>JAQPZY010001643.1:0-2952500 GCA_029931535.1 Margaritifera margaritifera
CTTAAATCTTAAATCATTCATCCGTTTCAACAGATTGTAGATACGTTACAAATTGTGAAAAATGAAAGTACCTGCTTGTGGATAGATTTTCTGTTAGTTTGTTGATAAACACATTAATATCAATTATCAATCATAAGTATTCTTTGAATTTGTAAACCGTGTTCCAAATGGCCGTACCAAATGTACACCTATCGATTGGAGGACAAAAATATATAGAACATTTATTTACAGAATCTTTACTTTCATTACTGAAAATCCAGTTCCTTACAAACAAAAAAAGCAATACATTGTGGGAACAAATTAATTAAACGTGACAAAAGAAGAAAAATAAAATACGCTCAATTGAAATAACAGTTAAACTTAAACAATCTACATACACATTACACAAGTAAGCAAAAACGTTTCCTACAAAAGAGGTTACTTTAATCACTTAAAGGGATGATCAGTGTCAGGCATACATATTTGATATGCAAGCTTATGAAAAATACAATGATGGATACAAATACATTTTGACAGTGAGAAGTATTATTTATTTTCGAAATACTACTGGGCTGAAAAAGTGACAACGAAAAAAAAAATGACATGCACGACGATTTGGGAAAATCTCTAAAGAGAGATGAAAAAGTATAGTTTATGAAATAAAAGATTTTTTTTACAGCAAAAACGTTGAGGGCTTGTTAGAAATGGAAAACATAGAATACTATTCAACATACACAGACAAAAATCATCTGCATTGGTACGGTTTAACGGATTCCTAAAGACCAGAATGTGGTAGTCTTCCACTCAAAATGAAACAAGAAAATCGCTTGACATTTTACTCAAGTTAATTGAAGTTCAAAATACAAAACAATCTTTGCAAAGGGCTACATTCATAATTTTACTAAGGAAATATTTAAAATCAGGCAAGTAATTTTAGGTGATCCAGTTGTTTGCAAACTGGAAGACCTGAAGGGAGCGGGTATAGAAGTCATGTTTTGTGAGCAATGGTTATCTCCATACGACAAACAAGATGACATATACAAAGTTGAAAAGATGTTAAAAGCAAAACGGATGAATGGTAAAAAGCATATAATCATGGAATAGAAATGATAATATGAATCATTTAACAGTTTGGAACCAGCTAAAAACATTTTGCCATTAAAATAAATGATGTATCAAAGACACACCTGTCCTCCGTAGACGGAGAAAGCACAATACAGAGCTATGTGTATCAAGGAACATGAAAACTCTAAGCTTTTGCGAGATAATGAGCTTTTACAATGTGACGGATGTGGAGACAACGGTGCAGTTGAAAATCAAGAAATTAAAACATGCCTGATATATCAAACACTAGGGGGAAAATGAAAGAACATCGTACACAATGTCCTAGCACTTGCCGATGCCATTCAGTTGCCACATACGTATTTACTATCGATTTAAAACCTAGTATTCCAGATTATTTGAGATTTTGTAAGGATTTGTTTTACAACTGGTATCAAGAAGACGGTCCAGTCATTTACACGTCACCTCCCTCGTTTTTGTCTGTCTAAAACAATACATAAAAACATTAATCACTTCTTTAGTTTGTAACAGTATTCAACATGACTTCCTTTCAGTCTCATCCTCCTGCCAAATTGATTTGTGCACTGTATGCCATCAGTCGCGAAAGAAATGCACCGTTTCCTTTACAGTTGTTAAAAGAAAGTATCAAAGAAGTATTACGATGGTTTGGCTTGACAGCAGGTCAGTTACTACAAGAAATTATTCATATTCCTCATCAAACAAAATGTTGTTTTTTTTATTAAAAAAAACCGTAAAGTAGCTTTGAAACAACTGGCTCATCCAAGAATTGATATTCAAACCAAGAAACAAATCATCTTGAAACCGCTTGGAGGTGGATCATGAAGGTGTCATTATTCGTTCGCTTCTACGATGGGATCATAATACCGTAGCAAACAAAACAAAACCTACTAAAAAAATCCAAAAGACTGACAAAAAAGAATAGAGGTATAGTAAGTTCACCCTCTACATCAACTTCTCCCAACAAGAAGAAAACTTACCTCCTAATCCTAATCTCACAGAGATGTCAAACTTACAACAAGAGTTACAATCGTTGACGGATCAAACATATTTGTCAGAAACAGAAGAAAAAAAACCCGCAGTAGTACGGATAATTATTGCAAAGTCTTCAACTGTTTCACCAGAAAGCTTTACACGAGACACCTAAACCTACTCTGAGAGATTTCAAGAATGCCAGGAAAAACGAAGAAAAACAAAAAGCAGCAGCAGCAGTAGAAGTTCCCAAGACGATAACAGACACGGCCATAGAAGAAGAGATAGAAACAAGAGAAGTATTTTTTTTAAAAAACTCTGCTCAAACACTTTTTCTCCCAGTGTGGCAGCCTTGTTGACACCTTCTCCTATTCCAAAGCGAGAAGAAATGAAAGCTTGGGTCAAAAAGATGACGTAGACACCCTCTTTAGCAGAAGAAAATAAAAGGGGGAAGACAGAAGTAAAAAAAATCAAGAAAAAGGTGATAACAGAACTGATGATTTGTGTGGAAACCGAAACTTTCTTTCCTACTCCTATTGCTCCTTGGTACGTCAAGGATCACAATCCAAATTACTACAAGAACCTAAGAGGAGTACCGAACAGTAAGTGACTTATTGAGCAGCAACATGGATGCACTTTTAGCCAGCATTTACTACAATCCTGCTTGTGCAGCTGGCCACAAAGGAATTCAAAACTTGTATCGTGCAGCAAAACCCCAAACTAAAAAGTCTACGTTTGCAAGATGTACGATAATGGTTACAAGAACAATCGACGCACACGTAACACAAATCCATTCGACGAAAATTTCAAAGAAGTCATAATATAGTAGCAGGAATCGATCAACAGTGCCAAGCCGATTTAGCCAATGTCTATCGTTTAGCTTCGTACAATCGAGGTCACAAATATTTGTTTTGTGTCATTGATATATTTTCAAAATCGGCTTGGGTAGCTCATTTGACCTCTAAAACAGGTTCAGAGTTAATGCGATCTTTAAAAATCGTCTTGAACCAAAGTGGTAGATATCCGCTGCGATTGCAAACAGACAAAAGCACCGAATTTATTAAGCAAGCTTTTCAAAAAGAATTGACAAAAAGACACATTCATTTTTTTACCACTGAAAATCCTGAATCTAAAGCCAGTGTCATGGAATGTTTTCAAAGAACCTTGAAAGAAGGTGTCTGGAAATGATTTACACATCAGCATACTCTCAAATACATCGACGTGTTACCATGTTTGATCACAGTTTTAAATCAATCGTACCATCGTAGCATCGGATGTGCTCCAGAAGAAGTGACACTTCAAAACGAAGTGACCGTGTTTGATCGATTGTTTGGAACATTGAAGACCAGAAAAAAAGAGAGAAGTGTTATACATCGGAGATTGTGTTCGCACTGGAAAAAGCAAAACGCACTTTTGACAAGGACTATTTACCGAATTAGACCTCAGAATTGTTTTGTGTCACAGGAAAAGCGCGTGGACGTGACCCACTTGTCTATAAATTGGAGGATGTGAACGGAGAAGTTTTAAAATGAACTTTTTACTTCCCCGAGTTACAACAAGTGACCAAGAAATATGACGTGTACGATATCCAAAGCATTCTGGATCGAAAAAAACAAAAGTGGAAAAACATCGTATCCAAGAAGTTAAAAGTCCGTTGGAAAGGATATCCACCCACTTTCAATTCTTGGATTGCAGCTTCACAAGTCATGGACTATAAAAAGAAGTAGACGTCACAAACTTGCTGTTAAACACTGATTCAGCCCCTTCTTAGAGTTCATCGCTCCAAGAACTACAAAAACAACAACCACAGTGTTTGTGATGTGGAGAACGTGTTCCTAAAGTAAAATGGTCTTTTTCTGTCATATATTTGTGGTGTATTGTGTCATTGGAGCAGCGATTGGAATTTGATTTTTGCAACAATGAGATAAACAACTGTGGACTATTTGACTCAGCAACTGTATTGGCTATCTTCTTCAAAATCCTTGGTAATAGCCGTCTTGAAACTTATGGTGATTCGTTGATTATATGCTTTAAAAGATGCTGCCTTGACACAACGTGTTCAACGACCACCAAAATCCCAAACAAGCCTTAATGAAAGCAGGAAAAATGTGCTGATTCAGAAAGAAAAATAACTCACGACGCGCCGAGACACCCCTATAAATTCGCTTCACACTCCAGACGAAGGCATTGATTCCTCTTCTACGCCACAGCAAAAGACAAGGCAGAAAGAGACGTCGAAAACCTTTCAGACCTCATAGACATGACCAGAAAAAGAATGAGAAAAGAATAACAGTCAGAGATTTTGACCTCTTTGTTTACTAAAAACTAAAAAACTAAAAAAAAAAAAAAAAAGATGCACCGAGATTCTTGCGAATGTTCCAAAACAGAACTCGATCTGTTTGCAATACCAGCGACAATGATGACGATACAAGAATCACAGCGGATAGAATTTCATCCGTTGTCTTCATTTACCACCTCAGCTCGTATTGAATCAACCTGAAAGTCAAAGTTCTCAAAACGGACAACAACAATCCAGGCACCGATGCCAGAGTGGCTACTGCCAACAATATCATGCATTCGTTGTTCAGCAAAGTGGATTTGTACTTGAACAACAAACTGGTTAGCAGCAGCATGGACACTTACCCTTACCGAGCTAACCTCGAAAATCTCTTGATGTACGGAAAAGAAGCCAAGAACACACACCTCGATGCTTGTGTGGTGTGCAAACCTGACATCTTGGATGCCTTCACAGAAGCTGACGATCCTCACAATGTTGGATTTAACGACCGCCAAAAGAAAATCAAACAAGGCCGTAGTTTAGAAGTGATCGATCGTTTACAATTGGACATGTGGTTCCAAGACAACTATTTGGTGAATGGCGTGAATGTGCGTCTGAGACTGAATTGAAGTAGTACCTTGTTCCATTTGATGGCTGATACTAACGAGTACAAAACTATCATCGAAGAAGCCAGACTATATGTTCGTTGTGTGGAAGTCCTACCTCAAGAGGGAAACGATATCAGTCAAACTCTGACCAGAACTACAGCCAAGTATCCGCTGTGACGAATGAAACTCATAATTTTCATCATTGCCTCTGGACTCCTATCCAAGATCGAAGATCATGTCTTCCAAAGTCAACTGCCTAAACGTTTGTTCATTGGCATCGTCCACAATGCTGCCCTCAAGGGAACTATTGATCAAACTCCTTTCCAGTTCCAACACTTAAACGCGTCCTATATAGAAGTCACCAGAGACGGTCAGATGTGGTGTACCAGGCCGTTTGTACATAACGTTGCCCAGAAAATTACTCGAGATCTTACTTGAATCTGAAGCCACAGGACAATTAGGAACCAACAGTAGCCACGGCATTTCGTACGACGATTATGCAGGAGGATGTGCTTTGTGGGTATTTGATTTAACTCCTGATCAAGGCAGCGACGAGGGACATTTCCACCCTATAAAATCAGGTCAACTCCGTGTGGAACTTCAGTTTACACTAGCCCTCGTGAACAAAGTGAACGTGATGTTGTATGCAGAATTTAATAATACTCTGGAAATCAACAGTCTGAGAGAAGTGATCCTAGACTTTTAAAACAAACTTGAACACGACGCCATAGACATAGGCGAAAACGATGATGGTTTCCATCCATAACAGGAGCCACAGACTCATGACATCATGATGGCCAAAACAAGAACAACACATAATCTCCTGATTTGCTCTCCACTTGACTGGAAGAACCACACTCCTGACCAGAGAACATTCCTATGGTTGTCAAATCGATCATCCTTGTCATATGCGACACGACAAATGTTTGACGATGCGACAAGAACGAAAGTTTGAAGACTATCTGCAAGAAGCATGGACACTCATCCCGGATGAGAATATCTTGAGAGAGTAGTATACAAATTTGAGTAACCATCCCATACATCCATTGACTTCCTTGGAGAAGAAACGCATCAAAGTTCTCTTGCAACAGAGAAAAGAAGACTTCCCGTTCATGGACTTAGCTCCTTGGAATCATAGCTCCTTGGAATCCAGTGGTGTGTGCTAAAGATGATCTTCCTCATTAAATACTTAAAGACGTTTGAGTTTATGTCATCAACTCGGGCGACAGTCATCACCCAGAAACCCATTCAGTAGGCGTTTACTTTCCTAACGACCACATTGTGGAATATTTTTATTCCAATGGATTACTCCTCTCAAGGACGAGATCATAGACTTTATGAGAAGAAATGCTGTATCCACTCAATTCAATAATGTGAAATTACAAGGGTCAGATTCGAGAGTGTGTGGACAATACTGTGTGTATTTTCTTCATTATTGCAGTCTTGAGTTCCCATTAGAACATTTACTGACTTGTTTTGGACGTGATTTCTCTAGAAACTATGCCAAAAATAGAAATGTGGTTTAGTGATCATTATGGATATCTGTTTTCTTTAGTTCAAAAACGTAGTCATCCATCGATGGTAAAATGACGATGCAATAGATCATTGAAAGTCAAGTCTTACTTCTCAACTTTGTCAACCTTATAAATACGTTCTATTTAACAGTGTTTTGTTTGGGTATTTGGCAGTTGTTCATGAAGATAATCGGACTAGTCCTAATCCTTCCTCTTCATTCTTTGTTGACTTTTGAGTGAGCAGGGCGTATTAAATTTTGTTGATGTTTAAAAAAATGGTGCTGCTTGTTTGGTTGGTTGGGGGAGGGGGTTGATGTTGTTGTCTTTCTTTTGACATAGTCTTCTCCTTTCTCCCTGTCGATCTTTGAATTTTTCTACGTACCTGTTTTCTTTCACGTCAGCGTACCGAATATGAGAAATGTTTTCCTTGTCGTCCGCGTCTCTAGCATATAAAGTCGGTCTTGCCATCCATCGTCGTCTCGAGAAAGATGTCAAGAATGAGACAGCCAGTGCAAGTCGGGAAGTTGATTGAAGCCATGTGCTTGCTAAACAGAGTGGAGCTCTTCCTGTGCCGGGTGGAATAATGGAATGCTATCCGTATCGAAGGCAACTGAAGAGGGTGATGGTAGCCTTTAGAAAGGCAAAACAATTGATCCGAGAAGTGTTGGAGGAAGACACAGAGAAGATAAATAGGGTATGGGCGGAAGAGAAGAAGGCGCGGACGCAAGAGAGGAGGGAGAGAAAATTTCCGCGCCTCAATGAAAGATGGATGAGGGTACAGGAGAGGAGGAGGCAAAGGGAATAATAATAAGAAGAATGACACTAAGAGCAGCAGGAACAGCAACCAGAACAACTCATGATCCCTCAAACTGAGGACTGAGAGATGAAGGCAGACAAGCATAGTTTTAGGGCCTCTGTCTCCGTCAATTCTTGTGGAGAAAACGAACGGAGAAGTAGATGTGGTGCTTTTGGAGCCCGGCCCGGGAAGTGTGGACACTAAGATGAGTGTGGCCAAAACTAACGGAAAAGAGATACTACTCTACTCACTCATTTCCAAAATATTGTGTGTTTCATGTCCGTGTATATCTTGCGAAACTAAAACTTAAATCTCCCATGGATATTTCTGTGCATAGTGTATGTGTTTGTGTGTGTGAGCGTTGTTACGACTCTAGGTCTTAAAAATAATGTAACAGAAAGAAAGCGAAACCTACAATGTGAGTAAAAATCAAGAAGCAATTTATTTGTAGACAATTAAGGTGAAAATTCGAAAGACACTTACAGTAACGTGAATTAAAATCCAAATAATCCAATAATCCTAAGTGTCCTAATCACAAGTCCTAAATATAGAATGTTACGAATGAATTCCAGTAGCCTTGAATGTCCTGATATGTCAGTAGTCTTGAATGTTCTGATATGCCTGAATGATGTAATCCATAATATCTTTGAATAAATTCACATAAATCCCAAAGTCAAGTATTAATCCAATATGAGAATGAGCACTTTTAGTAATTCCAATGAATATTTCAAATAAATAATTCCTCTCTCTGAATTTGCTCCGGTTTTCACAGCTGTAACATCTTATTGCTAAAATAAATTCCTTAATAGACTGATCTTAATAATATAAAGTTTAGTATAGGAATGAAATCTTGTATACCAAACCTGTATAAATATAAGGATAAATCACCTGAGAGAATATTCTAGAATATGAGTAACTCTAATGGAAATTTCCGGTGCGTACGTGACTTTTCTCAAAACAAGATATGGAAAATTCCAATCTAATTGTTAAATGCTATGTAAACAAAACTGATCTTGAACTCAAATGCAGTAAATATGTTATTTACAAAATGACTAAAGTACAACTTACCTCATTGATACATATAATAAATTCAATGTACATAACAACGCGAGCACTCCTACCATGTGTGTGTGTGTGTGTGTGTGTGTGTGTGTGTGTGTGTGTGTGTGTGTGTGTGTGTGTGAGCGTGAGCACTCTTACACACTTGTGTGTGACAGCATATAAATATGTTTGTGCATAGTGTGTACATCCTTTTTCTCCTTTCGCATTACAAATAGGGTTATAGGGATTATAAGGGTGGTAGGGGTATTTTAGTTTTGTTTGTAAGGGGATGGTAGGGAAGTTATAGGGTGATAAGGGTCGAAAGGGAAGTTTTAGTTTTGTTTATAAGGGGTGTCACTTATATTTTATTTCCCTTCTTTCACATCATAACATTTGATTGATAGTATATATGTGTGTTTGTGTGTATAGTGTGTGTATATTCCGACCCTATTCGTTGATCAGAAAGTGTGGGTGTCGGTCATTCAAAAGGCGTGTTGGTTAGTAAGTATGAGTGTTGGTCAGTAGATGACTGGGTGTTGGTCAGTCGAAACGGCGTATTAATATTAGGTGGAGTTTTAACATTATATTCCCCCTTGTACCCATACAGTCCCATCATGTTATTCCTATAAACATTTTTAACATTACTATTCCCTTGTACCCAGAAATCATTTTAAAAACCATTCTCATAACCATCATAGGCATATGAACTAATTTTTTAATTTCCCTTGTACCCATAGGGTCATACTAATGTTACATCAATGGACTAATGTTAAATTCCCCTTGTACCCAGAGGGTCATTTTGGTACCCAGAGCGTCACATATAACTAATGACAATACGGAAGAAATAAAGCGAGATAACATTTAAAAAAATATAAGGCTGATTCAAACTACATCTCAAATATGCTAAAAAATAAAATAATAAAGACTACAAGTTAGTCTATGATAATTTGAACAAAATAAAGGGTAATGAAAGTCACATAAATGTTGATGAAATCATGACGGCTTTAAAACTCCTTTCAAATTTCACTCAGAGAAGGGATAGCAGTCGTGCCAAATACACATTCAATTACACATATTTCCTTGACAAACTTCTTACCATGAAGAATGTAAAGACATCCATAAAACTGTGCGGTACGAGGAAATAATAAAATATGTATTTGATCTAAATAAAACCTTCAATCACAAAGAATTATCACAAAATTAAGCAGAATCAATTGATAAAGGAGGTCTTTTTACAAAACGTGGATGAAATAAAAAATAAAATACACGCTCAGCTGTGTGTAGATCTACAGTTTTGTAAAACACAATTATTTTCGTGAAATTTCATCTAACATCTAATAGTAACTGAAATTATTCTACAGAAATAAATGGTATCATCTCTATTTGAGGTGCTGTGTCACAACAGACTATAACAATGTGTCAGAGACAACTTGCACCAAATTTGCAGTTAGTTGTAAAATATTACAAATAAAACAGAGAAATAACTGACAGAAGGAAATTTGAAAAATATTGGTACGAATAAGTTAATCAGTAGTAAAATATTATGTTTGCAAAAACATTAGGCAAGTAAATATTGATCAACATGGTAGCGCGGGATATGTGTAACAATATAATTCAATCGACGGAAAGTGTTAACTAACACTGGCACCAAAAGAATTGACGATGACAAAAATTTAGAAATCCGACCAGTTGAGAAAAAAGAGAGCAAAGTAGCAAACAAAAAAATTTTAAGGGTGAAGACGTGCTCACGGAAAACCAGAATACCAATTTTCAATATTTGAAAGGAGGGGGTGGGGGCATTTAATTATTCGATGAAGCAGAAGCTGTAAAGAATGAGTTTCAATCCAAAATGTAAACTATGAAGAACATAACTATGACAGAAAATGGCCTTGTTCTAAAGGGACAAGCACTGCTGCAGAGCCATGGTGTCAAAATCAGTACGTTGCATCTTAGGTGCACGATGAAACAGAACACAGGTTATCCACGTTTTTTTTTTGTTTTTTTTTTTACAGTAATAAACATTTTGTCAACAACATGAATAGGAGTTTAGAATCTATGGATCAAAAATTACAGGTCAATACAAAAAAGTTGAAGAAATCGAATGAGTAACAGAGAAGAAGAATTTAACAGCACCGGCTGGATCAGCTATCAGCAGAGCTGATAACGATCAGCAAAACTTCGTTTAACCAAAACTTTTGGAAATCATCAAAGAAACGACTAAAACTGAGTCAAATCGATTTATAGGCAATTCTCCCAGAACACAAATTGAACATATACATTCCGTAACATATAACTGTTTGTTCTAAATAATGGATTTGAAATTTTACTTAGTGAATTGTTAAATATTTCTAACAGTAATTGACAAGAGATAACATTGCTAAAGGTGAACGAAAAAAGGTCATATCCCTGAATGAGATATAAAAACGTTGAAAAAATACTAAAATACCTAAAGTCAAACAAAGAATTTACTAAATTAGTTAATTATTTTGTATTTATCAATGCAAATGTTGTAAAAATCGATGACAACTCTCATTGACTCTTGAGCAAAAATGATCTCAGAACAAACCATTCAAAGTAATAAAAAAAATTGATTACTCATTCGTTATTTTTTGTACAATCCTTGTACGCTTTTGTCCCCTTTAGCCTTTTAAAAAAAATACGAAAATAAATACTGAATTGTCATTCTCACACTTTTTGAAAAGCATGCAAGAGTAATTAAAATTTCTTTATTTCACTTTGATTCAGAAAGACCATTGTTTAAATTAATTTTCATCAAATAGATATTATTGGATAACGATAGGGCGAATGTTAAACTTTCCGATCGAAATTTTATCCTCTTCATTTTGTGCAAATTTATTTCTTTCAATAAAATTAGTCAATGCAACCGTAAGTAATATAGTTAAGATGAATTTGCTTTTTAACACAATTGCGTAACATCTTTTTATACGTTGTATAACAAGTTTTAGTCTTTTCTCCACTTTACAAATGTTACAGATGATTTTGAAAAACAATAAATAGAACATTCATATTTTTTTCTGTGAAAGAGGTCTATAAAATTGATCCTGGGGTATTCAGTTTTTAACTGGTTGTGGTATAGAGAAGTCCATCTAAGTCAGTGCGATTGTTATCCACTGAGTACATTTTTCTTATGAAAATTCGGTTGTAAACATAAATTATGAATCAATTCGCTTTTACCGCATTGGTTTGTTTTTTAAATTTCACTATAGTCCTGAAAAGCTCAAAGACCTGAAGTTATTTTTTTTATTTTGATTTCTGAGAATGGGCCATTCCCATACTACTAAACTTTCTCAATTGAATTCTTATAATCATATAAACAACTGGGCATCCTGCTTTTTATTGCTAAAATGATTCCCTGTTCAAATACGAAATAATGTTTTTTGAAAAGTAAAAGTGTAGAATCTCTATAATACGGTTTTAAAAATTACTTAAAAGTTTTACAAAATCGCCAAAATATGGAGTAATAATACTTTGAGGAAATATAGACCTGTATAAGAAATTGATTTTATTTTATTTGTTAGCGGCGGTTAATTTCGAGTTTTAAAAAAAATTGTATATCAGGCGATTTCGACAACTTTAAAGATTGAATTAAGACAAAATAATCATGCTCAGATGATATATTCCCAATTGCTAGACCTCAAAATTATCATTCGATCAAATCTGCTACCCCGGACACCGTGTACATATTTTGTTACTGAAAAACAAATCCAGAATTGAGCAAAATACGCTCTCTCTCTCTCTCTCTCTCTCTCTCTCTCTCTCTCTCTCTCTCTCTCTCTCTCTCTCTCATCGATAACGATGATAACGTTTCTTTCTGTTATGCATGTCTATTCCCTTCAATCTTATAAAAAATATATCGTTAGTTTCATTCTTTAACTGTTGCTATAATTCGTGGCTTGTCATAAATCGTGTAAGTTAGTGAACCGAATACATTTAAATAAATTTCAAAAAATTAGAAAGGCTGATCGACTAGGTACTACAAGGGTCAAATTTGGCCCAACCACCAAAAGGCTGTAAGTTTTGTATAAAGACTGTTTAGGATGCATTTTGTTCAGAATAATAAAAATGTTGTTGAATTTAATCAAATTATGTATGCTGGAGGCACCAAAAGTTTACCTACATAAAATGACGTTACTTCTGGTTCCATGACGTTATCGTGATTTTAATGACGTCATGCATGCACATTTTAATTTTTCAAGACTTGCTGATTATATATATATATATATATATATATATATATATATATATATATATATATATATATATGTGTGTGTGTGTGTGTGTGTGTGTGTGTGTGTGTGTGTGCAAATCACGGGGACTAAAGAACTTTGACAAAAGACTTCTTCAAATATCAACAAAACATTCATAAGAAAAAATATATATTCAACTTAACTGCTTTATTATTTTTTTAAATTCTTTTTTTGTACCCCAAATGGATCGCTATATGTTTTCTGTGTATCTTTACAAAACACACTTACTTTAAGATGCTGTGAAGTACTACGTGTATATAACATTATCATCACTGGAGGAAAAATCATTTTAATATGCTCCAAACCTTAATTTTTTTAATTGACATTAACCCTATAGAAAATCATTGAAGTGAAAGATACACTGTAATATAGACATACACTGTGATAAAGACACACACTGTGATTAAGTCATACACTGTGATATAGACATACACTGTGATAAATACATAAACTGATATATAGACATACACTGTAATAAAGATATACACTGTGATAAAGACATACACTGTGATAAAGACATACACTGTGATATATTGACATACACAGTGATATATACATACACTGTGATAAGACATACACTTTGATAAAGACATACACTGTGTTAAGAAGGAGAAGCAGAAGAAAAGAAATTGTCATTTGTCAATTGCAAACAGAGAAATCGGTTATCCGAATAATGATTCACCTAAGATGTTGTTCATCATGCAAGCGTATCACGATGTTAGCCTAGTACATGCGACTTTATACAGAACCAATTCACAATTGACTTTGAGAGTTGGCACAATAAAGTGTAGAGTATATATTTGAGAAAACAAAATTCCGATAAAAAAACAGCTACTTAAACACATTGCATGTTAACAATCTTTGCAAAGCTAGTTTCCACATCACTAAGTGTATTCAATAACACTTTTATTTCAGAATGCCGCCAGTACTTAAACGAAAACTTAACTATCCACAATGGACAATTTGGATGAATTAGAGAGAAAGAAAATCATTTTACGAAGTAATGATCAACAAAGGACACGCTCGCAATATTATTGGTTTCAAATTGGTTTCGGGTTTGGGGAATGTCGCTTAAGCAGATTTTCAAACATTATCTACCATTTCCCCTAACAGCAAACATATGGTGTGACTTTTACATGCGTAATGTATGGTAAGAAGAATATTGACATCAGGCCCTTTGTCGATAACAATTTCAATACAAATGAGCTAACATCATAGCACATATGTGAGTATTTATCCATACAATTATCGTCACAAAAAATCTAAATGTTGTACATCGTCACTGTATGTTTAAGAGAACTAATAAAGTACACATATATAACTAGAATACATACAGTATATAACTTGACTGGAATGTACAACGCAATACTATCAATTATCCGTATAGTTATTATTCTAAGTTCAGGAAGGTCTTGGGCATCATTCAAATAAGAACTCCAGTCAGACATCGAATTAAAAGGTGCATTTTGATGACGTGCATATCCAAGGTACCAGATGACGGCTGCTATGTTCAAGTAGGTCGATTGAGTCTCTGAATCCTCGATTCACAATAAAAACATCATCTTCTTGCAGCCATTCTCTCATTTTTTCAATATTGCTGATGAGGGCATGTTTTAATATGCTGGCATCGTTATTTTTACCATCACTTAAGTATGGACCAATAACACTGACAACGTAGCCGGTTGTACTAACGACCATCATTGGTTTCACAAGTGGACGTCGTTTGTGAAGACTAAATGATCGACGTTGGAAATTACACTGTGAACTTTTCTGTATGTGTATGTAGGTACCATCTATGACTAAAATTGCTGGAATGTTATTTCCACCAAAAACGGCCTGCGCCAGTATGTTGAGAGATTACAGATCCTCTGTCTATGTGTTCAAAGCCAACATATTTCGTTTTGAGCAGACACTACATGGGTAATTTCTGGGCTCATATAATCTGAAGGAAAATGACCAAATGTTAGTACTACTGGTGGTGCACGATATGATGGTCAAGGCCGGACAAAAGGCGGAGGAAATTGAGCAGTTGACCCTGGGCCCCTGCCTAGCGAGTACCTCGCAATGCAGTGAAATGGCATTTTAAAATAAATCTTTTATCTTATTTTTGAATATTTTTTTCAGGGAAGGGTGGAGGAGGGGGGGAGGGGAGCTTTTTGAAATTTATACAGGTCCTCCTACCGCCTTAATCCGGTCTCGACGATGGTAACTATACATACAAAAGATACTATTCAATGTACAGAATTCTTGATATGAAATATATGTTAGGTTGGAAATTAGTGCTGTAAAAAGCACTTTACAAAAATCAATGTTATGAAGTAAACTTATGCTATAAAGTGCTGTAATGTCCATGATTAAAAGTTTAAGGAATCTATAGACAACTAATCAGCAAATATCAGCCTCAAAATGTAATATAATTATGCTGTTCATGACCTGTAGTCTGATTGTGAACATGCTGTATTTAAAGCTAAAGGACGGGACATGTAGTTTTTTGTAATTAGTGATTTTTTTCTTATTCAATTGATATTTGAGTCCTATATGTTATTTATTCATTTTGAATATTCAGTTAAATAATTAATTAGTGATATGAAATACATTTCGAGACTGCATTGCAGTCTATATACTTTTTTCTAGCACATGTCCTTGCAACAAGATGTAATTTTTAAAAATATTTTACCCATGAGGCAATTAATTTTTGACATAACAAATAATGAACTTTCTTCTTCAAGTACCTGCTTTTAGAGTCAGCCATCTTTTCCTGCATCACATAATCTCCTTACTAGTAATCTTTGTCACTACATCTTAAAATTAAATGCTGAAGAATAAAACATATAACGACACTATGTATGATACTATGTACAATTAGTCTTATATTTTTTTACAAAAATAAAAAAATCAGTGGTGACTTCTGAGATTGTTTTATAATCATCAGGAAAATACAATTATTACATGTTAATATCTTAACTTAGTATTAAATTTTTTTTTAAACTAAATAATTGGTGACCAGTAAGATTTTTTCATATCATTCTGGAAAATAAATTGATTACTGATTTATCTGGACTAAGTTGAAATGAGAAGAAAAAAAAAATCCTATTTTACTGGGAATCGAACCCAGGTTGGCTTTGTATACGTAGTGAGTTTGGAACTAGAGTCCCCTAGAGAATCTGGCACCAGTTACCGCACGATCGTTAATTCTCATGGATTATTTTTGTTAATTGCTGAGACAAAATGTACCTTATATTGAATGTTAATTATTTATTCTGCCAATTCAAATTGTACTACATTGAGTGTTCAATAAGTGATTAACGTGAGGTAGGCCTGACTGGTTCCGGACGGAAACTGCTTCAGACCTTCTATGCATATGTATGTCAATCGCTTTCTAAGATTGTAATTTTATTTACCAAAAATTTCAAAACGAATTAACAACAGTTTCACAGTATTTCATAGCACTATATATAATGCTGTTATAGAGAAATATTTGTCCAAAATACCAGTCTGATACAAATATGTTATAAACCAAGCTGGATTGTCAACATCGTCATAAAACACGTCGTCTGCAAATCAACACCGCCTGGAAATATTTAAACTGTGAAGATTTTCCTTAATTTCTAAAGAATATGTGTGTCTGATAAAGTATAACTGCTTTTAATTTCATACTTTACTCATTTATTGTGGCATAATATTTGTAAAATGATATTTACATACCTTGTAAACTGCTGCTGCGATAAAAGCGTTACTGTTACCTCCCCTAGAATCTAACCATTTTCTTTAAAATTACCGTATCCCACATAAGTGAAACAACATACAATTTTATGAGATTACAATTTATCTAATAAGGGAAATTTATTGAAAGTTTCCCGTTGTTTCATGACTGCGGGAATAGTTAAATTTGTATAAATACATTATAATCAGACGAATTTTTCACATTTTTCGCATTTTACACCTCACGCGCGGCTGGAGATCGCACGCGATAAATATGAAAATTATAACGTATTATTAAAGACAAAGGTATGTCTATACAAAATAAATAAAAAAGTCTTTAAAATAAAGAAATCTTTTTTGGTGACATTTTCTGAGGCCATTACAGTGATCTAGAGTCCCTAGTCCTTTGTGCATGTGTACAGTACGCATTTTTCTTAATTTGTGCATGTGTACAGTACGCATTTTTCTTAATTTGTGCATGTGTACAGTACGCATTTTTCTTAATTTGTGCATGTGTACAGTACGCATTTTTCTTAATTTGTGCATGTGTACAGTACGCATTTTTCTTAATTTGAGTTATAAATTGGTCGACTACTACCGACTACATAGTCATGACAGGTCACAACTAAAACTAATTAGTATTCCTTTCACAATAATAAATTCGAAAATATATAGTTTAAAGGCAATCCTGACTTGTCAACTCTGTTCGAAATTTATTGTGTTCACCCGAGGGCGAGAAGCTAATATAACTGCATTATTGCTCCGTCTAATGAAAACACTAAACACTTAATCCAAAGTAACTTTCGTGATCCTTGTAATTTAAACCGAATGACTGAATTGCGTATCCTCTTGTTTAGTCTCTCTTTTTTTTTTTTTTTTTTTTTTTTTTTTTGTACATTCATATATTTCGTAATTCTCCTATCTGTCTCTTTTCTTGTACATTAATGTATTCGTTCGTTCATTTTTATTCTCTCATACTTATTCTTACCCTTTTAATCTGCTCCAACGTCAGTTCTTTCAGTTGTTTGAAGATTCCTTTTTAAAGTCATAAAAATGTAAAGAATGACTGGTGACATTTTTGCAGATATAATTAATTAGATCATTAATTGTAATCTAAGTTCAAATAATTAAGAAAGAAATCAATCTACAGTAAAACCTTAACACATATTGTGATACTTAAACTGATCCTCTCTCTCTCTCTCTCTCTCTCTCTCTCTCTCTCTCTCTCTCTCTCTCTCTCTCTCTCTCTCTCTCTCTCTCTCACTCACTCACACACACACAATGTTGTTTTTTTTTGTTTTTTTGTTGTTTTTTTTTTTTTTTGGGGGGGGGGGCTTCTTCTGAACAACCATGACTTATTTGCCACTGAGCAACACAGAAATTTGTGTCATTTGTTTTTGTTTTTTTTTTTGTTTTTTTTTTTTTGTTTTTGTTTTTCTCCTTTACTAAATGAGAACCGCTTTTCACAACTAAAGAATTTTTCCAAAGAATCAAAGAATGATACATTTTTTTACGAGGTAGTCAAGTACTTTTAGAAAACTAGAAAATGGCTGCACAAATTCGTTCATTTTCAAGGGATTAATATAACAATTTATTTCTATATGAAGATTAATATTCAGGTGCAATTTATAGTCACTTTAAGGAAAAAACACTTAACTCAATTTACTGAAACTATGGAAGCGAAAGCATAAAATATATTTGTTCAAAGTTATCCAGTGTCATTTTGATGAAAAAGATGTCGATTAAACATATTATTCTCTTCAACTGAATACACATTTATGCCTGTATATAATTTGCTGATTGTAACAATTCGGTGCAGCACACAGAAAGATGCTGAATCCCGTTACAGCAATAACAGATAACGGTAAATGAGTGCCTTTTCACACCAATGATGTCAGACACGGCATGCCGGAATTAAGCAGAGTACTGTGTAAAAAAAACCCCCCAAAAAACATGTTTTACCGGCTCTATTGAACTATTGCACCAGTTAAAGCATTCCACGTATGAGAAGTTAATCGAACTATTGCACAGGTTAAAGCGTTCCACGTATGAGAAGTTAATCGAACTATTTGCACAGGTTAAAGCGTTCCACGTATGAGAAGTTAAGCGAACTATTGCACCAGTTAAAGCATTCCACGTATGAGAAGTTAATCGAACTATTGCACAGGTTAAAGCGTTCCACGTACGAGAAGTTAATCGAACTATTTGCACAGGTTAAAGCGTTCCACGTATGAGAAGTTAATCGAACTATTGCACAGGTTAAAGCGTTCCACGTATGAGAAGTTAATCGAACTATTGCACAGGTTAAAGCGTTCCATGTATGAGAAGTTAATCGAACTATTGCACAGGTTAAAGCATTCAATGTATGAGAAGTTAATCGAACTATTGCACAGGTTTAAGGGTTCCACGTATGAGAAGTTAATCGAACTATTGCACAGGTTAAAGCGTTCCATGTATGAGAAGTTAAGACAGAAATTGTCCAAATTTTCATTTTTCGTCTAGATCAAACCGGTATCTGCTTCAATTTTTAAAGAAAATGTACCATTATTCTCTTTTAGAATTTAAGTATGTAGATAAAACCATGCGGGTTATTTTTTAAAATTCATGTATTCTCATTTTGTGAGAATAACAGGTTGTAACTTTGTTTGGAATAGTGTTTAGCACGAACTACTGCAGGCAAATTCTCCCAAAATACGGTTGCTTATTTAGCAACTTAAACAAATTCCATGTCTATGATTTTAGTAGCCTTTTTGTCAACCATGATGTAGGGTATTCGTGTCTGTCTGTCGGTCAGACTTTGTACCTTGTCCAAAAATTACATTTAGTGTATATAATTAACTCATCAATGCTGTCTCCAAAAGCGTTAACAGAAGACTAAGGCAAGAATGAGCTATTCTACGATACAGACTTCCTTTTCTTCACTGTCCTTGTTTCTTTACTGGAGAACGGATCCTGAAGTGATGCACCTTTCTTCCGGTTTCCATTGATTTGTCTGTATTACAGTAAAATATGATCAGCCTTTGTGGATTCATTTCTTTTTAATAAGCAATCTATGTACCAGTATTTTGTATATGTACGATGATTATCTTAACATACAATCTAGTATTATAACAACATATTGAGGGAAGTTTGTTCTTGGCTCAAATGGTCATACACCAGAAGAGCTTAACTACTTGGAGGATTGCCATGAAACTTCACACACACATTCATCCCGTGATCTTGTTGGTCCTAGATGAAAATGGTGCAGATCTGACATCTAATATGGCCGACACAGCAGCCATCCTGAAAATCTTGTTATCGCTACTCCTCCAGAATGGATGGTCATATGAACATGGGTTTTTACTAAAAGACCTCTTCTGATGTCTACTTAGATCTGAATGAAAATGGTGCTGATCTGGGGTCCAATATGGACACCATGGCAGCAATCTTGAGAATCATGTTATCGCTACTTCTACTGAATGGATGGTAATATCAGCATGGTATTTTCACTTAGAGACTTCTTATGATGTCTAGTTGGTCTTAAATGAAAATGGTGCCGATCTGAAGTCCAATATGGCCACCATGGCAGCCATCTTGAAAATCTTGCTATCACTACTACTCCTAAATGGATGGTCATATCAACATGGGGTTTTCACTGAAAGACTTCTTATGATGTTGAGTTAGTCCTAGATGAATATGGTGCTGATCTGGGGTCCAATATGGCCACCATGGCAGCCATCTTGAATATCATGTTATCGCTACTTCAACTGAATGGATGGTCATATCAGCATGGTATTTTCACTTAAAGACTTCTTATGATGTCTACTTGGCCTTAAATGAAAAGTGGTGCCGATCTGAAGTCCAATATGGCCACCATGGCAGCCATCTTGAAAATCTTGTTATCGCTAGTCCGCAGGAACCGATGGTCTTATCAACATGCGGTTTTCACTAGAAGACTTCTTATGATTTCTAGTTGGTCCCAAATGAAAATCGTGCCACTCTGAAGTCCAATATGGCCGCCACGGCAGCCATCTTGAAAATATTGTTATCACTGCTTCTCCTGAATGGATGGGCATATCAACATCAGGTTTTAACTAAAAGACTCCTTATCATGTATAAATGGTGCTGATTATTTGTCGTCTGGTCCGATATCCGTCCGTCCGTCCGTCCGTTAACACAGGTTTATTATCGCTACTCCTCCGAAACTATTTTCAGCATTGCCTTGAAAACTATATATATATATATATATATATATATATATATATATATATATATATATATATATATATATATATATATAAGACATATACATGCATACACATGCACTTATATATTAAGATCCCTGCTCATAGCTATCAAGTCTCATAGAACATAATTTTCCATCGCACTGTGAATTGTGACTTGCATTGTATTTGAAAGAAGTTTTAATCATGATTAGTTTCAGTGTCTTCTAGACTTTGATGAAGTATATCTGTGTCTACCTGGGATTTGAGACAGGGACGTGTTAGATGTTTTATATATTGAGGCACTTTGTGGCTTGTGCCTGCTTGTACTTGGATTTTCATTATCTTGATTAGTGACATTGTCTTTTACAATTTGATGAAGTGTATCTGGGTCTACTATAGCTAGGGGAGAGAGAGGTGTTAAGTAATTAGGCCCTATGTAGCTTGTCCCTATTTGAGCAATCAGAATTTTGAATTAATTATGGGTTTGACAGGCACTGATATGAGTGGAGATTATGGGCCAAGCTGAGGATGGCTCTGGTGACACAGTGCTGGTGTTAGATCTTTTGTTTATGTCTTAACACAGTGTAAGAAATCCATTATAGATCCAAGCCAAGCATCCACTGCCCTGAAATAAAATGGTATTTGTTGATGGGAATACAGTACATTTAACTTTATTTTCATGTGAAGTAGTGATTTTGGACACTTACCCATGTTGCTATGAGTATTTGTAGAGTTGGAAATTAGTTCATTCATCTGCTTCAGTGATGAGTTGTTCCTGACATGGATAGGGATAAAGTCTTGATTTTCTTTGATGTGGATAACATCTGGGATTACCTTTCTGTATAAATCTACTTCCACATGATAAATATCCTCTTGGGTGAATCCAGAGAACTCAAATGGACAAAATCCATTGAGAATTTTCTGCAGTATTGACATTGTTAGATTTACCACCATTTTATTTGTATTCAGAACTCTGGTAAGTATTTTTTTAAAAATAATACAATTTTTAACAGCATTAGTCACAATGTGGATTGCCAAAAGCAGTTAAGTACTTAGATGAACAATATCCATAATTAATAAATCCTTCATGAATGAATAATCATATAATATTCAGTGATTTTGACAAAGTACTTCTAAGCAATTGTGTACCTTGCAGCATGAATGAAATTATGCGAAACCACATGTTTTCATCATTTAAAATGGTAGACATTGTTAAAAGGAAGAAATGGTCTTATCTTGATTTTCTGTAAATACTTTTCGCCCAGTACAGCATCAGTCCATTCTAGGGACTCTTGTTTGTAAATTATACATTATATAATTTATCAAAGCCTCTGAACAGTTTATCTTATTTACGTCCGTTTTGTTATATAGCTTGATTGTCAGCTAACATTCAGTTCCAAAACGTCCTGGACCTTGATTATCAAAATCTCAAGATTTACAGTATATTTTGATTATTTTTCAACTTGCGTATCTTCATCATCATCTTCAAACAAAATATTTTCCAATTCGTCCATTACAAAATCTTCACCAGCAGTTGCCATTTTTGATTTATTGAAATAGCAAAGAATGTAAATAGCAAAGAATGTACAAAGTTCAACTGGACAAAAATATTGATTGTAGATATATAAAAAATATAGCAATAACTCCATTTCTTCAGAAATTAAAGAGTACAGACAGGAACGAAACATATAAATTGCCAATGGTGCATACACAGAGATAACTAGTAACACTTAACAGATATATATGAGCAAGAAAAGATATTAGAGGCACAAGAATTGTTCACACGGATTCAGAAACTTATCTAGAGTCGAACAAACATTGCAAACAGTAAGAGCAAGAGTAAATGTACAAGGATTAATGCATAATATTCAACGATATATACAGACAATCAAGAGGATAAAAAGTGAGATATATGCTTTGGACGCTGACATGGAGACAATTTTAAACAAAAAAGTCTCTGGAAGACCTTAACAATTTGCAGTCGCAGTTGGAACGTTTACAGAAGATCTTAAATAATGAAATCCACCTCAACGACCAAGAAATAAAAAGATAATAAGTGATTTTGGCATAAAAATTACTATTTTGAACGACAAGATCAACGCTAACACGAATAATATGTCACAGTTGCAGAAGAATGATTTAACATATATAACTAAACGAGATAGAGGTCATCAAAGATATGAACAAAAGCATGATTAGCTCTATAAAGATAACTTACAATTTATCTATTGCATATTTGAATTAGAAGATCGAAACGATAAAATGTGTTATATTCAGCAAACATTACAAATCTGAGGTTAAACAATGAAACAGATGCAAAAATATGACTGTTCAGAAGTGATTAATAATATCCGTGTGTTGCAAAGTAGTATTGACGAATTAGACAAAAAGGATATAACGTCTGAATAAAGCTGTAACTGATTTGAAGCTAGAGTTTAGAAAAATGACTGCTACAGGAGTATTTATTCAATGAGCAATAGCTAACGTTCTATCAGTTTCAGGAAGCAATTGTCTGTTCAAGTTATTGGATCATAAAATAGCTGATGAAAAAAAAAAAGATTACACACGACAGGATCATGGCAGAATTACAGAGACAAACTTCAGAGTTCAATGACACTATGGTACTTGATTTAAAATTTGAGAGAATAAGGTTTGGTGACACAGACTTACAGCAACTTTTGTGCTATTTGCAACTACTCTCTCTGACACATATCCTCACCCAGAAAATAAGTTCAAATTTGAAATTCAAAGACAACCTAAATTAAATGATTTCTACCAACCTTCTAATGATCAAGGAAAATACGTGTACATATTCATTGCACTTATGATGAGTGTTAGTGTGTTGTTTGATTACAAAGTTCTTACAAATTCTTCAACGTTTTCGTTGGTAATCCTACTGAAGACAACGTACGGTAAAAATATAACTCCTTACAAGAATTGATTGCCTCAATCCAACATATTATTGTGTCACATGCACACAAAACAACATTAAATCTGAGCAAACTTCACACATAGTAATTTCAAAGCTGAGCCTAAGTATGTTGATTGTACCGGGTAATTTTTTGCCACGTTTGACATAAACGTAAAAGGAGATGCTAACAATACAGAAGTAAACAGTTTGGATATAATGCTTTTGAAAGACATTAGTATATCCCGTGAAAGCGATTATATTTTCCAGTTGAATGACAACAACATCTTAGTGAAGATTTTTGGTTATCTATATCGGTTAGGACATAAAGGATTGAACAGAGCATTATGAATAAAAAATTGAGAAAGTCACGATCAGGAGTAGGTAATGCACACAAAATACTGGTTCTGAAGCTATATAGTCTTTTGTAAATGAAAAGTAGTTTAGGATACCACTCGGCTTTTAGATACTAACAGATTGCTGTCCACTGTATCCTTGCGCTCGTCCACTGTATTTCAGATTTAATAAAATTTAGCATATTGCAGATTTTATATTACACTTGCAAAAGCTTCTGAAGTGATAGAAGGGAGTAATCAAGATTATAAACTTGAAAACATTTGTCTCCAGTACGACACGATTACTTTGGAACGGTTCCTCAATCAGTTTGGGGCAAAACTAGAAATATAATTGTTTTCCTTTACGACTACATTAGACTAGATAATTTTTGATCTAGCAGCTAATACAGTTTTAACAAATCTCTGGCTTGATTCTCCCACAACGAGTTTAAAGAGCGTTTGGATACTTGTAAAAAAAAAAGGCAGAGAAAGTGATCCAGAAATGTTTTACCCCTCATTTTTTGTATTCCTGTACAAACTTTGTTTTATCTTTGTCCGTCTTAAATAAATAAACTTTCTAATTGGAACGCCGCACAACTCATCTTTAAAAAGTCCACGAGCTTTTCTATTACTTTGTGTCAAACCAAATAGGTTATACTTTGTATCAAACCAAATAGGTTATACTTTGTATCAAACCAAATAGGTTATACTTTGTATCAAACCAAATAGGTTATACTTTGTATCAAACCAAATAGGTTATACTTTGTATCAAACCAAATAGGTTATACTTTGTATCAAACCAAATAGGTTATACTTTGTATCAAACCAAATAGGTTATACTTTGTATCAAACCAAATAGGTTGTCCTTGGAATAGTCAATAGTATCATGACTTTTATATTATTGTAAAACTTTGTTGTTTTAACATGAATGCATAAAGAATCATATTCAGTCATTCAGTCATGACAATCTCATTCTATCACCGCATTTGTATTTGAGTTTATGATATTAAAATTTGTACATTAGCCTTTTAGATAAAGCTAACACTGTAAAAACGACCATACATTGGTTTGGTTAATTTAATTTTCTTGTTTTTCAGACTGACTAATACTAAGTCATCGCCAATAATTGTTCTTCTGGCATATAAAATAAATCTTTCTTGCATGCAAAAAGTTATTTTCATCTGTATTTTTACTGTTCATCTTTTCCTAAGATTTTTGAATCTGTTTACCGAATACACTGTTATTCATCAATTCGTTGCTTTCAGTCTCAGACTTGTATTCAGTCCAATGAAAGATTTAATCCATGACTGTTGTTTAAACAAGACAATTTTGTATATACTTTAGAGTTTTAAATTCAATAGTATTGTAAAGCGTAACGTTTCTTTGGCGAATGACATTTCTCTTCGTTTTTCAATGTACATACACATTTGGTACTGCTCTTTTTGTACCCCTGTAGTCATCAATCAACTTCTTCTGTAATTCTGACAAGTCATTTTCTTCTGGAATTAATCTCTCTGAAGCTAATGGATAGTCTTCGAAATAGTCATGCAAGTGTAGTGGAATCTCCAAATCTGCTTCTAAAAAGCAACTGTCCATCTAATTTTTTAACTGGTATGTGTTGACTCACGGCTTACACATAGAGGTCGTTAGGATCTGAGAACAGTGAATGACTTTGTTCTTGATTTTGCGTACTCACCATCATTTTGTTATCTGAACATCTTTGTCTAGGTAGGGTTCGTGATTTGCTCCAGTTTAGATATGTGTTATCCTGCTAATTCCACCTCTTAGTCCACTCTCAATCGTCAGAAACAGGCCATAGTCTGTTCAAGGTTCTAATTCAATACCTAGTAATTTTAATATGGCGTCACGTGCTAATCCAGGAGCAGGGTCTAATATGTAATTTTTTAATACAGACATTTCCAATGACCCACAAATTGTCACATAATATGAATGTATCTTTCTTCGCGTAATAGTCATGTAGATCTCCAAGTGTTTGAAGATTAAAATGTTCCATGACATCTTTAATGTATCAGTAATAGTCATTTGATATATTTGAATCACTAAGTGATGAGAAAAACTGTTCTAATGATGGTATAGCTGTTTAACTCTTTCAAAGCTATCAATGTATTCATACAGGTAAATGTCTTTCCTCAAATATTTAAACTGTACATTTTGTTTCAGTGTCTCTGTAAATTTTCATCACCTAAATTTTAGCCAGCTAAAGTGTCCCATGAATCTGAAAATATTTGCAAAGCTAATTCGCCTTTCAATTGTTATTTCTTTTCCTTTTTTCATTAACCTATCAAATATTAGATTCTTGCTGAATGAAATTTATTTTATCGTTATTGTTCGGTGTATGTATGTATGTATGTATGTATGTATGTATGTATGTATGTATGTATGTATGTATGTATGTATGTATGTATGTATGTATGTAAGCATGCAAATTAAGTTATATGTTTTGTTTTGTTTAGTTTAGTTTATATTAGAAGGAACAAATACTGTTGCATACAGTAGTGTTGAATTCACTTCGGAAGGGCTTTTACTGACCAGTGGTTCTTTCAGAGTACCAGACGGTGTGATTTGACAACATATTCTGTGAGATTTTAGTAAATTCTGTGAGATCTGATTTTTTTCAAGTTGTGCAAAAAGAAAATGAATTGTTCTTTGGGTTCACTTTTAACATATGTTAGTAACGCGTTCGCGGGCACCTATACAATCGCGGAGAAGTTCCAGGTATTCGCGGGCACCTATACAATCGCGGAGAAGTTCCAGGTATTCGCGGGCAGCTTTATGATATCGGTCAGCGGCCTCTGCTATGGCGTCGCTGGCCGGTTTCATCATTGTATATGTTTATCATGGTTGTTAAATTTCTTTACATGTTCGCGTGAGACACGTTTAATTCCAAACCCGCGCGATACTTGCGCGTTCCAGCACTCAAGTCGATCGTGAGGAAACCATACGGGTCGCATGTGACCTCCGCGAACATATTTCGAAACTCATCCCACAAAGCGTCGGCGGCACACCAGATCCAGTTAATGTTTGCGAGGCTGTGAGCGTCAACCCCACAAAATGTAACATATTACAGTTGTTCTGGATCATTTTGGGCATGTGTGCGTATAGTTATATTACATAGATCACGTCGGTGTTTTGTGCCGGCTTCGATAGAATATTCTGGCGGAGTTGTCTTGGTGGTCAAGCATCACATCGTCGTACACGACACGATTATTATGCTTCGGGTTGAGGTCATCAATCGCAGGGGCTTCATCGATCGAGGAAATTCAGTGATGGACGACGAAGTGTCTTTCACGGCGTAAGCGCTTCCGTGAAATCCTTGAGTATGTCATAACATAGTTGATAGTCCGCGGATTGTACAATCACGTACAGCCTATCCCACTTTATCCATCGCATGATCAGATTCAGCAACAGTTGGGTTTTTCCGGATCCGGTCAGGCCAAAGATCAGCGCGCAAACCGAGTTCGGAAACACATCGCCGTGTTTGGGTGGTCTAGGCTTTGCCAAGCAGAGACGTCAAGGATGGAAAAAAAATTTCTCTTTCTTCTTTCTTGATGCCATTTTGAATGCCATTTGTTGTATAACTTATCATTATGCTTTCATATTGTGTGCGATGCCGCATGAAAACACGTACCGCAAATTCAACTCAGGTTGTAACATGTAATAACAGAGCCGCAATCGCTGGAACTTGCGTCCGATGTAGAGCAACTTCCAGTTCCATCGGGAAAAGCCATGGACGTGCAGAGTCAAAACAAAAACTCGGCGGTGATATCACTGCTGCGTTAACAAAGCTACCGGAGTTAACGTGGAATAAATATTTTGGTAAAAAGCATATTTGGCTCCCTCCGGGGCTTATATGCAATTATTGAGGCCTGGAACACGGTTGGATATACGACTGTACGATAACCGACCAAACCTGGAGAAGAAGCTATAAACCGAGTCAATGGTGCGTGTCAGCGGCATGATCTTGCGTAGAAAACATCAAGTGATATACGTGCGCGTCAAAAATCTGAAGTGGATCTTATCCGTGACTTGAATGTAATCGCACGTCCAGCCATCGGAGAAAGAATCACCAGATGGATTGTTAAAGGAGGTATGAAGGCTAAGATTGAACTGGGAGGCAAAGTCCACTCATTGGAGGCAAAGCTTCGATATAACAAACATGGACGCAAAACTGTCTGCGATATACTACAGTCCACGTTGTTATTAGAAGGGTGAAGCAGCCGTTGAAAAGTTAGCGAGCGAGGCAAAAGTTACCTCGAATGTTGCAAAAGCATGGCTGGCTAAACAAGCGTTGTGGCAGATTTACCTACCCGCACCAAGGAAAATTTCCCGTGGATGGTTTCACGTGAGGACCCCAACGAAGTTCACCAGGCTGATCTTTTATTTCTCCCACATTATCGGGTGCGTGCACGTACATATAAATATGCACTAACAGTCGTAGATGATTCCAGCAGATACAAGGAAGCTTAACCGCTGAAGTCTAAAGATTTAACAAATGCCGCAGACGCGTTGAAAGGTATCTACGCACGTTGGCTGCTAACTTGGCCGCGGGTTCTACGGGTGGATCCAGGCAAAGAATTTCTTGGAGCCGTTGCTGTGTTGTTGGCGAAAGCATAATGTGCGGGTTCGTAGTGGACATGCCATCATACATTGCGATCAAGCCATTGTGGAACGATTCAACCGTACACTTGCGGAACGATTATTCGGGAATCAGTACGCGCAAGAATTGTTGATGAATCGTGAAGCGCGGTTTCGCGAATGGGTAACACGGATTCGGTCTGCCAAAGCAGCGTTAAATAAAGAAACAACACGTACGATAGGGTTAAAACTTGCTGACGCGATTCGGCAGAAAACTGTCACCTCGAAACTGGCTTTGTCGCCGCAACCACCCGCGTTAAACTCACTCGGAAAAAATTTGATTCGGTATCTGTATGCCCCTGGGGAGTTACAACGCGAACAACGTCGTGCTACTGACCCGGTGTGGTCCTTCGATGCATTTACGATCTCAGACCGAATTGATATTCCAGGACAGCCAACGTGCTACCATTTGGCGCGAGACCACTCTGCGGTCCAAACACCAAATAAGGCATTTGTGCGGGAGGAATAGCGAGTCATTCCTGGGAATACGGAACTACCGCCAAGATCTATTTTGGGACCTGCGCGTGGCCGTACGCGTAAGTAGTGATTCCATCAGGGAAAATCCACTGCTTGGTGTCCAACGGGGACAAACTTACCTTGGTGCAGCGATACACACCCATGCGATGTTTTCGCCACCGGATAAGGTTTCACTTCACATACATGTTGTGCTTGAGATCCTTTTTACACAACAACCAGAGGAACTCCTTTAGCTTTCTTGATGTTGTTACAGCTCTGAGGTGCGACCACGATCGAGTACATTTTGGGTCGCAGTCACACGAATTCCTCGATCGGCTTTTCCGCGCACTCGTTTTTGAATTTCCCACGACTTTGTTGTTGATGTTCGTGAACAGCGGACGGTCTTTCGGGTACTCACTGGTGTTGAATTCATTGACGAGTGATGCCTCGCCCATGTCCGCGTAGACATTATCTGTGGTGATGTGCATCAACAACGAATCCGTAGTCATGTACAGCATTACAACACCGTCGCAGTACCCGGTTTCATCGAGTCGTAGTAAACCTCGTACATGAGCAGCTTAGATAAATCCAGCACGGACGCGCCAACGTAAATGGGTTTCGTCAACTTTAGCTTGGATTTCTTGCTGTGTACGGCAACAAGTCCACCATTAATTATCTTACGTGACTCGAATGCCGGGTCGGCAATCAACCTGTGAAGTTTTTGTTGTTCACTGTCCCGGACAAGATTAACGCGGATTTTTTTATCAAGATTCTCCATAGTTTTACCAAACACAGCATTATTCATCAGTCTTACCAAGTCCTTCTCAAATTCGTGTGTGGCGATCGATCGAAAGATCTGGATTCATCTGACCATTGAAGTTATCGAAAGAGAAACTTCTTTCAGATGAAGATTCAGAGATTAATCTTCTTGACTATGTCTCTGATTTCAAATATAAGTTGTCAAATGTTGTGAAGTAACAAATACTAATCTCCACACTGCTCAGTCAAAATGACATTAAGGTATGACAGAAATACACAAGAAAGGAGTTTTAAGCCTGGTGATAAAGTTCTGGCTTTCTTTTTCATACCTCAAAATCTCCTTCGGGCTGAATTTTATGGTCCTTATACAGTTGAAAATAAAGTAAATGACTTAAATTAAATCATGAACACTCCTGGCAGGCTGAAACAGACACAACCTTGTCACGTAAATATGTGAAAGGAGTATTCTGACAGAGATAAAACAGTTTAGTTGTCCCTATACCACACAGTGGGGATGTAAACGATGGAATACAATATGACTCTAGTGACTCTGGTTTAACCAAACTTCAGAATTCAGAAATATTAACAATCTGGATCAGAAATTGTCACATCTACAACAAAAGGAAAGGAGTAAACTAAAACAGTTATTACATGAGTATGAGCACTTGTTTCCTGATGTTCCTACACGAACAAATAATATCTATCATGACGTTGACATTGTAGATCCTACACCTGTGAAACAGCATCCTGACAGGATGAATCCTCTCAAACAGGAATATTTGAAAGAAGAAATTCAATATTTACTGGAGTATGATTTTATAGAACCAAGAAAATAACTGGAGTTCACCATGTATTCTTGTGCCTAAGCCAAATAATACATTCCGCATTTGTACTGACTATAGAAAAGTCAACAGTGTCACCCAAACCGATTCATTTCCAATGCCAAGGATGGATGATTGCATTGATACAATTGGAAATATGTCACCAAGTTTGACATTTTAAAAGGATTCCAGCAAATTTCACTCTCGGAAAGAGCAAATGAAATTTCAGCATTTGTAACTCTAGATGGGCTTTATCAGTATAAAGTGATGCCTTTTGCTATGAAAAATTCTCCGGGAACATTTCAGCATCTTATGAACATGATAAGATCTGGTATAGATAACTATAACGTGTACATGGATGACGTCACAATCTACAGCGACACTTGGAAAAGTCACTTGGAAACCATTCGGAAATTGTTCTATCGAATCAGTCATGCAAATCTGGCAATTAATTTAAGCAAAAGTGAGTTTTGCCATGCTTGTGTCACCTTTTAGGACATATTGGGGGACAAGGTCAAGTTAAACCTGTAGAAGCTAAGGTAAGGGCTATCTCTGAATTCCCTGTGCCTGTTTGTAAAAAGTAACTGATGCGATTTTTTGAGGTATGTCTGGATATTATCGGACATTTTGTTCAAATTTTGCGATAATTGCCGAACCTTTGACAAATTTGTTGAGTAAGAAATCCGTGTTCATTGGTCTGACCAATGTTAGGAATCCTTTGATAAATCAAAGGTCATACTTAAGAATGCACAGGTTCTTTCTGCACCAAATGTCAGCCAATTATTTTAAATGACTGTTGATGCAAGTGATGTAGGGGTTGGTGGAGTATTGATTCAAGAAGACAAAAGTGGTGTGGAACATCCTGTGTGTTATTTTTCTCAAAACTAAACAAGCACCAGAAAAATTATTCCACAATTGAGAAGGAATGTTTGGCTTTGATATTCACTTTACAACATTTTGTAGTGTATGTTACCTCGGCTCTTTCTCCGGTTTTTGTATTCAGTGATTCAATCACCTTACTTTCATTAACACAATGAAAAATAAAAATCGGAGATTGTTGAGATGGAGTTTAATGCTGCAAGAATACAACATTGATATTAGACACATCAGGGCAAAAGATAATGTGATTGCAGATGCACTATCCCGTGTATTGAAATACCATATTGCTTTATTTTGTGCATATTTTGTGTAATTCATCTGAGTGTCATCCATAAGACATTTTCGTATGTAATTTTGATGATTGTAGTATCAGATGCATATTAAAAAGAAAGCTTTATTGAAAACATCTTTCTTTTTTTATGAGGGGAGGTATTATGTATGATGTTTACATACCTAACTTTTGTCTATGATTGTAAGTTGTATGGTTATTAAATGAATTATGTGGGTGATAAGATGAACCCACTGACTGGACTTACTTCTTTTTTGCAAGGTAGCAAAGTATTAACGGATAAAAGAATAGCTACTGTGAAACACTTTAAATTCGTGGGGTTCCAATTTTCGTGTTTTTGTGGGTGAGCTAGACCATACATCTAAAGTCACAACGAAATATCAACCAAGCTGACATACAAAAAAATCTTACCCGTGACTTACTAATACTAATGTGTCCTCAAATATCTTTCCACTTTATGTTTAACGTATTTTGTAACAGTTCCTGCAGCACCAGCCATCACAGTACGCGCATTAATAACACCGTCATTCATCCGAACTTTACGGATCAAATTTTGGACCAAAAGGTGAAGCTCACCCAGAAATAAGGGGTTATTATATTGATTCCGCATTTTGCGGACTGTTGTTTCGCTGACTTTCTTCCGAGCTTAACTTTCTTGCCTCTTTGGAGATTCAATTTTCGATGGAGTATCTTGAAATACTAGCTCTAGTGTGGTAGTCGTGTGATATGTACTCGCCTCGCTTACGCTTAAGGAAAGTATGGGATATCATGAGAGTTTGAACAGCATCATTTGCGGTTTGCAGAGAACGATCTTCTCTCCTAGCAAAGCTCTCCCTAGGAAAGCCCGCAATAGTAGGAGATTTTTCCACTCTTTAACCACTGTGTCAGTGACATTTTGATTTTAACTTCTGGGGTGAAATTCACTTTCGGCAGAACTGTTTATATAATGCAAAGATTGTTTCGAAAAAAGAGGTTTGCAGTCATTGGCTTTGTTCAAGCACCTAATACCTAATTTTTTAAAACTTTATGCTTTGATAGCGGTCTTTAAGAACACCTCAGAACCTAATTACTTAAGATTACAATAGTGGTATTAAATGTGTTAGATCAAAGATGTGTGGGAAAAGAATTCGGCATTTTCTTTAAGATCTAAGCATTTACGCCAGATGTTAGAAATTAATAACTTAATTAATCAACTTATTTACTGCAGTACGGATTAAATCTGTGTACTCGCAAATTCGTGGATATGAATTTCGGTATAATCTTTTGTCAATTATACATCCACGAAATTAGGTACCCACGAAGATGTATCTTTTAACCCAAACCACGATATTTGAAACCCACGGAAATATACTGTTTCACATAAATTCAATCAAAGTATAAGGTCACGTGTAATCTGCATATTAAGCGCACAGGTTTGACACTATCAGATGCTATTAAACAGTTAATAAAGCTATAAATTGAGGATAACACGATTACGACACAAATGAAAACATTATGGTAACATTTCAGAAATACATAAAAGATTCAAAAGTGAAATTAGACTATGCTGTTGGTGGTGAAGATATATTTTTTTTACTGAGTGACAAGGTTATGTAAACAGGTAGTATAGTCCGATAGGACATCAATTTACAGAAATCCAGTATCTCGTCTAAACTTGGATTACGGTTCTACTATTAATATCAGTTAGGAACGGTAATGCCCAGGTTAATCAACGATATGTGACAATATGACGCTAAATTTTAGAGGACAAAAAAGAAAACAAAGTAAATACAAATTATGTAGAAAAGAAGGATGATGACAGTCCTACTGTCACCTCTGCTAATGATATAGTTTATTTAGCAGACGCGCAGAGCACGATACTATGACGTCAAAAGACACATGGCAATTTAGAAACACCGAAAACAAAATTTATCATGAAATAAAGAAACACGATTTATATTGATACTAACGGTTGCAGATGCTGCTATAGTTTAATTTTTTTTAAATAGGCCACAAAAAGATAAATCCGCTAGATGCTTTGTTTACACCTCGAATCAAACATACAAATAACAAACCAGCTAATGCCAAAATAAGTAAAATAACATGCTTTGGGAAAGAAAAACAATTCCTATTAAGAGCAACTAACTTATAACATTGCCAATAATTCCAGACAATGCTATTGCTGCAGTTGTTACAAACTCAAACAAATAATTTCCAATATATTTTAAGCCTTTTTAATTTTTTCAATGAACTACGATTTTTGCCTTCTGATGTAGCATTACTGCCATTTGTTCCTCCACAACTTACTAAACCTTTAACCAGATTTGCTATAGACAGATCAACAGTTGGTAGAGTCAAACCTATTGCAGTGGGTACATCAGCTATTATTATGCCTTACCCATTCAATAGTTGTTTTTCCCTCTCACCTAATGATCATTTTATCTGATTTTCCAATAAAATTTTCAAGATAGATCAACATAAATCTTAATCTGAACACATATTATTTGCAAGATGACTTAAAGTGTACTTACGAGTAAATAAAATACTTTCAAATGTCATTTGGTAAATAAAAGGATGGATTCCAAAACATGCTCCAGACGTGGAGAAGTTAAAAACGTATTTCCTGATTTTTACAGAACCAGCGGCTATTTCAAACATTGCTATAATGAGCCCATTAAAAATGTAGAGATGAATCAAGGAGCACAAAAATGCATTTAAACAATGGAGAAAACAAAGGAGTAAATAAAAAGTAGAGTGATGAAAACAAAGAGCACTGTACAGAGTACTTTTATAAATGAAGAGATGAAAATAGAGATCACGTCAGAGAATATAACAACAAATAAAGAAAAGACTGGAGAGATGATGGCACAGTATAAATTGCACTTTCTGAAATGGGTGTGAAGATTTTTCAGCTCTTTTATCGGTCTTTTTTTACTTTCTTTCTCATCCATGTTTTTCAGCCTAGTTTTCAGTCAAGCTTTTACCGGTCTGCGGATCGACAGTATGTTCCATTTCCTACATTTGTGTTCAATTTCGTTTGTACTCTTCAATTTCTGGTACTGTTCCCGGATAAATGGATCTATTTTTGTCTTCGATAAATCCCAATTCTTTTTTCAAATGTGACGTATCTATTTTCTTCGCTATTTAAAAACTGAAATATGGTTTAAAGTGCTGACGATTTTGAATTGAAAGAATTTAATTATCCTAAATATGAATATGATGAACTATGGACGGTAGATCCGCAGCTTCAAACAAGAATTGATGATCCTGAATATGATGATTTCTGGACGGTAGATTTGCGACTAATTAATTATCCTGTACATCTTGCTAGTGGTTTTGAAGATCAAAACATTTTAAGTGTTAATACTGGACATCAAACTATAACACAAAATGAAACCACGTTAGAGAGACTATTCAAAAACTCTGGTTACAAGAATGACTCCGAAAGTAGATAGTAATAATGAAATATATATCAAATACATAGACAGAAAACCCGAAGGATACAATTTTATGAGAGAATTCAATATTTATGATTTAGCAAATAAACAAACTGTTGCTGCTCCCACCATAACAGATGCATCTCTGGAATGATCAAATCGTCTCAAAAACATAGCGAAAGCAACAGAGCCTGTAGAAAGTTCAGTGTAAGAGACACAATCTAAATAACCGATTGAGCCAACAGTCACCATCAGAAAGCAATACAAGTACCTGAGGAAATAGAGGTGCATACCTGTTGTAATACAAGCAACGGTTTAAAATTCAATTAATTATTAAACAATTGGAAACTGAAATATATTAAATATTTGATGATACTAAAATAGTACAATATTTACCTGCAGATTAAGAACAAATTGTCCGAAGATTATTTACCACAAAAGAAGAAACAGCTTAGCGGATACAAGTAAACTGTTGAAATTGGAATCTCAAGAATAGAAGCCTTGTGGAAAAGAACTCTAAAATCTTGACGAACAGATTAAAAAACTAAAGTCTTTTATTTACGTGACAAAATTGACAAAGAAACAAATGATAGTAAAGTATATATTGCATAATCAACTGAGTGAAGTTATAATTATGAAGTCAGAACAAGCTGGAAGTATCGAAAAAATTGAAAATATTAACAAGTTCAACATGGAAAAAAATTAAGGAAATGATAAGTCGTAAACTTCCTATCGTTCAAAGACTCAAACTGTTCTTCAAAGAAAAATGTGTAACCTTTGTTTCTATTGTTAAAGCTATTGCAATAATATCAAAACTTGCTCTGCCTATAGCGAATTTTGTAAGAAGTGCGGTTTTTCCTACTCCACCTGCACAATCATAACCCAGCTCCACCTACTCCTCCAACTCCACTTACTCCAGGTGAATCATTGTTTTGACATGATCAACAAAAGTTTGAAAACTTTAAAGGATTATTTGTTTGGTTTAGCCAAATCAGCAGCAGCATAACATGGACTTATTGGTGGTGTGTTAGGCTGCTTGCTTAGGAGTGCCGGACCAATTGTGTGGTTTTTTCTAAACACGTTATATTACTTGTTTTGTCATTAGTCGTTTTTTTACTAGCATTATTGGGCAAATGTGTATACCTAAAAACTAGAAGAATTATACGTTCGTAACCTAATTCAAGAAGTAAATCATATCAGCTCCCACAACCATGAGTATCAAAATAGACGATTGTTTATCTCGTGTTCTATGTTGTTTCTGGTGTTTCTAAATTACCACATGTCTTTTGAACGTCAGAGAATCTGACAGAATTAGCAGATGTTCTATGCACAAGATCATCATATTCTTTCTTCTCTGTATAATATTTACTCACTTTGTGTTCATCTTTATCCTCTTTCTATTATTAATACCTCTTCTGGTAACCTCCTGATTATGGCAGGATTTATCCTCAGTTTGAACGAGTCACTGGATTCTGCAAATTGTTCTTATATCCGACGATACTACCCGTTTTCATAACCATGTCACTAAATAACAAAAAGAGACCGTCACCTCCAACAGTAATGTCCAGTTTCGTTTCTGAATCTGTTATGTATTGTTGGAGTTTGCCATGATGCGTTTATCTGTGTCATAAAATTGCTGTTCCAAATTCGTAGCTCCATTATCCTTTTAACATTGTCGGATACCGTCGCAACTTACTAAGTAATAGATGTTCTGTTTTGAACCTACGCATCCAAGATGCAGATTTCGTACGATCTGATAGTTTGATTCAACCTTGAAATATCTTCATCCGTCAGGCCATTGGTGTCTTGCAGAAAGAAGTAAGTCCAGACCGTTGGCTCTCCCTTGTCTATCATAGAATTCATTTCATCAGCTGGTAATGTTCGCAATATTTAACAGTACCTGTCCAATATTTATATTTACGTTTTGATACCGGCTAATACAACAGCTGATGTAGTTCCCCAAAACCTTGGTGTACAGTTTTATGTTCGTCTGGCCCATTGTCGAACAAATACTTGTTTTTGCACTTGAGTTATCTTCTGTCATGCCACGGGGAAGTTTTGAAATTGTTGCAGAACAAATTGTTTAAAATCTATGTTGTTTTTATTTGATTTGAAAGCATTGTCATCAGGCAGAGGTATCTTACATTCGGACAGAAGCTTTCTCACCTGAAAGTAAACGTCAAATTTGTATACTGATTTCGCTTACTCTGGTATGTTTTGTCTCTCAAATGCCAGATTGAAATACCGCAACCAGATGTTGTCATAAACACTGCCCAGTTTAGTTGATTCTGCTAAACTTTCATGTCACAATGTGATCTGAATATTTTCGTGTATTGATCACTGTCAAATTTTAGAGTGTAATTTTAAAAAATATTCAGTGGTGTGTATGTGAAACATCGAGTTTCAGTGAAGTAAATTTGTATCTCGTTATATTGATTGGCTATGCTAACGTGGGTAATCTGAACAAACCAATTGAATGTGTTCAACTGAGTTACGGCACAAAGTAAGGTGCTGTACAGGTTAGTTTTTAAAAATCTTTAATCCATAATTTAACATCAGAAAATTAGTGAGGAATTGGTTTCTTGATCTTCTATTTACATGTTTTCCACAATTACATATAATTCTTTCTTGACTTTGCTAACTAATCTTTTTATTTCCTCCATCGTAATACGATATTAATCTCGTTTCATTTACGCAATCTCTGCATCTCTTGTAAATTGTATTTCGCTTTCCATTTCCTCCACCAGCTTTTCTCGGTGACATTTGTAGCATTTTACAACTGTTGGTACGTCTGTTGTCACTTCCTAACACCTTTCCACCAAACACGATTGTTTTATTTATTTACGTGGCCAAATTTAAATTCCTTTTGTACGTTTTAGAATAACTAAATCGTCAAAATATGTATATTCACATACTGTTAAATGTGTACTAGTTTTGTATTCATGGTACGAACATACTTCTCAAATCAACTGATTTGGGTTAATGTCTGGTAATTCCTTCTAGCTGAAGTTTTTATTGTTCATGGTAGAATTTCTTTGTATGAAAAATGCGTAGTTGATTGAGTAGTTGTGTGACTCCCTTGATATACTTCCTTTGAATGAAATCTGAGAGAAGTTTAAATGTCCTTATCATTGTATCAATGTCTATTCCATTTTCATTGGCTTTTTATTTTGTTCAAAATCAAGTAGACCAACTTGCAGTCTGTTACAGTGTATTTTTTCAGCTTATTTGTGATATAGTTTGAATCAACTTCATTAGTTTCAATGTTGGCTCTTTCAATTTCTTATACTGTTATTTGTTACCAATTGACTACATTGTAGACGCCTTATCACGTTTCCCATGTGTTTCATTTGCTGTTTAACTGCGATGTTTTGGGACGTATTTTCTTTTTCCCCTCCGGAGACCAGATCAATACAAATTCGCATGACATGTAGGTTTTATCTCTCTCATTTTCCAATATGCTGTTTTTCACCAGATCTGTTACATTCTAGAAAATCTTTATCTTTTATAAACTCAGAGTGTGCGTACTGCTTGATATTTGTATGTATTGAACTTCTGCCATTTATATTAACTGAATACTGTTTTCTGTTCTCTCCAAACTGTCGAACGAATCATCATATCCCATCCATTTCACGAGTACATACTTTTTCCTTTCATTTTCTAGATCTTCAAAATCTTTTTAACTTTGTATACGTCATCATGTTTTTCACACCGCGATAACTCTTGCTAAAAAAAAACATGCCATCTGTATTCTCTCCCTTTAAGTCTTCAATTTTGTAAACAACTGGATCGGATTGTATTACTTACCTGATTTTAAATATTTCCTCAGTAAAGTTGGGAAGGAAGCCATTTGCAAAAATTGTCCAACTGAAGTCATGTCTATTGATGAGTGTTAAGTGTTACTGTATTCTTGAATTAGCTTTGGTAAAACATCAACCCATTTTCTGATTTGGTTTTGTGTGAAATACTACCACATTCTAGTTTTGAGTGTTTTGTTAAACCGTTCAACTACTGATGCCTTTTTATCTGAGTAGTTTGAAAAGTATTCTATATTTTGTTTGTCCAACAAATTCTTGTTTCTTTTCTTGCAAACCTCTTTCTCCTTATCAAACTGTATCTTTTAATACTTCCTCTCTTTCAAGATGTCTGCAAAAGTGTAGTGTATGTCATCTCCCTTTTTGTTTTTACTCTCTGGATCCGAACATATTTTGAAAATACACCAATCGCTATCAAGATGGATTTGTATTCATCGTTGTCTATTTTATATGCTTGCATGTCAACAGTGTCTTCTTGACTCTGACCACTCACGTGAATAACATAAACTCTTCAATGGGGAAGTGGTTTCCCGCTTTCTTTTGCAACGTGTACATATATTGTTCCGTTAACCATTCTTTAAGTTCAGAATATTTTGTTTTACTTTTGTCCCGTTTAATTTGTGTCCAGAATTCATTGATATTTGTGCAAGAACCTATACTTTTTGGATTGTAGTATAGGTGCCTGAAATATTGTTCTTTGCTTTGCTCAGCAAAGTCCATCTTTTGGTGAATCTACAACGTCTCCGAAGTTAGCCATTTAAATCGATCTAAATATATCTAGAGAGTACTTTAAGATTGACAAATTACTTTTGGCGTGATCAGCAACAAAAACAGAACACCCATCTATGATTTCAATGGTTGATTAAAAAGCAGCTCATTCACACACTAAGTCACCATGTGCTGCTTTGAATGTAAAAACCCTCATTCAATTTGTTACCGCTCATACTGCACAGTTTTGATCATCTAGTTATCAGGGTTGATACTGCTTATCTCAATGTTTTCATTACTGAATTCAATCTGAAAGTCAGCATCTTTCCTGAAACACTGTAGGTTATCTTTTTATGTTTGAAATAGGCAAATCAACATTTATATTCTCTTGAATGTTGTTTTCTATCACAACTAACTTTAACTACACTTGAATCCCATCCAAATTTGTAAACAAGAGCATAATGTCCCTTTATACAGAAATAGTCATTTTTATGTTGGACTTGTTGAATATTTCCATGACGTCTCTGAAATCTGTTTAGTTAAGCACAATGTAGCTTTGTTCCATCATTTCTGTTATACAAAGATTGTTAAATTATTTTGTGTTGTCATTTTGAAGGACCACAACTTTAGCATTTTATCGACTGCTTTTAATGCAGTAGTAAGATTTTGATATTACGTTATTGTGTAATATTTCAATAGTAATGCATAGGAAAGATCTAGACCACATCTCTAAAAATCCAAAGGCAATGAATTGATCCATTCGTAAGGTCTAGGAACATGGCGATGTCTATGTGTTGGGAGGGGGGAGGGGAGGGCGAGGGAGTATTATATAGTTTTTGTATTGTTTTATGTAGTAGTAACGAAAGTGGTCCAGCACTGAGCAGGACATATATGAGAGATCTGGCATTTGAATTAATAAGCCAAGTATTTAATAAGAGTAGTCGCAATCACAGATTGGGGATCAGATCGCAAGGTTTTGCTCTGAATAGACAGGCCTTTAATAAGATCTAAATCTGACTTTGTCACGATTGTGTATAGATCAACTTGTAAATCTTACCGTCAGATGTTTGATCCAATATATAATCAGGGACTTAAACTTTGTCTGAAAGGATTTAGAACTCCCCCTTTCAGAAAGCTTGTATGTTGAGGTAAATGAACCATCACTTTATCTCAGTCGAACGAAATTAGTTTTTCAGTATATTACCAAACCATCTTTTAATCCATCTAATCCAGCACACAATGTAGTCTTTAGGCTCAAATACCAAACCTTGTACGCTCAAATTTAATTCCACCCTTTGGCATACGACTTCATCCTCATCTACAAACAGCAAAAACTCATTGTTGGAAATACTGCAAAATTATATGTTCTCAAATCACCACACTAGTTATCAAAACATCCCAAAATAATATTTGATTTTTGCCCAATCAAAAAGTCCTCAACAAATCCTCACCTTTTTCAGAGTAAATTGAACGAAATCAGAGCCTCCTGTCGTGACCATACGCCCCTGTATACAGATGGTTCAAAATATGGAGACAAGGTTGGAGCTGCCATTAAAACACCCGATGGCACCATCTCGAGAGCCGGTTATTGGATAAAGCTTCCATTTTCACCGCAGAAATTGGATTCATACTCAAATCTTTGAACTACATTGAAATCTCTCACACAAAACCTTAAATCTGATAACCCGTCAATATCCAAGATCTTACAATGGTGCATGACAATGTACTACACTTATCTGTCTTTTAAACATCTCGTGTTTGTTTGTGTGTAAGTGTGTGTCTCAAGGTGTATGCGAGTGCTTTTCCTAATACCGGTTGTGTAATGCATAGTTATATAAGCTCTGTGAAAGTTTTAGTCAAAATAGAATTTAACAATGGATACCCAGATTACAATTTTGTCAATGAATGTAAGGGGTTTACACAGCTCCAGTCTCAAAAGAAGAGATATTTTATGCTGGATCAAACAGAAGAATGCATCCATTATATGTTTTAGGCGACATATTGCACAGTTGAGATTGAAAAGTATTGGGAAGCTGAATGGGGTACTTAAGTGTATTTTAGCTATAAATCTAGCAACAGAACTGGTATTACTATCCTGTTTAGAAATAATTTTAAATTTCTTATTCACAGAAACAGATGTGATTGCCAGAGCATATACATTCTCTTGGATTTATCAATTAATGGAAAGAGATTTACGCTAGTGAATTTATACGGACTTAATGATGATAATGCTGAGGTTTTTAGAAATTTGAAAGAGGATATTATAAATTTTGACAATTTCTCTATTATTATTAGTTGTCACTGGAATGTTGTTTAGGACATGGAGCTTGACTCTTATAATATTTTTCATGATAAGCACTCCATGGCATGATAAGCACTCCATTGCATGATAAGCACTCCATGGCCCGAACAGCAGTCCAGGACATCAAGATTCAACTTGACTTACTAGATTCATGGAGAACAGTCAATCCTGACAGTAGAGTATTTACTTGGAGACAGCCAAATCCTGTGAAACAGCAGAATGGATGGACTATTTTTTAATTTCTGAAGACATGTTTTCAAATTGTGCGGACTCGTCTATTATTCCTGGCTATAAAACAGATCATTCAGCAATAACACTAAAATTGTCTATATCTGCATTACCTGGAGGTCCTGGGTACTGGAAATTTAATTTCAAGTTATTAAAAGCAAAATGAATATATTCATTTGGTAAAACAAATGTAGAGCCACCACAGTAGAAGAATACTATTGTGAAGGTGATACGAAAAACTTGCTTCAGATGAAACTAACTTGTAATAATCATTTGTATTATTATTATTTGTTTAAATTTTTTTTTTTAATTTATTAATTTTTTTTTTTAAATCCTCATCACGCTTATAAGATCAGAATCAATTAGGTATTCACAAGCTAAGGCAAAAGAGGAGAAACAAATTTCAGGAAACATGAAGCTGCAATACATACCTTACATGCTTTAGTGAATCAAAATAATAACCGCACTATTATGTAAGAACTGAACAAAAACAAGCAGATTTAGACGAAATAAGGAAAAAAAGAGGTGGAAAGTGTAATGTTAAGATCAAAATCAAGGTGTTATGAGTCTAATGAAAAAACAAATTCAAAATATTTCCTTCATCTTGAAAAGAGAAATTACACAAACAAAACAATAAAAGAATCAATTACGCAAGAAGTAACAAGGGTAATAGGTCATTTGGGGCGGGAAAACTGGCAGGGTTAAAAGAGATACTCTTTTAGCTTCTTTTAAGGAAGGAGATTAAATATGATTCACTTGCACTCATTTGTGTGTTATATAAAACTTTCCTGGATTAGCAGTCTTTTACTAAATTAAGATGGTTTATGAAAAAAACTGGTTTCTGCACAAATACGTGGAAAATTTGGAGGTACACGGTTATTTTAATTAGGAAAAGCCAAATTTAAAGAAATTCTTTAATCTAATACAAATATTTTTGGCCTGATGTTATTTATGCTTTATCACGACCGAAAAATGAACAATCTACTGTTCACGAATATTTGTCTCAAGATAATCTTAATTTAGTTACAATAGATATTTTTTGGCTCTTATGATTCGACACATAGACAAAAAACTTCATATTGGATTGGGCAGGGACATCTGAATCCCAGTTCCGGTATTATTTTAAATGTTCATTATAAAAATAAAAAGAATTACGCCCAGTGACTGGATTGCACTAGTTGAATTGGTTAATATATATATATATATATATTGTTGTGTAGCCTTAAATATGTGCCACATTTCTCGAAATCGGAATACAACTTGGATCAAAATTAATCGTTGCCAAGTGAAATATAAAGCCGACATCCAAATGTTTATGTCCTTTTGAAGTTAATGTCTATTTTGAATCAATATGATCCCTATACACTCACGAAAAATTTGATTATCCATCAAACAGATTTTTCAGATATGAAGTAAGTGAATTTTGTGACCCCTTGCGGCAGCGTTGTGCGTTTCATTTGGAGCTCATTTTCTGTTTTTAAAGATGCAGCGTTAAAAAAGAAAATCTGGTTGCTACGTATTCCTTATTCCCGATTCAATAAGGAATATGAGCAACCAGTTATTTTTTCCCGAGCTAACTTGTAGAAGGAACAAAAGAACAAGGGGGGGGGGGGGAAGATGGGCAGGAGGAATAAAGGGCACAATCGTCATAATTGAATCGGGACTTTCCGTCTTTCTTTCTTTAACTTTCTCTTTTTCAGTCGCTCTTCCTATTTTGGGAATATAAATTTCCCTTACTTCATCCGCTAGACAATTTACAGCCATAAAAATACATCAAGAATGTCAATATACCGTCCATTATTTTGATGTAGAGCTTTACTGGGACAACAAGCCGCTCTGTTCCACTGCCCTGGCAGATATATGCTCTTCAGCTTCCTCTCTGATAACCGCTATATACTGCAATTTGTTGGCCAAGAAACATGCTTCTGGAAATCTTAAAGACATCTAACGTGATAAACAGCAATTTCAACTTACATATTTCAATACCATTCCATAAAAAGTGATTCTTGCGAAAAATTGCACGAAACAACATTTCGAGCCCTTTGGGTGCCATATTGTGTTTATATTATATTTGTTTCATGGGGATGGACGATTAAATATGGAGGCTACAATTATACTCATACTGATGAGAGATTTCATTAATGTAACGCCAAGATGGTTATTGTCGAACTTTTTAATATATTCTCCATTTTTGGTTAATTGGTATGTACTAAATATTAAAGATGAATATGATGAAACCTGTTTGGCGTGCTTCAGGGACGCAATAACTATTGGCTTGCTTCAGAGACGCAGTAACTATTGGCGGACTTTGGTACTGAAAGGTAAAGTATGCTTCAGGGACGCAGTAACTATTGGTGGATTTTGGTGCTAAAAGGTAGAGTATAAGTGCTCTAAAAAAAAACAAAAAAAAAAACAACGCTATATTGAAGACCTTTATTGGCCAGTTTAACCGACAGAGGTTATATGAGCAATCATGGGTGACGAAATGAAACTGAAAAGTCGAGAAAGAAAATGGTACGAAACAAATCATTAAAATATATTGATCATATTGGAGGGATCGATCGGATTTCAAGGCAAAACGAACTTAAATTTCTTAATTCCTTGAATGGATGTAATATATGTAGGAAAACAAGATGGCAAAATTTCTTACAAATCCACTTATCAATCACATACATATGTATAAAAACACATGGTCCTGTACAATCCAAAACATTTTAAGTACAAACTCAAGCTTCAGCATAAACCCCCCAAAATCATATATGATACTTAGGGTTCACCTACGTCACCAAAAATGGCAGTCTGACAGATAGACCCAAGTAAAGAAAAATCTAAAAGTGTTGTGATTCTTTTTTGCCCAACGTATTTTCGCTAAAGCGTGAAGCATAGTATCCGCGTTTCTGTTCGTCCAGTCACACTTTTGTTTCCGCTCTATAACTTTAAAGTAATTTGAGATTAAGGGTAAAACATGTGTGTCACTGGGGGTCCTATCTTCAAGGTCAAGTTCACGGCTCAATATCTTAATTTTTCCGTCACAGTTTTCTTGCCGCTCTATAACTTTCAAGCCATTTGACATTAGGTACTGAAACTTGGAATATTTATACATCATTCTAAAAAGGTGTGCCGATAATTACATTGCTGGTTCTATCTTCAATGTCAAGGTCAGGGTTCAATATTTTAAATTTTCCACGTCAGAAATTTTTGAGATTAAGGGATGAAACTTGGCATGCTTACGCATCATTAGAGGGTATATTGCCTACCAATTGGGGATCATATCATTAAGGTGAAGGTCAGGACTGAATATTTTATATTTTCCGTCACACTTTCCATTCTGGTCTTTAATTTTAGAACTGCTAGAGATTAAGGCGTGAAACTTGGTCAACTTAAATATCATTGTTAGAAGGTGTGTTGTGTTATACAATGGTAGTCCTATCTTCAAGGCCAAGGTCACGGGTCAATATTTTAAGTTTTCTATCACACTTTACTTTCCGCGTTAAAACTTTATAGCCATTTCAGCTTTAAGGATGAAACTGTGTATGCTTGTACATTATCGTTCGAGTGTGTCTTGCGTTCTGCTTTTGGGGTAGTATCTTCAAGGTCATAGTGATGGGTCAATATTTTAAGTTTTCCATAACACCGTCATTCCTCTCTATAATTTAAGAGCGGTTTGAGATTAAGCGATGAAATTTGGCAAGCTTATATATCATCAAGAACTATTATTCTTCAGTTTTCTGAAGATGAAAACACTTCTGGGATTTTGTTAAGACAATAAACAAAAAACAGACGTTATTTTAAGCTTTCATACTTCCAGATCGCTCTATATAGAGATATCACATGAAAGCCCTTTTTTGTACCAAGAGTACGTATATTTTTTGTATAGGGGATTTAATAAAATCCAGAAGAAAACGAAAACTGATTTAAGAAAGTTGGAAGATAATTATTTTGTTGTGTTGTAAACTCGTTGTTAGTGCAGAACAAATACAACAAAATTTTATATACTAAGAGTAAATACTTTCGAGAACTCTATTTATTACTTACGACAAAAGTTAATGTATTTTCAGTAAATAGTGATGAATACGACTCTGTACCCCCGTATGAAGAAGAAATTCGTCGCACTTTATCTACTAATGATACTTACCAAGAAATATGTGTGGCTCGTTGGATACACCAACAGATATGCGACTGGAAAATCTTGGATTCGAAACTTCTAAACAAGAGGTCGCTCATTATACCAAAGACGTCGTGTGTGAGTGATGAAAGAACGAAATAAAAACATGAATTTTGTTTTTGGGAATGTGAATATTTTTGTTTTACCTGAAAAAAATTAAACATGTACGTTTTTCTGTATAAACTGTCTTGTGTCATTCATGGAATCTCAGAATTCCAACTCAAGAGTTATGGCTGCATCCTCCGTTCTCAAAGTGATTCACGAAAGGTGAGATCGTCAAAGTTGGAAGACATTGTATCTTCGCCATCCCTTTAACATGCCCATTCCTGGACCCAGTGGTTTACGCAAAATCGAATTTTGTTAAATGTGCGATCAAACACAAATCACTTTTGTTCGATCGTCCTCCACAAAGGATCGTGTCGTGTTACAAAGTGTGGCAATCCGATTATATGCTACTGGAAGAACGTCAAGGAGAATACATTTCATTGTAGAAGACGATGGGCTAATGTTTGACTTTGACTTTAGTCAAACATATCTTGTCATCTTCGATGAAATTTTAGGAGAAGACGAAAAAAGAATTAAACTTTGGTTTACAAGAAAAGAACATCATCGTAATGCCAGTATTATTTCCATTACTCAAAATTTATTTCGACGAAGTAAAGCGCATCGCACCATCAGTCTCAATGCTCATTATGTCGTGTTATTTTAAAATTCCATGAGATAAATCTCAAGGTCAAGTTTGGGCAAAACAGTTAGGGACACCTTGGCTGAATTATGCTGATGAGATTTGCCACTCAATCGAAAAAATGAATACTTATTGATGGATCTAAAACCTACCACTCCCGATTATTTTAGATTTCGTACAAATTTTTTTCACGACTGGTGTCAAGAAGTTCAGTAATTTACACGTCGCCTTCCTCGTTTTTGTCTGTCTAAAAAACCATAAAAACACCATTCACTTCTTTCCTTCCTGACAGTATTTATCCTCCTGCCAAATTGATTCGTGCACTGTATGCCATCAGTCGCGAAAAAATGCACAAGTGTGTTCATGTTTCTTAGCTAGTGTCAAAGACGTGTTACGATGGTTTACTTTGACAGCACGTCAATTACTACAAGGCATCATTCACATTCAACATCAAACAAAACGTTCTTTGAAAAAACATAAAGTAGCTTTGTCACAACTGGCTTATCCAAGAATCTATACTCAAACACAAAATAAAATCATCTTCAAACGAGGTGGAAATGAATCTTTAGGTGGTGTCATTATTCGTTCACTTTGAAGATGAGGAAATAATGCTGAAGCTAAAACAAAAAGCCAAACAACCTAAAAGACAGACACAAAAGAAGAGATGTGCAGGAAGTTCACACTCTAAGATGAAGAAAGTCCAAAAGAAAACAATCCCTTTAAGTAAGTGAGGTACTGAAGCTAGAACGCGCACGTAATCAAGAAAACCTCGATCTGTGACCGTCTCTACTTTCACTTTTCCTCCTCCGTTATTGATAATGCCTGCTAAACCTGATTTAAGACCAGTGTTTCCTAATCTGATGAATAAATGGAAACCCATCTCTAAAGAAACTTCTACTCCGTCGACGTCTTCTTCTACTTCTCTAGCTGCTGCTGCTGCTAAAAAAGATGGTATTCCCTAAGACAAAAGTACAAGACAGACCAGGAGTGTTACCAAGTTTACTATATTTGTACCAACAATAATGAGTCCATTGAAAACACCAAGTCGTGAAGTGGTACCCATAGTCATATTGGTACGACGTCCCGACAATCAGTTGAGACAAATTCCAGTATAAAAGAAGATGTGTTTGACAAGATTCCTGATTCCAAATTTCACACCATCATTGTCAGCGTCCAAAGAGACCTTCCAAAAAATGGAAAAACAAAAAACGCTCTCTCCTCTTTTAGCTAAACATAGGGAGGTCTTGTCAGGACTTACCAAATCCAATGCCCCTATGCGAAAACAAATCACTCAAAATGCACCAAAAGGAATCAACGATACGGTTATGTGAGTGTTGTTTGAAAGTCTTGAAAGAACGGTTCCTTGGACCAAGATACAGAAACAGCGATTAGGACAACATTCTTACATTCTTCGACAAATGGTGAAAAGAAAATGCCAATCAGTCAAAAGAAAAAAGTAGTCGTTCAACGAGGAGAATTTCTTTCCATGCTGATAGAACCGTTGTTAAAAGTGGCAGCTCCTTTGTTAGGATCGATTGCTGGACCACTTTTAGGAGGTATGATGAGACGAAGAAGATAAAAAGGACAGACCTTTCTGGGAAGACAACACGTTCGTACCCTCGGCTGCTATGGAAGGACAACAATTAACTTTAGCTTCTTACAAATTGTGGAATGAACTCTTTCACCGTTGCTACAACTTTCACCGTTGCTACAAACAACGTATAACGTACTGACCTCCTAATCCTAATCTAACTGAGATGTCACATTTACAACAAGAGTCACAAACATTGATGGTTCGAACAGATTTGTCAGAAACAGATAAACAGAAACGCAACGGACAAATATTGAAACGTTTTCAACTGTTTCATCAGAACACGAGACGGATAAGCCTAATCTGAAAGATTTCAAGAATGTCACGAACACAGAAGAAAAACAAAAACAGCAAAGACGATTACAGAAACAACCACAGGGCTGGAAGAAGGGAAAGAAACTAGCGTAGTATATCATATTCCGTCTGTTCTTTTTCTTCCCAGTAAGACAATTTTGTTGACATCTGCTCATACTCTGAGGCATGAAAGCATGCTTCAAAACGATGATGTCAGCACCCTCTTCAGCAGAAAAAAAAAGAAAGGCGGGAAGACAGTAGAAAGAAAAAAGGAAATCAAGAAAAATTGACCAAAGAACCGATTACTACTGCTACTCCTATTGCTCGTCCGTCTGACACGTCAAGCATCACAATCCGAAATACCTAACAGCAGTATCGAACAGTGGGTGGTTTATTGGGCAAAAACAATATGAAGACACTTTTAGCCAGCATTCACTACAATTCTGCTCATGCCGCTGGCTACGGAGGAATTCAAAAATTGTATCGTGGAGTCAAAACCAAGCTGAAAAGTTTACATCTGCAAGATGTAGGCAATGGTTACAAGAACAATCAATGTACACGGTACACAAACCCATTCGACGAAATTTTTCAAGAAGTGACACTAAAGTAGCAGGAATCGATCATCAATGGCAAGCTGACTTAGCTGAGATCTCCCATTTAGCTTCGTACAATCGAGGTTACAAATATTTATTTGTTTTGTGTCATTGATGTGTTTTGAAAATTGGGTTTAGTGGTTCATTTGACTTCTAAAACGAGTTTAGAGTTAGTGTGAGTTTTAAAACCTGTCTTTAAACAAAGTGGTCGACATCCTCTATGATGGCAAAGAGACAATTCCGCCGAATTTCTTAACCACGCTTTCAAAAGAATTGAAAAAAGCACATTCATTGTTTCAACGCTGAAAATCCAGAAACTTAATGTCAGTGTCGTGGAACGTTTTCAAAGAACTTTGAAAGAATATATGTGGAAATAGTTTACACATCAACATACTCTTAAATACATCGACGTGTTACCACTTCGAATCAAAGATTGCAATCAATCCTACCATCGTAGCATCGGGTGTAATTGGTCGATTGTTTAGAACATCAAACACCGGAAAAAAGAAAGAAGTGTTAAACACCGGAGATTCGGTTCACATTGCAAAAACAAAACACACTTTTGACACAATCTATTTATTAAACAGGACGACAGAATTGTTTCGTGTCACAGATCAAGTACGTGGAAGTCATTCTACTGTCTACAAATTGGAGGATATGAACAGAAAAGTGATAAAGGAACATTTTACTTGCCTGAGTTGCAACGAATGACCAAGAAAGAAGACGACGTGTATGATATCAAAAGCATTCTTGATCGAAGAACACGTTAAGTGGGAAAACGACGTTTCCAAGAAGTCATACTTCGCTAGAAAGGATATCCACCCAGTTTCAAGTCTTGGATTGCAGTTTCACAAGTCATCGTCCATAAAAAGAAGTAGAAGTCACCAACATGTCGTTAAACACTACTGCATCCCCGTCTCACAGTTCATCTCTCCAAGAACTACAAAACAACAACAACAACATACACTGTGGGTGCGGTGTGGAGAATTTGTTTCTAAGAATCAAATCGTCTTTTTCTGCCAGATCTTTGTGGTGTATCGTGTCATTAGAACAGCCATTGGAAATTTGAGTTTGCAACAAGGAGATACACAACTGTGGACTATTTTACTCAGCAGTTGTACTGGCTATCTTCTCCGCAACCCTTCGTTACTTACAGTAAGAACAATAGTTGCGGACCTAACGCTAGTCACAACTCCTCTTCCAATCGCAACAGCAATCTTCTCGAATCCTCCTTGGAAAATCATTATTCTTCTTTGATATCGAGTGACTCCTGGAGACAAGAACCATGACACTATGAATAATCAATTGTATTTAACATAACATAGTGACAGTTGTATGGATGTGTTTCCCAACAACAAATTATGTTGTTTCACGGCCAAATTACCTCAGTCGATACAATTAGATTACAAAGCTCATTGGAAAGCGGCTTTGGTAGAAATCATTCATCCAATTCAAATCTGGAATATCAGCAAGGATCAAGCCACTTTCGTCGTAGAATCCTCAACGAGCAAGTTCGAGAACAGTTGGACAAAAATGATCCTGGCTATTACGGAACCAAAAACGTAACACTAGCGAATCCCCGATTGAATATCTATGACATGAGAATTCCTGTAGGACATTATTTTACTGCTCAACATCTCATCAAAACGATTTCCGCTACTTGCAACGATCAGTTTGGCAAAGTACTAGATAAACTTCACCGAAGTGTACTGATCGAGTACCATCCACATTCTCATCGTCTCAAATTGGATTTTTCCGAGGCCAAAACGCTGTCGATAAGTTTTCTCCCAGTGTGTTTGCTATTTTGGGTGGAGACACATTTCTAGTTCCTACCAAAGAAATTAACAACAACAAACGATTCTACAAGTATTTTCGCTACCCTATCGAACTGAATTTGATGTTTGTGTACTCTGATATTGTCAAGTGCAACCTAGTGGGAAACACAGCTGCTCGGTTGCTAAGAGTAATTCCATTCAACGTGGATTGTCCCATTGCTGCTTACGATGAAGGAGGAAACACGTATGACGTTCACCGAGAATATGTACATTATCCTTATCTTCCTGTCAATAAATCGTATTTTGACAGTGTCAATTTTAGTATAAAAGGAGAAGTTGGGCAAAATATTATATTCTCTAAAGGAAAAGTCACCGTGAAACTACATTTTCTAAAACGATTATCCAGCGAATTGTAACTGATGTATTCTGTGTACTGAGCAGTAGTTCGACATCGAGGACATAGTGTGGGAGATATGTTAAAATCGGCTTTTCGTACGGTAGTACCCATCTTGAAACCTATGAATTCATGCTTTAAACGATTTGGCCTTAATGCAGGGAAAAGAATTTCTCGGCCAACAAAGTCCTAAACAAGCCTTTATGAAAGCAGTGACAAATGTATTGATTCAAACAGAAAAAGAACTCCTGCGTTGCCCAGACACACTTATAAATTCGCTTCACACTCATGTCGAAGGCATTTATTCCTCCTCCACGCCACATCAAGGACAAGGCAGAAAGAGACGTCAAAACTCCTTCAGACATCACAAACACGCCCAGAAAAAGAATAAGACAAAAAGAAGAACGATTAGGAAGATTGTTTGATTACTAACTAAAAATGATGCACCGAGATCATAACGAATGTTCCAAGACAGAATTCAATCTGTTTGCCATGCCACCGACGATGATGTCGCTGCAAGAATCCAGTGTTGTCTTTGACCATCTCAGCTCCTATCGAGTTTGAAATCGAAGGACAAACCGAATATTACATCAATCTAAATAACAGTTACTTGTACCTAAAAGTCAAAGTTCTCAAAACGGATAACAGCAATCCAGGCGTCGATGCCTGAGTAGTTCACGTCAACAACTTCATGCATTCGTTGTTCAGCGAAGTGCATGTGTACTTGAATAACAAATTAACTAGCAGCAGCATGGACACTTACCCTTACCGAGCTTACCTGCAAACTGTCTTGACGTACGGAAAGAAACCAAGAACACATATATGGATGCCTCAGTGGTGTGGAAACCTAACACGCTGGGCAAGTTGAACGGCACAGCTTTGATTCCAGATGATGACACAGACCACAATGTTAGATTTAAGGACCGCCAGAAGAAAATCAGACAAGGACGTAGTTTGGAAATGACGGTTCGTTTACAGTTGGACATGTGATTGCAAGACAAGTATCTGTTGAACGGTGTGTATGTACAAAATGAACATAGAAGAAGGCAGACTTTACGTGTGCCGTATGAAAGTCTTACCTAAAGTGGGAAACGATATCAGTCAAGCTCTGACCAGAACGACAGCCAAGTATCCTCTACGATGAGTGGAAGTCAAAACCTTCACCACTGCCTCTGGACTCCAATCCAAGATTGAAGATCATGTTTTCCAAAGTCAACGGCCTCAACGTTTCTTTATTGGCATCGTCAGAAATTCTGCCCTCATGAAAACTATTAAGCAGAATTCTTTCGAGTTCCAACATGTCAACGTGTACAAGTTAGAAGTCACCCGAGATGCCAGACCTTTTGAACCTAGCTTTACCCAGAAAAATTACTTCAGATCTTACTTGACTCTGCTTGAAGCCACACGACAATTAGGAACCAACAGTAGCCACGACATTTCGTGCGACAATTATTCAGAAGGATATGCTTTGTGGGAATTGTCACTCCAGACCAAGGCAGCGACGAATGACATTTCCACCCCATAAAAGCAGGCCATCTCCGTGTGGAACTTTTGTTTGCACTGGCCCCCGAGAAAACAGTTTGAGAGAAGTAATCCTAGACTAATAAAACTTGCTATACAAAGCCATGGAGATAGGCGAATATGATGTTTCATATCCAGAACAGCAGTTACCGACACTAAGTGGAAAAGAAGAAGAAATTAAAAACACAGTCATGATGTCACAATGACCAGAACAAGAACAACACTTAGTCTCCTGTTTTTCTCGCCACTTGACTGAAAGAATCGCACTCTAGACCAGAGAACATTGTTATGGTTGTCCAATCGATCACCCAGGTCTAGTGTTTGATGAGTCAAGAAGAAACGTTGGACGAGTACCTGGAAGAAGTATGGACTCTCATCTCAGAAGAGAAGATATTGAAAGAGTGGCATAAAGACTTGAGTGACCATTCCTTACTTCCGCTGACTTCTTTGGAAACGAAACGCATCGAAGCTCTCTTGCAACAGAGTACAAAGACTTCCAGTTCATCGACTTACTTGACAGATCTATTCAAGGAAAAAGTCAAATGTGAACTCATTACTAATCATTACCTGTGAAAATTAATACCTTGGAACTTCATCCTTGTCTCTAACTGACTGAATGTTGCTGTTTATCATACGTTTCGTTAATTAATCTCAATAAGAAATATTTTAAGTCAATCCCCCAACCTCCCGATGTAAAACATTGCACCGTAAATAAATCATATCCTGGAGATTTGTCATTTTTCATTCTTTTAAGTACACTAAGTTGTTTATCTAGTTGTAGTCTCCTTCCAAAGAATCAGAAAGTTGTATTGTTAATTTTGGGACATTATACTCTCTTAGTAATTGGTTAAAACCGACATATAAACTATCTCTTGCTTCTGAGTAGAGGTTGCTGTAAAAATGTATAATTTCATTTAGAATTTGGTTTTGATATAATGAAATATTTTCCTCTTAACTTTCTATTCTACAAATCGTTTTATTTATAAAATTTCTATTCTATAAGGCACAAAAATATTTGGATGGCGTTTATCCCTCTTCAATCCACTGGTGGGTTTTACACCTAATCGCATTCCCTTGTAGTTTATCCTGATATCTTAATTAATAAAGATGGCCTTGTGCATGCACTTTAATAACGAACTTTTAATATTTCTTACTAACATTTTTAAATGTATGCCTTAGCTGATGTGCCATTTGTATGTTATTTCGTCTTTTAATCTATTTTTACTGGTGGTATGTTACTATTTCTGATCTGTATTGTTTTATTGTAAATATGTACTGTCTGTTTATCTGTCCGTTGAAATATGAAGCATTTGTTTTATGTCGCGCCGTTACAATATCTCGTCCAGAGATATTTTATTTTATGTCAACCAGATTACCGACATTAAATAAAATTTCTTGTATCTTTTATCTTGGATGGTTGCGATAGGTTGGTTGGTAGAAGGTCATTTGATAGAATAAACCTAAATACAGTCAAACCTGTCTTAAGCAACCCTCTATGGGAAAGGTAGGTACTTGCTTAACAGATATTTATTTTTGCACTTAGTTGGTGTAAGGTACCTTGAAAAAAATGGCTGTTGAAAACAGCCGATTTTTAGGCAGGTTTGACAGTAGTAAAAAAAAAATACGGACTTAATCACTCGGATGACCGAGAGCGATACATTTCACATTTTCTTATGGTGTTTCTCATTAGTTTTATATAGAAAACTTGAAATGTGCTTAGAAGACACTGATGCGCCTGCCAATATAGTATAACTGAAGAAACTTTGATTCAAGATTAGTAGGCAAACTTCAAAATGAAAGAGAGCCATAATTCAATACAATGTATTGATCGTATTATATTAAGTACTGTACGATATATAAATCCAATCCATGATATACCTAATAAGATATGTAGAGGAAAAGTGATTTGTGATTTATTTTTTACCTAAATAAATGCATTCACGTTGCGCAATCTGGCACGTTTAAGGCATACTCAATGTGCAAGTGGACTCCTCTTCACAAAGAGACCCAACACTGCACGGAGAGTACTCCTTTCACCCTTCACTTCTGTTTTTCAACGGATTTCCGGTCTTATAGGCCGTTCGATAATGACTATAGACTTGTTTGCAAGAAATCGAGCCATGAAGTCTCTACTTTGTGTTTGCCACTCCAGGATCTGGAAGCTTAGGTCATAAATGTTTTGTTGATAAGCTTGGAGAGGATTTACAACTGCGTGTATCCCTCCATAATTCTAATCGCCAAGATCCTTTAAGATGAAGAATTAAGATTCTTAAATTCTCCGGTTGAGATTGGACAAACATTGACCAACGGTCCTCACTCTTTGGCGACAGGTGTGCCCGGAAATATTCCGGCAATTTCTGAACTTCTCACAGCCAAGGGTGAATATCTTTTATCCTTGCCCGGATAGAGAGAATCTCCTTTAAAAGCCTTTGTTAGGAAGGCTTTACAGAAGTGGCGTCTCCTACCAACGGTCTTAGAATCTGAAAATCTAAAGGGCCTGCCACTTTGAATGCGTACACTCGTTATCTGAGGTTTATGTACAATGATGCATGTATTCGTTCTGCAGTTAACTTATTTCTTTCCATGACTCATTGTGGAGAAAAATCAATAGTTCTTATTCTTAACGGCGTGTAATCTGTGCTCTCAAACACATTCAGGCATCATGGCAAACCATCAGAATGTTGTTATTAAGCTTTCTAATGGGGCGAAGCATAAAGACAACGTCAGGAGGTTTTAGTTCTACTTTTTGAGAGAAAAAAAAGCATTAAAAAAAGGTCGTTACATATGACGTTAGTAGTATAGTGTGGAATTCATACCTCAAATAGGGCGCTCTGGCCTCAAACGGGAATTTACCATGGAGATGGCACTCTGGACACTAACGGGAATTTAACATCGAGGCTATATTTTTTGGTTTCAAAATGGCACCATGGCCTCAATGGGATTTTAACATTATGGATCTGCATGGGGTCAAGGGAAAATGTAATGTTAAAACCACACCTACTAACCAATATGCTGTTTTGGGGTGAATGGGAATTTAACATTAGTCCATAGGCTTAACATTATAGTTAGGTGTGAACATACAACACTTACTGACTAACACCCTCTCATCTATTAACCAACACCCAGTCATCTACTAACCAACACGCCTTTTTAAGTGACCAACACCCACTCATCTACTGACCACACGGGGTAGGATGTAAAAGAGGGGGTATAAAATAGAATTTAAATCCATTATAAACAAAACTAACTTCCCTATCCCCCTATAACTTCCCTATTATCCCCTTATAAACAAAGTAAAACCCCTATTCCCCTGTAACTTACTTACCATGCCCTTTTAAACCAGACTACCATCCTCTACCACCCTCATAATCCCCACCCCACATTTACTATCCAACACGCCGTTAATAGTGACCAGTACCCATTCATCTACTAACCAACGGGGAGGAGTGATCACAAATATGCAAACATACTTATACGCTATTATACATGGAGTAAAAGAAGAGAAAAATGTAGCAGTGCTTACAAATGTACAAAACATAGCCTTCTTTAGACATTAAGAGAATCTGTTTGTCTTTAACATTGCAGAGTGATCCCCTACTTCCCTAGAGTGATACCCTACTTCCATATTCCCTTATAACTTCCCTATGGGTCGATATGGATTATAAGGGGAAGTTAACATAGATGTACTGACCAGCACCACTACCTACTAATCAATACCCAGTTATCTACTATCCCAACACCCCTACTATCCAACACGCCGGTTTCGGTGAACAACACTCAGTGATCTACTATCCAACACACACACTATACCATCAATAATTCCTTGGAGTGACCAATGTCCAGTGATACAATATCCAACAGTCACACTATGCCATCAACACGCCCTTGAAGTGAAAAATAACCAGTGATCTACTATCCATCATCCACATTATACCATCAACACGCCCTTGGAGTGACCAATACCCAATGATCTATCATCACTATACCAACACCCAGTTATCTACTATCCAACAACAAGTGATCTGCTATCCAACACCTAGTGATCTACTATCCAACACCCAGTTATCTACTCTCAAACACCTAGTGATCTACTATCCAATACCCCACATTTACTATCCAACACGTCATTCTGAGTGACCAATACCCTACATTTACTATTCAACACAGGGTTTGGAATGATCAACACCTAGGGTAGGATGTAAAAGAAGCCTATTGATCTACTATCCAACACCCCACGCCTACTATCCAACACACATTTTGAGTGATCAACACCCAGCGATCTACTATCCAACACCCACACTATACAAACAAAACGCCGTTGAAGTGATCAGTACGAAGTGATCTACTATCCAACACCACACCTACTATCCAACACGCCATTTTGAATGAATCCCCACCCAGTGATCTACTATCTATCACCCCACACCTACTATCCAACATGCCGTTTTGAGTGACCAATATCCAGTGATCTACTATCCAATACCCACACTATACCATCAACACGCCGTTGGAGTGACCAATACCTAGTGATCTACTATTCAACACCCACACTATGCCATCAACACGCCGTTTTGAATGAACAACACCCAGTTATCTACTATCCAGCACCCATTTATCTACTATTCAACGCCATGTTATCTACTATCCAACACCAGTCATCTACGATCCAACACCTAGTGATCTACGATCCAATACCCCACCTTTACAATCCAACACGCCGTTTGGAGTGACCAATACGCCACATTTACTATTCAACACGCCGTTTGGAGTGACCATCACCCACTCATCCACTGTCTACACATGGTAGGATGTAAAAAGAAAAAACATTAAGTTCGTATTTTGAAATGTGAATTTTGTACCATGAAAGAGAAATTATGAACTTAGATTTTTTAATGTGAATTTGTTGCACCACGAAAGAAGGAAACGAACTTTCTTTTTTGAAATGTGAATATATTGCACCATGATTGAAAGAAAACATGAACTTTGTTTGTATGTTTCGTTTATGTTCATTTTTCGTACCATGAAAAGTTAGTATCGGAAGACCAATAGAATAACCTGAAAATATTTTTTTAATGTATTTTTTTTCCTATACCCGAAGTAAGTAAAAAGACACTTTTAATAAGCAATTCCATGTTGTTTGCCCTACAACTCAAATAATGTAAAGAAAGTTAACATACACTTACATGTCTTTCACCTAATTGGATTGACATGTATTTTTATCACTATTACGAAAACCATCTGCTGCCTGAAGCAGACAAATAATGTACTTTAAATAGCACAAAGCACACTAGTTTTGTCTCTCCTTGTGATAGAGAAACGAATTTTCATATTGTAGGCATTACTATTTTCTGAAAGCGCACTTTTGAAATTGTCAAATATGAAAAAGAAGTTTTCTCTCTTTTTTTTACTGTATACTAATTCTGACATAAGAACTCTATCGCTTTTCGTGTGAATCCATTGAATTCAGTCTACTGTGTGCAATTTTCATTTGTTCAGTCATTTCAAGAATTTTTCTGAGAGAGTTTTGTAATTCAAGTCGCTGATAAAATCACATTTATATACTCAGAATGTCATTCATACAAGTTATGCTCCAGGCATTTCAATAGACAAAGCGTACCACATCATTGCAATGTCTTCAATTGGGTTCAAAGAAGTGCTGACTAAATGTATCATATGATCGTCAGTTTATAAATAAAGGAGTCAAAATGATATTTTAAGTGCTGCAGAGTTTATTTCTACACAGAAGCTTATGAAGTGGACATTTTTGTAAGGCTGTTGACATCAGAACATGCGATTAGACGAATGGACACAAAATAAGCCGTTAAAAATATAGGACAATAAGTAGATTTTCTATTCATTACACAAATCGGCAACTCGACACTCAAAATAATAATCTGGTTTGGAACTCACCCAGATTTGCACCAAGTATAAAGAGGACGAAAAGAAAAAGATACAATATTTGTTCTGCCAATAGTTAAATAGAGCACAGATTACATGAATGTTAATTTGGTAAATGCCTCATCTCAAATGACATTTCTTTTTAACCATTTGAATCAATATTAAATCGAATTCATTTTTCCTCTAGATATAAAGTTAATTGTTCAGGCCATTAAAGATAGTTTTACAAGAAGAATTGATATATCACGAGTCTACGAGATGAATTTACTGAAAATTGAAATCTCTTCCTTTACAATTCTTCATTTCATTGTGCCCTTTTTGTTCATGAGAAAAGAGCTGTATTTGTATTCTTATGCCTTGCGTGGAGGGACGGAGCGTAGCCACCTGGCTACGAATCGAGGACAGCGGACCATAAGTAGAGGTAGCCTTTTGAGTCAAGGCTTGGGGATGATTTTCAATTTGGGCTCTCCATATGGCTTAGTATTCGGCTTATTGCTCGTCGTCTGGATTGCCAGGACTATCTCGGACAGCTTGTTACAGATTTCTCTTGTCCAGACTTATTTTTTCGTCTTTCCTTTCCTGCTTTTTGTCAGAGAACTCTCGCTTCAGCGAGTTGAACTCTTTAAAATACGATCTTAATTCCGACATTTCTTTTTCATTGCCCTCCAACTGTCTATACTGTGCCAAAATTGTAACTTCTAGATGTGCCTTTTCGTTGTTCAATTGTATATTCTCTACCTTGAGTGATTCATTTTCATTCTGAATCGATTCCAACCTTTCTCTGAGCGATTCATTCCCTTTTGTCGAAGCTTCTGTTTTAAGTTCTTTTTTCTCTTGTTTCAGATATGCCATCTGAACTCTGTTTTTCCATCGTCTCGCGCAAACTTTTCTGAACATTTTTAAGATGATCATAATCATATTGACAGGTTTTGAGTAAAGCAATCTCATCTCGCATTTCCGTGTTTGTTTCCTCTGTTTTTCTCATGAAACATCATCTGATCACCATTTTCCCTCTGAAACAAATACAATATAACTTTGACGCGATGCAACAAAACCACATTCTTTGTACAAAGAATTACAAAGTATCATTAGAAATCCAACCTTCATGTTTCGAATCTTTCATTGTGCATCGCTTGCAAAACCAACTCAAACACCTCTGTATTAAAAATTCCAGGTACATGATGTGGTTTAAGAAGAAGCAGCGGACACCCGCAGAGGGGGGGGGGGAGAGGACACTCACTAAATTAGTGGTAGTATGGATGTTCTGACAGTCTGGACTAGGGATTCTAGTTCTGTCTGAAATTCTGTTATATTCCACAGCACAAATTAAAGGTACAGGTTCCCTTTTCTGTCTCTGGCACGGGGTAAAACTAATAGAAGAACGTATTTTCGGCAGGCAAAATGAAGCCAGAAATGGAAGAGATGAGTTGAAAGGAGATAAGACAATTATAGTGACAACATAAATTCTCCTATTAACATTCCTAGGTGTTCTTGTCAGCCTAGTTCAAGACCTTACTGGGATGGGTTATTCAAAATCAAAGCGTATGTATGTAATGGGGCATCAAAATCTGTCTAGACGGGGTAGGGGTCCAATACCTCCAACAGACCTCCACCCCTTAGCAACTATCACCACCACCACTGTCCAACATGAATGCCCATACCGAATAACAATGGATCGTTGATGAGTAATCACTACTGGCACTCACTTCAGATAGATAGATAATTGTATGGATAGATAGACAGACAGGCAGATAGATAATTAATAAATATGTGGTACTGATAAACAGTATGCCTGAGGTCATAAAATGTTTCAATTCAGGTTCGGAAGGAATATAGTTAAATGCTCGCACTGGCTGTTATAAGTTTGTTCCTTGCTATTTTTCCTTTGTACATTTCGTTTCTCTTACTTTCAATTGTGAGGCATCATATTTATATTCTTATTTGTTATTTCACATTTCTTTTTTTTTTCCTTTATTATTGTCATAAAACTCGAAGCATTTGCTTGCCGTTATGTACTGTCAGTTGTTAACTTTGAACGTCTCTAAAGAAGGTGTCGTCGTCCACGTTAAGTAAGATTAGTGCTGAATTTTGTATGGCACGTTCATTTTTAATTTACAGTTATACGATGGAGATACTATTAAACATATGACAAATAGCGAAAACAATGTCATACACAAAATAAATATCTTGCCACAACACTGAAAACTTCAAACCGATTTAACCCAAATACATCTTAATTATTGCACCGCTACTGTTATATTTCTTTTCACACGGAATGTTACCATGCTACCTATTGAGATCATCGCATTCCCGGTTCATTCTCAAAGCTATTGTTTGTTATATATTCTTCTGACATACGTATACACAATAGATAACCCTGATTATGATACCATACAATCCTTAGCACTGTTATGTATATTTAATGTATAATGTGTGTTTAAATCCTATCCATGAAGGTAAGTAGTACTTTAGATTATGGTCATTAATAAACAGAGCGTTGACTAGCATTTGAGTTCAAGGCCAGCCTTGTTGACAGTTAAACTGTTTTTTAAAATCATTTTACTGCTTCACATCCTGTTGATATAGCTAAAGTGAAAATGTGTATAAATAGGGATTTGGTAAACAAATAATTCATTCCTGTTTTAGATCAGTCTTTGGGAATCAATTTGAGATCATATTTTATAGTTTGTGCCGTTGAAATCAGATTTAATTCGAGAGGAATTATTTATTTATTAGTGTTATGTATATTGAATTTATAATATGTGTCCACGAGGTAAGTTGAACTTTAGTGGTCATTTTGTAAACAACATATTTACAGCATTTGAGTTCAAGGTCAGTCTTGTTTACATAGCATTTAACAATTAGATTGGAATTGTTGATGTCTTGATGTGAGACAAGTCACGTACGCGCCGTAATTTTCCATTAGAGTTACTCATATTCTAGAATATTCTGTCAGGTGACTTATCCTTATATTTATACAGGTTTGGTAGAAAAGATTTCATTTCTATGCTAAACTTCATATTATTAAGATCAGTCTATTAAGGAATTTATTTTAGTAATCAGATGTTACATTTGTGAAAAATCTGAGAAAATTCAGAGAGAGGAATTATTTATTTGAAATATTCATCGGAATTACTAAAAGTGTTCATTCTCATTTTGGATTAATACTTGACTTTTGGAATGTATGTGACTTCATTCAAAGATATTCTGGATTACATATTCAGGCATATCAAGACATTAAAGACTACTGACACATAAGAACATTCAAGACTACTAGCACATCAGGACATTCAAGGCTACTGGAATTCATTATATATTTAGGACTTGTGGGAAGGGCCCTAAGGATTATTGTATTATTTGGACTTTAATTCACGTTATTATAAGTGTCTTTTTTAATTTTCACTTTAATTGTCTAGAAATAAATTGCATGTTGATTTTACTTACATTGTTGGTTTCACTTTCTTTCTGTGCATTATTTTTAAAAATTGAGTCATAACAATATATTCATTGGAATTACTAAAGTGGTCATTGACTTTTGAATTAATATATTACTTTGGATTTTGTGAAATCATTCAAAGACATTCTGGATTGTATCACTGTGTTATATTAGGACATTCGAGACTATTGGAACTCATTCGGAACATTCTATATTTTTGGACTTGTGATTAGGACGTTTAGGATTATTTGGAATTTGATTCAAAATATTGTAAGTATCTTTGGAAATTTCACTTTGTATTATAAGGAAATAAATTGCTTGTTGATATTACTTACATTGTTGGTTTCACTTTCTTTCTGTTACATATTTTATAAGACCTAGAGTCGTAACAGCGCACAGAAGAATTCATACTGCGTAGGAAATTTTAACAGAGATTTCGACTCACTTATTTAAGTCCAACAATAAATCAACCGACTGTATATCGTAACTCTTTTATCATTCAATAGATCCATTACAAAGAATTGTATCGAGGAATGTTTCGAACACAAATACTGATGAATACTATTTTTTATTAATCGTTTGTTCGCAAAAACAATTACCTTTGACTAGACATATATATTTTTATGCAAAATATAATTAGCTTTCTAACACTCGGTTTTGATTAACAAAACGCAGTTATATACGGGAAGAATCAATGCCCAATTTCATCCCTGCAACATTGATTCGAAAATCAAATAGTTTTGTTTTGTTCCAGTTTCTGTTTTCTTTCTTTTCTTCCTACTACAGCACACGTGTTTGTTAATAATGGTTGTGTTGTGTAGTGTGTGTTTGATAATAGTGGTAGTGTTGTGTAGTGTGTGTTTGTTAATAGTGGTAGCGTTCTGTAGTGTGATGTGGTGTAGTGTGGTGTTGTGTGATGTACTGGAGCAGAGTGGAGTGAATTGTATTTAGTGGAGTGAGGTGGAGTGTAGCGTAGCATAACATAGCATAGCGGAGTGGAGTGAAGTGTATTCAATGGAGTGGAATGGAGTGTAGCGTAGTATAGTATAATTTAATATAGTCTTGCATAGTAGCCGTAGCACTAGCAGTAATAGTAAAATTGTTAGACATTAGACAAAAAAAAAAACAAGTGATGTTTTTAGATAAAGAACCTAGTTTAGGAAAAGTACAAGAGTCTTACCTCAGAACCCTCAACTTGGTTATTTATCACTGACTACTCCGAAGCCCCAACATCTGAAGTCATATATGCACTGAAAATATTTTAAAAAATAATGCATTTATCCATCCATACATCCCTCTTTTTCCACCCGTCAACATGACTTGACCTAAAGCCGATAGAGACCTAATTTGAAACATCGTCGATACTAATTGCTCTTCGTGTGGCGCTCTCGCTGGACTCAAAATGCCAAAAAATGCAAAGAGTTTTTCTTCTGAAAGAATCTTGCAGATATGCTCTTTTCTTGCTCTAATTTATTATTTTAAGGGTTTTGAGATAAGTATCGAAAATGAATCTCTTGATTAAGCATGTATGATCTTATCATCGATAATTGTACGAGTTTTCGTTAAACATGGAATTAAGAAAATTACAACAACTCAACACGAGACTTACACGGGATTTAAAAACACTAAACACTGGATTAAAACACTCCGTGCATGCACTAAATCTCTAAAGTTGTAATAGGGGTGGAGGGAGGGAGGATTTACCCCAATTTTATTAATTCATCTAAAAGAATGGGGATGATAATAAAAAGCTCCTTCTTCAATTAACATTGTGCTGAACATGCCACTAATTACTTTCAGCACCAGTTGCCTCCATTTTCTCAAGCACATCCTTATATCCCTTTTCCGCCAATATGTCTGTAAAGTGTATATAAGCATTTGATCCACTCTTAACAATTTATGTATCAGAATATCGGTCTTGTTTTGTTTGTTTTGTTTGTTTGTTTGTTTTTTTTTTAGGGGGGGGGGGGTCTTGTTGGAGTTGCACGTTTTGAATTTCCTCTTTATCATTAAAATCAAACAATTTCCTGAATGAATTCATCCGCGAAATCATCAAGGTTTTTATAGATCCTTCTCTTGATAAATGTTAGATTTCGGATAATTTTTCTAGTGTCCTCTTGGTTCATCGTAGACAATCAAAACCGATAGGTAATTCCTAAAAAAAAAGAGATTTCACAGCTAAAATAGGAAATGAAAAAATCTAACCAATCTTCTGGCCATCATGACTGAAAAGTACTGACGTCCGTTTCTAATTTCGCGTATGGTAGCGGATATGGTTTCATTTTTAACTGGCTTCTCATCCAGTAGCTTCAAAGTGAACTCTTCCAAATCAGTCTTGCCAGGTCGTTCTGTCAAGACGCTTGAGGAGTCTTGGAGTAACGACTCCACTTCCTTGCGTTGATCTGACGTTAACGTCTCGTCAAGGACAACGTCGACGTAGGTTTCTTCCCTCGTCAAAGGACAACTAGGGAGTACTTCCGCCTCTCCTCCGTTGTCGTCGGTTTCTTCAGTCACAACCGTAGCAGCCACAAACTCTGTGGGTGTCTCTCTTTCACGGTAACGTTTCAGGAGATTTACGTGGTACAGTTTCTCCTTGTCTCCTACCCGGATACGGCAGTTCTGTACACCCTTTTTCTCCGTTACCACGAATGGTCCCCTCCATGAGACTTGAAGTTTGCTGTGCTCTAACGGCAGCACAACAACACCTTGTCACCTACCTCGAAGTGACGTTCCTTCGTCCTTTTATTGTAATATTTGGCTTGACGTCCCCTTGCGTCGCGGAGATTCTCCTGAGCCAATTTAGAAACCTCCTCCAGCTTGTTGCGGAGATCGACAACATATTGGTATGTTGTTCGCACTTTATCGGATGCCTGTTCATCCGTCCATAACTGTTTTAATACAGCCATGGGTCCCCTAACTGTCCTCCCATAGACTAATTCGAAAGGTGAAAACCCTAAACTAGCCTGTGGTACTTCACGGTATGTGAAAAGTATCGCGGGGAGGTATCGATCCCAATCTCTGGGTCGACCTTCACAGAGCTTCTTCAGAGCCTGTTTCAAGGTTCCACTGAACCGCTCCACCAAACCATTCCACTGCGGGTGATACGGAGTAGTTGTCAGGTGTCTAATGGACAGTAATCTGTTTACCTCGTCCATCACCTGGTTCACAAACTGCGTCCCCTGGTCAGTCAGTATCTCCTCAGGAACACCAACTCTCGACCAAACTCCTAACAAAGCCTCAGCCACCGTAACTGAGTCAATGTTTTTTAACGCAACGGCCTCCGGGTATCGGGTGGCGTAATCAACTATCGTTAGTATATAACGATTACCGCTCTCTTCCGCCAGATTTATCGGACCTACTAGGTCCATCGCCACCCTCGAGAAAGGTTCATCAATCAGTGGGATGGTTCCTAGTGGCACTGGGCAATGGGAGGTCTTAGGTGCCACCCGCTGACACTTGTCACACGACAAATAAAACCTCCGAACATCCCCATACACACCTGGCCAGTAGAATTCCCTCACTAACCTATCTCTGGTCTTCGCCACGCCCATGTGGCTTCCAAGTAGACCCTCATGTGCCAGCCTAAGCACTTCTGCTCGCTTCGCTATGGGCACAACAACTTGTTCAAACGTATCGGTCCCTTTCCTGGCGTACCGGTACAAAATACCGTGTTTCGTCGCGATCTTCACCTCGCCGTCTGGCAATTTCCGTATGGACCCATCCTTTGCATGCCTGCGTACCTTGTTGAGAGACCAATCTTCCTCTTGAAGTTTCCTCAACTCGCCAGGTAGTAAATTGTCAATGGGCGAAGTCGTGGGTCTTAGCGGCTTTGACCCTGACCTTCGCTTCATAGCCCTCGTCTCAACGGACCCCACGTGTACAGGTGTACACCTCATAGGGTTAGGCTGTGGCAACACATACCTACACCCTAATATTACGTCATGAGACAGTCCCGACAAACACGCTGCTTGAATTCGTCCCTTTACATACGGCGAATCAAGATCAATGTTAACGACCGAGAACGAATCTTTCTTCCGGTCAGCAAACTGGACTTCAACCGTCTCGCCTGTATAATCTCCAGGCTTGACATATTTACTATCTACCAAGACCGGGTAACTACAGCCGGTATCATACAGCACGGTTGCCATCTCACAATTAACCGTAGCTACCGCTGTGTTAGTCAACTCCACTGTTTTCTGTTTCTTAACAGTATTCGGAGTGACCGAATTAATCGTTGTCGGACGATAGTTCCTACACTCCTTAACGACATGGCCTGGTTTATTGCAGCCGTAACACACGAGCTCCCCTTTCCTCCCAGTAGTATCCTTCTCTGCTCCCTAAGTCTTCCCCGACCTACGGAAATGTTCTCGGCTGGGATTTCCGGCCCCTGGCCTCTCACCATTCTGACCAGTGGTCTTTCTATGCTCGCCGATGCCAGGTCGGTCCCTGCCACCCCAGGTGGTTGGACGCGAGTGCTCGCTTTCATAGCGCTCGGCCATCACGCTTATGTCATCCAAGGTTGAGATTTCACGCTTTGCTAAGAACACTATTAAGTCCTGTATGTACTTAAGACGTGCTCTTTCAAAATTTCCTCGCGTATGCCTTCATACGTTAGCGCGGTACCCGTCATTTTCATCCATTTATCAAAAATTACGCGTACGCGGCTATGAAATTGCGCGTGCGTTTCGGTAGCTCTCTTCGACGATTTTCTGAAGAGTTTCCGAAACGTTTCCGCCGACAGCTCATAGTGCCGTAGTAGCGCTTTCTTCAGAGCGTCGTAGTCGTCTACCTCGTTCGGTGTCATAGTATGGTAGATGTCTTTCGCGGCTCCCTGTAAGAATGCCGAAACATTGATAGCCCACTGGTGTTTGGGTAGGTGATGAACCAGTGACAACTTTTCGAACTGTGTCAAAAAGTTATCAATGATTTCGTCCTTGTCGTTGAACATGGTCATGGTGATCTGTACGGGTCGTCAGTCTTCAAATCGCCTACCTGTGGGTCCTGAACGTTCGTTCAGGTCTTCACCCCTTCTGGACTCGGCTTCGATCCTCAACCTCTCCATTGCTAACATATGTTCGCGTTCTCTAGATCTTTCCTCGGCTTGCAATCTGACTAATTCGAGCTCTTTCACTTTCTCGCGTTCTCGATCAGCTGCTTGCTGTTCCTTGTGTTCTCTAACACTGCGCTCCACAAATTCAGCTAACTGGGCCCCTTCGCAACCTAATTCGTCCTTACCAATCGACTAACTAATTGTCTGTCTGTCGCCATCCTGGTCTACTTGTACGGTGTCACAAGAACTAAGTTCTTTACCTGCACTCTAGTCTTACTGCCCTACTCGAAAATAGCCCCACACGTATTTACCCTACTTCTGGTATGGCCCTACCCAATTAAACCAGACTATCCCTTGCACAAACAATCAATAAACGGGCAGTACACAGCTGGAATTTCTCCCCAAATTCAGCGTAGCGCTTACACACTAAACAAGGCGTAATTACTACTGCGAGGTTGGCCTAAATATCTCTCCTCCCAAGAGACTACAAAGGTAATTCCCCACTTTAACTTCACAAATTTAGAATACGACCCGAAACAGCAAAGGAATGTGCCTCAGTCTCTTACAATATTTTCATCACAATATGAAAAGAAACGGTAAGAAATTGCATGCACAGAATATAAAAAAATAAGCAGACAATGATTCGATTCACTCTAATCGCTATTTCTTGACAAGTACTATCGAAATTATCAATGTTTAGATACTTATTCTGTTCTATATTTGCTCAGGCTCTTTACTCGAATAAAATGTTCTGATCCCGGACGAGCCCCCACTTTGTAGCGGACTACCACTCTTTACAAAGGGTGTACGATTTAGTTGGTTATCGTTTTCTAGAGGATGATCGACCTCGGTGTTATTGCTCGGATCGAGTAATTAGTGACATAAAATATGAAATTTTATAGATGGGATAAATAGAGATCTGAGCAGATATATAGAACAGAAAAACACGAGCCACCGTACATGAAATATAACACTTTAATTAATTACATAAAGCAAATTGAAATATTACATAACATTAGAAAGATACTCATAGAATCGAGTGAACAAACGAAGTCATTGCCCTGTCTGACTGCATAACCTGGTTATCGCTGGTCACTCCAAATCCAATGTTGCTGTCAGGTCAAGATTGATGTCCTCTCCTTCTTTTCCTTCCTTCTCACTCACTCGCTCTCTCTCTCTCTCTCTCTCTCTCTCTCTCTCTCTCTCTCTCTCTCTCTCTCTCTCTCTCTCTCTCTCTCTCTCTCTCTCTCTCTCTCTCTCTCATCTCGCCTCTTTCCGGCTCTCAAACTTTGTGCGGGTAGGTAGGTGCATAGGTTGGTAGGTGGATGGAGGTATTTACCCTTTCAAAATAAACAGAGAAGCAACCTAAATCTTCTGTCAAATATCCTTCTGGGAGTAGAGCATTACTCCACTCTCGTTAAGTCAGATATCGTCCTATCGGAATTCAAACAGATACCAAAGGCTATCTGGTCAGGCCAAATTGGGCAGACCATAAACAAACCTAGTTTCAGAAGATTAATGTACTTTCTAACGGTTATTTTCTCACTAACTCAACCTAACATCACACGAGACATAACAGTTTCAGTTCACGTCTTAATTATACAAATAAATCAATGAAATTCACTACATGGCTTAACTACATTAATTTCAGTGAACACGCACTCAAGAATTGTGTCCGTCAACTTCCAAACATCCGGTCCCTTGAATAATTGTTTATACGAGAGAATTTCGCCTAATTGTATCTCGGAGTCAAGACCTTTCTTTTTTCTCTTGCAGAAAAACTTAGACTGATTAAATTTTGCGATGGGGCATATTAAAAACATGAAATTTCGTCTGGAAACACACCCCTTATTTAGCGTAGTCAATCAGGATTAAACGTATCTACCGCCTTTTATAAATACACGCCCAACGCAGTGAGCATAACCCTCAAGATTTTTAAATAACCGATTCTGGAGAATTTCAAAAAGATAATGCAACTTCTACTTGCTTCATATCTAGTCCTGCAAACTCTCAACTTTGACATTTTTGATCTCTAGACCTCCAAATAACCTTTGTACCGTTAGGGCTACAATGAAGGCTTAATTAAGAATCAATTTCGCCCCCCAAAAGGGACATTAACCCAATCGCAGTCTAGCGTTTTAATACGGTATCTTTCCTCATAAATCTAAGTAATTGTTCTCTGCCAACTAAATGTGCTCTACCGAATCGACAGAAATTTGCACCATTAAATATATATATATATATATATATATATATATATATATATATATATATATATATATATATATATATATATATATATATATATGAAACACATTTTCCCTGGAAAATCAATTTGTAGACAGGTCACTTCACCTTTCGAGGTCACGTCATCATAAGAATATAATTAAAAATTCGAGGACAACCCTCTCAGTCAACTTGTGCTGGAGTTCGGGAGAAGGTCTTCATTATAATACACTTGTTTGCAGATACCGCTATTAGCTGTCAAATTGTATCTCCCTTAGTGTGACCGCTAGGTGTAAAGCGAGTAATGTAGCACGGTAATCCGATTGTTTATATTGACATGTTCTGGTACTTATGGCTTTGTCACTTATTGCAATTCTCTCAAGGATTTTTTTTTTTTTTAATAAATTGGTGAGAAACTGTTGCCATTTCCTTTTCTATTTATTTATTTATTATTATTATTATTATTATTATTATTATTATTATTATTATTATTATTATTATTATTATTATTATTATTATCCCCTTGCGTCAAGAACGTTCATAATGTATTGGAGGCATACATATTCGATAGTGTCTTTTAGGAAAGCTGATGCTAAGTGTCTTGCGAGGAAAGGTACGTTTTTTAATTTAATAACAAAGTTGGTCAACTCTAACAACACATTTACTCCTCGTAGTTCGTGAATAGTATCTGTGCATAAGATTCACATGTGTTATAACAGGATTTCTTTAGTCCTTGTTGTACCTGAGCGGACTAAAACTGCTTTCCAATATTGAAGAGTAGCTGCAAAAGCCCTTATTTAGTATACATATTTCTGTGCCACCCAAACAAAATAGGTGTGATTTGGATAGGCTATACTTAGGAAATAATGTACAACCTATCCTACACAAGTTTCTTTTCTATTTTGCTTGGAGGTACAAATACATTGTCCGACCATACTTTGAAGACTATTGACTTGTGACATGATTCGACCATACTTTGAAGACTATTGACTTGTGACATGATTCGACCATACTTTGAAGACTATTGACTTGTGACATGATTTGACCAAAAGACAGAAGACAAAGAGGATCGGCAAGAAACACCAGAATTTTAGAATTTCTTTATTACCCTGTATTATTTTAAATTGTGAATTTCTGTATTACCCTGTATTATTTTAAATTTTGAAATATCAAAAAATCAATGCTGAGCGTCTGGCTTGCACTGGTTGAATTGATTAATATGAATATATCCTTGAGTATGTGCTTCCGTCAAGCTCCATTTTTCGAACGTGATTGCAGTCTTGATCTAAAAGTATGATCCCTTTTAAAGTTAATGTCCATTTGGAATCAATATGATCCATTTTTAAAATTAATGTCCATTTAGATTCAATATGATCCCTTTTTGATTACTCATCGATTAGATTTTTCAAATATGAAGTAACTGAATTTGTATGACTGCTTGCGATAGTGTTGTGCGTTTCGTTTTGGAATTTCTTTTTCTGTTTTGAAAGATGTACCGTCTAAACGATCGGTTAACCATACACCATTATACTTGATGTACGTGGTTCTCTCTCCAAGACCACGAGCGATAGATTTTTTAAGACTGTAGTGTATAGAAAGTCCATGCATAAAGTGATTCCTAATTAACACACGCCTTATATCTGTCCAAGATAAATATGTGCGGGCAGGAAGGACACACTCGTTTTAATTGAATCAGGACTCTCTCTCTCTCTCTCTCTCTCTCTCTCTCTCTCTCTCTCTCTCTCTCTCTCTCTCTCTCTCTCGATCTCGATCTCGATCTCGATTGGGAATATCAATTTCCTTTACTTCATCCGCTAGACAATTTACAGCCATGAAAATACATCGAGAATGTCAATTTGCCGTCCATTATTTTGATGTAGAGCTTTACTGGGACAACAAGCCGCTCTGTTCCACTGCCCTGACAGATATATGCTCTTCAACTTCCTCTCTGATAACCGCTATATACTACAATTTGTTGGCCATGAAACATGCTTCTGTGAATGTTAAACACATCCAACATGATACACATCAATTTCAACTTACATATTTTAATATCATTCCTTAATATTTTCAGCCCTTAGGGTGCCACATCTTGCTTATGTTGTTTCATTGGCAGTGGCGATCAAATATTGAGACTACGATTATATTTCATTATGGTCTCGCTTTTTAATTTGTTCTGCAGTTTTTAGTTTTTAGTATGACTAGAATTAACGTCATATATTTATGGAATATGTTTGGCGTGCCCAAGGGACGCAGTAACTAATGGCAGAATTTGGGACTAAAGGTAGAGTATGAGTTCTCTCTCTCTCTCTCTCTTTCTCTCTCTAAAAATAGGCTGTATTCAAGAACTTTAATAACAAATTTAACTGACAGGGGTCATATAGACAACCAGGAGTAACGAAAAAAAACCGTAAAGAGTCCAAAAAGAAAATGGTACGAAACAAAATCATTAAAATATCTTGTTCACAGTGGAATGATTAATCGAATTTCAAAAAAAAATGAACTTTAATTTCCATATTCTTTCCATGGATAATATATATTAAAGGGATAAAAGATGACAAAATCTCTTAAATAATTCACTTAATTATTTTAGACAAAAACGTTTATGAACATTTGATGGGTTGTATACGTCTCTATTTTAACGATATAGCAACTTCATTCCCGACTCAAGCGTCAGGATTTTTCAAGATTTTTATTGATAAAATCTCACAGACCTATAATAATAATAATAATAATAATAATAATAATAATAATAATAATAATAATAATAATGATAATAATAATAATATCTTTTATTTATAGAGGGTAACTTAATTCGTTGAGTACAACTAATCTTTCTTGAGATAGATATTTACAAGAAAACACACTTGCATAGAAATTACTAAAATAGATTAGGAAAGCAGGACAATTTAACTACATATAATTTGTTTTATTTCATCCATTTATAAACTATATTTTGAGATCCAGACATGGAAGGGGCTTGTTTGATTTCGTTTGGAACGCAGTTCCAAAGAAGAGAGTTCGAGTATACTGTTCTTGAATATTTCTGTGACTGCTTAAGGAATTTTAAAATGTAGGGTAGTAATTGAGCATAGAGTTGGTGTGTTGACAGATTCTATGTAATGAAACAAATCATTGATATCACTTGGAACAGTGTTATCTGAAACATAAACATTATTTTTGCCATTTTGACAAATATTCTTTCTTTAACAATGACTATCATTAGAGTATTCGTTGTAATAGTTAGTACTAGTTCATGCAATATACTTCTGCAGGTTTTTTGTTTAACTCTAAATTGCTTCATTAAATTTACCTTAGAACAATTTTCCCAAACCATATTGCAATAATCAAAATGAGGCTTAATGTGACTTTTATGAAAAAGAAATTCTGTGTTTTATAAAGGGCATGTGAGCATATAACTACTTTCAGTTGAACATGGCTGTTTTAAATAAACTAAATAATGTTACAGTAAACTACGTTGAAGCACAGCATTTATGGAAAGACAAATACAATCATAAATACCTACAGATAATTTTAAATATACAATGACATACATCATTTTTTAACTATTGACATGCTGAATTTTCTTAGTTTCGAAAGAGTGTTTATGTTATTCGTATAGCAAAACTGTTTTAAGCTCGTAAGAACTTGAGTGTAAACTAACACTCCTTGGTATTAAATATTTGCGTTCATTGTTAATATATTTACAGCTCATAAGATATTTGTCACAAACGACACCGTCATAATTAACACCAATACCAAAACCACTGCCACACTCTATCGGCTGTATCGGCTCTATCGGCTGTATCGGCTGTATCGGCAGTCTATGATTTCCTGTTCTTAATTTACAATAGTAAAGTCTCAGATTAAGGTTTATGTGTCTTTCTTGGTCATCACACCATATATTTTGACCATATGACTTCCAATGAGCACAGCAGAAACTTTACATTGTAATTAATTTTAACTGATAGGAGTAGCTAGATTAGATTATTGTAATTATAAGTTGGTAGAAATATTTAATCAATTATCACTTAAACAAGCAATTAATTTTTTTTTATAGTTTCTGAAACTTCAAAAGAAAATGACAAAAGACGAAAACATTTTAAAACAGTTTTGACTCAACCCCTATAAATGTACATGGGAGTACATGCGCATGTTTCTTCACACCAGTGTTCATCTATTTAAGCCAGAGTGGTCAATGATGTTACGGATGAGTAACCTCAACTTTACAACTACATATTTAGGGGGTTAATTCAAAATAAAATCTGAACCGTTTGAACTTCGTCAACTTTTGGTGAAGTCTTGACAACAACAAAAATTAAATTGCCTGTTCTAGTGGCAGTTGATTAACTATTTATACCTATTTGTAATTACAGCAATGTAATCTAAGTACTCCTATCAGTTAGAATTAGTTACAATGTATAGCTTCTGCAGTGCTCATTTGAAGTCATACGACCAAAATACATGGTGTAATGGTCAAGAAGGCGCATAAACCTTAAATGGCAACCGGGTTAAGTCACTCTTCAAACTTAAATTCCGACTTAGAATGCAATAGTTAACATATTAAGACTGTTAACATATTAAGACTGCTATTAAGACATATTAAGACTGTTAACATATTAAGACTGTTAACATATTAAGACTGCTATTAAGACATATTAAGACTGTTAACATATTAAGACTGCTATTAAGACATATTAATTAAGACTGTTAACATATTAAGACTGTTAACATATTAAGACTGCTGTATATGTTATCATGCCAATAATGTTTAAACTAATCTTTTGGTCAAAGTTCTACTGTTGATTTTAATCATCTTAAGGGCTATTGGTAATGCGAATAGGCTTCATACGGTGGGTGGGTGGGTGGGTGTGGTATAGCCAAAAATCACGTAAGTTGGTAACTTAAAAAACTGTCATTTAAATATGCAGGTACAATTTGTTTTGCGGAAAAAGTATTTATGAGAGCTAAAATAGACATATGTTCTGCATATACATTGGGACTTGCGTATACTGCATGTAGCAACATCACGATGCTATTTAATGGGGGCTACCAGTCCCATGACTGACAGTCATATTACACACATACCCGTAACCCGGTGGCTATCAAACTTACCAAATAGAAAGTACAGTTCTGGTCGGTACAGTTAATAGCGAAGACAATTCCTAAATGTTCCTGAAATACATACTATGAAATGACTTATTTGCTTGTTTTCATGTCACTTCTTTTCTTCACTTCTTTCACCGCATGTAGTTCTATAAATACTAATGCGTCAAAGTGTATATCTTCGGGTATTTTCCGTCATTCGTTCCTAATACCCGTCTAAAGATAATTAAAAGTACGTGACATTAGTTCATTATCCTAACTAAACCTTATATGTATGCATAAATGGGATATATATTGAATTTGCTTGTAAGTATGGGAACTATTGTAGTAATGGTATGTGTTTCCGCTAGTGTGTGAAAAGGCACTTCTCCCCAAAGCAAGAGTGGTTAGAATTAAAAAAAAAATACAAATTTTAACAAAATTACAAACTGATCAGGTAATATATATGAGCAGTTCCATACTTTAGAAGAAGGCACTTCGTTTAATTCTGTTGGATATTAAAATTGTCACTAATAGTAAGTATAGCGCAACATGCTTAGTGACGGTGAATATGACATGTATGCATGTATATATCCATGTGCTTTTGTACAGTGGATTCTACGGAGTCTCGAATAGGCCAATTGTAGGGAAAGAGTTGACACTTATTTATATTATTAATTATATACATATCAGTGGTGATTTAGTGACATTTTTTGGTATTAAGATATATAGTTATTGATATTGTTTTGTGTGTGACATTTGAACACTGAATACATTATGCTTTTTATCCTTCTACAGTGTAGTCATTTGTAAAGAGATGCGGTGCTTTAGAAAAGCAGGATAACAGGAGGTTACTTAATGTGGCTGGTGGGGTACATAAAGGGGAAATATTAGACCACGGTCTTGCATTTTGTACATTTTGCCTTGAACCCTTTACAAGAATACCAAGAAAGTGGTCAGAGATTTAAACTCACGACTTAATAATTAATACAGTATAGAAAAATTAATTACCAATTGTAGTAGAATAGATAGATATACAGAAAGACATGTGAGTAGAAAATATGAAAATATTCCAGAATGTTCATTTTGGGATCATGTTAATGTTTGTCACCGAAAATTGTGTCATTATTATTATTACCAATATGCATGTATAATTGTGTCATTGGCTTCATCATAAAATGCTGCTTATTACTAATACATGCCGCCCGACCTAATTTTAGGAACTACGGTCAAGGTTGTTCATAACTGACAAGAATCCATTTTATTTCCAAACAGTATGTACAGAAAAACAGCTCATGTTCAATATATCCAAGTTTTATACAAAAATCCATTTCTCCTTGACACTAAATGGATTATTCATAAATGTCAGTGACATTTCTTTTTCACTACAAACAGACTCCATATTGCAGTACACTGCATCAAAGTCTGTGGACAAACGGTATTGCATTTTTTATTATAAGTTATTCTTTCACACACTCACTGCTAAATGTTACAGGATACTTAATTGAAAGAAATGGGACATCACGATTACCATAATTTTTAGCCATTTTTTCAAATTTAGAGTACCATCCCCCACCCACCTGTAATGAATTGTGCAATACCAATAGCCCTTAAACCGAGAAAGGTTTGATAATGTTGGATAGTCCACAATCATTTAAGATATTTATAACACAAAGTAACGATGTTTAAGTATAATTTACATTATTATCGACGTCGTCTAGCCACTTTCAGTTTGTTGTTGATATTTAATATATCGCTTAGCTATGGTAATATAATATGTTATGGGATTATTGAAGACAAAAGAAGTCGCTAAGATATATCTTGTAAATAGCATTTCATACTAAGTCGCTAAGATATATCTTGTATATAGCATTTCACACTAAGTCGCTAAGATATATCTTGTATATAGCATTTCATACTAAGTCGCTAAGATACATCTTGTATATAGCATTTCATACATTTAGAATTAGTATTTTCTCTCTACCGTATCACACCTAATATCCGGTATCGAATATCTATATCTTGATCATCGCCAGTGGAAGTTTAAGAGCACATATCTGGCCATCTTCGCAAAAAATCAGAGGGCCGTGGATCAACTGTTTCTTCTCACACACACACACACACACAGGGCCGACGCAAGGGTATTTGGTACCCTAGGCGAATCTTCGGCCTTGCGCACCCCCACCCCACCCCCCATTAACTTTCGAAAATGAATATTGTGCATTAGTATGAATAAAAATTCTGCATCTGTTTATCTTTCTATTTTCAGACGCTTATTAGCTTCTATTTTACGCTATTTCTCTTTTCTTTTTTATTCATTCAGTTTTTTTGCCGCCCCCCCCCCCCCCCCACAATTTTGCAGCCTTGGGCGACAGCCTAGTTTGCCTAGTGGTTAAACCAGCCCACACACACACACACACACACACACACGCACGCACACACACACACACACACGCACACACACACACACACGCACACACACTCACTTCCTTATTTCGAGAATCACTTCAAAGGTATTTCAACAACAAATGCATGTAAATGGTTCATCATAAACTCTGGATTTTGTCATAGATTGGTAAATCTGGGAATATTAAATGCGAAATTTTGCAAAAGAGGCAATCTTGTTCACATATTTCCAAAGCACAATTTTTCTTGAAATGATAAATATAGAAGAGAATCATGTGCGTTTCATTTGTGAAGTTTGCAGTTTCTTTGCCATTGAAGGAAACATTTATTGAACGATAGTGCATGGTGTGATACATGTTCACGCACACACACACGCACACACTAACTCTCGCTGTCTCTCTCTCTACCCCCCCCCCCTCCCTCCCTCCCCCCCCCCTCTCTCTCTCTCTCTCTCTCTCTCTCTCTCTCTCTCTCTCTCTCTCTCTCTCTCTCTCTATATATATATATATATATATATATATATATATATATATATATATATATATATATATATATATATATATATATATATAGTGGATTCCCCTTATTTGTATGATTTTTATGTCAGGACAAATTGTGCATATATCTAGATTACGCGCAGCCAGAAACCAAGAGATGTAACTTTTCCCGATAAAATTATATTATGCGGTCATGGACATATGGAGGTAAAATATTTAATACACAACAACAGAGTAAATCGAACCTAATTTAGGTAATCCATATAAGCAAGTTATATGGTACATCATGTTTCAAACTTTGACTAAATGATACAGTTGTAATGCACAGAATGCACCACAAACACGTATGTGAAGGTACTAAACATTTAGCATGAAGCTGAGACATTTAATAACACTGTACCGTATATACTCGCTTATAAGTCCAGTTTAACTGCAAACTGTTAGGAGTAATCAATAGAACAAACAACATAGACCCTAATCGGCCTGCGCATTATGCGACGGCAGATCAGGGTCCACGTTGTTTGCAGTTGGACACAACTTATATGCGAGTATATACGGTACGTTAGCACTATAACAGCAATGTTTACTGTAAATACTGTATTAAGGATCTAACAAAAGGAAAAATTGCAGTCATACTTTCAACATTTTCTAATTCCAACAATCAGTAATGCTCTTCATGTCTAAGTCTTCTGTTGGGTCGATTTCCTTTTAAGTCAGTGCAAATATATCTCTCATGGTTTCCACCTATGCATTTTGGTTTGTTATTTACACAAAGTTAATACTGTTTGTGGAAGTTGGTTGTGCAAATCGATGGAGTATGCAACCAACAAGTATGCATACGAACGACAAAATTCATTAATAAATAAGAAGAAAAGGATTTACATATTGAAATTTTATGCAAACGTTCCGTATTTGCAAATAAGCGGTATGCAATTAAGCAATATCATAATTTACACACACACACACAAACTATATATATATATATATATATATATATATATATATATATATATATATATATATATATATATATATATATATATATATATATATATATATATATATAAACAGAGACAATTGGTGGGTAATAGAGTACATTGTATCGTTTTGAATCGGCTATCCTTGGCTGATCATGTTTTCTAGGTCAGTAAACTGGTCGATTGTCAAGTACCACTGATATTCCGAATTGCGCTCACTAATTTCTGCTCCACAAATATTATCCTGCAATTTTCCGGCGTTAAAAATACTTTTGCGATTTTCTAAAACGATTCACAAAGAAACATCAGTTTTATTACGCTTCATACTTTCACATCGCCCGATAAAGATATTGGCTGTTACTGAACGCTAAATATAACATTACAGCTCTCTGTGTGCTAACAGTACACAGTAAAGATACTTAGATATAAGGGACGTAAGTTACAGAAGAAACGAGAGCTTATTTAATAAGTATTAGGAGATATCTCAAACTTTCGCTCTGTTATAAAGCAGTTGTTAGTGCAACACAAATACAACAATATTAATATACTTTGAGTAAATAGTTTTGAGAACCCAGTCAATTTTACTAATGATCAGTAACTTTTTGAATTTCCGGTAAATGGTTTGGTGAGGACTCCATAATATGAAGATTACAGGCTGTTTTGGTACTGAAACGTAAAGTTCATTTACTCAAAAGGAAAATAAAGAGACTTCATGTAAGATTTGTATTTGCCAAGAAGGTCCAGGAAGTGACGTAAATAGGAAACTGCGGATCCTAGAAGATAATATGTAACAGTATATGATTCCATCCGACTATGATTAACTCTCTTTCGTTCCGGCTGATATAATTATTTCTGCTAATGGACAACATGAATGATGGAATAAATGCCATAAGGTAATATTATTTACTTTCCTTTCGGTGAATAATATAAAGAGTCAGTATCGGAAAATAAATAAGTACAGCGTAACTCTTCTCTACATCGCAATGCTCCATGTATTATAATACACTATGCCATCTTTTTATAATGCACGAATAATCCACACAAAATAATACCAGTCACTTTCAATTAGGCACGAACATCCCGTTGTCTTCTGATTCTATTGTATCACTTCCTAACTGATTCTCGCTTTATCTACAGGCCATACTAGACTTGCTCTCGTGCTACATGACCTAACCTAATTATCGCTGACGTTTATGGAACTTGCCATGTTAAGTAACGAATTAATCAACACATGGAGAGCGTGCCACGACAATCATTACATTCTAGTCAATAATCTAAGGCCGGCTTGCTACCAGACTGCCGTTTTCCTTAGATGAAAGAACTAACAGTATAAGATTATATGGGGTGAATCACATATTGTTGGCGTAGTAAAATAAGGATGGGTTTTATTGATGAAAGTTCATGCTGTATTCATGGAGTAGAATCTCATGGGATATTGTCTTTGGAACATATCATGGTAAGTACATAGTTCATGTAATATAAAAAAGCTACGAAGGTTCATGTAGGATAGCATTGAAAATTAAAGCAACATTATATGTTTTAAGACTAACTTGCAATACTACTACTACTACTACTACTACTAATAATAATAATAATAATAATAATGGTTAAACATTAAATCCATGACGGCTATGGAGATTAGGAATCTGTCTATCAATCTATCTATGTTGTTACGTTTGGTGTTATTGTGAAAAATCTTTGAAATGATTACTCTGTTACAATATACAACACACAATCCATTATGAATAAAACAATAATGTAAAATATGTTTGACAGTCTGCCTGTATGACATGTCTAATGTCCCTTAACACAAAACAATGATGTAAAATATGTTTGACAGTCTGCGTGTATGACATGTCTAATGTCCCTTACAACAAAACAATGATGTAAAATATGTTTGACAGTCTGCGTGTATGACATGTCTAATGTCCCTTACAACAAAACAATGATGTAAAATATGTTTGACAGTCTGCGTGTATGACATGTCTAATGTCCCTTACAATAAAAACAATGATGTAAAATATGTTTGACAGTCTGCGTGTATGATATGTCTAATGTCTCTTACAACAAAAATTGGCAAGCTTCTTGTTACCATAGAAAATGAATTTAATTGACACCGCCCCATTTTCTTATTTTTTATTTAGCATTTCAAATATGAATTTAATTGACACCACCCCATTTTCTTATTTTTTGTTTAGCATTTCAAATAGGAATTTATCCATGATATAGCAAAAACATATTCTCAATTTCCATCGAAATATTCATGACCAAAAAATTTAAGTTCAGTGATAAGCTTATATATTTAATTAAGACGAAGTGTGAAATCAGTACACAAACTTCTACACAAGACACTCTTCTAGATGAACATATACAAACGGGTGTTATGTCGAATTGCGGTTGATATATCTGCTTTAGAGTGATAACTTCCGAATGGAGAATGGCATATGCATTTGTTATTTATTGATATCATGACTTTAAAGTTTATAGTGGCTGTCACTATTAGTATTCCAAAACAAGAACGAAAACACTTTTTTTCTGCACGGATTAACTGAGTACACACACACACACACACACACACACACACACGTGTGTGTGTGTGTACATACTATTCTAGATCCTCAAATTTAGAGTAATTTTTTAAAAACTTATTTGATCCTTTTCTCGAAACTATCCTACTTTATTTATAATCTATTATGTACTGTATTTCAAAACAGAACTGGGTCTTGAGATTATGTGAATCCTACATTCCTCCCCTTAAGCCTAAGCCTAACCGGGACTGGATTTAACCAACATAACTTACGTCTGAATGCAGGCTACCTAACTGAAGGGACTTTTAGGTATAACTTGAGATGGACCAATCAAATATTTTAAGTCCAGACGTAAATTTCAAGTTAAGTTGGTGATATATTGTTCTTGATATATTGGGCACCTTTCTCATACAGTACAAGCGCAAGATTCGGTTGTTAGGTGTATGTCATTTTCCCATTTTTGTTTTGACATGTTGTCACGCAGGTCTACAAGAAAAGAGTTTGTTATTTTCGCACTTTTCAATAGTAGCAGAGTATTTGCAAGTTCCAGCCTACTTGGCAATTTAAACCAGTTACCCTGTTTTCATCAACTTGAAACCGGTTTTAAACCCTACGCCAACCCCTTTCTATACTAAAAAAAAACTGGGGCACTGGCCTTCAAAATGGTTGCTATAGCAACAAAATCTGAGCCACCTAGGCCAGCGGTCGCCTAAATTTTTCTAAAAAGCCTATGCCACTTGTCGCCTGAATAGAACCTACAAGGACTGATAAACACTTAACCGATAAGGAGGTGGATGAAATAGATTCAAAACATATCAAGAAAGCATATGAAATGCTTATAAATGCTAGATCAACAAAAGTATCAAATTGATTGTCAGATGCAATACTAATAGGAATAAGAGCTTTGATGAGTACATTTCTTCCAGTTAATAACTTAAACGATTTACAGAAAGAGTTGAAAGAAGACTACTTAACAACAAATGGAATTAGATACTTTAGTGGGTTGTTATCTTTTATGTTTGGATTACCAATGTTGTCATTAAGCGCTAGTTTGATAACTTTTAAGCACATTTATTTTATAAAGGAAAGCTAACAAAGCATAAGCGAAAAGAAGAAGTCTCAAGTTCTAGAAAATCAGGACCTAGTTACGTTAGTAAGTCAACAGCTATTTAAGATATTTGTAACTTGAAGATAACCTGAACGTAACTTGCATTAGCTGCATAATTAATTTGAAGATAACTTGAAGGTAACTTGAAAATAGTTTTAAAATAACTTGAAAAAACTTGAATAGATATTTAGGAAAATTTTAATTTGTTTACAATCATAAATGGCAAAAAGCGAACATGTTCTTGAAAGTAAAACTGAAGACAAATTAAAGATTATTAAATCACGAGAGAAATTAAGTTCACAAGAGATAAAAGATCCTCGTAAAGTTAAACTTAGAAAACAACTTGGAAAACGTTCACAAGAATGTTAAAAGGCAAGTAAAGCAGATAAATTTAAAAATATTATGTCCACAAAGAGCAAGACTGCTTCTCAAGATTTAGCTGTTGTAGAAATAGGCAACAACATTTATTACTTGATAGTAGGCGTAGTTGTTGATATAGAAGTACGTGCTATGTATTTTTTTTTAAAGACCTAAAAAAAAAAAAAAAACAAACAAGTGACGGGAACTACTAAGATATAATAAAATAAACCCATTTCCAGAAATGCTGTAGATTAATGGTGGGGTCATGAGTAAATTTAATAAAATTTATATTAATAAATGGCAAGCGAAACGAACAACATAATTAATACTATTTACCATGCAACATTAAACTCATCTCTTGCAGTATGCTTTTGCAGAAGGTATTTAATTTTAAAATAGATTCCCCAACTAACATGGGTATGGATGAATAACTAAAATTGGTTATTCCAATTTCTTTTAGTCAGCTTACGGTTGGCTATCTATTAGCACACAATACACTACTAGATCAAAAAAAAAAAAAAAAAAAAAAAAAAAAAAAAAAAAAAAAAAAAAACAACAAAAAAATATGTTAAAAGGAATTAGCTATCGACCATGGAATTAATTTGAGGCTGATGAAAATTAATGAAATTAAGAATGATTTATTTAAATAGATAGGATTTTATAGAGGTGTAAAAAAATTATAAAACAGCATATACTTTTTTAAACTTTATAGAGGTTGGTATGGCAAGTGTTTCGGTGGAATGGTGTTGCAGTTGCTAGTATAGGAGTTGAGACGGCCTGTTTCATAGTACTTATGCTTTTACAGAGTTTGATGCAATTTTATTATGGTTTGTTTACAAAACATTAAAAGACAAGCGGCATACACTACAGTTTTACAACACGATAAGATTGTAACTTCTGCTAACTAAGTTGAATAATACTGATGAAATGATGAGTAAAGCAATAATCGATATAAAATAAATCACGATGAATTTAATATGATAGTTAGTGAATACAACAAATGGTTGCAAGGACGTAAGAGGACTGCTTCACTTAGATTATAGTTACTTAATTGAAGAGTTCATGTTACCTAACCACAAAGTCTAGTTACATTATTGTGGAAAAACAGTCTGAGAAAGAAATATATTTTTCAGATCCCATTTATAACAGAGATGGTAAATTGTGCATTTCGTTACAGAGAATGGATTTTATAGTTGGTAAGTACAATGATTCAAATGATAAGAAAAAAACAATATTCAGAGCTGAGCAAATTGTTTTTCATCCACTATTCTCGGACTAGCGACTTGGAACATTTTACTTGCCCGACTTCAAAAATGAATAGTCCGGGACGTCGAGCAATGGGATTTGCTCAGCCTGAAGATGATTGAGAAGAACCAGCAAGTCTTCCCTCCCATATTTCAACAGAGCTGCCCTCTCATGAGGAAAGTGCCTGTAGTCAAATGCTCTAAAGCATCTCAAAGGTTCTGCTTACGTCTTTTTGGATAAATAGCTACCGCACATTCAGTAGCAGTCTTACGTATTATCCCTCCACTTTCACAAAAATTTTCCTTTTCTCCGAATCTCCCTTATTACCTTCCTTGCGAAAATAATTCAGCAAACTCATTTTATCCACAGAGTAACTATCAGCTTGCTTGACAACTACTTCTAAAGTGATCATAACCTACATTTTCTCTTTTAAATACGAAAAGAGACAGCTCATTAATTAGCGTAATTCCGCTTCAAACGCAATATCGCACGTGGAGTTAATCATCTGTATAATCAATTAAAAATTAAAGAATCATTACTGTCATTTAATCAGTTCATAAAGGAAACCAACACTGATGTCGGTAAAGTACCTTTAATTAGTTTAATTACACTGATTCGCTGGATTAAAATCGTAGTGAGCCGCTCGTGAGGATCTGGCTTGAGTAAACACAATTCAACAAAGTCGCTTAAAACACTGCTAATTGATCATACTGGCTTTCTTTTGTTTGACGTGTTTTGGTTTGCTGATAATTTGGTCGCTTAGCTCAATATGCAGTCAAGCGGTAACAGAAGGTGCGCATATGCGAAAATTATCACTGACCACATTTATGTGTTATACAGAATGTAAAAGTATACATGAAGAGGGGTAGAATAAAGTATTGGGTACGCCTGGAGGCCATGATTGGCCCAATAAAGGTAGATATAGAGATTAAAGCACGAAAATAAGGACTTGCCCGACTTTTTTAAAAAGCACTTGTCCCGGACTAGCGACTTAGAAAATTAACTTGCCCGACTTCAAAAATGAATAGTCCGGGACGTCGGGCTATGGGATTTGCTCAGCCCTGAATATATTCATTTACTATATAACCAATAAGAATAAAATCAAGACCATATCAATACCTGATGGTTTCTATAATCTTGAAATGTACATGAAAAAAGTCAAAAAAGGAATGACTGCTAATTGTGACTATGAAGAAATCATAGATATTGAATGTCAGAAACATAACTATGAAGTTTTAATAACTCCAAGTAATAATTACACAGTGCATACAATGAAAGACGGCTCTAAATTATTAGGATTTAATAGTGTGAGAAATATAAATACATCTGTCGAGTGAGATACAGTATGTGGATATTTGAAGTCTAAAAAGTTACATATTTTACAGTAAATTTACCTGAAGTACGTCAACAAATAAAATATTATAGAACAAAATTGTCAGAAACATATTATTTAGAAGAAAACGATATTTTAATTGTTTCGAGTAGTTGGAGATAGATATCAGGGCTCTGTAAACTACGATTTTAATATTGGTGACAAAATAAATATTAACTATCATTAAAGATGAGGATGGAAAGGTAGACCAACTAATTTCCGGTTTCTTCATTTATTTTTTAAAAAAAATAATGACAGAAATACCATTAACACCATGGCTAATATCTTTAGTATGACCTACTGATTTAACTTTTAAATACTCACAGAAATATGATAAGGTAAAGGAGCTAGATACTTCAATGACTAGTGAATTAATTATGAACAACAACCATATTGCAAATTTAGAAGACCGACGAAATTAACTGATTCATCAACCAGGCAGTTTAAACCAAGACGTATTGACGGTCAAATACGAAAGACTTTGGAGGATAATAATTTGAAAGATATCAAAATATGGAGAGAGGAAGCCGATAAGAAATTAACAGAAATCATTCAGACCATGATACAAATAACTGAAAATATAGATGAAATTAATAATTATATAGAACAAAATATAACAACAAAAAGCAGAAGAACTTAATAATCAAGCACGTAAACATCTGTTAGCAACGAGTGAAAGAATTGGGTTACTTAGAACAGCTTTATCAAAAGACGTACAGATAGGATTAACTAAATTAAACCAGAGTATTAAATTTAATGCTGAAATATATAAAAACATATTACTTACTTATTTTTGTTGTACAAGAGTTGTTACTTTTTTGTAGAAACAAAAGGTACAAATTTTATTAAATATTACAGAGAACATTCGCAAAATGAATAGAGGTTTTGTGGATTTATTTAATCCAGAGATTTTAGGACACACATTTACTGATACTTATATGCCACGTAGAAAAACAAATCTATTTAATTTTGCCGAGGACAAAGACACATTAATAGAAGAGCGTATAAAATATGAATATAAATTTATTAATGTTATCAGGATACATAAAGACGGTTGGAATACAGTTTTTTTTTTTTAACATAAGCAGCAAAAGCTCACATAATGTTTGAATTTTAGGTTGGATTACAGGCATTACATATTATAAATATTGTTTTACCAGTAGCTAAATGTAAAGAAGTTGCAATAAAAGAATCAAAAAGATATTATTTAGAAGAAAGCCAAATCTTACATATTTCAGTTCAAGGAGCTGAAGATAATATTTCTGATCGTTTAGATCCAAGTTTAGAACTTTGGGAGAGCATAAATGTTAGCGCCAAATGTTTTAATTGTACCAGGTAGTATTTTTCCTATCGGCAGAGGTAAATGCTAAAGGAGATGCGAATAATTCAGTTGTAAACAATCTTGGAAGAATGCTGATTAAAGACATAACCTTTTCATACGGTAGTGATGATATATTTGACCTGAATGATTAGAACATTGTCATGACGTTTAAAGACTTGTGGTTATTAATGTCTATGAAAAAAAATAAAATAGAGCATGGTACAATGAATTAAAACTTGAGGAAAATTAAGATCAGGAACAGCTAGTGCGCAAAACACTGGTACAGAAGCTGTTCTGTCTATTGTATACTCCAAGAAATTCAGAATTCCACTAGAGTTACAGATACTGACAGATCATTTAGAATTCAACTACATTTACAGATACTGACATATAATTTATAATTCCACTACATTTACAGATACTGACAGATCATTTAGAATTCCACTACATTTACAGATACTGACATATCATTTATAATTCCACTACATTTACATATACTGACTGATCATTTATAATTCCACTACATTTACAGATACTGACAGATCATTTAGAATTCCACTACATTTACAGATACTGACAGATCATTTAGAATTCCACTACATTTACAGATACTGACAGATCATTTAGAATTCCACTACATTTACAGATACTGACATATCATTTATAATTCCACTACATTTACAGATACTGACAGATCATTTATAGTTCCACTACATTTACAGATACTGACAGATCATTTAGAATTCCACTAGATTTACATATACTGACATATCATTTATAGTTCCACTACATTTACAGATCATTGCCCGATGTTTCATTATGCTCTTCCTCGGGATTTGAGATTATGATTACGTTGGAAAAAGCATCCGAAAAGATAGAAGGTGCAAACCAAGATTATGAATTGGAGGATATTGCCCTCCAGTAAGACATTGTTACTTTTAGATAAGTACATAAATAGATTTTGCTTTCTGTTATGATTATATTACAAGAGAGAGAATTGTTAATGTAGTTGCTAATACAACATTAACACATGGTATACTTGCTTCACCAAGAAGGAGTCAAAACGGAGTCTTGACACTCTGCAAACAGGACAGAGAAACTGATTCTTAGAAGTATTTTAATCTAGAAATAGAAAAATTAACGAGTGCTGTGGAAGGACAACCTAACATGTTTTATACACAGGGGTATACACTGGATAAGCAATTTACATAAGCATGTACATTTTTCTGCTAGGAACAACAAAAAGACACTCATATTAATAATATTAGTGTTAACCATTGTTTATGGTTGAACCTTCAAAGCACACATGGTAATACATTGCATGGAATACGACATAGATTATAAAACCTAAATATTCAAAACAACCAATTAAAATCTATTATGTTCTAGGAATCTTGGGACTGCAAGGCAGTCTTGACGTCACGTCACGCCCTCATTACTAACTACTAAATGTAGCTAAAAGAACCTGCTAATATGATTGCATGTGGTGTTTCAAATTGCAGAACGACAAAGTTTCCATTAGATTTGATTGAAACAGAATATAAAAACGTTTAGAATTTATTGTAATTATTTGTGATGATCACCAAGAGAATTCAGTTTGAAACGTTTCATAACATCTTTAACACACTGGTAATCCTATGCGCTAATTCCTGATCAGGTGAGTTTTTAAAACATTTCTCGATTGGTGGTAGTTCAATTTAACTAAATCTTTCAAATCAATCGATATATTCTTATGGATAAATATCTTGTATAAAATATCTAGGTTTCATGCTTATGCCTTCGGATAAGCTAATTTTGATTGTTTCTGTGAATTTATCATCCTTAAGATTTTTAACAAGTTGCTGTGGCGACAGTGGCGACTCGAGGGTTCGAGGCGCCCGGAGGTAATGTTCTTTAGTGGCGCCCCTACCTTATCAAAGAGAACAGTTTTTGTCAGTTGCCAACCTCTATCCTCCCATTTAAATATAAGTTTTGTGAAGAATTGCCCCCCCCCCCCCGTTACGCTAAGCTGAGGTGAAATACTATGAACAAAATTGTATCTGCAAAAAAAAGTTTGCCCCCCTCCCGACCCCTCCCTCGCGCTGCCATTGTGTAGCGATTGACCCGAAAACCGATAACTATCTCAGAGCTTATTCAGGAGAATAAAGCAACCTGACTGGTTTAACTCTGAAATAATGAGAGGCCATGAAACTGCGTGATTTTATCACAAACAGCGTGACAAACGTAGTTACAAAAAAACAGATAAATTTAGTAACAAAATTAATCGCATAAACTAAAAGGATAATTTTCCAAGATTAATTGAGAATAAAAAGACTGCAGAAAAATATGGAAACATTTTCGTAACTTTAATTCAAGTTAAAAAGTTAATGGTTTCCCTTACGAATTAAAAACCGCTAGCCACACTAGTACAGAGCCATCAGATATTGCAAACGACCTAAATACCTTTTTCACATCATTAACTTCAATACTTTGAGAATATTCCTTCATTTCACAAGATTTTGCACTCCTTATAGATTTGTGTAGCCTCTTGTATTTTCCCAGATTCCTTACACATGTGTTCAAGATATTGTTTATATTTCATGGCACGAAAGCAACAGGACAAGATGAAATCTCACCAATAATACTCAAACTATGAGCTCAGATTGATGCCCCTTCAATTCCTAGCTTGATAAATACAAGTATTGCTACGGGAATCTTTGCAACTAATCTGAAATTAGCCGAAGTGTTCCCAGTCTTTAAACAAAGTGATACATCGTTAGCAAACAATTATCGACCTATATCAATTTTATCAACCTTTATCTAAAAGTTTTTTAAAAAAACACCGCCCTTCATCTTTGCCGATTTTTAAAGAAATGTAATCATCTACATAACTCACAATCAGGTTTTAGAGAAAAACATTAATGCCAAACTGCCTCACAAAGTTGGTTGACACATGGCTAGCAGCTATAGATGGCGGAAAAATAATCAGGTTTCAGAGAAAACATTTATGCCAAACTGCCCTCACAAAGTTGGTCGATATATGGCTAGCAGCTATTGAAGACGGAAAAATAATCAGAGCATTGTATTTCAATTTTAAAAACGTATTTGATTTAGTATATCATGAAATATTGATGAAAATAATCAAGATATACAAAATCAGTGCCAATTTGCTTGCTTGATTTGATTCTTACCGACCAGGAATGCAACAGTGAGTTTATGTTACCAATGCTACATCTTATTTACAAATACGGCAAAAGTGGAAACCAAACCCTCAAAGCTCTACTCGTGGCCCTTTGCTATTTCTCCTTTTCATTCATAATTTACCACTTCATTTGAAAGCCATTAAAACTGATCTTTTAGCGGATGACACAGCTTTACATGTCATCAGTGATGCAATCCCTGTCCCTGAACAAAGAGTACAGCAGGACGTTGAGATTGTTATACTGTGGTACGAACCAACAAAATGCGATTAAACACAGAAAATACTAACTGTATGACAAGGATCAAGGCAAAAAATGAATAAATTAAAGGATATCAATATATTTGTTCAGGGCACTAAATAAAATAACACAGGAAAACAAACTTTTAGGAGTGATTATTGACAGAGCCGCTAGAATTATTACAAGAAAAAAACTATCCGACCTCAAATTTATTCGTTAATTTGGAGTGGTTACCTTTTAATTATAAAGTAAAGTACATTAAAGCTATTTTGACATGTGAATCTTTCATAATATGGCTCCACAGTATATTAATGATCCCCTATTTCCAGTTCCAATATTCATTCATACAATCTACCGTCTGAAGATGCAGGGTCCGTAGGGGACCTTGAAAACCTTGAAAAGCCTTGAAAAAAGAATTTGTCCCTCAAGGTCTTGAAAACACCTTGAACAGTACAACAATTGTCTCGGTACCTTGAAAAGCCTTAATTTTCTTGCAAACTGAAGGAATTAATAAAGAGCTTTAGTTTTACTAACTTAAATTAAAATAATAATAATAATAATAATAATAATAATAATAATAATAATAAAACATCTCTCGATAATTGTTTGCCGGAACAAACATTTCCCGCAACTACTATTGGTCACTGCACAGTCGTACGTTTTCAACTTTCGATATTACGAAGCCCGGATGAAGCCGCGATTTAAATTTGAATCATTCTTACGCTTCGAAAATGGCTGACTGCCAATTCCAACTTCGGTGGCTAGCCGACGAAAAGTATAAAGTTTGGATTATGAGATCTTTCTCAGAGAGAGTTGCAAAATGCAAATTATGCCGGAGGGATATTGATTTACGTGGAATGGGAGAGAGTGCTCTACAGTCACATGCTGCTGGAAAGAAACACCAAGCTCTCGTAATGGCGGCTCACACAGCAAAACAAGAAGCCTTCAGCATGAAATCGTTTTTGAACACAGAGTTTCAAGTATTAAAATAGAAGTGTTAAGTATGAAATTTGTCCGATCCGGATCTATATCTGGATGGAGTGGAAGTAGGACACACAGTAGGAGCAAAGAACAAGATACAACTAAAAATATTATAGAAATACAGCTACGTTGAGAGAAATATTGATATATTGATATATCTAAGTTGAAATATTTTAAAATATCCATACGCTGTTTTTATAGAGTGATAACAAAAGATTTTTTTTGGTTTCGTATATATATATATATATATATATATATATATATATATATATATATATATATATATATATATATATATATATATATAAAAAACGCTAATAGCGATTATATTACTTCCTATCAGATCAAATCTTGCCGCCGTGCTATAATAAAATGAACCATTAAACCAACATTACGCACAAATTAGTTACCTTTTGTTATAAAGTTGAAGAAAAAAAACCCAACTTAAAATAATAATTTTGTTTCAAAGGAGGAAACATGCTGTATGACTTTTTGTTGTTAGAACCTTACTTTACATCTTTGTTGGAAGGAAAAGTGAGGTTAGATGATTTTGTCATTCTTTTTGACGAAAGTATGAATAAATCGCTTCAGAAGAAACAAATGAATGTTCACATTCGTCATTGGGACCAGGAGTTAATATCAACACGATTTTTGACATGACCATGTCGCTTCATCTGACATGATGAAAGCATTTGATGATTCCACACGGAAACTAAATACAAGGAACATGATTCAAATTTCAATGGATAGGCCTAACGTCAACTGGTCTTTTCATGAAAAAGTCAACATTTCATTGGAAACTGACCACAGTATCCAATTATTGAATGCAGGAAGCTGTGGACGTCACAAAGTCCATAGGGCATGTAAGGCTGCCATGGATGCTACAGACTGGAAACTGGATAACATTTTGAAAGCTTTTTACAGATTGTTCATGATACTCATGCAAGAAGAGATGATTTTGTTAATGTTACGGGCACGTCAACCTTTTCTCTGGAGTTTTGTAAACATAGATGGGTAGAAAATGTGAAAGTTGCACAGACAATTCTGGATTTGCTTGAACCTGTTATAATATATGCAGATAGTGTGATGAAAGGATCTGTGTCTGATTCAAGCACAGAATCATTTCGAACTGTACAGACTGGAAACTGGATAACATTTTGAAAGCTTTTTACAGATTGTTCATGATACTCATGCAAGAAGAGATGATTTTGTTAATGTTACGGGCACGTCAACCTTTTCTCTGGAGTTTTGTAAACATAGATGGGTAGAAAATGTGAAAGTTGCACAGACAATTCTGGATTTGCTTGAACCTGTTATAATATATGCAGATAGTGTGATGAAAGGATCTGTGTCTGATTCAAGCACAGAATCATTTCGAACTGTAGAGGAAGCTGTCGAAGATATCTTTTCCCCAGCCAAGCTTGCTTTGTTTTATTTCACTATCAAAACAAGTGGAACCTTTCTTGACAGAGTATCAAACAGACCAGCCTATGCTCCCCTTTGCTCATAAAGATTTGAACACAACTGCATTCAGCCTTTTGAAAGGTACTGCAATCCAGATAAAGTGAAAACTATCAAGTCAGCCAAGGATGTGTTGGCATTTGTAGCGACTGATTCCGCAAACCATGTCATAAATCATAAAGTAAACATAGGTTTTGTGGCGGAAACAATTATTAATGAATTGAGAAAAAAAATAAGTGAGCTTCAAATCCTTTAGTTTCGGGATGAATGTAAAGCAACATTGGTATGTTTCTCAGATAGTTTTATTGCTAAATTACCACTGCAATACTCCCTTGTGAGAAACATGGCATGTCTTGATCCTGAAGCCATTCTTGTTAGAAAAGCAGAAGCAGAGGCTACTCTTCAGAGACTACTCACTGTGCTCGTCAACAAGAAAAGATGACATCACAAAATTTGATTCTGTCCTCAGGGAATTCTCTTCATTTGTTGATCAAGCTGTCAGCAATGGATCCCTCGGCTCATTTTCTAAGATGACAGACAGACTTGATAAATTCTATTATGACAGACTTGCATGCCAACAAGAATATATGCATATGTGGCCAGTTGTTAAAACATTTCTTCTCTTGTCTCATGGACAATCTACCGTTGAAAGGGGCTTTTCTATCAATAAGGGTGTGAAGATGTGAATATGAAAGAAAGGACTCTGGTTGCAAAGAGAGTGATTATTGACAGTGTAAGAAATGCTGGTGGAATTCACGATATTGAAATAACACCAAAAATGCTTATAAATGCAGGCAGTGCTTACAGTAGGTACATCTTAGATAAAATAACATACACTCTACGCTACTGTAATTTTCTCATACACTTTCATAACTTAGTTTCTGTGCACAATTTAATAATTAAATCTTCACTTCAAATTTCAGTTATTTTACAAACAGCTCAATATTTTCAAGAAATGAATTTAGAGTCAAAATATATGCTGGCGTAGTTTCTGTAAGAATTTTGTGAGTCACTGATATTCCTGAATCGAACACACTTGTATTTTCCAACTGGCTGTGGTGCAGTAGTGATTATATTCTACTATTAAGGACTGAAGTGAAATGACTGAGCGTACGTTCTGAAAGAATTTTACAGATGCATGTAATATGTTCTGTTTTCTAATTGTGGATTCCATGATTTTTTTATATAAAATGTTGGGATAGCTGCAGACTTTTTATCCTGTATTTTTAGGGGTGGCCTCGTTATAAAAAAAAGGTCCATTGTCTGTGGGTTTAGTGGCCAGAGGAGTAGTAAAATTTAGGCGACAAATAGCCTTGGTTTTTGTTGCTTTAGGAACTATTTAGACCGATCAGTGGCCTCGTTTTTTTTTTCTTTGAGTAAAATTTAGGGCAGCAGTAGCCTAGTTGACCCAGAAATTTTGTTGTTATAGCAACTATTTCGAAGGCCAGTGGCTCGGGATTTTTCATAAAATTTTGATGGATAGAAAGTTGTGGGGTGGTGGCTTATGTTTTAAAACCGGTTTTAAGTGGATGAAAACTGGTTTAAACTAGTCAAGTGGGCTGGACATCGCAAATACCCTACTACTTTCAATCCTGTCCCACCCCACCCCCCTGAGAAATCCACAAAAATACCATTTCTGCATTAAATGCATTAGAAACTTTGCATTTAGCGTGAAAAAACCACATGTATATTTATCCTGCATTTACCAAATCAAAGCTTTTCTCATGGATGATGAAAGACACTTCATATTGTCATGCTCTGTAAATCAGCATGTAAGAAAAATACTTGTTGATACGCTACTCTCAAAAGGGTTTTGATATCCAACCAGATAATGATTCAGATAATAGTCTTATCTTTTTAATGGACCCCAAAACAAGCTTTGCAAATATAGTGGCTAAATTTGTATATGAGTCTTTTGAAATTCGCAAAAACAGAATGGCCTCTACAGCTATGTAGTAGCACTCTTGATACATAACACCATATTCCAATATAATTTTTTTTTCTTCGTCTGTTCTTCCACTGTTACATTGTACACTGTCTGCTATAGATGTTTTGTACAATAAACAAACTGAATTGAACTGAGATAACATCAATAATTTCGAGAGATTAAAATATGAGAGCTTAAAAGTATCTATTAAGCTTCAGCAACACACATTGACTTTCCCATCTAATCACATTCCTCGCTCCCCAAGTGTATGAAAATGGCTGTATGGCCTATTAACACTCACTGAATAAGAATACCTACACCAGGCAAATTGCATGCACTGACAAGCATATATGTCTTGTTGATGATGGTACTTAAGGTACTTCAACTTTATGTCAGTGGGTTCATACCGGTATATAGGTTGCCAGACATGACAGGAATATGCTTTGCAACAAAGCGTACACGTGCTCTCTGTTTAATAAATTCTGAGAAGCCCACGAATGATATCTGCTTATATGGCTTCAGTGGCTGGCTCTGCTGTAAAGATGTAGAGGTGGTGAACCAAAACCTTCGCAATCCCATTACTCGTGGTATTATTAAAATTTTACTAATATTCAGGCAAAAGCAAAACCATAAAATCATATAATTTACTCTGGAAAATAACCTTGGTTCTTCTCATTTCCCATTGATAAAGTCCCTGTCCCTTTCTGATACATTTTTTATTTCTTGTTCTCTATTTTTTTGCAAAGGAGAACTTTTGTTGAAGATGCCAGTTAAGGCGTGGTAGTCCTCGCTGACGTCTCGGCCTAATATTTCAAAACGGAACTTCTTTGCATTATGAATACATTCTTGACTTGAATGGTAAGATTTAAAAATGCAAAGAAAACCCGTAACTCATAATTTCTTAATTATTTTGCAAAGGATCGGTGACATGGCAAATTCCGGTACCGCGAACGATGGGTTATCTCCATAACCTCGACAATGTGAAAATGACGACTTGTTCTTAGCATCCGGTCACATAAACATTAATACTGAAATACTGGAAGCTCAAAATAAGATCGGGTCCCATTTGTCTTAAAAAGAGCTCTTTTCAGTTACGACTCTCCATCACCATGGAAACTCTTTTACACGCTATTGTACATTTTCTCCATGAATATCGTAATTGGTGGGCTGGTTTCAAAATTAATTTTTATTTTACTAATTATGAAAAGTATCCCGTTATAATACATGTCTGATGTCTGTGTAAGGACTGGATGCCTCCAAAATACTTTCTAAATATTTGATTCCGTGTATCTTCGTTATGAAGATAACAACCAATATTGGGTATTTTCTTATCACAAATCAGGGGATATCAGCCTTGTATTTGAGGATTTGAGGACGTTGATGGTGTTTCTAATCCGGAAAATTAGTTCTATTCCTGTTTTGGGCGACGCATCAGCAGAGTCGGTAAAACGGATATTTCCGACATTAAAACCACAATTAATGTTTTCAATCATCGAAGACAATACTGCTATCCTGTTCTAACACACTTCAGTAAAAAAATTTGGGAAATTTGATTCGTCTTACTTCTGCGTCTCAAGTAGAGTCACAAGGTCGCAATAGCATGATCGTTTCCGACATTATTTTGTGGGAAGTTCATGCCGCAGATTTTGACGTCCAACCAATCCGAAAGCGCGCAACAGCGGCAGATGTGCTAAAATATATCTTCAAGTATATACAGATCTGAACGGTTCTATGGCAAATAAATTTCAACAAATACTAAAAGGCAGATGAAAAGGAGAAGCGCGCAAAAAAACAAAAGAAACTAATGTTACTGATATCCTAAGGCTACATACGGTCCAGTTCTAATGTATGGCGACTACCAAGCCGTTCAACACGAGCGATGGATAAAACCTAATATGGAAATCCAAGACTGACGATTCAATTTTAACTGCTTTCTAGTTGGCAAATAACTGACTGAGCTTATTGACACTATTGAGGCGATATTTCTGATCTGATTTTGATTGCACATTCCTCGGAACATAGGAGTCATGTCATTCAGTCAGCAAAAGGGGAAACTTAAGGGACCATCAAGATCATTTAAATTGTTTTTATTTATAGAGTAAATTTTTAATATACTGAACAGCTGTTTAACCTCGCAATGTCAAGCATAGAATGATTCAGAAAGAAGATAAAAGAATAGCGAAAGACAAATAATTTGTTTCTGCTCTATTGTTTGCGAGCCTGTCCTGCTTCAGTTGCAATTTGTCTGCCTTTCTGTCATGTCAGCATCTAGAATGACGTGATCATATTCAACATAACACGAACTGATCGAACCGTCCTCTTCCCCCCCCCCCCCCATAAACGTATTTGAGGTTATTGCTAATAGATAACGGCCTTAAATTAAAGTGAAACCATGGCAGTATAAATTTGTCACAGGTTCTGTAGTATTATTGAAACTATGGCAATTACGTTAATTCGATCTAAGGGACATAACTCTCACAAGTCATGGATGACATTGATCAGCACATTGCTTCAAAGGCCTTCAACACATTTTCTTTTTTTTTTTAAATTCTGGAATGACGAACTCTTTTATGCTTAGGTCAAATCAATAGTAATTCCAACAAAAGCTTTGACTCTTTATGGAACTGTATTAAGTCTTTTTTGTTTCTAGAAAATAACGGTTATCTGGACTGATTTTAGCAGATGTAGAAACGGAAAATGTTATCGGGATCAGGGTGGGGTCAGATATCTTCTTCCTCTTCGTGTTCTCATAGTGTGAAAGGTTCCTTACTTCTGATGACAGCGAAATTGACTTTCATTCAGAATCTCAAGCATGAATCTGTCATGACCGTACGGTTCAGACGGCTGATATTGGAAAACCAGCCATGCATACAAAGCAGTGATTCTCGCTGAAGCTGCTACCCCAAAATGGTTTCAAATTTTTGGGCCGCAGCTATAAACTGGGCCATTATCATGCTCATAACGCTATAACTATGATGGTATTAGGGTGCAATTAAAAGTCAAATTTTTCAATCTGTAACTTAAAATATATTTCTTGAGTGGAGAATGTATCAAGCATGCACCTTAAAAATCATATCTCTTTAATCTTCCTTTAACAACAAGTTAAATTGATTGTAACTACCATTAAGCAATATTTCCTGCACAATCACCAGTAGATGTAAAATGCGAATTTTAGATTTTTATTACTGATCCGGGTCCACGCCTTCTACCCCCCATTACTTTACCCATTTTATACACGTGAGTACATTTCCATGGGTGACCTTACGCGACAAATATGGGTCTGAGCGCGGTTTCGGTGAGCGCCTTTGGCGGGAAACTAGTGCTGCAGCGTGCCTATAAATCTCAAAGAAATACTATCTACAAGCACAACCCTAGCAGCGACAGTTTCCTTTAATGTGAGAATATTATATTAAACAATCACAGTGAGTAATATATAATTTCATCGAAAACATCACCGTTTGGCACGCACAGTATCGTGAAAGAATTCGCGACCGTGACCAGTGCAGGAATTAAATTGCCGGATAAATTGTGTGTTTGTACAGTCACAGAAAAAATTAAATAGCTGTACAGCCTGAATGCATCATATCGGTTTGTCAAAGAGGCTCAAAAAATGATGTATGATTTTTCAAACATGCATCTGGAGCACATTGAATAATTAACCGGGTTAGGGATCGCGTTAGAACGTGCACGTCGAAAACTCGGTGATGAATGCAACAAAAAGCGTGAAAACTTATTGCACGATAGTCATCCCTTTTGCTTCCATCCATAGTTTTGCTATCTCTTTCATGATACTCCAGGTATTCTTCCCCATCAGATGTTATTTTCAATTGTATGTCCCCAAACTGCAGTTTCTGATGCTCGTCTCTACTTCTCAATCCAACAGCTTTTCAAACAAGTTAAAAGACTGCACATTGCAGTGCTTTTTGAGTTCCAAAACCCATTTGATTAGCTTTAAAAAGCTTATCTTCATCTTCTTTAGAAAGCGCCTCACTTGCATTAGCTAGCCTGCCTTTCCCTGACATTTTCAAGCTCATTTTTTTAATTTTCAGAGCTTGTCCTGCTTTGTGAAATTCCTACCGCAAAGTGAATGTGTGTCTCCCTTCTCTTTTCAATGTCTTTCCCTCCAGGGAAGTAGGTTCATATTCAGAGCCGTCACATAGAAACAAAAAGTTCACTGAGATAGTCATTAAACAGAGGTGGGTGGATGTTTTCCATTGTCCTAGCCTCTCTCTTCATATCCCATAACCATCGCTGAACATTTTGTACATCTCGCTGCGTCTCAGCTTTGGTATTGCGCTTTTTCTGATTTTCAGTGAAATTTTCCACGCCACCTGGATTTATGTGTAGATCTCTTGCCTCCACCTTTATCTCTTCCTCAAATGGCTGGAGAAACAAATCTATATCTATTTGACTCATCTCGAGCAATATGTTGGAGACGTCAAAATTCTGGACGCGGCCAGAGTTCGTTTCCATTTTGATTTCGACGTAGTTTCTCGAACGCGGGCAGGTAATGCGGCAGGTAATTACCATATAAGGAAGCGGTGAATATTGTTACTTAACTCCGGTCAATACTGCTGGGTATTGACCCGTAGCAGCAACGTTAAACTAATGGGATTATTTATGAAGTATATAATAATATTATATCTAGAATGCTCTCAAATATTGCCCAGATGTAAAAAAAAAATATGGTATCAACGCGAAAGATATACAGCCCATAATTGACAATATTCGGTCAGTGATGGCTGGAATCCATGATGTGGAAGAAAAAATATCATCGCTGGACAGAATAATCGCTGAAACCGAAGAAAATATTTTGATTTTTATGCCATTAAATAAGCTCTTAATGGTTGCAATGCTTTCAGCAGTAGCCGGACGCTTTACAGTAAAAAACAAAAATCATTGTATGGAATAAAGATGGCGAAAGGAGGCAAACGGTTGACAAAAGACCTGCTAGGTGAAATCGAGGAAGAAATCCAGAAACAACTGGATATCGGATAAGCCAACCACTAGAATTCTTGTTTGGCCAGCTAGTGCAGCTGCACACAGACTCGCGATCGATAACAGCACTGGTTTCCAGCAAGAGGCGCTCACGTACGCGTACGGTCATCCACGGAAATACACTCACAGTGCTCTCACGTGTGTAAAATGGGTAAAGTCATGGGGGTCATGGGGGGGAGGGGGTAGAAGGCGTGGACCCGGATCAGTAATGAAAATCTCAAATTCGCATTTTACATCTACTTCACCAATAGAGTAATTCGTAAAGCATTAGCAAATTGCATGATTTAGTTACAATTTATTGGTATCAAATTAAGCGTTTGGGGTGTAGAGATTGACACAGTTGTCGAATCCCACGCGAGACTCATCAGAATTTTGCTGATGTTTTTTGGAAACAAAATTGTGATGCTCACATTTTTTTATACAGTATATTGTGTTGCTGAACATACAATTAGAGGCGTAGAACATTTAATAGCGGAACACAGATTAAACTATTAACAGTTGGTGTTCACCCTCAGCCATTGTCTTCACGTGTGTATGGAGACTATGTTACATTTCTAATATAGAAAGATCAGTACTTAGAGAGACAATTTAGTTTAGCATGTGGTTAAATGAATAAGAAACACAACATAACATTCTTGATTTTGTCAATTTTCATAGCTGGAAACCACCAGCACAAACCGAACTCTCGGATATATATCTGATGAAACAAGAAATTGACAAAACTTACACTTTAGGTACCATAATACATTCAGTGTTTCTTTTTCAATTTGCCCCTTTAACTAAAAAAATAATGTAGTAGTCCAAGTAAATTATCATGCTCTCTATCAACACAAAGTTTGTTCATATTTGATAGGAGAAAGGCTATAGCTGTTGCAGGGCAACCACATATAAACGTCACTTCCCGTGTCTTTGAATCTAGGAACTGCTTAATGTGTATTTGCTACAAGCTGGGAAAATATGACTTAAGATATAAGTGGTTACGAATTAAATCTTTGATTCACTTGTATCGATTACAGTAAAATAGCCATCAGGAATCCCTTTCCTGCAGGAACAATAAACACTAGAAGATCAAATCAAAACTTTTCCATTTTTGAAATAAAAGTCACCTAAGCTTCCAAAACTTTAGAAATGATGACGATGAGAAGGAGGAGAAGGGGATCTTATTTGATGATGATGATGACGACGACGACGACGACCAAAAATGAAAAACAAAACCAGTGAAAAACAAACAAGTCCTTTCTACTGTACTGACGATGAGCCTGCCCAGTTTAAGTTGATGTTTGTTTGCGTTTCTATCACGTAAGCATCTACGACTATTGACATTATCATTAGGTGTTAATATTCCCACAATGATTAATAGGCTTTCAGTGCCCTGTAACAAATGAGAATATTTCGATTGCCTGAAACGACGTCACTCTCATCGACATAGCTCGGGCTGAGCAAACCGCCCCAAAAGTAATCGCATTCAAACGCTGTCTCGAGGGAAAATCATTTCCTATCCATCAAGTTTTCTAAATAACTAAGTCAACAACAAACCTGGTGATTTTCTACTATGCCTTGCTTTGACAAGCAGTCCTGTCTTGAGGCCATAACAGAAAATATTATTAGCGATGAAGCCGAAAATCAGCCTTGTTTTAGCGGCAAACAACTATTTATGATGTTCGTTAACATTGTTGATGCATTCAGGTACTGATAGAAGCTATGCCATCATTATGTCATCATGTTCTATAAAAGACCCAATAGCTACTGTAATTATTAAAATACTTATATTTATTTATTTATACTAATTATTTAACAGGTGCTTTCATTAAAATGCAAAATACGGCCTCCTTGAGAACTAGATTTCAGCTCAGAACACCACAATCCCCTTCGTTTCATTTGAATTCATCTCCTTTAAATATCGATCAGCGGGAAAGAACTTTGCACACATGATACTAAAGTATAGAGCTGTGAACAAATAAGGTCATACGCTTAAGTCGTGACAAATTGCGATCGAAAGTTTCATATCTTAAAAGCCGCATGTTTGAGCTAACGTAACATTAACATTGCCTCCAAAATGACTTCCTTTTGTGCAAACGAGAGAACCAATCAGACACTATTTTCTGTGCAACCAGAAACGTCACGGTCACTCAGTATATAACTAAGTTGCTGAACTTGCTCTTTAGATATTAAAATAATTTAGCACTGTATCACCTTGGAGACTGTGTTTCATTTATTCAGCTTTGAACATTTTAAACCTCTTTGCCACAGGTTAGGTAAGATAAAAGTTTGACACTGACTCACTCAACCCTTTTAGTTATATACAGTTTGAACTCAATAAATGCTGGGGTCACAATCGAATAATTAGATTCATTAACAATTATTATGTCAAGATGCCAATGGATGAGAATTGTAATAACTTAAAAAGTCTTCAATCTTGGTTTTCTAATTGTGACCTCAGGGCCGAAATTTTCTAATCTGCACGTCGTCATTGGTTCGATATGTTTTGTGTCACACCTACTTTTCAAAGTACAAATACATGTTTACTTTATCGCTTAAATATAATTATTGTTACATTTAAAGGGACATCTCTTTGCTCATCAGATGACAATATAGAGAGACACGATACGTCTTTTGCGTTAACACCTATGTAAATCAGGTAAAATGAAATATATTCAGTGCCCAAGAAATATCTGCCTTTACAGACCTTCAACTTCATCAAGCCTAAAAATCTTAATGGATTATTTTCTTCTAATCTTGACTTTGCTATTTATTTAATCGTAAAATGTTTAGGACCTTTAATGCATTTAAGTACATTTGGACCTACTAATTTGTTATCTTTATTTGCATTGCACGTGCAGTAAAAACTCGATTAAGAGAAGTACAGTTTAAAGAAAACATAATGCTTAACATGCACGTGGTTAAGGAAGGTTTGACGAGTGCAAACAAAACCTAAATTATGTTTAACTCTGTAGGCTAGCATCATTAACGATCCATCAGTGGCCAACCAAGATCAAAAGGACGTCGGATCTGTCTGTTTAAACTGACTTATGTTCAGGAAGAAATACAATTTTATTGACTTAACGTCTAAACAGAAAGAGTAAGAAAAGTGTTTTAAAAGGCTTATAAATCCCCAGTGCAAATACACATTTCTAATAATATGTCCCTGAGGTCGTAAAGAAACTATTGAAATGTATTGAACTATACCTTGTTTGAATAGAAGGAGCTGATGTTGATTGATACAAATATCTAGAAAGACAATAAGTTGATATCAAACTTATATTATATGAAATAAACAAAAGACAGAATGATGTGATGCATCCTTTTAATATACTGTTTAGTTTGAAATATAAACTGTTTAGATGGCTGACCATCACTTTGGTTGAAGGTTTTGACATATTAAAGTGGAGTGGATTTTCAGCTACGCTTTTTCTTGATTATTTTCAAGGCAGTGTTGAGAATTGATTGGGTACTAAGTCTTTTCTCAGTGGTCCTTTATAATCTCTGCTTTCTTTTCTTTTTTTTTTTTTTTTTTTTTTTTTTGCTTACTATTTTGACTTTCCTAATGATGGACATCTAATTGATTATTTCTGTCGTTCATATGAAACAGTCAATATATACGCGAACAGTGTATTTTTTTGGTGGATGCGGTCTCCTTTAACATTTCTGTCTCTACAATAACATTGAATGAACCGAATTCTTTGGGCACAAACTGTCTGTCCTCTGAGATACATCAGTCTTATATATATATATATATATATATATATATATATATATATATATATATATATATATATATATATATATATATATATATATATATATATATATATATATAATGTATATATAGTTATATATATATGAAGGCAAAATGTGTTAAAATGCTGTACACGGTATGTCGCTATATAAATCACTTAGAATATTGGAGCTGGAATCTTACTTGTAATGAACAACTAGATGCTAAGTTAGTAACAATAGAAAGAATTTGCGTAAGGGCACTGGTTTGAAACTCTGACCGGTAACTTTGTTGGTAAATATGACTAGATAGAATTCTCAATCACAAAGGCTCACTTTGAATGAGTTATGACGGATTCAGGAGTGATGTTCACAAAACTGGCTTGATTTATCATGTGTAAAGATCTAAACAATATCCAATTTTCAAGCTTAAAGATTCACAAGAAATTAAACGGCTTTATTCGGGTAGTTTCCTCATCTTTAAAACTCTGCATTGGTATTTATTCACTTGAGGTGCCCATACAATATCGGGGGATATTATTCTTTTAAGAGTCTCAGTGTGAGAATAAGGCTGCAAATAATACCATATTTTCCTCTTCGTACAAATACACTTTCATGTGTCATGAAAGTTAACGAGCATATGATTTTCACGACGTATTCAAATATTAACAATCACAGATAGTGGTCCATACCCTCGTGTGCCCGTGCTAAAACCATAAGCTGGTAATTATGACCTTAACCTTGACCTTGATCATTAGTCTCTATTCCTCTTTTGTTTGAAACAGTAGGTTTCAACAAGGTATTTAAGATGTAAATATTACACCATAATTAATGGGTTCGTTCTGTCCAGTTACAGATAGGAACATCCCAATGTTTACAAAGATGTCATAAACGTCAGCAAAATAAGCACAGAAAATAGCTACCAAAATTGAAGCGCATTCCATGACTGTCTTGAACGGAAATCGTTACAAATTGATCGAATTTCCACAAACAATCATTCTCCCATCAGAACGGAGCCAAATAATCACCTTTCTGAGATGATATGGCAAACTCCTAGAGGATACGAACGTTCGAGAGAATGTCATTACAAATGGCAACCTCCATGAGCATACGAACGTTCGAGAGAATGTCATTAGAAATGAAATTTGAAAATAGATTTGCTGGTGACAATTATTTTAATTATAATTGATGCATGAGCAGTACTAAGTTAATTATTGTCGTGCTGTTCTCGCTCTTTCCATAAATTATGGCGCAAATAAAGGTCTCTCTGTTTGAAAGAAACTTCACCTATTTAATAATAATAATAATAATAATAATATTAATAATAATAAGAAGAAGAAGAAGATTATTATTATTATTATTATTATTATTATTATTATTATTATTATTATTATTATTATTATTGTTGTTGTTGTTGTTGTTGCTGTCAAAATATAGCCTTGTTCCTGCAATGATTTCTGAGCCTCATCAATGTATATGATTGATTTTATTACTTACTAAAATCTAGTGTACCTTTGCTTGTTATAATGGAATTCGTCTCGATCCACTTAGAGAAGATACTGTAATACTACACACTAAGGGGCTAAAATTATGTGCATCGGCTTATTCTGAATTAAAAGTAAATTTAAACTTTGTCGGCGTATGGGTAATGGGGGGGGGGGTTTCCTTGCAAGTTTTCTGTTTTTCCACTGGCTTGATTTGCATCTATTTTTATTTTATTTCATTGAAGATTTGTTTATATTACATATGTTTTGTGATATTTTTTCTTCATTTTCCCTGTAAAATAGTTTGCTTATGTTCGACTTTAAAACGCAAACTCAAGCAACAGTATCATTTGAAGAACGAAATTATTTCTATCTATAAGAAATTTGGAGTCACAGGACAGATCCAAAAGATTACATAAAAGTTTTATTTCGATTTCTTTTCTTAAATTTTAAATGACGATTTCGGTCTATTTCATGGAATCGTTCAAAATTAGTGATCTAGGGCCATACTTTTAATTCAGATAAGAGACAAAAATTTAATTTCCAGTTTCTGTATTTTTATTTTCATTTTTAAAAAATATACTAAAAATAATATTATTTTATATTTCACAATGATATGTTGAAATATATCAGTGGGAGAAAAATTATAACGCCACAGTGGCGATATCACTTTTGGAACTACTTTCTTTTCTCATTTAGGAAATATATCTGCCTTTATCTATGTTACTCCAACCTGTTTACATATTTTGACATATTTCATTTCTTCTGCTGCTGCTCCTTATATCTCTCTCTCTCTCTCTCTCTCTCTCTCTCTCTCTCTCTCTCTCTCTCTCTCTCTCTCTCTCTCTCTCTCTCTCTCTCTCTCTCTCCATGAAGATGAACAGATCTTAAAATGTGTTCCGTATAAATGTATCTAATCATTGAGGAGGTGCCATCAAGAAATGGCTATAAAGTCCAAACAACAAAAAGTAGGCATTAACATTAGGCCACCATTATTGTGGGATTCTGGGGACAAGGGACATACTATTTTAGAAATGTCCATAAGTTTACCTTTTATAAATCTTGTATGACGCTCAAGACGGGGAATTTTAGAAATGTTGGTTATCCTAAATTTAAGATTCTCACTAAAATATTTTTTCTAGGTATATTACTGAGAGCAGGTTGTATTTAAAGAATATTGAGTATCAAGTCAGACAAGATTTCATTCATTAGTTTTGGTGACAAATGTTACAAATTTGCCAACCCTAACACTGACTGACATCGGTTTACGTTACAATGGCTGTCCTACATTTCATAACATGAATGAAATTGTGGTTGTTTCGTGAGAGCGATTTTCTATTTTACATATTCACTGGCAGCAATTTGTTTTGTACAGAAAATATTCAATGTCAAGTGAGACAGATGTTTTTGTTTGTTTGTTTGTTTGTTTGTTTGTTTGTTTGTTTTCACTCAGGCAGTCTGTTACAAATATTACAGATTTTCCAGCCCTACATGACTTGAGCTTGGCTTTTCCCAATGTTACATATGTTGTTTATCGTACGCGGAGTGAAAATTTCACTTAAAGCTGTTCAGATCAGAGTTATTTTACTAGATTTAGGACACTTACAGAATATTGCAAGCCCACCCCACCCCACCCAAAAAACCCCCAATAAAAATATATACAAAAAAGTAATCGTTTGTATTGTGGACAAAAAACCAACATCGCTCTTAAGAAAAGGTAACTGAGTGTACTTTATTAGTTATTTGCAGTTTTTCTGTCTGTCTGTAAAAATGCAGAGTGACTCTTTTAAAGTTTGAACAAAGGCAAACTAAAGTACATCGAAGGTGTACATCTTACACTTTGAATATAATTTTGTACCAAACCCAACAATCGAAAGAGAGAGAAGGTAGCAAAGTGAATGAAGTTTTGCACAAAACCAGAAGTTTTGTTTTGTTTGTTTTGTTGGCGGGGGGGGGGGGGGGGGAATATTCTCATGAATAAGAATTACAATGAACTTTCAAAAACACATCACAAAAAGTCAGTTTCATCTTCCTTTTTTACTGTCTTATTTGAATTTCTTCACTGGCATGGGTTCTTCTTCTGCGTCAGTACATGTTCTAATAGGAATTCAAGGCTGCATTGATGAAGAAAATACACACACTATTGTCCACACATTATTTTGGAATCCAATCCTTGCAATCGTACATTATTGAATTGCACGGTTACAGCTATAATACTGTATTCCTCATATTTTCCAATTCTATATGTAATGCTCTCACTAAAACGGCTAACACTGTCAGCAAGTTGTGTTTCAAACATGATCAGTGTTATGTCAGACAAACTTTCATGCATCAGTTTGTTGCAAATGTTACAAATTTGCCAACTCTAGCACTGACAAACCTTTTAACTTACTCAATGCGCGGCGTGAAAATATTGCTGTTGAGATCAGTGTTATTTTGCTAAATTGTCAAATGAAAGGCAGAATTTGGTGTGAGTCAGATTTAGTTCTTAAATTTCTGTTACAAATTTTAAAATTCTGCAAGATTACACTGACCTGATCTTGGTTTCCCGAATGCTACATTTGTCGTCCTAGATTTAAGATGAGGAGTGAAACTATCACCTATGAACTGTTTTTGAAACCTGAGTTATTTTACTACATTTTCAAACTAACGAATTATACCTGTAAGAAGTTAAGATTTTTTTTATAAGTTTGCAACATTTTATATTCAAGTTTTTGGAAACGGCAAAACTCAACTCGAGATTTAATATGATGAGTAAAATGTACCCTATGAAGAGCCAAGATGGAGAGAAGAAGAAACACACAACGGTTCTACATTAGTTGACGTAATAATTTTGATTACAGCAGATTTTTAGTACAGCAAGTTATTATGACATATACAAACATAGAACACACATCGGTTTACATAATCTTACATTATTCGTCCTACATTTCATAAGTTGAGTAAAAATGTGGCTGTTTGGTGAGAGCATTACATTTGTTACAGAGATAGATGGGGGGTGGGGAGAGAGGGAGGGAAATTAAACAAGTTAAAGAATTTTTTGCACAAAACCAGTTGACAGCAGTTTTCCTAAATCAACATTTTTTTTAATCAACCCCACTCACTCAAACGTCAATAAATGAAGAGATAGAAATAGAACTGGTCCCTTCCTCTTGATGTACAAATATCAAACATTAAACTTGAAACTATTTACAAGGTTGACAACGTTGTGGAGTCAGACTAGACTTCCAGTGATCTAGTACAGTGTAATTTTGTCATCGATAAACACACTACGTTTCTGTGCTAAAAATATAGATAACCATAATGTTCTCAAAACCAACTTTGTATCTTGGCTTCGTTTCTAGAGAAATCACGTTTAATACAAGTCAGCACGTGTTCTAATGGAAATACAAGACTACGTTGATGAAAACAATACACACAATATTGTCAACATATTATTGAATCTGATTCTTGTAATCTCACATTCTTGAATTGAGTGGATGCTGCATTTCGTCTCATAAAGTCGACGATATCGTCTTCCAGGGAGGGTAATTCATAGAATCAAAATATTCCACACGGTAGTCGTTGGGAAAGTAAACAGCTGGCTTCCTGGTCGATGATGGTCGTCTGTGTTGATGACATAAGCTCGAGCGTCTTTAGGTTTTCGATGAGTACGTTCATCTTTAGCACACACCACTGGATTGCAAGAAGCTGTTTACGAACTGTTGGTCAGAAGGTAATGAAGTTTCCAGTTATTCATTTTCACAGGTAATGATAAGTAATGAGTTCACACTTGACTTTTTCCTTAAAAAACTGTCAAGTAAGTCGATGAACGGGCAGTCTCGGTGCTCTGTTGCAAGAGAGGTTCGATGTGTTTCTTCTCCAAAGAAGTCAATCGAAGTAGGGAATGTTCACTTATGTCTTTATACCACTCTTTCAAGATTTTCACTTCTGAGATGAGGGTCCATGCGTCTTCCAGATACTCTTCCAACTTTTCTTTTTGATTCATCATCAAACATTTGTCGTGTTGCACTTGCATAGATGATCGATTTGACAACTATAACAATGTTCTCTCTTCTGGAGTGTGATTCGTTAAGCCAAGTGGTGAGAAAAACAGGAGAATAAGTGTTGTTCTAGTTCTGGACATCATGACATCATGACTTTCTTTCTCTTGTACACTTGTGCCTGTGACTGCTGTTCTGGTTGGAAAACATCATCCTCTTTATTTATGTCCATGACTTTGTGTTCCATATCTTTCTTTTCTTCTTCTTCTTCTTCTTCTTCTCCACTAAATGTATGTGACTGCTGTTCTGGATGCAAAACATCAGCTTTGCCTATCCCCATGGGTTCGTGTTCCAAAACTTTCTTTTCTTCTTCTTCACATAGTGTATGTGACTGCTGTTCTGGATAGAAAACATCATCTTCGCCTGTCTAGATGGCTTCGTGTTCAATATCTTAATAGTCTAGCATCACTTCCCTCAAACTATTGATTTCTAGAGTATTATCGAATTCTGCATACAAGATGACGTTCACTGTGTTCACCAGAGCCAGTGCAAACTAAAGTTCCACACGGAGTTCACCTGGTTTTATAGGGTGGAAATGTCTTTTGTCACTGCCTAAGTCTGGAGTGAAATCAAAGCCCCACTAAGCAAATGCTCCTGCATAATCGTCGTACGAAATGCAGTGGCTGATGTTGGTTCCTAATTGTCCTGTGGTTCCAAACAGAGTCAAGTAAGATCTCAAGTAATTTTTTTTGTCTGGCCAAAGTTAGGTTCAAAGGGTATGTTACACAGCTTCTGACCATCTTGGGTGACTTCTATCTTCGATCTTCGATACGTTGAAATATTGGAACTCAAAGGATTTAAATTGATAGTTTCGCTGAGGATGGCATTGCTGACGATGCCAATGAATAAATGTTTAGGTGGTTGACCTGGAAAACATGATCTTCGTTATGCATCGGAGTCTATAGGCAATGGTGAAAGCTTTGACTTCCACTCGTCGTACAAGATAATTGGCTGACGTTCTGGTCAGAGTTTGACACATGTCGTTTCCCACTTTTTATAAGACTTCCACGCGTCGCACTTAAAGTCTGTCTTCTTCGATATTCGTGGTGTACTCGTTAGCATTAGCCATCAAATGAAAGACGGCACTATTTCAATTCAATCTTAGAGTTCATCCACACCATTCAACTGTTATATATGATGTTTATATACTTAACTTTTGTCTATGATTGTAAGTTGTATGGTTATTTGAAAATACAAACTTAACTTTTGTCCTGTTGTTTACATAATACTTCGCCACATGTCCTGTTGTGATATGGGTCAGGTAGGCAAGTATATTTCCATTAGAATTACTCAAATTCTGTTGTGACATAGGACATAGGTCATACAGGCTGGTATATATATATATATATATATACATATATATATATATATATATATATATATATATATATATATATATATATATATATATATATATATATATATATATATTGATAAATAATTTCATTCTTGGTTTAAAATTCCTGTTCTAAAGGTCAGTCTGAGTTTACAGTTGTGTTTTTCTAATCAGATATAATTTTAGAGGAATTATTTATTTCAAATATTCATTGGAATTACTAAACTGTACATTGACTTTTGGATGCATACATGATTTGGGAATTTATGTCAACGCATTCAAATACATTCTGGATTACATCTATGTAGTACACCAGGACATGCAAGGCTATTGGAATTCATTCGGAACCTTATATTATTTTGGACTTGTGATTAGGACAATTTGGATTATTTGGAATGAAACTCACAAAATGTCTTTTGAATTTTCACTTTAATTGTCTTGAAATAAATTGCTTGTTGATTTTACCTGATTGTATTAGTTTCACTTTTCTTTCAGTTACATAATTTAAGACCTAGAGTCATAATAGAAACTGGGGACTCGTTAGGGCGTGAATTTCTTTAGATTACAATTTATACTGACTTTGTTTCGGAATTTTCATTGCCCCTGGTAAAGATTTTAAACATTTGAGAAATCTCTAGTGAAACCCACAATCGTTTACAATTTCATCTTATACTGAGAATTTCGTTTCAAATCCTACTCAGGAGGGGTTAGAGTCTATGAAAAAGGAGGAGTTGCTTGTGCTTGCCAGACATTATGATCTTTCTGAAGCGAAAGTATTTTTAACAAAACAAGAGATAAAGAATATATTGATTTCTTACTTTTCGATTATAGTGCTTTGGGTTTGATTTGAAATTCTGATTTTAATACAAAATTAAGGAAATTACAGCTAAAAAAACCAGATGGAATTGGAATTCAGAAAGGTTCAGCTTCAGAAGGAAATTAAAAAATACAGATGCAGAGAGAGAGAAAGAGGAGAGGGAAATGAAGGAGAGGCAGATGCAGAGAAAGAGAGAAAGAAGAAAGAGAAATGCAATATAGAGTAAAAGAATTAGAACTGGCAAGCGGAGCACCCCCTCCTTTACATACAAGTTCAGGTTTTGATGTTACCAGATATATAAAGTTAGTACCCCCGTTTAAGGAAAAAGAAGTAGATAAGTACTTTGTTCACTTTTAGAAATTGCTGAAAACTTGAACTGGCCAAGAGAGCGTTGGATTTTGTTACTACAAAGTGTACTTATTGCCAAAGCTCGTGAAGTCTGCACTTCAATGTCCATACAACAAAGTACTGATTATGATGTGGTTAAGGAGTACACCTTGAAGGGTTTTGAGTTGGTACCCGAGGCATATCGACAAAGGTTTAGGAATTGTAGAAAAGAAACTTTACAAACTCATATCGAATTCACAAGGGAAAAAGAACAACAATTTGATAGGTGGTGCTCAGCCAAGAAGGTTGATCAAGATTACGATAACCTCAGACAGCTCGTATTAATTGAAGAGTTTAAGAGGTGCATCCTTAGTGATGTCAAGACCTTTCTTGATGAGCAAAATGTGGAAACTTTGGCATGGCTGATGATTATTCCTTGACTCACAACATTTAATATGTCAGTAAGTTTTCTGCTAAAACATCAACTCAGTCTCAAACGTGTACTTCTAAATTTCAAAACAGCACAACAGTTAGAAATCAAACATCTGATAAGACTGATCACAAACCCTTATCTCTTTCTATGTGCATTTATTGTAGAAAGAAAGGGCACGTCATTTCTGATTGCTTCATAAGCAGCAGAATAAAGACAGAGCTATTCCAAATGCTCTTATTTCAAAGAGGTCAAGGTCAGGGTCTGGTATTGTAAGCAATACAATTGTTGGGTCAAACAAACCCCAGTCTGATTCTATTTTGGAGACTTATGAACCATTAATGTCAGAAGGTTCTTTATCACTTATTGGTGATTCTGCCAAACCTATCTCTATTAAAATATTAAGGGACACAGGAGCTTCTCGGAGTCTTTTGTTATCAGGTACTTTGCATTTATCTGAGAAGTCTTCTTCTAGTGAAAGTGTTCTTATTCAGGGAGTAGATTGCGGCTTTTAAATGTTCCTCTCCATTGTGTCAATTTGGCATCAGACTTAGTTTCCGGACCTGTGACTGTTTTAGCAGTGACTTCTTTACCTGTGGAAGGTATTCATTTATTACTAGGCAATGACCTAGCAGGAGATACGTTCGTGGTTAATCCACTTGTAACTGACAAGCCTTGTTTGGATACAAAAGTTGATACTATTCCAATTGAAATCCCTGATTTGTATCCTGCTTGTGCAGTTACCAGAGCTATGGCAAAAAGATCTCTTCAGAATGATGTTGATCAGGAAATTATTCCTTTAGCTGACACATTTATTGGTCGGTGTTTTGATGCGATCACTTTTTCTCCTGGTATTGATCAACTAATAGATATTGATCCCAGTGATCCTCTTTTTACTACTCATTCTCTCTATTCTAATCGGGGTGACAAAAGACAATCACTCGTTGTCGAACAGGAACAAGATCCCAATATCTCCTGTTTGTTTCAAAGGGCTATTAGTGAAACTGAAGCCACACAAGTCCCAGGTTGTTATTTTGTGAAAAATGGGGTCCTTATGAGAAAATGGAGACCACCTGAGGTACCCGCTGGTAACGAATGGTCAGTGAGATATCAAATTTGTCGTTCCGAGGTCAGATCGACAGGAAATTCATAGTTTTGCCCATGAAACTCCTTTGACTGTTCATTGAGGAGTCAATAAGATTTATCACAAGATCTTGGATCATTTTTATTGGCCGAAACTTAAAAGTGATGTTTCTAAATACTGTAGATTTTGTCACACTTGTCAAATGGTAGGAAAACCCAATCAGAAGATACCTAAGGCTCATATGCAACCTATTCCTGCATTTTACGAACCATTTAGCAGAATAACAGTAGACCGTGTTGGTCCCTTACCTAAGACCAAGTCAGGCAACCAATACTTGTTGACCATCATGTGTGCGTCTATTCCTCTGAAAAATATAAAAACTAAAACCATTGTGAAAGCTTTGTTGGAGGATTTTACACTTGTTGGCCTTCCCAAATCTGTCCAGTCTGATCAAGAGTCAAATTTTATGTCTGGAATTTTCCAACAAGTTTTGCATGAATATGGCATCCAACATTTTAAATCTTCTGCCTATCACACTGAAAGTCAAGGACCTTTGGAAAGATTTCATCAATCTTTGAAGAATATGATTCGGTCATATTGCTTTGATACAGGAAAGGATTGGGATGAGGATGTTCATCTGCTGTTGTTTGCTGTTAGGGAGTCAGTTAAAGAATCATTGGGTTTCAGTCCTTTTGAACTGGTGTTTGGACATACTTCCCGTGGACCATTGAAGCTATTGAAAGAGAAACTTCTTTCAAATGAAGTTCCAAAGATTAATCTTCCTGACTATGTCTCTGATTTCAAATATAAGTTATCTAAGGCTTGTGAAGTGGCAAGAACTAATCTTCACTTTACTCGGTCAAAAATGAAATTAAGGTATGACAGAAATACACAGGAAAGGAGTTTTCAGCCTGGTGATAAAGTTCTGGATCTCTTTCCCATACCTCAAAATTCCATTCGGGCTAACGTTTATGATCCTTATACAGTTGAAAAGAAAGTAAATAACTTAAATTATATCATTAACACTCCTGGGAGGCGGAAAGAGAAACAACTTTGTCACATAAGTATGTTAAAGGAGTATTTTGACAGAGATGGCCCATTTAATTATTTAATCAATTTGGTTCTACCTATCCCATACAGTGAGGATGTAAACGAAGGAATACAATCTGACTGTAGTGATTCTGGCTTAACCAAAGTCTAGAATTCAGAAATATTAAACAATCTGGACCCGAAATTGCCACATCTACAACAAAAGGATAGGAGTCAACTAAAACAACCATTTCACGAGCATGAGCTCTTGTTTCCTGATGTTCCTACACGAACAAATAAAATCTATCATGACATTAACATTGTAGATTCTACACCTGTGAAACAGCATCCTTACAGGATGATTCCCCTCAAACAGGAACATTTGAATAATTAAATTCAATATTTTCTGAAGAATGATTTTATAGAACCAAGTCAAAGTAACTGGAGTTCACCATGTAGTCTTGTGCCTAAACCAGATAATACATTCCGCATGTGTACTGACTATAGAAAAGTCAACAGTGTCACCAGTACGTGCGAGTTCAAGTGGCAGTACCTCTCTTTCTTGAAGGTGTTGCATTCTTTTGAGTTTTCTTCTTCTTCTTCGAATCTGAACTTACTGTCCCTCTCTTCTATTTGGTCTGACTTTTAGGTTTTGATATTTTATCTTGGACATTAGCATCCCATTTTAAAAGTAAACGAATAATGCCCCACCACCACCACCAAAAAAAAAAAAAGATCCCCTTTCACATGGTTTCAAAATGAATTTTTTTTAAAATTTGAGTATCGATTCTTGGATCAGCCAGTTGTGACAAATATACTTTATGCTTTTTTTTCCTTCTAAAATACCGTTTTGTTTCATGTGGTATTTGAATGATACCTTGTAGTAACTGCCGTGCTCTCAAAGTAAACGATCTCAACACTTCTTTGAGACTAGCTTCTGACAAACGTGAACGCACTTATGCATTTTTTTTTTCTTTTTCTGCGACTGATGACATACAGTGCACGAATCAATTTGGCAGGAGGATGAGGTTGACAGGAAGTCATGTTTATTGAATACTGTCAGAAAGGAAAGAAGTGCGTGCTGTTTTTATAAGTTTTTTTTAGATAGACAAAGAAGGTGACGTGTAAATGACTGGATCTCATGATAATACCCTTACGAAATCTCAAATAATCAGGAGTAGTAGGTTTTAAATCGATGATTAAATAAGCATGTGGCAATTGAGTGGCATCGTCACAAGCATAATTTAGCCATGGTGCTTCTAACTGTTTACCCGAAAGTCTTATTTGAGATTTATGTCTTGGACTTTTAAACAACACGACATTATGTGCATTGAGAATGGTGGTGCGATGCGCTTTACTTTGTTGAAATAAATTTTGAGTAATGTAAATAATACTAGCATTACGATGATGTCCTTTCCGTGTAAACCAAAGTTAAATTTCTTCTTCGTCTTCTCCTAACATGTAATCAAAGATGACAAGATATGTTAGATTAAACGTTTGACAAATCCGGTTTTTCCTGAACCAGAGGGTCCAACAAGTATGATGTTAAAGGGGTGGCGACGATACAGTGCCTCCCAACTTTGACGATCTGACTTTTCGTCAATCACTATGAGAACGGACGATGTAGTGATAACTCTCGAGCTGTGTTTGGAATTCTGAGATTCCATAAATGACACAAGACATTTTATACATTTTATATGTTTCATTTTTTCTTCATGGTACAACAAATTCACATTTAAAAAATATAGTTCATGTTTTCTTTCATGGTGTAACAAATGTACATTATAAAAATACAGTTCATGTTTTCTTTCTTTCATGGTACAAAACATATTTACATTTAAAAACAAAAAGCACAGTTCATGCTTTCTTTCGATTTACAACAAATTCACAATTCAAAAAGCACAGTTCATGCTTTCTTTCATGGTACAAAGAATATTTACATTTTAAAAAATGCAGTTCATGTTTTCTTTCTTTCATGATACAAAACATATTCACCTTTTTATTTAAAAAAAGACAGTTCATGTTTTCTTTTTTTCATGGTGCAACAAATGTACAAGCACTTTTAACACAATGAGTTTGTCATGCACAAGTAACGTTATGGTGGTCATGTCTTTGTATGTGCTGTTCATAAATTTGCCAGAAAAAATCTTCCGGTAAACGAAATCCAGGAAATGTAGTCACTAACACACAGACGACACGTCGTCCAAAACTCAAAGTAATAGTCTCATCTTGTGGAATTAGTTCTTTTAATAGTAGTTGGCAATCCATTAAGTCTTAAACACTTTCATTCACTTTCTTCCATGGAATTTGATGCAACACTAATGACAGAAGTCGGGGCATGGAAAGAACTGTGTCCGTACGCTAACGCGTTGTGATCGGAAAGTCGCAATCGTTTATCATAGACGATCTGATACACTTTTTCCAAGGGTCGACTAACGATTTGATGTTCCGACAAACGTACACTTTTGTGAGGATCCACCGTTTTAACACGAAAGATTTGATCTTGATTTGACCTTAAAGCTTCTTTCAAGACATCAAAGTTGACCACTTGACTGGAACGATATTTTATTGTCAGTCCTTTAACTTTTCATTTGATACGAAGTTGTCCTTTCTTGTCTCGGTACTGGTAGTCGTAATGTTTAGGTCCACAACAGACAAAACTCAAAATAGTCTCTTCAGGATGTTCGTCGGTCCAAGCTCCTAAAGTTCGTCTACGATGTGTGGATGATCACTTCCAGGACGATCAATGTAAATGCAACTATCAGTGTCAAAGTAAAGGACTCGGTCTCCTGAAGGTTCCAAGACGGAGTACAATTTTAAACGAGCGTTGGCTATCACGTAAGCAGCAAGGACGACATTGCCAAATTCGTGGGGTGGTGCAGATTCTGGGACTTCTTTGTCATTGCCCGAGATCAAATCTTCACGTACGATTTCGACGTAATTAATGAGTTTTCCTTTATCGTCGATGAGTTGAAAATATCTACTTGTATCTTCCAAGTATTCGGTCTTTGTGACTATTGGACACTGAGCCAATTTTCCGCACAAACAATTCAGCATGACTTTTGCAAACGATCTTCTTCCTACGTTCTGTTCGACCAGTTCCAATGTGATGCCTTCTAAGGATAGGTATCGTTCTTTGAGTTCATCTTTGTCTTCTGGAGTGTGACACAAAGAAGTATAGCCTCTAGATTCTTGTTTCAATTTCAGAAATTCGTTGACGTAGCCTGGACAAAATTCCCTGGTCTGGATGAGTCGTCATGTTGTTGGCATTGTTCTGTGGTATGAAAGTGCCAGATCTGGTACACTTTTATTAGTTGGTATCCACGATCAAGCGCATGAAACAATTCGACACTCACCCAAGTTCCTGTCAAAGATCATTCTTGGTCGCCGTGGCAACAGGGTTCGTCTTGATTACACGTTTCAGCACACGTACGACATAAAGGAAACATCGGTGTTCCGTGACAATGATGAGGTAAAACGGGATGGTACAAGTTCGTCGGTGGCAAAACTTGACATTTGATCAAACCTTCGTACTGGCGAATGTGTTTTCTGTCAAAATTTCAGGGTGACCGATGGAGAATAGTGCATATTTACCCATGCAAGGATACAGCGAACACACACCGATGTGTTTGATTTGAATTTCTTGTTCATTCGTCCACGTCGTACAGGAACCGTGTAGCATTGGTTCGTCCTCCAAACATACTGTCGCGTGAATTCAATGGTTCAATGTCCACCACATCGTGCTCTTCGACGATGCGTCGAAATTCTGGATCTGTCTTGAAATGTCAATCGTAGTCATGTTCGCACATTTCTATCACATGGTATCCGTGACTTTCTAAACTCTAACGTCGTTGGTATGTTTGATCGTACAATTCTTCCATGGTGGACTCTGACAAAGGATTGTTCAGGTCTCGTTGAGGAAAACAGGTAGGGTATTCATGAAATAAACATCCGTAATATTCGTACACGATCTGTGGGGTTTCTAAATCCGAACCATTCACGAATTATGATCCAATCTCCTTTTTTCCACGGCCGTTTCTATGATATTGTATCATCTTGTCTTGAGTTTTACACAAATAATGTAGCCAACGCAAAGCTTTGGCTGAATCTCGACGGCTGACATCTTGAATCGATTGAGGTGGTATGATGACTAGTTTGTTTTCTGGCATGAACTTCTTTCAGCACACTAATTCACACGCTTTGGCAATAGCAGAAGTTTCCTTCAAGGGATCGATGCGTTCGTGATTCATAAAGATCTACCGAAATTTCTACAACATCGTCGTAAAATACCCAAATCGTATCGACAATATTTCAACATTTACCCACGTATCAATATTGGATTTTACGCATCATTGACTCTTCAAGAATTATATAGGTTGTTTCCCTTTCTAGGTAATTTGATAATAATTCATAGCAAAAACACTTGAACTCTTTATTTATTGGTGGATCTAGAAATATTTTTTTCTTCTTTTTTTAGGGGGGTGCGTAAACAAGTACACAAAGGGTCTGCGGGATTGAAGCCCTGGTGGGGCCCTAGGGGGCGAAGCCCCCGGTAACTCCTGCATTTTAAGCGCTTCACCATCTAACTGTAAAGAAAACTTACTCTAGGAAACTTTACAGTTGTTTGGCGCTCATATGTTTGGGGGGGGACGCGCGCTGGGGCCGGCTCCACCCTCCCACCGTCCAGGATCCGCCCCTGATATTCATTTTCAGCGGATAGTAGTTATGATAAAATATTATATTATTTTTTAAAAAACACACTAGAGGGTTCTATTTTATAGAAAAACACGTACGGTAATTCATTGAAAACTGTTACTTTACAATCAGTTTAAACTCATAAAAGTGCTCATTCAGCTAATCCGTTTTATATAAGCTGATCGGGAGCGCGCGAAAATAGGAAAAGGATTAAGTTTTTTTTTTGGTTCAACGTTCGACGAATCCCTCGGGCAAGGGCTACAAAGAGCCCCCATCCCTCGGGATTCGGCGAACGTTGATACCAGAAAAAAACATGTATGATCCCTATATTGACGAATGCCCACCACCCTGATAACATTGACTAATAGGATAGAATTGGTTCGTTAACTTGCACAGATATTCGTCTCTTTTTTTCTGTCAAATATGTATGGACTGAGATGGGCAACTCCATTTTCAAAATATGAATGTTTCAAATACTAGGATATAACGTTCTTTAAATATCCTTAATAACCACTTTTACATATACCTGCCCCAATTTCACCAACACTGGTTTTAGTTAAGTCTAGACGTACGACATTTGTTTGATCAATTTTAAGTCAGACCTAAAGATCAGTCAATCATATTGTTGGACTCAAGTTTTGTTGGTGAAATCCCGACATGGTTTTGATTTCACCCACAAAGCTTCTTACGCAAGTCTGTACTCAAAATGATATTCCAGTCAAGCAATATCACCGAATAAAAATTCAAATAATCATTGTTTCCTGGTTACAATTTAAATTTCAAGAAATGTTGGTGAATTTGAAGACAAAGTACATGACCTGGAATCATGAACGTCTTTCTTGAATGGGAAATTTGTACTTAAATTGAACATCTCGATTTAAAGCATTCAAATACATTTCCCATAACTGATCTAGAATAATCATTATTTCATGATGTACCCAAAGTTGGTCACTGACAACATCTATGGACTTACTATAGGATAAGGTAACTTGAAGCACGATTATTTATTTTGGATTTTAACCATGAGATTACTGTAATTTCTCTGCTTAAAAGTTTTTCGTGATTACAGTGCACGGTAAAATGGTGGAAAAAGTGAATTACCCCCGCCGGCCCACCCCACACCCATTAGGAAACACACAGCAATAGGGAGTCGCGCTGAACTCAAAACACTCTGCATCCACATTTTCAGGCATGATACGTCTTTCGATTTTTTAAAATTGATCGATCTCGACACTTCAGTCGGCATATCATTCGGTGTGTAGTCCATTTCACAGAGGCTAAAGCCTTCCGATTTTTTAAAATTGATCGATCACGACACCTTGCTGGGCATATCATTCGATGGGTAGTCCATTACGCAGAGGCTAAAGCCTTCAGATTTTTAAAATTGATCGATCTCGACACCTCGGTGGGCATATCATTCGGTGTGTAGTCCATTTCGCAGAGGCTAAAGCCTTCCGATTTTTAAAATTGATCGATCTCGACACCTCGGTGGGCATATCATTCGGTGTGTAGTCCATTTCGCAGAGGCTAAAGCAATATATCCTTTTACTGACGGTAAAAAAATCACGTTAGTGAGTATATCAGTCTCATATGCGCTGAAACCAATCAGCGTGCAACGATTGTTAAACTTTTTGAAGTTTTTGTATATTCTAATGTACGAAGTAATATATTTTACATTTTCTTACAAATTCGAATAAAACATCACTGGCAGGAGAGTTGATCATTGTATTTTTTCCTGAAACGATCCAAAAGACTACAGTAACTACTTTTGATGTTTAAAAATAATTAAAATTAAGTTTTACCCTAAAAGGCGATACATTTAGATGGAAAGTACCTTAAAAAATCCATTTACACGTTGCTTTCAAAAGCAATAAGATTATACTTGCCAAGAGACATGAAAGGTGGACAACTGATTTACAAGATTGGATTGAGATAAATAAATAGCAGGAATATTATAAGCAATATATAAATTTTACATCAAGACAAGATGTCAAGCTTTTCGGTACATACTTGTTCATAATGTTATCAATACTAATTACTTTTAAGAAATGCAGAATAGTTCCTAATATGATATCTAGCTTCCGTGAGGTCGTGAAGTATTGTTCATCTATTTTGGTCTTGTCATATAAATAAATAACTATGGATTGACATTGTTTAAAATTGTCCCTATATTTTCTTTCCAATTACTGTAAAAAGAAAAAATTCAACAAAATCTTTGTTCCTCTTATCAAACGTTTAATGACAATGGATAGGCATACAAATATTGCAACATTTGTTTATGGAAAATCCTGTAGTGTTTTAGTCAAAATAATGACAACAATAAAATTCGTGTTGTTAAAAGTCTAAGATAAACTTCAGACTTGCAGAATAGAAACTTAGCATATGACAAGAGCCTTAAATGCTAATTTTAGCGTGCTTTATAATTCTTTTTCCCCCCCTCTATTTCAGAATAAAGATATCCCGTGGATGAACGTTCATATCTGTGCCTTATGATTTGACATATTTTCCATCATTTCGGCCTCAACTGGTGTGATTATCAGATAGTGTACAGAATATCGCGAAAAACAAAAAATATATACAACGTAATAGAGGCTGTTCCAGAAAAAAGTTTCTCCATTCACATCAAGTTATTCAAGGGACTATGTCTAAGTTAATACACGGCAATTGAATATAGGTTTACACTGATTACACATTATTAGTGTATTTCTTGAGAATCCTCAACGACATTACCTGCTCTAAAAATGGATGAATCATTTGCAACTTTAAAAGTTTTGTACGTTAATTGAGAGACAATTTCGTATGTGGTGTCAGATGTAAGCTAATTTGCACACTACCGGTAAATCGCATGAAGAAAAGGCACATCGCGCACGAGGGAAGCTGGAAATGAAGAAAGATAAACAAAGAAAGAAAGAAATAATTCAAGCCATATATGTATGCCATAGGACAATGTACCGCCTACAGAGTCAGTTATGTTAATGATTATTTCATATTGTGAATAGTACACTAAGTTAATAAGTAAAATTATTATTTTGTATAATATCCTATAAACTACAGAGTTTGGATATGTTAATGATTACTTTAGTGATGTGGATATTTATATATATATATATATATATATATATATATATATATATATATATATATATATATATAAACATTCAGTTAAAGACCACTTTTTATGGAAAGCTTTCAAATTATGGGGTAAGTCTACAACGTGACAACTTCTTTGTCTGGTTTCATATATAACTGGTTTATCTGCATTGAGTTTCGACAGTCAAGACGTAAAGTCATGCGCACGTACACTGTCTCCTACAACATAACGGATGAAACAACACATTTTTTTGGGAGGAGAGCTTTCAGATTGTGGGATAAAGTCTACAAAATTTCAACCTCAGTGTCTGGTTTCAGATATAACTGGTTTATCTGCATGACAGTCTAGAAGAGAGTCTGGATTTTATTATATAATTGATGAAACGAAACTGGAAAAAAGGCATATAAGTAAATTAAGCCAGATACATATGCTTAAAAGTGATAAAGCGCCATCTGAAGGTGTTTCGTTTAAAATGGAAGGGAAGACAAATATACATGAAAGAACAAATTGTTGATAGTAGCGCTCGAATCTTCATTATGTAAATCATATTGTATTCCCACTTTTGGCGCCAAAAAGTATCCTCAATTAAATACATCGAGTTTCCAAATAGAAAGTATATCGTGAGGACATATAATATATGTCCTTCTGAAAATGTAGTGGATCAAATAAAAGAGGAAATAAATAAGTACATTTATTTAGATGACATACCCTTGCTTAGCGTAATTAGCCACAAGAAGAGTTTGTTATACTTTAGCGTAATTAGCCACAAGAAGAGTTTATTATGTTTTAGCGTAATTACCCACAAGAAGAGTTTGTTACGCTTTGGAACTTACATCATGATTATTTTGACGTGATTAGCCAGGAAGAAACATCTGGTGAAGGACAAATATATATCTTTCAATCCTACTTCTGGCCTTCAGTTTTATCAATTAATCTACGTTGCATGTCGGCCTATAAAGTAAGTGAAGCGGACATGTAAAAAAGTAATTATGGTTACGGATTAAACACGAGAAGCTCCGATTCTACCTCTCCATTCTGTTGGTCGAAGAGGTGCATTTTCTTATCTAGGCATCCAGAAATAGCAAGTAGAAGATAACAAGTAATAGATCGGTATCAAAGATATTTATGTCTTAACATCATAGCTACAATATGACTGACTCGCTTCTGTTGTAATTCAGAGGTCACTAACGGGATATCTAGGAGGAGCGGGGGCGTCATTGTGGTCTACTCAATGTTTGTAATCGATGAAGAAAATTACTACTTTGTTTCCAGCCTGGAATAGTATTGTTTCTAAAGCACTGCTGCTTCTGGCAAGGTTGAACTATGCTTCGACAACGTTAAGCACGGCAAAACAATCCTCTCTATGCAAACAAAAAAGAAAGAAACAATATTTATACGTTGTGGTGTGGTTAAGTAGAGATACGGGCTGTACTTCCGACATATCCTGAATCATATGATAATTCCTTGAATACATTTGAGGTGAAAATTTAATAGTGCAGTATGACGATGGGCATTTTATTTTCTTGGAATATGGTGTATTTTGCTCTTGAAATTTTGTCTAGTTTTCAAGTTCTAGAGGAAGCCGGAAAATAATATATGGATTCTTTCAATTTTGGATGTGTTCAAGAGAGTATGTAATTATACACACATTGCCATGATACCGGACGACTGTTCAAAGTCCTTGGACACACTTGTTCGTCAAGCGGGAGGCTTCGGATTTTATCAGAAGCGCCTATTTTTCATGACGGGATTAATGCAGATGATGTGCACCGGAATTCTTAGTTATATGGCCTATATCCCGTTCCAAAAGTCCGTCAAGGAATGTGTTCCAGCTAGGAAATTGAATGAGACGGCCCTTGATTTGGGTGAGAATGTGACCTTAATGTTCCCAGCAACTTGTCGGCTGTTATACGAGAACGATCGGAATCTAGAAAGTGACTGGACCTTCCCAGAGGTAAGTGTGATTCATTTATTGCATGGTTGATACGGGGGTTTCGTGATCAGTGATATAGTGCAAGAATGGTTATTTCTGCATAGGAAGAAACACAAATACTGTTCAAATTTTAATGACTGTAATCGTACAGGGAGGGGAAGAAATGTGCGTTTGATATATAGGAAAGATTAATCATGTTACAAATGCGGCAATAAATGTTTTTATTAGTTAGTACTCGAACATATCCCGGTAATCTCTAAGTGATAAAGAGCGATTAAATTACATGGCAGAAGATGAAGGTACAGGAAGCCATAAACACCATACACAATAATTGTTGGAAGTAAATAATACCAATGGATGAGTTACATAAATATTGTAAGTGTTATTATGCAACGCTTTTCTCTTCTTTTATCACATCAATTAATGTAATTAACAGCATTTTCTCTGCACGAAAATGGCATGAACTTAGGGAGGAAAGTGAATTAGTGGGTAATTTATAGATGGTGCAAAGATAGTGCATATTTAAACAATCTTTATTTTGCAAAGCAGTTGTGTCACAAATATAACGTATACTCGAAATTCACGAAAAATTAAATCAGACTGACATGCTATCATTTACGGCACCTATATATCTATCTTTAGTTCCTTCTCTCTGTCTTTCTTTTATTTCCTTCATTTATTCAGTCATTCCATAAGTCAGTTTTTTTTCTCATTATTTCTTGCTTTCTAATATGCGTTAACAAAGTTCCTTGAAAATAAAAAAGACGACGAGAGCAAATTATTCCGTAACAATATGCCTCCATATTTCTTGTAGAACAAGAATGTATCACAAATCATCACAGCTCCTTAAGAAAAGATACATGCTTTGTGACAGTGAAAAAAATCATTTAGGCATTTATTGAAGCATCAAAAATTAAAAGCCACTTTAAGACATTTAATGAAGCAGCAAAGTTCCTTTGATGTGAACTAAGAAACTGCAACAAATGGTATTGAGCCTGATATGAAATATTACCTTTCAAACTTCAAACCAGGTATCTCCATTTTAAGTATATCTTTGATGGAACATCAAATGCCAGTGATGATAATAACAGTGGAATCTGCTTCATTACCATTTTATTTCAACGTAAATGATAAGGAGCAATAAATACGTCAAAAATTTAAGCTTAGGGTTTTACCTCAAGGTTGTTCGCATTACTGTGATATGGGATTCATTGTGCTTTTTTGCTTTATCTCCGTGTATTCATTACTCATGTCTGGCATCTCTTGTAACAAAATCAAATATTCTGCACTCAAGCACCAGTAGTGAATATAATCTAGGCGTATAGATTCAAGTACATCAATGATAACTCATCTCTGACACAACTGGATCCGACATACCAATAACACTTTGCTCACCAAAAAACTTAATATCTAAACAATTTTACGCTTTGTAACTGTATGAAGCAGGCACCTAAGGAAGTTTTGGTTTTTCTTTTGTTATCTTGAAACAGTTCGGAATCCAGAATAAAATGGGTAATTTTCCACTGTTATCTTTCTCCAGGATTGTGAGATCTAGGATTAGAATAATTAATGCAAAAAGAAAACATGAAGAGAGTGAATATTAATTTATATTGATGTTTTTTTTCTTTTCATTGTTCGCAAAGCTGCTGCAATGCCTGATTATTAACAGAGTGTAGGCAACTACAGCGATTGTCTTAATACATTTTCTTGTAAAATCTGTTTGGGAGCAAGAAACAATTAGCATCATGTAGACTGAAATATTCAAGTAAGAAGGACAATATACCCTTGTCAGTAGATCACTTGCATACAATTTTAAGCCAGAGGGGTAATAAATTAACCTGTGTAGTGGACAAGCGAGCAGCTTATCCTATATGCGCCTACAAAGCATGCTGAGAAAAAGATCTACAAGCAAATTTCTAAAACTGACACTGACAAATTGTCTGTTTTTCTGTGTTTTTCATTATTGTACATTTTGCACTATTTTGTTCAGATTTAAACAGTTATAATTGTATTACACACTACACAGTCAATTAGTACACTATATCAGTTATCTACTAATATGCTTCTATGACGTCATCTAAAAAAAATTTTAAAACGTTCCACCCATTACTGCGAAATCGGAATTATACCTCATCTCTAAAATTTGTTATTAAACTGACTACTTTAAAAATACTCTGTTACCTTGCACCCTGTACAGTCAATTAGTACAATATAGCAGTTATCTACCAATATGGCATCTGTGACGTCATCTTAAAAGTTTCTTTTAAAACTATCTATCAGTTACTACGAAATCAGAATCATACCTTAAAAAACTATCAATCATTCTCTACAATTTGTCATCTAGTTGAATACTTTACAAAATACTTTTTTTAACTTGTACACTGTACATTCAAAAGTACAATATATCAGTTGTCTACCGATATAACTGCGATGACGTTATCTAAAAATCTTCGATCTTAGCCCTTACCTTGAGTGATGCGGTGGTTCAGCAAGCACGCAGTCTACATTTAGTACAATCCAACTTTCTTCACCTTCTATGTTCATTGCCTTGAATATTTCAGACCAAAATATTATGATTAATATACCATCTCCTGTCAAGCAGACGTTTTATTATTTTTTTCTCAAACAAACTGTTTAAGTGTTATTTAATTGTGTCTCTGCTGTGGAATAGTATGGTCTACCGATAAGGAGAAAATTCATTTACCAGGAACTCTCTGTGTAATGTTCTAGCTTATGTTTTGTGTAAATTTTAGTTTCGATTATTTCAATTGTCTTTTTCAAGTTTGAATCAAACTGTTGATACAGGAAAGGTTGGCAAAGTTCTTCCCCTGTTTCATGGCTTTTTAGTTATTATGAAAAAGAACATTTACAGTAGCACGAACAAACAAAACACATAATATACAATATGAGAGACATAATAGCACATGTATTAAAAATCTCCCTGTAAACGAAATTATAAGCTTCAGAAAATATATTTCTTTTCTTGCTTTTAGACCTTACAAATGCTTTACTCCAACACTGTCATTTGTCAGGTAATCAAAGTTTTCTTAACCATGAACTACTGAAGTGTCAGTTCGAATCGAGTTCAAAACTAAATAAAATACAAATAAAAAGTATTTCTCTGGCGCATACACCTATATGTATCAAGGATTTTCATTTAAATCTGTATTTCAACTGACTTTGAACTTATTGGTGTCCCACGTACTATATATATATATATATATATATATATATATATATATATATATATATATATATATGAAAGCATTAATTTTGGTGGCTCCTTGTGAATTGGGGTCCTGAGGTAGGTCATATTTGTCTTCTAGTAGTAATTAGCTCTTAATTTGAATCGCCGTTACCACCCCACCTATATATATATATCATACATTATTCATTTGCATGTGACTAAAAATATTAAAATTTTTCATTATCTGTGCATTAAGGTACTTTTTTTCAATAACATTACTTATATTGAGTGGTTCTTATAATATCTGTGTATACAGCCTTGAGCTCAGAATGAAAATCTACATGTGATAACTGTAAGAAGCACACACACAGTACATAAGATAATGTGTGATATGTGATACATGTGATAACTGTAAGAAGCACATACACAGTACATAAGATAATGTGTGATATGTGATACATGTGATAACTCTAAGAAGCACATACACAGTAAATAAGATAATGTGTGATATGTGATACATGTGATAACTCTAAGAAGCACATACACAGTACATAAGATAATGTGTGATATGTGATACATGTGATAACTCTAAGAAGCACATACACAGTACATAAGATAATGTGTGATATGTGATACATGTGATAACTCTAAGAAGCACATACACAGTACATAAGATAATGTGTGATATGTGACACATGTGATAACTCTAAGAAGCACATACACAGTAAATAAGATAATTTGTGGGAATTCTATTTCAACTTCCACTCAGGCGATTTTAAAGATGTATTGGTTTGTCAAGGTAGCGTGTCATTTATAGAAATGTTCCTTGGTTCTGAGTCAACAAAACCACAAAAAAAGCCCCAAACTTCAGGTTGAATTCAAGAATACAGAGATAAAAATATGAGCTAAATCTGACTCAAACCGATCTCAGATCAGTCCAGAATAGAACACAACCATTAATTATTTTAATTAAATCTCAGGCCACACACACAGGTAGTGTGTGAAAAAAAACAGAAAACATGTATATGTAGTATTTGGAAATAACAATTGAGAGAAACTGATCATTCATACGCGAGGTCAGTTTACGGGAAAATGTATCACATTTATTTCTAATGATTTCAATTTTAGAAATACAATATGTAATTCACTGGTGAACTATCGGTCACGTGACGGCTGTAATAACTACGAATGTTCTGCCGGGAACTACTTATATTTACGCACGTCGTCTGCAGCAGTGGTAAAACGTTGTGACGTCACAATGCGTTTGCTTTGACGTTTAATGCTTATGACGTCATGATCCATTCATATTTTTATACTGCTATGGTAGTCGCAGTGTATTCATTCGCTGAGCATAACAGTGCGAATTAATGTTTCTCATGACGTATAGAATACATAGAATAATACATACAGGATATCTAATTTATTTTAGTGTGTGTGTGTATATATATATATATATATATATATATATATATATATATATATATATATATATATATATATATATATATATATATATAGTATTATCACAGTAACGCGATTTTGATTGCTCGATCACGTCGAGTTGTCAGGATTAGAAAATCCGGATCATTACGAGACGCGAAGCGGTTGCCCCGGGCGCCAGAGGTCTTGGGGCGCCAAAACAGCTGATAAAAATTCGGACCTCATATTCTGGCCCTTTGGACCATCATCGTCGCCCCGGGCGCCATTTACCCTTAGTACGCCACTGTTCACTCGTGAAATATTTCCTTATATATACTAAAAGAAAGCGTCGATTTTATTTTTAATATATATATTTTTAAGGCAAAATCCGTCGATTTGCATTTTGTTTACTCCACATTCTATGCCAATGCGATTAACAACAGCATTACTACATTGATAAAAAGAAGTTCCGAACTTTTACAATAATTTTACAGCAACTTTTTGCAAATTTAGCTTGTACATATAATGCTTCAAATTGTATATTTTGTCAAATTAATGACTGTTTTCATTCATGTTTTTATTTTCGTAAACACATTTCTTGCGCGGATTGATGCAGTGAACATTCTTGGGATGATGGTATTGCAGAAACATGACAGAACAGTCGTATCCGACAGACTTCGGAGCGCAACATCATTAAACAACATATTTTAATGATTGTGAGTTTATTTTAAGGATTTTGATTTCTTATTTTATTATTGTCATTATTTCTCCATTCAAACGTACATTTTTGTGTGGTCTTGGCAAGCTTGAAATCTACTTCGGTAACAGACAGTGCGCTCAAATTTAGATTGCCACTTAATTTCCGTTTGCAATAAACACTCATCAATGCCCGATTTCTCTATCATTTGCAGACACGATTATGATTGCGATGAGAGTTTAGATCGCTACTTAAACAATTGCATTACTATATTTAATGATGAGTTTTTCTTAAAAATGTGTACCATTTGTTGTGGAGTGTGACAGGTATACAATACTGTATGGGTGACATAGAATATCGAATAAGAACAGATCATATATGTTCAGTCACTGACAATTTGCATGTGGAAAACTAATAAATTATATATAAAAAAAGTTAATACTTGAAACCTACTTTTTGTTGTTTGGGGTTCATTTTTAGGCATTCTTGATTGCGCCTTCTCATTGATTACATATACGAGAAGGTCTACAGTCCTGACAAATTTTAAAATCTGCTCATCCTCATGGAGAGAGAGAGAGAGAGAGAGAGAGAGAGAGAGAGAGAGAGAGAGAGAGAGAGAGAGAGAGAGAGAGAGAGAGAGAGAGAGAAGAAGAAGAAGAAGAAGAAATGAAATATATCTAAATATGGAAATACAGGTCTGAATAACACAGATAAGTTTAGACATATTTCCTAAATGGGAATATAAAGTAGTTCCAAAAGTGATATCGCCATTGTCACAATATCATTTTTCCCCACTGATATATTTCAACACCTCATTATGAAATATATAATAAATGTCAGTATAGCAATTATGTGGAACAATTCATTTATGTGCAAGATCAAGGAACTCACTCGTTCGCTGTGCTCATTCGCGAGTTCTATGATTTTAGGTAAGTGTGAATTATACAGTATAATCACGATGCAAACATCTCTTATCTTCTTTATAAAACATATATTTGCAAAAACTGCGTTGTCTCGATAGTGGCTTCCGATATTCTGAAGGGAGGCATTGTTGTTACTTATATTATACTGACTCCCATGGCGCCTTTGGACCCACCTTTTACTCTCATGAAATGACATCATGAAGAAAAACCAAATATTCATTTCGTTCAGGTGAAACCTGTACTGTTTACACTATCGTGGCAAGTTATATCTTGACATATAATCTGTTATAAGATTATCATTGGCAAGAAAAATATATACGTTTTTGACAGATTTATTCGCTTGTTGCCCTATGATGGCATAATTGTAACGGGTTGTATACAAGGCAGGCCCGGCATGCTTTATTCTCATTATACCATTGGTTGGGTCTTTGCGTCTATAGACTGGTCCACACTTTTTCAATTCAAGACACATCTTCTGCTCATCTCAGCTCTTAATAAACATGAGGTCAAGCAGATTAATTCGCTTTCACGAATAGGATGTGTGCATAAAAAGGAACTTCTTAAGACAGGTGAACTGAAAATAGCGAACCATATATATATAACGGATACAATCGCGCACACACACACACACACACACACACACACATACACACACACACACACACACACACACACACAGAGCTTTGTCAGATCTGCCAACTGTACACTTCCACTGAGTTCCGATGATAGCTTCAAATCTTTGAAAATATATTTTAGAAGAAGGAATTCCGGACGCTACCTGCATTGTCTAAAAACAGAACGGCAACTCTTTTAAAGATTACATTCGTCATCAAAATAAAATGATGAAGGATCTAAAAGCATACCCACCGATGTAGACATACCTTTAAAATGCATAAGTGAATTTTAAAAAGCTACCTGCCTGATTAGTTTAGTGTCAGCGATGACATAAGGGGGAAAATGGAAAGAGTTGACTAATAATTTTAATACATAGCTGGAGTATAAAAGGAAGATTAAGTTAGCTATGTCATTTTCTCCCTGACTGTAGAAGTGAACAGATCGCTGAATAGGCACCTGACTGGTCAATTAACATACGGCCGCAGGTCGCTTAAACCCTAAAACGTGCCGATACATATGAACCGCCTGACCAATACTATCACTGGCAAAGGTGTGCGCGCATCACGTGATTTACATGTGCTCTGGCAGCTAGTCGGACATTCAGGCCTAATGTCCGTCACCTATCTGACTGCCACTATATATCATACACAAATTCAAATCGTCATAACTTAAACATTTTTCAACCATTTGCATAAAATTATTAGTATGTACTTAAAATTAACACTAATTCACACTTGGGTAAGTGTCAACATGAAATACTTTGATTTTATATTATATGCTATGCTAATGAGTAGGGCGTGGTTATCTCTGCTCTGGCGATATGTCAGTTACGTGCTCAATACTTTAATAACCAGGCCAGGCCTCTCACCTGTACAGGTGCGACCAAAATTATCCAACAGACAGGCCTACTCAAAAACAGCCAAGCACGCGATACTTCTTACGCAGTATTTCCGTAATTTAAACTCACACATGCACATGGAAGAAATATAATGTACACTTTCAGAGTAGTAGTTACTACATTGAAGTTTGTGACTTAGTTCGTACCCCCTCTCCTCCCAAAACAAAAAATAACAAATGAGGCCAAGACCTCTAACAATCTTTGTTCATCCCATCCATAAAGATTAACTGGGTATTACACTTCACGTCTACAATTGGTTCATATCAGGAAAACACCCATCATGAATCGGACTGCATTGCATGAATTGGGAAAGAAAAGACCAGTTTGCGCTATACAAGTCGCGCAAGAAAAACTCCTGAAGATAACGAAATAGCTTGAAAACAATTATAATATCCTGAAAACGGTCTGGGTGGCAATTGAATACGTTATTTTACGGTTCACTGTATTTACTCTAATGATGTTTCTTACCATAAGATTGGGCGCGCAAATGTCTCCATATTTGATTTAAACACATATTTTTTTTTTTAAATTTAATTAATTTTTATATGACACTTATGGAGGATAACCAAAGAAAAAGGGGTCATTTGCTTGGAGATCCTAAATTTTCATTGTAACTAAACAGATACTAGTAACAGGTCTAGGTGCATGCAAGGTTTTCTACACCCGTGGAGCGTGGAACTGTTTGCATATGTATGTCGATACATCACACGTTGACCGGATTCGGTATTTTCAGAAATGACTTAATCACAATATGCTTGAAAATGGGTTCTAAAGTTGAAAATATCGTTTATGTCAAATGGTGCTTTAGGTTTGCGCTCGTGTTCAGAAGTTCAACACGGTTAACCAGCCTTTGAAAACAATATAGATAGCAGATAAGTATTAAACTCGATAAATGCACGATAATTAGTGACTTAAACCTCTGAGGTATTTCATTGTCTTTTAAACCACTGATATCTTATTTATTTTTTATAGTTATTTTAAATTTTTTAAAATGTGGCTCAGTTTCAGAGAACAGTTTTAAAAAAGTACATTTTCTACAACGACATATGCAAATAAACATATATTATTTTATTAATATTTTAATTTTGTTTCAATAAAACCAGTTTACATGTTCTGATTGGAGTGATAATGTGCAGAGTTCTTGCAGACATATATGAGGGTTGCCACTGTGTCGAAATATGCTTTGTGGCATTTTTCAAAATTATGCACATTACTATGCACTTTATTAAGAAGATAATAGCCTGGTGGTTAGCACACTGACTTCTGGCGCCAGAGGTCCCAGGCTCAAATCCCAGTGGGAGTTTTTGCGAGTGCTAAATTTTCCAATGATATACAGCAAATGATTAGTAAAAGTCCTTAAAGTGTGTAAATTCCAAGTTTGTTTTGGAATGGAATCCTTTACCGTGATATATACAGCTTAGCGTGTATTTTCTGTGGTCATATATACTGATAATACAATGGACTAGGGCACAACCGGCAACCCCGACAATAGCGCGCAAGACAAAAGCGCGCAGGGCAAAAGCGCTCACAGACAAAAGCACGCAGGACAAAAGCGCGCCGACAAAATCGCGCAAAGACGAAAGCGTACAACATTTACCATTTTGTGTCTCTAGTAAAGAAAAAAACTAACAAATACAGCATTAAAGATCATTAAGCATTCTTTATTAATTAATATCTCAATATGCAGAAATACGACGTTAAAGAACAAATAACATCATCCATTTATTAATATCTCAATATGCAGAAATATAGCGTTTAATAATTTTTCACAACGTTCAATTACTACTAGTGTCTTCCACAGTCCAACGTTATGCGCGATTCCGCGCAGATAGTCCATTACTGACACATTGCCGTTTGTCGGAATTAGAGCTTGATTATGCTCCGAAACAACAGTTACTGCATCTGTTGCATCCGATTTCAGCCGACCTTTTCAGTCTTTTTTCACGCATTTCCATGACGTACTCCCATCCAAATTAATACGATCTTTACGTAAAATGTGCTCTTTCTGCTTCTGAGATTCGGTTCTTTCCATGACTGCAAATGTTTTGGCCTAAATATATTTGTGCTATTTATACAGTTTCGGGTACGCAAGTAGCTTTAAAGAATGACTCTTCAAATAAATTTTGGAACTTAGAAATTATCTCACTTTTCATGTCTACTTCTACTCTGCGCGCTTTTCTTTTTGCGCGATTCTGTCGGGAGGTTTCAGGTTTTGTCGGCGCTCTTTTGTCGGCGCGCTTTTGTCGGGATTTTTAAGCTGCGCGCTTTTGACGACGGCGCTCTTTTGTCGGCGCGCTTTCGTCCAGCGCGCTTTCGTCGGGACACTGGCACAACCATTCTATTTTCAAGGGGAAACAGGATAGATCTCTTTCGTACGTGTCCATTTTCATAACAAATCCAGATATATTTCTCCGATATTATCTTCATTAAGTATAAACTCTGTTACAGTGTCTCCTCTGATGAAATGCTCGCTAATTTTTATTATTTTATTTTTTTTTGCATTCCTTTTAAGACGGCTGATCATATATATTTGTGTCACATATTATCCTCACCATCCCTAAGAGCGATAAGGTTGTCCCTATCGCGTTCTTCTTCAATCCTGGTAAGACTTCTGGTTTATGGACCTATCATGGTCCAAATATACAAAGTTGGACGTGTGTAAATCACACTACAGTTATAACAGAAGAAAAACTATTCAGCTGTACATATTAATACTGATGCAGATTTTTGTATTCAAATAGATAATAAAAACTACAACGGAAACTGTTACAAAACTATTGTGGTTTCTTCTTATTCCCAAACTCGTTGATTGCAATACAGGTAATAACAGTAACGGGTTACAAATAAAAAGAAATTGATAGTAGAAATAGAATTTAGCAAGTTTATTTTTTTCTCCAATCGCGAAAAAATGCAAGTAGTAAAAAACAAATCCACTTCGAGCCCTGCCAATGGACCAGATTTTACTGACCTGCATCACACATGGAGGGGGGATATGAGGTCTTTTTTATAATGACTACTCAACTTGTGAGTAAATATAACGTGGTAAAGAAAGTTTACATTTAAAGTTAGAGCTGCAGAGACATTAACCCCTCCCCCCACCCTGCTAAAATGTTTCCAGAGGGCACTGTAATGATGTCATCAAGATTCAGATGGGCACTCGTAAGCACGAACACGCCTATCCAAAACGAGTCGCCAGTGTGTCAATTTGTTTGTTAATTTCTAACGCAAAATGCCCTAAAAGGCAAAGATAGCGAATATGGTCACGATTTATATAAATAAGAAAGTAAGTTAATAGTTGTAATTCAGTTAACATATATTTCTAACCAATCATGCCTAATCGCATTGCTTGTAACAAAAGCATTTGGACGCTTTTTGTCTCAAATGAATCTCCAACAGATATATGCACTGATCGGTCTAACACTTGATTTTTAAATCGCGAATTTGTAAATTTTCTTGACATTTTTACGAAAAAGAACTCATGTGACACAGGATTTACTATAATTATATAGTAAGGCGTTTAAAAGAATTATTCTCTATAAAGTGGAGCTACATGTAAAGAAGAACTGATGACGTATGTGGTTATTTCTTAGTAAAATAATGTTTCAGCGCTCGAGAACCTGTTCTTAGAATATACCACGTAGTGTTTAGCATGTGCAGGCGTGAGACCGGTGCCCTAGGTTCAATGTAACTAACCCCAGGCTAACGAGAAAAGCAGATGAAGGGCCATGAAATACTTAATCAAAGTTCGGTAAACCACCTTGTAGTGCATAATTATATGTGAGTTCTATGAAATACTTCCTGTCACATAATCTCTACAGCCGTTCATGCGGTGTGTATTCCATTTTCAAGCTTCATGGCTTTATGAATCCTATAAAATATGAAGTTCCATTCTTATAATTACAAATATTTATATAAAAAAATAAATAATAATGAATCTCAAGAAATGAATACAGAACCTTATTGTAAGCATTTTTTTCAATACTGTCAAAGCATACAAGAAGGGTGCAAGAATTGCAAGAATACATAAATAGTTCCTTTCCGGTGTTATGAATTAATAATTTCTAGTTTTCTGTGTCACATGAAGCGATTTTAACCAATATAAATGATTGTCACAAATGCCTGGTAATTGTTTTAATTATTGCAAATTAGAAATGCCTTTTCTTTGAACCTCTCTGACATGAGACACTCTTTCTAACATCATTTTATAAGCTTAGGAGATTATATTGATGGTATTCTTGGAATATCTCAGTCATATAGGATTTTTTTTTTTTTTTTTGGGGGGGGGGGTCTTTTGGACATGTCCAATTTATTGTTTTAGTCAATTTTTAACTAAAGATATTACTAGTAAATAGAACAAAAAGTGGCCTCGAATGTTATGCAACGCATCTTCTCTTTAACCCACCACTGTAAAAGGGTCAGTAGTACTTTAAGTAAATATTCTAATTTATGTCTAGAATATTTATTATCAGTCTAATTAGTGATCAAATTATCAGCCAATATTCTTCCGAGTTTTCAACTCATAAATGTGTATATAATTGTGTTGCTTTGTTGCAATGATACCAGACAATTTTGAAATATGCCATTCGTATTAATGGACTTAATAAGAAACTCTGGAATGAAGCAAAAAGCAACTTTATCCTACATGACATGAAACGGAGGGGAAATTAGATTTTAAAGGGCAAACTATATTCTTTTGCTGACTGAACATTTGTCATTAATTTGCTCACGTGCAAGACAATCCTAAAGATGAAAATTGGGGAAGACAAATTCAAACGTTTCACCTATACAAAAACAATTTCTCCAGCAATGGAGAACTCACAAAGCTATAAATCGTCATTGCCCTTTCGACATTTTACTGATATTCAATTAAATTACGAATTAATTCTTCATGACAGTTCATAATAATAGCTTCAGTAAAATCTGCACGGGAAAAATGCATACAGTTTAGACGATAACAAATTAGACACCTGTGTCCTTTCTACTGAGACATACATTTGTCGATTCACATATTTTTCATCCGTATTTATTTCCGAATATATTTACTGTTAATTAAGATAATGTCTTGTATGAGGATACAGTAAAAGAATGTGCTATGGCAATGTGAGTTTGTATGAGGATACAGTAAAAGAATGTGCTATGGCAATGTGAGTTGGATCTAGAAGTTAAAATAGTTGCTCTATATACACATGTAACATGAAAGATAACAGATTTATTATTATTATTATTATTATTATTATTATAATTATGTATGTGTGTGTGTGTGTGTGTGTGTGTGTGTGTGTGTGATGCATTAAAGATAACATGGCTTTGGAAATGTTGGTATAAAGCAATTAGATATGCAGATAGTGTGGATATAGCAAATTATGATACACCCATGGCGTGTAAATACGCATATAATTACGTGTATTGTTTCTACAGTAGACCATTGCTCATACGCTCTTGACGCAGCGATGAATTTCTACTTATCAGTCATTAATAAATTGGGAAAAGGCAAGAAAAAATATCCATATCCACCGTTTAATTTACATTTTCCAAATAAATAAAACATGTTGCACAATTTTATCGAAAACCTCGTTTCCTTTTAATGAAATATGTATACATCTCACGGTATATCAAAGATAAGCGTAATACTATCTATATATCCATATGTCTGTGTGTGTGTGTGTGTGTGTGTGTGTATTGGGTCCTTAGCTCGGTATGCTTGTCATAAACTTAAAATGAATATTTGTATTAAGTATCAAAATCATACAGGATTATTTTATCAAAGTTTTCTTGACGCCACGTTAGATATTATGTGCATATATTCGTACTTTGTATGTCTGTATGTTTCCAATATTGTAACATTCATATAAATTTCAGTATAATCGTTCGATGAAAGTATCAGAAACCTATTGGAGAGACCTGTGTTGAATTTTATTCACTTTTATGTTTCCTTTATCTGTCATGGTCATGTTTTTGATTTGTAAGATCGTCCGGCTTACTCAGGTCTTGTCGTTCATTCTGAAATGTATGGCAATTAGCCACAAAACTAATTAAACTTAATCATGGACAAAATTTGAAATTATATCAATGTGTGTCAGTGTTACTTTTTGTCATAAGGCAAAGTTGGACTCTATATTCATAAAAAAGAAATCTGAAGTGATAAAATCTCGTAAAATCACCTGTTTAAATGCATGAATGAATTTACTTTTTTAATTTCAGTGACTGTGTATTGGTAAAATTATTAATAAAGTTTATTTTTGTGAAATCGTTCCAAAATCCTAAATAGTTGTCCTCCAATATGACTGAAAATAAATCTTGAAGCAACAAATTCCTGTGGTGTCAACCAAGACACTGCAAATGACGTTTAGGGAATATTCGCTCTTAAGATATATTCCTTGCACGATTGTTTTCTTAGAATTTGATTTACATTTATCCGGAAATTACAAATGTAATAGATACCTATAGTAAGTGTACCTTATAATCCAACCCGTAATGATAAACATGACGTATGGGATCGTAACGTACAAATTTAAACAGTGGGACATTTTTATTTAGGCATGAAAAATACTAAATATAAAAATACGCCACATGTTCCTGAGATGATGACGTACTGAACATCGTTTATTTTCCATATGTCATATGATCCTTGTCGTTAAGTATGATACAAGATACGTCATGATACATGAGCAATTGTAATGAAAAGAAATATACCTGACTATCGTTCATATTACTGTGATTATAGGTTTTCCTGTACTTAATTACTTCCTCTGCTTCACTTAATGTCCAGGGCTATTTCATTATGCCTAAGTTATGGAATGATTTAATCCAACCAAAGAGTGATATTTGGATCATAAAAAAAAAAAAAAAAAAAAAAAACGCCCACACGGAAAAATGTTTACGTTTGATGATTACACAGAGCTTTACATTCACCAGACAAGATTACCGATTTTCTTTGTTTCTATTGTGTGTGTTTCCTCCTTTCTCCTTTCACTGTAAATTGCATGTAGTTCGATAGGTGTACGTGTATGTACCCAGAAAGGCTGATTCAGGCTGTCTTCTGACCTATAGATCAGTCATTAATAAGCGCCTTACGAATTCATGCAGCAAAGATGCATTCATATTACATGAAAACTATAGTCTTTTGGTCTTAAACCAAATTACTTCTATTCATATCATACGTTAGAGGACTGATTTTGACCGACATAATCTAGACGCTAGATTCACTTCCTGTCGCATAATAATGCATGGTATGGTAACCTGGCCTGTTGTACTATCCTAATGACGATTGTTGTAAGAGGGGCAAGGTGCCAGGCTAATGATGTAAGATCATGATTAGATCGTGTACAAGACTGTCTGCGCAAGGTCTTTTATCACGTTCTGCGCATCAACAGACTGATGCAACAATGCCTAATTCTAGAAAGATTTTCTTTCGAAACCCCTAATATACATGAGGTGGAATGGCCTACTTTCGCCTTCACGAATACATGAATATGCAAAACAAAATGGAAAAAAAAAACTGTATTCAACATAGCTACAAAACCAAAACAAAATGGAAGAAACTGTGTTCAACATAAACTGGAAGAAACTGTGTTCAACATAGCTACAAAACCAAAAGAAAATGGAATAAACTGTGTTCAACATAGCTACAAAACCAAAACAAAAGGACAACAATTCTGTCTTTAATACACCTTTTTTGACAATTTTTATGATGCCAGAAAGACCAGTCATATGTTAAATATTCAATGAAAAGGATCATTAACTTTGAAATTTAGTGGAACCCGCTCAGCACTAACTGGGTCTTAGCGAATTTCCAGATTAAATAAAGCAGTGATTTAAATTTATGACTAAATGTCAATGATGAATTTATTCCTGTTTTAAACGAAATTCTGTTTAACCAACTATTTTCACGAGTTCCCTTAAAGATTACTGTATATACTCGCGCATAGGCCATTACCAACTGCAAACTGCATAAACCCAGATCTGCTGTCGCATAATGCGCCGGTAGATCTGGGTCTATGCAGTTTGTAAGGACTAATCAATAGAACAAACAACATAGACCCTGCTCTGCTGGCGCAATATGCGTCGGCAGATCAGGGTCTATGTTGTTTGCATTTGGACCCGGCTTATTCGGTATTGTAAATTGTTACTGGAAAGGAAATAAGCTATAAATATCATAGATTATGATTTACTATACCACTATTAGCTGTACTTTGATTATGGTTTTCACTGTGCCTAATAACTTCATCAGCTTTACTCGTTTTCTGATGTTGGTGCCATTTGCTAAACTGATGACAAACTCGAGGGACGCACATGACAAAAACATGGCAATTACATTCTTTGTATACTTACTATTCAAATTTTGGTTTAATCGTCCCTAAAACATCGAAGTCTGTTTGCCAGTGATATTTTTTAAAGGAAGTAGCCACACACTGAGCAAATAAATCCATCTCTGCTCTCACTGATATTACTATTCTTTAGATTTTTATGGCCTAATGATATAACAATATTTCAAATACCAAATACCCTGTATTTTCTTATTAAAAACCAATAGTTTTCCATTTATTTGATTAATAAGATACGGATTCGCAATTAACTGAAATGTGCTCTTTGAAGTTAGTTGACTAGACCCAAGGTATCAGTTTACAGTTACGTACTGCGCATGCTTGACTTATCTTGAATTGAGAGTTAGCAAACCAGTTAGCACAATGGCAAGTCGTCTTCTACAATGGCAAATCGTCTTCTACAATGGCAAGTCGTCTTCTGTAAAGGTGGGCGATGTGGGTGGCAAGGGGCTGATTGGTTCTTAAACTGTATATTATTAGGCTTACACATATGTAGGTATTAGGGTATTTAATACATCATAAAATTAATTGCTGAGAGTTGTTTTACAACTATCAATTTCATTGTAAAACGCCATTAGCTCATCGTGTTTACTCTGAGATTGACATTGTATCCAGTGGCGGCGCGAAGGTTCGAGGCGCCGGGGGACAATGTTCTTAAGTGGCGACCCTATAGAGGCGCCTGGGGGCAATGTTTTTTAGTCGCGCCCCTACTTTGCCACAGAGAACAGGTTTTATGTCAGTTGCCAACCTCCCACCCCACCCACCCCAATCCCTAAATATAAGTTTTGTCAAGAATTACCCCCTTTACACTAATGTGAGGTGAAATACTATGAAAATTTCAGCTGAAAAAAGCTCCCTACGGCGCCCTCCTTCGCTTGACGCCCAGGGGCATTTGCCTTCGACCCCCCCCCCTCCCCTTACGCCGCCACTGATTGCATCGTATCGTCCTAACGGGCATACGTAGTACGGATTCGAAAAACTTGTGTATTGTAGCGGGATTTTTTGTTTGTTTGTTTTTTCTTTCAATTTTTGACAATTCGATGAGCATGCATGTAGAATGGTATTTAAGTAGAAAAATATGTTCTTAAGCACTCAAGCCATGTGGCTCACATGAAGATAATATAATGAGCAGAGTACCATTCCAGGCTTCACTATCGACGTAATCGTAATTTTTCTGGCTCAAACATCACCAACCCACCAGCCTACTTAATTGAAATGGAGAGGTTTTCACCCGAAACATGATTACTTCCCGCCAAAAACAAATTATATTTCCATACCTTTGTTCCAAAAATATGGATTTTTAATAACTAGCAGACGCAAATGGCACTCACCTAGGACTTGAACTGCGCAACACAGCGAAACAGACAAGTTAGATAGAATGCATTGTAAATTTAATCATTATGAAGAGATGAAGAATCTTGTTGTTTGTACTTATTACGCAATGGACGAGTTGAAACTGATTATGAGAGGCACATGCAGGTAGATATTAATGAACTGAGCTACCGCGGCGTGCGATTGCACCCCATGTCATATATTCTTATTTATGCAATTTTGACAGTTACATTCACATTCTCTCTCTCTCTCTCTCTCTCTCTCTCTCTCTCTCTCTCTCTCTCTCTCTCTCTCTCTCTCTCTCTCTCTCTCTCTCTTCCGCAACCCCCACCCCCGTTCCGCCACCAACCTCTATCTGGTGTTATAGGAAAGGGTTCAGCTTTTTTTCTTCTTTCTAAAGATCTAGATTTGAAATTGTTGGCGACCATTACAGAAACTATAGATGATTAAAATGCCCAAGAGAAAGCAAATTATCACTTTAGAATTTCTTTCCATACTTGCCTGTACATAATGCATACAAACATTTATTGAAATAACAAAATTTATCTGATGCTAGAGGAAAAGTTCAGTTTAATTTCTACAGATCACAACTAAAATACGTATTTCTTCGAAGATTATCTTTCAGAGTTTCATTTAAACCAGGTATCTGGTATAGGCCGAAAGGAAGTATAATAGTCAAGCATTCTAAACATACGTTTGACGCCACAACTCTTAATTGTGATACTAGAAAGGGCGAAGTCCCATCATAAGGATTTATATATATATATATATATATATATATATATATATATATATATATATATATATATATACACTGCACAATGGATTTGGATTGTTAAAAAATCGGGGGGCACCTGCCACGCCCTACCTTGCGGACGCCCATGTAATTATGTCACCTCTCTTAGGGCATTCGTGAAAAAGGGATTCAATATAACTTTTTTTTTTACACCATATGAATTTCAACTCAATATAACATCTAAGCTCTTGAATTGAATAAAGGGTTCATCCGAGAAAGTAAATGCTGAGATATATTAATATATCAACGTATCACAAAAATAGAATGTCCTGTTCAAATTCTCTTTCGTTGTGCGTTCCATCTAATGTTGCAGGAAGGCAATTTTGCATTTTCTTGGTGACGGGGGGTAGAGGAGGGATCTTTTCTATGACGTAAGTTTTTTTTTTTTTACCAAAGGGTACCGTCGGCTACTAATAATATCGTCAAATGCCAGACATTAGAAAGTACCTACTTTACATATGGTACAAATATTGTAACACAATCTGCTATGAATTTTCCCTCGCATCGACGCTCAAGAATTATATTACTGCAAATGTGAGCGTAGATTACCACTACTTGTATGGTGATATCTTTGACTAATCAAGTTTTGCAGTCACTGTGAGAGCATACCTGCATAAGGACTAAACTGTGTTGCCTTGACTACTGTAGCGCACTGACGGGGGGGGGGGGGGGGGGGCAGGGCGGTTGCCCCGCGCGCCAGAGGTCTTGGGGCGCACCAAAACAGCTGATAAAAATTCGGGCCTCGTATTTTGGCTCTTTCGGCCATCATCGTCGCCCCGGGTGCCATTTACCCTTAGTACGCCACTGCTTGGCTACAAATGTTACAGATCCTACACACTAAGTAGCCTAAACTTGCCATCGAATACATGCATCCGTTATCTGAAATGACATGTTTAAATTAATACATCAAGATATATCCATAAAAAGAACACACAAATATACAGACTATACCATTTGTACCTCCACATACGTTTTGCTCTGATAGTCGCGTCGGCTGTTATTATACTTTATTTCCAAAAGATTTATCATTGTCATGACGATGGCATGATTGTATTGGCCATAGAGGCAATTTTCACTAAAGATATTCTTTAAATTCTCGGAAATAAGAGTTTCATATTATAATTTAATCTTCAGGACATATTTTCTTGCCGTGTGAACTTAAACAGACATTATGTAAAGACGCCTTTGCCTTCAATTCATACAATTTTCAAGACTAAACTGAGATATTCCTCGAAATTTTGAAATAAGTCATCTCTAAAGCTGTTGATGATACCTTGATAAAGTTGTCGCCTACGATTACTTTTCCTACCAATAAAATCCTGCAAAGTTTGAAGCCTGTTACGTGAGTAACATTATGATTTATGAACTATGGAGTTCTTTGACTTGCAAAGTTTAATGAATTACAGGCAAGATTACCGTCACTGTTAAAGTATTTGTAGAATAGGGAATTAAATTAATGCAATATAATCTAACCGAAGACTAATGATTGTAATCCAGTTATTTCCCCACGGTCTGATATCCTAATCAGGTTGGGGATATCAAAGACTTTTGTTTGTTTGTTAAGGTTTTCATAGTCTTGTTTCTCTTTTTCCTCTTCTTCACTGCTGATTAGTCATTGTCAGGGTCACGATTCTGACTAATTTACAAACACAGATATAAACACATAAAGCAGTGCAAGGAATAGAAAACTTATAGCTAGTAACAGGTTAAAAATTGTATCTGAAATAATTATGAAAGTTTTATAAGAATAAGAGACCCAAGATCGAATCCGAAAATGAATCTGTCTCATGGACAGTAATTAAACAAACATTACTCAAAATGGATTAATATGAACCAAACCTACCATATTTAATAAAAATTATCAGTCATGAAAATGTTACTATCATCCATTCGCGTGATTATTTTTTAGAAAGAAAATGTATGCAGACTTACCATAAAGTAACATTTTGACGGAGTATTCTTTCCAACCATACTTTTCCGTGCACTATGCAATTACATTGACGTCCCCACTCGCGCATCTCCTTCGTGCAATACGTGCATCAAGAATATTTTCATCGTGTCCGATTAAGCTTATCATACACACCCAATCCATTAAAACCCTCTTTGGAATAAGTCGACTCTTATACTTCCAACGTGTGCGTGTGTGTGTGTGTGTGTGTGTGTGTGTGTGTGTGTGTGTGTGTACATGCGTGCCAGCGTGTATGTATTTGTGTGTGTATATTTATATATGCCTGTAAAGAGATAACGAGATTTAAGACTTTTACAGTAATGTAGTCATCGAGTGTCAAGAAATTGTTGTAAACATTTTTTTTAGCTGAATGTAATAAATAGTACATGTACTTACATGTGGCAATCCAACTATAGTAAACGACGGCATGAGTTTGAAAATCAGATTATTTCATCCCCGCAAGTATAAAAAAAACAAAAAAACAAAAACAAAAAACAATGGACATGTACCATAATATCAAATAAAAACCACGAAATTTTCATAATATTGATTCTAACAGCAAATGCCACAATGTAACTGCCGATTCAAAATCCTATGCTTTAAAGTTAATAACGGAGTCAAAATTAGTTTACCATTCACCCGTTTGGAAGTGTCTTAAGAAATATTGCTTTCATTCATTGGCAATGGCAATGCCAGATTAACTTTTCTTACATTGTTACGACTTGAGGTTTTAAAATATGTAACAGAAAGAAAATGAAACCAATAAAATCAAGTAAAATCAGCAAGAAATTTCTTTGCAGACAATTAAAGTGAAAATTCAAAAGACACTTTGTGAGTTAAATTCCAAATAGTCCTATATGTCCTAATCACAAGTCCAAAATAATAGAATGTACTGAATGAATTCCAATAGCCTTGAATGCCATTATGTACCTCAAAGATGTTATCCAGAATGTATTTGAATGCGTTCACATAAATCCCAAAATCATGTATTAATCCAAACGTCAATTAGCACTTTAGTAATTTCAATGAATATTTTAAATAAATAATTCCTCTCAAATTATATCGAATTTCAACAACAAAACTGTAAATTGAGACTGATCTTTAGAACAGGAATGTTAGAACAAAGATTGAAATTATTTACCAAAATCTATCTATCTATCTATCTATATATATACATATATATATATATATATATATATATATATATATATATATAAATTTTATATATATATATATATATATATATATATATATATATATATATATATATATATATATATACACACGCACGCACGCGTATCTGACCTGTGTCACAACAGAATATGAGTAATTCTAATGGATAAATACTTGCTTACCTGACTTATGTCACAACAGGACATGTTGCGCAATACTATGTAAACAACTGGACAAAAGTTAAATATGTATTTTCAAAAACACCATAAAACTTACAATCATAGACAAAAGTTAAGTATATAAACATCATAAAAGATACCGTATTGCTGTTTTGCAGACAATGTATTATTCCACTGTCATCAACCCCTGTAGCTAGATAAACACATATGGCAGGGAGATAGTTAAGCAGATGTTATTATTTGTGTAATAAGGTCGGTACGTTACATAGGTACATGCATTGGTATGTAGTTATTGTTGACACATGTATGCACTTTAGCAGCAGCAGAATTGAATAATGTAACGCTGAGTCAGTTGAGGAGTGGTCCATTTCCTCTCATGAATCCAGTCTTCTTTGTAATGCACTTACATTCACTTAATGTAGCATTTCAGTATCATTTAGCTAGGACTTAAAAAGGTACAACTAGAATTAGTTACAATCTCGAAGTCTTGCGTCATGATTCAACAAAAAAAATTTTAATCTCTATTTCTCATTTTTTGAATAGGAAATAATTTTCTGCGGAACTCAATGACGAATGCTAAATCAGAGAAACGCATAGAATTTGACGTTTTGTCTAAAATAAGGTACGGGATGAAAAAAGCTCCTAGAAATATAAAATGCCAACGGAGACAGTACATAACAACAGTGAAAAAATACACAGGGTGAAGGAAATGAGGACTAGTCCAATGACTTGCGATATATAATTACGGCATAGATTATTAATTACTATTTTGATTGAAAGACTCATGAATATTAAATTTGACAGATAAATCATATTCATACTTTGGTTATTCATTATAAATCAATCTACATCACTGTTAATATATTTCTGCTACTAGATTATTTTGAGAAACATATTAGGGACAAACCCGTAGTAAGCTATACACATTGCATTGTGCTTCCTTTCGGCCCATATGAATGATAAATACTGAATCAGCAGAATTCACTGGTTATAGGACTTAACTTTTTTTTTTCATATAATTAGCTCCGAAGAGTTTATCATAATTTTTTTTTTTTTTTTTTTTTTTTTTTTTTTTAATAAATTAATAACATTTCTAATACATTCACTTTTCTTAAACATAATGCAGGGTCTAGAAACAAGTTATAAAAACAAATAAAATCTTAATCGCATTCAGCCTAACTATCACAAATTCATTCATTTATTAACTATTCGTCTTGATGTTACTCATATTTACCCAAATCATTCGTCTTGATGGTACTCATATTTATTTACCCAAATCATTCCTCTTGAAGTTATTCATATTTACCCAAATCATTCGTCTTGATGTTACTCATATTTACCAAAATCATTCGTTTTGATGTTACTCATATTTACCCAATCATTCGTCTTGATGTTACTCATATTTACCCAAATCATTCAGACTATCTCATATTTATAAATAATCTGAAAATTTCGAAAACAAGCCACAGCTATTTTACTCATTGATAATTTGCGTGTGGTTTATCATCGAGAATAGCTCACTTTTAATCAGGCTTATTTTTTGCATGGAACAAGATATCGGTAAGACTCAACAGATAAAAAATTCTTCTGATTGCTTAGAAAACTGCATGTGTTCCTCATATGAAATAACATCTACATTACTCATAATGCATAGTGTTTTGTAAGTTTTAAAAAAGACCTTCAAATTTGACAATTCCATTTTTCAGCGGCGAACATTTTATATACAGTATCACTGAAGTTTAAAACTTGTTCAATGTTAGGTATGTGCACGTTTCTGTTAGTAATGACCACATCGTGCTCATCTCTCCCTTGTTCCCACGTAGTATACAAATAGAAAATGGACAACTTATTTGGACGATCTATTATTGTATTAAGAGCTGTCTGTCTTGAAGCAAACAAGTTTTAGCAATGACTTCGTGTTCGAGCTAACCGTGCTGGTAAGACCACTAAATTTGTATTTAGGTAATCACAATGGTTATTAATTAATCTGTCCTGCTTTTTAGATCTGTGCTACTTTGCTGATTAGCCTACTTTTATTTGGAACTTCCGATGTTTCTTTCTGACATATATTGACGTTGAGTATTTGTAAATGTTCCACTCAGTCGCCGCCAGTATGTAAACGTCAGGATAAATAACACATATCTGACATTACTCGTACACATATGACATATACTGTTTTGTTTTGCTAGTACAGTAGCAGAATGTAAGGATGCTTGGTTTGGGATTAAATTTGCACAGTGTATATGGACATTTACAGACGTAAATCGTTGAGTAAAACAATGACAGCATGATCTGAATCATAGACCTACAACGGCATAGATTGCTTACTCAAGTACCGCAGTCGTATTATTAGTAATGACGACATCGTACTCGTTATTCATTTGAGATGCGATGTGCTTTAGATTGTGTCGTAACCGATTGTTCACGTTTTCTGGGTTGGGCCATTCCAAAGTGTCATATCTTACAAGATATTGCACAAGTCACTTGCGGATATTCCTAATTTTATCATTAACGTAATTTCTAGTATCAGCCAATCAGAATCGTAATTTCTGGTATCTGGCAATCAGAAGTTGATGTCAGTCTATTTGAAGAGATGATTTACTCAATAGATATTCCTATGCTTCTTCACCTTCAGTGATAAATATAATCTTAAATAGCTCAGCCTTTTGTTTTCTGGTTGCAAGAAAAATTTCTAACATAAAACAAAATACATGATACTTACTTTTTCATTTTTTTAAAGCTGTATCTAAAATAATTCGGAATTATCTGAGGTCGAGACCTTTACACAGAAATGTGGATAAGGTCTGAGTAAACCGAATGTTTTATCCTATCAGAAAAGGAGTTTTTACCCGTATACTACAGTGATGGGTTGTATGTAACGGAATCATGTAAAACGTGCTGGCTCATTAATAGACTAAATATGCACTGCCGATGTTAGTCATTAAAAGCAGATATTCAATTGTTTCTGATATTAGGGCTATTATTACAATTCTGATGTATAAACCAATATGTAATCTATCAGCACACACCTACCCAATCTAAGTACAAATTTCTTCATTGTGTGCCGTTTACAAAGGAAGTACCCCTCAAATGAACATCCTTCCTCAGCTGATACGAATTTCATGGTTCATATTTTCCAAAGATTATATTTCTTACATAATTGATCAAAAGGATTGTATTTAATTTGCATGCAAATTGTATGAAATTCGCGAACTTTATAAAGTTACAAAATCTTTTTTGACCTGATAAAAACTCATTTTGTTTGGGTTACTCGGTGATTAGTAGTCCGAGTTTCCTCCGCCCTTTCCCACCGCATGTTAGATATTTGGAGAGTTATGCTGAGGTAGGAGGTCAGAGTTCACTCCCTATTGAAAAGTTGGAATTCATCGCAATCTCGCGGTAGCATCATTGGGTAACCGCTTTCTACCAGGCCAGCAAAGTTAAGCAACATTACATCGAGCCCTACCTGCATGAAATTGATTGGAAGACTATTTATTTTCTCTGACATAACAATTAAAACATATTTCACCTCTTAAGTTAGCCGACAATCGAGCCAAATATACCGTTTACAAGCGGGACTTCGTTTTTCCCCATTTCTCACATTACTTGCTCACGTGATCGCGGCCTACATTTTCCTTGTCGTCCGGGGTAAAACAAATCACGTGATACAAACGACCTATGAGGGGGAAAGGCCCATGATAATTCGATTGCATTAGAAGGCCGCGAGATTTGGCGATCATGTGACTAAAGAATGCTGCATCGCAGAGAATAAATACTGGTTAATCGGTTGGACTTATTAAAGTTGCAAATTGTGGTCAAATTGTAAAGTGTCAAAGAAGATAAATATTCTACTTATCTATTTAACGCATGTACTATTCGATACAAGGTCATTTAATTTTGCTTGGTGAGCAACCACCCGATGCCGCATCCGCGCACTTTCGGCGAATTCCAACCTTTCAAGAGGGGATAACACGGGATGGGAATGATTAGAGGAAAATCGGACTATGTGATTAACTGAAATAAACTTTTTAGTCAAGGTACGATTGTCTAATGTTATACATGTGATACAGACTTGGATTTTTCATCAGTACTTAAAAAGTGGGCATGCAATGATTGCCTACTTTTTAGACGGAGCACCCATGTTCCGTTACATGCTGGCACATTCTTCGTAAAACTTTGCTCAACATTTCAAGTAAGAAATGTTATTTCAGAGTTATAAATTTTACTCGAAATTAACAACTTCAGCCTTTTGATTGGTCATAATATTTCGAGTAAAATTTGGAGTCGAGTAAATTGTATGACGTTTTTGATCATTAACTCAAATGGTTCGAGAGGAAATGGGCAATATTACACCAGGACGTACACATGTACTAATCGCTAGGATCATATAGTTCGTAAAACGTCTTTGCATGATACACTGGAAATAATTTGCTACTAAGTAATTAGATCATGTGATTCATACAAACAATTTGATGGACATACATACAGATAGATAGATAAATGGATAGATGGCACTGTGAGAGACCAATTCTTTTCACTGACGGCAAAGTGTTAAAACGATCTTAGGATATATGAATATGTTCAATTACAGTTTTCTAGTATTTTTACTGTTTAGTGTTCTCCATGACAAATCAAATTTTCTCCTTTATTATGAGGAAAGAAAACATTTGTGAGACTTTTGTGAGCTATAGTAATGAAGTTTACGTGCTGCCAATAAATAACTTTATATATAAAAAAAGAAGAAACTGGCTGCAACACCAGTGCGTTATCAGGGTGAGGGTCAACTGCCCAATGTCGTTATGTCAGCTTCGATTCCCGATAATTGCAGACTAATGACTTGCTTATCACTTCATTGTTATGACGGTTTCTCCTGTCCACGATAATTATACCTGTCAACACTGCTTAAGGTAACTGGGCGAATCAGCTGTTATCGCTTAATACTGTAGACCCTAAGAAAATAATTAATAATTTGTTCTCTCATTTTTCCTGGAGATTTGATAGCCAGGGAAGAATGCTACTTGCATTAAGTAGAAAGCCTCATTAAAACCTAAACAGAAAACAAAATATTTATTAAGTTCGTCCTCTTGGCTTATGCGTAAAATTACTAAAGACGATGCAGGGTCGGACATGCCTACCGTGGTACCATGAGGTTAGCTGGGGTGGGGTCTGGTGTCTGGGAGGCCGACAAGACCGGAAATTGTCAGCGATTTACAGGGGGGGGGGGGAGGGGCTAGATGACATTGACTTACAGGTGTGATTCGGCCGGTTCCGGAAAGGTCACTTGCATTAAAATTTCCAGTCACTTCATTTAAATGCTTCTATTATTTAAAAAGCAGCTTAACCTATGATGACTTTTGTGCATGTCATGTCCAGGTTAGTGTCTAAAATAAGTAAAATAGACTTGATGCATCTGAACTTATAACTAATGTACTGAATTTCATCAAAAATGTAAAAAAAAAAAAAATGAAATATATAAGGAACTTAATTAGTGTAGCAATACCTTCAGGCCATTTCACGGCAGTCTCAAAGCATCGATGTGCTGGGTCGTTTTCTTACCCTCAACAGGTACTACTTTTGGCTTTGCTTTTTCGCACGGGAACTTTATACTACTGCTGTCCAGTAAGCAAAACCCGAGCAAAAGCGAAGGTAAAGTCGATTTGCTGACCCTTTAAGGACCTCTACATTCCTCTTTCTTCTCATCTTGAATTGTTATACTACTGTAAGAAGATTTATTGTTGTGCCATCTCTATAACATGTCTGAATGTTGAAGGTATTGTTTCAATGGTTTTCTAATGATACAATTGTTTCGTTAATGCCAATTTTTGAAAAATTAACAAGCAACTGGAGCTTAGTAGATTGAATTATGCACAAGAGATTGTAGTGTTATTTCATCCAGTGCACAAACTGAACTAAAGTAACCATTTGGTAACTATGTTTTAGAACTGGGCAATCCGATTAAATTTGCAATTGAAATAAACAAATTCTAAAATGCACGTGCCAGATAGCACTGATGATTCAACTAAACTGAGCCGTAAAATTCATAGAACTTCATCGTTATTTTCATGGTATTTCAATTTTATGGCCAGTACACGTTTAGCAAATTGACCATATTATGTCCACTTAGACTTGGCAGAATATATCCCATGTGAGAACGCAGTAACACTTTTATGAAAAAAAAAGTAAAATGTCTGCATGTTAAATATCAATTTCAATGTGAATTACATTTATTACAATTATCGATTCATCTTTCTCTTATGAAAAACCCGTACATACAGACGGTTAAAACTCGGTGTTCACTCCTACGTTTGATACTACTTTTAATATATTTGGTGACAGATCTGGTACATAATCGATAAGAGGCATATTATTTATATTTTTTTATATCTTTCCCATACTATGTTTCTCTTTTTTTGTCATGTCACATGTCCATTCCAATTTAATGCACCTTTATTTCAGTTAAACCTGATTCGTATGGAGTCTCAATGTACGATAACCAACACTCAGGCCCGCCGACAGAAATTCCGGGCCCCTGGGCAGAGCAGTCATGGGCCCCAAAACTAATTGAATTTTTTGTATATAAAAACCTGTGTACAGTTTTGCATATAAAACCTGTACTAATCTACCATAACTTAGATACTTGCAATGAATAACTTTTAATATTTACTGAAAAGATTAATTTATTTTTTTATAACTGAGTTGACGGTGGGCCTGCCAACTCTCACGACTGTTGTGTCTATCAAAGCTGTGAGAAAGGATTCCGACCAGTGAATATTAACAATTAGACCTGTTAAGTAAAATTTAGTAATGTTATGATGCCTAAAATAAGCGCTTAAACATATGTTATTTCAGTAGAGATTGAATATTGGCGTCCATATATACACGTGGAGAAAAAGTAACCGTAAAAAACAAGCAAGACTTGATTTTTAAGTCTCTGAAAATTTATTTACAATAGTTGAATATGCTAATATTGAGCCGGAATATAGGACTGATCACTCTGGTACAAATGAAAAAAAAGGTTTTTTAAAAGGAAACAAAAAGAAAAACTTTTGGGAAATTTAATAATTCATTGCTCAAAGACCCAGATTACATAAAGAAAGTAAAAATAAACCATTCAAAATGCATTTGTGTCCACCAGTCTGATCATTTGTTAAATATTTCATCTGCTGATCTGAAATTTACTTTTAGTGATCAACTTTTCTTTGAGATGTTATTGTTAGAAATTAGAGAAATTATAATATCGTTCTCTTCTTTCAAGAAAAAAAAAATCAACATCGACAGCAAAATTATGTGCTTAAAGATATACAGTTAACAGAAGAGGGAAAGATGCAAACGAATTATCAAAATTAGATGAACAAAGGAGTGAACTTGAAGAGATTAGGAAGAATAAAATGGAAGTAGGCCTAAAGGGTAGGGCAAGAGCGAAATAGATTGAACAGGAGAAGAAAGTAACCAAATACTTTTGTATTATAGAAAACAGAAACTAGATGAGTAAAATGATGCCTGCACTTGTCCAAAATACTGGATCGGTAACAGAAACCCAGGAAAGTTTGGAGGAAGCCAAACGTTACTATAATAATTTATACAAACAACGTGAAGTTGAATCTGATTATCTTGAGACTGTTCTCAATTACTTTGATAGTCCACAATTAAATAATATTCACAAGGATTCAATGACTGACCCTATATCCTACCCAGAAGCCACTAATAGTCTCTGAAAAATACAAAATGAAAAAGAAAAAAAAAACGATCGGACGGTTTCACAGTAGAATTATTCTTTTTGGAAAGATGTTGTACACTTTTTGGTGAAAGCAATACATTTTGGATATGAACGTGAGTCTCCCACCCAGAACGAGGGTGTCATTATATGTTTACCAAAAGGCGACAAGCCTTAACAATATATTTAAAACTGGAGACCTATTTCACTTCTAAATGTGTCATATAAAACTGCTTCTGCTTGTATATCAAATAAGGTTACAACTGTACTCCCTACAATTACACACAAAGATCAAACGAGTTTTCTAAAAGGAAGATACATTGCTGAGAATATTAGGAATTTATATGACTTGATGTTTTACAATAGAAAATATAAAATTCCTGGTCTGCTCCTTTTAATTGATTTCGAAAAAGCATCTGATTATGCTGCATGACTGTTCATAAATGCAGTAATTCAATTTTGTTAATTTTGTTGAATCGGTTATACAATGGATCGAGCTTTTTTATTGTAACATCAAATCATATATAACTATTAATGGAAGAGTATCGACTGGTTTCATATTGAAAGAGGACGCAGACAAGGCGACCTCCTGTCCCCATATATATTTATATTGTGTGTGGAGATATTGGCTCATATAATCAGAGAAAATAAGAATATTAAGGAATAAATGTTGGTGGTAGAACTTATGTTAATTCTCAATACGCAGACGATACATCATTCAATCTAGATGACTCCGAAAAGTCTTTGAAATCTGCTTTAGATCTGTTATATCAATATTTAAAATTCTCAGGTCTAAGTATTGTTATAGGAAAAACAAAAGTAATATGGTTTGGAAGCAGAACAGGCAGCAAATTGAAATTCTGTTCTGAATATAAACTTAATTGGGACTAGAGTGATTTTTTAAAAGTTTTCAACAAACCTAGAGAATATCCCAATTTTTAACCATCCTACCAAAATTTTAGAAATTAATAATGTACTTGTATAGTGGAATAAGAGTGTTCTTACGCCATTTGGAAAGATAGTAGTTATAAAAAGTCCTGCAGTCTCAAAAATCTCTCATCTTATTAACTTTACCAAACCCATTAGAACAGGTACCTAATGAACTTAATACACTCTTTTACTAGTTTGTATGGAAGGGAGCAGAGATTTTAAAAAAAACGAAAAAGTTTAATAAAAGAGTTTTGTGAGGAGGTATAAAAATCGTAAATCTTTTTAAATTTACAGGTGCTTTAAAACTTACATGACTTAGGACAATGATGTCCGGGAACTCTAAATGGAAACATCTCTTTCAACTCTCAGTTCCAAATATTGATTATTTCTACTTCTTTGGAACAGATTATGTTCAGTCCACAATAAAGAATCGTAATCCCTTTTGGAAAGATGTTTTTGGAGCTCTCTCAGAATTACTGATATAAATTAAAGTTAATTCACCTGAATACTTTTTGCAAAACATCTGTATGGTTTAATCCTAGCATAAAAATACAAGGTAAGAGTGTTGTTAACAAAATATGGTTTCAGAAAGGCATGATCTATGTAAATGATTTTATTAATAAAGATGGGTCCTGGATATGTTCTGACAACTTCAAAAGTAGATTCTTACTAAGAGCCAACTTCCTAGAATTTCAAAAAATTCTAATGTCTATAAAATCTTATAAAAAGAAATTTAACTTCAATTGGGATTGTAGTTTACAGCAACCTTTTGTAATTTTTTGGCATACACCATCATTAAAAAGGCTGTAAACATTTGTATATACAATTATTTGAAGATTACGAAAAACCAACTTTATATAAGGAAATTGAATGCTCAGTTCAGTAACATGGAATAAAAAAAATTGGCTCCAATTTGTTATACTTCCATATAAAACCACAAAGTGCCCAAACCTTAAATGGATGTAAGCGAAAATTTTACATAGGATCTTGGCTACAAATACTTTACTTAAATAGTCAAAATTGTCACAAATGATCTTTGTTCTCTGTGTACGGCACATGTTGAAACAATATCCCACCTGTTCTGGGATTGTCACATATCACATGCATTTCTACATGACATGTTACAATGGATCAAAAATAAGTGCAGACACAACAACAACTTAGTTTTCTCCAAGAAAAACGTAATATTTGGAATCAAAGAGAGAACCCAGGCTGATAATATAATAAATTTACTTATACTTTTATCAAAACAACTTATTTATAAATGTAGATATTATCAAGAAAGACATAATTTCCCATATTTTAAAAAGCTACTTAAAGGTTATTTCAATGTCGAAAAATGCAATGTATATATAAACTGTGAATGGAAAATTTTTGATGGTAAATGGTTATTATGGAGACAATTGATTGAATAATATTATGTTTCCAACATGTTTCATAATATTATGTTTCCAGCATGTTTCATAATATTATGTTTCCAGCATGTTTCATAATATTATGTTTCCAGCATGTTTCATATTCATTCGACAGAACTATTTATTCTTTAACTTGCATGATATATGACACAGGATACCTGTAACGTATTTTTGTGTAACTGTTACATTGATGAGGTTCAAACAAAACTGTAGTGTTACGACTCTAGGTCTTAAAATAATGTAACAGAAAGAAAGTGAAACCAAGAATGTAAGTAAAATCAACATGCAATTTATTTCTAGACAATTAAAGTGAAAATTCAAAAGACACTTACAGTAACGTGAATTAAAGTCCAAATAATCCAATAATCCCAAGTATCCTAATCACAAGTCCTAAATATAGAATGTTCCGAATGAATTCCAGTAGCCTTGAATATCCTAATGTGCTAGTAGTCTTGAATGTTCTGATGTGTCAGAAGGCTTGAATGTCCTGATATGCCTGAATGATGTAATCCCGAATATCTTTGAACGAATTAACATAAATCCCAAAGTCAAGTATTAATCCAATATAGGAATGAACACTTTTGGTAACTCCAATGAATATTTCAAATAAATAATTCCTCTCTCTGAATTTGCTCTGATTTTTACAACTGTAACATCTGATTACTAAAATATATTCCATAATAGACTGATCTTAATAATATGAAGTTTTGTATAGGAATGAAATGTTGTTTACCAAACCTGTATAAATATAAGGATAAGTCACCTGACAGAATATTCTAGAATATGAGTAACTCTAATGGAAATTTCTGATGCGTACGTGATTTTTCTCACATCAAGATGTGGAAAATTCTAATCTAAATGTTAAATGCTATGTAAACAAGACTGGCCTTGAACTCAAATGCAATCAATATATTGTTTCCTAAATGACTAAAGTACAACTTACCTCATAGACACATATTATAAATTCAACATACATAACAGTATACATCTGAATCATCACGAATAAAAACCTTGTAAAATGAGTTTGCCAACATATGCTTGCACTGATATTTGTTCTGTAGAAAGTCCAATAGTTTCCATATATATGTGCATATTTTTTATGTATAAATGTACATGTATGTATGTGTATATATGGATATGGATGCAGATGTGGATTTGTGTATATGTAGGTACATGTTTGTATGTGTATGTGTGCGAGCATGTGTGTATATATGTATGTATAATTGTCCAGTACTGCTTACATTTCCTGCTCTATTGAAAAGTCGCTGAAATATTTCAATATTTAATGGATCGAGCTTTTTTGATCTGTCTTTATGTCAATAAAACTTTTTCTTAAATAAAAAAATATTTGTGTTACCTCTGAACCTCTGGATTTTGTATGAGACGTATGTATGTATGTATTTATGTATATGTGTGTATGTGTCTCAGAAATTTACAACAAACAGTGCAAAACTAGTTTTTAACTGGCCTAAGCGCTTTCGACTCCCACTGAGTCTTTGTCGAAGGCAATGACAAATCAGAAACAAATCAGACGAACAATAAACACGAAAGAGAGCGTTGAACTTTACGTGATTTTACGTCTAATGGAAGTAGTGTGTAGACATCGCGCTTTTTTGGCTTGAACTCCGGCAATAAAATGGCAACCTAGCTGGTAATGACCTATAAATGGAGAAGAAAGAGTGCCATCTATTTTCTTAAAATAAAATGGTGTAACCGTAGATTATATCCCTTATGGCATTGTTGATGTGATAACAATAATAACAATAGTAAGACCGACAGGAAAAATTGTAGTAATTATAGGTAAATTAATGAATATTGAACTAAATGAACGAATTATTTAACTGAAACATATGGACTCTAAACAGATATTGATTTTATTTGGGTGAGGGTGCCAGTTTGGAGTCTTCTTGGTTAAAACTACTTGGTTTCAGTGTTCTTAGGCGACGTATCCAATAAGATTCCTTTCATTTCCTGGTTTCGGAACTCCAGTTGCGGTCCTGGGCAATTGCAGTTAGTATAATATCACTGAAAGTATGGTCACGGGAAGAAGGGTGTTCTGCTACTGGACTTCTGTACAGCTTCTTTGTCGTCCAATCAGATCTGTGAAGATTTATCAATTTGTGAATCTGTGTGGTATTGTGGTTACTCCAACATACTGAAGGCTACAAATCTTGTATGTGATGAAATAAATTACATTCTCTGTTTTTGCACGTTATGTTTGGATCATGCATGTTCAGTTTTATGCTCGTCACTGTGCTAGAGAACGTGTTGGTCTCTATCATATCTTAACATGTTTTGCTCCTTTTGTCACCTCAGGGCCCGGTTGCACCAGTATGGTGGTGACTTGTGATTGGCGTTAACTTTGCTCTGTAGTAGGATGTCTATGAGATTTTTACGGTCTGCGGTAGGTTACTACTGGTTTGTTCGGGAGGATTAACTTTAGTGTGTCACACGATTGAACTATGGGCCAGTGTTTTTTGATGACTTGACCTACTTTTGGATGTATGGATTGTAGGTCAGGATAAAAGGTATCCGATCAACATTTTTCTTTTCTCTGTACTTAAGAAGTCATTAGGTTTTTTCTTTCTTTCTTTTTTTAAGCTCTCTGTGTTGTCACCGCTATCAGATCTTTGTTGTAGCCTCGGTTCCTTAAATGTTCAGACAATTCCTGAGAATTTTGTGGAATGTTTCATCGTCGTAAAGATTCTGAGCATCAGCAGTGCCTGTCTGTATGAGATGTTCCAAATGCAATGTTTAGCATGACAGCTGGATGGGAGAAGATACTGGTGTTTATCAGTTGGCTTTGAGTAGATGTCTGTGTGGGGTTTGTTTTCAACAAGTCTGGTTCTTGTGTCCAGAAATACGTGGCTTGATATGGAGACGTCTACCACGATGTTTCTTTGAAGGATGAAAGTTATTTACTTTCGATATAAAGTCATCCAAACTTTCTCTTTCATGCTGCCATCTCACCGATGCCAAAAGTTGACCCTCCAGCCTTCCCATACAAAATATTAGCATACGAGGGGGCCATCTTTGTACCCACGACGGTTCCATTGATTTGGAGGTACGTTTTCTATTGAACACAGAGTTATTGAGTTTTAAGACTAGCTCCAGAAGTTTACGCGAGAGATGACTGGTCGGCTCTTGTACAGTTCTTGTTTCTCCCTGCTTCTTTACAAGCCTGTATCACTACAATGTGCGGTATATTGGCATAAGGGATGTGACGTCTGAGGAAACAAGCGTTGTATTTAGCGGTAATGGTTCACTAGCGTTGCTCTTATAAGATAATCTGTCGTTTCCTGCAGATAGGATGGTAATTTCTGGACATGTGGTCTCATGAAATGATCCAGATATTATAATATGCTCTCTGTGGGATGCCCATTACCGGAAATGATAGGCATATTCGGCTTTTACTTACTTGTGGATTTTAGGTAGGAGAAAAACTTTTCCCGCTCTCTGGTTTTCCTGGGTTAAGTAGCCTTTGATTTGCTGGTCTATGTGTCCGGTTTGGGAAGCTTCAACAACAATATTTGTAACAGTTTTTGCACAGTCCAGTGTTGGATCTTGGTCAAGTTCTTGGTAGAACCTGGTTTCGCTTAATTGTCTATTTGCTTCATTTATGTAATCTACACTATTCCTAACGGCTACAGCAGAGTCCCTATCAGCAGGTTTGATTATGATGTCTGTTCTGTTTTTCAATGAGTTTATGGCCTCTTTCTCTCCCACCCTGTGAGACGTAAGGTTTTTAATGTCAATTCGATGAAGGAACTTTATGATGGTGTACCACACGAGAAAATCTTGGACATTTTGAGGGAATGCGGTTTATATAAAAACCTTTTGACCTATATTTTGAGGATTTTAAAATAGTTTTACAGTTATATTTTACTTTATATACATTTTACAGAATTTTGACATCTTTACCTTTTATCTTGTAGAAAGGTTTTGTGCAATTTTTCACTTTTAGAACTTTGCTTTTGATTGGCACCATATAGCTGTATTGTGCTGACGTGCCGTTCAAAGCTAATACATACACACTCTTCTTTATTCAAGTTTTTGTATATGTTAGAATGGATGCAGTGTTCTGAGGTGTCGTTTTCAGCTGAAGTGATGAAGGTCTCAAGACACTGATAGCATTACATTAATATTTTATAGAATAGAATATCTTACAATAACTATCAATATATTTAGTAAGTGTTGACTATTTATATCAGTAATTGTAGTCATTTACTATACTTAAAATGAGAGTTTCTGACCCACTTTATATTATGATTGAGTAAATTGTGAATTAAATGAAGCAGGGTATATCAGTGAGCAGTAAAGCGAAGAAGTGAAACTGTGAGGTAAGAATATAAACTGAAATAACAGTTAATATTTATCGTGTTCTATGCTACTATTATGACATATCTGTAAATAAATATATCATGAAATAATCATACAGGCTTATGACCTAATTCCCCATTGCGCGCGCGCGCACACACACACACACACACACACACACACACACACAGCCAACATCCGTGTGATAAGTGCAGAGTTTATTTGTATACAAAATTCATCCATGTTTCATAATCTTAGATTGTAAGCTTTTTATTGTAGATTTTTACTCAGTCATATTGTCTTTAATCACAAAATGTTTTTCAGGTTTACTTGCATTTCATTCTGTTTGATGTGTTTCAAAACTTAACAATTTAATGAAGTTTCCATGGATATATAACTTGCGAGTATTACAGCTTTGCTTGCGTTTCATCGTTTCATTCTGTTTATTGTGTTTACAAACTTCAGGTCTAATGAAGTTTTTTGTGGACATATTAATGGAAACTAGTGTACACACGCTTATACCATGTTTAATACTGACTTAAATGCCAGGTTTAATATTGACTTAAATTCCAGGTTTAATATTGACTTAAATGCTAAGTTGAATACTAACTTAAATGCCAATTTTAATTCTGACTTAAATGCCGGGTTTAATAGAATTTTAGACAACGGTATAACTTCATTAAGCTCCGGAGTTTTGTGAATTACAAAACTAAAGAAAATTATTCATTAAATTACACACTTATGGAAATAAAAGTAAATGAACAACTTATTTACATAAGTAGTTTATTTTTTTAGTATCAGTCTAGTTTCATTATAAAATCGTGCAGTGTAATTTGTCGGAATGCAGGTTAATTGCCATCCATACTTTTTAAAAAAATAATGCGAGAATAGGTCATGCTGAAATAAATCGTAACAACTAAATAAAATGTTGTTTTAAATAGTGAAGCAGTAAGTAGCATAAAAAATGCCAATTCTACGGGAAGAATCCCATCACGCTACAAAAAATTAAAAAGCCAATTCTACGGGAAGAATCCAACTACACTAGAAAGAAAAAAAAAGACAATTCTACGAGAAGAATCCCACCACGCTTGCTTATAGGAAACTTTTCCTTGCCACATTCTTCAAACTTGATTTCTGACTTTCGGGATTTGTCAGCGTTCAATTTTATACAACCTGATTCGCAAAGAAGACATTATACCAAACACCAAACTAGTAATCGGTTTACATACGTTACAAGAAGACATTACACCAAACACCAAACTAGTAATCGGTTTACATACGTTACATATACTATGACAAATTCTATTAATAACTGTCATTACATCGCCATTCAGAAACTCTAAAACTTTTGTCAGCCTAACTATACACTAATTGTATGTCGATGTCTTTCAGTAAGAAAGTCCGAGACATGCTGCCAGATGATACGTTCTAAGCAATTCGATTTTATTGTCTTTGACTACTAATCCTACACTCCTAAAACTATTGATTTAAATGACACAGTATTACGGCGCCGGCAGAGTCTTCTCAGAATTATTGATCGAGTCGAGCGTAGTTAGTCATTGAATCATTCGGAAGCGCGCATGACTAATTTCTTGATTGATTAGCAATTACATTAAAGATTTTTTTTAAATACGTACATACGATCAGAGTGGTACTGCATCTACTGTATCATTTAATGGTCATCGGCTCTTGTATGCCATTTTTTTTTTATCGCCTCTAGATACACACAATGGGTAGGAATATATTTGGGTAGGTATTCATGTAATTTAGAATAAAGAACGTACGTAAGTAAGTTGGTACATATTTGCTATGTACACATACATGTATATAATGCAGATAATGCAGACGCAGATTTCATAATGCTTAAGGTGACTCAATGGAGGATTTGATCCATTACTTGGTATGCATACAGACTCCTGATACAGATACGCTCACTAAACACAGCATTTCGGTATAATTTTCATATTTCACTGATCGTAGATATATATTGATAGGTCTTTGCAAGTTGTTATTGTTTGTTGCTTTATCTTCTCGTTGCACATATACTATAAATATGTCACGCCATGTCGAGAAACCAACGTTGTGCTTTTTGAACATAAACTTGCAAAAGATCTCCACATCTTTTACAGGAAAAATGTTAAATGTATACCACATACGTGTATTGTTTTCATATTGTTTCATATTACTGACATATTTGTGGCACGTGAACTCGTTAGTCAAATTTTTAACTTGCCTTCATTTAGTTTATGTAATAAATCTGGTAAAATGTCATGTATTTTGGTGTTTTAGCAAGCTTTCAGTATGTAGATGAGGCGGGGCTTGGAGAAAATTTCAGAAAGGTCCATGGTGCTGATAGCTTGCATCAAATTTCGTTTGCTTTATTCATCGATAATAGATCCCTTTTCAGACATGTAGTTATTTGTTGTTATTTTGTTCTTTTTTTTTTACTTTAGAGCTTTTCATTTTTCTGGATTATTTGTTTTCTTCTGTGCCTACATGTAAATATTTATTGATCTCCACGTGTCACTCTTTCTATCTTTCTCTCTACCTCTCTCTCTCTCTCTCTCTCTCTCTCTCTCTCTCTCTCTCTCTCTCTATATATATATATATATATATATATATATATATATATATATATATATATATATATATATATATATATATATATATAGTTACGACTCAAGGTCTTAAAATAATGTAACAGAAAGAAAGTGAAACCAACCATGGAAGTAAAATCAACAAGCAATTTATTTCTAGACAATTAAAGTGAAAATTCAAAAGACACTTACAGTAACGTGAATTAAAATCCCAATAATCCAATAATCCCAAGTGTCCTAATCACAAGTCCTAAATATAGAATGTTCCGAATGAATTCCAGCAGCCTTGAATACCCTGATGTGTCAGTAGTCTTGAATGTACTGATATGCCTGAATGATGTAATCCATAATATCTTTGAATAAATTCACATCAATCTCAAAGTCAAGTATTCATCCAATATGAGAATTAACACTTTTAGTAATTCCAATGAATATTTCAAATAAATAATTCCTCTCTCTGAATTTGCTCTGAACTTTACAACTGTAACATCTGATTACTAAAATTAATTCCTTAATAGACTTATCTTAATAATATGAAGTTAAGTATAGGAATACAATGTTGTTCACCAAACCTGTATACATATAAGGATAAGTCACCTGAGAGAATATTCTAGAATATGAGTAACTCTAATAGGGATTTCATGTGCGTACGTGACGTTTCTCACGTAAGACCTGGAAAATTCCAATCTAATTGTTAAATGCTATATAAAGAAGACTGACCTTGAACTCATATGGAGTAAATATGTTGTTTACAAAATGACTAAAGTACAACTTACCTCATGGACACATATTATAAATTCAAGATGCATAGCTATATATATATATATATATATATATATATATATATATATATATATATATATATATATATATATATATATATATATATATATATATATATATATATATATATATAATTCCTTGTCCCATGAGGAAGACATTGCTTTAGATTGAAACGTAGGTAAACTTTGTTATTTTCCCTGCGCCGTATTTGCACATGTTGTGTGTGTGTGTGTGTGTGTGTGTTAATATTATATTAACATCATGATAAATAACACACATCTCTAGTCCCTTCTACATATATAACACATACTGTTTTGATTTTGCGAGCTGAATGTCAGGGTGTTACAAGTGGTGTCTGATCCAATTTGTACAATGCATATAGGTTCTTAGAAACCTAAACCGGTAAGTAAAACAAATGGCATCTTGTCTAGATCTGTGCGCTAAGATCATAAACAGCGTAGATTGTTTTTTTAAGTGTGGTAGTGAGCATCCAGCTGAGACCCGAAGTGATGTAGATTGAACGTAATCAACTATACATTCCAAAGTATTATGTCTAACAAGATGCTGGATACGTCACTGATTTATCTGCTAGACCTTTAGAAAACATGTCTTATCTCTCTAATCTGGCCTGAAAAAAGAGTCGATATGCTCTGCAGATGTTATTAATTAGGTTCAGATATTGATTACATTTTGATGTGAAATCTAGGAGGTATTACTAGCTTTCTGAGTTACAAACCAATATCTAATCTATCACACTTACCCTAATTTAAGTATGCGCCATTTACAAAGGTAGTTTCTAAAAAATAGACAATCTTGCTTTCTACTCATAAGCTATTATTTATATATATTTAAAATTTATTGGAAGATTTTGTACTTTAAGTTTTGAAGAAAATAGTTCGGAAATGGCAAAGATAAAGAAGTGATTTCATATTTTATTACGTAGTGAAATTTCTTATCAAACTTGTTCTATCATTACTGCTGATTCAAGCTGAAGGTAGCAGCAACTGGCTTTGTTAAACGGGAAATTTACATATACAGGGGACCACTGCATTGCACGCATTGAGTATAGTGCGTTTCAAAGAGTGTAATTTTCAATGCCCAAGACTGATAACAATAATTGACGCATGCGTATGTTCAAAATTACTGCAGAGTCTGCACGTGTGTATACTGTCCATTGGTGCTAATGACCACTACATGGGAAAAGACTCTGTTTCATTGTACCGTTAAATCTTTAATGGGTATGAAAAGAACACAACGCGCACCTGCAATAGGAAGCGACTTTAAACGCGGTTTATTTACTTCAGATGGTTTGTGAATTAGACTTGAGTGTACAATCGGACTGTTGATATCCTAAGAAGGTAGGGTTTTGCCTGGCGCGATAGAGACGAACATTTCGGTCAATCCGAATCGGTAGTATGTTCTAAAAACTCTCAATCACTGTGAGATGGTGTAATGATTTATACATGACGAGAAGCAAGATAGGCCAGCAATATTTAAAATTTGGACCCCAACAAGCAGACAGGCAGATATATAGATAGATGGCACTGAAAATGACCATCTCATTTTTGCTTGGGCCATAAAAAAAAGTTAAAATTGTTCTTTGATGCACGACTAAGTTCCATCCCAGCTCGCCTGTTGTGTATTTGAAAGTACATTTCAGTATTCTCGAAAACGATGTTTATCCTTTTATTTCGTGAAGAAAGAAAACGTTGTTACGGATTTCTGTGTTTTGTTGTAATAAACGTGGCAGCCTGTCGATAAGTAACCTGATAAAACAACAAGAGAACGAGTGAACCCGTGTGTATTACAAGTACATTGGCATTGAAAAGGGTCAGCTGATGCTATGAAAACGTTGTGAGTTAACTATGTACACGTAATTTCTCATTTAACACCATGCTAATATGATCTTTTAAAGTATAAACTGTACCAGAATATACATGTTAAAATTCTAAATCAGTAATACCTCTTGTATTCCATCGTTTCTGATGATTGCAATTTTTAAAAGACTGATTCGTTGAAATCCATATTGATATTCTACCCCATAACGATATGATTCAAAAATATTTAAAAAAACACACAAAAAAACCCAACAAAAAAAAAAACCCAACTAAAAGTGTAATGCCCAGTGCTTGGCCTGCATGTCTCAGATGCAGCCTCTAAAAACATAGCAATACGTTTGATGTTTGATTCGCAACCTTCATTTATGATGTATGTAGAATCGTTATACAGTACATCAGCACAATAGTGGCTATATGGTGCCAGCTAAAGGTAAAGTTGAAAAATGTATAAATGAATTGCACAAAAATTTAGGAAGATAACCTCTCCAAATAAATGCAAAAATCAAGAACAAGATAAAATATAAATCGTAAAGGTGTCAGAATTCTGTAAAATGTATATAAAATAAAAGATAAAGGTAACACATATAAAATCAATTGGAACCTCTGCCGCTGTAGTGAATATTGTTGCATCACAAGATGATATATGTACCCTTAACAGTGGACTGAATTGTCAATGAACTATTACACTTATTTACAGATAATTTACAGTAGCTATTTATGTAAGTTATGCAAAGAAATATCACTTTACGTGTTGTTAACACAATGGCATGTTCAGGACTTGTCAGATTTTAGGAACATTTATGTTGAATTTTTTTATTCGATTTCACAGATTCTGTTTAAATTCACCTTGTAAATACTTTAAATTCAGTAAGTGCGATTAAGTTAAAAATTAAATACATCTGGATCCTAGGTGTCTTTAACAACTCAAAATCTAATTGGGATGAGAGATCATGTGCCTAAGATTATAACTGTTTGCAGTTATACGTTCTATTACGATGACTTTGTCAGCCTCGTAGACCAGGGGTCTCCAAACTACGACCCGCGGCTTCGATTTCTCCAACCCGCAAAGTGTTGTACTTTTTTAAAACGATTTTGCATATATTTAAATTTTTCACAGTCGCTTCGGTCCGCAAACACCCTTAAAGATCTAACATGGCCGTTGTCTTATAAAGTTTGGAGACCCCTGTCCTAAACGATCGTAATTTAGTTATGTTGGTCACCAAACCGACAACGTTGAGAAAACTCTTCATCTCTCCTTGAACTCAAACCATACTTTGGTCAGAAATTTGAAGACAGCCTGGCATCAGTGATCATAACAGCGTTTACCGTGAAATTGACACTAAACTGCAGGTATGCAAATAGGTATCGAGAACCGTACACAGTTATAAGAAAGCTGATTGGGAAAAACCAACATTGCATATGGAGGAATCTAAAGATAAAATACTAAAAAAATCTATAGCATGGCTCAGTACAGGAACTTTGGAACAACTAAACAAATGAACTAAATCAATGTATTTCTAAATTCGTGCAGTCAAGGAAACTTAAATATGAGAAAGGTTTACATTGTATAACTCGAGAAATAAAATGATTAATTAGGACAGAAAGTATTTTCCATTAGAAACAAAATGTCAATACTAAAGAAAAACATATATCTCCAACATTTAAACATCTTATCTAACTACAAATCAAGCAAGTTTATAATAGGTAAATTGACGACATCCTTGGTCTTCACTCTCCAGGCCGAAGCTTTGAAAGCTACAAAAGCAAGTCAAAATTGTCCAATAAAAAGTTTTCTTGCATAATTAAAAATGTTCATCAAGACTCTCAGGGCAGATTTCCACTCAGGGGAAAGAACAGATTAAGCAAATACACTAAAGTCAGTCTTTACACCAACCTCTCCTTTAAATTTAAATCCGCCCTTGCGGGTTACATTAAATGAATACTATACTGGGTTTCCTCGGGCGCAACAGTAAAACAAGGGTTAGGGAGATGGCCTATAAGACACTGGTAAGGCCCTTGATCGAGTACACTTCCACTGTTTGGGGCCCTAACAAACAACAACACATACACACACAAAACAATGAGATGGCCCAAAACAGGGCTGTCAGATGGGTTAATAAATAACAACTATTGACTAGTGTAAAACAAAAGACTGCCGATCTTATTTGGAGGTCTTTGGAAAACGAACAGGATGACGCTAGACTTTATATATTTTACAAAATCGACCTTGGTTTACTAGCACTATCCCTTCCAGCATATCTTCAGCAACCCACGAGACGTCCCGACATATCCACCCTTTTTCTATTCGCTAAATACAAACAGTTGAAAACTGTCACTGTTACCATTACTTTCCAATAACCATTATGCAATGAAACAGACTACCAACGAAAATTGTTACAATCCCTGACCCAAATCATTTCAAACCGGGGATTTGTAATTGAACAAAATGTAAATAATTTTAGAAACTGTTTTTATCTGCAAATTCGTTTCTTAACATTGAACAGCGTCGTTCTATCAATACTGTACATTCTTCATCTTTTCTCTTATACTTTTCATCTATTCACTAATAAAGCACTGACGCGTAATTGAACATAATACTCCAAAGACGGTGTTGCAGGACAGACAGAAAAACAGATAGATAGATAGATAGATAGATAGATAGATAGATAGATAGATAGATAGATAGATAGATAGATAGACAGACAGACAGACATATTGATCGATAGATAGACTGACAGACAGACAGACAGACAGACAGATAGATAGATAGATAGATAGATAGATAGACAGACAGACAGACAGACAGACAGATAGATAGATAGATAGATAGATAGATAGAACCCAAATTTATTTTAAGCGTAAAATCAAGGTTCTAAATGTATTCAGTAATCTGAAAAAGTTATGCCATCCCCCACATCGCTCAGACATTGTCACTTTAATTTAAATATTTAAGAGAGACAAAATCTATTGTGACACGCAAGGGGTCTAGGAGAACCCCACTACCGAACGAATCAAACAACACCTGCGCGAGGCTTGCATTAGGTCGATGTTTCCCCTATTTCCAATGAGCTCAACAGTTGTTGTCAACAGCAGGGTTCTTAAACGCGCCAATACCACAAATAATTTTCCTTTAATCAGGTTGCGCTCTACAGATATTACGTTCTTCTAGAGAGTGACATGTGTAAGATGAAGTTGTTTGCATTTGCAACATGCACAATGGAGAGAATCTTAGCATACCTCTGTGCTACTTTCATGTACTGGGACTGAAATTTCTTTATATGTGGTCATTATGAAAACTATCTACTGTACTATCTAAAGCAGACAGCTGATAAAATGGCTGCTCGCATGTGCTCAAAAAATATGCCTGAACTGGTCCAAAGTACACTAACTTTAGCAGTTATTACAATAGGGTAAACGAATTTTGCCAGAGTAGGCAATACCAGCTTCTGAAAGTACAATGCATGAATTACAAAATATATAAAAAGTTATCGGCTTGTTTTTTACACTTTACCTTTGAAGTCCAGGATGTGAAAATGACCAAGCAGCGCTAGCAGGTTTTTGATAGGAGCACATCTGAAGTAAGGCCAAGCTGTATATTCTATAGCCCAACGTACACCCATAAATCATACACCAACGTAAAGGGAATTAGAAGTTCTTTTAACAATACCTAAGATATACATGGTCTTTTTTAAATAGCCGGGATAACCAGTGAGGAAAACCTGGGAAATTCTTTTTCTTTAAAAATCAAACCCCGTGCAAAGTACGAAACTGTAGAGCGCAACCTTAACTAACGACCACACATTCACGAGACTCTAATTTCACAATTGCTTGGTTTTCCTTGCCTCAATTTCGTATGACTTATCAGTACGCTTTTCAAAGCCGCATATCGGTATTCATGCCACGTGGTACAAAACACGACCCAAACACCTAATACACAGAATTATTCCTATTTCAAATAACTAAACAGTTATACGTTAGAATATCCCGAGAATTCCTTATGTTAAGAAGTTAGGGAGGGTCAATTTTACGAAACTAATGCTACCATAAAGTCTCGTGAATACTGTAAATTGTGACGTCTGCTCCTAGTATTTGGCTAATTACTCGGTTCAGTCAATATCTTCCCAACACCTACTCCCCATAATCAAGCAAACAATCACTAAGATCTAATAAAGCTATAAACGAAGACGTAAACGCAAATAGCACATACCATCGGTTTATTACAACATGAACAAAAACTCTTTAGCTTTTTTTTTTTTTTTTGGTGTGCTTCTGATGGATACTCCTTCTCTCTTCTTCCTCCCCCTCCCTCTCTCCATCATCATTCTGTTTCTTCTTATATTGTAACACCAATATTGGTAATATGAAATAGATAAATCCTAGTAGCGATCAAAGCTTGCTGGGACAAGACGTAATTTGCAATCGAGGAGAGCAGACGATAGTGACCGCAGAGGTACCTTATCATCGGATTCCGATATTGATGATTTAGTCACTGGTGTCATAATTAGAGTCCAGCTTAGTGGTTCTGATATCACATAATATGAAACCTTTCTGATGACCCTAATTGGGCAACAAGTTGGTGTACATCCTTGATCATCTGATAGTAGTCTGGGTACAGTCGTCGATATATGTTTACTTTGCCAATATATTCTTTTCTTTTAATTCCCATGCTGATAATCGGTCGATTATTTATGTCAGTTGCATGAAGAAACTGCATGATGATATACCACCCGTGAAAATCTTTGATTTTTGAGGGAATGCGGTTCATATAACACATTTTGACTGTTGATTTTAATTATTTGACACGTGTTAATTTATCTTTTATTTTATATACATTTTACAGAATTTTAACATTGTTACGTTTTACATTTTATCTTGTACTTCACGTTTACAATTATTTGCAATGGTTTCTATTCATAGAGTTTTTGTGCAATTCATTTTTGCATTTTCGAACATTGACTTTTAGTTGGCAGCACAGAGCCACTGTAGTTCTGAGGTGCCGTAAAGCGCTACTACATACATACTGATATAATTGAGATTTGAAGCGTTACGTATCGCGTGCGATTGTGCCTGTGTACAGTAATATTCCTGAATTACAATAATTTTTTATTGATATTGTCGTTGAAAACAGAAATAATAGTACAAATCTAAAAGATTTTTGACCGTAAATAAATTTCATGACCAAGAAAAGAATTTATGAACGTTGCGAACGCTTACTAGTCGTTGTACGTTCTTTTCCTTAATGGAACATGCGCAAAGCAACGGAAGATAATGGCAGAGACTAAAGACACTTCCGGTACTATGGTTTTCAAACTACTAGGGATATCCGGTACTATTGTTTTCAAATTACTAGGCATATAGTTGTAACACACCTTGTTTTACATGTATGTGTTATAGTAAGATTTGCTCGCTATTATTGACAGTATTAGTGGAAGTGAGTTGTACTTCTCCTCTTAGCTTTCCGTCCATAACCTTATAATTGTTTTACAACCGTCATGCTGAGTAGTATGATAAAATAGGGGTATGAAAACACTTTTTTCGTTTGATTCGATATATTCTGAGGTCGATCTCGCACGGGGGATATAGTACTGTGGCAGATACATTCTGAAAAATTGTTTTTAGATACATTCTGAAGACATTGTGCAAGTTCGACCAGGATGATGATGATGATGATGATGATGATGATGATGATGATGATGATGATGATGATGATGATTGCCTGACCGGGTCTTCTCGGGAAAGTCTGCAAGCTTTGCGAAAACAGAATATACCTAATGAAACGAAAAAAATGTTTCCAATACTCCTACTTTATCATACTACCTACAGTTATAATTACATTTTTATTTGACCAGTTTGGTGAAAATATGGCCACACAAGTTATCTCCCTTTGATTAGCGAAATATTTGGCACATACGAGTTACCTCCCATGATTATGGAAATATTTGGCATACACGAGTTACTTCAGTTTTTTTGTATTGCAAAATATGCAAATTTGAATAACCATAAAATTGTAAACGTAGTATAGTATGATATATAAGATGAATCCTATGTATAGTTAGCTATCCTCGCACATGACCAGATTGGTCGCACGCGAGTTTAATCCAAATTCATCATCATAGTTAGCTGGTTCAAGGTCTGCTGTCACAACGGGTTGACCACTCTGTCTTGACATTCAGGCTGGAGTCCAGTTAGGGGGACTACCTAAACTTCTGATGTAAAAACAACCAACACTTGCAGGAGTTGAAAGGTTATTGGCTAAAAAAAAAAACGCCTCTGAAGCCGTTCACGCAACCGACCGGGTGCACTGATAATGCGATTCCGATATGTTCCTTAGCTGCTGAGGAACTAAAATATGCAGCGGGGCTAGCACCCGGTCTGAGACAGGGCTTTTGCAAAAAATATTTATTTTTGTTTGGCCACGTACTAGTGTTTTCTAAAATGGGTACCATATTTTTGTATACATAATGCTTATGAATTGAAGAAATCTTATAGTATAAACAATGGACCTGAATGCTATCTTGGAAAATTTTGTGAAATCACATCAGATGAAGCAGAAGTTGCCAGAATGATATTTGATTATGTCGGCAACAGTTGGTGGCTCCGACTTGATCTGTGTTCTTGGCATCTGTCCGTTTGCGACACTAGAAGAAAGTTTGGCACGCAACAAGCATATATAACTCTGCCTTGTCTTTGGGGAACATAATTTTAGCCAGTTATCAGAAGGTAGATTGAGATCACAATGGGCGAGAAAGTTATTGGCAACGATATCTGCCTTAGACCTAGATACGGCTTCAGATATAGTTCAGATGGTTGTATTGTAGATGGCAATAAAACTTTGCTTTTAGAATTTAAGTTTCCGTGTGTTAGAGATGTCAGCAAGTTGCCTGATTAATATTTGCCGCAAGTATTATTAGGTCTAGAAGTGTCAGTTTTAGCTTCATACGGTCTTTTAGTTGACACAATCTTTCGTAAGTGCTCGCTAGATCAATTTGAATTTTACCCTGAATACAACAAATATTTTCACAACAGAGACCACGGCAGATATAATAAGGACTAGATTGCGATAGGTATCATATGAATTTTTTTACACGGACGCTAACATCACTGACATCAAAAATGTTGACATCACTGACAGCAAATATATTGACCTTGGCGAATCTACTGAAGCAGAATTATCAGCTTTCCTAAAGAAAGGTCTGGACAGAGAATACGAGTATATTATCACAAGCGTCCACGACCAACCTGATTGGATTTCTGACACCATACATAATACCACAAAAAAGTATCATAATGGTAATCTGGTTGCCGTGTTCCCCTGGAAAATGTTTAAGATCACATACAATTATATTGCCCGTGAACCTGACTATGGCAGGACGATTAAGCACGCCATATCAAAACTGCAACAAACTGTACTCGAATTAGAGACAAATAAATATAAGTAGTGAATACAATTCAAGACGAATAATCCCTGCATATGAGCGCGCATACGTCGCAAAGATAAAATTTCCACTAGGTTGTAATATTCAAGACGTCATCTGGATGATAACAGAATTTAGAAAGTTAAATTTGTCAAGGACGCTCTCAAAATTATTTATCAGATGTCAAAGGAACATCTATAACACTCTGATTTTTACGCAGATATCGTCATAGAACTAGAAAGATCCAGGCGCTAGGAGAAGAGTACAATAAGATTGGCGGCAAGAAGTCCTTGTACAATTTTGTCAAGACCAGCATACATGGTACCAACTTTTAATGACCACCTGCCTCTACCTTTCATCAGTAGTCTCTTAGTTTTAAATCCGCCATTGTCCTCTGTTTTATTATCACCAGTACCAACGCTTTTGTTTCGAAAGCTGCGATGATGATATTCTCGTATTTGGCAACGTAGATAGGACTTAATTCTCCAACAATATTATCTATGATCCGAAACTCCTTGACCAAATCAGCCATGTTAAACGCAGCGCCACGCAGACAAGCCTTAATCTGATTCAATATTATTGTGTATGTTACGACTCTAGGTCTTAAAATATATGTAACAGAAATAAAGTGAAACCAACAATTTAAGTAATATCAACAAGTAATTTATTCCTCCACAATACAAAGTGAAATTCAAGAGATACTTACAATATTGTGAATCAAATTCCAAATAATCCTAAATGTCCTAATCACAAGTCCAAACATATGGAAGTTCCTAATGCGTTTCAATAGTCTTGAATGTCCTGATATAATCCAATGATACAATCCAGAACGTCTTTGAATGAGTTCACAAAACCCAATGTAATGTAATAATTCAAAACTCAGTGAGCACTTTAGTAATTCCAATGAATATATATATGTTTATAAGTGACCAGAATCTAAGGTGCAACTCACTTTCATGGACAAACACACAGTATAGATTCAATATACATAACAGTGTACGTGATGTAAGCGTATTTGAACATAGCCATCTTATTCTGAATTTTTGGTTCTAGCTTTCTACAACAAAGCTTGAATTGCAATGCCAACGCCAGATACAATCATAAGAAGAGGATATAAGAAAGCACCTGTACTGGCAACTCCGGCTGCAGTGATCGCCTATGGAACAGCAGACAAAAAAAAATTAATAGGCGCTTGTAAAACCTGTACGACTGCTTAAAACAGTAGGCTCGTTTGTGATAGCTGCGATAATATGCGATAAATTCATCGCGCGTTTCCTTGTCAAGATTGTTGCTAATGTAATTGAAGTCCATGATATCTTTCATCTTATATGATAACGCTAGGCAATTATTTCTTCGCCCTCAGGTTGTATCTCTTCTTTGGGGACAAAAAGTTCATCCTGTGGAAATTCCACATTAATCTTGTTTGCTATTTTTCGGTAAAGAATCACATTGGACTCTTGAATTTGTCAGAGATAACTATCAATATAGACTTCTGGATAAGGTCCAAGTTCTTTATCTACTATTTTGTACGCTCAGGCTCATTATTAAAGTATCCGCTAGGCATTTTTGAAACCTGAAGACCGCTGATATAAAGTCCTGCTCTAGTAATTTTAAAAAAAAATATAGTACAGTTCTTTGACAGGAAAAAGCCTTCTGATCCGTCTTTGTGAATACTTAAGAACCTTGTAGAGCGCTTCGTAAAACTTTTTTTTTATCATCAACATGTGGCTGCGGCTATTCTGCTTCAGGTTGTTTCTCATCAACAGGAATGGGATCAGGTGCAGGAATAAGATTCAGCTGTGGTTGTTCAGGCTCAAGCTCAGGTTGTGGATTTTCTGCTTCAGATCGCTTTCCTGCAAGCATGATGTGAACTAGTTCGAAAAAAGCTCGAATTCTTTCCAAATACTATGTAAAAAATTACTGTCAATTTTTTGGTCTTCTATTACTTTTCCGAATTGGGCATCAGCCTGCGGTGGATCCTTTAGGAAAACATTTTCTGGCAGCTTTGTAAATTTTCCATCAACTGAGTGCACTTCTGCATATTTAATGGCTGCAGCAAGCTTTGATCTTTTCATTCGCTCGCCGTCTCTGCCATATACTCAATGAACTTGTTCAAATACGGTCTGACGCAAAGAACTTAATTCGTGTCCTTGGTTTGCAGAAAGAATATAGGTTAACATATCTCTATCATATCGTATAAAAGCCTCTTTTCTGGCAGCAGGAGCCTCTGGTGAATGTATCAAGTCTGCCCGTTGTATGCACCTTATATACCATATAGACAAAATGATCAGGAAGGATTTTTATGTCATCATGAAGCGAAGTAAGGTATTATATTGCTGAAGAAAGCACATTTGCATCATATTCATGTTTTGTATGATACTTGAATACGTGATAATATGCCTCATCAATTTTTTAGTTTCTTCTGGAATCTCATCTCTTGGTAGCAGATCAAATATTATTTGTATTTTAGGTTTTTCTGCTTCAGGCTTAGGTTTTTCTGCATCAGGCTTAGGTTGCGGCTCTTGTTATGGTTGTTGTTTTCTGATTCAGGCTTAGGTTGCGGCTCTGGTTATGGTTGTTGTTTTCTGATTCAGGCTTAGGTTGCGGCTCTGGTTATGGTTGTTGTTTTCTGATTCAGGCTCAGGTATTTCTGATTCAGGCTTAGGTATTTCTGATTCAGGCTTAGGTATTTCTGATTCAGGCTTAGGTATTTCTGATTCAGGCTTAGGTGTTTCTGATTCAGGCTTAGGTATTTCTGATTCAGGCTTAGGTATTTCTGATTCAGGCTTAGGTATTTCTGATTCAGGCTTAGGTATTTCTGATTCAGGCTCAGGTATTTCTGATTCAGGCTTAGGTATTTCTGATTCAGGCTTAGGTATTTCTGATTCAGGCTCAGGTATTTCTGATTCAGGCTTAGGTTGCGGCTCTGGTTATGGTTGTTGTTTTCTGCATCAATCTTAGGTTGCGGCTCTGGTTATGGTTGTTGTTTTCTGATTCAGGCTTAGGTATTTCTGATTCAGGCTTAGGTATTTCTGATTCAGGCTCAGGTATTTCTGATTCAGGCTCAGGTATTTCTGATTCAGGCTTAGGTATTTCTGATTCAGGCTTAGGTATTTCTGATTCAGGCTCAGGTATTTCTGCATCAGGCTTAGGTATTTCTGATTCAGGCTTAGGTATTTCTGCATTCAGGCTTAGGTGTTTCTGATTCAGGCTTAGGTATTTATGATTCAGGCTTAGGTATTTCTGATTCAGGCTCAGGTATTTCTGATTCAGGCTCAGGTATTTCTGATTCAGGCTTAGGTATTTCTGATTCAGGCTTAGGTATTTCTGATTCAGGCTTAGGTATTTCTGATTCAGGCTTAGGTATTTTTGATTCAGGCTTAGGTATTTCTGATTCAGGCTTAGGTATTTCTGATTCAGGCTTAGGTATTTCTGATTCAGGCTTAGGTATTTCTGATTCAGGCTTAGGTATTTCTGATTCAGGCTTAGGTATTTTTGATTCAGGCTCAGGTATTTCTGCATCAGGCTTAGGTATTTCTGATTCAGGCTTAGGTATTTCTGATTCAGGCTTAGGTATTTCTGATTCAGGCTTAGGTATTTCTGATTCAGGCTTAGGTATTTCTGATTCAGGCTTAGGTATTTCTGATTCAGGCTTAGGTATTTCTGATTCAGGCTCAGGTATTTCTGATTCAGGCTTAGGTATTTCTGATTCAGGCTTAGGTATTTCTGATTCAGGCTTAGGTATTTCTGATTCAGGCTTAGGTATTTCTGATTCAGGCTCAGGTATTTCTGATTCAGGCTTAGGTATTTCTGATTCAGGCTTAGGTATTTCTGATTCAGGCTTAGGTATTTTGGCTTCAGATTGTGGCTGCTCAGGTTGTGACTGTGGATCAGTAGGAAGATCGTGTATATCAGGTAGCGCCATCACTCCCAGAATCGTTTCTACTTCGTCATAATCCAAACCAAACCCTCTGCAAAAATATCGCTTGTTGATTTGTTCTTGAAGTCTTTCTTGGTTTTTAATTTTTTTTTGCCAGACTTGATTGTACATGCATGCGTAGTCCAGTTCAGCATCTAGATCTTTTCTTTCTTTTTTATTCATATATATATATATATATATATATATATATATATATATATATATATATATATATATATATATATATATATATATATATATATATATATATATATATTTGTTAGATTCACTAATTGTAAGTTACCAATACTAAACTTGTTTAATATGTTTTAAAGAGCACTCCTATGTTTCTAGCAGCGCTGGCCGATTCCTTGCCATTGCAGAACTTTTGTAGCTTATCATATTTGTTTAGCTCGTCCCGCAACTGTGGCGCTCTCGACTGAGTTTCCGAAAAAAAAATTGAGCATGATGTCATCTATTTTTACGCTTTCTGGATCAGCCAAAAACTTTTTATTCAGTTGTTTGTTTTCACCAATTTCATTATAAAACGTCTTAGTTCTCACGTCATTAAAAACCAGGTCATGTTTTTCTTCAAACAACAGCGTGTTAACTTCGCGTGCAATTCTTACGAATTCTGACATCTTATATATGTTGTTTACATAAGATCATCTAGCGTGAAAATAAGTCAGACAGGGATTGATTGGCATCGCAGAAATGTAATGCAATCTGTAGAGGCGATATTTTAACGTGCCATGGCTTGCAATATCAAACGTACCAGAGCTGACCCTAATGTGTCCGTATTTGTGTGAAGCGTGTCATTTGATGCTTCTAGACGCCAGTGGTTGGTGTATTCAGTTGCAACTGATCTGCCTCCAAGCTGAAAGCGCCAATAAGTAACCGCCACTGGACAATCTATTCTGATCCAAAAATTATTATAAACGCCTGCTCTAGCCCATTCGTTATTTGACGCAGTAGATATGTAGTCAGCACAAGCCAGATGTGCTCTAAAGGCTGCTGAATATTCCGATGATGCAGAGGCTACAAATACGTTGGGATTATCAGAATTGGACGACAGAGATGGAATATGTCCTATGGTATTTTTTATTCGCTTGGAATCTACATATAATTTTGTGGTCGCATCTGTATTATCAGTTGGCATGCCCACATTTTTGATCTGGGGAAAGTTCCAACATCAGAAACTTCAAACATAACTGAGTTTACATGGTTGGTAGTTCTAAAACCTTCTGGCGCACCAGTGATGATTGATTATAAGATATCTCAGATGATCTTTGAACGAAAATCCGCCTTGTCTTCGAACCCAAAACAAATCACAGGGATTTACCCACTGGCAGATCCGCAGTCATTCCGATATATCTGCTGCTTACTGTAGTAGGTGCGCTAACCAAAATTTCGCCATCTGCGCTAAATTTTGTATCTGCATCTTTTTCAGTTTCTGGCGTGGCGAAGTTTATAATTTGTTTAGAATTCATGTCGATGTCGTCAGTCATAGTTCCACCAGCTAGCACCAAAACAGATGGCGCCGACACTAACATTTCATTGCCAAGGATTATTGATGCCAAGTTTTGTCCTACTGAAAGTCAGCGTCCCGAGCAAAATTTGTATAGGTATTTGTTAACAGCACTTTGGCATTTACACACTTATCTGCATACTGTTCATTAGCCGCATCTACATTATCTGCTGGTGTAGCCACATTTGTAATCTTTTGTGAAGACATGTTTAGCGGACCGGTCATTGTGTCCACAGTTTTCGGCACGCGATTGTTGAGTTCTGCATTAGAAATAGTTGCTGTTGTGCTTGATTCAGCACCGCTAATAACTGTGTCAAAGGCTGTGTAATGACCCATTATATATGATCTGCTTATAAAAAATGCGCATCATCAACTTTAATTCAAAAGATGTAAAACAATTCCATACATGTATTATTGTATCCAGATTGCCAATGTATGATCGTTGGTCCAACGGGCTGCGGCAAAACAAATTTGTTTTTAAACATGCTGCTAAATAAAGGACCTAACGAAGACAAGGTAATAATCCATACGCTCAATCTTGGACAAGATAAGTACAAATCATTTAGCGACAATAATGATGCCATTAGCGGCTCTGATGCCGGGCAAAAAACGTTTACAATATTAGAGCCTGAGGAAATTACGCCTGTAGAACATATTGATGGCGACAACGATTCTGTAATACTATTTGATGACATCAAGATAGATCGCGACAACAAGAACAAGATCAAAGAATATTTATCTTTGTCACGAAACAAGTGCTGCAACTCTATCTACTTCACGCAATCTTACTACGACGTACCAAAGTATATTCGTCGCAACACCGGCTGCTTTCTTTTGTTTTCAAGTCTGGACAACCGCGACATAGATTGAATTGCGCGCGAGATCATTCTCGTAGCATAGACGCTGCTAAATTTAAGCAGTGTTATCACGAAGCTATGGTCACCAACACACATAACTTTATGATTTTTCATAGAGATGAAGAAGAGGTTCCTGAAATGTACCCCCGCGAATTTGACAAAATGTATTTACCCGATTAATGCAGCAGGGACCATATGCGGTGAACTGATTTAGAGAACATATGTGGGGAATGTGCAGATGCGATGTGCTAGCTGGCTGACTGAAATGTTATGGAAATATATTGTATCATGCCACTTGTAAGAGTATAAGAGCCAAAAGACAAAGCTGATATTATGCGCAAGTACGTAGAGCAACAGCAACAGCAACAACAACTTGTAAGCTTAATCAGCAGCAACTGCAACAAGTTAGTATGAATATAGAAAATTAGTATTTAAAGTGAACCAGTAGCGTGTTTTATGTAAATTTCAAATATAATGACAGCTTCGTGGTGCTTATCATGCAGAAAGAATATTGACAATCTTGAGGAAACTTCATCTCAAACTAAAAACGGGCGTTCTGTGGTGAAGTCAATATGTGCCAATTGCATCAACAACAACACCAACAACAACAACAACAAAATCCAGGTTTGTTAAGTCAGCTATTGGTGGTTGCCCCGCTAACGATGCCTGCAGCAAAAGAACTTACTGTTGTCCTAGATACATAAATTCATGTTTTGCTGATATATAATGCACGCCTGCTCTGATGATATGTATATTCAAGGCAACACAATAGGTGACCATTGCGCTGTCTGCAAACGCCGTAAAATATATGGTAGTGGTCTTGACCTTCATGCACTCATTGGAAAACTTCCTAGGCCAAAGGGCGGCTGGACTTTGCCAGGACATAAATATACTGGCCCATGGAATACTCTGGATAAACAAATTGACGCGCTTGATCAACCCCTTCCTGGTCAGCAACCATACACTAAAGTAGACGCCACGGCAAAAAAACGCTGCGACAAAAGTATGCATAATAAGTTAGCCGCGATAAAACCATCAGGAATGAGAGAGCATATTGATAAAGCATTTGTCAGAGGCACCAAACCAGCGGCTAAAAGTCGTCAAGGAAAAACCAGCAAACCAGCGGGTAACAAATCCAGCAAACCAGCGACTACAAAAAGGCCAGCCCCTCCACCACCACCCCAAAAAAAGAAGAGATGATGATATAATAGCAGAAGAATTACATAAGCCAGCAAGAAAATGTTTTCCTAGGCGCAGAGCTGTTGCTAACGGTGTTGATTGCATCTGGTCTGTTGATCTTGTAGACATGCACGAATATTCCAGAAATAATGGCAGGTTCAAATACTTGTTGAATGTCATTGATGTTTTTAGCAAGTGTGCATGGAGCTTGCCACTAAAAAATAAAACCGGCTCATCTTTCCGAGACGCGTTTGCATCTATGACAACGTCATCAGACAACAATGTTGTCCAACGTAAACCAGCAAAAACTTTGGGGCGAATTTTACAATAGTATGTTTGAGAACTGGCTTGAAGAAAATAAAATTCATAAGTAGTCTACGTTCAATGAGGGCAAAGCAGTTGCAGTTGAAATATTCAATCGTAAGCTAAAGAATGCGATGTGGAAACATTTTACGAAAATAAAATGAGTAAATATGTAGATGTGCTGCAGCCGCTAGTAGACAAGTACAACAATACGAAGCATAGAAATATTGGGCTGACGCCAACACAAGCTAGTGATAAAAAGAATCAGGACAGCGTGACAAAGATATTATTTTTTAGACAAACGTTTAATGTTGGCGACAAAGTCAGGATTTGAAGAATATAAAAAAATATTTGAAAAAGGTCATATATTAAACTGGACTGAGGAAGTGTTTACCGTGACAGAAGTATTGAAAACGATTCCTGTAACGTACAAGATCGCAGACCTTAATGGTGAACCTGTTTCAGAAGCCTTCTACGAGCAGGAGTCACATAAAACAGAGCAAAATGTTTTTAGAATAGAAAGTGTAATCAAAACTCGCTGAAACAAGTCGCTTGTGAAATGGAGCGGCTACTCTGAAGCTTTCAATTATTGGGTACCAACGGCAACTATTGAGAAATAACTCTGTCGTACTCTGCAAGCAACAGGCTTGCACATGGCTGCCTTGTCTGGCAGACCTAGCAGCAGAAATGTTTTTTGGAAGATATAATCAAACTTAATAAATTTATGTCTTCCTGGTAAGTTCAGCTTGATAAACCTGTCGAAGATCTCGTTGAATTACGCCGTTTCTTCGTACGACGGATTAAATCGTTATATATCATGTCAGACACAATTGTTTATATCACAGACGTTTACATGGAGCATCCAGAATTGCTTTTTGATACTGTCAATTCCCTGTATGAAAATCCTGATTCATTTATTAATTTGGATCTCAATGTGATATCAGAAAATGCTGCTTCTGGTGCAGACAATTTGTTTAAAACGCAGATTTACGGACGAGCAGAGACAACTACTTTAAAAAAACATGGCATAAGCAACATTTGCTATGACAGCGATTTGCTGATGCGTCATAGCGTATCATGCTTCATCCGAGATTCTCTATTAGAGATATTAAAAATTAACAATTAGGGAAATAATCTACCCTATTATATATAATGAGCACAAACATGAGCTTTAGACAGAGCAAGCATGCCTTTGCCGGCTACGACAAAACGTTTGCTTTGGAAAATGACAAGTTAATACCGCTCGATATTTTTACAAGGTTAGCAAAGCCGAGCATAAAACAAATTTTGTCAAAATAGCTGCTTTTACATCGCGGCATAAAATTTTCTGTGGGCATAAGCTTAGTGTTTCTGCAGCACACGGATGACACTGAATCTGAACCACATGTCATATCAAAACCAGTTCGTGCATTTCATCATAAGTTTGACGACAAAAGCGTTTTCGAAGCTCTTCAGAATAGCATTGATAATTTTCAGAGAGAGTGTTCTGGCTGGATCCTGCAAGGTATTTCAAAATATGTTGTTAATACAGCTAGGTACAATCCATGACATGGCAGCTCATTTTTGGAATTATCAGCCAAACTTAAAATTAGTCAAAGTTGTGTCAATATAAAAAATAAGGACAACAGATGTTTTATGTGGATCTTGTTATCTACTCTTTATCCAGCACCTGCAAATCCAAATCGACTTAGCAGCCATGAACCATATATAGATATGTTAAATTTTGCTCTCATTAAGGTTCCTGTTCATATCAATGATGTTCCAAAATTTGGGAGACAAAATAATATCTCTGTCAACGTCTTTGGTGCAGATGACAACTCAAGCATCTATCCTCTGCATATTTCTTCGTTTGCCAGCGATGTTTCTAATGTTGATTTGCCTTATATTCATGGCGACACCAGTGATGGTCACTACTGCTAGATCAAAAGTTTTTTCTGGCATGATGTATGGCCAATATAGAAAGTACAAAGGAAAATTATTTTACTGTAAAAGATGTCTTCATGGATATTCTACAGAAGAATTGCTTACGACTCACGGGATAGATTGTGTTTCAGTTGCAAAAACTATGATGCCAGATAATAATAAAAAAACATAATACGGCAACATTTTATAATTTCTGTAATATGGCTAGGGTACCCTTCATAATTTATGCTTATTTCGATTCAGTACTGATTCCTGTCGAGGGTGCAGACAGTAATCTTCTAAAATCTTTTACAAGAAAATATCAGGCGCATGTTCCTTGTGGCTATGCTTACAAAGTAATCTGTGTTCTGTGTCAAGCCCATAAAACTATATCTTGGGGAAAACTGGCGAGTGGTTCATACAAAGTTTGCTTGGTGAAGTTAATTACATTCTGAAAATTAGCTCAGCAAGGATGATTTTTAGTGATAAGGACAAAGAAAACTTTTCACAGGTCAGGCTGTGTTGGATTTGTAATCAGCAACTTGGCGAAGACAAAATTCGTGACCACTGTCATTTTTATGGCAGCTATGATGGCGCCGCTCATAATAAATGTAATCTGAAATTAAGACGGCCTGAATTTATCCCAGTAGCATTGCATAATCTTAGTGGTTATGATTCCCATCTTGTTTTAAAGCACTTTGGCAAATTTGATAAGACGATTACTTGCATTTCAAATAACTTAGAAACATATGTCATTTTGTCTTGGTGACCTGCGTTTTATTGACAGCCTTCAGTTTATGGATGAGTCGATAGATGAGCTTGTTAAAAATGCAAACGTATTAAAGTATACCGCAGAAGAATTTTATGTCGACAAACTTGATCTTGTCCAACGCAGAGGAATTTATCATTATGAGTACATGTCATCCTGGGAAAAATTTGATGAAACATACCTGCCACAGCAAGAAAGCTTTTACAGCAATCTGATGCTGATTATGATCATGCTAAAAGTGTTTGGGAAAATTCAACAGAAAAAATGGGCGACTATCATGATCTTTACCTCAAGACTGATGTGCTGTTGCTTGCTGATGTGTTTGAAAACTTTAGAGATCTCTGATTGTCCTATTACAAGCTGGATCCTGGCTCGTATTATTCCTGGTTTTTTCTTGGGATGCAGCTCTCAAAATGACTGGAGTTGAGCTCGAGCTTCTCACAGATGTTGATATGCATAATTTTATTGAAAAAAGGGCATCAGAGGTGGAATGTCAGTGATTACACACAGTTCGCTGTAGCTAATAACAAGTGTCTGCAAGGATACGATCCAGAAAAAGAGTCAAAATATATTACGATCTTAAACCTAAAAATCTTTATAAACAGGACATGTCACAGAAGCTGGCAGTTGGTGATTTCAAGTGGATGACACCAGAACATTTTACAGACGAATTATTACGCAGCGATGATGACACTGGCTATATTCTTGAAGTCGATCTTGAGTACCCTTCTAAATTACATGATGATCACAATGATTATCCTCTGGCACCTGAAAGTATGATCGTTGATAACGCTGTGCTAAGTGATTATTCTACAAAGCTGAAAGAAAAACCGGGTGTTGGCAATTTTAAGGTACCAAAGCTAATTCCAAATCTGCATGTAAAACTCGCTACGTGACTCATTAGAGACATCTGAAACAATGCCTCGACCTGGGAATAAATCTTATTCAAGTACAGAGAGTTCGAAAAAAAATTTCAAACAGGAAGCCTGGCCTAAACCCTACATCTACTTCAATACTGAAAAAAGAATGGCAGCAAAACATAATTTCGAAAAAGATTTTTTCAAGCTGATCAACAATTCAGCCTTTGGCAAAGCAGTGGAAAATGACAGACGTCGAGTCAGTGTTGACATTGTCAATGATGTCAAGCGCCGCGACAAGTTAGTGGCTAACCCAGCTTTTGTAAGTATGAATATATTTGGTGAGAACTTATTATCGATCCGCAGAAAGAAAACGCACGTAAAACTTAACAAAGCTATCTGTGTCGGTTTTACAGTACTTGAGCTGTCAAAATATCACATGTATAATTTTCATTATGGCATAATCAATAAGAAATATGGAGACCGAAACAAGGTGCTGCTTACAGACTCTGACTCTCTATTTTATGAAATCAAAACAGATGATGTTCATGACGACATGTTTTATGAAATGTTCATGACGAAATGTTTTATGAAATGTTCATGACGACATGTTTTATGAAATGTTCATGACGACATGTTTGCGAAAAAAGATAATTTCGATTTTTCTGATAAACCTCAGGATGATGACAGGCTTAAGAAATTATGATAAGACAAATATAAAAGCTGGTGGCAAGTTCAAGGAAGAGCACACCGCAGAAATTAAAGAGGTCATTCCGCTGGGAGCAAATATGTATCTCCTTGAGATGCTAAATGAATCAGAAAAATGAGCCAAAGCTATCAAAAAATGTGTGGTCAAAAACGTGATAACACGTGATGATTATTTTTGGCGCTAGCTGACGGAAAACAATACGCAACCATGAGCACAATCCGTTCTGAGAACCACTTTCTTCATGCGGTGGTGCTAAATAAGATTGGACTCTCTGGCTACAATGACAAGAGATACATCTTAGATGAAGTCATTAGCACTATAAGCCGTACCTGACGTGCCTGCCACAGATATTTTTGATGAGCTAGGTCTTATCTGAACAAAAAAAAACCATCAACTAACGACAAAATATTTACAAAATTATGTATGTCATCTAAGCGAAGCTAACTGTACAGTTTACGTTATTGACTGGTGAATAAAATGTCTTGCATCTCCTGTGCAACAGTAATAGATGGTGCCAAAATGTGAACCAAGTATTTTTTCAGCTTGCTTCACAGAAGGAAAGATTTCTTGATCATTACTTTCTTTTTTTGTCGCTGCTACAGGTCTTGCTTTTTTAAAATTACTACCGTCTCCTGTGCGATATCTGATGTAGTTTTCTTGCTGAGTAACAACATCAAGGTTTTCCAGTCTGTTTTCTATTCTGATTCCGTTCAGATGATCGGCCACAAGATTATCTGGTATCAGCCCGTGATGACATACGTATACAAAGCGATGTGTTAGCACTGGGGTTTTTTCTGCAATATCAAATCCTGATACTCTGACTGGGATGTAACCATTTTTGTCCGGGTGGCTTTATACAATAAGTTTTAGTTTGGCATGTCTTATCTCGCCATGCTCGTTTGCTTCATATTTATTATACAATGGGTGCGTTCTCCAGAATGTCATTATATAGTATATTGTCGTCTTCAGTTGGTCGTTCAAAATAATTTTTAAAAAAATACAACACCAAAATATTTTACAAACAAGACGCTCTCATGCAAATGAAAAAGAAAATCAGCAGCCTCTGATGGGCGAATAGGACTTATTTCTTCTACCGCTGCAACAAAACTAAATTGAACATCTGCTATTGCCAAGTACATTTTATGCTTTAGTCATCGATACAAAAACCTTCTGCTCATCGGTTTCAATATGTGTTGCTTGCACTGGGCGCGTTGTCTTTTTATGTTTACCACCTTCGCCATGCAAATTGTTTTTTTTGACGTGTGACGGCTTCTATATTAGATATTCTATTGTATGCTTTATCACCATTGACATAATCGATCACAAGATATTTTGGTATGACGCCATGAAAACATTCGAATATAAATCTGTGGGTGCTCAATACTTTTTGACATTTATCTTTGCTAGAAGCTGCAATAAGAATATAACCATTATTATGCTGATTTTTAGAAAAAAATCTTGTGGCGTAAAATATGTCTAACATCGCCATTTTCATTAGCTTCATAGAGATTATGGACGGGATAATCTCTCCAAGCCATTATATATAAGTAAATTTGTCTCTCTAATTCGACAGTCATCATTTGTGTGTAAAATAATTATATAATGGCATGGTAATAATATCATCTAAAATCTTCAAGCATCTTTTTGTGTAAAACATTATATAAAGGGCAGAGAGCACGGTAACAAATGTGTTTTCTTGCACTACAAAACTTAGTGTATATGTAAAATAGGTAGTAGGGAAACACTTTTACTTGTTTGAGCAGGCCAGACCGAGCGCCAGCAAACAAAATAGTATGTTTTCATACCGCTATTTTACCATACTGCTACTAGTTCATTAAAATTTAGTGTTAAAATAAAAGTAAAGAACGAGAACTTTTCTGATAAATACTATGGACACAATTTGCCATACCATAATCTAGTTATGTTTATTTTTTTAATGCAATACATTCATCATTATGAGCTGAAAGTGCTAAAACATGTGTCCCTCAATGTCATCCACCCTTGTTTATGGACAATATACAAATTCAGGACGTTGATAGTTTCAAGGATCTTGGTTTACATTTTGATGGCAACGGCCAATGGCATACTCATATAACAGAAATATTCTAAATTAACTAATGGTCCAGAATTCTTATATATTACCTACTGACTGGAATTAAGCTTTTCGCATATCAATTCTCGTGAACTTAACTTTTCGCATATCCATTCTGACGGTGTAGAGCTTGTGGGCAGTATGTTCGTACCAATAACAAAACGTTTTACATGTGTGAAGTAAATAAACAATGTCATTTTTGTTGCCAAGTCGTCGAGTTGGATCATCAATGTCATATTTATAAATATGACAACGAACCAGAGGAATTACTGAATGACGATCAGAACAAAAAATAAATAAAGAAAACAAACAAAAAAATGTATGGATTTTATATTTTTTGACTCTGAACGTTCTAAAGAGACTGGAAGTCACATTCCTTATTTGTGTGTGTCTCATCGAGCTTACAATGACTGCATTCAAAAACCTGTATTTTATCAGTGTCGGAACTGTAGCATGATAACAGGGAGGCCAGTCATTGTAGGATGACCACATTCTAAAGTGCATTTCCAACAAGACTTCTAACTACTCTCGAGATAAAAGTCAAGATACGTGTTATGTCTTTCAAGAGAATGGACACTGGGCTCCAGAATACAAGCAGAAGAAACAGCAGAAGGCGAACCCATGCCAGTGAAGAAATTCAAAAAAAGAAGGACAGTTAAAAAAAGAAAGATGTTTTTTGTGATGTGTTTGGAAATTTCATTGTGCTTTTTTTTATTTGTTTCTTTTAGTGTAGATAAGATAACAGACATACACATGCGCACACACACACATTTGATAATGAAGGGATTTTGGTATTTTGTTTGATTTGGCAATCATGTGACTAGTATATCTTTTCCAAGAGATCTAGGTGAGCCCTGAAAAAGACCATTTGGGTTTTGAAGAAACAAAAAATGGTGTTGGTTTGTTTTTTTGAAATGTCAAATATGTTTGTATTTCGATTGCAGCAGTAATCCTATGCCCTTGATAGAAGGATATTTGTCTGTAGTTTTGCCGTTTACAAACTTTAACAGAAAAATATTACAAGCGCAAAAGGAAAAACCTTCAGCTTCACGCCAAATTCTGACTTCATTTAATAATGTGACAAATTTTTTTTTAACTATGATCTCAATAACTCCTGGGCCATATTTCATTAATCGTACGATAAAACATTTGTAACAAGTGAACTGACATTGTGTAAAGTCAGTCAGGGTACTAAATCTATAGTAGCAGATCTTACATTTTTTCACAAAATGCTGAAGAACCAAAATCTGTCTCATAAAGCATTGGCATTGCAACACACTTTCTGCCATTGTCTTGGTAAAAACGAAAAACAGTATTATAAAATCCCCACTTGGTTTCATAAAACATTAATGTCAATGAAGGCTATGTTTATAGAGCGAAATTCCCATGTTAAATTCTCCTTGTACCCATAGTGCCATATCCATGTTAAATTCCCCTGGTACTCATAGCGCCATCTCCATGTATATTCCCGTTAGTCGCCATAGAGACCCATACATATCAAACCTATGGACATTTTAACATTACATTTCCGTTAGAGGCCAGACCGACCCAGCATGTTACAGTTCACACTAGACACACCCATAATGTTACATTGTTACATTTCCCCGCAGAGAGACCCATAATGTTACAATGTTATATTTACCGCAAGACAGGCTCATAATGTTAAACCTATGGAAAAATGTTTAACATAGGATTTTCCATGTTGTCTCCAGAGTGACATGTTGCCGTTACTCCTATGTTAAAACTTAGTTTAACATAGGTTTTCCCATCGTTAGTTTAACATAAGATTTCCCATCTTGACGCCAGAGTGTAATATAATGTTAAAGCTATGGTCAAATGTTTAACATAGGTTTTCCCATCTAGATGCCATATCGACACACACACACACACACATGTTAATCCTATGGAGAAAACAAGATTTAACGTAGGATTTCCCATCTTGAGGCTATATCGCCGTCCTATACTACTGCTAGATCTGCATTGTCGTCACTTTTATTGATTATCTTTGCATAAGAGTTCATATGGGAATTCCTACATAGCAGATCTACGCCTTCGATTTACTTAATCCACTAAAACGATTTATTATTCTATTATCCAAATTTAGTAAAATTGTTCGAACGATTTACTAATCCTTTTGGACGAATTACTAATACGTTATAACGATTTACTAATCCGTTTGAACGATATATTAATCCCTAAGAACGATTTACTAATCTGTTAGAACGAAGTAGTAATCCGTTAGAACGAATTGTCAATCCGTTCGAACGATTCACTGATTCGTTATAACGATTTACTAATCCGTTTGAACGGCTTATTAATCAGTTATAACGATTTACCAATCCGTTCAAACGAATTAGTAATCTGTTAGAACTATTTAATTTTTATTTTTCAGTGGCACTACATCAACAGCGTAACTCTCAGTTTTTAATCAAACGATAAACGACAAAATTCGTATTTTGATAGCACTCTTGTCGTCAATTATATAGTTCCGTTTTTTCTGTTGTATCTAATGAAGACATTACTTTTGTCAAGACCGAAAGGGTGCGGGTTCGAATCCTACCACCGGACCAGCCTGTGTCAGCTACCGTGGTGTGTTCTTGGGCAAGGCACTTTACTCCAATTGCCTCGGCACTAAATAACCTACTTGTGTTGCTGTGCCGTAAAGGACTAAACCAAACAAAAACGTTTGTCAAACAGATCATATTGTTTGGAGCCAATACTAATTCTCATGTCAGTTATATGTAGTTCCTATTCTGACAATTACGGGTAAGTCGAGTCCAACAGCAGACTGCACAGACCCAGATCTTTCGTCGCATATTGGGTCGGCAGATCTGGGTCTATGCAGTTTATTAGGAGTAACTAGTAGAACACACAACATAGACCTTGATCTGCCGGCGCATTATGTGACGGCAGATCAGGGTCTATGTTGTTTGCAGTTGAACTCGACTTATAAGCGAGTATATTACACTACTTTTACAAGGAGGTAGCTTAGTATAAGAATTTTCTTCGTGTTGCGATATCATCAGTGATAATTTGATTGGTTCTTAGTGTTGCTATATCATCAGTGATAATTTGATTGGTTTTTCGTGTTGCTATATCATCAGTGATAATTTGATTGGTTCTTCGTGTCGCTATATCATCCGTGATAATTTGATTGGTTCTTCGTGTTGCTGTATCATCAGTGATAATTTGGTTGGTTTTTTGTGTTGCTGTATAATCGGTGATAATTTGATTGATTTTTTGTGTTTGTGTATTACACTGGTCTACAGCCAAAATGCTTCTGCAATAAATGTTATCAAACTTTACTAATTCTGGGTCACTGAGAATGAAAATGATGCTTAAAATTGTTGATTGGCTCTAGTTTTAAAGATATGATACTGGGTCAGTATATACGACCCTTGACTTGGGAATGGCGGACGATAAGTGAGTTATAAAGGGAAGGGATCTCAGTTTAAACCAGAAATGACTAAAATACATCTTTGACTGGATCTATTAATAAATATATGACTGAGTTTGGACAGTAGTTGCTTTTTAGGCAAAACAATGAATGATGCAATCTGAAGCTGGTATTGCGTCGTACATGATATGAATTGCATCATGTTATTCCTATAAGTCATGGATGATGCAATCATAACTAAGCTTACATCACTTTGCTGAAGAAATTGCCCAATATCAGCTCTACAAATCATACAGTGTCGTGCTCTCTTATTTGTCAGTGTTTGATTTTGCAAAGGGACTCATTTCTGTTTAGCCAAAGTGAGCAGAGATGCCTCATACTTGTGTGAACAATGCAGATAACTTATGCTATGTTTGTGGTGAAGTGACTTTTGCATCACAAAAGCGCAGTATAACCACTATGGTTAAGAAAGCGTATCACCTTTATTTTGGATGCAAAATTGGAGATCATGACAAGAGGTGGGTCCCACACATATGTGCAACACTTGTGCAACAAATCTTCTCCAGTGGTTGAACAGGAAAAGGAAATTTATGCCTTTTGCAGTGCCAATGATTTGGAGAGAGCCAACAGATCATATCAGCAATTGTTACTTCTGCATGGTGTCTCCAGTTGGGAAATGTGTGTCAAAGAAGAAAAAGTGGACTGTGCATTATCCAAACATTCCATCAGCTATACATCCAGTACCCACGGAGAAGGACTGCCGATTCCTGATGCACCAGAATCATTCTCACTTGAGTAAGACGAGAAAGAGGAAGAGGATGAAACTTCTACTCCTGAACCATCAATGTCACATGACCCATATTTTCTCCCATCCTCCTCCTTGAACCACACCTCATAACACAAGCTGAACTGAATGACCTTGTCAGGGATTTGGAACTACCCAAGAGTAAGGCAGAGCTGTTGGACTCCAGACTACATCAGTGGAATCTCCTGGCAGGTGATGTTAGGGTTTCCATGTTCCGTGACCGTCAAAAGGATCTTGTCCCATTCTTCTTCATGGAAGGTGATCTTGTAGCCTCCAACAACATCGATGGTATGATGGCAGCCCTCAACATCATTCATGATCCAGATGAGTGGAGACTGTTCATTGATTCATCGAAGACGAGTCTTAAAGCTGTTTTGCTGCATAATGGCAGTGTTTTGCCATCAATTCCAGTTGTTCATGCAGTCCATATCAAGGAAACCTATGAAAACATGAAACAACTTTTGAGGTGCATGAACTATGACCAACATCAGTGGCAGCTTTGTGGCGATTTCAAGGTTCTTGCTCTATTGCTTGGTCTGCAGACTGGATACACAAAGTACTGCTGTTTTCTCTGCGAATGGTATAGTCGTGCGAGAGATTCCCACTACATCAAGAGAGATTGGCCACTCCGACAGTCATTGGAGCCTGGGATGAAAAGTGTTCAGCATCCACCACTTGTTGAATCAAGGAAGATTTTGTTACACCCTTGCACATCAAGCTGGGTCTGATAAAGAACTTTGTCAAGACCATGGACAAAACACAAGCAGTGTTTCAAGTACCTCCGTAGGAGAATTTCCAAGGTTAAGTGAAGCTAAGATAAAGGAAGGTGTCTTTGTTGGTCCTCAGATTCGTGAACTTCTTCGAGATGATGCATTTCACCGTGCACTGCGTGGCAAGGAAAAGACGGCATGGAAAGTCTTCCAGTTAGTGGCAACAAATTTTCTCGGAAACAGCAAGGCATACAAATACATGGAATTGGTGGAAACCTCCTCATGGCATACAAAAGCCTTGGTTGCAACATGTCACTAAAGATACATTTTTTGCACTCTCATCTAGATTTTTTTCCACCGAACTGCGGAGCAGTGAGCGACGTGCACGGCGAGTAATTTCACCAGGACATTGCAACAATGGAGAAACGCTATCAGGGAAAATGGAGTCCATCAATGCTTGCAGATTATTGCTGGACAGTGACAAGAGATGCTCCATTTAATGAATACAAGAGACAAGCCAAGAAGCGCCGAGTAGACACTGAATAAGGACTAAAATATGTACTTTTATTTATATAACCCTTTTGCTGTTTTTTAAAGTGTTACAAAAACAGGACAGGTGAAATATTATCATGTAAAGCAACCATAAACACATGAAAAGACCTAGGTTTACAATTTATGATTAAAAGTGTACTATGTACACAATATACATAGACGTAAAATGTAAAAACTTAAATATCTTTGAAACAGTATCCAATCAGTTGTTTTAATTGTTATATTTGAATTCAGCACATCAAAATCCCTAATAAATAGCATATTTTATCTCTGAAGCAGACGACTTCTAAAAAATTGTAGACCAGTGTTATCAGTGATAATTTGGTTGGTTTTTCGTGTTGCTGAATCATCAGTGATAATTTCGCTGGTTCTTCGTGTCGCTATATCATCAGTGATAATTTCGCTGGTTCTTCGTGTCGCTATATCATCAATGATAATTTCGCTGGTTCTTCGTGTCGCTATATCATCAGTGATAATTTGGTTGGTTTTTCGTGTTGCTGAATCATCAGTGATAATTTCGCTGGTTCGTCGTGTCGCTATATCATCAGTGATAATTTCGCTGGTTCTTCGTGTCGCTATATCATCAGTGATAATTTGGTTGGTTTTTCGTGTTGCTGAATCATCAGTGATAATTTCGCTGGTTCTTCGTGTCGTTATATCATCAGTGATAATTTCGTTGGTTCTTCGTGTTGCTATATCATCAGTGATAATTTGATTGGTTCTTCGTATGTTACATTTTATGCTTTTGTTGGAGTAAATATTGTCTAAGTCAACGACTATCGATACAAATTACATTACAAACTAAACAAATGTCGGGTGCATGTGACAGTATAGACTATATATCATTATTTTTAGGCGACCTATCAGTTTGATAATGATAATAACGCTAACGATTATAATAATAATAATAATAATAATAATAATAATAATAATAATAATAATAATAATAATAATAATTATTATTATTATTATTATTATTATTATTATTATTATTATTTTTATTATTATCACAACCACCACTACTATTACTACTGCTGATGGTTGTTCGACAGCTGCTAATAGTTTTTATTTGCTCTTTTCCCTAGGTGTATGATTTTTAATTCCTCGAGGCAGTATTATATTAGTTTGTCAGGGCTCTTTACACCGTCGCAAATGTTTTACAAAGAACAATAGAAAAATACGTACAAAGTTTAAAAAAATATATACCAAGCACACATATTATAGCATTCTCGTTCTTGCTATTATCATTGTTGTTGTTACTATTATTGTTACCTTTACTACTACTACTAAATTTTTTTTTTCAGTGGACTTTCGCTGATGCGGACAGGGAGATATTTAGATACATCTTTTATACACAAGGAGCCGGCCTCTTCTTTGGCTTTTTAATAGGTGCCATGTTATCGGACCTTTTCGGTCGGCGTAGGATTTTATTTACATTCTATATGTTGATGTGTGTGTGTCAGTGCTTGACTGCAGTATATGACATGTGGCTTATATTCCTGGTCACTCAGGCGCTTGCTGGACTATTTGCAGGTAAGAGATTTTTTTATTAAGTGTAAACGTGCACTGTCATATCTATTCCGAGTTTACTCTGACCTATCCCACTCAGTGTTAGATATTTAGACGGTTATGTTAATGTGCAACCATGTGGTAGCGACATAGGGTAGTCGCTTTACACAGTAGTGTCTAACATAATTAGGCGACCCAACCTGTCTAAAACTGATAAGTAGTTGTTTTTGATCTTGTTTTTTTTTTTTCTTTTTTTTTTTTTTCTTTTTATTTTTTCAACTTCTCATTCATAACAATTAAAACACAGTTTGTATCTTTAAAAAGCCGACGCAAGAGTAAAAAAACAACATTGTTTTGCAGACTTGATTTCATACCAGGCCATTTCTAACATCGTTTGGTCACGTGATCCCAAATTTACCGAGGCGAAATTACCTTACGGTCTAATAGATAGTCATTCTGTTATACAACTGAAAGGATGGCTACAATGTCATTTAGGCTATATTCCTTTAATACATACAATAAAGGTCACTTTACTGGAGTGCAATACACTTCTTAGAGTATAAGTGTCACACAATAAGTACAGGTTTTTGGTCTAGCTAATAAATGGTATATAAATTGTGGACTTTGAGATGAAATCAAGCTATAGAATTTTTCTTAAGATGAACGGGCACACCAATGTTTATCTTTCTCTAATATCTTGGCAATTTTATTTATCGTCATGAACTAATAGTAAATTTTTTCTGGAACAGAAGTTACAAAAACTCTCTGAAGCAATGTCACCTTTATATCTACCTGCCACAATATTAAGTTTATGTCTAGAACAAAATATAGAAAAGTCCAGAGAAATGTAAAACGGTAATAATCTGCACAGATATTTCTCAGCATTCCGTAATACCTTGTATTCTTTATAATACATAGATTTTGTTGACTGATTTACCTATTTATGCCAATTTTGACACATACAATCTTTTTAATGTCTGAAAACATGAATGCTTGAAAAGTTTTAAATCGCTCGATAAAACTTTAAATAATCATCAGGAATTCCTCTACCACGGCTGTATAAATTTAATTATAACTATGTGCCATGGGATTTTTCTGACGATTTCTTTCTTCTAAATAATTATTATTGAGATTGCCATTAATAATCAAATTCGTTTAGATTTCGACCATGAAACGGACGAACAGAGGTAAGTTCATATATGTTGGTAAGTAAAAGAATAGACGTAATAATAAAATGAATGAAAGAATGAACAAACGAATGAACGAACGAACAATAAATGAATGTAAGAAAAGATAGACAAATATAAGAATTGCAAAATATATGAATTTACACACGAATGAGAATAAAGAAGAGGATAATAAAGAACCATAACATCTCGCAAAACGGACATTATAATTGTACTGAAACCAGGAATGGAAATACAAGATGCAAATTAGAACAATGAACGGAAGTTACTATTGAATAGTGGTTTTATTTGCTGTTTTTATTAGACCGAACAATAAAACAATATCTTCTTAGCCGATAAATCACTAATCTCCCCAAATTAGAGGACTTCAAGACTATAAAACAAGTCTTTATTTGTTTTATCTAGTAAATCTGGTTAATATTTTTTAATTTGAGTGTTATTTTGTACACATTGATATGAACAGAGCAACATAGTTCACAGAGTAAAAGACATAGTTCAGCGTAAGCATCACATTGTGTACACTCCAATTTTGTTCTGTCTGCCCGAAAGCAATATGGCGGTGCACACTAGGTATTGTGGGTAAATGGCATCAAATTCTATTTATAGCAACAAGGTGAATTCGTAACCTGCCCTATTGTGTTCGAATGAAGTCGCGAAACTTTGGCGATCATATGACTAAAAGAGCTTTTATTTTAAAGAAACGAATCTTTTCCTACTTACTAGATAATTGACTCATGTGTCGGTTTATTAAGGTTAAAATTATGTTCTAATTGTTATATCTGAGACGATAGTAGTAATACTTATCGATTGCAGGCAGGAAGGGTTCGTTACAAGGTTGCTTAATTATTCTAGCTTTTGTGTAAAGCGACTTCTCCTTGCTCTACATGATATCGATACTCTCTCATGTCGACGATGCAGCAATGCCAACATGGACACCTACTTTCGAAAATCCGTGGGGATATGCAGCTAAGCTGCAGACTTCTAGTTGAGGGTTACATTCCCAAAATAGACACAAAGCTTGGGTACATCTACAACAATTCATATCCTAGCTGGCGATTGAACTGGCTATCGGTCCATTGGAACTTCAGTTATTTAGTAATGCAATAGTTATTTGACAGATGCCACCCTCGTCAGAGAAGTCAATTACAATACGTCAAATGTTCCGATATTAAGCTATGGATTTATGCTCAAAAGATTTCGAGGAGGGTTATGGTCTGTTATTCGTCAGACAGTATCCCTTTTGTTTCTATATGCATATGTCTCATATTTCTACCCTCATATTGTAAAACGATCAAAACAAGTTAGCCATGGACAAAACTCTGGTCATCAATAGTTATAATCATATCTGCCTTTGAGATTTGCTTTGGCAATAATTCTTTATGATAATCATCTGGAACAAAAAAATACACAATCGTTAGGATGCGGAACAGATATCAACCAATCGAATTCCTTATTTCAATTTGCTTCTTTGTGAAACGTCTATGTCCGGTGTGCAAAGATCTTGGTAAATCAGTTTAGTTGAATTCTTTGTAGAAAGGATACATATACTATGTTTAATTTATTATAGACAGGCGTGTAATTAAGAAATATTGTAATAGTATGTGCCATCTTTCGTAAACAAAGAAAAACATCCTACCCAATAGGTAAAAAAGAATTGCTTGAAATGTGAACTTTCTCCAGCTTTGATCAGAAAGGACCCTTTGGTACTTTGTTTCTACCGAGAGATATTCTGTTCAAAGACTGGTCCTCTTGGTGCCCAAATATGTCAGTTTGATTTCTTTTTTTCTTTTTTTAAATACAATTTCATACCTTAAACTATTTATATAACAATTCCTCTTTACAAACTTGGTGTTAAATTACTGAATCATCATGGGTAAACATGTTAGTTACTTTAACAACTGAAAATTTACATTTTCAGTTTTTGGGCGGATGGAAGAAAACAACAAAAACAGCTGTGCAACAAATAAATAACATCATTCATGTGATATTCTAACAAAAATCAATGCATTGATGTTGGTATCTTTTGCTGATCATAGACGATTTCAAAGGGGAATTTCCCCATGCACGTTTACTACTAGTGTATGAGATGTATATAGACCTGTGTATCTGCAAATTAAATTCCAACACAACGGATTGCTTGCAGTCCCCACTCATGCTGAAACTATGTTCTGGCAAAGACAATTCCAACACAACAGATTGCTTGCAGTTCCCACTCATGCTCAAACTATGTTCTGGCAAAGACAATAGTTCCAATCGAAAATGGAAGACAATATGGTGCCGACTTATCAACCTGCGCTGATACCGAATCTTATTTGATCAATATAGTCAAACATGGTTACCTTATGCTCCGGTTTCATATTGCGATAGAAATGGTTCAAAATGACCTTAACCCTGCTGGCTATTTGCCGTGCGTCCGTTAAAATGTTTATACATTTTGTTTTGCTAAATAAACTGCAATTGGACTGGAAACAAATTTTCGCAACTAAACTCAGTATATCTCACTCTTTATTTTTTTCTGAAGGTGACAAAGTATTCACACATTCTAAAAAAAAAAGTAGAATCACAAAGAAAATGGAAAATCCAAAAAAAGCCATCAAGAAGTGGGGAGAGAAATTATCTTAACATGTAAAACATTGTCGACATTTTTATATTTTGACGAAGCCCATGTCGTAAACACAACCTTTTACATATTTATTTTCTTATTCATTTGAAATGTAATAATTTTCAACGTATGTTTTTTCCCAGTTTTGAACAGGATACAGTTTATGGAAGTACTAGCGGGAAGATACAATTCGTCAGTTCGACACAAAACCTTTGAACTTAACAATAAATCAATTTACCAATATGGAGGAAGATAGGAAGATATGCTCCCGCCCTCCCCCCTCCAATAAAAAGCATAACTATACACATATTCCAGTAGAATTTGCATGCAATATAGGAAAATTTTAAAAAAATTATCACTCCTGTTTCTCGGGAGATGAAGAACTTTCTCATTTATATTATACTTATCATATATTTTATAAGCCGCCATTTATATAAAGATAAATATTACGCTTAACCAAAATTTCATTTATTTTCGTCAAGTGTGCAAACAAGTTCTAAAAACTTCCACAATGGGCTGGTTTCTGTTGGGAAAGAAGCCGAAATACCCGAAGAAAGCACCAATTCCGTATAGATGACAACCAAACTATGTAACTTTTTTAAATGAGATTACTTTAAAATTTAACAGAAAAAAAGACTTTTTTCCCGAAATCACTTCAGTACGGCCAAATAATCGTACAAAGTAAAAATATTTTTTGTATTTCAACAGATATTACATCAATGCTACTCAAATACGTTCTCCAATCGGAACCCTCACGGCTTTTACTGTCATTCAGTGGAAAACATTCCGTGGTTAATTTTCGACAGAATAATCAAGTATTCTCAATTTATATGTGGTAATCCAATTTTTAAACAAAAATGACGCTCTTCCTTATTAATACTGAGGTGCGCATCCTGGCACAAATGATTTGGTTCTTTGAAACAAACGAGGAAAATAAAAACTCTTTACTTCTGATAATACTTATAGTAACTGTTTGACTGACATTTTCAGTTACATGACACCGGATAGGAACACAAAACACCAATCATACTGCGAATTTATTATCATAGACATATGTCATTTTTAATTATAAGCATATTTGCCATTTGTGTATGTAGCTTTTGGTTGGATGAATGTGGTGTCAATTCAATAAACTGTTTCCCTCTTCACACACGTCAGGAATGTACTGAACTGGAAGACGTAAGTTGCAATCGATGATAATGATCGCAGAGGTACCTTATCATCGGATTCTGATATTGATGATTTAGTCACTGGTGTCATAATTAGAGGCCAGCTTGATGGTTCTGATATGACATAATTGGAAAGACTTCTGATGACCCTAATGTGGACAACAAGTTGGTGTACATCCTTGACCATCCGATAGATACAAGGCCTCAGACCACGAAATCAGAGCTTCCTATCATAGCCATACGTACCTGTATAAAGATGGTTCGAAAGATGGAGACAAAGTTGGAGCTGCCATTGCATCACCCCATGGTACCATCTCGATCCGGTTACCGGACAAAGAATTAATTTTTACTGTAGAAATTGCATCCATACTCAAAGCTTTGAATTAAGTTGAAACCTCTCAACAACAACAACAACAAAAATTGCATCATCTTTTCGGATTCCCTATCCACGTTGAAAGCCTTGCAGAATCTTAAATCTGTTAACCCGTTAATATCCAAGACATTACAGAAACACGTTGTTCTCATACAGTCTGGGAAAAAGTATTCTGTACTGTTTGGTTGCCTAAGTCACGTTGGCACAAAGGGTAATGAAAGTACCGACAAAGCAGTCATGTTCGTCATCCTTTTCAAAATTCAAAATATGTGGAATGAAAACTCCACAAAGTTAAGAACATCAAACCCACTATTGGAAAGTGGCATCCCTTGTATAGAACAACTCGCAGAGGTAAGATGGTATTATGCGATCGCGTATCGGACACACATACCTGACTCATGTTTACCTCCTGAAGGGTGAACCTCAGTGGCAGCGCGACGGTTTGAGGCTCGCGTATCGGACACACAAACCTGACTCATGCTTACCTCTTGAAAGGTAAACCTCAGTGGCCGCGCGAGGGTTTGAGGCGCCGGGGGCAATGTTTTTTAATGGCGCCCCCTCCACCGAGGCTCCCGGGGGCAATGTTCTTTAATGGCGCCCTTATTTTACCACAGAGAACAGTTTTTATGTCAGTTGCCAACCTCCAACCCCCCCCAACTAATCCCTGAAACCGAGAGCTGGGGGGGGGGAGCTCCCGACGGCACCCCCCTGCCCGGCGCCCGGGGGTAATTGCCCCCCACCCCACCCGCCTCGCGCCCCCATTGGTTGTAGGTCTGATGATTTTGCCAACTATGGGTAAATTTGTGCCAGGTTGCCGGGTTAACAGAGCCGTTTTCTTATTGACTGTATACAAATTACGGATATTGATCGCTATTTTTAATGTATTAATGTACGCAAAAACTAGAATGAATATATGTAATGGATTTTGTGTGTGATATAATTTCAGTTATATTGTCCTTAACAGGTGTAAAATTTAATTATAAGGATTAATCAATTTATTTTCGTAAGTTCAGTGAAGTATGAACCGAAGAACTATGTGCAGGACTGTATGAATCTGCGCATTGTACCGAAAAAAAAAGAAAAAAAAACGCTGTGCAAATTTTAGTATGATCCTTTTCGCGGATTCGGACAGTTTTTTGCAAAGCGTTTCCTATCATACTTCACTGAATTAAAACAAATAAATGGTGAATCCTGATATAGCAACTACGTTTGCATATTCTGATTTGTACCATTGATGACGATACAAAATTGTTTGAAAACAAAAATATTAGCTAATATTTAGCTTCTTTTACGACCGTACAATATTTTATCAAAATCAAGGCAGTAAATTCTTTTTTTTCTTCTTGTTTTCCTCTCTTTGGTCTTTAGAAAAGAAATCCGTAATTGTTGCATTGAAGGATATTGCAAGTGGATTCTTCTAAAGGTGCCTGGACAAATTAAAAATAACGGACTAAAGAAGTTTCTGATGATCGTTAACGTCGTTTGAGATATAATTGGTGATATGAGGTTAAAGTTAACCATACCTCAGGAGTTTGAAAATTAAATGAATTCTTCCCTTTGATGAGAGGATTTGTACTTTTCTATTTTTGTTTTAAAGCATTACTATATATAATTTTGAAAAATCAGGGTAAACTCGGAATTAGTAAAATATGGACAGCGTAGCAAATTTTCTTACTTCCTTTCTTCCTTCAATTTTCGCGCTTGTACGAGCAGCAGTGGTAGTTACAATTTAAAACACAGACAGAGCTTGCCATACCATACAGACAGTATTTGCCCATTATTAAAGTGCCCAAAACATAAAACTTAATGAATTTGTCATTCAGAGCAATTTTGGTTCGTAGTGTGTAATGCTAAATCATTTTAAGCATTTATCAAAACTTATTCTTTGCGAATCTCAGGCAAATAGTTGCCCATACAGTGCATCTGGGGATTAGTACTTTTGCTACACGCTTTCAGTCCTGGCACCATGTACTTGCTGTCTGCAATAAAAATTAATTTAAACCCTGAAAGATTAAATATATTTAAATATTAATAATGGAAATTATGTAAGATCATAATGTATATTCACCCAATTTTTAGTTCCGCTGGCCGTTAGGCCTAGAGAGCTCATGAATTATGTTATGGCTCTGAGTCCGTCGTGTGTCATCTGTCCTGCGTCGTCTGTCCGTCAACAATTGCTTGTTACCACTCTGGAGTCCATATTTTTGATCCCATTTCAATCAAACTTGCTATATGGGCAGTGGATGCGCGAGGATTCAAGGCGCCCGGGGGCAATATTCTTTAGTGACGTCCCTACTTTGCTCCCGAGTACAGTTTGTATGTCAGTTGCCAACCTCCAAACCGCCCTCCTCCCGTCTACGCCTCGGTTACAGCTAAAAAAAAAGCTTCCGACGGCGCCCCACCCCACTCGCCCAGCACCAGGGGGCCAATTGGCCCCCCCCCCCCCCCCGTAGCACCGCCACTGGTGAACCTCGAACGGAATGTATATTCCGACAGTGGAATACATTCTTGTCGATTGTATCGATTTCCACCCTGTGAGACTGAAGTATTTTGACGTTGACTGCTTGAAGAAACTGTTTGAGGGATATACCACCGGAGAAAATCTTGGACTTTTTAAGGGAATGCGGTATATACACCAAATTTTACTCATGTTTAAAGGATTTTATACGTGTTACCTTTATCTGTTATTTTATAATCATTTTACATAATTTTAACATCTTTAGGTTTTATATATTTTATCTCATTGTACTTATATTTACATTTTTTAAACTTTATGAAAATTTTATAGAAAGTTGCATTTGCATGTTGTTGAATGAAATCAGTAGGGTGTAAAATGTCCCTGTTTTCTGGGTCATGCAGACGCTTTTTGGTTACTTCCTCTGCCTTAGTTTCTTTACATTAGTATTACACAAAAACGAGCCACTCAACCCATGATGAAACCTTGCACGATTTATTGAACTAATGTGGGTTAATGTATAGCAAAAGTGATGGAGGTCTATCAGTTATGGTAAAAGTGGCATATTGTTGCATGCTTATAAACGAATTGTCAGCTCCAATCAAAAGTGTCCATTATGCCAGTTTGCCCACAGTATAAGCATGTATGAATCTCACAGAAATGATACAGAAACTACGTGTTGTGAACATAATTTTTTAATTTTTTTGTTTTGTCATTCGTTAAAATATATTCTAGTTTCCATGCATGCTTTTTTCAGCGCTATTACGGCCATTTGAACATCACTAAGTTTCCGATTCTAGTACTAGCGGGGACATAAGATTGGTCAAATAGACACAAAACCTAACAAACAATTTATCAGTTTGGAAGAAGAGAGGAAGACATGCTGTAAACATATATAATCATAGGGACATTCCAAACGAATTAGACGGAAATGGGGAAAATGTTGAATCACGCCTCGATTTCTCGGTAGACGAAGAACTCGATCTTTTAATAAGGCGAATACTATTACCTACCAAACACTTTACAAGAAGGTACTTTGCCATTTGTACAAAGAGGAGCATAACTTTGGAGGAAACCGAAAGACCTAAAGAAAACTACTACTTGTATGTAAACGACCACTGAACTATGTACATCAGGCATGTCAAACATACGTCCCGCCAGACTAATTATTTATTATTATTATTTATTATTATTTATATCAAATCTGGCCCGCCATAGCAAATGAGTTTGACACCACTGATGTACATTGTGAAATAAAAATAGTTTTAAATTTAAAATTAAAATGATTGATCATAATATTACCTTTTTTGTCCGAAATCACTTCAGTACGACTGGATGATACAAAAATAAAAAGATTACTAGAATTCCGACATCCATGCAACCCAAATATGTTCTCCAACGGCCTTTACCCTCATTAAGTGTATTAAAAAAATTCTTAGGATAAATTTTTTGCTTTAAAATCCAACAGTGTTATGTGTTAATACCCTGTGGTACGAAACGACGCCCATACTTATTTATCGCGCGATTCACCTCCAGGCATAAACAATTTGGTCCTTTTAAACCAACAGAGATAGCTTCTAATAATAGTTATCTTAACTGTTTGACGGACATTTCCAGTTTGATGACACCAACACAAAACGGCGATCGTACATGGAATTTGTCATCATTGATACACGTACATGTATGCTATTTTTATAAATCACTGCGTTAATGACGTTTTATATCCGATCGTCCAAATGTCGAAATGGCAGCACCATTTTGGGCATAGAAATTTGTTTCAGGCATATCCATCATTTCTGTATATATTTTTTTGATTCCATGAGTATGGTGTCCATTTGATTGACAGTTTAATTCTTCACAAATGCTAGGACTGCACTGAACCAGAAAGAAGTCAGTTGTAATTGGAAAGAGCAGACGAGACTGTCTGCGGTGTGGCATTATCAACAGATTCCGATGTTGAACATGATTTAGTCATTTATGTCATGATTAGATGCCAGCTTCGTGATTTTGATATCACATGAAATGAACGCATTCCAGTGACCTTACTTTGGACAACAAATTCATGTAAATCCTTTATCATCCGATTGATACATAAGAGAATTGTCAATTCTGATTGTAACAGTGTCAGTAGTGCCTCCCTGTGTCATTACTTTTAGAATGGACACATGATTTTGAGTTACACTTGACTTATCGTAGGAGATAACACTACTCAGCATAGAGCTTTCATTCACCACAAGCAGGCGCCATTTGCAGAATTTAGAGACTGACCATTTAATTTTCAGGGGGGGGGGAGGAGGTGCTAGGATTTTCTTTTGAACCATGATATTTGTTTCTTTTACCTGAATATATATATATATATATAAACTATAAACTAATATAATGGATATAATTAGTTCCTTTTTGTCTATAACGCAGCGCGAGAAGAATATTTTTTTCAAGCTATTTGAGGGCCGGAAATTTTTTTACAAAATATCCAAGCCCGCCCCCCCCCCCCCCCCCCCATTAAATTATCGGCTACTTTGTAGAAAATATGTATAGCTTTTCAAAATGAGAATAGAAGTTTCATGATACATATTATACAAAAACACAAACGAGGTACACAGAGCGAATTCAATATTGATACGTGCATAGTTTTTAGATCAGTGTATGTACCTTTTTATTTGAACGTCAGTATTTCAAAATGGAAGCCAAATTTCGGGCACATGAAATTATATATACCATATTTGTGTATATCTTTTCAACTGCTGAGTATGGTGCCATATTGACTGTTGTGCTCTTCACAAATGCCAAGAATGCACTGAACCAGCAGACCTCATTTATAATCGGAAAGAGCAGACGAGAGTGGCCGCAGTGCAAAATTATCATCGGATTCCGATACTGAACATGATTTAGTCATTTTTATCATAATTAGATACGAGCTTGCTGATTTTGATATCCATGATATAAAAGTATTCTGGTGACCTTATCTTGGACAAGTAGGTATAACTCCTTTATCATCTAGTAATTACATAAGAGAATGGTCAGTTCTGAAGAGTGTCCGTTATGCTGCCCACTACATAAGAGTATATGACCCTGATACAAATTTAATGATACATAAACTCATTTTAAAGTGGCTGTTGTGTCTCTATCTGGCCCAATCAGATTTCTATCACTAATGTTAGAATGGACACAATCTTTTTCGTTGATTTTGCGATGCACTGTGTTATATAAGGTGACAAAACTCTCTATCATATAGCATTCACTCTCCACACTAGCAGGCGCCATTTGCAGATTTTAGTGTCAGAAGGAAGCCAGACGTAAAATAAATGTTTCATGGAAAACTTTCTGACAAATAAATTCAATTGCAATAAAAAGTATTTAGTAGCCCTTCATTGCGAGTTAAATTTCCCAAAAATCTCGCGAGATGTAAATGAGTTTCATGAATTCTGACTGTCGGAAACCCTTTGTCCCTTAAAATAAATACTAATACTTAAAATAGGGTGCCGTATTATTCATACATTGATAAAGCAATACTTTTGCTAAGATATTTAAGTACGCAGTGAACATGATTCAAGGTTATTTATTGAACTTAATCCAGCAGGATTATGTATATACATTACGATTAAAAATATGCACACACTCGTGAAATTAACGGTTTCACAACTAGATTGATTGACTATATAAATATATAATAAATACTTCTAAATACTAATAATAAAACATATATACTTCAATACAGCTCATACCCACAATCATTTCAAATTTGATCATACAAAACTTATTAAATAAATGAATATGTATATATTAACATGTTACTATATATGATAAGATCAATCAGATTTACAGCTGAAGAAAACATAATTACAACTTCCCAAACATTGTAGTATCGAAGGAATAAACAACCATTTGTTAATTGTTCAAGATATAAACCTTGTAGATCATTTAAAATAGATGACTAAAATAACTACTTAGGAGTGAGTGCTATGGATGTAGGAACAACACTGATCGTAAATGGACGACAATTGACCCTCGTACATAAGTAAGATAAAAAATACTTTCAAATTATGACTTTAAAAATATTACCTGAAAATATTATCGGTATTTTGACTGATGGTATCTTAATTCGTTCTCAAATACCATCTCGAGTGTAATAATTGGTGAAAAACCTAAAGGTGTTCCTATTAGTTTTGCTTATATCCCGTTGTTGTTGTTGTTGTTGTTTTTTGTTTTTTGTGGGTTTTTTTTTTTTTTGGGGGGGGGGGGGGGGGGGGGTAAAGAATACAAGCTTTTCGTAATTTGATAATTTGAAACTAACAAAGCTACACCAATTGCTTCAAAAATGCGTGGCCTACATTACTTAATAAAGCTCCTGACCTGTTTTGTTCCGTTTAGAAAAATACTAACAACTGTTAAACCGATAATTTAAGTGCCATTATCTTGGATAGGAACACAGACGCTGATCACAGAGTGGATTTAATATTGATACGTGCATGCTACCTTTACAGATCAATGAATGTACCTTTTTTCTGATCACCGACATTTCAAAATGGCAGTCGAATTTCATGCACATGATATGATAGATACCAGTCTGTGTCCACATGAAATGATAGATACCAGTCTGTGTCCACTTTTGAGTAAGGTGCTTACTCTACATACCATTGTACTCTTCACAAACACCAAAAATGCATCCCGGTGATTTAGTTTAGAAGACGAATTGATGTCCATCCTTTATCATCCGGTTGATACATAAGCGAATTGTCAATTCCGATCAAAAGTGTCCGTAATGCTACTCTGGTCACTGTATAAGCATTTATTTTATACCGATCGATTTCTACCCAAAAATGAGCCAGAAGAATTTCACCCTCAAATCCCAAAAGGAGGAAAACGATAATGTCGTTTTCTGATCCCGTATTACTATACTCTCAAACGAGCCCGGAACTACTTTTTCCACGAGGTTTTCTGGTTACGACTGAACAAGCGTGAATGACTATGCCGTAGCCTCACTTGACATACAAATAGAAATGAGTAGCATTCTCTTTAACAAATGTGTATCATGCAGTTCCAACAATTTGTCCAATCCCGCTATAAACAACTGTGAAAATAATGCTGTCATTTCCATGCCAAGTCCCCATCGGAGCCTCTCACAATGACCCGCCAGAAAACAATTCAAACGCTATCAACCGAACTTCGAATAGAAACTTTCCTAGTTTTTCAGCTGGTGAAATCTGCTGTGATGCAAAATGTTACAACTGCACAATAACTGTAAATCACATATATGGGTCTACTGACCCCATGCGTTGAAGAACTCGTGTTATTAACAGTGTTAGTAGTGGAAATGAGTGACTGTTACATACGCTTCCTTTATAAAACTGATATTCATGCGCATATCAGCCGTTTCAAAAATTATGATACAATTTCTTTCAACAACATAGTTTTATTTATCTTTCTAATCTGCTATTAATGGTTAACATTTTACCATAATGTTTTCATATATGTCATAACCGTGCTGTTCTAAAATGAATAGCTCTATTAACTGTTTAACAGTGTCTGATGCTGTCGAACTGTATAACGGATGTTCTGTTTTGTACCTTTGCACCTAATATACATATTACATAACACATTAACCAAGCAATATAGTCATCCGTTACACCGTTGCTATCTTGAAGGAAAACGTATGTCGAACCTATTGGTTCATCTTTGTCTGTCATAGAATATATTTCATCAGCTGACAATTTTCTTCAGTATTTGACAGTACCTGGTCGATGGTTATATTTACGTTTGTAAGCAACTTACACAGCAGCAGGTGTAGGTTCCCCAAAACCTTAGTATACAGTTCTATGTTCGTTCGTCCTATTATCATTCAAGTATTTATCTTCTTCCCTTGAGTCCAATCCTGATGAGGCGGAATGTTAAAAGTGTTGCAGATTAAAACAAAATGTTTCAGATGTATACTATTGTTAGTTTGATTAAATCTATCCTCAATAATTTCCTACTCTGGAAGTCAATATGAAGTTTGATTACTGATTTTACTAACTCTGGAACACTTTTGTCTATTAAATGTCAGAATGAAATTCCACAACCAGATGTTGCCATCCATACAGCCCAGTTAAGGTGATTCTGCCAAATCTCATGTGACACTGTGCTATTTGTCTTTACATAATGTCATCCTTGTCGAATTTTAAAATGTAGTTATGAAAACTGTTTCACGGTTTGAATGTGAAAAATTGAGTTTCAGAATAGTATTTTGTTATCTTTACAAATGCATTTGCTATGTTAACTTGCTTAATAATAAACAAATTTCAACTCGTTATCTTTCAAAACTCTAAGTTTTTATATCCCTTAACCCTTTTGTGTATATATTATGCTTCCACTATTTAATTTAATGTTATAATGTTTTCAGTTGGATTCTGAGTGTTAAACGATTCATCACATCCTTTCCACTTCGCTTTTACATACTTTTACTGTTCACCATTTTTGTTTTTAAAATCTTTTCAACTTTGAATATGTTGTGTTTTTGGTCATACAGAGATAACTCTTGCTCGTAAAACATGCCATCTGTATCCTCTCCTTTTAAGTCTTCCAGTTAGTAAACGACTGTACCATCTAAAATAACTTACCTGAAATATTTCTTCAGCTATGAAGGTAGCCCTTGGCAAAATTGTTTTGTATTTCAAAATAGGATTGCTGCACCTAGTTTTAAATTAGGTGTTTTTGTTCCAAAGGTATTAATTTCCCGAATAACCAAATCGGTTCATATATACTTTTAATATCATTTGTTCCCATGCTTGCATCAACGGGAGTCATGTCTATTGATCTATGGCGAGTGTTATGGTAACCATCAATTAGCTTTGATAAAACGTGAACCCATTTTCGGACTTGATCTTGGGTGAAATATTTTCAAATATTGCCCTTAGAGTTCTGTTAAACATCTCCACTCATGACGTTTTATTGCCTGAGGAGTTGAAAAGAATTCAAATTTTTCCTTTTCCAACAAATTCTTATCTTTCCTGTTGTGATACTCTTTTTCTTCATAAAACTGTATCTTTTCAGCCTTTCACTCTTTGAAAGCTTCTCTAAACGTATCGTGTATGTCATCATCCTTTCCTTTTTTTTTTCATTTTTCAGATAAAGAGAATTTCGAAAAAGTCTTTATCTCTGTCACAATTAATTGGTATTTATTATTGTGTTTTTAATATGAGTGCATGTCAGCAATGTCTCCATGCTACTGATCCACATGACTGACATAAACTCTTTTGTAGGGAAATATTGTTCTCCCTTGCTTATGTAATGTGTATGTTAACTGTTCAGTTAACCATTCTTTCAATTCAGTTTTTTTTAAAAATTCTATTTTTGTCCCGTTTAATTTGTTCCCCCAATTGATTGATATTTGTATTAGCAACCGAACTTTCAGGATCGTAGTAAAGATGTCTTAAATGCTGATCTTTTTTCAGTCATTTAAAACGAAATAAAAGTATCAGATAATACTCTATGCTTGATACATTGTTTATAGGTGTTATCAGCAAGCCAACAGGAAGACCGTCTACAACAGGAACTTTTATTCTCAGCAATTTGCAACATTTCTGCAATCCTTTCAAACCAATAAATGATTTCAGATCTATAGGAAATGTGGCTTTTCCAACTACCTGTTCTTCATATACCGAGTCAACATGTGAAGTTTTAAATCTAACTTTGTCCTCCAAAAATTATATATCTGTTTCCTTTATATCAGTGTAGATTGACATTATGAAGCTTGCGAGATTTTCAAATTGTACTGTAAATTTATCCGAACACAGTATTGTGTATTTACCTACAGAAATGACGTAATTTATTCCTACCTATATTGCACTGTTTTAACCATCTTGCTATCAGGACTGACTCTACTTGTCTCGATGTTGTCATCGTTGTATCTTTTCTGAAACATTGGAGTATATCTTTTTTATGTTTGAAATCAATAAATCAGCATGTTAATTCTTGCGTGTGTTATTTTTTTTAAAGACAGTTAGCTTTTTCCACACTTTTATCCCGCACAAAATGAACAGGCATTATCTGTTGATCCTTATATTGTTGATTTTATGTTAAACTCATGAAATATTTATATCACCTCTCTCAAAACTGTTAAATTCAATAGAATTCAGTTTTGCACCATTATTTCCGGTGTGTACAAATATTAAAATTGGTATGTTGTGTTCGCTGCTCTAGTCCGCTAGTAATTAAATAAAGAGTTATTCATGCGTATATGTTATATAACATGTTGAAATGTATTCCCAATATTTTCCCCGATCAATTATCAAAATTCTGTGATAACGGAATTTGAGAATTTTAAGGCAAGATGATGTACAAGACCCGAGTAAACCAAATGTTTTCACCTACCGGAAACGTGGGTGTAGCTCGGTGTAGCCCTATGTTAAAATTATTGATAGTAACTCATCAGTCTTTCTATTGACCTACTCGCCTGGGCAAGCTCTTGTCTTACCACCCGATTATGTAACGATTCACACCTAACTGGCGATGGAATTGATCAGAGGTCCACTGGAACCTATGTTATTCAGTAGTTAATTGACAGATGAGGGGTCTGTTTAAAATGAATTCTGTATACATGAGCAATATGGCGGCTTCGCGTGATAGTCTCTTTCCTCCGAAAATGAAGATATCTATAATCCAAAGTCGAGTGATACCGTGAAATAAGTCAGTGCGTTCCTTATTCTCTGATTTGGGCTATTAAAAAATAAAAATAAAAAAATAAAAATTTATAATGCGGGATATGTTTTTTGACCTAAATCCAACCCAACCTCATTCTTATTTCAGATTTCTTGTTGAAAACTTCCAAGTACATCCATAACAACGGATCGCAGCATAGCTAAACTTCAAAGGCAATTATAGATTGACTGGTTCCCAGTCTGTAATAAAATTATTTTTGAGAAATTGTATGGTACATGCCAAGACTCATATCAATCCAATCTGTTCAAGCCAAAATGTCTCTAGTCATGCACTTTTTGACATATAACAGTGAATTAATGGTCTGTGGAATAAGTGAAGCTGAAACTGACAAATACTAATTTTCAATATTAAACAGGACGCGTAAATAACATTTATGATCACAGTTTTGAAATTTAATCGATTTTCGGCCTTTCTATCTTTAAATACGAAATTTATGAATAGTGTTATGAGACAGAGACATTTTTATCTTCTTTCCGTTGTCAGGTTTTGTTTGCTAAAATATGAATGGAGAATGTCAAGTTTAATTGTCCTTCTGTTGATATGGTGAACAATATAGTATAAATAGTGTGATAAGATATGATCATTTGTTGTTGTAGGCTGGAATGTTCTAAATCGCCAAATAAAATTTATCTCGATATAGCAGCAGTAATGTTGTTGTGACTGAATTTATCCTTCTCTCCTTCTCATAAATAAATATGATGATGCAGGCAAGTCAGAGAGAGAGAGAGAGAGAGAGGATTGGGGAAATCACGTATAGCCATGTATATGGGTTTGTTTTGGTTATGTATGTATGTATGTGTGTATGTATGTATGTATGTATGTATGTATGTATGTATGTATGTATGTATGTATGTATGTATGTATGTATGTATGTATGTGTATATGTATTTATTTATTTATTTATTTATTTATTTATGTCTATATGTATCTTTCTGCAGGATTAGCGAGCTAGAAAGAGGTGTGTGTGTGTGTGTGTGTGAGAGAGAGAGAGAGGTGGGGGGAAATCATGTATATCCATGTATATGGGTTTGTTTTGGTATGTATGTATCTATGTATGTATGTATTTATTTATTTATGTATTCATTTATGTATATATGAATCTTTCTGCAGGATTAGCAAGCGAGGAAGAGGTGTGTGTGTGTGTGTGTGAGAGAGAGAGAGAGAGAGAGAGAGAGAGAGAGATTGGCAATATATGTTTTCTAATACATGTAAAAACCAAAATGGTCTTTGCTATCATTTTTAACAAAAGAAATAACGCTCAAAATATTCATACAAGACTTAGTAAACATTATTAGAAAAAAACACACAAGCTGTATGGCTGCATTCAGTGGAAATTCCTTGGTACTCAGATAATATTATTTTATGTTGTTCACGTAGAAATCCAAATAGGTTATACTAGTTGGGGATGATACTGAATACAAGACCTTTGATTGTTAGGAGGTGTATACATTTATATGAAATGTTTTTTCATTTATATCATTTCTTCTCCCCACAGGTGGATACTTAGTAACCAGTCTGGTGATATTGCTGGAATACCTCGGACAGGATTATAGAGATATATGCATATGCCTCTGTCCATGGTGGCTAGGCCCGGTGCTGGTTTCTCTGGAGGCTTACGTCACGCGGCACTGGCGCTATCTAGCACTGGTTTCTGGTGGCGTGGGATTACTTCTCACTGGAACATATTTGTGAGTTTCTTGAAAAGTCTGAGTTTCCTAATGAAAAATATTACGATGATTGTTTTTGAAATAGCCGTATCAAGTAGACTTGCTACTTTATACCTGGGGCACACAGAGTACTTAATTATTTATTTATTTATTATATATATATATATATATATATATATATATATATATATATATATATATATATATATATATATATATATATATATATATATATATATATAAACAACAACAACAACAACAAAAACCATTTGCTGAAGGAAAGGGTTGGGCAGTTTTTACATTCGGGTGTCTTGAAGTCATTCACTAAATGTAGGTGAAAAATGTGTCTAGCATTATTACAATCATTATATTTGCGACTTTTTTTATTATCCTAAAGAATCTGTTTAATATTAAAACACTCTTATAACAGTATTACAAAAACAAATTTTATTGGAATATTAACAATAATGTGCGGATAGATCAAATAACACAGGAAAATAATTTTATCTCTCGGTCCAAGTTATGGATGACACTGCGAAAAAAAGTACGTTATGGCTTCGAATATGGCATTCTTCAGTAAAGCAGACGAGAAACGTTGATGTAGGATCCCATTCAAATGGGCTAAACACCAGAAGATGGAATGTTGTCAACAGACAAACATTGCTAAGTTCATGCACACATATATCGTCTCAACATGTACACTCCAAATTAACTCCAAAACAATCTCAACATGTACACTCCAAATCAACTCCAAAACAATCTCAACATGTACACTCCAAATCAACTCCAAAACAATCTCAACATGTACACTCCAAATCAACCCCAAAACAATCTCAACATGTACACTCCAAATCAACTCCAAAATAATCTCAACATGTACACTCCAAATCAACTCCAAAACAATCTCAACATGTATACTCCAAATCAACCCCAAAACAATCTCAAAATGTACACTCCAAATCAACCCCAAAACAATCTCAAAATGTACACTCCAAATCAACTCCAAAACAATCTCAACATGTACACTCCAAATCAACTCCAAAACAATCTCAACATGTACACTCCAAATCAACTTTAAAACAAGCAGTGTTAATACACAGTAGATTATTGAGGCATGAAGATTTGTATTTCTTGTACAAGGTTATAACAAAAAGATTTTAGTTTATTCACTGCCTCAAACATCATGGCGCTTTTCAATCTGCTCCTCCTCCTCCTCCTCCTTCTGCTCCTCCTCTCTCTCTCTCTCTCTCTCTCTCTCTCTCTCTCTCTCTCTCGGTTTAACGCCCTTGTGCAGGCGCACGTGGTGTTGAACAATGCCACCTTGGGAAAAGTTTGGACGTACTTCTGTAAAGGAAATGATGGGTCTTTGCGTCAGTGTAAACTGATCAATTAATATATATATATATATATATATATATATATATATATATATATATATATATATATATATATATATATATATATATATATATATATATATGACGATCTAATGAATTATGCTAACGAACAAATATAGTATATGAGTGAAAAAAACAGCCACAATGTTTAGGCCGATATTGTGTCCTTACAGTTTGATGCTGGAAAGTTTCCGTTGGTTAATGTGTCAGCACCGTTTTTCCGAGTCTGAAGCCGCCATTAAAGAGCTGATCTCGTGTAATGGCTTTGGAATGGAGGGCATGACTCGATGGTGTGATATGGCGCGCACTTGCGTGATAAACAGCATGCATAGGAAGAATTACACCTACTTTGATCTCTTCTACTCTCGGAAAATGAGTGTATGGACAGGGGTTGTAATATATACAGGGTGAGTATATGGTCTTTATTAAAAAAAAATTTAAACAAATAATAAAAAATAATAATAATAATAATAATAATAATAATAATAATAATAATAATAATAATAATAATAATAACAACAATAATAATAATAATAATAATAATAATAATAATAATAATAATAATAATAATAATAATAATACCTATTATACTATTTATTATAAAAATCATAAAAAAGTAATAATAATAAATAAATATCGGTTTATACATTATATTCATTCTGTTATAAAGGTCATTTTGGCTTTTACATATGATACAATTACAAATAACTTTGTTACAGACTTGAAATATGAGGCGTATAAATATACGATAAATATGAGCATTGTTTTCTTGCATAAATGTTCTATATGATTCTGTTTTCATTCAGTCCTATTAAAGAAATCAATGATAAATTATGAAGGAATTTTTTTTATATATAATTAAGATACCCATTTTTTAACTTTTTGGGGGTTGACTGATTATGTGACATAAATGGTGTTTTATTTCCCTAGTTTCCAATTTTTAATTTTTTTTTTCTTTCTTTCTATTCGCGTTTATTCAGGTTAGTTGGTGCCTTAGTTTATAGTCGTCTTCATCGAATAGTGACCAATTTCGCTGATGACCCATATTTAAGTCAAGCATTCATCTTTGCTGTAGACGTTCCAGTTGTGTTCAGCGCCGTCTTAATTAATAAATGGTAAGTTTTCATTCATTAAATATGTTGATATTAAGGTCTTTATGGTGCTGCAGGCTTTGTTATTCAAACCAATACGTCCCAATGTGATTGCAATGATAGCCTAGTGGTAACGTGCTTACTTTGTATTTCAGTTGTCCCGGGCTCAGTCACCGGTTTTGGCACGTACAAATATAATTAGTCGTCCATCCAAGCTTGAGTTTCCTTCTGATTCTTTCGTGACCTTCACCTCACCTCACGCCAACACCTAATCTGTCGAAAGACGCAATATAAATCCCTATAATATATACAGTCGGCATACAATGTATGTATGTATGTATGTATGTATGTATGTATGTATGTATGTATGTATGTATGTATGTATGTATGTATGTATGTATGTATGTATGTATGTATGTATGTATGTATGTATGTATGTATGTATGTATGTATGTATGTATGTATGTATGTATGTATGTATGTATGTATGTATGTATGTATAGGGTTAACTGCAAATCAGCAGGATCCTGGCTATATGGTGTCTAATAAAAGTTTTGTAGAATAATTTTGGTGAAGGTACAAAAATTGCAAAAATCTTTGGGACGAAAACCCTTCCGAATGAAAATAAATATTCAGATAACATACAATATAAACTGAAAAGATGTAAAACTTCAATTAACAGTATATGGAATTAAAGATGAAAGGAAAAAGCTACAATCCTTAAAATATAAAATTTAATAAATAAAAGCTCTTCACAATGTGTAAAAAAAATTGTTTCATGAAAAAGTCTTGTTTAAAAGAAACCCAACATACAAATCTGCATTGTAAGTTTTATAATGACTCTAAGTACATAGTCTTAGTAGACATGTCCATGTACAAGTTATTCTTAGTAGACATGTCCATATACAAGTTAGTCTTAGTAGACATGTCCATGTACAAGTTTGGCTACCATGGCTTTGCTTAAAAGCAAAACAAAAACAAAATCTATTGCTTAATCAATAAGCATGATCAGTGTGTGTGTGTGTTAAAAATGCGGGAAATATTTTGTATAATTTGTCAAATTACAAACATTAATTATTATTTATATTGAAAGACAGAAGAGTCTGAACTTCATATCATGAACAGAAAACGAAAACAAACAGATACAACCTATTGAGGACGAGCAAATGGCCGTGTGTGTTGGGCGCTGGTGCATGAGAGCTAGGCGATAGGTGCCGTTACTCGCGATACGGGTTCGATTCCTGCTTGGAACGAATTATAACTTTGTAACCTGCTTGATCATATTGGCGTCATTTTATATTAATTTCTTTTCCATAATTAGGTATGAAAACATATAATGTGAAATCCATGGATAAGCGCTTTCCTCTCTGTTTGGTATATATATATATATATATATATATATATATATATATATATATATATATATATATATATATATATATATATATATATGAAGATACACGATGATGAAAGTTGTTTTTACAGGTAATACAGACAATAACAGCTACAAATTGTAAAGTGCTCGGATTAAGTTGTGTTAACTATAACAAAGTTTGTGACATGGGGAGTGTGGAAGGAGACTGCGTCCAGCAAAGTTCTGAATCCAACATTGTGTACATTTCTTTATTGATTTTTTTTCCATTTTGATCATTACACCATGTATTTGGGCCACATGACTGCAGATGAGCACATCAGAAGCTGTACATTTTAATTCATTCTAAAATACAATAATCCTATAGATTACATCATGGTATTCCGCTGGCAACAAAAGAAAACAAATGTGGATATTAGGAACCGTGTGGGAACTAAAAGGAACATTGTACAAATGATTATGGAACGAAAACCTAATTTGTTCGGGCATATCTGCATAATGGAGAACAAACGTATGATTAAAAGTGTAGTATTTGGAATGATGGATGGAACTGCAGTAAGAGAGAAAGACCAAGTAGAGAATGGCTCGACGATATTAAAGAATAGTGACATATGGACATACAGACTTTCCGCAGGATAGCAAAGGACCGTGTACAATGGAGACAAACTGTATCAAGTACGTTAGACACCAACGGGCGTTGAGCCCATGGAGTAATGAATGGATGGAATTGCCAATACGTAAAAAAAATATTTAATAATCTACCACTTAAACAACCAATTTATTTTGTGTTGGTTTGTAAACACTTCGCTAAAGAATGACCAAGTCCAAAACATTTGAAAACTATTTCGAAATAGTACCTATAAAATGTGCAGGATAGCACGCGCACAGATGTCTTCACGGCAACTTTGGTCATGTATTGAAAGCGTAGTGGTCACCTATGTTAAGGGTGGGTAACCTCAACTTCACAAGAACATGTTTTAAGGGGGCAGTTTAATAAAGAATGTGAATATTTTCGATTTAGTGAATTTTTTGTGACGTTTTGGAAACAAACAAAAAATAAATTGTTTGTTCTATCGGCACTTGATTATATTCGTTGGACCTATTTGTAATACAATAATGTAATCTATGTACTCTTGACAGTTAGAATAAGTTTAATGTATAGTTTCTGCTGTGTTCATTCGAAGTTATATGGCTAAAAATACATGGTGTAATGATCAAGATGGGAACATACACCTTGACAATAAGTAATTATATCACGATCAGATTTCAAAATAGTGACATAACCAAGCATTCTCGTGCACTGACCTAGTAACCCACGATACTCAGAGTCTTTTGCTAACAGAGTGCAAAATAGAAACTTGACACCCTAAATTTCTTTTCGGTAAATACGACTACGTGAATAGCCATTGGGCAACCTTCAGCTCAAAACTATATCAAGGAGGGTGAGATGAACTATACATATACACTCAGAGTTTTAGACAAATCAGTTGTCTATCTCTGTTCCAAAGTTCAGCTCTGTATCTCAGTGGGTATTAAAGCTATGCTAATTTCCAGTCATTCTATAGCAGCTTTGATTTGCGAGATTAAAATAAGGAAAAGACAGACAATTTCATTGTTAGACCCCCACCTACATCATTAGCGGAACTGATGAGTCCAAATTGGCAAAAAGTATTTAATTATGAGAGAGAGAGAGAGAGAGAGAGAGAGAGAGAGAGAGAGAGAGAGAGAGAGAGAGAGAGAGAGAGAGAGAGAGAGAGAGAGTACATAGGATCGTAACATAAAACCTTGAAAAGCAGTCTGATGAAATTATTAGTGCAGTTATGTAAGATTCCAGTTTCGCACCTTCCACCCCCTCTTGCCTATTTGACTCCTCCAGTTCCGCTGATGACGCCGCTCGGGACCTGCAAAGACATTTTCTGTCTTTTCCTTGTTTGCATCTCGCAAATCAAAGCTGCAAAACGATAACTGAAAATTGGTATATCTTCAATATCCATTGAGATACAGCGCTGAAACTTGGAAAACAAACATCAAATTTAATTTTCTAAAACTTTGATTGTATATATGTCTTTTTTTCCCCTCACTCCATGTAATAGATTCTTGAAATGGAAAGTTGACCAATGAATTTTCACATAGTCGTGTCAACTGGGAAAAAAAGTTAGTGTCAACTTTCTATTTCCACCTTTTTTTCTCTCTGTACGGAGAAGGCGTTGACTATCGTGGATCACTAGGCCAGAGCACGGGAATGTCAGGTAACGTCGCCTGTTTGAAATTTGTTGATGATTGAGTTTCTAACTATTGAAGAAGTGTACACAATGTTGGACTTAGGACTTTGCTGAAGCCAGTGTCCTTCCACTCTCACTTTGTCACAAACTTTGCCGTAGTTAACAATATTATACCCGAGGTCTTTAACATATTTGCGCCGTTGTTGTTATTGTCTGTAGTACGTTACAAAAAAACAAAACAAACGAAAGAAAAAAAAAACAACAAAAAAAAACAGCATCTCGAACCGATAAAAACGAACCTAAAGAAACCGTCATTCTATGGTTGTAACTAATGAGATACACAGATGTAAGGCTAATTAAAAAACAAAGTTTTTCCTTATCTTAGTAAACCTGACAAGCATAGGTTTAGCCACTCTTTTCAAGTCTGGAGTCCACCTAAAAATGTAATATAAAAATCCGGATGACATTGTAGATAAGACTCATGTTGTCTGACAGCTCTGATCCCACTACTGTTAGATAAGACACCCGTTGTCTGACAGCTCTGATTCCACTGCTGTTAGATAAGACACCCGTTGTCTGACAGCTCTGATTCCACTGCTGTTAGATAAGACACCCGTTGTCTGACAGCTCTGATCCCACTACTGTTAGATAAGACACCCGTTGTCTGACAGCTCTGATTCCACTGCTGTTAGATAAGACACCCGTTGTCTGACAGCTCTGATCCGACTGATGTAAGATAAGACACCCGTTGTCTGAAAACTCTGATTAAATTTATGTTAGATTAGACACCAGTTGTCTGACAGCTCTGATCCCACTGCTGTTAGATAGGACACCCGTTGTCTGATAGCTCTGATTAAATTTTTGTTAGATAAGACACCCGTTGTCTGACAGCTCTGATTCCATTTCTGTTAGATAAGACACCCGTTGTCTGACAGCTTTGATCCCACTGCTGTAAGATAAGACACCCGTTGTCTGAAAGTTCTGATCCCACTGCTGTAAGATAAGACACCTGTTGTCTGACAGCTCTGATTCCATTGCTGTTAGATAAGACACCCGTTGTCTGAAAACTCTGATTCCATTGCTGTTAGATAAGACACCCATTGTCTGACAGCTCTGATCCCACTGCTGTAAGATAGGACACCCGTTGTCTGACAGCTCTGATTCCATTTCTGTTAGATAAGACACCCGTTGTCTGACAGCTCTGATCCTACTGCTGTTAGATAAGACACCCATTGTCTGACAGCTCTGATCCTACTGCTGTTAGATAAGACTCTCGTTGTCTGACAGCTCTGATCCTATTGCTGTTAGATAAGACACCCATTGTCTGACAGCTCTGATCCTACTGCTGTTAGATAAGACACCCGTTGTCTGACAGCTCTGATTCCATTTCTGTTAGATAAGACACCCGTTGTCTGACAGCTTTGATCCCACTGCTGTAAGATAAGACACCCGTTGTCTGAAAGTTCTGATCCCACTGCTGTAAGATAAGACACCTGTTGTCTGACAGCTCTGATTCCATTGCTGTTAGATAAGACACCCGTTGTCTGAAAACTCTGATTCCATTGCTGTTAGATAAGACACCCATTGTCTGACAGCTCTGATCCCACTGCTGTAAGATAGGACACCCGTTGTCTGACAGCTCTGATTCCATTTCTGTTAGATAAGACACCCGTTGTCTGACAGCTCTGATCCTACTGCTGTTAGATAAGACACCCATTGTCTGACAGCTCTGATCCTACTGCTGTTAGATAAGACTCTCGTTGTCTGACAGCTCTGATCCTATTGCTGTTAGATAAGACACCCATTGTCTGACAGCTCTGATCCTACTGCTGTTAGATAAGACACCCGTTGTCTGACAGCTCTGATTCCATTTCTGTTAGATAAGACACCCGTTGTCTGACAGCTTTGATCCCACTGCTGTAAGATAAGACACCCGTTGTCTGAAAGTTCTGATCCCACTGCTGTAAGATAAGACACCTGTTGTCTGACAGCTCTGATTCCATTGCTGTTAGATAAGACACCCGTTGTCTGAAAACTCTGATTCCATTGCTGTTAGATAAGACACCCATTGTCTGACAGCTCTGATCCCACTGCTGTAAGATAGGACACCCGTTGTCTGACAGCTCTGATTCCATTTCTGTTAGATAAGACACCCGTTGTCTGACAGCTCTGATCCTACTGCTGTTAGATAAGACACCCATTGTCTGACAGCTCTGATCCTACTGCTGTTAGATAAGACTCTCGTTGTCTGACAGCTCTGATCCTATTGCTGTTAGATAAGACACCCATTGTCTGACAGCTCTGATCCTACTGCTGTTAGATAAGACACCCGTTGTCTGACAGCTCTGATCCTACTGCTGTTAGATAAGACACCCATTGTCTGACAGCTCTGATCCTACTGCTGTTCGATAAGACTCTTGTTGTCTGACAGCTCTGATCCTACTGCTGTTCGATAAGACTCTCGTTGTCTGACAGCTCTGATCCTACTGCTGTTCGATAAGACTCTCGTTGTCTGACAGCTCTGATCCTACTGCTGTTCAATAAGACTCTCGTTGTCTGACAGCTCTGATCCTACTGCTGTTCGATAAGACTCTCGTTGTCTGACAGCTCTGATTAAAAGAAGCTGAAAATGGCCTTTCTTATTCTCCTTTGAGAGTACATGTACTAAAAATGAAGTGACTAATCAAAGTCAGTGCCAAGGTGATATAAATCACTAAAATAATTGTCTTCTGTTTGATTCTTAGTAATATTTGTTTTCAAAGATTACGAAAATAATTATATGGAAATCATACTTTCTTTCTGCATTGTAGTTTGTTATACAGCTAAATATTTTCATCACAGGTGAATATAAGAATAATCCAAATAATTCTAGAAATCGTTATTATAAAATAATGATGGTTTAACGTGTTATTTCATGATAAATTACAAGTGGAAAGATAACTGAATGCCTTTGTACTTTTACCCTTGTCGATCGCTGAAGATACCTTTGATCCAATGGCGTATCAGAATTCAGTTTTGCGGGGGGGGGGGAGGGGGGCGGGCAGATATTCTTACCACGCCACTACGCCACTGCTTGGATCACTTTCACGTAATGGATAATAAGTCAGTTTAGATGGTTCTTTCTTTATGGCTTTCTCTCTGTATCGTATTAACACACGCGCGTGCAAATAGCGGACTAAAACTTTGTATAGGTTGAATATTACAGTGCGAGGAGTATTAAAAAGTTCTGAATATTAGTGCCCTGCACAGCGCAGTTCTTTCGTAGTGAACAATATGTCAGTGCACCTCTACACACTTTCTCAGTCTGTTTATCCATTTATTATATGCCATTTTGCATTAATTTTTTGGTATGTTGTTCATACACTGCAAAACTGCACTTCCAGTCGCATGGCGGCTTTAAATCTGCCCCTAAGCGAATCTTTGATTGATGGCACTCAGACTCAGGGCTGTATGGAGAATGTTTGGATGCTGGGATCCTTCAGGAAGGGTGTCACGAGGGCAAATTTATGCGCCAGTGAGTTGTCCTGGTGTATATGGATATCTTGGGTGTGAACGGGTTGCTCGGTAGTGTTCCACAACTTTTGGCAACACTTCGGAGGCATAAAAATGTCCATTGACACTAGCAGAGTTAGGCACAGATACAAAGAAACAAAAAGTTATAACAATATATTCAAAACTTTTCAAATAACCTTCGTACATGGCACACCTCATTTACAGAATTATTTTGCAGAGATCCGTAAAGTAGAATAAAATCATGAAGTATTTTTTTTTTAATTAATCAAGGTTAACCAACCTTGCTCGTTTCTTATATTGATTTTCGTCACAATTATCTTCCATTTGCCTCCTTTGCACAAACTGCACATTGTTTACCTTAACCATTTATTGAACCCAAGTATATAAAACAGGTGCATTCACCTACATGCGTGCTGGTCTGAGAACATCGAGAATAAGAGGAATGATACTAACATACTGTTCGGAAATTAAGTCATTAATAAGAGATGTATCAACTGCAAGAGTCTTAATTCAATATTTTTTTTTCCATATTGATATATTTTCCATCATACTCTAAAAGATGGCATTCTAACGTGTTAAATGAGGTCAGTTGTACCACGTGACTTTGTAGGCTCTGTTTATTTTTGCGTATGTATGAGGAGTGATGTCATTTTTTTCATACAATTAAATAGACATCCACGACTCTATGGATATACATTTTTCATTTTCGCTAAAAGATCTTCATTTAAATTGTCGAGAAACTGCGATATAACCAAAATAGTCATTTTTTTTACCTCAAAATATGCGGGTAGTCCATCTTTAAGGAAGAATTACATAATAAATTTTTCGAATTATTTTTCGAATTATGATCTTTTACTTAATACTATTATTTGGGAATAACAACTTGTATTTCGAGGAATTCTCTCACGTGGAGCTTCTTGGGCGTAATTTCAAAGCTATCGTTCATCGAAAATAAGTGTATGAGACAGACGAAATTAAATAATTTTTCCCGTGCATTACCAAATGTAAGACTTAAATAACATGGCTGATCAATGTCGGATGTTTCTGTATCAACAAAAATACTTCGAAAGAAAGAAATTACATATATTAGAAGCACAAGACCTTTGCAGGCTAGGTTATTTGTGACGATGTTGTTAATTTGGGAATTATTATCATTATTTTTGTCAAGTAAATTCTTTCAAAATAATAGAAACAAACTGATATTAAAATGTTACACTCAAGACCAGAAGCTGCCAAATTCCATTACTCGTTTTACACAGACGATGCAGGGACTATTCACATACAAGCTAATTTTTTTAAAAATTGTTTTCTCCACTGAACCGACATAATAGAAGATAAATCAAACTTTCTCACATATTGCATTATTTTCAGAACTTAATTAATTTCTTTAGACTTTATACTGTGTTCCAATTTACAAATTTTCACAACTTTTCTCAAGAAAATTCACACTTGTCCTAACGGACACCTGATTAAAGCGTATTTAATACAGCGTCGGTTTTGAATTAACGGAAACATGCTTTATAATGGCCGGAATGAGTAAGTCCCTTTCCCTTAAAAACAGTTTTACTGAACTTTCTGATGACTCAGGTGCAGGTGGTGGATAATCCTCAAGGTGAAGGAACCCGCGAAACCCGGATCGGGTGTCCCTGGGCAAGTCACTTGTCTTCAACAACCCTGGATTAGCAATAATGTACCCCTTGCTGCACGTGCCAGCCATGGGGATTTAATAAGAGATCACATAGGCGCGAAGCGAGTATATTGTAGATTCAAATGATTCAGATGCCAAAAAGCAAATACTCATTTTTAAATGTTTCATGTCAGAAAGACGATTAAATGGTACAATTATTTACGGAGAGGGACAGAGAATTCATCCGATAAGCGGAAAAATAATGTAATAAATTTGGGTTTGTTCCATTTGTATGTACGTCTCCATTTATAGGTTCGATAGATTTTAGTGATTAGTTGTTTGATTATGGAAAGTCGGTGTTGGGAAAATATTTCCCAGCCCGAGTAATTAGCCAATTTCTAGGAACAGACGTCATACTTACAGTTGTTAAGAGACTTGGCAGTGACATGAACTGGTTTCGTAAGAACAACTGTGAACCAGTCTAGAAATGGGTTCAGATACAATAGAGAATATACGGGTTTGGTGGTCCATCATTGGTTAATAATGAAAAGTGAAATGTTAGTAAAGAATTATATTTAGAGCTTATCCTATCTGTACCTAAAAATAAATAGAGACAAGATTCTAATGATGCAGTTTTAGTATTTCCCTGCATTAGGTGTTTGAATTGTGTTATGTATGCTTCATGCCACGGCAATGCTAACAAGGAAAAGTCATGCAAATGTGAAGAAAAGCCATGCAAATGTGAAGTTGTAGTTGTGATATTGTGGTAATTTATTGATTGATTAGAGAAAAATTGTAGCTATCATAGTCTGGGCGCGTTACGAGAACTTCCAGTTGACAACGAATGTTGTCGGGAAGTCTTTGGAAACAGGGGAAAACAAGGCACTTAAGGCCCGATCTCACGCAGGTGTTTGATTCGCTCGGTTCAGGAACCCCTGTGCGTGTTACAATAATTTACAAAGTAAGCCCCCCCCCCCCCCCCGGACTTGCTTTCTTTCTGTTAGAGACCTAGTATGAATTAGTTACTTGGGACTTCCTTTCGGGAAACGTAATTTTTTAAATTATACATCTTTTTACAGTATAATTAATTGTACCTGATTACCTTCGGCCATAATTTTCGATTAAATTACGGACTGATTTTAAAATGTGTATTACACATTCTAAATGAAAATAAATGTGCCTTCATATCCGGAAGTGTTTTACATTTTAAAGTAAAACACATATCTCAGTATCCTTTCATTTATATAAAAGTTAATATCACAGTTGAAGTGCTGAGAATATTTTTTCTTTAAATGTAATCATTTAATAATAAGAAAGTAATATTTATTACAGAGTATTTGTTACTGTAATTGATTAAAATACAATTATTTGTTTTAAATGTATGATTATCAATTATGTACGGTTACTTAAACATTTGTAAATAATTACACATGATTAAGATAAGTGACTATCGTATATACTCGCATATAATTTAGGTCCAAATGCAAACAACATAGACCCTGATCTGCCGTCGCATAATGCGCAGGCAGATCAGGGTCTTTGTTGTTTGTTCTACTGATTAGTCCTTACAAACTGCATAGACCCAGATCTGCTGGCGCATTATGCGACGGCAGATCTGGGTCTATGCGGTTTGCAGTTGGTATTGAATTATACGCGAGTATATACGGTACTATTACCCTATATCTTTTGTGTGAGTCTCATCATGCGTGTCCTGCAGCCATAGTCTCTTTCAAGCATACCTAAAGTACCTCGGTGGTTCATTGGTTAATGTGGTTAATGGATTCGCGACCAGATGGGTCAAATCCTGTCATTGAATCAGCCAGCGACAGCTACCATGGTGTGTACCTGGGCTAGGCACTTTACTTGTCTCGGTACGATATAACCTTCATATCTTGATGTATTCTAACAAAGACACAGACACACACACACACACACACACACATAATTCAACTATATCCTATTGTGACTTCAGGAGATCTTTGCTAAGATAGCTCGATCAAATTTTTGCAACAGTTTGGTTGAAAGAGACTATAGCAATCATGGCATGACATGGTTATTTACCCCAAACTAAACTGATTACAAATTCTTTTGTCAAATGAAGTCATTCACTGCTAAAGCCATTTCCTTGTCTTCTGATATAAAGTGTCCAAAAAGTGATTTTTACTTTTGGCATCTAAATCGTCTGCTTCCAGAAGTAATTGATCACGTATGCAAAAAAGCAGAAGTTACTCTTTATCAACGAAACGCTGTGATGGTAGAATACTACTGAAATTATTTACATCAAAAATAATTTCACATTGAATTAAATTGAAGAATGGATCGTGGCAAGTATGTCAAAATAAAAAAGCGGGGGTCATTGTAATATGATCCTCACCGTGGATTAAATGAAATTTTGCCCTACATGAGATGTTTTAATAGCATTTTATCCATTTTTTGTACGTCCAAGATTTTTCTAATATTTTGGAAAGGCAGTTAAAATAGTATTACGTTTTGAACAACGAAATAAAATCCATACGTCACCGTGCCCAAAATAAACACACGGCAACAAATATTATGCAGAACTTGAATAAAAGTATACTTGCAAGTAACGGAGGAACAAGATTCAGGTCTAAATATTTCTTTATTTTCCCAGATAAACGTGACCCGACGAGTCATTTCATTTTGAAAGCAAATCAAGTTAGTAAATTTACAATTTGTCTGATTGTGATTGCGCAGAGACAGCTTTTTGTGTGAAAACGTCCTGTTAGTCTGAAAGTCACTCTCATGTAAGACCATTTTATTTTGACTGCTGAACTTATCACGTTTAAACAAAGTAAATACTCAGTTTATTGATTGGTTACTGTTTGTATTATTTTTTCAGTTAACACCTTAGGTTCCGCTTCGCATTTTTTGGAGGATAGTTGAAGTAGACAAGACACAGGATATGATTGTTTGCACTACAGCTCCGACAGTATAGAAAAAGTCAGCATTCAGTTCCATGTCTTTCATTTATTTGGATTTACATTTAGTTTTTATCACTGTTAGGAAAACTATATGCTGTCTCAGCTGATTAAAATGCTGCTGGGGAAATGTACTTGAAATAGCACAAAAAATACTAACTTTGCCTGTGTGTTGGGGAAATGTACTTGAAATAACACAAAGTACACTAACTTTGCCTGTCCTTGAAATGCAGAAATTAATTTTCACACTGTATGCATTACTATTTTCTGAAAGTGCACTTTTGAAATTTAAAATATCAAAAAACTAAATAAAGTTATTGGCTCTTTTTAAAAAAGATCGTTTTGTCCATTTTATTGAGGTTGTAAAACCTGCCGTAAACTGGTCGTTAGTTCATGAGTACACTTCAACCTTAATTCATCGCGTGTACTCATTAGCAAATAGCGCATTTCAGTATGTGAAAACTTTTTCTACATCTTTAATAACATGGTGATTAACTGAGGATTGCTTAAGTCGTTAGATTTTAGAACCACCATTCCTTAAGTGGTATCGATCTTTGCTGATATGACTTCCTTTCAAAATATCACAAAAGTACAAATAGACTACAGTACATCTAATATCCTGAGAAATAAGTATTTCTAGATTTTAATAAAGTGTATTATTCCGACTGTAAAATGCTTGCGCGTTTACGCACATTTAAAGGCAACAATTTTTTTTAAAAATTAAAAGATATCTTAAGATCATATTTGGCGGTTCAAATATTTTAAATACTATTCGAATAATACTTGTACATGAAAACGTAAATGGATCATATTTCGTCATTGTAATTTCTCATAGAGTTCATTGTGCTCCCCTCCATTAATGTACTTCAGCCTCAAACCTGCTGAACGGTGTCTCACTTGCGACCTGCATAACATGGTGGAATAAGTAGTCCGAAATACTGCTACTTATACATCCACAAAATAGTTAATTTAATATTTAAAATTAAAATGTAAATAGCGAATGGAAAGGTTTAAATAAATAAAAAAAAGAACGGTAACTACAAGTACACAAAATCTCTTACTTCACATTTTTGCAAGATTCTTTTCCAACACCGAGACTTTGATAGGAGTAAGTAGAACGCAATGTATGGAGGGGGATTACCGCCATAATTCTATGCATGTATTTTCTATTAGTATATGCTGTATATTCTATTTTGCATTTTATATGCGTCTATGATATATATTCTATATTGCATCTTTACATCTGCCAATATTTATTACTGAATTTGTTAAGTAGGTGATTACAGTACTGCAGTTTCGTGTCTTCAGATTCCATGTGAGTGATTATATGTTTTTTTTTAAAAATATTACACACGTTAACATTTTTAATTGTGTCTTTGCAACTCTATATTTTCTCCTTGCAATTGACAGATATCACTCTATAAGACACTGTTAAGCATCACACTGGTAAAACGTGCATATATTGAAAGTTACAATGTAGTGCAATGAAAGCTTCAAGTTGGCTATTAGCATGACGCAAGAAGCAATAGATTAATGTCCCGTTAAGACAACAGAGGACGCCGTGATATCTGAATGAAAATAGTGATGCGGGTCATATATAATGCACATTCTAATCATAGAGGACTGAACTACAGATCCGACCTGCCGTGTCTCGACAACAATGTAGTATAAGAGAATATAAATGCTTTCTTCTTCCATTAGTGGTAGCATCATAATCTCCAGTTTTCTTCTTCTTTTTTTTAAAAAACGCCATTATTTTAAATTGACGATTATATCGCAAATTAGTTATCAGGAGAATTGAAATAAATAAGACTTTTTTTAAAAGTTCAACACTCTCCCCAATCATCCAAGTGATAAATCTACCTGACTTTTAACATCTCTCTCTCTCTCTCTCTCTCGATTGATCGATACGGGGAGTCAACCAATGCTTGTGGGTGGGATAGGGGGATCCGTGGCTATGTCTTTTATGCTTAGAATCTGCAATATGATAGACGTAGAACAGTTGTTCCTCTTCAGTGATTAATCTAACAGCTCCATCTGTTGTAATAATGGGTCATTACAGTAATACCCCATTATGACAACAGATGGCGTTGATTACAATATTCCAACTTGCATTATGCTAACATCTTACTTGTAACTTTCACTGTGCTACATTGTAACTTCTACGATGTTATGTATTTTTACCGTAATGGTGATTAACATGTAATCAAATGAATTGTCAGAATGCAATGAGGAGACTTAGAAATGGAATGATGCAATGTAGAATGTTGACGTGTGTAATACTGAAAATATGAACATGGAATTTGAAGATATGAAATTGAAGTATTCCAATATTACGCATAGCAAATTTAGAAAGAAATATTAGCAGATCTTGAATGTACATCCTACTCACATAGAAAATGCAGAATAGAATATACAGCATGTACTAATAGAAAATACATGCAGAGCATTATGTCGAAAATCCCCCTCCATAGCAATAAATTCGCAGGGTGATTGGAAATTTCTGATATGTGGACGTGTCTCGACTTCTTGTTCTTCAATTTGCTTGACTGGTCGTGACCGAAATTATAACGATCCACTTGAAAAAGCAAACAAACAAAGAAACAAACCGAAGTTATCACAATCTATTGAATCGTATTTTACATACGTTCACTGTCAAACTGTCCTCGGACTGTTGCATTTCGAAGAGACAGTAATATTGAGAAAGAATATTATCATACAGGTTAGAGAATTTTTTAATTCGTCCCTACTGAGATTCGAACCTGGGTCCGCGGGTTACGATACGAATCGCCTTGCCTGCACGTACAGACCACCTCGATCATGCACACATCCTCTAAAAAGGATGGAACATAGCCGCTGATATGAGCATTCGTATGTAGCAGACACACTCGCATGTCGAACCAGTAATTAAACTCTCATATAATACACCGTCACTCCGGATTCCTATGACCATTCGCCTATATGGTCGGACCGGCCATGCATACATATGATCAAACAGGTTAGAAAGTTCAAATTGCTTCCAAGCAGGAATCGAACCCGCACGCAAGTGACGCCAACTGTCGCCTAGATCTCATGCACTAGCGCTCTATTCATTTCACTTTGATTTCTTTTTTGAAATGCAAGGTTTGGTTTTATGTTTTACGGTACAGCCAAACAAGTAGCATATTTAGTGCCGAGAAAGTTGGAGTACACCACAGTAGCGGATCCCGGCTCTTCCAATGGTAGGATTCGAACCCGCACCATTCGGTCGTGAGTCCTTGCGGCTCTTATAAATTATATTCATTATGCAACATATATACATACAATTATAATTCCAAATTGACACATATACACCAAAAAGAGATGAAAGTGCTTATCCATAAATCCCACATCGTATGTATGGATACATGTTTATATGAAATACATTTATATAGAATTACTCAATTATGATCAAACAGGTTAGAGAGTTAAAATAGTTTTAAACAAAAATCCAATCCGCTCCGCGTGTAAGGGCACCCATTTCCTAGCTCTTCTACACCGGCGCTCTAATCCACTCATCCATTAAAATACTATAATTGAACAATCAGGTATATGCACATAACCACTTGATTTCTACTTGGAAAAGGAAAGTATATACACGATTATAAATTGACACGTTCTTGATCTCAAGCATTTTACCTCCCAGCAAGCATGCAACTTGCATAGATCTTAAATTCCTTCTCAATTTACGTCTTGGCTTTTCTTTTCATCTAAATTTTTCACGAGTAATTAAACCGTCTGCGCTGTTAATTCTAGTAAGTTACAGCGCTGTTAATACTAGTAAATTACAGCGCTGTTAATACTAGTAGGTTACAGCGCTGTTAATACTAGTAAATTACAGCGCTGTTAATACTAGTAAGTTACAGCGAAACCACTATGCACATATTAAAATCTTAAAATGCATGAATTTTTTCTTCTTCTCCCATTTAAAATATTTTCTGACAATGAGGCAAAGATGAGAGAGAGAGAGAGAGAGAGAGAGAGAGAGAGAGAGAGAGAGAGAGAGAGAGAGAGAGAGAGAGAGAGAGAGAGAGAGAAAGAAAAGAAGAATTTTATAAAATGCTCTTTTGGTTTGATAAAAGTCAGTATGTCGTTGTTTAGATGTATTTTATGATATTATTGCATTCCTGTGCAACAACTTTTTACCTACATAATCAACTTAAATGTTATACACGTTTGTGAGTAATATCTTTTCATGGTTTGTTTCTCAACAGTATTGGACGGCGCTGGTGTTTATTTTTATACTCCGTTTCCTCAGGGTGTGTGGCGTGTTGTATATTGGTGCTATATTTTACCAGTGAATTCAAAATCATGCCAGGTATGATCACAGCGCTCGGCTTCTTTTCCAAGCTCGGCGTCACGGCCGCCTTGTCATTAGCCTGTCTCATAACTCTAGAGATGTACCCGACTGTTGTTAGGTAAGTGACGTCATACCTTTCTTGTAATCTTATTTGTAATCTTATCGGATTTTACTTTTGCTTTAATATTAAGATTTTTTATTACTATTCAAAGTTTATTGGGAATTGTAATCTTTTACGGTTTTCATATTTTACATGGGAACCAAAATTTAAAAAAGTAAATACGTGTTTTATATACTTTCAAATAATCCTGGAATTTCATCGTAGAGCAAATTTTCATATTCAACGGTATGTTTATTATTTTTGTTCAGATGATTCTAGAATTATTTATTTTATCGCATGTGGCGTGATATTGAAATACTGGGATAGTTCCGGAGATCTTCGCTCTTTCAGGAACTTAAGCGGACACAACGGCAGTTTTCTATTCTTAATCTAAAATATGAATGGGAGAGGACATCTTGTACAAGTCAAAAAATGGTTTTGTGTTCAGGTCTGTTTGAGGCACTTATCTAATAAGAAAAAAGGTAAAGCCAAAGATGCGAGCAAAGCTTGCTGTGGAGTTTTTGTGCTGACAGATTTCGTATAACATCACTAAGTTATGACGTATTGTGGCACGTGCTCGTTTTTAGCAGGTGCAAAATAATTGTTACTTCGTTGTTTAACATTTCTATTGATATTGTCAGTGAATAATTGTAGAAAAGATTTTAAATGTGGGGAATTTTTAAAACAGTTAATAAGTTCAATAACACAGCTAATAATTTAAGTTGGATGCTACTAACACTTACTCGTGTTACTTCGTTCCTTTCCGTAATTGTGTATGTGCAAAACGCCGGATGATAATGGCGACGACTATAGGCACATCTGGTACTACTGTTTTTAAACTACTAGGGATATAACCTCGAACACCTTGCTTTACATATAAGCATTATCTAACGAGCTTGCTGCCAGTGCGCGGCCCTCGGCCTTTGGCATCGCCAAAGCTTCGTTTATTATTAGGATTTAAAAAAAAAATTAGATATTTATTTACGGATGTTGCACAATTATTTATAATACTCTATGGTATATATAATACAAAAAAGTTTCTTAATGTAATAACACAACCAGTTTCATAGACGTTTATTTGCTCATTTGGATATTGGCGAAATGAGACTATTACGGCCCATTTAGAACTACATCGGCTATTTCTGCGAGACAAAAATATGCCTCGGATGTATGTCTGTGCAGTAATTTACAGAAAATTATATATTTTGCTCGCCGGAAATTTCTCCGCAAAAAGAGAAACCTTATCTATTTGGATCCCTTGGCTATTTCTACGATTGGATTGACTGTAGGATTGGCCGAGAGGTTAAGAATTTAAAAAAATAAAAAAAAAAAATAAAAGTAAAAAAAAATAGTTCGTAACTTCTCAGTTAATCCTTGTTTTGTAAATAGCCGAAGAGGTCAAAATGGCAGCTATGGATATACATTTGAGGGATGATCCGTAAGATTGACCTCGAAGTTGTAAATGTATTATCATATTGGATTTTAAGGAATTCTTAATACTTTATTCCAGCAAATTTTACTTCCCTTGAAAGCTCTTCTTACAAAAAAAACTGTTTTTTTTTTTAAATTATTTTATTATTATTATTTAAATCGATCCTGATTTTAATGCAACGAAAGGAGAATCTTATTCGTTGAACTTTGCAAATAACGATCGAATTTATTTAATTTAAAAATTAATCTCACGTCTACTATCGTTGTTATGCCAGGCCTTCGCGTACCTATTTATGGTTCAACTTATCACACACACATACACGCTCTCTCTCTCTCTCTCTCTCTCTCTCTCTCTCTCTCTCTCTCTCTCTCTCTACTGGGTCAGCCCGGTATCTGAAAAGAGCACCCCACTGGTCCTTATCATTTGGATTATTTCTAATCTTATCGCTAATTACTTTTGACAAAGGGAATACCGCTTTTATTTAAACTTTGCCTGTAACTAATTTAAAATGTTGTAATTGATATGGAGATTGTTGAATTTCAGAGCTTAACATTTTTAAAAAAAGATTATTAATAAACCAAAATATTAATATAAATATTTGAAATTAATAATAAAAAAGCAATAATCTAATGATAAACATAAATTTTGAATTATTTCAATATTTGACTTTCAACCTCTGTAAATATGAGGAAATAATACTTTCTAGAAAAAAAATTGCGTGAATGCCGGACTTTAAAAATATATAATTCTGTTGATATTTACAGGAAAATTGTTTTAAAAATATTCTGATAACAGTATGTTTTATCGTTATCAGATTTTAAAACCGCAATCAACTGAAGCAAAAAGACAACAACAGCATCATTATCATCCAAAATAAGTGCACTCCAGAAGTTGACACTTGTTTGACAGTTCATTGCTCTTTTTAAATTAGTTTGGGGAAAAAAAAAGAAAATCTATTACCCAAATTTAAAAACATAATAAATACGCGAAATGGCCCGCTTGCTCGATTTCTAGTTGACCATTCAATTTCATTTCGATATACACAGCGGTAGTTTCCCCTTTAGAAAAAAAATGGCCATTCATTAGTTATTACGTCGCCTTTTGTACTTTTTGTCGCAAGAGATTAATGTTGTACAATTGGGCCACTGCTATTTACATAGTACTTACTAAAGATATATTTTCTTGAAAACCAGTACTTAGAAGGAGAACTTATAAATGTATTTTTGCAAATTTTATGTTGGAAATCAGGGACATATTAGAAAAGTATAAATGGAAGTCATATATATCTGCTATTTTATCATTTACGTTATTTCTGGGATTAACCTACCAGAAGGCGCTGCTTTTCATAGACATCATGGACGTCCGCAGGGGGGAGGGGCAATGGGGAGCAGTTGCTCCCCACCCCCCACCCCCCCACCCCCCCCGATTTTAAAAAATTCGTGCGGACGCCCATGACAGGCATTGCTGTTAAACGAAGAAGTGTACAGAGAAAACTTTGAAAACATGACTGGAGCCATTATCTTTGTTAATTTCAGTAGATGATTCGTTCTGAGGTTGTCCTCTTGTTCAGTTTCAATTCATCTTTTATCAAAGCTATTTTATTTTGAACAGAATAAATATCATAAAGAACATTACAAAATACACTCACCTGTTTATTCACGCTTTCTGTAGCATGAATGAGGCAACGTCTTGGGTTCATATTCCTAACTCTAAACCAGGGATAAGTGACAAGTAAACCAAGATTTGTTATCTTTCACTTTTGTGTGAACCTATTAGATAGACCTAGATTTTCATGAAGACGAACATTCGTGATGAAGAGTTCAGAAAGCTTGCATAGGTCAGTGAAAGAAGAGTTGTTTTGAATGTCAGTTCATCGGTTACCTTCAGTTAGTGCAGTCAATATAGCTGTGATCCGGCCTTTCATTGATTATGTTCGTGTTTCGTTAAAATGATCATTCTTGTGACTTGTTTTGCGTAACTTAAGAAAATAACTGAAGATAATTTTTAAGTAACATTGACTCTAGTTTTTCATGACGAATCCTCAAAAACTGTCTTCTCTTTTAAATCTTATAACTATGTCTATCTGATTATGAGCATGTTCACTTTACCTTAAATACTGTAATAGCTCAGTTGCCCAAGTAACCGAGGACTCATCATCTCTGTGCGTCAACCTTTTACTTTTAGACTTGATTGAGAGCTCAAATTAAGAAAATGCATCCTTTAATAATAAAATGGCGACCTTGTCATTTGTAAAATATATATTTGTAGACACCTAAAGAGCAATTTGTTTCATTCAATATATTTTGTCCCCTTCTAACATGTGTGATAATAACGGAAACCCTACCTGAATTAAAACTTCGAACGGGAGAAATTTTTGATCATAGTCGTATGAGAAACGAAGAGATTTGGAGTGTAATAATGTCGCTTTCTATTGACAAGGCAGTGGGGCCCCGATCTTATCAGTCATCGATTGTTCAGGGGTATTTCAACATCCTTTGTTAAACCACTTGCGCTTATTTTAATAGATCCTGCTACGTGGAAAACAGCAAACGTAACACCAATTTTTAATAAAAATGACAAGAGTTAACCATAAAATTACTGTCCTACTGTACTTAGAAATTGTGTACGAAAAACATTTTGAAAGAATAATTTTAAGAACTTCTTAAACGAGAATTAACTTATTTATAGGCTTCAATTTGGATTTTTACCCCAAAACTCCACAGTGTATCAACTAATACGTAAGCAAATAATACAATCATTTAAAACATGCAGCTATCTTTGCATGGTCTTCCGTGATATCTCCAAAGCTTTTGATCACGTGTGTCACAAAGGCTTAGTACACAAGCTTCAAGAATGTGGTATTCGTGGACAAATGCTGTCTTGGTTGACTACTTGCCTCTACGAAGACAACAGTGGTTACAAATTCAGAAATGTAAGATATGAAACTAATGACAGCTTGATTCCCTCAAAAATCCGTAATACGTTCAGATATTAAAAACATTCAACCTACTATTAATAAAGCCTAGAAATAATCAATAAATGGACCCAACAATGACTCAGCACCTTAAATCTATCAAAAACTGAAAACATCCAATTTAATAATACTAATGCTAGCGATGCAATTGCTCGAAATTTGATCTTTCATGGATTACCGATCACATTTGTTATAAACCATAAGCACCTTGGGATTACTCTTTAGAATAATGGTAACTGGAGTAAACACATTGATGATCTTTTCTAAAGGTTTTTAAAACAATTGCCAAAATAAATGAGGCCACTTATGTTCAAATTAAGTAGATATTCTTCAAATAAGACGTATATAGCCTTTGTTAGACTTGTTGACGACCAAGACGTCGTCTTAATCACGTATGCTATATAAATATCTAATGTCGACTGTAGCTTAATAATTCCATAGCTAATAGAGTAGATAATCTCCAAAAAGAAGCTGCAAGAATAGTAAGTAACTGGATTGAGAAGAAGTTAGAGATAAGAGTGTTTGTACAATGAATTTGGCTCGCAACCCTTAAATATACGGCGACAAACTCATAAATTAATCACAGAATCGTTCATCATATGACACCAGACATTTTTTAATACGAGTTGTTACCACCAATTGTTGCTGAAAAATAAGTACAACTAAGTTATTCCTTTCTGTCATCTCCAAATTTCAGCTCAATCCTTTGTGCCTTCAACAGCCAAGAAGCCAGGAATTCTTTATCTCTTTCATTCCTTAACACTCACTTCAAAGAAAACAAAGGCGTACTCTGATAATTCTCGTTAGGAAAAAGGAAACGTTCTGTCCTTCATAGGCGACTGTGAAGGAACTGTTCATCTCTAAAGATGAATCTTTATTGAAATCATATAAACGTGGATCCGATGTGCGACTGCCTTGAGGCAAATGAAACAAGTTATCCTTACCTATATGCATGCTTATTGTATGACATTCCCAGGCGATGTTTGATAAGCTCTCCAAACATACTTTTATTTCGAAACGAAAATTATAATGATATATTCAACTGTAATATCTTCAAACAAGTCCAAATGTTTATATAAAAACTGCCTGTCATAAAACCTGCCTATTTTATGATATTTGTCTTTTTAATGATGTATTATTTAATCTAGTTTGTCTGAGTTTTCAGCTTCTAAGCTTATAAATTTGTCAAATATTTTACATTTTTCTCTTTCCTCGGCAGTTGCACATAGTACACTTTTAGAGAGTTTTCTAGCTGCAACCTAATTTAAGTTGTTGACTTTTCAGATAGAATTTGAATTTGAAGAAATTAAATGCTAACAACAAAATATCCATAGTCAACAACCCTTTTTCAACCATCCATTTAAATGTCATTTTCATCTTTAATTCCCTTTCCCCAAATGATATATGTTCTATATAAGATTATCTCCAGAAATTTATAAGAATATTTCCTTTTTCACTAGAACCATATATATCTGTTAAATTCGTGTTTTTTTATGCCTGTTCGTTTATTGTGTGCATTTATCAAATATCGGAAGACAATTCTTAGTTCGTAGAATATGTGCCCAACCCCATTGCCTTATATTTATGTTTTATAAATAAAATATGTTTAAATCAGAGGATTCAAGGAAGGTGTCTTCATCTCATGCCCTCAGCAATGGATGGTCCTACTAAAAATTATCGGAACAAAGTCTCGTCGAATTCGCAGACTTGTTTCATTCTTTTTTCATCATTTATTTTGTAATATTTTGTTTATCTATATTTTTACAGGACCATGGGTTTTGCTGTATTATTTATGGCGGCCATACTTGGTTACATTTTAGAGGATCAACTACACTTTATTGTAAGTTATCTCCCCTATTTATTCTTCTTATTCCAGGTTGTCGTTTCCATTTTTTTTTGTCATGCGTACCACCTCGGCTATTTCTGCGAGGCAAAATATGCCTCGAAGGTATGTCGGCACAGTAATTTACAGAAAAATCATACATTTTGTTCGCCGGAATTTTCTTCTGAAAAATAAAACCACAATCTATTAGGACCACCTCGGCTATTCCTACCATTGAATTAACTGTAGGATTGACTGAGAAGTTGCAAATGGAAAAATAGTTCGATTCATTCGCAACTTCTCATTCAATCCTCTGCTTCGTAAATAACCGAGATGATCCGAACGGCAGCTAATGGTAGCTATCGGCGTACATTTGAAGTATAATCCATAGGATTGATTTCGAATGCGAATGTTTATTGTGCAACTGAAAGACAGAACTGACATAGTATCGATTTATACTTTACCAATTTAAATATAATAGGATGAGTTCTGTAAGACTACTTCGGTGTACAGTGTCGCAAGTGATTGTTCTGAGAGATTTAATTTTTGTAAGAGACTATACTCACAAGTTTGGGATACGAACTTCGATAAAACAAAATAAAAATAAAAAAGGAAAACACAGATAGATTGGAAAGACATGGTGGGCGATTCGCCACTACACAAGGCTTTGTAGAATTCCAAAGATAACGGCTTACGATGGAATATATAACTACAAACACACCATTACGCACTGGTAATGCCAACGCACCACCGACTATATTTCTAGCAGGAGCCACGGAAAGGCTTCGTGATTGATTTCTGATTTATTCATAGGAAGACTAATTCTGCTACTGGCAATAGTCGGATGGAATGAAGACTAATTCTGCTGCTGACAATAGTCGCATGGAATGAAGACTAATTCTGCTGCTGGCAATAGTCGGATGGAATGAAGACTAATTCTGCTGCTGACAATAGTCGCATGGAATGAAGACTAATTCTGCTGCTGACAATAGTCGCATGGAATGAAGACTAATTCTGCTGCTGGCAATAGTCGGATGGAATGAAGACTAATTCTGCTGCTGACAATAGTCGCATGGAATGAAGACTAATTCTGCTGCTGGCAATAGTCGGATGGAATGAAGACTAATTCTGCTGCTGACAATAGTCGCATGGAATGAAGACTAATTCTGCTGCTGGCAATAGTCGGATGGAATGAAGACTAATTCTGCTGCTGACAATAGTCGCATCGAATGAAGACTAATTCTGCTGCTGACAATAGTCGCATGGAATGAAGACTAATTCTGCTGCTGACAGTAGTCGCATGAAATGAAAACTAATTCTGCTGCTGGCAATAGTCGGATGGAATGAAGACTAATTCTGCTGCTGGCAATAGTCGCATGGAATGAAGACTAATTCTGCTGCTGGCAATAGTCGCATGGAATGAAGACTAATTCTGCTGCTGACAATAGACGCATGGAATGAAGACTAATTCTGCTGCTGGCAATAGTTGCATGGAATGAAGACTAATTCTGCTGCTGGCAATAGTCGCATGGAATGAAGACTAATTCTACTGCTGACAATAGTCGCATGGAATGAAGACTAATTCTGCTGCTGACAATAGTCGCATGGAATGAAGACTAATTCTGCTGCTGGCAATAGTCGCATGGAATGAAGACTAATTCTGCTGCTGACAATAGTCGGATGGAATGAAGACTAATTCTGCTGCTGACAGTAGTCGCATGAAATGAAGACTAATTCTGCTGCTGGCAATAGTCGGATGGAATGAAGACTAATTCTGCTGCTGGCAATAGTCGGATGGAATGAAGACTAATTCTGCTGCTGGCAATAGTCGCATGGAATGAAGACTAATTCTGCTGCTGACAATAGACGCATGGAATGAAGACTAATTCTGCTGCTGGCAATAGTCGCATGGAATGAAGACTAATTCTGCTGCTGGCAATAGTCGCATGGAATGAAGACTAATTCTACTGCTGACAATAGTCGCATGGAATGAAGACTAATTCTGCTGCTGACAATAGTCGCATGGAATGAAGACTATTTCTGCTGCTGGCAATAGTTGCATGGAATGAAGACGAATTCTGCTGCTGACAATAGTCGCATGAAATGAAGACTAATTCTGCTGCTGGCTATAGTCGTATGGAATGAAGACTAATTCTGCTGCTGGCAATAGTCGTATGGAATGTTACAACATTTATTTTTTGACCCTCGGTCAGGGTAATAATGAACTCTTAAGCAGTGGCTGTAAAACTGATTCCTATTGGACAATCACGTTATTATATTGGCGGTTTTAACAAAGATTTTTCATTTTCTGGGAATTATATCTAGACCATTTTCCTGCTCGCCACGCGAGAGAGCACATGCTTCCAAACATTTTGAGCAGTTTCCAGAGACAGAAGACTTGCATTTATTATTTTGTAACTGTAATTTTCTTATAACACATCTATCTAATCTATCTATCTATCTATCTATCTATCTATCTATCTATCTATCTATCTATCTATCTACCTACCTACCTACCTACCTACCTATCTATCTACCTATCTATCTATCTATCTATCTATCTATCTATCTATCTATCTATCTATCTATCTATCTATCTATCTATCTATCTATCTATCTATCTATCTATCTATCTATCTATCTATCTACCTACCTACCTATCTACCAACCTATCTATCTACCTATCTATCTATCTATCTATCTATCTATCTATCTATCTACCTACCTACCTACCTATCTACCTATCTATCTACCTATCTATCTATCTATCTATCTATCTATCTATCTATCTATCTATCTATCTATCTATCTATCTATCTATCTATCTATCTATCTATCTATCTAATCTATCTATCTGATCGAATCGAAATTAAAGCCTTCATGCCATCCATTGCGTGAATTGCTTGAGAATCCTCGACTGCCCCCTGGTCAAGTCTAACGCAAAATAAGTTAAGCCCGTGCTTAATTGCAGATAGCAATTACCAAAGTGGGGTTAGAACCCACGACTTTTTAAACCTGAATCCGCAGTGCATATCATTAAAATCTCTATCAAATTTAATAATAACCTTTTTTTCTACCATCAGGACAATTTCCACTTTACGACCCAGTTCCTGATATACGGTGCACTTTTAGTCTCAGTGGGCCTTCTTGCCCTGGTATTTCCTGATACATCCTATAATCCACTACCGGATATCCTGAAGTGTCGTCATAGAAACCTATGTACCCATGAGGGGGTGCGACTTGTCAACGGTTGGATGTCCTGATATAGACGATGATTATTTTGCAGCATTTCTCTTTGGAAGTTTGTTTTTCACTATGGTTCGTTTAAGGTTGGATGTTAGGAAAGGTATGTTTCTGTAAATATTTCACTAAACATCAATTCGTTTTACAGTGACCGTACAATAAAATCTAATATATCACAATAATTTCTCTCGATGACCAAGATCGTCGTACCCATTTAATGAGTATTCATAAGTTACTAGTAAGTTATAGGTGTCATTCAACCAATCAGAAACATCTAGTTGGAGACGCTTGTTTATTCGAAGAGGTGATTTACTCAGTGTTTGTCCTTTGACCTTGATCGTGTAAAAATCTTTCTAGCCTGCCATTTAATTTTAGAACTATGTATTGATCACAACTAGCATGTTAGGATTTATTCTCAAGATTGTCCAATATTATTTTGTTTAATAAAAATGCGACGATTATAGCATTTGAAAACTTAAGGAAGGTTGCACGATAAAATCCGAGTAATCAGACCTTATTCGCCCACCTGACACAGAACTATATCCCGTTTGTTAAAATAATAGATAACTTCTCGGGTAATTAACATCATATCCTGGATATCCGAAAGAGAGATTTAAATATTAACGTCTCTTCCTATGAAGTGTTCAATTTCCTTTATCTTTTTCATCTGTCTGTCTTTCCATGTGCAGAGCAAGGAAAAGGGGCTGTGAAATTGTTTGACTAAAAACTAAACAAAGGCTGATATAAATATTACAGCATTTCGCTACAAGCGGACAATAGTAATAATTTTTAGTTTTTACATGAGTGTGCGTGTGTGTTGTGTGTGTGTGTCGTCAGAATGAGAGCCACAAAGGGTACATTATATTACATTTATCTTGTGATAAGTTAGTTACTGAAATTGTATCTAGCATTGCTCAGTACATTTTATTGTCTCTTTTCTTCATTTCTTTTTTTTTTTTTTTAGAAAACATCAGGAACTTTCTTTGCTTCCGAAACTGGCCTAAATGACGGTGTGTTATCGGGCGCCATGATTTCAAACGTCACGATGCTGTTAGTCATTATAGTTTCATATAACTAAATACTGTTGGTGTCATTGTTTTCTTGAGTGAATATTCCACCAGGAATCATAGTTTCATGTATCGGAAATAATTTCCACAATCTAAAACTAGCACAAACTTCTATAAATGTATGCACACATAATACCTCTGTAACAGTATCATATGATAGTATCGCTGGTAGAAACTCTAAAACTCATTGTTTTAATCATAAATAACTCATATTATGCTTTCTGTGAACATCGAGACCCATTCTACATGGCAAACATTTGTAATCATGACGTCAATCGAAGGGCATTTTCTTTTCGATCTGTTACGATTATACTTTGATGTAAAAGCATATATACAATATCCATACCAATTCATATAGCAAATGTGCACTGGCGTCACTAGGGGTGTGTGGGCCGCACCGGGTGACACCATCACAGGGGGGTGACACCAAAATGGAAAAATGCAAATTCGACAGAGCAGAGCAGAGGAGGTCCATGGGGGAAGTCTGGAGAGGGTGACACCATGAGTTTACCGCACTGGGTGACGCCAACTCTAGTGACGCCACTGCAAATGTGTACTGCATTTTGAATGATACATGCAAATACTTCTTTGCCTGTCAAAAAATAGTATTGTACCTTCTAATATAAACGACCTACGTCAAGGTCATGAGGTCTTTGAGTCCTTTAAAAAAGAAGAAGAAGAAAAAAAGAAAAAGAAAGAAATGAACCAGTAACGATTGTTGCAGCGATATTCCGAATAATTATAGGAGCGGTTATTTGTGGACAGTCGATGATGAAAGTAATTTATTTAATTTAAGTGTATGCTGACATATCATGCAGATTATCATCGACCGTGGAGCTGACAGCATGGGTATATCCTAGAGTGATTTGGGCGTCCTTGTTTCTGTTTAGCAACACAGTTTGCTGCATCAACTTGGAATTCATGACGTGAAAGTCAATTACTGCCCACAACGTCTTGCAACTTAGTTTGATTGGATTATTATTGTCTGGATTGAACAATTTTAACGTTTACATTTTATTTATTTATCGTGTTATGTCCCACAAGGTATCACAATTAAGCTCTCTCCATGGAGCAGACGAGACCATAAGGCGATCTCTATGGCGGAGGAAACCGAAGAACCCAGAGAAAACCATCGATTCTGAGTGTGTGGCTACGTATCCTCGCACATGCCGGCGCCGAGGATCGATTCCGGGACCGCAGTGGTTCGAAGCGAGTGTGTTACCACTGCGCTATCCAGAGTCCATTTGAACTGTAAGGACCGGTGTTGATATTTGTTGAAATAGTATCCATTTTACTTTGCCGGTGCGACAAGTTTCACAATTTGCATTAATTACTCTCAGTGGTTTGGTTGTTGACAAAGGGTTTTCTTTGAGATAAAGGAAACACGAGAACTGTTAGAAGGCTATCGACGCAGGATATGAAACCACTGATTATTGTACGTACAAGAAGCGGGAATTGAATCTGGGACTGCCGAGATGCAAAGCAAGTGTTTTACAATTTCTGTATTACTAAAGTTTATACACAAATGTGGAAAACATTTTCCTACAGGTTTTACCAAGATGAAGCAAAGTTACAGAATGATTTCTTTGAAATTGTCAGTCTTGCTGATTGTATAGTATTAATTATCCGAGTGTATTATAATGACCATCCGAGAGTATGATGATGATGATGATGACGATGATAATAAAAATAATAATAATAATAATAATAATAATAATAATAATAATAATAATAATAACTTTGCAACCTGATCCTTTTTTGCAAAGGAGTCCCATAACTGAATCAGTGTTAAAGGAATAGTGGTAATAGAACTGTCAGGGTAATGACACCACAGAATATATAGTCACTTGCAGAATTACAGCTCTCTCTCACACACACACTCTCTCTCTCTCTCTCTCTCTCTCTCTCTCTCTCTCTCTCTCTCTCTCTCTCTCTCTCTCTCTCTTTTACTCTCTCTCTCCCCATGTGAGCAGATGATAAACAAACAGAACCAGACAGACAGACATATCGATAGATAGCTTGCATGCCAATGATAGGAGTTAGTTCACAAAGCGTTGTGTCATTATATCTAATATACATCATTCAACAGAATGTAACGCATTGTTTGGGGTTTTCATGTTGATATAGCTTGTCATTTCATCTCAAATACGTTCAATCATTGTTATACTGTATATTTGCAAAACATCATACAATATATTTTTAAGTACAATAATATGGTCTTTTTCTTTCTTGATTTTATTGTCCCTCGCAGCTACGGCGAATGTACATATAAATAGTCTCCGTTCGTTCGTTCACCCGTCCGTGTTTTCGTCCGTCCGCCTTGTGAAGGCTTTAGTATCCACATTTATTATTAGATATTGAGCAAAGTTTTCTTCAAAGATTCATCTCAAAAGAAGCTCGGATGAGTTCGATGACGAACACATTTGCGTTATTTCTTAGAGTTATCGTCCTTGATCATCATAGCATAGATATTGCTAATGTATAACACTGTGAACACTCTAGCTGCCATATTTGGTTCCGCTCCAGATTGTCGCACGTTTGCACAGGGTTAATAATTTAAAGAGAAGGTATTCCCTACTTAAAACAGTAATCTGTATATCTGAGAGAGAGAGAGAGAGAGAGAGAGAGAGAGAGAGAGAGAGAGAGAGAGAGAGAGAGAGAGAGAGAGAGAGAGAGTAAAGAACCTACAGTTATCTTTATTTTTCTATCTGAATAATAGGGGTTGAGCTGGGTTTGAGAGTACACAGCTGGGCCCTACTTGCGATGTGCATCTCTCAGAAGATTGCTTGCTCTGCGGGAACATTTTCACTTCTGAACTTCAGAGATGAGTTATAACAAAAAATAAGCTTAGAACTCTGTTTTAGTTTTCTGATATTTCAAAAATTCGTAAGTACACTTTCAGAAAGTAGTAATGCCATCACCGGGTAAATTCGTTTAAGGACAGGCAAAGTTGGTGTGATTTGTGCTATTACAAGATTATTTTATGAGCACACTGGAGAAGTCACTTTCATAAGCTGTCTGCTTCTGACAGAACATGGCTTTTCTAATTGTAATAAAAAAACACAATTGTCAGCCCACGTATGTGAAAGAGATATAGGTGTATGTTAACTTACTCGACATTGGAAGAGTTGTAGAAAAAACAACTTTGCCCTGTGCCTTCCCCTTTTTCAGCGGTGCCCAAAATCCCCGTAGAACTTTTATTATTATATTTGAATCAAATTTACCGTGAAGCTTAATCTCAACAAGAGTTCGGACGAGTTTTTTGTACATGGCACCTCAACAACTCCAGCTGACCTGATTGAGTAAACTGTGTGACATCACACAGGAATTTCCATCAGAGATCCAGTGTTGAAAAATGATGTTGTCTGTATCAAATGTTTTTTTTTTACTGATTGGAAGGGCAGTTAGTCTTTTACAGTGTAATTTGTAAAAAAAAAAAATCTACTTCTGAATGTCATTGGTGATCGATTTATGCAGCATCTGGGCCAGAATTAAATGTAATTCCCCAAATCATTTATTCTTCTTTCTATCTAGACACTTTTTCCTCTCAAAGTACAAACTATGTGATAAACAGAATCTCAAATGGGCAATGATTTAATATTAAATTTATGAAACCGTTTGAATAATTTTCAGCTTTTGCATCAACATACAAAGTTTCATTAGTGTAGAGTAGAAACAAAGTTTGATTAGATTCAATAGGGTTAATGATATGAGGATGCAACAAACAAATGGCTAAAATACAATCGTCACTCAAGCAAGAAAATTAGTCACAGTGACACAGTTTGCACAAGGTTGAGTTGCATTTTTTTGCGACGCATCCGCTTACAAGTTTTCATAATTGTAGGTGAAACAGTGTTAAAGGTATTGAGGGTGTAACGAACGGATAGCTGAAAATAAAAAATAAAAATAGGAAAATAAAGTCACATTGATCTAGTTTTTGCATGGTTGAGTTATACTCCCAGAGATGTATCCACATATCAATTTTCACTAATGTAGGTGAAAAATGGTCCACGATATTGAGTGTGTAACGAACGGATAGATACAAATATAAAAGTTATTAAGGAGTGAAAATTACGAAAAACTAACCTAGTTTTTGGTATGATTGAGTTACTGTCATTTAGATGCGTCCGCGTGCTAATGTTTGTGGGTATTGGTGAGTAAAAAAACAAAACAACCTCCAATATAATAAAGGTGTAACAAACGGATAGATAAAAGAGTAGAAATAATAAAAGGGTGAACATTAGGTCACACTGACCTAGTTTTTGTGTTGCTGAGTCACTCTCCTTGCGATTCATCCACATACCAATTTTTTCATGTGTGGGTGAAATAGAGTGTAAAATACTGAGGGTTATACGAACGAAAAGCTGAAACCGCGAAAGTCACTCAAGGGTGAAAATGAGGTCAGTCAATTTGTCTGGGTATGGCTGAGATCCATCATACCAGTTTTCATGAAAGTGGTTGAAATAGTGTCCAAAATATTGAGGGCGTAATAAATGAACTAACAAACACACGAAGACACGATCGAAAGGGACAAAACGCTATATCCCCTCCCAAGTTCGTTTGCATGGGAAAAAAAGGCCGTAATTTAAGAAACTATAGTATTTTTAAATTCACTGGTAACCCAAAAGAAAGGCATGTTCAACAGAATGGCCCATAAATAATCATATATGTCAGTGCATGACATGTATGTATGTATGTATTTATCTATGCCTCTGGGGGTGGGGTTAACGGCACATTAGCACAATCCTATATATATAGTGACGATTAAAAGTTAAAGTTGTCAAAACGCAAAAGAAGCAATCACTAAAATTCACAGGAACACAAACCCTTCGAAATAAAAGGAGACGTGTACTTGTAGAAGATAAAAATAAAAGGTACAGATGTTAAAAATTGTTGTAAGGTATGTAAAGTAAAAGATAAAGGTTAAGATGTAACAGTTCTTTATAAGGTATGTCAAGTAAAATACACAGGTAAAGATGTTACAGTTCTTTATAAGATATGTCAAGTAAATTATATAGGTAAAATTCTTCAATTATAGACTCACAATTTATTATATAAACCGCATTATCAGCTTTACTAGTTTAGATGCATCTGATTCCTTCAGTTATCACGAACTGGTCTCAATTTCAAGGTGTTAACTATCGACTTTTTTTATTTATAAGAACAAAATAAAAATTCTGGTAAAAATCATTTGTGTATTGTTATGTATGATGTTTATATACTTAACTTTTGTCTATGATTATAAGTTGTATGGTTATTTGAAAATACATACTTAACTTTTGTCCTGTTGTTTACATAGTATTTTCATAGGCATTTCGCAATTAGACTGTTGACACATGTGTCAGGTAGGCCAGTATTTTTATAGGCGTTTCGCAATTAGACTGATGTGATATAGGTCATGTAGGCATATGTATTTATATACCGAATTTTGGTAAACAAATTCATTCCTGTTATAGAATTTTGCTTTTAAAAGATCAGTCTGTAAGGAATCTATTGCAGTTGTGTTGATGAAATCACATATAATTTGAGAGGAATTATTTATTTATAATATTCATTGGAAACATAAAAGTGCTCATTGACTTTTGGATTAATATATGATTTTGGGATTTATATGAACTCATTCAAATACATTCTGGATTAAATCTTTGTGGTACACCAGGACATTCAAGGCTATTGGAATTCATTCGGAACATTCAACTTGTGATTAGGACATTTAGGACTATTTGGAACTTAGCTCACAAATTGTAAGTGTGTTTTGAATTTTCACTTTAATTGTCTGGAAATAAATTGCTTGTTGATTTTACTTACATTGTTGGTTTCACTTTCTTTCTGTTGCATATTTTTAAGGCCTAGAGTCGTGACAGAAATTGGGGGCTCGTCAGGGATTGAATTTCTTTAAAACATATTTGAGATATGGAAATTGCCTTTGAAATTCATATTAACTTTGTTTTGGAATTTTCATTATCCCCGGTAAGGATGTTTATTTCACCCATTTGAGAAATCTTTAGTGAAACCAGGAAGCATTCACAATTTCATCTAAGGTTGAGAACTTTGTTTCAAGTTCTACCCATGTAGGGTTAGAGTCTATGAAAAAGGACGAGTTGCTTGAGCTTGCCAGACATTATGATCTTTCTGAGGCGAAAGCGTCTTTGAAAAAGCAAGAGATAAAGAATATTTTAATTCCATATTTGGCGAGAAAGGAAATTTTGGATGATAGTGTTTTGGGTTTAATTGATAAGTCTGTATCTGGTTTTGATTGGAAATTAAGAGAATTACAGCTAAATAAAAAAGCCCAGATGGAATTAGAATTTAGAAAGCTTCAGCTTTAGAAAGTGGAAAGGGAAATAGAAATGGAGGCAGAAAGAGGAGACAAAGATGCGAAGAGAAGAAAGGGAAATGCAACATAGATTAAAAGAATTAGAACTGTCAAGTGGAGCACACACACACACCCCTTTACACACAAGTTCAGGTTTTGATGTTAACATATATATTAGGTTAGTACCCCTTTTCGGGAAAAAGAAAGAAGATAAATACTTTCTTCACTTTGAGAAAATTGCTGAAAACTTGAAATGGCCATGAGAGCATTGGACTTTGTTATTACAAAGTGTACTTACTGGCAAAGCTCGTGAAGTCTACACTTCACTGTCAGTACAACAAAGCACTGATCATGATGTGGTTAAGGAGTACATCTTGAAAGCATATGAGTTGGTTCCTTAGGCATACCAACAAAGGTTTAGGAATAGTAGAAAAGAAACTGCACAAACTCATATCGAATTTGCAAGGGAAAAAGAACAACTATTTGATAGCTGGTGCTTAGCCAAGAAGGTTGATCGAGATTATGATAACCTCAGACAGCTCGTATTAATTGAAGAGTTCAAGAGGTTCGTCCATAGTGATGTCAAGACCTATCTTGACGGGCAGAAAGTGGAAACTTTGGAAAATGCTGGTCGTATGGCTAATGATTATTCTTTAACTCACAAAGTTTCATTTGTCAGTAAGTCTCCCTCTCAGCAGTTTTCACGGTAAAATTTTTAAAATCTCAAACGAGTACTTCTAAATTTCAAAACAGCACAACTGTTAGAAACCAAACATCTGATAAGACTGATCAGAAATCCTTATCTCTTCCTACGTGCACTTACTGTAAAAAGAAAGGGCACGTCATTTCTGATAGCTTCTGGTTGAAAAATAAGCAACAGAATAAAGATAGAGCTATTCCAAATGTTCTTATTTCAAAGAGGTCAAGGTCACGGTATTGTATTGAAAGCAATATATTTGTGGAGTCAAACAAACCCCAGTCTGATTCGATTTTGGAGACTTATGAACCATTCATGTGAGAAGGTTCTATATCACTTTTTAGTTATTCTGCCAAACCTATCCCTATTAAGGGACACATGAGCTTCTCAGAGTCTTTTGTTATCAGGTACTTTGCCTTTTTCTGAGAAGTCTTCTTCTAGTGAAAGCGTACTTATTCAGGGAGTAGAGTGCGGCTTTGTAAATGTTCCTCTCCATTGTGTCAATTTGGCATCAGACTTAGTTTCCGGACCTGTGACTGTTGAGGCAGTGACTTCTTTACCTATAGAAGGTATCCATTCTTAGATTGGCAAAATTTTAATTTTAAAGACCACCTACAATGTGTCCATCCGTTCAAACGACTAGCGACAACTGGATTTTCAAAACGACCGCCATGGTGGGCACGCTGGATTTACAAGGAGCATCATTTTCATTTAGGACCAACTAGATCTCAGGATGAAACTGTCTGCCACGTTTCATGACTTTCCTCAACAAAAATAAAGAGTAGTAGAGATAACAAACAACTGCCAACGGACGACGGACGCAGGGCCCATCATATACGCCAATGACTCAACATATAGCCGATCTGGGCTGATCCGATACTAGGACTCTAACGCACACCCTTCTGGTCACGAGTCCAACGCCTTAACCGCCGAGTAACCGCGGTTCCAGTGGAAAGAAGAGAGGTGGATAATGTTTAATATTGACAAGAATTCTGTACAAAATAATGTTCCAAAGTCAAACGTAAAATCAATTAAATCCGCATCAGAGAACATAGCTTATTATAACCGAAGGTTATAAGACAGTATGCATGATATTATAAATATTTAAGTTATCTGCAATGAGTGCATTGCAATGGGCCCACTCATCACAATTAAACAGAGGAAGTTGTGTTGGGAAACCAAAGTAAGGAGATGGACATTCAGGGGCAATAATTCCTGTAAATCGTGATGTGGAATGTTGGAAATCCAACGTATTCGAGCTCTTGTGAGTATAAAGATGCGTGATAAATTTGATTAAAATTCAACGTTCGATTGTAAAGTTATGCTTTGGAAACCAAAGCCAGGAAGATGGTCAATCAGGGGCCATAACTCTTCTAAATGATATGGAGTGCTGGAAATAAACTCATTTAAGGTCTTATTAATATAAAGTTGCATACCAAATTTGGTTGATATCAAACCATCCTTGATTTTATAATGCCACAGAAACCAGTCATGAAGACAATCAAGGGCTATACATCTTCTAAATGACAATGTGAATTGCTGATAATTAAACTCATTCAAGGTTTCCTTGATATATAAGGCTGGATAGTTGGCTTAAAACAAATACAATTCCCAGTAAAGTTATTTTGTGAAAACCAAAACATAAATGAAGGCTGGAAATCAAACTTTTTTGAGGTCTCATCTAGATAAGCTGCACACCAAATCTGGTTAAAACCCAATAGTTCCCAGTAGTTATCTTGCAAAAAGCAAATGATTGATGGACAGACAGACAGCTGGCTGGATATGATTACTATAGGGCTCTGCCAACTTTGCTAACAAACAGACCTTAAAAATCTGCTCTTTTCTTGACCAAAATTATAAACAACAATGTTAGACAAGTTTTGACAAGAACTACAGCTATTAGCACTAGGTACACTGCAAAGGAGCTCACCTGCTACAATTTGCAATGGAGGGCCTTAAACAGATGAACTTTGTGAATACAAAAGGGGTGTATCTATTATAATTTCCGCAAGTTGAATTGACCAGTAGGAAACTTTAATTATAGTCAGATGTTTTAATCTGACAATCAGGGAATGTTAACATGAAACTTGGAATAAAAAGTTAGATTAAAGTCATAGGGGATGAGTTAGTCAGTTAATACATTACTTAGTTAAGCAGTTAGTAGTCAGCTAGTTAGTTAGCTCTACAGCTGATTGATAGCCAGTGAGTTTAGTTTGGAGTAGAGTTATAGTGTTCAGTTCATTAGAGTGATGACCATAAATGAAGTGGATATGTAGGAGTTTTAATATGTTTGCAAAATATAGACAATAGTCATGGTGAATTTCTACAGAATATAATGTGCCAACTAAGAGAAAATATATTTGTAATTTGTTATGGACATCATGAGGTGGACAGTTGATGTATTATTATAATTATACAATGTCTGTGAATAAATAAGAAGACAAGAGCCAATAAATATCCCACCAATTGGGGACAAAAATAAATGGAGGGTATTTCTCAGAGTTATGCTGCTCATGAAGCAAATTGTTTGGTATACAAAGACCGTTTAAGTTGAATATCTTTCTCGAGTCACCTCAATATGAAAATCAATGTCTGATCCATCTGTCAATATACCTGGTTCCACTGTCTTTGTAGTATTTGCATTTTGCTGAAGCTGAACTTATAAAAAGCTGATTTTATATTTGGATGCTTCACATGCACCTCTTGCTGAACCATGAACCACTTGCCAGATATTCCTAAGACCACTCATGAATCTTATTTACCTTGCATGACAGTTGTACTCTACTCTGCATCTCATAGTACATACTTCTTGTTGGGTTGCGGCACCATTCAACAACCTCACAAGAAGAGTAGAGTATTGGAAATGGCATATTGTATGCCCACCCTTTGTTTAATAGTCCTCCATGAAGTTAACTGAATTTTTTGTACAGAAACCATTTTTCTTCTTTCAGTCAGTGACCTTGACCTTTGACCTCAAAATCAATTATTTGTCCTTACCCTAAGGGCAAGACATTCACAGAATTTGGTTCAGGTATGTTGATGTAGAACTTATGCTATTGTGTCAAGAAAATTATATTATTATATACTCATTTTTTTCTCCATTAACTTTGGATTGTCAGAATCGTGCAGTATTTCTCCATACTGCACGACACGTGTGTCTAAAAATAGTATTGCGTGTTAGGAACTACTTTTTATTGTAAACAAACAGTGTACGCTCACGTAGTAGACACCAAAACTTTTGCTTTATTAGATTTATCTGTGGATGAAGTAAGCAAGCTGTTTGATTCGTTGAAAGTAGAGATGATAAAGCTGTCGATGTGGATGAGCTCATTAAGTCACAAAAGAAACTTTCAACCAAGCAAGCGACTGAACGTGATATCTGCGATGACTTTATGACAACAAACGTGAGACCTGCAGTATCGAAAATATAAATCTTATAATTAAACACTTATTTAGCTTATGGTTCAGGCTATGAACCGTGCTCTCGCGAGTCTATAAAAAATAGCAATGAAATGTATCATAAGGCCAAAGGATATTCCGTCTCTCGCAGAGACCGCCATTTTACAAGTAAGTCCTAGCACGAAGTTCAAAAAATTAAAAGTAAAGAAGGCGGGCTTTGGTATAAAAGCAAGTGTCTCGGAGTCAATAAGCCAAGATAACGAAGAAGCCTTATTTTCCGCTGGCGAAATGGGCTCTCACACCCCAGCCGCTTTGCAATTTTCCTGTTTTAATTTTTTTAGAAAATGTTTGGATTTATAGTACAAGTTATATAGGTAATGTAGCTGGGGTCCCTCCAACAAAGATCATGCAAGTGATAGTACATAAAAATATGTTATCTATAGCTGGTAATAAGAATAGTAATAAATGTACTTACCTTTCTGCATCTTTAATTTCTTCAAAATGTACTTTCTTATCCACGGCGCGAAACTGCACTGCATTCTATAGACTACATTTCCAAGACAAATCACATTCCAAAGGAGAATTTATTGCACTTCAAAACGAAATGAATTTGATATTCCCTGACCAAAAATATTTAATCCTGCATCTTCTTGAGAATTTCAATTAAAAGAATTTCATATTTTGTCCACCTTATGATTCCAAACTATCAATGGTAGAACAGAAACACACGTGTAACTTGCTGTCAAGACCAGTCCCTCCAGCTACATGTAGCCTCGAGTAACCACCTTTCGTGGACTTAAAGTGAATTTTAACGCGTTCGTTATAATATTATGATAATCTATTCAAATAAACCATAAAAAGTGTTCAACTATATCTACTTCATTTAATCAGCGTGAAACAAATGTTGGCATTCATGTACATTAGTTCATAATTACCGTCTTTCCGAGCGTGTGTATGTTTACTTATTTCCGGAAGTGACGTCCATGGTTCGTGACACTCACTAAAATGTCACGTGGCATATGACCAGACCGTGCCAGTTAGACCAAGGTATGGATATTATTAGTTTATAGCGTCTCCGTGTTTTTTAAATTAAAAAAAATTATATTTAAAAATTAATTTTTTTGTTCCCTTTGCAGTTTGTGCACTTACATTATTGCTTGCTTGTTCTTTACCATATAGATACATGACTCAATAGACAGAGAGAGACAGACAGATATACAGAGAGACAGAGGGTGAGAGAAATTTAAAAATAGACACTGGTGAATGGATACACATTTTATTATAATAGATTCAATGCCTTTTGATGTAGAATATATGTTTATTATGAAATAATACTGAAACAAAAAAGTCCGTAGTGAATACACATTTCGAGTGTAAAATTTTCTTACGTTGTATAAGAACTCCACATGATTAAAACCAAATATTTACATTGGCTAGCCAGTTGTAGAAATTCCCAAAGTGGATTATCCTGTTCAAAATGTGTAAACAAAGCCAACATGTGATCGGCGGCGCTGTCTGTAATAGAAAATTCAAGGTCAAAAAGTAGGACCAAAAAAAAGGCATTAGTGAAAACAGATTTTCATTATGATTTTTAAAAATTAAATGAAATTACCTTTTTGAATCGCATTTTGTATGCTTTTACTATAAAATTATATTCTTTCGCTTCTGAAGAACGCTGGTGACACAGCGGATGACATCATTATCTCGAAAAAAGCGCGTTATATCGCGAGAAACATGGCGCACGATTGAAGGAGTTCAACGACAACTGGCCGCTGGACAATACATCGTACGTAATCGGCCCAGCTAATAACGTCAGCCCGCCACAACTAAAAAAGCAGAATTTAGTTGGATCGACAGAAAAACAAAATCCCTCCATTCCAGACCAACTGGGAAAGTTGTTCCATGGCGCAGTCATTCACAATATGACTCTGAATTTCAATTTTAATTAGGTCAAAATGAGATTTCTTTTTGAAACGAATGACTGAGCGCGTGGTACTCTACCAAGTTCAAAGGTCGCTGGGCGGTACCATGTGCGCATGAATACAGTTACTGTGTATTGCTTTAACTACAGTAGTGTTTTTACTTTGGAATATAGCAGAACAGAAATTCAGTTACTTTGTTTCTTGTAGTGTGTCCCTTTTATTATTCAGCCTTAGGTAGAAAAGCAAAACGAGTATATAATAAAAAGGTTACAACATTTGTATAGGAAAATATGAACTCGTTTTTTCTGAGCTATACTGCGCTCCTAACGTCGTGCAGTATAGCTTAGAAAAACTTGTTCATATTTTCCCATACAAATGCAGTAATCTATAATTATTTCAGTGACTTTGACCTTTTGACCCCAAAATCGATAGGTTTCTTCCTTACCTTACCATAACTGCAAGCCATGCACAAAGTTTAGTAACAGCAGATGGTGGAGAATGAAAGTTATTGTGCAGAAACCATTTTTATTCTTTCTGTCACAGTGACCTTGACCTTTGACTTTTTGGCTTTTAAATCGTTGGGGTTCTTCCTTGCCTCAAATGCAAGCCATCCACAAAGTTTGGTAACTGTAGATGGTAGACAACTTGTTATTGTGCTGAAATTGGTAATAACAAAATTGGTAACTAACATATAGGTGGGCAGACATCATACCATAATACACTTTGGCTTATGGCAGACATATAAAAAGGAAAAACATATATATTCAAAAATGGAGTTTCAGCCATAGGAAAGTATATGTTTCCAAAGCTATTCAATGACCTTTGATAACTTTCTGAAAATCTGTTACCGGTTTCAGAGTATAATTATTGATTTTTTTCATCCAATGTATACAGCCTGCCTTTGTTCACAATTTCTTCAATTACACGTTCTTCTGCAGGTCCCGAGTTGATGGTAGGTTTGGGCTGGATATCAATGGGAGCCTCACTGGTGTTACTTTAATGTTCTTTAGTGTCTGTATGTCCTGAATTTAATGAGATTGGTCTTTACGATTCAGATGGTCATGCTGTCATTGTTGTGTTGGTTCTAGTTTCTTTTCTACTTTCAGGATCTTTAAGGATGACATAAAAACTTCCTGTCCGATGGGTTTAACTTCCAGTCTTTTCAGCCTATGAAGATTCTTATCCAAACAGTGAGAAATGAGAAATTTTAATTTCTTGAAAGCTGCATCAATAGTGTATCGTCTAAATAAATGACAGATGAATCTATAACCTGTGGGGACTACCTTTCCATTTTTAGCACTTTATGTTTAAATAAAATCAAACTGTACAACTTGTTGTTTAAAACCCCAAATAATCTGCATGCCAAAAAACAGTTAATTAACAAGCCATCTACAATGGCAGAGAACTCAATAAATGTTGTGGAAACCATTTTTCTTCCTTCAGTCAGTGACCTTAACCTTTGACCCCTTGAAATTGATAGTGTTCTTCCTTACCCAAAGTCCAAGCCATCCACAAAGATTGGTAACTGTAGACATTTCATTTAAGCAAGTGTATTAATACTTAAGTCTTAGTATATAATTGTAAACCAGTCCATAACAAAATCTTTCATGGAGAAAAAGAATCCACCTGTACAGTTGAAAACAGTGCCTACAGCAAATTCTAATTCACCAATGACAACAATGTTATGTAGTTTTGACTATTTAGGATACATCTTGATGATATGCTGTGATGTAAATTTTTCTTGTAATTCCATAAAACACTATGAACTGTACTGTAACTGTACAGTAATCAGTTAGGCTTTTACTGTACTGTACTGTAACTGTACAGTACTCAGTTAGGCTTTTACTGTACTGTAACTGTACAGTAATCAGTTAGACTTTGCTGCTGAAGAGGACTTGTATGGTGTAACTTTTGCTATGACTTTAGGTCTTAAAATATGTAACAGAAAGAAAGTGAAACCAATCAAACAAGCAAAATCGACGAGCAGTTTATTTCCAGACAATTAAAGTGAAAATTCAAAACACACTTACAATTTGTGAGTTAAATTCCAAATAATCCTAAATGTCCTAATCACAAGTCCAAAACAACAGAATGTTCTGAAGGAATTCCAATAGCCTTGAATGTTCTGATGTACCACAAAGATGTAATCCATAATGTATTTGAATGAGTTCACATCAATCCCAATATCATGCATTAATCCAAAAGTCAATGAACACTTTAATAATTCCAATGAATATTTTAAATAAATAAATTCCTCTCAAATTGTATCTGATTTCAACAACTGTAAATTCAGACAGTTCTTTCGAACGGAATTCTAGAACAGGAATAAATTTGTTTACCAAAATCTGTATATAAATACACATGCCTACATGACCTATGTCACATCAGAATAGGAGTAATTCTAATGGAAAAATATTTGCCTACCTGACCCATGTCACAATAGGACAAGTTGCAAAATACTATGTAAACAACTGGACAAAAGTTAAGTATGTATTTTCAAATAACCATAGAACTTACAATCATATACAAAAGTTAAATATACAAACATCATACCTAACCCGTTAAAGAGTGTGGGGTGGGCTGCTGATAATTGATCTTTTATTCATAGGTTTCTAGCAATGTTGTCAGCAGTTGTTTTTTTTGTGGCTGAAATTGTTCCAGTCCTGGGAAAGAATGAAATTTATATATATATGGTCACTGTGATAAAAACGTCTGATATTGAACTGTATGTTTCTTTTGTTTAAGGCTACAATAGAACTTGGTACATGAATCATCATCAATCACCATCATGTCATTAATATCTTGCAATGTAGCATCAGTCTTCATTTGCTACATTTGTCTGCATGTGGGATCCAGTTCAGTGAGCCCTGTGCTGAAAAATTTCTACTTCACTCCTTAACTGGACAGGACACTTAGTCATCACAATATCAGTTATAAAAATAACAATTGTGTCTGGCCAGACTGTACCACAGGGAGCTTGCAAAGAAAAGAAAAAAAGACTAAAGACGGCAGTAAGTTTAATGAGTTTGATTTATTGAAATAGTCCCTACAGCAAGGCTCTCACCCATATTAGAATGATACATAATAAATCAATGGCTGTATTAAAGCAAAGGAGAAATATAATCATACAATGTGAACAAATTGATCGGCATATAAAAACAGGTATCATAATAGGCGTCCAAAAATAAATGTTCCCGTTACATAGAAACTACAGAATATGATATACATTAAGCTACTGTTATAGTCATTGCATTTTCAGCCTGGATATTATGGAACCTTGCAAAGGATATAATATTAGTTTTGAACATTCAGTAGAGGCAAATGAAGCCGTGCAAATTAGTTTAGCTTGAGACTACACTAGTAAAAATTATTCTGATCATATTAAGTTTTCTAAGTCCTGAATGTCCTTCTTGTAAAAATAACTATCCGAAGTCATAAAGGTAATAATTTAGACTAACATTAACATGACTAAAGTGGAGTCTTTGAATTTAATGGCAAAAAGTAAAATTGGTAAAGTCATGTAAACTTACTCCAGTTAATGAAATGAGGTGGGGTATAATAAGTAAATACTGATACTAATGGTTACAGTATCCTGTAAATTACAAGAGTTAACTTGTCACCTATTGAATTCTAGGTAATATACACCTTTTAATTCAACAGAATCTTTTTTTTTTTTTTTTTTTTTAAATGGGAGATCAATAAATGATAACTGGCAAGGAGTCAAGCAGCAGAAGGTTCAATACAGATTCCAAACAGTGTTTGTGATCAATTTAACTTGTCATAAATGATCATCAACAGACCATTTCAATGGGTGGGTGATTGGGGCATGTAAAAAAACAAAAAAAGTTGGAATGACCTATAGTGAAAACCGTCATCTGAAATATCTCCTGTCTTCTGTGACCTGTACTGGATTATGCTCTCTATTATTCTCACCATTTGGAAAATTATCCTTAATGCATCATTTGTATCCCCATTTGAAAGAAATGCGCTGGCAGATCTGGGTCTATGTAGTTTGTTAGGAGTAATCAGCAGAACAAACAACACAGACCCTGATCTGTCAGCGCATCATGCAATGGCAGACCAGGGTCTATGTTGTTTGCAGTTGTTTGGAAGAAACCTTTGACTGTAATTACCATGAAAGATCCAACTATTCTAGGGGGAAGGACACATGACAGTTGTGTACTAGACTTTGTCGCTGGAATATGAAAAATTTTGGAATGTTTTAACATTAAATATTTGAAGTCTGAAAAGTCACAACTGAAATATTGTTACTCCAAGTACGTCTCTGCACTGTATACAGATGCTAATTATCTGCTTGTCAGAGTTACAAGGTTACAGATGCAATTAGAAATCATTTTTCTATGTCAAATATTTACATACAATAACAACAGTTTTATGAACAAAAACATTTATGTCTTGCTTTGTTACAATATAAGTAATAGAATTGTGAAAAATTGCAACATCTCAAAGGCTTGTGACAGAAAATGAGTATCTTATCACATAACAAAGTTTTAACTGTTAGTATCAAGATTGTCACCTGTTTTATAGTTAAACCTAAATTAAGAACTGACCAGGAGGAGTGGGGGTTGATTGAATGCTCAGTTGGTGTATTTCTAAAATGCAGCAAGTCTTACACAGATTGTTAGGGAACCCCATAGTTACACATCCCATTAACTATTACATTATGCAGTACCAATATATTGATTTAAAACCATTTCCAAGTATTGTAGTTTGGTTAATACACAACTGAAAATTTAATGATTTCAGTAAGCATTTAGAAGCAATATTAACAGAGCACATCAACATAAATGATTATCAGTTGTAATTGCAATTGTAAACAGCTGTCTTTTATTATGGCAAAAAACATTAGCAGGTTGACATATTAATATCTAATAAACGTAGAGTACTAGTACGATGTGTAAACATTTATCTCTGACATAAAACTTGCCAAAAACATGGTAAACATGCATAGAATTAGACCAGTTCAATTATTTTTATCATAAAAAAGTTGGTTTGTTTTTAATAACGGCACTTTCAAAATACTATTTGGCTATATCAAATAGAGGAAATGGAAACTAAGTGCCTTTCCCATGATGTGCCGAGGCAGCTGCCCCAGCTGGAATTGAACCCACAAAATAGAAATCAACTGAATCCCAGTCAGACACCAGTCTGAACTAGCATGCTCTCTCAGTATATTGTATTCACATAACCAAATTTCTTCAAAAATGATCATTTTTTTGCAATATTTCATTTACATGGGTTCTAATTCATTAGGTAAGAACAAAGTGAGTCAATTATCTGTTAAATATTACTTGATTAACATATAAAGATTCCATATTTAAGTCCTGTCTAACCAAGTGCCTTTCTATCTGTCTGTATTTTTCTGACGAGTCAGTTTGCAGTATCTTGTTAAGGCATTAAGACAAACATTTGTTTCATACTATTCAATCTCACCATTATGCAGAATCTTCTTTCTAATAGATGTTGTACTACTACAGTAGTACTTTTCCATCTCAAATCAAGACAATTTTTTTCAGGATTATTTGGGTCTTCACATCATAAGACAGATTCACATGGCCAAAAAAAAAGAAGACGACGGACACATGTGGCTTCAAGATAGATTACCTCTAAAACAACCAGTATAGCGGGAAGTTTAGGTGGTGGAGATATTTTAGCAATTTAGCTGATTGTGAAAATAAATCCCATTAAAAAATTTACCACCTTAAATATAATATTCTCTCGAGACCTGTGATCACAAATATATAACTGCCAAAAATGTCAAACTTGTTTTGGACAAAAAGAGCATACAATTTTACATTTATGAAAAATACCCGCTGTATGGTAATCATGGAAGATACAACAAAAAGAGGCAGGAATATAAGATAGCTTACATGGAAAGCCTTTGCAGCACCCAGTCATCTATGAATATTATGATATGAATGACTGACCCATAATAACAGGCATATAACGATTCGGGGACTAGTTAAAAAAAAAAAAAAAAAAAAAAAAAGCCATACACAAAAAAAAATTAAAAAATAAAAATAAAGAAGTTACAAGTTGGACAATTAAATTGGTCCCTAGTTCCTTGGGGTTAAAAAAAAAAAAATCTGTATGAATGTGAACCAAAACTTTATCCATAATAAGATGCAAGTTTCAAAAGAAAACACAGGCAACACAAAGCCATATTAATATCAGTGTTAGAACAGAATTTAAACTGTGTAAAGACCAATGAAAATAAATGTCTCAATAAACAAGTTTCCTGCAGATTCAGTATACTAATTTATTAGTGAAAACAGGTTTCTTTTACCGTGGCTTTATTATATTTTTTTCCCCGTTATATCTCTTTGCACATATCTTATATGTACTGTTTTTCTTTCTTTCTTTCTTTTTACTTTTTATAAATCTAATGATTTGTGGCATACAAAATGGTGACAATATATATCAACATATAATGTATGATTATTTGTCAGATCTATGCTGTCTGATGTCCTTAAAAGGACTTAAGAATATCCGGTACTTATATATGTTTTGATTTATAAAGAGAAAGAAAAAAACAAAAACAATCAATGCAATCTATTTAAGGGTAGACTTAAAAAAATATTTGAGTAATGCAAAAGCAGGTTCATTGCAAACTATTGTTAATCAAGAAATTAAGTTACAAAAAGATAACGAGCTCAAAAAATACATGTGATATAATTGGTTGAGAATTGGCTAAAAATGGAATAGAATAATAGACTCAGAAAAGAAATTATAAACTGCACTATTATAATATATGCAACATAAATGAAAAATGTAAGATTTTATACTTAATTATCTTGCTACAAGTGTGGTTATGGAAAATATACAAAAAAATTGAATATATGCTGATGTGTTGATCCCGATACAAAATGACTGACCATTATTTGAAAAAAAATTCTTGATCAATTTATCACAATCCACAAGCCCATCACAATGTTACATCTTCATGTCTCAGATCAAGTGAGATCTTATGGAAGATCCTTTCACAGTTTGTGAAGTTTTATTTAATATTAATGCTGGCACAAAAGATTGGAAAAATCTGCTAGATTATTCCATGTCATGGGTCTATGATACATTTAAATCTAGGATGCAGAGTTTTCTGCTGGATTTTCATCACCACTAGCATCTTCTTCCAGGCTCAAATCACCACCTGCCGTGCTGCTTCTTATTGATGATAACATGGAACGTGAAGCACTAGTTCTACCAGCTGATGGTCTGAAAATATGCACACAAAGTCACTTTACTGCCTGCATAACAACAAATCATGTTATATAGCTGATGAAAACAACAACAACAAAAAAAAAAACAAACCTTACTCAGTATAATTTTCTACAAGTGTTTAAAACCAAACCAAAAATGTCCCACAAAAGATGTAACCTGAATTTCATCAACAGAACTTGTTTCTCGACTCCAGATTTTGTATAGATTCCAGCAATATGACTGGATGCTTGACTAATTGTAATTCTTTTGGGGGGCAAGTTTAGACTACAAATTCAAGAATTATGGTAAAATTGCAGCCTGATGCTCTACTGGTTGAAATGTGTTTTGTATGTTCACAGTAAGTGTATGGTACAGGTTTTCAATAAAACACACCCATCACTCCTGTCTGTTGGTAGATAGTGTATGTCTATGGGATTTCTAGACTGGTTCTGTTTCAGAAGGCTTTGCTCATGAGTTGAACATACTGTAAAATACTTTAAATTCGTTGGGTTCCAATTTTCATGGGTGAGCTAGACAAAGAATCTAAAGTCACAACGAAATAGCAACCAAGCCAACATACACCCCCCCCCCCATCCATGATGAGGCATCTCCTGTTTCTTTATTTGTTTTTAATACCACAGCTATCTAATAAAGTGCCGAGAATGCAAAATATACATTAGGATAAGTACATGAATAACGAGGAACACTGGAACTGAATGATTACATCTTAATTCGAATGCAAAAATTTCATGAGCATGAAAACTCATGTCAGGTTGTAATGATTACCTGATGTGTAGTAATAAATGCAGTTATAATCACTGTCCGTGTCTTTCTTAATTTCCCAAAGCACATACAGTATTATTCCCATTTATATATACATTTTTGCACACATAAACTAACTGCTAAATAAACAATCAGCAGATTTGTCCCGCTTTCTCAAAGCTCATTTCAATCAGGTCTCTCCCAAGTACTATTTTGTCATGTGTGCATATAAGCCGCTTTGCATGAATTGGCTAACGGGTAGATGTTTTCAGGTCAACTGAGACCTGATTTGAATGTACATGTCCACAGTCCGTATCTTTGCAGTTTATGTTTAGCGTATTTTGTAACAATTCCTTCAGCAACAGCCATCGTAATACATGCATTTATAACACTGCTATTCTTCTGAACTTTACGAATCCAAATTTGGTTCACAAGGTCAAGGTCACCCAGCAACAAGGGGTTCCAACTTGGCGATTTTGGCAGGATTGTTTCGAACAATACAGGTTTACAGTTACTGGCATTGTTCAGCGCCTAATCCCTAATAGTTGAGAACTTTATGCTTTGATATCAATCTTTAAGAACACATGAGAACCTAATTACTTAAGATTACAATAGTGGTATTAAATGTGTTAGCTCAGACATGTGTGGAAAAAGAAGTAGGCATTTTCTTTAAGATCTCCGCATTTACTCCAGATGTTAGCAATGAAATATCTTAATGAATCAACTTAATAACTGCAATACAGATTAAACCTGTTTGCTCGCAAATGCGTGGAAATGAATGTCGGTATAAACTTTACAGAAACATATGCATCGTTGCTTTTTTAAAAAAAAAAAAATTCTTTTAAAATGATAGATCCACTAAATTAGGTACCCATGAATATGCACTTTTTAGCTAAACCATGAAATTTGAAAGCCACGAAAATAAACGTTTCACAGTATAATGGGGAATTAGACAACCCATGATACTCATAAGCCATATGCAGGCAAGTTAAATGACAAACCAGTGACTAATGACATCTACATACTGGAATTTGTAACTGATGATCTGGGACAGTCATCACAGGATAATTAGTAAGGTCACATGGCAGCTAATTTGGGAGTATTATGTGTAAACATCATGCCACAATCAAAATCTTTATAAGAAAAGTTGCAATAATTTCAAGATCATCTTAAAAGTGGCAGTTACAAGAAATTCATCTCCAGTATGAATGTTTGTGAAATTTTATAAGCATCCTTTGTGCTAAAAAAAAGGGCAGCAGCATTAACAGTAACAATTTATTTTTATTCTACTTTATTACAAGTGCATGAATTATTTTATTTGAAACTTTATGCTAATACAGTAAAACCTGTCTTGAGAGACCACTGCTATGCAAGACCACCTGTCAAGAGAGACTTGGTTCATCATGCACAGATTTATTGATTATATAGTGTTATGACCTGTTATGAAAGACCACCTGTCTTGAGAGACCATTATTTTTTGGCAGAAAGGGTGGTCTTTAAAGACAGGTTCTACTATACTTATGTATGCAGTAAAGTGTGTGCATACCAGTAACTAGCGTGTGTGTATTAGTGATGCATCACAAAAGGCTCTGTTCACTACAATTGGCTTCATGTGGGGGTTAAACAGAGGAATTTGTGTTAGGAAATTTTGGTAGGAGACGAGTGCAATTAGGGGCTATGACTCTTCTAAAGGATTACAGGAAATGCTTGAAATCTAATGTAAAGATATGACGTTGATTGACAAGGGCCTGTCCAAAATGGAGATAAGACAAAACCCATAAAAGGCAGATCTAGGTCAAGGTCTAAGAAACAATGTTCACATCCAATTTGCATCAGAATATGCTGAATGGTTATTTAGCTATGTTGATTACAAGTAACATCCCATGTAAAGAAATAAAGTTGATTGACAAGGGTGAAATAGTTTAGATGAGACAAAACCCATAAAAGGAACATCTAGAACTAAAAGACAATGTTCTTACCAAATTCCATCAGAATATGTTAAATAGTTCTTGAGCTATGCTGATTTCAAGTAGCATTCCAAGTTTTAATGTGATGATAAGAATATGCTTGACATGAGTTATAACACTGTCCATAATGGATCAGATAAGACTAAACCCCAAAAAGGCACATGTAGGTCTATGAGACAATATTCATAACATATGGTATCAGAATATGTTGAATGGGTTTCTGAACTATGCCAGTTACACAAAACATTCCATGTGAAGACATGAAGTTTATTGTCATGGGCCATAAATCTTTGGAAAATGGAGTTGTGACAAAACTCATAAGAAGCACATCTAGGTCTATGAGACAATGTTCATACAAAGTGCATCAGAATATGTTGCATCTTTCTTGAGCTATGCAAGTTACAAGCAACATCCCATGTAAAGCAACAAAGTTCATTATCAAGGACAATACTATGTAGATAACTTATATTTTTGTGCAAAAACCATATTTATTCTTTCATTCAAGGTGACCTTGATCTTTGACCTCATGACCCCATAACTGATAGGCTTCTTCCTTATCCTAAGTGCAAGCCATCCACAAAGATTGGTTGAGGTATATCATATAGAACTAATACTGTTGTGCAGAAACAAAATTTTATTCCTTCAATCAGTAACCTTGCCCTTTGAACTCTAAATTCAATAGGCTTTTTCCTTACCCTAAGTGCAAGCTATCCACAAAGTTTGGTTGAGATATGTCATGCAGAATCAATGTTATTGCATGGAAACCAATTTTATTCTTTCAGTCAGTGACCTGACCTTTGACTTTTAGAGCTCCAAATCAATAGGGTTCTCCCTTAAACCAGGTGCAAGCCATCTACAAAGTGTGGTAACCATAAATGATGCAGATCTCAAGTTATGGTGCAGAAACCATTTTTCTGTATCATTCAGTGACCTTGAACTCAGGCCTTGAGCCCAAAATCAACCTGGTTCTTCCTTAACCCAAGTATAAACTATCTCCAAAGTTTGGTAGCTGTCAATGGTAGAGAACTTTAGTTATTGTGCTGAGACCATTTTGCTTCTTACAGTGACAGTGACCTTGATATTTGATCCTCAAATTGGGTTCTTCCTTACCATAAGTGGATTCCATTGACAAAGTTTGGTAACTGTACATGGTGGAGAACACAAGTTATTGTGTAGCTACAAAGTTGGTAACAGAGGAATGGATGGACAACATCATAACATAATGGCAGGCATAAAAATGGCGTTAGCAAGACAACACCCATAAAAGGCACATCAAAGTCTGTGCGACAATGTTTGTACCAGATTGTATCAGAATATGTTGAATGGTTTTTTAGCTGTGTCAGTTACATGTAACATCAAGTTAAAAGTAACCGCATCAGAATACAATGAATGGTTCCTGAGCTATGCTGTTTACAAGGATATGCTGCACTGGAGATTTAAAATTTATGAAAAAAAGGCAATAACTCCATTAAACTCAGACCTCAAAAGACAACACCTTTAAAAGGAACATCAACATGTAATAGGCAATTCACCTACCAAAATGGCATCCAATTATGTGCAAGGGTTACAGAGATTTGGTGGTTACAAGAAGCATGAACCCAGAGTGACAGAAGGACTAACGGACAGATGGATGAACAGAAAAGGTAATTACTATTGAGTTCTTTCATCGTGGTCCATACTAGACATGTGTTCATGGAACACAAATGCCTTAAACACTGTGTGTGAAATGACCTAAATGCACAATTTAACTAAGTTGTGATGACCGAACGTACAGATGGATGGACAAGGATAACACCATATGCCCCTACACTGACATGGTGGGACATAAAAATACATGGCAAAAGGTAGATAAATTCCATGAAACTAACTGTCACTTTTTAAAAAAATAAAGTGGTTATTATTATCATTATTATTTCATTCTTATTATTACATTTTCAAGATGATCAAATGTCAGCCGTTGTTTTACATCAGGTTGAATATGCTTGACAAACTGACATTTACCATCCTGCATCATTTTTATTCTGGGTTTTGAAAGCCCAAACAAATGAAGCCAAAAATTTATAAAACTAAATATTTTACATACATGTCAACCTTGTTAGAGACAAAACTGCTATTGTTTCAAACAGAAATTCACTTACAGTAAGTATTATCATACTTGGGATACATTTTGCACGCTATTTGCATAAACTAGTTGTAAATGTTAGCATTTTACATATATATATCTATATATGACCAAAGTTTAGTATTTGGTAGAAGATTTCTATACTTTTATGTTAATTTTTTCAATATTTAAATAATTACTCCTAGATATAATATCAGTATAAAAATTAAATATTACATTAGTAAGTCCGAGGTAATGTTAACACAATTAGTATGACCTTTAATTTCAATATACCTACAAATTTAAATATATACAGATGTAAATTCCCAGTCAAACTTTATTGGTTAATCCTTTTTCTGCATACAGTTTGTACAGTTATATTAAAATTAATTGTTGAAAGACAATTGACCATCTTTACTATCATTAAATAATTTTCAACTTTACACAAATTAACATTTTGCACCTGATGCTGCCCTAAAACATCTCTGTACATGATACCACCCAAAAAATAATCGACAAAATAGCATTTATAGTTCCAAAATAGTATGACCAATATAATAGATAAGATGCCAGATCAAACAAAATTGTCAATTTAACTACTCATCTGTGTAAATAATGTGTAAGCATGTACCTTCAAATATCCCTTAATATTTGCCCATATAAATAGCTGTTTCTGAATGTAACATAATAGTCTCTGCAAGACATTTTTATTGGTTCAAAAGGTCCTAAATTATATATTTTATCAACTAGAACATACTGAAACCTACCTATAAAGGCCATTCAGGGGGACACAAAGTTATGTCCTTTGTTGGCAGTGTCCTCTATGTCAAGGTAAAATATATAAGTAAAGGTGTTTATAAATACTTAAGTGTCCTTTATATGGAGGTTTCACTGTTAAAAATGTACATACAAATTCTAATACTAAATCTTAAGCATATGCAAGTTAATTGCATTAGACAAGAAAACCACCAATGGCAGCATGGCCGGATTTTGCAAACAATAAAAATACATGTCACAGTGACATTGTTTTCACTAATGACTGTAGTACTCCCTCATGAAATATAACAAAAAATGATCTTTTAAAAACCCTAAGTAATTCCAAATGGTGCAATGAACACTATGCAGTAATAAGCTTCTTGGATTCCAATCCTAAAATTATTTTTATGAGAAGTGTCCAAAACTGTCATTTTTGTATTCAGATAAAAAAGAAAGATATTCAATACAGACAAATCAGAAAATTCATCCCAATGTAAAAGGGTGAGGAGGCACTACTCTATTAGGATAATACTGCAATAGTTTAAGAGTGCAAGTACAAGATGCAATAAATTATTCAAGATGAGGCAAAATCAAATGTGCTTCAAATCAGATGGGCTAATTGAGAAATAGAAATTTATCATAATGCTACAAGAAAATGCAAAGTGTAAACAGTTTTTACAAAAAAATAATGATTATTTTGTAAAATGTGGTCAAGTTGTGTCTCACAGAACATCTAAAAGAAACGGAGATGGCAATCAAGATATGAAGTGAAAAGCCTTCATAGGAGAACTGAAATAAGATGAAATTTGTTGCAAGTTAGGTAGACAAAAGTCTTACTACTGCAATGAAAACTACAAGGAAAAAGTTCCTAAGATAAAAAAATTCAATCTTGGACTGAACTAAAATTCTAACATGATTGGTCCAGGACTGGGCACAGATCAATCAGACATCATTAATTTGAGATGAGTTTGAGTTCAAGTAAGACAATTTCTGGTAATGTTGGGGCAAAGAAAAATAAAATGCTTGTTTTCCCACACACATTCATTCAGATGGACATTATATAAAGACTATGCTATCATAAGAGAATGAACATATAAATATTCATAGCATCATCCTTCCGACTCAACATATTAATTCCACAATAGGTTGTGGGCAGCAAATCATTAGCTTATTTGCATCTTAACACATCCAAAGGGACAGTGATCATACAAAAACTCTCATGTAATAAATATAAAGTACAGAACAATATAATACAGTCACTTGCTGAAAGAACAAAAAACAACCCCAGCATGAACTGTAACTGATAGACACATGAAAATCACTTCACAGGTCAAGGTTTCTATGAAAAGATGTGAATAAATCCATACATGATAAAAAAGGCACACAAAAAGAAAAGATATTGGACAACACAAAAAGACAACATACATTAATGATACCACAAAAGATTTCACAAATCAAAATCTCCAAAATGAGAAGACATAAAATGACAACAGTATATAGCTACAAGTGATGTTGATTGTCATTATCAGCACTTCTCTTATATCAATATCTCCAAGATAAGTATGATAAACTTAAGTCCAGTAACTGTCATATTTAGAAACGTTCTTCAATACAGTTGGCAATGACCATAAACTGCACTATGAGCAGAAATGGCTAATGATGTGTAGAATATTTCAAGCCTATGGCATACTGATGTGCCTCCAAATTATTATGGTAGATCATCGAAACTGTTGATAATATTATACCAGCAGACCTAGAATTTAGCATAAATTTCTTTGTAACCAGAAGGACTAGTCCTGCTGAATCTTCACTAGTCCTTCCTACAAAATGCTGACTGGCAAAAACTGAAACTTTACTAGCCATCACACTATGGAAATTACGAAAACTACTAGTCCAACAGGAAATATACTAGCCTCTGGCTAGTGGACTACCTCTAATTCCAAGCCTTGAAACCAACACACCTACTTATATTAACTTGCAATACATAAATACTTCTGACAGTGTGAACATTTCACTAACCAAAAATTAAATCTTGAGCAATAAAACAGCCTTACAAAGCTGCAGACTAATGTATATAATGATCCCAGTTCAATGCCTACAGAGATGCCAACCCATGAGCATACTTGTTTTGAATCCATGCATCAATTTTTGGGAATCTAAGCTGCTCATCCAGAAATTATGGAATTTTGTTAAACAAAACAAACTTCTACAATAATTTTTGCATTTTAATATACATATGAGCCATTGCATAAATGTACAGAGTGACTAGGTCCAAGGTAGATACAAGATAATGGTTTATGGTTTTATGGGTTTAACGCTATTTTACAGCACATGATAGGCTATACATGGATGCCAGTATATTTGGTGGAGGAAGAACCCAGGAAGTCCCTAGGAAGAACCACTGACCCAAGGGAAGTTACTGGCAAGCTTTCTCACATACCCATGTTAGCCGAGCCCAAGACTTGAACCCTCGTGGACCGAGGTGAGATCAGAGTGGTCTGTAAAGGCAAGCGCCTTGGACAACTCGGCCACCTGGGGCCCCAGATATAAGATAAAAGATAACAAATTTTTTTTCAATGTTGAAAGTCAAGATAACATAAAAGTGCTAGCTCTGTAGAACATATTTTAACCAGGACAACATAGAACAAGTGTAAGCAACATTTACAGAGTGATCAGAAAGCTTAAATGATGTATCCATTTCTTCAACCCCCAAAGCATGAATAGCTTCAAGATTGTAGTCATAACCATAAACATAAACATTGGTTTTCCTCAAAACTTTTCTACATCTTTCCTCTTTATTTCCTAAATTCTACCATTTTTCACATACTGACTTTATCATTGGCTTGTTTCTGGTCTGTAGCATTCTACTTTTTATGTTTATAAAGTAAAATCTGCTTACAAGGCTGTAATTCAAACACCTCAGATTAACAAGATCTTTATAATCTGATGGAAATGGGCAGACTGCAGTATTTAAACTGTGTCCACATAAAAACTTCTCATTCATAATTTTATCCAGATGATAACTTTGTGGGATGTGCTCAACTTAATTTAGAATGCAACATTTTCATTGATAATTTATGATAATTCCATCAGGAATGGCTGGCATCTCTGCACCCTTGCATGTGAGAGAGATCAGAATAATGCATTAAAAGCAATTTTTGGCATCAAATATTAAATACCTGAAAGGTTGGATTTAGTCAAAGATTTATGTTATTGCTTTGCATCACATGAGCATATTCATCCACATAAACCAGCTAAAACAGAATTTCCCATAACATAACCCTCTCTAACAGCAAGGAGCAAAAGGTTTATAATGAAATATGCTCATGATCTGCTAAGCTTGAAGCTGTTTTATGGCTTTTACAGCATGCATCAATAAGCCAAAAAGCAGATACAGTTGTATTTCATTGTGCTACTGAACAAGAAAATACCCCAAAATGAGCAATATTATGCCCAGCAGCTAATGAAAAAATCAGGTATAGGTCAAAGTGACCCATTTCAAACACTTTTCTACAGTACATACCAAAAGTTTCAAATTAATGATGTGTTTCAACACTGTAAGGAAACAGAAAAATGACAAGGAATATAATATGTGAGAAATGTAACAATCTCCAAAAGATCACTGAGACTTTTTAATATAGATATGTTTTCATGATCATTGATTTAGGCTAACTTCATTAATTTGAAAAGTTCCACTGATATCATGAGAAAAACGAATAATATGATATTGGACCTATGTTACTGAATATGATAAACGTACCACAACACTATATCCCTCTTCTAACTTTATTCCTTTGGTACAATATCTGCATTAAGACAAAGACTGGATCTTAAAATCCGTAGTCTATAGTGGATTAAAGCTAACTCAATGATCAGTAAATGCATCATTATAATTTCTTCTAAAGAAATCGCTACCTGTTTTTGATAGACACTTGTGTATTTTCATATAGTACCATATATACTTGCTTATAAATTGAGTCCAACTGCAAACACCCAAATCTGCCATCACATAATGTGTGGGCAGATCTGGGTCTGGGCAGTTTGTTAGGAGTAATCAGTAGAACAAACAATATAGACCTTGATCTGCTGGCGCATTATGTGATGGGCAGATCAAGATCTATGTTGTTTGCAGTTAAAATAGACTTATAAGCGAGTATATATAGCAGTAGTAGTAGTAGTGGTGGTGGTGGTGGTAGGTGTCTCTATATGCACATTGCTTCATGTTCATTAAGTAGCTGGTAAAAGTTCACCAAAATATATGTAAGCATGCCAATTAAAGAAACAAATGAACGGGACAGATTTTGATAACCAAAAAATAGGGAGAAATTATGGGCAAAATATTTACATGTATGCATGTATATATTCACATTCCAGCCTGGCATTAAATGAAGTATAAAAAATGTGGAAAATGTCACAATCTCTTTTTTGTGCATGTTTTTCAAGATGCAACACTGTTAGTATAGCAGTCTCACCTTAAAACCAAACTCCCATATCAGGCTTGACTAAAGAAAATAAATGGGTACATTTCATTGCTTGGAATATCTTTTTAACCTAGTTTCAGTGTTTCCAAATATCTGAGGGCAAGATTATGATAATGTAGCGAGTCACACAGGCATGTTTATATCATACAGGTATGTTTACTTTTTAAGTTTCTGCCCATATAACTGTGTAGCAAATTCATAAAATTTTATGAATACAGGACAAGATAAAAATAATTAAATATGACCAATCTTTGAGGAATAATTAGCCTTTTATGACAGTTGAGTATTTATTCAAAAGTTTTTACAATTTTCCTTCAAGATGAACTTAGATTTTTCAACAGCAGTTTTGGTGTTGAAACTGCACTGACAAGGTGGAAATATTGACTGGTTTATGGATGTTTCAAAGTTTAAACAATATTTTAAAAAGAGTCTTTGAAACCAGTCTGTACTTTTGACCTTACATCCATGCTGTTTCAACACTAAAACTTCTGTTGAAAACATTAAAGTCCATCTGACTAAAAGTAATTGAAAATGTCAAAAAGTAAAAGTAAGCAACAATGGAGGACAAAAAAAGACTATAATGATTAGTCAGTTTTATCTTATTATCTAGTTATATTTTTGCTACAGTGCTAAAATATGCTGCATATCTATGATGGGCATATACTATAACTAGGGTTCAATGGAATGTGGTGTCTTGCCTGCCACCCATGATGTGATGTATAATGACTGCATCTGACTGGCATACATTTAGCACATGTCTCAGTGTTCATTCTAGGTTGTGCCATTGACCCTTATTCTTAATCAATGGCACAAGAAAGTTGCCAATATGGTACCTGTAGGACATGTAAAAATGTCCCCCAAAATTAAAGATAAAAGATTCCTATTGATGATTTTAGATGGACTGAATGTCAAGACACAAGTGTCCAAAATGAAATTTCAGAATGGTTACTCAAGCATGTGGAATTAAATTCCCGGTATGGAGGGGCCATAGCAGGAGAGGCTGATAATGAAATGTGTTTGAATTTACTTGAATAAAAAAGAAGCATGTGCGGATATTTGTGACCCCACTTTTTGACCTGGTAGGAGCCACTGAACCCCACTTTTACATTTCTGGAATGAACACTGCAATATTTATGCCGGTGCTGCTGCAGTTACTGCTGCTGGCAGAAAAGTGATGCTTGTGTCTTGCCATTTACTAATGCAGTTGAGACTAAATGGAGTTGATAAAGGCCTTGCAAACCTACTGATAGCTAAAGAATCTAAAAGAAGCCTTTTAATAAAGCATAATTTGTCAGCTGCTTAAAAAGTATTATTTACTGCTCATGAGGTATTTATTCTAGTCTCATCTAGTAATGCCTGTATCACTAAACTAAAGAATGGGATGCAGTGAGCAACTTTCTCCTCATGGCAAGCACTCAGGGATGCACTGAAGTTATAACTACATGTACTTGTATTTTTCTGATTAATGCCATAAAAAATAAAAAGACCATTCATAAAATATTTCAGACACATACTACCTACTTTCATTTTTGTAATACAATTGATAAGATGCAGCCAAGAACACAAGTGAATTTTGGCAGCATGGTTTACTTAACTTTCATTTTCCAAATACTTTACAAACATACCAGATTACAAAGTCTGAAAAGAATCCTTTATCTATTGAATTACCTGTATTTCTTAAGTTGTGAAATTTCCCTAGAAGAAGATTCATTCTGTTCCATTTGTTCATCTAAGTCTCTCTGAAGCTTGCGTTTCTGGGAATTCAATCTGGTTATTTCTTCCTCTGCTTCATCTAGCTGTCTCTTCAAGGCCTTAACACGGTTGTTAATTTTATCAACCTGTCAAGCATAAATAAGACTAGAGAGTTGCGAAAGAGAACTAGAGATGTGTTCATGGAACAATGATGCCCCACCATAGTACCTGCAAAATGACCTAAATGCAGAACCTAACCAAGGTGCGACAGACGGGTGGTCAAGGATAACTATATGCCCCTACCACTGTTGTGGTATGGCATAAAAAGGAAGAGAAAAATGAAGAGAAAATTTTCAGAAAACAAATTAACTTATTAAGGAGAAGAAAATAAGATTTTATACAGCTTGATTAAATATTTTCATGATAATGGTTCATTAAAATAGAAAAGTTCCAATACAAGGAGAAACCCTAAATAGACAACTCATAATTGGAATTTTATTGAATCATATTTTCTGATAAAACTTCAAGTACTAAAAGAAGACATGATCACTTAAAAACTGCTCGAGAAGGTCCACTTGCTTTGAAAGTAATGTAACCATTTCATTTCATACACTGTCATTTACAGTTCCATTTCACGTTTTTTTTTTTATTGTTCAGTAAGGCTAGTTCACAAATTCCACTTAAATATGCAACTGATGGTGAGCATATTTTATCTTCAAGTATATGCTATATGCAAGCAATCATCAAGTTTTGTAGCAAATTTTCATTTAGATTACAAGAATTCAAAAGCGATTTCCTGCTGTAAAAAAAAAGCAACAATAAAAAAAAAGAAAACTGCAACCATAAATTTCCAGATATAAAACTCAACCAGTTTGGGTCCCAAATTAAATGTTAATATAATTATGTACACAATATCCTATTAGATTGCAAACTTCATTATAGTGAGAAATTTGTAAGGATCCAAATTCTGGGTTGTTTTTTTTTGCAAGATGCTAAATCATGCTTTCAATATGATGGCACAATATTATCATGCAAGAATAGTCTATTTTAGGAAAATGGGATTATGATGACAAATAATGCAATCATATGTATGCTAAATATTCCTGCTGTAGTATGTTATATTTCTGCAGATGAGGGGCCTAAGCATTATGATAATATGATATTAGATTACTCATTAATGTAGCAAGAAAAATAAAAGTCAATGATAAAATCAAATAACCTTTTACCTCTGTGTTTGCCCAGTTCAATTTAGAAATACTATTCCCTATAAGTAAAAGCCATGTTAAATAAATGTATGCACACGGTATGGTCCTTTAAATCCACTCCAATAAAAAATCTCTGTGACTGATTTATCCTCCTTTGAAAGTATGAACTGGACAATGTTGCTACCACCATTATAAAGTACTTTTTACATTCTTTTTCAAATGTCAAGGTTGTTGCTGTAGTTGTTGAATGGTTTCTAACAGCACTTTCAGCACATTATTAGCTATATCATGCTAAAGAAATGTAAGTTAAGTGCTTTCCCAAGGACACACTGAGACCGCTGCCCAGTGAAATTGTGACATTTGGATTAGTAGTTTGATGCTCTACCAAATAAACTACCATGGTTTCTTGTATGTCAAGGTGTCATCTGAATCCATTTAACCCATTTAAGATTTTAATCTTCTATGTTACAACAACTATAGAGTGTAGTCATAAGAAACTCTTTGATGCTGTCACAAGTAAAACAGCTATCAAGCACCTACATAATTATGCTGCTGCTCACATAAAATCAAGAGTTCCTGAATTAACTTTCCAAGGGAAAAAAATCGTATTAAGAACATCTAGAATGACATTTTTAGAGGACTCATCATTTTATACCTGTTCTTTGTACTGGTCTGCATGTCGCCTTTCTTCCTCTGACTGAAGGATTACTTCTTTCAATTTCTTCTCAAGTCGACGATTATTTTTCTGCAGATTGCTCCTTTCCCTGTAAATAAAGTAAATGTGCAAATCATCCCAAGTCAAACAACTGCAGTGTATCCATATAAATTTGGAGACTCTTATTCTCAATTCTTCTGGTATATAGTAATGAGGAATCTGGATAAACGAATCACTTAAAATAACTGAAGAGGAAATCTTTTTAAAAGGAAATGTTGTTCAGACATCGAGACATTCCAAAATAAGAGAACTAAAAACACTAATGGCTTGGAGGGTTAGAGTAATACTAATTTACATAAGATCAGATGGAAGAACATAACTGCAAATATATTGCTATTCATGGTCCCTTTCACCATCATAAACAGACTACACTCAATAATCTTCATAACATTATTCTAAATTTTCTTTTCTTTATATATCAAAAGAGAATTTATATCGACATCTGAAATATTATTTGAGGAATTACTATAATGATTTCCGTTTAATGTATTTTCTAACATTGTTTCAAGCAGTGTCATCAGTGAAACAATCTCCAAGGGAGATTACTATATGGTCTAAACCTGAGTTGCCTCCCTTGACATTAAAAAAAAAGGCCAGATGTTAATAAAACCATACAATTTGCTACTATTATTAGTAATACAAACTATATTTGGTAAAAGAGAAAAGATACTGTGCCACAAATCCCTCAAATCCAAAAATTCGGGATTTATGAGGATTCAATGTACATACTTAAACCACCACTGTAAAATGCCTTTTATAATATAATATTAACATATTTTAGCTTCATAAATTCACATATTAAAAATCACCATGTCACAATAAGACATACAGCTCAAACCATCAAATTAACATCAATGAATAAGCCTTTGCTATCATAATGAACATAATCTAAGTCTTATTTTTATTACCGTATATACTTGCATACAAGTTGGATCCCAATGCAAATTCCATAGACCCAGATCTGACGTTGCATAATTCATTGGCAGGACTGGGTCTATGCACTTTGTTAGGAGTAACCAGTAGAATAAACAACACAGACATTGATCTGCAGGTGCATTATGCGACAGCAGATCAGGATCAATGTTGTTTGCAGCTGGACTCAACTATGAAGCAAGTATATATATGGTAGGCATGGAAATTATACTGCACACTGAATAAAAAACAAGCAGTTTATGGCGTATATAACTCATTTTACAAGTTTCATATCTTCTGGCACTTGAGTGAGATCTATTTACCTTTCAACAGATGGAAAGCTTGTTTTTATTTCTCTTGATAATCTGCCTATGACAAAGATTTCCACATTCTACCGACATATGCTGACCTTGACCTTCAACTTCTGATACACTGATCATTTCACATTTTTCTTGCCCTCTTATTGGTATGTTTGCAAAATCTAATGAGAATTTAATGACCAAACAGAAGATTATTTTAAAAGCTAATGCTTCATGTACAACAGGCTAGTAGCATATGTACATTGTTAGCTTGTTGCTGCTATGCCTTACCGTTTGAAACATTGAAACAGAATTGACAAGAAATGGTTGACCACGCACAAATAAAAGCATGCATTCAAATATGCAACCCATGTATTCCAAGTTACATGTGTTACTAATTGGAGGCCAGAACCAGGACAAGGGTGTTTGGTGAAATATCCTTATTTATTGTGATTTAGGATTGCTTCAAGGGCAACCCTTAAACAAATTTTTGTTTTTCATGATTTTATATTTGTACTAATGATTTCAACAAAATAATCACAACTAACTTTTTTGCCAGGAATGGTTAAGTAGTATACTTACAATTCTTTTGTAGTTATCAAAACTAAAATGCTACCATAATGTGCAAGCTGAAACAATGGATGCATTAAGCAGAATGCACTATCTTGCCGACTCTATGATATAACCTTCCTGTATATGATTATCAAAAGATTTAAATATTTCATATAAAATCTTAATGCTGATGGCAGCAATTTAATTGCCTGTAGAAAAGTTATACCTATGGATTGCTATCTAATAATGTGAGACATTGTAAACTTTGAAGGTATTAGGACAGCCATGTCTTGCCTATTTATATCATTTACTGTAATTGAGATAGTAAGAAATGTAACATCATACTTTGTCTCCAAATCTAATTGTTCCTCCAGGTTGGCCACCTTGCCCTCTAGTGCAGCAATTGTGGCTTTTGCTCTTGTTCTCATTTGGTTTTCCAGCTCATTCAATTTATCCCGAATCTCTTTGTTCTGTCGCTCCAGTGTAATGCGCTGATTGTCCAGTTTCTGTGACACAGATCTCTCAGAATTCAGATCAGCTGTCATTTGCTCTACCTGTGGTATAAATAGAACAAAAGTGAACCAAGGAACAATGGTCAAAAGACCAGTGTAGAACAGCTAGACCAGTATAGAACAGTTAGTGTTTCTATAGCCTCTACTTTTCTTTTCTTTTTTGTTTGACCATTTTAGCAGGGTGTCATACCTACTCCTGCTGGTTGGCACTCTGTATCTCTTGGTAGAAACCTTTACACTCTATTTCTGAAGATGTTTTATATGTATATTGAATGCCCACTATTTATTGGAGGCTTTGTCATTGCACCACAAGTAACAAAGTCCCTCTCACGTTATAACAAACCTTTCAATATGAAATCCATGGCTTTAATAAATACCAGCTTGGAATCCTCAACCATGTGTACATAGTTCACAATAATACCTTGTAACTATGAGCCCCAAACCATTCATTACAAAAAGATACTGTCACAGTCTGCTATCCCAAGTTGCATCATCTGTTTGTTGACTCCCTTGCACTGTACTTTCTGAGTAAAGTTACAAAATGGTCAAAAGTATACTCTGAACATAACATATACTTTAAGGCTACACTAGAACCACATTGCCTGACAACAAACTTAAATGCAGAACTTAACAGGATGGTCAGACAAATGGACATGGGTAAAACTACATGTCCCTTCCACATTTGTGGTGGGGTTTAAACAACAAGATACCCATGTGGACCTGATATCATTTACCTAGCTTACATAACTTGATAACTGACCATTTCACTAATCTGGCTTGTGTAGTAGTGTATGAACAAAACCTATGTAAACTATCTCCCAAACTTTATATCACATCAATTTTACCTTTTATACAATAGTCTGATAAAAATTCTTTCCAAAGATCATGTCATTAATATTCATGGATCTCAATCATAATCATACTCAACCAACATCTTGATGAAAGCTCACTTATTAAGACTGATCAAAACCCAATAAAAAAAAATACTGTCTCTAGAGTATTAACATGTTCAGTCAATTACAAAGGATTTTGATTGCATTGTTGCCACTTATTGCTATGAAATGTGACTGAGGATGTTCTTCCCTGCTTGCAGGTAACTAGCTGTCATACAGCATGTGCCAGTAACCAATGCAATCTTCTCATAACCTGTTCATAAAATCATTGCCGAGGGTGTTAATAGCACATGATCTTCCGAGTATGCATACTAACTTGACGTATTTGCTTTACGACTACAAGTGTTGAGAACCTTTTTCTGTTTGAGTGTGAGAGAGTGAGACAGAGCGAAAGAGAGAATTATGTTCACTATCTACAGAAACATTTAAGTTTTAAATATGTTCAGACATTACATGTGTCAAAAGCCACATTTGTTTGTTTTTAGATAGAATGCAAAAGAGAGAGAGAGAGAGAGAGAGAGAGAGAGAGAGAGAGAGAGAGAGAGAGAGAGAGAGAGAAAATGTACAATAGCCAAAAATGTATTTGTATTCAATAACAAACCTATAATTGGCATGAAACTGAAAATGTATCCATCATTTTGTATAATCCAGTACATAAAAAAAGTTATTATCAATTTTAAATAACAAAATGTTCTATAATTGATGTCACTGGTTTTCAAGCTCCCCACACATTAACACACTGTCACACATGTCCTTTGTATATTTATTTTTAGCATGTTTAGATCTCAAATGACAGTTTTGACGAGTGTTTTGATGTGTATCTCCATATGGCTTGGTAATTTTTTGACAATTACACATATTTTCCCTCCAATTTAGAAAGTTTGCATTCCTTCAATTGCAGCTACTGATTTTTCATTTCCATTTCTAACCCTAACGGGCTTTTGTAATGTTATTCAGTAGGACCAACATCTAAGTAAAGTGCCTGTTTAGCATTAGGCTTTTCAGACATGTGATCAACCATCATCAGTTTTTACAATGATGGAGACGTCCGTTCACAAAATTTTATGTTCAGCTTCTTCATATCACTCACATAATGCAGTAGGGGCCCCGGTTGGACGAGTGGTCTAAGGCGCTCGCCTTTACCGATCACTGCCATCTCACCTCTGTCCACGTGGATTCGAGTCTTGGGCTCGGCCAATGTGGTTATGTGAGAAAGCTTGCCAGTAGCTTCCTGTGGGTCAGTGGTTCTTCCCAGGATTTTCCCCGAGTTCTTCCTCCACCAGATATACTGGCTGCCATGTATAGCCTATCATGTGCTGAAAAATGGTGTTAAACCCATAAAACCAAACCATAATGCAGAAAACGCTGAAAGTTCTCTGTCTTTAAGTCAACATAGGTGCCTTCTTCATCTAGACAGCATACACGAAGTGTGTCCAGTCTTTGCAGATATGGAATTTCTCTGCAGATGTATTTGTTGGGTTCATCCAGTTCATTTTAAACACATTCCATGAGGTCAAGGTGACGAGACAACATTGTTCTTTTCTGTAATAATCAAAACAAACCTTTAGGTCCACATATTTCCTGTATGTCACTTTTGTCAGTGGACACCATGTACCGAGTCATAAATTTTTCTCACATCTTTGTGGATTATTATGATAACTTGCAGGTAAAAATACTGACACTATGGATACTGATTTCAAGTGTACACCCTTAGTAATAATGAATGGTGGTGGTGGTGGTGTTAATGAAAATTAAGGGTTAATGCTGTTGCCACATCCTTTTTCAGTTACTTCGGTAATCTCATATAACTGCATTTGAAAAAATAAAAAGACTATAGTGCCCTTTGTGAAGACAGTAAAGAGTATTTATCTAGTACTCATAAGAATGTTGGCACAGATGGTTTATAAAATACCCAAAACATAGTCTCTCAAAATAAGGAGACATGAAGATACCACTTGAGTTTTGTCTCTGTCATATGTAAGTGGACATGAAAAGAACCCTAACAGACTTGATGATGACAAAAGTATACATAATGTATATTTATGCTGTGGCATACGTACTAGTGGGGGAGATACTTTATTTTTCTTATAATCAGAAAAGGCTAAATATTTAGAAACAATAGTCCCTAGAAGGGACAGATGCTCTACTGGGCAAAAAGAATTTCCATGAAATCAAGATAAGACCATTTCTTCCATTTAATCATGTCTACCATTTTGAATGATGAAAACACGTGGTTTCGCATCATTTCATTCATGCTGCAAGATGGTGGCCAGGTAAACAATTGCTTAGAAGCACTTTGTCAAAATCAGTGAATATCATATGATTTTTCATTCATCTAGGATTTGTTGATCTAAGTACTTAAATGCTTTTGGTAAATCCTCATTATGATTGATGCTGCTAAAGATTGTATTATTTTTTGAAAATACAGACCTAACATTGTAAAATTCAAAATCAGGAGTTTGCCCCCAAATCACCATTAAAAATCAGGAGGCAGATTAAAAACTCAGGAGGTACAAGCTTAAGGTGTATATATCATGATATATTAATTTTATACATCTACTTTTGTTGTTTGATGCCATTTTATGTGATCAATCATTATCCTGTTAAATAAGCTATGAATAAGAATGAAATGAATGGCCAGATAGACATAAAGGAACAGAAATGCTGAGAGATAAGCAAAAAGAGAACTTTTTTGAGAAGAACAAAATCTCCTGAAGATGAAGATGTTTATTTACAAAAATGTACAATATGTGTCTGTCTGTCTCTCTATATATATATATATATATATATATATATATATATATATATATATATAGTTTCAAGGCAATCCTGAAAGTAGTTTAGGTGTTGTAGCGATAACTTGTGCTAACAGACGGATGGATATTGGATGACAGATCAGAAGCATTTTCATTTAGGACCAAGTATGAACATGATAAGGAGTCTTTTATTGAAAACCCAATGTTGATGTGCCCATCCATTTAGGAGTAGCAATAACAAGATTTTCAAGATGGCTGCCATGGTGGCCATATTGGACCCCAGATCAACACCATTTTCATTTAGGACTAACTAGACATCATAAGAAGTCTTTTAGTGAAAACCACATGTTGATATGACCATCCATTCAGGAGGAGTAGCAATAACAAGATTTTCAAAATGGCTGACATGGTGGCCATATTGGATGTCAGATCTGCACCATTTTCATTTAGGACCAACTAGACATCATAAGAAGTCTTAGTAAAAAACCCATGTTGATACGACCATCCATTCAGGAGGAATTGCGATAACAAAATTTTTAAGATGGCTGCCTTGGTGGCCATATTGGATATCAGATCTGCACCATTTTCTCTGGAGTCGTTAGAAATAACTCAAATCACAAATGGATTAAATGATGAGAGGTTCTACCCGATATCTAACAGCACTTTGATGCTCTATTTGTACACACTTCAAAAGTTCCTTTTCAAATATTTATGAAATGTACATTGAGCATCTTTGATTGCTTTTCCAAAAATAAAAAGATTAAAAAAATGTGTTTGGTCATTATCTACAAACATTTTTAATTGCAAATATTACTTAGCCTTAATGTTGGAACATGGTACAATGCATGTGTGTGTTTGTGGGCATGTGAGGAGAGGGCAAAGTCTTCATTTCTTTGAAATCAATTTTCAGATAACTTACAAGTAACACTAAAATGCTGTGAAGTGCATGCATGTGTACATGTGGTGTTACAGAAATTAATATCTCTGCCGATGGTTCGTGTATACATTTTGTTTTATTGCTCTACTTCCATTGCCTCAGCACAAAATGACATCAGACATTAAGTGTGCAGTAAAAAAGAAAAATACAAACACAATTCATTCCCCAAAGTACAGTATGGAAAGATGTAGTAACAGCAAGAGTTGACCAGCTGTGTGACAAGGGCAACTTATTTGTGTAAAGCAGGTTGTTCTCAATAAATTAGCATGACAATGGAATATCCCATTTAAATCTTTCCCAGTAGATCTGTACAATGATGGATGGCAAAGTGCACAGGTAAGTGACGACTTGTGTCATTTTATAATTAGTGGGTTAAAACATCTTTAAAGTGATGAAGACATGGGTCAGGTGCCTAGAGGAGCATATACCAACATTACCAAAAGTTTTTTGTGGCTATACCATCTGTCAAAAGGATATGATGATTGCACTGCACAAGCGGTGATATTAAACACCCTGAATATGGGGGAGGGACTCATAATTAGCTGTGAGATCAAGACATGTATCCAGTGAGTTAATGAAAAAAGAGAAGGCATCAATTTTGTATGGGGCAATGAGACAGCAACTAGAGGAATTTGCAAAGGTCAATGCAAGTATATCTACTATCTGTAAAACTGTTCAGTGCAGTTTGAAAAGTGGTAATTGGTTAAGGAAAGTGGAGAGGCAACCCAATTTCATATGGTTCACAGACGCCAATATGATTTATACTCCAGCCTTTCTTGATGTTCTGCATACAGAAGATCCCTACAGGTTCAAGTTTTTTTTATGAAAGTGGATTTACGCTTCCAAACATTCCTAACCCCAAGTATGGAGATTCTCCAGTTGCTTAAAGGGCGGTGGAAATTAGTAGGTACTGCAAAACGCTCAACATAACTCTCAACCTTTAGATTGGTGCAACACGAGTTATGTATTCAAATACAGTTAGTGGCTCTACCAAACACATATATTTCTCTAGTTTTTTGATTCAGCTATGAAAGGAAGTATAGATGACAGATTTCCATAACTGTGTGCAGGTGATGGTGTTGCGGTCGATAACTGTCTTACATATCATCACAGGTGAGTGCATTCTATCCATTTATTTGGATGCACCTATCTACTCCCCTGATTTGAATCTGGCTGAACTGTTTCAACTACATGGAAACTATATTTAAACAGGATTTATTTAATGCCATGGCATTTGATAATCTCGAGTTATCAATAAATAGGTGTGTATAGACTAATACATTGGCCAGCTGCATGGAATACTTCTGAGCTGTCACATATTTTAATATATAGAAGATTCAGTTCATATAAATTTAATTACAGTTTATTCATTTTACTGCTAGGAAGAGAATTTATTTTATGCTAGGCAGTGAATTACTGGAATTTCCGATTTAAATAATTGTGATATTTCACTGCAGTGAAAAAATATCATATTTTTTCACAAGTTCATCAATAGACATTGATAACATTATGGGTATATCCTCCTCTCTATATTCAGTGACAATTTGACCAGAATAGCATTGTTTCACATTGTTCCTATAAATGTACTTAGTTTAAATAAATGTTTGTTATCCATGTGAGCCCCAAACTATTATTGTTAGCATTTTGCTTTACCGACTACTGCTGTAAGTGTCAGTTAAGTGGATAAATACTGCTTCAAATGAAACTGGTTTGGTGTTCAAAGATCAGTGACATCAATTACAGAACGTTTCATTATTAAAAATTAATAATGTTTTCATGTACTGGATTATAGTAAATGATACATACATTTTCAGCTACATGTAAATTACAAGTTTGTTTCTCATTATAAATACAATGGGCCTCTCTATCTCCCTCTCAATTTTGCATTCTCTCTCTCTCTCTCTCCCTATAAATCCAACCCCCTCCCCCCAAATTAAATGCAGTTTTTGACACATGCAATGTCTGTAACATATTTAAAACTTAAATGTTTCTCTAGAGAGTGAATATAATTCTCTCTCTCTCTCTCTCTCAAACAAATTAAGGTTCTTGACACTCATAGACATAAATAAGACAAGTTAGTAGGTGTGCTCAGAAAATCATGTGTTATTAATACCCTTGGCAGTGATGTTGTAAATAGGTTATAGGAAGATTTCATTGGCTACTTCTTGTTACCTGCTAGGAGGGAAGAACTTCATCAGTCACAATTCATAATAATAAGTGGCAACTGGGTCAATCGGACAATGCAATTGAAATCTGTAGTAGATGTATGATCAACTCATAAGTATGCACAAAACTAGACAATAATAACAAGAGTCCCTCAAAGGGACTGACACTCCACTGGGAGAAATCACCTCAATAATATGCACAGACCTTGCTCATAAATGTATTCATCCAAGATCTTGATGATTTACCAGGTCTTATCTAGAGTGGTAACATAAACAAGCTCAGCCAAACAGATGTAGATCACCTCATTAATGTGTGTGGATCTTGCTCATTCTCAATCTCATGCAAAATCTTCATCACAAAAGCCTAATATTCCAAGTTTGATCAAGTTCAGATCAGAAATATTGCTTCTAGAGTGGTAGTGATCTCAGCCAACCAGAAGCAAGATCACCTCATTAATATGGTTGAATCTTGCCCATTATTAAACTCATCCAAGATCTCGATGATACAAGTCCATATTCCAAATCTGATCAAAATTGGATCAGAAATATGGTACCCTTTGTGCATGGATCTTGCTCATCACTGAACTCGTCCAAGATCTTGATGATATATACATGTATTCCATGTTTAATCAAAACTGGATCAGAAATATGGTCTCCTAGAATGGTAACAAGCAATCATGGTTTATACTGTCAATTCTTTGGGAAATTTAAGCACTTTTCCAGGACACAAATTTAATTTTCAAGCACTATAATTAACAATGTCTAGACTTAGGAAGAATGTTGGTTATAGTGTGCGAGTCCACAAAATTTCAAATTGAAGTATTTCAAGTTCTGACAAGAACTCTGAAATATTTTCTGTTGAAATAGGTCAAGGTGAAAGAGTTGAATGGGCTTAGGGGGTGTGATGGGAAGGGGTGCAGTCATCTCTACATTAGTTTGGGAGTTAGTAGTCTTATTTGCTGGAGTTTCTGACTCGAGTTTTTCATGTTAAAGCAAAAAGTAAAATTTAAATTCCTTGCTATTGTTGATATCTAATATGTTTTGTGCTTTTCACTCTTGCCATGGAACCACAAGGCACTGTCACCAATCAATCTAATGTCAATCTCCTTTTGACAAGCACAACATAACAGCTCTTGTTTATTGCTTGACTCCTTACCCATGTACAGCAACCAGAAGTCTTACTAAGTAAGTGACCCAACAACTGGAAGATCTAGTTTCTGACTTTGTAAAAAAAATGGATCAATTTTTCTTAATATTTGTACAGCAAATAATTTTTTCCTCAATGAAATATGTTTGTTTCATAAGCTGAGCACAATTCAAGGACTACTGAGCATTCTGAAGAACTTTTTCGAGTACTTTTTGGAGCCGGCCGAATAAATTCAAGCACTTTTCAAGATTGTGTGAACCCTGCCAATTGTTGACAAACAAACAATGGAGGACAGATGGATGGACACATGACAGACACAGGGCCATGCCATAAGCTCTCACAGCCAGGTGAGCTAAAAACATCAAGAATTCAAATGTATTCTGTATCTGTACCTGCATCTGTGCCTTACGAGCTTTGTCAGTAAGTGCCTCAGTGTTGGATTGCTCATCCTCCAGTTCATCCTCCAGCTGGCTGATCCTTGCCTCCAGACGACGCTTCTCCTCCAACAGTGCTGACCTGAAAAGCAGAGGAAAACAGGAATTGTATAGTGATGTAACAAGTTGACCATGGTAGCCCCAAAGTAGCCTTCCAGTGAAATATTCTTTAAGGCCAGATATAAGTATTGCTGATTTGCTTTACAAGCAACTTCTATGCATGGTCTGAATAAAGTATCTCATTCAAATCAAGCATGTGCAGTGCATGCAGACTCAGTTAATGATTGGACTAGACCCTAATGAATATTTTGATAAAAGATCAACTGCTATATCTTGTTAGTCAAGGTTCAGTTTCTTTACACACCCCGCTTAAGTGATAAAGTTCATCTCCTAAGTCAATAAACAAATACGCCAAAGAGGGCTCAACAAATAGGATCACTTAAAATGATGACAGCCTGAAAGGCTTTCCAACTTACCCTCAACAATCAGATTCAAGTACAAACATGATCGAACTGTTGAATACGCATGATTATACTGTCTAATAATATAAACAAGTACAATCACATAAACATACTGTCTAATAATGCAAACAAGTACAATCACATGATCATACTGTCTAATACAAACAAGTACAATCACATGATCATACTGTCTCATAATACAAACAAGTACAATCACATGATCATGCTGTCTAATAATACAAACAAGAACAATCAAATGATCATACTGTCTAATAATACAAACATGTACAATCACATGATCATACTGTCTAATAATACAAACAAGAACATCACATGATCATAGTCTAATACAAACATGTACAATCACATGATCATACTGTCTAATACAAAGAACATCACATGATCAGTCTAATAATACAAACATGTACAATCATGTGATGATACTGTCTAATAATACAAACATGTGATGATACTGTCTAATAACACAAACAAGTACAATCATATAATCATACTGTTTAATAATACAAAGAAGTACAACCATGTGATCATACTATCTAATAATACAAATAAGTACAGATGATCATACTAATAATACAAAGTACAATCATATGATCATACTGTCTAATAATACAAAGAAGTACAATCATATGATCACACTGTCTAATAATACAAAGAAGTACAATCATATGATCACACTGTCTAATAATACAAAGTAGATGATCATACTGTCTAATACAAATATAAAATGCAGTCTCTTTGCAGCACCTTTGTCCATGTTAACAACATAATTTTTGTTGAGCAAGGTACAAATATTGATCAAATCCTGTGATTATGGGTTCAAGCCCACAAGGACAAAGGTATCATCAAAAACTGGGATTAGTTGCGCTATGGAGATTTTGCTGGACAGAAGGATGGATGGACAGACACGAGGATGACTATATACATGGGTATACAAATCACATGTTACATCTTAAGTAAAATAAAATATGACACTGGAAGGAACTTTGCAATGTACTTCATTGTATCCAATATTTTCTTATATCTGACTACATTATAAACCATGTTCTAATACTGTAAAATATGTTCTAATACTATAAACCATGTTCTAATACTATAAACCATGTTCTAATACTATAAACCATGTTCTAATACTATAAACTATGTTCTACATTCTGTAAAATATGTTCTAATACTATTAACTATGTTCTACATACCTAAAAAATGTTCTAATACTATAAACAATGTTCTACATACCAAAAAAAAAAATGAACATGCATTTGCATGTTAAGTTTTCTTAAACCCAAAATTCATGACAAATATTTACACCATATATATATATATATATATATATATATATATATATATATATATATATATATATATATATATATATATATATATATGCTAGATTTTGCAAAAGAATATGGTTGTAAATTACCATATATACTCACTTATTGTTGAGTCCATCTGCAAACTGTACAAACCCAGATCTGCCATTGCATAATGTGCTGGCAGATCTGGGTCTATGTAGTTTGTTAGCAGTAATCAGCAGAACAAATAACAGTAGAACAAACAACATAGACTGTGATCTACTGGTGCATTATGCGATTTCAGATCAGTGTCTACATTGTTTGCAGTTGGATTTGACTTATAAGCATGTATATACAGTATTCTATTCACTTACTTTCCTGTTGTATTGCTACTGATTTCATCCTGAAGCTCATCTCTTTCCATTTCGGCATTTCTTCTGGCCCGTTCTGCTGCAGCAAACTCCTCCTGCAGTCTCAAAAGTTCTGTCTCCAAGTTCTTCAATTTCTTTTCATTCTCCTTGAATGTACCTGCCATTTCCTCTTTGGCCTGCCTAGCTTCATCAAGCTCACGGCCAAAGTCTTTCATCTGTGCCTGAATCTTACGCAGTTGTTTGACTGCATCCTCCTTGACTCTGTTCGCAGTCTCCACCTGCTGCTCAAGACTTTTTATGTCGCTCTCCATCTTTTTCCTGGTGTTGATGGCAATGGCCTTCTGTTTCCTCTCATCCTCAAGCTCTGCCTCCATCTCTCGCAGCTGAAAATCATAATTGTTCATAAATGAAGTAAAAACATGGGTTCAGTGTAACTCTTTCTCTTGCCAATGAACGGTATAGATATTTCATATCATTTGAAAATATGTATAAACACAATATCTCTGTAAGGCTTACATGGTTAATAGTTCCTTCACTGTAAGAAATGTGACAACTTGTATGTTGCTATCTGTTTACATAACAAAAGCGTTCTGTGAAACAGTGTCTGTGAATGGTGTTATTATGATGTCAGACTCTATTCTAGGACATGCAGTTGCATAATTCATGCTAATTTATTAACAATGAAGCCAAAAAATTAAACTACTGCACAAATAGTTGTGCATAACTTGTAAACCTAAGTTTCTGCTTCTTTTAATTTGATGTACAACTTCGACAATTTAATCTTCCAAAGAAGCTTAGCCTATCCTTTGAGACTTGCACATATAGACTAATTCTCATCTTCATGTTTGAGAAAGCATCAAACTCCATCTTCATATAGTGCTAGTAGACCAGGAAATTGTACTTGGTTGTCCTCAGATAAATACATGGAGTTCAATACCTGACTGGCACAATGACTACTGACTGATAACTAGTCATAATCCAGTCATCACTGTTGTACAAATGGCAAGCAGACAATTTCTTAGGTCCGATGCATCACAACTAAGAAAACAGCACCAAAAGTAAATCATTTAGAAAATCAAGTTAGACTGTTCCACTAGGTGCCAAGTTTGCACATAATGAAGACCTGAACATTTGCATGGTTTGTACATCTCTCAGGCATTTTTTTCAAGGACTTTTCAATAAGTTTTGATGGACTTCCAAAAGTTGTCAAAGAGTATTTTTCTTATGGAAACTGAACTTTCCCACATGTCACTGTCTTCATCACTGCATAAATAAATACAAAAGCATAAGAGAAAACAGATAACTAATACAAACTGAATTAGAAATCTATTTGCAAATGTGATTAGTGCACCACTACAACAAAGGGATGCTACTCCACCTGTTAATTTTATTTATTCATTATTTTTGGAAAATATATACATAACTGATATTTTGAATTTAAAAAGTAATATATTTTGTTAAGTTTTAACATTCTGTATTTACTCACATAAATTACAATAGTTTTTGGTTCAATTCAAGAAATTTGTCAACACATTCAAGGACTTTTCAAGGAGACTCATTTGAAATTCAAATATTTTTCAAGGTTGTACAAACCATACTTTATATGATTCTATACTACTTGTTTTGAATCCCCCCAATCCCAATCTAAATTTCAGTTCTAGAATAGACCTTCATGAAGAAATGTAGCTTTTCATGTATGCAGTTGAGAGAGGCAATCAAAGTATATTAGAATACAAAGTCAAAGCATATAGTAATATTACACCCCAATTTAGTTGAATACAGCAACTGCTGTAAAAAAGACACAACTTTCAAAAACATAATCAGAGTACCTTAACGTTGCTAACAATGATGCCATCGGAGTTGAAAATGTGACACCTATGTCTCTCCATTCACACACAAGACAAAAAGATAAATATGAAATGATTTATTCTTTTTTGGTAAGTGGAAGTAAAAATGTGGACTGCAAATTGAATTTACAATCATTGAATTTACAATGTCTTCTATACATCATTACCATTACTGCTCAACATAGTACTGCTGACAATCATTCTTTTCAAAATCTGCAAGTTTTTGACTTCACCACTTTTTAGCTAATCTGAAAGAGCAAACCTGAGGGGAGCACCAGTAAAATTTGTCATAAAAGGTTAACATCAAATTTAACTTAATTTAATTTAATCAAAATTAACCTGCATTTAGTAAGGACAGCGTTATGTGATGATTTCCTAGTTACGTGATGATTTCCTAGCACTATGCAAACAGTCTAACTTGACAGGCTGTCAGTTCATGGCATTAGGCAACAATAGCTAACAGCCGAGGTAGTTTGATGTGAACAAATGTTGCTAATTTTGTTTCACTTGCAGAAGCACTTGTCTCTCTTTATTATATCGTATACTTGGTTTATGCCAAAATGGTTAATTTTAGTTTTTTTTAATACTTTCTCTGTTTTTGTGGCTATACTTCAAAGTCCAGTGCTCATGAGTCACTCACAAGGTACATGCATCTCAATGAATTGAAAATTCTAAGAAGCTGCACACAAGCTTTGTTAGTAATTTACATGTTGAATGAAAAAGAATATAAACAATTTGTGCATTACCTGTGACAAATAGACACAACTTCTAAATTAAAACTGTATACACTAACTCCTCTGCACTAAACACTCATCCACTTTGTTGATGTGTAAATCTGATGCAGAATGATGGAACAAACTTCCAAGTAAAAAAAATAATTTTCCAGCAGCAATATGCCCCACAGTTTCAACCATGTACTTAATTCAGAATCAAGTCTATCATATGGCTGATGCAGTCAAATACACTGAACCATGTGCTGGTATATTGAGCCAGCTTGGTTGCTGATGCAATTCCCATCTGTGTCGAAGCAGATGATTGCGGCGTAACTGATATATATGTACCATGTCCCTGTCTTATGGCAGCCATGTGTTTAAGTCATCTATGTAGGCACTTAACACACTAAACTTAATGTGCAGATACCATTTGACCGTGACCTCTGACCTTTACAAGCCTGAATCGATAGGCTTCTTTATTACTCTAAGTGCAAACCATCCACAAAGTTTGGTCAAGGAACTTACTCTAGAACAAAAAATTATTCTGCAAAACCCATTTTACTTTGAGGCACAATGATCTTGACCTCGGACCCTCAAATCAATAGGCTTCTTCTGTACCTTAAGTGCAAGCTATCCACAAACTCTGGTCAAAACATGTGGTCTAAAACTAAAATGATGCAAAAGAAATGTATGCAAAAAACATTATTCTTCCTTCACTCACAGTGACTTTGACCATTTGACCCCAGTAATCAACAGGTTTTTTTTTCTTACTCAATATACAAGTCATCCACTAACTTTTTGCTTGGACAGTGACAATGATTTTGACCTCTGACCTTTTAATGCCAAAATTGATAGGCTTCTTCCTTACTCTAAGTGCAAGCCATGCACAAAGTTTGGTCCAGGTCTGTGATGTAGAACTAATGTTATTGTGCAGAAACCATTTTTCTTCTTTCAGTCACAGTAACCTTGACCTCTGACCTTTTAACCCCCAAATTATAGGTGTCTTCCTTACCCAATATGCAAGCCATTCACAAAGTTTGGTAGCTGGTAAAGAAGTCAAGTTATTGTTCAGAAATGAAATGAGTAACAGATGGATGGACATACAACAGTATCATACCATATTATGTTCCACCTTCTGGCAGGCACATAAAAAATGAAAAATTATTGTAATGGCCTGAAAAACTGATTAGGTCATTTACTTATAACCATGTTAATTTTCATGGCTCCAAGTTCAATATTTTTGTGCCATCACATTAAAATGGATTTGGATCGCCAGACAGACATACACATGGATTGCTGAAAAACAATATCCCTTCTACTACTATCACAATAGAGGCATAAGCAATGCAATGTCAACTCAATTTGCGCCTTCGTCTACTATGATGAAAATGCCTCTATGGAGCAATCCATTCAATAGCATGTAGTTGACTTCTGCTCTAAGAGTGCATAGTGTTCTGATTTAATGAATATAGCTTGTTTTAGCACTGCTGCTGCTGCCACATAAATTATGCCCATGTCACTTGGTGGACCAGACACTCATTAATGTCATCATTACCTGTCTAAGCAGAGATTTCTTGGCCTCTTCTACTATGTCTTCACGACCAGCTAGGTCACGATCAAATTGTGCCTTCATGGCCTGCATGTTGACCTCCATACGAAGTTTGGCATCCTCAGCAGCCTGCACCTCGTCTTCCAATTCTTCAATCTGCAGGCGTTGTGCTTCTAGCTGCTCCATCATGTTCCTCTTCGCCTTTTCAAGCTCGTGAATCTACAAGTAGGAAAGAATAAAGTTTCAGTAAATTAGAAAATAAATATCATGTATTTTATCTCCATATAACACATACCAAACAGTTAACAGCCCATATCAAGATCTGCACATAAGGATCCCTCCCCCAATAATGATGCCAACCCCTAAAACTGTTAAATAGGAATGACAGCTTCAAAAAATTGGAATCTGAACATAAAAATAGAAATGCTTCACAATTTTATCCAAGTATTCATATTAAGCATTAAACCTTACTGATTCAAAGTGGTTTTTGGTTGAAACATGCCTTCTATAGCCATCTTTCCCAAAGTCTGTCGAGTAAAGACTGCAAAGGTATGGTGTTTGTCTTGTGCTGATGCACCTGCGTATCCCATTTTATATTTCTGTAACACACATAATTTTTGTGTCCAGGCATAATCATCATCAACCACTTTCATTTCCACATCTATTTTGAATCAATGCACTAAGATGATGGGACTTCTCATTGGTTAATATTCACTCGCTTTGTGATAGAAGCACTTAGGTTTGCCTATATAAAATTTGATCTGACTTGAAAATTGGAATCTGACAGAATTGATCATAATGGCATAATCTGAGGTTACAAATGGGAATGATCCTGCTAAAATTGGAATGGTTGGCATCTCTGCATAATAGACAGAACAAATAGAAGACTCTTATCTGTCCATGCATTATGCAATGGCAGATCTGGGTCGATTCTATTTCCAGTTGGGTGCCTGATACTCACTGACAAATACTGCACAGTAAAATCACAAATATCTAAAAGATTTTTGCAGTGACAATATGAAAGTGTACAAGGTCATTAACTATTTTAGCCATAATGTTATGCATATTTCCAATGAGAAATTTGTTAAAAGTTCAGGTCATATGTTCATATGCTGAACTGAGTGAATTTGCATATTTAATGATGCAACAATATGATTTACATTAGTGAGAAAGTTCATCAGCAACAAAAGTAAATGGTCAGAATAGCCATTAGAAATTAATCTGATTACTAAACAGCTCCTGTGAACTTGAACAACAGTGCACTTTTTATATTAAAAAAAAAAAAAGACCCATTAAAAAGTTAACTACCTTGAATTCATTTCATATTAACCAAATCTGTTCTAGATAATGTGAATAGTTATCACAAATGCTTTATTTCATGTGTATATGACATTTAGGATGTTGTTAGTTTTTAATACTGATCACATCATTTAAAACATTAACCGCAAATGACAAAAAAGGCTATCTACAATGTGAAGAAATTTAAATCTTTGATAAAACAAGCACCTGACTTAATTTGTAGATTAAAATTAGTGTTCAATAATCTTCTTTAAGCTGGTGCTCATGAACTTCCAACGTTTGTTTCTATTTAACCATTTTTACAACATGAAACACACCCTTTTATGTAAAAATGCTGCTTGATTCTAATTCAATCTATGAAACTGCTGAATTTTAGACTTTATATATTCATAGGCAAGTCCACACAGATGGGGATAGACAGCACTACAAATACTGTGAATTCATTGGTTTATATAATGATAGGCAAGTCCACAAAGATGGGGATATACAGCACTACAAATAATGTGAATTCATTTGTTTTCATGGCTATCAATTTTTGTGGCTTTGCGAAAAAATGACATTTTATTGGAATTTAAATTCAAGGATTTGGGAAGAGTTTCTACACATGGATAAGTGTTCATTGGGTCTTTAAATTCATGTTTTGCAGCAATCATGAAAATTGGTACTCCACAAAAGGTAGCGAATCCACAGTAATGTTCATCCAGTGGGGTAGGTCCTAAAACCAATGATAACTAATGAATCCACAGTAATGTTCATTCTGTGGTGTAAGTCTTAAAACCAATGATGACTAATGAATCCACAGTAATGTTCATTCTGTGGAGTAGGTCTTAAAACCAATGATGACTAATGAATCCACAGTAATGTTCATTCTGTGGAGTAGATCTTAAAACCAATGATGACTAATGAATGCACAGTAATGTTCATTCTGTGGAGTAGGTCTTAAAACCAATGATGACTAATGAATCCACAGTAATGTTAATTCTGTGGGGTAGGTCCTAAAACCAATGATGACTAATGAATCCACAGTAATGTTCATTCTGTGGGGTAGGTCCTAAAACCAATGATGACTAATGAATCCACAGTAATGTTAATTCTGTGGAGTAGGTCTTAAAACCAATGACAACTAGTGAATCCACAGTAATGTTCATTCTGTTGGTAGGTCCTAAAACCAATGACTAGTGAATCCGCAGTAAAGTTCATCCTGTGGGGTAGATCCTAAAACCAATGATAGCTACAACTTTGAAGATATAATGTAACACATCTAGCTTTCTCTTCCTCATGCTGACAATTAACAATTTTCTGAAGACGAGTTAAAAAAAAAGTTGTCATGGTGTTACTTACATTCTTGCCAACATCATCCTTTGAAGAATAGAGATCCTCCAGTTCTCTCTGTTGCTGAGTTTTGGCACGCTCCAGAGCCTCACTGCGTTCCCTCATTTCTTCTAAGTCGCGTGTCAGGTTCAGGATCTTCGTCTCCTTCTCCCGACTCTCTTTTTCTGCTCCATCACGCTCTGCTGCAAGCCTTAAATAGAGTTACCATTAAAGATTGAAGTGTATTGTTGCCAAGTTTATTCTTCCCACAACACTCATTCTTTGATGCACTATGTATGGTAGCTTTAATATAATAACTCTATACAGTTAAATCGTCTCTCAAAGTCACTCGCGGGGGCCACAAAGACTGTCCTTTATACAGAAGTTGAAAATGCTAATAAAATTAGGTGATGGGACTTTTAGATGATGTCATTTATGAGCTGTGTCCTTTATATTGACATGTCCACTAAGGCACCTTTCATGTAATTAAGAAGTACTTCATTGATTCGAAATGGATTAGATTTAACTCATAAAATTAAAAGTACTGCACAAGCATTTAATATTTGAAAATAACCGTGTTGCATACCACATTCAACCTACAAAAAACCTTTATGCAGCATATGGCACTATCCCTGCACAGATATTTCTCCAAGATGTCCGAGATCTTGATGATATAAGCCCATATTCAAAGTTTGATCAAAATCTAATCAGAAATAGTGCCTCCAGAGTGATAACGATCAATTGCTGAAAGATGGAGGGCAATACCATAAGCTCACTAAGCCTATGGGGAGGTAAAAAGTAGAGGAAGTCCATCTTTGATCCCATCTGCATATGTTATTATGAAACAGCCAATCTCCAACAAACTCCTACAGACATGTAACCAACTACTGATTCTATAGTAATTGACAATCAGATTTCCTTGGAATAGCTTAGAGGAAATGGGGGATTGTTTTCCTCTACCCAATCTCAGGTGAACTCAACATTTCTGTGTGAATGACATACCCCATGATACTGATACCATGATTTACAGTCCCTAGCTTTACATAGAGAAACTGTAAAAGTATACTGTCAGGAATGTAAACCAGAGACATTTTACTGTAATGATCTATTTCCTTAATACTTCAACCTTCCATGGGTCTAAGATATAGTTTTAAAAATTTACCACAATTTCTTACTCTACTGCACACACAAAATGTGCAAAAGTAGTTATTTTAGGAAAATGATATATTTTTACAGCTTTTATAACACTAATGAATTATTCATAATATCCCTAAACCTATGAAACAGAAACACATAAGTCATACAAGTGTTAATGAGATATATTCAGCATAAAGGCAATAGGGCCAATGGTATCAGGAATTAAGTGCCAAGTACAAGTGTTAATATGAACCATATTCAGCATCGAGGCAATAAGGCCAATGGCATCAGGAACTAAATGCCAGGTACAAGTGTTAATTTGAGTCATATTCAGCATAAAGGCAATAGGGCCAATGGCATCAGGAAGTAAGTGCCAAGTTCAAGTGTTAATATGAGCCATATTCAACATGATGGCATTTGGAACAATGGCATCAGGAACTAAGTGCCAAGTACAACATAATGTCATGATAAAAGTTACACTTGCATTTATTGAATAAAAACAAGTCAACATACACACCAAAATTTTTGTTTAAAAAAAAAAAAATAAAAAAAGCTAAGCATCACAAAGGCATATCATAATCAGTTGAAAATTAAAATCTGATACAAGAAATCTAGATAAATAGCGTATTTGAGTATTTTATGCAAACAAATTGAATAAGAACACATGGAATTTATTAATGCCTTCAGATTGTGCAAAACAATTTAATTGTATCCAAGGACTCTGCATATTGCTCTTGATGTAATCACAGTTCATGTTTTATTATGAAGCATTTGATCAATAAAAGATTATTTTACCAGAACAAGTTCCAGATGTTTCATTAACTTTTGAAATCATAATAGATGATTCTGAGAAAATGCATTCAAAACAGAGTCATATAATCAAATCCACACTGAATTACTCTTAGGTCTGTTCTATTTAAACATAGAGTACCCAGGGAAGGCAGTTTTAAAAAATAATAATTTAAATCTGCCATGATACTCTTATTACTCAAGGAATTCATATGAAAATGATGCAAAATTCTAAATTGCATCTCTGGATGACTACTCCACATTAAAAGTGCCTTCCCTGCTGGGCCGAAAGTATGTTTTAGTAACAGGTGCTACCAAGAAAGTGGCTCAGGCACTATTTATGAGGAATCTGGGTGTGATAGTCTGAATTTTTGATGCTATAAGCATAAATCAATTCAGTTGCTTTAAATGTACCATGGTTTTGCTCCAAAGTATTCACAAGATGTAATTCAACCTTTTGTTGTTAACAATGAGACCTACACCACTCTCATCAAATACTATTCGGCCCCCTTTTGTGCAGAACTACATTGTATCAAAAATCATTTCTGTCTTCTACAATTCAACCATGGAACACATTACTAAATGAAATAATAAGTAACCCATCCATTCAAAATCTTAACTTACCTGAATCGGGATAAACATAAAATTCCTTCATATTATTATGTTAGTGATCAGGTGGATCACATTCAGCATACGCAACTGAGAACCAAATGCAGTAGCTTAAATTACAATTTATTCCCAACTCATGTTTCTAACAATAGGTACTGCATTTGTGGACAAGTAGTAACAGCTGAACACTTTCTGTGAGAATGTCAAAAGTATACAACTCTAAGACACTGTGTTCTCTTCACATTACCATCTTGACTTATAATTAAGACATTATTATCCGGCAATCCTATGTACTCTGATGAAATTAATACACAAATATTGTTGGCAGTGCAAACCGTCATAAAATTATCAAGATGTTTTTCAAATTAATACACAGATCACAACCACACATAGATATTCCATCTTTTCTTACTATTATATGATCTCTGAAATAATAACATATAGCAGAATTGATCATGTATATAGTTATATTTGTATATGACCTATCTATCTACTTTAAGTCAGTATACAATTATTGATTGTTAAAATTTCTCTGTAATAAGGGAGATGGTTTTCAGCAACTTCCAGCTTTCTACTGAATCCCCAGATATTGTATTGTTATAAATCATAAGTGAAGATGTTCTCTTGAATAAATACTGTTCAAGTATAAAAAAAAAAGTCTGTTTTACTAGAACAGTCCTAAGTCACCAAGTCCTTGTATGGATTCTAAAAGGCATGATTATCACCAAGTCCTTGTATGCATTTTGAAAGGCATGATTATCACCAAGTCCTTGTATGGATTCTAAAAGACATGATTATCACCAAGTCCTTGTATGGATTCTAAACGACATGATTATCACCAAGTCCTTATATGCATTCTAAAAGACATGATTATCACGAAGTCCTTGTATGCATTCTAAAGGGCATGATTATCATAAATTCCTTGTATGCATTCTAAAAGGCTTGGTTGTTTTAATGATTAAGTCTGGTATTGTAAGTTTGTGTTTTGCAGTGTTAACAAAACATCACCCCAAATTTTAAAAAAAATGTAATTCATTCCAAACCAGGGAGTAAAATACCCAATTCCATAAATTCTTATCAAGAGCTCTATATTACTTTCATGCCAGAACACCTTACGATTAGGGTAACTAGTGCATGATCTGATTTACTGTTTTCTGGAACATACTTCTCTGATATTGCCTTCTCTTCAGCCAGCAACTGATCAAACTTTTTCTGCTTCTTCTCCATTTGTGCCACACTTGAGCGCTGATCTTCTAGAACCCTGGTGATATCATCTAACTCAGACTGCAATTTCTTGCGTGATTTCTCCAGCCGGTCATTCATAACACGCATTTCATCATACTGAGCCTGAACTGCCTCCATGTCTCGGGCGGCCTTCTTCTTGTATTCATCAAGGGCTTCATTATTTTTAGCATCTTCTTCTGCCTTCTTCTTAACCTCTATAATCTAAAACATGAATATCGCAGTTTGAGAACTTTAAGTCCCTGATTATATATACACATGAACATTGCAGTTTGAGAACCTGAAGTCCCTGATTATATATACACATGAACATCGCAGTTTGAGAACCTGAAGTCCCTGATTATATATACACATGAACATTGCAGTTTGAGAACCTGAAGTCCCTGATTCTATATACACATGAACATCTCAGTTTGAGAACTTAAAGTCCCTGATTATATATACACATGAACATTGCAGTTTGAGAACCTGAAGTCCCTGATTATATATACACATGAACATTGCAGTTTGAGAACCTGAAGTAGCGGATTATATATACACATGCACAGTGTTTACCTTTTTGTTCATGTGTTTTTGTTCGGTTTCAATGTAATCCTCATAAATATAATATGCCCTCTTTTATTCAAATGTGAAAAAAAGTAAATGAACTATCATGCCAATGTCCACAGGCACCTACGTGAGAACCTAATTAAGTGCTGATTAAGCAGATAAGCTGGCTTTATTTTGACAACTGTTGAGAAACATAAACAAAATTTTACAAACACGGCGAGAATCTATCTTTGTATGAATCTCTGTGCTAAAATCAGATCACTTTAACTTCAGCCAAACCTGGGATATATTCCTGTAATGAAGGTTTCTTAGGTAATTAAAGACTCCGTATGGCTTTTTTCCCCCCAACAAATTTGACTTTTGAGGGTTTATAATAACATATATATCTTTCAAGGTTTTATTTTTAGATTTGGCAACCTATCTATGCAGTAAAGACTTAACCATGTACATTCATTCATCCATTCAACCATCCAATTAAATCAATCATTTAGTCACACAAACATAAACAAATAAATAAAGAAAAAAGCAAAGAAGGAAATAAATTTGTACCTTGTTCTGGAGGTCAGCCACCTGTTTTTCCAGCTGTTTCTTTCCCTCTTCCTCCTCCTCAACACGCTCTTGTAGAGCCTCCCTTTCCTCCTGCTCCTGTCGCAGCTTGGTCTGCACTGCCAACTTGCTGCGGGTCTCTTCTTGCAGTAATTCCTAGAATGGAAATTCAGACTAAAATCTTGATGTGTCCTCAAACATACAGTAGAATTTCTTGTAGTGAATTTTCAGATTAAAAATGGGTGAAATAAATGATTACATAGCTCACCTCTACAAAACGTATAGTAGTCTACAGTAGCCATTGTAAACATTAATTATCATGCAGAAAATAGATCAAGTTTAATGAGATCTTGATAATAAAATAATAGTCCCAGTGACAGGGCATAAAAGACATAAACAAATAATAAGAGTACCATGAACAGTACATTATTATATTCCTGCCCCATGTTTGATAGTAATCTATGTAGATAACTGACATTTCTGTGCAGAAATAATTTTTCTTTCAGTCACACTGACCTTGACTTTTGACCCCAAATTTGATATACTCCTTCATTACAGCAAGTGCAAGCCATCCACAAAGTTAGGTCTGTAATGTACAACCAATGTTAATGTGTGGAAAACATTTTGCTTATTTCAGTCAGTGACTGTAACCTTCGACCTTTTAACCCTGAAATCAATGGGGTTCATCTGTACCCCATGTGCAAGCAATCCACAAAGTTTGGGAAGTGTATATGGTGCAGAACTGAAGTTATTGCATGAAAACCATTTTTTGTGTTTCTGTCACAGTAACCTAGACCATTGACTTCAAAATTGATAGTGTTCTTCCTTATCCCAAGTGCAAGCCTTCCAGAGTTTGATAACTGCAGATGATGGAGAGCCCGAGTTATTGTGCAGAAACCATTTTTTTTCTTTCAGTCAGTGCCCTTAACCTTTGAGCTTTTGACACCAAAGTCAATAGGTTTCTACCTTACCCCAAGTGCAAGCCATCAACAAAGTCTGATAACTGCAGATGGTGGACAACTCGAGTTATTATCCAGAAACGAAATTGGCAACAAAACAGATGGAAAGATGGATGGACAACATTATAACACAATACACTACACCTTATGATAGGCATATAAAAAAGAACGTTCTTTCTATATCATAGTAGAGGTACTATAATGAGTTCATACCAATCGCTCACTTGGCTTAGACAGCTTAACAGTTGACCGTTTCACTAAACAGGCTTAAATAGTAGTGTAAGAACACGTGCTATGTACCGGTAAACTATCTCCTAAACATTATATGTCGATTTTGCCTATTTTACTATATTCTGATAAAAAATTCTTTTTGAAGATGAAGGGATAATTAATATGCAGTTTCTTGCTCATAATCCAAGTCATCCAAGATGTTAATAAACCCAACACATAAAAAATATGGCTTCAAGAGTGGTAAGAAACCAGGTCAATCAGATGCAAGATCTTCTCAATAATATGCATCGATCTCACTCATTAGTGAAACACTCCAAGATCCTGATGACAGAAACATATATTCCATTTTTGATCAAAATCAGATCACAAATATGGCTTCCATTGTGGTAACAAGCTCGCCCAATCAGACGCAAGATTACTTCATTAATATGCATGAATCTCGCTCATTATCAAACTCATCCAAGATCCTAACAATATAAGCCCATATTTCAAGATCAGAATTGGATAAAAAAAATGACTTCCAGAGAGGTAACAAGCTAACACAATCAGATGCAAGATCAACTCCTTAATATAAGTGCATCTTGCTCATTATCAAACTTTTACAAGATCTTGATCATATAGGCGTATACTCCAAGTGTGATCAAAATTGGATCAGAAATATGGTCTCCTGAGTGGTAACAATCTCAGCCAATCAGATGCAAGACTACTCCATTAATATGCAAGTATCTCACTCATTACTGAACCCATCCGAGATCTTGATGATAGAAGCATATATTCCAATTTTATCAAAATTGGATTACCAATCTGGCCTCCAGAGTGGTAACAAGGTCAGTCAATAAAATGCAGGATTACCTCAGTAATATTCTTGGATCTTGCTCATTATCAAATCCATCCAAGATCTTGATGATATAAACCCATATTGCAAGTTTGATCAAAATCGGATAGAAAGTATGGCTTCCAGAGGAGTAACAAGCTCAGTCAATCAGATACAAGATCAACTCATTAGTATGCAAGGATCTCACTTATTAACGAACTCATCCAAGATGTTAATTATAATTATATAAGCGTATATTCCAAGTTTGATCAAAATCCAATCAGAAATATGGCCTCCAGAGTGGTAATAAGCTTGGCCAATCTGATGCAAGATCACCTAATTAATATGTGTGGATTCTGCTCATTATTAAACTAATTTGAAATCTTAATGATATAAGCATATATGCCAAGTTTAATAAAAAATTTGATCTGATATATAGCCACAAGTGTGGTAACAAGGTCAGCCAATCAGGTGGAAGATCACCTCATTAATATATATGGATCTTGCTCATTATTGAACTTCTCCAGGATTTTGACAATATAAACCTATATTCCAAATCTGATTGAAATTTAATAAGAAATATGGTCTCCAGACTGATAACAAGCGATTGATGACTGACTGACACATGATGGACGCAGGGCCATACCATAAGCTCCTTTGGCGTGATGTACAGGCAAGCTAAAATCCAGAGATTAATTTTTTTTCTACTTTTTCAAATTAAAAATAAAATCATTTCTTTAAATCTGCTTCAGAAGCTAATATCACTGTCCACCAATTGAAGCCAGATTTTACTGGGTGGTAACCTTGGAGTGACACAGAGTAAGACTACTACTACTAAAATACTACTAGAAGTATAGTTCATGCATCTATCATTACTTTGATTAGCTACTACAGCAGAGGCCTCACATGAAATACATGCAGCCCACTCATTTAATTCCTTAAGTCATTACACAGTTAACCTGTAGAAGGTAACCTACAACAATATACAGTGTATAGTCATTAATATGGAAAATTTACCACTTAATAAACATTTTTATTCCTACGTCCACCTGTACTGGTCAGAAAGGTCTGTAAATAGCATGGAAAAATATATGTGGTCATGAACTAAACACAGATACTTAACCTACGTTAGTAAAGCATACAATGTAGGTCATTGACTTTCTTTGCTTGTAAGGGTGTAGGACCAACAGAGATGCATCCAATTATCAAGTTTAGTAATTCTAACATAAACAGCACCCACGAAGTGACCTTTAAACCCCAAATTTCAATAAAGTCAATGAAACATACAACATAGGTCACAGAGACTTGTTTTTGCAATAAGGGTGTAGTACTTAACAAGATGCATCCCCTCTTCAAGCTTCATGATTCTTGGTGGGATAGAATGCACAAAGCATGCCCAAAACTTTTGTAGTTATAAGCCAAACCTAAAACCTTAACCCAAGCCAGTAAAAGATGAAATGTAGGTCAGGATGAGAATCATTCGTTGTAATGGTGTTGTATTAACAGAGATGTATATCATCATCAATTTTATTATTCTAGCATGAACAGTGCCTGAGAAATAATCAGAAACTAAATTTAAACCAGGCAAGTGAAGCATAAAAAAATATGGACCATAATGACCTTCTGCAATAAAGGTTTGGTTTGGTTTTGTGGCGTTAAACGCGGTTTTTCAGCACATGATAGGCTATACATGGCGGTCAGTATATACGGTGGAGACCCCATGAGAAACCACTGACCCACGGGAAACTACTGGCAAGCTTTCTCACATACCCACACTGGTCGAGTCAAGAACTGACCCCATGTGGGCAAAGGTGAGATGTGAGTGATCTGTGAAGGTGAGCACCTTAGACCACTTGGCCACCCAGGGCCCTGCAATGAAAAAGTACTGCTCATCAAGATTCATCCCTTCAATGTTTGTGATTCTAGATATGATATGATGCAAAAAGCATGCAAAAACCTTGAACCTAAATCAGCAAAATATGAAATATAGGTCAGGGACCTTTTTTGTTCAGTTGCGGTACTTGAGATGTATACAATCCTCTAGTTTAATGATTCTGGCATGTGCAGTTTAAACACAAATTTTAAACAAAGTGTGTGAATCATGAAATATGGGTCAGTGACCTACTTTGTGATGAGGTTGTAGTACTTATCAAAATGCATCCCCTCACCCTGTTTCCAATATGTATACTGGCTGTGGTCATGAGCTAAATGCAAAAGTTGAACCTAAGCCAGTAAAATATGAATTGAAGGTCAGTCAACTTATTTTGTTGCATGGGTGTTACTAATAGAGATGCGTACAATCATCTAGTTTGATAATTCAAGCATGAACAGTGCTTGAGAATAAACTTAAAACACAAAATTGAACCAAAGTCAGTGAAGCATGAAATATTGGTCACGGTGTCCTACCTTTCTGATGAAGGTGTAGTACCTATAAAGATGCATCCTCTTACCAAGTTGATTCAAGGTATAACAGTACAGCAAAACACTATTTGGTCATGAAATAAACACAACAAGAGTCCCTTGAAGGTACTGACACTCTACAGGCCAAAATGAATTTCCAGGAATACAAGATCAATCCATTTCTTCTTTTTAACTGCTGAGTATCAAAACCATCTCCAATATTGTTGAGAAACTCAAACATACCAAATTTGGTACAAAACTATTTTGTTATGTTAGAATTAACGTGTTCACAAGATACCTTTAAGTGCAGTACAAAATTCTTGGTCATGACCTTTCACCATGAATCTGACATCATGGATGGAAGATCAGTGAACTTGTCTAAAATGTCTTTAAGTTAAAAACCCCATGGCACTACAGCCATCCATGTTGGAGAAGTAGCCATAACAAGATTTTCAAGATGGCCACTAATTTTAGTAACTTCCACCGTATTAGATGGTGGTTTGGCATAATTTCTATAAATGTGAAAGACTTTCAAGCCAGTACACTGACAAATTTGCTACAATTTTATTCTGTGGTTTTTGTAGAAGTTATTAAAAGCATTTCTACTTTAATAACTGCAGCCATATTTGATAGCAGACTGGCATCATATGCACAAACTTAAAAGTCATCAAGATGCTTTCTGTCAAATTTGGTCCAATTCTGTGGTTTTATTATCTTTATTTTGGTGGTCATATTGGACCACTCACTGGCATCCACTGAACAAATTTGAAAGGCCTTCACGTGAGAATGCTCTCTGTAAAATCATGTACAAATAAATTTTTTTAAAAGATGTTCTAAATAACAATTGTAAATGAAAACTCAAAATGCAAGAGGAATGACTGATGCACTATGGACAAAGGACCATACCATTACGTTTATATGGCCTTATGGCCAAGTGAGCTAAAAACTGAGTAACACACGTTTGACATGGAAAAAGTCATCAACAAACATAATAATAAACAAAGAATTTAATGAAACAAATTTTGAAGAAAAAACAAGCTGCCCAAATGGGCAAGAAATTGCTCACCATTTGACATCTGCCTAATAGCCAAATGCAAGTGCAGTTGTCCAAGAAATCTTGGTCAGTAGGATGCTTTTTGTTTAAATTTATTTTAATGCTGTTGATTGCACATGTTATGAAAACAATCGTTCAAATATTTCTGTAGCTCTTGTACAAAGGCAACTATGCCAGGACGCTTTGTGACGATGTTGGTCAAATTCTGTTAGCAGTCTTTTGAGATAAAGTTGTGAAAATGTTTTTCTACTATTACTAATGGCAGCCATATTGGATGGTGGAAAAGGATCATTTGTATAAATTTGAAAGGCTTTCAAGCTCAGACATGTTCTGTCAAATAAAGCCTGTTATGCGGTTATTTAGAAGAAGTTATGAATGGTTGTTCAAGTTTTAGTAACAGCAGCTTTATTTGATGGTAGATTGGCATCATTTGTACAAATTTGAAGGTCTTCTTGCCAGAATGCTTTCTGTTAAATATGATCAAATTCTGTTAGGTAGTTTGGGAGAAAAAGCCATTTAAGTGTTGTTTTTTTTAAAAATCATTGGAACTGAATTTGATAATAAATCAGCATAATGTGTACAAATGTGAAAGACCTTTATGCCAGGATGCTCTGTGCCAATCTTGGTTGAAATCAGTTGGGTGGATTTTGAGAAGTTGAAAACAGCAATTGTTTATGGATGATGGATGGGTTTTCCTATTTCTGGCGATGGCAGCCACATTTGAAGGTGGATCGGCATCATTTGAAGAAATTTTAATGGTTATCATGGTAAATTTGATGAAATTCTCTTCAGTGTTTTTTTTTTTAAAGATGTCATTTAAAGCTTTCATTTTTATATTTAGTTACAGTGGCCATATCTGATGGTGGATCAGCGTGATTTGTACAAATTTTAAAGCCCTTCCTGCCAGGATGCTTTCTGCCAAATTTGGTCAAAATTGGCCCAGTGTTTTATTTGAGAAGTTTACAATAGCATCATACAACATACAACAGACACAAGGCCATATCATAAGCTCAATTGGCCATATGGCCAAGTTGGCTAAAAATGGAACAAAGGGAACAATAATCATTTTACCATATGCATCTGAAATAAAAAATATTCAATGTGTAATCTGACTTTTCTGCCTTCATTTTGTAAAATCTTACCATTTCTTTTATATAATCAGATGTTTTCGTACAAACTGTCATGGATAATAACAATACAAGAGGCCAAGGAGGTCCACGTATTGCAACCTCACTGACAGCTGCCAAATAATCAAATGAAAGAGCAGTTGGCTAATAAATCTGGGTAACCAGAATGCTTTATGTTGAAAGCTCTTTCGATTGCATATATTATGTAAACAATTACTTCAAGGCTTCTTTAGTTTTTGTATCTTCAACCAGATGGCACATCAGCATCATTTGTCCAATACTGACAGGCCCCTATATAAAATCTGGTCAAATTCTGTTGAGTGGATTTGAAAAGTCGTTTAAAGGATTTTCCATTTTTAGAAATGGTGGTGGCCATATTTGATGGTGAATTGGCATCATTTGCATAAATTTTAAAGCCCTTATCACCAGAATACTTTCTCTCAAATTTGGTAAATTTTGCTGAACAGTTTTTCATCAAAAGTCATTTAAATGTTTTTCTAGTTCAACAACAGTGGCCATATTTGATGGTGGATCAACATCATTAGTATAAAATTGAAAATCCTCTATGCAAGGATGCTTTTTGTCAAATTTGGTCAAATTTTGTTGAGCAGTTTTTGTTAAGTCGTTAAAAAGGTTTTTCTATTTTTATTAATGATGGCCATATTTAATGGTGGATTGGCATCATTTGTGTAAAACTGAAAGTTCTTCATACCAAGATGCATTGTCAAATATGATAAAATTCTATTCAGTGGTTTGGGGGAAGAAGTCATATAGAGGTTTTTCCATTTTTAGTAAGTGGCCATGTCTGAGGGCAGATCAGCATCAGCTGTACAAATCTGAAAGCCTTCAATGCCATGATGCTTTCTGTCAAATTTGATAAAATTCTGTTTAGCAATTTTTGAGAAGTCATTATAAGTTTTTTATTTTTATTTTTAGTAACAGCAGCCATATTTGATGGTGGATAAGCATCATTTGTATCAATTTCAAAGGTCTTCATGCCAGAATATGATCAAGTTTGGTCAAATTCTGTTCAGCAGTTTGTGAAAAGTTTACATTTTGTCCATATTTAGTAATGGTAGCCATGTCTGATCAGCATCATTTGTACAACTTTGAAAGCCTTCATATCAGGATGCTCCCTGCCAAATTTGGTCAACAATGGTCAAGTGGTTTTTGAGAAGTTTAAAATAGAAATTGTTGACAGATGATCAGTGCAAGACAGATGCAGGGCCATACTATAAGCTCACTTGACCTTACGGTAAGGTGTGCTAATAATGTCTTCTCTTCTGATAAATTATGTTAAAGGAAAAGACTAAAACCTTATTTTATTTTAGCAGATAGGAATATAAATGTCTTCAATGAAAATGTTTATTACTAGAGGGAAAGCAAATTTAGGTCATGTAAGCCTGCATTTAAAAAGTATTGAGGAAGAAACTCATAGGAATCCAGATTTGGACATTTTCTCCTTAAATGAAACAAAAAGAATTTCCGTAGCATCAATATATTACAACCTAAATTTTTTGTGTGTGTGTGGATACAGTTTTATTCAGAGTTGATATTTTTCCCTATGAAAGCTTACACCTCAGTTATACATCTCTATTGCTAAAGAGTATAATGTGTTATGAACAGAACAGAAATTTACATGTTGACAGAATCTCAATGGAGCTGTTGAGGAAAACTGCATCACTGCTAATATAAGCTTCTCTGCAGAAATGACATGACAGAGTAAATGAAGAGACAAAGAATGTGAAGTGCAATACCTGAGCATCATCAAGCTGTGCCTCCAGAGACGTGACTTTCTGTGACAACTGAATTGATTTGGTATCTGCCTGCTCCAACTGGGTTGTGACTTGTTCTAACTCAGTCTGAAAAAAGCATTCATGATCAAATGTCTTGTAAATCAAAATAATATCTTAAAAGTTGTAGTTAATTAGGAATTAGAAAATACTGCATTTTCATAACATCGTTTTTAATTACTAATTAGCATTAATAATATTAAATGCAGTATGCTGAATTGTTTTCTTGTGTGTGAGAGAGAGAGAGAGAGAGAGAGAGAGAGAGAGAGAGAGAGAGAGAGAGAGAGAGAGAGAGAGACAGCACAAAGTTTGGCTAATGCCAAATTTTCAAATATTTTATGCTGGGTGAAATTTCAGAATTTATTGAATTTGCATGCTCTCCTGCTTATGACTATAATACTGCATAAATATACCTATATGACAAAAGAGTTCTATTTAGGTTCTCTATATATTATCTAACTGCTTCAGTTCTTCAAGAAACCATAATACGAACGTTATAATCCAACAATGAGGGTTGATCTAAAAGTTCTGCAACAAAAGCAGTATCTTCTAAATGAAGCATCCTAACATCAAAATAATTTGCCTCTATAATTGAAAACATCCCAATTTAGGGTGTGATGTCATTTTTAAGTTGATGATGTCAGAGGCCTAGTGACATATTTTCTACTTCATATATGTAGATGTGGTGGAAAAATGGCAGATGAGTCCATTTTTGAACAAAGAGTGATTATACAATTTTCAAGCAAAATTAAGAAAATCCTTTACCGAGATGAAAGCTGACTTGGATGCTGTTTATGGACCTAAAGGTCTTGCAGCAACAGTGTTCAGTAGATGGATGAAACATTTTAGTGATTGTAGGGAGACTGTTAAAGATGATAAACGAAAAGGTAGGGCAAGGACATCTCTTTCAAAAGAAATAGTTCATTCTGTGGAAGTATATGTGAAGGAAGACAGATGTGTTACTGTCTGAAATGTAGCAGACAATTTTGATAATTCATATGGAAGTACAGAGGAAATTCTATCCAAGGAATTAGGAATGCACAGCGTTTGTGACCAATGTGTGCCCAGATTGCTTGATAAACAATTTAGTAAATAAGATCATTACATGTGACGAAACTTGGATACACAATTTTGAACCTGAGAGTAAAGGACAAAACAGTGCATGGAAGCACACAAGTTTGCCATCATCTATATAAGCATGTCTTTTAAAATCTGCTTCAAATGTTATGTGCATTATGTTCTTCAACACACAAGGGATAATTTTGAACCATATGGTATCAGAGAACAACACAGTGAATGGATGATACTATGTCACAGTAATCAGATGTAATTTACATGAGGCTATCTGCAAAAATTATCCCGACGTACTGAGTGATGGCATCATTGTGCACCAGGATAAAGCTTTTAGTCACTTGCCCTGCAGGAAAAGTAGACAACTTAATTTTTTTTCGAGCCCCGATATCCAGAACTGGTCAGACATGCAGAACACATCTGACACAGCTGATATTTTGACCGACAATAAAATACCCAAATCAGACACTGAAAGTTTCTGCTAATAAACTCATATTTTGTGGATGGCACAGCATAACAACCTGAGCTTCATTTCAGGGCTAGGCCAACTTCAACTCGATGTCAACTTGGAATATCAATCACAAAACAGGATAGATATTTAAATTTCAACAATTTAATGAACACTAGCAATAATAATGATCAACTGTGCACTGTCAGGATGATCTTTTGAATAAAGTTTTGAGTCTTTGACTTTCCAGTACATTCAATTGATTAAAGTCTTTTCTTCTGAAAAATGGGTCCAAATAAATTCAAATAATTTAAATCTGCTCTTGCTTGTTATAGTTATACACCAAACTCTTCTAATTTAGTTAAATGTAAATGGCATGTGTGGCTCATGTTGAAAGTTAAGTACAAGCATATGAAAAGATTAACTGTAAATATGGTTAATATATTTCTCAAGAAAGAATGCAAACAGACACAAACTGAACTGTAAAATATATGGAACTATGATGCCACTAGGGTGTGTTTCCCAATTAGTGATACTTAACAACACTTTAGTAACACTCAAAAAGTATGATGATGGGTGGATGGTGATTATCACCTACACATGCATTTTGTCACTGGAATTACACTATTATTGGCGACCTTTTGTGAAGATATTCACAACATATCGACATAATTCATTCTGGAGTGTACGAGGTCAGTCGATATAGCACCATCTGTATGTAATACTTGAATAAACCAGAACATATTCAACATGCTGAATTGAACATTCAGATTAGTTCTCTTTATTATTATTCACTATCTTAATCTTGCTAAAATACCAACTATTAACTGACCCAAGCTTTTCAGGATGATTTTAACAATGAAATAGATTGATTGAATGACAATAATAATCATACGCTCGTGTTTGCACATTTGATTTGTGTTGATAAAGTGTTGACACCTGTACTGGACAGAGGCATTTATTACTGCTGTATTACCTGTAAAGCCCCCATTAAACTTAAAAATATAGTGTCCCCTCCCCCCTTCCCCCAATGAAATGGTCAGTCCCAAATGTGTTGTATATTCATTTTTCTACAGAGACAAACATATCTCGTGGTCAAACTGCATCTGATACAATTCTGACAATGCCAATGTTATGGTTGTCAAGAACAACTCAGTTCTGACCAGGAATCACTCAGAGAATCCAGCAGGGAAGTTTAAACAACAGTACCATCCAGTCTCTAATGAGTGCAAAGATGAACACCAATGACACCTGCATTACCTTCAAACCCCCTATTGAACTATTGAGAGCAGCAATGACTGCATCTAATTAAGACTATCTTCGCAATCTGATGGATTTTAAAGATAAAAACTTGGTGTATGTTTGTATTTAATGTCAGTGTGGTTGTCATTATGTGAGTGTTTGCACATATGTGTATGTGTGTAGTGATGATATTTGAAAATGCTAAGTCAACCAACTATTTTTTTTTTTGTAAGTCTATTAAATGCTTTAAAGAAAACAGAGAAGTTATTTTATTTTTATTCAGATTTGAATTTCCAATCATTTTCTATAGGCTTATATGAAAAGATGGCTTATTCTCAATTGGACAATGTATCTTTTTTTTTCATCACAAGCACTGACCCCCCTTGGGACCTCAAAACGCTTTTTGAGCCTAAAAAAACCCAACCCAAGACTGTCTGGGAATATGGCAGGTATGACTGCCTCAAATGGAATGAATGTCTAACAACAGTCCACACATTTTTATTAATAATCTTCATGTATATTTTTAACAGGTTCAACTAACTCTTGACATTGTTGATGAAGTAACAACCAAAAACCTATCTTCTCCTCCGATACCTTTATGGCTATTCCAGAATTAAATGTGGGGGATTGGCAGCACTTTTTCAAAGACTCCACCATCCATCAAATTTTAACTGCACTGGTCAACATAAACACTTTAAACAGTCTTGATTACTCCGCTCAATTATAGAAAGTGACTTCTGCCCCCACCTCCCTTCTTAGAAAAGAAAAATTACCTGTAATTTCCCAGATTTATCAGAACTGTCATTCTTGATTCTTTCGACTTCAGCCAAGCGAATAGTTAACTCCTGCACCTGTTGGTCTTGCTGTTTACGTTTGCGTTCGGACTCCTGTTTGGCCATCTGGACTTGTTTTAGGTCATTGGCCAGATCCTGATTCTCGGCTTCCAATGTCTGCTTCAGTTTCTCTATTGCTGCCTTTTGCTGCAAGCAAAATAGTACAAGTATCATCCACTGAAGTTCAAGAGTCACTCTGGTTTTCTGTCACACTTAAAGAGACTCCTACACTGATGTGTGACTAAAAAGTGATACAAACACTTTCCAAATGAAATAGAACCAAAATGAACTTGCTAGTAGACATACTTGTAGCAAAAGGTGTAGGAACAATTTGTGTATAATTTTAACTTTGTACAATGAGGAAAAATTTAACAAGCGTCCCTAGTCCCTATTTCATCAAATAAAATTAAAACAAAGGTACTCTGAAGTAACTGATGCTCTACTGTTAGAAATGAATTTCCAGGAATTCAAGAGAAGACCATTTCTTGTTTTAAACTGCTTCATATTGAAACCATCTTGGCTATTCTTGGGTGACAAGATTTTCAAATTAGCCGCTGTGGCAGCCATATTGGATGTAAGATAGGCACCATTTTCATTTAGGACAAACTAGACACCATCAGAAGACTTTTGGTGAAAACCCCATGCCAATATGACCATCCATTCAGAAGAAATTGTGACAACATTTTCAAAATGTTCATTGCAGCAGCCATACTGATGTATGCAGGCAACGTTTTTATTTAGGACCAACTAGATATCATAAGAAGTCTTTTGGTGAAAACTGTATCGATATGACCATCAATTCTGGTGGAGTAGCAATAATAATATTTTCAAGATGGCTGACATGGTGAACATACTGAATGTCAGGATGGTATTGTTTTCAATCAGGACCAACTAGACACCATAAGAAGTCTTCTGGTGAAAAGCCCATGTTGATATGTCTTTCCATTTAGGAGGAGTAGCAACAAGATGATTTTACAGATGGCTGACATGATAATCAGATTCGAGATCAGGTCAGCACCATTTGCATTCAGGACCAACTAGACATCATAATTAGTCTTCTGGTGAAAACCCCACATCAAAATGACTTTCCATTTAGGAGGAGAAAGCAATTACAAGATTTTAAAGATGTCTGCCATGGTGGCCATGCTGAATGTTAGATCAGCACAATTTTCATTTAGGACCAAATAGACATGATAAGAATTCTGGCGAAATCCCAATGTCAATATGACTTTCCATCTAGGAGTAGTAGTGATAAAAATTTTCAAGATGGCCACTGTGGTGGCCATATTGGATATCAGATCAGCACAATTTTTATTCAAATCAACTAGACACCATAAGAAGTCTTCCAGTGAAAACCCCAAGCTGATAGGACTTTCCATTCAGGGGTAGCTGTAACAAGATTTTCAAGATGGCTTTTGTGGTGGGCATGATGATGTCTGAGCAACACCATTTTCATTTAGGACCAACTAGACTTTGGGATGAATGTGTGTATAAAGTTTCATGGCAATCCTCCTCGTAGTTTTGGAGAAGTAGCAATAACAAACTTGTGCTAACAGACAGATGGACATCGAACAATAGACAATGGATAAAAGGCCATCCCATAAGCTCTTCTGGACCATGACCAGTAGAGCTAAACACATGGTGTTTACTTGTAAACATGAAACTCCTCGCCATCAGTAAGACATCTGGAGTAGCTGGAAATATAGACTGGTATAAAGTAAAATACCAAAGTCACTCAAGCCTGAAGATTATTCACAGTGACCTACTTTTGATATGGTTGTGTTTCTCTAATCCATGATGCATTCTCATACCAATTTTCATGTGCAGGCAAAACAGGGTCTGATATATTGAGGGTGTAACAACAAACAGCTGAAAATACAGGAGTCAATCAAGCATGAAAATTAGGTTACATTGACCTAGTTTTGGTATTGTTGATTTACCCTCCTTGAGATGCTTCCATATGCCAAGTTTCATGAGTGAAAGTTAAACAGGGCCCATGATACTGTGGGTGTAACAAATGAATAACTGAAAATACAAAAGTCACTCGAGCATGAAAATTATGTCACAAATATGATATAGTATTGATACGGAAAGAATACTCATCTTCATATGCATCGACGATTACTCATCTTCATATGCATCGACGATTACTCATCTTCATATGCATCGACTTGGCAATTTTCTTAAGTGCAGGTGAGAATATGGTCTAAAATAATGATAACTGATGCACAGATAGCTAAAAATAAATAAGTCACTCAAGTATGATTATATGACCTAGTATTGGTATGGTTGAGTTACTCTCATTAAAATGCCTCCATATACCAATATTTGTGATAAATAAAATAAGAGTCCATGATACTGTGGTGTGATGAACAAATTGCTGAAAATTTAAGTCACTCAAGCATGAATATATGGTCACACAAACATAGTTTTTTTTAGTATGGTTCAGTTAAGTTACTTTCTTCAATGCATACACGCACTAATGTTTATGAGTGTTGGTAAAATAGGGTCCAAGATGCCGAGGGTGTAACAAACAGAAAGCTGAAAATAGACAAGTCACTCTAGTGAAAATTGGGTCACACTGAGCTAGTTTCTGCATGGTTGAGTTACTTGTATTCTTAAGTGCAGGTGAAATAGGATCCAATATACTGAGGGTGTAATTAATATACAGATGAGAATACAAAAGTCGCTCATGCATGAAAACTGACCTAGCACTGGTATGGTTGAGTTACTATTATCCATTGAGATGTATCTACATATCAATTTGCAGATAAAAATACCCAAGTCACTAAAGTGTGCAAATTAGGTCACACTGATAAAATAGATATGGTGGGCAAACTGTTACATCCTCTCTCATCCTCATTAGCAAGGGATAACAATGACCGGGGTGTCCTAACATTGCACAAGCTATAACCTGACATATAATGCTTACATACACTGAACTAAAGAAACCACTAAATTCAAAAGAAACTGATTGGAATACTGTGAATCTCAGAACACGGATAAGTAAATAACCAAGAAAATCCAAACAGTGTAGTCAGGCGTGATCAGTTTAATTGGCAGACTAATGAATGATATACAATGACAAGATGTGTAATTTTACATTACTAAGAAAAGTTCATGATTACCACCAACCGGGTTTTTATAGTGAGTTGTTATCATCAGTAAGCCTAGTGGAGTTAAATCAACCTTTCTCTGTCATTTTCAGAAGATCACTGCCCAAGGGCTCTGCTTGACACAAACAAAATCTTAAATTAGTATTGATCAGGCTGGACAACACCAAAGTATTTTTAGCGTTTAATTTTTTTTTATAAAAATTAAATATGTTTTCTATCATTGTCAGCCGATTGTTACTGTCGGGAGAATTATCATGGCCATTGGCAAAATTACAAGATTAAGCCAAATTTAGTCCCATATGTAAAAGAGTTCTTTAAAGCTGCACTTCCCTTTAAATGACTAATTTCTGAAAAAGCTTTGAAAACAGTATCCATTTATCCTCTACATCATCACAGGTATTTACCAATGAGAACTCTTTATTCATTCTTTTGAAGAGTGATTTACTCAGAAAGGTTGTCCCTCACTATAAGGTGCCTCAGTACAACACGGTCCCTTGTGTAAGTTGGGCATGGTTATGGATATAGTATTTTATTATATTTTAATATTATGTATGATGCCACAGTACAACACGGTCCCTTGTGTAAGTTGGGCATGGTTATGGATATAGTATTTTATTATATTTTAATATTATGTATGATGCCACAATACAACACGGTCCCTTAGGTAAGTTGGGCATGGTTATGGATATAGTATTCCATTATATTTAATATTATGTATGATGCCACAGTACAACACGGTCCCTTGTGTAAGTTGGGCATGGTTATGGATATAGTATTCTATTATATTATAATATTATGTCTGATGTTCTCCACATAAGGTGACCTCAGCTTATAACATGGTACTCTTTAATGGATCCCTTGAACAGAATAATAGTGAGGAATAGTGAGGAATCACTGTGATTATCCATAGGGCTCCTTTAACTTCCATGATCAATAAAATTCAAAAAGAGCCCAACTTTTTGGTATTTGGACAGACATATATAATAGCAAGTATTGTAATGTTTATTTCCATCTTTTGCTTCTGAGATTCACTTCAACAATTTATCAAGTCATAAGAAAAATAGTATTAAAACATAAGAAAAAAAGTATTAAAAAAATGGCTCTAGAAAAGAACAATGTCAGCCAAATGTTTTCCCCAAACACAGACTTGGCCTTGACCGGTATGTTAAAGTAATGTATAGATTCGTTATATGGCTCTCTTAATGATACATTTTTGTCAACTTTGCAAGAGTGTCCATCACAAAGTTTAATTTGAAAACAAAATGCAGACTACCTGCCTTATTGTTTAACATTATAATAACAACACTTCTTGTTCTAAACACCAGTCATCACAGACTGTACTATTGGTAAAGGTGACACATAAACTGCATGCACAACAAAAATCTGAGACAAGACATTTTTACTTTACATCCTTTCAAACTGTATTTCTGCTGTATCTGCCCTTTCTTCAGGCAAGATGTTCCCATTTTTTAAATTTTCTTTGCTAAGTGTTATAGTAATGCCAAATATTGACAGAGGTATTGTTAAGAGACTGACTATCTACAAGACTGCCCTATTTGTGGTAAAAACTGACTTGGTCTGTAATACAATGCAAAAGCAAAGTAAACATAGAAATTCTTTCCCTGATGTAATTGCATGATCATATTTACTATCAAATTTAACTCCAGCAATTACAAATTACAGAACATTAAAACAAGGAAAGTGGCCATTGCAATCAATGCTGAATTATATACCTACTTTCCAATTCTCTTATACAAAAGCATCTTACCTTTTTCACGTTCTCCAACTCTTCATTGAGGACCTCCACTTGCTGTGCTTGTTTCTGCCTCATCTCTTGTGCTTGGCCGTCAAACTGTTGTTGACAGACCTCAATTTGTCTCTTCAGATCTTTAAGATCATCCTCCCTCTTAATCCGCATTTCTTGGACCGCTGCTGTGGCATCGAGTGAGTCTTCCAGCTCACTCTTCAGAGCTTCTAGTTCCTGTGTAGATGAGAATGCAGTATTTCCTTCATGATATAAAACACTTATTTAATATAAAAAAAAGAAAAATATACATCAACATCTAGGTTTCTTTTTGTGTTTTTTTTTCACAAAATGAATCTCATAATATTACAATTAATTTCTAGTGTGACCATTTATATTTTTTCAACTTGTCATGCAAACTTTGGAGTGCATTTTAAAATGTACACATACTCTTTAACTTTTTATCTTGGATGCTGTGATTTTTCACCAAACCAAATTTTTTTACTGACAATTTTCAAAGATTATCAATTTGGGAATCAAGTTATCAAGTAGACAGAAAAAGAAGAAACAATATCCACAGCAGCTCATACAGAAGTGTAACTTGCATAAAGAACAGAGCGTATGTATGGAACAAAAACCAAGAACATAAAAACCAGTGACATAAAAGTATACTCACTGCTGCACTGTAGTCCATGCTAGTAGGGAATTTCCAAGTTCTTGGTTTGGCTCTTTGTCTATCTCTTTCTTAATTAGTATATTTTTGTGTTATTAAAGCTAGTTATCAAGTGCACTCAGAGAATCTGGATTTAATATGACAGCTTGGTAAAAACTGATTCCTCAGCTTATTTATATATATTAGGTTAGGTCAAAATTGCTAACTCATTATACCTCATTTAGATCTCTCTTCTGTTTCTCAGCTTTGTTTCTGGCCTCACGTTCAGCCTCAAGATCTTCCTGCATCTCTTGTAACTGGTTGGCCACCTCTCGCATCTGTTTCTGTATTGTGGAACGAGCAACATTTTCTTCATCAATTCTGAAATATTAAATATGTACAAGTTAGAGTCTACCAATTTACTAGTTCCATTGGCCTGAACCTTAAAAGGAATATGTGATCAGAGGCAACATAAAGCATCTTGAAGGATGGAATGCAAACTTATTTTAGAATTATCTCCTTCCGTTTACCCAAACCCTTGTAGAGGCCTGTCCCCTCTGCAATACATACACATTATGCAGGCTGGCCATTTATTTTGATCCCAATAAAACCGTTCTAGTTTAAATTAAACCGCTCTATACTGGACACCTCCACAATTCGGCAAATATGTTTGTTCCCAACAGTGTCTGGTTTCACTATATATTTTTTTAAATACTAAGAATTAATTATTATTTGTGGGATACAAATTTTTGAAGTTTTTGAGGGTTAGCATGATTTTAAAGTCACAACAAGAATCCCTCATAGGGACTTATGCTCTACTGTCCAAAAAAAGAATTTCCAGGAATTCAAGAGAAGACCATTTCTTTTATCAAACTGCTCAGTGTTGAAACCATCTCTGATATTCTTGAGTTATAAGATTGTAAAATTAGGCATAATGGCAGCCATATTGGATATCAGATGGCATAATTTTCATTTAGGACAAACTAGACACTATTATAAGACTTTTGGTGAAAATCCTATGTTGATATGACCATCCATTCAAGAGAATCAGTGACAACAAGATTTTCAATATGTTCATTGTGGCAGCAACATTTGAGGTCAGATTAGCACCATGTTGATTCAGGACCAGCTAGATCTCATAATTAGTACCAAGTAGACATCATAAGAAGTTTCGGGTGAAAACACAAGGTTTTTTCATTTTTTTAATGGCACTAAGTGGCTTTCCCAAGGACACAACGAGGCAGCTGACCCAGGCTGGCTGGTGTGGGTATTGAACCCCTGACCCTTGGTTTACGAGTCTGATGCTCTACCAACTAAGCTATGTTAATATGACTTTCCATCTAGGACGAGTAGCGATAAGATTTTCAAGATGGCTGCTATGGTGGTCATATTGGGTATCAGCTCAACACAAAAATTGTTTTTAAGTTCAACTAGATATGATAAGAAGTCTTCCAGTGAAAAGCCCATGCTGATATGACTTTCTGTTCAGGAGGAGTAGCAAAAACAAGATTTTCAAGATAGCTGATGTGGTGGCTATATTGGATGTTAGATTGGCACCATTTTGATTTAGGACCATATAGACATCATAAGTAGTCTTTTAGTGAAAAACCCATGTTGATATGACCATCTGTTCAGGTTTGGTTTTTGATTTTGTGGGTTTAATGCTAATTTTCAGCACATAATAGGCTATACATGGCAGTCAATATATTTGGTGGAGAAAGAACCTGAGAAGATCCCGGGAAGAACCACAACCCACGGGAAGCCACTGGCAAGCTTTCCCACATATCCACATTGGTCTAACTGAAACTTGAACTTGCGTGGACAAAGGTGAGATGCGTGAGTGAGATGTAAAGGCAAGTGCCTTAGACCACTCAGCCCATCCATTCAGGAGTAGTGATGATAGCAAGCTTTTCAAAATGGCCACTATGGTGGCCATATTGGATGTCCAAGCAGCACCATTTTCATTTAGGACCAACCAGACCTTGGGATGAATGTGTGTGTAAAGTTTCATGGCAATCCTCCAAGACTTTTAGGAGGAATAGTGATAATCCTCCAAGATGTTTAGGAGGAATAGCGATAACTGGTGCTAATGGAGGGATGGACGATGGATGACAGACAACAGGCCATCCCAAAGCACTTCTGGTCTATGACCAATAAAGCTAACAACTAATAAACTCCTATGAGAACAAGCATATTGTAAAGTAAAGTTGTCACAGAGCATATTTCAGTCTGACTGACAAGCCTTCCGACCTCTGGGAAGAACCCGGCTCTAATGTGATTTTATTTAGTCTCATCAGAATATTTTATTGAGAAACTTTGTCTGTCAATTACACCATTAACTACAAACTCTGGCATGTAAACTTACTTCCTTTCTTTTCTAAATAGTTATAATAATATTCAATGCATCTGCCACCAATGATCATCCATACAAATCCATTGTAAATAGGCAAGGAATCAAAGTGTGAACCTATTTTCAACCTTTCCAACTGCTAATTGATCTTTTGTGTATCAAGAAGATTATCTATGTTACGCAGTATAGGAGGTTGAGACAGAGTACATTACTGATACTGACTCCTACTCTCTATCATACATTTTAGCAATTATCAGATTTTTGCAATTAAGCATGAAAAACACATGAAAAAAATATTCCCATTTGTTTATGATTGTAAGTTGTATGGATATTTGAAAATACATAGTTAACTTTTGTCCATGCTTGTAAGTTGTGACATGTGTCAGGTAGGCCAGTATTTTCATAGGCATCTTGCAATTAGACTTTTGTGACATATGTAAGGTGGCCAATATTTTTTCAATAGAATTACTCATATTCTAATGTAACATAGGCCATGTAGGCATGTATATTTATATACAGATTTTGGTAAACAAATCCATTCCGGTTCTAGAATTCCGGTTCTAAAGATCAATCTGTAAGGAATCTATTTTAGTAATTACAGTTGTATTGTTGAAATCAGATATAATTTGAGAGGAATTATTTATTTAAAATATTCATTGGAATTACTAAAGTGTTCATTGACTTTATATATGATTTGGGGATTTATGTGAACTCATTCAAATACATTCTGGATAACATCTTTGTGGTACGTCAGGACATTCATGGCTATTGGAATTCATTCAGATCATTCTATTATTCTGGACTTGTGATTAGGACATTTAGGATTATTTGGAATTTAACTCACAAATTATAACTGTCTTTTAAATTTTTATTTTAATTGTCTGGAAACAAATTGCTTGTTGATTTTACTTGACTTTATTGGTTTTACTTTCTTTCTGTTACATATTTTAAGACCTAGAGTCATAAAATTCTATTAAGTTTATTAAATTTGCACAAAAATGAATAACAATCACTTCTTTTTATATCCAGTAAATTAATCCATCTCTAATGAAAGTTGAAAAGAAAAAGTTATTTCTAGAGAAAAAGAAACTTTGACGGCTCTAAGTTATTTATCCTACCTCTGGAGAGCCCCCTGGACTTCTTCCTCGCGACGATTAAGCTGTGCCTGCAGCTCCTCCACTTGTTGTCTCTTTTCATTCAGTTGTTCTTTCAGATCATTAATCTCAGATTCCAGACGCCGTCGAATCTTCTCCAATTCTTGTCGAGCCTATAGGTAGGTCATTGAAGACATTCATGACATAGATTACGAGATCAACAATACCAAGATGAAACTTCAAAACAAAGCCCAACTAGCCCAATTCTTTCAAATCCTAAACTAACAAAACATAATTGTCTGTGGATAAATCTTCAGAAATGTCTATGAATTCATGGCAATGAGGACAGAACAGCATTAATTAAATAATAATAACAACAACAATAATAATAATAATAATAATGGTACCCTTTTCTGGAAATGCAAATACAGTAAATTCACTATTTTTCATGGAGTAGCAATCTGTTGGGATTTCATAGTTGTTACAAACAAAAATTTCAAGACCCAATGAACAATAGAAAATCTTACTAAAAATACACAAAATTACGTACTGTATATACCTGGTCTGCAGTCTGTTAGGAGGAATCAATAGAACAAACAACAGAGACCCTGATCTACCAGCGCATTATGTGACAGCAGATCAGGGTTTATGTTTTTTGCATTTGGACTCGACTTATAAGTATATACTAACAAAAAAGGCTTTTTTCCTACAAAACCAAAAAAAAAAAAAAAAAAAGATACCGACTAAAACAAATGGACTAAGAGTATTGATATAGCATTTCACACAAGCCAAATTACCATCTATAATTGCTTATAAGTAGAGTCCAACTGCAAACTGCACAGACCCAGATCTGCTGTCACATAATGCACCAGCAGATCTGGGTCTATGTAGTTTGTTAGGAGTAATCAGTAGAACAGACTGCATAGACCCTGATCTACCAAAGCATTATACAACAGCTGATCAGGGTCTATGTTTTTTGCAGCTGGACTTGACTTATAAGCGAGTATATATGCAAGTTCAAATGATTTTTTTTCTTCTCTTAGATGTTTAAGAACAATGTTACAACTATTGTTAAAACACTGGAAATAATGCAGATGCACTCCACATACAAATGTCAAAAACTAAAGATGTATAAAATTGATTTAAAAAAAAAAAAAAAAAAAGCTTCAAAATGACTGAAACAAGTCAGAAACTCATTATTCCTTCCTTCAAATTACTGATCCTTTGTAACAAAATTACTTTGAACCCATCTGTATTTCGAGCTACTAAATTCTGTGCTTTCCCAATGTCAAACTATTTCAAGGCTACACACAATTTTGCTGATTTGTTACTAATCTTATTTCTAATTTTTCTAAGTAAATGAATACTGGCTATTTATTTGAGGAGAGATTCCCCTACCCAATTTCATGATAATAAATAGGATATCACTAATTGCAAACAAAAGTCACTTGAATTTGGTTTATACAACACACAAAAACAGTACCTACACTCTACATAGGCATTTCCAGTCCAGGTAGGTGTTCCTCTAACTGATTTAGAATACTGAAAGGTTGGGCTAATTACTTATGCAGGGGCAAGGCAATTTACATATTCAGGGACAGCCACTTGACAATACAAGCCAGTCAGCTCTCAAGAATAGATTGTCTTTGTTTAAATCTGAGTGAGTGAACCATTGAGCTGAAAACAAGCTATTGGTAGCCTCAATTATTATGCCTAATGCCTAAATCTACAAGTTTTTCAATTGTTTTCAATGGAATAATTGCATTAGGATTGTTTATTAACTCTTCATAATAAGTACATGATGCATACATTATTCGGAGTGGGCTCAATGTCGGAATAGCGATCTCTGCAACCTCAGCCCTGCTGTGATGGATACACAATCTGATTTTGATACTGACTTTGTTTCTAATCAAGCTGCCTTGCCTGAATAATGGTGCAACAGACCCAAAAATTGAACAATTGGTAACTTGTTAGAAAAAAAATTAAACTGGGTTTAAAGCATCTGCTTTGTGGAAGAAGTCAATTTTAATTCAGTTCTGTAAATATAACTCTCAAAGTAGATTGCACAATCCTCCATGTGATACAGTTGCTCATGTACGTCCTGGATGTAGCTGATTCTGAAGCCCCTGATGCTAATATGGTGGTGCCCAGTCGACAACCAAAACGACAGGAAAACGCAGCAACTCTGGCAGGAATTAGCTGAATTGAAGGTTGCCATCTTCTTGATTGTTAATTCAAAGCACTAGGAGTCAACAAGACCAATCGACACTCACAGTGAATAAATAAATCCTGGGAATATCACACTTTCTAATGCAATGTTGGACAGCACTCGATGGTTGTCTAGGAAACAATGCTTACAATTGTCAACAGTTAGCCAATTGTTGAAACAACAGATCATCTCAGTTAAATACATAAACTTTGTGTTGCTTCTCAATTCCAATAAAGAGCTACAAGGTCCCAAAATAACTGAAATTAGGTGACAGTATTATAATTAAAAGACCCTAGGTTGATGATGCTAAGTTAAACTGACCTCTAATTTTTAAGGAGTTCATCAAGGTATTTCAGATTTGCTAAGAAATTATGAGTAAAGTCCCCCCAGCATGCAGTGCAGAACTTGATACATATGAGCAAATGGTTACCCAAATGTACTTATCATGGTGGAACCGCCATTTACACTTACCATGCTAGATTTACAAAAGAGTGTGACAATTATTCAATCTGATATGCTGCCAAGCTGCCTTTCCAAAAGCCAAATTTTATTCAAGTTTATGTATATGATTGTGATGTAATAAATAGTTAAATGAATTTTTCTCATGTTGTGTGTTGCATAAAAAGAGGGTTAACAGTATTCTCTATCCCGGACTATTGCCACCCCAAAATATAGTCCATGTTAGCTGCCCTTTACTGGATCAGACAATGAGTATATGAACTCTGTCTTATCCAGTGCAAATGTTTAACATCCTTCATGGTCAGATTACATGTTCAACTGTGTTACCTATATGAATTAATACCTGCTGTTCTTTGCGTAATCTTTCCTCTAGATCAGCAATAATGGCCTCGTACTTGGTTTTGAGTTTGCCTAGCTGTTTGCATTTCTCCTCTTCCTCCACCAACATAGTGGACATCTCACTCATCCTCTCATCCAGGCTGCGTTTCTCCTTTGTGAGTTTCTGGTTTGAGTCATCCTGAATAGCCAGATCTTCCTCCAGTTTTTTTATGCGAGCATCAACAGATACTTTCTCTAGCTGCAACTTCTGTCGGGCTTGTTCCTCCTCCTCTAACCTACACAGACATAAAGACAGACATTTGGGACCATGTATGAGTTGAATTAATTCAGCTTACGGCTGGTGCTAGGCCACATGTCAATTTAGCAATACTGCAAAGTCTGTCCTTCATGACAGTTTAAGGTACCACAGATTTGCTTTAAACTGAATCAGTCTCTAGTCCACAACTTTTCAAACAAAACCTCACATATATTTTACCACTCACAATATTCAATATTTTAAGAAACTGAAATGTAAAGTTTAAACTCAAATGAATGTCTTCAACATATACTTTGCAGTGACTCACCCCCTTTGAGACATGACCTCTAAACTTCTTGATCAAAAAGTCTAGTCATCTTTCTCGTTTCACAGTGAACACAGGTACAAATGCTTAAGAAAATACACCAATGTCAGCCGGATATAACAAATGGTTTTTAAAAGAAGCTGATGTGAAAATAGATGGGCAAGCTAGCAGTGTCTGCCAAGTCTTGCTTTTTGTGACAGTTGTCACTGGAGATATAAACCATGAAATCAAGTAAGATGACAAACACAAGACAAAGGTGATATAAAAATGCCTGCATTTTACTTAGCCCTTACGTATAAAGCAGGTCTTTGTATAAAATTATAAACAAATACAAATTCTAAAACTGAAATGTTAGTAATAAATATTATTATTTATTATTTTCCAATATACAACCATAGTTACATTCCTGACCATTCAAAAGAAAAGAGGAGCATGTTCTTCATTTATTTAAGCAACTTGAGTGTTGGATTCTTGGGGTTTAATTGTCAAACTGGATGCTTGTGTTGAGATGCTCCATTGAAACAAAATGCTGCCATGTGTTCATTCTGGTCAAGAACACAGCAGTAATGAGATAACCTACTACATTTAAGAACCTGTGGTAAAAGACAAAGGCCATGACCTACATGTAAAAAAATCACTGAAAGCATTTCAGTAAAACTTGTGACATATAGCCCATGGTTAAAGGGGTGTGTCATATATATGCAAATTAAAACTTCTGCCATAACCTTAACAAAACTGTGGACAACAACAATGCTATTGCCTCTGCTTTTTTCTCATTTTTCAATCAATGTAGACTCAACAAAAAAGTCATGACTACATACTGTTCTTCCAGGTCCTGAATGGTTTGGTTGAATTTTTTCCTCTCATCCAGAAGAGCTGCACATTTTTCCTCCTCCTCATCAATCCTTACCTCCAGATCATGCAGGATATCTTCCAATTCCTGCTTCTTTGCAGCAAGGCGTATGCGAGACTGGAAGAAAACAAATCAAAGTATCCATGATACTGATGTGGTCATCAGAAGAGAGTAGTGGGAAGAAGTATAAAAGAAGCGAGTAATGTTCAATATTAATAATGCTTAATCAGCCAACATCTAAATGATACAGGCCTTTTTACCAAGTCTGATTACAATTGGGTCAGTCTCTCTGTAAGAAGTTCATCCAATCAGATGCAAGATCACCTCATTAATATGTGCTGAGTTCGCTCATACTAAAATGATGATATAAGCCTAGTTACCAAGTTTGATAAATATCTGATAAGAAATAAAATTGCTAAAGAGTTGACAATCTTGGCCAATTTGATACAAGATCATCTCATTAATGTGTGGATCTTGCTTATAATTGTATTTGTCCAAAATTTTGATGATACAAGCTGACACATATTTATCAACTTAAAAAAAAAAAAGTATCAGAAATATGAATCTATCATTTATCCCTGTGGGCAAAAAGTGAGGTATCCAAATACGTTATTTTTGCTTCTAATTTTGACACCAGCACTATTTTTTAAAAACCAGAGGTCGCATATTGATACAATGACACATTAAATTTCACAGGGCAGTCATGTTTTCTTAGTTAGCCTGTATAGACAAATGCTACAATTACTTTATATGGCAAAATTACTAAAAATTACTACATTCAAACTAAGTTAAAAAAGTGTTACATTCACAGATGTATTATTATTTTCCTTGTACTATAAAACCTTAAAACTACAGGACAGTTATACAAGTGTACAATAGTGATGCAATGTATGGACAGTATAAAACTTTAAAGGTTAACATTATCTTAGATGTTATGGGACATTAAGAAATTAAGTTTAAAAGTGACCAAAACCTCCACTTACTGCCAAAACTTTCGAAAGACTGCATATTTCGACTTAAGACTATTTACATGCATTCTAAATGTTATATAGTCTCAAAGTATGCTTTTCTTAAGCTCTGGACATTGTATTTAAAGGTTTAACTTTGTTGAATTTCTTCTTTGTTTTCCTTCTTTTATTTTGTGTAAAAAAATTTCTTTGCAATCTTAAGACCAAATATCAAAACATTACCTCTTCTGATTCGGCTGCTATATCTGTCTCTGCCTGCAGCTGCTCAGCCAGGATTGCTTTTTCCTCAATGATTTGGGCATACTTGCGTTCCAGTTCATTACACTCCTCTCTTGACTTTTCAAATGATTCCTTGAACTTCTTCAGCTCATCCTCTTTCTGTTGAAGCTTCTCCTCTGTTCCTGTCACTGACAGCAGGGGCTTCACCTGGAACCAAGTGTACAAAGGATGTCATAAAAAGTCAATTGATAAATTCATCCCTTGTTGACATGTTTCATCGGAGTCATTGAGTAGTATAGCATTATAAGCAAGGTTGTGTCATAACTGGGTATGGTGTATTTAAAACACCAAAAAATTAATTCTTATCATCAAAATGAACTAAAATTAAAAGAAATTAACAAAGTAGTAAAGTACTTGCTCCTACAGCTGATACCTTGAAACACATTAATTCCCAGTCCAGTACATCTGACACTCGTGCTGAGTTGTTGTATTGGTTTTCAGAATTCCATTTGTGACTACATGTTGCTTGTAAACCAGAGTCTGTCTGATTTGTGTTTTGGCACTCTGACTCCATCAAGCAGAAATAGTTTTGTACACTGGCAAAAATGGTAAAGTAGAAACAAAGATGGCAATCGTCTGTCCACCACCTTGCTTTAGTTCATGTAACAACTAAATATGATGGCCTATCATGTTGTCAGTCATCTTGCTTCTAAATAACTGAGGGTAACCCTTGGTGACACTTTAGTTGGAACGATGAAGTCACAACCAATGACTCGAGTAAGACATGCTCCTGGTCAGAGCACCAGCAAAATTTTTACCCTTAATCTAGTAATGCAAGAAAAACCAGTCTATACCTTAGTGAAAAGTCTCCACCATGCCCAGTTCCTTAGTTTCAGGTAGGCTGCACAATTCCTCTGGATAACACGGATTGCACTCAGCTGCTGAAGACGCTTCTGGTAATTCCTGAAAAAATTAACAATATGACAAAAAGGGATAGAGATATGGTGCAATTGCAAAACTTTCAGACAGATGTTAATTATAAACATGTATATAACAACTGAGGCACTGGTAATTCAGCCCGGAAACAACTTGGTACCATAAACAAAGAAACTCAACCTGTCTCTCTCCACCTTCTCACTATTCTGCATAAGCATATTAAATCCACAAATGGAATGTCATGGATTAATTGCAAGAAATTTTGAACCTAGAAAATTGCTAATGAACAACCAAAGAAAAGTCTGTCCCTGCGTGTTGGTGTATTTTGCTGACCAATAAAGTAAATTAACATAATACAGTATGTCTCCTGTCTTTAGACCCATTTTATTTCCTTTCCCCTTTATCTGCAAAATTCAAACCCTAATTATGATGCCAGGGTGACTAGATTACTTCTCCTTATTCTTCCAAAAGTCAAGCTAAAAAGACCCCCCCCCCCCTCTTTCATGTTATGGATCAAAATTCTAGAACCTCTGTGCCACATCCACAAAACACTCCCAATCTCAAGGTTTAAAGTTCTGCAACAAATTAGTTGTTGCACATCATCACACACAATCACAGACACACACATTCAGATGGGCAGTCTCCTATAATCTCTGCCTTTTCTTTGAAAAGTGCATGGACAATAAAGGCTATAATTAAGATAAAAGACCTTCTTGCTATCGTCCCTCTACACAGTGCCTGGAACTGTATGATGATATCAGTTAGTTTCAAGTCTCTCTCCTCCTCAAGATGGGCCAACACTCCAGCACGGAAAAATATCTTGCTCTGACCAATACGGTACAGGTTAGGATCCAACTCCAGTGCTGAAATCTGAAAGGTAAAATTCAAATGCATGTACTGTATTTGTGTTTATAGCATGTACCCAGCTGCAAACAACAAACTCCGATTTCCTGTCGACTAATGTACCACTAGATCGATGCCTATTCTGTTCTTCCATTTCAAGTGAACAGTGTACACCCAGAATTCCTGGCACATTATTTGAGAGTGAGGGGAGGGGACGCAAAGAGAGAGACAGAAACAGAGACAGAGAATTGCAGACCACACTTATCAATAACAATTTATGTTCACCTTGCTAAAAGCAAACCAAATATTCAGGTATCAGCATCAATTTTCCATGGTAATAATGATACACTGCTATAACATTTATACCTCATAGTGACACCATGTTATTTTATCAATGGTCCACAACAATGCAAGCAGTGATTGGCCACTGGTCTAATATGTGTACTAAGATTCATAGAGATATCTTAAACAGTTTAAGAGTTTTGTCCTAGAAATGAAAGTGTGGATCCTGGATGCATACATGTCAACCCTTAGAGAGGTATAAGTGTAATTATTACTAATATAACTGTCAAAAAAGCGTAATCTGAGCATAAAAAGTGTAATATATATATTACATGTCATAATTACAGGAAACTGTATGAAAAATGTATATTTATTTTTGCTACTAACTTGGATCTGCAACTGGTTAAAATTCTTGTCACAAATCTGCAAAATCCATGAGGATTAGTACCAGAATACAAACACACACACTGACAAATTATTTATATACAACACTCGCTTGATGCTTAACTTGCGCAGAATGATCGTAAAGTTCACAAATTCTGTAATGAGCATGACGATGTGCTCAGTCCGAGTGCTGTATTACATCACTCTCATATTCTTCTTTTTAAATTTGTAAAGCACTATTGATTTGTCTTTTTTCTGATCCGACATGTTTTTAAGTTTAAAAAGATCTCTCTCCTCTAACATGTTTCAGTCATATAACATCCACGAGTCACATCGATAAAGCCTGTTTCGCTCTACAATGGTGCTATTTTTTTTAAAGTATGGACTGGTCCGCTACTTAAATATATGATCAAAATATAATGAATCTGTGAGAAAAATTTTCAAATTGAAGAAACCCGTGTGTTTTCTTGCAAAAGTCTCATATACAGCTTCTATAAATAGAAAATAAGGAAAGTACATGTATGTCTACTATGGACAAATTTACTCTTATGCTATTTTTATGCAGCAGTTTTCTTTTAGAGAATATTCTCCAATTTATATGATGTGTAGGATTAAAGGGATGATAATAAAAATGACAAACACAACTTTTTAAGTAAATTATGTTTCTCTGAGAATACTTTGTAAAAAAATTCAGTTGAAAGTTAAGTAAACTAAAAAACATGTTTTACATTTTTTTTTTATAAGTTACTTTCAATGCAATTTTTCTATCTGCAACATTCATTTAACCTCCTACATGTAAGAGTATGAAATGTGAGGAATTTTACGCCATTTAAGATAGTGACAAAATAATAAAAATCCATAAAAAATGTCAAAGGTTATTTGAATTTTATTCAATTTACTCAAATGAGCAAGCAGAACAGATCCTTACTGGAAAGTCAACAAAACTATCCATTTTGTTTCAGTATTTTTATTCCATATTAAATTATAATGTAAAAATATCAGGGTTTTGTTGGGCTTATTTTGGTTCATTTTCAGGAATGCAGTACAATTCCACAACATTATGCACACATCCAACCTCGGTATTTGGGTGAACTTTATGAGCAGAGGAGTTCACAAAATGTCCAGCTAGCTTGAAAACCAACAGTCTTCATCATCGTCAATATAAAAAATACCAATGAACTAGTTATCATCTGCTCAGTTCATTTCAATGTAGTAAAGATCATGATCCCCCACAATATTTTCATCAAAATCTGCAAACACACCGCTTTCATCACTTGCAGCTTCAGTACTGTCTGCCATTTTGATCTCTGCATGTAATAATTCAGTTTTTAAATAAAATTTTCTACTAACCAGTTATCATCATCTCTGTTCATTTTGTTGAAGTCAAGTTCACTATCTGCACTGCCTATAACTTCAATTTTCCCCATAAAATTGACTATATTTTCATCAAAATCAACATCCACAGGCCACCATTTGCTGCTTCAGTACTGTCGAAGTCAAGTTCACTATTTGCACTGCATAAAATGTCAATTTTCCCCATAAAATTGACTATATTTTCATCAAAATCAACATGCCACCATTTTCCGCTTCAGTACTGTCTGCCATATTGATCTTTGCAAGTTAAAACTCGTATTTGAAATCATATTTTCAAATAACCAGTTATTAACTCCGTTCATTTTGATGAAGAAAGATAATGATCCCCACTGCCTAAAATGTAAATTCTCCACATGAAATTCTCTTTATTTTCAACTAATTCAGCAAGCACGTAACTGCTGTCACTTGCCTCTTCAGTACTGACTGCCATTTTGATCTGCAGACGATAAAACTCAATTTTTTGATCAAATTTTTACCAGTTTGGTGGTCTTTTAAACTCATTATGTCACTGCATTCGTGTACCTTCTGGTTGAGTACACATAAAATGATGACATATTACACGGTTAAATGCACACTTCCGCAAAGTGGTAGACAGAATGTAGTGAACATACGACCGGAATAATATCCTGTTGGAAACAGTAAAGTACGACTGGAATCATATCCTGTTGGAAAATGGTGAGTTCCCATGAAGTGCGTTTGTTACTATATTATGTGCCGAATACATGATTCTATGACTTTCTTTACGCAAGGCTGTAGATGTAATGAAAAGATTACTGAATAAACTTTTCATTGCTTACAGACACTGTATTTGCAATTTCACTGAAAAACAATAACACAGAAACGAAATTTCACTTTAAGCTAACTTTGGAAAACAACCAATTCAAGTCACTCAGCAGATTTTACAAACTTTTCCATGAATGACAATTTCAGGCATTCATAAAAAAATGTATAGGAATGATGCAACAGAGGTATATTTTAATTATATAATAATTTTGAGATGGCAGTCTGTTTAAAGAGCAGTGAAAGACAAGATAGGAATGACCAGCATCTCAAGCTCATGCTCAAATAAAAAACTTCAGCCATAAAATTAGAAACATTGTTGACAACACTAACAAAATCTCCTTCCCCAAAGAAATGCTATGTCTTGCTTGGCCACTGTGGGCTTAACAATAATAAAGAAAACAATATACCATCTTCTCCACAGACTTTTTCCCATCCATGAAACCCTTTGGAATGGAACTGGGTGTAAGAATCTCATATCTCTGACGGAATTCCTGGAAGAGGATTCTGTTGGGGAAGCCCTGACGACAGATACGGATTCCTTCCAATACACCATTACATCTCAGCTGCTCCAGCACCAATAGGGATTCAATTTTTCCTGCCTGAAATTCAAGATTAAGATATTAAATGCTGGGAAGATAGTTCTGAAATTAGCTCTCTATGCTCCACACACAAGTATCTGCACATTCGTTAATGAAGAAATACAGTGAAACCCTGCTTTAACACTCTCCACTACATCACAAATTCGGATATAGCACGATTGTAATGTGGCTCCCGAAATTTTGCAATAATTTCACCTATTGTTTGAAGTACTACAAAGCTTTAGTACCAAAATAAACAAGAGTTTGAGTTTATAATTTGGCAAGATGTGTTGTATTCTTGAAGAAACAAAATAGTCTTGCTAATTTTTGAAAAGACGACAGCTCCTTAAAAAGCTGATAATTGTTAATCTGATTATTATTGAACCATCAAGAATAAAACCATTAGGTCTTCTTTGCGTTTGTCTTCAATGCATTCTGTGAACATCCTGTGAACAACTGTTGCTCAATCCTGGGTAAACAACAGCCAACAAATGTTTGCTCAGTCATTTGGTTTACTCAAGCAAACACCAAACAATGTGGAGGTCTTGAAAGTTTCTCACCCGAATTTATAAATCAATTAATGTACCCACCTATTTAAAGGAAACAACAGACCTCCAATGGCTGCTCAATCAACCGTCATACACACCTGTTGACAGAAACTCCAAATCACTCATATACAAAACCCACTGTAATGGCAAAGTTACTTGCATATACAGAGCTTGTACTTGATGTGGACCATTGACTGGAACAGAACCATTTAAATTGTAGGGGTGGAGAAATTTACTATTACAAGCAAACATGCAACTCCCCGTTTTACCTCTGCTGTAGTGCAAAGTCATGGTCATAAACAAAATTTCAATTAATATTAATATTGGGTTTATTTTATTTATTTTGTTCCTTTTTCTTTTTGAGAATGACTCGACTGTTTTGATGGAGATCACTCTTTACCCATGAAATTCAATGGTTTACCATATTTGCCATCCTATAAGTCGATACTTTTTGACCTGGAAGTCTCGGCTTAATCTTATACTCCAAATCAACTTATATATGGATTATGTAGTTGAAATTGCTTTACCATATTTGATGAAATTTTTCGTATGTGATAATATAAATATTTTTTTCAAAGAACGAAAAAATAATTGGGATGAGATCGTGTGAAAAAATATAGGACCCAACATTGGGAAAGATTCCAAAATATTTACATGATTGTCAGTATTAAATTCACATGCATCAGACGTGATTGTGTTAAAGCAGCATGCACTAGTAATATATGTTGTTTAAACATTTACTTACATATGTGTGTATTAGAAAAGACAAATTAGAAAACAAATAACAATGACATGGACATGGGTATTTCATTGCACATTTTTCTTCTTGCACCGCCTGATCGAAATAAAATATGCCCTGATATGAGAGTGAGAGAGAGAGATTTCAGCCCTTCTTCGTGCTATTTTGCTTAATGTAACCTACTGACCCCATTTAGCTGAAGCTTTTGTCAAAGAAAACATTAATAAAATAGTCAATTGAAATATTAAAAATACACACCATACTCCTTTAATTTCAAAGATATATAATGTATATTTCAATATTCACAATATTTATATCCATAGAGACTTCATTTAGTTTAAATCCCAACAAGATCATTTAACACGCTGTGTTGTTTTCTTTTCAAGTACAATGACCTCTACATTCCCACGAAACAAGATTATCCTTTAACAGTAAGTGCATGTGCACTTCCTGTAGTTAGGCGGCATTTTGGTTTGATCTTTGCTCATAAATTCAAAGCTCTGACACTTCTGTCAGAGAGAACAAAAGATGTCACTCGGCTGAGAAACTTACATGTGCAAGCACCTGGCATTACAGGTCATTACACAGTACTACATACATTAACATCCTTTACAGGATCGATTACAATACCCTATGGGTAGCCTCATTTCCCTATTGGTAGCCTCACTAATATGATCACATCTACTGCTGGTGTCAACTGGAATGACCTGGCCAAAGCTGTAGGCATATTTAATTAGCATGTAAATAACACTGCAAAGCCATGTGGTTCTTCTGACAATGGACATTGCAATTAAAACAAGGATGAACTGTTTATTCAGAGGTATTCATTGATAATGGAATATGGTAATGACCCTGTACATAAGATCACAATCAGCAGTTAACTCAACAATACATATTGTAACCTCTCTCTCTCTCTCTCTCTCTCTCTCCAAAAGCTACAAGTAAAAACTGCTCTGAAGGCATATGTTCTTACACACTGACATAGCATTGTTTCGTCTCCCTCTCTGTAGCTCACACATACATATGTGCATTCAATAAAAAAAACCAGTCTTGATCGAGTTCTCTTATTGTATATATAATTTGATAATGAGGTTACTGTTGCTGTAAGAATACAAGTTGCACTTAACTTTTTGACAACAGGGGTTCATGTAGCTGCATACAATATACCAATAAATAATACCTATAAATAATATAGACCATCTTAATCATTTTCCCAATTAATCTGGAATACCATAGTGATACCATTAATATTCATGAAACCCGAAGTTACTAGCGAAAAAGACGACGACAAGGTGTTGATCTGGCTTCGTCTTATACTCCACACATACTTATATATATGGATGAAGAATTGAAAATTGACAAAATTAGCGAATTTGACTTATACTCCACATCGACTTATAGGCTGGCAAATGCGGTACTCCCATATTGGATCCAGGCAATTATACACAACTGTTCCAGTGCTAATCAAAAGTACATTATGAGGTCAATACCTCTGACCTAGATAAAAAGATACAAGAAATTTTATTTAACGTCGGTGGTCTGGGTAAAATACATAAAACACTAGCCGACATTGTATGCATTTTCAGTGAAAGTATTTTTCAAGCCTAAATAAAAAAATTAGTTTTTTAACTGTCAATGTCTCATATAAACATTTTATTGTCGGTAAAAAAAAGACCCTCTGGACATGTCCAGCAAATAAATATGAATGTTCTGGAAATACAATGTTTCCCAAGTTAGTGCGAGTGTATTAGCAAGAAATTAAATATTTGGATTCAAACGTACTCTAGCAGAAAAATTCCATAAATTATGCTTCTTTGTGCATATTTTCAATGGAATTATTACGGATACCATGAGATCAGCTGGTGAGTACACTTAAGTTGCCAGTTTTCTTGTGCACATATATGTATGTATCAATGAATGGTTCTCTGCAACACCAACAAAAAAATTAAGATGTAATAACTGTTTTAAGTATTTCTCATTTAAAATGCATCAAGTTGGTAACTGCATCAATGAAGTCCGTTGTTTTGCACCCGAACCCCCTCCCCCCACCATATTGTATACCCAAGAGGATACATATTCAATATTTTCTTCAGTTAACTGACTTGGCTGGATATAGCACAGCTCGGTAAATTGCAGGATAGCACTTTGTGGACCCTGACCATTGTGTTATAGCGGGGTTTCACTGTAGTTGGGACATACGAGTGGATTTGTAATATAACATCTTGCTATAATTTAACTTAAAATCAACTATGCTGGATTCAGAGACTTAAATTTTAAAAAATTCCAACTGTGACAAAAACTTCTTGTTCAACATGTCATTAGATTACAAGAATGTCACTTAAGAGGAGAAGAATTTGTAAATAGTGTAAAATTCAGTCGTTTGACTAGTACCTTCTTCTCATGGTTTGGAATGATACAGCGGACAAAGTTGGGATTAGTATTGCGCAGTGTTGCCATAAGTTTGGCAAGCTGTTCTTTGTACAGCTGTCCAACTGTACGGAACATTCCTTTCCTGGTGCGAGATCCAAACATTGTGTCACCTCCTGCCACAGCTCCCATACCAACGATCTCAGCTGAATTAGAGTAAAACATGGGTTTTCATACAAACAGTCAAGTCCTAGCTCCATATTTACAAAATTACTGTAGAACACTTTTTATAACTAAGCTCCTGGGACCTGAGAAGTCTGTTAAATAAAACAGAATTTCATTTATAAGAGGAATAATTTACAGCTGAATCTTCATTAAGAAGAATAATAACTACAGTGCAAACTCCCTTAAGCAGCCACCAAAGGAATACATTAATTTTGGGGTGCTATAGGATGTGGCTGTTTAATCTGATTGATAAGCAGCAATTTATTATCCCCTAAGCCAAAAAAGATAGGTAGCCACCTACAGCATACAGGCAGAGGGTTCACCTGGGGCAGTGACAGTGTTACCAGTGCCTGTATCCCCCGAGACTCACTGGCAACATCTGAATGACCGATTTTTAAAGGGGTTATTTGAAACAATTTGACGACTTTTTGCTTTGTATTCAGATGCAAGGTATCTCGTTAATACAGCCCATTTTTTTAGTCAGATGAAAATCAGATCAAAAACATCACTTCAAGAGTGGTAACAAGCTCAGCCAATAAGATGCAAGATCACCTCATTAGTATGCGTGGATCCTGTTCACTTTCGACATTGTCCAAGATCGTGATGATATAAGCCCTTATTCCAATCTGATCCAAATCACATCAGAATTATGACTTTGAAATGGTAATAAGCTAAGCTAATCTGATGCAAGATCACCCCATTAATATATATGGATCTTGCTCAATATCAAAATTGTCCAAGATCTTGGTGATATAAGCATATACTCCAAGTTTGATCAAAATCAAATCAGATATACAACCTCTAGACTGGCCACAAGATCAGCCCATCAGATTTATCACTCACAATATGTGTGGATATCACTCATTATCAAACCCATCCAAGATCTTGATATAAATCCATGTTTCAAGTCTGATCAAAACTGGATCAGAAATATGACATCCAGAAGGGTATCAAGCTCAGTCAATCAGATGCAAGATCACCTAATTAGTATGCATGGATCTTGCTCATTTTTAAACTTATCCTAGATCATAATGATATTAGCATATATTCTAAGTTTGATCAAAATCAGATCAGAAAAACAACCCACAGAGTGGAAACAAGCTCTGCCAATCAGACAGAAGATCACCTCATTAGTATGTGTGGATCATGCTCATTGTCGAACTCATGAGAGATATCAATGATATAAGCATATGTTCAGTGTTTGATCAGAATTAGATCAGAAATATAGCCTCCTGAGTGATTACAAGGTTAACCTATTAGATGCAAGATCACCTCATTAGTATGCATGGATTTCGCTCATTATCGAACTCATCCAAGATTTTGATGATATAAACCCATATTCCAAGCTTGATTTAAGTCAAATCAGAAATATGGACTCCGGATGGCAACAAGTAATTGATGATGGATGGACACATGATGAATGCAGGGCCATACCATAAACTCACTTGGCTTTATGGCCACATGAGCTAAAAATTTCTACATATGACTGCCACTGAATTTAACAAGTGTTCTGTAGAACCTGGTGTCTAACCTGCATCTGTGCATTGGTGCAGAGATGCCAACCCCTAATGATGTGAAATAGAAATGCCAGTTTGTAACAAGAGGTCAAGCAGGCCCGAGATTCTCTGCTGGTCGACATCTGAATAATAGCCAAATGCAACAGCAGCTGGCCAAAATATCTGGATCAGTAGGATCCTTTCTGTAGAAATTTCTTAAAATGCTATTGATTTCATATGTTATGAAAACAATTGTTTTAAGGTTTCTCAAGTGTTTATACCTTCATCCATATTTGATGGCACATCATCATCTATGTTCAATAAGGTCTCTATGTCACGATACTTTCTGTTAGAGTTGGTCAAATTCTATTTAGCAGTGTTTTGACCTAAAGCTGTGTCAATATTTTTCTATATAATAGCCACCAAAATCTGATAGTGGATCGGCATCATTTCTATAAACATGAGAGACCTTCAAGCTAGGATGCTCCTGTCAAATTTGGTCCAAATCTGTTAAGCACCATTCTAGAAGAATTTATTTGTACAAAATTTTTTACTAGCAGCAGCCATTATTGCAGAAACTTAAAAGTCCTTCATGCCACGATGCTTTCTGTCAAATTTGGTCAAATTCTGCAGAGTGATTTTTGACAAGTCAACTACAGGTTTTTCTATTTTTAGTAATGGCAACCATATTTTAATGTGGATTAGCACCAGATGTACAAAATTGAAAGCCATGTATGCCAGGATGCTTTCTGTCAAATCTGGTCAGATTCTCTTGAGTGGTTTCTGAGAAGTCATCTAAAGGTTTCTCTACTTTTAGTAATGACTGTCATATTTGAGAGTGGAGTGGCATCATTTGAACAAATCTAAAAGAGCTTCATCCCAGGATTATTTCTGTAAAATTTAGTCAAATTTTGTTTAGCAGTTTTTGAGAGAAAGTTGTAAATAGCAACTGTGAAAGGATGATGCATGCTGGAACATGAAGGACCATAACATAAGCTCTCTTGGCCTTGCATCCAGGTGAGTTAAACATTTAAATCTGAATATAAAAATAGGAATTCTTCAAATTTTTATCCAACAATTTATTTTAGCAATAAATCTTGCTCATTTAAAGCAGTGTTTGGTTGAAACATGCTTCCTACAGGCATCTTTCCCATAATGTGACATACTGAGGTCCATCATGATAAGACCGCAAAGGATATGGAATTCATCTAATATTGATGCCTTGTGTATTCCATTAAGAATGCCTGTAGCACACATCTTTTCATTGAGGTAATCCTAATAAGCTGTTTTTTTGTCTGACTTCTTTAAGTTTCTCTGGTGAATCAGGCTGATGTGATTTTGGATTATTCAATATTCAGTTGCTTTTGTGATGTATCCCCCTGTATCTGACTTGCAAAAGTTGAACACAAAACTTTAACATTGTTCATGATGATGCCATCACCACCAGAAGTGATACTTATGTCTCACCATGCTAAAGCAGGTGAGACAAAAATGAGTGGATATGGTTATTATCCAGATTTTGCAGCATTCAGATTGATTTAAAACAGACTATGTACAGCTCTCCCTCATTATATACTGTATTTAGATTGATTTAAAACAGACTATGCAAAGCTCTCCCTCATTATATACAGTAATAAGATTGATTTAAAACAGACTATGTACAGCTCTCCCTCATTATATACACTGTATTTAGATTGATTTAAAACAGACTATGTACAGCTCTCCCTCATTATATACACTGTATTTAGATTGATTTAAAACAGACCATGTACAGCTCTCCCTCATTATATACTGTATTTAGATTGATTTAAAACAGACTATGTACAGCTCTCCCTCATTATATACACTGTATTTAGATTGATTTAAAACAAACTATGTACAGCTCTCCCTCGTTATATACAATGTCAACCGCATTATATACCAAACCATGGTATGGTGAGAATTTCCAAAATTTTGGGTCACAGGACCCATAGCAGTATCAAGTAATATCTGGAACTGTTATAGTGAAAGGCTTCAAAACAAGGGAGAGCTTAAATTACACATACAAATTCCATCTCTATTTCATTGTGGAAACAGCTGAGATTTTCTTGAGTACATATTCACAATAGAAAATAGTAAGTCAAAATGTTTTGGTATAACTGTATACACATATAGATTTGAAAGGATTTGGCTGAGAGTACAGTTGAATCTTCTTTGACAGCATTCTGACTCTTAAGCAGGTCAGCAGCATGCCCATTTATCAACTGACGTCCATAATTCACATATAAAATCTAATCTGCACAAAGATTTTTCACATTACATATGTGAAAGTACATATGAATAAATGGGACAATGTATGCACAATTTTATGACAGACATTATGTGTGTACAAATGAAGATAGTAATACAGCAGACAAGTCAGTGTAATAGGTCTAGAACTGTTGTTCCAGATGTTTAGATTACTATAAATTGCTGTATCACACATGTACCACATGAATCAATATTCGACTGGAATGACACTCGACCTGGCTGCTTAGTCACTTGTGGTTGTAGTTTACCCATTTTAATAAACATCATAAATTAGGAATAGGACAAAGTCAACAAATAATACAAAAAGCATGACAAACAAGAGATTGTGTAAATGTTATTATAAAATATTGAGTATTGTATTTTATTCAGATATTTTTGTGTGTGCATATCATAAATGTGGTTCTCAGCCTGTTCAGAGAGACAACCTGTTGTCCACGAGTGCTGCTAGTAACAGTGTCACCAGTTAAGAAAATGTACTGACAACAATAAAGCATCCATTCAGGTGGAGTAGTGACAACAAGATTTTCTGTTCAAGAGGACAACTTGTTGGCCATGAGTGTTGCTAATAACAGTGCCGCCAGCTAAGAAAATTTACAGCCAACAATTAAGCAATACCAAAGTAGAGACCCCTGAAGGCATTGATGCTCTACTGGGCAAAAAGAATTTCCAGGAATTCATGACAAGACCATTTCTTCCTTTTAACTGCTGAGTGGTGAAACCATCTCTGATATTCTTCATTGATAACAAGATTTTCAAATTAGCTGCTTTGGTGGACATATTGGATGTCAGATTGGCACAAGTTTCATTCAGAACAAAACAGATATCATCAGAAGTCTTTTGGTGAAAACCCCATGTCATAATGATCATTCATCCAGGAGTAGTGACAGCAAGATTTTCACAACAGCTATCATGGCAGCCATATTGGATGAACGACTGGCACCATTTTCATTTAGGACCAACTAGGTATCATAAGAAGTCTACTGGTAAAAAACCCATGTTGATATAGCCATCCATTTGAGAACAGAGATAACAATATTTTCAAGATAGCTACCATAGTGGCCATATAGAGGGTTAGTCATTTTCATTGATGACCAAGTAGACACCATAAGAACTCTTCTGATGAAAATCCCACGTTAAAATGACTTTCCCTTTAAGAGGAGTAGCAACAATTAGATTTTCAAGATGGCCTCATAATGAATGTCAGATCAGCACCATTTTAATTTAAGATAAACAAAACATGGGTCTTTTAGAGAAAACGCTATGATGGTATGACCATTCATTCAGGAGAAGTAGTGATAACAAGATTTTTGAGCTGGCCACTGTGGCAGCCATATTAGATCCCAGATCGATCAGCACCATTTTCATTTACAACCAACTAGACATCATAAGATGACATCATAAAAAGTCTTTTGGTGAAAACTCCATATTAATATGACTTTCTGTTCAGAAGTAGCAATAACAAGATTTACAAGATGGCCAATGTGTGGTGGCCATATTGGACTTCAGATTGGCACCATTTTTATTTAGGGCCAACTAGACATCATTAGAAGTCTTTTAGTGAAAACCCCATCTTGATATGACCATCCATGTAGGAGGAGTAGCGATAATATTTTCAAGATGGCTGACATGGCAGCCATATTGAACCCCAGCTCAGCACCATTTTCATTTAGGACTAATTAGACATCACAAGAAGTCTTTCAGTGAAAACCCTATGCTGATATGACCATCCATTCAGGAGTAGTAGCGATAACAAGATTTCAAGATGGATGCAATGGTGGCTATATTGGATGTCAGATCAGCACCATTTTCATTTTGGACCAAGTAGACATCATAAGAAGTATTTTAGTGAAACCCCTTTGTTGACATGACCATCCATTCAGGAGCTGAGACAAGATTTTCAAGATGGCTACTGTGGCAGCCATATTAAATTTCAGATCAGCACCATTTTCATTTAGGACCAAGTAAACATCATAATAATTCTTTTAGTGAAAACCCCATGCTGATATGACCATCCATTCAGGAGGAGTAGTGATAATAAGATTAATGTCCAAAAAGCACCATTTTCATCTAGAACCAACTAAACCATGGGAAGAATGTGTGTCAAGTTTCTTGGCAATCCTCAAAGTAGTTTAGGAGGAGTAGTGATAACAAACTTGTGCTAACAGACAGATGGATGACAGACGATGGATGGATGACGGACAACAGACCATCCCATAAGCTCTTCTGGTATTTAACCAATAGAGCTAAAAAGGGCTGGCGGTTACTGGTATATTTAAGTTATCACGGTTTCTTCTTGTTAAGACAAAATAATTAACTCAATCCATAACCAATAACTTTAATAATGCTTATTAGGGTATTATCACATGAATTAATTTTCTTATTTACTTTTGTAACTGAAAAATTTGTGTAACCCCCATAATGTGTATGTAACCCCCACACCCAACTGTAACCTCTAAAGGGTACATGTACCTCCATCTAGAAAAAAGAGTGGGCATGCTGGGTCACTATAGACTGGAAGAAACATTTCTGTTGCAGTCTGGGACATGATGAAGATTTTGCTGGGCAAGTACATTCATTTGTGTTACTTGTCCTGAACTTTGTATCTAACATGGAAGGAACAAAAATGAATTTTTTTATAATTTAAGAACAAAAGCAATTCTGAGCATTTGATAATATATCAATTTTCCCAGCCCTGCACCATTGTAACAGTGGTCTTTACCATCCTTCCAAATGTTGGCAACAAAGTTGTCAGATGAAGCTTGCAGAAGTGAGACTACATTCTCATTCAGGGGATCCATGTTCTTCATCAGCCACTGATCTGCAGAGTAGTCCACCTGTAGTAAAAAATATATTGCGTAAAAAAAACTTTCTAGTGAAATCTGTCTGCAAAACAAGAGTCCCTCTATGGGATTGACACTCTACTGGGAGAAAGGAATTTCCAGGAATTAAAGACAAGACCATTTATTCCCTTTAACTGCCGAATGTTGAAACCATCTCTAATATTCTTTAGTGATAACAAGATTTTAAAATCTGTTGCTGTGGTGGACAGATTGGCACCATTTTCATTTAGGACAAAGTAGACATCATTAGAGGAGTTTTGGTGAAAACCCCATGTCATAATGATCATCCATTCAAGGGTAGTAGTGACAAGATTTTCAAGACAGCCATCATGGCAGCCATACTGGATGTACGACTGGCACCATTTTCATTTAGGACCAACTAGGTATCATAAGAAGTCTATTGGTGAAAATCCCATGTTGATATAGCCATCCATTTGGGAAGAGTAGAGATAACATTTTCAAGATAGCCACCATCGTGGCCATATTCAGGGTTAGTCATTTTCATTTAGAATCAACATGACATGATAAGAACTCTTCTGATGAATACCCCATGTCAAAATGACTTTCTATTTAAAAGGAGTAGTGAAAACAAGATTCTCAAGATGGCCACATACTGGATATCAGATCAGCACCATTTTAATTTAGGTTTAACAAAACATTATAAGAAGTCTATCAGTGAAACCCCATGTCAATATGACCATTTATTCAGAAGAAGTAGTGATAACAAGATTTTCAAGATGGCCACTGTGGCAGCAATATTAGATCAGCACCATTTTCATTTCGGACTAGCTTGACATCATAAGAACTCTTCTGGTTAAAACATCATGTCAATATCACTTTCCATTCAGGAGAAGTAGTGATAACAAAAGTTTCAAGATGGCCACATTGGATGTCAGATCAGCACCATTTTCATTTAGGACCAACTAGACATCATAAGTGTTTTAATAAAAACCTCATGTTGTCATGATCATCCATTCTGAAGGACTAGCGATAACAAGATTTTCAAGATGGTCGCTCTGGTGGCCATATTGTATGTCCAAGCAGCACCAATTTCATTTAGAACCAACTAGACCATGGGATGAATGTCTGTGTAGACTTTCAGGGGAATCCTCCAAGTAGTTTAGGAGGAGTAGCGATAACTTGTGCTAACAGATGGATGGATGACAGACGATGGATACAAGACCATCCCATAAGCTCTTCTGGTCTTTGTCCAGTCAAGCTGAAAATGGGTATATATCATCCTTTGTGTAGACTGTTTTTAAAAAAATTTAATTTTCAGACTCCTGGGAGCATTCTGCATTTACACAGTGAACAATATGTACATTTTCCCCTGGAATATAAAAATTAACACTTTAATCATGGTTTATAAGTATGAACCTACCAGTTATTTAAGAACAGCTTTCATGTACACTGATCATTAAATATAACACGTTACTGTTGCTATAAGGGTAGAGGTTATAATGTATGAATATATGTTACAAAAAGATTTCTTTTCATTTACCCCCTCCCCCCAAAAAAACACAAGACCTAGAAGCGTGTCCATTCAATATGGATACCCTGCCCAATATAATGTAATTCAAAGGCCTAGTGTTAAGTCAAATAGGGTTTATAACTCAATGAAATTTTACGATAATATGGTGAAAATTCTATTGGACATGTATGTCGGCTCCATATATATTGCAGATGCATAAATATGAAATAGATTATAAGGAAAACCATATTAGAATGGGGTATAAAAACCTGAACCATGTTACAACTGGGTAAGTTAACAGTGACACCCCATTATAGCAGGATTTGTATAAGACATGAAAATGAAATTTTACATTCATGACCATATCCACCTTGTATGTGGGACATGCAGAAATGACATGAATCAAAGAATGTAATCATGAGCTACAGCTAGGAAATCACTTTATTACTTCCCACTTACCTCTCCTGCATAATGAACCAAGCTGAAGTCTGCATCCGAGCGGAAATCTGACTTCTTGAACTTGGGGTGTGTGGAATGTTGGGCAACAAGCTTGTCAACAAAAGTCTTGTCTGTAGCCTTGGGGAACCAGCACTCCTCATCCAAAAGCGCAAGGATGCCCATCGGCTGAAATTATGATTGAAAATAAAATTGTCTCGAAACATAATATTAAACTGAGTCAGTTAAAATAATTGTTTATCAAGATGGCTTGCATCTAGATTTTAACTTTTCTGAAGTGAAGAAGTCTTTGGAACATGAGAAACCAACTGGAGTAACAAATATTTCTTCGATAATACTTACCGGATCATAATACGATGCATAAGATATACCTCCACGCAAATCCTGCCCTCCCAAGCTAAAAAAGACGTTAACCAGGTCTTTTGGCTTGTTTTAAAAATAAAATTGCTTTAACAAAAAAAAAATTTGCTTGCTGAGACAAAGTTGGACAAGAGTGGTCTCCCCTTGGATTGGCACCAAATCTCGACAATCGTAACTTACTACTGGAATAGAAGTGGATGCCCCTCAAGGTATCTAACTGTTGAGATAGCATGGGTGGGTATGCCTATATTTTGATCATGTAGTATCAAAGAAACAGAATTTACTGAAAAATTGGTTTCTTCTTCAAAATATGTTACCCAATCATAATACGTTAGGAGAATAGGTATTAGGTTGAAGGAGTCACATCCCTTAACATAAGGTTTTTGGCCCTGGCTACAGTCCTCTAACGTATGTGAAGCAGCTTTGAGTCTTATGTGGGATATAGTCTTATGTGGGGGTTAGGACAGATCAATGAAGGGATGTGGCCATGAAAAAACATTTTCACTCTCACAAATCCAGTGAAGTTGTGAAACCTATGACATTACAAAGTTGCAGAGTGACCTGGGAAGGTAGCCTGTTGCACTGCTGATATAGGTCCTACCTGGTCGAATTGAGGTCCTTGTCATGAAAGGTCCTGGAGGTAAAACCCCTGAGAATGTCGTCCCCTACTTCCATCCCACGACTTCAACGATTTCAGTCTGGGACCAGTTGTGCTCGATGCTATAGTGGTGGTGACTACCCTAATCTCATGAGCCAGATTACGTAAGAAATACAATGAGAGATGTTTCAACAAGACTGTGTCCTGACAGTGTATTACAACACAAAATAAATCACATTATAACTGGTTCTCATAAGCCAAGAACTCAAAAATAAATTCAGTGAATTTTTGTCCATTGCCTAGCATGGTGAGATCATCTCAAAATGCTATAAAATCATCAAGTGGAAGGGAAAGACGAGACATATAAAACACTGAGCCATAAGGTAGACCTTGTGATGTGACTCCGGGGGTTGAAAATTGGGTACCTGATTGAGTAAATGCTGATTCAGGGATGACCAGTGTTTCTCTTAAATGAAAAGGCTGTTCTGTTGAGAATATTGCCGACTTTGTTTATTGAAAGTCCATACTTTGAACCAAAAGTTTGTTTCCATTTGCTTCGATCAAGCTCATACAAACACTTTGCTCTCACTCTTCAATACTAATAAATGCTTACGAAAGGGAGAGCAGACCGGTCTCAATTTGTAATTACTTCCAACTGGTGTTAGAAGGGTCAGAGAATTAGTTTAACAAAGCAACCAACTTTTAGTGATGTATAAGTATACTATGTTTCATCCTTTAATTTCAATTGGCTTTAAAGTTATGGAGCTGTAGAGAAAGTGTGATGAAAACAAAAAAAGATTAAGCTGTGACCTTGACCTTAAAGATAGGAATCCCAAAGTGGTATGTGGCACACCTTCTAGTGATTATGTACAAGTATAGCAAGTTTCATCCCTTAGTCTCAAATGGCTTTAAAGTTTTAGAGTGGAAGGTGAAGGGTGACAGACAAATTAAAATACTGAGCCATGACCTTGACTTTGATGATAGGACCCCCAATGCTGTACATGACACACCTTCTAGTCAAGACATACAAGTAAACCAAGTTTCATCCCTTGATCTCAAATGGCTTTAAAGTTATGGAACAGAAGGTAAGGTGTGATGAAGACTTAAAATATTGAATCTTGACTTTGAAGATAGGACCACTATTGTGGTATGCCACACTTTCTAATGATGATGTACAAGTATACTAAGATTAATTCCCTGATTTCAAATGGCTTTAAAGTTATAGTGTGAAAATTAAAGTGTGATGGATGGATGGAAATGTGAATATTATGTTCCCTGCTTTTCTTTAACAAGGCGGTGGTGGGAAAAGAAAAAAAAAAGAAATAAGCTAAGTAGCAGTGATAAAGCGAGCTTTGACCAATTGCCTCCATTACCACAACCACATTATATGCGAGGCAGTGTTATACTGAGGGACTTTAAAGTGAAGAGCCCCGTATTATTTTTCCCTTTTTAATTTGTCATAAACTAGAAAAGCAATAAGACTGAAGTGAAGCTGTGACATATTTATTGACTGATGAATTCAGTTGTATATTTATCTGTTTAAAGTCGAGCTTACAATTACTGTAGATATTAAATAAACTTGCCTTCCAACCATATTTATTTATCTGCTTAAATCTAGTTTACATTTCACTGTAAATATTGCATCAGCTCACCTTCTCCAAGAGGTCAATAGTGGGCTGCAGATCAAGACCGAAGTCAATGAATTTCCACTCAATGCCTTCTTTCTGATATTCTTCTTGTTCCAGGATGAACATGGTATTGTTGAACAGCTGCTGCAGTTTCTCATTGGTGTAATTGATGCACAGTTGCTCAAACGAATTCAGCTAAACATGGGGAAAAAAAACCAACACAAATGTAGAGAGAACTGTACCTGACTGTTCATTAGATATTAAATTTATTAAATGAGTTGAACTGTATTATTGTAAAATTTTTTTAAAGTTCACATCTAATGAAAAAGAGCTGAACATTCTACTTATCATATAATTATACATTTTGTATTTACCACCATATGACATTGTACAGAGGTTATTTCATTGTTTTATACAAAGTTTATGACATGATTTTAAAAAAAATTATTCTAAAATATGAATATGACATAAGAATTCCTCAATGTGCATTTAACTGCAATGCATTAATCTTGATGGTTGTTATATAACAAGCAAAAACCTGAAAGAGATTCAATTTACTCTGTTCTTAATTTCTCTGTCATATCTTGGCTCAAGTATAGCGAATTCGGCAATTTACTTTCTCTTTTCTCAATATCACCCTAACAATATACACTGTAATTAAGTAAGACTGTGAATCATACAGTCTTATTGGCTAAAATGATAATATACATCCAATCATAATTCTAAATTATATATTCAAATCTGAAATGAACTCGAGCTATTTTTGTGACACTGGTACTAGACTATTTTGAACAATTATGGTACATCAACTGACTGTCAAGTACATAGCTTTTTCCATTTCTCTCTTATCTTAAAGGAGTAGTTGTTTATTTTTTTTTCAGAAGGGTGTATCTTGCTAAAGATTTTAGCAATTTTTTTAAAACTTGACTATTTATACAACCTATTTTTTTTACTTGCCACTATACAGCCAGAATTGTGCTAATGTGCCAATCAGTGTCATTCATACATATAAAAATAGTCTATACTCGCTTGTAAGTCCAACTGCAAACAACACAGACCCTGATCTACCATTGCATAATGCACTGGCAGATCAGGGTCTATGTTGTTTATTCTATTGATTACCCCTAACAAACTGCTTAGACCCAGATCTGCTGGTGCATTATGCAACAGCAGAGCTGGGTCTGTGCAGTTTGCTGTTGGACTCGACTTGTAAGCAAGTATAGACGGTACATGGTCCTTTCAAATCCTGCAGTTCTCATTAGTAAGCCATAATGTTCATGTACTCTTACCAAGCTGCACATTCTCTTAATAACTGTGAAGAAATATCTCTGACAATGTATAGTGCTGTTTCTAGTGCCAACAGAATGATTTAGACTGGTACAGATTTATTAGTTAATTCATTTATCTAAAAAAAAAAAGGTGATCAGAAAATATTAAAAGATACAGATATTCATCATCAGATTGGTAGCTTATTTCCTTACCTTTCATGGCATCTCCTTAACATTTGGTTCTTGAACCAAACTACTAATCACAATAAGAGAGCAAAATGCGACTAGTTTCCATGCAAAAGATACACATACATATATGGATTTAATCTACTGTGAACATTCTAGTGAAGATCTTTTAGATATACTTTATCAAAATTTTTGCAAGGCAGATTTTTAAAAGAGTTCAGTTTGTTGAATTTTGAATGTTATCAATAACCCTCTGCAGATATTTTTGCCCTTCTTTCCCCTCTGCAAGCATTTTGGACTTTTACTTTATTCAGACTGGAGACTCTAGAGTTGCCTCCCATAATTTTATCTTTCTGGTTAAATCTATCTTACAAATGGTGAAGAAAAAATTGTCTTCACTACAACTGGATATAACAACCTAAAAAATCAATGCATCATTCTGGAAAATATACGCCTTCTACCAAATTGAATTCATTGTTAAAAAAATCTGGCATGACCCACTTACCTCTATCAGGGACATTTTGATGTCTTAAAAATTATATTTCATCTTTCGGAGAAAGACTTGCAATAATAATAAATATATTATGCTATTAACTTTTTATATACATACTGCAATCATGAAAACAAAATATTTTGTTTCAGAAGAAATCAATCCAATTTCCCAAATAAATTGTATGCACATAACAATATAAAATGTCAATTTAAAAAAAATGGAGAAAACAAAAAGAATAAATAAAACTTGAATATCTGCATGCTCTTGTTGTGAGTGACAATAATATTTCCGGTTTCTGCGAGCAAAGCAAAAAAGACCATTGCAATATCATGCATTGACATAGTACTTTACACAAAGTTATTCCAACTATAGCACATATCCATGACAAAAACAATTTCCAGACATTTACTTCACAGGCAAATGGAATAAAGCCTCACAAAACATTAAAACTACCAGTAACAGTCAGTCTCGCTTCCTTCAATACTTCCTTATACATTTCCTGCTGATGTTCAATTTCAAACGAGTCAGCAAAAAGAATGTTTTGTGTGTGTGGGTGTTTTTTTTTTTGGTACACTCCTTTAAACAAGTACTTATCAATGGCTGACTAAAAGTTTGGATGTCAAAAGTGTACACAGGTGGTTTGATTCTGAAAATGATTCTCATGTCCATAGATTCTGTGTGCTGTCATGCAATTTCAGGTTCCCTATCCTTCAATGGACTGGCAATCAACTGTTACCAATAATATTACACTACTGCCTCATCAGGACAAATTTTTGTTAACAACTACCCTATTATCTTTCACAAAAAGGGCTGAGTGTACTAGTACTTATTGACTTGATGACACTTTCACAAGCAAGTCCTGGCTTGAACCTCATTTTGACAAATAAGTCCTCGCTTGAACCTCATTTTGACAAGCAAGTCCTGACTTGAACCTCATTCTGACAAGCAAGTCCTGGCTTGAAGATATTAAACTTTTGATACAGAGACTGAACTTGAGCTTTGTACTCCACCAATCTTTAAGTTTTATTGTGTCGTTAATTCTGTAAGTAGGAATTATTTGAAAAAAGGCACAAGTGGGGTTTTGAGGGTCAGAGCATGATCATAATCAACAACTCTGTGGCAATCCTTAATAATATGATAACCTCTAATGATACAATGTATTGTTGCAATTGCAACTTCTAATGATGCAGTACAATGTGTTATATAAGAGGTTGTTATGCAGCTTCCTTGCAGTAACATCAACTCTTACTGATAGAAAATGTTACTTGCAAGCACACCTGCGTAGTGGGGCTATGTATGGTATGTTGGATTTATTTTGAGTTGAATTTTAACAAAATCTGGTGTATACTTTAAATCAATATGCTCTCAAGGTATAGGGTGATTCCCATCAGTACCACACAGACATATAGCGACAGATGAAATTTGCTAGGACAGGTCCAGAGTGCCATTGTTTATGTACTCACTGAGCCAAAATATTTGTGGAAGGAATATGATAATGGCTATATACAGTTGCCTGTTCTTATAGTTCCTGCAACACAATTTTCAATTGATTCCTAAATCAAAAGAAAAGTCTTGGCATGGGGTGGGTGGGTATTTATTTGGGGGTTTGTCACAGGCAAAATTCTAGGCTCCATCATAAAGTTTCTATAACAAGATCATGCTGCTGCTGTCAATGTTGTTGCCGTTAGGTTTCAACTGGTTTATTCTTTCTTTATAAGACCCATTTCATTTGGGGTTGCAACATGCAGTAATTAAACCCTAATGACACAATTTCTTCATTAAGCAGTGTCACTGCCAACACCTACTGATATGAAAAACTCTTAATACAACAATTATATCAGAAGGGGTTGCGATTGCAACCCCCATATCATATTATTAGGGTTTGCTACACAGCTCCCATTACAGCATGGGAAAATCTCTAACCCCTGGCTTCTAAGTGACAGACCATTGAATTATTTGGGTGGGTGGGGGTGGCCTTAGATTTTCTTTCTAACCAAGATTTTATTTTCTTTTACCTCAAGATAATTTTTTTATTCCAAATAATATAATGGATATAGTGCAGGGTCATGTCTGGCTGGCAGTTGGAGCAACCAGCCACCCCTTCCGCCAATCATTTTCCACAATACACCACATGTCGAAAACATTTGCTCCCATCATCTATAAAAAAGGAGAAGTTACACCATTCCTTGATCCAGCTGAAGACGAGAAGATACTGACATTTGTGTGTCAGGTTGATATTGTGCATAGTAAGAATAATTCTATCAGTCATAAACCAATTAACTCTCCCCATAGTTGATAACTGTAACCCATAATTTAGGAAAGCATGCATGATGAATGAACCATTCAAATCTAAATAATAGGTAACACTTTCAGGTGTGATCGATTCACACTATCGAAGTGGCCAATTAGAGCCAAAACTATTTATGGCTGTTGGTGGTATTTGGCTGTTAATTTATAATAATAATAATAATAATAATAATAATAATAATAATAATAATAATAATAATAATAATAATAATATTAATAATACTAATAATAATATTGATAATAATAATTAAAGAAAAAAAAAGGAAATATTGAGATCTAATATGAAGCTGTTTAAAGCAAGATTTTTATTGCTGTTACAAGCATTCTTATACATATTGTGATCATTCTTTTTTCAGAAACGAGTCAACAAGTTGGTTGTAGAATAAAAAGTAAAGCATTGCAGCTGCAGGCAGCCATGTCAGCTATTCATGGGAAGACCATGTCAATATGGGTCACTTCATGTGCTTATGGCATTCCTAGAAGTACATTATTTGACAAGGCTAAAATGAGAACTCCAATGGTGACTAGTCTTAAACCTGTCCTTACCCGTGCAGAGGAGGAACATTTGGTTGGCTGTCATTCATATGGCTAGAATACGGTGTGATGGAAGCAGAATGGAACTTACTGCCACTTTGAAGATGCTTGATGAGGACCAGTGCCATAATCCTTTTAAAGATAACTATCCAGGCAAAGATTGGTGGTATGGTTTCATTAAATGACATCCAGAGATTGTAGGGGGGGAACTTCACAGCTGCTATCGAAAGAGAGAGCCATAATTACAGAAGTCAAGGTTACCCAGTGAGTACAAGAACTATATCATGAATAAACTAAAGACATCTTTGTTTCTAGATCCTAGTAGATTGTATGCTGCAGATGTGTCAGGATTTTCATTATGCCAAAAATCTGGAAAGTTTTAGCTCCGAGGAGCTCAGCCAGCATGTACCATTTCATGTCTTTGGACAAGACACAAATAATGGTTCTTCCCTGCATGAACACTACAGGCCACTATTTGAAACCCATATTTGTACATCCTGGCGAATGATTTTCGTACCATCGACTTGAAGGGTCTCTGGAAGCAATATTAGGTCGAACGGAAATTGGCTGGATGGACTACAAATGTTTCTAACCTGGTTACATGTTTATCCCACAAATGAATGTGGGATGAAGAAACCAGTGGTTTTATTTGTAGATGGATATACTGCACATCTTTCACTCACTGTTAGTGATCTATGTAGGATAAATGGGGTCCTATTATACTGCCTTTTGGAGCATGCATCACATTTAATACAAACCCGACAATTAAGATCATTTAGTTCACTCATGGAGTCCTAGAAGCAGGCTGTCAGGGACCAATAGAAAATATTGAGGAAATGTGACAAAGAAGACCCTTGTGCAAGTCTTTAAGAATGTGTGGCTGAAATCTACTACAACAGACAGAGCCATCAAAGGTTTTTGTGACACCGGCCTTTTCCCACTTGACGAAAGCAAGGTTCTTGGTACAATGACGATGCAACCAAGCTCAGTCTTCAACTATACCTCTTCCACATGTGCACCTATCCATCCTGATGCTTCTGCAACATGAATCAATCCATCTGCTTTTGCAAGCAATGCTTCTTGAACTCAGGTCAGTAACACTCCCTGTTGTGGAATGTTCTGCAGCACAAGGCAGTGTTTCTTCCGCAGTCGATGCTTCCTCAGCTGAGGTCAATATTCTTACATTTTGTAATGTATTTTCTTTATCACAAGCTGATGCTCCTAATTCAGCTGCCGATGTTTCATTCTCTTAGTTCAATCCCACTACTTCCGTTTCTGCAACACAAGTCAAATCCTTTTCCTCATCTGATGATGTTTTCTTATCCCAGATAAATGCTCATACCGCAAGCACAATTTTGTCTGACACTCCAGCTACTGCTACTCCTACTCAATGCTCACAGAATCCACCATTTTTTACAACCAACATGAAAGTTTCTCCTGTTTTGGATAAATATCTCGCAACTGCACAGGCAAATGCAATAAAGAAAGAAGAAATACCCAAGGAAATATCATGAGATAGTTTCAGGGCATTGATGCAAGAAAAGCGAAGGAAGAAAGAAGAAAAAACAGCTAAACAAGAAAGAAAACAGATATAAGAAGAAAAGAAGCTGCAGAAAAATATGGAAACAAAAAGAAAGAGAGGAGAAAAAGTAACAAAAAGAAGAACTCTGGCAAAGGAAAGAAGATAAAGAGAATAGAAAAGCATAGAACAATAAGAGAAAAAGAAATGATTACATGTCCTCTTCTGATGATGAAGAACCACCCATATTGAGTGATGGTTACCCTTTGCAAATAGGCAACATTGATCGGAATATTTGTACCAAATGTGGAGAAGATTACGACAGTAGTCCATTTTGGACAAGTTGCAACAACTGTCCATGCTTATTCCATCGGCAATGCGTCACCTCAACTGACCTTTGTTGTCTGAGTGAAGAGGAGATAGATGCGCTACAATCTGAATGCATCTCCTGCTATTCCTGCGAAATGTCAAAGGTCTTTCAGTTGGAACTCGTATTACATAATTAATTTTTATTTACATGGAATTGATACAGTAACATTTTTTGGTTTCCCTTCCTTGGAGATTTATTACTCTGCTCATTATTTGTATAAATAGTGCTGGAATAAATTATATATTAGATCTAATTAAATTAACACCATGTTAATTGTACCTGTTGGAAAAATTAAATTTCATCATAAAATGGTGTACTTTTTGTTCATTTACAAACGCAAGAGTTGCAGCAGATTCGTCTCTACCTTAATTAAAATTTACCACCACCACCACCCCTCTTCCTAGAGTGGGTTTGTGAATTTTATTTGTAAAAAACTGAGCTTTTCCCTGTTTTGGGTGTTGGTCATTTTTCTGTCTGTTCCATGGTCTTTCCATCTGTTTTACAGTTCCTTCGTCGATCTTTTTAACTGACAACTGAGGTTAAATAATTTTATAAAGCATCTATATGCCTTAATCTCGATTCTTTGTTCAAATCATCTTGTCTGGATCGTTATGAAATGTTCAATGCTCGATTTATATTTAGATTTTTAACTGAAAATTAATCAAACTACTTTGCCAGTTTAAAAAGAAATTGAAAGGCATTAATTCATTTAGAAAAGAAAGGTAAAATTTAATCATCGTTTTAATAAAATAAAAAATTAATCAAAGGGGATTTTATGATGACCTAACAGACCCAACAAAAAGGTCGATCAAAGCCGGACCTGCCGAGATAACCTGCCAATGTGAAACAAATTTAACCAGACTGGTTTCCTAAACAGTGTACCAAATATTTATATGTACTGAAAATTAACGAAATAGTCAAAACTTGTTGTTTCATGGCGATGCATTTTAAATTATAAGGTATAGAGAGTATCAGTTCTTATTATGCTTTCAACGGCCCAAAATACCTGCCCCCACTTGAATTAGTTCGGTTTTTTTTCTCTATAAATCAGAGGAAGACTTTTGTTCAAACTATATGGGGAAAGAAATTATTTTTGAAAAAAATCCCAGCAACCCCTCTCCAAAGTTAAATGGTCAGTCTCAAATGACATCTCAGCTAAAGGGATTTACTTAAGTAATGCCATTTTCATTTGGCTCTGAAGTTACCTACATCTTAATCAAGGGTTTATTATTTCCAGGCCTGATCCATCATTGCCAGTCATAGGCAATAATCAACTATGGTCCTTTATCACCTGTGGGTGCCTGTGCCAAGATTTCCTTGTTTTTCACAAGTACACATAACAAAACTATGTCTTCAACAACACAATATAAAAAAAATTTCCTACACATCAATGAATGTGTCCATTTTATCAATGGCCAAGTGACTGTGCTTGGAAGAGAAACTTTAATTGGTTCATTCAAACAGCGTGAAATGTACAAATGCTTGCAGTGATTGGTTAATCAGGTTTCTGTATATCCATGAGAAACGAGGAAATCTCTGCACAAGCAGCCATGGGTGCCTAGCGGATTATCACCCATGGCTTGCAACGATGGGCCTGATCCTCCAAGGGATACAAAGACCTAATTCATATCAAGTTCACTGGTGAAACTATCTTGTTTATTTGGCACAATATCTGGATTTTGGTTAAAGTAAACTAATTACCACACTGATTTATCCTAAACTATATACAGCTTTTTCATTATCTTTTGAAGTAACCAACTAAAATTCAAAAGTACATGGATGGGTTAATGCAACAATGCAACAACAAAATTAAAATGTTAGTGTTGTAAATGTAGAGGGCTAATTCTAAACTTAAACACACAACCACACTTGTTGAGGTGCCAATATCACAGCCCCTGCCATAGCTTTTAGAAAAGTGAGCACTATGTTTTGCCATTTCCTAATGCAGGCAAGGAAATGAAATACCTGCAACATAACAAAAATCATATTTCCAAGACAACAAAAAACTTCGAATGGAGAACATAAAAACAAAGTCAAAACTTTTGTAATGAGATTAATTGCAACTTGCTACTCGTGCATGAGCTCATCATAAATTTGCTGCAGCAAAGTTTTTTTTTGGACTTGTTGCAATAATCAGAGAAATTTAAAAAAAAAAAAAAAGTATATGTCCATGAGATTGTGATCAATGTAACGAGTTGATGTCATTACTCTACCTAATGCATATAAATGAATGAATCTGCAACAGGTTTATAAATGAAAAGCCAGTTTCCAATCAAACACTTTTGTGTGGTGGCATTTTGAATGTGACAAGTACATCTTTATCTCATATCTTTTAGGAGTATATGTTTATTTGAAAGTGTTTATCTTCATAAACTTGCTTGCAATTCTTACCTTTCAATTTTTTCAGCTTAACTTTTAACTGGCACTATATCGCCAGGACTGTGCTAACCTTCAGATAAACCCTATACAAATGTACATACAACTTGATAAACCCTATACAAACATACATACAACTTGATAAACCCTATACAAACATACATACAACTTGATAAACCCTATACAAACATACATACAACTTGATAAACCCTATACAAACATACATACAACTTGATAAACCCTATACAAACATACATACAACTTGATAAACCCTATACAAACATACATACAACTTGATAAACCCTATACAAACATACATACAACTTGATAAACCCTATACAAATGTACATACAACTTGATAAACCCTATACAAACATACATACAACTTGATAAACCCTATACAAACATACATACAACTTGATAAACCCTATACAAATGTACATACAACTTGATAAACCCTATACAAATGTACATACAACTTGATAAACCCTATACAAACATACATACAACTTGATAAACCCTATACAAACATACATACAACTTGATAAACCCTATACAAACATACATACAACTTGATAAACCCTATACAAACATACATACAACTTGATAAACCCTATACAAACATACATACAACTTGATAAACCCTATACAAACATACATACAACTTGATAAACCCTATACAAACATACATACAACTTGATAAACCCTATATAAATGTACATACAACTTGATAAACCCTATACAAATGTACATACAACTTGATAAACCCTATACAAACATACATACAACTTGACATAAAGACATAGTGGACCACTTAAACTTTTTCAGATGTCTGATAAATTTCAAATAATCCAATATACAAAACCTTCCACGTTGGTTGCAGGACTAAGCAAGTTCCCCCATGAACAAAAATCCTTACAGTGATAGTTATTTAAAAAATTGTTTCTTTCTCAAATTAATCAATTCTCATAGCATCACACTACTGTGTTAGCAGTGAACTATTTATTAACAAATATGACTATTTTTCACTAAACCATCTACACACCACTGGACTTGCACAAGGATTCCATTGTCATTGAAAGTTCCATGGTGACTTGTACGCAGCCAAATGCAAACACAGACCATTTGTTCACAAAGAAATTTTTAAATCTTTCTATTTTTTCTCATGCAGCAACAGTAACAATCTTAACAGCAAATCAATATGGCCAAGTTAATGTAAGGAATTGGGCTGTAAATTTGTAAATATTGTGTAGAGAGTGCTGAACAAAAAAACAAACAAAAAAACTGTGTGACATGTGATATGTATGTTTAAACGTATTTACTTTGAGCTACTACAGAGGTCACATCCTGGCCCTGCATCAAACTTGTCCTGATTTAACAAACTAGGTTTTCCATGTTTTAAGCACTATTTTCAATCACTTAAACTGAGAACCAGCATGGAACAAGAGTTGCTCCATTATAAGCAGTCAACAAATGTACTCCTGTATGAAAATTGTCTTCAAATCTCATGAATTTATCCATTATGCATAATTTCAAAGCAAAAGAATAACTTCCACAGTAATATACTCCACAAATGTTTGAATAATATGATATTAAAGACAGAATTTTAAAATGAGGTGGCTGCACCAGTATAGGTAAGAGGCTAGACCTGGCTATCGTAACAACGCGGCCCATAAATATCCAATCAGGTGCCTGTTTGAAGGTATATTCACCTCCATAGACAGGGAGAAAGATAAGCCATATTTTTAAATATCCAAACAAGCTGTACATGTACAAACTGCACAAAGACCACATATGACCACTAGGCTGGCACAAGGGAATTTACTCCAATGCTCAGTATAGTCCAAAAAGTGATTCGATTTCTGAAATGATTTTGATGAATTTTTTTAACATTTCCAATTTATGTTAAAATTCAACAACAAACTTCTGTGAATTTCTGTTCCCCACCTACTCTGGTGAGGTCACCAAAAGTATACAATGATGAAATCTGATTGTGATCCTTGTGAGAGAACTGTCGGGTTACTATGCGGGCATGTAAAGAAACTCTGTCTCAAAGGACACTAGTGTAAAAGTGCCAAAAAAAGGTAAGAAACTGACCAGTGACCTTGACCTTGATAAAACCTTGACCTGATACATGCAATGCAGTCAAATAGAGAAACTTAAGTGCACAATGGTTCATCCCTAAACCTCAAAAAGTTTTAAGATATAAGGCAAAAACAACAGCATCCATGAAATATATACCTGTGACCTTGACCTTGAAGATAGAATCCCAAATGTGGAATGCAACACATCTTCTAGTGGTAAAATACAAGTATACCATATTTCATTTAATTATCTTAAACAGCCTACAAATTACAGAGTGGAAGGGAAAAAGTAACTGCAACCTAAAATATTGGTCCATGACCTTTACTCTTAATATAAAGCCCCCAAAAATATACCAACTTTCATTACTTAATTTCAAATGGCTCTTAAGTTATTGAACAGACAGCAAAAGTATGAAGGAAAACTAACAATACTGACCTGTGACCTTGACTTAGAGATAGGACATCCAGTAAGGTATGAAGACGCCAAGTTTCATCTCTTAATCGCAAATGGCTTTTAAGTTATAATATAGAAAGAAATGTATGATGCAAAACTTAATATACTGACCCATGACTTTAAACTTTAAGATAGGACCCCAAATTTGGTACATGAGACACTTTCTAAAGATAATGTATCAGGGCTCAAAATTACCAGTAGTTCGCTAGCCCAAGGCTATCAAATTTCCTGTTGGACAAGTAGTTTTCATAATTTTAATAGTCTGATGGTTAATAAAGTTTCATTTATCGCCAGTTAGCACATATTTATGCTATCATAGGTAATTTTTAAAAATCTAAATGATCTGACTATGTCTAAGTTTTCTAGGAGCTAAATGCATAAATCTTCATGATTCGATTGCTCTCTAGAGGGTGAGAACAATTAGGATTTGACTTATCATATTTCAAAACGAGGCTCTTATAAATCTTTCTTGGTTTTCTTAGATTTATAAGGGTAAAGTTATGTGTCAGAGACTGTCAACCAGACTTGTGTACTTGTTAAACCACCATTGTAATGCCATAGACATCAACATTCTAATTACGATTTATCTTTCTGTCTTAAAGGATTAGCAATAATAAAATATATATTCCATTCAAAGATTCGTATTCTTTGTATATGTTTTGAAAACCCACATAATGCTGATGCTGTCAAAATGAGAGATCTTCTACCCAGCTTTCACTGTAGCACAATGAGTATTGCCTGAAATTGTTTGTTTGATGAGTTGCGATTTGTAATAAGCAGGGTGAGTGAGGTCTTTGTCTTTTTCCATTATTAAGTTATATCTTTGTTGGGTTTTTTCCAGATCACGAGACTAAAAAAATGTTTACCCAGTCCTCTTTTTTCACAGTTAATTTCTGGATAATCAATCATTGTTATTCTTGTGAACTTGTAGCAAATACGTCAAGTAGTTTTGGTGGTTTTCTAAGGCAAAATTTATACTTCTGAATTATGAATGATTGTGTTGTTAATCTAGATGTGTCAAACATTGTTTCGTGGCAAGGGCTAGTGAAGATTCAGCAGGACTAGCAAATTTCTCAATCTACTAGTCCTTCTGCCTACAAAGAAATTTATGTTAAATTCTAGGCCTGTTTATAAGTATACCAAGTTTCATCCCTAAAGCTGAAAGGACTCTAAAGTTTTAGAGCGGAAAGTAGAGTGTAAAAGAAAACTTAAAATACTGACACGTGACCTTGACCTTGAAGATAGGATCTCCAATGTGGTACACAAAACACCTTCTAATGATGATGTGTAAGTATACTAGGTTATATCCTTTAATTTCAAACAGCTCTCAAGTTAGAGTAAAATGGAATGTACAAGAGAAAACTTAAAATATAGACATGTGACCTTGACCTTGAAGATGGAACCCCATTGTGGTTCACAACATACCTTTTAATGATGATTTATAAGTATACCAAGTTTTCATCTCTTAATCTCAAATAGCTTTTATGTTATAGAGCAGAAAGAGAAGTGTGATGGAGACCTTAAAAGAATGATACGAGACCTTGACTATGAAGATACTATTACATAATGTGGTACATGACACACTTGATGATGACGATGTACAAGTATATCATGTTTCATTCCTTAATATCAAATTGCTTGACAGTTATACAGTGGAAAGGAAAGTATAATGAAAATCTTAAAATACTGAGTGGTGACCTTGAACTTGAAGATAGGAGCCACAATGTAGTAAATGACACCCCTTATAATGATGATGTACAAGTATACCAAGTTTAATCCATTAATCTATAATGGCTTTAAAGTTATAGAGAAGAAATTAAAGCATGGGGGACAGACAGAAATTTGGATACTATGGGAGGAGGTAGAGCACACACACAAAAAAAAATATCAAATTTTAACTTGTAAATCATGACAAGTAAACTATAAAAATGGAATAATGGAATAAGTCGGAGTAACCAATCCAAACTGTGGATTCAAGAAAAACAATGCACTCAATCCTTTTGGGTTCATACATTACTGTGTCCCATCTTTTCATGAAAAGCCGGGAACACAGTATCCATGTTTCCATCAGTCCATCACACATTAGTTTCCACTCTACAACTTTAAAGCCATTTGAGATAAAGGAATGAAATTTGGAATACTTAAACAACAAAATTTGAAGATGTATCATGAACCACGTTGGGGTCCTATCATCAAGGTTAAAGTCACATGGTAATATTTTAAGTGTTCCCTCAAACTTCCTATTCTACTCTGTAATGTTCAAGCCCTTTGAGGCTATGGGTGATACCTGGCATATTTGTATATTACAAGGTATGTCACACAGCACATTGCGGATACTATCTTCAATGTCATGGCCATGGCTCAACAATTTCTACTTTTCATCCTTATTTCTAATCGAAATTTGTCAAACTGTTTAGTTCAGAGAGTATTTAGTACAAATATTTAGTATGAAGACAGAAATTTAATTCTGCATCTGATTAAAACAAATTTACAATTTTTTATTATTAATCCCATCTTCCCTTAAGCAACATTTTCAGTCAGAGAGGTCAGTAAGGACACAAGTGTAAAAGATCATACAGACATTAGATTGTAAAAACAAAAATTTCAGAGTGGTTTTCCTGATTAAATAGAGAAGAACTACTTTTTTTTCTTTTTTTCTCAATATTCTCTAACACTAATACAGCCAGCATGCTTTTCAATACAAGTAATACATAATTCAAGCAATCCATGATACTAACAAAGTTTGACTTTGAGAACTTATATTTTATAAGAGTTATTGCCAAGGACAGTTAGTTCTAGCAAGGACAACAAGATGTAAAATTTTCCTCTCAATACAACATCTGCTGTAACACACACAGCCTCTTGGTCCATGTGTCCTGAAATACTATGCTTACAAGTGTATAACAGAGCTTCTTGGTCCCTATGTCCTACCATGATATGCTAACAAGTGAATAACATGCAGCTTCTTGGTCCCTATGTGCTACCATGATATGCTAACAAGTGTATAACATGGAGCTTCTTGGTCCCTATGTCCTACCATACTATGTTTACAAGTGTATCACAGAGAGCTTTTTGGTCCCTATTTCCTATCATACTATGCTTACAAGTGTATAACATTGAGTTTCTTGGTCCCTATGTCCTACCATTTACTATGCTTACAACCATTTAACACTGAGCTTCTTGGTTCCTATGGTCCTACCATACTATGCTTACAAGCGTATAACAGAGCTTCTTGGTCCCTATTTCCTACCATACTATGCTTACAAGTGTATAACATTGAGTTTCTTGGTCCCTATGTCCTACCATTTACTATGCTTACAACCATTTAACACTGAGCTTCTTCGTTCCTATGGTCCTACCATACTATGCTTACAAGCGTATAACAGAGCTTCTTGGTCCCTATTTCCTACCATACTATGCTTACAAGCGTATAACATTGAGCTTCTTGGTCCCTATGTCCTACCATTTACTATGCATACAACCATTTAACACTGAGCTTCTTGGTTCATATGGTCCTACCATACTATGTTTACAAGTGTATAACAGAGCTTCTTGGTCCCTATTTCCTACCATACTATGTTTACAAGTGTATAACAGAGCTTCTTGGTCCCTATTTCCTACCATACTATGTTTACAACCGTATAACACTGAGGTTCTTGGTCCTACCATACTATGCTTACAAGTGTATAACAGGCACCTCACTGTGAACAGCAAAGACCCAGATCTTTTGTTACATAATGTGCCATCAACCCAGGTCCTGTATTCTTGAAACTTTTCAGAGCAAAAAAACTCCAACTGAAGCTCAAAGTTCAAAAATATTTGTTGATATTCTGTAACTTTAATTGGAATGAACTCGTAATCATGAAACTTTCAGAATCTTCCCTTCTCAGAATCTGATACTGGCATACAAACATTCAATGACGTAGATATACTCCAAGTATCACATTTATTTTTGGGATTTTGACCTTTTGCCTACGATACATGCTCAAAAAGTTTTGAGAATACGGGACAAGGGGCCTACACTGCTTGTCCTAATTATGATTTCAAGCCAGACCTGATTTAACTGTCATCAGTATTCTTAATCTCCTGTAACTATAAGCAGACATTTTGTTAAATAACAAAGTACCATCTATACTCGTGTACAAGTCGAGTCCATCTGCAAATTGAACAGACCCAGAGCTGCCGTCTCATAATGTGTTAGCAGATCTGGACATATGCAGTTTGTAAGGAGTAATCCATAGAACAAACAATACAGACCCTGATCTGCTGGTGCATTATGTGAAGACAGATCAGGGTCTATGCTGTTTGCAGTTGGTCTGGATTTGTACATGAGCATTGACGGCAATGGCAATTTAATAAATTGCAGTAAAAAATACTCTGTAATCTAAACAACTTTCTGATTACAACATAACATTTTCATGAACATGTGCTTTCAACTAAAACTAAAATTATGTAAAAAAATAAATGATAAACAGTCTTGCAACGCTTGCGCCAGGATGTATTTTCAGAGGGTCAGTGTGACCACCCTGTATATTTTACAGAGGGTAATAGCGGGAAACCAGGGGGTCAAAAGGGACAATAGCAGGCCAGATATAATGGATAGAAAGTCAATCAAAGAAACCACTTGGATATAAAATATTTCCTTATGTAATAATAGAAAGCAAAAAGGACACTTCATTAGAGATTTTGTTGACACACTTAATTACTAGTGTACCAGAATAGAATTTTGTCCAGATTTTCTTATGGAGTATGGAGTTTATATTTACCGTTTTCTTTATTTACTAACCCCATACCCAATTTGAAGGGCCCCCCCCCCCCCAAAAAAAAAAATGCATGTAGTTATTGTTTGATTGAATGCTAAATTGTGCACTTGTGGAAGTTACTTTTTTCAAAAGTTAAGTCACTTCTATTAACAATACAATAACGAAAATACATTACACTGGTGGCCATCAGTGAATTTTGATGGCAGAATTCTATTATCTGATGACAACAGGAAAAGCCTTGAAATTTTTACTTGGCAAATTTTATTATTTTCAACAAAATTGTAATCTACAAATTTAATCTCTTATGGTGATTTTAGTGAAAATTAGCATCAGCTGCACACAGGCCCGTCTCTAAATTAATTAAAACTATTAGCTACACAACTCAATACACAAATGCACAATTCTATTTACCTGTCTTTAGGTAGATACATTTTTGAATTATCTTTATTCATGAAATGTATCATGAATCCACACAATAAGATTCTTCACAAGTTATTTCACATGCAGTTGTTTATGTTAACAGGAAATTTTTTGCAAAATAGAAGTGGTATCTTTTTTCAGTAGAACAAATCAGTGCCTAATTTACTTGTACTTCAGCCAACGAAAACATGTCAGAGGTCAACATGTGTATATACTCTGCATACATGGTCTACCTAAGTGTCAATTATCTGTTAACTTAATTAGGATATCATTAATTGACAGTGCCACCTGGGGGGAAATAAGCCTTGGTTGACCGAGACAACAATGCAAAATGCCAATTTCAATAGCGGGTCAAAATTAAATAGTGTTGCATCAAACTGACACAGTGAATATCTTTTAAAAGTGCCATTTATGATGTAAACAATTTGAAAACAAAAGCCCTGGACATGTACCATGCATACTCGCTTACAAGTCGGTTCCAACTGCAAACAACATAGAACCTGATCTGCTGTCACATAATGTGCCAGCAGATCATTAGAAGAAACAACATAGACCCTGATCTGCCAGCACATGATTCAATCACAGATCTGGATCTATGCTGTTTGTACCTGCCAGGACATGATTCAATGTCTATGCTGTTTGTATCTGCCAGGACACAATTCAATTACAGATCTGGGTCTAGGCTGTTTGTATCTGCCGGGACATGATTCAATGACAGATCTGGCTCTAGGCTGTTTGTACTCTGGTGCACATTATACACAGATAAATGCAGCATGCATCGTATATACTCATGTACAAGTCAGATCAAACTGCAAACCACATAGACACAGATCTGCCATCACATAATGCTCTGGCAGAACTGGGTCTATGTAATTTGTTAGGACCAATCAGTAGAATAAACAAATTAGACCCTGATCTACTGACTCATCCTGGGATAGCAGATCTGGATCTATGTTGTTTGCAGTTGGATCTGACTAACCTACCAGTATATACAGTATTGACTCCATGAAACAAGTCTAGGTTATCATGCTCTATAGTTATTTTAACAAATCAGGAATTTTTCTGGGTTTTCTTGTTTTTTTATTTCCTAGCTATTTGCTGCCAAAAATATTAACACAAACAACACCCAGCACTGGCATCATCGGTTAAACAAAGTTCTGCAACAAGATGGCTACTTTCAGCTCTAAACTTGTCAAAATTACCCAAGTAATTACTTGTGTATTGGCCATGTTGCACCTCTGTTGTACATAGGTAACTTCATCAGCACACTACACACATATCACTGATGTATGCCCAAGTGAAATGCTTATTTCTCTCGACTTGTGCTCTTTTTTCCATACACATCTCAAAGAACCTGATTCAGCATTATATATTACTTTACATTATGATATGATATGTGTGAATTTTTCTTTCTGACTTCTGAGTATAATTTTCTTGGTAAAACTGCTGACTGATAAACATAAACATCTGAGCCCTGTATTTATTGACAAGATGAAAATGGCAATATTGATGTTTGCAATCAGTTACTTGTACAAATGAAGCACGTAATGAAATTTTGCACGTGTTTTGATGCCAGTACAAGGTGAAACAGAAACATGCGCAGATCCAAAACTACAAGATCTACAAGTCCAATGTTACCATTGAGCATAGGTCAAGGTCATTACCTTGCCATCTTTGTTCTGTATGAAACAGGAGAGAAACAAAACAACAACAAATTGTTACTGAATGGATATAAGTAAGTGACAACAAGAACTACATTACAAATTTTGATTTAGATCTAAAAGTTGACCAGACATGTTTTTAAAATAAACTGAACAGCATTCTACAACCAAATTGAAACTATTTTAGTGTGATTTCAACACACTTCATTTATCTATAAATGAAAATATAACTTCATTGTCCTGACACATATTTACAGAAGTTTTATTTAGGCCATGAAATAACAGCAATATAAATTTGTTTAGAAAACTTCAGATCTGAAATTTACTTGGCACCTGTGTTGTTCAAAGATGTGCATAATAAGTCAGTTGAATGCATTTGCACACCTTTTGTTTCCAAAAATTATTCAGGCATATAAAGTACCATATTGGACATAATACTAACACTTGCTGTCATAAAACACACATGCGTGCATGCACACGTGCACGCACACATACACATACACACACACTCTCTTTTTGGCCAAAATTCTTGTAAAAATATCCATTATCAGCATGTTTCTCAATCCCAGAATGCCATTTGGGAAGGATGTGGATAATAAAACCCACCTAGAACATTGTGATTTTCTTGGAACTGCCATGTATGCCTGGTGGCTTCTTATACCTCAACTTTTGGGTTTAAATCAATGTAAAAAATGGATATTACATGTGCTTTAGTCAGTGTGACCATGTTGGGAGAGAGAATGCACCTCCAAAGTGAAGAGCTCACAGCACAGCCAAAAAAGTGAACTTTTCTAGTATGTGCATGCCTGTAATGGGAACATGTTTTCTGACACTGTTGGAGTGCTCTTTTTATAAGGAAATTTTCCCAAATGACAGTTTTGTAAGCGTACACAGTGGATATTACATTGTATACAGTACTGCCAAATACGACATTAGTTTCTTCTCATTTTTGAAAAATTCTACCATTAATCTTAAATACACCATCATACCTGTTACTCTAGCTAACCTTCGCCTTACAGTTATGTATATCAGGTATTTTCAGCATAGTGTTTATTTGGCTTTCTTGGCAAATGAGAAAATTTGCTAAAATTAAAATTTCCTTATTTCCCCATGTAAACTTTAAATTGTTTTCCTGCATATATGTCAAAATAAAAAGTGCTTTAAGTAAATCTACACCTCTAATGACTGAATTCACAAAAATTTCCCAAGGCTACAATAACCCTATATATTTTACAGAAAAAAACTATACTTGCATACACTTTTTTGTACAGTTTTTAAAAACAAGAGCCTGAAGCAAACATATCAAATAAATTCCAAAAAAAGATCTATAATTTCCTAAACATGATTCCAAACCTCCTAGATTGTACTAGAAGAATCTAGCACACTTTTTAACATATTTTTCATAATACTTGATCTAGATGATGTGGCTTTATCATTCTACTGTAAATGGGAGGGGGATATAAAGAATTTGTTGGGGTTTTTTGTGTGCCTCTAATATGGATGGGTGATTGCAGTAAATCCAAATTTTTTAAAGTACTCTACATTGTCCACTGAAAACGAGAAAAGACAGCTGATAGGATCTTTGAAAAAGTTATATCAGAACTCTCCTTCCCAACTTCTGACTCACTGCTTCTGATATCTGTGTAAAAAAAGATGGCTTTAAAGGAGACAAGGCAACTTTTGGTTAAATTTTTTTACATGACTGAAATAAGCACCTTGAAAATTTCAAAACCAGCAATGTCCAGTATTCCAATGAAGGAGGCTCCCTGTCTCTTTGTTCTGTCCAGGGATTTGTTGATTCGGGTCACCAGCCACCGGAACATCTTCTCATAACATGCTTTGGAAATGGCCTCCACTGCAAACTCCACCTAGAACAGAAATTCAGTCATTTTAAAGAGGATGTAGAGAAAAATAGTGAAAGAAATGTTAAACTGCTACCAAAAACTTCCTGATGACTCCTGCACCTATTATTTTTTTAAATTTATTTTATGTTTATCAAAATTGGCACAAAAGTTAATGGTTGTGGCAATAGGCTCCAATGCCACTAAACATCACAAAAAGAAATTGCTTAATATGTACTTATTTTTTCTCTGATGAATACAGTGGCAGTGAACTTTTGACAAATGAATAATTCTATCTTGAATTGATTTAAGAGTCTTCATTCTCTATTTCTCTTGCTTTAAGAGAAGCATGATGATTTCCTCAAATAAAAAAAGATAAAATTATTAAATCCCTCTTTGAGAACAAAAATCTCTTCGATTTAAGTCGAATTTAAAGGTTTATGGGGATAGTGACGGTAATGCTGAAACTAAAATGTAGTTGGGGGTGGGAGGGAGGAGGGGCAAAACTAATTTTAATTATGTAATACTTAACTGCTACTATTGCATTGCTTTCCTTTTCTGGGACTCCTAGTCCCCAGTCGAAGCTAATTATTCCCTCCTTCAAGTAGTACTGGAGTGCCAGAATTGAAAAGAACATGATCCCAGTCTGACTCCTTAGTCATAGACAACATATTGAATATCTTCCTCTTTTGACTCTGACTTCTGACTTGGACCGAGAGTACAGGAAATCAGAATGGGGTGGGAAGAGGGCATCTTTGCAATAGTACCATGTAAGTATTACATAATTAAAATTAGTTTACCCCCCACACACACACACACAACCTACATTTTAATAGCAGTAGTACAGAAATACAATACCTGCTACTATTGCATTGCTGAATTTACCAGTTAGGAGGGAGGCTGATGGCCTCCACAAATCTGATATAGAAAACAACTGCACTCACCTTTACAGAAACAGTGTTCATTGCTGTAGGCTGGCAGACAGTTGGGACACATACTGTGCCATCAATACTGGACATAACAAAAAAATTCCTTCACTTTAGTGCACCAATGATCGAAAGTAAAAGGAAGAGAAGGTAGTCTGAGACTGCCAGAAGGTGGCTCTCATAACATCATCCAAACAGCAGTGATTCAAGTAGGCCCTAGATGTAGCAATAGCCCTAACTTCATGGGTTTTAATTCTCATGAAAGAAAGGTCCCTCTCAGTGAGGGACTGATAAGCTCATGATAGTGAGGATAATCCACCTGGAAATGGTGGCCTCCAAAATATCAGTGGCACCCTTGGGAGATAAATGAGACAATTCTGACCCTTCCTTCTCCTATCAGAGGAATCCAAATAAAACCTTCAAGCCCAAACTGGGCAAAGGAGCCTATCTTGATCATCCACAGCACAGATGTAACTGAGACAAGGGCTCTCAACAGGAAGTAGAGCTACAGAAGGTAGCTGATTTTTAGCCAGAAATCCAGGTCGCCAAAGAACAGAAATCAAATCATAGTTACCACTGAACTGTAAACAACCCTTCTCCACTGCAAGGCATGAAGCTCAATCCTTCTCACTGACACTAAGGAGAGCAAGAAAATAATCTTATGGGTAAGGTTCTCAAAGGAAGCTTCATTCAAAAGGTTCACAAGGTGGCTTTGACAAGGCCCAAAGAATGCATGAAAGATTCCATCTAGGCATTAGTGAGCAAGATACAAGTCTCTGAAGCTCAAAATACCTAAAGAAATCAGAAAGATGAAGATCTGACCCCTAGACAACTTGCGAATGTTAGAAAGGGCTGCCCTATAGCCCTTAATAATGGACACAGAACATTTTCTTTCGTCAAAAATTATGAGAAGAAAGTCTGCAACTGCATTTAAAGAGGAACAGCTAGGATCAATGCATTTCCTACTGCACCAATTACAGAACATTCTCCACACTGCATTGTAAACCCTGGAAGTACATGGCCTGGATGATGCAGTTGGCAACCTTGCTCAAAAACTGCACTGGTGGATCGTTCGCTGGAGATGAACCAAGCATGAATGTGGAGAATATGCAGGCTTTTGTGGCGGAGACACCCCATGTGCTATGACTGCAGGTCCCTCTTCTACGGTAATCTCCTGGGCTCGTCTATCAACAGGTCAAGTAGGTTGCTGAACCATGACTGCTGGGGCCATCCTAACTTGTTGTAGCACTTGTGAAATTATTTGAAAGGTGGGAAGGTATACATGTACCGATGATCCCACTTTACAGGGTGCTTGTTGTTCAGCCTCTTGGCAAACAAGTCCACTAAAAGTGTCCCCACAAATGGAAAAGTGACACTGCTACTTAGTGTTGCTTAGACCATTCCATGAGGACAACGCAGCACTGTCTGGAAAGACTGTCCACCAGGATATTCCTTTTGCTCGGAATACGACAGACTCTGAAAATTATCTCCTCCCATGGGCAGGTTCCAGTCTTCCACACAAAGAGAAGGAGCATATGTACCTCCCTGATGCCATTGGTATGCTATTACTGATATGTTGTTGTCGCTTCCTACTAAAACCAAATCCCAGAAGAACTACCCCCTCTGACTCAAGTGAGCACCCCATCCCAAATCATTGTACAGAAAGGAATGGGGTTCAGGGGTGTGAATTGGGACTCCGCTCAGAAACCGGTCCCAATTTAGCCACCAACGCAGGTGGTGGTGAAAGTCGGATCCCAGCTGATAGCTGGTCCTTGTGCAGTCTCCAGTCCGCTAGAAGCAGGAACTGGAGCAGGCGCAAGTAAAGTCTCCCTAGGGGAACTAAGTCTGCAGCTGAGTTCAGAGTTCCCTGGAGAGAGAATGGTAAAGGTAAGCCAACAAGGACTTGGCCAGAAGACCTGTTATGAGGGACAGGATTTGGTCAATCCTGTCTGGAAGAACACAAAACTTCTCAAGGATAGTGAGGACATTCATATACAAAGTCGTGAGAAGAAATGAGATCTGACTTCTAGGTTGGGGATAAGACTGAGATGAGTTACCATTGACCAAAAGCAGGATAGGTCCTTCAGAAGAGAATCTCTTAGGACATTGTGCATCAACCAGTCACTGAAATACTGGAGGATCAGATCCATAAAGACCTCAAATGTGCTGCAGCTACCCCTATCACTCTCCAAAAGGCTCTGGGGGAGGAGACGAGGCAGAATAGAAGAGCCTGTAACTAAATTATCTCCTGGTAAATACAAAACCAGAGTTATTTTCTATGTGGCTGGAAGATGGGGATGTGAAGGCAATGCATTCTGAAGATCAATGGAAACCACCCCATCACAGGGTCTTATGGTGTTCCTGATCAAGGTGGCAGTCTCCAGCTTGAAGCATTCTTCCTAAAGAAATCTGTTTAAAGCAGAAAGGTCGATCATAAGACAAAACTTTCTGTCTTTTTTTAACACCAGAAGATACAGGAAAAGAAACATGGAGTTTGGTCATTTTCCACCCTCTCCACTCTGCCCTTTCACAGAAGGGTGTGTACCTCTTCCCTTATTGAGTCATATTGGACCGGTGAAAGAAGATTGGGGTCCATGATAGGGGAAGATGTTCCAGGAAATGAAGCCAGTATCTGTCCTTTAAAGTGGAACAGTCCCACACTTCATCCCTGATGCCTGACCAAACCTCTAAAAAGAGGGCTAGATGAGCACCAACTGGCATGCTGGGAAGAGGAAGATGCTGCAGGAGAGGGTGCCACTCCTTAAGGTCGACCTCCTTCCTACTTGGGGAAGGCCACTGCAACTGACACGCCAAGTGAATGACTGGTGGGAGGGAGTTTTGAACTAAGGCTGCTTTTGAGACTTTTAAGGTTGAGGCTATGCTTGAAGAACTTGGGAGAAGGTGGCATAGGGTGATCAGCGTGGGCATGCTTCTTGGCTGGTTTTGATGGGCCCAGAGATGCTGCCAAAGACCTGCGTTGCTAGTCCCTCAAAACCTGTGATGCTATGGAAGGGATGAAACCTCCAAAAAGCATCACCGCTTTAAGCGGTGTAGTTATTAAAAGCTTCCTGATGTGGTCCAGCAAGACCTTAGAGATCTCCAAGGCAGCATCCCTGCGGAGGTGAACAAGCTCCGCTGTGAGCGCCATTCATTGATAGCATGTGGGCCTTAACTCATTCGGCCCCGATCCCGCCTATAGGCGTGATCTGTTTTCTGCATTCAATGGCCGATCCTGCCTGTAGTCATGGTTTGTTTACTGCATTCAATGGCCGATCCCGTCTACAGTCGTGGTGAATTTGTGTTAGTAACAACGTCTCTGATTGGTTACAATTGGGGTTTTTCCAAGAATCTGACGATATTAAACCAATCAGAAATGATTTTACTTTCGTTTGTGTAAATTTGAATTATTCATAAGCCAAGGTTACTAATTGAGAGCAGTTTTACTACACGTGTTTCATTCATGAAAAATCGTAAACAATGGCGGACTTAAGAGTGATATTTGATGAGAGCGAAAACGAGGAATTATTCGGGTTTGATCTCGAAAATATTGAGCAAGCAGAGATATATTCGGCAGTTGGATATTTTACGAGATTTAGACTTGGACATAGAAGTTTCTGAGATTGAATTGTCAGAAGAAGAGGATGCTGATAGCGATGATGATACAGTTCTTGTGGATCTGTAAACTGGAACGATCATCTTCGGTCTGTCCAAATCGATGATTTTAGTGGACAAATAGCTTAAAAAATACATGACTGTGTAGACAAATTTATTTGGAACAATTGGTGAAAATTTCCTGGATTTTTATTGGGTATAAGAAGGGAAATTAAGGTAAGAATGAATACATGTGCATGATGTTTACACAATTTTCTAAATAGGTAAAAACTCTCTGGGGCACAAGCAGCTAGACACAGCTTAGTGCTGCTGGGGCATAGCAGCAGTGCTACTGATAACAGTGCTGGGGCTGAATGAGTTAAGCTCCAAGACCGCTAGGTTTTCAACCATGAGGCAAGCCCAGGCACCAGCCAATATCCCCACTTGGGTTGCACCAGAGGTGGGGTGGGGTTTGTTTGTGGCGACTTAGGCGGCCAAGCTGGAGAATGAACTTGATAGCTGGAGGCACAGACCAGTGGCTTGAGCATAGAAGGGGAGACAGACCACCCTTTCAGCTGCCTGGCAAACTCCTGGCCCTTAGAAAACTTCTGTGTAAGCTTTTGGACCATCGCAGAGTGTGGGAGCAGAAGATCTAGAAGGAAAGAAGCCCCGAGAAAGCCTCTGCAGACTAGAGAGAATCTTTTTGTCCTCAGTGCCAGAAAGCTTAAGACACAAGTCTGGGGGAAGAAGATGGTAAACTTCTTTCACCGCCTTATCAAACATCTAAACTTCCTCGTCCTTCAACACCTGATCCAATAGGTGGGAAGAAGAGGACCCCAATGATGGGGGTGAAACTGTAGCGACTGGTTCCTTTATGAACTCCACCATGATGGAAAGGACATCATCATGAGCCTGCTCCGAAGGCAAGACTGGACTGTCCTTCCCTGTCTTTCTTATGAGAGGGAGATATCAAAATGTGGTTTCCATCATTCTGAAACCGCTCACAGGAATGATGCGACTAACCCTACTAGCTGTCCTCATAGGTGAATGGATTGCTGATCCCTTCTTGACCATCTAGGAGGTGAGTCCTTTTTGCCGGAGGTGATGGGGCAGGTTCATGGCCTGTCAAGTCCACCCTACCTTAACACCAAGGCAGGGACATCTGTCTAATTGGAGAGGGGAGTGTGTGTGTGTGTGTGTCTGTGTCTGTGTCTCTGTGTGTGTCCCCATATCCAGTATTGATTGAACAGGAACACAGAAAAGGGACAGGTATCAATCCAATCCTCATCCCTGTTCGGGCATGAACAACCCGATTCCCTACCCCCATAGGGATTTACGGTAATGTAAGAATGGGGTAGGGGTGGGGGTGGGGTGATCACCCCAATTCCTGCCCCAAAACTAATAATCAAACCTGGTGCTAGAGGCACAGTAACCAGTGGATGACCAGTTACTAGTCAAGACTGGTTTGGCCACGAAGATCTGAAGGACAAGCTTACATTAGATTTATCTGATCAAGATCATTATTCTTCGATCTCAGGAAGACAAGATTCATTTATCTCTGTCACCAGAACACTGACCTTGAGAGGGTGCTGCTAGTCCCTAACTGGGAGGCGTAACTCTCAGGCATTTTCCCTCCTTTGGGAGGGGTCAAGGATCGATCCCTAACCTGCACTGACGGCTTCATAATGAGATCGATCCCTCACCTGCACTGATGGCTTCATAATGAGTGTCAGGGATCCTTGGCCTTTGAGCAAACTCTGAACCATGGAGGTCATGTTTCATTCCTGCCCCACCGGGGAGCTGACATCCCCCACACAGGAAGAGAGCCAGACCCCACCTGGGAACAGAGACGGTCATCCTGTGATGGTGAGGAGGAAGAGGGACCCTTCTTCCTCTGTCTGTATGTTTAGTGACTTTCTGAAAAACTCCCATCTGTCCAGAGACAATAAATTGATCATGTGTGCAAAACCATTGTAAGGTAGGCAGATAGGATGCGTTTCCCACAGGGCCTGTCTGTGCCTGCACTTACTCACACCCTGTGACATATTAAGCTCTGAAAGAGAAAACAAGAGACCATCGAAAAGGACCGACGCTCTGGGCGAAAAGAATTTACAGGAATTCAATACAAGACCAGTTTTTCCTTCCAACTGTCGAGGGTTGAAACCATCTCTGATTTTCTTCAGCAATAACAAGATTTTCAAATTAGCTGCTGTGGTGCACATATTGGCTGTCAGATTGGCACTATTTTCATTTAACTCATTAACCGTTAGCGCCACGTTTTCGCGTCATGAGGTTGTACCCTACTTCCGAGCTCAGTAACATCAATATTAGTTTACGATACACTAAAGTGGATGGTATTGCAGGAAAGTAGACAGATGTAGCTCTACAATGATACCAAATAATGTCGATTTTCTACTCGCATTAAAAAGTACAGTGAACAAAATGCATTTTTTGAGACCCGATTTTTTTAATGTCGAAAATTGACTGATGTGGAATCGGAGTTTGTGTCCAGATTTTAGACTTTTTGGCCTTAGATCTAAAGCAGACCCATCTGAACTGCACACAGACAGATGAACCTTTGCAAAAAGTAGGATAAGTTTGAGATTTGGAGAAAAAAGGGGCCAGGACACAAAAATCGGGGGTCCAATACGAAGAAGAAATTTTTTTTTAAAAAAAAGTCCAACTTTTACCCTTCGGCACATGTGCGAGCATAATAGCCAATGAAAAACAATGTTTCTGATACACCTAAGCATCCGGCTAAACGATAAACTTTCTTAAGCAGATGTGTTTTGCTGCATTCAAAAGTAAACCCAAAAATGCGTTGCCAACCCCCATTTCACGCGAAAATGAAAAAAATCTCCAGGCGTAATGAGTTAATGGGTGAATTTCGATGAGGTCACCAAATTTGAATATTCCTTGCTTATTTGATCATTTGTGCATTATCATTGCACATAAATTACAAAAATAGCCCTTCCTGGACAATTTCTAAAAAATTTAACAATAAATTGTTTAAGACAAAGTAGACATCATTAGAAGTCTTTTGTTGAAAACCCCATGTTGATATGTGCATCCATTCATGAGGAGTAGCGATAACAAGATTTTCAAGATGGCCACTGTGGTGGCCATATTGGATGTAGTTTAGGAATAGTAGCTATAACAAACTTGTGCTAACGGGTGGACGGATGACGGACAACATCCCATCCCATAAGCTCTTCTGGTCTATGACTAGTAGAGCTAAAAGTCACACAAAACAAAAATTCTGAAACCCAAACAGGGTAGACAATACTTACCCAAACACCTATGTAGGGGAATACAATCTACTGAAACACTGCTTGCTAACCAAGGAGAAAAAACCCTTCAAAATGAACACAAGAAACACTCAAACAAAGCAAGTACTGAGGAAAAAACACTTAATCAACACAAAAATGCATATTATTGACATAAAAGACATGTAAAGATGACAAAAAAGGTGAATTCTGATGAGCGATATAGCACACATGTACTAAGCATGAGTCTGAGGAAAAAAGAGGAATGTATTGCCTATGACTAAGAAGTCAGACTGGGATCATGTTCTTTTCAATTCTGGCCCTTCAATACTTATTGGAAGAGGGACTAATTAGCTTAAACTGGGGACTAGGAGTCCTGGAAAAGGAAAGGAATGCTATAGGACCAGATATTATATTACTACTATTAAAATTTTACTATTTGAATATCTGTAGCCCACATTTAATTTGTATGCAAATATTTGTTATCATATAATCATGACCTGTTTACCATCAACAGAATCAGAATCACAAGTTTCCATCAACATTACAACTACTGTTTACCACATTGCACTATGCCCATCCGTGACAGTATTGACAGGTGCTCTTATGCTGCCAGCATCCGTTAGGATTGGCTACACTAGTTTTAATTATAGCATTATCACCAGGTGGTTTAGATATACATATCAGAGAGCAAAGTCTCAAGTTTTTAAAGTCATGAGGTGGATCAGAATTGGCCAAATTCAGAATATACACAATACAACAAATATTCAAATACAACCGATCTGAATATTAGTCAAAAAGTAATCTTTTTTGAATATCCATAACTATGTACAAGTTCCCCTGGATTTCCAAAGATTCCAGACCTTTTCCAGACTTTTTCAGACTGGTTTGCAATTTTTTCCAGATCCCTCTGGCACATGTATTTGAAGTTACTGTCACTATAAATTAGCATGTGGTACCTACATGATCTAAAATAATATCCATCAATCATGAGTGGGTGATAGGTCACTTGTGTCTCACCAACAGCACTGATCCAGTATGCAGCAGCCAACACCCCATCCAACCCCGCCAAGAAAAACATTTTCACAACACATGAACATGTTCAAGCAACAACAAAAATAAAACACAGCAACATGAACTTTCATATTTCTTCGAAACATTTAGGACAAAATCTTTATTTTCCTTACTTTTCCAGATCTGGAAAAAGCACCATCCCCCCCCCCCCTTTCCAGACTTTGTATGAACCCTGGTAACTGCTACATTGTCTATATGCCTTAATCAATGAGCCACTGTAGCTCCCTTGGGCAGGGATTTCAATGGTTTCCAAGTTATGATTCCTGGAGCAGAGATCCAGGGGGGTAAGGACAGACCAAGATCATACTGACTGCACAGATTAAATCCCTTTATAATGCAAAGCAAGTGCATGTATTTTAAGGGTGGGGCTATAAACAGTTCTGAATCAGGGCCTAGTCCCCAGGGGCAGGGAGATATCCAGGAAGAATGCTGGTTGTACAAATGACTTTTCCTTGTAAAAGGTGAGCTACAAAATCAACCAAGCTCCCGTTTATTTTTTTAATTTTTTTAATGTGCATTACCTGTTCCTTGGTTTGGGCCTTGGTGACAAAATCTCTTCCCACTTTGATCTTGGGTTTCAGGAAAGCCTGGGTTATTGCTGTGACTGGAAGACCAAGGAGGTGACATGCCTTCTGGGCAACTAGAAATTTGTATCAAAATGTAATTCAAAGAGATATCCATCTCTAATGTCACTAATAAACAAAACACACAAATAGCACTGCTTACTGTTTTCAAAGAATAAATGTCATAAATAGTAGAATACAAATCAGTCTTTCAAATTTTCTGAGATATATTGTAAATGATTAAAAATTAAATTAGCTGATAATCTGTTATATGACTTGGATCAAAGACAAATGTTCTAACCTACATGAAACAGGGGTCTACCTATATCCTAAAAGTTAATAATTGTAATTTCTTTAATTTATTCAAACTGATCACAACTTACTTAACGGGGCGTATTAACAAAAGTCCCGTGAAGGGACTGATGCTCTACTGGGCGAAAAGAATTTCCAGGAATTGAAGATGAGACCATTTCTTCCTTTAACTGCTGAGTGTTGAAACCATCTCTGATATTCTTCAGTGATAACAAGATTTTCAAATTAGCTGCTGTGGTGCACATATTGGATTTTCATTTAGGAGACATTAGAAGTCATTTGGTCAAAACCCCATGTCATAATGATCATCCATTCAGTGGGAGTAGTGACAACAAGATTTTCATGACAGCCGAAATGGGAACCATATTGAATTTACGACTGACACCATTTTCATTTAGGACTGATTAGGTATCATAAGACATCTATTGGTGAAAACCTGATGTTGATATAGCCATCCATTTGGGAAGAGTAGAGATAACAACATTTTCAAGATAGCCACCATGGTGGCCATATTCAGCCATATTGAGGGTGTCATTTTTATTTAGGACCAAGTAGACCCCATAAGAACTCTTTTGATGAATACCCAGTGTCAAAATGACTTTCCCTTTAGGAGTAGCTAAAAACATGATTTTCAAGATGGCCACATATTGGATATCATATCAGCATAATTTTAATTTAAGATCAACAAAACATTGTAAGAAGTCTTTTAGTGAAAACTCCATGATGATATGACCATTCATTCAGGAGAAGTAGTAATAAGAAGATTTTCAAGCTGGCCAATATGGCAGCCATATTACACCCCATATCAACACCATTTTCATTTAGGACCAAGTAGACATCATAAGAAGTCTTTTGGTGAAAATGCCATGTCAATATGACTTTCCATTCAGAAGGCATAGTGATGAAAGATTTTCTAGATCACTGCTATGATGGCCATATTGGACGTCAAATTGGCACCATTTTCATTTACCCTAACTAGAGAACATAAGAAGTCATTTAGTGAAAACCTCATGTTGACATGACCATCTATTCAGGAGGAGCAGCAATAACAAGATTTTCAAGATTGCTGCTATTTGTGTGGTGGCCATATTGGATGTCAGATTGGCACCATGTTCATGTAAGACCAACTGGACATCATAAGAAGTCTTTTGGTGAAAACCCCATATCAATATAACTACGATTCAGGAGGAGTTGCAATAAGAAGATTTTCAAGATGGCTGCTGTGGCACCCATATTGGACTTCAGATCAGCATCATTTTTATTTAGGACTAACTAGACATCACAAGAAGTCTTTTAGTGAAAACCCCATATTGATATGACCATCCATTCAGAAGGAGTAGCTATAATAAGATTTTCAAGATGGCCAGTCATTGTGGTGGCCATATTGGATGTGCGAGCAGCACCATTCTTATTTAGGACCAACTAAACCATGGGATGAATGTGTGTGTAATCGTCCAAGTAGTTTAGACGACGGAAAACAGACCATCCTATAAGCTCTTCTGGTCTATGACCAGTTGAGCTAAAAACCATTTGCTCTTTGAAACTGGCAAGTTACCCCTGACCAATTAGATATTTGCTATGAAGAAAAGTCACTCTTGCACGGAAATCTGAATAAGACAATGTTTCTGCAGAACACCATGCCTCACCTTTTAACCTTTAAACCGAATGCCTTTCTCTTGCTTTCTACAAATGAATTCCCCTTTCCATGCCAAGTAAAGTGTATATAAACCTTTTGCATACAGCTATTAACAGTTTCCAAATTATGATCCAAGGGCAAGTCTCCAGCAGGTAAGGAGAGACCAGAGACCAATGCTGGTTACATAAATGTCTTGGCCTTTTAATGCCAAGAAAGTGTACATATTGTTATCATGTGGGGATCTAAATGATTTTCCAAATTATGACACTGAGAAGCTAGGACAGACCCAAGAACCTACACAAACTGCATAAATGAATTCCTCTTGTATGTGAAGTAAGTGTATAAATACATTAAGGGTGGTGCTATAAACAGTTTCTAAAAGTTATGACCCAGGGACCAGTTCCCAGAGGGCAGGGAGCAACCCTGGGGCCAATGTTGGTTGCACAAGTAACTTGGCTTTTCATGCCAAGAAAGTGTTTGTATGGTTATAGGGTGTATCTCTCAATGGTCCTTTCCAAGTTATGATGCACGAATCAAGTGTGGGAGGCAGGGAGGGGGGCAAACTCTGGGGCAATGTTGCATTCAAACAAAGTTAATTGTCTACTTATGCAATTTTACAAAGATAAATCCAAAGATAAATGCATGCATCATAGGAAATGGGCCTTGACTTCTATCAAAATATGTTTTAAGTGTGACCTCTGACCTCCCCCACATTGGGCAGGATTCACTTTGATGGAGAAAAAAACCCCACTCCTTAAACATAAAGAATAGCATCAGGGCTGAGCAAATACCATAGCCTGACATCTCAGACTATTAATTTTTGAAGTCAGGCAGGTAAAAATTTCCAAGTCACTAGTCTGGGACAAGTGCTTTTTTCCTATTTTAAAAAAATCGGGCAAGTGCCTATTTTCATGCCATAATCACTTTATCTGGCTGTTCATGCCCTCTAGGTGTCCTGAATACTTGATTCTACCCCTCTCCATGTATTTATTTACAGCCAGTTTCACACCTACCGGTGGTCATTGATAACTCTTGCATGTACACACGTTATATTACCGCTTGACTACACATTGGGCTAAGCGACTAAATTATTGGCCAATCAAAACATGTGAGACAAAACAAAGCTGGTACGATTAATTAGCAGTGTTTTAAACAGCTTCCTTGTATTGTGTCTCCTTAATCCATATCCTCATGAACGACTCACCCTATGATTTTAATCCACCAAATCAATCTAATTAAATTAAGGAAAAGCCCTTTACCAACATTTGGGTCGGTTCCCTTTATGAACTGATTAAATGGCAGTGATGATTCTTTAATTTGTACTTGAATATACAGAGGATTAACTTCCATGTCCGATATTGCATTTGAAGCGAAACAATTACGCTAATTAAGGAGCTGTCTCTGTTCATATTTAAAGGACAAAATATATGTTATGATCACTTTTGAAGTAATTGTCAAGCAAGGTGATATTTACTATGTGGATAAAATGAGTTTACTAAATTATTTTTTCAAGGAAGTTAATAAGGAAGAGTCGTAGAAGGAAAATTAATGTGAAAGTGGAGGGTAAAACATTTGACTGCCACTGAGTGTGAGGTAACTATTTCTCCAAAAAGACACAAGCCAAACTCTGTGGCAACAAAAAATGTCAAACAATATCATAAACTGGCAAAGGTTGGAAATTCAAGCAGTGTATATGTCGATGGAACTGACAAATTCAGGATTAAACCAATAAAGTCTCTTGACAGTTCTGGACCTCACAAGGCCTGTGCAGTTAGAGAAAGTCTGAATTTTTTTCAGTAAACTCCTTTCCATTCTTGCTGATGAAGTACTGATGCTACCATACTGGAGCAAGAAATAGTGCATATAAGATACCTAGAGAATGGAAAACTGAAAACCTCAGATGTAACAAAATGTATAATATCAACCTGTTTTTGAAAAATTAAATTCTTTTAAGAAATACACATGTTGTACTTTATTTCATTTGGCTTGTTATTTCTATGGATTAAAGTGCAAACATCTCATCAAATCTTGACAAATGATTTCAATTTGGGACAAGTGAAAAGGTAGGTTGGACAAGTGAATTTTCTGAAACAATGAAAAAAAAATTTGCTCATCAAGTTCTTACAGGTAGTTTTGGAGTTATGGGCTTGCATGAAACTTTAACACTGAGTTCATGCCACTGCTATCATGCTCACTATGTCTCACATTTTTCTCAGAAAAAAGGTGAGACAAAAAGAAAGGTCTGTTCTAGAAATTAAATTTAGGGGAAATTCCTCCCCCCCCCCCCTCCATTTGGAAAAATGGGAGAATTTTCTAAACATAGGAGAGATTTAACAAAGTAAACAAAGCTTGGACTTGCAAATACAATGTGTGATTTTTGCACATTTGGCTGATTTTGGGGCATGATTGTTTAGAATGAGTGTGAATCCGTCCTGCCATCACATGTCTAAGAACAGACCCTGTGAAAATGTGTCAATAATCCCAATAAGCAGTGACATCTATTATCAAAACAGTAGCCTCTCTTCATCGGCTAAAACACGGTATTGGTGCTGATAAAGGAATTTTCATGTTATATGCATGAAATAGAAAAATTAAACAAGATATGAACCAATTTTAAAGATTGGTAAGCCTGGCATATACCTCTCTTACTTTCCTGAAAATTTCAAGAGGTTAGTGTAACCCATTGTTGAGATATGCATGGAAACAAGCTCTAAAAATGGCCATTTTTGAGCGTTATGTAGTCTCACTCGAAAAAAGCTTGAATATAAAATAGAGAATTCTCTAAATATCATACTGAAATTATGCATTTATTGGTCTGGTTTTATGCGGAATTCTATCCTGCAAATATTGCTTCTTGAATTAAAGAAATCGGTAAAATATTATGGATTTTATAAGCAAAATACCGTCAGTAGAAGTTTTGTTTCAACACTGAAATTCAAACACTAATCTGTTGTTATATGCCAACATTTTGTACAAAATAACATTCATTATAACTTTTATTGACATCTAGAACTCGACTTTATATTATAATAAGTAGTAAAACCATTTAAATCACATGGCTAGCCAAGATATTCGATTGAGAGCTTGTTCTTTGTCAAACTTTCCAGTTCTAAATTTTGTAGTGTCTGTAACCTTTACAAGTTTATATGGCAATAATTTTGTTGTTTCATTATGGAAAAGTATAAATCCTACAAAGGCTCATGTGTATCCATGTGATGTCCAAGTTGGCCAAAATTGGTGGTGCTGTATTGTACCATTAAAAAACAGCAACTCAATAAAAAAAGTTACAGACACTACACAAACAGGTATAAAAATGAAAGATAAAAGTATTGTTCTACTTGTCATTAAAACATTGTTTTTCTCAATAGAAAGTTCCATCTTATGTGATGTAATGTTGCATCATCTATTTACCTCTGCAGCCAAGAGCAAAAAAGTGATGCAATAACTCTCTTGATTGAATATTGCATCATTCTTGCAGCACTGTCTGTTTGAGTAATTTACTACAAGACAATGTAACCTGAATTTCTTATCCTAGAAGAAGCTGCCTAATTACTTTTTCTGTTCTTTACCATGGTACATCCCTAAGACATGGGAAGACGACAAAAGCAAACCTCTGGGAACAACTCTGGTAAGTTTGTATTGAATTGGTAAACCACACTCTTAAATTGTAGTGTCTGTAACCAATATCCCCTTTTTATACTGTCTATGACTTTATCCCTGTTTTTTTTTTAAAAAAATGAAGCCAAATTATGTTTCCTATTACAGTATTGATGTGTAAGGCTAAATTTTGACATATTGTCTGTCTGCAATTTGTAATATTTTGGTATATTTATAGTTTCTTTCATCTAGATTTCTGATAACAGGCAACATTTTCAGTGATTTCTTACAATATGCAATTGAAACTGAGTATTTTTGCATTCCATATCATTAGACTAGTAAATTCAAACAGAAATATTATGAGAATTCAATGAGCTCAGACTTAGTATTGGATACATTGCTGATATTGTCAAATGGTTACAGACACTACTAGACATGTGAATTGACCCGACTGTTGTTTACATTATTAAGGAAAGTGTGCAATCATTGTAAATGCTAGAACATTGAATAATCATCAGGTTTTATGCTATTTCTTTTTCAATCAGATACTTTTCTTTAAGAATCTACAGGTTATTCCAGTTTGCTTATGTATGAAAGCATATTGCGTACTCATTACAAGTATGTTTTGTAAAGTCTAAATTTCATCCGTATACATAGAGGAACAAAAATGAGAATGAAGTTGTTTGCTTTTAGGAAGCAAAGATAAGCCAGAAGAAGATGAACAGAAGATTAAAGCTAGAAGGGAGAAGACGAGGCTAAAGGTACAAGCCTGGAGAAAAAAACAGAGGGAAAATAAGGCGAAACATGAGGAGCTAAAAAGGGTTGATAGAGAAAGAAGAAAAGATGCAAGACTACTAAAAAAACAGCAATCACTTTCCGATTCAAATCTTCAACAAGAATTAAGAAGGAAAAAACGTGAAGAAATGAAAAGGTATCGCCAGAAAAAGAAAGAAAAAGCAGCCCTGGCAATATCGGTTAATAAGAGTGTTGATTTAAGAAGTCCGAAAACTGCTGAATTAAGTAGAAAGAAGAAAGAAGCTGTGAAAAGAACCCAAGCATGGAGAATGCGTAACACGAAATTATTTCGAAACATCACATGGAAAGAGTGTTTGCGATGGTCTCGGTGCGACAGTCAAGAATGCTTGCTACAGAGCTGTAATCAGCAATAGAAAAATGATAGGTTGTTCAGAAGATGTATATCATTTCTGTACAGAGAAACTGAAAATGGAAAATACAGATAATGAAGCTAAAACAGTTTCGAGAAGGGAGTTCATCCTTGTTAAAGATGTTGAGAGAAATAGAGAAGAAACTGATGTGCAAACACTGCAAGGTACAAGAAAATTACATGCTGTAAAGTCAGGAAGCAATGATTATGAACTGAGCATAAGAAATCTGAGCTGTTATTGTGAGCAATGCATGAAGGTTGACGGGAGATGCAACTTCAGCGAAAATGTTAATGCCTGGGAAATGAGAAAGTTAGTACTCAATAAAGATAATTTAAGTCAGAAAGGAAAACAACTTAAAGACAAGAATCCATCAACAATAGAAAATAATGACAAGAAAAGAAAACAAGGAAGTAACCAGAAAGATCATAACTCAGCAACAAGCGAAAAGCCTAATAAGAAACGGAAGTCAACAGAAAGACAAAACATTGTGACAAAGAAGATCAAAGTTGACAAAAAAGCACCAACCAACACAGAGAAACCAATAGAGAAATACCACCCTGGAGAATTTGTTGCTGTAGGACTTAAGCCAAAGAAGGGACCTCTAGATGTATACTTAGCAGAAGTAATAGACATTCTTCATAAGGAAGTTAGACTTAAATACATGAGAAAGTCTGGCAACATGTATGTTTGGCCTGAAAAAGATGATTATTCACAAGAGGCTCTAGATGCTATCTTGTACAGGGTAAAAGCTCCACAAATAGTCAATGAAAGGGGTCATTTCAAGTTTAATGCAGCTGAATTGTCTAAGCTCAAGTCAAATCTGGAAAAAAATCATAAGCACTTCTATTTGAAATGACAATATAAAGTCAAGGTTTAATGTGTAGTGTCTGTAACCTTAAGATCAATCACATATGGGTCTGTGTTTGAGTCAGCACCTTGGGTTGAACAATACTTTAGTGACTATGATTTATTGAACATTCATTATACTTCAATATTTTACTCTTACAAACACTATTTAGTATTAAACTTTCAAGTGCTATTTACCAGTTCATAATTTTAACACAAGTATTGGACATATACCTGTTACAATGTGGTTTTATCATTTTATTAACTAATCAACATTCATTTAATGAATAATTCTAGTCAATGTGTTCATGTTGAATTATTTTTGAAGTGAATTTTATGGAGATATGTATGGTTCTGCAGCTGTATTGAAATGCTATAGTTTTGTAGTGTCTGTAACCAATTTTATGGACAATGTACTTCTGACTCTTTTGGAAGTTTGCAATACTTTTGGCCAGTATTAATGATTTTGTTTGTTTAAATATTCTTCTTGGTGTTAGATAAATGCCTAAATAAGATTATTCTATGTCTTTTATGTTTGTTATGCAAAAGTTTCATGGTTAGGTTTTTTTTCTTAGTGATACCTTTGTCATAGATGTTTTGATTTTGTTATTAAGTTGTTTACCACTTCCAGTTATGTTGTTTACTTTAAATGTTGATATCCTGTTACTGATGTTACTGTGAAAAAAAATAAAGTTTTAAAGTTTTCATGCTGTTTTTCTTGCATGTTATACACCAAGTGTAGTGTCTGTAACTGTTGTTATACCAATGAATTGAAATAATGGTTAAACAAAATCGCATGCATGTTCAAGCTAAATCTAACTTGATCTGACTAGGGGACACCCTAGGGTATATAATGAGCTTCATTGAAATGTTCTATCAAACATTTCAATTTTTTAAGTGAGTGAGACTACTCTCAGCACCAATACCGTGTTTTAGCCGCATACAGTTCCAACAACTAGGTAATTTTCACTATATAGTGCACAAAGTTAATTTGCTGTCACATGTAAACCTCATTATGTCAGGGTCTTTGAAATGATGTCATGCTATATGGGATAAATAAAATAAGAATAATCAATGATGAAATAACATGTGGGGGTGAGTGGGTGCATAGTTTAACTTCATTTCTATTAGTTTAAGCATAATTATTCATAAAAGGACAATTGCAAAGAACAAATTCATGGATTTTTAAAACCAGTAGATGATATTAAATTAGTCACAAAATAAACAAATATTTCTTTTGTCAGTGATCCTAAGCAACACCAACTAAATGCCATAATGGCATATGGTTAGATGGTAAGAAAACAGATTACAACTAAAAGCTTAAGCTTCCTGCATAAGCATTCAATGCAGGACAACTAAATATCCATCTTGTGTTGCTGTTGATTGAACATTAAAGTGCCAAAAAACCTATGCAAACTCATTTATTATAAGTCGGTGTCAATATACTTTTATACCCATGCTGCATTTTCTATACAGCAACAAATAAGTTAAAATGGCACAATTCTTTGAAAAGACAAATATCAAAGTCATGTTTTGATTAAACATTAATTTTATTCCTTGAATAGACTTTTACACCTTAAAATCATCATTAAAATGAGCTAACAGTGGACATAATTTTGTGTAGTAATAATTAAATCTAGCACTATTGACTGGTTTCCGGTCTCAAACTAAACAAGACACCAAATGAGCTAAGCTAAAGTTACACAGGGAACCATTTTAAGTCTAAATTCTAACACCTAATGCTTTAAAGAAGGATTATTTATTGGTAATTAAATGTTCATTGTTAAATAAGTGAATTAGTCCAAAAACCTTTCAAGTGCTCTACCATGGTAAGTAAAAATGATTCAGCATTGTTTATAAACCAACTGTTTGCTGAAAATCACAATGGTAATTTTACTACTGGCCAATTTCAGTAACAATTTGGATAAAAAAAGCACCAAGCTTGATGAAAATTTGCCATTGCTGTATATAGCAAAAAACTTTAAGCACAATCTGTAAGCTACAGGCTTCTAGGACTATATTAAATTGTTGCTGATTATTTGTTTGTCGACATCACTGATGTTTTGAGTCATCGTGCAATCTGAATATCTAATATCAAACAAAAATGGGTCTTATCAGAATTTGTCTATAATGAAAAATGCAATAATGAGGTTCCCCTGTACACGAAATTTTTTCATCCAATTTTCAGCATATTCATAATATATCTTCTAAAATGTACAGCATTATTTTCGAAGGAAAAGTTGGCAAAACTATCACAACTTTTGTTTAGTTATACTGACATACAATAATACACACTATGATCTGAACACAAATTGAAACAGGCAAAAGTTTCATACCTGTATTGTCTGGAAGTGTGGCCTGGTCAGACTTCCTATCCTGTTGGAACTTCATGTTGCCAAAAAGCAGAACTGCAGACACAACCCTTAGAATTGCTAAAAATGAAGAAATACATTGACTTAAATCATCCTTCTTTCCAGAAAAACCTAAATGCACAAGTTTTTGACCTTACAGGTTCAATTGGGAAACAGGTAGCTACTAACCTTGCAGTGTCTCAAACAGCCAACAATGTAGAAAATAGGATGGTGAACAGATTTTAACATGAACAAGTTTCTATATTTCTGAGACAGATAAAGTATCTTCACAGTTCTTAAATGGAAATTAGTTGTTTATTTTAAATTTTCTTTATTCCAAATATCTTTGGACTCCTAAATTCTTTCCATTTTGAAAGCTCAATAATGCCACAATTACTACACTGCAGAATTTTGACAACATGCATATTGCACTAAGCACAATTTTCATATCAAGGAATACTTTAACTCATCAACCCCTCTTGCCACGTTTACACATTATGAGGCTGTACCCTACTTCCGAGCTCTGTAACGTCAACATCATTTACGATACACCAAAGTTGGTGGTAGTAAGGAAAGGAGAAAGATGTTGTTTTGCAATGGTACCAAATAATGTTGACTTTCTGCTAACGCACAAAAAATATGGTTTAAAAAACAAAATTGAGACCCGATTATTTTAGGCCAAAAATGACTGGTTTCTGATTCGGAGTTTGTGGTAGGATTTTAGACTTTTTGGCCTTAGATCTCAAGCAGACCAGTCTGAACTGAAAATGGATAGATGGACCTTTGCAAAATGTAGGATAAGTTTGACATTAAAAGTAAAAAGGGACTGGGAGACGAAAATCATAGGTTCAATATGGAAAAAAAGAAAAGAAAAAAATATATATATAATTTTCACCCTTCTGCATATGTGATCGTGAAATAGCCAATAAAAAATAATGTCTTTTATACAGCTAAGCATCCAGCTACATGAAAATCTCTCGGAAACAGATGTGATTGAATACATTCAGAAGTAACCCCAACAATGCATTTCCTACCTGGATTTCAAGTGAGAAAAAAAAAAATCTCCAGGGGACAACGAGTCAAGATTATCAGTAAAAGACCTGCCGCTGTGCATCAGAGACATCACTATCCTGCCTCCTCACAACTACACTAAAGAACTGCTCACACACAATTCACTTAACATTATCTTAAGGATATGGCAACATTTTCATTGTAATCATGTTCTAACTTACAGAATCCATGCAAATTTTGCATAAGAATTTTCTTTTCTATTCTGTAGTAATTGTCTCCACATGCATAAACCTTACAAAATGTATATTGTAAACTTGTGAACTACAGATGCATTCATGGAGCACAAATTTCCCACCACAGTGGCTGAAAAATGACCTCAATGCAAAACTTAACTGTATGGATGTACAGACTGACAAGGTTAACAACTCAATATGCCCCTACCACATTTGTGGTGGATTATAAAAAAAAGGGCAATAGGCTGCAAAAAAAAAAAAGAAGCACCGTTAGTGTTATATTATATGCCTGCCCAGTGTTTAATAGTCCTCCATGAAGTTCATAGCAGGGCATGGTTGACTTGGGAGATTACTGACCAATTATTGACCTTCATCTTATTGCAGTCTTGAACTAAAATTACTGTGCATAAAGTTATTTTCTTAGACTTACCAAAATGATGGTAACTGATCACGCAATAAGTGCTCTTGATGTAACATTTGCAACCATTCAAACAAGTCTTGTATTGTCATAGTACCTGACTGGTCTTCTGCTGTTATACCCATGATATTCATGGACTCTATTGTATACCGAAATTCCTGGGCATCATCAACCCCAGGTACAGCAATAGCACCAAAGCTCAAGAACCTGTAACTCTTGGCATCTTCTAACAGAAACTCCTCTGCAAAAAAGGAAAATTTTTAAACATTAAATCTGAGTTTAAAAAAGAATGCCCTGTGAAAAGTAATTTTGTAGTGAACTTTAACTATAACAAGGGGTTCTGTGGCACAGCGTCCAGGCTATAAACTACATTATGATGACTTCGCTATCTGCTTACACAGGAAAGACCAGAAATTCTACCATATCAGGGCACAAACCTAAAGTTTTAAGTAATTTTATATGAAAGTTTCAGTTAAACACAGCAGCTGATAAAGAAGATACATAACTTCATAAAACCTCACAAAATCTTAATATGTCTGAAGTGACTGCCAATAGAGGAGTGATACCCATGACTTGCTAGTCACTGGTGAGATAAAAAAAATGTAAAAAAAACTCACTAGTATGATTTTTATGATGTAAAGTAAATCCACTTTGAACACCAAACTTCAAAAACTGATATGTGTAAAATACCTCGCTACAACAAAAACTTAATTGGAACGAACAATTATTTTTAAAAAAAATTGTCATAGCAAACGAGAAACAACAGTGTATGTTGTGCATCTGGTGATTTCTTTGCTATTTCAATAAAGAGGAAGACACAAAAAAAACTTTGCGGGCCTTTTTTTGTCTTTTGATGGGGGATGGTGTCATTAGTCTAGAAGGAGGGATTCAGGTGGCTATAACATTCTCCTTTCGCAAAGAAAAATTGAAAAAAGAAGAGTAACATGAATAGCATATTATATTCCTCTATGTAGGCATCAGTAGGATATGGTTAACATAACTCTGACCTTTGACATTTAAACCTTCAAATCGATTGGTTTCTTTATTATACTACGTGCAAGCCATTCATAAAGTTTGGTCAAGGCATTTACTCTAAAAAAGTTATTCTGCAAAACCCATTTTTCTCTGAGCCACAATGACCTTGACATTTGACCTTTTGACCCTAAAATAAATAGGTCTCTTCCATACCTTAAGTGAAAGTCATCCTGAAACTTTGGTCAAGGTATTTGGTCTAGAAATAATTATTATGCAAAATCCATTTTTCTTCTTTCAGTCACCATTACCTTGAGCTGTTGCCTTTTGTTCCCAAAATCAATAGGCTTTTCCCCTACCAAGTGCAAGCCATCCAGAAAGTCTGGTCCAGGTCTGTGATGTAGACCTAATGTTAGTGTGCAGAAACAGTTTTGCTTCTTTCAGTCACAGCAACTTTGGCTGATGCACATACGTTGGAGAATCCAAATAGTTATCATGCCTAAAGTGCACTTAAAAATGCAATGGCTAGCTTTAGGATGATTAAAATGAATTCCAGTAAGGAAAAAGGTACAATTACAGCTCTGATCCAGTAACATATGTTACTGATATGAATGGAATGAGGGAAAATTTGAGCAAGCAAAACTGTCTAACTTTCTATTACGATATTTCAAAATAAAATCTCGTGGGCCACCAGGCAGCCCTAATTAATATTGCAAAATCATCACTGTCAACAGATCTCTTCCATGCCTCAAGTGCAAGCCACCACAAACTTTGGTAAAGGATCATAGTCTAGAAGTAAAGTTATTATTCAACAAGAGTACTATGAGTGACACATTATATGCCTGCCCTGTGTTTAATAGTCCTCTCTGAAGATAATTGAAATTTTTGTGCTGGAAAAAAAAAACGTATCTTTTTTCTTTTCTTTTTTCAAAAATCAGTGACCTTGACCTTTGACCACAAAATCCACACACTTCTTCCTACTCTAAAATGTAAGCCATGTACAAAGTTTAGTATGGGTCTATGAGGTAGAACTTTGTGCAGAAGCCATTTTTCTTCTTTCAGTCAGTGCACTTGGCCTTTGACCTTCTGGCCCAAAAATAGAGAAGCTCCTTCCTTACTCAATGTGCACGCTATCCACAAAGTTTGGTTCAGTTATGTGATGCAGAACTAATATCATTGTGTGGAAAACATTTGTATTCTCTCAGTTAGCATCCTTGCCCTTTGACTTAAAATCAAAAGGGTTCCTTCTTATTGCAACTTAAAGCTATCCACAAAGTCTGTTAACTGTAGATGATGGCAAACTCAAGTTATTGTGCAGAAACTAGTTGTCTTCTTTCAGTCACAGCGATCCTAGCCTTATGGTAGGCGTATAAAAACCATTTTTCTTCTTTCTCATTGTGAAAACCATTTTGTTCTCTCAGTAAGTGACACTCATGTCTGACCTATTTAACCCCAAATCAATAGGCTTCTTATTTACTACAAGTGCAAGCCATTTACAAAGTTTAGTCCTAGCCCAAGTTTCATGAAACATTCAAAATATCTTCCTCAAATTGCAATTTTTGCATATCTATCTTATTGGTTGGTTGGTAACTGATATTTTCCACATAATATTTAGCAGGCATCAGGAATTGAAACACATTCAAAAAGTCTTGAATTTTCCTTAAAAGAGTCTTGCCTAACTTCTGAGGAAATTTTGAGCATTCTTCAAATTTGAGGTATTCCTCAACTTTGTTATCATGAATAAAAATGTTTCCATGCATTGAATTTTAAAAGTAAAAAGTGAGTCTGCCTTTTGTCTACGTCTGACAAAAATATTGAATTATCATAAGCTGTATAATCTAAAATCTCAATCTGAGATAAATTTTGAGAATGTGAATGAAACCGGGGCCAGATCTGTGATGTAAAATTCAAGTTATATGCAGAAACAATTTTTCTTCTTTCATTCAGTGACCCTGACCTTTAACCTTTAATGCCCGAATCAACTGGGTTTTTCCATATTCCATGTCCAAACCATCTACAAAGTTCAGTAACTATAAATGATGGTGAACTCAAGTTGTTCTACAGAACCAATCTGTCTTCTTTCAGTCACAATGACCTTGACCTTTTGATCCTGAAATCAGTAGGGTTCTTTCTTAAAATGTAACTTAGATAACAATTAGGCAGTTATATAACTTATTTTGGTGACTGCATGATCACAAAGGGAAACATCTACATAAATTCTAATATACTGTAAAACCTTGTTATTATGTACACTTTTGTTCCCACCCCTTCCCACTACCCCTCCTTCACAGTGAGACACATACCATGAGACTAAAGGACTCTGATCAGCTGAGCTGAATTTGTTAGTGGCCTCATAATACAGCAATCCCTCACTATCAGGCCCTTAATTATAACACGGTTCTTGTTATAAAGCAGGTATGGTCATTGATCCCATTTCATTATTCGGTAGCAGAATTATATATATTATTATGTACTTCAATATAAGGAAGTCTCACTATAAGGGAGCACACCCTATGGCTCCAATAAACAGTGTTAAATGAGAGCTCTCTCAACCCCTGATATGTACAGTTTCTTTCTTTGCTGGGATTCACAGGTGAATTGCAGATTAATATAATCATTATGTGATAACAACTTGACTATCACTATCAACTTTCACTCCACTGTCTGGAAACCCAGTTTCTGTCTAAACTCAACCACAAGATAAATATAATGTAACAAAAAGTGTCAAGAATAGCTCTTTTTGTTTTTTTATATAAACGATGCTAATGGATCAAGAAATTGGAAAAATATTGCAGAATCAATAACTGATAATTCATTACAAGACAGACCATCAAGGCCCATGTTGGTTTGAATGGACCAATTCTTATTTAGGTGGATAAGTATAGCAAGATTTACAGTTAAAGATCATGGTTGCAGGATTTCACCAACATAATACAAGAATTTCTTCCCATTTTATCTTCTTTTATCACATGCAAATAGTTCCCCCTGGACTGGACTATCTCAGACTAACACAAATGAGATGTCAAGTCTATCAGCAGACAGTATAAATTACAAAGAAATGGTGATCAGGACTTTTTTTTTTTCCTCCTCTGTAATTAATCAAATAGTATGACAGTTTCAGCCCAAAATAGAGACCATCAACCTAGTGGAGTACGTATGTTTTATCACAAATATAACCTTGGCATATAATTTTGATCACTCCATGATAAGATGATACAAAATTTGGGATGAGCATTTGATACATCTAGAATGGTGAACGAGTAGATACATAGGTAGGTGGGTAGGTAGAGAGTTTTCTGAACAGCAGCACAACAACTGACATATAAAGCTGAGAAAAAGGTAGGTAGTACAAATAGAAACGTTAAAAAAACCTTGCTGAAGGTTTGAGGAAGATACAGCCTTCAAACTAAAAAGTAAACATGTATTCTGATGAGATACATGATAAAAGGTAAAGATGTATTGATGGCTGGCTGGCTGGCTGGCTGGCTGGATGGTTGGACAGATGGAAGGATGAATTTGGCAGATATGCACAAAGATAGATGAAAACACAGTAAGACACAAGGTTTTTGTGTTTAGAAGAGTAAACATATGCTGTATTGACATTTTAAAGAGACTACATATTTTTTGGAAATCTCTGAAGCATACCAACATACCGTATATGCTTGCTTATAAGTCGAGTCCAACTGCAAACAACATCAACCCTGATCTGCCGTCGCATAATGTGCTGCCAAATCAGAGTATATGTTGTTTGTTCTACAGTTTACTCCTAACAAACTGCAAAGACCCAGATCTGTTGGCGCATTATGTGATGGCAGATCTCAGTCTATGCAGTTTTTTCAGTTGGACTCAACTTTTAAACTAATACAGATGGTATTTATTACATGAAAGCAAATAATGTCAATGGATATCAAAACCACAGGTCTACAAAATATAATGATCATGTATATTCCCCTAAACTGGTTCTGATGATAATATACAGACAATGTGCACTATACATGTAAATACTCAACCCCAATTGTTCCCATGGCTGAACATGCCACATACTGGTCCTATTAATTCTTTCTGAGTGTCCTTGGAGTTATTATGCATGCATTAACATTCAACCTAAGCTGTGACAAATCACTTCTTTCATCTTTCCAATACCAGATCTTTGCTACACTGAACTTTACAATTTAGTAATAAACAGAAAGTTTATAACTTTATTGGACCTATTTAGTGTTAACAAGTTGCCCATGGAACTTGCTATGTTAAAATTCTCATTTCCAACTTCTACAAATGAGATCTCTCAAAACTCATTAATGAACTTAAGCTCCCAATCATATACCAGCATTAATGACTCATGTTAAGTAACCTTGTGGCAATCAATATAATCAATTTAATCTCCTGTGAATCACTACTTGTCATCCTTCTGGATGGACTTTCCCATCCTCTTCAATTTTCCTCTAGTTATTATGTACACAGTATTACCACTTTTAGTTCAACGTGATTGCTAAAAAGCTGCAGTATTCTTCAGAAAGTCTAAGGCAAGGGATTAACAGTAGTGATGCAGTGCAGAGCAGCATGGAGTGGCACCGGCTTTTTTATTCACAGTAATATTTACTACTCCACTAATGCATGGGCTGTGCAACAATTGTGCACAATGCACAGAATTCAATTCAATCTTAATAACAACACACCAACTGCACAAAGACAGTTCATCCACATACACACACCCCAACCTTACTCCTAACAAACTGCACAGACCCAGATCTACCAGCACATTATGTGCCAGCAGATCTGGGTCTTTGCAATTTGCAGTTGGACTTGACTTATAAGCAAGTATGGACGGTACTTCTTAATTTTACTGGGGCTAAAAAACAATGAAACCTGCCTTAGATGACATATTGATATATTTATCAAGGACACCTACTTATAAACAACAACAGTTATAAACCTATTTTCTTATGTTAACTCCATATTTGAACTTTATATGAAAGACACATGTCCATAAAAGACACAATATTGTGGCTCCGACACATTTCCCTGTACTTTTTAAATCGATATTATCTTCCTACTAAGTTTCCCCAGGTTAACAAATTAATGGGTCTTCTGGACTGGCAGATTTCTGAATCAAGGAGCTATTATCCGTCCCTCTTTTGGAAACTGTAACAAGATATTTTTGGCAAGTCCCTGGGCTTCAAAGAATTTTAATTGGGGGAGGGACTCCAAAAGAAAAACTCGAGGCAGGGATGTATGGCTTTCTATTTCATGGATGCATATACTTGCTCCCTAAAAGGTGATTAATTTTCATCTCAATTTTGCTACCATGCATTTCAAATGCACACGTATGTACCAATGTCCATCATTATGAGTCAACATAATGTTTGTCAAGTTTGACAGCCCTAATCTAATTGTCTCCAACCGGACAACTTCTACTAGGAAGAATGCCCTTGCATTTTAAGTCTACACAACTGTCCAGAATCTTACAGTCTTTTCTTGTTTTGTCTCAGTAAGCCGTGATTCAGCATTGCTTCTGTCATTCGTCGTTCTCATCATTATTATTATCATCCTGGTCAACTTGACTGGTTTGAAAACTGCTTCCCACCGAGAGGTCCCTTATTATTTATTGACACAACAAACGTAACAAGCCTTTACGAGTAATTGATGCCATACATAAATAAAGACCTCTCTAAAAAAGACTGTATCCTGTTTTCCTTTTCTCAGCAAGGACTATATCTTATCCTGTGTTAAAACTATTTAGACTGTTTGTCACAGATTTTCTACAGAACAAAGTTAAAGGCCAGCATCCGGCTTCTTCAGGAAACTGGTTAGGGAGATATCAGTATGGACTTGAAGTACCAAACAGGATGTCAGCAACCTACTTCAACATTGACTGATACGAGAATAACATCAAGAATTGACATCCTTAAGAAATACAGCTCTAATGGCTGAAAAAGGAATCAAAATGTATGTACCATCAATATTATGGAGTATCAAATCTACACTTGCATATGTTGATTTTACCGAGTTTCCAGTGGTCAAGCTGCATGTGAAGCTGATTATAATAGGTCTAGTTCTACTGTAACACTCATTGTACATTCTTAATTATCTCTTAGGATAAATTATTAATTAAAATCCATCTTTCCAAGAACTGTGAGGTAATGCAGTTTTCCTTTTTGCACAGATGATGACACGACTATGAAATGTAGTTTTTTGGGGGGTAAAACTAATTTTAATTATGCAATACTTACCCATCACTATTATATAGCTTTATTCCTTTTTCGTGTCGAAAAACTCGTCCGTTCGATGTGAAAACATTCTCCCACTTAAAGTGGAGAATTTGTCAACAAGCCACGTCACGCCCGTGCATCTCTCTGCGCCTGCGCGAACATTCATCTTTTTCATAGACGAAATTACGCCAGGGCATCAGAGCGGGGTGGGAGGAGGGCATTTGATAATAGTGATGGGTAAGTATTGCATAATTAAAATTAGTTTTACCCCCCAAAAAACTACATTTTAATAGCAGCAATACATTTACCCATCACTATTATATAGCTGAATTTGTCAGTTAGGTGGGTCGGCTGATGTTAAACTGATCAAAAACAGAGGAAAAATGTAAACTACTCACCATTTGAGGGGAGATGTCCACTTTACTATTTGCTGGAGTCCTTCTGGGCCACATGTTGTGCCGCAACTATGGGACCCAGAGAAAATATGCCTGCACTTTGATGTGCTAATGAGCGGAGGTAGAAGGACGAAAAGGTAGTATGGGATCGCCAAAATGCTGCCTTCATGACGTCCTCCAGAGACGAGTGATTTAGACAGGCCCATGAGGCAGCGACGGCTCGAACCTCATGGGCTTTTAGTTTCATAAAGGGAAGGTCTCTATCAGTAAGGGACTGGTAAGCTCTTTTAATTGTGGTGACAATCCACCTTGAAATCGTGGAGGCCAAAATATCAACGGAGCCCTTAAGAGGAAGGAAAAGACGTTTCCTGCCCTTTCTTTTCACTTTTGAAGCATTTAGATAGAAACGTAGTGCCCTAACTGGGCATAAGAGCCTATCTTGATCATCCCCAGCACAGATTCGACTAAGACTGGGGATGTCTATAGGTGATGGAGCTACCGCAGGTAATTGATTTTTGGCTAAAAATCCTGGCTGACAAAGGAGGGAAACGGATTCAAAATTGCCATCAAAACGGAGACAGCCAGTGTCCACCGACAATGCATGAATCTCGCTACGTCTTCTCGCAGACGCCAAAGCGAGTAAAAATACCGTCTTGAGTGTGAGATCCTGAAAGGATGCCTCACTCAATGGTTCATAGGGGGTTTTTGTTAAGGACCATAAAACACATGATAGATTCCATCTAGGCGTCAGAGAGCGAGTGACAGGTCTCTGTAGCTCAAAATACTTAATGAGATCGGCAAGGTGTGGATCTGAACCAATCTCCGAGCCCTGAGAGAATTTAAGTGTGTTAGAAATGGCGGCTCTATAGCCCTTGATAGTAGATACTGAACATCTTTTGCTCTCGAAAAGGAACAAAAGGAAATCAGCAATGGCAGTTATAGAGGAACAGCTGGGATCAACACGTTTCCTACTGCACCAATCACAGAAGATTCTCCACCTGGCATCATAGACCTTGGATGTAGAAGCTCTCCTGGCCTGAATGATGAAACTGGCAACCAGGCCCGAAACCTTGTTCTGGCGGATAGATCGCTTGAGATGAACCAAGCGTGAAGGTGGAGAATGTGTGGGCTGTTGTGTAGGAGGGAGCCCCTGTGTTGTGACAGAAGATCCCTCCGGTGAGAGAGAGATCTGGGTTGATCTATCAATAGATCTAGAAGATCGTTGAACCACGATCGTTGGGGCCATAACGGAGCTATGAGAATGATCCGGGCAGTGGAAGTTCTTACTTTTTGCAGAACTTGGGGAAGCAATTGGAACGGTGGGAAGGCGTATGCGAACAGACGATCCCACTGGAAGCTGAACGCGTCCACTGCCCACGCTCTCTGGTCCGGGACTGAGGAGACATAAAAGGGGAGTCTGTTGTTGAGCCTGGTCGCAAACAAGTCCACGAGGGGCCTTCCCCATAGTGAGAAAAGGGACTCTGTCACTTCGCGGTGAAGAGTCCATTCTGTGAGAACTGATTTGCCTGACCTGGACAGACTGTCCGCTAAGATGTTCTTTTTCCCTGGGATGTGGCGAACTCGGAGGGAGATGTTCTCCGTGGTAGCCCAGCGGAGGAGGTTCCAGACCTCCACGCAAAGAGAAGGAGCATGTGTGCCTCCTTGACGTCGGAGATAAGCTACGACGGACGTGTTGTCGGAGGAGACCATGACACAACGACCCCTTACTCTGTTGACGCACCCTTGTAACGCTAGAAAGACAGCCTTCATTTCTAGGTTGTTTATGTGGAGGGACGACTCGTGTAGGGTCCAAAGGCCCTGAAGAGTTATCCCCTCCGGCTCTAGATGAGCACCCCAACCGGAATCTGACGCATCGGCGAACAGGTAGGAGTGGGGATCCGGAGCGTGCATGGGGACCCCAGCTAGGAATCTGTCTCGATTCATCCACCATCGCAGATGATGATGGAAACCTGGTCCTAGAGGAATCAGAGCTGATAGAGAATCCTTGTGTGGTTCCCACCTTGCGAGTAGGGGAAACTGTAGAGGGCGCATATGGAGCCGTCCTAAGGGAACCAGATCTGTAGCGGCGTTCAAGGTTCCCAGTAGGGATAGGTAAAGGCGAGCAGACAACACGGTTTTTACTCGTAGTGTCTCTAAGAGTGCCAGGATTCGATCTATACGCTCTCCGGGAACCCGGACTAAGTTCTGGTTTGTGAGGAAGTTGATTCCTACACAAACGAAGTCTTGGGATGGAATCAGTTCTGACTTCTCGAGGTTGGGTAAAAGACCCAATCGAGTTACTGTGGACCAACAACGGAACAGATCCTGATGGAGGGACTGAACCTGAACGTTGTGGATTAGCCAGTCGTCGAAGTATTGGGGGATCAGAGTTCCCCGTACTCGTAGATAAGACGCTATTACTCCCATAACTCGGGTGAAAACTCTGGGTGCGGAAGCTATTCCGAACGGCAGAACCCGGAATTGAAAAACTTCCTGGTCCAAGCAAAACCGGAGATATTTCCGATGAGGTGGGAAAAAAAACGGAATGTGAAGATATGCATCTTGAAGGTCGATGGAGACCGCCCAATCCGATGGCCGCATCGCATTTCGGATTGAGGAGGTGGTCTCCATCTTGAAATGTTCCTCCAAAAGAAAACGGTTTAAGGGGGAGAGATCGATAATAAGGCGAAAGTTCCCACTTTTCTTGGTGACCAGGAAGATTCGGGAGTAGAATGCAGGAGACTGATCGTTCAGGACCCTCTCGACTGCCCCTTTTTGTAAAAGGGTATTTACCTCTTCCCTTAGTTTCACCAGATTGGACTGATGAAAGAATACGGGGGTCCTTGATAGTGGAGGTTGTTCCTGAAACTGAATACGGTAACCCTCGCTTACAAGAGAAAGGACCCACCCATCGTCCGTGATACTTGCCCAAGCCTCTGAAAAGAGGCCTAGGCGAGCCCCTACGGGGATGTTTGGGAGAGGAATGGATGGCAGGAGAGGGTGTGAGTCCCTAGGGCCGTCCCCCCCCCCTTCCTTCCTTCCTTGGGAAAGGAAGGTGGGTTGTAGAACTTCTTCCTAGGGGCTCCTCGGCGTCTAGGTCCACGCCTAGGACCTGACTGACGAGGAGGTCTCACTTTAGGTTGTGCACTATATTGAGGTTGTGCACTATATTGGGGCTGTACCTGCTTAAAGAATTTAGCAGGTGGCCCCTGAGGTCGATGCACATTAGTACGCTTCCTGGCCGATTGCGATGGGCCAGGTGCAGTTGTGAAGGACCTATGTTGATGGTCCTTCAAATCTTGTGAGGCCACAGTGGGGATGAGACCTCCGAAGCGACTCTCAGCTTCCAAAGGAGCAGCCCTTAGAAGGTCTTTACTGTGGCTAAGTAAGACCCTCGAGGAGTCCAGTGCAACATCACGACGGATGTGTAGGAGTTCCGCTGAAAGGGCCATTGCAATAGCGAGTGAATGCCGAGATGTCTTGGCAACAGCTTCCAGCACACGCTGTAATGTGGCTGGGTTCAGAGAGGCCTCCCTCAGCATACTAAACGACGTAGCTGAGAAGAGGTCCGCATGGGAAGCCATGGTGGTCAGAAGACGGACCTTCTGCTCAATGGCTTCGATCGTCTTAATAGGAAGGCGTGCCCAGGCTCCCGTTGTCAAGCCGACTTGAGATGCATCTGCATCCAATTGAGGAGGTTTAACAGGCCACTTCGGGGAATGTACCCGGTAACTAGAGGCAGAGACCATAGGTCTTAAAGTAGAGGCTGGGACAGCCCACCCTTTGCGCCGTCTAGCGATGTCCTGGCCTGAGGAGAACCTCTGTGATATTTCCTCAAATGTAGAGGAATGCGGAAGGAGCAGAAGATCTGATTGTGGTTGAGCCCCGGAGATCTTTTCCAAACTGGAGAGGATCTTCTTGGACTGTGTACCAGACGGTTTCGGGCACAAATCCGTAGGTAGTAGGCGGTAAACTTCATTTACCGCCTTATCAAAAAGACCATATCTCTTCCGCTTCCTCTGGTTGAGGGAAGCTGGGTCTAGTTGCTTCCAGTTCGTACTCGTTGGAATCGACGATGATAGATAATGCATCATCATCTAGGACACTCCGAGCAGGAGGGTGGCCGGGCGACACAATGTCCTTTGGAGATAGTAACAGAGGTGCACTATGCGCCAATTCCCGTACTTGTTTGTCATGCTGAGTAGGGGCTCTATGTGTTCTAGATGTTCCAGGAGAAAGACGAGACCGCTTGTCTTTCGTGGATGATGCTATGCGTCGGGTTCTACTAGTGGATGCTACCTGGCGAGGAGGCGATCGCGGAACACGAGCCGCAACATCGTTTCTACTCAGAGTCCAGGGTCCAGTAGCCCAAGGGGACATAAGGGGTCAATTATTATGAGATGTTGGTCCCCACATCCTGTACGGATTCATTGGTATAATAGGGAAGGGGGGGATACCGATCCGATCCCCTTCCCTGGTCTGCGACCTTCCGTACGACGAGGCCTCTGATTGTTGATCTGTGTGACGTCGGTGACCGGTACGAGAAGACCGGTGGCCTATGACCGGTGACCGGCGACCGGTATTGGATGACCGGTCACCGGAACGATGTGACCGGTGATCAACCAAAGACCGGTGACCGGCACCGGGCACCCGGTGACCGGTACCGGGTGACCGGCGAATGGTCACCCGACATTGACCTGTGACCGGTGGACCGGTCACCCGACACTGACCGGTGACCGGACCGGTCACCGGTCACCCGAATTGACCGGTGGACCGGTCACCCGACACTGACCGGTGACCGGACCGGTCACCGGTCAGTGACCGGTCAGAAGACATTGACCGGTGACCGGAAGACCGGTCACCCGACACTGACCGGTGACCGGACCGGTCACCGGTCAGTGACCGGTCAGACGACATCTCAGATGTCCGTCTGTCTTCATTACTACCCAAGGTGCGGTGTAGCCCCTCCTCGAGAGTGTGCGACACGCTACTTTGGGAATGTTTGGAGTGGTATACTTCCTTCCTGGTGGAAGGAAGTAACACACTACTGCTCTTTTCGTCTTCTCCCTTCCCGGGAGAGGCGATTTACTCTTGGAGCGTTCACTGGCCCCTACAGGAGGGACCTCAACTATGTCCGGGGAGGCTGGTGCAGGCTCTTGGGGCCCCGGAATGTTCTTGTGAACTAGAGTGGCCTTCTGCTGTATGTTGCCTTAGTCTGAGTACCTGTAAAAGAAAATCCAGAGAAATCAGACGATGAGGGGGATTTAACTATTTTTTTTTTTATTTTTTTTAATTTTTTTTTTCCGCCCTCTATAAGTACGCCTGGAATCAGCAAGATTCCAGGTTTCATTGGTCCAATTTGTACAGATATTGCAGCGACTGTTCCGCTTACACTTGGAACAGGTAAGACAGTCTGAGTGTGTATTCCATGGGGCCTTCTTATGGCCACACTTACCTACAGACTGATTTGCTGGCATTGTTTCTTTTTATCTGAAATAAATATTATCTGAAATAAATATTATTGAAATATCAACCAATAATAATAACAACGTGTAAACTCACCTTTAAAATCTACACGTAGAAAACTCACCTTTTTTTTGGTACGTCGCATACTCTATACATACCCGTTCACCATATACTTTGCGGGCTATCTGCACCACAGTGGTTAGTTTGCTACAGGTAAACAATATACATATATATGTTCTTCCCAAGAGATATTAGAAGCTAGTTCACTTGACAAGCTTTATTGGTCTCAGGAAAGTACAAGAAAAGCATGCGACGCGACACGCGTAGATAATAAAGAAACAATTGAAATAGTAGGAGAATAATATATAAATGAAATATTAATTCTGTAAAATTATGCGCCTGTTAATTGCGGCGCTATCACAGTTGTTCTATGTCGCGTTGTGATGACATAGACGACTTACCGTGTACCTGAAAAGAAACAAGATATATTGTTTACCCTAACCCCTCTAAGGGTAGAGTACACGTGGAGAACTAGAAAAACTCTTCCTAGAACTAAACACTGACGAATAGCGGCATAAAACACATATAGCCGAGACGGACAACTGTAACACAGATGAATTTAGAAGGAGGGAAGTCCGAAGTGTTGTTGAAAACCGCAGCAGACAATTTTCCTCAGGTTACGTTTTTGCGACACAACCACCAGGTATGGCGTCCATGAAAAAGATGAATGTTCGCGCAGGCGCAGAGAGATGCACGGGCGTGACGTGGCTTGTTGACAAATTCTCCACTTTAAACGGGAGAATGTTTTCACATCGAACGGACGAGTTTTTCGACACGAAAAAGGAATAAAGCTATATAATAGTGATGGGTAAATGTATTGCTGCTATTAAAAATCAATTAGTATTCCCTGATCTAACAGTATGGTACAGAGTCCCTTATTATTTTGTTTATTTGTTTTGTTTTGTTGGTTTTAACAGCACTTTGAATATACTACTGGCTATATCATGCTGAGGAAATGGGAGTGAAGTGATCTAAACCAGTTTCAAGAAGAATTGCCAACTCTGTAACAGTTCAACTTTTGCAGCAGAATTTCATAATCAACTATATCAAAGGCTTTCTTAAAGTCAAAGAAAACAATCCCAAAGAACCATTATCCATTCTTGTAGCCAAAGATCTGTGAATTTGTTGAGTTTTGTTAGGCTTATAATGTTTTGTTGCTGAGATAATAAACAGGAAGTTAGGTAGCCTATATCCATTTTAAAAAATTGCACCACGTAATAAAAAAATATGGAAGGAAGCTGAGACTAGCAAAGAAAGTTTCAAATTCTTGCTTTTTAATCAGCACATTGAATCAGAAAAGTTCTGCAGTATTCCAAATACTGTATATCATTCCCTTCTGTCTTGTGCAGTAAGGTGTCATATAATGAACTTTATACTTTAAGGATGTAAAATGGGATTGCTTTTTCACAGTCATTGAGGACATTGTAAAAGAATTTTTTTATATTTTGTATGTAATATGCCCTGTTTGTTGCAATAACTATTAAGGCATCCAGTCTTTAGATACTAGAACTTTAATTCAAGGCCAAGAAAGTGCACTGTTGTATTATGAAAATGATGGTGGGAAACCATTATTATATGACGGCAGTGTTACTTTAGGAATATTTACATCACAATGTGTTTTTGATTGATTCTGTGCCACATTTGTATGCCCCACCATATCACTGGAGGGGAATATAGTGTTCCCTATGTCCTTCCATCCTGTCCCATCAGATTTGTCACAAATTTCATTTCTGCTCAATACCATATACACTTGGTTATAAGTCAAGTCCAATTGCAAACAATATACATGTAGACCCTGATCTGCCATTGCATAATCAGAATCAATGTTGTTTGTTCTACTGATTACTTCTAACTGCATAGACCCAGATCTACTGACGTATTTATGTAATGGCAGATCTGGGCCGGTTCAGTTTGCAGTTGGAGTTGAATGGTAAGCAAGTATATACAGTAACTTCTGAAGGACATCATGGAATGAAATCATATTTATGTTAATGAGGCTGTACATTAAAAATACCTTGATCAAGTTTGATTTTCACTCTTTTTTTAGCAGAATTTTTAGAGTTTTGGCCCCTGTTTGACTTGTAACTTTGCCCTTTCATTTAGTTTTCACTTAATGTCTTTTGAAGGATTTCATGGATTGAAATCCAATTTGATTTGAGGCTTTACATCAAGACCTAGGTCAGTCTGATCTTCACCATTTTCTGGCAGATTTGTATGGAAATGTGGTCTCTGTTTTGACATGCAGACTTTGCCCATCATTTTCTTTCTGCTCAAATAACTTGTTAAGGACTTCATTGATTGAAATCAAATTTGATACATGGCTTTACATTGAGATCTAGGTCAAAATTTGATCTTCACTACATTTTGGCAACATTTTACATTTGTAGTATAGAATGCAAGTTTCTTAAGGTAAATTTTTGCTCACAAACTCACAATATTCATCCAGGGGTCCCTCAAGGCTCTGTTTTAGGCCCTCTCCTCTTTCTTATTTATGTAAATGATCTTCTGTTAAATAATGAATCCACAAATACATTTTTTTTTGCTGCAGATGATATTACCACCTTAAGTTGCAAGACTGTATGGAATATGCACACAATCATAACTGGTTTACTAAAAAAAACCATACATTTTAATATATAAACAATTCTTACATTATCACAAGGAAAAAATCTTAGCACAACAAATATTTTATTGTTAGAAATTGATCTCAAGGACTGAGACTGAAGATGGTCCAAAATTCCGTAAGATTCTTCCTCATACTGAGAGATATCACAGGTATGGATGTACTTAAAATACAAACGGTCCATTTTAACATGAAGGAGTAATTTCCTCCATCAATTCATAGTCATATGGAGATGAAATAGACCTGTGTGGGAAAGGCATAAATAGACATGTTTTTTTTTTTCTTTTCAACTGCATTTATAATGCAAGGAGTGGTTTTAATAAATAATCATGCAACAGGCAGTGACAACATTGCATGAGAAAAAAAATTAAAGATGAATGGTGAAAAAAGATACCCACACCTATCCTCATCTTTGCTACACAAAGGTCGTTGATCCACTTCATTCCACATATACCCTTGGCCTATGTATTATTTCGAGTCAAGGCATGTGTGCATCATGAATGTCACCGTACTGAATACCTGTGTACAATGGTCAGTTTTGCCTTTTCCCATGGGTGGCCACTGTTGACAGGTTTTACAGTACTTTTGTCAACTACATATTTTGTGTGTCATTTTATCCACCAAATTTTATCTAATTTTATTTATTTATTTATTACTTTTTGACAATACACAAATGACAAAAATTCTTAATACAAAAAGTAATATATTTTGGTCAGTTTTAATGTTTTCATTCCCTCAGATAAATTCAAGGAATATCTGGAACAGTTCAGGAAGATTTTCAAGAGATTCAAGGCAAGGACTTTTCAAGAATGAAACCAACTCTTTAAATGCAAGGAGTTTGCAAGGCAACCCCTCTAATTCAAGGATTTTTTTTCAGTTTGTACAAACCATGATTTATCCTTTATGTGACTGTTGTACTTTTTCTCCAGGGAAATAATTTAAAAAATGAAACTTCTTACTGTAACAAACACAAATGTCTCTTTCATCATGCCTATTGATTGATGATAACTTGCAAATAATAACTACAAACAATATAAAACTTAAGAAATATTGATTTTCAGACAATTTTCCACAAAAGATAAAACTAGGGATGGTATGTTAAAATAGCAACTATTGAAACGCAGCATATGTCATTGTTTCCATTTTTCAGATACTTTGCACTATTAAATTAACTTACCTTTCTGGTTCTTAATGACAAGTCTTATTTAGTGTGTCCGAAAATTAGGGTCTGAAAAAAAATTACAAACCACGTCTGTCCAAAAACTTAGGGTGTTTGAACATTTAGAGCAAAGATGGTAATGCCCTATAGCAATAAATATGAAACTTATGAATGACATGATTATGACTGGATTGTGAATGGTAAAGGAAAAATGATTTAAGAGATACTAAATTCAAACATATCAACCAAAAAAAGCATATCTTACTTTTCTGTTGTGGTGAAGCTCCACACAAAAACTGGTAGAAAATGTGGAAGGTTCTTTCTCCCTCTGCTTGGCGAATGGCTCGGGACTTCTCTAACAAATCTTATTTTTGGTCAAGGAGCTGAACTATCCCCTCAAAACATTACAAATATAACAAATGTTTCTATGACAGTGTGTTGATTGCTGTTAAGTTCGTGACTTTTTGACCTTGATATTGGTAGGCTTCTTCCTTATCCCAAGTGCAAACCATCAACAAAGTTTGGTAACTGTAGTTGGTGGAGAACTTGAGTTATTGTGCAGAATCAAAATAGGTAACAGACGGACAAACAACATCAAAACATACTACACCCCACCTAATGGCGAACATATACAAATTCTTAAACTAACAGTGATGCAGAGATGCTGCCAGGATTTTATCTAAAGGGGGGAGCTCCCCCTGGTCGCCAAAATTCAATACTTACCTAACACATAAATATCCGTCTCTTTCTTTCTTCCTGCTCTATTGAAATCAAAATCCTCAAAAGATGTCTCTTCTAGTTGTATAAACATTAATCTGTTGATCATTTCTTAGCTTAATTTGTTCCTTATCTGTGTATGAATATTGTTCTGTCCTCAGAATCCCCTTTCACATATGCATAGCTAGCTAAGCCAGCTTCAACAAGTTGGAAAACTGTTCTTTATTGTTGCTATGTACAATTTTTAACAGATCATAGGTATTGTCTCTTGGATATCTCTGGTCCAAAATAAAAATTTTCACTAACAAAAGCTCTGCCACTTTCTTGAATCAGAGCTTTGCTGACTACTATGCCCGATTTCTTCTCTGTTCCACAATGTGTTGAATTAGGGTTTTAAGTCCATCAGTGCCATAGTCAGCTTGTTCAGACAGAGGCATTTTGATCAAAAATAAATATCCTTACATTTTAATTTCTTTTTAGATTTTTATTTATTTATTCAATTAATCTTAACCCTTAGAGTGCTATATAGTTTTGTAGCACAAGATTCCTCAAGGCAGCATTGTTTGAGAAAAGAAATGAAAATTGCACTCTACTTTTAAACTGCCTGTATTTTAATTAGGCTGAGTATTCTGCCTTTTTGACATTTAATTTTGAAATGCCGCTTAATACGGGGTTGACCAGCATGTCATCTGTTTTTGTCCATACAGCATGTACATCGAACTCGTAATTAACATTTTCGGGTTCAAAATTACTCACTGGTATTTCCAGTAACACTTTCCGGGCTCCAATAATCTCATATACTTCAAAACTGTAAAAATCATTATCATCATTGCTATCATTGGCCAGTATTTGCCAAACATAATCATCATCTGAAGATGAACCATGTTAGGAGTCAGCCATTTTGGACTTTCGATGAGCCGTTACTTTACACAGGCATTTGTAAAACCTCCTTCATGAATGCAAGGTTCAACCTCAACAATGCTTGTTCCAGGGCCCAATGTGCCAATAAAATTTAGTTTAACAACCGTTCATGTCAATCCACATCACTCAGATGTGTAAACAGTTGGCTACCGGAAAAAAGACAGATATTGACAGCGTGACATATGCCGTGACAAGCACTTTAAGGGTTAACAGTTAAATAAAAATTTCATACTGCGCAGAGTACATTTTTATAGGCGCGAATTTAAACTAATTTGCGAGAGATCTCGTGCATCACTACTTTACAAGTACATGAATTCGTACAAATTTTGCGCGATTCGTGCATTCGCACGCCCTGGCAGCATCTCTGGTGATGTAATAATATATTATAATGTGGCTCATATTAATAGAAATTCTTCCCTATCATTATTTTACTCCAAGATGACTAACTATTAGACATTTGACTGGTAATGGCACTATCTTTCTTTATTCAAAACACAGAATTAAAAATGTTACCATAACCAGTCAAATGCTTGTTTTAGAATGGCTGACTGTTAATGACTTAAAAATCATGTGATCGCAACAATGATGACCCAACATGTTTATTGAGTTATATTTTTCAGTTTTGGTAACAACCTTTTTCTAATCTTTTTTTTGTTATGATTGGCTGAAATTCTTGAAATGAACTAGAACAATTTTACTGTAGAGTGCACACTGCATATAGCATGTTAAGTTAGCCTTTACATTTGTTGTGCTGCTTTCATAAGTTGATTGCCATAAGCAACAGCATTTATTGTTCAGCATAGAGTAGAGTATATAAGTGATTCTTCTGCACATGTGTAGAGACACTGCAAACTCTGTCTTAATTAAAAATTTAAACTGTTTTTTTTCCATTACTTATCTTTTAGCTGCAAACCCTCTTTTTTTACACAACCTTAAACACGGTCCACCTCTTAGTTTTTTTCAAAAGTATGGAGAAACGCAGCTGGTAGAACAATTTTATTTATTATAATAAACTTAAAGGCTCAGTAAATCACACTAACCATTAATATTACATGGGTTTTCAAAATGATCAGCTTGGTAGAAATACATATTGATACCTACTGCAATACAATCACAGATATCACAATATGATTTTCAGCTGGCAATACTCAACTCAACTCTTTTTCCCTGCTCTCATCTTTGTCAGTTATAACTTTTGCCATTTTGGCACAAACTGAAGCACAAGGCAAAAAACTAAATGCCTTAAGAAATGAGCATTCTGATTGGTCAGAAACACCATTTCTTCTATGTATCAGCTTTAAATGTCCAATGAGAAATGCCACCTTAAACATGTGGCTATATACAGCATTGTTCTAAGAGATGCCCCAATGGGAAGAAATTCTGCATTTTGCTTTGACAATGGTCTGTGCACAGCCAAAAAAGTATGTATTTTTAACAAGGTATATTTTACACAAAAATGGCTGGATCACATTACCTTGATACCTCAGCTCCCCCTCCAAATTTTTCAACCTATTTACACTGATCTTGAAAATGACCCCTCTTGACCATAAAAAAATCGAAAAGCTGCAAATCTGTGGTAAATTCTCATGCTTGTTAATTTGTCTACAGGATGCATTTCCGACCCTGGGGCTATTTTTCAAATATCCTGAAGTCTGAAATAGTGGGAGTGGCACAGAATTTAATTTTGATCAAAATCGATCACAAAACTATAATCAACTGCTTGGTCATTGCACTTAAATGATACATGCTCAACCAAACTTAATCATTGGAACAGCACTAGAAAATATATACACAAAACTACATACATGTTTTGTTACAAGTTTGCAGAAAGAACGAGTTTGATATGTCATAGGGATACATCAAGGCTGTCATGCTTTGATGCATTCATACACCATATCAAGCAAATTTTTTCTGTCAACTTGGAACAAAACATGAATGCAGTTTTGTATTTATTACATACTCCTTCTGTTAAGCTTTCCAAATATTGTTTACATATACAGTGTGAATGGAATTCAAAGCAAACTGGAACTTATTAAAGTTGGAATTGAATTGACATGTGGACATCAGTAAAAAGATATAAACATTCCAGTCTGAGTATGCAATATGGAAATATGAACTAAACACCTGGATCGAACACCAGATCAATCACATAAGATTAAATAAAGCATACTCTATAACAGTACTATCTCTTCCTTGCCGGGAAGTATTCTGTCATATAAATTTACCAAGTATGTACTAGTCAATCTAAGTAACATAATATCAATCAAAGTAACATAATATCAATGTTCAATTTACATATATTAAAGGATACATGTTTCTATGTTGGCCCCAGAGATATATCCAGATGCATCAAAGTTAATTCTAATAAATTTACCCTGGAAAAGAAGGGAAAAAAAGAAATTAAGTACTCAACAGTCTATGAATAAATTAACCATTTATGAATGATAGTTTTATCAGAAAAGCTGTTTTCTCTAATTAAGTTAGCATCTTTAGCCTTAATCTACATAAATAAATACAGGAACATAACTCTAAAATGCATACTAATAAATATGAGGAATATCAAATCATTAAAACATCAATAAACCTCATTAAATCTTATATTTATGTCAATTACCTTGTCAAAATAAAAGGGTGTAAAAAAAAAACACCTGATAGCGCCATGACGCTCAAATATCTTCATTATATTAACAGCGCTAACAGGAGAAATAAAGCTCGGTAATGGATATCATTTCTATCTCCTTCTTTACAGATGTTCTTTGGGGAACTAATATTATTGTCATATGGTGTTCAATTTTCAATTTACAGTAAAATTTTAAATATCTACAATCAGAGCTCTCTTTAGCTAAGAATATAATATTTGGGGTATTTTATTCCCAAGTTTGGAACTAATAGTTTTATTATTTTTTTAAATCTATGGCCAGGGATATATGTGAACACTTCAAAATACCACACTTATGCTATGAGACTAAGCATTCAACATCAAGATGTTAATCATGCCTTTTTGAATGCATCAAATGGCTTAGTGACCAAGACTAATTCAGGGTGTGTTTAATTATATGGTTCTCTTTGAGTGAGTGTTCTCACAGTGATCATGTACTATCATTTCTGTTTCAATGAAAGTACTAATTCTTCAGCAATGATTTGACTTTGCACATAAAAGCAAAATACAGACTAACGGGTACTCTAAATAAAACAAAGGCAAAGGAACCAAACAAAATCATATTATTATATCCGAAGTTTGTCACAACCTAAGAAATATATTACACAGCAAGAGTCCCTTGAAGGAACTGATGATCTACTGGCTGAAAGGAATTTCTAGGAATTCAAGATAAGACCATTTCTTCCTTTTAATTGCTGAGTGTTGAAACCATGTTTCATATTCTTCAGCGATAACAAGATTTTCAAAATTTGCTGCTGTGGTGGACATACTGGATGTCAGCTTGGCACCATTTTCATTAAGGACCAACAAGGCACCATAATAAGTCTTCTGGTCGAAACCCCATGATATGATTTTCCGTTTTGCAGGAGCAACGAAAACAAGATTTTCAAGATGGATGCCATGGTGGCAATATTTGATATCAGATTGGCACCATTCTATTTAGTACCATCTAGACATCATAAGAAGTCTTTTTGTGAAAGCACAACACCAATATGACCAATCATCTATAAGTAGTGATAACAAGATTTTCAAGATGACCATCATGGCAGTCATATTAGAAGTTGGATTGGCACCATTTTCATTTATGACCAATTAGGCAGTATAAGAAGTTTTTCAGTGAAAACCCCATGCTGATATGACCATTTATTTAGGAGAAATAGTGATAACAAGATTTTCAACATGGACACTGTGGCAGGCATACTGAATGTCTGAATGGCACCTTTAGGACCAACTAGACATTATCAGAAGTTGTTTAGTAAAACCAAATGTTGATACGACCATCCATTCAGGAGAAGTAGTGATAACAATATTTTCAATATGGTCGCCACTGTGGCCATAAGATCCACATCATTTTCATTTCATACAAAGTCTTCTGGTGAAAATCCATTGGCAATATTACTTTTCATTCAGGAGGATTAGCAATAACAAGATTTTCAAGATGGTCACTGTGGCAGCCATATCGGACATCAGATCAGCCCCAGTTTCAGTTAGCACCAAATAAACATCATAAGAAGTATTTTAGTGAAAACCCCATGTTGATGTAATCATCCATTCAGGAGTAGCAATAACAAGATTTTCAAGATGGCTACTGTGGTGGCCATATTGGCCATCAGATTAGCACCAATTTCATTTAGGACCAACGAGACATCATAAGAAGTCTTCTGGTGAAAACCCCATTTCAATATGACTTTCTGTTCAGGAGGAGTAGCAAAAACACATTTTTCAAGATGGCCACATTGGACATCACATCAGCACCATATTCAGTTTTGGATCAAGTAGACGTCACAAGAAGTCTTTTAGTGAAAACCCCATGTTGATATGACTATCCATTCAAGAGAAGTAGTGATAATATTTTCAAGATGACCACTGTGGCAGCCATATTGGATTTCTAAGTGGCACCATTTTCATCTAGGACCAACTAGACCATGTGATGAATGTGTTTGTACAGTTTCATGGCAATCCTCCAACTAGTTTAATAGCAGTAGCGATAACAATCTTGTGTTAGTGGATGGACAGATGGATGGATGACAGACAACGGACCATCACAAAATCTCTTCTGGTCTATGACCAGTAGAGCTAAAAACTGGTAAGGACCTTGCAATCTGTTTCATAATATCCAATATCTGCTACATGCAATTTTGTTATAAATTAAATTTACTTTATGATTTACCTACAATGTCTAGAACCAAATCTTGAAATGGAGAGAAAAAGAGCTTTCAAATGTACATTTACAAATAAATGTTTCTAACTTATAATTCTTTTTCAGTTTTTAATATAACCTTTTGTAAATACTCACAAATCTTGAAGAGTTGTCATTCTTGATGGTTTTGGCATTACCAAATGCTTCCAGAATGGGGTTGGCCTGTAACAGCTGATTCTCAAGCTCTCCCTATGTGAAGATGATTAAGACAGGGTTTTATTTACAGCAAGTGAGTAATAATAATAATAATAATAATAATAGTAATAATAATAATAATAATAATAATAATAATAATAATAACAACAGCAGCACCAACAACAACAACAATAATAATAATAATAATAATAATAATAATAGCAAGAATCATTGTAGATGAAGTTACATTTGAAAGCAGTTCAAACTTTGGCATATTTAAACATATCTTACCATTACACAAATAAACATACCATCATTGACCTGAATATCCAAACATTAATAAATAATTACTCTTCTCTTTGTCCGAATAATAAGTGTAGTAATTAAAATTATAAATTTTCCCAAATATTCTGTCTAGAAAATTAATATCTTTATTGTAAGGATTGTGTTTCAATGCACACGGCAAGTTCAATGCTGATTGGAAACGGTCTAAGTAAACTTGATTTCATTATATCCTTGCTTACCAATAAAGAACACTTTCATTATACAGTGAAACCCCGCTATAACGCGATATTTGGGGTCCATAAAATTCTATCGCGGAAAAAGCGGGGTCGCGTTATTGCGGGGTTTTACTATATTTTACATTTTTCAGAGAACAACGTATACACGTCTAATGTATAGCATGAATAGGGTATCAACACTGTTTACTATCTGATATCAATCCGTCTTTGTTTTCCCACATGACAACCCTTTGATTGAGCCACGAGTTTGATACAGCTGTATTTGTTCAGTGCTAAGTAACAGAGAGTGGTTATTTGAACTCCCTGTGATCTTGCCGCCCAAGCTCAGTCTCTACATTAGCACCCACATATGACAATCTTTGATCTTGCCGCTCAAGCTCAGTCTCTACATAAGCACCCGCATTGTCTGGTGCTTGGTTGTGTATGCAGTTAAAGAAGAAACATAAGTCGGCTATTGTTTGCGCAATGATTGTATACAGGATGAATTGAAGTCCAGCGCACGTGTTGGCGGCTTACGTTTTTTGATGTTTATTAAATCGTGAGAATCTTTTATCAACCACCACATTGTGTGATGCTCAGTTGTGTATGCAGTTAAAGAAGAAAAACATGTCGGTTATTGTTTGAGCAATGATTGTATACATAATGAATTGAAGACAAACACAGAGAAGACTTACTGGCTTTACTCATGGATCAGTAATAAATAGCATTTCCGAAAATGTTTATTTTGGCATAACACTTCAAGAAATTGGTGAAATTGTTAAATTTCAGAAGCCACGCCACGATCGAATTCATACGTGATCTCTTCCCCAAAATTATAATAAACGTTTTATACACTATTTCTCGTACTTAAAATAAATTTTTTTTTCCGTGTACAAGAAAAATACATGTACATGTATATAAAATTTCAGGAACCACGCCACAAACTTATTATACTCGAATTCATACGCGATCTCTTCCCCAAAATGATACTGTAATATACACATTTTATACACTATTTCTCGTACTTTGCACACACAAAAAAAATGTTCATGTGCGAATGAATATGAAATTTTGGGAGCCACGCCACGATCGCGTTATATCCGAATTCGCGTTACAGCGGGGCGCGTTATAGCGGGGTTTCACTGTAATATTACAGTGTTTTCTTTTACAAATAAAGAATTCTGGTTCATTATGGTGCTTGTTTTTCCTTTCTGTTTGTAATGACAATCTTTTCATCATGTACATGTACTTCGATTGTTCATAAGTCTTGCTAGAAACTTTTTTACAAATGTGACCCAGTTCTAATATCAATATTGTTTCATAATGTAAAGATTGTCTTTTAGAACAGAACGTGTCCCAGAAATAATATACATCTTTTCATATTATCTTATCTCTGAAAATCTTAAAGATAATCTATGTGCTCCTTCAAAAATGCTTGAAGCGATCTAGACACTACAATTCTAATTAAGGCAATCATTCCCCTTAATATGTTTCCTTTACTAGAAAAAGGAAAACAATGGAAATAACCTGCATACCTGATTCAACACTTTATATCACACAAGTAAATTAACTTTAATGATAACAGGATTCAATGTGCATGACTGCTTTATCTCTCTTTGTACATGCTCCAGGGGTAAAAATAATAGCCTGCAATCACATGTTGGCTTGATGTAGTGCTGATGACCATTCAATGTACAGTTATCAAAGTGATTCATTAATTAATTCCACCAACTGTCTCAAGATGAAAGATTGTTTATCTTTTATCATTACCTTTGACAAGCTCTTTGTTTAGGGAACTACTTGATCATGAGTTGTGGAATGTGTCAGCTGTTTTTATTGCTGTCTATTAACAACACCTTCAGTTAATCCACATGATATTTAGGGTACTTGAAGCAGTTTCACAGCCTAATGGTCAACTACTCAATAACCAGATTTTTGGGTACAGGTAAAACATTCCTTAGTTTGTTTGAACTTTGAATTTTGTTCTTTTTTTCAACAGTTTTAGAAAAACTTCCTTATTGTCTGGAAATTTTCTGTACTATTTAAATTTATTAAAAAATTGTAAAATATGGAGTCACAAAAGATGGAGGGTCCAATTATTTAGGTTAATTATGGTACAAATAATGTATGTCCCTTACAAATAGCTTTGAATTATCTCTTATCTACATTCTTTGAATGTGATATGGTTTAAATAAAGGCTGAAACTGCACTAAGTACATGAATAAGGAAAAAAAAAAAAAAAGAGTTTCACAATATGATCTAACCCATCTCCAGAAAATACTTTACTTTCATGATAAAAGTACAGTGTTGAAATATACCCAATACTGAGACCTTTTATAAGTTCAAGTAAAGTTCACAAGTATAAGGCAAAAAAAAAAATTCTCCTAACTTTGCTATTCAAGCTAAACCACAATGGAAAAACTCTCATCCATGAAAGATGTACCATCCTCACGTTCTAAAAAGGTTTGGAACATGCACATAAACCCAGCCTGAATCCACGTCTCAGGTCCATGCACAACAGTGCCCCATTCTTTTCTAGGGCATTTACTAATGAAGGACATCAGAGTGGGGTGGGAGGAGGGCCTCTAATAGTGACAGGTAAGTGTTACATCATTAAAATTACTTTTACCCCCCCCCCCAATACCTTTTAATATCAGTAATATGTTATCTGTCGTTATTGTAAAACTGAATTTGTCAGGAGGGAGGCTGATGACCTCAACTGAACAAAATTACTCACCTTAAGGAGAAGCATCCACTGCTCCTAAAGAACATTAAGTTGGGTCAATGTATGTGCTGCAACTATGAGACCAAGGAAAATATACTTTGGCCCTGGTTTGACAAGGAACGAAGGTAAAAGGAGAAGGCAGTATGTGATTGCCAAAATGCAGCCTTCATAATGTCCTCCAAGGGTGAATGATAGAGATAGACCCAAGAAGTGGCTATCGCCCTTACTTCATGGGCTTTAATTCTCATAAATGAAAGGTCTCTCTCGGTGACTGACCGATAAGCTTTCATGATAGTGAGTAAAATCTATCTAGGGATGCTGAAATATCAACTGAGCACTTAACAGGAAGAAAAAGCCATTTCCTATCTTTCTTTCTCCTTTTTGAAGATGTCAAGTGCCCTATATGGGCAAAGGAGTTTATTCTGATCATCCAAAGTACCGATGCGACTGCGACTGGGGAGCTCTATCGGAAATGGCAGTACTGAGGGAAGTTGTTTTTTTGCAAGAAAACCTGGCTGATATAAAAGGGAAACCAAGTTCTAATTTCCAGTGAACCATAAACATCCCTCCTCTATTGAGAGGACATATAGATTGCTTCTTCTACATGCTGAAGCTAGAGCTAGAAGAAAACTAGTTTTATGTCTAAGATTTTCAAAAGAAAACTCACGCAAAGGTTCATAAGGGGGTTGTGTCAAGGTCCATAAAACACATGAGAGATTCTATCTTGGCATCATGGAGTGAGACACCGGTCTCTAAATTCAAACAGAAAGGTAATCCCAGATTTTATCAACATCAAAGAAAATCAAAACTGTATCCCTGTCCATGTCAAGAACAACTCATCACTGAAGCAGATGAATGAACCTATGACTAATTTCCAACTCTACAAATACTCATCGCAACATGGGTACGTGTCCAAAATCACTACTTCACATGAAAATAAAGTTACATGTACTGTATTCCCATCAACAAATATCATTATATCTCAGGGCAGTGGATGCTTTGCTTGGACTTCTAACGGATTTCTTGAACTGTGCTATGACTTAAACAATAGATCTAACACCAGCATTGTGTCACCACAGCCATCCTCAGCTTGGCCCATAACCTCCACTGCTGTCAATGCCTACCAAGCAAGGCCATAATTAAGTACAAACTCACTTGCTCAAGTAGACACAAGCTACACAGGGCCTAATTACTTAACACCTCCATATCCACTAATCCTGGTAGACCCAGATACACTTCATCAAATTGTAGAAGACAATGCCACTAATCAAGATAATAAAAATGCAAGTACATGTAGTGCTAGCCAAGCAAGACCCCACTTCTTTACAACTTCACCTTCACAGGCAGGCAGGCACAAGCCACACAGTGCCTAAATATATAACACCTCAGACACCTGAATCTCTCTAAGCCCAGGTAGACCCAGATATACTTCATCAAAGTGTAGAAGACAATGACACTAATTATGATGAGACTTCTTTCAAACACAATGCAAGTCGCAGTTCACAGTGCCCTGGAAAATTATTTTCTAAGTGACTTGATAGTTATGATATGATCAGGGATATTATTCTATGTGTGCACATATGTGAGTGTGTGCACACACACATATATATATATATATATATATCAAGGCAATCCTGAAAGTAGTTTATGAGTAGTAGTGATAACAAAATTGTGCTAACGGACGGACATTGAATTTTGAATGACAATTCAGCACCATTTTCATCTAGGACAACGTAGATATGATAAGGAGTCTTTTAGAGAAAAACTGATGATGAATATGCCCATCCATTCTGGAGGAGTAGCAATAACAAGATTTTCAAGATGGCTGCCATGGCAGCCATATTGGATGTCAGAATGGCACCATTTTAATTTAGCACAAACAATACACCATAAGAAGTCTTCTTGTGAAAACCGCATGTTTATATGACCATCAATTCCGGTGGAACAGTGATAAGATTTTCAAGATGATTGCCATGGTGGCGAAATTAGATCTGCCCCCTTTTCATTTAGGACCAACTAGACATCATATGAACTCTTTTAGTGAAAACCCCAAATCAATATACCTTTCTGTTCAGGAGTTGCAATAAGAAGATGTTTAAGATCACTGCCGTGGCATAATGGACTTCAGATTGGCAGCATTTTTGTTTATGACCAACGAGACATCATAAGAAGTCTTTTAGTAAAAACCACATGCTGATATGACTATCCATGTACGAGGAGTAGCAATAACAAGATTTTCAAGATGGCTGATATGACGGCCACATCATTGGACCTCAGATCGGCACCATTTTCATTTAGGCCCAAGTAGATGTCATAACAAGTCTTTTAGTGAAAACCCCATGTTGATATGACCATCCATTTAGGAGGAGTAGCAATAACAAGACTTTCAAGATGTCTGCCATGATGGCCATATTGGATGTGAAATCGGCACCATTTGCATTTAGGACCAAGTAGACATCATTAAGAGGTCTTTTAGTGAAAACCCATGTTGATATGACCATTCATTCAGGAGAAGTGGCCATAACAAGATTTTCAAGATGGCTGCCATGGTGGTCTTACTGGATGTCAGATCTGCACCATTTTCATTTAGAACTAGATATCATAAGAATTCCTTAAGTGAAAACCCCATGTTGATATGACCATCCATTCAGGAGGAGTAGCAATAACAAGATTTTCAAGATGGCTGCCATGGCAGTCATACTGGACCCCAGATCAACACCATTTTCATTTAGGACTAACTAGACATGATAAGAAGTCTTTCAGTGAAAACCCCACCTTGATATGACCGACCATCTATTCAGGAGTAGTAGCAACAAGATTTTCAAGATGGTTGCCATGGTGGCCATATTGGACCTCAGATCAGCACCATTTCATTTAAGATCAAGTAGACATCATAAGAAGTCTTTTAGTGAAACCCCCATATTGACATGACCATTCATTCAGGAGTAGCGATAACAAGATTTTCAAGATGGCTGTTGTGGTGGCCATATTGGATGTGAGATCGGCACCATTTGCATTTAGGACCAAGAAGACATCATAAGAGGTCTTTTAGTGAAAATGCCATGTTGATATGACCATTCATTCAGGAGGAGGAGCAATAACAAGATTTTCAAGATGGCTGCATTGGTGGCCATATTGGATGTCAGATTGGCACCATTTTCATTTAGGACCAACTAGACATCATAGCTGCCATGGCGGTCTTATTGGATGTCAGATCTGCACCATTTTCATTTAGAACTAGATATCATAAGAATTCCTTAAGTGAAAACCCCATGTTGATATGACCAACCATTCAGGAGGAGTAGCAATAACAAGATTTTCAAGATGGCTGCCATGGCAGCCATACTGGACCCCAGATCAGCACCATTTTCATTTAGGACTAACTCGACATCATAAGAAGTCTTTTAGTGAAAACCCCATGTTGATATGACCATCCATTCAGGAGGAGTAGCTATAACAAGATTTTCTTTCTTGGATGTCCGAGCAGCACCATGTCCATCTAGGACCAACTAGACCATGGGATGAATGTGTGTGTGAAGTTTTATGGCAACCTCCAAGTAGTTTAGGAGAAGCAGCAAGAACAAACTTGTGCTAATGGACATATGGACCACAGACGACGGACAGACGACTGACAACGGACAACAGACCATCCCATAAGCTCTTCTGGTCTATGACCAGTAGAGTTTAAAAAACAAATCCTCAAAGTGAAAACATATGAATGGATAATTTTGACGACCTGTTAGAAATTTAACAAATTCCTACAAGTCCCGAATAAATGGGGTGGGGGTGGGGGCAGGTGGCTCACTGTGCATAAAACACTGCCAAATTATCACTGTACTATCAAAATAAACTTTTTGCTAATTAAAGACTGTGTGGTAATGTTTTGCTAATAAAGAAATATGAATATCTGGTCCTGATACAGTGAACCATCACTGGAATATTTTATCTTTCAGCGAGCACTTTTCTTCCATGTTTTGACGAAAGATGTCATCTGGAAAAGAATGAGGTGCTATTGTGCATGGGCCTATGATGTGGAGTCAGGATGGGTCAATGTACATGTTCTAAAACTATTTAGAAATAAGAGGATGGTACATCTCTCACGGACAAGGGTTCTTCCATTGTGGAAAGAGTAAGCTATACAATAGTGACAGGTAACATATTACTCATATTAAATACAAGTTTTATAAATGTTTTAAAAAATTGTGGTCTTGTTTTTCAAAGGAAAACCCCTCCTGTAAACAAACATGTTTTCTTTCCTCTGAAATACAGAAATTATTGTCTATTATAAGACCCCCACCCCACCCCACTACCACAGACAGGCTATAAATTGTCTGATATAAATTTCACAACACATATTCTCCATACTGAAGATGCTAACATACAAATATCAAAAGTCAATACTGAAAAGCCAGTCAATGTCGAAGAGCAAACAATACATACAGACACTGGCACACATATACATACATATGAACAAACATCCTCGTACTGTCCAAGGACAGACAAGTACTTACGAGGTTAATCTCCCTGCTCTATATATTGAGAATTGGAGTCCCAGTAAGAAAGAACAGAAATGTTAGCATTAGCAACAATTACAACAATTATAAAATATCATTATTGGCACACTAAGCAATCTGTATCACAACGATTTTGCAAATTTCCCAGCATCACTTATAATCACTTCCTATAATAATTACTCAGAAACACACTATTATACCAAAAAACTCTAATATGCTTTACTTATTTTATTTCATGTTAACAATGGCATTAAAAATTACAGAAATTTGGAATGCATGTGTTTTGCCACAGTTGCTATAATGCCATTATGCAAATCATTTTTTCTTGCCACTGATTTAAACTTTATAATCATACATTCATTTTATCACAGCCATATCCTTACGTATTTTTTAGCCGTCATAATCTGTATTCTTTGAATTCCTTTAATTATAATGAAAACAACTAAGAAATTAACAATTAATCTTACTCTAAAAATGGAAATACATGTATATGAATCAGAATTTAACTTTTTACTACACAACACTTCTGTAAATATTTATTGTACAAAGTTATAATTTAATTAGTAAGATTTTATGAAACTTTAGAAAAGGAGATTAATTCTCTTTAAAAAAACATGGAATTGAGATTCAATGTACATATATAAACAAAAGAAACTTTTAACACAGCCAAACTAATTAGGTAGCTCTGCAAAAGTTAGCAAATATAATAGTCATACCAAGCTGAAAGCCACAACCCGATGTATCAGGATAATCTACATGTCTAGACCAAGTCCAATATTGAGCTCATTCTAACTCATTCTCTCCAACATGCAAAACTTTAAAGCAGTCAGTGAAGTCACTCTTTTCCAGATTATACACATGCAATGCTTTTTTCAAATTTGCTTCTTGCTATTGTGCACAAGGAGCTACTGTTAAGCCAAGATAGCATCATGCTGACCCAGCCAAGGGTAAATGACCTAATTAAATTACTTGCTGGTTCAATTGAAATTTAAATTACCTAGGCATAGAAGTGTTGGGACATCAGTTTAAATTAAAACCTTTATGTTCGGCTAATCAGAAATGATCAAACATCAAATTTAATTAATTGGAGATATGATCTATAGCTGTCATGGAAAATTACATCTACGAGTACTTGGAAATAATACTGTATTCTACAACCACTTTTCAGGGGTAGAAAAATATATATTTTGGGAGACCAGGGCAACTGAAAATTAATGCCAGGCAACCAATTTTCCCAATGTGAAAGCCTGGTCGGGCAACCCCCAAAAAAATATTAAGATATGATCATGTTAAAAATTAAAATGGAATTATACATTTTTTCCAGCGACAAACATTTGGTGATTAAATTGTCCCTCTGGGGACCTGCATCAGGGTGTCCAAATTATCTCCTTATAATTCAATAATTAAGCAGTCGAGTGTTGGGTGATTTCCGTTGGAAAGAGGCCACACTAATCCAAATGTTCAGCTACTCATTATCTGATTAAGTAATCGCAATCCATACTACCAGCCCCTCACGGTGAACATTAAAAAAAAAAAAACTAGTCTTGCGAAGGTTCAACTTTTGTGAACACACCAATATATGGTAACAGTAACTTTCATCTCCGAATCGGCAGACTGATCTAGTATTATGTTTTCTCACTGGTTTGTTGAAGAAATGGGCACTCGCTCTAGAGCATGTGACAGTAGTTTCTGTTGGCTAACTTCAGCTAAAAGAATTCAGTAAGTATAAAGAATCAAACCAATCACAACTGCTGTTACATACTGCATTGACTTGAGGGGTAATCGATAAACCAAAATCCCATGTGGAAAGTTTATATTTGGCTCACAGTTTAGACACAGGATTAATAATATCGGATTAATGATAACGCAAACTGAAATGATGTAAACTCTGATAAATACAAAACATGGATAAGTTTCTGGTCAGTCCCGGTCAACTAGCAGAAATCTGATGGACAACAAGACACCATCAAAAAAAAAAAGAAAAGGAAATTACCTTTAATTTGCTGATCTCAAACAAATTAAAAAAGTATTAAAATGTCTGACACTTTCCAGTAGCATGACTGATGGTGAGTTACAAGTACTGTATGCAGTTAGGGCTGATTATATATGTATGACAAAATTGTTAAATAATTTTTTATTAGAGCAATCTTGAAGGCAACTGCAGCAATTTACCGGGCCAAAATAAAAATCTGCTGGGCAACTGGGATTGGCACAGTTGGTTGCCCAGGGACAACCATGGATTTGCAAATTTTTCTGCCCCTGCACTTTTCTACTTTTTCATATGATTTTAGGTGCACAAGTGCCAGAAACCCACGTTTTGAGTCTTTTATTTTCAATTACCGTGATCAGTATGTAAGTAGATGGTAATCAAAAATAAAGAATTAAAATGGTAGGTCTCTATCTCTGTTATATTGGCAGAAACAAGCATAAATGTGCTTGTAGAAATACAGTTATTATTTTTTATTTTGTTAAAGTCAATTAAGTAGTATCAAAAGAAACAGTTCCAAGTGCCAGATCACTAACATCTGGCAACTCTACTGCAAATGCAGTGCCCACAAATAGCATATCTAGGACTTGCAGAGCTATGGTAACATCAGCTATTAAAATCATATATCTATAACAAAACCCTAGTTAGGAACAAACTCAACATACAAATTTCTTTAATCAAAGCACAATTATCTCTACTCATGAATCACAAAATTTTCATGTTTTTTTCTTCTTCTCTCTCCCTGACCTGAATGCCCCCATCAAACTGCACAAAACATGCCTACTAAACTGAATGAACAAATCTACATCATTCAAGCAAACTTTCAGATCTGAACAGGATGCAATTTAATAAAGAACATATCACACTTAACTCTAATACCATTATAAAAGGATCCTTAATTGTAACCTAATTATTCAAGCATCCTTAGCTGTAACTTAATTTTGAATTAAAGAATGGAAAAAAGCCGAATAAAAAGCAAATCAAAATGGCAGATGGCAGTGTAGTTTTTAAGAGGGGGGGGGGACTGTAGCAAAGGAGGCAGACTATGAAAATTACAAACCCAAATACATTAAACTCCAGCAAAACAAGTTACCACCAACAAAAATAATAATAATAGAACAACGTCTAGTTACAAGTAATGCACTATGTCTCAAATACATTATGAATTTATCTAACCTATACAGCTGACAACACTAGAGGTCTGAAAAGCAATATACAATACTCAAAACAGGTGGTGTTCTCAGAGAAGGGTAGAGCTGCATGTCTGTGGTTAGAGTCTGACTATACTTGTCAAAGTCAAATGTTAGTGAAGAAAGCCAAGATGCTATCTTGCAAGACATGTGAATTAACTAGAATATAACCAACTTTTAAGGAAGCTCATTGGTTTGAGAAGAGATGTACCATATATACTCATATACAATTTGAATCCAACTGCAAACTGCATAGACCCACATATGCCATTACATAATGCACCAGCAGGTCAGGGTCTATTATTATTTGTCAGTTGGACCTGACTTATAAGTGATTATATATGGTATGTATAAGCTAGAAATGTGTCTGTAAGATGTGTCGGATACCCATACTAATATAATGTAACTCAAGGGCAAAGTTCTAAGTTAAATAGGGTCCATAACACCATACAATTTATTTGGAAAATGGTGAAAATCAAACTTGACATACAGTGTGGATATTCTTACTGTAAAGCCTGGTACCTTTGTTTCGTTTCAATCCATTAAATCCTTCAAAAATTATTGAATAGGAATGAAATTTGTGATGGATATAACATGATGTGACAAACATCGGTAACACTATACATACACGCCCCCCCCCCTCCATTGATATGATGAGTGCATAAAAATATTCTCTCCTTTTATCTGTAAGGCCATACATAAGAATATTAACATGTTCACAAGTTTTCATATACAAAATCCTAAATATCAATGCATACTAGCATATGATGATCCTGTATATTTTTTTAAAAAAAATGTATTTTGTTTTCATTAATATTAAAGAAAGGATATGTAATTGAGCTTCAGATTATTTCAGTTACCAGTATGCCAACTACTGAAATATAAGACTTTGTCTTTTTATCATATTTTTTGTACTGTAACACAACCGATATTTCATGATTAGACTCCTTTTAAAAACAAAGAGCAACACTAACAAAGTAGGTATGGATTCTAAAAACTGTCAAACTATCCCACTGAATTCTGCAAGGACCTGTATTTAATAACATATCAAACAGATGAATTACTTACTGTTTAAGCAAAAGTTTTGCTATTTTTAAGTCTGTGGTGTAAGACCTGATGATGTCACTCAAAATTGGTCACAAATACGTGCTAGGTTTTTCTCTGGTTACCCCTATTTCCTTCACTTAGAACTAAAGTTACAATTTAATGTGCAGCCTTGGAAAAATGTAAATATAGAACCTCAATGACTGTTTAATGGAAGTAAAACTAACAAGTGAAGACTAAATGCAAAGACTTAATACACCTGCCATTATGTTTTAACATGGCCAACCACAGCTTTATAACATTTTAAGTTGCAGACAATTTATATAGCTGATAAATCAGTGAAAAATAGCAGTGACCTTGTCTTTGATGCACAGGTTAAATTAATAATCGGTAAAACTGAATCCTAGCCGTTTGCAACTCAACAGGTATGATATAAGTAATGAAGTCAACAGTTATCAAACCTCTATCACATATCTGCAAGTCCTTGATAATGCCAACTTAATACAGAGATGATAATGTTGATAATTTATCTCAATGAGCATTTGAGGAGGACATGTTATCACACTGTACACTGTATTATACTGAAGCTGAGGACAATATATTGTAAACCAGACACTATTAAATGTGCTGGTAATTCATGTTTTGCATTTGTAATAGCAGAAAGGAAACCATAAATTTTGATAGCAGTTATGATGCTTGAATCTGTTATCAGTAACAACAGTATATTTCTACAAAATGAATGGTTGTAAAATTGTATGGAGTTACCTTTGCAGAAGTACAAAATTATTGGCTTAGAGCATTCAGACCTACAAATAATCTTTTAGGTGAGCATGCATCCTTAACTCTTTTTCTGCAACTATATTGATACTGTACTACCCCAAATTTTTTAAAATCACAACTGTATTGATACTGTACTACCCACAAAAAATATTACTCACAACTGTATTGATACTGTACTACCAACAAAAAATTGTACTCACAACTGTATTGATACTGTACTACCCACAAACAATTGTACTCACAACTGTATTGATACTGTACTACCGACAAATAATTGTACTCACAACTGTATTGATACTGTACTACCCCAAAAAATTGTACTCACAACTGTATTGATACTGTACTACCCACAAAAAAATTGTACTCACAACTGTATTGATACTGTACTACCCACAAAAAATTGTACTCACAACTGTATTGATACTGTACTACCCCCAAAAATTGTACTCAGAACTGTATTGATACTGTACTACCCCAAAAAAAATTTCTCACAACTGTATTGATACTGTACTACCCACAAACAATTGTACTCACAACTGTATTGATACTGTACTACCCACAAAAAATTGTACTCACAACTGTATTGATACTGTACTACCCCAAAAAATTGTACTCACAACTGTATTGATACTGAACTACCCCCAAAAATTGTACTCACAACTATATTGATACTGTACTACCCACACAAAATTCCTACCACAAGAAACTAGAAGCAGATATATGCACAAACAGAAACCAGAGTTGCAAGCCATCACAAATATCTAAGGCTGCAACGTTTACATGAGTAAATGGCTTAGTTTAGTTTACTGCCTGTAAACAGTTATAAATTGGTAACCATATAAATAAACATGCACATGGATCTACCTGTATATACATTCAATGATTTTGAATGTCTTGTATAATCAAGGAAATTGTTCCAGCATATTATGTTACTTGCATCCATTTTAATGTTGTATAACCATATTATCATTTTTAAATCAGTGTTCTCCTTAAATCTGAATCTACCTTAAAAATTCAGACAAACCACGTGTCTGTTACAGGGTCAGTGAATAATTAAAGTTTGTTTGAGATCTCCCACAAGTGTACATATGGTGTTATCTGATGCACATCTCCAGGCAGTATATCTGGCTGCATTATAAATTTGTTTCATTGTGTATAAATATGTAACAGTACGAAACAATATTATGACAATTCTAAAGATGTTTTACCTAAATTGTTAGATATATTCAACAAAGACAGGTCTTAAATACTGAATCATGTTATAATAAAGAGGTAAAATATGAAAAAATGAAACAGTCGCAAGTGAGACATGGCATGCACATTATCAATGGCTTACATATAAATACCCATCAGCTGTAAGCCTTAATGCACATATTGGAGAAAAGGTTGAGTTTCAAATTGGTTCATAAATTGGCATCATTTTGGTTACTGCATACTTAGTACATGTTGCAGGCTTACAAATATACACACATGTGTGTGTGTGGGTGGGTGGGTGGGTGGGTGGTGGGGTTGCCACCCCAATCCCATATGAAACTTGTGTTGTCATCTACTTGATCTCGATTCATACCAACATAATCTTCAGCCATCAATCACATTAAGCAGAATTCAGGTTACAAGCAAAATTCCATGTTACCAAAACAATGTAACTCTGACCTGCCACCCCCATCCTTGGGCTGCAGCATCCAGGATCAAAAACCTTTGTTGCCACCTGATCATCTTTGTGAAACATCATACCAAATATATGTCTGATTATGCTCTCTTAATCATGTATAGAGAGTTTAGGTTGCAACGAAAATCAGGTGATGGACAAAAGACATCAATTCCAGATAAAACTTAAAATGCAAGAATTTGAACACTACCATGATTCTGTTATGGATTTACCTCTGTGTTAATTATTGTATCTTGTATAAAGAAAGAACAATTATTATCTTCTTGTATATTCTGTGACCCTTCCAGTAAATCCAAGAATCAAGTCAAAAGTATCTAGCACTATTCTTTTATTCCCTCATAAGGTGTATGCCTTAAAATGTTGGTAGCAACTGGAGTGTACACGATTTTTTTGTTTTGGTGTGAGGCGACTAAAAATTGAAATTTAACCCTGACAGGTATTAAATCTTGTCAAATTACTGAGGTTACGTATATGGGAAAATTTCTAGCTGAGAATAAGATCTTAAGATAAGACATGTATAAGAAGATATATACTGATATTTCATTCGGTATGGATAAGCTTGTGCAATTTTGAATAAATATTCTAATCGCAACTTTTGGACACTTTTCATGCATGTTACAGATAATAACCACCTTTCATTATAGGCATTTAATAATTGATGAATTTTAGACCTCTTGCGTCTGTTTTTAGTTACAATTCCTAGAAGGATCAGAAATTAATTCATCTTCTGGAGATATAGTGGTGTTATAATATGAGTGTACAATATACTTGAGTGTCTTACACTTGGTAGCAAGTGCTGTGCACTGACTAGCAACTACAGGGTACAAATCGTAACGATTTTGCCATCGAAGAAGCTAAGGATGTATGATTGTCTTACTCTCTTATTGCTACCAACAATCAGGCATACCCCCTCCGAGGGAGTGTATTCTTAGTAGTAGTAGTATGACTATCATTAAACTAATTAGTGCAGGTAGTAGTACAACATTTAGTCGTCACCACAGAGTAGTTAATCAAGTATTCAAGAGAATATAGTCGACTTGGTTCAAGTTTTGGCACTCTGACCGGAAGTGTGTTCAATCCAGAATAGACCAGTTTCACAGTACTTGAAAATAATGATCTCACGTTATCTCGCGATTCCAAAACGAGGCGCTCATTGCTGGGAGATTTACAACCGTCAAACAATTAAAAGAAATCTTAACCATGATAGTGTCAGCAGACAAAAGGCCATGCTAGTGTCATATACCTATGCTTTAATTTGCAGGAAAAAGGATGCTTCCTAATTAAAAAAAGATTCTAAGTGTGATGCTGACATCCAACATTTCATGATCTGTTGTAGTTTTCAGAAAACGATGAATGGACCGGAGATTTTAAAAAATGACCATAAACTAATTTTCATCAGATTTATAACTATTTGGTAAAGAAAACAAAAAAGTTCAGCTCCTCAGTGATGGAAGGAACAAATTATTAAAAAAGAATATCCATATGCAGTTTTTGCTAAAGCGCATGTCAGTGACATTAAAGTTTCAAGGAACAGAGACCTTATTTGTGTATGTGCAAAATGATTACATCCATGAAAAAAGTAAAATACCAAAACCAAAGAATAATGTTATTTTAAATTAAAATTGTCCCTGTTTAGATAATCATCAGACTCTGATCCAGGATTCTGAAAAGGGGTTTAGGTATACATTTTCAGGGTTTGAAAGTAACATTAGTCCATTAGGCAGAGACCAGTAGTTTTCACCAAAGGCTAAAAACTGTACAAAAGTACTAGTCCAATGAGACTAATAAAATTCTCAAGTGTACAAACAGTATTTATAAATTTTCGGCAAATTTTTACTAAATATTTGAGTCATATTCAATTTCTATGGGATTTATTTTAAATTTAAAGTTCAACAGAAAGGGGAGGGGGGTCTATTGCTTTCTGAACCTGCAAGGATAGTGATTGTTTCCCCACTGATTGTAGTTGCAGTTTATTTAAACTATATACCTCTAAACATGATTTGATAGCTATTATTATCAATGTATATACCACTAAACATGATTTGACAAATATTGTTAAAACTTAAAAAGAACTTATTCAAATTGGTTCAGTGCAACATAAGATAAAATACATTCTTAACAAAACTTAAGTATAAAACTAATTTCTAAGAGATATTTTTTATTTATTTGGCTGCATGTGCGTGTTGTCAATTTTTAAAAAAAAACAAAAAAAAACATTAGAGAATGGGTTGATTATTACCGTATTATAGATCTGTATATTCTGAATACTCATGACAAATATTTGTTTATCAACACTGTAAGTACATGTACTTGATGTCATGATATTAGTAAGACTTTCCAACACCTATCTCCACTTCCAGGTCAAAATAAACAACATTCACCCAGCAGTGATAGCCTCGGTTTGATTTGTATTGATCGATATCAGGAACAGCAACTCTTCCAACATACATATTGCAAAATGGGTCTATTAATAAAAAAGAAGCATGGGTTTGTTCACATGTGGAATAGGACATGTAGGAACAAAGATAGTGACTTCAAGTCCACCATGTTGCTTCAGTACATAAATTAAAACTAAGTGTAGCAACTCTGTGTTCACCATCTTGCTTCTGTAAAACCAGTATAAACAATGGTTACAATTTGGTTGGATCGATGAGATCACATGACCACAACAAAGGTCACCAAACACCCCCAAAAATTAAACACGTTTCTGGTCAGAGCACCAATGAAACACTGACTTAAATAACTTCTTCACCTCTGGTACAGTTAAGACTACTGCCATTGAAAACTTGTTAAATTCTGTCTTATAGATGTTTCACTCAAAATAGACCTATTGCTCCCAATTGGCAATTTGAAATGTTACAAACTTTAAGTCTCAAGTGAGAATGTCTGGGCCACATGACTGTATTTTGACTTCTGAAGCATCAATGGTCCAAAACATATGCATCTACCTTTAGTTGATTGTTTCAATTCCACACAATTAAAATACTGTGAATTCATTCAATTTCTTGGGTATCAATTTTTGTGGTTTTGGAAATACATTTTTGTCATTACTTAAATTCAAGGATTGGGAAAGGGCCCTCACAGAAAGATCATTGTTTGTCTGTTCTTTTAATTTGCCATTTTAAGCAACCACGAAATCCACGAAAATTGATACCCCATAAATAACAGTAAATTTACTGTTAAAAAAACAAACAAAAAAACATTTGTATGGGTTCATAGGCACGAGATCAAAACATGCAATCTTGAAAGTAATGTCAGAATATGTGTCTCTTACAATGGAAATCACCTATCCATCTCATGTGTCACTAGATGGCATGAGTGTACGATAAGATTTATAGATTGGTTCTGTTTCAGTAGACTTTGCTCATGTGTGAAACTTGTGACACTGCGAACCAAAAAGGTCCAAAATACATATATTGGCATTTCTTGGAGTAAGGTATGGTTGAGTTCCATTGAACTCCATTTTCTTCTTGCAGATTAGATCATTTCTATCAAGCCATGTGTAAATCTATTTCACAGAAAAGGACCTGGAATATGTCAAGACACTTTCTAAACTCAAACTGTCGACTATTGAACATAAAAAAACAAGTTAACAGTTAACCAGGATCTATTCTAGTACTGAAATGTTTGGGGATCCCCCACCCACCCCCAATTTAAAACATGATTCATTTGAAGGGACAAACGCTCTAGTGACCTAAAAGAACTACCAGGAATTCAAGACAAGACCATTTCTTCTTTTTAACTGCCGAGTGCTGAAACCATCTCTGATATTCTTGAGTGACAAGATTTTCAAATAGGTCACTGTGGTGACCATATTGGATGTAAGATCAGCACAATTTTCATTTAGGACAAACTAGACATCATTAGAAGAATTTTTGGTGAAAACACCATGCCAATATGACCATCCATTCAGGAAGAGTAGTGCTAGAAGATTTTCAAGATGGCCACTGTGGCAGTCATATTTGATATAAGATTGGCACCATTGATATTTAGGACCAAGTAGATATCATAGGAAGTCTTTTGGTGAAAACCTTATGTCAATTTGACCATCAATTCTGAAGAAGTAGCAATAACATGATTCTCACGATGGCCATCAATGTGGCCATATATGATGTCAGATTGACATAATTTGCATTAATGACCAACTAGACACCATAAGAAGTCTTCTGGTAAGAACCACATGTCGATGTCACTTTCCATTTAGGAGAAGTAGCCATAACAAGATTTTCAAGATGGCTGCCATGACGACCATATCTGATATCAGCTCGGCACAATTTTCATTTAGGACCAAGTAGATATCATAACCAGCCTATTGGTGAAAACCCCGTATTGGAATGACTTTCCATTTCGGAGGAGTAGCTATAACAAGATTTTCAAGATGGCTGCCATGGTGGTCATATTGGGTGTCAGATCGGCACCAGTTTCATTTAGTACCAGTGAAAACACAATATTAATATGACTTTCGATCTAAGAAAAGTAGTAATAACAACATTTTCAAGATAGTCACTGTGGTGGCCATATTGGATGTCAAGTTGGCACATTTTTCATTCAAGACCAACTAGACACCGTAAGAAGTCTTCTGGTGAAAACCCCAAGTTGATATGACTTTCCATTCAGGAGGAGTAGCCATAACAAGATTCTCAAAATGGCTATAATGGCAGCCATACTGGATGTCAGATCTGCACCATTTTCATATAGGACCAACCAGACATCATAAAAAGGTCTTTATCCGAAAACCCCAAGTTGACATGACCAACCATTCAGGAGGAGTAACCATAACAAGATTTTCAAAATGGCTGTAATGGTGGCCATACTAGACATCATATAGGCACCATTTTCTTTTAGGACCAACTAGACATCATAAGAAGTCTTTTGGCGAAAACCCTATGCTGCTATGACCATCCATTCCAGCAGAGTATCAATAGCAAGATTTTCAGAATGGTCATTGTGGCGGCTTTACCGGATGTCATAGTGGCACTATTTTCATTTAGCACCAACTAGACATCATAAGAAGTCTTCTGGTGAAACTCCATGTTGATATGACCATCCAGTCAGGAGGAACAGAAGCAAAAAGATTTTCAAGATGGCCACTGTGGTGGCCATATTTTGGGAAATCTGAGCATCACCATTTTCATTTAGGCCCAACTTGACCTTGGGATGAATGTGTGTATAAAGTTTTATGGCAATCCTTTAAGTATTGAAGGAGAAGCAGCGATAACAAACTTGCGCTAATGGATGGATGGATGAAGGACAACGCACAACAGGCCATCCTATAAGCTCCTCTGGTCTATGATCAACAGAGCTAAAGAACATGAGAATTTCTAAATATTATATGAATTTAATGAAACGTAACAGCAGGCATTTCAAATATTTTGTGTGATTTTCACACATTCAGTTGGTTTTACAATGTTTTTGAGAAGTTAGTGTCAATTATGCAAACACATGTCCTAGAATAGACCATAGTTGACACCTACTGCCACAATGCAAACTGGTTTAAGACCTCAGGGATAAAGAGCAGCTATAGTGGCCTTGAACTTTGTTCCAGAGAATTGTTCAACCAGAAAATGTATTAACTTCTTGTGAACTGGATATTTATTTTGCATCAATTTTTTTTACATGAATAGGAAAGCTCTGAAAACAACTAAAAACAAATTTGCTTGTGTGTAATGTGCACTTAACAATGAACAGTACAGACTAGAATCTGATGTCACATTATGCATAGCGGTGAAACCACATGCCCATGCTATGTATCCATATGTATCATGATACACAACCTAAGATATGATACATATTGCTACATGTACAGAATATTGTGGCAAATAATTATTCATGGCTGTTGAAGATCAAAAGTAACTTTTATAGCAAAAATATTGCTTTGAATCGATTCTCTGCCTTTAATATTGATATATGTATTGAGATGTCAAAATTATTGATACACTGATTCATCGGTGAATTGTTTCACCCCTATTTATATACTGGCAGATCAAAGTATACTCTGGTTTGGTGTTTTACAGTAGAGCAACACAGAAAGGTTGCCCAGGGACACACAGGTAGCCAAATGAAGCTGAAACAATGGTAGGATTCAAACTCGCAACCTTCCGATCACGAGTCTGACATGGTAACCACTGCACTACCACAGTTCCTATTGTGTTCCTTCTACCATATATACTCACGTATAAGCCGGGTCCAAATGCAAACAACATAGACGCTGATCTGCTGTCGCATAATGCGCCAGCAGATCAGGGTCTATGTTGTTTATTCTAGTGATTAGTCCTTACAAACTGCATAGACCCAGATCTGCCCGTGCATTATGCGATGGCAGATCTGGGTCTATGCAGTTGGTATTAGCTTATGCGCGAGTATATACATGTACGGTACTTATTCTTTCAAGCACAAAGCACAGACCCTGGTCTGCCTGACGATGACAAAATATCCGGGTCTATACTGTTTGCAGGTGGATGCACATTACACACTGGTTTATACAGTAAATATAAGCTTCCAAAATAAATGCAGAACTTATGACATTTTTTCCCATAAAAATATATAAATACTATCAGTATCAAATAAATCTTGTACAGTAGAACCTGTCTTGAAAGACCACCCCTTCTTCCCAAGTATTATGGTCTCTCAAGACAGGTGGTCTCCCATTACAGGCCATAACACTATATAATCAGTCAATCTGTGCTTTAAGAACCTGGTCTCTCAAGACAGGTGGTCTCTCACTGCAGTGATCTTTCAAGACAGGTTTTACTGTATTACCAAATTCCCTTTTCAGTTTGTAACACTTTTTGGGTTTACTGATGGGAGTTTAGAATGTATTTATCATTATGTGAGTGTAAATGTCAATTTGTATGAAAACAAAGAAACAACTGAGCACATTATCTCCATAAAGTGTTCCGATTTTAAAAGATGATATGATTAACTTCAGCAACTTCAATAAAAAAGACAAATTCTAGATTTTAATTTAATAAATCTGGTATTTTGCTCACTGGTTTAAAACTAATTGCAATATTTGTAAACTGACAATGTACATATATTTTGTGAACATTGCAAAACACCCAATTATGATATCAGACTAGGTCTTAATCAGCAAGACATCAATCATGCCTAAAAATGCCTCAAACATCTCAGTGACCAAAACTGGTTCAAAGTATGCTTTATAATGTGGCTCTATTTGACTGAGTGTTCTCACAGTGATCAAGTGCTATCATTTCAAATATGCACAGAACATACTGAACTTCTAATATTTATAGTTACCGGGTACTACTGACAGAATGGACCAACTTAAAACATGGACTGTATAGGAGCAATGCTGACAACTCGGGTCTAAAATGTGTTGTGACCCTGACCTTTGAGCTTTTGACCCCAAGATCAATAGACTTCTTCGTTGCCACAAGTGCAAGCCATCCACAAAGTTGTGGAAACTGTACATCATGGATAACTTGAGTTATTGTGCAGAAACAATTTTTCTTTCAGTCAGTGACCTTGACCTTGGGCCTTTCATTTCCAAAATCAATATGTGCTGTAGAACTGAAGTTATTGTGCAGAACAGGAAAAGTTAATCGACAGACATTGCACAATACACTCCACCAAAAAGGTGGACGTATACAAAAGTTAGTTTTCATCCTGATTTATTTGTACCTTTCTTTTCTCTTCTTCTCAGCCGCCATTTTTCACCATTTAACAGTCTACTCAACTGGTTTTTTGTTATGTATTTTTCTGTTGCTTACACTAAGAAACTACATTCTATGTATCAGTCTATCATACTGGTACTTAAATACTTTTATCCCTATTTGTATCCAAACAGAAAACTCCTGTTCAGAATTGTATCCCATAAGATTTTGATTTTCCATAATTGCATCGAAATAAATAGGAATGCATAACCTTTAGTCAAAATCTGTAATTCCTCAAATCTGGAATGGTTGGCATCTCTGAATCTGCCTAATAGCCAAATGCAAGAGAAGTTAACTAAGGACTCTAGATCATTAGGATGCTTCCAGCAGGAATGTGTTCCAATGCTGTTGAATACATATGTTATGAAAAGAATTATTTCAAAGTTTCTCTAGTTTTTGTATTTTCATCCATATTTGATGACAAATCAGCACCATTTGTCCAATACTGAAAGCCGTTTATAAAAGGATGCTTTCTCTCATACTTGGTCAAATTCTGTCAAGCAATTTTTGCAAAGTCATTTAAAGGTTTTTCTATTTTGAGTAATTGTGGACAAATGGCATCATTTGTACAAATTTTAAAGTCCTTCATGCCAAGATGATTTCAGTCAAATTTGGTCAAATTCTGTGGAGTTGTTTTTGAGAAGAAGTCATTTAAAGGTCGTTATATTTTTAGTAATGGTGGACATATCTGATGGTGGATTGGAATAATTTGTATATATTTGAAAGCCCTTCATGCCATGATGCTTTCTGTCAAATTTGGTGTAATTCTGTTGAGCAGTTCTTCAGAAAAAATCATTTCATGGTTTATCTATTTTTAGTAATGGCAGCAATATCTGATGGCAGATTGGTATAACCCTGTACCAGAATGATTTATTCCATGTTCAGCTGAAACTGGCTTAAATGGTTTTTAAGAAGTGGAAAAAAGCAACTGTTGACGGAAACTCAAAGGAAAACAGTTGCAGTGCCGTCCTGTAAGCTCACTAAAGTCTTTTAACTAAGTGAGCTAAAAATTGTCTAACATACAAGTTAGCTGATGCAAAATAATTACCTGACATAATGATAAATATTTAAGCTAATGAACTCTAAAGTCACACATTTTCCATGATCCTTGCTTATGAAATACAGCCCAGCAAATGCCGTGTTTCGGACAGCAAATTTTGGACATTTCAATAGGCACCCTTTGGTGGAATGACATCAGACTTGGATTACTGATACAGACGAAACTAAATGATTTCACAGTATCCAATTCACAAGAAGTTTTCTAACAAATGGTATAATTATTACATATTAATTCCAGGTCTCTGCTATGTGATCAAGTACAGTGTCCCTATATCTGTTCTTTAATTCTTGAATCCCAAAGCTTAACACATGTAGGCAACAATAGGCTTGATCTTTTATCTGCTTACATGTATATGCATGTTTACAGAATTTTTGTTTTTTAAAACTTAGACAAACATCATAAAAGAAAAACCCTGGTTAAAAAAAAAAAAAAAGAAAAGTCAAGATACTGTTGTAACACTCCTCCCTGCACCAGTGGGGATTCAGTTAAATCCAAAGTACTGACATCAGCTGTCAGGGTTCCTTGATTCCTGTATGTTTTAAGGGCAATTTTTTTTAGACTTTGCCAAATGTCAATGAAAATGTACAGAACAAACCATAATCCAGCAATGGAACTGATTGGAGGAGTGGGTGTCAGAAATTCTTCTACATTTCTTAATTAAAATAAAATTCACAAACATTACTTTTAAGGCCCTGAAAACACTTTCACAAAGTCTCAAAAACTTCAGAAATTTCCATGACTTTGGGAACCCTGGCAGTGCTTGATCATTTAACAAAGAAGGACAGAGGAGAAATTTTCTTTAATACAAACTACACTGAACACATTAAAAACAACACAAAATATGCAAAACTCTAGACTTCTGTGACCGCCACTAATGGAACAGCCACAGTGGTCGATTAACCTACCATAATATGACCAGAGCCTGTGTAGTCCAAATGTGGCTTTAAAAGGAAGAACAAGAATAGACAGTTTTATAACCATATCTACAAACAGTTTCAATCACCACAGTCTGAAAGCTTAAAAACACTGAATGAATGAATGAATGAATGTTCACAGATACACTGTAAGCAGAAGTGTAAAAGGAAATTCTATTGACAAACATAACTTTCAACGAAATTTTTTTAAAAAGGAATGGAGATTTTGTCTATTTCTATTAAAAATGAAAGCTGAGAAAGTCATGAGCAAATACTTACCAACACGTATATTTACTTCCTTTGAAAAATAAGCAAAACATCTGTATTTATGCTTAGCTGACTTGATTCACATCTATTCTAAATGTAAGCAACAAAAAAAAAATCTGATTTCAGCCACCAAGCCTTTTTTGCAGTACATGTAAATAGCATAATCCATGCACAATTTCCTTGCACTTGTGATGCAAGTCTACCAAGATGCACACAAGAATTGTCAAAAGCCAAAAAAAAAAACAAACACCATGCTGGTTTCAACAGCCCTATGATGCCAAGTCTCTATCACCACCTGCTATACCAAACCAAGCTCCAAGACAAAAAATTTTTGGTCAGTCTACCATATTCGCATGCCTTTGACCATAGATCAATCTGTCCATCTGTGTATTTATCCTAAAGTTTTAACGGTCAATCCGTCCATCTGTGCATATGCCTATAAGTTAGTTCATATGTCTGTCTGTCTATCTAGTCATGTTTATTCATCAATCAAATTTATTAAACTTATGTCTTTCAGGGTCCATCTGTCTGTCTGTCAATGCCAGTCATCTGGTAAGCGAATATACCTGAATCTGGAAATTGGACACAGATGTTCTGGCTCCACGGTTGGATGCAGCCACATATGCTAGATACTGGATAACTTTCTTTGTGTTCTCAGTTTTACCTGCACCAGACTCTCCTCTGTAGAAAAAAAAAATATATTATTTAACAAAAAAAAAAAAAAAAATTCACAGATTGACAATAACTTGGTTGGAATGCTTGTACAATTTTCCTGGGTCATAACAAGTGGAAATAGCAAGCTTCATGGAAAAATGGCCGGAACAAAAAATCAGGAAACCGTGTGCCACAGAGTGACATCATATGCCAGACTTTTTATGTGGCATTCCAGTTATGCATTAGTGGTTTGACAATTAATGAAAATAATCAAAGACTCTCTGGAAAGGCAAACAACCAAGCATTCGATTATGATTTTCCATATATGGTCATAAAGAATTAAAGTTTCTTCTTTGGAATATTTTGTTTTTATATCTTTAATTTTAATATTTTCACTGCATCGCAACCCAAAATGCTCATTAAATCAATGACACACCATTTCAGACATATGATCTTTTTGGTCCTTGATCACCAGTGCCAGACATCCCGAGTTTCTGTAAGAGAACCTGATGACCATAATAATAACATGAATTCAGAAACACTATGAAACATTTCCAAATACACAAAAATGACATTTCCCATAAAAAATAAAGAAAATATCTCTGATTAAAATTTATGGTTGATTGGATCTGGTGACTTGATCAGAATTGAGGTGAACTGAATTGATCTTTAAATTTAAACCCATTCCCAACACTAGCAAGTATACAGGTTTCCTAATGGTTTAACTTGTTCCACTTTGTTTAACTCATTGTCCCCTGGAGATTCTTTTCATTTTCACCTGAAATGCAGGTAAGAAACACATTTTTGGGGTTACTTCTGAATGCATCCAAACACATCTGTTTCCGAGATATTTTCATTTAGCTGGATGCTTAGGTGTATTAACCCTTTGACAGCGGGATACGACTCCAGTCGTACTTTACCTTTGCCAGCGGGATACGACTCCGGTCGTATGTTTACTAGATTCCGTTACCAACATTTGCAGACACGTGTTTAACTGTATAAAAAGTCATCAGTTTACGTGTACTCTTTTGAAAAGAAGGAAATAAAGATAGAAGGTACACATATAGCATTGCCAGATTGTGTTTAAAAGACCCAAAAACTGGTAAAAATTTGATTTCAAAATCGAGTTTTAACGTGCAGAGATAAAATATGGCGGTGATATTCTGAAGAGGGAATTGAAGAGAGTTATGTGCTTGTTGATTTAGTTCGAAGTAAAGACCATTTCACGTGGAAAATTGACATTCTAGCCAGTGGGGATCGCTATCTTTACTTCTTCAAAATGAACGGCGCTGATGATAACTGGTTATTTGAAAATTTGATTTCAAACACAACTTTTAATGTGTGGAGATCAACATGGCGGACAGCGCTGAAACAGCAATTTACGGCAGTGATGTGGATGCCGATTTTGATGAAAATATAGACAATTTTGTGGGGAAATTTATGTTTTAAGCAGTGCAGATCGTGAGCTTCATTTCGACGAAATGAACGGAGATGATGAGAACTGGTTAGCAGAAAATTTGATTTCAAAACTGAATTTTAACGTAATTCAAAATGGCGGACAGTACTGAAGCGGTCGTGATGCTGATACCGATTTTGATGAAAATTGAGACAATTTTGTGGGGGGAAATTTATATTTTAGGCAGTGGGGATCGTTATCTTGGTTGCATCGAATGAACTGAGCTGATGATAAATAGTTAATTGGTATTTTTTACTTGGATATTGACGATGATGAAGACGTGGATGCTTTTCAAGCTAACTGGATATTTTGAGAACTTCTCTTCTCATAAAGTTCGCACATATACCGATGTTGAGTGTGTGCATAATATTATGAAAATTTCCTGCATCCCTGGAAATGGACCAAAATACACCCAATATAACTCTTATATTATTACATTAAAATTTATTGTGGAATAAAAACACTGAACCAAAATGAAAAGCTTTGTCAACTTACCAGTAAGGATTATTGTTTTTTGTTCTCCAATTCTCATGCGAGTAAATTTAATAAAATTGTAATAACTTTAGATACTCTTGATGGATTTTTACTATTTTGTCACCTTCTTAAATAGTATAAAATTCCCCCCATTTCATACAATTACATAGAGGAGGTAAAATGAATATTGCAGATAGGAAAATTGCATTGAAAGTAAGTTATTACAAAAAAATGTAAAGCATTTATTTTTGCTTACATAACTTTACTTTCAACTGAAGTTTTACGTCTGAAAATTTTCAGTCAAAAAATATATGACCTTAAGGAAAATTTTATGCTTTTTAAAATGGTATACAGTGGTCCCCCTCTTGAACGGCCCCCCTGACCAGCGGCCACCCGCTTTATACGGCCACAATCCCTTGGCACCGACGAGTTTGTGTTCAAAAGTACCCCTCAAGGACGGCCACCCCTCTAACGCGACCAGCGGCCAGCATTTTAGTGCAAAAACGGTCAAATTTACCCCTCGCAAGCGGCCACATAATGGTTATTTACAGAGTAAAATCTCAATAATATTTTTTAATTTCTCAATTCAACACATTGACATTTTGTTCCAATATGCCAATAAAGTAACTTTAATGCTTACAAAGAGGTAAGTAATCCGATTATCCTTACTGCCATGTGTTCCTTAGATGTTAGCTTTTGTCACTTTGATAATTACTGGCTATTATTACCACCGATAATTATCAAGATGACAAAAGCTAACCGCTGAGAAGCACAGCATTGTTCGGCTCAAGTCAGCGTGACATCCGGTCGCCAGATAGTAAAATGGTATGTTAGCCTTTCTGGTTTCACTCTAATAGATTATGAAATATACATACCCGGGTACCAGACTGGAGAAGAAGAAAAAAAAAGTCGATCACGTGACAGACTCACTTCCGTTGTAAACACTGCCTCACGCGTGATTGCCCGCGAAGGAATAAGTTGTCGCAAAATATCGTCAGACATTCTCAGTTTAGAACAAAAATGAAAGCAATTAAATTAAAACGAAAATAGGGAGAGTCTTTTGATAACTACTGAGAAATTTTATGTCAGAAAGATTCAAATAAACATCGTCAATATACATTCAACTTTAGTGGGAAGACGGAATCAACGGACGTACAGGGATATTTGCAACCAAATATTTGTGCCCCGAATTTACCGACAATGTGATTTTGCACCACGATTCATGATTATTCATATTTTTAAAAATAACATTGATTAGTTTTATCATATTTAGTCCTTAACCAGATAATATTCCTGTGATTTTTAAATGCAAATATTAAATATATAAAAATTAGTTACATCTTTTATACTTTATATGTAGTTATTACTCACAACTGTGTGATCCCCATCTAGAAAGGCCACCCGTCTTATAAGGCCACTTTCTTGATGCAGAAGGGGTGGCCTTATAAGAGGGGGACCATTGTACAACATTGAAAAATAATTTCAAAAAATTGTCCTGTAAAGCCAGATTGACCAACGTCTCTGTATTCTCTCCTGCTGCTACACCACTGACTGAAAAATTTCCAGTTCCATACAACTGCCTGTCTGAATGGGCTTCAGTATGAAAAGGGTTAAAGACGTTTTTGAATGGCTACTTTGCATGTGCATCTGCAGAAGGGTGAAAATTGATCTTCTATTTTTTTTTTTTGTGCTTTTGGACCAATGATTTTCATCTCCTGATCCCTTTTTACTCATATTGTCAAACTTATCCTACTTTTTGCAAAGGTTCATCTGTCCATGTTCAGTTCAGACTGGACTGCTTTAGATCTACGGCCAAAAAGTCTAAAATCCAGACACAAACTCCGGTTCCAAAACCAGCAATTTTTTGCCTTAAAAAAGTCTCGTGTCAAAAATTATGTTTTTTCAGCTGTATTTTTTAACGGAAGCAGAAAGACTACATTATTTGGTATCATTGTAGAGCTAAATCTTTCTCCTTTTTTTGTAATACCACCCGCTTTGGTGTATCATAAATGATGTTGACGTCAGAGAGCTTGGAAGTAGGGTACAACCTTATGACGCGTAAATGTGGCATGCGGTGTTAATGAGTTAATAGTTATGTTTTAAAAAGTCACAAAAATGATACAGCATTCATGAAAATTTTACCATTTTTAACTGACACCCTAAAAATGTTACAAAATTTTCTTTTTCTTTTTTCTTTTCTTTTTTCCTCCCTCTCTCTCTTTTTTGGGAAAATGGGAATTTATTCAAACTTAATGGCATCATTTAATATTTGACATTAGTTTACAGCCTTCACTAGTTGAATATATTCTGATGGCCTTTATGTTGTCAAAACTTTAATAATTCAATTGAAAATTTATCACCTGAGCTATTAGTGCAACCAAGTTTTAAAGTCTGAGATGTACTTTTTTTTAACTGTTTACAGTAATTTTGCTACCTGTAAATGAAAAAGTGATAGGGCATGGTAATATATATATTTTTGAAGAAACAAGCAGTTTTTGTGGATCTATTAATGTGTTCATAAAACACAAATGCCCCACAAGAGCACCTGAGAATTTACCTAAATGCAAAACTTAACCAGACAGAGAAATGAATGGGGAGTTGTATGGTAAGACATGGCTTCAAATATATACCCCTACCCTATATATCCTTCTCCTATCATATCTGATTGGGGCTGAGCTGGACAAATCTACCTGCCTGATGCCTGGTACACGCTCAAATTTGTCTTGGGCAAAGCTTATGTTTGCAAGGTGCTTGCCTGCAGGCAAGTCAAAAAAATTGAGGGGGGGGGGGGGGAGGTCATGCTCAGTTCATTATGATTTATGCTCTGCACATTTTATACACTACGAACTCACCACAATACTTATATCAGCACCATCTTTTTAGCATTTATATGTAACGCCTGCTTATGTTACATAAATGATCACAACTTCATTCCACTATTGATCCTTTACTTCATGATGCACTGTCAAAGTCTGTCACTTCCATCCTGTAGTCAATGTCAATACCAGTCTCACATTTTCTCATGCAGTTTGGTTTGGTTTTGTGGGGTTTAATGCCATTTTTGAGCACATGATAGGCTATACATAGCAGCCAGTATATTTGGTGGAGGAAGAACCCAGGACGACCCAGGGAAGAACCACCAACCCGTGGGAAGCCACTGGCAAGCTTCATCACATACCCACATTGGCCCAGCCGAGACTCAAACCCATGCGGACAGGGGTGAGATGTCAGTGATCTGTAAAGGTGAGCACCTTAGACTACTCGGCCACTCATGCAGATATGATAATGTGAATGCTTACTATCTGAAGCAAGTTTTGACGAATAGGAAATAAATATATATATTTATCTTATTAGTTTCATTTTCATTGTAATATCTGTAAGTATGTATAATTTACTGACTTTCAACCTCTAACCCTGGTCAAAGGCAGTGGATGAGTAGGCTCTTCCCTAATCATTAATCTGGCCAAAGAAACTGCCTGACCGACTTTATGATTATAAAAATGTGCCAAGCTTGCCAATACTCAAAAGTTTGCATGTTATAGATTGTTTTGATGCATGTTGCTGAGTTCAAGGTGACTGTTATACTTGTTATAGACACAACATGCAAGATTTCTGTTGCAGGTCTGTTTGAAAAAAAAAAGCACTCATCTCACAAGATAAGCCCCATTGGATATCTCAAAAAGCACAATCAATGTACTGAAACACTTAACATCTATGAGCTGTATTTATCATGCATTGTTTATGTAGTAATCACAAAAGACCGATACATACCTCTGCGTGGCAAATAATTACATGAATAAAATCAGTGTTCTCAAATAATTACAAAACCAGTACCGTAATCACGGTAAGTCTTGGGACACGAAAAAATAATTATTTTTTTTCGTGTCCCAAGACTTATATGCCTTTAAAATATATACAATTTTCGGTGTCCCAAAACTTGTAGACAAAAAAAAAATGTAAAGACAAAATTGGGAAGATCGCCATACGTCACACAGCAGTGACCAGCTCGTTCAATTACCACGTCATTCGTCAATAAACTGTTATACACTACTATGATTGTTTATGTTATTATTTTGAATGTGCATATTTTAAGATTTCTCCAACATGATTTAAAATAAAGGTAAATAAAGACTTCATAATTCACGGGCCGCTTACATTTAAGAGAAGACCTGTACTATAGTGTACAGTACTTACACAGTGCAAATCGTACTTGGCGTCACTTATATCCTTGTTTATTCCCAAAAATATTCGATGCAGATTTTGCTTTATTCATCATTTTTACCAAATCGCATTCTTCCAGATTACATTTCAGCTACACGTTCATTGCTGTTTCATTTATTTGTATTCACGCGCTCAACAGTTACTGTTTTTCAGTGGTATAAGCGATCCTACAAAGTGATGTAATCTATATGAAAAGGCACGTGTATTTAATTTTATAAAGCACATAACCAGCATAAATTCAAATAACTTGTCATATATAATATATGTTAAAATTCGGAATATAGATCGATTAAGAGCATCATTGATCCATTTTATTTTAGTGTTTCGGCTTCACAAAAATGATAATTTTCCACGCATATTCATTCCACTTTTGATTTTGGCAAGCTGGTTGTTTTGGCGTCTCCGTTGTTTATAATTGGCGGATTTGTCTTTTGTTTTCCGACAGCCATCCAGGCCAGTTAATTGTTAAAACCCTGAAATTGGCTTGGTAAAGGGGAATTTGGTCCGGCGGCAATGCCTGTACTTTGATGTATGATTGGCTTCTACTGCGTAATATTAGCACGATTACCGTAACTGAGTAAACATGGCTTATTTAAGGTCGCTTACATCAAAGCAAACTACCACGGAGTTTTTATTTTAAAAGGATTATTTCTTAAACTTCTTTATCGTATTTTAAAGATATTATTTAAGTTTAGTGCAGTGGTGCCTATGATTCGAATCAAATGTATGTACTTCTTTCATCACAAGTAAAATCTTCAATGTGCACGTGGTGACGCCATGATGTAGACATGCGTACAATAAATGCTAGAGTTGAAATAAACACCATTTTCATTGTTCTCATTCTGGTATCACATTGTAATGAATTAGGTATTTCCATTTTCAGGGGAAAAAACTCCCCAATTATTACAGGTGACTTTCGACAATTTTAATGCAATAATGCATAAACTGACAATAGTAAAATAGGGCACAATAGGGAGAAGTTAATGTTGAATGGGTATAACATACCGCTAATGCTCAGTTCTTGTCATCGTCTGCTTAAATTATACATACTTTAATTTGATAGAAATAATAAGAAAACAGAGAAAATTCAATATATTTATTGACTCTTCAAACAAATTGTAATAATTTATAATATTTCCATGTAATAATTCATAATGAGAGTCCCTTAACAACCACGAAGTCCTGTTTATTTTACACGAGGTTACGATCGAATACGCCGATCGATCATTAGAAAATAAAAATGTTTTAGGTGTCCCAAGACTTATAGTACATGAAAAAATTGCTTTAACTTCATGTCCCAACTTTTATAGGTCATAAAAAAATTACTTTTGAAAATAATTAAGGGTGTCCCAAGACTTATGGTGTCCCAAGACTTACCGTGATTACGGTATCATTTCCAAGTCAAGCTTTCATCTTTGTTGATGTCAAAGAGACAAGTTTGTAGGCTATCTGTCTTTGGTCTTCAATCTATCAGTGCATTCTATTCTATGGCTTATCAATTTAAAATCTTCCTTTTTTCCCTATCTAATATCTACATGCACTATTTACCTCGTATATCTTTTTAGGCAATTGTAATTATTGCGTGAGTTTTCAATGTACACACACATTTTTTTTCAAAAATGACAACCTGTTTTGATTGTAGAATAAATATGACACATTTTCAAAAAAAAATCCCTTATTTTATTTACTTTATTTTCGTAGTTTTCAGTGTGATACTATGCTTTTATATGTTTGGGCAAGCTCAAATCTCCCAAGGGCAAGTTTGGTTTTCCAGTCAGCATGCCCTGGTGATACCTGACTTTTATAAAAATTTGTCCTGTCCTGTGGGGTATAAAAAAGGTTCTCTTGGCACAGTTAAGGTACAACAATATCTGTCGCATATGTGACAGGCAATGCAGTGTCAACTTGAAAAGTACTGGACTATGAAAGGTTGATGAACCTTTCAAACTCTCTAACCTAACTGATTTACAAGTGAAAGGACCATTATTCACATTTTCCAGTTTCAATACTCTCTGTCCAATATTATTTTTCACATGATTGATCAAGCAGATTGACATGTTGTGGCCAACATCCCTTTATTGTCAGAAATATAACTCTGCCTACCATATATACTCACTTATAAGTTGAGTCCAACTGCAAACTGCACAGACCCAGATCTGCCATCACATAATGCGCTGAGAGATCTGGGTCTATAGAGTTTGTTAGGACTAATCATTAGAACAAACAACATAGATCCTGATCTGCCCGCATATTATGCAACAGCAGATCAGGGTCTATGTTTGCAGTTGGACTCAACTATATACGGTAACTAATGAATGAATTCACTTACAAGAGGACACTGACTTGAAATAATAATGGACTTGATCTAACGTCACTTTGTCTACAGATATCAAGATCATAATCACCACTGATGATTTTGACCGAACTGAATCAACCCTGATATAGCAGTGTGTTCTATTATACAGAGGCATTATCAGTAATTCAATGTTTACTATGATGATACAGTAGTTTGCTGGTCTATGTAATGACATCAAGTACAGTAAATTGCTTATAGGGTCAGGTTCGTTCTAATGATTTTTCCCCAACAAACTTCATAGACCCAGATCTGCCAGTGCATTATGCGATGGCAGACCTGGATCTGTGCCGTTTGCAGTTGGATCTGACTTGTGAGTATATAGAGTATATGTATGTGCAGTGAACTGGCACAATCCACTTACTGGTATTTGTAAATGCTTCTAGAAAGGCTTCATAGCTAGTGCAGCCTAAAACAGACAGAGACTGATACAATAAGAAGATGGCAAAAAGATCATTAACACTTTACTCATATTAATCATGTGCAGTGCACAATTTTATTTACATCTGCCAGGCTTGCAGTGAAGGGAGTGATCATGCGAAGGCCTGAGATATGCACTATATCCATATGAAGTTTAAATGAAGATGCCAAATGACATTTATCATTTGAAGAATATTTGTAAAATTCTGAGGTTAAACAAAAACGCATAAAATGTATATTTTCAAACAAGAAATTCCAATGAATTATACGTCTCTCTTGCTCCCCTGCTTGATAAAGATATGTTTTCACTTTCAAATTCAGGGCTTGAATTTAAAACTCGCATACTCGCTAAATTTGAGTTTATTTTACACAATACATGTTGAGAATTAAAGCTCTTGCATGTGAGTACTGACATTTCTACAGCATACAAAAATTGCTAATTTCAGTTGCTGTTGTTAACTTCTTTGATTGGTTGCTGGAACTAATGAACAGCCGGATGTGGCCATGAAATCTGAAATGGTAACAGGAGGTAGGGTTGTGTTTTTCCATGTAGATTTACAAGCTGTCAAACATAGGATTTGAGCGGAAATATTCTGTACATATCATTGAAAGGAACCTTTAACTGACTGTAACTCAAGAGCCGTAAGAAATACTGGCAAGTGTCTAAAATGCACACTGATGTGTTGCAGACAAAATTGTCTGCAGAATTGCACAATTTAATGAATAGGCAAGATCATACCCACACCGTCCATTGGTACAGGTTTGAGTGCTGATATTTCAGACTATAATGTTAGTTACTTGAACATGCTCAGTGATCAATATTTAATGGAGACTTCATATACAGAGCTTTGAAAAGGAAGCTATGACTATCATATATCATGATACTAGCTAGAACTGACAACTGAAATTGGACACAGCCAAACTTTTTGAAAACATACCTAGTTTTGTTTAGATATCAGTTCCTAATTTGGAAAACATGGAGTTCTGCAATGATTAGTCTGAATAAATAAAGAAGTATATGTGATCAATGCCTGCAGAAGTTGGAAATAAAGACTTAGCTGTTATGACCTACTTTTCATTTTGATCCTTTGAAGTTCAATCAATACACATCAGAAACAGACCTAGCTTTCTGCTGATTGGTCAACATCTATCACAAAGGAGATTAAGCATGCCGGACTTGGTTTCAAAGTTAAGAAACTTTTGAGTTTTTTAACTTCGCCAAGCATTTGGTATAGACGACATCTTGAATATTTTATGATATTTGTAAACAAATGTTTTTAACCAGTAGTTTAAGACCATATCGATCAATTAATGTTCACTACATAGTAGTTATGACTTATGGCTAACAAATAAAACAATCTAAATCGATTTGTAGCATTTATTCATATATTTTTAATGCAGTCTTGATGCGTGACATTTTTGCAAACTCCCAGGCTACCCACCCAGAAAATTAAATGGCTGGTCCCTAATCTGCAAGATCCCATTGTACTCAGTAACAATACCCTCCATCTTTCAAGCAGGCATAAAAACAGAGCATTAGTGGTATAAGCAGTGGGAGTCCTTGCTTCCCATGACCTCTAGTTTCTGGTTCTGGTACCAAATACAGAAAATGTTACTTCTCAAAACCGAGTATGTACAAAGCTAAAATTTTGAGACCTTATTATTTTGAAAGTAAAAGAGTATTTTTGCTCAAAACCTATGAAATATACATGTTACACACTGTTCATATCAATTTTATTACATAACCATTAATGTTACATCATTGTTGAAGTGTTTGATACAGGCGTTCAATCCATATTTCAGTATTGCACACCCAGTCTGGAACTATTTAAGTGTTTTCACAAATGTCCACATGTTGATATTTGTTGATGCACTCAACTGAACTTTTATCAGTCCCAATTTGTTTTGAGATTCATTAACACTGTATAGAAGGAGATATTTTGAAAGCATAAAATAGAGGATAATAAATGCAAAACTCAATTAGTGTTTTGTCCAGAGTCAGGCAAAATAACTTGCTTGATATGGTATATTAATACGTCTTGGCCAGATGACCTTAATGTATCCCTATACCATATCAAACTCATTTTTTTCACTCTAACTCTAAACAAAATATATGTAGTTTTGTGTATGTACCACTAAGAAACTGGGTAATATGGAATTAATGAAAATTTTATGCAGGAGAAATATTTAGAGTTGAGTAAGAAAAGTTGAGATGTTTTATGAAAGCAGGGATAGACTCAATTTCTCAAATTTTGATCTACATTCCTCTTTGCATTGGACCCTATGCCTGGGAATTACAGGATATTGGGATGAGTTTCCAGTCAGAGCCAATCAATAAAGATATTTCAAAAGTAATATTTTTTGTATTTGTTTGACATAAAAATCTCAAGCTTAAACTTAATGTCAAAGGTTGTATAAGCTCCAGGCCTGGACTTTCCATTTTCACCATCCTACAGAGTGCTCTCAGTATATTAAGGGAAGACTGCAAATGGGTGTTGATGTAAGTATGGGTGTAATTTGTCAAAACAAGTGCTCAGCCAGCATCCAGATTAGGGAATTAATCTGCCCATCTAATCATTAAATCAATTCTTATTACCAGGGATAACAAGGCTAATCTGGCTGATCTACCGACAGCAACATGTTGTAAATATGTAGGGAGCCTGGATTAATTTACTGCACAACATATTTAGCTATCTCACTCCCATGCAAACAAGATAGTGGTCCTATCCATCATTTTGAAAGCAGCAGGGACCTTTGAAGAGTTATATGCACAGAATTTTATCTGTAATACAGTCCAACCTATGGTTGAACAGTTTGGACTAAAAATGCTATGGTTAGGAATGATTGCCAAGTTTGGAGTTTTATCCCTTTTTATTCATGTCTGCAACTAAAGAGGAAACCTGTTTGTTAGGTGTATAAATGGTGTTTTATGAAACTCTTTCTTAAGTACCAAGTAGAACAGGAAACTAGAAAGCACAAAAAGATGTAGTTTACACGCATAAACATGACAGCCCAACATAACTGCTTTCAAAACCTCATTGGAACACAAGGGCACTCTTCATATTGAAAGTACTTACGGTTATTCTCCAATAAGCCCATCCATAACTGTTACTGAATTATTGGAAAATTTAAATTTAAGGCAGCTATTTAAAATAATATGACAACCACCCACATTTCGAATAATTTATTAGATTATCATATGTGAAGCAATACACGGTCCCTATATACTTCTACATAACAACACAATTTTTCTAATTACATGAAATATTTACAGATGCAGTTGGCAAGTCTCAATGAACATCATCAGACATATATGCACTTTGTTGAGCTAACTTGGGTTGAAAGCCAAATATAAGTGGCAATTAGGCCTTGGAGGACACAAAGAAGATGAAACAATGCAGTAAACTTACGTGCACAGGATTGACTGGTCCTCTCGATCTGTATGAAAAGAAAAGGAAACGAACTGTAAGAAAAAGTGTAAAAAGGCTATTCTTTATTGCTTTCTTGGGAAATGTTAGGTCTGAAACCAGCCCTGAACAAATCTTAAAGACCTTGATGCCAGAATGCTAAAATCATGTGCAAATTGGTCAAGTGGTTTTTTTAGAAGTTGTAAACAACAGTTGTAAACACACAACAGAGAACACACAACAGACGAAGGACCATACCATAGGCTCACTTGGCATTACATTAGAAATGCCTGGACTCCTATTTAAACAGAGATGTTGATTCCTACCGGCGGTAGAGTATGTAATTGGTGTATCCAATAAAGTTCTCCATCTTTCTGATTAATGTTGCTACTACAGAGCTCTGGATCAGACTGGATGATTTCTATTATCTGATACTGAACACAATTTATGTTGTGGTCAGGTTGGTTAAAGTGTTTGGACACTGGGGTATTCGTCTTATTACGGATATCCCTGAGGTGTTCTTTTATTCTCACTTGGAATTCCCTTTTAGTCTCACCTACATATCGTTTGCCACAGAGATGACAGGTAAGTATATAACAGTACGTGTAGTACAATGACTTCTTAGCTTTGAAGTATATTTGAGGTTTGTAAATGTGCTTCTAAATATTTTAGATTTATCCATTTTCATGCAAAAGGTGCAATTAATGGTCTCACAATCTAGTACTTTGTTTGCGAACGTTATACCTATAAAACCTGGGTGTTTACTAGAAAACTTAGCTCTTATTAATTGATTGCTTTATTTAGAACCATTGCTGTGCAAAAATGGGTGGATTTTCTAATGTATCTGGCCGAGTCAGATTGACAATTTGGATGCACCAATTACATACTCTACAGCCAGTAGGGATCAACATCTCTGTTTACATGGGAGTCCAGGCATTTCTAACTAAATTTATTATATTTCCTCCCATGAGAACTCAGGTGTTCAGGCCCCAATGTCTTTTGCTGGAAGTAAACCAATTCTTTTGAGGAAACACTTTCCTCCAATTACTGCCCTTGCATTTGAATGATTACATCATATACCATGACGTGATCTTTCTGCATCCTGACCGCTACACATCAAAAATGAACCACTGATGTGTCATATGTGAAGCAACATAAAAAAATCGCCAATCTCTAGAGCGACACATAACCATTATACATAAAAGTGTCTTGCCAACAGTATCAGAAAAAATACAAAAGGAAGGAAGATCTCGGAAAACATAAGAAAAAAATATCATAGTTCAATGGATGCTACTTCTCTTGGACCCTAAAATCATTTCATTGAGGATACGGATACAGTCTTGATCCATTCTGCTAACATTCGACTATGTCTGATATTTCAGACACTATGGAAATCAACTCTGATCAAGGATTTTCTTTTGAGGACATAACAAGTCCTACAATGTACTAAAACTTAATGCCAGTCGAGACAATTTTACCTGATTCAGGAACAGATTCAAGGATCCGTTCGACGATGTTACAATTTGTCCATTCATCAATCCTGTGGACAATCTCATGATTCCACCATGATTGTTACTGCATAAACAATATGATACCCCAGCAGACACAACACCAACTATAAACCTATATAATACCACGGTGGTTCTCCATTTTGCAATTCAAACATTAACTGTGTTTATTCACACAATACAGGATAAACAGTCCTTGTAATTATAAAACAAATATTTCAAAAGAGTTTTCTAGCCACTTCATTCTTTACCCCTATTTTTATGTAAAAACTTACTTTGGTTTTTATGTTCTACCGCTACTTAAGTTGAATCCCAGCTGCATGAAACAATAATGTCATTCGAAACCAAGCTGCATTAAACATTAATGCAGTCTCATAAAACAGTACACCGGCTGCAACAATAGGTTGTGATAATACAACCCCCATAAAATGGGGGACAACAAATGTCAGATGACCCAAAAAGCGGCTGCACCAGAGATTAGGGGTATATAAACTTTGCACTGACAAGACACGGTAATCAGTTTACAAAATAAATCAACAAGACCAATTCCCTCTGATGAGTTACAAAGATAACGAAACCAGTCAGGGACTGGGGGTGACTAGACCACCCCAGCAGATGGGAGGGAATGCCTCCACATCCATCAGGCAGTACCTTCTTTCACCTGGCATTAGAGCCAAGTGTGCTACAAAAGAAGACTGGACAAAGATATAATCACATTGTTCATCATTTATGAAGCAAGAAAGTTTTTGACACATGTCCTCACACTTTTATTTAGCACATCGATAGTATAAGGAGGCAGCAGACTCTTGAAACTTTGCAGGGCATACAAATTTACTGTTCTACTGATGAAATAAACAAAGCTTGACTCCGTTTATTAACCCTTAACTCATTAACCCCTGGCGCCACGTTTACGCGTCATGAGGTTGTACCCTACTTCCGAGCTCTGTAACGTGATCATCATTTAGGATACACTAAAGTGGATGGTATTTCAGGAAAGTAGACAGATGTAGCTCTACAATGATAGCAAATAATGTCGACTTTCTACTCGCATTAAAAAATACAGCGAAAAAAATGCAGTTTTTGAGACCCGATTTTTTTTAGGTCAAAAATTGCCTGTTACGGAACCGGAGTTTGTGTCCGGATTTTAGATTTTTTTGGCCTTAGATCTAAAGCAGACCGGTCCGAACTGCACACAGACAGATGAACCTTTGCAAAAAGTAGGATAAGTTTGAGATTTGGAGTAAAAAGGGGCCAGGACACAAAAATCGGGGATCCAATACGAAAAAAAAAAAAAAAGAAGTCCAACTTTTACCCTTCTGCACATGCGCGAGTGTAATAGCCAATCAAAAACAATGTTTCTGATACACCTAAGCATCCGGCTAAATGAAAAACTTTCTTAAGCAGATGTGTTTTGCTGCATTCAGAAGTAACCTCAAAAATGCGTTTCCTACCCCCATTTCAGGCGAAAATGAAAAGAATCTCCAGGGGTTAAAGAGTTAATAGGTGAATTTCGATGACGTCACCAAATCTGAATATTCCTTGCTTATTTGATCATTTATGCATTACCACTGCACAGAAATTACAAAAATAGCCATTCCTGGACAATTTCTAAAAAATTTCCCCAAACTTGTTTAAAGTGCTATATACACAAACCCAATATGAAGAATAATCACTGATGTCTGAACTTTATTATAAGCATCAAGTCACATACGTAACTTTATCATATTTGCACTTAAGGTGCAAATACAGGTAAATATATAAATTACCTTTGTATTTCATCTGTATTTTTGTATCTTTTTTAATAAAAAAGTTCAAATATGTCAAAAACCAAATACTCCATTATTTCGTGACTGAACCATATATATGTCTGTTACAACTTTATATTCAAGTTGTGAAAATCACAGGTGTAGAATAGGTAACAGTTAATGAGCATTCAGTCAAGGAACACCAAAAGCAAGTTTACACCCCTAAAGTCTGTAATAAATGTTCACAAAGTTTTGCAGTTTTCTTGTTATTTATTCTAGTATATGTCTGTCATCTAATGTCCACTTGTGAGCTTACAAAGACTGTCATCTGTCAAGTGCATTACCTGTTCCGGTGTTACTTGCTTACAATATTAGGAAATATATCCCAACTCGTTTATTTGGGCTGAATTATGGGGTTGATATCAGCTGTCCAGTAAAAATCAAAATCTGATTTATGCACCAAACCCATAACCAATGCAACAACAACAAAAAAAATGTTTAAAAAAAGTTTCAATTCATCAGGTGCGACAGGCTTCCATTTTCTCATGCAGCTGTTGTCGATCAAGTCTGCCCCATTTATTCTTTGCTGTGCATAAAGATTCATTTGATCTATGATCAAATGCAAGAAATTCTAATAAAAAAACAAACAACAGCGTTATATGGTCTATAGGCTTGATATTCTCCATTTATACATTTAATTTTGAATACCGCTGAACAGGGGGTTGACCGGCATTTCATCAGTTTTTGTCCATCCGTCATGTACTTCGGACACATATTCAACATCATTTACGGGCTCAAAATCACTCACAGGCATTTCCAGTAACACTTTCCCAGCTATTATAATCTCATATACTCAAAAACTTTCAATGTCACTGTCATCATCGCTATCATTAGCCAGTATTTGCCAAATCAAATCATCATATCGAGATAAACCATGTTTGGAGTCAGCCATTTTGAGTTTTCTAGGCAGTGCATCTCATAAACATGCATTTGTAAAACTTCTTTGATGAATTCAAGGTTCAAACTATGACAAAATGCTGGTTCCTGGGCCCAATATACAAATCAGATTTAGTTTAACAACCATTCGTGTCAAGCCGAAGTACTGGAATGTGTAAACAGTAGCTTACCTGAAAAACGACTTAAGGTGCAACAAGCAGTATGAGACCTCTAGCAGCGGTGCAACTTATGTCGCAACTAGCACTTTAAGATTTAAGCTACCCGAATGCCGATAAACAAGTAATCATGATGTCTTAATGCCATGAATGTACTTTAAAAAATACATGAAGTTGGATGACATATCATATATTCTCATTTGTAAGTCGAGTCCAACTGCAAACTGCACAGACCCAGATCTGCCGTCGCATAACGTGACAGCAGATCAGGGTCTATGTTTTTTGCAGTTGGACTTTACTTCTAAGCAAGTATACACGGTAGCTGTGAAGTTTCATGGTTGTAGCTATTATGTTACTAATTCTAGTGTATCAGAAACTTTCCAGATCTGAGTGATCTGGGAATCCTGCAGGTTCTTTTTATAAGGTCATGAACTTTGGGTCGAGGCCTGGCATTAATGTCAAATGTCCCAATAAAGAAGGCAAAGTTTGATGTTAAATGCTAAGGCACCCTGAATCAAGAAATTTAAAATCAACAAAGGCACTGTGGCTTCCACTACTGGAAGTACAGCTTGTTTGGTGTTCTGAAGCTGTTGGGCCATCTGAGAGAGGGCCTTTTATCTATATGCCAACAACAGCAGCCATAACAAGGCCTGGCACTCAGCAGGACTTCACAGTTCCAAGCAGCATCCTGCTGTACTTCAGAAACAGCATTATAACATCATTAGCAGCTTGTATATACACAGACATGACTATTTCTCCCATGATAAGAGGGATGGTGCCTAATAAATTTCTCACAAAGTAAGGTGTGGGCTTATTATCCGACACAAATATTCATAGCAAATATTTGCCAATTAGTCTTATCATCTGATAAATACAACTTTAGCAGGCATTATATCCCACCCATCCATTAGTGAATACATCTATATGTGGAATTGTGAATGATTGTACATATTCAACTAGACATCATAAGAAATCTTTTAGTGAAAACCCCATGTTCATTATGACCATCCATGTTCGAGAAGTAGTGGTAACAGGATTTTCAAGATGGCTGTCGTAGTGGCCATATTGGACTTCAGATTGGCACCATTTTCATTCAGGACCAACTAGACATCATAATAAGTCTTAGTAAAAACTCCATGTTGATATGACCATCCATTCAGGAGGAGTAGCTATAACAAGATTTTCAACATGGCGCCATTTTCACCGAGGACCAACTAGACCATGGGTGAATGTATGCGTGTCAAGTTTCATGGCAATCCTCCATGTAGTTTAAGAGTAGCGATAACAAACTTGTGTTAACGCACAGATGGACGGTGGACGGTTAGACAATGGACAACAGCCCATCCCATAAGCTCTTCTGGTCCATGACCAGTAGAGCTAAAAACCCAAAATGAAATTGACATTTAAGAGGTCTTAGAAGCAGAACAAAATTGTGGTGTTATGTTTTGTACAGCTATGAAAGTGTGAGATGATAAATGAAGAACAGAAAATAAATTTACCCCAGTGACATAAAATATAATGTTTCTCATATGCAGTCCTTCTGAAAAGGTGGGAGGAGCAAAATTAAAAATGGCAATTTCATGTAAATCTTTGCAACAGAAGTTGTAATGGCCCTGATTGACATATAATTTTTTTTTTTTTTTAAATCATTGCATTTTCTGTAAAATTCCAAATTTTATTTCCAAGCCCAAAAAAAAAGAAAAAAAAGAAGAGCACCGCGAACAGCACAATATAAGCCGGCCCAGTGTTTAAGAGTCCTCTACACAGACAATAGACTCTGAAGATTACTGACCAACTGATCTCGTTGATCTGGACCTTTGCTCAAGGTATGCAGTCTTGAACTGAATTAATATGCAGAAACCATCATTTTCTGGACTTACCATGACTGTGACCTCTGACCTGTACAGCTCCAAATCTATTGATTGCTTTATTATACCAACTGCAATCCATCCACAAAGTTTGGTCAAGGACTTTGACACCAAAATCAATTGGCCTTTTCCATACCTTAAGTGCAAGCTTTCCACAAACAGTATGTGGTATAGAACCAAAGTTATTAGGCAAAAACAATTTTTCTTCTTTCACTTATTGTGACCTAGTCACTTCACCTTTTGATCCCAACATCAATATGCTTTCATTCTTACCCAATGTGTAAGTCATCAGTTAACTTTAGTGAAGGTACATGGTCAATAACTGACATTTTCATGCAGAAACCATTTTTCTTCTTTCAGGTGCTGACCCTGCCTTGACCTTGGACCTTTTAATTGGCTTCTTCCTTTGCCCAAGTGCATGCCATCCACCAAGTCAAGTAATGTTAACTAATGTCATTATATGGAAATAATTTTTCTTCTTTCAGTCATAATGACATTGACCTCGGATCGTTTGGCATAAAAAATGATAGGATTCTTCCTTTTCTCAAGTGCAAGCAATCCACAAAGTTTGGTAAATATTGATGGCGGAGACATGGAGTTATTGGGCAAAAACCATTTTTCTTCTTTCTGTCACAGTGACCATGACCTTTAATCTTTTAACCCCCAATTTTCCTTACCCCAATTACAAACTATCCACAAAGTTTGGTAACTGTAGATGGTGGACAACTCGAGTTATTGTGTGGAAACTAAATAGGTAACAGACAGAAAACATCATAACACAAAAACTCCACCTTATGGCAGGCAAATCTAACTGGACAATTAAGCACACTAAAAGACCATCTGAATGTCCACATGAGATTTCAATTAATAGGCCAGTCATCTTTAGTGTAATTCATACACATTACATACATGTATTAGGGACAGACCATATAAGTTTTTGAGGGGGCCTGAGATCCTTTTTTCAAGCAGGGTTATTTCTTTCTTCTTGGACCTGGAGATAATTTATTTTTTTCATCTAATATAATGAAAATAACAGGGGTTTTTTCTCTATAAATCATAGCAAAAATAATTTTTTCAAGCTACTTGAGGACCAGAAATGTTATTTCAAAAAATATTCCAGACCCCCTCCCCCAGGCTTCAAAAATTAAATGGTCGGTCCCGTAAACTAACTGCACATGTATTTTTTAAAAACAGGGAACAGAGTTGTACAAGGCCTAAAATGGCTGGCTTGCCCAGAATAAAGGTTTTCATGAACCTATACAAAAATAATTTTTCCTTCATATTCTATTTAAAATTCTGGGCAAAAGACAAGATTGTATTTGCCCAGCAAATTGTGAACTTGTCCCAGGCTGATGGACAACGAATTTGCTAATATTTATTCTGTACACAATTTCAATCTCATCATTGTCTTTGGTGGACACATGTTGCCTGCATGCCTATTTCTAAGGCAATATTACTTTCTGAACACCTATCAATAAGTATTTAATTCCTTTAGTTGTAACACTGATGTTTCTTCTCTTGGGGTTTTGATTAAACATGTTCAATTCATTAAAATGAGATTACAACCAGGTGAGCAAATAGATTCACATGTATAACTATCTTATCACTATTGGGGAAAAATCAAGGCACCATCATTTATTTACCTAAATGATCATTAGTCAAAGATAAACTTTATTCAATAATGACAATATGCTTAGCTCAGCAGTTTCAAGTTCATTTGATCGCCACTTTACAGGTAGAAAAAAGGTTACAGTCCTAAAGGGTTTTGAGTGGTAATGAGAAGATTCATATCATTGCTCTCTATTCATTATGGAATTCAGGCCATTTAGCTACACCTCGTACCTAAATAACTTGCAATGTATGGGGACAATTGTGAGAAGGCTACTCAAGTTACAGTTTCCTACACTTATGAATCTTGTTGCCTATGATATGACAATAATGCTGCTATGACCCTATAATGGCACTTGTAGACAGTTGAAGAGACCAGCATAGTGTTAGGGGTTCACAAACATTCCAGCTTTTGTAGTCTTCTTGTAATCCAGCTAAGTAAATAGCATAACTTGTTTGTCTACCATATTACGCCACCACATGACACCTGTGGAAAACCATTAACCTGTGCAGTAGAATCACCCCAAGACAACCTTTTATGCATTATTGGTTGTAAATACCTTGAAAGGAAGTTAGGCATGAATATACATTATAAATGGGGACTCTAGGCCTGCATTCCTAGCATATATATGGCTTGTTTGGCAATCTATAATCAGATTTATTTATACTCCCACTTTGAGAGGATTAAGAAAGAGACTGAGGCCTCTAAGTTATGATGGAGTAATAAATAATTTTTCCAACCCAGCAGGTCTAGTTCTCAATTCAAGTTGTCTAGTCAGTGTTACAAAGCTAGCTGATGATCAATCCTACTTATTGTATGACTACGGCTTTCTCATCTGATGGTTCCCATCTTATAAATTCTTGTAACCCATGGCTAGGACATGGGGTACCAGTAACTAGTATTCCACAGATGGGCGTTACTAAGTGGAATACTGATTAGTGACACCATGTAGGAGTGCTCCTCTCACTGACAGCGAAAAGAAATGAATCAACGTGAAAAGGGGGGGGGGTCCTCACTAAGATTATGGTGTGTGTGTTAGCCTGAGAGAGAGAGAGAGAGAGAGAGAGAGAGAGAGAGAGAGAGAGAGAGAGAGAGAGAGAGAGAGAGAGAGAGCATAATTGTCTCAGGTGAATAAAAGAACAAGTCAATAATTTTTTTTTACTTTAAATTTTTTTTATATATAGAAACCACTAAGTAAATACCAAATCAATTAACATCATTCAGACCAGAGAAAGTGAATCAAATCAAGAGCAAACAAACCTTGTTAACAATCACTCCAAAGAACATAATCCTCAAATTATGTTTTGACATTCTGCAACACTAGCCCATTTTTTACGTTATACACAGAATCTGTCCATTTGTCAGGTAGATTTATAATGGCAGTTTCCTATACTGGCACAGATTTATCCAGCTGGTTGGGTTTCTCTTCGGCCTTAAATGAGTTGAGATTTTTCGGTGGGTTGAAAATGTTGAAAATATTCATCATTTTATCTGACGATTTCGTCCATTTATGACCACCAGCAATGGATTTATGGACAGTTCTAACTACGATGTTGTAGCCATGCTTTGGAGCACATATCCCTCGTGAATGAACGTAGTTTGTTAATACTGACCACACAAATTTTCTCCCTCCAAAATCACTTTTGGAAACTTTGTACATCTTCATAGCATCTTTGATAGAATTACTTCTTAAATCTGTCCCTTCAACAAGATCCATAACTTGAGACAATATAATGTCATCGTCATTCTCGGCCTTTCCTTAGAAAAGTTCCAAAACTTGTGTAAAAATGAAGTCGTCGTCTTCTGAGAAAACGTCTGTGCTGGCCTCGTTACATGTACAGAAAATGTTAATGAGTTCGGTGACCAACGATTATAAACATGTAATTGAAATTGATCGGATGCTTTCAGGTAATTATTTGGATGATGCAACAATTTCCTCCCAACAACAACAAAAAAGGTGCAAGAGGTGCAACCGGATGATATGTGTTACAATTGGAGAAACAAAAGATAATTATATAACAAGAGTCCATCAAAAGGGACTGATGTTGTACTGGGCAAAAAGAATTTCCAGGAATTCAAGATAAGACCATTTCTTCATTTTAACAGTCAAGTTTTGAAACCATCTCCGATATTCTTCAGCGATAACAAGATTTTCAAATTAGCTCCTGTGGTGCACATATTTGATGCCAGCTTGGCAGTGTTTTCATTTAGGACCAAGTACCATAATCACGGTAAGTCTTGGGACACGAAAAAATAATAGTTTTTTTTCTTGTCCCAAGACTTAGATGCCTTTAAAATATAAAAAAATTTCGGCGTCCCAAAACTTGTAGACACAAAAAAATGTAAAGACAAAATTGGGAAGATCGCCATACGTCACACAGCAGTGACCAGCTCGTTCAATTACCACGTCATTCGTCAATAAACTGTTATACACTACTATGATTGTTTATGTTATTATTTTGAATGTGCATATTTTCCGATTTCTCCAACATGATTTAAAATAAAGGTAAATAAAGACTTCATAATTCACGGGCCGCTTACATTTAAGCCTAAGGGACGACCTGTACTATAGTGTACAGTACTTACACAGTGCAAATCGTACTTCGCGTGACTTATATCCTTGTTTATTCCCAAAAATATTTGATGCAGATTTTGCTTTACTCATCATTTTTACCAAATCGCATGCTTCCAGATTACATTTCAGCTACACGTTCATTGCTGTTTCATTTATTTGTATTCACGCGCTCAACAGTTACTGCTTTTCAGTGGTATAAGCGATCCTACAAAGTGATGTAATCTATATGAAAAGGTACGCCTGTTTAATTTTATAAAGCACATAACAAGCATAAATTCAAGTAACTTGTCATATATAATATATGTTAAATTCTGAATATAGATCGATTAAGAGCATCATTGATCCATTTTATTTTAGTGTTTCGGCTTCACAAAATGATAATTTTCCACGCATTATTCATTCCACTTTTGATTTTGGCAAGCTGGTTGTTTTGGCGTCTCCTTTGTTTATAATTGGCGGATTTGTCTTTTGTTTTCCAACAGCCATCCAGGCCAGTTAATTGTTAAAACCCTGAAATTGGCTTGGGTAAAGAGGAATTTTGTCCGGCGGCAATGCCAGTACTTTGATGTGTGATTGGCTTCTACTACGTAATATTAGCACAATTACCGTAACTGAGTAAACATGACTTATTTAAGGTCACTTACATCAAAGCAAACTACCACGGAGTTTTTATTTTAAAAGCATTATTTCTTAAACTTCTTTTTCGTATTTTAAAGATATTATATAAGTTTAGTGCAGTGGTGCCTATGATTCGAATCAAATGTATGTACTTCATTCATCACAAGTAAAATCTTCAATGTGCACGTGGTGACGCCATGATGTAAACATGCGTACAATAAATGCTAGAGTTGAAATAAACACCATTTTCATTGTTCTCATCCTGGTATCACATTGTAATGAATTAGGTATTTCCATTTTCAGGGAAAAAAAACTCCCCAATAATTACAGGTGACTTTCGACAATTTTAAACTGACAATAGTAAACTAGGGCACAATAAGGAGAAGTTAATGTTGAATGGGTATAACATACCGCTAATGCTCAGTTCTTGTCATCGTCTGATTAAATTACACATATTTTAATTTGATAGAAATAATAAGAAAACAGAGAAAATTCAATATATTTATTGACTCTTCAAAAAAATTGTAATAATTTATAATATATCCATATAATAATTCATAATGAGAGTCCCTTAACAACCACAAAGTCCTGTTTATTTTACACGAGGTTACGATCGATAAAATACGCCGATCGATCAGTAGAAAAAAAAAAATCTTTTAGGTGTCCCAAGACTTATAGTACATGAACAAATTGCTTTAACTTCGTGTCCCAACTTTTATAGGTCATAAAAAAATTACTTTTGAAAACAATTAAGGGTGTCCCAAGACTTATGGTGTCCCAAGACTTACCGTGATTACAGTAGACATCATTAGAAGTCTTTTGGTGAAACATCCATGTCATAATGATCATCCATTCAGGGGGAGTAGTGACAACAAGATTTTCAACCCTTTACTGAGCATCCGTTTGAAGACTGAACTGCCTGATTTGCACAGGATTTATCCATTAATTCAATAATTTGGCATCACTTTTGAGTTTACTTCTTGTCCAATAATAATTTTCTTTAAAGTGGGAAATTTGTTGTGGGTATTGGGTATACTTTATTTCAGCATGCAGGGGATGAAATGGTTGGTTGCCATGGCAACCAAACTCCAGTCTATAACGTGTAAAAATCATGACAAAATTACATATTTTTCAGTATTCATTTATACTGAGCTTACTACTTTCTTGCCAAATCAGTCATGCTTTGAATTTATCCAATTTATGACAGAAAAGCAAGATTTTCTAATTATTTGGTTTGGATTGTCCAATTTCCACCAGATATAGGCATAACAGGTTTTTTGTTTTCAGTGAAGTGTTAAGACTGAACACTTAAAAGCTGATAGTTATGGCTGTATATTCTGTGCTTATATTTTTCTTGAAGGTACTCGCATGGTTGTAAACATTTCAAATATTAAAAAGTATTTTAGTCCAACACTGAATTTGTTGAAATTCATACCAAATGGCTTGGTTACTGTGGTAACAATTAAAAAATGCAGCGATTTATATTAAGATATTAAAGCTGATTTTATAACATCTCCAAAATATAAAAGCCTATTTTCAAGTTCAAAAGATGTTGGAAGAAAGCTGAAGAATGACAAATTCATAAAAACCATGAAGCTAGAAGTAGTATAATCAATCTTATATACATATGCATGTACTTAGGTGCTATAATATTTTGATCCAGACACAAGGAATATACCATGATGACCACTGATGATGAACCAAGCTCTTATATCCAGAGATCATAATTTTATCAACAAAAACTGATAAGATCAGCGTTAAAATGTGTTACAAGATTTTCCTGTTGTTGCAAACTTTAAGTGGGAATATATTGTTTATATTCATGGATTTATTGTTTTGCATCATGGAAGCAGCAGATTTTATGGAGAATGCCTAAAGTTTACATACAAAAAACAAATTCAAATTTATTGAACAATCCTCAAAATCCAAGTGTTCTCTTTTAAATCTATTGTTCATTCTTCAAAAATGATGACATGATGTACATCAAGCCATCAACTCAAGAAAAGAAATGTGCAACTTGACACAACACACTTTGAGTATGCCATTCCATTAGATCTTTCTGTATGCAGTATTTGACAAGCTTGCTGTCTTGTAACAAAATTTTGTTTTATGTATAAACCAGGTAAATGCATGTCTACTCAAGAAGCCAGAAAGCAGTACAAATCAAGTTCTAAAATCTTATCATCAATACTAGTGATTGACAGAGCATATAAGTGTATAAATTGACAAATTTAAAGTAATGTGAATTAAAAGCTCAAAATAAAAAAACAAATGTTTTGGGGATAAACTAACTTGATAAAAATACAGTACTTTTTGGCAATGAGACCGATCGGTGAATTATTAATAATATTCTAGCAGGTGTGAAGAACATCATAGGAAATCTGTATCTGTAGTTTATTAGGAAGCACATGATTTTAATATTCGTGTGGCAGAGAACATAATCAGACAAAAGAAACAAAGAACTTGACTTTCATCAGTTCCTGAAATTAATATTTGCATTTCAAGATTGGATAGTAGTTTCAATATATATATATATATAGATCATGGCATGGATTATATGGAAATCACATTTCGAAAGGGTATGCAAGAAGGGCAATTTTACAAAAGTGGCACATTTTTGGGCAAAGGGGCAATTTTTCAAATATAACAAAAAGGGTATACTGGTATATGTATTTTTCAACCCAAGAACACACTTTTAGTCACAATATTTAGGATGTCCTTTTAAAAATAAAGAACAAACAAGCTTTCAATCATAGAAGTATTCTATATTAAATAAAACATAACATATCAAATTGATAGAACATAGCAGTTTTAAGTAGGTTTTTCAGTGATCTGGACAATGAAAGAGGAATGCTAGAAAGAGCAGATGGGAGGGCATTAGAGGCAAATGTGGTAAGAGCATCCCTTTATTTATATCTTGTTTTGAATACCAAGTGCCAAAGATGACAAATCTTGAAGGATTATTTAAAAAATATGACCTGCTGTATACAAATTTAATTTTAGAAAATTTCAGGAACCACGCCACAAACATATTATACTCGAATTCATACGCGATCTCTTCCCCAAAATGATACTGTAATATACACATTTTATACACTATTTCTCGTACTTTGAAAAAAAAAAATTCATGTGCGAATGAATATATGAAATTTTGGGAGCCACGCCACGATCGCGTTATATCCAAATTTGCGTTATAGCAGGGTTTCACTGTACATGTATCTTGAAATAATCACCAACAATAACTTTATGAACTGAAGCCAAATAATGAGCAGATAAATTATTTTATTTGCCCCAAACTATTTAAATGGTTACCTTCTTAGTATGTGCAATTTAGCATCTGTGACAGATAGAAAATTGTTTCTTTAATTTTTCCCCTTTCACTAAAACTTAGATTACTGACCAAATTATGTTATGTCTGCTGCAAAAATGATACATGTACATGTATCACTTGATTGCACAAAGAAGTCTACTGTCATTTTTAAATTCTCAATCTTTCCTAATTAGATTGTTTAAAATTACTTGTATGTATTATATTCTGTTATATATTTTATTATATTGTATGTACTGTATCCTGTAAATCTAAAACCAGACACATTTTCTGTTAAGCAAAATCACGAAACTGAAACTTAAATCTTAAAGTGATGTATATACAGTACCTCGCTATATTTTTATATCCATGTACTATCATTGTTGTTGTTGAGCAAGTTATTCATAGACCAATATGAAATTAATTTCTCTCCTCTCTGTATCCATTATTAATGAAAAAGTATGATGTTAGCTTAGTTTTTATTCTTCTGTGAATTTTCTATGCCGAGAAAGGTTGACTTATTTTCAAAATTGTAAAACTGCACCATCCCACCCTCTTATTATATCAATGCAGAAGCAACTTGAAATGTGTTCTTGGGAGCAGTAATTAAATATTGCTACTGATTTAAAACAAAAGGCTCTAGCAGATCTCTGAAGGGGTGGGGAGTGGGGCAATCGAGCATGAAATCAGTACTGATGTGCAATATTTAGTAAATTTAATGATTTTAATGGTTTTCAAAATGTGGAGTGCTCGATTCACTCATTGAGGGACTCACTATTGTGCATCAACTTTCTTGTGAAATTCAACAAATTATGAACTATAATGATTTAAAAATGATATGTGACATTAAATAAAGATTTAAAAGTATTGAAACACTTTTCTCTAATGGCAAATCCTAAATTTAACGCAATAAACAAGCACTATCAATTAGTGGAGTTGAGCGGAATTTGCAGTGCCATGTGATTAATGTTTTTTCCTTGTTTCTAAAAATGGACAAATATTCACAGACTTCATTTGTATTTTTTTGGTGCTGATTAGTATTACAATTAGCAAGTAAAAGTTTTTTTAAATATCAAAAATCCATATTTTTTTAAGAAATTGGTGATTCTTGGTGATATCTTTTAGATGAAATGACGGATATGAACTTAAGAAGTGAACACACATTAGTAACTTATTTTTAGAGTATAGCCTCATTCCAATGTTTAAAGTTTGCTCTGATATTCCTCTTTTTTGGTGAAACCTCGATAACAATAAATGGACTAGTTCAAAGTATGGCATATTCCCGTGTATATTATCATAAATCTTTTAACTGTACTATTCAGAATTTCAAATGACTTCACATCGCAACCATGAGATGCAGAGCACGTTTACAAATGGCTGATACATTGTTACATACAACAGATGAGTGTAGATTGAACTGCGCAGTTGCTTTAATCTTGCAATTAAACTAACGATTTGCTTCATATTTATTTTCTATATTCACTCTCCCAGCCGTATAAGTGATAGTTATGGGTACGACGACTTAATGTTGGTAGTACTGGTTATCTTAATCGGATTTGTAATGAAAGGCGTCAAAAGGCATAATTATGCAGTAAAAGGGTTGGTGTCATAAGGCGTCATTATGTAGTAAAGGGTTAAGACAGTTATCGTGGCAGCCATATTGGATGTACAACTGGCACCATTTTCATTTATGATCAACAAAGTATCATAAGAAGTCTATTGGTGAAAACCCCATGTTGATATAGCCATCCATTTGGAGAGGAGTAGAGATAACATTATTTTCAAGATATGACTTTCCATTCAGGAGTAGCAATAACATGATTTTAAAGAAGTCTGCTGTGGCAGCCATATTGGACATCAGATCAGCCCCATTTTCATTTAAGACCAACTAAACAAAATAAGTCTTCTGGCAAAAAACCCACATCAATATGACATTCTGTTCCAGTAGAGTTGTGATAATAACATTTTTAAGATGGCTGGTGTGGTAGCCATATTGGATGTCAGATCATCACCATTTTCATCTTGGACCAAGTAGACATCATAAGAAGTCTTTTAGTGAAAACCCTATGTTGATATGACCATCCATTCAGGAGAAGTAGTGATAACAAAATTTTCAAGATGGACACTGTGGTGGCCATATTGGATGTCTAAGCAGCACCATTTTCAATAACAGGTGGTATTTTCTCTTTATCTGGAGTTAATGAGAAACCCTGATACAAAGAAGAACTGTGATGCAACAGGGACTTAGTGTTTAGTGCGTCAAATTTTAAGTGGGTTACAGGTTCAAATCCTACCCAGACCAGTAAGAGTCAGCTGCTGTGGTGTGTTTATGGGTATGGCACCTTACTCCCATTGCCTCAACACGAAATACTTGTCATATGTTTATGTGCTGCTACACACACAAATCGATCAATCAATCTGTGAAATCTCTTGTGATTGGGGGGAGGGGGGGCCCAGTGGTCTAAGGCACTTGCCTTTACAAATCACTCACACATTTCACCTATGTCCATGAGAGTTTGAGTCTCGATTCGACCAATATGGGTATGTGAAAAAGCTTGCTAGTAGCTTCTCGTGGGTCGGTGGTTCTTCCTGGGTTCTTCCTCCATCAAATATGCTGGCCAGCATGTATAGCCAGCCTATCATGTGCTGAAAAATGGCATTAAATCCCACAAAACCAAATCATATCATGTGACTGGTTGACATGAATCGTAAATTCAAAGTCATGATCAAAAGTCAAATATGACGTCCATGCCCGTTCTGTTCATATCCTTCATGATGAGATTGTTCATGCAGAGGATGTATCATCATTTGATCAGTATCCAACATAAACAACTAATACAAAGAAGGCCCTATGGATAAAGAACACAAGGCACTGAGTACACAAAAGCAATACCTCCAACTTGGGGATTCCATAATCTCACATCACGTATAAAAAAGAAACTTTCTGCTATAATACATTTATCCAATAATGATTTCTCTTCAATGGCACCACACTTCCTTCCTCATCAATAAAACCTGAACTCCATTTCCATATCAATTCTTCAGAAAATTTTACATTCATCTAGCCTCACATGAAGTAGATGTACATGTAAGCAGAGTGCATGTTAAAGTAGTATGTTCATATTACATGTAAATATTATTTTTCATTTGTCACATCTCAAAGCCAGAGAACATAAACATATTTTAATAATATATCATTATTATTTAGATTCCATTTTATTACAAATTTATAATTATCATACGTGACTACACATCCACCCTGTACAACTACTTCATCTCTTATTAGTCCATATGTCCTTTGTTCTATTAATGGTTTATGTTGTACAAATATCAAACGATGAGACTTTCTGTGGCTGAGTAACAGGTGGTACATGTATTTTTCAGTTACATATGAGCAGCTGGTTTTCTACCATTACATATGTATTGTCTATGATTGACATGAATAGGTTCATTTATTCAGCAATAAGTAAATCAATAGGTATACAGATGTGACTTATGGCAAGTTTATTTTGAACATGTTAGAGAAGGGGGAGGGGGCAGTAGCAGCAATTTTGCAGCCAACACCAATAACAATTTCTCAACCTGTCTCAATTGCCCAACTTCCTGTGCTTCATTTTCTCAACATGCCTTTACTCCCCAACTTCTTTCCACAGGTCTGTCATAAAATTAATCAAAGTTTACATAAAAAAGGGATCAAAATGGTGGTTAGTACTGAAAAGGCAAGTGATGGCAGTTATGTGCTTGCTAAATTTGTTGAAAATAAAGACAAATTTCATGCAGAAAACTGAGATTTTAGGCAGTGGAGTTCATGATAACTGGTTATTTGAAAATTTGATTTCAAACATGATTTTTAAAGTGTGGAAATCAACACGACGGACATCACAGTAGCAAATGATGGAAGTGGTGTGGATGTTGATTTTGATGAAAATACAGACAATTTTGAGGGGAAAAACTGACGTTTTATGCAGTACAGATAGTGATCTTAACTTCAACAAAATGAAGAGAAATGATAACTGGTTAGTAGAAAATTTTATTTCAAAACTGAATTTTAATGTGCAAAGATCAAAAGTACTTAGTGTCAAGTGATGACAGAGGTGTGGATGCCAATTTTGATGAAAATATAGACAATTTTGTGTGGGAAATTGATATTTTAGGCAGTGGGGAACGTGATCTTGACTACATTAAAATGAACTGAGTGGATGATTAGTTCATTGGTATTTTGGACTCGGATATTGATGACTTTGATGGTTTTTAAGCTAGCTGTACATTTTGTGAACTTCACTGCTCATAAAGTTCACCCATGTAGCGAGGTTGAATGTGTGCATAACATTATGAAATTTTACTGCATTCTGGGAAACGGACCAAAATAAACCCAACAGAAATTTGATATTTTTACGTTAGAATTTATTATGCAAAAAAAATACTGAAAAAGTGAACAGCTTTGTTGACTTTCCAGTAAGGATCTGTTCTGCTTGCTCTCCAATTCTCATGCAAGTAAATTTAATAAAATTGAAATAACCTTTGATGTTTTTAATGGATTTTTATTATTTTGTCGCCATCTTAAACGCATAAAATTCCTCACATTTCATACACATACACAGGAGGTAAAATGAATGTTGCAGATAGAAAAATTGCACTGAAAGTAAGTTATAAAAAAAAATGTAAAGCGTGTTTTTTAGTTTAGTTTACTTTACTTTCAACTGAATTTTTTACATCAGAAAATTTTCAATGAAAAAATATATCACTTTAAATAAAATTTTAATGTTTTTTAAAATGGTACATAACTTTGACAAATTATCTGAAAAACTTGTCCAGTCAAGCCATATTGACCAACGTCACTGCATTCCCTCATGCTGATACACCACTGACTGAAAAATTTCCAGTTCTGCATAACTGCCTGGCTGATTGGGCTCCAGTATGAAAAGGGCTCATCTGACACAAGATGCAAAACAGCCCAAACCATGGATATTATACATTTCCCAGTGCGATCACCCATATAAAAATTTCCCTGCTGAAGGATGCAAAATTCTTGGACTTTTGTTCCTGACTTTTAACTAAAATTTCAATTTTCCCATACATTCCCAGACCTATCCAAAAACTGAAAATTCCAAGACTTATTCCTGACCTGTGGGAACCCTGTGGATTTGAAATACTTTTAACAGTTTACTGAGTTTTTTTCTTCTCCATAGTTTTAGTTCCAAAAAGTCACAACATTTTGAACCCAATTCCAAGAGTGGTTACATTACTTTCCACAAGTACAGCAATAAGGAATGTGTTGCATTACTTTCCACAAGTACAGCAATAAGGAATGTACATAACATGAATGTATAAGGCACACAATTAGTGTTACCAGTTTTAGGTCAAGTGATAATAATTAGGATGTGGTATGGCCAACTTGATGCTCTTGATGACCCTCTAATCCCTTTAGATTTATCCTTATTACCCAGAGCAATTAGTATTACATACAACCAATATTTGCATGATCAGGGTACAGACATACAGGGTACACTGACAAACCTATTATCAACAAACCTATTCTGTCCAAAAGAAGAAGTCACTTCTCCCTAAATTTCAAGTCTAGCTTGACCCCTGTTGTACTCTGCCTTTTTTTTTTCTTTTTCTTTCTGACATGACTGGTGTCAGTTCACAGTGATATTGATATAGGCCTCACTGGAAGGTTTTCATGCGTTGCTCTTGCTTTGGAGTGATGCTGCTTTCCATGCATGCGACAGCAGTTCAAATCCAAGGTCAACAGCCACTGAATACACAGGTGTTCTGTTCTGACAGGGATTATACTTACCGTCTGGATACAAAGGTCAGTCTAAATAAATGTATTTATTAGTAGCGAGCAGCCCAATAATCTGTATGCATAACAGTGCCGATCCAGAATGGATTATGTCTTAATATGTTTGTTCTCTGCCACCAGTCGTCAGAAAAAAAAACACAAGGCGGAGAACAACTTGTTGGTCTACTAGGTTGACATACTGCCCACCCTTACAAATATGCAAATTCTATCCTTCTGCACAAATGACCTCTATTACCTACAGGCAAGGTCAAAACTGTCCAAAGATTTTTAAAATCAAAGTCAAGGGTCACTTTTTTCCCTCATGCTTGGGGGATAGGGGGATACAGTGTTTCCTACAGGCTGCGCCCTTGCACCTTTTTTCACAGTAAAATTCAGAAGAGTGCATGTACACATCAGCAATACATGGTACAAGCTGCACAAAAATAGCAGTCTATAGCATTTGCTAACTTGTGCTCATGTCATGACTATTAGGCAAGTCCACTAAATCACCAAGATGCATGATTTTATTACTTAGACAATGTGGCAAGCTTCTAATTTTTTCACAGTGAATACTTAAGCACTGAAGGCAATCATGACTGTCCAATATAAAAGCAAGTGTTGTGAATTTAGAGTTTGTAGGAAATACTTAAATTGAAATTTAATAATGGCAATAGGAACTTTCCCTTAGCATCTCATACCAGTACCAGAAGTCATACCATATATACTTGCTTGTAAGTCGAGTCCAACTGCATACAACATAGGCCCTGATCTGCCATGGCATAATGCGCTGGTATATGAGGGTGTCTGTTATTTTTTTCTACTGTATTACAAACTACACAGACCCAGATCTCCCGGCGCATTATGAGATGGCAGATCTGGGTCTGTATAGTTTTCAGTTGGACTTACAAGTGAGTATATATGGTAGTTTGGCTGATCAAGCATAAAGAATGCACAAGAAAATAATCACACTTCTGATATCCAGATTGGCGTCAAAATGACCAAAATGAAAAATACAGTTTTCATTTTGTTAACAACTGTGCTGCTCTTAAAATAATTAAAAAAAACAATAATGACACTGCTTTTGCATCTGTAGGCACTTGTTTCAATTCCAATGTATCTCTACTATATAAATTCTTACCTTGTATAAGAACACTTGATAATAATTGAACAATATTTTATACATTATTTTATATTAGAATCACTAGTATTACTTTAGTGCAGTAATAAAAAGGGAGTTCATATAAATGTTCATAATGGCAGTGATGTAATAAACAAATAACAAGTAATCAAATAACAGACAGAGCTCCCTAGTGCAAAAAGCCCTATAAACTTGACCCAGAGGGCTCTTAAGGCCCTTATTCTAGGAAAGCTGGCAAAAACACAAAGATACAGTGTCTCTTTAAAAGCTGACGGCAGACGGAATTTTCTGTTTATTATGACCTTTTTTGTTGGTCATTTCGTCTATTAAAAAAAATATCTTTCATGTATAAAAACATTTTACCGCCACATTTTGCCACCTGTTCAAACTCGTATCAAAGTCTCAGAGTAGTTTAAAATCTGAGAAACAATTTATTGCTTTGTATGAATGCAATATTAAATACATTGTCTAGGAAACTCCTGGACCTTACAAAACCTTTGGGACAGCTCCTTTACCATAGCCGAGTGAGGAAGCAACAAGAGATTTGGTCGAGAGGCAGACCCAGAGAGTTTCTCCATGCTGGAGAGAATCTTAGTGTCCTCAGAGCTTGAGAGCTTGGAACAAAGATCATTGGGCAATAGACGGTAAACCTAATTAACCACTTGTTATATGACCAGACCTCTTCCTCCTCTGCCCCTTAACAGACGGTTCAGGAAAGCCGAAGGAAGGGGGTGCCATCTGTTGGATCCGTATCAAACTCATGAGAATCCATGAGGACCGAAAGGACATCCTCATCTAGGTGTGAAATGATTCATCGATATATCGATGCATCAATACTTTTGCCATATCGATACACGTATCCATACTTACCCTATAGAAGTTACTTTAATCTCCAGCAGTCATGAATAATTATTAGTTGTTTGCCTTTTTATTCTTTAAACTGAGACAGCCATTGCAGGCACAAGCACTAATGTTTGTCAGTAAAAAAAAAAAAAAAAAAAAAATTTGAAAACACCCACTCACCTTTTGCAAATGAACACAAGGTTACGTAGTTCTAAATGTGTCTCACCCCCCCTTTCACCAATTACATGCTAATTATTTCATCCCATCAACACGTTCAGCCACTGATAATATATATCAACGTAGAGGACACTTTCCAAATTTGTTCCCCATGTATGATTGAAGTACTTTAATGATCATTTAATAACCACTTTTACGTGGTTTCTCTGTTGCTTCATATCTTGTCTATATGGATCAAATTTAAAGGCTACACTTCTGGTGTGTCACTCAGTGAAATATGCTACATTAAATTCTGATTGGTGGTTATTGTCTGTTGCAGTCCAGGGTGAACAATTACCACCAATCAGAATAGACTGCAGCTTATTCACTGCGTGACACCGGAAGTATTGGCATCCAAACACAATCCAGGTAGATACAAAGCAACAGAGAAACTTTGTTCAAAATGGTTATTAAATGATCTGTAAATTACTAAAGTTGTACATGGAGAACAAGTTTGGAATGTTTCCTTTTACATTGATATAGGTAATCAGTGAATAAACGCGCCAAGAGGATAAATAAAATTAGCACAGAATCAGCAAGGAGGCAGATTCCAAACCATGCCATTTTGTCACTTTGTGTTAATTTGTTAATTTTGTATAGAAGGGGAGTGGGCATTGTCAATAGTTTTCCTTTTCACTAACAGAAATGAGTGCCTGTGGCCATGGCAGTTGTTTTACATCTGCAGGAAGTACAATGTGATAGATTTTGGTTGTTAGTCATCTCCACTCCCACACCTGGACTTGCTCTAGATAAGATTTTCCTTGCAGGTGAAAATTGCACTATTTCTTCTGTTTTGAAGATAACACCGTCATGTCTTTAAAATTTAAGTGAAGACATGAAATTGATAATAAGATGTTTTAAAAGCATTCATGCAGTGTTAAACAAAGGGTGTGGTTACCAAGAGGAGTCCTGGATCTGATCAAATGGAATAGTCTCAAATCGCCTAAATGATTGAATTAAAATCACTAACAACTAATATGGATGTACTTTTTTATCTTGTCAAGGATGAAAATGGCATATGAACAGGTGCTAAATCTATGTCTGTCTGTATACTAGAAATACAACCAATATGTCAACACATACAAAACAGCACAACCCTACAACTTACAGACCTTCTAAAGATGAAAAGACCATCAAGTTGATATGTGCATCGATAATGTATTGTATCGTAGGCTGTGTATAATGAATCGTATCGATACTCGGCAATGGTGTCACCCCTATCCTCATCCTGCACTCGAACCTGGGAAGCAGGACCATGTGACCCAGTGTCTCTGTTTTTTTAGGCTGGGGAGACTTGGGAGTAAGAGGGACATTGAGCAGTGATTCCTCGCTCGGAACCAGAGGACTCGTTAGTGGCAGACATGGCAGAACTGTGAGAGCGACTCTCAACCCTCCTGACACGATGGGGGGGGGGGGGGGGAGGGGGTTTGATCGTCCCCTTCCCTCCTTCTATTGACTGCAGCATCGATCTCTCTGCATGGGGCCAAGGCCCTGAAGACCATGTCCGTATGCAAGGAACCGTCCAATTCCGGTGGAAGGACCACATCCTGTGAGGGTTTAAAGGAATAATAGGGAAGGGGGGAGGGTGCCGATCTGATCCCCTTTCCTAGTCCTACGTCTGTACGACGAATCCAAATCGCAAGAAGGATTGAACGGAGAGGTGGGGGTCTTGACCTGGTCCCTCTCCGCACACTGATGGGCCTCGAATGACCGGCACTCGTAGCCCAATGACCGGTGACCCTCGCCCAGTCAGACAACTCTGATCTGTAACTAGATAAAGTGATTGATGACCAAAATGAAGTATACCTTTTAAGTGACTTCAACTGGGACGTTATGAATAATCAGATTAACAGAAATTGGTTGAATTTCATAGAAACTTTTGGTATAACCCAATTACTGGACCAACCAACACGAGAAACTGGCCACTCAAAAACTCTAATAGATCATACCTATACAAATATGTAAGAAAATGTGACAAAAATACATATTCCTAGAATAGGTCTTAGTGATCACTTCCCTATTTTCTTAACCAGAAAATCCAGCTTAAAACCAGCTGTAAAATCCAAAACTCATAAACCCATAACATATAGGTCATTTAAGTATTATGATGAAGACAAATTTTTGGAAGATCTCAGTAATGTTCCTTGGAGTATACATGTAGTATCTATATTTGATCATGTTGATGATGCTCTTGATACATGTAATATCAAGCTTGCATCATGTACCTGTGGTTCTTTAGTAAAAGCATAAGCAATGTAGTGGAGAAGTGTACTGTGTAGACTACAATGAGGACAGGTAATTCTTGAAACTCACTCATCCCAATGACTAGTGCTTGGGAAATTTTTTCCCGAATCCTGTAGACTCCACGTAAACCCATGATTATTTTAAATCTGTTGGTCAACAATCACATTACAAAACATGGAGAAATTAAGTAACCAAAATGATCAACGGGGCAAAGAAGAATTACTATCAGTCAGCTTTGGAAAATAATTGCAATAAGAATTCTCTGTGGAACGTTTTTAGCAAACAAGGCGCAGGTAAATGTTCCACAAGGTCATCCAAAATACAACAACTTAGCCAGGAAGGCCAGATTATTGATGAGGATGTTGAAATAGCAAACACATTCAATGAATTTTTTGTCAGCATAGCTTTCAAAATTATGGAACCCATTGTAAACTCCAATCACGATGAACAAAGAGATTTCTGTTCAGAAAAAAATCCAGCTAACACAAAATTTGTTATCTGATATTCGCAATGAAAAATTGTTTGCAAACGATTGCAACAATGAAATCAACAGGCCTAGATAATATTGGACCACGTCTCCCGAGGGTTGTTGCAATATAACATCTGATAGCATAGCATACATATGTAATCTAAGCATATCCACCTCAGTGTTTCAACAGGCATGGAAATTGGCAAAAGTTACCCCCATTCACAAGTCTGGCGGCAAAGATGATGTCAATAACTACAGACCCATATCTATCTTACCAACTCCATCCAAACTACTTGAAAAACATGTTCATGACAATCTTTTGATGTACCTATCAACCTTTAACTTAATTCACCAAAACCAATCAGGGTTCAGAGAAAACCACTCCTGTAAGACAGCCTTGGTCTCTGTGATTGATGGATTACTGCCTTAGATCAAAGAAAATTAGTTGGATCCATACTAGTTGATCTTAGAAAAGCTTTTGACCTTGTTGATCATGATATTCTTATCAATAAATTGAACATTTATCAATGTGACAATTCAATGATTGATTGGTTTACATCATAACTAACAACGAGAAAAAATTGTGTCAAAATAAATCTCAGTTTTTATAAAGAAGTATCAATCCTGGACCTACTCCTCCTTCTCATTTTCATATAGGCAACTGTATTTCATCTACCGACTTTAATGCAGATGACACCACTCTATCAGATTTCAAACAGCTAAATTCAGACCTAGAGCTCTCCCTTCAAATAGCCTTACTTGGAATAGATTCCTGGTGGAAGAAAAATGTCATGAAAGTAAACACAGACAAGACTAAAGTATTAATGATTACTTCCCAACAAAAGAGAGTAAAAATAGGAAAATAACAATTTAAATCTTAAGTTGAATGAAATTTGTCTACAAATGGTTCAGATGTCAAAATCCTTTGGGTGATGGTTGACAACAATTTGCAATAGAATGAACATATTCAAGTCATATGTCATAAAAGTCAATTCATGACTGTAGTTATTGAATAAGATAAAGCCATATCTAGCAACTAAACATAGATTATTATATTACAAAAGCTATATACAACCATACCTAGACTATTGTAATGTTATCTGGGGAAACACTTCTGACAAGAATATTTGCAAATTATTCCGCTTGCAGACTCATCCTAGATAACCATCTTTCCATTCCAAAACCAAATAAAGAACTCTTTAAGAAAAGTGTTCAATATTCAGAAACACTAATTCAGAACAGAATCCCAAAGGAAATCAGAAAAAGTACAAATATAAATGCATTTAATTATAATCTAATTCAATGGGTGAAAAGTGGAACCTGTTTGATTTGACAAATACATTACAACTTAAAGTATAAATTATCAAACCTTTCATGTTGTTGTCTCACTGTTTTTGTACTGTATACACATGTACACAATGTACCTAGTTGGAGCATGTTCTTACAACATTTTCTGTTCATTATGTCCATATATAAATGCAGCTTATTATTAATGCTTTTTTTTAAAAATTGTATTGTGTGCAACTATGTACATGTACTCTGTATGTAAATATGCATATAATAGAGGGCCACAAAGAGGATTAGTTCCATGCAACTAATTGTGACACCCTCTTTAAATAAAGTCATTATTATTATTATTATTATTATTATTATTATTATTATTATTATAAGAAAACACATTCTTGCACATTCATAGGTATGTGTTTTAATAGCAGACTGACCATTAAAACATTGCATCACATCCTCCTAATTCCTAACCAGCCCTATTTGCCAGTTTTGCCGAAACTGCAGTGTCAGCATGGGTAGCTGCTTACTGCTGGGCCTAACAAAACTTTAACGACCTTACATCAAGCCCAAACTGCATGAAATCGATAGGAAGATGATTTATCTTCTCAGAAATTTCAAGTACAACATTCATTATGCCTTATATTTGTTTAGATACAAGAAGAAAGTAGAGCATTGAAAATATTTGACCTGCTACTTGCCATTTGCATTACTAGTCACATGACTACCCAAATCTCGCAGCCTACATGTCCATGACATCAGAGTAGTCATTATCAACGACCTGATATAGGGTAACCGGTAGTAAGCGGCTACCCTATACTGACACCACATGGTTTTGTCGAATTCCAACTTTTCAATAAGCAATGGGCTCTGACCCCATATCCCAAAATATGTCAAAATATCTAAAATGGGATGGGAAGGTCAAAGGAAACTCAGACTTGTGACTGACCATTTAATTTCTAGTGGGAAGCCTGGGATTTGTTTTGAAAAATTCCAACTCTCAATTAGCTTGAAAAAAATATAGTCAAACCTGTGTTTAGTGGTCACCAATGGGAAAGGGCCAAAGTGGCCTTTGAAAACAGGTGACCTCTGAAGGCAGATTCAGCTCTCAAATTTGGTTCATGACAAATACATGTACTATGCACCAAATAGCATTAACATTATTAAAAGTAGTAGTAATATGCTATCAAGATACATATATTTAGTTTAGCTAATTAGCAAAAACTAACGAAATAATAAAATAAAAAGTTCAACAATAATCCATCATGTATATTAAAGCATCACTTATCAGTAGAAATGGCATCTAAATAAAATTACCTGTGATTGTCAAACACAGGACTGACTTTCTGTTAGGCCATCTGGTATAATTAGATATGAAAACAGATTTTCACACTTCAAACAATTGATGGTTTAAGCAGTTGCTCAAACTCACTGAGATCAAATGACAGTCTGCTTTTGTGCGCGATCTTTGATGATCAGGGATCGAAAAGAAGCTTCCTGCGGCTATTGTTAGTAGCATATAAACTGTAAGGGAAATCACAAGTGCACTGTACACGTATCTTTAATCATTTGGTGTGATTGTACGTAATCTCTTACACACCAAATTAACGTTATTCTCAAAATCGGACATAATACCTCACTTACGCTTAATAATCCCCTGACTCCCATTTCTGCTGCAACTACACGACTACTTTGTCCACTATCCAGGAAACGAATTGTTTTGATTCTCTCATGTAAGGACAAAACCGCTTTGCTTTGAAAGCCGACATGTTGACATCTTTGAGTTTTACTGACAGTGTGATTGAAGCATGGTAAGTACAATGATATACCTTTAACTAAACAATGCCTTGCTCATCAAACAAAAGAAGTGTTTAACCCTTTTGCAGCGGGATACGACTCCAGTCGTACTTTACCTTTGCCAGCGGGATACGACTCCGGTCGTATGTTCACTATATTCAGTTACCAACTTTGCAGAAACGTATTTTTAACTGTATAAAACGTCATCAATTTACGTGTACTCTTTTGAAAAAAAAGGAAATAAAGGTAGAAGGTACACATAACTATACCAGATTGTGTTTAAAAGACGCCAAAACTGACACAAATTTGATTTCAAAATCTAGTTTTAACATGCGGAGATAAAAAATGGCAGTCATATTCTGAAGAGGGAAGTGAAGACAATTATGTGCTTGCTGAATTAGTTGAAAATAAAGACCATTTCGTGTGGAAAATTGACATTCTAGGCAGTGCACATCGCCATCTTTACTTCTTCAAAATGAAAGAAGCTGATGATAACTGGTTATTTGAAATGATTTCAAACACAACTTTTAATATGTGGAGATCAACATGGCGGACAGCGCTGAAACATCAAGTTACGGCAGTGACGTGGATGCCGATTTTGATGAAAATATAGATCATTTTGTGGGAAAATTTATGTTTTAGGCAGTGCAGATCATGAGCTTGACTTTGACGATATGAACGTAGATGATGATAACTTGTTAGTAGAAAATTTTATTTCAAAACTGAATTTTAACGCTTGTAATTCAAAATGGTGGACAGTACTGAAGCGACAGTGATGTTGATACCGATTTTGATGAAAATATAGACAATTTTGTGGGGGAAATTTATATTTTAGGCAGTGGGGATCAGATCTTGGTTGCATCAAATGAACTGAGCTGATGATAAATAGTTAATTGGTATTTTTTACTCGGATATTGACGATGATGAAGACGTGGATGTTTTTCAAGCTAACTGGACATTTTGAGAACTTCACTTCTCATAAAGTTCGCACACCGATGTTGGGTGTGTGCATAATATTATGAAATTTTACTGCATCCCTGGAAATGGACCAAAATACACCCAACATAACTCTGATATTATTACATTAAAATATATTGTGGAATAAAAACACTGAAGAACCAAAATGAAAAGCTTTGTCGACTTACCAGAAAGGATTATTCTGTTTGTTCTCCAATTCTCATGCGAGTAAATTTAATAAAATTGTAATAACTTTCGATATTCTTGATGGATTTTTATTATTTTGTCGAATGGCATAAAATTCCCCTCATTTCATACATTTACATATAGGAGGTAAAATGAATATTGCAGATAGGAAAATAACGCATGTTTTTTCGCTTACATAACTTTACTTTCAACTGAAGTTTTACGTCGGAAAATTTTCAGTCCAAAAAGGAAAATTTTATGCTTTTTAAAATGGTATACAACATTGAAAAATAATTTCAAAAAACTGTCCTGTAAAGCCAGATTGACCAACGTCACTGCATTCTCTCATGCTGCTACACCACTGACTGAACAAATTTCCAGTTCTACACAACTGCCTGTCTGATTGGGTTTCAGTATGAAAAGGGTTAATCTCCATACTTGGAGCAGACACTGTTGATACACTCCAGTGACTGCTCAAGGCAGGGTAAAACCATGGTTTGGTTAACACCTTGTCGCTGACCACTGAAAGCAAGCGACAGTTAAATACTGGGCATTTGAAAAGGAAATTTGCCGGGGGGAAGGGGGGGGGGGGACAGAATGACTGCTGAACACGGATGACCACAAGGTCAGGTTTGACTGTACTTACTCGGATTTATAGCAAGAAAAAAAAAAAAAAAAAAAAACTATTACAATATTACTTGAAAAAAAATATAAATATTCTGGCTCGAAAGTAAATCCCAGCCCCCCCCCCCCTTTCAAAAATTAAATGGTTGGTCCCTTACGGCTTATGTGACCTTCTTGGTCTCTATACCATATATTTTGGCCATATGACTTCACATGAGCACAGTAGAAGCTATATTTTGTAATTAATTGTAACTGATTGGTGTACCTAGATTACATCACTGTAATTACAAATAGGTATAAATAGTTAATCAACTGACACTAGAACAAGCATTTTAATTTTTCTACTTTTCAAAACTTCATATTTTGAATGAACTCCCTAAACTTGTAGTTGTAAAGTTCAGGTTACTCATCCATAACATCAGTTACCACTATGGTTTGAATAGATGAACACTATGGTGTAAAGACACCTGTGCATGTGTTCTCATGTACACATTATAGGGATTGTTGCAAACTAGTTTATAAATGTTTTTGACTGCTATTTTCTAGTGAAGATTTAGAAACGAACAAAAATTTATTTCTTGTTTAAGTGGCAGCTGATTATGTATTTTTGCCAGGAAAAGCCTTAAGGATATTAAACAAATGCACAAACTTGCTCGTTTCATTCATTAATTTATAATTTCAAACCCGATTGTCGCCAGGGGGTCCCCAACATTGTCATCTTCGCGTTTCAAACCAAATGCTGAAAGACAATTTTTAATGTACTTTTACGCATATAATGTCTGGGCTGAGCCAATTTTTTTTTTAACCACTAGTCCAGGACAAGTGGTTTCAGAAAATTCACTAGTCCCACCTTACTCTTCACTAGTCCCACCTTACTTTTCACTCGTCCCAAAATGGTAATCACTTGCAGAGATTCGATGAGATGTGTGTACTTAATCCATAGAAAAAACAAACGAAATAACATACAACATAATTATTTCTTAAAAGAATTTAATTTTTCAAAAACATTGGTTGTTATACATTTGGCTTCTTCAGGTTCATGTATATATGTTTTAGCTGATGGATTTGAAAAAAATGTCCATGTATGTGTCTGCCACCTGCACCAGCACTAAGCCAGCAGTTGATAGCTGTGTCTGGGTCCTGCTGGTAACATCACTAAGATCGGCCAATGTAAGACCCACTTTCTCCTAACCCATTTCAATGCCTTCCTTTACTCCCAAGGCATCAGCTGATTTCAACTCCTCAATGCTGACAAATGAGGTTTTCAGTTTTCCATTGTCCAGATATCTTACATGTACAATTTCTTGCTCTGATACGGTAGCATCAGTACTTCCATCAGCAAGAATGGAAAGGAATTTACTGGAATTCAGACTTTCCCTAACTTCTTCTCTCAAGACTTGACTGATTGATAGAACAAAGTCTCTTGCCCTGAATCTGTTCTTATAATTCCCGAACAGAGACAGCTCATTAATTAGCGTAATTGTTTCGCTTCAAACGCAATATCGCACGTGGAAGTTAATCATCTGTATAATCAATTATAAATTAAAGAATCATTACTGTCATTTAATCAGTTCATAAAGGAAACCAACACTGATGTCGGTAAAGTACCTTTCATTAATTTAATTACAATGACTCGGTGGATTAAAATCATAGTGAGCCGCTCGTAATGATCTGGCTTGAGTAAACACAATGCAACAAAGCCACTTAAAACACTGCTAATTGATCATACTGGTTTTCTTTTGTATTATGTGTTTTGATTTGCCGATAATTTGGCCGCTTAGCTCAATATGCAGTCAAGCGGTAACAGGATGTAAATGTATACTCGAAGAGGGGTAGAATCAAGTATTCAGTACGCCCGGAGGGCATGATTGGCCAAAATAAAGGTAGATATAGTGATTAAAGCATGAAAATAAGGACTTGCCCGACTTTTTTTTAAAGCACTTGTCCCGGACTAGCGACTTGGAAAATTTTACTTGCCCGACTTCGAAAATGAATAGTCCGGGATGTCGGGCTATGGGATTTGCTCAGCCCTGACTGTACACACAAAGTACACTTCTGAGACTTTCAATTTATTAAAGGAATAAATCTGATTGTTAGTGCTTTCATTTTTCTTATTGTGAAATGACCATTTGTATGAAGATGTCCCTTTCCCCTCTGTTTCTAACTTGAACACATAATACCATATACTTCAGGCCCCATGTTACAAGGAAAAAAAAAGTGTTGTCTAATAGTGGTGTATCCAGAATTCTTACCTTGCAACATGCTTCTGTATGCGTTATCTGCGATAGCGAAAACATGAGGGGGAACTTCATGGCGCTTTTTGCCTTTGTACAACTCTATAACTTTTTCTGTGTAAATGGGAAGTTTCTTGTAGGGGTTAACTACCACACAGAACAAACCAGAGTACGTCTGAAATACAGAAATTGTCACAAATTAGATTACAAACTACATACAGTACAATGAGGGGGCCCTGGGTGGCTAAGTGGTCTAAGGCGCTTGCCTTTACAGATCACTGACATCTCACCTCTGTCTGTGTGGGTTAGAGTCTCTGCTCGGCTAACGTGGGTATGTGAGAAAGTCTGCCAGTAGCTTCCCGTGGGTCGCTGGTTCTTCCTCTACCAAATATACTGGACACCATGTATAGTCTATCGTGTGCTGAAAAATGGCATTAAACCCACAAAACACACACACATACAATGAAACCCCTTGAGACTGAAATCCCTCAAAACCAAATTAAACTTTTGGTTTTTAAGGGTTTTATTGTTTAATTAGGTTCAGTATTTTTAAGAATGACATATCATTAGGTGTCCTTGTACATGTAGATTTTGACAAAACATTTACTAGCCATTCTATTTAAAAACAAATATGTGATATCTATTATAATTACTATTTCCTTGCATCTGCATGCTGGGTATGTTATAGAATGGAAAATTTAAACAGAAATTTCACCCCAGCATTTGTAACAAACTGGAATTTTCTTAATACAGGAAGAATGCGCCTCAATTTCCCCAGGGACGTTCCCCCTTTTTATATTTTGGTCAGCCATGGCCAATCTGCAGAATAGCTAAAGGCTAGACTTAAGTAAACTGGCATGAAGCCAGTGTGACTAATTAACAGTTAATCCTTATCAGTGTAATTACATGTATCTTGTGAAAAGGACTGCCCCTCTGAAGCTACTCTAGCATGACTTCGAAGAAATCGATGTTCTATTGAGTGTGTATGCAAGCACCTGCAATTGTTCAGTAAATAAACGATGCCCTGTTTTGTTGTCACAGTATTTAAATTAAATTGGTGATGACATATAAATCATGAAAGTAATCAAAGCTTTCTGAGTTTGATCTGGACAATATTGTCAAATCATCGATATGCCAATAATAACAATAACTGCTAATTAAGTATGTAGGATTTGTATTAGGGCACTACAGTATCAGTACCGACTTTCTAAAAGAGTGCAGAAAAGTCCTTCAACTCGTAAATATGAGCAGGGGTCACGCTACAAGGCGAAGTGGGCGACAAAGTCGACGAAAAAATGTAAACTTTTTTTTTTTTTTTATAGATCTACACGAGTGCCTGTAGTTTATGGCCTCAGAGATGCTCCCTCAACCCAGCCAAGTAGTGTTAAGCCCCAGGCAAAATGGATAGCATGTTGCCTTAGCATGTGTTCATATCAATTGCGCCGACAAAACAAACACTTGCACATTCACAGGCATGTGTTTTAATAGCTGATTGACCAATTAACTCTTTCCCCCCACAAGATATCTCTGTCCGATTTCCGTACGTTATCATTTGTTGATGAAAACTTAATAACTTGTGTTTTTAAACTAAATCATCTATATGTAAATAACAATTTGTTTTCATAATAGAATCGGTAAAAAAACTTTCTAAATATATCTTTTGAAGATTTTAACAGCCGTGCTTGCATTATTTTCTTCATAAAATCAGTTTGAAACCATAAGTGAACCTGCTATGGGTAATAATGGTGGGAATCGCAGTGTCTTGGAAGTACGTCTTCATTATACTGTCTGTTTTCGTAATTCATTGGGCACATACATTAAGGAAATTATACAATTCGTAGAAGGCAAAGTGTAACTATTATGTGATAAAAGATTTAGCCTGAAAATAAAAAAAATTTGGTCAGAAACGTATGGTACAATTCTATGTTGTCAAATTGATAAGCGTTGTAACTTAAGGTCAAGGTTGTTAGCTTAATTCACACATATTTGTGCAAATACGAGAAAAAGTAGCAAAGAAAAAAATATCCAACATATACACGACGTTATTACGAGCACGTAGACAAATATTAAAACCATAAATTTTCAATTCTATATTGGGATTGTAGCAACAAAGCTAGAAAGTGAGTGGTCATATGAAGAAAATCCATGTTTCTAAAAATAGATGCATCTACTTTGAAAAACAATACCAAAAAATGACAGTCAACAGATTTACATTTAATTCAGAATCAACTCCCTCAAAATGCAGTTGTAAAGATGAGATTACTCATCAGTGACCACTGGTTTGAATGGATGAACTCTATGACCTTGAAGACACATTTACATGTACTCTCATGTGCGTGTTGTAGCCTAATATAGGGGTTGTTTCAAACTAAGTTGGAAATGTTTTCAACTGACATTTTCTAGTCAAGAAACTAACAAAAAATTAAATGTGTTCTTTAGCTGGCAGTTGCTTAAGTATTTTTACTTATTTGTGATTACAATACTGTAATCTAGGTACTCCTGTCAGTTAAAATTAATTACAATGTATAGTTTCTGCTATGCTTTTTTGAAGTCATATGGCCAAAATACAATTAATTTGCATATTTCTCTCCATTTAAACATGCACACTTTTAAGTATGAATACACTGCATATGAGTAAAATACATTCATACACTTACAAAATGTGTTTATAATATACATACAAGATAGAGAATTTTCTACTTGAAGATGCAATATTGCTTAAAACTAATGTTAAATTTAAATATGCATAATTAGAAATACAGGACACAATTCAAATAAGAGAACCATAGCACAAACACACACACATATATATATATATATATATATATATATATATATATATATATATATATATATACACATATTGCATTTTTTGCATCGCTGTCACTTCTCCCTGTTCTGCTCTCACTTCTCCCTATTCTATCCAAAAGGAGAAGTCACTTCTCCCTAAATTTCAAGTCTAGCTTGACCCCTGAATGAGTCAGTAAAATCTGTTTTCATTTATCAGGAAATGGACTTGTGATAAAAATGACACTAAGACCAACGAAAGACAAAAAAATAGCCAAAAGTTCCATTTGATTGGTAATATTTGAGTATCAGTACCTGAAGCTTGTCTGAATTCATCTTGACAACAGTTCACATCTGGAGTCTCAAGCATGTACCAATATTAATTTACTTTCTACGGAGCCCACATTATATCCTACCTTTATTCCTAGGACCAACTCTTAAGGCATTTATCACCATTTACTAAGTAACGTGTTTATTTTTAATTAGTTTTTTGTACATATGCTGCTTGGCATTTTTTTCATTCCTTCTTCATTTCATTTAATGGTGGTAATTTGCATTCATATATACAGTACATTGTAATGCAAGGTGTTTTACTCGTACAAGTTTCTTTGGTGTGAATCGAGATGCTATTTTACTTGCAGAGAAAACTACACGGCATTCTAAATGATCTCTCTTGGGACTAAAACTAATTGTTAATGATTTCATTGTTGTGGTTCATTTTTGTTTTTAGTGTTGTTGTAGAGGTACAAATTTTAAATGTACATGTATAATGTTTAAACATTTTATTTACTGAAACATATTTTCTTTATAGTTTGATATTATAAATGGCTAAGAATTTAATCCAGATATGTAATAAAATACTGATCATGTACTTTGTAATCCTTTTGAAAGGAAAGGACTCCCAAGATTATGCCAGGGACTCTCAGAAATAGGCTGGGGACTCCCAAGTTCCATGAGTGACGAGTCGAGGACTCCTCATCCTGAAACTCTGTTGGGACTTGCAATAATTTGTTTGCTTAGCCCAATATGCACTCATACGAGAACATTCCATAAGGACCGTTTTGAAAGACCTGGACAGACTCTCCGCTAATATGTTCTTCTTCCCCATAATGTGGCACTTTATGAGGAATGTGATTGGTTCGGGGGGGGGGGTATCGCTTCCGAGGCTTCCAGCAAAGGAGGTTCCACCTCCATGCAAAAGAGAAGGGGCATGTGAGCCTCCTTGACGTCGGAGATATGCTATGATGGGCGTGTTGTCAGAGGAGACCATGACACAACGGCCCCTTACTCTGTCGACGCACCCTAAAACACTTCTGGTAAAAGAATCTTAATCTGAACAAAGGTTGAAGCAAATGGATTTTAAACTGTGCACAGATTGAAGCGAATGCAATGCGAACACTGCTGATGATCCAACAATGATCTGCCATAATGGGTCTATCACATGCATATGCCTAATGAAAAACCATGGGGTTGGGGTAGGCCCGTTCATCATTTTTTTCAAATTTTTAGTTTTTTAAATTTAAGTTTCCTCCAGATTTTTGGTTTTTTTTAAAGTTTCAAATGTCAAAATGAAATTTTGGGGTTTTTGAGGTCTGCTGTGGACCCTATTACAATGATACAAGTACATTAAGCAAATTTACTCATGATCACAGTGCTGCACATACAGCATGGGCTCATGGGTTTCCCCAATTTTTTTGTCCCATGTCCCCAAAAATCCTGATATTGTGGGCCATCCTTGGCGTGCTTTTTCGTCTGAAAAAAATAAACAATTACACCCAGGTCTCTGTTGGCAATAGCAATATCCAAAGTCTCAACAGGTGATAAAACTGTAAGATGACAATGAATATCTATTTTAAAACAATGTATATGGCAATAAATATATTCCAAGTTTGTGATAGTCTGCCAAGCTGAAATGTAAAGTGTTTGACGGCCGCGAGTATAATGTCTTTTCAATGTCAAAGAAACCCATATGGTAAGGAAAATTTCATTTTGAGGTTGACAAAAGTGCCTAAATTTATGCAAATACACAATTTGTCATGTAATTAATGATTTGTTAGTTTGGAAAGAAAAGTAATTCAGAAAACATAGGTATTTATTATAATAAATGCTGGTAGATACCGAGTGTACACTAAAGTTAAATGATAGAGCAAGATCCAGAACGGAAAATTCCATGGTGCAGCTCATTTCAGGTTAACCAGATAATGTTTTAGCACAGTGCAGACCACAAAGTGAAGGTGGCAAAACTGCTGAAGCAAGCAAGATTATCTCATTTTTAAAGCACTATGCAATATTTTCATTTGTCCCTCTAAAATGGTGCATTTTCCCAGATTACAAGGGAGGGGGACACAGTGCCCCCTGCCCTTGGGATCCTATGTGCAACATTGTGATCATATCTACATTCTATGAAAGACCATGATATACTGAGGGACGTCATATAGAGGTACAACTGTATCTGAAAGCCATTTTATAGGATTGGTTGAAAACATGTTTACATTATACTATCAAGCAACCATAAACCCAAGGAATGTTGACACACCAGACTACTCAATTTGACAAGACACGTGACATCAACACATAACACTTCTCCAATATACATAAAAGTGCTTCATTCCAGTGGATAACATTTTTCTGACAGTGACAGACCTGGGGTAATTCTAACCTTCCATAAAAATGATAACAAATGTTCAAATCACAAGTATTTCTAATCAAACATTTTTCTTATTGCAAGTAACTGTAACCTAATCAATTACAATCAAAATTTCTGATATGCAAGATAAATTTCTGAATACAACATTATCACTAATAAACATAGGTTTAAAACTTTAACTTTAAATTCCCTTAAAACTAAATAAAATAAACAGGCATGTAGTTAAACTTTAAAGGTTTTGACATTTTATATACATATTTTATGACTCCTTTGCTCACAAATTCCAATCCAAATATTTACACATGAAAATAAATTCAGCTGTATTGGAAGTTAAATACTACAATGTCACATGTTCTTTGCATCGAAGATAATACAGTTTAGTATATTTAGACCTAATGATAGAAAAGTGAATTTAAAGGATATTACGTGTCTATCATTAACTCTTTGCTGTCCCAGGGCTCAAATTGGGAATTTTTTTTGCACTAACCTACAGGAACACCAAGATAATTTTGTTTACTGATTCTGCCTAAATTTCACTGATCCTGCTAAAATCAAACCGAAGCCAGTTCAGTTTCTAATTAAACATTTATTATTCATTAACTCATTAGCATTAAGTCAAAACAATAACGATTGAATTTCTTTAACACGAATGAAGTAACCCATGCACTTTCATATTTCTCCGAATATTCAATGCAGAAAGTGCACAACATCCCTGCCTCTTCTGGGTCATACTTCAGCCATTTGTGTTTATGGTGCCATCATTTCTGGTACTTTCTTAGTCTCTTCACTTGATCATATTTGCGATCGTACTCTCTTGTCAAGATTTAATTGCTGCCTTTTCTGCAGGGACTGCACACCATGCAAATACTTCAACATGTTTACAATTGTCACCGCACAATGCGTTGAATGTTTACCAACAACAATATCAATAGTAAAGCATAATGTTCTGTATAATTCTCGATTATCCATTCAGTCGGCAAACATGACCTTTTCCGATTGGTCAATACTAACCTGATACCCTATACCTTTTGTTATCATAAGTAATGAAATCAGTGCTTGTGGGCAGTACACCAGGCTAGTCTCGCACACGATAAGACTGTTTTGACAATCATCACATTAATTTAAATGAGTGGATGAGTGGGTTTAACATCTATACATTTGCACCGCTAGCATTTATTGTACCTCATGAAGTGTAGGATGTTGGTAGGTACTTAGCTAACACAATAAAACAGATCAATTAAACCATTAAAGGAAATGCCAACCCACGAACACTTCTTAACTGTTACAGTAGCAACCAGTGGTAATTTTCACTGCTCCAACGGATTAGTGACTGCCGGGTTTTAGAGATCTGTCAGCAAAATCACTAACGATGGGATAGTGGATTAGCATTAATTTGGAGCCCTGCTGTCACATCCCATATGAGCAATGAAGTCAGTCCTAAAAATGAATGCAAGCAACAAGCAGTTCAGTGTGTACTGCATACAAACTTTTAATCTGGAGTAGCTTCATGTGTTTTTCTTTAAAATATATCATTGTTTTACAAAGATATTACTCTGGCACTCTCAATAATAATAATAATAATAATAATAACTTTATTTAGAGAAGGTAACTCCATTAGTTACTGGAACTAATCTAACTTGAGGCCTTCTGTTATGTACAGTACGTATATACTTGAAGTCAACCAATAACAAGCTGGCCATGGCCTGTATATTGAGGCCACCTCCAAGCTTTCGATAAATATACAAGTTATCTAAACTCAGCTCAAAGTAACTGAGATTTATAAATGGTAGATAATGCAAGTTTGGGTAACTTTGCAATCGATCATGATCTAGCGGTTAATCTTAATATGAGTTTACCTTATTTATACCCCTTTAAAGAGATATACAAGTTACCACATCGTCTGAAGCTATTGCTGCACGTACGCATATGGTGTTAAACATGCTGCACCTACATGGGGGATCAGAATGACAGTATGCACTTGCGAGAAGGGGGGGGGGGGGCATCACTTAGAAGCATTTCCTGGTTTGATACTCACATATATTAAACCCGAGTAATAACGGTCTTTCAGGTTATGAAGCACAGATGCCTCGTTAAGGCACGTCAGCTCAGCCATGTCTTCAACTTTGGTAAATTTGGGCGGATTCATTTTTTGACAGTCATCCCTGTGGAACTTCACTCTTTTCCCAGTTTCCTCGATTTGAACTTCGAATTCCTCTCCAAACTCCCCCTTTATGGACGCTGTAACGAATCCGTGAAGCTCGTGGGGCACCCATATTAATTTTTTGGATGCCCATTCTGCTTGGACCAGGGGGTCATTTATTAAATTCCTATCTACCGCCAGGTACTTTAGCTCTTGTTCACTCACGCCGGTATCGTCGGCCATTTTGATTTGCTATACCCCAATACGTCTTCCTGTTTTTAAAGTCTCTAAAGTGTGGCAGGAAAGTTATCCGTGGGAATACTCCTTGCAAAAATAACTTCAGTTAAAATCCAAGATGTTCAACAGTATCCTCGATTCAAACGCATTAACAAATGTAGCTGTCCACACGTTTAAACTTAACACATTATACCTGGGCCACCGCCCGCTTCTAGCGAATATTGAATGGTTAAGTCACGTGACAGCGAGAGGTGCACCAAGGGAGATAATGATTATTATCGTGATTGACAAGAACGTATGAACTTTTCGTGTTCGTACGCACATTAGAAAAAGACATACTATACTCGCTACTAAAAATTTTCATCCTTTGGAATTTTATTTATGTGAAATTAGCAAAATTTACAATCATGGCAAGAAATGATTTTGTTCTCTATATGGGACAATATTTAGAAAGGCACGACAGGTATGCAGCCTTGCTGGGCCCAGGAAATAACGAGGTCACACCTTTAGAAATGAGACACATGCCGGAAAAATAAAGAATCCTATTCCAAATAAGAGGACATTAAACTCTTTTCCTATGCAAACTTGTACATATCTTAACTACTTTATGATTTTTGCATCAAAGATATTAAGATATTCTCCTACAATCAAAACTGCACTTGTCGATTATTCAGTGCTCGTGTGACGTCATATTGTGATGATCTCAGTCAAAGGTGCAGTCCCCGCCAAATATTCCTTAATCACCTCTACTGCAGATGAGATAACGTGGTATAATAACAAACGGAAGTATACATAATGCATTACCTAATATGGAATAAAGTCAAGGTTGCTTATTTTATTAAAGACTGCTACTGTGTTGTATATAAAGGAAAAGGACATGTATGCATATGTCTCAATTTTTATGTACTCATTTAACAGGAAATATTTATTTCCTTGTTCGTTTCACACGGACGTAAACAAATTTATTGAGAGTCGGAATTGCATTTACATAATAAGAAACATTAGCTCGCTGGAGCTATTTTACAGACTATAAACAATAATATCACAATTCGCTTAAACTATCAGAGATACATACACATATCATTTTTTTATTTATTTTATTTTAGTAACTAGTTATTAAAATGATGTTTCTATGGTAAAAATACATACCGCCCACCATCCACACAATTTATAAATTTTAATTTCCATTTGTATTGTTTTTAATTAAATCCAAAGAAATCAGTTTGGACGAATAGTTTCTACTCTACAATTACATGCAGTGTTAAAATACATGCGAAATGGCAGACCAATACACACTTATGATATCATTTTACATCCATACAGATTGTAAGTTTTAAAGATACAAAGATAAGGAGTTGGACAGACTATGTGCATACTTACATAATGGAATGTACACATATACGATTAGTGTGAATGTATCGGAAGCATAAATATCATAGGACAGATCAGTTACGAGCAACTAACAGCATGTACAGGGAAACACACGAGAACACTACGCAGGAATCAAAAGTAACTGAAAGCTACAAGCAAAACCACAGAACTAAAAGCAACTGAAACATATAAGAAAGACAAAAGAACTAGAAACTAAAAACACTAAAAATAAAAACAATTTAAAAATAATAAATGTAACATCTAAAATGGGCAGGAAAATCCATCTAATACTAAGTGGATACCTAAAAGCTAATAGCAAATAAACAAAACTAGAAACTAAACACTAAACATGCAGCTGATTATGGTATCAGCAGCAACTTCTTTACTTTTGTCTACATATGGAGCATTTACACAATAAACTCACAGACCAGGTCTTTAAGAGAGATTTAAAATTGTTAAAATCGGAGGATGTTCGAAAATGCTAAGGGAGAGAGTTTCAGAGTTTAGCTGCTGCATACCTAAAAGGTTGGAGCCCATATCTGGATATTTTTTACGTTTGGAATCTCCATAGTGTTTACGTACCTACAAGAGTAAGAAGAATTTTCTTTAAACTACCACATCATTTAAGTATGTTGGACATTTCATGTTTAACATTTTCAAAACTTCAAGTGACATTGGTCTTCATCCTTTGGATTCAGAGAGTTTATACATTTGCAAAACCCAAGAGTTTATAGTAAAGTTCTTGAAATTATTAAAAACAAATCTCAGATCTTATTCACTGAGTTTTTCAAGTTTGTTCATATAAGTGAGACTGCTGAAATGCCATTTTATGGGCAGTAGTTGAAGTTTGCCATGATGAAAGAGCGGTGCACACCCAGTCGTCCTTCAATTGTGAGAAAAACACCTAATCAAAATTGTGCAGTCCATTTCCAAAGTAGATTTCATAGTATTAAAGTCGTGGTTAGTATAAGCAAATGTGTTGTCATAGGGATAGTTATATAGATCAGAATTATTTACGAAAAAGAAGTTGTCATTAAGAAAAATATTAAAAAGTATGGGTCAGAGAAATGAAAAGGTAAATGATCCTGTATATAACTTAATATTATCCATTCATTCATTCATTTGTGTTAGTTTACTCGATCGTTCTTTCTTGATTATATTTGCCTTTTCCGTATACATCACTGTTCTTTTTTTAACTTTTAAAAGGGTAAGACAGTAAAAGTAAGTGGAAGAGGGTATGTGCTGATATTCTGTTGAGCTATTCCACGGAAAGTGTGACAATTCCGTAACTGTTACATGTTGCACCAATATTTAAAAAACAATGCATACATAATCCTGTAAATTTTACAAGTTGTTGTATTCATCCCCGTCTCTTCCTACAAAGGAAATGCAAACGTTTGGATGTCATATAATTTTTCTTTTACTGAGCCTTGCAGCGTGACATTTTTAATCAAAATTTGCATGTTTCGCTTGTCAGTACATTGTACCTGAACTATTTCCTGAACAAATAGATATATTTGTTATTTTTTTTATTTTCTTTCAATAAATTATGTCACAAAAGCCGAACAATGAACTGAAATCTGACCATGTGCGGGAAATTCAAACCTACAGATGTCATCAACGTTTCATTAATGCCCTAACTCTTGTTTAAACCACAGTCAGGATAACGCAATATGTATTTATTAAGTTATACTGAACTTGAAACGTCCTTTTTGTTACCTTTAGTCAATGAAACTAAATTGGATAGGGTCTCCGTCTTGTATAGGGGATTAGGATCGAAATAATACATTTCCTTTGCATGACACTGATAAGAATTGAATTGCCATAAAATTATTTTCTCTGCAATGATTATAAAAAACGTCATTTTGGTGAGTTTAAGAAATAGTTATTATAACGATCTACAATGTTGTTCGTGAATATATACTGTCTCTTTTGCAAGAAAGACTTTAACGTCTGCATCATTTAACGTCCGTAACAGGAAAACTCTATTGAATCAAACTTGAAACTAAAGGAGCAGCGGGGTGAAGTGTGTGTGTGTGTCTGGGGGGGGGGGGGGTGAACAGAGTAAGTTATTGGGAGCCGATCCAGTCGCCTCCGGACCTTTAGATACTTTTTCCGACCCACACAAACATCCAGAAAAACAGCCAACCTCCATATGTTACTTTTTAAACGCACCGTCGCGGCTCTCAGCAGGAAAACAAAAACAGGAATGTTTCAAATCTTTGGAGAGACAACCAGCGCGCGCGCGCGCACACACACACACACACACACACACACACACATTTGCCGGTCTCTTATAGTCGTTTGCTTGGGTCATTGACTGTCGTTCTAAATTCATACAGCCACTTAACAATCTTTTTGTGTTTATTTAAGGCACATGCGAACTTTCTTTCGGGGACGGGGATGTCAAGTAGTGCATCATAAAGAGTAACAAGGCTCTGAATATGAAGGTCAGCAAGTCTGATTTTTTTGTGTTTTAAAGAAAGGTAGCGCACTAATGTCTGCATGGCATCTGTTTGCAAGCTTAAACTTACGATTCTGCCTGCGATTTAGTACTTTATTGCCTTGATTACGCGCGTATTCATTTGTTATAAACGAATAGCCCTTTGTTTGGTCTTGGTTCAATTGTAAACTCTTGCCGACTCAGTTCGCTATATATATTGTTTTTTTTTTTGTTGTTTTTTTATTTATCATACTAGTCGTAATCATCTATCCAATGTACTCTGTGAGTTTCCTCTTTAAAGTTCCATTGTACTGAGTGTATAGGCGCAGCATAAACACGTTTAAATTAAGTTTTTATTTTTATTTTCTTATTATTTAGAAATGTTGTGGTATTGTCATCGTTCCATCAGTTTAAATGTGCACCGAATGTTTTCTTGTTGATGCCTTTGTGCTTTTGGCGATTTTTACTGCAGCAGCCTTGCTTGTGGTTGATTTTGGAATTTATGCATCAAAGCAGGTAGTTTTTCCAACAAATGTTGACAGTGACATTGGTAGTTCACGACTTTCTACTCCGCATTTGCCCGCCATATCGGATGAGGGCGACGGGGCGTAAGGCGGCTATTTAAATTTAATACATAAAAAAAACACAGGCCAAAGCGCAAAAATAGGCCATTTTGGCAACACATTTTGTGCTCGCCTGTTATTGAAAAACCGCATCGCATCGTATTCTAGAGGTGCGCTGGGAATATACCTCGAATCAGAAGCTGTCGTTTCGACAGACAACACACAGCTTATTATGAATTTCCTGCAATATTTTTTATGATCTCCTCGCGGGCTTGAGTTCGTCAATGGGCTACTAGTTCTCTTTTGCCACTTCGTTGATTAACCGAAGTGTATGCCTTGTGCGTTGCAGCCCGTACTTCATCTTTCATGGTTATGTATTTCTTGACTTCATCTAGGATAAGCTTGAACTCTTCCTCATATATGGTGTTGTCACGATTCGGCCACGACGCGGATTTTTCATCGTTCTTTGGTTCATGGTTTGTCGCTGGCTGATAATATTTCCAGGCACAGAAATCAGATTCCAACTCGAAGCTGTGATCTGAAGGGCAATGGCAATGATTGTTGACAGTATTCATATCCCCGCCACACCGGTGCCCAGGGTCACAACCAACACGCTCACTAAGAGTCACAAATAGCATGCCCTCTGTTCGCAGGTTCATCGATTGTTTGTTTTTCTGGCCGATTACTGTGATGACGCAGTGTGCGTCTTTTTCGAATATAACTCTAATTTATCTGCCGGCGAGACGAATGGTAGAGGGCCCTACATGCCCCAAAGGAAAAGTTATCGCCGAGGTCGTTTCGCTTAATGCCACGCTGTCCTTGTAGTACCAATCGACCCATGATCCCCCCCCCCCCCCCAATCCGGAGGGCAGTACTTTTGGCTGTTGTTCCGACACGAAAATCACAAATAATCATAGCTATTTGCGGGTTCGCTTAGGATGCTCTGGGGTAACCACAGTGCTCGATGTCCATCTACTTTGCATCCTCGTTCCGCCAAAGTTTGAACCGGTATGTGTCAACCCCAAGTTGGCGCAGATACTCTTGCACCAGTGGTTTGTATTCCTTGTCGATGTCAAGCACTTTTTGTGCGAGCTGCACCAATACTCTGTCGTCTTTATATGGATTGGCAGGTTGCACGAATAATTCGTGTTCCTTGCATATGTCTGGTCGTTCCCCCATGACTTTATTGTTTTTACTTAAAGATAAGTATAGCACGAGTTCTAATTGCAAAAGCCGAAGATGGTTAGAGTGGCGGAAAATCCAGACGCTTGTGCGTTGAGGTTGAGATCCTCGCACCGGATGGGGATTTAAGCAGTAAACATAGACGCAAAGGTAGTTGTAAATCTTTCGTGTGCGACGTTAACGGAAACGACCGACTGTGTACTGCTGCCATTTTGTGCCCGTACGACTCCGTTTATACGGATTGAAAGTGTTGTCCACGTTCCGTCACCACAATTCCCATGGAGGTTAATGAAGTAAAAACCGGCTCACGGGACGGTGATAGTGTCGTTGTTGTTGCTGAGGGTAAAACCACCAACGTTTTGAAAGTTTTGCGTTGAATCCCAGCGATAGTAAACAGACGCATTTAATACCGCTAACCGACGTGATACTGTCAGCCGTTAAGTACATGACCCTTAAGGCGGCACCAGTGCCGGTGCTTGTGCTGGCCGTGCTGGCACTGTCCACCTTGCGACTGAGAATTTCAGCATCTGGGGCGAAATTAAACGGGGGTGATAGTCCAAAGGCGATTGCAGCGCTGTTACCAAAGAAGTTAGGGTCCGGTACACTCATAGCGTGTAAGTACTTTCTTCGCATTTTCTTTAATCTCAAAGGTGATGGTGCACTCCAGCATATCAACCGGTGAAGGTCATTCGTATAAGATTCGTATCGAGAACTCCCGGATGCCGCCGTCACGTAGTTTACATCAACGTGGCATTCCATAGGAGACAGTACGATTCCCCCGCCCTTCCTCATTATAGCTCACCACCAACACGAACATTATTGTAACAGGGTGCTGTTTTTTCCGTCAACACTATTTCAAGTTCATTTTATTTGTTCGAGGTGGACATAAAGCTGCAGTATGTTGATACACGCTGGGGGATTGGCTTCCGTGTGCGTACCAGCTGCGTAAAACTCGAATAAGCCTTCAAATCCAAAGATGAAGGTGAGCTCACCTAGACTGAGCAGATGGTTTGCATCAGTGATGCTGACCCGCCCGGTCGCGGCGTTGTAGTGCGCAATCATTCCAGGGATGGAAGCCTGCATTACTTTTAGGAGCGTATTCATGCTGTGATACCAATCGTGAACGGCAACGGCTACCGGCCGGCTGGTTAGGGTCGGGCTCACAACAAACATGTTGTTACCAAGAGCAGTCGAAACGCTGTACCATCCCAGGCTGAACGAAATCTCTCGAAGCGCTACATGGGTATATGGACAAGTACGGAACACCTGTTCTAGAGCCACCGGTCCAATTAGAGAATTGGTCAATACAAAATTCATTGTTTGCACTTGAACTTGTGCGAGCATTAATATATGAAATGGTATTGCCACAGGAATTTCTCTCTAATAGCGACGCGAAATATGGTGTCGGTGGTGTCTTTTAATACGGTGATACAGAGAGAGCTACCATCCGCTATTTACTTTTCAATCCTTATGCTTTTTATACGAGAGTGCGTTTAGTTTCAGACAAAAGTTATCGACATGACCGATAAATAAACACTTCCAGTAGATGTAAGGTACAAGGATGTGATTGACAAGTGGCATAACAGCCATATGCGGTTTTGGCAAAATCAGGTGAACTTTGTCATCTGGTGTGTAACAGCATGTTTGATCCCAGCTTTAAAGACCATATATTTACGAAGGATTCCCTGTTATCCAGCTTTAACATATTGTATGCTTTCTTTCAGGTAAGGTTGCTACTCAACCAGCTGAGGTGCGCCACTCCAACGCAGACAAGTTATAATCAGTTTGACAATAATTTTGACACAACGGTCTACATAAATGCTTGCAGAGAGTTTAGAGTGGATTCAAACTCGAAATGGCGCCAGCAAATCTCCTACGATGGGCTTGGAATGATGTATTACTATTCCCGGGTCCACGAAAGATCATTTCCAGAAACAGTCGGTTTTATACCCGAAATGATCGAGCGATACGAGCTGACATTTGCCCATTACTTGCTGGGACCTGGAGCAGTAAATGGATGGGCAACATTCATGCTGGACAAATCATAAAGCTTTACACGGGCTGGCATAGAGCGTCTAAACGAGAGCGTTCAAACCAACTAAGGAACCTGACAGGTGGCACAGGTCACAAAAACTAAAAATACTGGCAGAGCTGCGTCCGGAAAAAACTTTCAGAGATCATGAAACAGCGTCCGGCTGAGAAAAAAAGCTGCGACTGCCAACACGAATGCCGCTCCAGTAGCTAGAAGAACAACGACGACTCAAGAGAAGCAGCAGGAGGCGATGTCATCTTATGTTTTATGGGGCGACCTAGCTTTGGTAGCTATATTCCTTTACACCTCATCCCGCACATCAGTACAAGTTTGCGGAACTAAATTGCAAGAGCCGTCGGAACGACCGCGAAAAGCAACGTCTGGGAATCCGTCGGAAGGACCAGCACTGCAGGTCCCAGCAGTAATTATTAGACATACACATGACTCCTTACATATGGAATAGTAGTTTGGGTTGCACTTGTCGCTAAAACCAAAAAATATTGTTAATAACAGAACGCAGGTGCAAGATGTCTACACCACAGTATGGTAAGGACCTCAGAAACCGCATTTACCATGGAGTAGTTGTTGGCGGCCTTGAAGTTGGGTATTCGTTGATTGCCAAACACTTGTTAGAAATGAAACCGGCTGATCTTGGTCGCCTAGACTTCGAAGACGCAGCAAAGGTCGTAACCATCGCTGTGATAGTCTTTGGACGCAGGCCACGCTAAGTAAACAAACCACCATTCCTGCAAATATCATCACGTCCATCTAAAGACAATAATGGCCACAGATGCAAGGATGGTTGGCGGGACAATTGTTAACGCTCTCGCATTGCGTACCGAGCGTATCACTTACCTCAACGAAAGGCTGCGCGTCAAGCACCATGTCGAAAAGACTTACAACAATATAGATGCCGCGATGCGCGAGTACTACTTGGTATGGTAACTGGCGGAAAAACAGACGACATCCCGCAAATTGGAGACGAGTCTAAGTTTTCCTACTTTTGCACTCCCTGACCAGAGCAGCAAAAAAAAAAAAAAAAAAAAAAAAAAGAGATGATGTTTGTCGTCAGGGGGCTTGCCGCCGTCGGTTACGTGGGCTATGCATATTTTTAATCTGCAAGTGTATGCAATATTTATTTGCGCTGTCGAGTTGGAGCGAGAGCTGCTCGTTTGTAGATCAATTGCTGTCGGAACGACAAAGCACGGTCAACTGCTAAACACCAGTAAGCCGAGGAAATACTGTTTTCTGCTAGCGCAAGCGCAACTACGACAAGCGCACGTAGCACGGAGTTGATTACTCGGCTGCCGGCCGTTGTGACGGCTATAAACGGCGAGGCAAGATACCTATTTAGGCCATTCGTGAAACGGCAGTGCGAGCAAAGTCAGCAAAATTAGTGACGTGGCCAGTCTGTCTGGAAGAGCAACGTCTGCCCTCAAATATCTTGGTATGGTACCTATATGCTTTGGAGAGCTGGAAAGCAGGCAACGCCACGCCACCAACCTTGTGTGATCGGTAAAGTCTACAAGCTAGAGCGTGCGGTTGCTAAGACTGGCTCGCCTGTACTATATTATCTGCTTAGTACCAACGGCACAGAGCCTAATCGCGCGTTTGTGCGTGAGGAGCTGCAAGTTGTGCCCCTTGACACACAATTACCACCGGACCGTGTCCTCAGTCAACAGTTACAACGTGACCACTGGTCTTGTCCTGCTGTTTATATGCGACAAGCTTCTTCAAGACAGAATTGAGGATTTCCTACTCTGTAGGCGCATACTTAGCCTTGGTGCCCGTAGCTAGCGGCGGGGCGAAACGCTCGAGTTGAGACAGGTACTCCACGCGGAACTCAGCCAATACACAAGGTTGGATTAATGGAGGTAGTCATCGACAATCCATGCCTTGCGCGGAATTTTCATTGTAAGCCCATGGGAGTTGTGAGTAGTATGATATAATGAGGGTGTGAAAACTCGATTAGCAATTTCCACGGTCTCGTACTCGCTACCGCTCGTCCTCGACCTGGCAAAATGACAATAGTGTTTCCAATAACCCCCCCCCCCCCCCCATCATATCATGCTACTGATGATGTTTCAGCTTGGCGGAAATATTTGGCGCACATGAGCTATTTCCCATGATTGCTGAAATATTTGGCGCACATGAGTTATCTCCCTTCATTGCTAAAATAGTTGGCACACATCAGTTACCTCCCTTTGATTGCATGCACGAGTTTTATATATATATATATATATATATATATATATATATATATATATATATATATATATATATGAAGTGAATTATATGTATTGCTAGCTTAAGAAAGGCTGTTATCTCACAGGGTTGACCATTCTGGCTTGATATTCAGGCTTTGATGACGCAGTGAGAGGCACACTCATATATCTTAATAATCTATCATGATGACAACCTAACTTCCGATGTGAACACAACTAAACCAGGTTGACAGGAAGTTAGGTTATGAGTCCTCGAAGCCGTTCACACAAGCGACCGGGTGTAGTGGTAATGCGATACCGATATGTTCCATAGCTGCTGAGGAACTAAATATTCAGCAGGGCTAGCACACGGGAACCCGGTCCGAGAGAGGGCTTTTATTTCGTGCTTTTGGACAAAAATGAAGCTTGATTATTGTTTATGCGGTCGTTTCTTGTCGCGCCTTTACTTTGGTTTTAAATAAATAAATAAATTTTTTTAAAAAACGTTGCTTGCCAATTTTGCAATTAGAGAGATACATTTACTTATATATAATGGCTTGGTGTGATCATCCCGTCCATAACGTTTATGAGACTAATGAGAAAGGCGACGTCAGACACATTATGTGTCCAAAGATTCCTTCTAAAAATCAGAATAACAACGGATACACGCTCATCGCAGTATCAAGCAAGGACAATGTCAGAAAGTATTAGGCGCGCACAGATTTTTTTCCAATGTTTTCACGGCATCATACCAAAAGATTTTGTCATAGATCACTTCAACGGTGATAAAGCAGACAATAGAATAGTAAATTTAGAAGCAATTATACGCCAAGTAAATAATTTGAAAGGCGAAGTTGGCAAACACAATAAAAACAGCAAGGTCAGTAAGAGCAACCAATATCGAAACAGAAGAAGGAGAACCATTTTTTTCAATCTTTAAAGCTCAAAATTCGCTTGGAACGAACTGCTGCTGTATATTATTTTGTTGTAACGGTATAAGAAAGAAATCGTACTCTCCAATCCGTGACGCTTGGTATGCTTTTTCGTTCATCTAAGCTGCGTTATGTTTACTTGTCGTTTTATGTATTTTATGTTTTCAAAATATTTTTTTGTTTCTTGAACGGAAAATTAGAGATCATATTTTATCATATATAATGGCCTGCAATATGCATCCTTTATACGAGAACTCTGAAGGTAATGAAAATGGCGACGGTTACCCCCCCCCCCAAAAAAAAAAAATCAAACTTGTTCGACCAACACCGGATACGATAATGCCTCTGTCTGAGGAAATAACGTGGAACACAAGAGGGTTTTATTATGTCATATTATTTAGAAATGTCACGGCGGTATTATTCCAGATGGCCTTATCATTGATCACATCAACGGAATTAAGACTGATAATAGGTTGAGAAAGAAAATTACAGGAGAGGTCGTTCTGGTAATTGTAGCGCTTTTAAAATTCGACAGTTGTTACTGCAACAAATACAGAAAATGGTGAGGAAGAAGAATTCTAATCGTTAAACAAAGCATGAAAAAAAAAAATTAGAGCTTGTGTTGCATCTATTAGTGGCTGCTGTACGGGCCCACAAAAACCACTCATTCAAAAATTTATAACATCTGATTTTCTTACAGTTTTCATTGATTAAATCAAATCAGATTCTGCAAATATTAGTAGTAGTATGTGTTGTATTATTTGTTGTTGTTGTTTATATCAGACCTAGTTCATCAAAAATATATAGCGCAGGAACATCAGGGATATCTTCAACATGCATGTTTCTAAAGTGACCGTGCGCACGCGTACTGATGCCATCATCTAAAATATAGCGTTTATCATCATAGCAGCATTAACCCACTTTTATTTAGCAACACAGTATGCGTGATATGCTTCTCTGACTTGATCGTGCTCATCGTTGCGTATTGTTTTGCGCCAGATAGCACCGCAAAATAACCATCGCGTGTTATAACGTTTTTGAAAACGCACTTTTCAGACCTTTTACCCGTTTTCCCGATTCGTCTAGCAGCTCGAGCAGGTACGTTTTAGATCGTAGCGCAATGGTCTCCTTAATTTCAGCAACATGTTCTTCCTTGAATTTACCAGCAGCCTTTATATTCGTCTTATCAAAAAACTCGCTGAGTTTGCTATTTTTTCAGAATAATCAGAACAATTAAAATGTTCTTTTATAGCAAACATGTCCTCGTACACATCATCTGTCCTAATTTCATTGCATAGCGAATGAGCGTCAGTAAGCAGCAGCTTGGCCCGGTCGCCATATTTCTTTTTGATTATGCCGTATTGAAAATTATACATGTGACATTTTGACAGCTCAAGTACGGCAAAACCGACATAAATTGGCTTGTTAAGTTTTACGTGCGTTTTCTTTCTATGAATCGCTACTAAGTTTTCATTCAATATCTTCCTTCTGACAAAGGGTGGCTCAGCTACTAACTTGTCGCGACGTTTGACATCATTAACATTTTCAACGTTTACTCGTCTTCTAACTTTTTCCATGCATTCGCCAAAAACTTGGTTGTTCATGAGCTTGAGAAATCTCTTTCGAACTTATTTTTTGATGCGATTGCTGCGATTCTTCTTGTTTGAAACTTCGCACGCGGTGTACTTGAATTAGATTTAGTCCTAGGTCAAGGCACTGCTGCAGCTTTTTGTAGTGGATCACATAGTGATATTTATCATGAAGATTTGGAATCAGCTTTGACACTTTGAAATTGCCAACACTCAGTTTTTTGTTTTTTTTTAAAGCCGCAGAATAATTACTCAGCATAGAATCTTCAACGGTCAAGCTTTCTGGCGCCAAAGGATAATCGTTGTGATCATCACGAATTTTAGCAGGGTACTCGAGATCAACTTTAAGAACGTAGCCGGTGTCGTCATCGATGCGTAATAGTTTCTCTGCAAAATGTTCTCGAGTCGTCCACTTGAAATGGTCAACAGATAGCTTCTGTCACATAGCCGATTCATAAAGATTGTTATATTTAATTAACTAATATACTTTATTTCTTTTTCTTGATGTATTCTGGCTGATATTTGTTATTCGCTACAGCGTGTCTGTGCGTGATTACTCAGATACCGCCCCTGATTCCCTTTTCAAAGATATTGTGCATGTCAATATATGTAAGTAGTTCCAGACGAATTTCTGTCATCTTGAGAGCATCCCAAGAAAAACCAGGACAAGAATAATACAAGCCATGATCTAGTTTGTAATATGACAAGCAGAGATCTATGAAATTCTCGAATGCATCAGCAAGCAACAGCAGGTCGGTTTTAGAATAAAGATCATGATAGTTGTCCGTATTCTTCATGTTTTAATTTTGGCATGCTCGTAATCAGCATCTGAAACATTAGTGCCACTTAGACGGCTAAAGAAATCATCTTGTTCTGGCAGGGAGGTGTTATCAATTATTTCCTATGATGACATGTACTCGTGAGGATAAATTCCTTTCCGTTTGACAAGTTGCCAAGAGAAAATGACAGATACTTTTCAATGTTATTTGGAATGCAAGTAACCCTTTTCCTGAACTTGCCAAAGTACTTTACAATGAGATGGGACTCATAGCCTCTAAGATTATGAGATCCTACTGGGATAGACTCAGGTCGTCTTAATTTCAGATTTTACTTATTATGAGCGGCGCATAATACTTACCGCCAACTTGCTAATTACATATCCAGCATAGCTTAGCATGAGAAAAGTCTTCTTGGTTCTGTGCACTAAAACTCATTCTCGCTGAGCTCATTTTCTGAATCCAATTAGCTTCTTCAAGCAGATTATGTTTTGAAATGTTCGCCCACAGTTTTCTCCGCGAAATATTTTATAGGTTTCCTTAAAGCATTGTTAACGTAAACAACTTTGTACGCATAGCCACATGGAACGTGCTCATGGTATCTTCTGCTAAATGATTTTTCTGGATTATTATCTGCACCCCCTCGACTGGAATCAATAGCGATTCGAAATCAGCATAAATGATGAAAGGAACCCGGGCCATTTTACAGAAGTTGTAAAATTACACCGTATTATGTTTTCTTCTCCGGCATGATAGTTTTTGCAACGTGAATACAACCTAGTCCGCGAGCAGCAAGTAATTGTTCCGTAGTGCAGCCGTGAATGCATTTCATACAGTAATAAAATTTGCATTTGTGTTTGCTGCACCGGCCATACATTATTGCAGAAACACTTTTGATCCAGCACTAGTGACCATCGTTGGTGTCGCCATGAATATAAAGCAAATCAATATCAGCAACATCGCTGGCAAACGAAGAAATATGCAGAGGATACATGTTTGATTTTTCCTCTGCACCAAAGATGTTGACAGCGATATTATTTTTTCTCAAAATTTTTGGAACGTCATTGGTATGAACAGGAAATTTAATCCCAGCAAAATTTAGCTTATCTTCATATTGGGCATAATTAACTCGATTTGGATTTGTTTTTGCTGGGTACAGTGCAGATAACACGGACCACATGAAACATTTGTTGTCTTTATTTTCGACATTGACACATTGGTTATTTTTAATTTTGGCTGGTAATTCGAAATATGACTTGCCACGTAATGGATAGTACTAAGTAGCATTATTAATAGATTTTGAAATACTTTTCAGGATCAAACTTGAACATTCCCTCTGAAAATTATAAATGCTATTCTGAATAGATTCAAAAATGCTTTTGACATCAAACTTATGACGAAATGCACGAACTGGTTTTGATATGAAACTTGCTTCAGTTTCAGTGTCATCCGCCTGCTACAGAAACACTACACTTATGCCCACAGAACATTTTATGCCACGATGTAAACGCAGCTCCTTTGACAAAATTTGTTTTATTCTTGGCTTTGCTAACTTTGTAAAAATATCAAGCGGTATTAACTGGTCATTTTCCAAGCAAACGTTTTGTCGTAGCTGGCAAAGGCATGTTTACTCTGTCTATAGCTCAAGTTTCTGCTTATTATATATAATAGGGTAGATTATTTCCCTAATTGTTAATTTTTAATATGTCTAACAGAATTTTTCAGCTGAGGCATGATACGCTATGACGCATCAGCAAGTCGCTTTCATTGCGAATGTTGATTATGCCATGCTTTTTAAGTAGTTGTCTCTGCTCGTCCGTAAGCAAAACCCGCGTATTAAACAAATTCTCTGCTCCAGAAGCAGCATTTTCTGATATCATATTGAGATCCAAATTAGTATATGAATTAGGATTTTCATACAGCGACTTGACAGCATCAAAAGCAATTCTGGATGCTCCATGTAAACGTCTGTGATATAAATAATTGGATCTGACATGATATATAACGTTGTTTGATAAAAATGTATGATAGTGATGAAAATGAGGATGCCATTGTCCGCGACTACGATGAGTTCAATAAAGTCAATAATGCGCCCCAGCATTACGATATGAGGCCGCAAAGATACACTAATAATATCACATTAGAAACAAGTTGGCGCGATTTTATTTGTCAAGCGATGAACTAGCTCAATTCAGCGAGATATTTGACAGGCTTATCACGCTAAACTTGCCAGAAAGCAGAAATTTATTAACTTTGATTATGTCTTTCAAAAATATTTTTGCTGCTAGGTCTACCTGACAAAGCGGAAATATGCAAGTCTGTTGCTTGCCCCCAAAAAATATTAGCAGAGTACGACATACTTATTTGTCAATACTTGCTTTTGGAACCAAAGAATTAAATCATCAGAGTAGCCGCTCCAATTCTCAGCTACTTGTTTCTGCGAGTTTTCAGTATATGCTCTATTCTAAAAACAGTTTGCTCTGTATTTTGTAACTCCTGATCATAGAAGGCCCCTGAAACAGGTTCGCCATTACGGTATGCAATTCGGTAAGTTACAGGAATTGTTTAGAATACTTCTGTCACGGTAAAACTTCTTCGGTCCAGTTTGCTGTATGACCTTTTTTCAAACATTTTTTTTAAATTCTGGAAATCCTGACTTTGTGTCCAACATTAAACTTTTGTCTAAAACATAATCTGTTTGCCACGCTGTCTTGATTTTGCTTGTCGCTAGCTTGTGTTGGCATCATCTCAATACTTCTATGCTTCGTATTGTTATACTTGTCTGCTAGCGACTGCAGCACATCTACATATTTACTTGTTTTATATTTTATAAAGCGTTTCCATATCGAATTTTTTGGCGTACGATTGAATCTTTCAAAGACGATTGCTTTGCCTTCATTGAACGTAGAATACTTATTAATTTTATTTTCATTAAGCCAGTTCTCAAACGTACTATAATAAATTCGTCGCTATGGTCCACCCAGAGTTTTTTGCTGTTGTCTGATAGCTGCACCAGTTTAATTTTTTAGTGGCAAGCTCAATGCGTACTTGCTAAAAACATCAATGACATTTACCAAGCATTTGACGCCGCTATTATTCTGGAATATTCGTGCATGTCTACAAGATCAGCAGGCCAGATGTCATCAACACCATTAGCAAAAACTTTGCGCCTAGGAAAACGTTTTTTTGCTGACTCACATAATTCTGCTGCTATTATATCAACCTCTTTTTTGTTTCGCTGGCCTTTTATAGTTTGCTGGTTTGTTGGATTTTGTTTGACGATTTTTAACCACTGGTTTGCTGGCTTTTGTTTGACGAATTTTAGCTGCTGGTTTGGTGCCAACGCCAAGTTTATATTTGAGTCCGATGGCGCCTCTGACAAAAGCTCTGTCAATATGTTGTCACATCCCTTTTAGTTTTATCGCGGCTAACTCATCAAGCATAATTTTGTCACAGCGGTTTTTTCTTCTTCTGGATGATCTCTGTAGCAAATGTCATGCTGCATTGCTGTGGCATCTACTTGATTATACGGTTGTTGACCAGGAAGCGGTTGATCATTTGCGTCAAGTTTTTTATCCAGAGTATTCCATGGGCCAGTATATTTATGTCCTGGCAGAGTCCAGCCACCTTTTTGGCCCAGGACGTTTTCCAATGAGTGAATAACTTCCTGATATGACATTTCTATGTAAGATGTTCAGACAAAACGTTTTATAGAAGTAAAATGTCATAATGTGTCAGCAAAGTTAGCAAACAAATGTCGGCAACTTAAACAAACAACAAACATATGTCAGCAACTATGTCCGCAACATCTGTCTGCAACTATGTCAGCAACTTAAGCAAACACATTTTTATTTGTCTCCGCCTAAATCCTCTGCCGCTTATTGCCTTTTCCGTAGTGCCAGATATTGCTCTAGAGGCTACTGCTATTCCTAATGAACCAAGTATTGGTAATAATTTTGGCGCCCATGCAACAAGAAGTGGTAGGATTGCAGGAAAAGCGCCGTCCATGTGAGATATTTGTTTGGCTGATAGTTTTAAGGTTAAGCCTTTGCCATAGTATTTTGCTATGCTAAACGTGAGATGTTGATTTTTTGTAAGCGCAAGAATATGTTGCCCTCGCTGCAATTGGTTATTGCCAATTTTTTTGGACACGCCCACACTCTTCTTATGCGCTGCTTCAATCGATTCCTGCTGTGATGGCATCAAAACAACTTTTACTCAAATGTAGCTCATTTATATTATATCTTTTGACAATTATTTGAAATCAGTTTCTTCTAGAATATTACAGTCATCTTACCACTAAGAGCATCCCATGTCAGAAATCTGTCAGCAGTAATGACTGCATAAACATGATAGTTTACGGTTACTGCTGGTGCTATAGGTTGAAGACTCCACATGACTTCAACATCTGCAATGGAATCTTGTGTGCGTTCCAAATGCTTAGAAACATCAAAGTGATAAATAGTATACAGTCTTGCAAATTCATCTAGAGATATTTGTGTTTCTGTACCAACATCCTGATATTTTTGCATAACCTCTTGAAGCATAAGATACGCTGGCGAAAAATCTTTACTAATTGGTGCAAAATTACACTCAAGTTCACGCTCGGGATATTGTCTGCTATAGACTCTGACAGCAATGCGAGTCAATCCCAAGTTGTCAAGTACCTGACTGCTTGTCTCTTGATTTTCATATCGTGCTGTGGTTTGAAAAGCTATAAATATGTGTCTTGGTAGCTCACTGCCTGGCAATGTAGCTATCCTCCAGTTCGCAGATAATTGCGCTGGTAAATACATAATACTTTTATAGACGCGCATTTGTTCAAAATAAAGTTTCTTGCTAAACCTGGACTAAAGATTATCCAAGAATAGAAGGCGTTATCTTTGGCATCCAAAGAGATAGTTTTGTAAAAAATAAATTGTCCGTCATCAACACCATTTAGACTATGCATGTACGTAATAGGATCGGATCTTTCCAAAACCAGCGTGTGCTTGACGCCTCTAAAAACTGTATCATTGTCGTGGCAAAATATAAATGGAACTTAGTGGCAACATGATGCACACTTATAATTTCCATTTTCTGCATCAATAAAAGTATTATTAATGGCGGTACAAATTTAAGCTTCAGTTGGTCCGGCCATAGCAGAAAAAGCATCAGGAAGAATGTCAGCACCTTGTTTGTACTTGATGCTAACAGCTTGATTGCTCGTGTCCTTGTACCAGAACATATTTGTTGCTGAGCTTCTGTTGTGGTCATTGCCCATCGACATTAAATTCATGATGGTGCTGGTAGCTGGCAGATAGATGCTAATGTCCTCGACTGTCTGATTATTCAATTGATATCGCGCCGTCTTAAACAAACTCCAATCATTGTTGACAAGTGTCACATTTGTGTTAACTGGAAAAATGTCAGGTCAAGCAGCAGTTGTCTGCAAATAACCTCTGACTTCAAGAAAAGCTATATGAGGCAACAAGAAAACGTCTTCATCTCGCGTGTCAATATCGCTTGTTCAAGGTTTGTTCATTTGATGTGAGCCTTGTCGAAGTATGCGCTACATTCATACTCAATTATTGACTCATCAATTGGTGCTTCATCAAAGAGCATAAAACACTATGGGGTAAATCTATACAGCGTGTTTATACATCCTCAGTACACAAAAATGCTCTTTAGATCAGCGCCCGCCATAATATTTGACAGGTTAGGCAGTGATATTGGCACCAAATGCATATCGAGTTCTTTCATAATTTCTTGGCCGCGCTTAGACAATACCTTTCTTTTGTTGGCACGATTTCTTTGATAGCTTCTTTGATCTGCGCTGGCGTTGGCGAAATTGTTTTTACGATCTTCTTTCCTGTTGCGCTTCCAGCTGTTGACGCAGCGCCCTTTGAAAAACTAGAGACAACAGGAGCAATTTGTCTGGTTAATCCTCCTATGTTCTTTCTGGGCTTAATTAGTCTTGGCTTCATTGTTACTCGCTCGTTGTTAAGGTTAACGTTGTTTCCAGACTGGTTTGTGATTGACACTGCGATTTCTGGTATGCTGTAGACATTGTTGATGGGATAGTCAATAAGCGGCGAAGGCTTTACTGTCATCAAAGTTCCGGGAGGTACACTAGGACTGTGGCTAGAGATTACGTGGCTATGGCCTCCTCGCGTGTCAAATGATCCTTCAGCTATGGAACAATTTATGAGTAAACTGTTTACGTCGCTAATGTTTACGAGAAAGTCGCCATCGTAAGCACCATTTTCTTGTAGAATGTGCGAACTAAAACCTAATAGGTTTCTTAAGCTGTTAATCGTGTTTTAAGTGTAGAATAATTTGGCTCCATGAATATGTTATCAACAAAATGACCTTTTTTGCCAATCATTCTTTTTATTTCTTCAGCGATGTCAACAATGTTGTGCGCAAGTGGAATGATGGCTAGCAATGTTCCTGGATTATTAACAGAAGTAAGATATCTCAATTTGTTATTGCTCGTGGTAACATTATGAAACGATTTCCATATTTCTGCAGAAATTAGCGCGATCTCATAGTGCGTATCCTGCAATAAATCTATGCGTGTACTATATCTGGCAGTAAATTTACTGCTGCTTCCTTGATCCAACTTGGAATCAAAGAGAAGAGTTTGCGACATGGCTATATGAAATCTTTGTACAAAACTCTGTAATCGGCATTACTATGTAAACTTTGCTGAAGCAGATGGTCTAGTATATCAACAATTTCATTATCAACTTCAGCGTCAATGTTGCCAACTTGTTTACTTGCCGCCAGAAGCTTCAATCGCGTCATGAGCTCAAATGGTTCCTTGTAATATTTAATTGCTTTACCTACTTGCTTCTTAATACGCTCCTCTTCAGATGACTCTCTTGTTATTGTCAGCTGTTGGCGCTGGTCAGGTGGTTGTAGTTTAAATTCTAGACCAGGTTCTTTTTCTGCAGTAGGTTCTCGTGTCACTAGATATGGACGACGGGTAGGTCGTGGTGGTGCTTCTATTCCCCCCCCCCCTTTTTTTCATAATTTACGTATGCTTTGGATTATTTTCTCCCTCAATTTTATGCCCATCGCAATCATATCTTTCTGTACGGAAGGTTTTGAACGATCCTGTTTTTTGGCATATAACGCAATTAGATTTGCAAGCATATCATAATCGTTTTTTAAAGCCTCGTTTTCTTCAGAGGACCAAGGTTTCTTTTTTTCCAGCTCATTATATCCCTTGTTCAATTCATCAAGCTGTTCTGGATATTCCATACCATGTACTGCTTTCGTTATATTACCGTAAAATAAATATCTTTTTTCATTTAGAGTCAACTTGGTATTTGCAATTTCTGGCAGATCTTTATCAATCCAATCTTTTCTATAGTGCCTAACAGATCTTCTTCTTCTGGTAGCGATGCTTTGGCCAGTGGACTTTTTTCGGTTTCACACAGCGTTGGCAGTGGTCTTTCCTGATAAACCTGCTACCTTGTTGCACCCTATTCTTCGGGCGCTTTGTCCTCAAGCAATTCGGCAGCTAAAGGTTCATTACGCTTAATTAATTCTTTCAGCGTCAAGCTGCTGTTGAGAAAGCCACTGTTGTTTCTTCTGATTGACATTAACCTGCAGCAACAGCTTTGCCAGGAACCTGTTTACCTTTTATTTTTTAGTGTTTCATCTGCTTGTCCTTTTTCTATCGTGTTCAGATGCTACTTCAGTTATTGCAGTTGTTACAGGTTTAAATAATTTTTGTGCAACATCGCGCTGAAATTCTTGCTCGCCTATCCTTTCTGCAATGACGCGACTACATAGCTGCTGTTGCTGCTCTACGTAGTTGCGCATAACCTCAACTTTTTCCAGCTGATCATCTATTTTTACAAACGGCATTGTATACATTATATTATCATAAAATATTACAGCGAACAACATGATTTGACATGTCATATGACAATTAATCTGGCAAATAAATGGGTAAAATCCGAGGCGATACATTTTAGGAACCTCTTCTGCATCTCAATGAAAACCCATACAATTATGTTTGTTGTTTCCTATAGCTTATTGATAACACATCTTAAATTTAGCAGCGTCTATGCCATGATTGTCCAGACCTGAAAAAAAAAGAAAGCAGCCGGTGTTGCGACGAATATACAGTACTTTGTTACGCCCTAGTAAGATTGCGCCAAGTATATTGAATTGCAGCGCTTTTTTCCTGACAAGGAGAAGTATTCTTTGATCTTGTGAATGTTGTCGCGATATATCTTGATGTCATCAAATACTGTTACAGAATCTTTCTCACAATCAATCTGTTCTACAGGCGTTATTTCTTCTGGCTCTAATATTGCTAAAACGTTTTGCGCAGCATCAGAGCTGCCAATGGCTTCATCAAAGTCACTAAGTGTTTTGTACTTATCTTGGCCAAGATTGAGCGTATTCAGTATTATCTTGTCGAAGTTAAGTCCTTTATTTAGCAGCATGTTTAAAAGCAAGCTTGTTTTGCCGCGGCCCGTTGGACCGACAATCATACAGTGGCAATCTGGAAACAAGAAATTGTTTCTGGATTTCTTAACATCTCCTGAATCAAAGTTATTGATACAAATTTTTATAATCAGAGTATATATTATGAGTCATTACACAGCTTTTGACACACTTATTGGCGGTGCTGAATCAAGCACAACAGCAATTATTTCTAATGCAGAACTCAACAAACGCGTCATAAAAACCGGTGATACTATGTCTGGACCGCTAAACATGTCTTCACAAAGATTACAAATGTGGCTACACCAGCAGATAATGCAGATGTGGTTAACAAACAGTATGCAGATACGTACACAAATTCCAAAGTGTTGATAACAGATGCCAGTACAAATTTTCCTCGAGGGCGCTTACTTTCTGTAGGACAAAACTTGTTATCGGTAATCCTTGGCAGTGAAATGTTACTGTCTCAGCGTCATATATTTTACCGCTTGCTGGCGACATTGACATGAATTCTAAACAAATTACAAACTTAGCCGCTCCAGAAACTGAAAAAGATGCAGCTACAAAATCATATGCGAATACAAAACTTAGCGCAGATGGCGACATTTTGGTTAGCTCGCCAGCTATAGTAAATAGATATATTGGAATGAATGCGGATCTGCCAGTGGGTAAATCCCTGCGTTTTGTTTTTGGTTCGCCCACAAGACGGATTTTTGTTTAAAGATCATCTGAGATATCTTATAGTACAATCGTTATTCAAGCGCCAGAAGGTTTTAAAATTACCAACCATGTCAACTCATTTATGTTTGAAGTTACTGGTGCTGGAGTCAATGTAATTTCAGCAGAAATTAAAAATGTGGGCGTGCCTACAGATAATGCAGATGCGACAACTAAACTGTATGTGGATTCCAAGCGAATAAAAAATACCATAGGACATATTCCATCGCTGTCGTCCAATTCTGATAATAGCAATAGATTTGTAGCCTCCCCATCATCGGAATATTCAGCAACCTTTAGAGAGCATCTGACTTTTGTTGACTACATATCTACTAGCGAATGGGCTACAGCAGGCGTTTATAATAATGTTTGGAATAGAATAGATTGTCCTGTGGCTGTTACTATTTGGCGCTTCCAACTTCTTAAAGACAGATTAGTTGCAACTGAATACATCAACAATTGGCTTATTGAAGCATCCAATGACAGCGCTAACTAGACCCCGCTTTACACCAGTACGGATAAATTAGAGTCAGCTCTGGCTACGTTTGATATCACCCTGGCACGACAAAATATTGCCTTCACAGATTAAATTGCATTTCTGAGATGCCAATCAATGGCGGTCTGACTTATTTTCAGATTTTTACGCTATATGATCTTATGTAAACAACATATATAAGATGTCAGAATTCGTGAGAATTGCATGCAAATTTAACACGCTGTTGTTTGAAGAAAAACATTACCTGGTTTTTGATGACGTAAGAACTAAGACATATTATGATGAAATTGGTAAAAACAAACTACTGTGTAAATAGTTTTTGGCTGATCCAGAAAGCGTACAAATAGATGATATCATGCTCAATCTTTTTTTCGATAACTCATATGAGATCGCCACATTTGCGGGACTATCTAAACAAATATCTCAAGCTAATAAAGTAATGACAAGGAATCGGCCAGCGCTGCTAGAAACATAGGAGTGCTCTTTAAAAACATACTAAATGAGTTGATTGCTGGTAACTTACAACTAGTGAATCTAATAAAGAAAATAAAACCCCAAAAATGTAACGAAAAAGAAAGCAAAGATCTAGATGCTGACTACGCATGCATGTTCAATCAAGTCTGGCAAAAAAAACCCTTAAAAACCAAGAAAAGACTTTAAGATCAAGTCGACGAGCATTATTTTTAAAGAGAGTTTGGTTTGGATTATCATGACATAGAAATGATTCTGGGAGTGATGGCGCTACCTGATATAAAAGGTCTTCCTAATGATCCACAGCCACAACCTGAAGCGGAAAAGCCGCAGCCACAACCGCAACCATAGCAGAACATCCACAACCTGAAGCAGAAAAGCCGCAGCCAGAGAATGAAACAGAGCAGACAAAGCAAGAAGCAGAGATTCATAAACCTGAAGCAGAGCATCCATAAACAGATGAAATTCCAGAGGAAACAAAAAAAATATATAAAAAAATTTCTGAGGCGAACTATCACGTTTACAGGTGTCGTAAAAATGATGATTATGATGCAAATGAACTTTCCTCAGCAATAGACAACCTTTCTTCTCGTCCTTATAACACAAAAATTCTTCCTCATCCGTATATTTACATGTTTTATACGTCACCAAAAAGCGTTAGCTTTATCAATCTACCTGAAGCTAGTGCTGTCAGAAAAGAAGCTTTCAAGAGGTATGGTAGAATTAATATTCTACATAACTGTTATTACACAAGGCCCTAATCTGGATAATATGCGAAACTACATATCTGAAAAGGTTCCTTATATCTTTGGTAATGACCCACAGCGAGTAAGAAGCGCAAAACTAGCTGAAGCATATTATATGATTACAAGATATTTGATGCGACTGGATGTTGCCATTAATTCACTTGCTGCAGCCATTAAATATGCAGAAGTGCACTCAGTTGATGGAAAATTTACAGAGCTGCCAGATAACATTTTCTTCAATAATACTCCGCAGGCTGATGCTCAATTTATAAAAGTAATAGAAGACCAAAGCAAACAAACAAACAAACAAACAAACCAAAATTCATAGAATTTTTTAAAAGAAACCAAACTCTTTTCAAACTAATTCACAGTATGCTTTGCAGCAAAAGCGATCTGAAACAAAAAAGCCGCAGCCACAACCGCAACCAGAGCCAGAGCAGCCACAACCTGAAGCAGAAAAGCCGCAGCCTGAAGCAGAGCAATTTAAGGTTCAAGAGCCACAGCCTGAAGTAGAGCAATTTAAGGTTCAAGAGCCACAGCCGCAACCAGAATTAGATCAGCCACAACCTGATGACGATAAAAAAGATAGCAGAAGCATTCTACAATGTTCATAAGTATTCACATAAAAAGAGAAAGGATCTCATTCCTTTGAATGAGATCTACTATCTTATGGAAAAGGTTTTGAATCTTTTTTATTTGTCTTATTTTTCCATTTCAAAAATACCTAGTGGCTACTTTGAAAATGAGCCTGAGCTTACAAAAGAACAGGAAAATGAACTTGGGCCAAAAACCTGTAGTGCACGTGGACACTCTTAAGTTTTCTGTGTTTTGGAACAATCCGCGGTTTGGACAACAAATATAAAAAAAAAGCTTGATGTGGAGTTCCCACAAGACGAAGCTGAAAAAGATGTCTAGCAATATCATATAAGATGAAGGATATCCTTGATTGTAATCACATTAACGAGCTTACTGTTTTAAGTAGTGGTATAGGATATCCTTGATTGTAATCACATTAACGAGCTTACTGTTTTAATTAGTGGTATAGGATATCCTTGATTGTAATCACATTAACGAGCTTACTGTTTTAAGAAGTCATACAGGCATTACAAGCACCTATTATTTGTTCTTGTCAGCTGTAACATTAGTGATAACTGCGGCTGGCGTTGCTAGTACTGTCGCTTTCTTAAATCTATTTCTTCTGAGTATATCTGGTGTTGGGATTGCAACTCAAGCTTGTTGTAGAAAGAAAAATTTAAAATAAGATGTCTATGTGCAAATTAGCTTACATCACGTACACAAAAATATGAAATCAAATTAAATTTTGTCTTGCTTGGTGCTGCATTTAACATGACTGATTTGGTCAAAGAAATTCGCATCATAGATAATATTGTTGCTGAGTTGAGTCCCATGTGCGTTGCCAAATACGAAAAAGTTATAAAAAAAAAAATAAAAAAAATATCAGCACTGCGGCTTTCGAAATAAAAGCGTTGGTACTGAATCAGTCGACAATTACGGTAATAAAGTAGAAGACAATTGTGGTTTCAAAAACTAAGAGACGATGTGACAGGCAGGTGGTTTTAGGAACAAGAGACTACTTTAAAAGTTGGTGCCATCTATATTTATCTTGACATAATCATACAAGGACTTCTCGCTGCCAAGCTTATTGTATTCTTCTCCTAAAATGCGCCTGGATCTTTATAGTTATATAGCAATATCAGCGTAAAAATCAAAATGTTCTAGATGTTCCTTTGACGTCTGGTAAATAATTGACAAACCTATATGTGCTATTTAACGTCCTGATTTCTTGCGTCATCCAGCTGACGTCCTCAATATTCCAGCCTATAGGAAACTTTACCTTAGCGGCGTATGCTCGCTCGTTTGCTGCCATTAATCGTCTTGAGTCGTTTTCGAACATTATATATTACTATTTTTTCTTTGACTCTAATTTAAATACATTTTGAGTAATTTTGATATGGCGCTCTTGATCGCCCTACCATAGTCAGATTCACGAGCAATATGATTGTATGTAATTTTAACAAGTTTCCAGGGCAAAATGGCGACCAGCTTACCGCTACGATACTATGGAGTCAGAAATGCAATCATATTGGTCATGGAAGCTTGTGATAATGAATACTTGTATTCTCTATGCAGATCTTTCTTTAGGAAAACTGATAATACTGCTTCAGAAGACTCACCAAGGTCAAGGTTTGCTGTCAGTGATGTCAACATTTTTTATGTTAGTTTCAGTGAAAATAAATCCTATGATACCTATCGCAATCGGATCCTTATTATATTTCCCGTGGTCTCTGTTGAGAAAATTTTTGTTGTATTCAGGGTAAAATCCAAACTGATCTAGCGAGCACTTACGAAAAATTGTGTCAAATTGAAGACCTATGAAGCTACAGCTGACACTTGTAGACCTGATAATACTTGCAGCAAATAGTAATTAGGCAGCTTGCTGACACCTCTAACAAACGGACACTTAAATTCTAAAAGCAAAATTGTATTGCCATCTACTGTATAACCATCTGGACTGTATCTGAAGCCATCTATAGTTTTGATGCAGATGTGGTTACCAATAACTTTTTCGCCCATAGTGATCTCAGTGTATCTTCTGATGACTGACTCGAATAATGTTCATCAAAGACGAGACAAAGTTATATATAATTGCTGCATGCCAAGCTTTTGTCTAGCTAAATCTTCTGGTGTCACAAACGGACAGATGCCAAGAACCATGGCCAACTCGGAATCACCAACTGTTGCCGACATAATTGAATACCATTCTGGTGACTTCTGTTTCACCTGATGTGACTTCACAAATTTCCCTAAGATGGCATTCGGATCTATTGTTTATACAGTAAGGTTAAATTTAATAAGACGTTTTGTGTAATCCTAATATATAATGGCAGGCTGGTTAGTTGACGTTTTATCTAATCCTGATATATAATGGCAGGCTGGTTGGCTATCATAAGTTGACGTTCTTTTTGCAAAAGCCCTGTCTCAGACCGGGTGCTAGCCCTACCGAATATTTTAGTTCCTCAGCAGATTAGGAAACATATCAGAATCGCATTACCACTGCACCCGGTCGCTTGTGTGAACGGCTTCGAGGACTCATAACCTAATTTTCTGCCAACCTGGTTTAGTTGTGTTCACATCAGAAGTTAGGTCATCATGATAGGTTATTAAGTTTAACAGTGTGCCTCTGACTGCATCATCAAAGACTGAATATCATGAGAGAGTGGTCGACCTTGTGAGATACCAGTCTTCTACAACTAACAATACATAGAAATCACATTGCATACATATCATACTATATTACGTCGATAAGTTTATGGTTACCCAAATTTACATATTTGACTGTTACTAAAAATAGGCTGCGATCAAGGGAAGTAACGCATGTACAGAATCATGGGGAGGTAACTCGTGTGCACCACATATTTCAGCAATCAAGGGAAGTAACTCATGTGCATCAAATATTTCCGCTAAGCTGAATAGGTAGTACGATATAATGGGGGATTATTGGAAACACTATTGGCATTTTACCAGGTCGATGTCGAGTGAAAGCAAGTACGAGACCATGGAAATTGCCAATAGTGTTTTCATACCGCTATTATATCATACTACTGCTGTGCTCAGTAATTACATAGCCATAACGCCAGTTTGTGCTCTTTCCAAAAAGGACAGCGCTCTTAGCGGCTGCAACTGACACCTCAACGATATCGTTTAGCACAAGCTATTGTTGCTCGTTTGTCCCTCGAACGGTAACAAAAATATGTTGGCGCCTGCTGTCCTTTATGTGGTACATAAGAAGGACCAGCATGTCTGGAAAGTGCTTTTTGTGTCGCTCAAATAAGACTTGCTGGACCCTATCACGCACAACTGTGCAGGAGACCACGAGTGTGTCAGCTGGCTTCCACTGCTCGAGAAAGAAACTCCAGCCCTGACAGGCAGGAAGGGCATTGTGTATATCCTGACACTGGGCACTGTCAGATTTGAGGTGCATCCTCTTTTGTTTTTCTAGGTTTTTAAGGGCCTCGTCCTTAGCACGATATTCTTCCTTGACCTCTTCGTAGTTGTCCTCTGGCTATGGGTGGGTGGGGGTGGGGAGGTTTGGCCTTGGTCATCACATCAAACAATGCCACGTAGCTCTAGCCACTTGAGAAATGTCTTGAGAATGTGGTTGTGGGAACTGTGTGCAGTTCGTCCCAAATGATGATGCTCGTAATGCACTTTTGTCCATTCTTTCTGACCGTTACAGCGAAAGAATTTGTAGAAGGGTTTGTGGGAGCCTGTGGGTAGGAGTAAGGCCAAGCAGATCGCGATTGCGAAAGACCTCAATTGCATGAGTAGTCTTGCCAGAACCTCCTGCACTGTTAATGTAAGACAGGCGGTGAGTTGCTAGAGGATCCATGGCCTTGAGTGCCGTTGTGTCTGGCACTATAGAAACCGCAGGGAGCGAAGTCCAGTACTGGGGGGGGGGGGGCAGGGGGGCTAACACGTCACTTCCCCGAAGGGCAGCCTAACCTTATACCACCCTTACAGATGTAGCACTGCATAGGGGTGAAACGATCCACGTCTGCCACGCATCAATACGATTCTCGATACACAGCCTACGATACAATACATTATCGATACACATATCAAATTGATGGTCTTTTCATCTTCAGAATGTCTGTCAGTGGTAGGGTGGTGCCATTTTTTATGTGTTGACATATTGGGTGTATTTCCAGTATGCAGATTACAAATAAACATAGACTTATCATCTGTTCATATGCCATTCTCATCCTTGACAAGATAAAAAAAAAAAATACTTCGTAACAGACTAGCTGTTAGTGATTTTTATTCACCCTTTTAGGCCATTTCAACCTGCTCCATTCGATCATATGCATGATTCATCCTGGTCACCACGCCCTTTGTTTTACATTGAATGAATGCTTTTAAAACATCTTATTACCAATTTCATGTCTTCACTTACATTTTGAAGGGATTACGGTGTTATCTTCAAAACAGAAGAAACAGTGCAATTTCCTTGTGCAAGGAAATTCTTATCTAGAACAAGTCCGAGTGTGGGAGTGGAGATGACTAATAGCCAAATCCTTCACATTGTACTTCCTGCAGATGCAAATCAACTGCTGCGGCCACAGACATTTGTTTCTGCCAGTGAAAAAGGAAATTATTGACAACACCCACTCCCTTTCTATAAATTGAAGAGGTGGCTATAACTCGTGCGGTTTGGAATCTGCCCCCTTGCCGATTCTGTGCTACTTTTTTTTAAATAATCCAGTCGCTGATTATAAATATCAACGTAAAAGGAGATATTCCAAACTTATTCCCCATATACGATTTAAGTACTTTACATATCATTTAATATTCACTTTTGTGTGAAGTTTCTATGTTGCTTGGTATATATTTGGATAGAGTTTGGATGCTAATATTTCCGGTATGTCACGCAGTGAACATGCTACAGTTAGTTATGATTGGTGGTTATTGTTTTACCCTGGACTTGAAGAAAGAATAACCACTAATCAGAACTGCATGTAACATTTCACTGCGTGACACACCGGATGTGTAGCCTTCAATTCGATCCAAGTAGACAAGATGCGATGCAACCGATGCATGTCGCGGAAAAGTGGTTATTAAATGATCAGTAAAGTACTTAAATCATACATGGGGAAGAAATCTGCAATGTCTTCTTTCTGTTGATACATGTTATCAGTGGCTGAAGATGCAGACGGGATAAACTAATTAGCATCGAACTGGGGCGGGAGAAGGGGGCAGATTTTGAACCACATTAGTTAGTCACCTTGTGTTCATTTGTAGAAGGCGAGTGGCTGTTGTCAACAGCTTTTATTTTTTACTGACAGAAATGAGTGCAAGTACTTGCTACGGATGTCTCAGATGAATTCTCAATTTAAAGAATGAAAAGCAAATGACTAATAAGTATTCACGACTGCTGAAGATTAAAGTAACTTGTATAGAGTAAGTATCGTTTTGTATCGATTCTTCCCCTCTTGTATCGATATAGAAAAAGTATCGATACATCAATATATCGATTAATCGTTTCACCCCTGCCACCACATGCCGTTGTGGAAATGCCAGGGGCATAGGCTGCGCAACCGTTTGGTCGCGTCAGGTGCTCCAGCTTGATGTAAACAGAATCTGTCGTTGCCCGCACGGCTGTGGTCGGAGAGCAAGAATCCTTTGCAGCATGTTGATGAGGTTAATACCCATGTAGCCAAGCACTGAAGCCCGGAGGCGCGTATACTGCAGTTGCGAACCGTCGTAGTATGTAATGACATTCCCAAGAGGCGCCTTGTCAGAACCAACCAGCGAGTTGTTCTCATGGCAGGTGTGCACGAGAAAGTTCAGCTCTCCCTGGTCAGTAACCAGCAAACGCGTCATGCGCTTGCAGTCGTTTGCATTACCGGCTGTACATCTGCCGATGATAATGCGACCCATTTTGGTCTGTTTCTTGTAGGAAATAAATGGCCTCGGTCACTTCAAGGTGCGTGAACACATCAGTCTCGACCATAAACTACAACAGCACAATGGGAGCCCAGCCACGGTCATTGCGAGCAGCCTCTTTTTCTTTAGGATTGCTAAAGTGGCGGCCAAACCATGCGGTAATAACTGGGTGACAGCCATGGTCAAAGACCCAAGAGCGCAGCTGTGCAAATTCCGTGCGATCTTGAGTAAGAGGTCCGTTAATAGTTCCACTGCACGGGTGGCAAATCGTTAAAGTATGGTGTACAATCACCTATGCACAAGAATCTGCCTGGGTAACAGGTAACCATGTCAAGACTCGCTACCTCAGACACATTGTTGCCTTCGGGGCTGTTCCAGAGACCACCATGTTTGAATTCTACGCATGTGCACCGGATGTCCTCCAGAATAGCCGCTGGTGTGGGATTCTGTTCGTTTCGCTCTCTGGCAACGCTAGCAGCAGTGGAGGCCTCGCTAAAGACTTTAGTAGCCAACTCTTCAACTGTGGAAGTGTACTTGCTGCAGGTCATGAAAATCTGCAGGTGCTTCTCTCAGGCTCTAAAGCACCGACCATTGGTCAGCACAAACTGCTTGGGGTCAAATTTTGTGTTACTTCCACCAAGTACCCAAATCGTCTTGTGTGTGCCTCTGAATGGCGTCCCAGAAGTCGCCTTCGTAGTACTCAACTCACCCAGAGAGCGACGGAAAGCGGAGGTTTTTTGGCCAGGCGTGACTGTTGTGGACAATAAGCTATATTGCCGCTCCCCTCGAGCAGTACTTACCGCTATTATAAATGTCACTGCCTGCTACGTCCTTCAGGACAGTTCTACGCCAGAGGACGACTGCACCTGTCTCGCATTTCTCATACCGTAATTTTTTGGCGGCGAACAACTGTAATCCCTTGGCCTGGCCTTTGAGAACGTTTTCGAAATGCTGTATTACACGCTGAGCAACGTAGTTTCGGACACCGACCATCAAAGGAGCCAAATTGTCTGGGTCGGGCTCTCGAATGCTGTCGAGGCTGTACACAACTGTAGTTACCGGGTAAGCATTTTCATAGAAAGAATTGCCAATACCAGTAAGAAGTCCAGGTTTCGTATCGCGCGAAATCTCAACTACCTTTTCTCCCATGTGGTGTTCTGTCTTCACTGGTCCATGCTTGTCAGTTAGAGTCTACTCCTCCTGCTCCTTAATATAGTAGAGAAACTTAATGCAAACGAGAAACTCCTCGCCTGTTTGTAGGGCTGCAAGAATAGAGGCTGCACGTGTACCCAGGCATAATGTCATGGTCGCCAAGTACGAGTGGGTCATCCTCTTTGATGCGAAACGTGCTTAAGAAGTGTGCAGATCCGTTGACTTCAAACTCTTCCTTGACGATACCAATCAAGGCCTAGGTTTTGGGGAGTATGCTCAACGTGCGGCGCTATCATGTCATAGTCAAAGGGAACTTCTTCCTCAGTTTCAACAGAGCCAAGGCGGCCAAATTCCTGCCTCACTGTCTCCGCTGCCTGCTCTGCTGTCTCAAGCCGAGCATGCTCTGTTTGGCCCACCTGTTGGCGGTCGAGTTTCTCCCTGAGTTTCTGCAGTGCTTTACAACTCAATGTGATAAGGGGGTCAAACATTTTTTAACTTGTCACGCAATACACGTGCTCATTGTAACATTTGTATATCTAAGTGCATACATTTTTTAACATTTTTAATATTTACACATCAATAGCTGCATGCCGCAGAAATTCCCCTACAAAGTGCTTATCGTGCCTTAACACCAATACCGCACCCCATACAATGATAATTTCCACGACCCCCTACGAAATCTCTGTGCGTGTATGTGACAATATTCGTTTACACAGGTCTTGTTACACGTCTCAGTACTTCCTTATGTGATCCAAGCCCAAGTACTTTGTTTCCACAAGGGATACTACCCTGTTCTGCATTCACGGCTGATGCGTGTCTCTAAATGACAAAAGTTAAGTCACTATAGAGTCTAGACCCAGCTAGTGGGGCTGGGGTGGGGGGTAGGTGGTGGTGGTGGTTGGGGCCAGTCTTATGGTATCTCCAAAGATAAGCATTTTTCTGAACATGCCTAGTTTTTGTTTTTCCCGCTGGTAGCATTGATGGGGCGTTGAAAAAAAACACGGAGATTGGATGTTTTTGTGTCTATGGGGACGGAAAGGGGGTTATAGGCTCGGAGGCTGGCTTGGCTCCCAATAACTTACTCTGATCACCCACCCCTGCAGCTGAAGGTCACTTTACTGCTTCAAGGAGTAAATATATGAGAGAAAAGGACAAATTAAAATAGTACGCTCTTCTTTATTTGCTCATGCATAAATACATAACAGCATCGAGCAATTCAAGAAATGCAAATTCCAGTTTTGTCAATATATTCACTACTCAAATGCAGACCCTATTATAAACTGGTACCTGGACATATGTTGCACTCGCTTTTACTTCTAGCAAACGGGTGTGCGCAACAAACGTCCGGGTACCAGTGTCCACCATGATATTGCGCTCATTAACATCTTACTTGTCTAGTAAATAAAGCTGATAAAATATCAACTACTAGATCTAGGATTTAGAGGTAACAAATGTTGGAAAGCGTACATGAGTAGTAATTGAGACCGCTTGGTGTAGACGTAACGAATGGGATTACAGATCAGAAGGTTTGTGGTTCGAAACATGGCACAGGTTAAAACATTTGCCATTCGCAACTTCGAGGTCAATCCTACAGATCATACATATTTTTGCCTCGCAGAAATAGCCGAGGTGGTCAGAATGAACTTTTGTATAGTGTTCATTACATCATAGTGCACATAAATAGTGATGTAATTAACAAATTAAAATCATAACACAATTTCTACTTGCGTCTACGTCAAAAACACATAAAATGTTATGTAACTTTACGGTCCACAGTTTTAAAAAATTTCACTTCCAAGCGCGTATGTCGTCTGCTTGAGATTCAATCCTTTCGGCGCAAGCTACCAAATACTGACAATTACTTCATTTCTTACGATACAAAATATAATTCTCTATCTGTATCTTTGATGGTTTTATCATAATGTTTAAGTCAGAATCATTCAGCACCTGTTTAAATGAGCTTGTGAACTAGCACACATGCTTTAAAAATGGCCAGGGTTTTCTATGTTTATTGTTGCCTTGTCCTGTTCTGACAAACAAATTTTCATACAACCCCACTCATATGGAGATTTAAGTACTAGTACTTGAATTTGCCTCTCTCTAGACAAAATGTTAAGAAACTCTGGCGGCTATTTTTAATTTTTTTAATCTCAAACATTTGATGCACATTTTTCTTTTTAAAATAGAGCAATCACTCTGAGCGCATAGTTTCGCATTTGAAACCTGTGGAATCGTACAGAGGTAGATATCTGCATCATCTGGTATTATATACACTGAATGCCTAAATAAAACTAATTCACGCCAACGCAAGTATTCCTGGATTCCACTTTAACTGACACATGATCCCATTGGTCAAATGTCAAGATTCACCTTTTACATAGAAATTCAATAGTGTTATGCAATAACCTATTGCAAAAGTTAAAATCATATCATGATTTTGCTTTGCGTGCTAGTGATACAATACATACCTCATAAAATGGTAATGTAGTAGTACAGACAAATTAGTCACGTAGTTGCACATATATAAAGTTAAATATATGTTTCAATATTTCAAGTTAAATATATAGAAATGAAGACTTACATACAGTGGCATAGCAAGAAATTCTTGTCCCTCCCCCCCCCCTTGCAAAGCTTAGTTCTTGGGTCCCTCTCAATAAAAAAAAAGTTGTTTGATATGAATTTTGAGCCCCCCACTGGGCGGTCGCTACACCACTGATTACATACTTTACGCACTCATACCAAAAGAATTGAAAATATTATAACCACCTTTAAAATACGTCTCTTTACTATAAAATAATTCAAGGACGAAGAATAGACACATATTTAAATAGAATCGTAACAAAACAGCTTAATTATTTTAAAAATTGAAATAGGTATAGATTTTACAGCGGAAACAATGCTATTTCTGTGAAAAAAATTTAAATGACATCGATCAATATTTGAAAAAGTCCATAATTTGGTAATGTGAAAGCTCAGTTAACTTAACGATCAGGCTTATGAAACTACCCATTCAAGAAGGTGAAAACGTTGAGTATATACATTTTTACTACAGAACCAGACCTATTAACATATTGAACAGAGGTGAAATTAATAGTGTCATGAATGTTTATTTGATATTTCAAATACCAAATTTGCACAGAAAATAAGCGAAAGTGCAAAATGGATATTTGACAGGATTTAATAAATATTAAATTAGATAGTCTTTGCTTTGATAGATGGTCGGTGCAAATATAGAATATTAAGGAAACTAAAACTGAATTAAATATATCTATCAATTTGTGTGAAATAGTTCAACCACGCTACATCAAGCCTATTAAACGAACTGGAAATAGAAGAAGGAAGACATATTGACGTGTTAATAATATTTGAAAATATTGGTCCAATGATTAAAAAGATTGGTACCTTTACATTGGAAGAAAATATTTTTCCAGATTAGTGTCATTACAGATCGACATCATGGACAGATGCACATCTGTAAAAAAAAAAATCCTTGAATTTGTTTCAAACAGAATACAACTCTATGGCAAAGACCTAACAAAGATTTCAAGAAAGATTTCTTGGAACTACTTAATAATGCTGTATTCGGTAAACAGATGAAGAATGTGAGAAAACGAATAACAGTTTTAAAAATATGTACAGATGAAAATAACATATTTAAAATGTCACAGAGAGCTATCGTTTTCCAGGAAAACAATAATTGAAGATGACTTAGTGTTAGTTAGTCTGAAAAACAAGAAAATAAAATTAACCAAACCAATTAATGGCCGATTTACTGCGTTAGACTAATCTATGTTGCTAATGTAAAAATATTACTACAAGTTGTTCTAAACCAAATACAGTAATAGAACGAGACTACTCATGACTGATAAAGATTTTGTTCCCATGTTGAGACAAAACCTTGCACAGTGACATCAAGATAACATCATGTTCTATGACACAAGTGACTATGAAACGGATACTATATTTAATTAGCACAACTGATTAAGAAAGTTCATGGACTTTTTAAGGATGGGTTCAATGGCGTTCCAATTACAGAATGTTGTTGATTAAGGTCAAAACATATAACGACCACACACACACACACAAAAGTGTTTGTAAACGAATACAGAAATACGTAATGAAAATGAATGTAATGCTTGAAATGTTCTAGGATTCATTATTTAATCACACGGAAATTCACCAGGAAATGAAATTTCTCAGACGATACAATCATGATGTGTATAACATCAAAATGAAAAAGTAGTATTGTCTGTCCATGATGAAACGTGTTGTTTTCGTTGACACTTAAACACATTACCATACAGACGCGGAAGCATCTTGTATTGAAATCGAAATTAAAGTCTCATTAAAGTTTGTTCTTTCTTTCTGTTTCAAAGTATCTACAATTCCTGCTTTCTTCACATGATTCTCTTGAAACATGGCTTCCACTGTTAGTTGTCCTGACTATAAAACATAACCAAGAAAACGTGTATCCTCTCTGAAACATTTGATTAAAGATTTCTACTTTTGTATAATTACCCATACTGACATTTCAGAATGTCTACCAGTAAAAGCTAGTTTGACTAAGTAAACTGCTTTCTTTTTTTTTTTGCATCGTCATCATTCCTACGGTCATCAATCATAAACAAAGTATTTGTACCTTGATAGCTATCACCCAGTAATTCTAACGAGTTTTCTAGTTTATCTTCTACCACAAACACCTTTTCCTACTTGAGCAACCATGTTCTATTGTAATTCTTATTCATTATAAAATTTGGACAGAGAATAACGATGTAGTCAAATAAGTTCTTCTATTCAGTCTCTATCAAATTTAGTGGAAGCATAATTTTCCACAGTTGGTCACTCCACAAATTATTATGTTATGAGGTTCTTCCAAGTACATTTATTCGTAGGTAAAATCTACACTATTTCTTCATGCCTTAAACATAATTGATTTGATTTGATTGTTTTGAATGATTACCTCAGCATCAAACACACAATAAATCAACATTTTGTGAATATCTACATTTTCTTTCTTGTTGATTTCCAGGCATAACCTTGTTGCACATTAGCCAAATTATTACCAGTACCATGCAGTCTGCTTTCATGTATACTTCTCAGATAGAGCCAGATACAATGGCTCTCCATGCAAATATTTTTAATTCTTATGTTACTAATTTATGTTTGCTTTTGTTGTTCATCAAATAAATACCTATTATCTTCTGCAAAATGTTGCTCAATTATAAACCATAGGAATGTTTTTGAGATCTTCATTAGTTGCTAAGATTGTTTCTATTGTTTCCTTGTAAAAACATTTCCTGATTACTTTCTCCACTCTTTTTGCAAAGTATCTAACCATCCTATAAAGCAGTGCTCAAAGAAAGAAAAAAAAATCAGACACAGGCCCAGAGCAGGTGGCTTAAAAAATCACTTACCCTAACTCAAATTCCACTTTCCCAAAGGACAATATGTTTTTACTACTTTTTTAAAACTTTATTTTGACACAGCATTTAAATTTGTATACTTTGAATAAAAATAAATATAGCAATGCTTTAACTCTTTTCTTTCTTTTTTTTCCTGTCAAAATAGTGTACTTAAGAGAAAAAATGCATTTCCTTGTTTTATACAATTATGATTTGATTTCAATAAAAAAACAAAGTGTTTTCTCCATATCCTTATGCAAATCATCACTCAGTACCAAAACAATTTATGCTTTACAGTGTTCTAAAACAACATTTATGTATTTGATACTCAAATTTTGATTACATTTTGCTTAAAGGAATGGTTTTCTCTGGATCCTGATGTCAACCAATGCCCTCCTTACTGCCTGGATCAGCAGAGTTGATGTTTATAAGCATTTTAAGTCTGTCCTGCTTCAGTTTCTCTTGACTTTATAATTTTGATATTGCTCTTGAGACAGAACATTCATTCCCATTCTGCTGTAGAAAAGCTCACAACTAACATGATTCCCACCAATATCACAGTTTTTGCATATTCATGTGTGGAATTCTTAATAATTGTAGCCTACACACATCTCTGCTCTTTGGATCTCTTACCGTACATGTATGTCTCTTGCCTTGCCTTCAGGTTGATGTACTGTATATTTCATCATGATCTGTAGGGAAGGGGGGGGGGGGGAGTATGTGTATTTGTTTTGAAGAAAAAACTGTGCACAAAACTGCATCTGCCACATTGCATCGGCCTGTAAAAAAAGTGCTAAAATAGAGGTGGCTTATGGTAAGAGTGTCCATATTTTTCCTATAATTTTGTAGCCATAGCACAAAGCAATTTGCTTTGTCATAATTCTTTTGTTCTTGATATTTCTTGTACAGTTTGTAAAGAAATGGCATTTTTTTCAGATTTTTTTCTTATATACTTTACTTGATTTGTACATTTAATCTCCGAGATATACATCTTGTTTGGTTTTCAGATGTTGTGCCACAGAACTACAATCTGGAACCGGACAACCAATAGATTTACATAGCTTCACCAAATATTCTCCAGGTCCATGGTTACAGTTATGAACAGCACTATGAGCCCTACCATGGAAGTTTCTCTTGAAGATCATATTTTTAGGTAAGCTATGTTTAATCCTTCGATTGACTGATTCCACTTTCTGGATGTTCTTGTTCAGTTTTGTTTTCAGCACTGTAGATTTTCATAACCAATACTCAATGCACATGCGTAATGTAGATTCTTCACTCTCACTGGATATTTTCAGCTTGAAATACCTTGGTAAGAATGTGCTTCTATATACCCAGTTGCAACCATCTACCCAGCACACATTATATTGCTTGTAACAAAGATTACGATCACCTTGATAGCATTTAACTATTGCATCTGTTGCATGGGATAAATTACTAATTAATTTTGGTGTACATTTACCACATTTTTGGAATGATTTTTCAAATTCAGTCTGGTACCTCTTACTCAAATAATGTGTAAAGTTGTTCTGCATATTTTCCCTCCACTTTTTAGTTCTTTCCAGCATCAAATCAATTAATTTACTATGTTTCTTTATAAACTTTGATGCATAACTGCATGTTGAACATATTGCTCTCTCTCTCCTGCCATACTAGACCTCTTTTCTCTTCACGACTCAGATCCCAGGAGAGAAAAACCATTACACTGCGGGTGTTTGAACCGGTGTTCACTGAACATGGTATTCCACATTTGTGCATTTTTCCCTTTGTGCACTAAGCAATATGTTTCTTCTCCAGATCTGTCGATGTGAATAGATGAAAACAGGTTTCACGTCAGAAATGTGTGCTCAGATTTGGAAAGAAGAGCTATTTATAAAAGGAAAATTGCTCTACACTTACTATCAATGGTAGTACAGACTCATTTAACTGTCAATTCAAGTTTGCTACTTGGTATGCCAAATTAAGGTAATTTACCTCCCCTTTGACTGTAACTGAGTGATTGCAGGATTTTCTTTATTTCTCTGTTTCTCTATAATGTATGCATTTTAATCAGCTTTATCTTGATAGATCAGTAATTTAACACTACTTGTAGTAGAAAGTTGTCACAATAGTGATTTGGGGGCATTTTCTTAACTTGTTATGATCTTTTGCTAAAAGTAGGTATAGATTTAGGTATCAGAGAACTTTAACATGTAATTGAATCCTATTGCTTAAATTTACTGAGTATCTTATGCAGTCATAAATTATATCATTGTGTGTATATTGTATTGAAACATGTATTTACCTTGGCATCGCAAAGTTTTCCATATATTTCTCCACCTCCAGCTTACTTCTTGGCTTGGGCAGCAGCAATTTACACACTGGCCTGCTGTCTCCAACATCAGTTTCAACATTATAAGAACTTTGAATAGCTTTTTCCATTTTTTCTCTTGTTGTCCTTATGTAACATACCTCGAGTGACTTTGTTTTTCTGGTTGATGTACATTCTTTCCCCTTGATGTGGGGAACATTACCAGGTTTGAAGAAATTACTTTGTCTATTCTGTGTTTCCTTACTTTTTCCCATAGTTTTGTAATAAAAAGTAGCACTCAACTATTTAATTTTTCAATAGAATAAAACTTATGGTACTTGTTTGGCTTTTAATACATTGCTAAGCAGATTTGGGGGTGATAAATCACAGGTTTTGATAGTTTAGATAATTTGGAATGTCAGCATCACTTGTTGTTTCATAGGTGTGTTTGCTTCTCCGAACCCTTATCATTATCCTCTGTCATCTGGCACACTTATTAGTTTGATTTGAAAGATGGGAATAGGGATACACTGTACAGTACTTTATTCCTGTGTGAGTCAGAAACAAAAAATTGTCATTTTGAATTGTGTAAGCTATTAAAACTTGTCTTATAGCCAGTGAGAGATGAAAATATATGGTGTCATGTAATTTGATACCCAGTTATGTAATACTTGCTGATGTCTGCATGTTTGTGTTTCTATTGTATAGCATGCATGCCATAGAAATATAACATGAAGATAAATATACAGAAAACAATGAATTTAATAACAAGAATAAATCACTAATACGTACAATACAATACAGCAAAATGTTATGCGGATACAATTTAGTTATAGATAGTGGTATTACATCAAATGCCGTTACACTAAAATCTTTGCACGAGAGTGGCCAATTCTTTATTACAAGCATGCTCCAACATCAATGAGTAAAATACATCTCTTTATAAAAAATTCAGATCTACTTGTAGTACTCACGGTGCTAATGATACTGAACAACTGTGAACCAGTCTAGAAATGGGTGATGATACAATAGAATATATACGGGTTTGGTGGTCCATAATAGGTTACGGTAATAATGAAAAGTAAAATTTTAGTAAAAAATTATTTTGAGAGCTTACCCTATCAGTACCAAAAAAGAAAAAAAAATAGAGACAAGATTCTATTGATGCAAGTTAGGTATTTTTTATAGACTTGACTTAGGAACAATCAATAACAACAGTAGCACCTGATTCATTAGGTTCAGAATGGATAACACATGTTTCCTGCACATGTAGATCCAAAATATGCTGTGGCTTATGTGGTTTTCTTAACACAGAAGCTTGCATCAAGGATGGGTCTATACTGATAAATATAGGTTTGATCATGAGCATTTAGAAATTTAAAGTTATTGAATTATTAATATCATGGTGTTTCCATAAGTTTACTATGGGAGTTGAATTAGTACCACGAATCCAACCAGTGCAATGATGCGTGGAAGAGCAAAATTCGAGTTCTTAAAGAGTAACTGACATGTGTACACAGCAAGCTGTTAACTGATTACCTTATCCTTGGAATTTGTGGAGTTTAAGGCCAAATACGGGATGTTTTTGGAGGTGTTATAAGTAATAAAGGGATAAAAGGTGGTATATCATGTTGCCTGAGCCTTTGGTGAAAATTGACCGACCCTTGGCGGAGGGGAGATCAAATGGAGAGCCCGACCATAAAATTAATAATTATTTCGGCAGACACACTAGAGTAAGTATTTTGATTTTGTCTTGTTTATTTGCTATTGTATTGTTCAAGGTGTTTTAAGAGGACACTTCTTGCATTTTTTTTTTCAATTCATGTCAAAAGGCCGAAACTTGTGCTTTCTCCCAATGCTAAAGAAACCACGGGCTAGGAAATATTACAGCAAGTTCAACAATGCTTGGATATCAGAGTTTAAGTGTGTGCAGGCGAGTAGCAATGGTCCTGAGTTTGCATTGTGTGTTTCAAATGTATGCATCTTTTGTATTGTATTTCATAAAATATTTGAAGTTTTCATGCATATAAATTAAGTTCAAGCCCTAGATAAAATATATCAGTTAAAAATATATTAGAAGATAATTAATTTTAAATTTGAATAAATTATGCATAAAAACATAATACATCATGTATTTTTTTCATTTTTATTTAAAGTCTAAATCGATCTTTATTTTGTTATTTACAGTGGTGAAACTTGCCAACAGATTTTTGGATCTGAGGCATGAAGAGAAAGAAGCTCTTGAGGATGAGGCTCAGGAGTACATCTTAAGTCAGGAACTTCCTCTTCGCGGTGAACATAGCTTGGAGGAGTATTGGAAAGTAGTCAGCAACCTTACAAACCTAGCAACAGGAAAACTGAAGTTAGAACTTCTTTGCAGGCTGAGTGTGGTTGTCATGTCATTACAACATTCTAATGCTGATACAGAGAGGACATTCTCCATTCTTTGCAAAATACAAAGTGATTCAAGGGGAAATCTGGATCAGAGAACTATTGAGAGTCTGTCAAGTGTGAAGCTTAATAATCACAACAAATGTCATCAGTGGTCACTAAACAGTGATCTTGCGAAGGAAACTAAAAAGGCTATTGGATTTTATAAAAGAAAAATCCTTGCAGTGAACTATCAGATAAAAAACTCTTCCTTTTTCATTATTTGACCTTAAATTATTATTGTCACATTTTCCGTCAGAATCCAAATCTGATTCATGTTTAAACTTGCTGTTTTATTATAGTATGAAAAGAATACATATTATGGCAAAAAAGGCAATTGTTTTGTTTTCCATCCCCTTGAAACATAAAATTTACGCCGATACAAAATCTACTGGTTTGAAATCCTGGTTCTGTCACATGTTTGTAAATTTATAAGTACAGATACCATACAGTGGGTAGTACAATAGCTCCCCTCTACTTCAAAGAAGCGAGCTAAAATGTATAAAATATGAAAATACAGTGGCCTGAAAATCAAACGAGGTTATCTATTTATGCATACAAACATGCCTGTTAAATTTCATTTGTCTACACTGATTGGTATTTTATGCAATCATGCTAATAAGCTTCTTGAGACACAAGAATGGATGGCAGATAGACAGGACCAAATCAAGATATTCCTGGTGCACTCAGTAAGGGGCATAAAAACAAATTCTTGAAAAGAAACAACATACATATATATAAATAACGCAAACACTAAAACTTAAATTAGTAGATTGCAACACAAAAAATGCAAAATCTGTATCTGTGATAATTCAGCTCCACCGAATCAGGAAATTTCAAAGTTGCACTTTTTGTAAAACTATAACTAAAAGTGATTGGTGCATTGCCAAGATCTCTGCTCTCTAAAATTTGCTCAGCTGGGCCTTAAACAAATGAACTTCTGTTTGAAAACCTATGTTTGGAGAAACAGATATTCAATCGCCATAACTCTTCTAACTGATGAGATGGAATGCTAGAAATCCATCTTGTACCAGGTCCCATCAATATAAAGGTGTATGATAACTAACTGAAATGCAATAATCCTTAGTAAAGTAATGCAGCCTGCTGCAGAAAGCAAAGTCAGGAGGATGGGCAATCTAGAACCATGACTCTTCTAAATGATAAGGTGGAACACTTGAAATAAAACTCATTCAAGGTCTTATCAATACTAAAACATGCCAAATTTGGCTGAAATGCAACAAAACTTAGTAAAGTTATGTAGTGGAAACCAAAGTCAGGAGGACAGTCAATCAGGGCCAAAACTTGTGTAAATGATGCTATGGAATGTTGGAAATCAAACTCACTCAATGTCTCATGAATTTAAACCCACATGAGAAAATTTTGTTGAAATCCAACAAATATTCGTGAAGTTATCTTGTGGAAACAAAAGTCAGGACGATGAACATTGGGGGGGGGGGGGGCATAACTCTTCTAAATCAGTCTAAAGCACATAAAAGGAACATGCAAGCAATGTTTATACCATATTGGAATCAGAATACATGCAAGTTGAATAGTTCTTGAGCCATGCTGGTTAAAAGCAACATCCCATATTAAGATATGAAGTTTGTCAAGGGTCATAAATCTATACAAAATGAAGTTCATGAGACACAAGACAAAACTCTTTAAAGGCACATCTATTATCTATGAGACAATATGTACAAATCTGTTGAATGGTTCCTCAACTATGCTGGTTACAATGATCTGCTGTAGTAGAGATGTAACATTAATGGAAAAAAGACAAAAACTCCTTCAAACTTGAACCTGACAGATGAACCTTTAAAAAGGTACATCTGCAAGTAATAGTCTATGCACCTACCAAATGGAATGCAGAGCTATGCTGGTTACTAGAAGTGTGAATGGACAGACAGATTGACAGTTGGACTGACTGACAGATGGACAGTTGGACTGACTGACAGATGGACAGTTGGACTGACTGACAGATGGATAGTTGGACTGACTGACAGATGGACAGTTGGACTGACTGACAGAAGGTAAAGATCACTACAGAGCTCCTGCATCTTAATAGAATTCCAATAAAGAAAGAACTAATCATCTAAACAAGAGACCCCCATTTTGCTGAGACTGACTTTTATTTAGCTACAGAGTAATAAACGTCAAAATTGAACTTGATTTTAAAAAAATGTAACATTGATCTTAATGTAGAGTGTGGATGGGTTTACAGACATGCACCAGCATCCACCAAGGAGGGCTCGACAATAAAACTGTAGAACAAACTTTTTACAATTAGTAACATTAAAGACTATCATACATATAGTAACATTAAAGACTATCATACTGACAGTGAAACATATATATATATATATATATATATATATATATATATATATATATATATATATATATATATATATATGTATATATATATATATATATCAAGACTTTTGAAATGACCGTTTGAGGTGGTGAAGTGTCCATTTTTTCAGAATATTGGTTGTACATTATGTACATTATTTTAATCCTTTATTGAGCAGCAGTTGATTTATATTGCAAAGTTCATGTAAAGACAACACTAACACAAAGCAACAAAGAATCAATAAAGACCCCCAGTGATACCTACACCCTTAAATTTCTCCTGACTGAGCTGTGATATGTGACATTAAAGGTGCACATGGCAGCTGTTACTGTTCACAAACCAACAAGTTGAATCACTTCAATAACGATAATTCTAAAAGACATAATTGTTTCACTGAATAACAGTTTATATGTAACCTTATCCCTCATATAATTACTTCACTGAATAACAGTTTATATGTAACCTTATCCATCATATAATTACTTCACTTAATAAGTTTATATGTAACCTTATCCCTCATATAATTACTTCACTGAATAAACAGTTTATATGTAACCTTATCCCTCATATAATTACTTCACTGAATAAAGTTTATATGTAACCTTATCCCTCATATAATTACTTCACTGAATAACAGTTTACATGTAACCTTATCCCTCATATAATTACTTCACTGAATAAACAGTTTATATATAACCTTATTCCTCATATAATTACTTCACTAAATAAACAGTTTATATGTAACCTTATCCCTCATATAATTACTTCACTGAATAAAGTTTATATGTAACCTTATCCCTCATATAATTACTTCACTGAATAGCAGTTTACATGTAACCTTATCCCTCATATAATTACTTCACTGAATAAACAGTTTATATGTAACCTTTTTCCTCATATAATTACTTCACTAAATAAACAGTTTATATGTAATCTTATCCCTCATATAATTACTTCACTGAATAAAGTTTATATGTAACCTTATCCCTCATATAATTACTTCACTGAATAAACAGTTTATATGTAACCATATCCCTCATATAATTACTTCACTGAATAACAGTTTAGATGTAACCTTATCCCTCATATAATTACTTCACTAAATAAACAGTTTATATGTAACCTTATCCCTCATATAATTACTTCACTGAATAAACAGTTTACATGTAACCTTATCCCTCATATAATTACTTCACTGAATAAACAGTTTATATGTAACCTTATTCCTCATATAATTACTTCACTAAATAAACAGTTTATATGTAATCTTATCCCTCATATAATTACTTCACTGAATAAAGTTTATATGTAACCTTATCCCTCATATAATTACTTCACTGAATAAACAGTTTATATGTAACCATATCTCTCATATAATTACTTCACTGAATAACAGTTTAGATGTAACCTTATCCCTCATATAATTACTTCACTGAATAAACAGTTTATATGTAACCTTATCCCTCATATAATTACTTCACTGAATAAACAGTTTACATGTAACCTTATCCCTCATATAATTACTTCACTGAATAGACAGTTTATATGTAACCTTATTCCTCATATAATTACTTCACTAAATAAACAGTTTATATGTAATCTTATCCCTCATATAATTACTTCACTGAATAAAGTTTATATGTAACCTTATCCCTCATATAATTACTTCACTGAATAAACAGTTTATATGTAACCATATCTCTCATATAATTACTTCACTGAATAACAGTTTAGATGTAACCTTATCCCTCATATAATTACTTCACTAAATAAACAGTTTATATGTAACCTTATCCCTCATATAATTACTTCACTGAATAAACAGTTTATATGTAACCTTATCCCTCATATAATTACTTCACTGAATAAACAGTTTATATGTAACCATATCCCTCATATGTGTCATTCAGGATTTAGATAGTTGCTAAGATTAGTATTCTTTGCAGTGATAACTGTACAATATGCATAATGTTGTAAAGAATATGTGGACTGGACATAGCTGATGAAAATGCTAACCCCTAGCAAGAAACGACGAACTTTATAAAAAAAATAGTTTTAAGAGGCTCATGGCTTCACTATGACAGTGAACTATGTGCCATTTTCTGCACTTTATTGCCAAAAACATGGCTTAATGAAAAATTCTGTAACCCCAGGATCAGTGAATTTCAGAAAATCAGCCATGGTAATGAATGCCACTAACATGGTACCATATACATGCTGTGAAGGCTAACTAATCAGCAAATGGAAAAATGCTTGAAACTATTTTCAACAATACTACAGAAAAGGCAGATGAGGCTATAAGCACCCTTTCTATGTACATTTACTATACTGGCAGGGAAAATTTACCAATAGAAAAGTTCCAGTCTTTGAAGGAACTGAGCCAGATGAATGGAACTGTAGGTACCAAGATCACAATTCCATGACTGAATTCTTATCTGTGATATCAGACCTGCTTGAGCAAAACATGATATCAGAACTGAAGGAGAGTCCAACTATTGGGATTATGCTAGCATACATGCCAAGTTTTCTGGAACCAATCAGGGAGATTTGTGTTCAAAATCGGGGAGATTGGGTCCAAATCAGGGAGATTAGCGTAACGACCATTTTTCTCATAAGTTTAAGCGTGATTGTACCAAAACTAAGTAAAATAACTATAATGAATAATAGTTACTCAACTTTATTATTTTGTTATATGTTATTTTCTTAATATCACAAAAAATAATTTGAGAATCTTCACAAGAATCACTGTCGTGCTTCAAAAAATAATGACACACTGGTACCTCAAACACTCAAACTAAGTTTTTTTTCAACATGTGTTGGTTGTCTTTCAGTCTTGTTGAGAAGCTCCTTTTGCAGCGATACAGAAATCATTTGAAGGTCTGAGTTAAAAATAGTCACACTTTGAATTTATCTTACATGACATTAATGATGACACAGTTTTTTCACATAAATTTCCACGGTGGTCCGTCTGAATCTTCCTCAACATGCTGAAACAACGCTCAGGGTCTGCATTACTGTGTGGCAAGCTGAGTGCTGCCATAGAGAACTTCGCTAGATTTGGGAATCTGGGTTTCTTCAAGGGTGTGGAAACTCTGCTCATGTCTACCCAGAAGACATCCAATGGTGTGTTTCCCTGAGTGAAACTGGGCAGGTATGAGGCCGGGGAGAGCTGGAAGTCCCTGGACTCATCTTCAAGTTGAGACTGTTTGTCAGTTGCTGTACCCAGTCTGTCACTCAGCTGAAGCACAGCTTCTACTGAAATCTCCAATCTCCTCTCAGGATTCAGTTAACCCAGGGCCTTCAGGGACTGGTCATGAAATGGAAAGTTGGCTATCATCTTTGCTGTAACTTCCTCATAGAAGGACCTCACACTCCTGAAGAAGGAGCTCAGCTGGGTTGGAGAAATGTCATCTGGGTTGTTGTGAATGAAACAACTGGCTTCCATACCCACTGCTAACAAAGAGTTGTCATGCTGGTTTTCTGGCGACATAAAGTTGACCTCAGTAATGCTGGCTGATGCAGTAATAACACTCGTCTTCACAAACTTTCATATGAATTTCTGTAGAATTCGTTCCATCTCCCCATGGAGGTATCCCACCATAGCATCACCAGCCTGGAACATGGTGTTAAAGTCATTCAGTGGTTCTATCATGTATAGAAGAAAGTGGTATGTCAGTTTCATCTCTGTGTTTCCTTCGACTGCCATATTGCTCCATGTGAACAAAAGTAGTTCAGAATATAGTTCTCAATGGCGACGAATTACATCCGAGGTTTATTTCTCGAATTGACGGAAAAAGCCGAGAATATTTCGATTGTAACAACTTGATTGATGGATTACGGTAGTCATGAATAGTGTATTGAATGTTGTTTTAGCTGGAAATACCTATGCTTGGCAATTTTTTGATTTCCGGGATATCTTGTCGGCAAATCGGTAGATCAAAAGATGGGGTCGAAAATCAAAAGACTACCGGACAATTCGGAAGACTTGGCATGTACGTGCTAGATGAGTCTACTGATAATATTTGAAGGATGGTAGATTGATGATTTGTTTTGGGAAACTAATCAATCTATCTGCAGCCGATGCATCCAGTATAACTGCATGATTATTTAGATTCAAATAGAATTTCCCTGAAAAATGTGTATGGTATGGGATCTGATGGAGCTCCTGTTATCATAGGGAAGAATGGTGGTGTAGCCAATTTTCTGAAGGACTGCTCATCGTACTTGCTTGTGATGCATTGTATGGCTTTCTGTCTCGCACTTGCTTGCATGGATACGGCAAAGTCTATTTCAGAAATTAGTTACTATGAAAGTATTCTGCTTTCCTTGCACATGTATTTAAAAAAATATCAGCAATGTGCTCATCAGCTCTAAAATTCTGGCAGGATCTAACAGACAACATGAAATTAACCCCTTTAGAAGTTCACTGCATGTCCTGGCTTTCCACGACTGCAGCAATTGACAAAGTGTGGTGTTCTTTGATCTTGCTGTCACATGTTTGAGGCAGAGTCTGATTTGGTTATCATATCTAACTCATTATACAGTGCCATGACTTCTTACAAATTTCTCTTTCTGACTCACTTCCTTAGTGACATTTTCTGACAAATTGGTGTTAAGCAAAATCTTACAGATTAGGGATCTTAGTTATACACAAATATATGACACAGTTGCTGCATTTCTGTAGTCAATCCAAGCCCAATACTTGACAGATAATCCATGTCACTGGCCCCACTTATTTGAATTTCTAAAGGCAACTTATGAAAGTGACAAGTGTTATGTATATTGATTTTATAATGTGTCCATAAGGTAAGTTGTATTTTAGTGGTCATTTTGTAAATAACATATTTACTGCATTTAAGTTCAAGGTTGGTCTTGTTTACATAGCATTTGGTACTTGAATTGGAACTTTCCATGTCTTGATGTGAGAAAAGTCAGGTACGTACATTAATTTTCCATTAGAGTTACTCATATTCAAGAATATTCTGTCAGGTGACTTGTCTTTATATTTATAGAGCAATTGGTAAACAAGATTCCATTCCTATACTGAACTTCATGTTATAAAGATCAGTCTATTAAGGAATTTATTTTAGTAATCAGATGTTGCAGTTGTGAAATCAGAGCAAATTCCGAGAGAGGAATTATTAAAAATATTCATTCACTGTAATTAATAAAAGTGCTCATTCTCATTTTGGATTAATACTCGACTTGGGGATTTATGTGAATTCATTCAAAGATTCTGGATTACATCATTCAGGCATATCAGGACATTCAAAATTACTGACACATCGGGGCATTCAAGGCTACAGGAATTCATTCGGAACATTCTATATTTAGGACTTGTCTTTAGGACACTTAGGATTATTGGATTATTTGGACTTTAATTCACGTTTTTGTAATTGTCTTTTGAATTTTCACTTTAATTGTTTAGAAATAAATTGCTTGTTGATTTTACTTACATTGTTGGTTTCACTTTCTTTCTGTTACATTATTTCAAGACTGCATGTTGACAAGCTTGAACAGCTTATAAAGATTTCCATGAATGGACCTTTCATAAGCAAGTTCAACCTAAAGGTAGGAATCACTGCATGGAAAGGAAGCTGACATCTCTTTAACAGTTCATCAACTAATGCATTTGCAAAGCTGATGAACATTAACAGAAAATAATGTGTCAATGCCTATCTCTGAAATTTTTTATTTGGACGAACAAAAAAGCAACAGAATTTTGAATGCACCATAATGGAAATATCTGCAATTGGATGTGATTTAAATATTTTTATGCAAATTAAGATTTCTTTTTACAAGTAACGAATCATATTGGTTTACTCGTAATGCAGTTCTCTCAAGGATAGACTTTTATATTAGAATTTATTTCAGCATAACTGGCATTTCAGGAAATGAATATCTATGGTCTTACGTATAAGTGATGGGTTAAGTAACTTTATACACAATTTTCTATCACAGTTGAAACTACTGACTTAAAATTGATATTTAACTATTTAAAAACTAAAATCATGATCCAACAAAAGCATAATAAGTTGATGAAACAAAGGAGCATTTTATATTATGAATTAGAAGAGTATATCTCTTTCAAAACTCTGGTGTTTGTTTTCCTTTCTAGAATAAACCAATCTATTCTTCCATCTCTCTTTCTCTCTCTACTTGATATCAATAAACAACAGTTTGACAAGTTAGATCTTTTAATACTCAATTACCTCCCCATGACCATCAAAAAATGTCCCTTTGGGGGTCCAGAGTTTTCAAAAGCCCATATACATACATACATACATACATACATACATATATATATATATATATATATATATATATATATATATATATATATATATATATATATATATATATATATATATATATATATATATATATATATATATATATATATATATATATCACATACATTAAAAATAACATGGCTTTTAAAGTGTTGGTATATCAAATTGTGATTCACCCACAGCATATGAATACACATAATACTGTTTCAACAGTAGACTATCGCTTCTATACTCTCTAGATCAGTGATGAATTTCCACTTATTAATCATTAATAAAAAAAGAAAATAATGAGATACAAGAGTCCCTCGAAGGGACTGATCCTCTACTGTCTGAAAAGAATTTCCAGAAATTCAAGATAAGACCATTTCTTCCTTTTAACTGCTTAGTGTTGAAATCATGTTTAATATTCTTCTGAAATAATAAGATTTTCAAATTTGCTGCTGTGGTGGATATATTGGATGTCAGCTTGGCACCATTTTCATTTTGGACCAACTAGACATTATAAGAAGTCTCCTGTTGGAAACCCCATGGCAATATTACTTTTCCTTCAGGAGTAGCAATAACAAGATTTTCAAGATGGCCATGGTGGTCGCTATATTGACTACTAGATTGGTCCCACTGTGGTGGCCATACTGAGCATCAAATCAGCACCATTTCTATTTAGGATGAACTAGACATCATAAGAAGTCTTTTATCGAAAAAAACCCCATGTTGATATGACAATCAATTCAGGAGGAGTAGCGATAAGATTTTCAAGATGGCCACTGTGGTGGCTATATTGGCTATTAGATTGGTCCCATTTTCATTTAGGACCAACTAGACATTATAAGAAATACTTTTATTGAAAACCCATGTTGATATGACCATCCAATAAGGAGTAGTGGTGATAACAAGATTTTCAAGATGGCTGGTGTGGTGGCCATATTGGATGTCCAAGCAGCACCATTTTCACTTAGGACCAACTAGATATCATAAGAAGTCTTCTGGTGAAAACCCCATGTTGCTATGACTTTCCATTCAGGAGGCGTAGTGATAACAAGATTTTCACGATGGCCACTGTCGCAGCTATATTGGACATCAGATTGATCCCATTTTCATTTAGGACCAACTAGATATCATAAGAAGTCTTTTAGTGAAAACCCCATGTTGATAAGGCCATTCAGGACGAGTAGCGATAACAAGATTTTCAAGATGACCACTATGGTGGCCATATTGGATATCAGAACGGCACCATTTTCATTTAGGACCAACTAAACATCATAAGAAGTCTTTTAGTGAAACCCAAGTTGATATGTCCATCCATTCAGGAGGAGTAGTGATAACAAGATTTTCAAGATGGCTGGTGTGGTGGCCATATTAGATGTCCAAGCAGCACCATTTTCATTTAGGACCAACTAGAGATCATAAGAAGTCTTCTGGTGAAAACCACATGTTGCTCTGACTTTTAAGTTCAGGAGTAGTGATAACAAGATTTTCAAGATGGCCACCGTGGTAGCCACATTGAATGTCCGAGCATCATCATTTTCATTTAGGACCAACTAAACCATGGGATGAATGTATGTATACAGTTTCATTATATTCCTCCAAGTAGTTTAGAGGGAGTAGCGATAACAAGCCTGTGCTAATCAACGGATGGATGATGGACAACAGTCCATAAGCTCTTTTGGTCTATGATGAGTAGATCTATAAATATTAATAATCCCCATTTTCTAAATGAATTAAACATGTTCGATAATTTCATCCAAACCTCCTCTGCTTTCCATTTTATCTCCCTCTCTCTCGCTCATATATACTTGTTTGGCTGATGGCAGTATAACACAGATATGAAGTTTACCGGTTTTAGACTGTCTTTTAATATTGTCTTCTTTCTTTCTTCTATTGTTTATCCTTTGTTGGTTTATTAACCTGTCATTGAAACATGTAGGAGTCAAGAATTCTTCTTGATTTTTGTGTTTAGTGTTTGTTTTGTGAATGTAAATTGTTTCTTCCCCTGATGAAGAGCTTGTTTAGCTCAAAATGTTGGGAAACTGTTTGCGCGCTGTGTCATTATATATATATATATATATATATATATGTCACAGCTGTCAACAAAATACAAACTATTATGATTCTTTGAGTGTGCCTTATAGGCAGATTTCAATGTATAATATCAGTGTCCTTCTGGGCTGTAAGCTACCTTTGAAAACAGATGTATTCAAGACCATTGTCAGGAAAATTTTTATTTCGCTTAACAGGATGAAAACAATGACAATAATGTATAGTTTCCATATTTTAATAATGCAATTTAACTAGTTCCAACTATCAGCACAATTTTGACAAAATCATCAACACCAAAATCATTGACAGAAAAACAATTTAAAAACACTGATTCAATCAAGGTAGACTAGAGTCTATAATGTTCTACCTGATATAACATTCAGATGCAAAATCATAGCTAGAATCAATTTACAAGCACATTCTGCACAACTTTAATAACAAATAAAGCACCTCCTCCCTTCCCCAAGATTCTAAAATGTAAAATTACCAGTTAAGACAAATATGCCTACATTTAATGTAGAATCTGATAGTTTCACATGTAACATTAAATAAATATATGCCATAAATTGAGAAAATAATCAAGATAACAAGAAAGAAGGGTATTATGATAAGCACTTGTCTCAAGATTAATTTTTAGTGTCCTTTGTCTTATTTTCTTATTATCTATTGGGATTTACAACCTATGAAGCCAAAACTTTTCCACCTCCAGGTCGGAGTAGTTAACGAAGTTCTACCATGGATACCAGTTTAAAGCCGTGAAAAAAAGAAGCCACGTGTTTACAGCAATCAGTGCAATAACAGAGATTGATTTTATAGTCTTGGCAAACACGTGGCGTAGCAATTTCGGGTGATGTACATGGCATTATTGATAGATATGATGTGTTCAGTTTGCGTGTAATACAGTAAAAGTTAAACAAGGTGAGAATGAAGTAATTCCAAAGCACAAAATAAATCTTACTGAATGATACATTAGATAAAACACCAGAAATTTTAAAAGTTTCGGCAATTGAAGCAAATTAATCGTGATTACACACTCTTTATCGCTTTCACCCGTCCATTTGGTAACTCATCAGATGACCAAACCAGCAATCCTAAGTATATTTTTTAAAGCTGTTGGTCACAGAATGCACCATCACGTGCTTCGTAGAGTCGGAGTAAAAACAGTACGTTTACAGTAAAAGTAAACACGTGTCTAGTTTCTGAAAAAGTGTGTCGCATGGACATGTATATTTGAGTCGCAGGTACTAAACAGGCTGGAATTGTAGAGGTTGTATATTGGATAGCGCCGTGTATATTTCATTGTGTGGGAACATTTTAAGTAAACCATTTAAAAGTGACGGGGGTAATTTTTAAAAAAATCATAGCATTCTTTTATTTTAATAACGGAATGAAACCCGCTAATACATGTATTTACTTGTGATTTCTTTTACCTTTTGTTTGTTTAAAACAATCTCTCTTCCCTCTCTCTCATTAAAATTAAGATAAGTAAACTTTGTATAATTTGTGAAGCATCATTCGTGACTCTTTGCTCGGCAATTTATCTTTCAGCTCTTTCAATACACGTATGTGAATGTGTTTTAGTGAGCGAGTCTTTGAATATTAAACGGCATTGCATACAAATTAAAAAGAGAATTCTCCACTGTGTGCTGTAGCTGAGCTGATAGGTAAGTTCCACGTGTGGTAGTGGGCGTCCACTATTACATAATTATATTGCTGCGACTTTCAAATGGGCAATAAAACTTAAACCGTCCACTACGAGCCACGAAGTGGACAATCCACGACGACCATTATATTCTGTCCGCGACAGACACAGCGTGAAAAGGATTAAGCTCCACCGTGGGGAAGTGTTTTTTCATAAAAACTCGATGCGTGTACTGTGTACCACATACTATGGTCCAGCACTCTCAATATATATACTACTTATGCAACACTTTGTTTCCATGGTAACATACAAAAATATTGGATGCAGTAGTATCAGAAAGACAACTTGCTAAACATGTGTTACAAAATTGGCTGAAGTACCTTGAATGGTGTGAGAGTTATGTTCCAGAAATGAAAATGTTTATGGACCGACAGACATACATTGCGATAGCTACATCCTGCCCACCCCCCTTGTAATATGAGGGGAAATACTAAAACAAATTTTCATACTGCAAAGATACCTGCCTTGTATCCCCTTTGAAATCTCTGAAAGCATGAATAAAATACTGTTATTATACATCTATATCTCAATTTAGGGGTGTGTTCATACTTTAAAACATACAGTAGTTGATAAATGGTGAACGATTTTGGCAGAGCTGATTGACATATGATCACTGATTATTATTACAAGAATCCCAAGGATCTTGCCTGCCTCCTGCCTGATACTGACACATTTTAATTTTTACAATACCTTGACCATGCCTGAGAGTCTTGAGGGAGGGTAAGGTACATGAATATGAAAGTGAGAGGATCACTATTCTACAGTTCAAGTATGATAATTATCCCTCCCCTTGTTTGAAACTTGTACCCATCCAGAGAAACTTTAACAGTAAACTTAACCACGATGTTCAAATTACCTTGACCTCATCTGAAGGTCAGTGGGAAATTTGGGATGTATGGATATTAAATGGCAGAACTTCTGAATCTACAGTCCTAAGTGGCAAAGCCATCCTTTCCAGGGTTTGGAACTAGTTTAAAATTCAAACCTTCACTGCTGTTAATGCTGCTGGTGGCTACAAAATGATGCCTATGTCGTGCCTATGCCAAAGCAGGCACAATAAAAAAGAAAACAAATTTTACTACAATTCTGCATGTAGAAGAGTGTCAAACTTTGTTTGCCAGATGATGTGCAAAAATATAAAGAAAAGAAGTAGACACTAATTGTATTTCCTGAAGTAAGTGTTGCTTCAAACCCAAGAATGGGGCTTTAGATCTTTTGGTTCTCCAATCACTTACAAAATTTGCTTGTATCCAAATCTTTTATAGCAATGGGGATATTCAGATGTTAAAGAACAAAAAAAAAGAAAAGAAGAAAAAACTTAAGATGTCAATTAAATATGAATGCACCAGATGGAAGAATGGATAGAAGGATGTACCTTAGATGGGCATAAAATAATCTACTGAAAAATTATACCCTACAGAAACTTGAAATGTGACAATAAGGCTTCTATATCATTCTTTTGAAACATTTATTTTAGGCAATAAAGATGAAAAGGAAAGAAAAGCTCACAATTCAAGTTGAGAATGTCATGAAATTCACCTTTAGATTGCTTTACCTTAATCCTAGGGAGGATAACATTTGTGTCATGTACAAATCTGCGCAATCATTCATGCATGCATGTGTGCATATCTTTTGGTGTGCATGTGTGTTTAATGTCAAGAAATTTATTCTTGCAGGCAGATATATCTGTGATGGTGTTCCCTAGTTTTTAAGACTACTTGGTCAAAATACATTTCTTCATTATTTTTCTAAAGACAAGGTAATGACTTGTTCACTTTAATTGCAGTCCATTTAACCTTATGAGGTAAGGATGCAAGGCTAATGCATCATGTTATATTGTGATCAAGATGAAACAAGGACACCACTGAAAAATGAAAAGATTTTTTAAAACACATTTTGTCAGCTGGTGGAGGATTAGTAAAAGGTGACTTCCACCCAATCAAAGTGAATTTATATGAAATAGCTTTTACTATTTTCTTTGGTAATTTATCAAATTACATGTTTCCTCTGGTGATTTATCAATGACATCACTATTTATCTACATTTGTGTGTGTGTGCAGGCATGCATGCACATGTGTGTACTTGCATGCACACACACACAATCACACACATTAACAACAAACCCTCTTGAGACCGTAAATATTACTTTGTAATATCAATATAATATCAATAATTTGTTATATCTCAATTATAATATAGATATTAAGTTTCATCAGTTAATGGAATTCACTGTGAATTCATCATAAAAGTATTCATACAAAGTGTTTTACTACAGAGAGAGAGAGAAAAAAATGAGAGAGGGAGATACACATTTATACATACATACCAAAACCTCTCAAGACTGAAAGCCATCAGGAACAAACTAAAATGTTTGTTTTTAGATATTTTCAGTTTGCTGATAATTTTTGGATATCTGGGACCAGAAAAAATATTTCAGTTTCAGTGGGACTTCTGTTTCAGTCCTGAGAGGCTTCAATGTATATACATACAAAAACATGACCAGAGTGGCTGACAATATATATACATGCACAGACATGACCAGAGTGGCTGACAGTGTATATATATACAGATGACCAGAGTGGCTGACAATGTATATACATATACACACATGACCAGAGTGGCTGACAGTGTATATACATGCACACACATGACCAGAGTAGCTGACAGTGTATATTCATACACACACAAGACCAAAGTGACTGACAATGTATATATATACACAGAAATAACCAGTGGCTAACAATGTATACACACACACACACACACACACACATGACCAGAGTGGCTGACAATGTACAAGTATATATATACACATACATGACCACAAAGACTGACAATTCAAGCTCAAATAGCCCCAATTTTCACGAGACTCCATCTCCATGTTAACAGTCTCATTCTGCAAAAAATACCCCCCAAAAAACGAAGCAAATTTTGCATCCTCAAAAATTTAAAAGATTAAACTATCTAAACGTTTCCTTGTATACTCCAATCAAAACTGATAAATGGAGAAATTAAATTTCTTTCTATGGAAAGGGAACAACTTTGAAGCAGACAGTTGGAAATATTATGTGAGATGGATTATTCATATTCAGAGCAGTCAAGCTTTAAGTTTTGGGTAGTAAACTTTGTAGTAAAGTTTGTTTTCTTGTTGTTGAGCTCAGGCCTCTTATATTTGTATATTTTCTGTAGCTGTTGTTGCTGCCTAACTAAAATAAGCTAATTTTGATATTTCAACATTTGAGAAGAATTTCCATCTGGAAGAATTCTGTTCCTACACAGCTATCAATAAAAATGATGGGTTCTGACACTAGACTGGCAGAAATGGTTGTGATGGAAATCAACATTTGATCGATCACATTTGAGTAGTCATTCCAGACATATTCGGCATGTGGACCATGTCAGAGAGGCTGACAATAGTGGCTCCAATCAAACTAATTTCCTGAGTGCTGACTACAGGGGGCACATAGATCTCTGGGATAATGGTGTCATTCTGCAAAACACTCTCAATGGCTTGTTTACACTCTGTCTCTTGTTCCTCAACAATGGTATCAATTACTTGTTGTTGATCTAGTTGTAGTTGTTGCTCTTGCAGCAGTTGTTGCTCTTCTACTTGTTGAAGTTGTCGATGTTGCAGCTGCTGCTTAACTGCATAATGAATCTCCTCCTTTTTATGTACCCTCATATGGATCGTGAGTGTTCTGTTATGGATGAAGGCCTTGTAACACACAGGGCAATTGTGTTTTCGCTCATTAGTGTGGATTTTTTCATGCTGTCTCATGTTACTTTTATCATTAAAAGCTCGGCCACAGTACTGACAGTTGTAGGGCTTGATACCCTTGTGGATGTAGATGTGTCGAGTCAGATCTTCCTTATCTCCGTAAATCTTATCACACAATTCACACTGGTACAACTTGATATTGGTCTTATGTTCTATATCACCCTTCATTTCTGGATGCTTCTTGGCTAGATGGTTTTTGTACATGAAGACAGATCGGAATTTTTGATCACAATACTCACAGGGCCAGCGATCAACAATGAAGTGCCCTTTTCGATGATGGTTCATTCGCCCTCGCTGTTTAAAGGTCTTTCCACAAACGTCACAGATGTGGTTGTGAAACAAGGAATGTGTGTTTTTGTGCTGCTTAAGGTTGCCATAACTGCGAAATTTTTTTCCACACTCCTAAAATAGAAAAATATGAGATTAATATAAACACTACTGACTTAGACCCAAAATTTGAATACAAACGAATTCTTGTAACCATGCCCAAAACTCTGTCATTGGCATATATGTGAATTCACATATTCCATTTTACAATCTTTACACTCTTTACTGCCATGACCCAAATATTGTTATATATCTGATTATTGTTGTTAGTGTCTTTGTACAAAGTATACAAATGTAAGGGTAGAATGAATATCCCTCTCTAAGACCATAAAAGATATTCAACCATGAAGATATATAAACTACTATGGTGGACAATATCTCATTAAAAAAGATGATTTCTCACCTATTGATAAGCTACCCAAATTAAAAAGTCTAAAACTTTTGGAATAGATATGAAGTTTATTTATTAACTAGTTTTTTTTTTGTGTCAAAATCAAGCCGAAAAAGCAAATAAGAAACATGTATTTTAAGATACCTGCCCAGGCCAGCCTGTGTTGGTTGCCTCAATGTGTCCTTGGGAAAGGCATTTAGCTTCCATTTCCTCGATATGATAAGGCCAATAACATGTTGAAAGTGCTGTTAAAAACCAACCAACTTCTTTTTCCTCATATAACATCAAACATAGTTCATTCAATCTCTTTTGCCTATAAATCTACCAGAGAAGAAGCAGTTTGATCTTCAACACCCACACACCTTTGAACATATCCCATGAAAATATAAATGAATATACTACAATCTCGCATATTCCCAAAAACTAAATTTTGCCTGAAATAATGAAATGCATTTTTCCGAATAACTAATCACACAAAATGCTGATAGTGATATGAAGTACATATATACGTGCATATAAGTTGAGTCCGACTGCAAACAACATAGGCCCTTAATCTGCCATTGCATAATGCGCTAGCAGATCCGAATCTATGTCATTTGTTCTACTGATTACTCCTAACAACCTGCATAGACCCAGATCTACCAGCGCATTATGCAACGGCAGATTTGGGCCTATGCAGTTGGACTCGACTTATAATCAAGTACATGTGGTTATTTGAGTGCTCATTTCATAAATTTCATGACCCCCCACACACACAATGTAATTGGTGTGAATAGGGTAGGAAGTTGCTACACACTTTTTTTACTTACTTTTTTTTATCCGGCTCATGTTAGTTCATATCACAGCTTCTAAACACAAAAGTTACTTGTTTGGAGGCAACAACAAAAAAACTGGTCACGGTCGGTACTGAGTTTTTGGTGTGCATTTGTGAGAAAAACTTGTATCGCTGGGGACATTAAAATAGGGTAGGTGAAGTTACCAGATCCACACATTTATTTTTTGCCCTGATAATAAATTAAAGATTCTATTTACACTGTAAGAACCTGATATAAATCACTGATTTTATCAATATAATGCAAAACAATGTTATGAAATGACTCTGAAATATATTCACATGCCTCAGATTCATGTGAATCTGTTTAATATCTGTATATGATTGTACAATGGGTCAGATTCCTTGAACACTCTAGGAAATAGATGATCCATTAAATGGGTGTCATAATGAAAGATAATATCGACGACACCATATGGTGTCTTATTTGATTTATGTTGATTCTTACATCACAAGAATATGGTCGCTCTCCACTATGAACCCTTTGATGGTTTTCCAGCAGAGCCCGACGGCTATATGCCTTTCCACAAGTCTCACAGATGAATGGCTTCTCTTTTGTGTGGCAAACCATGTGTTTCTTCAGATTACCTATCTCTGTACATTTCTTCCCACACACCTGTATTGCAGAAAACAATTAAACAATCGATCAATATACATATAAAACAAATGTAGCAAAATGTGTCATAATAGATACATGTACCTGGTCTCTCTATCCTCTCTATCATGAAACTTTACTATATCCAAATTTTATGCCAAAATATTCTCACAAATCAAAAGGCTGCATTTGTACCTTTCAAGGAAGATTTTCTAGTCTGGAGTATTATTATTACTTGACACCTGATTTCAATTAACAATACTTCATAATGACAACCTTAGTTGATAATACCATTTATTATTAGTGTATATACCAAACAGCATGTATATAGTAAACACTCTCTAAGTTTTGAATGAGCAGATACCTATTAACAGCAGAATAAATGATCGAGTTCCATCAGTGTTCAATACAAACATGCTTTTTGGTATATAAATGTTGATGATGTATTTTTTTAGAGCAATGGATAAAAAAGTCAATGCATCCAAAGAGTAAACAGTAGAGCACGATAGCAAGGAAATTACGCTGTTGTTGTTGTAGATTTATCCTAGCTTCAGCTAGAATATTTGTATAGAAGGCAGGGCTGGAAAAATATAAAACCAAGAGGTCCACTTGAACCTAATATCACCCACTTATCTTACATAATTTAACACTTCACAATTTCACTAAGCAGGCTTATGTAGTATTGTAAGAACCCATACTATGTAAACTATATCCCAAACTTTATATTATGCTGACTTGACTTGTATTACTATATTCAAATAAAAATTCTTTCTAAAGATAAATTAGTATGCACAGTCTCCTGTTCTAAATTGAAATCATCCAAGATCTTGATGATAATAAACCCAACAGATCAAAAATATGGCTTCAAGAATGGTAACAATTTCAGCCAAACAGATGCAAGATCACCTCATTAATATGCATTGATCCTGCTTACTTTCAAAATTATCCATTTTAGCACGATCTTGATGACAAAAGCCCATATTCCAATTTTGATCAAAATCAGATCAGAATTATGGCTTCCAGAGTGGTAATAAGCTCAGCCAATCACATTCAAGATCAACTCATAAATATGCATGGATCTTGCTCGTTACTAAAACAGTCCAAGATCTTGATGATATAAGCATATCTTTCAAGTTTGATCCAAATCAGATGACAAACATGGATTCCAGAGTGGTAACAAGCTCAGCAAAAAAGATGCAAGATTACATCATTATTATGCATGGATCTTGCTCATTAATGAATCCATCCCAGATCCTGATGATATTATCCCACATTTCAACTCTGATCAAAATCAGATCAGAAATATGGCTTCCAGATGGGTAACAGGCTGAGTGAGTCAGATGCAAGATCACCTCATTAGTATGTGTGGATCAGATGCAATATTCATTAGTATGCATTGATCTTGCTCATGCATGCCTGCAAGATCTTAATGATAAAAGCATATATTCCAAGTCTGATAAAACTTGGATCAGAAATATGGCCTCCAGAGTGATAACAAGGTCAGTTAAACAGGTGCAAGAACACCTCATTAATATGCATGGATCTCACTCATTTTTGAACTCATTCGAGATTTTGATGATATAAACCTATATTCCAAGTTTGATTGAAATGGGATCCGAAATATGGACTCCACAGTGGTAACAAGCAATTGTTGCCAGACTGACGATGCATGATGGACAACACACAACACACAATGGACACAGAGCCATATCACACCATAATATAAGCACAGTCGGCCTTATAGTCAGGTGAGCAGTGGAATTCTTGCTTCTTGATGAAGTATAAATTCTGGGCAAGTAAAGCAATAGTTAATTTGACGACCAAATTATTCAATTTGTCCCAAGCAGCCAGGCAACAGGTTCTTCTAGGCCCAGAATGAGTGTGCATCGGCACTTTTTACCATGGAGCCTTTGTTTAATATATAAAAAAAAGACTGCTGATAATATATGTACTTTTTATGACTATTATCTCTTTCCACAAGCAGAGACTCATTTACTTTTTTATTATACATGTAAATAATATAACTATGAAATTCATAGAATATAACGGTTTACTTGAGATCCTCTGGTGATCTAGATGGGGGATTTGAGGCCAGAGGAGAAACATTTTGAAAAAAAGTAATTTTTCATCACATTTTTGTCTATATCACTACAAGTACTCCTGATATTCAAGGACTGACTCTCAGAAGGAAATGGTCCATGGATAGGCTCAAAGCAACCCCAAACCTTTACAAATGAAGAAACCTTCTATATGATCCAAAAACAATACTGTATATCACAAGATTTTCTCAAGAATTCCATTAAGGATGTTCATAGGTACAACAGTGATGCAAATTACTATATAGTCCATCAAAGATTTCTGAACATTTTCTGGTGTTAATTTACCACATCAAGGCAAAAACCATTTAATGATGAAAGGAACTTTTTAAACTAATGAAAATATATTCAGAGTCCCTTGAAGGGAACTAATGCTCTACTGGCTGAAAAGAATTTCCAGGAATTCAAGACTAGACCATTTCTTCCTTTTAACTGCTGAGTGTTGAAACCATCTCTGATATTCTTTAGCGATAACAAGATTTTTAAATTAGCTGCTATGGGCATGTTGGATGTCAGCTTGGCACCATTTTCATTTAGGACCAACAAGGCATCATGAGAAGTCTTCTGGTGGAAACCCCATGTTGATATTACTTTCCGTTTTGGAGGCCATGGTGGCCATAATCGACATCAGATTGGCTCAATTACTGATTAGTATAAACTAGATATCATAAGAAGTCTTCTGGTGAAAGTACAATATCAATATGACCAGCCATCTAGGAGAAGTAGTGATAACAAGATTTTCAAGATGGCCATTGTGGCAGTCATATTAAAAGTTGGTCTGGAACCATTTTCATTTATGACCAACTAGACATCATAAGAATCCATTTAGTAAAAACTCCATGTTTATATGAACATCCATTCAGGAGGAGTATTGATGATCTAACAATATTGTGTTATGTATGTTGCATTTATAATGTGTTCATGAGGTAAGTTGTACTTTAGTCATTTTGTAAACAACATATTTACAGCATCTGAGTTCAGGTCAGTCTTGTTTACATAGCATTTAACAATTAGATTGGAATTTTCCATGTCTTGATGTGAGAAAAGTCAGGTATGCACCATAATTTTCCATTAGAGTTACTCATATTCTAGAATATTCTGTCAGGTGACTAATCTTTATATTTATACTAGTTTGGTAAACAAGATTTCATTCCTATACTAAACTTCATATTATTAAGATCAGTCTATTAAGAAAATTTATTTTAGCAATCAAATGTTACAGTTGTGAAAATCAGAGCAAATTCAGAGAGAGGAATTTTTTATTTGAAATATTCATTGGAATTACTAAAAGTGCTCATTCTCATTTTGGATTAATACTTGACTTTGGGATTTATGTGAATTCATTCAAAGATATTCTGGATTACATCATTCAGGCATATCAGGACATTCAAGACTACTGGCACATCAGGACATTCAAGGCTACTGGAATTCATTCGGAACATTCTATATTTAGGACTTAGGATGATTGGATTATTTGAACATTAATTCACGTTATTATAAGTATCTTTTGAATTTTCACTTTAACTGTCTAGAAATAAATTGCTTGTTGATTTTACTTACATTGTTGGTTCACTTTCTTTCTGTTACTTTATTTTAAGACCTAGAGTCGTAACAATTGTCTAGATCAAACTCTGAGAAAGTCACGCCAGAGTAGCCTTCAGAGGGTCAGTCCTTTTCACAAGATAATTACAGTGATAAGGATTTATAAGTCACACCGGCTTCATGACTGTTTAGTTAAGTCTAGCCTTTAGCCATTTTGCTGATTGGCCATGGCTGACCAAATTATAAAAAGGGGAAGCGTCCCAGGGGAAATTGAGGTCATGGGGATGCGTTACAGAGAGAAAAGGTGTGTCCTTTGAGAATTTCATGTGTGTTTGACCCAGAAGAACAGGTCCCTGAGAGCCCTGCCTATGACCAGTTGAGCTAAAAATACTATTTGCTCTCCCTTCCTCAGGTTATGTTGCATGTCCCATATTATAAAGCAGAGCCCCAGATAAGCAGCATCTTTGTGTATTTTAAGCACACAAATTGACTAAAAAAACCACAAAGAAATTTTTTCATGACTTCAAATTACACAAAACAATTTATATTTAAGTATTTAATCCAAAGCTGTCAGCATATTGCTCCTGCCATAAGCAGAATCTAAGTTTTATTATGGTGCATTTGATCATGTTATCGGGACAAGTTCCAGATGTTTCATGATGTTTGAAAAGATAGTACTTGATGACTGTGAAAACACTCACTCAAACAGAACCATACAACTGAGTGCACCCTGAATTATCTTGATCATTAAGCTGTTTTGTGCACTCTCAAAAACATGATTAAGGTCTTGATTAAGACTTAAGTCTGGTATCATAAATTTGTGTTTTGCAGTATTCACAAATTACTCCATCAAATTTTTAAAAAATGCAACTGGTTTTAAACAAGGGAGTAAAATAGCCAATTCATTAAATTCTTATCTGAAAAAAAAAGAACAAAATTCCTGGCTCTCCCTAAAAAATGGCTCGGTGCTATAGAAAATCTTAGGCCATGCTTAAAAAGCTAGATGACTGTGCCTTAATACATTTGTGTAACTTTAATTAGGGGATAACTGTACTTACACTCAGCAAACAAGAGTCCATCAGAAGGACTGATGCTCTACTCACCAAAAAGAATTTCCAGGAATTCAAGATAAGACCATTTCTTCCTTTTAACTGCTGAGAGTTGAAACCATCTCTGATACTTTCAGCAATAATAAGATTTTCAATTAGCTGCTGTGGTGGACATACCGGATGTAAGATTGGGACAATTTTCACTTAGGACCGATAAGACATTATAAAAAATCTTCTGGTGGAAACCCCATGTTGATATGACTTTCAGTTTTGGAGGAGTAATGATAAGATTTTTCAAAATGGGTGGCAAGGTGGCCGTATTGGATATCAGATTGGTACCATTTCCATTTAGCACCAAATAGACATAATAAAAAGTCTTTTGGTGAAAGCACATTATCAATATGACCAGCCATCTATGAGAAGTAGCAATAGCAAGATTTTCAAGCTGGCCATTGTTGCAGACATACTGGAAGTCAGATTGACACCATTTTCATTTACAACTAACTATACATCATAAGAAGTCTTACAGTGTAAATCCCATGCTGATATGACTATTCATTCAGGAGTAGTGATAACAAGATTTTGAAAATGGACACTATTGTGGCCATATTGGATGTGTGAGCAGCACCATTTTCATTTAGGACCAACCAGACATCATAAGAAGTCATTTAGCAAAAAACACATGCTGATACCACCATCCATTCATGAGAAGTAGGGATACAATTTTCAAGATGGCCTCTGTGGCTGCCATACTGGACATCAGATTGGCACCATTTTCATTTAGGACCAAACAGACATCATAAGAAGTCTTCTGGTGAAAGCCTCATGCCAATATGACTTTCCATTCAGGAAAAGTAGCTATAATAAGGTTTTCAAGATGGCTGCTGTGGTGTCCATAATGGACGTCAGATTGGCAATATTTTCATCTGGGACCAACTAGACATCATAAGAAGTCTTCTGGTGAAAACCACGTCAGTATGACTTTCTGTTCAGGAGGAGCTGTGATAAGATTTTCAAGATAGCTGCTGTGGCAGCCATATTGGACATCAGATCAGCACCATTTTCATTTAGGACCAGCTAGACATCATAAGAAGTCTTCTGGTGAAAACCCTATGTTGATACGACCATATATTCACGAGGAGTAGCTATATAAGAAGATTTTCAAGATGAACACTGTGGTGGCCATTATGGATGTCTAAGCAGCGCTATTTTCATCTAGGACCAACTAGACCATGGGATGAATGTGTGTGTGTAAAGTTTCATGGCATTCCTCCAAGTAATTTAGGACGAGTAGCAATAACTGATGGACAGACTGCTGATGGCCGATGGACAACAGACCATCCCATAAGCACTTCTGGTCTATGACCAGTTGAGCTAAAAAATAAATGTATTACTTTGCAACATATGAAATTATATATTTACATTCGCTTATCAAAATAATTTTTATTTAACCTTTAGTATTCATTGTTGAAACCAGTTATGTGGATCACACATAAATGACTATGATGCAATACAAGGATATTCACTCACACAAATGCCATGATAACTAGACAATTCCTAAAAACACGTTTTCTTACTACCACATTCTAAGACAAAAGAAAACCAGCCCTGGAGTAAGATTAATTGCATTCTTTTGTATGAGGAGGCTGTCAAAAGAATATTCATCAATGCCAAAGGAGGACATTTGTGAAAATAGATACTGTATTTAACACAATATCCACACATGCCTTAAGAAGTGCAAACCCCTCTTTTAAGTAAAAACTTACATACAAATGGCCACTTCCTTGTGTCTTAGTCTCAGTCCAAGCATGCCCTGTAGGAGGGAAGTGACTACTAAAATCCACCTAGAACACCACATCTTTCTCGCAACCTACCAATATGCATGCCTGGTGAATCATCTCTACTTAACTTTTCAGATTAAATCAGTCTCAAAAATGTATTTTACACGTGTTTTATTTGGTACGACCATATTAAGATAGAAAGAATGAACCTCCAGAATGGAGAGTTCCCAATATAGGCAAAGGGAATTAACTCTTCTAGTGTCTGGGGTTCAATAAGAAATAAAATAAAATAGGTGAAGTTGGGGAAGTCCAGGAGGGGAGGGGCAAAACCACCCTCTGATGGTCAAGCAGCAGTGCTGCTGGTGGCGGGTATGGTTGTCTTTGCCCCCATAAGCTGAAATGATGTTGGTGTATCAAGTTAGTTCATCACTCCTTTATGGGGAAATGTGAAATTTTTGAAAATAATTTTGCTGTATTACAGAATTTGATGTAAAATTCATATTGATAATTCATATCTCGGGGGGAAGGTCCTGACAATCTTATGGGTTCCATCCTATTATTAAAGAAAACATTTATCATGCAGAATCATCAGGTTCATTGATATTGATATTAATATTGAACCACTGCAATATGTTCATAGTTCTTGCAATGAAATGAATATCTCTTTTTCTTAGATGATACAAAATCTAGTTAAAAAAGGTGTTAAAAAATAAGCACGGGGAAAATGCTAGTTGCCAGGGTGATCGAATAATAAGGAAAACAAGAAAAAATGAGTCTTGATAATAATACACAAAAATAAAAATCAACAATAAAAATAATTTTAAGAAGAGGATGTATTGTGGTGTAGGCAAAGCCCTGGGTGGAAGATACTGTAGGCCTACTTTATAATACTGTATATGTGCTGAAAATGTTACAAATTATAAATAAATTAAATTTATTTCTAAAAGAATTGAAGGAAGTAAACTCACTTTCAATACATTTGTGTTGTATTCACGTTTCATTTTATGTCTATCATGTGCTTTTATCTGTTGTATTTAGGTCAGACTGTAATCAAAATGTTTACATGTTGATGATCACTGGTATTATTCATATATTGCATCAGTAAGCATAACCTAGTCTATTTTATTACGTTCCTGTTTCACGCTATCCCCTCCATATTGCATAATTTATAGAATGCTGTGTTATATGTTACAATACACCTTTTTTATTTTTATTTTAGCCAAAAGTCAGGTGCGTACCTTGCTTTGGTATCAGCATATGATCACTACTCCTGATAATGATGGATTAGGCATGAAAGGAAAGAGACAAAACATTTATAGTTCTCTTTGACACCGAATGAGTCTTGTGTCAGGCAAGAGATTTCAATGATTCCAAATTCGAGAAAGGCAACAGCTTCTAGGCTTAGATTGATTGGTATCGAACAGATGAAGATGCTAATCTTAATTAAATGAATTCTCTCTGATGGAATATGGCAATGAATTATACAACTTTAAAATGAACGTATTCAAAATTCAGGAATTGCAGGTGGCAATTACTGCACAATTAAATAGCAAAATATTGCCAGCTACCAGCTTCTATTGATAACTGAAACCCGTCATTGGTGCGATTTATACATAAACTGATGCATCTTTAGCTGTATATATAGACCACCTGCTCATGAGACCATTTTCAGATGGTCACCTGAGTGGTTTTATAGACTGGTATGACTGTATAATGTTTCATGTCAATACGAAATGAGTACATTATTTCAGATAGCCTTTGATACCTTTCTTTTATTTTAACTGTTTGGTCGAGTATTTTTTCAGATTTGGTGATGTATATCTAAGATCATACTGTTGCAAATTGGTCTTATCAAGGATGTGTTGGTGGAGCTAATAAAATATAAAATTTGCAGTCAATCTGAAACATGGTACATCTATCCCTATTTCAGCACACTCTGGACAATTTTGGAGAAATCTGAAAGTGTGTTGCATTCCCAGATTTGTTAGAATAACATTTAAATGTTAAGATTTAAAGTATTTACCTCACATTCATACTTGGGCTCCTCATGTATTTTCTGATGTTTTTTCAAAGTGTCCTTCAGTTTGAAGCTTTTTCCGCACACCTCACACGAGAAAGGGCATTCATCTTGATGATAAACTTTCTTATGTCTCTCCACACTCTCTTTTGACGCTAGTTTCTTCTGACAAATATCACATTCAAACTCCTTCACCCCTGCATGAGACCGTAGATGTACCTCAAGTGCAAAATTACTAGCAGACTTGTGGCCACACAACTGACACTTCAAATGAGGCTTTTCTCCCGTGATGCATTTGTACATTTTGTGGTAATCCAACTTCTCCTGAGTTTCATATCTGCGACTACAACCATCGCAGTCAAATGGTTTTTGAAAATGGATAGATCGGTGACGTTTCATGCCTTCTGAAATTCTGAACTTCTTTGGACATAAATCACATTTGTATGGCTTGTCACTTGTATACTTCAGTATATGTCGATGAAAATTATAGGAATGACGAAAAGTTTTCAGACAAATCAAACACTTTTTTTCCGTCTTCCCCTGTTCTGCAAGTTCATTCAATGTGATTGTTTTAGTTTCTTCTGTTGTTTTATCTGTGTATATAATCACTTGTTCTGTATTCCTTGTCTGAAAGATCATAGTGGTAGTAATACGATCAGTGCATGCCTTCTTTCTCTTTTCTAGATGATCCTTCAAATGACTTCGATGTCTGAACTTGAACCCGCACTTTGGGCAATCATAGGTTACCTGCTTTGGATCACAATTACGACCAACATGTGCACGCAAATGGTAAAGCTTTTTAAACATTTTTTTACATGCAGCACACTCGTAATATCCATTTACACTATGTGATTTCATGTGGTCTCTTATTTTTGCCCTTCCAGAAAAAGTCTTTTTGCATAAAAAACATTCTAAAGGCTTTGATGTTGGTTTATTTGGTTGACTGGTTTCTAAGGTATGAGCCTTGGCATGGGCTAGAAGCAGATAGACATTTTTAAATTTTTTACCACATTTATTGCAGACATTTTCTTTCTCTGATGTATAATTCTTCCAAGTTTCATGATCTTTTACCAAAGTTGTCATTTCTGTGCTGGCAGATTTCTTTGTCTTTTTCTTTGTAAGCTCCACTTTCACACTTGATGATGGCTGCCATGTTTTATCTGTTTCATCAACATCCTCCTCCTCTTGCTTTAAGATCAATGCATTTCTTGTCCTTTTATAGCCATCAGCATACCTCTTTGGAATTTTCCTTGTTCGTCTTTTACTATGAGACCGCGTCTGCATTGTGCTTGCAGGTTTCTCTCTCCCAGAACGGGAAGGAGTTGCATTGGATTCTTTGACCACTGTTGATTTTTTACAATCATCTGCTTCAGTGCTGAGATCCATTGGTTCATTTACATCATCATCATAATTGTTGTTGTTAGAGTCCTCAGAATCAACCTGCCTATTTTCAACGAAGTTGTTTGTGGAAACTTTTGGTTCTTGCTTCAGTTCTGAGGTACTGGTTGAAGGTTTTAGTTGCCCTGGTTCTGACTTAACAGTTACATTCTTTATCTGGGAATTTTGATCTTTGTTTTTTGTCTTATCTTTAATCTTATCTTCTGGTCTGATGGAAGAAGTGACATGTTCCTCTTCGCCAGGTTCTAAACGAAGAAAGCAAAGAATAAGAAAATTCAAAATTTGTCAAAATATTTGAAAATTTATTTGTTTGAAATTAATGGATGTTTGTGAAATATGTATATGTCTCACCTAAACATTGCAACAAGCACATAAATAAATGTAAAAATAAAGGGCAAATTGAATACTATAATGTCAGACTGTATAAAATGTCATGATTGATCATTATTTACTACTAACTGATCAATGATTGATTAATAATTGATTTTATTATATACTTAAGTGTGAAATACTGAGACTAATAGATGAAATATTTTTCATATATATTTTTTATTCTTATATTTTCACATGTGAAAAATATATCCTTATATTTTCATGTGAAAATAGAAGATTTCCCATCATGCCACATCATGCCTGATTGTATGTGCCTACAGAAGTTATACTTGCAGCAAGAAAAATGAGCATTATGTGCGCTAGAGCAATAAATAACAAGAGTCCCTCAAAGGGTCTGACACTCTTGAGTCCAAAAAGAATTTCCAGGAATTTATGATAAGACTATTTCTTCTATTTCATTGCCAAGTTGTTAAACCATTGCTGATATTTTGAGCAACAAGAGTTTCTGATTAGCTACTGTAGCAGCCATAATGGACATAAGATTAGCATCATTTTCATTTAGGACAAACTTGATACCATGAGAACACTTTTGATGAAAACCCAATTTATTTAGGACAGTCGGTGACAAGATTTTCAATATGTTAATTGTGACAGCCATATCTGAGGTCAGATTGGCACCATTGTCATTCAGGACCAACTAGATATCATAATTAGTCTTCTGGCGAGAAGAAGAAACAATAACAAGATTTCCAAGATGGCTGCCATGGTGGCCATACTGGATATCAGATTGGTACCATTCCACTTAGTACCAACTAAACATTATAAGAAATATTTCAGTTAAAACCCAGCATTTATATGACTTTCCATCTAGGCTGCATAGTTATAAAATTTTGAAGATGGCCAACTAGACGCCATAAAGAAGTTTTCCAGTGAGAACCCCATGCTGATATAGAAATAACAAGATTTTCAAGATGGCTGCAGTGGTGGCCATATTGGATGTCAGACCAGCACCATTTTCATTTAGGACCAACTAGACATCATTAAAAATCTTTCAGTGAAAATCCCACATAGACATGAACATCAATTCTGGAAGAGTAGCGGTAACAAGATTTTCAAGATAGCCACTGTGGCAGCCATACTGGATATCCAAGCTGAACCATTTCCATTTAGGACCAACTAGACATCATAAGAAGACTTCTGGTGGAAATTCAATGTCGCTATGACTTTCGATTCAGGAGGAGAAGCTATAACAAGATTTCAAGATGTATGCCATGGCAGTAATATTGGACGTCAGATCAGCACCATTTTCATCGTAAGAAGTCTTTGACTGAAACCCCCATGTTGATATCACCATCCATTCAGAAGGAGTAGTGACAACAAGATTTTCAAGATGGCCACTTGCGACATCAATATTGGATGTCAAGGTGGAACCATTTTCATTTAGGACCAAACAGACATCATAAGAAGACTTCTGGTGGAAACCATATGTTGATATGACTTTACTTTCAGTAGGAACTGTGATAACAATATTTTAAAGAGGGCTGCCATGGTGATCATATTGGATGTCTGAGGAGCAGCATTTTCATTTAGGACCAACCAGACCTTGGGATAAATGTGTGTGTAAAGTTTCATGCCAATCCTCCAAGCAGTTCAGCAGGAATAACAAACTTGTGCTATTGGACAGAGGGGCATCAGACAACAGACGCTGGATGAATGATGATGGATGAAAGATGATGGACAACAGACAACAAGCCATTCCATAAGCTCTCCTGGTCTATGACCAGTAGATCTAAAAACTGCATTACTTTTCAAGCACTGAAATTAATTTTTACTAAAGATATCTGACTCACCACAGTTTGCTTATCAAAGAAGTTATGTTCTTTGTAATACCTTGACAACAATGCTAGAAACCTGGAGTGCTGCATCACTCTGTTCTTTTCCTGCATAAATACTGAACATATTTCATCTTGTGGTACAAAAAAGCAACATATTTTAACTTGTGGCTTCACCCTTCATTAAAATATGGGGTTTGTACCACACAATGAAATATATATGGTAATAACATAGGAAAATAAAATATCCTCTATAATTTGTCCACATGATGTCTTGCCAAAACAGAGGTTATTTTTTAAATAGATGTAGTCTGAAACAGCAGGAATGATGCAAAACTGAATTTCAACCAAAATCTACCACAAAAATCATAATCAACTGGTCATTCACCTAAAGAGACCAATGCTCGATCAAATCAATCAATCAAAACAGCACTACTTTTTGATATCTTAAACACCAATATTTCTGCAAGAATAGATATTTGGTTGATTGTTGTGTAATAGCACATCAGCATATGAAAGACTAATTTAGTGGAATGAAAGTTAAGTGCCTTGCCCATAGATTTGACATACTGTCAGGCATGCTCAGTTGAATGATCCTGAACTGTGTTTTAGAGCAATCAGAAACAGAAAATCTAAATTCTGTTGTGTAGTATCGTTAGATATTGCAACAGTGTCAATTTTCTATAAATACACAACAATGACTTCATTACTCTATTTTTTTCTTTTACCTGTATTCTTATTCTTGCTGTCAAAACATGCCATGATATTTATCCCAATTCCACTCACACTACCTCAATTAAGGCAGCTGGCTGGTGAGAGACAGAACTCAATTCCATGCTGTTCAACTGATAATTCTCCAGTTCTGCATATAATAGATCGTCAATCAAACACCCTTGAAGTGTCTTGAGTTTTGACTGAGTACTGAAGGACAACATACTAATTAAAGAAACACAATAAATGTCTTCATTTGGCAGGTCTTACAAAAATGTGAGAAAAAAATTGTCTTAGTTTGCACAGTTACATGTACAACAAGTGTAAGATTGCTGTCTCACTCTGAAAATACTTGACAAAGTTAGTAACAACGCCTTGCTGGGATTGGACAAACTTGAGGCCTGCATTGGATCCCTGCATGCTGCACTCTAAATCTGGCCTGAACCTGTTGGTCATGAGTACCAGAGTCTCCTCACCCTCATCCTGTAACTTTTGGCACTGTAAGGACATGCAAAAAAGTGTAAAATATATAGACATCCCAACTGAATGTTAGTTCAAGGCTGACCACACTTGCAGATATTTATTCACAAATCAGGGGATCACAGTCCTGTATTTGAGGATTTGAGAATGTAAATGGCAGTTTCAATGTTGTACATAGAGTTTTACTAGCAATGGGAAAGTACAGCTTGTACAATGGATATTTATTCCTATTAATCCCTACCGTTATCCCTATTCTAGTACACTTTTGAAAATTTTGCCAAAGAATAGCCAAAAATAAATTTCTTTGTTGTATTGTGTCACAGAGAAAGTCTTGACATTAAAACGGCAACAAAGTTCCAACAGTACATCTATATCAGATTTAATGATACAAATTTGAGCAATCAGAAAGTGCATTGCATTCACAATGTGTCAGAATGTTGGCTGTACTCTGTACCAATGTTAGCATGTAGACTGTACCAAGACTTTCAGATTTGTAGTAGAAATGTAATCTTTGCAGATCTGCCAAGAAATGCTAATGAAAATACCAAAAATTATATTTTGCTTGGTTTTGATGTGAACTAGTATATTTCCTTTCATTTCCAAAGATGTTTGACATGCATAAATCATAACTGAAGTATTTCTCCCAGGATAAGCCTAGAGTACCTGCCTGTACATTTTATGAAGAGTGGGGGACAGGCTTTCTTAAAATAAAAGTTTGCCTATCTTTAGTACAAGAGAGGGAAGGGTTAATCATAGAACTATGACACATAAGTCTGTGTTTCCTGCTAAATATAATTAATATATATGGCATTTAAAAGCTACATTTTGACCAAAGATGAAATGAGCTAAATCAAAAACAAATTCAAAAGGAGTTTCTTGGTTGGTTGGTTGGTTTTTAATGGCACCTTAAGAACATTACTGCCTATATTATGCTGGAGAAATGGGAGCGAAGTGCCATTCCCAAGGACACCGAGGCAGCTGACCCAAGCTGGCATGGGTTTCAAACACACAACTATCAGATTGCAAGTCTGATGGTCTACCAACTAAGCTACTGTGGCTCCCCTGGAAAGAAGACAAACTTAGCATAATGCAGAATAGTGTTCAACTTACTAGCTGCTGAATTTCTCGCTTCAGGATCTGAACCCTCTGTCTATGCTGGGTCTGCTCATCAGCACTCTGGTCCATAATGGATGTGATTTGCTGAACTAGGATCTCAGCTCCAATTACAAATCTGCTGCAATAAAAAAGTCTTTAAATAGAAATGTCAAAATCTTCAGAGAAGAGGAAGATTAACCATATCATATGTTGTGCTTACTGTTTTCTTTTTAACTTTTGTACACTTTTGTTGTGGGGGTATATAATAATCGTTGTGTCTGTCCATCCACCCTTCCATTTGGTACACAATCTTTTTGGTGCAATTATTCCCACAATATCTGATGGATTGCCATGAAACTTGGTATTTATTATAGTCGTCATCTGAAGATGCACATATCGACAAATCATTTTGGCTCCCACAATTATTATGAGTTGTTGCTCTTTTTAACTTGCAGCTGAATGCAGTGTATGATAAAATCTTGTGAACACAACTAGCCTTACATTTAATAATGGATCGCCATGAAATTTGGTAGATGTTATTGTCATCATCTGACAAATGACTTTGCTCCAACAATTTTTGTTAGAGTTACTGCCCCTTTAGCCTTGTAGTTTAATGCAGTGAATGACACAATCTCATTAGTGCAACTAGTTCTGCAGTTTTTGATGATTGCCATTGAACTTATCAAATATTATGGTCATCACCTAAAAATGTACTTACTGACAAATCACTGTGCCCCCAAGTTGCTTAGAAGAGTTACTGCTCTTTTTGACTTGCTGTGTATGACAGAATCTTATGAATGCAACTAGTCTCACAGATTTCAATGGATTGCCATGGAACTTGGGAAATGTTATGATCATCATCTGAAGATCTGCATATCAACAAAATCACTGAGCTCCTGCAATTTTTGCTAGAGTTATTACTCTTTTTAACTTGGAGCCTGAAGTAGTGTATGATGGAATCTTGTGAGTGCAACTAGTCTCACAGTTTTCAGTGGATCGCAATAAAACTTTGTACGTGTTATTGGTCATCATTTGAAGATGAGCATGTCAACAAATAATTGTATCCACAATTTTGGTTATAGTTACCGCCCTTTTGTAGCTGAATGCAGTGTATGACAGAATCTTATGAATCCAGCTAGTTCCCCCATTTTGGATGGATCACTGTGAAACTTGTCATGCATTATGATACTTGTTTGAAGATGTGCATATAGACAAATCACACTGTGAGTTTTGTTAAGAGTTATTGCTCTTTCTAACCTGGAGTTGGATGTAGTGTATGACAGAATCTTGTGAATGTATCTAGTCTCAGTTTGCAATGGATAGCCATAAACCTTTGTACATGTTACGGCCATCATCTGAAGATATGCCTATCGAGAAATCACTGTGCTCTCATAGTATTTGTTAATGTTCTGGCCCTTTCTAACTGGCAGATGAATGCAGTGAAAGATAGAATCTCATAATCCAACTTGTCTTGCAACTTTTATGGATCACTGTGAAACTTGGTACATATTATGGTCAAATCTTTGTGCTCCTGTGATATCTGTAACCATTATTGCACTTTTTGGCTTAAAGCTTGGATTCTATGTATGACAGAATTTTCATGGCAGTTTTTACTGGATTGCTGTTAAACTTTGTACATATTATGGTCATCATCAGAAGATATGCATGTTGACCAATCATTGTACTCGCACTATTTTCAGAAGAGTTATGCCCTCTTTTGTAGCCTCGTCTCCGTCATGCAGTAAAAATGTGGTGCAGGAGTATATTTATGTAAGCAAATGCTCACTATTCTTCTAGTTATTAAGTATATTTTTTCGTGTATCCAAAATTATGCAAAACAAAAGTTTTCTTTGATACCTACAAATTTCATAATTTTAATATTAAACAGGAGTCCCTTGAAGGAATTGACACTCTACTGGCTGAAAAGAATTTCTAGAATCCAAGAAAAGACCATTTCTTCCATTTAACTGCTGAGTGCTAAAACCATCTTTGATACTTTTCAGCGATAACAAGATTTTCAAATTAGCTGCTGTGGTGAACATATTCAACATCAGATTGGCACCATTTCTATTTACTACCAACTAAACATCATAAGAAGTCTTGTGGTGAAAGCACAATGTAGATATGACCAGCAATATAGGAGTAGTGATAAAAAAAATTTCAAGATGGCCATTGCGGCAGTCATATTAGAAGTTGGATTGGCACCATTTTCATTTAAGACCAACTAGACATCATAAGAAGTCTCTCAGTGAAAACCCCATGCTGATATGACCATTCATTCAGGAGAAATAGTGATAACAAGATTTTCAAGATGGCCACTGTGGCAGGCATGTCTGAATGGCACCATTAGGACCAACTAGACGTCATAAAAAGCTGTTTAGTAAATTCCACATGTTGATATGACCATCTATTCAAGAGTAGTAGTGATAACAATATTTTAAAGATGGCTGCTGAGGTGGCCATACTGGACATCAGATCGACACCATTTTCATTTTGGACCAACTAGACATCATAAGAAGTCTTCTGGTGAAACCCTATTGCAATATTACTTTTTGTTCTGGAGTAGCAATAACAAAATTTTCAAGATGGCCACTGTGGAGGCCATTAGATTGGCACCATTTTCATTTCGGATCAACTAGACATCATAAGAAGTCTTTCAATGAAAGCCCCATATTGATATAACCATCCATTCTGGAGTAGCTATAACTAGACTTTCAAGATGGCCATTGTGGCAGCCATTCAGGAGGAGTAGCTATAACACGATTTGCAAGATGACCACTGTGGTGGCCATATTGAATGTCTGAGCAGCACCATTTTCATTTAGGATGAACAAGACAATGGGATGAATGTGTGTGTAAAGTTCATGGTAATCCTCCAAGTAGTTTAGGAGGAGCAGTAATAACAAACTTGTGCTAATGGATGGATGGACAACGAACAGATCATCCCCTAAACTCTCTTGGTCTATGACCAGTAGACCTAAAAAAGTAGAAATGTGAATGGAAGTATATGTATCTGGATTACATGGGTCCAACAATCATATATATGACTATACATGTATCAGTAATTAAATATGAACATTTTGTAGACATCTGACATGTTTAAGAGCAGAAAAAGTAGAAACTATAAAAATATTATTGTCATAATTTAATTAAATACTAGAATTCATGACCTAAGTGTACATAGAGATTTGATCAAGGTAAACTCAGCTAATATGTATTCTGTTCACACCTGTACTGGTAGGTGATTAACCTGTATCACCCATCAAGTCACCACTGATATTTGATTGACTGTTAATTAAGTAGGCTTGGACAAAAGAATGCCTTTGATGGGACTGTTATGTCTTAATCATGCTTTATTAGCTTGGGATTTATATATGACATATTGTATACTGTCATAGCAGCACTCACTTTGTGATGATTGGCTGTAAGAATAAACTTTCTCTCTTTGTATCTCACTGTCTCACTCCCTCTCTCCTAATTACATTTATTTTTAAGTTAAAATAATAATTTAGTTATTCATAATACCATTGTAATTATATTTGTACAAGACTGTTTCTGATTTCTGTTACTCTGTTCTATGTTGGCATCATGACTGGCAAATTTGTTTCATTTATAGATACATGTACATTGTAATAAGTAAACAAATTTGGGGACATGGTAGAAGTCCGTATGCGTGAATAATCTGGATAATCAGCATCTGGATAATCAATGTTTTACTGTATAGGGTTATATAATGTAATCCTAATTACAGGACTGTATAACTTATAGGATTAGTAAGTTTGTGAAGAGTTAACTAAATTTTGAAAAATATAGTAGCCTAGACTCTGCATTCTGGTAGTCCCAGAAATTCAAGCACAAGGTTTGTTGGACCCTATTTTGATAACATATATTTAACAAATAGATCTTTTATTTCATGCTGTGAGAGTACTTTTCATGCGATAAACTGGACCCTTTCTACAGTTCTAATTTTGTGGTGGAGGGTGTTCATCAGTTGCTGCACTGAACCACCACATGACTGTTATTTATTCTTAATTCAAAGCAGCATGTCTGCTGCAGAGACAAAATGTACTTACATTTTTTTTTACCTCCACTTGTTCAAAATATAATGCAGTCATGAATAAGGAACAATTGTGCAGTAACTCTTTTGTACAGCAAGCCCTCTATTTATCATAGTTCTTTTCTTTTTTTCATATACAGTATGCATCTGGTCTTTTCTGCTATCAATGAGATTTCTTGACATAAACCATGTAATGAAGTAAACAAATTGTTTATGGGTGTTTTTCCCCCCATGTAATTTTAAAATAGCAAAAGGTATTTTATGACAGTTTTTGCATCAAGGTATTTTTAGGTGATTTCTCATCTGGCTGAGGTAAAAGTTGGGTCTTTATCCTTCATAAAATCGTTGAGTTTAGGACCAAATTCTTAAGTACATACTTAATGAACAAAGCTTGAAATGAACTTTTTTTCAGTACTATAGCTGCGCAATTTTGATAGTAGTAATATTTTCAACTAGCAAAAAATCAGGCTATTTTCAATGTCCACTAGCATATTTCATATTTTGAATACAAATGTAAACACACTTCCAAAGTGTTATTATGTTTTTTATTGATGGTTATTGTTACCAGAACATGACAGATGTTGGATAAAGTGGTTTACATTTGACAAAACTGAAATCTGAATACAAAACATCACTAGCAAGAATCTTCAGTTCATTTGTTTTTTCAGCCAGCAATTTACTGGCATATCAGCAAGAAGCTATTGTAACTAGCAAAATTTTATTTTCATTGTACTGTAATTGTAACTAGCAAAATTTCAAGCCCTGTATGATGTGCTTAAGTAATTTTCTTATGATATTTTGAAGGATTCCTCTGTAAATAATTCAATAAGCTTGTGTAGATTATTTGAAAATAGTGAAATGAATTTTATTTTAAAATTGTGTTGTCCCAAGTGGAAAATACAGAGTCATTCACCACATCAAATAAGACAGTCCTTGTAAAGGAGACAACAAACAATGGCCAATTATTGGAGTAATCGAGAACTAGGTCATGGGGTCACATTACTGGTCATTCGTATGTGTAAGTGTAGCAACAGATTAGTGTGAACTCACGGTAAAAAGATCTCACTTATGTTGATCTTTTAAACAAAAGTACAGTGTTATGTACATGTACATGTATATTGAATCTGTAATGTGTGCTTAACTTTGTCAATTATAGTAAGGTTGTACCTATTTGTACTTTAAAATACAGTTACTTGTCAACAGGATGTTGACCAGCATTTGAGTTCAAGGCCAGTCTTATTTACAATTAGACTGGGTTTTATCCATTAGGATGACTCATGTTCTGTTATGATTTGGGTCATTAGAAAATATGTATATAAGAGACTTGATATGCATTAACTTCATTCCAGTTTCAAGATATAATATATTATTTTGGACTTTTGTGAACTCATTCAAAGACATTCTGGATTGTATCATCGAGGTATATCAGGACATTCAAGATTAGTGGAATTCATTCGGAATATTCTATATTTTTGGACTTGTGATAGGACATTTAGTATTATTTGGAATTTAATTCACAAACTGAAAGTGTTTTTTTAATTTTTACCTTGTATTGTAGGGAAATATATAACATGTTGACTTTAATGCAAAAAGAGGAGAGGGAAATAGAGGCAGATGGAGAGAGAGAGTAAGAGGAGAAACAGATAGAGAGAGAAAAAGGAAATGCAGATGCTGCAAGAGAGAGAGAAAGAGAGAGGGAAATGAAGGAGAGGCAGATACAGAGAGAGAGAGAGAGCTTGAAAGAGAATGAAGAAAGGGAAATGCAATATAGATTAAAAGAATTAGAACTGACAAGCAGAGCAATCCCCCCCCCCTCCCTTTACATACAAGTTAAGGTGTTGATGTTACCAGATATATTAGGTTCGTACCCCCTTTTCTGGAAACAGAAGTAGATAAATACTTTCTTCACTTTTAGAAAATTACTGAAAACTTGACATGGCCAAGAGAGCATTGGACTTTGTTATTGCAAAGTGTACTTATTGGCAAAGCTCATGAAGTCTACACTTCATTGTTGGTACAACACAGAGTGAACTATGATATGGTTAAGGATCTTGAAGGGTTATGAGTTGGTACCTGAGGCATACAGACAGGGGTTTAGTAATTGTAGAAAAGAAACTGGACAAATCCATATCGAATTTGCAAGGGAAAAATAACAACTTTTTGACAAGTGGTGCTCAGCCAAGAAGGTTGATAAAGATTACGATAACCTCAGACAATTCAAATTAATTGAAGAGTTTAAGAAGTGCATCCACAGCATTGTCAAGACCGATCTTGATGAGCAGAAAGTGGAAACTTTGGAGCATGCTGCTTGCATGGCTGATGATTATTCCTTAACTCACAAAATTTAATTTGTCAGAAGGGTTTTGGTAAAAAACCATCTCAGTCTCAAATGAATACTTCAAAATTTTAATACGGTACAGCTTGTAGAAATCAAACATCTGATGAGACTGATCAGAAATCCTTATCTCTTCCTATGTGCACTTATTGTAAAAAAAAAGAGCATGTCATTTCTGATTGCTTCAGGTTGAAAAATAAGCAACAGAATAAAGACAGAGCTATTCCAAATCGGCTAAAACACGGTATTGGTGCTGATAAAGGAATTTTCATGTTATATGCATGAAATAGAAAAATTAAACAAGATATGAACCAATTTTAAAGATTGGTAAGCCTGGCATATACCTCTCTTACTTTCCTGAAAATTTCAAGAGGTTAGTGTAACCCATTGTTGAGATATGCATGGAAACAAGCTCTAAAAATGGCCATTTTTGAGCGTTATGTAGTCTCACTCGAAAAAAGCTTGAATATAAAATAGAGAATTCTCTAAATATCATACTGAAATTATGCATTTATTGGTCTGGTTTTATGCGGAATTCTATCCTGCAAATATTGCTTCTTGAATTAAAGAAATCGGTAAAATATTATGGATTTTATAAGCAAAATACCGTCAGTAGAAGTTTTGTTTCAACACTGAAATTCAAACACTAATCTGTTGTTATATGCCAACATTTTGTACAAAATAACATTCATTATAACTTTTATTGACATCTAGAACTCGACTTTATATTATAATAAGTAGTAAAACCATTTAAATCACATGGCTAGCCAAGATATTCGATTGAGAGCTTGTTCTTTGTCAAACTTTCCAGTTCTAAATTTTGTAGTGTCTGTAACCTTTACAAGTTTATATGGCAATAATTTTGTTGTTTCATTATGGAAAAGTATAAATCCTACAAAGGCTCATGTGTATCCATGTGATGTCTAAGTTGGCCAAAATTGGTGGTGCTGTATTGTACCATTAAAAAACAGCAACTCAATAAAAAAAGTTACAGACACTACACAAACAGGTATAAAAATGAAAGATAAAAGTATTGTTCTACTTGTCATTAAAACATTGTTTTTCTCAATAGAAAGTTCCATCTTATGTGATGTAATGTTGCATCATCTATTTACCTCTGCAGCCAAGAGCAAAAAAGTGATGCAATAACTCTCTTGATTGAATATTGCATCATTCTTGCAGCACTGTCTGTTTGAGTAATTTACTACAAGACAATGTAACCTGAATTTCTTATCCTAGAAGAAGCTGCCTAATTACTTTTTCTGTTCTTTACCATGGTACATCCCTAAGACATGGGAAGACGACAAAAGCAAACCTCTGGGAACAACTCTGGTAAGTTTGTATTGAATGGTAAACCACACTCTTAAATTGTAGTGTCTGTAACCAATATCCCCTTTTTATACTGTCTATGACTTTATCCCTGTTTTTTTTTAAAAAAATGAAGCCAAATTATGTTTCCTATTACAGTATTGATGTGTAAGGCTAAATTTTGACATATTGTCTGTCTGCAATTTGTAATATTTTGGTATATTTATAGTTTCTTTCATCTAGATTTCTGATAACAGGCAACATTTTCAGTGATTTCTTACAATATGCAATTGAAACTGAGTATTTTTGCATTCCATATCATTAGACTAGTAAATTCAAACAGAAATATTATGAGAATTCAATGAGCTCAGACTTAGTATTGGATACATTGCTGATATTGTCAAATGGTTACAGACACTACTAGACATGTGAATTGACCCGACTGTTGTTTACATTATTAAGGAAAGTGTGCAATCATTGTAAATGCTAGAACATTGAATAATCATCAGGTTTTATGCTATTTCTTTTTCAATCAGATACTTTTCTTTAAGAATCTACAGGTTATTCCAGTTTGCTTATGTATGAAAGCATATTGCGTACTCATTACAAGTATGTTTTGTAAAGTCTAAATTTCATCCGTATACATAGAGGAACAAAAATGAGAATGAAGTTGTTTGCTTTTAGGAAGCAAAGATAAGCCAGAAGAAGATGAACAGAAGATTAAAGCTAGAAGGGAGAAGACGAGGCTAAAGGTACAAGCCTGGAGAAAAAAACAGAGGGAAAATAAGGCGAAACATGAGGAGCTAAAAAGGGTTGATAGAGAAAGAAGAAAAGATGCAAGACTACTAAAAAAACAGCAATCACTTTCCGATTCAAATCTTCAACAAGAATTAAGAAGGAAAAAACGTGAAGAAATGAAAAGGTATCGCCAGAAAAAGAAAGAAAAAGCAGCCCTGGCAATATCGGTTAATAAGAGTGTTGATTTAAGAAGTCCGAAAACTGCTGAATTAAGTAGAAAGAAGAAAGAAGCTGTGAAAAGAACCCAAGCATGGAGAATGCGTATCAAACTGAATGAAAGTATACAGCAAGAGTGTATTCAGACTGATTGTGAAATAGGAAATACTGGGTCAGCCAGAGATTCACCAATGAATAAAGTGTTACCTAAAGCAACTCTGTACAGACAATTAAAAAAGGTAAAGGAAGTATTACCAAATACCCCAAAGAGAAAAGCAGTCATCATAAGTAAATTAATTGAATCTCCATCAACATCAAAGTTTCTAAATAGGAATATAATGATAATGACACCGGATTGCAGAAAAAAACTTGAATTGACAGATACTGTTATACAATCTGTGTCAGAGAGCATTTCAGAAGTGAAAACAAGGAAAGGGGGTGCAAAGAAACATGCATACAACATCATTTGTGACGCATTACTGAAGAAATATAAAAGACACAGACTAAAAAAGTATTTCAAAGTATCAGTGAAAGGGCAAAAACCTAGTTCTACATGGTGGGAGACGAAACAAAGAAAAAGAAGAAGGGATGCACTTAACTCTCCATTAAAGAAATCTGTGAAAGATTTTTTTCTAAGTCCAGAAATCAGTAGGGAAGTGCCTAATAAACGTGAAACTGTGAAAGTAAGAAAAGGTGGTCAAAAAGAAATACTTCAAAAACATGTGATGACTATGACATTAGAAGAAGCCTACAAAGACTACAAGTTAAGGAACCATAGTCACAAAATAGGATTAACTTCATTTTCTAAATTGAAACCAGTGAATGTTAAAAAGGTGTCTGAAACAAGCAGAAGATCATGCTTATGCCAAAAGTGCTGTAACGTGGCCCTAAAAAGTGAGGCACTAACAAATGTAAAAAAAGCAGTGAAAGAAAATGGAGATTTGGATGAAATTTCAGTAGATAAGAAAAGCTTAAGTGATGCTACTTTTTGTAAATACGACACCAATCCAGCTATTAAATGTTTAAGAAGAGAATGCAAACAATGCGGTGTGAAATGTTTGCAGAGTTACCTTAAACCATTTGTTGAAAAGTATAGTGACAGGCAGATATCATGGCATCAATGGGAAAGTATAGAAATAGCAAAAGATGATAAAGTAAAGCGTTGCGTCTCCTGTGTGCCTAAAGAAACAGACATAAAAACATTAATTACATGCTTAGAAACTGACATGCAAGAGTATCCAGAGCACGTTTTCAGGGCCAAATGGCAACAGCAACAGATGGGAATTTGTGTTGATAGAATTGGTGAGGGTTCTATTGCTATGGTCATGGACTTTAGTGAGAACTATGGGTGTGTTTTTCAAAGTGAAGTACAATCTGGATTCTTCGACAGGAACCAAGTTACAATACATCCAATCATGTGTTACTATACAGAAAAACAGGGAGAAAAAGAATTCAAGATAAAGCATGCCATTATTGGCATCAGTGAAGAAACCAAACATGATGCAGACTTAGCTATCACTTTTGAGAACAAAGCTATAGAAATTCTGAAGAAGAAAGGTGTGAAAGTAGAGGAGATCCATGAGTGGACAGATGGCTGTGCTGCCCAGTATAAGGGGAAGAAAGCCTTTGCTGACATAAGTCTGAGGAAAAAGCCATCTGTAACACGAAATTATTTCGAAACATCACATGGAAAGAGTGTTTGCGATGGTCTCGGTGCGACAGTCAAGAATGCTTGCTACAGAGCTGTAATCAGCAATAGAAAGGTGATAGGTTGTGCATAAGATGTATATCATTTCTGTACAGAGAAACTGAAAATGGAAAATACAGATAATGAAGCTAAAACAGTTTCGAGAAGGGAGTTCATCCTTGTTAAAGATGTTGAGAGAAATAGAGAAGAAACTGATGTGCAAACACTGCAAGGTACAAGAAAATTACATGCTGTAAAGTCAGGAAGCAATGATTATGAACTGAGCATAAGAAATCTGAGCTGTTATTGTGAGCAATGCATGAAGGTTGACGGGAGATGCAACTTCAGCGAAAATGTTAATGCCTGGGAAATGAGAAAGTTAGTACTCAATAAAGATAATTTAAGTCAGAAAGGAAAACAACTTAAAGACAAGAATCCATCAACAATAGAAAATAATGACAAGAAAAGAAAACAAGGAAGTAACCAGAAAGATCATAACTCAGCAACAAAGCGAAAAGCCTAATAAGAAACGGAAGTCAACAGAAAGACAAAACATTGTGACAAAGAAGATCAAAGTTGACAAAAAAGCACCAACCAACACAGAGAAACCAATAGAGAAATACCACCCTGGAGAATTTGTTGCTGTAGGACTTAAGCCAAAGAAGGGACCTCTAGATGTATACTTAGCAGAAGTAATAGACATTCTTCATAACGAAGTTAGACTTAAATACATGAGAAAGTCTGGCAACATGTATGTTTGGCCTGAAAAAGATGATTATTCACAAGAGGCTCTAGATGCTATCTTGTACAGGGTAAAAGCTCCACAAATAGTCAATGAAAGGGGTCATTTCAAGTTTAATGCAGCTGAATTGTCTAAGCTCAAGTCAAATCTGGAAAAAAATCATAAGCACTTCTATTTGAAATGACAATATAAAGTCAAGGTTTAATGTGTAGTGTCTGTAACCTTAAGATCAATCACATATGGGTCTGTGTTTGAGTCAGCACCTTGGGTTGAACAATACTTTAGTGACTATGATTTATTGAACATTCATTATACTTCAATATTTTACTCTTACAAACACTATTTAGTATTAAACTTTCAAGTGCTATTTACCAGTTCATAATTTTAACACAAGTATTGGACATATACCTGTTACAATGTGGTTTTATCATTTTATTAACTAATCAACATTCATTTAATGAATAATTCTAGTCAATGTGTTCATGTTGAATTATTTTTGAAGTGAATTTTATGGAGATATGTATGGTTCTGCAGCTGTATTGAAATGCTATAGTTTTGTAGTGTCTGTAACCAATTTTATGGACAATGTACTTCTGACTCTTATGGAAGTTTGCAATACTTTTGGCCAGTATTAATGATTTTGTTTGTTTAAATATTCTTCTTGGTGTTAGCTAAATGCCTAAATAAGATTATTCTATGTCTTTTATGTTTGTTATGCAAAAGTTTCATGGTTAGGTTTTTTTTCTTAGTGATACCTTTGTCATAGATGTTTTGATTTTGTTATTAAGTTGTTTACCACTTCCAGTTATGTTGTTTACTTTAAATGTTGATATCCTGTTACTGATGTTACTGTGAAAAAAAATAAAGTTTTAAAGTTTTCATGCTGTTTTTCTTGCATGTTATACACCAAGTGTAGTGTCTGTAACTGTTGTTATACCAATGAATTGAAATAATGGTTAAACAAAATCGCATGCATGTTCAAGCTAAATCTAACTTGATCTGACTAGGGGACACCCTAGGGTATATAATGAGCTTCATTGAAATGTTCTATCAAACATTTCAATTTTTTAAGTGAGTGAGACTACTCTCAGCACCAATACCGTGTTTTAGCCGAATGCTCTTATTTCAAAGAGGTCATGGTCACGGTCTTGTATTGAAAGCAATACATTTGTTGAGTCAAACAAACCTGTCTGATTCTATTTTGGAGACTTATGAACCATTCAAGTCAGAAGGTTCTATACCACTTATTGGTGATTCTGCCAAACCTATCCCTATTAAAATATTAAGGGACACAGGAGCTTCTAATAGTTTTTTGTATCAGGTACTTTGCATTTGTCTGAGAAATCTTCTTCTCATGAATGTGTACTTATTTGGGGAGTAGAGTGCAGTTTTTGTAAATGTTCCTCTCCATTGTGTCAATCTGGCACCCAACATAGTTTCTGGCATCAGATTCAGTTTCAGGACATGTGACTGTTGGGGCAGTGACTTCTTTACCTATAGAAGGTATCCATTTGTCACTAGGCAATGACCTAGCTGGAGTTACGGTCATGGTCAATCTACTTGTAACAAATAAAGTTGATCCTATTGAGATTGAAATCCCAGATTTGTATCCTGCTTGTGCAGTTACCAGAGCTATTGCAAAAAGAGCTCTTGAAAATGATGTTGATCAGGAAATTATTCCTTTAGTTGACACATTTATTGGTCAGTCTTTTCATGTAGTCACCTTTTCTCCTGGTACCGATCAACTAATAGGTATTGATCACAGTGATCATCTTTTACTATTCATTCTCTCTATTCTAATCAGGGTGACAAAAGACAATCACTCATTGAACCGGAACAACATCTTGCGATCTCCTGTTTTTTTCAGAGGGCTGTTAGCTTAACTGAATCATTTTTATTGGCTGAAACTTAAAAGTGATGTTTTTAAACACTATAGATCTTGTCACACTTGTCTAATGGTAGAAAAACCCAATCAGAAGATACCTAACGCAAATCTGCAACCTATTCCTGCATTTGACAAACCATTTAGTAGAATAATGGTAGACTGTGTCAGTCCCTTACGTAAGACCAAGTCAGGCAACCAATTCTTGTTGACCATAATGTGTGTCCACAAGATTTCCAGAGGCAAATCCTTTGAGAAAAATTAAAACTATAACCATTGTAAAAGCTTTGGAAAAGTTTTTTTACACTAGTTGGCCTTCCCAAATCTGTCCAGTCTGATCAAGGGTCCAATTTTATGTCTGGAATTTTCCAACAAGTTATGCATGAATTAGGCATCCAACAGTTTAAATCTTCTGCCTATCACCCTGAAAATCATAGGGCTTTAGAAAGATTTCATCAAACTTTGCAGAATATAATTCAGTCATATTGTTTTGATACAGGAAAGGATTGGGATGAGGGTGTTCATTTGCTATTGTTTGTTGTTAGGGAATCAGTTCAGGAATCATTGAGTTTTAGTCCTTTTGAACTGGTTTTTGGACATACTGTCCATGGACCATTGAAGTTACTGAAAGAGAAACTTCTTTCAAATTAGGATTCAAAGATTAATCTTCTTGACTATGTTTCTGATTTCAAATATAAGTTGTCAAAGGCTTGTGAAATAGCAAGAACTAATCTTCACTCTACTCAGTCAAAAATGAAATTAAGGTATGACAGATATACACAGGAAAGGAGTTTTAAGTCAGGTGAAAAGTTCTGGCTCTCTTGACCGTACCTCAAAATCCTTTTCGGACTAAACTGTATGGTCCTTATACCTTTGAAAAGAAAGTAACTTATTTAAATATATCATTAACACTCCTGGGAGGCAGAAACAGAAACAACTTTGTCACATAAATATGTTAAAGGAGGATTTTGAAAGAGATAGCCCAGTTAATTACTCAATCAATTAAGTTGTACCTATTCCACACAGTGAGTATGTAAACGATGGAATGCAATCTGACAGTAGTGACTTTTAGTTTAACCAAACTTCAGAATTCAGAAATACTGAACAATCTGGACCAGAAACTTTCACATCTACAATAACAGGAAAGAAATGAACTTAAACAACTATTACATGAGTATGTGCACTTGTTTCCTGATGTTCCTACAAAAACAAATAAAATCTATCATGAAGTTAACATTGTAGATTCGACACCTGTGAAACAGCATCCTTACAGGATGAATCCTCTCAAACAGGAATATTTGAAGAAAGAATTCACTATTTACTAGAGTTATAGGTTACTGCATTTGTATGGGAAAATATGAACGAGTTTTCTGAATTATACTGCACGACGTCAGGAGTGCAGTATAGCTCAGAAAAAAACGAGTTCATATTTTCCCATACAAATGCAGTAACCTTTTCATTATACACTCATTTTGCTTTTCTACCTAAGGCTGAATAATAAAAAGAACACACTGCAAGAAACAAAGTAACTGAATTTCTGCTATATTCTAAAGTAAATACACAACCGAAGTTAAACCAATACACAGTAACAGTATTCATGCGCACATAGCACCGCCCAGTGACTAAAACAGCTATTACATGAGTATGAACACTTTTTTCCTGATGTTCCTACACGAACAATTAAAATCTACCATGATGCTGAGATTGTAGATTCTACACCTGTGAAAAAACATCCTTACAGGATGAATACTCTCAAACAGGAATATTTGAAAAAAGAAATTCAGTACTATTGGAAATTCAATATTTACTGGAGAATAATTTTATGGAACCAAGTAAAAGTAACTGGAGTTCGCCATGTATTGTTGTGCCTAAACCAGGTAATACATTAAAAGGATTCTGGCAAATTCCACTCACAGAATGAGCAAAAGAAATGTCAGCATTTTCAACTCCAGATGGGCTTTATCAGTATAAAGTGATGCCTTTTGGAATTAAAAATTCTCCAGGAACATTCCAACATCTTAACATCAGGTCTACAATGATCCCTGAGAAGATCACTTGGAAACCATTCAGAAATTCTTCGATCGACTCAGTGATGCAAGTCTGATGATTAATTTAAGTGAGTTTTGCCATGCTTGTGTCACATTTTTAGGACACACTGTGGAAGCTAAGGTAAAGGCTATCTCTGAATTCCCGGTGCCTGGTAGTAAAAAGCAACTCATGTGATTCTTGGGTATGGCTGGATATTATCGGAAATTTTGCTCAAATGTTTCCATAATTGCTGAACCTCTTACAAATTTATTGAGTACAAATCCAAGTTTCATTGGTCTGACTAATGTCAGGAATCTTTTGACAAACTGAAGCCCAAACTTAAGAGTGCACCAGTTCTTTCAGCACCAAATTTCAGCCGATTATTTAAAATGTCTGTTGATGCAAGTGATCTAGGGGTTGTTGGAGTACTGATTCAAGAAGATAAAAATGGTGTAAACCATCCAGTGTGCTATTCTTCTAAAAAACTAAATAAGTACCAGAAAAATTATTCCACAATTGAAAAGGAATGTTTGGCTTTGATACTGGCTTTGCAACATTTTGAAGTGTATATTATTTCAGCACTTTCTCCGATTGTTGTGTTCATTGATCACAATCCCCTTACTTTCATTAACAAATTGAAAAATAAAAATCAAAGATTGATGAGGCTGAGTTTAATGCTGCAAGAATACAACATTGATGTTAGGCACATCAGGGGAAGAAATAATTTGATTGCAGATGCACTCTCACATGTATAAACATACTATATTGCTTTATTTTGTGTAATTCATACTACATCTTCCTATGTAATTTTGATTATTATAGTATGATATGCATATTTGACAAGTATGTAAAAGAAAGCTTTATTGCATAAATCTTTCTTTTTCTTTATGAGGGGAGGTGTTATGTATATTGAATCTATAATGCGTGCTTAACTTTGTCCATTATAGTCAATTATAGTAAGGTTGTTCTTATTTGTACTTTAAAATATGGTTACTGGTCAAAAGGATACTGACCAGCATTTGAGTTAAAGGCCAGTCTTATTTACAATTAGACTGGTTTTTTTCCATTCGGATGACTCACATGCTATAATGATGTGGGTCATCATAAAATATGTATACAATAGAGACTTGATACACATTAACTTTATTCCAGTTTTAAGATCAGTCTGGGAATCATTTTGTGACCAGAGTTTATTGTTGTGCCATTGAACTCAGATAATATTCGAGAGGAATTATTTATTTAAACATTCATTGGAATTACTAAGTGCTCATTGACTTTTGAATTAATATATTATTTTGGACTTTTGTGAACTCATTCAAAGACACTCTGGATTATATCATTGTGGTATATCAGAACATTCAAGACTACTGGAATTCATTCGTAATATTCTATATTTTTGGACTTCTGATAGGACATTTATGATTATTTGGAATTTAATTCACACACTGAAAGTGTCTTTAGAATTTTTACTTTGTATTGTAGGAAAATAAATGATTTGTTGACTTTACTTACATAATTGGTTTCACTTTCTTTTTGTTACTTATTTTTAAGACCTAGAGTGGTACCATCTGTGAATTGCAGAGTATAAGCCAGCCCCATGTTTAATAGTCCTCTTTTCAGGCAATAGTAGGGCATAGTTAACTCTGGAATTTACAGACCAACGGATCAAAATGGCCTACACTTTTGGTAAAGCTATGTGGTCTTGAACTAAACTTATCGTGCTGAAACCTTCATTATCTGATTAGATTTACCATTACTATGACCTCTAACCTTTAGACCCCAGAATCTATGGATTACTTTAGTACCCTAAGTGCAAGCTGTCCACATAGTTTTATCAAGGAACTTACTCTAGAGCAAAAGTTATTCTGTAAAACCCATTTTGTTTTGAGCCACAATGCCCTTGACCTTTGACTTTTGCCCCAAAACTCTATACCATAGGTCTCTTTCATACCTTAAAGCAGGCATGTGCAACTTCCTCCAGTGCGGCGGGCAGGATGAGCAATTTTTAAAGCCACACCCTATGATGTAAATAAGCAGATCAAACCAGGTTGCAGGCCAGATCTGGCCTGCAGGCTGTAGGTTGCACATGTCTGCCTTAAGGAAAAAATATGGAGGTTTCTGTTTAAACTTATTTTTTAAATCTTCCATACCTGAAAACCCCATATTCGTTGTTATTATAACTTTTACTGCATCATTTATGAAAAACTGCATTTAAAAGTATGAACCTCAAGAAAGTTCGCACAGGTATTACCTGATATGTATGCAGAACTGATGTATAACCAGAACAAAGAACTTGCTAACACAGAGATTACAGTGTGGGGTATTAGCGATAGGTTATGAAATGTATAGTGATTTTGTGTAAGTTTAAGAAACTGAAATGACTAATGCTGCACCTATAGTCAATATTTTCATGAAAAGATTGAGAGAAAAAAATTATGACAATTATTGGAAGGAATTATGAACAGACTGTGCATTCAAATGCATTAGTGTGATCTTCACATATTTTCTGATTTTTATATTATATAAGCCACAGTGAGAAAATATATACATCATATCTTTATTTTCAGTCAAAATTTTCAACAATAACATTAAAAAAATCCTGAAGTTCTTTGAAATGGTACATGGGGGACCCCATCTTCTTTAAATGTAACCCCTTATCCCCATGTTGTACTTTATATTTGCTGGTCTTATTTTCTCATTCGTAACTCTATAAAGCAAAGGTTTAATGAAAATGTGTTTGAAGTTCAAAATTTCTGTACCCCATGAAAGGGGACAACTTTTTTCAATATTCTTCTTCTTTTTTTATCTCCCTCTTGCTCTCTAGCTTATTTTCTCCCAGTGGTTGCCTAAATGATATGTCTAAATCCTTTTTTCTGCATTTAGTAGAATATGTGATGATTTTATTGCATGTAATATTGCTGGGAAAAAAAATCAATCAGCATTATGGCATACTCTGAAAGCTCTTTATACTATTTCCTGGTTTGAAAAAGAATAATCAGTAGATCCATTTTTTCTGCCTCTTGCTTCATTGACAAATTTAAATAAGGAAAACAATGGCTCTTGTTCTGTTCCGATCACAATTTGTGACTTTATACTGCACAAAATAGGTAATTTTTACTTGAAACAACAGTGCAATCAATACACTTCTACATCAGTGGCTGGTTGGCTTGTTAAAAAATGATGTCACACATTAACAGTAAACTAGGCGTCAGTCAAGGGAGGTAATGAAGCCAGTAATTTTGGACAATCTAAATCTTCATTCATTTTATTCTACATAATAACTTATTAGGAAAATCTCCAAATTTCAATTTTGTATGCTTTTAGAAGAACATTATGACTCAGGGTTTGAATTTAATGCTCGCATACCTGCAAAATGGTTTGATTTCCATGTCAATAATACACACAATGAGTGCATATCTTGTATCATCTTTGTCAAATCTGTATAATTTATGTACTATTTTGCATCAATGGATGCTCTGTGAATATACAAACTAAAAAACAAAAACCCAACACAGTGCCGATAATTAAAGCAACAGTATTAAAATGCAAAGGAAAGAACAGACTGTAACTGCATCATCTCTCCTAACTGATAAGGATGCCAGACCAGGAACATTGGGAATTAACAACAAAAGGGGTCCAATAAATCATAGCACACCTAATGCGTGGTTTGGTTTGTTGGTTTAACAGCACTTTTAACACATTATTGGCTATATCATGCCAAGGAAATGTGAGTTAAGTGTCTTTCCCAAGGACACACCAAAGCAGCCAATGTGGGCTGGCCTGGGCAGGAATCAAACCCGTGACCCCCAGTCACTGAAGATAGCCAAGACTGTGATGACTCTGTTGCAGAGGAAAACAAGTGTTGTGCATGTAAACATGTCCAACTTAACCTTTACAACATAGCATATGTTACTGTGTAGGATATACATGTGCCAAAGCCACACAGTGCAGTGTGCTATAAACAGAACACCTGTTATCTAAATGACTCTATGCGAATAGGCCTGCCTGTACAATTTATAACAGTGTAGTATTTGTTAAGTTCAACATAAATTTTAACCATGTTACCTTTTTGAACAGATCTGTTATCATAGATAGGTTTAAGAGTAAACACTGATCTCAATAGTTGTGTAATTATTTTTTTATATTTGGAATAATTTTTTTATATGCTTTAAAATAAAGAGACAACTCATTCACCATCAAGTCAGTGAAACTGTGTGACGAACTGTAGTTGACCATTCTCAACCTCTAAATCTACTGGTTCATTGTCTACGTATGTATCACTAAATCATCTGAATTTGATATCTGATAAAATTATCAAAAATCAGTGTTGCCTACATTGATATCAGAGCCTATATCTGACTTATTGAAGCCTTCATAGTCATAATTCTAATCATCCAAACTCAAGAAAGTGCTGAACGAAATCCACAGCCTCCATTTTGGAGTGGAGAATCCGACCCAGCTACTTTAAATAGCTGATACATCTTAAATAGCAATCACGTGATGTGACATAATGGTCATTTACCTCAATGTCTGTAGTTTCTAATATTGGGTTTTCCCCCAAGGTGGTGCTATGAAAACCAGCTCAAAATGGCTGATGTTTACTGCAGGCGTTGAAACACACTTCCATGCGGATGGTGCACAGGTGTCCAAACACTCTTGTATGTGAATCGGATGCAGGTGTCCAAAAGCGATTATATGAAGTCAAGGGTTAAAGTGCTGTGTGGCTGCTGTTATTTTTTTGTGCAATGGGGAAAATTTGATTTTCGGTATATTGCTCACAGGTGAGAGTTCTCTTGATAGATAGGGTATTTAGATGCCATCATTGTCTAAACTAGTAATATTCCATAAAACATTAATAGATTTGTAAATATGTGGTTATGTTAAATCAGCTAGACTACAAGTTAATTTTGCTGTTTTTTAATTATATGAATGATTTTTTCACAATATTATTACAGGCATTGATATGTTTAATGGCATGTCGGTGCCACTGTAGAGACAACTCTTTGCTTACTGCAAGATTATGATACTCTTCCTTGCAACATGACAACAGCAGCATGTACTTGTATGTTGGACGGGAATGAATGCACTGGAAAGTGCTCACTGAATGTGTAATCAGGCATATATTAGAGCAGATATTAAACCATGAGATAACGTAACACTGGGCCACTGCCAAATATAAATGTTAAGAAGGGCATTCTATTTATTTTTTGTCTTTAATATTAAAATTAAAATGTATTAGCCTGATTTATAAATAGCTATGTGCAATTTTAAAATACTTTTTAAATACTCTTCAAAAATACTGTAAAAGGGTCTATTTCCAATAAAAGAAAAAGATTCAAAGGGCAGACAACCCGACCTGCATGTTCATAGAGATCCCCGGATCTATCGCCATTATTAGTTTTGTGACGTGCATCTTACACATCGGTTGTTGCAATTGGTTAAACTCTAATATTGAACAAGCTCTGACAAATGTCGGGGTATATAATACATTTTCAATTGTTCATTCTGTTGTTTACTGTTTAAAGTTTACCTGCAGTGCACTATTAAATATCTGTAAACGATGAAAAATACTTGGCCGGATATCAAGTACGCCTTACGTACTCGTCGCCATCATGTGCCAAGAGGGTGAGAAAAACGGTGCACGTATAATTTTAGCATAATCACTATTTTTTATTTGTATTAGTTCAAAGTGTAGAATGATCCAAAATATATCATATATCAATCATAATATAACAAACTACATTGTTGAAATTAAAGATAAGGTTTTGAGAAAAAATATATATACTTTCTTCCGGATATGGGAGGAATCATAGGAAATAAATAATGCACTAATCTTTATATTTTGTCACCGTGTGAAATAAAAGTTCCATTATGGCAAGTACTTTAATGTTAATGTTAAGCTAAAGACATGTTTCTTGATTGATAAAATCAAAAATCAGTGAAACGAAGTGTGCTGCCATTACATCGGAAACGTATTCTTATTATTATGTCACGTTTTTATAGTCCTTCATGCGTATCTCTATATTTATTTCTCTCCACCTCTCTCTCTCTCTCTCTTGGTCCAAGTTTCCTCTGCCCGTTCCCACCCCGTGTTACAGATATGTGGACAGTTATCACGGGGTGGGGAAGGTCATAGTATGCTTTAGACATTAAGACTGGAATACGTTAAGTTTTCAGACACATTTAGTTTGGGCCTAAGTTGGTTTTAGAAAGCAGCTTTTAACTGCAGCAAAAACACTTTATTTTAGTTGTTTGCAGTTAGAAACTCTGGACATCGAGATCAAGACATTTGCAGATGACACGGAACTAATGATATCGTGACATATTCTTGGACAAATTCTCAGTTTGGTCGAAAGTATGACAGTTGGATTTCATTGTCAGCAAATTCAAGTCCATGCACATTGGAAAGACCAATACAAAAAATAAATACCCCCACTCCCCCCCCCCAAAAAAAAAAAAAAAACGAAAAAAAAAACATTGGTATCGCATGACTTTGGATAGACAGAACAAAAAAATACTAGATCAAGTGACTGGTGAAAAAGATTTGGCAGTAACTTTGGAAGTTCTCTCTCATTTAACAATCATTACATGTTAAAAAGGCAAACTGTCAGTTGGGTCTGTTTTAGTCCTACAATGTAAGACATTCAACCTGGTATTTTTATGATTTTTGGGTGCTCAGACATCATAAATATCAGGGTGGACATTTTACATTGTAGGACTAGGTCTGTTCAAGAGAACATTTGGCTGCATGGATCAAAATTGTTTCTTAGCTAATATGAAACTCCAATAAGACCTCTGTTGGAATATGCAAAAGTAGTTGTGATATCCACATCACAAAAAAGATTAGATCATCAAGTTGTTCTCTGCCTTTTTTATTCTGACATGACTGGTCCATCAATTGAATCGAGAACAATAGGACATAGTTTGAAATTAGATGCAGTACTTCCATCGTTCTCAACATACAGAGTTGTAAACCCCTGGACCAAATTATCAGATGTTGTAGATGCAGTGTCCGTTAATAGGTTCATGTCATTGTTTAATAATGCTTGGAAGTTGAAACCCAACAAAGGACTAGCTTTACCGTATAAACAATCCTAAACTCTGGTAACAAATAATAAGAGTTTAGATTGGTACCCCTATAATGTCATAGACACATGCCAAAGTCATAATGTCACATGATGAAATGGTAGTGGAATGCTGAAAAACACAATTTTAGCCAGAAATATATCCTTTGGGACGATATTTAACATAGAGCTCATGCATCATCCACTGCGATATTGTGTCAGGTGGTAGTAAAGGCTAATCATGACATAATGTGAAAGAACTAAGATCGGCTGTAAATGCAATATGTAAAAAAAAAAAAAGATATTTTTTCTTCATTGCTCTTCAGAAGATCATTCAGGGATCACAAAAGCAATGGACATTTCTAAATTTCTGAAACAAAATTGAAAAAAAATATATTCGTATTTAATCGTAATAATAAATATTATTAAATTGGGTCTACTTGTTTTATCCCATTTCATTCACACGCTACATCAGTGGAGGTATACAAAGTTTAAATCAAACTTTTGAGAGTAATCTTAATTAATTTATGTGAAAAGATAGAGTTTGTAAAATAAATAAGTAAATAAATATTCAGGTTTAAGTATTTCCATTCCAGACTGGAAATGTGGATTTTACCACAGAATTTGATTAGGTAAGCATTCTCTTCTGCTCATGTAGTGATAGTATATTTGATATCTATCCACTTTTGTGAAGATATGAAATATACATGTAAGTAATCATTGTAAAGTATTTTTCTTTTATCAGAATGACGTACATTTTTTGAGTTGTCAACTTCTTGTAAATAAATAAAAAAAATTCTATAGAGAATTTAAAGACGTGATATATACTTGACTTTTTTTAAAAATGAGGGTCAACTGGCTTCATTTGAAGTTTGTCGAGGTGGATTATGCTATGTGTGAGTAGAAGTAATTTTGAAAGGATTAAAGACATTTATTATTATGGCTGGGTTACTGAAAAACTCGATCAGCATGAAACAGTAAACATTATCTTGATTCTGTCTGCAAGGTATGTTCTGCTTTTGTGCTTAAAGTTGTCGAGATGAATTTGAGTCTATACTATGTATGATAAAAAGTAAGTTGGACAGGATTAAAGATGTTAATTGATTACGGTTGGATTACTCTGGAGCTCAAGTGGCATAAAGCTGGCTCAGTTTGACTTCGGTGTTTAAAATTTTTCGAGATGTCTAAGTGTGCATTATCTCCCAATGCCAAAACACCAAAATCCAAGCAAACGAAATATCACATGAAATTCAGTGATGGATAGAAATGGCAATTTCAGTGGTTGCAATTGAGTTCAAAAGGACATGAATATGCATTCTGCTTTTCCTGTAAAGCTGAATATAAAGTCTGTTATGGTGGCAAGAAAGACATCACGCATCATGCCGAAACCCCATAAAGGGGATAATAAAATGCTGACGGTCTTGGTTCATTTTTTCGACAAGGATGTAAACGGGATTTTCAACAAGATTCCTTGGAATACCAACCTGTAACATTGGATCAGCAGAACTCGTCTTTGTATGCTTGGATAAAATATTCACGTAAGTATTACGAAAGGTTAACCATTTTATGGTTCATAAAAGATCATAATCACAATTGTATTATAATAATAATAATAATAATAATATAAATATGAATATGAATAATATGGATACAGTACAAGAATTAATCCATAATGCCTGCGATGACTGAGGTCTTGGTCTTCGTCTATTATTCCAGTAAGTGATAATCATTTTCCACATTTGATTGTTATTGTTAAATAATGGTGATAGTGATGATAATGATGAAAACAAAGGCATGTGCAATTAAGCTTAAAGTCAAAAAGGCTGTGATAGTCCAATCATTAATGTTTGTATTGGTGCTTCATGTGGACAATCTTACTGACATTAAAACAACATTAGATGCTTGGGAGTGCAATAAATACTCGCTAATCTGATTAGGTAGGTTTTCTTATCTTCTATGATCAATACAGATAATTATCAGCTATTGATGGGTGAACAATAAAAAAAGATTATAGGTCTGCACTGATAATTGGAAATTGAAAACGGTGATAGGTACCTTTAAAAGGAAAATTTTGCTAAGCCTTATGAAACCACTGTAACAGATTCTGTAACATTTCAGAGAGAGAAATCTCCCTTGGGCCAGTTGCATTGGATATGCAAGTGACAATTGCATTATTATATTATAATATTTTAATTTACCTATTGTATATCTATGGCAAGTAACTTTCAAAGTTCTTATGTTTTGCATTTTGTATTGCATTGGTGAAGCTGTCTGAGAGGTTCATGACGTTAACCCAGAGTGAGAGAACTGCACTGGAAGATGAAATTTAGGACTACATTCTGACTCCCAAAGAAGAACTTCCAAATTCAACAGAGACAGTACCAGTCAGTCTTGAGCAGTTTTGGCAGACAGTTGGCAATCCGACTCTACCCACAGGCAGGAAACAATTTAAACTACTTGGTGAATTCAGTAGAGTTGTATTAACATTGTCACATTGCAATGCAGACACTGAAAGGACATTTTCCATTCTGAGGAAAATTCAGGCTGACTCTAGAGGAAACCTGGATCCAGTGACAGTACATAATCTTTTAAGTGTTAAGATGAACAATGATAAGCCACCAATAGAATCCAGGCAATGATCTTGTAAGAAGTGCTAAAAATGCTTGTGTTATATATATGGAGAGGGTGAAAGGCAACAAGATAATGTCAAAGAACTGAATTGCATATTTTAATGTTAAAAATATGAAAATTTGTTCAATAGTAGTAATTTTTGCCCATTTGCACACTAAAAATCGGGTCAGTGAAAAACCTCCCTATTTTGAGGTGAAAACTCCTGACCAAATTTTGCAAATCTCGATCTTTGTTCCAATCTGACTCATTTTTATCACATGTATGAGATTATGACAAAGTATTTTCTGCTTGTATTGATCGTTTTTGAAAAAATCAAAGACGGCATAGGTAATGACTAGGTTGATACTGATGGGAGATTGAAGAGGAGGAGGAATGGGTATTTAAATGAAAGAGGCTACTAAAAGTTGGTAAAGGTGGAAATATAATATGACATCAATAGAACCTTGGTACTGTGTTTATGATATAATGTGTTCATATGCCGACTTTTAAAAAAATTCATTTGTTGGGCATGATCAGATTTCCCCTATACTGAAACTAACAAATGGGTTCAGAATTAGTCGCACCCTCATCCATCCGATATGAGTGTTTGTAGTCTGATAGACGTTTGAATCAGTCTTCACTTGTTTGAACCAATACTATAGAATTATTGGAAAGTCCATCCATGCTTCCATCCATTTATTCATTGGACAACTTTAGTATCTGTGCAAACTCCATTCATTCGTTAATGCATTTTTCTGTCCATTTACTGACTATGTTTGTCTGTGTATGGGCCCATATGTTTATATGATCACTCATCTCTCTTTCAGTATTTAAGAAAAGATATCATTATTATGTATGGTATATATTACTAAAAGATTATAATAAAATTTAGCATCTATAATACTAAAGACATGTTAAAATAAATAGAAATTACTATTATCTTTCATATGATGCAGATTATTATACTTTTCTTAAGAGGGCCCCAGGGGAGAATAGTCCTTGACTAAATGAGTCACACTCTTTAAATAAAGTATTATGATCATTATTATTATTATTATTATTATTATTATCGTACATCCTTCCATCCTTTTATTCATCAGTTTCTTCAGCCATCCATTCACCAATTGTCCATGTGTCTATTCACTTTTTGCCAAGTTTTGTTTGTTCATCTCCATCTATCCATCCAATCATGTTTACATCCCATACCTGCCAACCATCACACTTTTGGCATAATCATTACACTATATATCACTGAATTATGTCTTACGCTTGTCTGTATATGGATTGTGCTTATTTGGTATAAAAAAAAATGTAAAAAAATAAAGCAATAAAAAGTTGTGTTTGTCGTTTTTTATTATCATGTCTTTAATCCTACACATCATATAAATTTGAGAATATTCTAGAAAAGAAGGCTTTCACATAACAATAGTGCAAGAGTACATTTGTCTGTCAACAACCCACATGTATTTTCCTAACTCTATCATTGTTCTATTTATAGCAGCTTTATGACAAATTTTCCAAGAAAATGGAAGGGTTTCTTCAGTTTTGAAAACACTTCTTGCAGATTCATTATATTAATGAAGATAATTGGTTAGAGGACCAGTCTACACTATAAATAATGGTGCAAGGTGTTAAGTGAAGCAGGCTTTATCGATGTGACTCATGAACGTTAAATGACTGTGAAAAATGTTAGAGGAGAGGGATCTTTATAAACTTTAAAACATGTTGAATCAGAAAAAGGACAAATCACTAGTTCTTTACAAACTAAAAAAAAGAATATGTGAGTGATGTAATACAGCACTCAAATTTAGCACGTCGCCATGCTCATTGCAGGATTTGTGGAGTTGACTTTATGCTCACTCAGTGGAAAGTTTAATTTGCGGACTAGTTAAAAAGTGTTTTGTATATATAATTTGTCATTATGTTTTGTGTTTGTATTCTGGTACTAATCTACATGGATTGTGCCCATTTGTGACAAGAACTTTAACCAGCTGCAGATTCAGGTTAGTAGCTAAATTAAATGTACAGTTTTCATACAATTTTTTGTAATTATGACATGTAATATATAGATTACACTTTTTATGCTCTGATTACGCTTTTTTGCTGCTTAGATTACACTTATACCTTCCTAGGGGTTGGCAGGTATGATATCCATTGATCCATATCCAAGCTATCTGTTCCCCATTGATCCATATCCAAGCTATCTGTTCCCCATTGATCCATATCCAAGCTATCTGTTCCTCTCCCTATCAATCCATTTCTCTGTCCATCTGCCTGTTCCTCCTATTTTTATCCATCTGTTGTTTGTCTGCCAATCTAAACAACCATCTGGTTGGCTCATCAAAGAGTTGACTGTTTATGTCTTCAAATATTTTCTATTCAAACAGAAAATCTATGAAAAATGTAATACACCATGAAAGTTTGCTTTCTGTTGATATCTGCATCTTCCATTGTGCACTTTAAAGAAGGACTGTTTAACTTTTATTCAGATGAAGGAAATTAAAAGTAGAAGCTATAGATTTGAAACGGAGAGTTGTTATTCTTCATCATGTGAATACGTGCTTACATACATAAATACCTACATACATGCACGGTACATATATACAACAATTGCATATTTTGTTAATAACTATGTACGCTTTTCTAATGCATGTAATTCAAAAAATAAAACTTCAACTACACTCACGTAATGTTGTATTGATTGCTTCCCATCTGGTTGAACATCTGGCTGAATGTGCTGATGGGATGAAAATATGTGCATGGAATCATCAAGGAAGGAGGGGGCAGATTTCGATTGCACAAATTAGTCATCTTGTATTAATTGTAGAAGGGGTGTGGGTGTTGTCAATAGTTTCTTTTTTTTACCGACATAAACAAGTACCTGTGCCCACGATGGCTCTCTCAGATGAATTCTCAATTTAAAGAATAAAAAGGCAAATGGCTAATGATTATTCATGACTGCTGAACATGAAAGTAACTTGAATAGGGTAAGTATCGTTTTGTATCGATTCTTCATCTCTTGTATCGATTCTTCATCTCTTGTATCGATTCTTCATCTCTTGTATCGATATGGCAAAATTATAAATTATTTTGAATATATTGATGAATCTTTTCATCGTTTGTAACTCCCAAAGCTGCAAGAAATTTATAAAAATAATTATGAAGAACTGTTAACCCCAACCACCCCAACCTCTCTCTCTCTCTCTCTCTCTCTCTCTCTCTCTCTCTCTCTCCTCTCTCTCTCTCTCTCTCTCACACACACACACACACACACACACACACAGAGGGAAGCCCTAGGTGACTGAATGGTCTAAGGCGCTCACCTTTACAGATCACTTACATCTCACCTCTGTCTGCGTTGATTCAAGTCTCAAGCTTGGCCAAAATGGGTATATCGGGAAGCTTGCCATCAGTTGGTGGTGCTTCCCAGGGTTTTCCTGGGTTCTTCCTCTACCAGATATACTGGCTGCCATGTATAGCCTATCATGTGCTGAAAAATGGCATTAAAAACACAAACACACAAAAAAAACCCTCTCACACACTCATACACACATACAAACACATCTACTGCTATGTAACTATAGATATGTATTAGTGTTCACCCATATTTTTGAGTAATACAGACCACTAACAATAACAGTGATAATGAAGATGAAGTAGGGTATTGGATGTGATCAGTTCGGATGTGAAAGTGAAGCAAAAAAATTGCTATTATTTTTTTCTTTCTGTAATTGTAACTCCAATATTTTTAACTAATCTAAAAATAGCAAAACCCTCTACACCAGGGGTGACCAATACATCGATCGCGGTCGACTGGTTGATCGCAAAGTAGTTTCTGGTGGACCGAACCGTGTTGGTATGACTCGGTAAAAAGTAGATCCCATGTCACTAAAGTCTGACCACCTCTGACATATGTACATTTATTAATAGACTTTTGTAAAAAAGTATGTAAGAGTGTTTGATATATCCATAGCCACTTTATTTGATTATTAAAAGAAATTCAATATTTTGCAACATGTTTCAATGTCTCTGAAGGCGGGGGGCACGCTGGTAGACCGTGTTGGTATGACTTGGTAAAAAGTAGATCCCATGTCACTAAAGTCTGGCCATCCATGCTCTACACTATATTACGAAAATAAATCTTGGTATAAATTTAATAATTTCACCAAGAAAACAATTCCCAATGATTAATTTCCAGCAGCACATGATTCAAAAGGCCTTATAATGAATACATTTTTTTCGCCATATTCAGTAAACTTTAAGAATAATATAACTAATAAGAAACATTGGTTTTGATCAATATAAATTGAAAAGATATATGAACTTCTTCCTCTTGCACATTTATGCATTCACTGTAGTACACAAACAGAACATGTCACTCGTATATATGGAACGTTGATGCACATCATTTGATGTTTTCCCCTGTATATGACATCATCATTTTGCATTAAAAACACAGTAAACATGTCAAAAACAAAGCTGTTCCATGAAGTACCCTTATAGTAGATACATTCAGAAAAATATCATTAAAATCTGACGTAGGGCCGATATTAGTCAAAATTGAACCTAGTCCTTTGAAATCTGATAGATCTCCAGTTTTTATAGTGATTGGAATATAAATAAGTAACTTTTTACCAGAAATTCTAAATGTATAAGTGTTTTGTTCTTTGTGCATGTACCAATGTTATGGATCATTGTAGAACATGGTCTTCAAAAGTTGAAAGACTTACTGCAACAAAGAATAGAAGATGCAAAATGCTAGTATCCATCAAGAAGTAGCATATCTTGAATTCAAGACAAATTAAAACTAGTTTCAACTGAGACTCTAAGGTTTATTCTATATACCGTATATACTCACGTATAAGCCGATACCAACTGCAAACTGCTTGGACCCAGATTTGCTGTCACATAATGCGCTGGCAGATCTGGGTCTATGCAGTTTGTAAGGACTAATCAGTAGAACAAACAACATAGGCCTTGATCTGCCAGCGCATTATGCGGTGGCAGATCAGGGTCTATGTTGTTTGCATTTGGACCTGGCTTATACACGAGTATATTCGGTAAATGATTATTATTCCCTCACATCCCCCTGTGGTGTTGGAGATGTGGAATAGGACTGATACACCCTCCTGCATGTTGTAAGAGGAGACTAATGGAGGTAGTCTTTTTGACCTGGCATGCATCCTGTGATGATATTTATGCTGCAAAGGTCGTGGACTTTTTAAAAGAGTTCAATTTATATGAAAATTTTGTCTTTGTATTTTAAGGTACTTACCCTTTTTAGCCTTTATCTTTGTTTTGTATGCTTTTTTGGTGGTGCCTAAACTTACTCGGCACTGTGTTGCAAGGATTGTGCTGATGTGCCATTAAACTCTATCCTTGCATAGCCCCTTAAAAGTAAATAACAATAACCATATATTGAAAAACCTCAGAGTCTCAGTTAAAACTAAAATTAGAGCCTACTTGCAAGTAGGCAAAAAAAATCCCCAACTTTGGACAGCTATGATGTTGGATTGATTTGGTTTGAAAAATTAAAAATGTGGTTCTGAACGTTTTCCTATAGTTCTTTTATTGCTCCAATTTTTTGTCGCCTGTATTTTCCCACCTTTTCATTTTTCTTTTTTACCAATGCTTCGCAAACAGACTGAAGGTTGATAAAACATAACAGACGAGGAACAAGCAATGAATTCCTGTACATCATTTTATCTGTAAAATTCATGGAAGTTCTAGATGCAGTGCCCATAGTGTATTTGTGCATAGCTCAAGTTGACCACATCTACAAATTTTAATATCGGTAATACATAATCTTTTACTATTGCATAGCTTGCTCTTTTTCCGAATGGAAAAATACCCTTGAACGTATGATGAGAATTCATCCTCCCATAGAGTGACTCCATAAAGATCAGAAGCCCAACCCATCTCAATCTTGTCCATAGACACTAATCATTATTCTTTTCTTTGAGCCATCATTGTTCATACGTAATTCTATCATGCTTTGTAGAAACTTGCCTTCACTTAGAGCATACGTCATGATTTGTGCATTTTTCATTACATGCATCATATTTTTAGTGATATATTACCCTCAGTTATATTATTATTCTTGTTAGGAATAAGCTCTCTTGAGTTTTTGGCAATTCTTGGTTACGTGTTTCATAACCCTGTGTTTAGATTACCCACCCCTTCCCCATAGGGGTTTAGGGTATATTGTCATTGAGAATTATTTTACTCTGGCTTGGGTAGATATTGGGCTTTCACTATCTTTCTATCTTTGCTGATTTGATCTGCAGCCTCATCTTGATTCTTGTGTTTGATTTACAACAGTACGAATCATCAAATTAATATCTCATTAATCTGACCTTTTTATTCTCCGTAAAGGAGGTCACAGACCAGTCGTTATGATTCATTTGTGTGTTAGCGTTGAACACTTATTCATTCATATATATGATATTATTCCTTATTTTTATTATTTTATTTTTAGCATTTTTACTAAGCTGTTATTTTGCTAATTATTCATCTCCAGTACTCGTAAAAGTATGGTTGACATCATCTTTGATTAAAACTTCCATATTATTGGATGTTTTTATTATCTCTACTGGTCATTGACCAGAAGAGCTTATGGGATATTCTGTTGTCCATTGTCCATCTGTTGTCTGTCCATTGTCTGTCTGTTAGCACAAGTTTGTTATCGCTACTCTTCCTAAACTATTTGGAGGATTGCCTTGAAACTTTACACACATATTCAACCCATGGTCTAGTTGGTCGTAAATGAAACTGGTGCAGCTTGGACATCCAATATGAAAATCTTGTTATTGCTACTCCTCCTGAATGGATGGTCATATCAACATGGGGTTTTAACTAAAAGACTTCTTATGATATCTAGTTGGTCCTAAATTAAAATGGTGCTGATCTGACATCCAATATGGCCACCATGGCAGCCATCTTAAAAATCGTTATCACTACTCCTTCTGAATTGATGGTCATATCAACATGGAGTTTTCACTAAAAGACTTCTTATGATGTCTACTTGGACCTAAATGAAAATGGTGCCAATCTGAAGTCCAATATGGCTGTGATGGCAGCCATCTTGACAATCTTGTGAACGCTACTCCTCCTTAATGGATGGTCATATCAACATGGGATTTTCACTAAAAGACTTTTTATGATGTCTTGTTAGTTCTAAATGAAAATGGTGCTGATCTGATATCCAATATGGCTGCCATGGCAGCCCTCTTGAAAATCTTGTCATTACTATTCCTCCTAAATGGATGGTCGCATCAACATGGGTTTTCACTAAAACACTTCTTATGGTGTCTAGCTGGTCCTAAATAAAAATGGTGCTGATCTGACTTCCAGTATGGCTGCCATGGCAGCCATCTTAAAAATCATGTTATCACAACTCTACTTGAACAGAAAGTCATACTGACATGGAGTTTTCATCAGAAGACTTCTTATGATGTCCAGTTGGTCTTAAATGAAAATGGTGCCGATCTGATGTCCAATATGGCCACCACAGCAGCCATCTTGAAAATCTTGTTATTGCTACTCTTCCTGAGTATAAAGTCTTGAAAATATTGTTTTCTCTTCTCCTCTCCAAATAGATCGCTGTATCAACATGGGGTTTTCACCAATAGACTTCTTATGATACCTAATTGGTCCTAAAAGGAAATGGTGCCAGTCATACGTCCGATATGGCTGCCATGACGACTGTCTTAAAAATCTTCTCACTACTCCCCCTGAAGGGATGATTATTATGTTGGGTTTTTCACCAAGTCCTAAATGAAAATAGTGCCAGTCAGACATCCAATATGGCTGCCACAATGACTGTCTTAAAAATCTTGTTGTCACTACTCCGCCTGAATGGATGATCATTATGACATGGGTTTTCACCAAAATATTTCTAATGATGTATACTATGTCCTAAATGAAACTGGTGCCAAGCTGACATCAAATATGTGTACCACAGCAGCTGATTTGAAAATCTTGTTATCACTGAAGAATATCAGAGATGGTTTCAAGACTCAACAATTAAAAGGAAGAAATAGTCTTATCTTGAATTCCTGGAAATTCTTTTCACCAAGTAGAGTGTCAGTCCCTTTGAGGGACTGTTGTTACCTTTTATCCTATACTGTGCTTAGCATTGCTGTTCTTTTGTATTAAAACAATCAGGCGGTTGTTTTTAATTCTTTCATTGGAAGACAACGTGGAAGGTGATTTCGTGCTGCTTAATTAGCGTTGTAAAAAAAAAGTCTACACTTTTACATCATACTTTTACAAATAACTTACATAGAAGTTTTTTGTAGCTTTTTGTTTTCAGCTTTATCTTGCAGCAATGTCTTAAGCAATAATTGGGTAGGTGTGGTCACGAGAAAGCCCCTTCAGACATCCACCCCACCTGCCTAGCCTGTACTGACTGCAAAAGGACAGCAGGTTATGGTTGGACGAGGTTCAGGACCTCACCGAATGCAGATAAACTTACAAGGGAAGGAAGAAAGCGCCTTCATCTTCCTCAGAATTTTCGGGATTTTGCTTATCTGAGTCCCTCAGGACCAGAGAAGGATTATCAAAGTCTCTATGGAGATGCTTAGTGTTCTTGGGCCCCCTCCAAAGGGAGGTGGAGGGTGAGTTGCACCCTCCCATGAGGGTGGAGCAGCACCTTCTCCAATCCCATAGGGCAGAGAGCGAGTTGCACCCTCCTGCTAGGGAGGAGTAGCACCCTCTCATTTCTAGAGAGTGAGTCGTGCCCCTTTCCACGCTACTCCCCCACCCCCATGAGGGGGAGCAGCACCTTCTACTAGCCCACAGCCCTGTGTCAGCTGAGAGTGAGGTGCACCCTCCATGGGGGTGGAGCAGCACCCTTTCAGCCCCTGGGGCACATTGTTACATTGTTGGTAACAGGATGAAGTCACTCGGTAATAGGAGAGCTACAATTTAAATCTAACACATCTGAGGAAGGGTCTTTCTTCAGATCGGAGTCACCTGACTGGTCATTGACCAGTCACTGGGAATTGGTGTACAGGCACCAATCTAATGAAAGGGATCAGATCGACACCCCACACACACTTTCGTATAATCCCTCGAAATCCCTATGGGATGTGGGGTCTTCCACCACAGGGAAGTGATTGGCCTTTCCCCTGCTTGCAGCCATGGCCTTCAGGATCATGGCCCCTTGGTAGAAAGGTCAATGCTGCAGGCCATGGACCGACATCTTCCTTTTATGAAGTGGGGTCAAAAAGGAGGGAGGGGGCAGACCTTCTTCCCCCAATCATCCCATGAGTGTTGAGAGTCGCCCTCACCCTCATGCTGAGTCAACCACTAGGGACAGTCCCTTCACTTCATGAGCGGAGTTATGGGTCGAGGTCCCCTTTACCCCCAAGTCTCCTCCACAACAGAGACATGGGGTCACAGTTCTGCCTACCAAGAGCGAGAGTAGGATGCAGACATCTTGTCTGTCCTTGTTGATTCTAACAAATTTGAGGCAGAGCAAACCAATGGTGCACCTCCTCCCTTGGAGTCCCCCGCCTCCTCCCAACCATCTGTCAAGGCAGCAGAGGAGGAAGAGATCTGGTCTTTTGAAAAAGCAGTTAACGAGGTTTACCGTCTTTTTGCCATGATCTGTGTCCCAAGCCTTCAGGCTTCGAGAACACTAAAATTCTCTCCAGCTTGGAGAAACTCGCAGAGCTACCACTTGACCTGATGTCTTGTTGCTCCCTCACTTGACTACAACTAAGGAGCTTTCCCAAAGGTCTAGTAAGGGCCAGGAGTTAGCTTGGCAAGGTCTCTCCCTCCCTCTAAATTGAGACCTTCTGCTAGTTATAGAGTTCACACGCCTTCCTGTCCCCTTAAACCTCCCAGCTTGGACGCTAGAGCAGCACAAGTGGGTATTTCCTTGTGGACCTGGGCTTGCCTTCCCATTAAAACACTGGAAGCCTTAGAAGTAAAGGCTAGGTCATTAGTAACCATGCTGACCTTTTATCAGCAGCCTCTTTCAAACTGCTGAAGGAGGAATCATTGTTGGCAACTGCCCTTCATCGTTTGTTGGAAGCAGTGGCCAAGACATCTCGGTATGCCTTCTCCATGGCCATGGCATTACCAGCGGAGCCTCTACACCTCCACAGGGATGTTGCTTTATACATTTGCGAGGTCTTACTGGAGCGCAGTAAGATCATTCTGCGGACTGCTCCCCTAGAGGCAGAGACCTCTTTGGAGGGTTCATTCCCTCCAGGGTTTCTCAGGATTTTAGATAAGCAACACTGTTACCTCTCATCTACTCCTGGCCAATTGAAACTGTCCAGGAAGCAAAATTATCCTGACTGGCCTCAGGGGCCATCAGTGAAGTTCTTTAAAGCCATGCAGCCCCAGTCAAATCAACAACTCCTATTCAGAACTCCCCTTGGCATTTGGGTCCCAAAAGGGGGTGCCACAAAGGCCCAGAAAAGAAGTTTGTTGACCCTTCCCCCTTTCCAAGAGAAAAGGGGGTACAGCCCTAGGGATTTGCTCCCTCTCCTGCAGTGTGTCCCACTTCTGTTGGTTCCTGTGAGTGCTGACTAAACTTTTTTTCAAAGGTTTGATCAAGCATCAGGGATGATGGCAGGGTTTTGAGATCTCCTCTAATAGGATCCCCCATATGCTTCCACAAGTTGAATCTGGTGCAATTAAAGGAAGAAGTACACTCCCTTCTACAGAAGGATGTGGTAGAGAGGGTCTTCAACATCCAATTTCTGGCTTTCTGCTCCTGGATTTTCATGGTATCGAAAAAAGGATGAAAGTTTTGACTAATTATCAATCTTTCCCCTATAGGCAAGTTTCTACAGGAGGAACCTTCACTGTGGAGTCCACAGCCCCAGTCAGGAATGCCATAAGACATGGCAACTAAGTGGCTTCCATCGATCTTCAGGATGCATATCTTTCCTCCTCACAGGAAGTACCTCAGGTTTTGCCTGGATAGGGAAGTCTTCCAATTTTGCGCTCTGCCGTTTGGCACCCAAAGCTTTAACCAGGGTCATGGGAGTTGCAGCAGCTCACTTTAAGGTCACTGGGGATCCCAGTCCTCCAATATTTAGACAATTGGTTGATCCACAATGGCCAGCTAGAGTACCTCAGACTAGATCTGTCTCACTGTTGATCCATAGTGACCAGGCTGGGTCTTTTACCCAATCTGGAGAAATTGAAGCTTACTCCTTCTCAAGATCTTGTCTATGTGGGGATGCATTTCCTCACAAACAGGATTAGTCTGTGTACCGAATGACAGAGTGGAGAAGATTCTGACCCTGTTTGTGATGCTGAGAGCCGAGACCATAGTGTTGGCTCATCTATTTCTTTCTCCTCTGGGGACCTTGAACTCCGCAGTGGACCTGGTTCCGTTAGCCAGATTGCACTTGTGCCCTCTCCAGTTTATCCTTCTGGCAAACTGGAAACCGCACAGGGACTCTCTGAATGCTAAGATTTCTCTAGGTCTACATTTCCACCATCATTTGAGTTGATAGACAAATCAGGACCAGTTTCTGGCTCGAGTCCCCATGCACACCCCCGAACCACACTCCTATCTGTTCACAGAAGTGCCAGATTCCAGGTGGGATGCTGATCTAGAACCAGAAGGAATGATTCTTCAGGGTTCATGGTCCTGGAAGGAATCTACCCGCCACATCAACAATCTGGAGATGAGGGCTGTGTTGTGAGCCCATCAGGGGTGCATTGACAAAATAAGGGGTCACTGTGTGATGGTCTCCTCCAACAACACGTTGGTGGTAGTGTACCTCAGGCAGCAAGGAGGCACACATGCCCCTTCTCTCTGCTTGGAGATTTGGAACCTCCTTCACTAGGCAACCTCGGAAGGGATTATCCTCTCAGTTTGCCACATTCATGGCAAAAAGAATATTTTGGCAGAGTCTGTCCCAGAGGGGAAATATAGTCCTCACAGGATAGTCTCTGCACCAATCCATAGAAGATTCCCTGTTCAGACTTTGGGAGAGACCCTTAGTGGACTTGTTTGCAACAAGGCAAAACAACAAACTCACCTTTTAGGTTTCCCCAGTCCCCAACCAGAGTGCCTGGGCAGTGGATGCTTTCAGCATGTATTTGGATATCTGTTCACTTACGCCTTCCCACCCTTCAGGATGATCCCACAAGTACTTCAGAAAGTAAGGAACTCCACTGCTCAGCTCATTTTGATAGCCCCTCTGTGGCCCAACAATTGAGGTTCAACAATCTTCTCATCCTTACCCCAAAGGAGAGACCTTCTGTTGCAGCACAGGGGCCGTCTCCTACAAAACAGCCCACAGATTCTCCATCTTCATGCTTGGCTTATCTCAAATGATCTCTCTGCTCTCTTTTTTGAACAATGTTGCCAAGTGTATTGTTCAGTCCAGGAAACGATCTGGATGCCAAGTGGAGAATCTTTTGCGATTGGTGCAGTAGGAAACGTGTTAATCCTAGCTGTCCCTCTACATGCATAATGGTTTATTTTCTTCTCATCCTTTTTGAAGCGAAACATTGCTCCATTTATACTATCCAGGGCTATAGGGCAGCCCTTTCCAACACACTCAAATTTTTGAAGGGCCCAGCCATTGGTGCAGACTTTCACATAGCAGATCTTATAAGGTATTTTGAGCTGCAAAGACTGGTGTATCACTCGCTAATGCCTAGATGGAATCTCTCATGTGTCTTGTGGTCTCTAACTAAAACACCCTATGAACCCTTGAGTAAAGCTTCTTTTGAGAACCTTAACCTCAAGACAGTTTTCTTGCTTTCCTTAGCATCCATGAGACGAAGGAGTGAGCTTCATGCCATATCCATAGAACCAGGCTGTCTAAAATTCAATGCAAGTTATGAGCTGGTTTCTCTCCTTTGCCAACCAGGGTTCCTAGCACAAAACCAGCTTCAATCAGTTGCTCCACTCCCGATTGAGATCCCAAGTCTCAGTTTTATCTGTGCCGGGGATGATCAAGATAGACTTTTATGTCCAGAGCTTTACTTTTTTTTGGCAGCTTCTAAAGGGAGTTGGAAGGGTAGGAAGCATCTTTTCCTGCACCTTAAGGGCTCAGCTGATATTTTAGTTTCCACCATTTTAAGGTGGATTACCTTAACTATAAAGAGAGCTTATCAGTCCCTTACAGAGAGCGACCTTTCATTCATAAAGATTAAAGCACATGAGGTTCGAGCCATTGCTACCTCATGGGTCTATCTCTCATTTGTCTCTGGAGGATGTGATGGAAGCCGCATTTTGGCGATCTCATACAACCTTCTCCTTTAACCTTTGCTCGGTGGCTCACCAGAACAAAGGCATATTTTGTTTGGGGCTATAGTTATAGCTTTAAAAAGTGGCCCATGCAGATACGGTCCGACAGTAGTACACACTTCTACAGCGAGGGTGAGTATTCCTTTTTTGTTTTCTTCACCAGCTGTATCATAATCAGTCTCCCACCAAACTGGCAAATTCAGCTACACAATAGCAACAGGTTATGTATTACATGTACTGATATTAAATTGTAGTATGGGTAAAACTAATTTTAATGATGCAGTACTTACCTGTTGTCAGATTCCCTCTTCTTGCCTCTCACTTATATCCCATCAGTTCAGGCTATGTCCTCAAAAAGAATGATGATTAGTGTGCAATGGCAAGATTGCTATGGGTTGGACATCTGATCTTTATGGAGTCACTCTGCGGGAGGATGAATTCTCATCACATGTTTGAGGATATTTTTCTGTCCAGAAAAGAGTAAGCTACACAGTAGCAACAGGTAAGTATTACATCATTAAAATTAGTTTTACCCCCCCCCCTCCCCCTCCCCCACTCCAACTACATTTTTTTTCATTGTGCAGATATTTCCTCAAGGTTGCAGATATATAGATGGATAATCCAAGAGTACAGATTTTTTCATGATTGAAATTACAATATTAAACTTACTGTTTCTTTTTAAAATTCTGCATTAAAGTTTACATTTTTTCCTCCAAATGTTTCTAGTAACTGGAAATAGTGCAAGTTAAGGTATAAATTACCATTACAATTGTAGGTACCTTGCTTTTTTTGTATTTCTGCTGATTTCCATATATTGATTTTCCACAAATGTGGGTTGTATTCCTAAAATGCCAACAATTTGTCATGTTCTGTTGTATCTCTGTGGTCAGCCAAATAACTTTATTATAACATTCATCTGAGGGATTTTTTTCAAACATGAACAAGGTACCCAAAGAATGCTACAGCAGAACTAGGTCTTTAAGTCTCCTTCAGTTCCTCCCTTCAAAAATTGTTTTCATACATTCACTGAATCAGATATTTTATGGTGATGCTTCATTTAGTTGAGTTAAAAATTCACCAGTTTTGCTTTTGACAATCATCATATTTCAAACCTTAGTTTGATCACAAACTTAACTGCTTCAAATGTTAAAATACTTGTTTATTTAATGCTCTTATAGTTCCAACTTTTATTTGCAGATAATGAAATAAAAGTATCTACACTGTTCATTGAAACATTTCAAATAGTAAATTGAAAAAGTCCAATTTGTCACTGCCATAAGTACACATTGAAGGCTTTCCATAAAGGAAACCAAAGAAAATGTTCTCAATCAGTGAGAATCAATACTGAAAATTAAGCAAAGACTGATGCTACTAAATAAGCTTCCAAGTCCATTATTTGTGCCACTATTTCATTGTACACAAACAAGTCCTATCAATTACTTCTGTGCTGTTTACTGTTTACCCATGTAATGAAGTTACATAAATATATACAGCAATCCCTGACTATAAGGCCCTTCATTATAACGCATTCCCTGTTCTCTCTCTCTCTCTCTCTCTCTCTCTCTCTCTCTCTCTCTCTCTCTCTCTCTCTCTATATATATATATATATATATATATATATAAAATGTACTTTATTATAGGGTGGTTTCACTATAAGGCAGTATTCTCTGGTTCCTATGGACAACATTATAATGAGGGAGAGTGCTGTATCATGTACTTCATTACAAGGTGGTCTCACTATAAGGCAGTATACTCTGTGGCTCCCGTGACAGCATCATAACCAGGGAGTACTGTATAATCATGTATACTATCAGTTTTGTATTTGACCATCAAATGTTTCTATTCCATTTTTGGTGAAACCGTTTATTTTCTGTGGTTTGAGAATAGCAGTATATAGTTGTTATTAGTATTTTCCCGCATTAATTGGAGCAGTACCCTATTGAACCAGAGGTTCTTCTCAAGTTAATTTTGCAATGTGTCCATACATCATATTGCATGTGTATTCATTTGAATATTTGGTCTAAATATTTGTTTTTTGCTTTCAGAGTTGACAATCCAAAAACTGCAACAGATTATTGTGAAGATGGAAAATCTACAAAGTTTGGTAATTAAATCAATCTTACTTTATTTTTATTTCACAGAAAAATCTTCACTCAGGAAATGTGATGTCAGGTCTAGCAACATTTTGTATATATTGTGAAGCTGGCTTGGTATTTTTTATGAGCTTATTTCATATGGTAAACAATGAATACCCAATTCATTTTTCTTTTTTGGAGAAAAATGCAAGACACAGCAATGCTGACGTTGTATTGGCAGCGACTGCATCAACTAAATGTCAAAGTTTTCTGCAAGCTCAAAAGCTCACTTGCTGTAACCAACAGAAGACAAAAAAGGCGAGACATTGTGTTTCAGAGAACTTTGTTTATTTTCCATTTTATATTTTTCCGAATTGATCCAAGAAAGAGAATTCACCATACTGTAGAATAGGCTTGATGCACCCTATTGCATGTCATAAGAGTTGACTAAAGAAGGCAGCCTGTTTGCTGAAGGACTTGTCCCATGATGAAAATGAGAAAGTCTTGTACTTTTCAAAAGTGTGCAGTTTTAATAGAAAAATATTTATCTTGTATTTTAAAGATTTTGCTCTTTTGGCCCTAATCTTTGTTTTGTATGCCTTTTTGGAGGAGTTTTGCAATGTCTTTACCTTTTATCTCTTGCCTCATGGTGCATATTTACCTTTGGTTGGAGGGGCTTGTCTTCCGGAAGATTTTGGCAAGTTTTTGCCTTTACCATTTTTGCTACCTACCATTAGTTTTACTCAGCACTGTATAGCCAGGATCATGCTGAAGTATCATACATACATACAGTAAAGATTGTTTATTGCATTATTGGATACAATGTTTCCTCTGTTAGAACATTGGAGTTTAATTTACCCAGCCGAATTCCTATATAGTCTAAAGGCTTCGTTATAACAATCCTTTCTTACAGAGTTTGATTGGTTATAGCATTTGATTTGTGTGGTCTCTCGGAGAAAATAACCTCAATTATAATGTATTTATCACCAGAAGCCGAAGCCAGGTAAACAGTGGTGGTCGTTTACCGGTAAATAACAAATGTGTAACAAAGGCAGCAGGTAACAAAGGCATGATGATCACACCTCATTTGTTATTGCTAATATAATAAAAGTGTAACAAAGGTGCAAGGTAAGAAAAATGAACTGATCACACCTCATTCATAATCTGTAATTTACAATCATGGGTTGCTGGTTCAGTACAATTAAAGCATGGCAAGAAATGCTTTGTTTTGTACTTTTTTGACCAGATAATTTATAAATATCCTTTCGCTATCATTCTATACCTGAATAATTGAGTACATCTTGAAGCAAATCTCTGTCATATTCCAAGGAGTCATCTTCATTTTGAAATCAATGTACCAATGTGCTCTAATCCTAATATACCTTCCAAGCCATGACAAAAATATTGAGTGTGAGATAAACATAATGCTGCAATCAGAATGCTCTTAATCGTTCATGTTGGGATGTTTCCATGGGCTCTATTGCAAACTATTTTGTTAAGGCATGGTTTAGTGAGCAAACAGATGTAATTACCAGTAATAACAATTATGATAAATAGTACCCTTTGCTACTGTGTGTGATGTACTATGCCTACTTGGGTCTGGTAGCGAGGATGTTGATTTTTTGGATAATGCTAACTCCGATGGTGACATTATCACATCTACAATACCAACAATTGAAAATATTGTTTGTGAAGTTGGTGATTGCCAGCAAGCAACAGATTTTTCTGATACTGGATTTGATGAGTATGGTGATGACTTAGTACTAGCTGTTGTACCTGGAGCCAGCAAGGTTCTAGATAGCATAGTGTATGTTAGCCTGTACCTACAAACAAAAAGTCTCAGAATAATAAAAAAAAGATGAATATTGACAATTTTTTTCTGGCTGGTACATATATATTGACACTTTCAGCACATGATAAAATTTGTTACTACATCTATGTCCAATGTCATTGTGATGTACATCAGTATGCATACAAACCTAAACATTTTGAAAAATAAACTATAACTTTGGATACTATAATAAAAGTCCCAGTCCTCTGTGCAACATTATAAACAGTCTTTACTGTACATACATACATACATACATACATACATACATACATACATACATACATACATACATACATACATACATACATACATACATACATACATACATACATACATACCAGGCTTCCTTAAATCCCTCTATTTGTCGGAAATATCCGGCAGTTCAAAGGTTTTTAAACTAGCATATGCTCTGAGCAACCGGACATTGGTCATAGGATATTCCAAAATATCATTATATCAAATTGTTTTTGATTTGTTTATCCATGAGACTGTCAAATAAACACCTTAAGGAAGTAAAATTTAGAGGTCAGTGTGTGGTTTACAGATAATTTCTCTGTCAGATAATTAATAAAGGTGTCGCCGACTAAACTTAATTCAGAAGTCACTAGGGCTAGTTTACACATTGTTTTTTTTTCCATCGGACAATCAGTAGAGGTGTCACCAATTAAGCTTGTTACAGCTCAACTGCCTGAAGGCTATACTGCTCACATTTAGCTGGTTAAATGGGGGTAGAGAAGGGCAACATATTCCTTTAGTGAACATTAGTGCGGTAAATTTCAAAGATCGTTTTCTCTGCAAAGATGTTTATTATTCTAAATGGGGTTTTTTGTTGATTTTTTGCTATGCTTATATATGCCTAGATGAGATAATCATAAGTTTCAGTCCTAGTTTTACTGCTTGAGAGAGCAGTACTCAACATGCCAAAGCATAAGCATAATAATAATGAAAACTGTAACCCTTAGCCGGTGTTTGCAGACAAGAGATTTGCCATACATTACCATGAAGCAACATTTTGGTGGATTTTTGACATCACAGGAAGCTGAGCACCTCTAACATATACCCCATTTTGGGTCCTTCTACATTGAGTTTCTTACAGCCTCATGTGATAGCAGGTGCTTCAAAGAGATAGAACTGAAGTGTTTGTAATGTGACAGTGACTTGCCAACCAAAACAACACAGTGTGTATGGATTATTCATGCAAATGTACATGATAGATTCCTGGACTGCAAGACTTTTAATACATTCACTGTATTTGAACCTACCATAAAACATTTCCTGAAAATGTTTGTGACATGCCACAGTTTGGTAATGCTCACATGGACACTTTGATCACTCGTTACAGTCAACCAACAGAGAGCAATGATGTGGTCATCAGTGCCAACGAAGTGAAGGAGGAGTGGGGGATCTCAAGTACATTGTGTACAATAATTAAGGAGGACTGTCACTAACTGAATTGCTGATAGAACTATTGATTTGTTTGATAGAAATTTCACAGGTACTTCCAGTGTCAAGCATGGAGTAAGAGTGCAGATTTTCATGCCAAAATTTGATCAAAAAAAAGCTGTGCAGGCTGAGTGTTGACACTCTCAATGAACTTATGAGATTAAATCCTGTCGGTGTTGATATACGGTAAAAGACTTTGATCCGATGCCAGCTATCAGGAAGTGGAAAGGAAATTAAACAGACATTTGTATCAACAAAACAAAGAGAATGTTTTTGCCAAGTGGATTAACTTTAAATGAGTGGATTTACCATAATGCAGATGTGGCAACATCATGATCTGCGATAAGAATATTGTGTAAATACGTTTTGATAAAAAAAAAAAGAAAAAATCTTGTGGGGGAATCAGTAATAAAACATAGGGATACAATTATGGTTTGCTGCTACCACCTGATGAAACCTATGGAGGGGTTGAAACACTTTTTTTTCACAATGAATAATATATATATTGCAAACAGCAGATTGGGGCCCCGGGTGGCCGAGTGGTCTAAGGCGCTCGCCTTTACCGATCACTGCCATCTCACCTCTGTCCTTGTGGGTTCGAGTCTTGGGCTCAGCCAATGTGGTTATGTGAGAAAGCTTGCCAGTAGCTTCCCATGGGTCAGTGGTTCTTCCCGGGTCTTTCTCGGGTTCTTCCTCCACCAGATATACTGGCCGCCATGTATAGCCTATCATGTGCTGAAAATTGGCGTTAAACCCATAAAACCAAACAGCAGATTCATATGTGTCTCTAAGTCCATCAAAATGTCCGGTTGCACATGGGAAAAATTAAAGGATCCCTAATACATACATAGATGCAGCTTATTTTATATATATATATATATATACATATTCCGTAGTCATATAATGTGAATGCATAATGTATCAGACATCTGGGTCCCTGGGTGGCCAAGTGATCTAAGGCACTCACTTTTACAGATCACTGACATCTCACCTCTGTCCACATGGGTTGGAGTCTAGGCTTGGCCAACATGGGTATGTAAGAAAGCTTTCCAGTAGCTTCCTGTGGGTCGGTGGTTCTTCCGAGGGTTTTCCTGGGTTCTTCCTCCACCAAATGTACTGGCCGCCATGTATAGCCTGTCATGTGCTGAAAAGTGACATTAAACCCACAAAACCAAATCATATCAGGCATCTGAATGCACTTCAGAGTCATTTCAATTCAATAATTTTTTTTATTGGAATAAAAAATTTTTGTCATCAGATAACTAGGTTGGCACTAGAATTTTCCAAGTTTACCTTAATAAAACAAACATTTGATTATTGGGTATACCAGAAAAGATCTGCACTATTATTAAATTTTAGTCTTCATCCATTACCCATTTGTGTTTTTGTTGGAAATTATCCACTTTCAAAAAAGTTAATTTCTTCTGAAGCTAATAAACATATGATTTAATGCCAGATTGAGAATTCCTGTTTGTTGAATTATGTAGAAATAGAGTGTCTGTTAGCATTTATCTACAACCTAAAAAAATATGTTACCAGTACACTAGCATTCAGCAGTAACTAAAAGGTGAAAATTGGTATTCATCAGGACAACCTCGAATCTATCATTAGCTAAATTTGTTGTTTTTATCGAGATAAATTACTATCCGAATATTTTAATATCATTTGCCGATTTTGTTGTTTTTATTGAGATAAATTACTATCAGAAAATTTGAATAGCATTTGCCAAATTTGTTGCTTTTATCGAGATAAATTACTATCAGAAAATTTGAATAGCATTTGGCAATTTTGTTGTTTTTATCGAGATAAATTACTATCAGAAAATTTGAACAGCATTTGCCAAATATGTTGTTTTTATCGAGATAAATTACTATCAGAAAATTTTAATAGCATTTGCCGATTTTGGTGATTGTTAGTGCCATCATAGGATAAAGAGATTGTTTCATTTTCACTCATTTCTAATGAAAGCTGATTGACAGAGATGATGTCACTTATGAAAAATGACTACCATACTCTATATATTGGGATAATCTTTTCACATTCCTATATGTGTATGATCGTGTTTTCCAGTGTAGAACACCCATTTAGGATATTGCTATCTTTCATCACATGAAGGGGCCCCAGGTGGTCAAGTGGTCTTAGGCGCTCGCCTTTACAGATCATTGAAATCTCACCTCTGTTCATGTGGGTTCAAGTTTCGGCTCAGCCAATGCGGGTATGTGAGAAAGCTTGCCAGTAGCTTCCCATAGGTCAATGGTTCTTCCCCAGATCTTCCCTGGTTCTTCCTCCACCAAACATACTGGCCACCATATATAACCTATAATGTGCTGAAAAATGGCGTTAAACCCACAAACCACAAATTCATCATATAACTGCTGTCTTTCATGACATGACTTTCTACTGTGAGAGCAAGTCTCGAGCCAGATGCAGATATCTGACTCTTGGGTGGAGTTTTCCTATCCAACACGATGCATAATAAAGGATTAATTTTCTTACATTCCTGGCCACAAAGCGTAGGTTATAAACAAAATGGCACCCATTTGGTACAGATAAAGCATAAAAAGTACAAAATATACATTAAAAATGTTTCTATATTTAGAGATAGCGTAAAAGGTTTGATTTAGACAGAAAAACATGGAAATAAGGCTGTAATATTTACCAGAATTTCCAAACGTGTAGTACACGGTTTACAATAACCAAAATGATGCTATTTAGTCGAAACGATTAGAAACAAAAACTTTGCACCTAGCTACCTATTAGACTTAAGTAAAGCTGACAGCTATTATGTGCATGCTGTATCTTGCTCAACTTTCGATTGTTTCATTTGCTGTACATCTTTTACCTCTTATTATGGCATGATTCATTTTGTAAGACATGTCTGTTGAATATATCAGATAATTTCAGTAAAACATCCCTAGGATTGTCATGATATTGTTTCCTACTGATACATATATGTACATGATGAAAATATCAATAATGGAACTGGACCACTGCCTGGACTTGTGCATGATATGCTTTGGTATAAAGAAATTTGTATCAGCGTTATCAGTAAATCAACATGATGTATAATGTTATGTAATGTGCCCATAACCAGTTGTCATCAACTTCTGCTTTTTCCTAGCGATACCACACTCAGTGTGAAAATCACAGTTACATACTTTAACAAAGGAATTGACAGCAAAATTCTATTAAACAATCTTCTCATGCACAGATGTTGAAATATATAATTTAATTGGAATGGGTAGTTCCTGCATCAATTTCAGCAACATCCATGTTCGTTTACACATTTACCAGTTTTGTAAACATTTACAGGCAGTAAAGTCAACTGAACTAAACCGTTTACACGTGTAAACATTGCATCCTTACTTGGAAATGAGGTTAAAAAGCATATAGTCAAGATAACTACTGAAATTAAAGTGATAGAATAATAGCAGACAATCGTGTTGTCATGTACAAGTCAAAGCGGTGATGTGCAAATCAAAATGCTATTTTGACATCAATGTGATGTAAGATGACAGTCATGTGATGAAAGATAGAGACATCCTCAAAGGGTGTGTTGACAGAATATGAAGTCGCTGCATAGTGGTCATAGCGTACCTCATGCGACAAGGCAGCAAGGCACCTCCTTCACTGGGCAACTTCGGAAAGGATTACTCTCCGTGTTCATCACATTCCTGGCAAGAAGAATATTCTGGCAGACAGTCTGACCAGGAAAGGCAAGGTAGTCATCACAGTATAGTCGCTGCACCAATCAGTAGCAGAGTCCCTGTTCAGACTGTGGGAGCGATTCTTGGTGAACTTGTTTGCGATGAAACTGAACAACAAGCTTCCCTTTTACGTCTCCCCAGTTCCAGATCAGAGAGCCTGGGCAGTGGATGCTTTCACCCTGAAGTGGAATTGCCTGTTCACTTACACCTTTCCACCGTTCAGGATGATTCTGCAAGTGCTCCAAAAGTCAGGACCTCCACTGCTCAGCTCATCTTGACAGCCCCTTTGTGGCCCCAATGATTGTGGTTCAGTGATCTTCTTGACCTGCTGTTAGACCACCCCAGGACATTGCCTTAGAGGAGGGACCTTCTGTCTCAGCACAGGGGCTCCCTACTGTACAACAGTCCACAGATTCTCCACCTTTACGCTTGGCATATCTCAAGTGACCTATCTGCCAGGACAAGTTTTTGAGAAAAGTTGCACTCCACATCAAAGGTCTACGATGCAAAGTGGAGAATCTTTTGCAATTGGTGCAGTAGGAAACATATTAATCCATAGCTGTCCCTCTTTGAGTGCAGTGGCTGATTTTCTTCTTTTCCTTTTTTGAATAGAAACAATGCTCTGTTTCTACTATAAAGAGCTATCGAGCAGCCCTGTCAAACACTCAGGTTTTCACATTGCCAACCTTATAAGGTATTTTGAGCTGCAGATACCGGTGTCTTGCTCACTTATGCCAAAATGGAACCTCTCATTTGTCTTCTGGTCATTAACTGAAACCCCCTATGAGCCTTTGGGTGAAGCTTCCTTTAAGAATCTTACCTTCAAGACCGTTTTCATGCTGTCCATAGTGTCCACGAGACAACGGGGGGAGCTCATTCCCTATTAATTGAGCAAGGTTGTCTAAGGTTCAATGGCAGTTATGAGTCAGTATCTCTCCTTTGCCAGCCAGATCCACTTCCTATAGAGTTCCCCAGTCTCAGTCATATCTGTGCTGGGGATGATCAAGATTGACTTTTAAGCCCAGTTAGGGCTTTAAGATTCTTTTTGACCACTTCTAAAAGGAAAAGAAATGGTGGGAAATGTCTTTCCTCCCCTTAAAAGGCTCTCCTGAGATTTTTTTCCACTATTTCTAGGTGGATTGTCTAAACTGCCAAAAGAGCTAGCTTATCAGTCCCTGACCAACAGGGATATTTCATTCATGAGGATGAGGTCTGAGCCATTGCTACCTCATGGGTCTATCTAACTCATTCACCATTGGAGGTTGTTATGAAGGCTGTGTTTTTGCAATCACACACGACCTTCTCCTTCTATCTATGTTCCTTGGTGCACCAGAGCAAAGGCATATATTCTCTAAGGCCCGTAGTTGCAGCACAAAAAGCAGCTGAAATGGATTCTAATTTACAGTAGGGACATTCCTACAGTAAGCGTGAGTATATTCTTGTTTATACCAGTTCTTGAGGTCATCAGCCACCCACCGCACTGGCGAATTCAGTGATGCAATACCAACATGTCGTGTAGTTTTTTTTTAGGACTATGGTGCATATGCCAGTGAATTGGGCTGAAGACTGAGTCTGTGTTATGTTCTGGATTCTTTCCAGAATTATCTATGGAGGTTCATCCATGGGAGGATGAAATCTTATTATATGGACATGGGTAATTCTGTCCCAGTATAACTAAGCTATGCAATACTGACAGGTAACTATTGCATCATTAAATTAGTCCCCCTGCCCAAAAAAGCTACAATTGTGTCTATGATAGGCAGGTATCCATTTATATTAAAGATACTGATATAGTGCTCACCTTGGTGGATATTTTCTGTTATGTTTGTCCCCATACTTTTCCTTCTGTCTGTCTTCATCTAAATGGCTTGGTAATAAGATGTTCATATGGTAACCATCTACAAGAGAGGTATAGTTTTTGGCTCTTTCTGTGTCGGTCCCACGGAGGGGTTCAAGGTAAAATACAGTGAAACATTTATATAAAAGGTGTTGAAAGTACCACAAAATAATGTCCTATAAGGACAGGTGCCCATTAGAGAAAGGTCGTATATTTAGGTAAACTTATGACAAGAGTTCTAAAAATGTTGTCTTATATGGACAGGTGCCCTTTAGAGAAAGGTCATATATTTAGGTAAACTTACGACAAGGGTTATATAAATGTTGTTCTATATGGACAGGTGCCCATTAGAGTAAGGTCCTATATTAAGGTAAATTTATGAAGAGTTCTATCATTGTTGTTCTGTATGGAGAGGTGCTATATTTAGGGAAATATATGACTTCTGTATATGTTCTATTGGAACAAGTTCCCTTTAAAGAAAGGTCCCATATTTAGGGAAATTATTCTGTTGTTGGTTTAACACCATTTTTGAGCACACGATAGGCTATACATGGTGGAGGAAGAACCCAGGAAAACCCCAGGAAGAACCACCGATAGACGGGAAGCTACTGGCTTTCTAACATACCCACATTGGCTGAGCCCAAGACTCGAACCCACGCAGACAGATGTGAGATGTCAGTGATCTGTAAAGGCGAGCGCCTTATACCATTCGGGCAACTGGGGCCCCCGACAAGTGTTCTGTAAATGTTGTCCTTGATAAGCAGGTGTCCTTTATATAGAGGTGTCTGCTAAGACAATTTTTACTTTATATGAAAATTACTATTACAGTGGCATGTAAAAAATATTTGTAACCAGATTTAATACGTGTAGTATTAGCACAAGGATACATAATATGGATAAAACAATGGATTTCTTGTTCTGACCATAGGATAATGGTTGGGGGGGGGGGGGGCAAATATGTATATTAGAATGAGTGGGCATTTGCCATGACAAGCCATGGTATTAGTTTCAGTTTGACCTTTAAGACAGGTTTAGGTGTGTATATTCTATTCACAGTGTGATGAACTCTGCAGCACTGGAAGAGAATCACTGATAGTAACATTCCACACCGCCACACATCAAGTCAAGTGTGTTGGCTCTTACCTAGGTATGGCTTTCGTACAGCAGAGAGGGGATGTCATTTTGCAGTTTACCAGCTTCTGTCAAGGTTTGTATAGACTTATTTCTTTTATCTTTTTTTAAATACTTTTTTATTATACATATGTTTTGAGAAGTGCTGGTAGGCACTTTGTAGGATTCACTTTAGTCTTCAGCCTGTCCATGTATATTTGAATCTCTCCATCAGTATGCATCCTCAATGTCAAGGCTGAAACTCTTTATCTCAGTATATCATTGAGAGCAAACTTGCATTGTGGGTGAATCTTTTGATGAATGTGTGTCATACACTAAAACTGTAACTGTGACCAACTTTTTAAAACAACTTATTTTCATCTGATGCCTAAGCACAGATAAGTTGCAAAAGCTTAATTTAAAAAAAGTTCTTTGTATGGCTTGATAGTCTATATGAAAAATAAAACACAGTATGGCATATTCAGGGCTACACAAGATGTGTAAGCCATAAAAATGTTGTCCTTTTGAAACAGATGTCATTTATATGGAGTGTCCACTTTTATTTCAGAGATAAATAAATATGCAACTAAATCACTCTGTTTAAGAATAATTCAGGCACCAAGTTCTCAATAAGCAAATGTAGTATTACTGTGAAGATTTTTTTTAAAAATTATGCATTGTTTAAGTTTTTGGGACTACTTTATACATTGTATCAATACATAGAAACACTTTCTTGACACACTGTTCCAGGCCTGTGTTGAGTGAATTGTCGATTTGATAACAATTTAAAGTGATTGTTTTGTGACTGATTTGCTATCCAGTTTGTTTATTTTGTTTTGGTTGATCTCGGACTGCAAAGCATATTTTCTGGTTGTGTCTGTCATGTAAATGTGATTGTAGTTCACCTGGCCATAGGGATAAAAAATTAAGTTAATGGCATGGTCTGTGGTCTATTGTCAGTTCACAAGTTCTCAAAAATTGCTTAACAGAATTTTAACAAATTTGATAGAAAACATCTTGGCATGAAGGTCTGTCATATTTATTCCACTGATGCCAATCCACCATCAAATATGGTCACCATTACTAAAATAGAGAAAAACTTTTATAGGACTTATTCTCAAAAACCTCTGAACAGAATTACACCATATCTGATAAAAGCATCTTGACATGAAGGTCTTTCAAATTTGTTCAGATGATGTCAATCCAGCATCAAATTTGGTTGTCATTACTAAAAATAGACAACTTTAAATGATTTTGCAGCAACTGTTCAGCATAAATTGACCAAATTTTGACAGAAAGCAGGTTTCAGGTTTATACAAATGGTGCCAATTTGCTATCAAATATGGTCACTGCTACTAAAAATTGAAAATCCTTTAAACAAGTTTTCAAAAACTACTGTTATCAAATATGGCTGCTGTTACTGCAAATAAAAATCTATAACAACTTTTTCTTAAACACCACTTAACAGACTTTAATCAAATTTGACAGAAAGTGTCCTAGCTTGAACACCTTTCAGATTTATGTAAATTTTGCTGTTCCACCATCAAATATGGCTACCGTTAGTAAAAGCAGAAAAACATTCACACGACTTTATCTAAAACAATCCGCTGAACATAATTTTACAAACTTTAACACAGAGTGTCCTGGTTTTTCAGTATTGGACAATGATGCTGATGTGCCACAAATATGGATGAAGATAATAAACTTGAGAAACCTTGAAACAATTGTTTTCATAACATATGCAGTCAACAGCATACAAGTTATGAATGAGGGCCAACTGCCCTGGTACTGGGAGAGATCCAGGGGGCAATGCTGCTTGTATAAATGAAATCTCCCTTTATGCAGACTAATTGATCCAGTATGAATGGTCATGAAAAGAAGATAAATCACACCAAATTTAATGGACAATGTATCAACTATATGCTCCAAGCTTTTCTTTCCCTTCTACAGTTTAAATACATGTGTGAATTTGCATTCATAAGCTTACATATGTCATCTACCCAGGTGAGGATTATCAGGCCCACTGCACACTCTTGTTTTGTATAGATATTGTAGATGAACATATAGAAGTTGTTTATATCTTGTCCTATCAAGGATGATGTGAAAGCACTAGGAAGAATAAAGCATGGATATACATGTAGTACTGATTTCCTATTGAATGAAAATATTTGTCTATACATGGACAGACATATGGATTCGTTCACTTCTATCATAGATATATGCAAGAATACATCCCCTCAGGCATAAATTTGTCATTTTAAGAGTTTGTCTATTTTGAAAGCAGCAATATTTTAAAAATATATTGGAGTTTATTTAACACAACTATTTTACAGCATCAGTTTTTTAGCTCTAAAGGTCATAGACCAGAAGAGCTTATGGGATGATCTGTTGTCTGTCGTCCATCCATCCGTTACCACAAGTTTGTTATCACTACTCTTCCTAAACTACTTGAAGGATTGCCTTGAAACTTTACACACACATTCATCCTATGGTCTAGTTGGTCCTAAATGAAAATGGTGCTGCTCGGATATCCAATATGGCCACCACAGCAGCCGTCATAAAAATCTTGTTATCAAAACTCGACTTGAACAGAAATTCATATTGCCATGGGGTTTTCACCAAAAGACTTTTTATGATATCCAGTTGGTCTTAAATGAAAATGGTGCCGATCTGATGTCCAATATGGCCACCACAGCAGCCATCTTGAAAATCTTGTTATTGTTACTCCTCCTGAATGGAAGTCATATATTGTTATCTGTACTCCTCTCCAAATGGATGGCTATATCAACATGGGGTTTTCACCAATAGATGTCTTATGATACCTAGTTGGTCCTAAATGAAAATGGTGCCAGTCAAGTATCCAATTTGATGCCATGATGACTGTCTTAAAAATCTTGTTGTCACTACTCCCCCTGAATGGATGATCACTATAACAGGTTTTTCACAAGTCCTAAATGAAAATGGTGCCAGTTGTACATCCAATATGGCTGCCGTGACAACTTTATTAAAAATCTTGTTGTCACTACTCCCCTGAATGGATGATCATTATGACCTGGGGTTTTCACCAAAAGACTTATAATGATATGTACTTTGTCCTAAATGAAACTGGTGCCAATCTGACATCCAATATGAGTACCACAGCAGCTAATTTGAATATCTTGTTATTGCTGAAGAATATTTAGAGATGGTTTGAACAATTGACAGTTAAAAGGAAGAAATGGTCTTATCTTGAATTCCTGGAAATTCTTTTTGCCTAGTAGAGTCTCAGTCCCTTTGAGGAACTCTTGTTTTATGATGATGTCATATCATCATAAGGGACATTTTCTTGCATTGTGGCTCAATATATATATATATATATATATATATATATATATATATATATATATATATATATATATATATATATATATATATATATATATATATATATATATATATATATATATACACACACACACACCTTTTGATCCAACCAGTTGCCAGTATATTGTACTTACTTTTCCAGTTAGCTGAAAAACTCTGCAACCAATGTATTTGTAGAAAGAAAAGAAAATAAACACTTAAAGTAGACTCACATCAACTTGGTGTTGGACATGTGTGGTCAATGCAAGTACAGGTCCAGCTCAGGACATGCATGTATATTTAGCCAGATGTAAAACACCACTTCCGGTACCAAAAAAAGTTAAACAGAACCAGTCTATAAAGAACACTCAAAGGACCACAAAAATATGTCTTTTATGGACAGATGTCCTTTATATATATGTAAAACTCATCATAAAGATAATAGAAGGGATCCAGAAATGTTGTCCTTAATGAGAAAATGCCCTAAATATGCAGGTGACTACAGGCAGGTTTCACAGTAGTCAATACAGTGGACTTCTTGTATAAGGAAAAAGTTGCCTTTCAGAGGGGTGGTGATAAAAATGTGCCTAATTGGTGCAGGATACATTGGCCTTTCATTCAGGGAAAAGTATAGCAATAACTTCTTTAGTCTCACCATCTGTCATTCTCCCATGACCCTTATCAACCATTTACCAGCTCATATTGTTTCTTATAAATTGCAGAGCTTAGTAACCAGTATATCAATGTAAAATAAATAAATAAATATAGGAGTCATTTTAAGAATACCTATATCCACATAATATAGGATTTGAGTGGTTACCATATATACTCGTTTATAAGTCAAGTCCAGTGGCAAACAGCATAGACTCTTATCTGCCATTGCATAATGTGCCAGCAGATCAGGGTCTGTGTTGTTTGTTCTACTGATTACTCCTAACAAACTGCATAGACCCAGATCTGCCAGCACATTATGTGATGGCAGATCTGGGTCTGTGCAGTTGCAGTTGGACTCAACATATAAGTGAGTATATACCCTATATATCCAGTTCGATGGATAAGTGTTTTGGATTCACACACCATCTCTTCCAGTTTAAGGCTATTGTCAGAAAAATCAGGTGTATATTTCACCTTAGATAACCCCTAGAAAGAAACTTCAGAATGTACAAGTTGTCATGTATTTCATGGACAGGTGACCATTGTAATGTTGCCAGAAACATACCTGCTTGTTGATAATTTCCAGTAATGTTACAAATGTTGATTAAAATTGTAATGTTTGTTTTAATGTCAGCTCATGTACATGTACCCATTTCAGGGTCTGTATCAGCCCTTGGGCACTATCAGTCTTGCCCTTGCTTGGGATGATATGACCTACTCGGGCATATACCAGAGTTGAGATTAGAGCAAACCTGTATTAACATATGTTAACAGGCATAATCATGGTTTCAGAGCACTACAGATCTCGACCCAATGTGATCTTCAAGTCTCCTGGACCCTGTATTAATGAAGTGCACCAGAGGGACTATTCCTTGCAACTCACTCCACATTTGGCTACCACATCACAAGATGAAAATAGAGGTACCAGGCAGTCATTGTCACTTGGAAGGGAGATGGGGCATCAGATTCATCAGGCAACTTCAACTGTACATGTACCTCAAAAACAGGCCCGAAATGATATGACCACTGATGGGCTGCATCAATCAAAAGGGCTTATGGAATGGATTCAGCATCAGGTACTGGAAAGGGATCTTGCTGGAATCTGTCATAAAGTGACAGAAAAGTGTATGTGTGGAATTCACCAACATGGATCTTACATTGGTGAAACTGTAGCACAGCATTGTAGGCATGAGGGCAACATTGCTGGTAGCATTACTGTTGATGACCAGTACAGGTCAGAGAAGGACATTATTCATATGGATGGAATGGTTCAAGGACAAAATGCATATGAAGAACAAAACTTGCAATCCAATTCACTTCTGAGTCAGCAATATCAAGTTTCCCAATCAAATGCTGTGTTGGGCTCTATGTCAGTAACTGTTGACTCTGGAAGACATTTGAATAGAAGTTTTGACAGGGAGGAAGAAAGTCAACTTTCGGATGAAACAAACATGATAGGATCCAATACAAATGAATTTTCCTCTCAGACAGTAGTTAGTAACATCACCTTGGCTGGCAGAATTGCATCAGGGCTAAGAATGACCTCTGAATCATTTACACATATTTGTCAGTTAGAGAATTGTGTCATTCAGAAAACTGATAATATTCAAACAAAACCAGAATCAGTTAGGGAGTCAGCTCCAGATAGTGAAGAATCACAAGTGACACAAAATCAGAATTGTTCCATATGTGGACTCCAACACACATCAATTCAAGGGTCAGGGACAGTGTGTGAAAGGTCAAATGGTTGTACACTCCAAAATTTTGACCAATCATTGGATAGTTCAGCTAGTATTTCTGACCAATCAACTAGCAAGGTCGTTCAGGCAGTAAGCAATGTGCCAGAGAGTTCATATGCCCAGATTTCAGCTTGTTCTGACAGTATAGTAAGTGATATTCCTGAACAACATGAAAATGATGACCTGTATACTCAGTCAGATTGCCACTATATAGCAGACGACAATGGCAGTGTCTATTCTGATAATACCACATCATATCTGGGTGATGGAAAACAAATTGAGTCAGCTATAGGTGATAAACAGAAGGGACAGTTCAACTTAACCAAAGACACAGATTTAACAGATGTACAGCAAGATAATGAATTTACAGCAGGTGAAACAATAAACTCAATTGAGAAAAATACAGTGATCAGGGATAAAAAGTTTCAGACAACAGACAAAAGTTCACTGAGTGGTATCAACTCTATTAAGAAAGATAGAGGTTTACCACAATTTTCCTCAGAGAAACAATCAGGGACTGGTAATTTAAAGAAAAAAAAAACCGTCACAGGAAATAAAACTGCTTTATATGTGCCCAAATCGAACCAAACCACAAAAACACAATTATATTGCAGTGTTACTTCTAAGGTACAAAAATTTGCATGCAATTCTTGCAGCACAAGTTTTCCTAGCAAGAAAAAGCTTCAGTTACATAAAAGATCTTGCTTGTGTACAAATCAGATGAATTCAAGAAAAACTACAACGAAAGTGACCAAGATTTCAAAAGAAAACAAAAAACAAGTGAAAGATTCATCAACAGCTTATGTTGAATATACAGATAAAGTGACTGGTGACAAATGTCAGCTCAATTTATCACATGCTGTTAAGCTGGGAAGACAGGGGGAGGGTCATTTGAAATGTCCAGTATGTGGGAAACAAAATGTACACAGCTTGACAATGTTGAAGCGCCACCTGCTTTCTTCTCACAGATACATATCTGACTTTGAATGCCAGCATTGCGGAGAAAAGTTCACACAAAAACAGAGCCTAATGACACACAAAAATTATCATGTATTTCAATCATACCAGTGCAGAAATTGCATGCAGAAATTTGACAGCGAGACAGAGATGGAACAGCATGAATGCATTGTTAGGTTAGGGTCTGCATATGGATGTGAAATCTGTGCCAGAGTTTTGCGTTCAAAAGAAAGTTTACAGAGGCACATGAGCACAGTCCATGGTACAGAGACTCCATACAAATGTGACCAATGTGGAATGCGGTTCAAACACAAGGATCCCTTCAATAGGCACCAGAAATTGCATGAACACCCCAAACATAGCTGTGAAGTGTGTGGGAAGGGCTTCCATGATTTGTACTATTTTAAGCTTCATGTGCAATTCCATACAAATGAAAAGCCTTGGGTATGTGAGGTGAGTCCTTATGGACCAACCATTAATTTTCGGGAAGTGGGTTCTGGGATTTTCTTTTCTACCAGGATAGTTTGTTTTTCTTTTATCACAAGATAATTTTATTTCAGTAAAAATGATGGATAGAATAGGGTCTTTTTTTCTACAAATCAGAGCAAGAGAATTTTTTTCAAGGTGGGGGGGGCATAATCTTTTTCAAGATAATCCTAGCTCTCCTCCCCACCCCACCCCCTACGAAAATTATATGGTTGGTCCCTATGTTTTCCACACATTTTGTTCTTATGCATGGGTTAACTATTAATTTAAAATGTATGCTTTGATGGAAATTATAACAGAAAAATTACCTATAGCTAATGATGGTATATACTTTGCTGCTTTCAGCCAAGTCATTGGTAAAGGCTTAGTTGAACATGGTATAGTGCATAACATCATCAGGTGAATGTAATACATCACATACTGTCATCGGTCACATGCCATTATTCTGTTACTATCTTAGTATAATACAAAAGTCACACATTGTTATATACTCTATAATGGTTTGAATGACACTGGCAGAAATTTGTATGATTGACCATTGCCATGTATTTTAACTCTCATTAGGACATACAAATCTAAAAAGTGTCTACTCACCTGAATTATTTTCATGATATTACAGATCAGCCGAACAGCCTAAGAAGTTCCTTCTGTATTATAAGAAATTCTGTGTAAGAAACATACATTTTTATTTGCCTAGCCAAATTTTAACCTTGTTCCAGGCTGTTAGTTGATAACTTGTTTCCAGAACTTACAAGGGTTGTTGATTGCCTATCCATATCCATTTTTTTATCTTCCTGGTCACTTCCATCTCACATTTTTCTTGGATGATTATGAATAGTGCTTGAAACCATCATTTCTAAGAAAAAGTCTGTACATTTTGAATAAAACCATCTGGAGTGACTGAATTACTAGATTTGAGAATTCAGTATGTTTTGGAAATATACATTATTTATGGATCAGTAGCTATGTAGATTGGAAATGGAGTCTGTTTTTTGACCCCTATAGACACCTTAAAAAATGCCTGATAATTCGTACCATATATGTTTGCTTATAAGTCGAGTCCAACTGCAAACAACATAGACCCTGACAATAATGTGCTGGCAGATCAGGGTCCCTGTTGTTTGTTCTACTGATTACTCCTAACAACCCAGATCTGCTGGCACATTATGTGATGGCAGATCTGGGTCTGTGTATTTTGCAGTTGGATTCAACTTATAAGCAAATACATGTATATATGGTAAGTATGCTAAACTCCTGAAGAGTGAACCTCAGCTAGAGTGCATACTTTGCTAGTGTCCAATAACATTGAACTCCAGTGCCAGAGAGCATACATGTATTATAATTATTATTATCTACCCCTCAAATGACTTCCTATGCCAGTGCATTGCATGCAATGATTTGATACATTTTCCACTTATTAGACATTGTCAAGCACTTAATGGGTGATGTTAAGCACACATAGGACCACTCCGAGCCAATAAGTTTGTTTCTATGAAACATGACATCACAGTAGGTCTATCATGATGTGATATGTTATATATTTATGCATGATTCAGCGATAAAAATAAAACATGTTTTTGAACATATTTGTATTAATTTTTTTTAAAAAGCAGTTAAAGTATAAATGATTGTTTAGCAAAATTAGGTATATAATAATTAAATGATAGTTTTTGTACTGTTCAGATTTTGTGGTTTTGCCTGAAGTACATTAGAGCATGCAAGCTTGCCCTGTTGTACTTTGGTCTCACCCATAATATCCAACGGAAAAAATACTGTAATCTATAATTATTTAACGATGACAGAGTTAAATTAAGAAAGTCTTTATTTTTAAGAAGTATCTAGGTATATATGATTTATCTGTCATGTCTAATAAAGTGTATAGCAGGGATTCTGTATGATTCTAATTAATTTTTTCCAGAGACGTTTACTGTGCACTGTATGTAATGACTATCAGAACAGTCTTACGTAAAATATAAAAAAATTAAAAAAATTATTTCAATAATTTAGGCCTCAAAACAAAATTCTCTTCTTAATATATACAATTAAAATGCCACATTTTCCTTAATACAACCAACTTGAAAAGTCTTTATATACTTATACACTTATTTCTGAATAGTGATATTTTCACATGATCCTATTCAGATGGAGTTAAAAGAGAGACTCTCAGAACAAGTGATTTGTACCAGTAATGTGATAAATTAGACCGTGTCACTACATCATTGCTAGACATAAGCGAAACAAATTTTTCAGTGCATGGTTGTTTCTAATAGACATTGTTAGATATTGTCTTCTAATATGGTCATGGTTTGGGTAAATGCAAACAAAATGAAATTCATCTTCTACTATATAGATATTTCTTCTCCTGTACAGTTCACAAAACCTGAATGCTCTATCAATTTTTTCCCTTCTTCCTGTTTCAATCATTAGTTTATGGTTTGAACACCTTAGTTGCACTAATTGTTTTTGGAAATTAAAAGGTATATTGCATGAGAACTATTTCTCACATTGTAATAGTGATTTGTATTGACTATAATAGTAACATTTTGAAGAATTAGTAATATGTTCCAACCAAATTTGAAATGCAGTGTCTCTGACACTCTTGAGTGAACTCCGAAATAAACACTCTATCGCCAACATCTTGGGCTATCCATACATATCCAAAGCCATATTGAAAGACCATATCTTTAATTCTTGTAGCCAAGGTGACTCTACCAACTTTGCCTAACTTTTTCAAGATAATATAGCACAGATGTGGACATCTATCTGCCAATGATCTCATAATTTTAATCCAGTAGTTTCAGCCGCATTCTCCAAAAGTTACACAATTATTTGTAGTATTTGAAATAGATATCTCTTACAGAATACAAATTGAACTTACTCTATATCTTTCGAGTATTCAAATCCCCATATTTCAGAACCGTAACATAATATTGGTTTAATCACCGAGTCAAATATTTTGAACATATCTCTAACATGAAATTGCCGGAACCTTTTTTGAAAATAAAATATTCATGTCACAGATTGTTTGGCTTGTGCAACTAACATTTGTTTAACCATTGACCATTTTAACGTGGTGTAAAAATTAAACTCATATATTTATAGTAAGGCACCACTTGTATTTGTTCTTCTTTAAAATACCATGTTTCAATTCTCTTTAGATACCCCTTTAAAATACCATGTTTCAATTCTCTTTAGATACCCCTTTAAAATACCATGTTTCCATTCTCTTTGGATACCCATTTAAAATACCATGTTTCCATTCTCTTTTGATACCCCCCCCCCATTCCTAAATACCACTATTTTTTGTCTTCTTAAGGTTCCCTTCCATACCAGTTCTATCACAAAAGCTTCCTATAATATCCATTTGTTGTTGCAGTGATCTAACTGAATCAGAGCAGTTTGCCATATCATCTGTGTACAATAGAGCAGAGTTCTTCAATGTCTGAAACAATAAAAATGCCTCTATTACATTTATTTCTTAACTCTGAGATCATGTCATTTATAAACATACTAAATAAAATTGGGCTTAGCACACAACCTTGTCTTGTTCCAAGAGCACATTTAAATTATCTGTCAAACCTGTAGGAGTTCTAACACAACTCTTCAAGGCTGCATACATTTTTCTTAAAACATTTATCATTTTACCCTGGAGACCTTTACGGATAAGTTAAACCCACAGTTTTCCATTATCAACTTTGTCGAATGCCTTCTTGCATTGAACCAAAAGGCAATAAAATCTTCCCTTACTTTTGGATAAATAGTTTTGCACAGAGGATTGTAAATTAAATATGTTGTCAATAGTGCTATATTTCTTTCTAAAACCAGCTTTGGTCTCATCATAGAGATTAGTTTTTACTGCCCAAGAGTAAATGTTTTTGCTTGCAACATTTGTGGAAACCTTGCATAGTGTATTAATTAGAGATATACCTTGATCATTATTGGGGTCATCTCTACTTCCACTAATATATTGGACAAATAATATTTATAACCCTCTCTTTGAGAAAGTTACCAGAATCAAGTATTGTATTAAAAAGAGAATTTAGGAATGGCAAAACACTCTAACTTGTCGACTGATAACAGATAATTGGAATCGTATCAGGTCCAGGAGTTGTTCTTTTTTTCATTGACTTTAAACTGGTTATGATCTCTTGGTCAATTATTGTATCATTCATGATAATGTCAGTTTTGGGTCGGACAGTATCATCATTGCATTGTCAAGATTAATGTTCATTGGGTTTTCATCTTGTAGGAGCTGTTTTAAATAAATCATATCAACTATTTTTGAGATAATTTCTGTGTCCTTTTTAAGGGTCATTCCCTTTAAATATTTCCAAAATAAACATGGGTTTGTTCTGTAACTTATTAGTTTCTCCCTTTGACCTTCCTGATAGTAGTTTTTCTTTAACCTACACAGTGATCTAAAACTTGTATTGTACTCCCTGTAGTCCAGTACTGTAGTCTTAGATCAGTACTGGAATTGTTAAGTCAAAATCTATGTAATTGTATAGTACTGGAATTGGTAAGTCAAAATCTATGTAATCGTATATATTTTTCATGTTTTGCTTTTTCACATTCTGTCTCACTGTGGTGGCTGCATTGTGGATAAGTTGAAATCTGCTTTTTTCTTCAAAGTGGGAAAGTGTATCTTGATACAAAAAAGTACATTATTTCAAAGAATCATCAGTATTTGTATTTAGCAGATTAGTTATTCTTTCCTTTTTCGCCTGAAAGTTTTCAGTAAATATTTATGTTAAAGATTCTCTATATTCATTTTTAAGATAGAAATAGTTCCTATGGCACGCATTATCTAGTTCAGCTTGATATATTTGTTCCCCGTTTTTATGTTATTTTCACTTTCAAAGACCTGTATATAGTGGAAAATGTGAGGATTCACCTTGCTCCCCGACTCAAAAACTTGTCACAAAATCAAATATTTTTGTAAAACATATAATGTAATCTACTATGCTTTTCACATTGTGGGTTATACATGTAAAATTGCCAGCAACATCATCATACAATCTGCCATTCATAATATGCATGTCATATACTCTACACATATCTATCAGGGATATTCCATATGTATTATACCAGTCATCTCTATTACTCATTGAAAAAGCATTATTTCCATAATCAATATCATTTCCAAACACAAAGTGCAAAGTATCATCTGGTAAAAAATCATAACAGAATTTTAGTGCCCACATTAAAATCCCCTGCCAGTAGCAAACATACATCTGGATAACAAGCTTTTATCAAATCAATCTTTTTACATAAAAGGGTAATTCCATTTCTTCTCGATCTCTATATATTGGTGATCTTTCAGGTGAGACATATGTATATAAAAATGATATCTATACTTCTTTGTAAAAAGGTAACTGGGAAGTGTAATACAATGCAATCTTATAGATATTCAAAAATATCTTTAAAACCCAACCCAGTTTTGTACATATATTTTTCTAACAAAGACAGTCACTCCCCCAACCCAGTTTATACATATTATTTTCTAACAAAAGCAGTCACTCCACAGGAGTTTTTTCTTTTCCTCATTTTCTTCTCAATCAGCTAAAGTTGACAACCTGATACAAAATCATTAAAGAAAACATGTTTAATAATTGCCTCTTCTATTTAAGGTATGTGGTAAGACTTTTCGCCAGAAGAAATTGATGATGGCACATCTTAATAAGCATAAAGGAGAGAGACCTTACAAATGTAAGGTAGGTCATAGGGATCATACTTATGTTAATAGGACCTGGGCTCTTGATGGAACTCTGTAGTAGGATCTCAAGAACTTTACACGTGTATGGTGGGTCATTAGAACCATAAGGTGTATACAAAATTATTTTCTTCAGAGTCTGATGAAACAAGTTTAGATCAAATGCAGTAATTCATGGTATGGAAAAAGGTTCAAATGGGTCAATAAAAAGAAAGTAATATGTATCACATTGAGGGAAACAAAAGCCCACTAGGTCAATATCTATTCACTTTTTTAATATATCCCTTTTTTCTGCATTAATAATTTAACTAACTATATGTCTGTCTGCCTGCCCTTCTGTATATCTATCTCTTGATTTAGAGAGTAATATTTTTAATGTATTGTTTATTTCTCTGCATTAATAATCTAACTATCTATCTGTCAATCTATCTGTCTATCTATCTATCTATCTATCTATCTATCTATCTATCTATCTATCTATCTATCTATCTATCTATCTATCTATCTATCTATCTATCTATCTATCTATCTACCTATCTATCTATGTATCTATCTATCAATTATCTATCTATCTGTCTATCTATCTATCTATCTATCTATCTGCCTATCTGTTGATTTAGAGAGTAACAGCACAGGTACAACTATAAACGGAGAGAAAATATGTGAACATCTATGTACAAATTTCTTTAAATTATCTATTATGATAAAAATGATAAAACTACTGGTTTTGTTGGTCAAGAAATTTTTCTTGAGAGAGAGATGATTCATTTATGTCATTTTTGAAATATTCAGTGAGTTAGTATGTTTAACTTAGGAAATAAATTTTACAGTAGAGTTTAAAATTTTAAAAAATGTGATCAACGTTGACCAACATGGAATTTTGCTCTTAATTTCAGGTATGTGGTAAGGGCTTCAGAAGTCATGACAATGTAAGAGCACATGAATCTCTTCACAATCCAAATTGTCTTCACATCTGTGATATTTGTGGGAAAACCTTCCGACAACGAGGGAGATTGAACTATCATCGAAAATGCCACTTTGACAACAAATACTGGAAATGCAAATATTGTGATACTCCATCAGGCTACAAGTCGCTCATTACATACAAGAATCATTTAATAAAACATCATGCTGAGAAACAACATGAAATAGAGAATGAAACAACCCTTAAGTTTCATAAGTGTGAGTTGTGTTTGAGATTGTTCGTTAGAGTTAGTGATCTTCAACGTCATATGTTGATACATAAAGGGTTAAAACCATACCAGTGTAAATTCTGTGTCAAAGCATTTAATGATAAATGTAATTTGAGGGCTCATGAACGAACTCATTATGATCAAAAGATGTTAACTTGTCCTTTATGTTGTAAGACCTTCTCTCAAAAACGTTATTTGGAAAAGCACATGGCTTCTCACAAGGACAGTAATAATGATAATGAGAGTAGAATCTTAAATGACCAGGCAATTACTTTATCTGACTCCTGTCAAGGTCAAAAGATAATTGCCTATGGTAAAAATGATTATCACACTAGTGAAATTAATAATAGTGCAGTTGCCATGGAAGTAGCCATGATCAGTGATATTCCAGTTTCCATGGAGATTGGGTCAAAGGTCACTCAGTCACAGGCCATGGTGTCCACATCCCAACTGGGTGAAGATCAGAGCCTGGAGACTGGTTGTATGATCCAATCAGATCTAGTGTACAATCCAGAAGTATACATCAGTGGTGTTCAGAACATAAGTGGAATCCAGAGTATATGTGAACAGTCAACAACTGGACAAAACTATTATCAATAAAATGTATCTTAAAAATTACATACCCATGTTTTTCAGTATGCATGTCTTGCTGTAGATCATCAGAGCTATTATGGCCTAACTTCACAAACACAAACAGATTCATGTCATCAAGGAGAAGACATGCTGGTTGGTTGCTCAGATGAACAAGTTAAGTGGTCACTAAGTTAAATGCGGCAGATTAGCACACTAAATGTCATGGGCTAGCTTTGGACAATGAAACATTTTCTATATTTGTTACATATACAAAGAGCTATTGCAAGTACATTGTAAATCATGAATCCCTTCTCTATGTAGACTGAAGGTCATAATTTGAGTTCCTGGATATGCCAAAATAGTTAGGATTGAAAGGCCCAAGGTAATATTGGGGTCAAGCTGTGAGGTAGGCAGGGCTGTTTATTTTGATTTTTTTTTATCTCGCCTGTGTTTAGTTGTGTGATGATCAATCAAAATTATCAAAGATTAGTCAGAAATGTCAAACTACCAAGTGTTCAGTTTCAGTTTTCCATAACTGTATATAAATGATTAATGTTTTCTATTTTCTTTTAAGTTTGACTTTTTGGGACAGAATCTTCCATGAAAAGTAAAATATGTGAATAACAGCTTCCAGTTAATATAGACTTACTATCTTTAGTGCAACCCAAGCACCAACAACATAGCAGACAACACATATGCCAGTAAAGTGTTTGACTTGATGGTATACAAGCAGTTTAACCTTTAGCTGGTATGCAGAAATGACATTATCCATTAAAAAATGTAGATAATATTACCAACCAAATAAAATTGATGGCTGATCAGTTATGATGAACTAATCATCAGTCTTTGAATTTCAAACCAATTCCCAACACTGCCTGTCTTAGCACAGTGAGATGTAGATGTCACTTTTCCAACAGTAATATCAACAATGTTTTTTGTTAAAGTTTTTGCAAATCAGATAGAGAGGTTTACATCAATGCGTGGACATAAATGAGACACTGGGTTCTGAGGAACACTTGTGTTGCAACTAGTACAGTGCTTCCTCTTTATAACACTGTTCCTGGAAGCCATAAAAGTTACCTGAGTTATAGGTCAGGGAGCCTTATACCAAGGGATGTTCTAACAAGGATTTGTCTTAATAGTGCATTAGAAGAGCATTATACTGAGGGATGTTCTAACAAGGATTTGTCTTAATATTGTATTAGAAGACCATTATACTCAGGGATGTTCTAACAAGGATATGTCTTAATAGTGCATTGGAAGAGCATTATACTGAGGGATGTTCTAACAAGGATATGTCTTAATAGTGCATTGGAAGAGCATTATACTGAGGGATGTTATAACAAGGATATGTCCTAATAGTGCATTGGAAGAGCATTATACTGAGGGATGTTCTAACAAGGCTTTGTCTTAATAGTGTATTAAAACATGAAATAGAGTATTTAATAATATGAGATCACATTGTTCATTATACAAAACTACAATTATAAAGTAAAACAAAATATGTGTATATTTAGCAGCATTGATAAAACAAAATTTTAACAATTTAATAGGGGCAGCAATATACTGAAAGGTATATAGTGAGGGAAAATGTATTCTATTTTTGTTACAAATATTAAGACTATATAGATTGTAGAGGATAGATTTCATTAAAGAAGCATAAAATGAATAAACAAAATGTCTAATCAGAGTCTTATTCATTTATTTGAACAGTGCTGAACAGTTTAAGTACATGCATTTTGTGTGTGCAGTACATATTGCACTCTTTTCTGAAAGGGCAAGAAACATTGACAGTATTGATAAGTCAATGTTTAATGCTTTTTCAGCTTGGCTATTCAAAGAATAGGAAGAGCTTATGATGTCATCACAGCGTGGACGTCAGCATTGGCGTCCCCCTGGGTGAAGGTTTTGGGGCAAGTTGTAATTGTTGTATTTGATTAACCATCAAAGATATTTGATTGGTTAAGTAATGCCTACAATTTTGAATCTAATGACTCGTGACACGAGATGTAGTGATCACCAACGGTAGTATTAGGTGTTAGATACAAACACAAAAGATGGAAGGTATCATGGGGACAGCTGAGAAATTATGCATTATGGAGAAAGAGATTCACGCTGGATTGTCGCGATATTTGCCTGATGAGGATGGATACCCAGCCTAACAATGGACGTAGTGTTCTGCTTCGTTAAATGCTGGCAGTTGCCAGAGAAAACCGCACCTTCATAAAATATATGGTTCGTTGTCTTCAAAATTTCGCACAGAAATAGCTGAGAATTTTTTTAAAATAAAAAAGTTAATTTCAAGACAGGAAACTTGATCTAGATACATAGGTGTGTTTTAAGAATACGAAATCAGTAGATTTAGTTGATTTATTTTAACTGGCACCCCTGCTGGACTCGGCGTCACTTAGAACGAGTATTTAAAATTATGCAGTACAAACTCGTTGTGTGCTCAAGTAAAGAACGTGTCAGTTTATGTATATAGAGCTAAGGAGAATCAATATTTTCAAACAACACCTACACACCCCTCAAGAAAAAATGCTGGTTTTCTTTAAGTTTTTTTTTGTGGTTTTATTTGCGAAATAAGGAATTCTCATATATTTTTTTTTTTTTTTTTTTTTTTTTTTGCGTCGGAAGAGCCATTTGCAAATTTCTTTCTAATATGGGTGCAATCATTAAAATTTGGTGTTACTGTGTTTCAGTTCCCACTTATTTACGCCACTGTAGATACTTTCACACACACTACATCAGTGAACTTTCTTAAGTAATACATATCTCATAAAAATCCATAGGTAAAAAGAATGATCAAAAGTGTTCCAACAAATCTTTCGAGTGCTTTTACAAGACAGTTGTGCTAGTATGGCCCATAAACTTCGATTGTTCAAATTTTCCTAGTAAATGTGCTTTTGAAATGCTTAAATAAAATACGATCTTCTTCTTAAGCAGGTTTTTGTTGATATCAAACCAGTTATTTTCATATAGAATGAAACTTCTGCAGAAATGGATAATATTTTACAAATATACCACGTCCAAGAATGTTCCTGAATAAACCTAAATGAAGACGCACACATTATATGACTTGTTGGTCAGATCAAGATTTACTGCTATATAATGTGGTTTGTATTTCTGACAAATCGGTGAAAATCTTTCAGTGTACACAAAATATGATAAATGTTTGCGTAGATTTTGTCTTACAACAAAGATAACCCTACTTTTTCGCATATTTGTTTAAACCGGTAATCTATATTGCATCATTTATAATTATCTGTACTTCAATACTACGACTTAACATACTAAACTGATATGTCTGTTAAGTTCTAATAGCAATAACTGCCTGATTTTGAAAATAACAAAAATTTAAAAAAAAAAAAAAAAAAAAAGCAGAGAGAGAGAGAGAGCGGACAACAAACTATATTTGTCTCATGAGACGGGCTCTTTCAGTAAGCAACTAACAACTGTTAATTGTAACTATAAAAAAAATTTAAAAAAATAAAAAATGGCTACTGTAATATGTCTTCTTCGTGATTATGGAATTCGAGGTGGCTAAATTCAAGCTCCAAATCCCAAACTTTGACAGTCTATAAGTTTCATTGCAGAATAAAGTTAGAATCACAGACTTTTCAGATTGTTTTAACATGGGGGTCCAGCTACAGTACAGCAAAGTTCCCTCGATACTGATGCATTCGATTTTATATCTGCTTCGGGTTTTTGAGCTTGAGCTTGCTCAAAACGTTTCAAGAGTACATGACCTGGACTCACAGTCATTGGCTTGCTGGTTGGAATCCTGTCCGGACCAGCTGACCCGTCTGCCGTGGTGTATCTCTGGGCAAGAAACTTTCCTCCTGATGTTTCGGCATTAAATAACCTTTCATGTGTTGATACACAATAACCGACCAATCACCCAATCAATCCTAGTGATTATATTATGCCGTGACCCGACCTCTCGGTCATAAAACTTTGCTTAACATTTCGAATAACAAATGTTACACCAGGCATGGAGAACATGCTCGAAATGTACACGTGCATCCTTTTGATGGGTCTGAATATTTTTAAGTAAGATCGGAGTCGATTAAAGTTCAAAATCTTAATGGGCTTTCGTATGTAAAGTATTACAGACATATTTAGTTTGTAGCAAGTATATATCTACTTTTATAAGATTTTTTGGGTGGGTGGGTGGGGTAGTATTTATTAGTATCATCATCTGCTTTTTGAACTATGGGGGAAGGAAGAAATTAATGTTTGATTGTTTAAATTACCAGACATCAATGCTAATATTCAGTTAGTTTAGGTAGCAAATGATACCTTTAGTATTTTAATAGAGTTTTTCAGAATACATTTGGAGATTGTTAAAATAATTTACGGAATGAAATAGCTTGGGTTGTTGTGGCTTTGAACATGATTAGGCAAACAGTATTTCGGTGAAATTAAGGTTATAAATGCGGTGGTTTTCATCATTTTCTGACAATATAAAAGAAAGTGTCTACATATTGATAAAGTTACGAAATGTCACCTATTTACGCATTTGTTGGTCCACAGCAATCACAGAGTGCATGATAATTAGAGGGGGAACGAAATAATGTTGAGGCCTCAACTTTATTTTATTTTTCATTGCCTTGAAGCTGACCGACAGCGTCACATGATCCAAAACAAACTTGAATTTTGGAACAAAAGCCCGATGTCTTTTAGTGCTCGAGCAATAAAGCGGGACAGAGTTCACCTGCCAGGAAGAGTCTATCTGACATTAATGGCGGTGCTTATGTATTTCAACCCAGTGTTCTTCTTATGAACACAGTTTGTTGAGATTTCCATTATTATATATCATACCTAAATCGCTGAAAGGCTACTGCTTAAGATGGTAGATGAAACGGATGTAAGATTGAGTTAAGCTGGTATCGACAAATCTTCCACCTCGATGAATGATGGTAGGGTTAGTCCACGATTTCTCACATCACACTGGTCAATCATAACGTACCAGCAACGATGACAACGCACCGGCAAATATATTTCTATGCTCTAGCAACGAAAATCACCTACAAAAAAAAAATGGCGGAATCAGGAGCATCAGAAATGGTTCGTGATCGAGTTATGTTTTCTTCATATAAAGACAATGATGTTGTTTCTGGTTAGTCCGGTAAATCAGACCCCCAAATCTGTATTGATACTGATGGGCTGTTTGTAGGTCTGATGTCACCTGTTCATTAAAATGTGCAATTTATTTTGCATACAAATCTGCCCGGAACACACCCGCGTACAGTTTAGACACTTACCGGTATTTGGTAACAGCCGTATGTAGCACGAAATTCAAAATGGCCACAGGACCTAGGGTTGTGTTATTCCGCGTGGATTTACAAGTCGTCACACGACGGTAGCTCAAGAGACGCGAGAAATACCGATAAGTGGTCTAAAATGTACACCGATATGTTGCGGACATATCTGTCTGCAAACAATTCCTCAATTTTATGAATAGGTAATATCAGACACATAAATAGCTCATCCAGTATCAACACAGATTTTGGGGTCTGATTTTTATCGGACTAGTTTCTGGTAGAAGTCGCAACGAATATCTGAAAGGTTCATCTTTTGATTCTTACTTTCCGTATGAATAAATTCTCTATGGTTGCAGTGTATCTTTAGAAGTGTATATGAAATAGGAGAATATATTTGATGTTAGTGCGAGAATGAGGAACAGCATTTAACACAAGCGTCAACCCCATCAGCTAGACTCCAGTGTTATACAGTGATGTTCTACTATCAATAACACATGTACGTCGTACAGAGGGGTAGATATGATGATGGAATGTCGGAACGGAACTGCATCAGATACTACTTTTCTTTATATATATATATATATATATATATATATATATATATATATATATATATATATATATATATATATATATATCACAAAGCAAAGTGTTTTGTGTCTACTACAATAAATCATCAGCTTTTAATATGAATAGTACGATAAATTCACAAATGGAAAATACATTAAAGAATGCTGCACTGGTGTACTGCGCTAAGACTTTAATGCATAGCACAAAAGGTAGTCAAACACAATGAGTAAGGTTATACGCAGCCAAAAAAATTTCAGTAAATATTTTACTAAAATCAACACAAACACAAATAGTAAAGCTGTTTGTGTTGTTCAAATGTAGAGACTAACACCTAATTTGCATGAAAATACATATATAATGTAAAAAAAAAAAAAAAAAACAGCAAAAAGGTAATTAGTTGCAACTCATTAATTGATGATCATACCATAAGTTGTAAGGTCAATTGAGCTGAAAATCAACTAAAAGGCCAGTGTCTGTGGTTGTACATACGAGTGTAACGGAACAGAACTTTCCACTCCGGGCACTGTTCAGTATGCTTATGACTTGATGATACACTCTGGGGAAGAAAAAAGTCAGGACATCTACACATTGATTTTTATTCTTCTTCCCTTTCAGAGAAAAGGTGTACATCCTAAACAGTTTTTTTAAATAGATACTTTTGTAATTTCAAGATTTCATTTTTTCAGTTGCTCCACACTTTTATCAAAACCACTGTCACTTCTGTACTGTAACTGACATATGTTTACATATTCACTATAAAATTGGAATATTATGGGGAATTTGCCTTTAGTCTCGCGTTCAAAGCGAGATCCTTTAATCTCACGTTCAAAATGAAATACTTAGAAACTAAAACGTTATTTTTACACGGTGCACTACTATGTAAACTTTGGTGGAATATTTGTTCTCTCCTGCCTGGAACTTGTAAGGAGGATACTACAGGTTGAGTGAGATAAATGTGTCATGTGTTTTGTATTGTCGTAAACACAAGATGGTATGATTCAACCTTAAGGAGAGCATATTATATTGCTTCATTTCTAAGTAAGAACAAAATCAGAAGAAATGATTAATTTGTAGATATAAGGCTCTAGACTACACGCGTATTCGTTTCAGTTACTTCTCTAAACAAGCATAACATTCTCAATAATTATCTTAAATTCATCCTATTGGTTTATTCATAATCAATATGTTCCCTGTTTACAATAAGAGAAATGTAGTATTTAGGAAAGCAAAACCATATAAATGGCATGATTGCGATTATAATCACTTATAACTAAACTGTCATATATGTCTGCACTATATATATATATATATATATATATATATATATATATATATATATATATATATATATATATATATATATATATATATATATATATCAGCGATCCTTAAAATTCTCCAGAGTTCAACCGGACGTTTGACGGATTTCATAGCCACACGTGAATCTGAAGTTTGTAATATACATGTATATTCATTAAAATTACTTTTTTTTCGACCCCTCGATATGACTCATTGGGTGGTAGCATCGAACCATAAGTTTATCCCTATGATATGCTCTGGATTTCCGCAGTTTCCTTTTTTTTTTTTTTTTTTTTTTTTTTTTTTTAAAAAAAAGTATGTACAGTATTCCTTTCACAGATCATAAATTTGCCAAATTTTTCACTATTGGTAAATCCACTCACTTAAAGTTCATGAGTTTGGCGAAAACATTCTCATTGTTTTGTTGATACAGATGTCTGTTTCGATTTCCCTTCATGACTACTGGCATCGGATCAAAGTATTTTGTATCAGCACCAACAAGACTTATTCTCACAAGTTCGTCAAGAGTGTGAACTCTCACCGCAGCTTTGTTTTGATAAATTCTGGTGCGAAAATCGCACTCATTCTGCACGCTTCTTGGTAATTTACCTCTCCAGCTTGAAAACATGTTAATTACCAGAATTTAACGAAACAAATCCGTATTTTCGACTTATCCCATTGTATGTCCACAGCTTCGACGAAAAATTCGTACATGTTGCAATCCTGACACCCAAATCTTTAGGTGACTGAAATTGACATAATTATTATTTTTAAGATGAATGAATATAAATAAATGGAAACCAAAATAAAATTGACATAATTATTATTTTTAAGATGAATGAATATAAATAAATTTAAACCAAAATGAAAAATCAGACTCTGTTACTGTTTTTTAGGATAGAACATGCTAAAGAAAAAGAGTAATTATATTCCACTGTTCTTACTGATCTGAACACACAGAGGTAAAATACACTTAGGTTTAAGTTCATATACAACCATACTGAGTCTAAGTACATATATAACCATAGTGAGTATTGTAGGTCTAAGTTCATATATAACCATAGTGAGTATTGTAGGTCTAAGTACATATATAACCATACTGAGTATTGTAGGTCTAAGTTCATATATAACCATAGTGAGTATTGTAGGTCTAAGTTCATATATAACCATAGTGAGTATTGTAGGTCTAAGTACATATATAACCATATTGAGTATTGTAGATCTAAGTACATATATAACCATAGTGAGTATTGTAGGTCTAAGTTCATATACAACCATACTGAGTCTAAGTTCATATATAACCATAGTGAGTATTGTAGGTCTAAGTTCATATACAACCATACTGAGTATTGTAGGTCTAAGTTCATATATAACCATAGTGGGTATTGTAGGTCTAAGTTCATATATAACCATAGTGAGTATTGTAGGTCTAAGTACATATATAACCATACTGAATATTGTAGGTCTAAGTTCATATATAACCATAGTGAGTATTGTAGGTCTAAGTTCATATACAACCATACTGAGTCTAAGTTCATATATAACCATAGTGAGTATTGTAGGTCTAAGTACATATATAACCATAGTGAGTATTGTAGGTCTAAGTACATATATAACCATAGTGAGTATTGTAGGTCTAAGTTCATATATAACCATAGTGAGTATTGTAGGTCTAAGTTCGTTTATTATATACTCATTTTTTTCTCCATTAACTTTGCATTGTCAGAATCGTGCAGTATTTCTCCATACTGCACGGCTTCATACTGCACGACACGCGTTAGGAACTACTTTTTATTGTAAACAAACAATGTACGCAAATGTAGCAGACACCGGAACTTTTGCTTTATTAGATTTGTCCGTGGAAGAACTAAGCAAGCTGTTTGAGAGTACAGATGATAAAGCTGACGATGTGGATGAATTCATTGAGTCACAAAATAAACTTTCAACCAAACAAGTGACTGAACGTGATATTCACAATGTCCAGCGGTGGCTTTATGACAACAAACGTGAGACATGCAGTATTGAAAATATCATTCTGATAATTTAAACACTTTTTAGCCTATGGTTCAGATTATGAATCGTGTTCTCTAGAGTCTATAAATAAAAAAAATAGCAGAAAAAGGCATCTTAAGATGAAATGATATTCTGTTTCTCTCAGAGACCGCCAATTTTACAAGTCCAAGCACTAAATTCGAAAAAAAAAAACAACTAAAGAAGGCAGATTTTAGTATAAAAGCAAGTGCCTCGGACCCAATAAGCCACGATAACGAAGAAGCCTTATTTTCCGCTGACGAAATGGGCTCTCAGACCCCAGCCGCTTTGCAATTTTGCCTGTTTTAATTTTTTGAGAAAATGTTTGGATTTATAGTAAAAGTCATATAGGTCATGTAGCTGGGGTCATCCAACAAAGATCATGCAAGTGACAGGTCATATAAATATGTCATCTATAGCTGGTAATAAGAATGACAATAAATGTACTTACTTTTCTGCACCTTGAATTTCTTCAAAATGTACTTTCTGATCCACGGCACGAAACTGCACTGCAATATAGACACATTTCCAACAGAAATCACATTCCAAAGGAGAATTTACTGCACTCAAAAACGAAATGAACTTGATATTCCCTAACAAAAATAGTTAATCCTGCATCTTCTTGAGAATTTCAATTAAAAGAATTTCATATTTTGTCGACCTTATGATTCCAAACCATCAGTGGCAGAACAGTAACACGTGTGTAGCTTGCTGTTGACGCCAGTCCCTCTAGCTACATGAACATCGTACGTAATCGACACAGCTAATAACGCAAGTCCACCACAACTAAAAGAGCAGAATTTAGTTAAATCGACAGAAAAACAAATTCCCTCCATTCCAGATCAACTGGGAAAGTTGTTTCAAGGCGCAGTCATTCACAATATGACTCAAAATTTCAATTTTAAGTAGACCAAAATGAGATTTCTTTTTGAAACGAATGACTGAGCGCGCAGTACTCTACCAAGTTCAAAGGTCACTGGGCGGTGCCATGTGCGTATGAATACTGTTACTGTGTATTTGTTTAACTATGGTTGTGTATTTACCTTGCAATATAGCAGAAATTCAGTTACTTTGTTTCTTGTAGTTTGTTCTTTTTATTATTCAGCCTTAGGTAGAAAAGCAAAATGAGTATATAATAAAAAGGTTACTACATTTGTATAGGAAAATACGAAATCGTTTTTTCTGAGCTATACTGCACTCCTGACGTCGTGCAGTATAGCTAAAAAAACTCGTTCATATTTTCCCATACAAATGCAGTAACCTATAAATATAACCATACTGAGTACTGTAGTTGTAAGTTCATATATAACCATAGTGAATATTGTAGGTCTAAGTTCATATATAACCATACTGAGTATTGTAGGTCTAAGTTGATATATAACCATACTGAGTATTGTATGTTTAAGTTGATATATAACCATACTGAACATTGTATGTCTAAGTTGATATATAACCATACTGAGTATTGTATGTGTAAGTTCATATATAACCATAGTGAGTATTGTAGGTCTACGTTCATATATAACCATACTGAGTATTTTATGTCTAAGTTAATATATAACCATACTGAGTATTGTATGTCTAAGTTGATATATAACCATACTGAGTATTGTATGTCTAAGTTGATATATAACCATACTGAGTATTGTATGTCTAAGTTGATATATAACCATACTGAGTATTGTATGTCTAAGTTGATATATAACCATACTGAGTATTGTATGTCTAAGTTGATATATAACCGTATTGACTATTGTAGGTATAAGTTCCCATATAACCATATGAATATTGTTGATGCTTTTAAATTTGATTTGAGTCTTTAAGAAATGTCAGCTAAGAACACCTCTCAAAATCACTTTTCTCATTATCGACACAGTATAAAACAAACATCATACCCTTGTCATGCAAACCATTACAACCATTTAATTCGGCTTTTACTATCAAATTCACACGGCAATTTAGTTTATCCACCTTTCCCCGCATCCCTGAAGCGGGTACAATAGTGGCTAATGACATGTCTGTATACGTGTATTATAATATAATGCAACAATAAGATACAATAAGATACCAAATAGACAGTATATTACAGTGTAAAATACAGTACAACACTCTGCAGCACAACGCAACACAACATATCACAACACAATAAAATACGATACCATACCGTACAGTACAGTGTACAGTACAGCAGAATACAACCGAACACAACTAAGTACAATACAATACAATAAAATACAATAGAGTACTTTAATTGACCCAAAAGAAGGGAACAGTATGGGGCAAGCTTTCTGAACAGTTAAACGGAATATCATGGTTGAATTGTGAAATAAGATCAGAATTTCATGTGCATTTACATTGAAACTAAACTTCTCCATACGTATGCATATAAATTCATAACCAAACAAATACACACAAGTACATAGAAAGATCACGAACTGCAATCACTATCAATCAGATGAGGTTAATAAGTAAGCAAATAAGCATATTACCAGAAAGGTTATGCAGTATTAATTTTAATATTGCTAGACTCAGTGATTCAAACTTAGTAGATGCAGAGTACACTGTATTTATTCAACATATAACTATATGATATTAACATTGTCAGCATCTTAAAAAGTTTCCAACCAGAGCAATGTCTGGTTGTTGTCTAGGGAATTGAAATTGTCACAATGTGAGTCTTTTTTGTTGAAAAAGATATATTTCTTAGTTTGGTAATAAAGACATTCTGTTATTACATGTATTTCATCTTCAATTTTTCCGAGACTCAAGACTGCGAGATTCAGTTTAAAAGGGGAATATTACTATAACGGGCAGATTCTAGGTTATCCTAGGTTTACATATACAGCTTCGAAGTTTGAAGTCTTTTAAAAGTAAAAGATATTTTTCTCCTCCCAAATAGTGTGGATACATTGTACATTTTAGATTTTTGTGGCCAAGATAGGTCAGCAAATTCAATACCCCATGACTTTATTTATTGCGATCGTCACATATTAGTGCATGTGACGTGGGTTTTTCGAAATATGATAATTCTAAACGCTAGCGTGAAAGATTTTTGCTAATTTTCCAATACAATTATTTGAAAAAATACAACAACAACACCCTTAGGTTACGTAAATGATTTTGCAAACAGCTACTCGATTTTTACTATCTGTAAATCTGCTATCTGTTTTTTGGTAGCTAGCGCCTCGGTTGCGTATCTGTGCTCGGAGTCGCCGGTGGTTTTCAATTTCCGTTAACACAGTCTCGAACTCAGCCATGCTAATTATTTTATCCTCAATAGCTATTGAGTTTAATTTACTAATCGTAGTGAGACTACTTTGTGCCGCCCCGATAAGTTCTCAATAGATACGTATTCGTGAATGTAGCCGTAACGAAATGATTTTGCTAGTACCGCCCGCAACACCAGTTACTATTGACATGGCTCCTACAACAATTCCGATTGGTGCACATATAATTGTCCCCTTCGTCGTGATTCGCGTCACGCCAAGATCAACAGCTGCTGCCTCGGCAAGCCCACAAACAGCATCAACCACCACACACACGCGTTTGTATTTCACGAGCAACGCGGTTCTCTTTACGATTTCATCTTGCATTTGCAGTTTCGCTTCGATTATTTTTTCACGTCAATAAGTTTGAGGGTCCATTATAATTCCTCTAATAATAATGTGATTGCGTAGTATAATTGCTCGACACTCGTGCCTGATTCAGGTGCAACACGCACACGCAATTCTAACCAATAATTCTTTATGGCTGGTACAACTGCTGTACAATCACAGGAAATATCTTCCTGTGGAATACTTAAATCTCCGGCAGTTGTACGTTCCTGAAGTTGGGCACTACGTTCATATAGAACCATATTGATTACACACTTGGTTAGTGTCTGAAACGACTGTACTCGTCTTCGCCCAAGAACTGTTACACCGACAAGTGCGTCCTTGTTAAATAGCTGACGATATCTTTCTCCTCTCAGTTGATAATTAACTGGGAATGCAACCAGAGTGGCCTTATTTTTGAATATTATTTCATCGTTGTAGAAACAATCCCTGGATGTTTTCACACCTGGTGGTGCAATGATTCCAAGCTGGCTTCTTGTTGGTATGTCCCCACCAAGGTGGTCCCAAGGGTTGATTTCTATTTGGCCCTTAACAAGATTATGTTTGAGCACATACGAGGGTCTGGTAACACCATTTTGAAGCATATATTCGTCGACAAGTGGAACGAAATCACTATCAATATTAGCATCACTGGTCAGCCGATCCAACACGGTAAATTCTGCAACCTCATCACCTCGGTCAGAATCCATAATTTATATATAATGTTAAATCTAATCTTAAACACAAACGCCAAAGGCAGTTAAGTATCCTTTCGGATAAATGTTGATTACTTCGAACTAACTGAATTTCATCTCCGGCAACTAATGATGTTGATACTTCAAATGTGAAAACTTCGAAACGAACATCAGTGCCGACTTTGGTGATATGTGATATCTGTAGCAAACCATGATGCTGCTGATCATTTATCAACATAGCTATTTGACCCAACCCACCATTATTTCCGGTTATGATAAACAAGTATGATCTGGACTCGCGCACCTTAAAGATGTGAGGTTTAGGTCTATCAAAATCACTTTTAAGAGAATCCAAACAAGGTTACGGTGTCAGTTTTTCCCCCTCCTTCGCTGGTTATTATTCCACCGTATTCACCCGATGCAGTTACTAAGCGTGGCGACAAAGGTACGCCTGCAATCTGCTCATCCACGTATTGTTTTGTTGTAGCAGCAGCATCGTTAGCATAGTTTTTATAAAAGCAACCGACACACCAGCGTCTCGGATTGCCCCATTTTCAGTAATTTCAGCCAGGTTTTTCGCGACAGCGCCTCGCAGCCTCACAATAACATCGTTGATGTCCACGTTAGACTTTTTAAGTTTTCCAGTTTGGTTTGGAAAATCACAAGCTCGCCTGAGTTGATGTCGGCCCGGCTGATAAACTCAGGCAAATCCGCTTTTTAAACGATATTTTGAATGTCCACGTTAGACGTTTTAAGTTTTCCAGTTTGATCTTCAAAACTCACAAACTCTCGCCTGGGTCAACACCAACAACAACCCGGCTGGCAAACTCTGCAAAATCTGCTCTGGTGGCACACCTGCTGTGATCCGCATTAGCGACGCGACGTCGGGCGGTAGAGCGTCCATAAATGTTAATACGCATCTTGCATACTATCAAGTGTACTTTAATGTAAAAGTAAAATGAATAAGCGTTCGCGGGGTTGGTGAACGCTCAAGTGCATGCAGCGCTTTAACAACAAGATGACCACATATTGGTCCGTCCAACCGAGTTTGTAACGGTAGAGTTGAATAAAACAGTGGTGGACGACTCTATTTGCATCTGATTAAATATTAAACAACTTCAAGTGGTGGCGCAAGACCATACGAGTAAAAATACAATAGATGATTGGGTGTCACCGTGTATGCGACCCATTGAGTCCCATGTCCTGTTGATGAATCGAGATTAACAATTCCGGTTACCATCGCGTTGGGAATCATCAATGCAAGTTCATTCCGCATAAAGACACCTCGGAATTGTGTGACTGATTTTGCCATCGTGAGTAAATCAAGATTGGTTAGCGGCGAGGCCTTCTGCGAGTTGTACCAGGTAGTCGAAGACCTCTGCCTGGGGGTATTTTGCAAATTGTTCTGGGTAATAGAAGACCTTTTCCTTTTCTATTTGTTTACGAGACCAATCATAGATGTTTCCACCGGCCGCCTTTTTCAGCTCCATCCCGGATGCGGTTCCGACAGCACCTAGAGTAGCTGCTTTCGCAACCGCTAACAACTCTGGAATCGCTGCTAGGAATATAAATATTCCACCGGTCTTTTGCAGATGAGTCACTTTTGACTTTGATAACATTAATGTCACGGAGGTGTTTTTTCGTTTAGCTACATTAAGCTGATTAAGTTGTGTTCGGGTCAACCACACGGGGGATATGCCAGTTAACTTCAAGCCTCAATGTGATCCCACAATCATTTCCTATTGAGCTCTTTATTTTCGCAATCTGCTTTGAACTCAGGCCAACCTTAACTTCGTGGTAGGACATTATTTCGTATTATGCTGTTCAATTACAGCAACAACAATTACAGTTTTTCACAGGCGCATCAATAATTCTCATTCGAACACCTGCGCCCTCCAACGACATCATATTATCAGAGAGAATTGCAGCAATGGATCAATATCTATCGTTGGGAGCAGCTTCAAGGGGACCATTCACACGTACATGAAATTGCAGATCAAGCACAGGCTCTTTGTACAGGTCCATGTGTTCCAACGAGAAGTAATAACTCGGGTACAACGTACGAAAGTCGTACTGGGAAATCTGCAGACCAGTGCCAATGTTTTGATCTCGGCCAATAAACGACCACATATTGGGATATGCATGTGCAACAAAATTATTTGTGAAGTCAAGAATAATTTCTTCGGAGGGCTCCTGATGACCGTTCAATCGTAAAAAAACTTCAGACAGTCAAATATCATGTGATTAATAGTCTGGTAACCGCGCGCCCTAGCTACATGTCGAAACGCTATGAACACATGTCTTGATGCGTTGTTACCTTACTGGATAGTTATTTGCCATGATAACTGCTAAACGTTGCCTTCATATGTGTCTTTGCTGAGCGTGTGAAACGACATCGGCGATGTGCCTAGAGAACTCATAAATGCTAACAAACGTGTCTCTGCGGCTATCGAAGGGATTATCACAGGCATCCGTAATGTTAATTTCACCAACACAACTTTGCCAGCAGCAACACCATAACGCCAAATTGCATCATCATTGGTGCCTTTTCGGTATAACATGACTGTGTGTTTGGCTCCGAAAATAGCCTTACGAACATCTCTACAAAACCCAAATATATGACTGAGAGGAATCACACACAAAAAACTCAGTGAGTTTTCATGAAGTTGTAGTCGACGCTGTGCAAATCCAGAGTTGACAGTCGGTTTGGCGCCAAGGACTACGGCGGTGTGAGCACGAAGGTGCGGCTGAAAAGAATCACTATGAACAACAGCTGTTGTATATATTCTATGATCTGCATGATCGGATGAGTCCTTGTAAAACATCACAGACATGCCAGCGGATCTTGCATACTCATCATTGTATCTGGCGAGTCCGAGAATTGTCGTGACAATGTCAATATTGCTCAAACATCCTTCAATTTCCTTTCCATCGATGAAATAACTTGCGCTGCTAAATAATGCCATAATACCGTTGTTAACAAATCTAACCCGGGCATCAGCGGCGTAATAAGTACAGTAGTTGTCGCTCGCTTTCCAAAAAAGTCTCACACAGGAGAAAATACAGAGACGTATCATGTACTTGTAACTCTATTCGACCTTTTTGATCAGGATCTATTGCCTGACATGAATAATACTGATAATCTCAGACGCTTCGATCTATCTTCAACGGCACATCCATATCAAACGCGAGATCGGATAGTTCCTCAAATTTTGCCATTGTTTTTATTTGTAAATTAATTGGTGCGACATTGTTTCTGTTGATGGAAGTGTAATTGTCTTTGGTTCTACCCACGGTGCTCGGATTACTAATCGTCATAGTCGATCGCGGATCGATTGAACTGCTCGCAATCTCAGATTTTTCAACCGATCCGCAGCAACATTATTGATGCTGTCAACGACTCGCATTGCAACTTGTTTAGCGACCGATGCAACACGCGAAGACAAGGTAGCGAGCACTTTTGGTTCGCCTGGACAACATCACCAAGACCATTTCCGTAATATGTCATGTAAACGGGTTTTCTCGCGTTAACAACACGTACTGGTATCACATGTCCACGTACGATTGTCGTTATATTTAAATATCAGGTCGATCTCTAACGTACAGTTGTATCGTCAAGGTCTCACCGCGAAGGTCCAACATGTGCCCGTCCTGGTCCACAAGGGTGAAACGAAAGTTCAATATTATTCCAGGTGTCACGACTGTCTGCCGAAAACACAAACGAGTTATTTGCGCCAAGTGTTTCAACGTAAAGTGCTAAGAACTCATCACCCATGTATTCGTCGCATAAACATCAATGTCTTCAACAAGTTCGTGCACCAACGCGAGATACGTCCCCGGGTCCGTGATGTCATTGGTGAGCAACCGCTGACAAATCGATGCTGCCTCATTGATGACTTCTGGTGCATCGCTGCCAGCGTGAACCGATCCTACTAATGTTTCCAACCAATCCATGAGTTCATTTACTTGTTGTTGGTAGACAGACACGCATTTGCCTGGGGGTTTGAATCCTTTAGTTGTCATGGAACATTTAGTTATTTCACTTTTACGTCCGCGTTTACGTGCATGACCACCGAGACCTTTTCAATGTTTGGATAGTTCCGGGAAATCCTTCGATGGGGAGAGATATTCTTCTTCTTCGGAAGGCACATCCTCTTTTCGAGGTTCAACCCCATACATTTTTGTACTCCTAATACTTTATTAAAATGGGACCGCATTGTGTATTCATACGTCATCCATGCCGATTTGTCATTTAAATCAGATCTCTTTAATTAAACAAGATTATATTTTATATTCATTGTGAATTGAGTTTTTTATATTTTAGTGCCAGATTCTCAGACTGTCTAATAGCTTTAATATCGCCTTACGACTTGCAGCAAAAGAGAATCAGAATCCCTATAAGAACTGCAAGATGATCTTCAGAAGATTTCCTATTAAATATGCAAGAAAAAGTATCCGAACATGCATAAGAATTTGAGGACATTCTTCCTTGCGATAAAAAAAAGAGATCCCTGAAACACACGTGTGAAACGGAATGAAACGTTCTTAAAGGTTGGAAGAAGAAATTAAACTTGTTTGCTGATGATGGTGGCCCATGTACAAATTGTGAATCCGAAACAGACTTACAGGTATCAGAATCAAAAGAGTCACATTAAAACAAAATAAAACAAATGAATATGTATTGATTTGGTACGTCATAAATTTTAATGAAAAGACTGTGAATGCAGTATTTAAATCGGACCAACCATCAATCGTTCAAGAATACCTCCTGTAAATGTATGAGCTCTCGAAGAAATGTACTTGAATTTTGTCTGAGCCTAGCTATACGTCTCTCTGATATAGGACTAAGACCACTTCTTGTGAACTGAGCAAGGTACCAATTTATATCAATGGTAACTATTCAACCTTGTTAGAATCTTTGCCTGTTAAGAATGTTTTTCATTGTGACTTTGTTTTTTACCCTGTCAACATTACAAGCAATTACAAAGACGTACCAAAACAAACTGAATATTAGCATAAAAGATGGAGATGGACAAGTAATATATATTCATGTAAAGGCCTGTAACATGTGTTTCGCGCATAGTAAATAGCGTTAATTTTGCAAGTAAATTAAATATTTTTAAGAGGTTCTATTGAATTGTGTTTCTTTTTAAACACTTAGACAAAAACAGAAACAGTAACTACGTCAATTGGCGATACAATTAATAGTGGCTTAGATTTAAACAATAACTGTAACACACATTAAGTGATCTCGTAATGCCCACAACTCCTATACTAACAGCTGCAACGCTCATTCCACCGGAAATCCTTGCCATACTAACCTCAAGAATTTTTTTAAAAAAATATGCTGTTTTGTACTTTTTTCTTGCACCTCTGTAATGCTCTATCTCTAAATCATTCTTACTTTCATTAATTTTCATCAACGTAAAATACATTCAATATTCGTTAGGTAACTCCATTTAAAGATATTAACTAGCTAGGAAATATATTAACTTACTTCATTACTTTGTGTGGTAGTATCCCTTATACTATTATTATAAATTGGAATAACCAGTTTTTAGTACTTCTTCTATACCCATGACAGTTGGTGAATCTATTTTTAAATCTAATATCCTCTTCCAAAGCATACTGTAACTTACCGTAAAGGTTGAGTATAATGCTGGATGGAAAACAATGTGAATTATATTGTTCGTTCCTCCAATTTCTTGAATAATATACATTTTTATTCAGTTTAGTTATGCTTTGTTAACTCTACTACAGCATTTCTGGTCATGGATTTCACTTTAGTTGAGTCCTTTGAAGTATGCTTTGCTGTTGTTGTTTTCTTTTTGTTTGTTTTGTTTGTTTGTTTTTTTGTGGGTTTTTTTTAAATATATGAGACACATTCCTATAGAAAGAACTACACCAGCTATTAGCTAATAAATGTTGTAGCTTCCAAGTATGTCCTGGCGAAGCAGTTCTGACGTCCGAAGCAGTCCTGCTGTCAGTATACATAACATGTTTTAACGTTTCTGCTTTGGCTTTTTAAAATTTGTATAAAGTTTTTTCAAAATTGTTTTCCAAATTTAACTCTAAAGTTACAGAAAAGTTATCATTAGGTGAAAGATTAAAATGGACGTGTGAATAAAAAGGTGCAACAATTGCTACTGTTTATGCAGCTATTGCTATTATAGCAACAACTTTTGAGCTAACCAGAGCAAATGTGGGCGCGAAGCAGCCTGATGGAGGTGGTAGCGGAGATAGCTTGGTAAGCGGCGGTGGAGGTAGGGGCAGCAGCTATAGCGCATTTAACTTAGCTAAAAACACAGCAGCATTTCCTGGTATCAGTGGAAGTGTAATAAAACGAATATTAAACATCGACTGCAAAAATGATTTCTTTTAATAGTTGATAATGCCATTTTAATTATTGCATTATGTAGTTTGTTTTTTGCAAATGTACTAAATGTTTTATTTTGTAGTAACAAAAATATATAAAAAATTAAAAAAATAGAGAATAATCTATTAACTGATCTATTAACTTGCTAGTTAATCTTTTAATATATTTCAAACATAGACAGAATTATAAACGTTTATTTGTTTAATAATCTATATATTAGGTACTTTTTTTCATCATCTGTTGTCGTGGTCGTTAGCACGTCGGTATGGTATTTGCGTTAGACTTTACTCCTAGTTTAAATGAATAATGTCATGACTTCAGTCTATTATTATTATAACCTTCTATACTATCCATTTCAATCGCCATATCACTGGGTATGAAAAAAAAAAAAAAAAAAAAATACGCCGTCCATACCAGCTGCATAGTTTTAGTCTATTTTTTTTACATTCTTTTCAAGTGAAACATATTGTTGAGATCTCGTTGTGACGTATTAATCATTGTAAAACTTTTTCGCCTACAATTAAATAATTATTCATTTTTTCTACGATGTTTTGAACAGGATATTCAGACTCTGTAATAAATTTTCCATTTTGTTCTTGAGCACCTAAAATAGATATCACATTTGATCTACTACTCTGATCTAGACGCGCGGTTCGTTCTTCTCTTAGTCCGCTGCTAACTCGTAGAAAGAAGTACATCCAAACTATTTCTTCTCCTTGTATTAATTGATTGTTATAAAAATCAGAATCGGCTTGCGCGAACCATCCTCTATCCCACCATAGGTCAAAATGTTTCTTTCAGATTGATCTATTTCAACTTTATTCAACCAAGATCTTTGTAATATGCTGTTAGAGATGTTATAGAAACATATACCTTCTGTCATAATTATGTAGCATATTGAAGCTATTACAAATTAATTGAAATTTCTCTAGATCTATAAAATGCTGTCTGTTGGATTAAATGTATTACTATATGGTATTGTTATCTATATTGAATTTATAATATGTGTCCATGAGGTAAATTGTACTTTAGTGGTCATTAATTTGTAAATAACATATTTACTGCATTTGAGTTCAAGGTCAGACTTGTTTACATTGCATTTAGTACTTAGATTGGAATTGTCCATGTCCTTTGTGAGAAAAGTCACGTACGCACCGGAAATTTCCATTAGAGTTACTCATATTCTAGAATATTCTGTCAGGTGACTTATCCTTATATTTATACAGGTTTGGTAAACAAGATTTCATTCCTATACTAAACTTCATATTATTAAGATCAGTCTATTAAGGAATTTATTTTAGTAATTCGATGTTACATTTGTGAAAATCAGAGTAAATTCAGAGAGAGGAATTATTTATTTTAAATATTCACTGGAATTATTAAAAGTGCTCATTCTCATTTTGGATTAATACTTGACTTTTGGATTTATGTGAATTCATTCAAAGATATTCTGGATTACATCATTCATGCATATCAGGACATTCAATACTACTGACACATCAGAACATTTGTTACGACTCTATGGTCTAAGAAAAATGTAACAGAAAGAAATTGAAACCAACAAATCAAGTAAAAATCAACAAGCAATTTATTACTAGATAATTAAAATGAAAAATCAAAAAAATCACTTACAGTAATGTGTTTTGAAATCCTAATAATCCAATAAGAATGATTGTTCTAATCACAAGTCCTAAATATAGAATGTTCCGAATTCACGGCTGTGTCCTTGAATGTTATGATGTGCTAATGGTCTCCAAAGTCCTGATGTACTAGAAATCTTGATGTGCTGAAGTCAAAATGAAGTATTCCAAAATCTCTGAATAAGTTCACATAAATTCCAAAATTGTCAATTAAAAATCCAAAATCCAAAAGTTTATGAGCACTGTTATAATCCAATGAATATTAAAAATAATTCCTCTCTTAGAATTTGGAATGAATTTTCACAACTGTAATAGCTCTTTACAAAGACTGATGGTAATGTCAAAACTGAAAAAATGTCCACCAAACATGGTATATATAAAGATTGGTCACATGACAGAATGTTCTAGAATATGAGTCATCTTAATGGAATTCTAACTGTAAACAAAATTCAACCTTGACCTTCAAATTGAGAAAACATATTGATCAAAACAACCTAATTCAAGGACACTAGTTAAACATGTTTTTCATGATAAACATTAAGATTTAAGCAAATATTAAAGTGAAGAAAAATTGCAGCTTATAACCGGCGCGTAGAGCGGGGGTGGGGATGGGTCGGTGGAGGTTGGCAACTGACGTAAAAACTGTTCTCTGTGACAAAGTGGGGGAGGGGGGCGCCACTAAAGAACATGGCCTCCGGGCGCCTTGGTTGGGTCGGCACCAAAGAACATTGCCCCCGCATACCTTGTACCCTCGCGGTGCCACTGATCCAGATAAAAGTTTTCTTATCTGAAAGTACATGTGAAACTCGTATATTGATGTTATTAATCCTGGTGTTGCACACGCTACTGGCCAGTTTAATTGATTTTATCAAAAGTTCATATCACATGCTGCTTTATATTTTGTCAATGTGGCATCATCATCAAATTTAAAAGATTTTTTTATTGAGAGAATATCAAATATCCTCCATGTAAATTAGCCTTTTCTGTATAATATATCTCTGTCTGGTTTAATATATTCATTATTCATATCAGCTGGTGCACTAACTCTGGTTGCAGGACAAGAATAAGGTGTACTACTTGTTTTTTTTTTTTTGTTTTTTTTTGTTTTTGTTTGTTTAATATATGGATTTTGTGATTTGTTTATCTAAGAGTACAGACGCTGACTTTTTAAATAGGGGTTGCTTAGGATTTAGTGTCAAAATTAGGCAATTGAACAATTTGTGAGAAATATTTTACAAATAGGTCAAAAAGCAAAGTTGGATGGGTTCTAGACTTTTGGGTAAAAAATTAGTCCATTTGGTCTAGATCTTCCAAAATTTATGACAAAATAAAAGTTGGGCCAGTGACCTTCAAAAATTATGAGCAAACTGGGTCAATGGTCTTAAAAAATTACGAAAAAACGATGGGTCAGTGGCCTATGGTTACACATAAAATGTTGGAGGATAAGAATGGGGTAGCCTAGGTGTTTTTTTTAAAGAAAAGCAAAAATTGGTGGATGGTCGCATGATAGTTTAACAATTTTAATAATCTGTTTAACCGGTCTAAAGTGGCTGAAAATTGGTTAACTGGTTTAAACCAGATAGTACTAGGACTCCTAACTATCTAACTGATTAGGCTTCATTAGTTCGATGTAGGTACTAGTTATTCTACAGCATGGTGTTTTATTTCTCCACACTGACACTGTTATCTTAGACATTTTTTTTGTAAAGGATGACCTTAAAACAAAGACACAAAGCAAAAAGGCATACATCAAAATAGTAAGGATTTTGTTGTTGAACATGGTTCAACTTAAAATTTAACATCTATATTTAATACAAATGTCCATTCCCCTCTAGCTTCCCATTCCACCCTCTACCCCAAAACAATTCCCTATAACTTAACAGCCTAAAAGTTTTGAATGAAAATGCTGACCCCACAAAGCAGCACAAGCCCAGTCATCATCGACTATGGGAGAACCTGACCCATCCGAAATATACAAAGTTTAGAACATGCTTTGCCAGGGGAGGTAACTAAATTAGTCACGTGATCCAAAGTCGGCCATTTTGCAGCCCTTGCTGCCGATATTACTCGCCAATATTGGAGTCTGACCGATTTTCAAATGGCATCTAGATTGTCCAAATGGCTCCTTCGACCTATCAAGGTTGTATGCAGCGTACATATTAATTTATACAAGATGAACCTAATTTGCATGGAAATTACGCCCAGAAAACGGATGTTACTTGATGTCAGAACACCGGTGACATTGACACTAAAGAGGGGGTGGGGGGAACTTGCTGGTTTCACGAGACGAGTATATTTTTCCAAATGATTATTCTGAACGTATTCAGGTTGATTTAAAGCCTTAAAATCACATTTAATGTTTTCGTATTATTGCTTTATATACATCGATATTCTGGTTGGCACTGACTGCAATGTCTTTTGAAGGGCAAGTGATGAAAACGTTCCCTCAATTTACGATAATAACATTCTTGCCCATAAATGATCCGACTTTATTATTATGGAAATACTGATTGATTCATTATTAGTTGGAAAATCCATGGTTTGCAATCTGATCATTTTAGAGACTCCAATACCAAGACAAGGGGGGAAGGCAATTGATTGCATATGAAATCCATGACCTGGCATAGTTCAAGCCCTTGATGTGAATTTTAACACTTCCATTATAATATATTGCGAAAAACCATTAAAATCATTATAGAACTTGTTCAACAATATGTACTTAATTTATTCCTTTAAAATGTTTATAAACCCTCAGTCATTTGATAGTTGCAGTTTTTCTGAGCGTGTGTAAGTTTGTCCATTACCAGAAGTTGTTTACGACCCTTACATAAAAGCCATGTGATGTAAGATTGAAGCATTCCAATTAGGCCACAGTTTATAAATCAACTGTTTATGATGTCTCATTATTATTATTTGCATCTGTATAATATTTTATTGCTTTCAAATACATATTTGACTGCAGTAAAATATTTATAAATTATGACAAAATATCAACATTAACAACAAGCTGTTCAGATACAATTGTCAAATTTAAACATTAGGTGAATTTTAAAAAGTTATCAGGCTATTTGACAGCAAAGTTTTTTATTTTACTATTTCAAAATAATCCAATGTAGCACCAAAAAAAAGATATTTGAGGTTCCAGTAACCCGACTTACCTGATTTTAATGGTTTCAACACTATAACTTTTGATCATCTATGCAAAAAAAATAAAACAACTGGTTCTGCGTCCAGGTTTTCACATCCAAAGCGGTAACTTTACATTGGAATCTTTGACATAAACTTACATGAAATGGATAAAAAAAAAGTAATAAAAGTTAAAAATGAGTACTGACCTTCCTGACCAATTTTTCTCTCCCACCATTACTGGAACCACACATTTTTGTTGTTGGGATAGTCCATATATTATATACAGCTCTCTCTCATTGTAGAACACTTAGTTATAATTTGACAATGGATATAATGCGGTATCACTGTGGACCCCATGACCAAAATCATACTAATGTATAACATAATGGGTTGGAAGAAAAAAGATGAAGTTTAGTGTTATATCTTTATTTCCTTTTCAAAATATCATTATTTAACCAATTTTTAATAATTCCTGCTATACTGCATGGCAGTATACAACACCATTATCAATATATCGTGATTCAGTACATACACTGGATCTTATTATAATGCTCTTTGGTACATAATGTGGTTATGAGCTGTAATATTATATTGTATATAATGTAGTACATATACTGTATAGTTTTCCTCTGGATTTATTTTGTCTAACATGATGTAAGAAGTACATATTATAGTAACCAAGTTTTTGCATTGCCTTTGCAGTCTCAGAAATCCGGGACATAGGTTTCCTAATAATAAAAAGGTAAAGAAAGCCAGCATGTGAACAGTGGCCCTCGCTTGAAGAGCTAGTGCTCACTTCAGGGCAACAAACTTTGAGGCAAATATGGCATTAGTTAAATTCACCATTTTCATTGTGTTTTCTTTGATTTGAATTATAGTACATATTTAAATTTCATTTTGTTGAATATTTCTTACTCAACACTTGCTGTCAACGAATGCTGATGTTGATGACATTAATATCTCAAAACAAGCATGTGAGGTCGCATGAAACATGGCATACTAATCAAGGACAGGAACAAAGTAATGACATTTGATGATATATTAATTATCTTTGGTAGGTCATATCCATAGTGATAACTTATTAATATGAGCTGAGATTTACACTTATCCCTTGAATGGCCTTCAATCGCGTGTGATGGGGTCCATAAACATAGACTGTGGCATAAGCAAGGCACCAGATAGTTTGGTACACTCAAATTTTGGTCAGCAGGAAGAAAGGGGGTAGCAACTGTCATTGATGCATGAGAACTATAATCTCTCATTCTAAATAAGTATTAGTTTGATGGATTTTAATATTTATGGACGTGTGATCTTTAGAAGAGTAAGTCCATAAATGAATGATTTATTCATAGCTGTTTACTGCTGTAGTTTTACTAGTTTCTACAGAATATTTCACAAAATATGGGCTATGGGCAGGGTCAGTTTTCTGCAAAGATGTTACATGCCAGAGTTAGATTAATTTATTAGGTTCTTAAGCTCTATCAATGAAGTGTTTGAGAATACTGTACAGTAATCAAGCATGTGTATGATTATGAGAGAGACCAATACATGGGAAGGAGCAGTGGTGAGCCATTTGTTAGCATGCTGGACTCGTGACTGAAAGGGTGTGGGTTTGAAGCCTACCATTAGATCAGGCCAGGTTGGCTACCGTGGTGTGTTCTTGGGCAAGGCACTTCAGTAACCAACTTCTGTTGCTATGCCATAAAATATCAAACCAAATCAAACCAATATATGAGAATTCTGTGATTTTGGTGTTGTGATGAACTGTGAACAAAAAATAAGGCAATTGTATTTATTATCGTTCTGAATAAAGCATGAGATGGCCTTAAAACGAAGTTATGCATGAAGAATTCTGACCTTACATCAGCCAGTTAATGCAAATTACTGGTATAGCAATGGGTGTGCCAGCTAATCTCAGAGGATAAGTGATGCTAGAAATAGTTACATGCATACGTTGTAAGTTTCTTCAAAACTCTTTATGTTAGACCAGCTGTCAGTGATGGTTTAGCAAACTATGGGCATGAGGCTAAAAGTACAGATTGGACAGTGGGAAACTACCGATAGACATCTGTCAGGGTAAACAGATCTGTTTGCTTTTAATGTAAACTGATACTTGCAAATGTGTACAACATTAAAGTGGTATTCCCATTCATAGCACATGTATCCATTGTAAGGAAACGCCAACAAAAATGATGTTACATAACTTGAATTATACTTATAATGCCAGAGTTGAACCATTCAATATGTCTGCCTTTGATAATCAGTCGAGATATTGATTTTAAAAAACAGCACAAACTGCTTTGCCAGTATGACCTGGAAAATGAGAACAATACCATGTTTATGTTAAGAAACTCGATCAGTTTGCAGCAGTCGCACAATTCTGGAACACTACACACACAGATCAAGAAAAAAATAAAAAATAAACCACAGATAGGAACATTTTATTAGCACTTAAACTTTATTTGTTTCTAAAATATCAGTGCAATTTGTTTTGTTTTTTTTAACAAGCCACCATATAAGCTAAAGGAAAAGAATGAGAAGTCTGTGGTGTGTGATTTTAACAAGCAGTTAGACTGAACCTCCACCCAGATGTTACAGTGATGTCAACAATTTTCATATATTGTAAATGACTGGAGGGTACTACTTACCATGGGCAAAAGTAGGTCATAGTGGCTTACTTTCTTACTCCAGCTGTTTTGTTAAGTTTTTCATTTAGCTCAGTCCCATAGACACTTGTGTGTATAGTCATGAAATTTTATCATGCATTTATATTAGTGATATTAATCATTTCAATTACCATCTGTTAAGGTCAGAGGGACCTGATTTTCTTGCTCTAGTAACTAGGACAGGTTTTTGTAGTATGCCACAGTGGAACAGGTAAGAGTACTGTTAATATGTGTGGCTTGTAAGATGACCCTTATCAGCACAATTTACATTTTCCAAATATATCAGAACTTATAAGTGAGGAAATATGATAATGATTTCTTCATTCACCATGGCCACCAAGCTTTCTACATAACATAACTGCTGTTATACACAATGTATGTTTAATGAGGGTACATATCCATTTGTAACAAACAATTTTTTTGAAAATTTTTCTATGGTGAAAATGGTATCATTGATTTTTAATAAAAGTATATCCCTCTCCTCTTTATAGGGTCATTCATATGCAACACAGACTGTAACTAAGATCAAGACAGATGCCAGACCTCTTATCCCACCCCAAGGTGCGAAGGTAACAGCAGTACATTGAAGCTTTTTTCCCACGTGTAATAATTCAGTACATGTATTTCAAATTACCCAATGATGATGATGATAAAAATGATAGTGATAGTGATATATGAAATTAATCATTCTTAAACATTTTAGAATAATGTTTTATGAAAGTAGTATATAATGTCTATTGTTTTATTAGTCCACTTCTATTCTTAAAGAGAGGAACTCCAAACCCTTGTGTATGATTGAGTTGGTATATGAATACATATAAATGTTTAAGAATTGTTATCCTGCTCTTCTGAGTTTGGGACAGGTTTAGGTTCAATGCATAATGGATAAAAAGAAAACAGTCCTGTTGCTTTGCAATAAGAGGCAGGACAAGTTTGGATGATGTAGTATGACTGAGAAGATGCCACAGATATGCAGTCAGACTGCATATTAACAGTTGTTTTAAATGTTTTGTATCAGGTTTTAGAGTTATAGCTGTTACACAGATTGATTATTGTCATAGTGGTTATAGTTTCACCTACTAATGATGGTAGTAGTTTTTATAAAATCAACATATTTTCTTTTATGTCCTGCCATGAATGTGAAAGGGGCATATAGTGTTGCCCTTGTTCATATGTCCATACATCAGTCTGTCACACCTTGGTTTTGTGCTTAGGTCAATGTCTCAGACATTGTAATTCACAGATCCATGCAACTTTGTAGATTTGTTTTGGTGAGTGACTCAACCAAAAGTAGTTGATTGTGACATAATTTCACTCTCTGGCAACTTTTATTTTGTTTTGTATTTAAGTCAGCTTCTCGGGCATTGTTTGCCCCTGAGACATAGCTTAGTATGTAGATGTTTTTGTGAGTACAATATCTCTCTACCAAAATTAGGTTGCACCTTTAGATCAGGATCATGGGTTTTTCAAAATTTGTGTGTCCTATGTTCCCAAATCTTGAATCCTGTATACCCCCAAAGCGCTCTTTTTTTGTCAAGGAAAAACAAAGTTGTCTGCTATATTGCTTTAATGCAAGTCTGACCACATCAGTGTTGGGTCTAGCAATGGCCAGAGTCGCTAAAAGCGATAAAAAACTTTAAAATGGTAGTTAATTTCCAATTTAAAACGTATTTTGGCAATCAAAACATTAAAGGTTTGTAGTTGTCTGCCGAGTTGCAATGCAGTGTCACTGACAGCCACTAGTGTAACATATTTTTGAGGTTGAATTCATGACAAACGGGACGAAATTTCTGGAGTGCAAAACTTGCAGAAATACACAATTTGGCATTTAATCAATGAAGTTTTAGTTTGAAAAGAAAAGTAATTCGAAAAAGATGGGAATTATTATAGTAAACGCTGGTACATAGTGAGTGAACACTAAAGTTAAATGAGAGCAAGATCGTGAATGGAGAACTTAATAGAAAGCTCTTTTTAGGTGAACCAAATATTTTAAAGATGTGAATGTTTTTATGGGTTACTTGAGCACTTGATAAATAATTTATATCAGTAATAAATGTGTCCAAGGAAAAGATGATAGTGCAGTGCAGATGACAAAAGTTAAGGTGGCATAACTGTCAAAGCAAATAAGATTATCTCATATTTCTTTTACCACTACTAGTGCAGTAAGTTCTGTCTTTTATTTTTATGTCACTTTAAAAAAAAAATTGTTCCCCAAATATGGAGGTGGAAGAAATAAAGGTAGGGCTTGAGAATATAATGTGCGATTGTTGCACATTTGGTTGATTTTTCTGTGCAAATTTTGAGAATTAGCATGATTCTCACAATCGCACATCCTAGAATTGACTGGATGCATATTGGTCTGTATATCATCATCTTAGCAAAAGTAGGTCACTAACCTAGTATATTTCATGCTTCAGTTAAGTTTTACATTTAGGTCAGTATCTGGCATTTCAAAACAGGGTGAAATACCCTTGGTTGTCGAAACCCGAGAGTGAAGTCTGGAAATCTGAGGGTGAACTTTTAGATCATAAGAGTGAAAAAAACTGTCATCATGATAAAGTGAAAATTTCCAAAAATGAAGGAGATATATATTTAAATTATCTTAAAGATGCTTTATTCTAAAAATATTAGAAAAAATGATAAGAAATTCCAATTAGTGACTATTTTACCAGTGAGTTGCCGTAACTGGTCTCAGTTAATTAAAAACTGTAATATGATGCTGTCTCTGTGTAAAAGAGAGAAAAAAAACTGAATGAAAAATGAACTTCATTATTTCATTACATGTATTACTTTTAACAAATTAGTTTTCATCATTATTATTTTCTCTTTCCCCTCATCCTCTTGCTTTGGGTCTAATATTGTATGTGCTGATTCCCATTAAGAACAAAATTAGTTTTAGTATTTTAACTTCAACAATCCCCTAATAAATTGATTAATTGATTGATTTACTTATGGGCTGATGTCCACACTTTTGTATTTGGGTCCATCTGGATCAGGACCATGCACTGCCTCAAATATGTAGCATCACTCCAAGAAAATTGTTACTGACTTGATCACTGCATAATAAATCAAGATTGTGGTAATTAGCTATACTACTTGTCTGCTTGTGTGGCAATGTGTTGATTTTAATGCACAATTAGTTTCTCTGTTTGGATTCTGTTTGATTTCTTTATTATCAGTATGTGTAATTATTATAGTAAATAAAGTGTTACCTGTTTGCAGGTCAGTATGTTGTTATTATGGCAGGTTTTTAACTTGCTGGCTGGCAAGAGATACTACAATCAGCAAAAAATGTTGAAAGGGGTCCAGTTGACCACGTTGAACTGTTAACTGTGACTTGAGACTATCGCTGATAGTTATTTTATGCACTGGATTTTCATATAGCCCACATCAGTAGGAAGCATGACATGGTGGTCACTTTTCTGACTGCAGTGGCATCAACAGTTTGTTGAGGTTTTGGTTGATGTTTTTCATTTGCATATACAGTGAAATTCATCAAAACTGAATCCCCTCAAGACCAAATTTTTTTTTTTAGTCAACAAATTTAAATTTTACTCTTAAAAACCCCTCATAAAACCAAACTCAATTAAAACCTGGAAATATATTTTAGCTGCTAAATTCCTGACACACACTGGAACATATTAATTATGGTTAGCAAGTACTATAGTGGGCTGATCTGCTAGACAAAGACCTGGAACATGTTGCAAGGGCATGCGAGGTTTGAACAGTACTTGACACAATACACTGACACAGATTAGGGCTGACAATAGGCTAATCTGAAGTCTTTGCACCGTACAAAAGAACCATCTTTTAAGGCATATTATTAATAACTAAATGCTTGTAGGTAAGCCATTTAAGAAAGACTATGTTTATTTGCTTATTATCTAATTGTGATTGATGCTATTCATTTGAATACATGATCGATAGAACATTGTTTGGCTGGTTTTTTTAATTAAATATCAGGCTTGTTTAACCTGGCACGTGTCCTTGCTTTTGATGCGTTGCTAATGGAGACCGACAAAGCAGTATTCTAAAAGTCAGATTCACTCAATGACATACCCTGAAGTTTTATATCTTATACAGATATTTAAAAACTTTGTGATTGCTAAGGATGAGCATTATTTGGCAACGGCACAAGAAAAGTAGTCATTAACACAAGCCACATGAGTTAAAGATAGATAAAAGAAAAAAAAGACAATGCTCCACACTTTCTTCAAGGCAGGCTCTTGAACTGTGAACATTATGAATTATATGGAGTATTTAAACATTGTGGAGTATCATTCATAATTCTGATGGACTTATAGTAAAGTTATAAAAGTATCTAATTCCTCAGATGTTTCTTGTGATGAGGACTGAATTTCTATGTGGAACAACTCTATTTATTTATGTGACATGATGTGATTTTCGGAAGGAACATATAGTGTTGAGCTCCTCATTAAATATATGTATTTTTAAAAAAATAACAGCTTTCTTAATTTGTGTGCACTTTTACGTAAACACACATACACTGAAGCTCTCATAATTACATTCTCTCTCTCTTGTCACATAAGCACTTAGAAAAATAATTTTTTTTATATCTGCAAAAACCTCAGTAAACCAAAAACTTCTCAGTACCGAAATTATTTTTGGGTCCCAAGGGTTTTTGGTTTTAATGGGTTTCAATGTATATTCTAAACTGCTTAACATATTCTCATCATACTTGGCATAAATTATTATGAAGTTAAGACAATTCTAAGACATGCTCACTATCCCCTTTTACCTTTGTGGTCTCCTTGATGGATTTTCTTTATATTTGGTTTATTCATTATGAAGCTAGACAATTCATTCAGTGACATGTATGCTTGTCCCTTTCACATTGGCGTTAAGGTCATAGTTGTAGAAAATGAGCGTTAAAGTTTTGCTTAAAGTTCGTTAATTTCCTTTTATTTCCTAAACCCCTTGATGTGTTTTCTTCATACTTAGGATGAATCATTATGAAGTTTTGACAATTAATTTGGTGGCATGCAAGCTTGCCCATTTCATCATGGGATCAAGGTCACAGTAATAGAAAATATGCATTAAGGTTTTGGTTAAAGTTGTTTCATTTGCGTATATTTTGTAAACCCCTTGATAGATTTTCTTCATACTTGTGACAAATCATTATGAAGTTCAGACAGTTCATTCAAAGTCAGAGTCACAGTCATATAGAATCTGTGTTATTTTGTAAACCCATTATGGATTTTGTCTTTCATTGGATGAATCATTATGAAGCCAAGACAATTCATTATGCAACATGCTCACTCAACCTATTGATCTTGGGTCAAGGTCATGTTATACATCAATGTTTTGATCATTGTCTTGATGTGCAGGCCCTGGCCTCCTTGTTTTTAAAATCATGTTAAGTTTCTTTTAATTTTTATGTCTGTTGTTGAGATTAATTTTATAATTTGTAGATTTCTTATTTAATTTTGTGTGCATCATAGAAACATTTCATGTATGAATCCACTTGTTGTATGCAATTTTTGTGTATGAAATTTGAAATTCATGCATGTAATACCCAGTCTCCCAGTAGAGAACACTAAATTGTGTGTTTATGTCTGCTGGCAGGCATTATTTGCCAGAGTCATGCAACCTGGTATGTTGATCTATCTTGTTGAGTACAACACTATCCTACCAGAAGTAGGTCATTGTGACCTACATTTCACACTGTAGTGACTTCAATTTTGCATTGAAGTCAATTTCTTTGGCATTATTGGTCACAGAGGCATGTTATTTTGTGTGTGGATGTGTCCTGATCAGCGCAGTGCTATCTTAGCAAAATTAGACCACTGTGATCTTTATTTCACATTTCATTCACTCTAGCTAAGTTTTCCATTGATGTCAGTTTCTCATGCACATATGACTACAGTACAGTGTTCTACAAAAGGGGATGGCAAGTTCTATGAACACATTTCTAGTTTTAAAAAACCCTTAAAATTCAACTGATGTTGACGGTATACACTGAAAATGTCATTAACCAGGATGAAACGTAATGAAATTATCATGACATGAAATTTGCACGTTATTTGGGGAAAGTACCTCTGTTAAGCTATGCTCTAGACAAGTTTTTTTCATAGGTGGTATTGTGTAATTGTTCCCACATAGCCTACTCTGAGATTGGTCATTGGTTCATTGGAATTTCAGATAAGCTATGATGTTTGGAACTCAACAATTATGAATGTTTCCTCTGTATTGTGCATGTTTTATCACCTACTGTATATACTGCTGCATAAGCTGATACCAACTGCAAACTGCATAGACCCCGATCTGCCATCTAATAATTTGCCGGCAGATCTGGGTCTATACAGTTTGTAAGGACTAATCAGTAGAACAAACAACATAGACCCTGATCTGCCAGTGCATTATGCGACAGCAGATCAGGGTCTATGTTTGCATTTGGACCCAGATTATACACAAGTATATTACAGTAATTAAATGCTATTAAAACGTAGTATTTTTGCATTGCAGGTAACCCAGCTTTCAAATGGCATCTTGGTTGCCTCTTTAGAGAACTACTCCCCCATCGCCAGGATAGCAGCTGTAGCTCTTGCAGGATCCAGATATGAAACTCCTCAAAACATTGGAATTACACATTGCCTCAGAGTATTGGCTGGTTTGGTAAGGGACCTTACTTCTGGGATCTGTTTTAGGACATGCAGTTGCTGAAGCCATGGTTGTTTCTCCAAACTTGCATGTAAAAAAAGCCAATACACATAATCATGTATCAGATTTGTAAGCCCTATCTGTATTTCTTGGTTAAATCTTGTCTATATTTAGAAAATTCCCCCTTTTTTTCAGATAAAGTGGGAACTTAGCTCCAAAATGTTCTGTTCTTGAAAAGACCTGGCTGCATATTATTATCAGATAATGAGACATGGATATTACTTTTCCAGCACATTTGACTACATGAATGTTCATATTTTATATGAAGATTTTTATTTTAAAATATTTTTAAGTTATATATAAGGTAGGTATGCCATAGTGTGGTTGAAGGTGAGACACATGGTGTAGTGTTCATCTGAACCCTTGTGATTTATGTATCTTTTACAAATTTTTATTGTATTACAGTGGGATATAGAAAAAAGAAACAATAAGTGTTATTGCCCTTGTAACTTACAGCTTAATGCAATGTATGACAAAATCTTCTGGATGTTACTAATCTCACAGATCTCAGTGGATCACCATGCAACTTGGGAAGTGTTATGGTCATCATTTGAAGATGTGCATATCAACAAGTTTCTGTCCTCCTGCAATTGTTGTTAGGAGTTATTCCCCATTTTGTCTTGCACCAGAATTCAGTGTATGACAATATCTTGTAAATGCAACTGGTCTTGCAGTTTTCGATGGATCACTGTGAATCTAGGTACATATTATGGTCATCTTCTGAAGATGCACATATCGACAAATCACTACTCCTGCAATGTTTTGTTAGAGTTATTGCTTGTTTTCACTTTGTGTTGGATGTAGTGTATGACCGAATATTATGATTGCAACAAGTTACAGTTTTCATTGGATTTTGCCATAATACTTTGTACATGCTATGGTCATCATCTGAAGATGCTTATATTGACAAATCACTGTGCTTTCACAGTTTTTGTTGTTGCCATTTTTGTCCTACAGCTGAATGCAAAGCAAGGAATACTTTTGTGGATGCAGCTTGTCTTGCACTTTTTAATGGATCACTTGGAAACTTGGTATATATTATGGTCATCAGTTAAAGATGTGCATATTGACAAATCTCCCTTGTTTTTTATAAGAGGTTTTGCCCTTTTGGTCTTGCAGCTGGATGCAATATATAATGGAATTTTGTGAATGCAGCTACTGTCACAGTTCTCAGTGGCTAGTTGTCAAACTTAGTACATATTATGGTCATCATCAGAAGGTATGCATGTTAACCAATATTGTACTTGCACTATTTTTGGAAGAGTTGTGCACTGTTTCAACTAAAGACTGTTCTCCATACTGAGTCTTTGGGCTCCAGTTTATATTCTTGAATCCCCTGCTGTGGTAGTGTTCACTTTACTCAAATGTAAGTAATATTTGTAAAATATACCCACTCTTCGCAAGGGCAGACTACATATTCTTTGACCAAAATCATAATTTCAGGTATCAATCTTGAAAGTACATCAGAAAAAGTTGGAAAATATTTGAGAGCAATTTGTTCCCTCACACTTTTTTCAACAAGCCTACAGAGTTATTCAGATGCATTCATCTAGTCATGTGTTCTTTTTTTAAATTTCACTATTTAAGAATCTAAATTTCTCATTGTGTCCCAATTTATGTATGAAGCCTCACTAACCATTATATAATACCCTTGATGAAAATTGATAATTGTGACCTGATTTTGAACTTTTGTTTGCTTGGTTCTCAATAATTCAGGACCCCAGGTATTTCACGCATGAATTTCAAATTTGACAGAAGGAAATTGTGTACTGCGGATAAATTCATGCATGAAAATTTTTCATGATGCACATGAAATGAAATGAAATATCTACACATATAGAAATAATCTCAACAATAAAAGTTACAAATAAAAGAAATACACATTATCTTAAACTGGGTGAACATTAAAAAGAAGTCAAAACTTTGGTGAAAGGACTGTTAATGAAAGTCTGAAGTTATTATTCCAGTTCAACTCAGCAGACTTAACCCCTCAACATTTTGCTAAATGCCAAAGCAATTTCCAGCTTGCAGATTAAAATATTGCCATAATATGCATTCTTGCAAACAGTAAACTTTTATTTTCCACAATAATGCCAAAAAAGAAACCAGAAGGAATTGAAACACTGAGAAATGTTTGATCTAATGTCATATTGATTATGGATTTGAAATTGCCATGATGCCGCATTAATAGATGAATAGTGTGGGAAATTACCTGACTCTTTTGTTCACATTGATAAAGTCGGTAACCAGTCTACAGTTATTGATGTTACATACCAGACATTATGGTTGGTTCCAATTCTGATGGACCTGGACATACAAAAAATTACATCAATTAGTCAATCAGTCAGTCAGTCAGTCAGGATTGTATTGGTGAAAATATAAAAGCCATTTGGACTGAATGGATATTGGCATATTAAATATTAGACCCAAGCTATAAGGTGATGGAAAAAAGAAAGTAATAATAATGGAAACTAATTTGCTAAGAATGTTTTCACTTAACCAAGAAAAATGTCATGTAATAATGAAATTATTAATTGCATTTTTCATTTAGCTTCTTTTACATTAAGATGTCATCACACTTGCATTTTTTTAAAAATTTCATTGGGACAAGTTGAAGCAGGTTGCTGGTAAAATTTACACTCATTGGAATTTCATATCATTTTAGTAAAATATACAAATAGGATTAGGCATTTTTATGATATTTAAATATACGTCCTTTTAATTATGGAATTTGGAAAGATATCATTACATCATGATGATTGCTTTTTTAGCTCTACTGGTCATGGACCAGAAAAGCTTATGGGATGGTCTTTTGTATGTTGTCCATCTGTCTGTTGGCACAAGTTTGTTATTGCTACACCTCCTAAACTACTTGGAGGATTGCCATGAAACTTGACACACACATTCAGCCCATGGTCTAGTTGGTCCTAGATGAAAATGGTGCTGCTTAGACATCCAGTATGGTAAACACAGTGGCCATCTTAAAAATCTTATAACTACTGCTCCTGAATGGATGGTTTTATCAACATGGGGTTGTGACTATAAGACTTCTTATGGTGTCTAGTTGGTCCTAAATGAAAATGGTGCCGTTCTGAAGTCCAATATGGCTCCCATTTATCGCTACTTCTCCTGAATGGATGGTCAAATCAACATGGGGTTTTTATTAAAAGACTTCTTATGATGTCTAGTTGCTCCTAAATAAAAATGCTGCTGATCTGACGTCCAATATGGCTGCTATGACAGCCATCTTGAAAATCTTATCACAACTCCTCCTGAACAGAAAGTCATATTGACATGGGGTTTTCACGAAAAGACTTCTTATGATGTCTGCTTGGTCCTAAATGAAAATGGTGCTGATCTGAGGTCTAATATGGCTGCCGCAGTGGCCAGCTTGAAAAACTTATCAGTGTTTCTCCAGAATGAATGGTCATATCAGCATGGAGTTTTCACTAAAAGACTTATGATGTTTTGTTGATCCTAAATTAAAATGGTGCTGATCTGATGTCCAATATTTGGTGTTCTTGAAAATATTGTTTTCACTACTCTTAAATGGAAAGTCATTTTGACATGGGGTTTTCTTCAGAAGAATTCTTATGGTGTCTGGTTGGTCCCATCCGAAAATGACTAACCCTTAATATGTCCATCATGGTGGCTATCTTGAAAATATTGTTATCTCATACTCTTCCCAAATGGATGGCTATTTCAACATTTGGTTTGCACCAATAGACTTTTTGTAATACCTAGTTGGTCCTAAATTAGGAAATTAGTGCCAGTCGTAATTCCAATATGGCTGCCATGATGGTGGTCTTGAAAATCTTGTGAATTGATGATCATTATGACATGGGGTTTGCACCAAAAGACTTCTAATGATATCTACTTTTCCTAAATGAAAATGGTGCCAATCTGACATCCAGTATGTCCACCACAGCAGCTGATTTTGAAAATCTTGTTATTGGTCAAGAATATCAGAGATGGTTTCAACACTTGACAGTTAAAAGGAAGAAATGGTCTTACCTAGAATTTCTGGAAATTCTTTTCACCCAGTAGAGTATCAGTCTCTTTGAGGGACTCTTGTTTGCTTATATGATCTGAAGGTTCACCCTCGGATTTCCATATTTCACCCACAGGTGTTGACAAAGAAGGGTATTTAATGCAAGTTTTTAAATTGTATAGGAGAACTCTGGTTTGTCATTAAAGTTTTCATTGAGTTTATATTGCTTTAAATGACAGACTTATGCACATTTTAATTATTTCCCTCTTCATTTCACTACTGCATTTTGTTGTCTTTTCTTCCCATAGAGCACAAAAGGAGTAAGCAGTTTTGGGTTAACAAGATCAGTGTTGCAGATGGGTGGAAGTTTCAGGTAAAATCTATCCTCTAATTCTTGTTAGTACAGATTTTGATGACCAGTGTTTTCCATGATACATAAACGGATGGTCCACAGCATAGTACAAAATAATATGGAGAAGAGCATGTTGTAAAATGTTCACAGCCAGTATCATCAGGAGGTGGGGAGAAGGGGGAACATTTTCACGTAGGTATTTCTAATTATTAACAGTTGTGCTATTAGTTTCTTAAAGCTTTTAAATATTAGCATAGCATAATTGCAGGCTGCTTTCGCGCCACCTTGTTTAACTGAATTGTTTGTTCATTGTTTGTGAACAATAGAAAGAAAAAACAAAATCTCTGGGTTTGTCAGTCTTAATGGCATTGTTAGCATCATTTATAGGGTTATTGTTTTTTGCTTAATCTCAGACACTACTGTATGTTCAGTAATAAAACTTCATGGGTGCATCATCTAAAAGAATACTAATCACCGCCTCATTAAGTAGGTGACTATGACATACTTTTCATTCTGTATTGATTGTTTTGTTGGATGTAGCTCCAATTCAGGGACACTCTTTGAATCCTTTTATTTTAGGAGTATCACTTTTTGCAGTCAAATTTAGGTCACAGTGGCAGTTTTCAGCCAGGATGAGCCATTGTGGGATTTGTGCAAAATAGACACCAAGTCCCAGAACAACATCATTGAATGCGCCAAAAGTGGTCCAACAAAACCTTTAATCTGATACAGTTGTGCCAACCAATCATTAAAATGCCCGAATTGCTCATAGATTATTTTTATGAAAATAAAAAAAATCCATACAGCAATCTTTTAGTTGCTCTGGTTGCTATGCCTTGCCTGTCTGTTTTGCCCCTATTCTCATAATCCCATACATGGTAAACTCTGAATTATCTGGAAATAATCATGTACTCAGTATATCCCATAATATTGTTGCAAATAAGCTTCACATGCTACCAAATTGTAATAGACTCAATGAAAATATGAAATAAATTCAAGTAATGTTTTGAGATAACTTCCACCCCAGTTTTTTATAACATTTTTGACTAAAAGAAAAATGTTTACTCTGCAAATTTGGTAATTTGCTTGCATGGAGTCGCATGATATGACCTTGATGTAGTACCATTTGCATTTCCAAAGACAGGAATGTTTTGCTAAGAGGTAGATATGAAATAGTGGATAACTGATTTCATACCCCAGCATCACTCTTGAACCATGAAGGCAATAGAAATGACTGAAGAAATGATGACTTTAGTGAACAAGCCAGTAAAGTCAAAGAATTTGATTCCAAAATAATGAAACCAAAGAAGAAAAATATGCATACATCCTCAAGAAATCATATGAAAGCTGAAACTTTGCAAAGACTGATGACTATATTGTTAGTGGGGCCAATATTTATTTAGACTTGTACTTCTCATACACTATTAGAGTATGGTCAGAGGCATCATATGGGAGATTTTAAAGCAAAGAAGTTAATTTGGTTTTTCATGTGAGTAGCAGGTAAAATTGACTGTGTAAATGATATCTCAGTTAGTATGATGTTGGCCCATTATAATCACACCATTGGCCAATTTTTTCAAATGGAAGGGGTCAATTAAACCCATTTTCCTCAAACCTGGCTGAAAAACTGCAGTGGGATACTGTTCACCACCGATTAACCACATTCGGGCTAAATGTGCAGACAGGTGGAACATAGAATTCTGACAAATTCTTGGATCCAGGTATTCCTTTCCCAAACTTTTATGAGATTATCAGGAGAAATGATACTATCAGAATTTGCATTGGAAAAAATGTATCCCATTTTCAATTGTTTGGATAGAATTTTGAGGTAATTTCCTCAGTAAGTATATTGTCACTCTGGAAGTTTGAAATAAAATATCAAATTTCAGTTTTTAATTTTTTTTATATATTGGTATTAATTTATTTTTGAATAATGTTGCCATTAGATTGCTGCTTGTCGTTAGGTTATGTACATTACATTTTTCTACATATTCCTGTACCTCTTAAATTTCAGCTGCACAACCTCAAGAGAGTTTATACAGTATTCCATGCAGTGCCAGCGAGATAATGTGTAAGAATCCTTACTGTATTAGGTTTACTGATGATACTGTTTAGGTTAATGATAAAACATACATTGTAATTGCTTTTCAAAGCATCACTTTGATTTTAATAATGAAAAAGTAATGAGCAATGAAAAATACACCTATTTTGAATGAAAGATTCAACACAGATTCAACAAGAAATAGATCATTAAGTTCTATTGGCAAGTATCTTTTAAGTTTTTATGATCACCTGAAAAGTTAAGAATTGATCTTTGCACTTTTTGAATAGTTTTATAATAAAAATAATAAAGGATAAAATGATGATGAACAGATTCAGATATCTGAAAGGTAAAATTGGACAAATTCGCTTTCCTGTTAATTTAATTGAAGTTTCTGCATTGAGTGGTTTCATATATTTTCTTTTCTTATCATACAATTCCTACATTGACTAACATTTGCTGTTTTCAAGACTTTTTTTTTTACAAAAACTGCTCAACCAATGTAGACAAAATAAAGGATAAAATGATGATGAACAGATTCAGATATCTGAAAGGTAAAATTGGACAAATTCGCTTTCCTGTTAATTTAATTGAAGTTTCTGCATTGAGTGGTTTCATATCTTTTCTTTTCTCATCATACAATTCCTACATTGACTAACATTTGCTGTTTTCAAGACTTTTTTTTTTACAAAAACTGCTCAACCAATGTAGACAAAATTCATCTAAGAAAACCCTGGCATTAAGACCTTGCAAAATTGTGGAAATGCATTCCACCATCAATATGGTAGCTGTTACTAAAAATAGACAAACTTTTAAACAACATATTCTTGAAAACTGCTCAACAGAGTTTGACCACATTCGATAAAGAACATCCTGGCATAAGAAATTTTTAAATTTGTACCAATATGATGCTGATCTGTCATCAAATATGGCTATTTTAAATAAGCCTCCAATAACTTATCTAAAACTGCTGAACAGAACTCTGCTGAATTTGAAAGAGAGCATCCTGGCATTAATACATTTTGATTTTCTTTAACAAATTATGCCATCAAATGGGGCCAACATTAATTACAAAATAGGAAAACCTTTCAATTATTTTGTCTCAAAAACTGCTGAACAGAATTTTACTAAATTTGAAAGCATTATTGCATCACTGCTTTTAAAATTTGTATAAAACAATACCAATATGTTATCAGATATGGCCACTTTACTGAAAAAATTAAAAAATGTTGAAGCAACATCTTCAAAAAAACTGTTCAACGTAAATATGACCCAATTTGACCGAGTAGCAGCAAAACCTTTTGAGTTTGTACAGAAGTTGTTGATCCACATTGAAATATGGCTACAGGTCACTAAAAGTAGAAAAACTTTTATGTGACAATATTAGAGGAAAGAAAGGACTGAATGTAACCAGATATAATGTGTATCAACTGGCTTCAATTCTTGCAACCTAGATAACTGGACAATTGCTTATATATTCAGATTTTAGGCCCATGTCAGCCAGACGAGTTACATTAAGCCCATGTTAGTCTTTTGTTATATATGACAATGGATATAATGCTGTTTGACATATTTTATGTGGTTGGTTTTAATTTTAAAGATTTAATGCAACATAAGATTGAATAAGATTATTGTTTTGAGAGCTGTGCAAAGTTTCATAAGCATTCCAGTGAGAGGACTTAAGTGCATGTGATAATATATTTTCTGTAGACAAGAAGCACTTGAGCCCCTAGTAGACATAATGACAAGGCCAGCTTTCAAAGTCTGGGAAGTTAAAGATACTCAACCCCATATGAAGCTAGATCTGGCTATTTTAGAGGCGCAACCAGAGAATCGTAAGTTTTAACAATGTGTATTGCTTCAGCTTCTATCCGTGTATGTCCCATTCATACAGTGTATGTGTAACTTGCAGCAAAGAAATCAGATGGTGGAGGATGTAAATGAAACTCAGTGGTGGCCATCTTGAACTTTTTTTGGACTGATACTCCTCCTGAATGCATGCATATCGACATTTCACCAAAAGACTTCTTTTGATGTTTTTTGTTTTAAATGAAAATGGTACCAGTCGAACATCAAATATAGCTGTCATAATGGCCATCACACAAATCTTGTTATCACTACTTCTGAATGGATGGCATTTCACTTTTGGTGAAAATCCCATATAAGCATGGGGTTTTCACCAAAAGACTTCTTTTGATGTCTTGTTTGTCCTAAATGAAAATGATGCTCATCTTGCATCCAATATAGCTGCTATGGTAGCCATCTTAAAATTCTTGTTATTGCTGAAGAATATCAGAGATGGTTTCAACACTCGCAGTTAAAAAGAATAAAGTCTTATCTTAGATTCATGGAAATTCTTTTCAGCCAGTAGAACATCAGCTCCTTCAAGGAACTCTTGTTGTTATTGTATCTCCATATAGTTACGAAAATTTAATATTGCAAAGTTGTTCACAGCAATTAATTTAGAGTAAAAATGTAAATGACTATATGGAATAAAGGCTGTTTTATAACCCCGTTTTTATGAAGAAGACAAAAATTGATGAATTTCATGACCATTTATCTTGATGTGTCATTTAAGATACAAATCAAACTTTTGTTTATTGATTTATATTTCACACCAAAAAATGACCTTTGAACATGGGCTGATGTTGGAAATTTCAAAATAAATGCTCTGTTTAGCAACTTTGGACTCTTAACTTAAATAATGAGAGACAGTACTATAATAAGCTCATACTTTCTACTGAATCCCCAAAATCATATGTTTGTAATTGCTTTTGACAAAGTTTCTCAAAATAAATATGGTGTGTATTGCCCAAAATATCATTGTGGAGAAAAGTTGTGCAGATAAGTCAGTCTCACAGTGCATAGAGAAATAGAACTGCACTTTTCTACCACATCTTATTCTATTCCTACCAATATTTTACCCTTAAAAAGTCGGAAGAAATCAGAATTTTTAAACAATCTTGTTCATTTATTTCTTTTTTGCTTTATCTAAATTTTAACTTGCCATGCATGCATGCATGGCACAATTGTTTGGAGAGGCACCAGCAGGGATTTTGAAAAAAGTAAATAGTGACTGACAGGCATCTATAATAGGTAGCATTATGTTGTTTAATGTGCCAAGTTATCACAGAAAGGATGCCATAACTAATAGGAAGATAAGTAGATGTGTTGTTGCTTAGAAATAAGGTTAAATAAAATGATTTAATGTTTTATATTCAGTTCTGTTATGAGACGGCCTTTAATTGTGGGGGAAATTTAGCAACATACGGTAGACTCTACTTGCACTTAATTTCATCACACATACACACATATACATCCATCTTGAAATAAAACTAGCTATTATCTATCAAGTAATATCAAAGGCAAGGTACATTTAAAAACATTTTATATAGTTGTAACAATATTAACTTTTTAAAAGTAGGGCCTGTACTGTTCCTCAGTACCATGGAATACACAACAAAATAATTGTCTTCAAATGTACTATAAAATGTACACAGTGACTGCTGCAAAAGAAATGTGTAAACTTCATATTCCAAAGAAACTTTAAAATAAAAACAATGTATGAAAAAGTATTACAATGGTCAGTAAAGAAAAGGGATTGTTAAATAGCATTAACATCAAGTGAGACAGTGTAAGCCAATATATATGTTGAAACTATGAATATCTGTACCAGTAGTTGATAGAACAAATGTTAGTCCATTCACCAGCCATGTTGAAGAATGGTTCAAATTCCATGATGGAGATATTTACATTTTTTTTATTCATGCATAATTGTAGAGAATCACCTGCCATAAAATACGAATTAATCTACGCCAGTGCAAATTTAAATTGGTTTGCAAGTAATGGCATATCACAAATGATGGGTAGTAAATATTTGGGGATATTCCTCCAATGGCAAGGGATTGGGGGTGGGGATTGGGCCTGGGTCGTATTCGTCATTTCCAAATTGCTGCCTTCCCAGCATCTTGACACCAGCAACTTTCAGAGTGGACCGTAATTTTGAAGAAAAAAAATAAAAAATTTACACTTTGTTTCAGTAGGGGGGCCCTGGGGGGCTGAGTGGTCTTAGGCACTCGCCTTTACAGATCACTGACATCTCACCTCTGTCTGTGTGGGTTTGAGTCTTGGCTCGGCCTACATGGGTATGTGAGAAAGCTTCGCAGTAGCTTCCCAAGGGTCTATGGTTCTTTCAGGGGTCTTTCTGGGTTCTTCCTCCACCAAACATACTGGCCACCATGTATAGTCTCTCATGTGCTGAAAAATGGCATTAAAGCCACAAAACCCCCCTTAAAAATCCCATTGTTTCAATAGTTGTTCACCAGAAGTCCAGCAGGTTATGAAAGATAATAGTCTGTTGCTTTCTTTTGTTTTTATTTTGCATACCATATCATCAGCCATGATTTCATTGTTTTGAATAGGATCTTGAATGTAACATTTTAATTTGCAGTAGAAAGGTGCTCTTGTTGGGAAGCTATTGTATATAAGGAGTATTAAAGCTTTTTTTTTTGTTTTATTTGTATAAACATTTCACTTAAAATTTTTAAGAATCTATTTTCTCGCCTGTAAAGGACGGGTAAGACATGGGTTTCACATGTTTTGGATTGTTGGTGGCATTGATGCCTGTGTTAAAGTTTTAAATATGGTTGTTTTCAGTGTTATGCACATTTTACAGGTGAGATGTATAATATATCTCTGAGCTTCCTTTTTGCTATATCTGTATTTAATGCTTTGTGTATACATATGTGAGAGAGAGGGAAAAACGATTTTGGGGAGTTTTTGTTTCTTGTATATGTTGTATTTATTACACATGGTAGATGTATGCACAGAACTGTCCAATTTTATTAATATTGAAACCTCTTTTACATTCTTCATTAAAAAGGTTATGAATCAAGATGTTTTTCTTATTTTATTTCCATTTACTGTCTTTGAAGAAGAATAAATATGTAAATTTAGACGGGGCTGAATGTAAGAAAACAAATGTGTCTTACCATAACAGATTTTTGAAAGTGTTATTTAATGTGTAACTGTGTTATTATGTATCACCAGTTAAATGGAATATTCTGTTCAAATCAGTAGGAAGCACCTGCAAAATTAATAAAATGATGAGTTATATATATGTGGCTTAAAGATGTTATGGGCAGCAGCATTGTGCATGTGCATCTCTGTGTATGTTTGTCTGTGTGATCATGAGAGAGAAATAGGGATACATAATGCATATCATTTATGATGTAAATATATATTTTTTTTCTTCTGTATAACACACCCCGTGGCTATTTTTTTTCCCTAACTTTTTTCAGCTAGGGTGCAACTTCAATTTAATATCATTTACTGCCAAAGATACTACCGATGACAGAGTTGAGTAAATGCTGAGAGAGATGACAAATGACAAACTATTATTTAAAAGCAAAAAAAAAGAAGCAATATAGCAGGATGATATTGCTCCAAACACATCATCAGCGCACTCACATCATATTCATGTATAGAATATAGAATCATCCAATAAAAGTGAAACTCAAAACAGAATTTAAAAAAAGATCAAAACTTTAACTTTCGATATATGGACTAAGTGGAGGAATTATGAAGGCAGTTGTTGTGGTCAAATGTCTAAATTTTGAACTTAATTATAACAGTGACAGTGTGTTTGAATGAACAGTGAGCACCAACTTAATTTGCTGCACTTGCATCATACAACAAACAATCCAAGTTATGACATGGGTATTTAAATCTTTAAACTTCAGATTTTTCTTTATATTTTTTTTACTGATTTAAACAGACATTACTAATGAGTAGTAGCAACAAATATTATATCTGCTTTGGTATTAGATGTAATGTAGCAACAAATGTACTGTTTTTAAATTAACAATTTTTTAAAAAATAGTGGCATTGCCATCTCAAGGGGGATTTTGAAACGGGCCAGGGAACATTTGCATTTATTTTCAAGATCAAGGAGACAGAACATTGATGAAGATTCTTTGTGAAAGTTTGTGTGTGTACATTGCCATGAAACTTAGTAAAAAATTGTAAAAAAGAACATCTTTAATTTCCAGAGAACAAGGGAACTCAAGTAATTTTGGTGAACAAGAGAACTTTGAAGCCCTTTGAAAGGCCTCAATAACAATCATACCAGTCAACAGTATTAAACAATATTTCGAACAGACACAGATTTTGATTTTATGAATGACTGTCTTATTTTTGCAATATTACTTAAAACAGTTTTAAATTGACTTGTAAGTTAGGTTTATTCATCATAGATAACAAGGGTTCATTTTGGATCATTATTAGCTCACTACTACAAAGTAGAGGTAAGCTGTTGTACTACCCTCAGTGTCAACATTTACATCCACTCAGATAAAAGTGTATACATATGTACACCCTCACTGAATGTCAACCAATTCTTTCTTTCTAGGTCCTAGGTAACAGTTTGGAGTGGGTTTCATAGCATCTACCCACTGGGGAGCGATCTGAGGGGGCTAAATTTGTACATTTTTGCGTTAGCTCAGGGTTTTTGCACACTGTATAAACAATGTTAAACCTGGTATCATGAAACTTGGTGAGGAGATGCATCTTGATGAATACTACACCCTCATCACAAAAGTAGGTCACCAACACCTATATTTCATATTTCTCTGACTTGGGTTAAATTTGTGGTTTCAGTTAATTTCTCAAACTCTGGTCATGATAGAATTATCAAACTTACATTTCACATTTTACTGGTCTAGGTTAAGTTTTTGCTTTCAGCTGAGTCTTGTTGTTGTTGTTGTTGTTGTTGGGTTTAATGCCATTTTTCAGCACATGATAGGCTATACATGATGGCCAGTATATTTGATGGAGGAAGAACCCAGGAAGACCCTGGGAAGAAGCACCAACCTACAGGGAGCTGCTGACATGCTTTCTCACATACCCATGTTGGTTGAGACGAGACTTGAACTCATGCGGACTTAGATGAGATGTGAGTGATCTGTAAAAGCAAGCACCTTGGACTGTTCGGCCACCCGGGGCTCTTGCTTTTAGCTGAGGACAAAATACGTTTTTGCACCCTTTATATGTACTGTTATACCTCGATTCATGAAACTTGGTGAGGAAATGCATATTGATGAATACTACACTCACATCACAAAAGGAGGTTGATGTAACCTATATTTCATGCTTCACAGATTTTATGTATTTGTGTGTGTGTGTGTTTAAAGTTTATTTCTCAAGCTGTGTATGCTAGAATCATCAAATTGGAAGATTGTGCGTATCTCTACTAGTACCACACCCATACCACAAAAGATTGTCACTGTGGCCTACATTTCACATTTTACTAGCTTAGGTTAAGTTTTTGCAATTAGCTGATAACCAATTAGGTTTTTGTTTAGCACCCCAAGTCATGAGTACTACAATCTCATCACAAAAGTAGGTCACTGTGCAGGGATTTACAAATCCACTTGGCCGACTCCCAGGACAAGCTCAAATTTGGCTCGGGCGAGCTCAAGTTTCCAAGGTACTTGCCCAGGTCAAAAAAATTGATAGAGAGAGGGAGAAAGGGGCTGTGTTCCATTCATAATGCTTTATATTCTGGAAGTTTTATATCCTGCGATCTTGCCACAGTACATATATCAGCACCTTTTTGTATATGTTTACTGCATTCTTCTATTACATAACTCGCCACAGTTTTTTTCATCTATTATATGTTCCGTCATTTTCATCTTGTAGTCAGTGTTAAGGTCAGTCATGCATTTTCTGGCACAGATGTGATAATGTGAATATGTACTATTTAAAGCAAGTTTTGACAAATGAATAAATATTTATGTTTTAATTTATTAGTTACATTTTAATTGTAATATTTGTAAATAACTGGGATTTGCCGACTTCAAGGTCCTAACTTATCCTGGGGCAGTTTGTGAGCTTGCTGATTCTAGACGATCAGCTTGTCAATGATTGTTTTGATGCTTGTCGCTGATTATAAGGTGAGTAGGTGTTAATTGTTAATAATATAACTCGTGAGATTTCTTTGACAGGTGTGTTTGGAAGTAAGAGGCACTTGTCTCTAATGAATAATCACCAGGAGGATTTTGTTCAAAGCTTGATCGATGTACCAAAAATGTAGCACCCACAAGTGGTGTTTATGATCTGTTGTTTACATGATAATTACTGATACATACTGCTTGGCAAACAGTTAAATGGATACAAATAAGTATTCTCAATCTGAAAAGTCTTTTTGTCAAATATTTTGATGCAAGTTGCTGATTTCTAGGTGACTAGATGATAATTGTTAAGTGAATGGATAAAATAAGTGTTTACAAATATTTCAGTTCTGAGTATCAATAAATCATTACAAACAGTCTAGCTTTCATTTTTGTTGATGTAGTTGATGAGATGAATCTGCTATCTTATCTTGGCAAAAAAAGGAATTTCCTTAAAATCCATATTTTATTTTATCCCTTTTTTTTACTCCAGTTGGGATATTATGTTTGGGGCAACCTCAGATTTCCCATGGGCAAGTTAAAGTTTAGAGTCAGCTTTCCCTGGGCAACCTGATTTTTATAAAATTTGTAAATCCCTGCTGTGGCCCATATTTCATGCTTCACTGCCTTGAGTTGAGTCTCAAGAACTGCTCATGTCAGAATCATCAAACTTGGTGATTGTATGTATCCCTGTTAGTACCACACCCATACAACAAATGTCATTGTGATCTACATTTAATATTTTACATGTGTATGTTAAGTTTTTGTATGAAGCTCATGACCACATTGGTGCTTTAACTACTATATAATACTGTTATACCTGGAATCATGCAGCTTTGTGATATAATGCATCTTGAAGAGTACCCTTATCATAAAATTTGGTCATTTTGACCCATATTTTACATTTCATAGACTTTGGTTTAATTTGATGTTTTTAAAGTTCATGCTTTAATCATTAAACTGGGTGATTGTATACATTTATCTTTGTAGTACCGCACCCATACCAAAAAGGTCACATTGGCTTATATTTATCATTTTACTGGCTTAGGTTAAGTTGCATTTAACTCATGACCACATGAGTTTTGGGCATGCTCTGTGCATACTATCCAATATAAATGCATCTTGATGAGCACTGTTTCCTCAAATCAGTAGTAGGTCAGTATTGACCATATTTCATGCTTCACTTACTTGGGTGAAAGTTTCTGTTTGATGTCCATTTCTCAGGCACTGTTTATGCTAGAACCATGACATTGATGATGATATGCATACAGTAAAGCCCCGCTATAGCACACTTCGTTATAGCACGAATTAACACGATTGTGGCATGGCTCCGAAAATTTCATATATTTTTTCGTACATGAAAAAATAAACATTTTTATCAAAGTACGAAAAATAATGTGTAAAAAATTAATTATCATATTGAGGCAGAGATCGTGTATGAATTTGGATATAACACGATTGTGGCATGGCTCCCTAAAAGTTTACAATAATTTCAAAAATTTCTTGAAGTACTGCAAAAGTGTTAATCTTATTATTTTATAATCATGAACAATAAAGCCAGTAAGTCTTCTTTGTGTTTTTATTCAATGCATTCTGTGTACAATTGTTCAAAAGAAAGAAGATTCTCATCGGAATTTATAAATCAATTAATTTAAGTAATTGCTAATCATCAAAGTCAATCTCGCTGCTAAAGGTTATTCAAATTATGGGGCAATGATTTATAAAAACATTTAAAAAAAATAAAAAAAACCAAAAAAAAACCCGCCAACACGCACATGTGGCTTTGTGGTGTTATCAGACTATCGTCACGCAATCAACTGACCTGTGAATAATATCATGCATTCCCTATACAAATGACCACATTGTTCCTTAACAATTATTCTTGCTGTAGTTCTTCAAAGAAATTGGTGTCAGAGTGTTAATTAGTGGGTATTTACAACGGATAACAGGATACAGAAATGTAAAGCTATTACTGTTAAAGAGAAGCTTGAAGCCCTGGGCAAGATTAAGTCCGGAGTTAAACAAATGCAATTAGCTTTGAGATTTAGGTCTTCACAAGTCAAGCAAACAATGAGGTGGAGTGAAAAAATTTCTTACCCGAATTTATAAATCAATTAATTTACCTACCTTTTTAAGGGAAGACAATAGACTATCAACGCATGCTCAATCAACCATCATACACACCCACTGAAACAAGTTTATAGTCCGAATTATCTGGACCAGTTTTGGTAATTGCCACACAAATGAAACCCCTCCTCCCCCCCCCCCTCTTAACCCTTTTTATTTTCTAGCTTCATATCAATCACATGTACACAGAAAACTCTCCTGCCAGTGATTAGAACAGAACCATTTAAGTCGTAGGGTTGGCGCGATTGGCGAATATGATTAAACATTATACTCCCCGCTTTTGCTGTACAGTGAAACATAGTTATAAACAAAAGTTTAAATTAATATTGGGTTTATTTTAATTATTTTTTCCTCTGTATGTTAAAGAATGACTCGGCTGTTTTTATCGAACTCACTGTGTACCCATACAATTGAATGGTTTACTCCTGGGTTCAGGCAGTTTTACATGTATACACACACCTGCAGAAATCTCATTGCAAGTACATTACGAGGTCAATACAGTACATTTGACTTTCTTTATGAATTTTCAGCTCAAGTAAAATGAACTTTTCAAGCCTAATACAGGTTTCTGTTTAGAAACTCCCAATGTCTGAATCATACAGTTTATTGTCGGTCAGAAATCAGACCCTTTGGACATGTCCAGCAAATATGAATGTTGTGGGGAAAAAAAACTTTGTCATAAGTTTGTGTGAATGTATTAGCAAAAAATTAAATATTATGATTCGACTGGATCTATCAAACATTTTTTAAAATATAAATTATGCTTCTTTGTGCACATTTTTGATGGAATTACTATTATGGATACAACCAGATTTGACCGGTGAGTATATGTACTCTTAACTACCTACCCTTAAGTTGCAGATTTCGTATTCATAAAAATAAATATTAAAATATGTAATGACCGTTTTAAGTAGTTCTTGCTTAATATGGAACAAGTTTAGAACTGTGTCAATGAAGTCCGTAGTATTGCCCTGCCACTGATTTAAGATGGTACCTGTACCAATAAAGCACATAGTTTTGCACCCGCTATTATACCCCCTCCCCCTTTTTTTTTTTTTGATGCATGCATCATTTTCTTCAGGTAAATTATATGATTGGTTATAGCACGGTTCGAGACATAGCACGATCTCGTTTTGTGGACCCCGACCATCGTGCTATAGCGGGGCTTTACTGTATCTGTAACTACCACACCTTACAACAAAAGAGGCTCATCATGACAGATATTTCATCTTTTACTGGCTTTTGTTAGGTTTTTTGCATTTAGCTCATGACCACATGAGGTTTTGGCATGTTATATTCATACTATCTTACCTTGAATCATGAAACTTGGTGACTGGATGCATCTTTACAAGTTCTACATCCTTTTTACCAAAAGACTACTGACCTGTATTTTTTTAGTCATGGCAATTTTTGTTAGCGGTGATTCCAGTTACATATGTAGTGCCATTTATCATATGTAAACTCGGCGAAGAGGTAGATATGGAATGACGGATAACTGATTTCTTTACCTCAGTATCACACTCAAGTCATGAGAGTGATGACAATTACTACAGATATGATGACTCTAGTGAACAAGCTGGTAAACCCACAAAAACCAAGATGAAAGTCAAACAGAAAGTGAAACTTGCAACGAAGAGTTGGATTCCACAATGGAAGAAAAAAAGAAAAAAACATCACACCCTCAATAAATTGCTTGAAAGCTGAAACTTTGCTAAGACTGATTATAATATTGAAGGGACATAAAATTATAGACTTCAGTTTCTCCAGCTCTGTCAGAGTATGGTCGGAGGCATCAAAGAGGAAAATCCTACAGTATAGATGGTTATGTTTTTGGTATTTCATGCAATAACATATAAAATTGACGATGTAAATGATATCTAATTTATTAAGAGGTTGGTCTATTATGATCACACCACTGGCCCACTTTATCAAATGAAGGGTGTGAATTGGCCTCTTTTTTGTCAAACCTGACTGAAACACTGCAATATTTGGGCAACAAAGTGCAAATGTTGAATAAAATGGTACCAAAAATTTGAAGTAATATTGGCATCACAGAAGAGATATTTAATACTTTCGTTCTCATTTTTACAGAAAGTACTTGTTGTCTAATATGTCAATTCTTTAACAAAAATTATTCGTAATAATTATTGTATGAATTAGTTTAAACTTTAAAGAGATTAATTTGGTATCCTTTGTACAGATTTCCACCTGACTGTAAATCTCAGACCACCCCGTGATGTTTATATATGTATTTAATATGTGCACCCAAATTTCATGCTTAGCAGTATGTTGCTTTTTTACCTTTTTTTAAAAGATCTTTGTAAACAAATTTCAGTGAATTTTGTTTTTGCAGGTTCATTTTTTTATCCTTCTGCTTATAAAATTATTGTGTACTAAATGGTTTTTGATAGCATCTTTCCATGATCTTGGGGTTTTGGATATTAAGGAGAAGTATTTCAAGAAATCGTTGCATCTAGTTTTTCGTTTTATCATTTCAAAAGGTATTAAATTACCCTAATCATGTTCTAAATCAGTAAGAATATCAATGCTGGCTTCTATCCAGGGTTTGTATTGATAGAACAGTCATGGGCGGACAAAGTTTAAGATACTTTGGAATAAATATTCATTTGGACTTCTCAGTTCCTCTTTCCAATAAGATACTCCCAAAATGAAATCCCTTCAAAAAATGTTTTTAATGAGCTTGCCACATTCTTCTAATTTCCTTCTCCATAAATTCCAAATATCCTTTTTGTTTTTGAATATAGTTGTATTGACTAAATTTTGCCATGATCCATCTTCATTTTCCAGTGATATTTTGACCCATCGTATCTTAATGTACCTAATGGATGAATAAATGTGAATCATATTTAGTCCTCACTCATTCTCAGGAGCATCTAGGATGTCACGTTTAATTCTCTCTACTTTACCTCCCCCCCCCCATTCAAATTGAAAAAAAGTACAATTAAGTTCTGTTTCATCATTTGCTGTTGGATTTGGAAGTGCTGAGAAAAGATTATGAATATGGGCAAAATGAGTTTTTACAATAATTACCTTACCAACTACTATTAGATTTCTTTGACTCCAGCTTGCCAATATTCTTTTTGCAGTCATTAATTTCTTCCTATAATTGTTTTCCACCATTTGTTGTAAATCTAGAGAAAAATCTATGCAAGGAGTGTAAAGTTAGAAAAAGACCAATTTAGGTCCATATCGGGACATTTTCTTTCATTGGAAAATTGTTTTTCAATCCAAATAGCCTTTGTTTTTGTTATGTTACATGTAAATCCAGATAATAGAATAAAACCTTGCAAGATATTCATAGATGCTTTTAGAGAATGTTGAGATCCATCAAGAAGAATAAAAGCATCATCGGCATGCTTATCCAATTTATACTCACTGTCATTAAAGTCCACATACACACACATTTTGTTTTAAATTTATCACTATAATCTCAACTTTGAATATAAACAAATAAGGAGCAAGGGGATCTCCTTGACAGCATCCTCTATCAAGTCTAAAAAATGATGACATGTGTCCATTATTTATAACACAACTTTGAGAATTTTTACAAAACAGTTTAAACCACTTGCAAACAGAATCACCAAAGTTAAAAGAGTGTAAAGCTTTTTCCCCAAAGCTCCAGTTACTTGAGTCAAAGGCTTTTTCAAAGTCTATTGGCAATAATAAATATAGTTAGTTAGAAAAGGGGTCAAGATTTCAGCTATTCACTATGGTTTTAACAAATTCAAACTATTTTTGCAGCCTTTTACCAGAAAAATTATAAAAAGACATATTTTCATTTTAAATTTAGTGAATAGTTTATGGATAGGCAAATTTGCATATTTTCTCAACATACCATTCCAATGGCAACCAGTACATGAACACAAAACTTTAGTCAGAAATGAAATTAAACCACCTAATACTTGTAATATATATCATATGAAGAAAATTGGAGAGGGTGCAGAAAATGGCCCTTATTCAGTATAGTCATTTGGAATATTTAACAGTTACATTGGACCTTCACTATGAAGCTCCTTACAATACTGTTGTGCTCTTTTAACTTGGGTATAGTCATAGATGCCATTACAATGGTCAATTTTTTTCACTTTATTTTAGTTCTTGGATTGTGAGAATCAATTATAATGTGATTTTATAGCATTGAATACTCAAGTTTTGTGCTTTAATACACTATTAGGACATGGCCTTTTTGGAACATCTCTCAATATAAGGCTCCCTCACTTATTACATGGGTCACTTTTATGGTTTCTATGAAGATTATTATAAAGAGGGGAGGGAGCACTGTGTGACATTTATCTCAAACAGTGTTCAAGTACACTTTTCTGATGAGTTGCTTAGTGAATATAGAATCTGAGCACACTCCTGAATAAAAATTAAGCTTAATACCATGTTTTTTGCATTTCTTGCATGCCAGATCTTATGGAACTTCTCCATGAGGCTGCATTCAGAGACACACTGGGACGGTCCTTATATGCCCCAGCATTTAAAATTGGAAAGTACCATCCTGAACAGGTATTTCTGTCTTTCCTAGATATTTATGATAAGTTGGCCATGTGAGAAAACCATGTCAGATAAATCTGATGACATTAAATAGAGGTAATCATGCCTTTGACCACATATATGTCCATAACAGTTGTAGCACATTGCAATTTATTCACCATTATGACCTTATATCATTTGACACTAAAAAAAAGGAAAAAAATACAGTCACGTGCCTATATGAGCGATAGAGAAACTCCGCACCAGTCTGTACAATTGATTCTGTTATTATTACAAGATTTACATTTCTACATTGCACATTTCCGATTGTGTATTTGTTAAAGTTGATATGCAGGAATGTTCACCTCTATTTAGCAATCAACTTATAAACAACCACATTTTTGATCCTGTAGACCAGGCAATAAAAGCCACTCAACCTCTATTAAGCTGCCACCTTTTCCTTGGGCTCAGCAGTTGCTGTTAATTATTTAGTTTATGATCTACCATGATTATGTCATGTATAGTTAACAGTTTTATCATTGTCTTGTAGAATTACATGAATATTTAGTAGGTGAGAAAATTAGAATTAATCTTGATATATCTTCATAGATTACAAAACATTCCAACCAAAACAAATGCTGTTACTGCTGTGAATTTGTATTGATGTATGTTCTTATGGTATATTTCAGGTGATGCCAAATGTACCACATAGAAGATAATATATATATAGGTTTTTTGTTGACTCTTTTCAGCTTATGTCCTTTGTACATAATCAATACACTGCTGGGCGTATAGCCATTGTTGGTGTGGGTGTAGACCATGATTTTCTGACTCACAAATTAATGAGGTTAAAGCCTTTTGAGTCATCAGATGTGGAAACAAAAAAAGCTGTTTTCCATGGAGGTAAACTTTCAGTTTGATTACCATTAATTCATTTATTTTAATAGCAGTAATACCTCACCTTCTACTATTGCATTGCTTTCCTTATCCTAGACTCTAGTCACCAGTCCAAGCTAATTATTCCCTCCTTCAAATGGTATTGGAAGTCCGGAATTTAAAAGAACATGATCCCAGTCTGACGTCTTAGTCACAGTCAACATATGGAATACCATCCACTTTTTTCTTTGGAAGATGTACGCGTTAGATGTGTGCTTTATCACTCATAGAAAATTTGCATCAGTTTTCATCTTTAAATATCTTTTTGGCATTTCACCTACCCTTTTTGAGTGTTTGTCTCCACAGTCCTTGCTTTATTTGAGTGTTATCTGAGTTTTTTTCATAATTTTAGTTTAGTGCTTCATTAAATTGTATCCCTCTTCATTGTTCCAGTGCTAGGGTAACTATTGCCTGCCCTTTTTTGGTTCTGGATTTTTGTTTTGTGTACATTTTTATTTTTCAGAGCTTTTAATGTTGCAAAGTGTGGCAAGTGTGGCCACAGGAAGGCTTTATCACACCTGCATAGTTTACACAGGGTGTGCATGCATGGAAGGATGTCCAATTTGTTGCCTTTGGTCTGACCAGGTGTAGGACTTGGTGGAAAGTCGCCACACATACATGGGGAAGAAGACAGGCTCCTCTTTCTCTTTGTCTTCAATGGATGACCCCCTCTGTTCCCAGGAGGGGTCTGGATCTCTTTTCATGTTGGCAAAGACTTCTGCCCCAGTGGGGCAAGAATGTTTTGCAACATTTGTGGTTTGGAGGTCACCTAAGGGCCAAGGATGCCATCATTGCTGGTGAATGATCGATCCTTGACTCGGAGGAAAAACACCTGAGTGCGAGTCGTACCTCCAGCTTAAAGACAAGCAGCACCTCCGAGATGCTGCTAGGCCATGGAATCAACGGTTTCTCGCAGAAATGATCTCAAGTCACGCAACTTTAAAACCCAATGCAGGAAAGATCACGCTGATTACCTGTGGTTCCCGTGATTTGTCATACCCTATGGTCGATTTTAAATTTTTTTAACAAATTAAATTTGATCTTATTGTTGTCTTTTTAGATTGTTCTTTGAATGCAAGCACCTTTATGATTAAGATCTGCTGTCATATTGCAGAAACTGTCGGGGTGTTCAAATTGATTGTCTCCTAGAGGGGTATAGCAAATTGATCCATCAATCAGCCATTAGGGAAGTATCTAAAGCACAAGAGTAGGAGTCATGTTGAAACAAAAGATAACCGATTTCTTTAGGAAAGTCAGCGAGATGGAAAGATCATCTGCTAAGGACGAAACTAGGGAGGAGGAAAAATCTGATGGTTTGATGCTAATCAAACATAGAGTACAAAGCAGTGATACAGAAATAGCAGGCACCTTGTGATTTAGGCCTTGCAAAAATATCTGATACATGGAGAGAAATATTCTAGGAACAACATGTGTGAATTGTGGACAATTATCTTGGATGTATATTCTGAAAACCAGTTCCTGAATCTATTCAGACTGACCAAAATTGCAGTGGTTCTGCCTGTATAAAATGCTGATTGAGAGAGGGGATTCAGTTCTCAGAGCAAAATTCACACTTCTCTGAGGAATAGGCTAACATCTGAAACAGTAAATAAACTGATGAATAGACAGATGTAAGGGGTCCAATAAATGATCTTTCAGTTTGCAAGGGCTTTTTTTGAAGGGGAGTGATAAGAAATGAAGAAGAGTATTTACCAGCTGAACAAACTGAATTAGGTATGCATATACCTTGTACATTTATTGTCAAAGAAGTGATCCAAAGTCATTAAATGCTTGTTTTAATTTAGGTGTTCATATACCTTATAATAATATTGTCACCCATCAGCTGCCATTCGGCATTGTTTACCCAACACACACACACACACACCCATGATCCCCCCCGAGGTAGATGTGGGGAATCTCTCCCTCATAAGATAATTTCTGTCAGCATTTCTTGCGCCATCTCAAGGTCGGTGTCTTGGTGATTGAGATTAGCAAATCTTGCTAGTCTGATAAATCTGCTCCCCCCTCACCTCTCCCAAACCTGTACAGATACTGTTATACGGTTTTTGAGTCTGATGTCACCTATTCAATAAATTCCACAATTAATACAGACAAATGCGTCTGCAACACATTGGTGTACATTTTAGACACTTACCAGTATTTCTCGCGTCTCGTGAGTTACGGTTGCCTCAAAGGTCCTTTCAGCGATAGGTACAGAATATTTCCGATCAAATTCTGTGGTTGACAACTTGTAAATCAGCATGGAATAATACAACCCTACCTCCTGTGTCCATTTCTAAGTTTGTGGCACATTACTGCTCTTCTGTTAGATAAAGCAACCAATCTGATGCAACATCCGCTTCTTTGCTCATTTGAAAGTTTCCATTTACAAAATTCAGGGATGCTCAAGTCAAATCACATGACCAAATCCGATGTGACTTATGCTCATTTACTCATTTGAAAGTTACCATTGACAAAATCCATGGATGCGTAAGTCGAGTCCCATGACCAAATCAACGGAAATATTTAAATGAGTGAATGAGGGAAGTTGCATCGGATTGGTTGCTGCATCTGATGGAACAACAGTGTGTAGCCATGAACTTAGAAATGGTCACAGGAGGTTGGGTTGTGTTATTCCATGTGGATTAACAAGTTGTCAAGCATAGCATTTGATCCAGAAATATTATTTACATATTTACAGCCAACCATTACTTAAAGCCAGTAAGTGTCTAAAATGTATTCTGATGTGTTGCAGACACATTTGTCTGCATCAGTTGTGATTTAATGAATAGGTGACATCAAACACAAAAATCATCCATCAGTATCAGCATGGGTTTGGGGGGCTGATTTATCGGACTAGAATCTCACCTTCCTGAGAGGGATGAGCAGCAAGCTTGTTAAGATAAATCTGATGTGGGCTTGTCCATCAGTTCTTCATCACTAGTCATTGGTGATCCACTGGTCATTGGGCTTCAAACACCAGTTAACGGTCATTGGGTTTTGATTATCAGTCTGGTGACGGATCAGGTTGATGCCCCCACTATTTCTATATTACTGTTTAATCCCAATGGAGATAGGAAGTCAGGTTGTACTTGCCTGACTATTGAGCGGGATTGGCTCAGCATCCCCTGCTCCCTATGTTCCCTTTTAATTCCTATTGGATGTGGGGACCTCCCTCACTGGGAAGCAAGTCTTCTTCCCCCCACCACCACCCCACCCCCTACACATCCTGGATGTCCCTAGGTAGGGCAGACATGACAGACCATGGACCTGCTCTGTCGCCTCTGGCCAGGGCCAAAAAAGGAGGGGACCGTCATTCCCCCTTTAGATGATCTAGAAGAGATCATTGATCCCATTTGCCTAGGAGGTCCACTAATAGGGTTAGTCCCATCACCCCCGTTTGAGCGGCTTCATGATGAGGGCATCCCCATTTTGACATCTCCTTCTCCATTCTTGCCTTGGGAGCAGGCTCAGGATGATGACATTTCCATGATAATCGATTCAGAAGAACCAGTGCCGAGGATCCCTCCCTCTCCAATTGGGGTCTCAGGCTCCTTCCCATCTGGCAGGCCAGTTGTAGGAGAAGGAAGTATGGGATGTTTGATAAAGCGGTGAACAAAGTTTACCACCTCCTTCTCCCAGATTTGTGTCCTAAGCCTTCTGGAACTGAGGACAAGAAGATTCTTTCCAGTCTGGAGAGGTGCTCTAGGGCAGCATCTCATCCAGAACTAATGTTGTTCCCGCACTCAGTGATAGTCGGGAGCTTACACAAAAGTTTTCCCAGAGACAAGAGTTTACCAGGCAGTAGAAGGGATGGTCTGTTCCCTCTTCTATGATTCAGTCGCTGGTTTCTCTGTCCAGCTATTGAGTCCATTTGCTGGCTTGGTCTCTTAAGCACACACCACCCTCCCCCCCCCCCAACTCTGAAGCATCACAAGTGGGGATATTGGCTGGGGCCTGGGCTCCCCTCCAGTTAAAACTCTGAGGTCTTGGCACTCAAGGCCAGTGCTCGCATGACAATCACTTAATATGCCAATCTCTCTTCGGCAGCCTCCTTCAGTCTCTTGAAGGAGAAATCATTGTCTCCAGTGCCACTTCAGTATTTGCTGGAGGCTGTAGAAAAGATGTCGCATCATGCTCTCCATGTTGATGGTGCTCTCTGCAGAGCTTCTTCACCTCTGCAGGGATGCCGCCTTGGAGACATCAGAGGTCTAGCTGGAGCACAGCAAGAACTTTTAAGGTCTGCACCTACTGAAGTGGAGATGCCCTTTAGAGGTCTCATCCTTTCTATGGCATTGTAGGGTTTGAGGGACCAACAACACAGGCCCCAGGCAACAGCTCCAGGTCCTTTGAAACAGGAATGCCATAAGGCCCTGTGACTGGGCGGTATCCATTGATATTCAGGATGTGTGCCTTCACATCCCCATGTTTGCTTCACACAGAAAATATCTCCGGTTTATGTCTCGACCAGGAGGTATTTCAGTTTTGAGCTCTTCCTGGGATCCATTTTCACCACCACCTGCATTGGTGTCTAAATCGGGACTGATTTCTGACCGGCATTCCTATTCCCCCCCCCCCCCCCTCCCAAACTCCACTCCTTTCTGTACAATGACACATCAGCCTCATAAGGCATCATTGTGTTATGGTCACCTCAGACAACACATCACTAGTAGTGTACCTCAGGTGTCAGGGAGGTACACATGCTCCTTCTCTTTGTGTGGAAGTTTGGAACCTCCTCTGATGTGCAACCTCGTCGGAGATCACTCCACCATATTCTGGGCAAGAGGAATAACCTGGCAGACATTCTGTCCAGATGGGATCATGTGGTCTTCATGGAATGGCCTTTGCATCAGTCGGTAGCAGAGTCACTTTTCAACTGAGGGGGAGACCCTTGGTGGACTTGTTCAGTCAAAAGTGGGATCATCTGTAAGCATATGCCTTCCCACCTTTCAATATAATTCTGCATGTGTTCCACCAAGTTATGATCTCCACTGATTGGCTCATCCTGGTAGTCCCCCTGTGGCCCCAATGGTTGTGGCTCATTGACCTACTCGATCTGTTGGTAGACAAGCCCAGGACATTACTACAGAGGAGGCACCTGCTGTTGCAGCACAGGTGGGTCTTCTCCACAACAGTCCACATATTCTCAACCTTCATGCTAGGCTCATCTCAAGTGATCAATCCGCCAGGACCAGTTTTCAAGCAAGGTTGCCAACTGTATCAAGCAAGGTTGCCAACTGTATCATCCAGGCTAGTAGGTAATCTACTTCCAGGGTTTATGATACAATACAGAGAATCTTCTGTGATTGGTGCAGTAGGAAGTGCATTGATCCTAGCTGTCCCCCTTTGAGCGCAGTTGCAGATTTTCTTCTCTTCCTTTTCGAGGAAAGAGAATGTTCAGTGTCCACTATTAAGAACTATTAGGCAGCCCTTTCTAACACTCACTATTAAGGACTGTGGGGCAGCCCTTTCCAACACTCAAGTTCTCTAGGGTTCCACCTCTGGGTCAGACCCTCACCTTTCTGATCTCATCAGGTATTTTGAGCTTAAGAGACCTGTATCTTGCTCACTAATAACTAGATGGAATCTATCATGTGTTCTTTGGACATTGTGAAAACCTCTTTTATGAACTGTTGAGTGAAGCTTCCTTTGAGAACCTTACCCTTAAGACTGTTTTCCTGCATGTCAGTTAGAAGGAGTGAGCTGGTGATGATCAAGATAGGCTCCTTTGTCCAATTAGAGTCTTAAGGTTTTATTTGGCTTCTTTTAAAGGGAGAAGGAAGGGTTGAAAGTGTCTCTACCTACCTGTAAAGCAGGGGTGTCAAACTCATTTCTATGGCAGGCCAGATTTGATATAAATAATAATAAATAATAACTATAAATAATGAGTCTGTCAGGCCATATCCGACCTATGGGCAGTATGTTTGACACCCCTGCTCAACAGGGTTCCTCTAATATTTTAGTAGCCACTGTTTCCAGGTGGACTGATCTCACTATCAAGAGAACTTATCAGTCTCTCACTGAGAGAGATTTTTCTTTTATGAGAATTAAAGCCCATGAAGTTGGGGCCATTGTTACATCTTGGGCCTATTTGGATCACTCCTTTTTGTTTGATGTTATGAGAGCTGCCTTCTGGCAGTGTCACACTACCTTCTTTTACCTTTGATCTTTGGTGCATCAGAGCGAAGGGATTTTTCATTATGCAATTTATAGTGATGGCACAACATGTGGCCCAACCTTCTACCAGCTTACAGTAGTGAACACTCCTACCATAAAGGATTAGTACAGTAGTTTTCTATATCAGATTTGTTGAGGCAATCAGCCTCCCTCCTAACTGGTAAATTCAGCAGTGCAGTTGTAGCAGATAATGTATTACTCCTATTAAAATGTAGTTTTTTGGGGGGTAAAATTAATTTTAATTATGTAAAACTAACCTGCTACTATTGCAAAGATTTCCAACACCCACCCTGCTCTGATGTTCTGTACTCCAGGTCCAAGTCAAAAGAGGATTGTATTCCGTATGTTGGCTGTCACTAAGGAGTAAGACTGGGATCATGTTCTTTTAAATTCAGGCCGTCCAATACTAATTGGAGAGGGAATAATTAGCTTGGACTGGGGACTAGGAGTTGCAGAAAAGGAAAGCAATGGAATAGTAGCAGGTAAGTATTACATAATTAAAATTAGTCCCCCATCTCCCCCAACCCCAAAAAACCCCCCAAACCAACAACTACATTTTCATTAGTATTAATATTCATGGTTTTGTGAAAAAATTACATTTTTGTCAGTACTTAAATTTGTTGATTCAGATAGGGGCTCTCTTGTCTCCACAGAAAAATGATTGTTCATTAGGACATTAAATTTGTGGTTTGTAGCAACCATGAAATCTGTGAAAATTGGTACCCCATGAAAACTAGTGCATTCACCCAAGAAAATACAGCTTAGTTAATGCTACGCTGTCAGTGCTGGTAGTGGTGGTATCATACCAGGGTAATAATTTCTGGACATGTCATCTTGTAAATTTGTCAGAACATTTACAAATTATTTTATACCACCATAGACACAATTTTGTCTTATTGGCTTTATTCAACATTGATTGGTTTGATTGTCTACCAAGTAAAGGGTTAGCACATACAAAATCTCATTCTAGTTATTGACAGTATCCCAGTAAAACTTGACTCCGATATTTCCATCACCATCCCTAAACTAATTGGAGCAAGCAAGTTACAATAAGCTAATTTCCATTTCCTTATATGTGTGTATATATATATATATATATATATATATATATATATATATATATATATATATATATATATATATATTTATATGGAGAGAGAGAGAGTGAGAGAGAGATGTGTGTGTGTATGTATTATATAAGATAAGTGTGTTTAGTTCATGAACTTAATTATCTGATATATATAAGAATTATGTTTTCTGATACATGTCTCTATTGTATGTTTAATTTTGTTTTCACAAGTAAATAAGATATAAACATTTAAAGCAGCCTAATACAAATCTAAAATGTAGTGAATGTACAAGGTATGAAAACTACTTACAGTGATGGTTGTGCAGTTAAATAGTAGAATGAAATTTTGTCATTTACTTCATAGTATAAATGTTATTCCTGCTGAAGGTAAAATGACTTATTTGGAATGAGTTGATTGAGATATTGATAAATTATGTGGTATTCTTGGTCCAGGTACATCTGATTTCTTTCTTCTGTGAAATAATATCAGTAGCCAAGTATAGGAATCAGCATCTTTGTTAGCGATGAGTAGTCAATCCACTTTGTTCCACATTGACCTTTGGCATATGTAAATCAGCCAACAATGTTTTGAACAAGTATCCTTTGGTGGATGAAAGAGTTTCTGCCTGTAGCAAGCAAAAGTAAATTTACCATTGAGAGAACTTGTTACATGATCTGTTAGGTGTTCAGTATATGATGATATCACTGATGATGCCTTGACTTCAGGGAAGAGCAAGTTAAAGGTTTAAATCAGAAATTCAAATGCAACACGTGTCATTTTCTATTTATCTAATGTGGCAGCTATGATTATCCCTATTGTTTTAGGTATATGTAACAATCAATCAGATTGAATTTGTTTCTTTCAACTGCATACAATCAGATATCAGAGCAGTATACATTGTTTTGGCTAGTTAGGGCCAAGCTCCACAAAGTTGGCGAATCCCTACAGTAAACATATCCATTCATCTGTTTGGCTGATCTTCTGTCCATCCAATTCCCTGTCCGTCATCAATTTGGTTTCTGAAAGATAACTTTACTGGGAATTGTTGCATTTTAACAAACTTGGATAAGCAGCTTGATATTGATGAAACCTCAAAAGAGTTTGATTTTCGAACCTTGTAGAGTTGATGTGGTCCCAATTGCCTATTCTCCTAACTTTCATTTCTGCAGTTTACCAAAGTTTGTTGGATTTCGACCAAATATGGCATGCAGCTTTATATTGATGAGTTCATTAGGACTTGAATGAGTTAGTTTTCAGTGTACCATGACATCATTTACATTTCAGAGTTATGCCCTGATCGCCTGTCCTCTTGGCTTTGGTTTCTTCACAATAACTCTACCAAGTTATGTTGGATTTCAACCAAATTTGGCATGTGTCTTTGTATTGATGATGCCTTGAAAGAGGTTGATTTCCAGGATTTAACAACATCATTTACAGGAGTTATGCCCACTAGGTTCTCCACCCTCCTGACTTTGGTTTTTGCAACATTATTTATCCAAGGATTGTTTGATTTCAATCAAATTTGGCACATAAGCTTTATGCTTTATATAGATGAGACCTTGAGTGAGTTTGATTTCCGTCATTCCACTTTCCCGTTTGAAGGTGGTTTGGCTCGTGATTTTCCATCCTCCTAACTTTGCTTTCTGCAGCATAACTGTACTAAGGATTTTTGGATTTCAACCAAATATAGCATGCACTTATACATTGACAATACCTTGAAATACTTTGATTTCTAGCATTCCTATCATTTACAAGGGTTATGGCCCCCAGATTGTCTGTCTCTCTGACTTAATTTTCTGCTGGATTTCAACCAGATTTGGCATGCAGCTTTATATTGATGAGACCTTCAACAAGTTTAATTTCCAGTGTTCCACATTATCATTTTGAAGAGTAATAGCCTCTAAGTACCTATCCTCCTGGCTTTGCCTTTTACTTTACCAAGGAGTGTTGTATTTCAGCCAAATTTGTTGTTCAGCTTTATGTTGACAAGACCTTGACTAAATTGCGTTTCCAGCATACCACACTATCATTTAGAGGAGTTATTGCCCCTTGAATGCTCATTCTCCTAATTTTGTTTCCCAACACAAGTTCATCTGTTTTAGGTCCTGCCAAACAAATTGTAGTAAGTGGGGCCTTTTGCAAATTAACCTATTGCTGATGGATCTATTTACATATGCCATGGTTAATATGGGGAACAAAGTGGATTGATGACCATTCACTAGTGAAGATGAGGAATAGGTTGACCTGAGAAGTTGCAAATAAATTCTTCAGAAAATAAATAACAGTGTATAATCTAATCCAGCAATTATTTCCATCCTTTCCAGGAGAACTTCGAGTCCCATCGCCACTTGATTTAACTTATGTAGCAGTAGCAGCTGAAGGCCCTTGGTAAACAGCAATTAATTACTTGTACACATTTTTAGCTCTACTGGTCATAGACCAGAATAGCTTTTGGGATGGTCTGTTGTCTGCCATCCATCCAACATACATTGTCTGCCCATCCATTAGCACAAGTTTGTTATCACACATAAACTTTTTGGAGGATTGCTATGAAGCTTTACACACACATTCAATCTATGGTCTAGTTGGTCCTAAATGAAAATGGTTCTTTTCAGTCATCCAATATGGCAACCACAGTGGCCATCTTTAAAATCTTGTTAACGCTACTCCACCTGAATGGATGGTCATATCAACATGGGGTTTTAACTAAAAGGCTTCTTATCATGTCTAGTTGGTTATGAATGAAAATGGTGCTGATCTTAAGTCAATATAGCTGCCACAGCAGTCATCTTGAAAATCTTGTTATTGCTACTTTTCCTGAAGAGAAAGTCATATTGACATGGAGTTTTCACCAGAAGACTTCTTATGATGTCTAGTTGATCCTAAATGGAAATGGTGCCAATCTGACATCCAGTATGGCCGCTACAGCAGCCATCTTGAAAATCTTATCGCTACTCCTCCTACAGCATGCCAGTCAACCCCCTGTTAAGCGGTATTTTGAAATTAGTTGTCATTACTTTCGGTGCATTGTAGGCTAATATACAAACTAACATCATGTGAACATGCAGAAAATCCTGATTGTCACAAATAATTGTTTTTCTTCCATTTTGACAAAATGTTTGAATATTTCAAATTTACTTATGTTTAGAATTGCAAGTGTTTGATAGCTACAGATGAATTACTGGTCTAAGACCATGACCCGAATATGGTATGCCAATCATTTATTTCCCAATCCCTTTTTATTTTTGGTTATTTTTATGTGAGATTTCTATTTTTCTGTGTGCCAAAAGAAGCAACAAGCAAAGAAACTGTGCGAGTTTGATAGAAAATGCATGAAAAAATGTGAATTTTTGCATTATCACAACCCTTGGATCAGTGTCAGCATTAGTTATGTCTCCATATATACACAGTAGAAAACATATCCATTAGAAAATAAAAGTTTCCCTATTTGAAAATGAAAACTTTGTTTGTTGTGATGTATTAGATTCTATAGCAACCAGTTCTATCAGAATCAGACATTATAATCACAGTAGAAATCAATGTGGAGCAACAACTTTTTCAAAGATGTATACTTGTACAGCAGAAAGAAGCTTTTGAACTTGCTATGATATTCTGTTGATTTCTACTTGAACACTTCAATCACAAATGACTAAAGTTGATTGAACTTACAATGAATCTATGCATGTCATAGTCCATCCGTATAAAACTCCATTATTTTATGTGACAGTTTGAACAGCAAGGAATACTTGGCTGCTGGTGTTCTACAAATGATCCTGGGAAGTGGACCCTTTCTCAAGTACAGCAGTAATATCACATGCTCCAAGCTAGCCCAGGTTGTCAGCAAGGTTACAAACCAGCCATTTGCTGTGAGTAATATTTCATTTTGTGTATGTACCCCACCAACAAAAGTTTCCTGGTATTATATTTTATAATCATCTGTCCAGATGCAGTGTTGCACATTGAGCTATGTCCACCAAATCTTGACCCTGTGCGCCCCCCTGGGTGCACTTCTTCAAAAAAAATATAAAAAAAATATAAAAAATATGCCTACAACTTTTCATTAGTGGATGTCCATCAATGACTCTGTTGATGCTAGCAATGGCAGAAGTTGCAAAAGGTGATAAAACTATAAAATGGCACCGAATATCTATTTTAAGACAATGTGTCTGGCAATGAAAACATTCAAGGTTTGTGGTAGTCGGCCGAGTTGCAATGTAAAGTGTTTGACAGCTGTTGGTGTAACATATAAAGTCACCCCTATGGAGAAGAAGATTTAATTTATTTTGAGGTTGTAATAATGACAAGAGATACTAAATTTAGGCAAATACACAAGTTGTCATTTAATTAATGATTTGTTTGTTTGGAAAGGAAAGTATTTCAGAAAACATAGGTATTTATTATAATAAATGCTGGTAGATAATGAGTGTACACTAAAGTTAAATGAGAGCAAGATTTGGAACAGAAAATTCCATGGTGCAGCTCATTTTAGGTTAACCAGATATTCAAACATGTTAATGTTTTCATGAGTTGCTTGAACACATGATAAAACTTCTATTGCTATAATGTAAGAGTCCAAGGAAAATATGATAGTATAGTGCAGACCACAAAGTTAAGGTGGCAAAACTGTTGAAGCAAACAAGATTATCTTATTTTTATAGCACTATTAGTGCATTATGTACTATTATTTTCATTTGTCCCTCTAAAATGTTGCGTGTCCCCCAAATTTGGAGGGTGGCGGACACTGTCCCCGGCCCTTGGGATCCTATGTGTAACACTGCAGATGCATTGACAAGCATCCATTTTGGTTTCTAGATGATAAGTTATGGTCTAGTGAACAGATTTTAATTCAGCTTGGTATATGTGCTTCCCTTAGACCACAGAAGAACCCTAGTGATTTTAGGGTCAGTATCACCAAGGTCAAGGCCACTGTTACTAAAAGTAGATTTTGCCTATTTTAATTCCAGGTAAGTTCTGGTGAACAAATTTCAATGCAACTTGATACCTATGTTTTTCTTAACCCAAGGAAGAACACTTTTGATCTCCTGGTCAGTAACTACAAGGTCATGGTCACCATTTCCCACAAAATAGATTTTGCCTGTGCATTTCATTTTTATCCTCCCCATCCCCCCTCAGTCTTAAATATGGGGGTGGGGGATATAGCTGTTGCTATGTCTGTCTGTCAGTCTGTCTCGAAACATTTTCATTTCAGGGGCATAACTCTAAAACCATTCAGTATCTCTATGAAACTTGGTGCGCAAATTTGACTAGTGTTCCAGATGTGCCTTTTGCTATTCACAATTTCTCAGTTTCAGTATTGTTTTCTCCTTTTTTTATCCACACTGTTTCCAGAGTTGATTATGAGCAAGATTTATGCATGTTAATGATGTAATCATGTATCTGATTGGCTAAATTTGTTACGTCTCTCTAGACCAATTTACAAGTGGACTTTGCTTTATCATTGTCATAGACAGATTCTGTAATGAGTGAGATTTACACATATAGAGATACCTTACATCTGATTGGCTCAGCTTGTTACCTCTAAAGATCTAGAGACTATATTTCTCATCCAATTTCTATAAAACTCAGTAAACGGGTTTACATCATTAGATGACTTCATTTATGAGCAAGAGACAATGTATAATAATTATGCCTTTAACTTTAGAAAGAATTTTATCAGGATATAATAAGTTAGGTAAAGTAAACATGATATAAAATTTGGGAGATAGTTTACATAGGTTGTGTTCTTACAATACTACATAAGCCTGCTTAGTAAAATGATAAACTCTCAACTTATAAGCTAGGTGAGCAATATCAGGCCCATTTGGGCCTCTTGTTTCCTCTTTAATCATTCGAAACTATTGCCTTTTTTGGAATTTCAATACTAGCACACATTGTTAATCACTTGTAACTCTGCACCTTCAGATACCACATTACTTATTTTAAATCAGTATTTATGTATTTAGGGTTTAATGGCATGTCAGCACAATCCAGGCTATATAGTGCTGATTAAAAGTTGATGCACCATTTGCATACAATTAAGGAGAGCTTATTTGATTTAAGCTAAAGCCATCTTTTGAATTGTATCTAATCTGAAAAGAAAACTTAAATTGGGTTTGAATAGCAGTAATACAACACCTGCTGTTATTGCATTGTTTTCCAAGTACTAGTTCCCCTTTCAAGAACATTATTCCTTCCAGTTAGTAATTGGAAGTCTATAGAAAAAGCAGCATGATCCCAGTCTGATATCGGAGCTTATTTCTGATAGTCGGAATATGATCCTTCTTTTCCTTGAACTCCATGCATTTCTAGACATGTCACTTGGGCACTCAGCATTGTATTATTGAAGTCATCTCTTTGCAATTCTGCTGTAAATCATATTCTTTTTTGTGTTGTATTTGTTATTTTCTCCCCAGTCCTAGCTTTATTTTCATGTTGTTGTTAATTCTGAGAGTTTTTAGTACAGTGAAGCAGTACTTTAGTGTTTCATTCCTCTAATAGTAACTAGTGTCAGGGTAAGTAATTTCTACCCAGTTGTTGTTCTGGTATATTGTTTTATATCTTACATTCCTTTCAGCCTTCCATTATGCCTCAAGGCATTGGTAAATCTCCATTGAGATAGGATCAATGGGCTAGTCCCATACCTCCCACCCATGAGCAGTGACAGAATGACAAACCCCAGATCAGAAAGTCCCCTTCTCCCAAGAGAGAGATGAGACAAAATAGTCCTATCTCCCCCTGAGAGTGAAGACAGGATGACAAACTTTCGATTTTTGTGGATGCAGACAGGTTCCCAGAAGGATTCCTCACATCAGATCCTCATCTGTTGGGTTCTTCTTCTTCGTCCCACCCAATGGGTCAAGTGATGGAGAAGGAAGAGATTTGGACTTTTCGATAAGGTGGTAAATGAGGTTTACCACCTACTTAAAGATCTGTGTCCCAAACCCTCAGGATCATTAGATCCTGTTCATTTTGGAGGGGCTGTCTGCAGCACAGCATAAGTTGAGACTGCTGTTGCTGCTTCACTCAGTGATGGTGAGGGAGCTGACTCAGAAGTTTTCTAGAGGCCATGAGGGGGACAGACAGCAGAACAGGTGGTCTGTCCTCTCTTGGACACTTTAACACTTTGACCAATGGTAACAACTCCCAGCTACATTTGTCTGCTTGACCCCATAAACTTCCCACCTCAGCAGGGACCTTGGCCCATCTCCCAGTCAAGGCTTGAGAGGCTTTGGAACTGGAGGCGTAGACACTAATTAACATAGCCTCACATGCCAGTCTTTTTTTGGCTGCCTCATTCAATCTGTGGAAGGAGGAATCAATATCTCCAGCTGCATTGCAGGGTTTGTTAGAGGCCATTGCTAAGACCTTGAGATGCATGCTTTCGATGTCCATATCACTCTCTGCGCTCTGTACCTTTTGCGGGCCACCCATCTTGATGCAGAGGCATTATTTGAGTGGGTAATTCCTACAGTGGTCACACAAGATTTAAAGGATCAGCAACACCAGTCTGTGGCTGTGGTACCCCACCCTACTAAACCAGCAAAGAAACACCCCCATCTAAAATGGTCCACTGCTTCCCCTCAAAAACATTTTAAATAGTGAAACCATCAAAACTGAAATCAGTCTCAGTTTAAAACTCCTTTCTGTCTGTCTTTCTCACAATGAGGGGGCTAGGGGAGGAAGGCTATGGACCCACCCCCTTCCCTAAATTTGGAAGCAGTCATCCCTAGGGTGTAAGGCTGTCATACTTACATGTGTAAACAAGACCATTTCATGTTAGCCCTGTAAACATTTACAAAACCTGCCTTCCATTTAAATTATAAAGTGCATGACAAAATGATGTAACTTTGTATTCCAGTCTTGTTCAAAATGGCCCAAAGAAAGCATGGCAGATGATCTCTAGATGGGAAGTATTTCACAATTGTTGATGCCAGCAGTAAACAGAAAGTTAAATATAACCTGTGCTCTACAAAGGTTTCCTACATTGAGGGTAGCACTGGTGTAATGAACAACCACTTGAAACATATACACAAGTCTCTTAAAAGTGGGCACATGGTCTCTAGCAAATAAGTACTCATCCCAAGGCCAATTACCTCATTTAAGTCACCAGTGTTATGTCATAAGTTAAGTGGCAGTGATGTATTGAAATACTAGCCATCATGAATGCACATGATCTTTAACCACTCGGTATAGTTCAAGAGGAGGGATTCAAAAGTTTTTGTGCCAGATTAAACCCAATGTACATAGTGGCAGGAAAAACAATAATTTCTTAATATGTTCCTGTCTGCTATGTAATTATACTACAAGTAGCTTTCAAGATGACCCCACTGCTTGGTGTGAGAGCCTAGCAGTTGACTATACTGGTGGGGAAAAAAAATTATGCCACGCGTATTATTTTTGAATTGGCGTTAATATTAACTGACTTCCATATATTTGAACTATTCATGAATATTGAAAGAGAAAATTTAAAAATATGTCTGTAATTGTTTGTTTGTAAATTCAGGGTGACTGAATTTGCATGTTTCTGCATTCTATGGGGTAACATTATTGTGTGCTGAACTTTTTTTTAACAGTATAGTCATCTAATACACATTTTGTAACTTTTGGTCTACATGTACCACTGATGTTTATGAAAAGTTATGTACAGGGTTAGATTAAACTCAGCAGAATATGGAAGTTTAAGTTTGATTCTTGCTTTAATCTTGATAACATTATTGTCATTTATGGAATCATTAGAGCAGCGAGTCCCTACCTCTACTGGACTTGTTATGAAGGGATGTGGAGGGATTGCCTTCTGCACCAAGAGGAAATCACCAATCGCTACTTCCATTGAGCTATGGTCAACGGGCTAATCCCCAAGCAGAAGTTGGATCTGACCCCTTCTCAGAATTTTATTTACGTGGGGATGAATTTTCTCGCCTGTCAAGGAATAGTGTTCCTCCCTACAGAAACTCACAAATACTTGCACTCTTAACAAGGCTGGACAAGGAGACTTTGTTGTTTGCTTGTCTCTACCTCTCTCTCCTGGGGACTCTGAATGTGGCAGCAGATTTGGTTCCCCTAGGAAGGCTTCATGTGCAGCTCCTTCGGTTCTTGCTTCTAGCAAGCTGAAGAGCACACTAGGACCAACATGTCTATTGGATCCCCTTAGGATCCAAGCTTCATTACCATCTGAGTTGGTAAAAAAATCGGGACAGGTTTCTGACTCGAGTTAAGATATATGCTCTGGAACCTCACTCCTTTTACACTGATGCCTCAGATTCAGGCTAAGGGGCTCACCTAGAGTCCAAGGAAGTGGTCCAGCAGAGCTTAGTGTCAGCAAAAATCTTCCCTTCACATCAACAATCTAGAAATGCGGGCTGTTTTTCTAGCACGTCGGGATGTGTCAAATGCATAAAACATTGCTGCCTCATTGTCACTACAGACAACACATCTGTCTTAGCATATCTCAGTTGTCAAGGGGGCATGCCCTTCTCTATGCTTGGAAGTCTGGAACCTCCTCTTTTGGACAGCTTCAGAGTAGATCACTCTCAGAGTCTGCCACATTCCAGGCAAGAGGAATATTCTGGTGGACAATTTGTGCAGACAGGGATGGGCAGTCGTCATGGAATAGTCTCAGTATCAGTCGGTAGTAGAGACACTTTTTCATCTGTGTGGAAGGCCAATGGTAGACTTGTTTGCAACGAAACTGAACAAGTTTCCCCTTTACATCCCTCCAGTGCCAGACCAGAGGGCATGAGTTGTAGATGCTTTCACTCTGAGGTGTGATCAACTGTATGCCTACACCTTCTCACTTTTCAGAATAATCACTTATGGCCCCAATGATCATAAGTGCAATGAGCTCCTTGACCTGTTGGTCAACATTCCCAGGGAATTACTGCTGAGGAGGGATCTGCTGTCACAACACAGAGGGTCCCACGTGTATAGCACTCCTCAAATTTTCCCCTTTCACACCTGACTCATATCAAATGATCTATTCGCCAGAACCAGTTTTTTTTAGCAAGGCTGCCAAATGCATCACTTAGGCAAGATGGCAGTCAACTTCAAAGGTTTATGATGCCAAGTGGAGAATTTTCTGCAACTAGTGCAGTAGAAAATGCACTGATCCTGTCTAGCTCCCTTTAACTGAAGTTGCAGATTTTCTTCTTTTTCTTGACAAAAGAGATTGCTTTGAATCTACAATTTAAGGTCATAAAACAGCCCTCTCTAATAATCTAAAGTTCTCTTTTGGCTGGTGGCCCTGGGTGGTCGAGTGGTCTAAGGCACTCTCCTTTACAGATCAGTGACATCTCACCTCCATCCACGTGGATTCGAGTATCGGGCTTGGCCAACGTGGGTATGTGAGAAAGCTTGCCAGTAGCTTCCAGTGGGTTGGTGGTTCTTCCTGTGGTTTTCCTGGGTTCTTCCTCCACCAGATATACTGGCTGCCATGTATAGCCTATCATGTGCTGAAAAATGGCATTAAACCCACAAAAACAAAACAAAAATATATTTGGGCTTCATTATAGGGTCAGACCCACATCTTTCAGAACGGATCAGGTACTTCAAGCTCCAGAGACCAGTTTCTAGCTTGTAAATGCAGAGGTGGAATCTCATGTTTGTTCTTTGGTTGTTATCTAAACCTCCTTAAGAACTTTTGAGTAAAGCTTCCTTCAGGAAACTTACCCGAAAAAGTTTTTCCTTCTCCCAAGCGTCACTGAGGAGAAAGAGTGAAATTCATGCTTTGTCAGTGGAAAAGGGTTGTTTATGCCTCAGTGTAGATGCCTTCACTCTGAGGTGTGATCAACTGTATGCCTACACCTTCCCACTTTTCAGTCTATGATTCAGTCTTTCAGCCTTGCCAACTGGTGTTTCTGGCTAAGAATAGCTACCTTTGGTAGCTCCAGTTCCTGTTGAACCTACACTCTCAGTCATATCTGTGCTGGGAAAGATCTAGGTAGACTCGTTTACCCAGTTGGATCCTTACAGTTCTATCTAGATCAAAAGAGGGAAGAAAGAATTCATAATGGTCTTTTTCTCCCTCGAAAAGGTACTTATGATATTTTGGCAGTCGCCATCTTGAGGTGGATTATTTGGACCATTAAAAGAGCATATCAATCTGTCACTGAGAGCAATCTCTCTTTCATGAAAATCAAAGCCTATGAGGTCAGGGCTATTGCTGCATCTTGGACCTTTTTGAAACATTCCTCTCTGAAGGATGCCATGAAAGTCACCTTTCAACAATCGCATTCCACTTTCTCATTAGTTTACCTTTGATTAGTGTCACACCAGAGTGATTTATTTATACTTTGGTCCCAACTGTATCAGCCCAACAAGTTGTCAACCCATCCTCCAGGCTGCAGTAGAATATCCTACTGGCAATAATGCTAAGTTACCTTGACAGCTTATATTAGGCTATCAGCCTCTCACCAGGCTGGCAAATTCAGCAATGCAATGATAGCAGGGTTTGTATTACTGTTATTAAAATGTAGTTGGGCAGGGTGGGGTAGTAAACTAATTTTAATTATGTAATACTTGCCTGCTATTGTCGCCCAGTTTCCTTGCTCCTCTTCACTCTGATGTCCTTTCAGTCATGCTCCAAGTCAAAGAAGGAGGATATTTCGATTGTCAGAAGTTGACTGCGGTATCAGACTGGGATCATGTTGTCTTCAATTCTAGACCTCAAATTACTAATTGGAGGAGGGAATAATGTCCTCGGACTGGGGACTAGTGCCAGGAAAAGATATAGCAATGCAATAATAGCACGCAAATATTACAAAATTAAAATTAGTTTTACCTGCCAAAAAACTACATTTTGACATAATTTAGAATAATAATAATAATAATATTGTTTGAGGGAAATCCATCATTCATTGTAGAGATAATCTCTGTTTTTTTCTTCCCTTTTTTTCTTAGATTTCTGGTCTGAATGCCAGCTACAGCGACTCTGGCCTGTTTGGATTTGTCGCTGTATCACAACCTGAGGACATGGAGAAGGTGAGGACAGGATGGAAAACTGGCATATATATGATGAATCTTTATGAGCACAAACTGTCTCAGAGTTAAGATAAAAAATTTGTAAATAGTCCATTTATTTTCCATAAATTGAACCGAAAAGATATTATTTTCATTCTGTTTAAGTTTTTAAGTTGCATTTTTGTATCTGTGTGCATTTATATTATCAGTTTTATGTTGTTGAAATTTCGAGTTGAGTACAAAGTCATGCTCAAAAGTTTTGTTCACAAGTGGACTTGTGAATGGACATCTTTTATGAATGTTTTCTTTTAATTCATCTAGTAGGTATGGCATGTTAAATTGGGCAGTGGAGTGTGGTGGTGGGGGTATTACAGAAACTGTCCCTACCCTGAGAAGAAAAACAGAAAAGAGATCCATGTACATGTTTGTTTTATACCTTTTATCAGCCATCACTCTAAAAAAAACAGCAGAATTATGCATGGTGGCTCAAGTGTTAAAAATATATATTCCCCATTTAGTGCGTACTATAAGTGACAAAACTTGAATGAGAATATTACCTTGATGTTAGTGAGAAGATTGAATTTGTAATAATATGTATTAGACATTGAATCAAGATAGTAACATTTACTTAATAGTTAATTTTTGACAAGTTTTGCAATTGCAAATAGGCCACATTGACTGATGCACAGTATATTATTAACTCATGTTGCCTAATACTGCTTCAAATGAGAAAGTAGCCTTGATAAATAGAAGTTGTATATGTCTACTTCATAATACTTCTAAGTTCTGTTGTCAGTTATTTAGCTCCAGCAGAGTTTCATCTTTTTCAGGTCTTGAGGGGAGCTTTCAAAGAGATGGCTGGACTCTCCAAGACTGGTGTTAGTGACCAAGAAGTCCAGAGAGGAAAGTGAGTATACTGATTTTATCCAAATGGATAGAGTCACTTACTATGTATTATTTACAATTATAAAATTGGTCCTCATTTGTTGCCTAATGCACAGTTTTTCATTAATTGAAATGACACATATGGACAGTCAAGAAGAACCAGATTTTTTTCCCCAGCAAAAAAGTGCAGAAAAGTTTAAAACTTTAGCTCTCCCACCTTCTTTCATTATGGCTGGTCTTAATTTTTTGTGTCCATTGATACAAATGCTAACTGTAATGATTTCATGCCCTTTCTTAGAAGATGGTTAAATATATGACTTTCATAAAGTTCTTACAGTATTTCCTTGCTGAAGCAGAGACTTTGGGTCCACAATAATTGCCTTTTACAGCAAGGTTTTCCTGAACGCAAAATCATCTGTCCTTGGCAGATTTCATTAAGGAAAATTAGGTTGGCTTAATCTGCTGAATTGCAGTGGTGGTGGTTTGAATCAAATTAACAAGACTTTATTGGACATAATCTAGTTTTAATCATTACAAAGAATGATTAATATGAATTATCTACTATTTTCTTCACGTTTTCTAGGAACCAGCTGAAATCTTCTATTCTCATGTCTTTGGAGGATGGAAACAACTTGCTGACTGACTTGGCAGCGCAGTCTTTGTTGTACAAGAAGTTTGTATCACCTGAGGAGCTCAGCCGAAACATTGACGACCTCTCAAAGAATGATATAAATAATGTAAGGATGCCTCAGAAAAGAGATCTTTTATTATTTATTTTCTATCTGTGTAAATAGAGTCCATTTCATATCGTGACTTTCATTGGGCCATTAAAAACTGTTAAAGTTTTACTTTTCTATGGTCAATCTTTAATATTTTTATGTCCCCATGAAAGTGGTAGGGCACATAGTGTTGCCCTTGTCTGTCCAATCCATATGTTCATCTGGTTAAGTTTTTAGACAATGGTGGGGCATCCATTTTCTGTTAACATATACATTTGTAGTTTGTTGTGAGAGATTTTGAATGTCTTGTATATAATGCATATACCTCAACCTATTCACTACTGCTCTTTACATAGAATTACAGATTTGAACATAGTTCCATGACCAATTTTATTTAAACTTTCTTTTCTTCTAACAGATTGTAGCTTTTGTATAAAATTCTAACCAATTTTTGCTCAATTTCCTTTGTGATGCAGCTCTTTAAATTTATTTAATCTTTACTTTTTTTAGGTTGCTAAGAAAATTGTGAATGGTAAACTTGCTATGGCAGCAGTTGGTGACTTGTCCAATACGCCTTACCTCGACCAGTTGTGGAAATAATATCTTCAGTTTCTAGGAATGTTGCATCTTATAAAACAGACATTCTGTTCTAATTTTTAGGATTTGCCAATCTTCAGTTAATGGAACTAAAATGGCAGATTTTCAGTATGAATTTGAAGAGGGACATCTGAGAAAATTACAGCAGTGCAGGTGTTTGAAATAGCTTCTTGGTTGAAAAACAATGTATATTTATTAAAATTGTGAAAATTTGTGATAATAAATATTTACTTAGACTTTGCATTGTGTTTCAGTGTTTATCTCACCTCTATGAAGAAGAGAGCTATTGTACTGTTGGCATTGGCATATACATAAGTACAGTCTTACTGCATCTTTCTTCCTAGGTCTTGGCCAGCAGTTTTAAGTGGTTTTCATAGCACCTATCCCTATGGGACAGGACTAACTTTGTACATTCCTGTACATTATTTGTACATTCTTGGTTAAGTGTTCGAGTTTAGCTCAGGTTTTTTGCACCCTTTATGCCTGGAATTTTGAAACATGGTGAGAGAATGCATCTTAATGAGTGCTACACCCTTATCACAGAAGTAGGTCACTGTTACCCATATTTCTTGCTTCACTGACTGGTTAAAGTTTTTTCTAAAGCACCCTTCATGCTAGAATTGGCAAACTTAATGATTGTATGCATCTGTATTAGTACCACACTCTTACAAGAAAGGTCACTGTGACTTACATTTAACATTTTGCTGTCTTAGGTTTTTGCATTTAGCCTATGACCAGAGGATTTTTGAATCCAGTATACATACTGTTATGCCTAGAATCGGGAAACTTGCTGATGAGATGCATCATCAGGAGTAACACCTTCATCACAAAAATATATCACTGTGACTCATATTTCATGATTCATGGTTAAATCTTGTGTTTTAACTGTTCATACTAGAATCATTAGACTACACGATTGTATACAGAGGGATTTACAAATGTTATAAAAGTCAGCTTGCCCAGGACAAGATGACTGGAAAATTGAACTTGCCCTTGTGAAATCTGAGCTTGCCCGAAAGATAATATCCCAACATGAGTAATAAAATAAGATAAAATAAAATATGGTATATTCTAAGGAAATCGCATTATATTTATTTTAACTTTAGTTTTCCTTTAGTCTTTGTTGGCATCTTAAAAACCATATGCTGATAATTAAAGCTAATACATATATATATATATATGTATAATACATGTAGAGAGAGAGAGATGTTTAGGTAAAAGACCTTGAACTGAAAAATTAAACAACCAATAGCAATATTCTAGACAGGGATATATTCATTAATCAACAGTTATTGGAACTTTCTTGCACATTTTTTAGCATCAGACACATTTATTAGAGCTACAAACTTCATCAAGTTTACATTTTTTGGCTAGGTAAGAAATCAGACTCTTCTCGTCAACTATCAACTGAAGGCTAGACTGTTTGTAAAGATTTATTTATACTCGCAACTGAAAGTTTGGTGAACACTTATTTTATCCATTTACTTTTGAGATTGATACCACCATTATTATCCATTTAATTGTTTGCCAAGCAGCAAGTATATATCGGTGTTCTGTAATTATCATGTCAACAACAGATCAAAAACACCACTTGTGGCTGCTAGTTTTGGTACATTGAACAAAAATCCTTCTGGTAGTTATCATTAGAGATGAGTGCCTTTTATTTCCAAACACACCTGTCAAAGAAATCTCACGAGTTATATTATTAACGATTAACACCTAGTCACCTTAAAATCGGTAACATGCATCTGCAAGCTCACAAACTGCCTAGGCTAGGTTCAGACATGAAAGTCGGTGAATCATGGTTATGTATAAATATTATGATTAAAATGTAAGCGAGAAGTTAAAATATAAATATTTATTCTTTATTTGTCAAAACTTTTTTAAAATAGTAAATATTCATATTATCATATCTACGCCAAAAAATGTGAGACTGACCTTGACACTGAATAAAATATGGAAATGACGTATGATAGATGAGAGAAACTGGTGCTCTATCAATATCCATGGCACTATCGGCGGAGTTACTCCACCTCCGCAGGGATGTCTTTCATGACACTTCCAAGGTGGACCGTTTACTGGCCAGTAAAAACCAGCCAGGAAGCGTAGTCAGTCTGACTGCCCCAAGTTCTTTAAAGTCACGCACCCCCAGTCCAAGAAGCAGTCCCATTTTAAACCTCACTCTCGCCCATCAGCTGCCCGATGGGTTTGTCGGAGAGACCAAGGGAAGACGTTTGCGGGTTCTTCCCCCTACCCTAAGGAACGGGGGGGGGGGGGACCTAGGGACTAATTCCCTCTTTGCGGTACATTTCTCTTCCATAAATCCCCGAAGGCGCCCGACTAGCCTTCTTTTCGGAGGTCTGATCGAGCATAACTGACGATGGGTGGGTCCTCTATCATAAAAGGAGGATACCGAGTTCAGTTCCCAGAATATCTTTCTCTGACAAGGACCCCCGAAAACTTCCACCAGCCGAATCGCATGTGTTCAAAGGAAGAGGGTATCAAATGACCAGTCTCGGTACTGGTTTCGGACTGGAGTCCCCATGCACGTCCCCGAACTCCACTCCTATCTATTCACAGATCCGTCAGATTCGGAGTGGGGAGCTCACTTGCAGCAGGAAGGAAGAGTTATTCAGGGTTCGTGGTCCCTGCAAGAATCTATCTCCACAACAATCTCGAAATGAGATCAGTATTCATAGCCCTAAAGGGGTGCGTCAACGTAATACGAAGTTGCTGCACGATAGTCTGCGACGACAACACGTAGCTTACATCAGGCAACAGGGCGGAAACTTGCCCATTCTCTTTGTGTGGAAAGTTGGATCCCCCTTAGCTGGGCAACCTCGGAAGGGACTACCCTCCGAGTTTGTCACATTCCCGGTAAGAAGAATATTCTGGTGGACAGTCTGTCCAGAAAAGACAAGTTAGTCATCAAGTAGTGGTCGCTGCACCAATCCGTAGCAGACTCCCTGTTCGGACTGTCGGGGAGATCCTTAGTGAACTTGTTTATGACAAAATTCAATAAGAAACTCCACTTTTTTATGTCTTCCCAGTTCTATATCAGAGAGCCTGGGCAGTGGATGCGTTCAACCTTAAATGGAATACGCATCTCCACCCTTTAGGATGATTCCACAAGTGCTCCAGAAAGCAGGACCTTCACTGCTCAGCTCATCCTGATAGCCCCTTTGTGGCCCCAACGATCATGGTTCAGTGATCTTCTCGACCTGCTGATAGACCAGCTCAGGTCATTGCCTCAGAGAAGGGACCTTTTGTCTCAGCACTTGGGCTCCCCACCCTACAAAACAGCCCCCAGATTCTCCACCCTCACGCATCTCAAGCGATCTATCCGCCAAGAAAAGTTTTGAGCAAAGATGCCGAGTGCATCGTTCAGGCAAGAAGGCGCTCCACGTCCAAGGTCTATGATGCAAAATGGATAACCTTTTGCGATTGGTGCAGTAGGAAACATATTAATCCTAACTGTCCCTCTTGAGCGCATTGGCCGATATTCTTCTCTTCCTTTTTGAAGAGAAACAATGTTCGGTTTCGACTATCAAGGGTTATAGGGCAGCCCTATAAAACACACTTAAGTTTTCTGAAGGCCCAGTCATCGGTTCGGATTCTCACATTACCGACCGTATAAGGTATTTTGAGTTGCACAGACCAGTGTCTCGCTCACTTATACAAAAATGGAATCTCTCGTGTGTCTTATGGTCTTTAGCTAAAAGACCCTATGAGCCTTTGGGTAAAGCTTCCCTCAAGAATCTTACCCTCTAAATCTAAACACTCGATGCCTGGGATTCTATTCCCAGATCTTCCTGGTTTCGAGAAAACGAGAAAAATATTCTCTCAACATAAAATTTCCTCATTAAACACGTTTATTCAGGAAGAGCACCTGAAGATGGAGACATCAACCTCAGTCGGGAACACCAAAAGGGCGAACAACTGGACAGTCTCCATAGACCTCTAGGATCTTTGCATACACATCCCCATCTTTGCATCCCACAGGAAATTCCTGCAGTTCTGTCTGGGCAAGGAGGTATTCCAATTTCGGGTTCTTTCGTTCATATGGGCCCCGGGTGGTCTAAGGCACTCACCTTTACAAATCACTCACATCTCTGTCCTCATTGGTTCGAGTATCGGCTCGACCAACGTGGGTATGTGGTGAGAAAGCATGCCAGTAGCTTCCGGTGAATTGGTGGTTCTTTCACCAAATATACTGGCTATCATGTATGGGCTATCTTGTGCTGATAATGGCATTACCCCCAACCCCCATAAAAAAACTTCCCTTCGATCTAGCTTCCTTGCCCAGTGCCTTTGCCAATGTGATGGGATATCGTTGTTGGTACCCAACATTCAGTATTTAGACAACTGGTTAATACACAATGTTCTTAGATTTGTGTGTCTGGAGATATACGTCACGCTACTGGAAGACAGTGACTTATCTGGGGTTAATTCCCAACCAGAAGACGGATCTTGCTCCTTCTCAGCAATTATGTGGGGATGAATTTCCTCACAAGAAAAGAGACAATTTATGTCCCCCCCCCCCAAAAAAAAAACAACAAAAAAAACAAACAAACAAGGATCACACAGATGGTGTTGCTCACAACAAGAGTGCTTGAGACTTCATTGTCTGCTTGCCTCCGCCTCTCTCTTTCTCTCTCTCCTGAGGACCCTCAGATGTAGTTCATTAGAAAGACTTAATATGAAGCATTTCCAGTTTCAGCAAACCGTAGACTTCACAGACCCATTTTTGGCATGGATTCCGTTGGGACCCAGACATAAGATGGTGGATAAATGAGCAGTTTTCTGGCCCGAGTTCTGATAAACGTCCCAGAAAATCCTTCTTTTCTCTATATTTATGCCTCAAATTCGGGCTAGAGTGCAAAGAGGTGTAGTTCTTCAGTGCTTGTGGCATTGGCAGGAATCTTCTCTTCATATCGACCATCTAGAAATGTGGGCTGTTTTCCAATAGCACTACAGGGGTGCATCAGCCTCTTAAGACACAGCTGTTATGGTCGTCATAGACCAAACACTGCTGGTGTCGTATCTAAGATGTCAAAGAGGCACTCGTGCCTTTCTCATTGCTTGGAAGTCTGGAACCTCAGATGGATAGCTTTGGAGGGGATCACTCGCAGAGTCCGCAATATTCTAGGCAAGACATATATCCTACAGGACAAGCATGGACATTCAGTCCTCAGAATTGCCTGTGCTCCAGCCAGTAGACGGAAGTCTTTTTCAGCTGTGGGTGAAGCCAATGCTAGACTTTCTTTTGCAACGAGGAGCAACACGCTATCACTTCACGTCTCTCCGGTTCCAGACCATAGTGTATTGGTGGTGGTTGCCTTCAGTATGAGGTGGGATTGACTGTATGCCTATAATTTCCCACGTGTCGGAATAATCCAACAAGTTCTTTACAGAGTCAGAACTTCAGGGTCATGGCTCATCCTAATAGCTCGCCGGTGGCTCCAGTAGTCATGGTTCAATAATCTCAATCAGTTCATGGATGCCCCCATGATCTATTCACCAACACGAGTTTTAAACTTCAGCACACAGGCTAGAAGACAGTCGACCTCCAAGGTTTACGATACCAAGTGGAGAGTATTCAGTAATGGACAGTGCATTGATCTTATATGTCAATGACTACAGGAACGGATTTTTTCTTTTTAAAGAAAATGATTGCTGAGTTTCCATCATTAAGGGCTATAGAACAGCCCTCTCTAATGCTCTCAAGTTATCAATGGCTTCCACTGTCGGGTCAGACCCTGATCTACAGAGACCAGTCTCTTGTTCATTGATGCTTAGGTGGAACCTCTCATTTGTTCTTTGCTTTTTATCTAAACTATTTTATGAACCTCTGAATAAGGCTTCCTTCGAGAACCTTATCTTAAAGACAGTCTTGCTACTTTAGCATCAGCTAGAAGTGAAATTCATGCCTTATCGGTGGAAGAGGATTGCCTATGTTTCAACAACTACAATTCAGTCTCTTTTCTTTGCCAGTCTCGCTTTCTGGTAAAGAATCAGCTACCTTCGCTAGCCCCTGAACCATCTGAAATCCCTAATCTCAGTTGCATCTGTGCTAGGGATGATCAAGATAGACTTCCTTACTCGGTCTACAGTTGTCTCTTTTCTTTGCCAGACCAGCTTTCTGGCCAAGAATCAGCTACCTTCGGTAGCACCTGAACCATCTGAAATCCCTAGTCTCAGTTGCATCTGTGCTAGGGATGATCAAGATAGACATAGTTGCTCGTTTAGAGCCTTATATTTCTATTTGGCTCAATCGGGAGGGAAAAGTATTGATCGGAAATGTCTCTTTCTCCCTCTGAGAGGTTACTGTGATATTTTGGAAGCCACCATTTTGGGGTATATAATTCTATCAAAAGAGCTTATCAGTCTCTCAGTGAGAGATCTTTCCTTGATAAGAATCAAAACCCATGATGTTAGGGCTATCGCTGCATCTTAGGCCTTTCTTAATCAATCCTCTCTGGATGATAACACGCAGGCCACCTTTTGGCAGTGTCACTCCATCTTTCCTTCGTTCTGTCTTTGTTCAATGTCGCACCAGAGTGAAGGTATCTATGCATTTGGGCCGATCATGTCAGCTCAGCAAGTTGTCAGATATTCATCCTCCAGTTTGTAGTAGAGTATCCTATTGGATTTGCTTTGGTTTGTTGGTTTTAATGGCACTTTTAACACAATACAGGCTATATCATGCCGAGGAAATGGGAGCTAAGTGTCTTTCCCGAAGATAGAAAGGCAGCTGACCCTTGCATCCTACTGGAGACAGATGGTATGTTCATTCTGACAGTCATGGGACCATCAGCCTTCCTCCGAGTTGGAAAAGTCAGCCAAGTAATAATAGTAGGTATTGTATTACTGCTATTAAAATTTAGTTTTTTGTGGGGGTAAAACTAATTTTAATGATGTAATACTCACCTGTCACCATTGCCTTGCTTACCTTTTCTGGGACAAAATTACCCTCATCCAAATTTGAAAATTCCATCCTCCCATTTGATGTAAAGTTCCAGAACGTCTAGAACCAGAAAGAAAACAGACCTACTGCGCCCCCACCCCAAGGACATAGGCCCATGTGCAGTAGCATTCCTCTTTTACTTGGACCCAGAGGTGGATGAGGGAATCTTGCAATAGTGACAGGTAAGTATTACATCATTCAAATTAGCTTTACCCTGCCCCAATAATAGCAGTAATACATAATCTGTCACTACTGCCTTGCTGAATTTGCCAGTGCAGCAGGAGGCTCATGGCCTAAAAAACTGGTATAAAAATTATACTCACCCTTACGGTAAGAGTGCCCACTACCGTAAGTTGACAGCAGCTTGGGCCACTTTTTATGCCGTGACTATTTTACCCCAGGGAAAAATGCATTTGATCTGGTGTGCCCAAGACCGAAGGAGGAAAAGCAGTATGTTACTGCCAAAACGCGTCTCTTATAACATCCTCCAGTGACGAACGAGTTAGATAGGCCCATGAAGTAGCAATAGCCCCAACTTCATGGGCTTTAATTCGCACGAATGAAGGTACCTCTCAGTGGGGGACTGATAAGCTCTCTTGAAGTGAGGACAGTCCACATGGAAATCGTGGATGCCGAAATATCAGCCGAGGCCTTAATAGGTAGAAAAAGATGCTTCCTAACCCTTCTTTCTTCCTTTAGAAGTGGCCAAATATAACAGTACGGATCTAACTGGGCATAACAGTCTATCTTGGTCATCTCCAGCACAGATACGACCGAGACTGGCGATTTCGATAGAAAGTGGAGCTGCTGAAGGCAGCTAGTTCTTTGCCAGAAACTCAGGTTTGCAAATGAGAGAAAAAGACTCGTAATTACCGCTGAACTGTAAACAACCCTTTTGTATAGACAAGGCATAAAGCTCACTCCTCCTCGCAGATGCTAAGGTGAATAGGAAGAAAGTTTTTATGGTAAGGTTGTTGAAAGAAGCTTCACCCAATGGTTCGTAAGGGATATTCGACAAAGCCCACAAAACACAAGATTCCATCTAGACATAGTGAGCATGATACAGGTCTCTGCAACTCAAAATACGTAATAAAGATTGGAGATATGAAGATTGGACCCCATGACTGGACCCTTGGAGAACTTGAGTGTGTTAGGGATGCCCTATAGCTCCTAATAGTAGAGATCAAACATTCTCTCTCTTCAAACAGGAAGAGAAGAATGTCTGCTACTGCACTTACAGAAGGACAGCTAGGATCAATGTGCTTCCTACTGCACCAATCACAGAAGATTCTCTACTGTGCATCGTAGACCTTGGACATGGGCCGCCTGGACGATGCTGTCGGCAGCTTTACTTGAAAACTTGTCCTTGTGGACAGATCGCTCGAGATGAGCCAAGCGTGATGGTGGAGAATCTGTGGGCTGCTGTGAAGAGCCCCCTTTGCTGTGACAGCAGGTTCCTCCTCTGATGTAGTTTTCTGGGTAAGTCTAACAACGGGGGCCATCAGAATGAGCTGAACATCAGTATCCTAACTTTGTGGAGCACTTGCAGAATCATTCTGAAGGGTGGGCAGGCGTAAGATAACAGGCGATCTCACCTTAGACTGAAGCCATCTTTCACTGCCCAAGCCCTCTGATCTGGTACTGGGGAGACATAAGGGGGGGGGGGGCTTGTTGTTCAGTCTCGTCATGAACAAGTCCACTTAAGGTCTTCCCCACAACCTGAACAGGGACTCTGCTATGGACTCGTGCAGAGACCACTTTGTGAGGACTACCCTGCCTCTCCTGGACAGACTGTCTGCCAGAATATTTTTCGTGTTGAAGACTGGTCGTTCCTCACCCTCTCTATTGCCCTTCCGGAGAAGGGTGTGCACCTCTTCCCTCCATTAAACCAGTTTAGAGTGGTGAAAAAGGACGTGGGGATGAATACTATAAAAAGAAGGATGCTCCCAGAAATGAAGCCAGTAGCTCTCCCTTAGAATAGAAAGGAACCACGTATCTTCTGTCACCAAACCTCTGAAAACAGGGCTAGCCGAGCACCCACAAGGATCCCGGGAAGAGGGATGTATGGTAGGAGAGGGAGGGCGTCCCTATGGTTGCCCCCGCCTTCCTTAGTGAACGGAGGGGCCAAACTTCCTCCCTGGACCCTTTCCCCCCGCCTAGTCTAAATAAAGACTGGTGAGAGGGAGGCTTAAATTGGGGTTGCATCCTGGACTGAGGCTGCATTCCTTTAAACAGCCTTGCTGAAGGCCCCCGAGAGGAGGCAACCAGGATGAACATGTTTCCAGACCCGTTTCAACGGGCCAGAAGTGTTGCGATATGACCGGAGTTGTTGCTCCCTCAGGTCCTGGGATGCCATGGAGGGAATAAGACATCTGAAGAGTGCCTCTACCTCCAAGGGAGCAGCCCTAAGGAGGTACTTACTGTGATCCAGTAAGACCATGGAAGAGTCCAGGGCAACATCCCTGTGGAGGTGGAGCAGCTCCACTGATAGTGCCCAAGGCATAGACAAGGCATGTCTAGAGGTTTTGGCAACCACCTCCAGCAAACGCTGTACCATAGCTGAGAGAGAGATTTCTGCTGCCAAAAAAAGATTGGCATGTGAGGCTATAGTGACTAGTGGTATAGCCTTAAGTTCATGCTCCTCCAGTGTCTTAAGTGGAAGGCAAGCCCAGGTCCCCATAGAAATCCCCACTTATGATACCCCAGTGACTCGGGGGTGGGAGCTTAAGGGGCCAGCAGGGGAGTGCACTTTGTAGCTGGCCGCCAAGACCAGATGTCTCAGCACGGGTGGTGGGGGATGGAGGAGATACACCACCCCTTATGTTGCTAGCAAACTTTTGGCTCTTCGAAACCTTTGATATCTCCCTAACCACAGCCAAATGGGAGAGTAAAAGGAGATCTGGATATGAGGCACCCAGAGAGTTTCTCCAAACTGGTGGATTTTTTTCTTCTCTGAGCATGAGGGTTTGGGACACAAATCCAGGGGGAGAAGTTGGTAATCTCCGTTTATTGTCTTATCAAAAGTCCAGATCTCCTCCTTCTCAGCCACCTGAGCCAACAGGTCGGAGGAGACAGGTGACCCAAATGGAAAATTTCATGAAACTGAAAGCAATAAAAAAATATATGATAAAGAATGGTGCGAGACCTCCGAAACACAATATTAATGATAATTAGTGGTGTGAGACCTCCAAAGAGCATCTTACTGATTCATCATGTAATATTGTTCAATGCACCATCATATTATATTATCAACATATATAAATATGTTGATAGGCAGTTACAAAAATTCCAGATGTCAAGGGTAAGACAATACTCACTCTAAAATTCCAGCAACATCCAAATTAAAATAAATTGATGATATCGGACAATAATATGAATGCCAATATGAAATGCTATTGCCCACCCTATCACTGTAAGAAGGGGAAGGGTATAATAGGAGTGGGCCCCACTAGAGAAAAACAGTACAATAAAAACATCAAATCTACAAGAGAGCTTATACAAACAACTTGAATTACAATGGACTGAGATTTGACGTATTTATTGTACTGTTTATCTCTAGTGTCGTATTCCAGCATTCTAATTTTCACTCAAATACTACCAAAAAAATTAGAATGCTGGAATACGACACGAAAAAAAGACATTTTTTCTGAGAACAGTTGGAACATCGAATAACAATGGTGTCCATGGGCCTATGACATGGGGGTCAGTCTGGGTCTCTGTTCTTTCTAGTTCTAGACGTTTTGGAACTTTCCATCTAATGGGAGGATGTAACTTTCTAATTTGGACAAGGGTAATTCTGTCCTGGAAAGGCAAGCAAGGCAATAGTGATAGATATTGTATTACTGCTTTCAAAGTGTAGTTTTGGGAGGTAAAACTAATTTTTCTTATGTAATACTTACCAATTCCCTCCTTTATCCCTGCACTGATGTCCTTCAAGTCTTGGTCCAGGTCAAAGGAGGGTCATATTCCAAATGATGAAAGTGACTAAAGCACTGGACCGGGACTATGTTTATTTTGTTCAAGGCCTACAGTTACTAACTGGAACTGGGGGACTAGTGCCAGACAAAGTGATAGAAAAGTAATAATAACAGGGAGGTATTACATAATTATATAACTGAAATTACATTTCTGGCTTTTGAAGTTTTGCAAAAATTATAAGCAAATGGCTGCAAAATGCTGAATCATATATTTCATTTAGCTTGTCAACAGGTGATATCATGGATTTATGATTTAATCAATACCAGGCCCTGGTTTCACACAAACATTTTAAATTTCTCCTCAACTTGAGATTTTATCTTGCGATATTTCAGACAATACAAATACTTTTTCAGAGGTAAAGATAATGGATAGGATGCCAAATCACGTTTTAGTTTTAAAATGTAACACATGGAAACATTTTTATTTTTAAAAGAGTTGAGGAAGCCCTCAAAATGTCCTCAGAAATAAGGAAAGAGGAAAATTGAGGATTTTATGATGGCTGAACAAAACAGGATTATTTTGAGTAAAGACATGTACTTAGCGTATCTTGGGGTAGTTGGTATTGGACAATGCCCTCAACAGTGTCAAGTAAACATGCCTTTGTCAGTGAGTATTAGCCATTTTGGAACAGCTGGGTGTTGGCATACAGTGAGATTATTACACTTGGATAACTCAGCCAAGCAGATACCAAATCTTTAATGAACACTAACACCTGGCATGATTAACTGGCAAACAACCTGTACACGGCTCATTTAAATGATTTTGGATTGTAATAATCAAACTTGCTTTAAACCATTGCCATAAAGATCTGCTTCTTCATCAGGCTTTGACTTTTAAACATATGATGGCCCCATGCAAAAACTTAGTTGTCCTGGGTTGTAGGGCAACATAATTTTTTGGTCACTGTATATAGAACAATACATGCTGCACACAAATGTAGCACTACAACTTTTCAAAAAATTGTTTTGTTATTAAATACAGATGACATCCTCAAGGATTTATTGCCAATCGATGGCAGGGTCATTCCTAGCTAGATTGTGAAAAATCCAGCATATCTTGCCTCCTCCCATCTCCCCATGTGGTGGAAAACCAAACAAATCCAACAGTATGGGCCCTTCCAGTCACCTAGTCTAAATAAAGACAGGTGAGAGAGAGGCTTCATTTACTATAAAGGTTAATGGAGACTTCGTACTAAAATTGCAAAAAAAATATTTATATCTTTTGCAAGGAAGTTACATCTAAACTGGTCACAAACAACTCCTCTGAATTCATTTATTTTTATTTGCATCAATTTTCACAGATTTGGGAAAAACGACATTTTCATCTGAACTTAAATTCTTGTATTATTTTTGTCAAACCTATGATAATGGAAAGCGAGACAGCAGTAAATTTTCCAGAACCATCATTGTCAACAGTTAAAGTTTTGGTTAAAGTTTTTCAGCAATGCTTGGTTCGTAGGTTTGGCATGCAGCCCCTGGCCTTCTAGTTAAATTCATTCTCGGGGTACTTAAATTCTTGGTTGGCAGCACTACAAAATTGGTACCCCATGAATTTTCTGATTTACCAAGCCATACTCAGTATGGAGTATAAAAAATACCCAGTGTATGAAAATGAAACCTGCATGAAATTAATTCAAGAAATTTCATTGTGGGATGGGGTGGGTGTGTATTTACACATCTATAGGCATCCTCTAGGCAAAGGAAGAATGGAATCAAAAATCATTTTCATTGTGTTGCCATTAACCCAAAGGTGATCCTGGAAGTAAATTAGACCATTTCACTTGGCTGTGTCTTAATGGCAGGAACCTTATAAAAGATTTATTTTTTTCCAAACAATAAAATATAACAAGCCATGCTAAATATTATCTTCATTCTTCAAAAAGTTAACTCTTTATTCATCATGCAAAAATGTATGTGCAGTTTGGCCCACTCACAGCAAAAATACCATTATTTGGTAAGAGTAATATTATGGTGTAAAGGAAATAGGTAAACTGTCTGTGTCTCCTGGACCAAGATGGATACTGCAGTAAAAGAAGAACTAATTATTTTCATAATATATGTAATAATCTTAATAAATGTACTAGGATGGTCAATTAAAAAGCACAACATAAATCTGTGAAGTCTAGCATATATTTATTCTCTCAAAGTTGCCCAGAGCATGAGTTGAACAACATTTGCTTTCTACATCTTAGTTGAATCAATTGATCCAGAAAAACAAAGTGAAACAGACTATTATATGATTTGCCCCCATCATTACAAAATAAAGAATGTAGTTGTGTACACGGCAAACTAGCCTTAGTTCTGGATATAAGGTATAAACTATTTGAAAGCATTTGTCTCTATGTGCCTGATAGCATAATTTTATGACCAGTTTAATGGGTATATTTTAAAGCTGTAATCTGTAACATTACTGTTTTTTTCCCCTCCATTTTTTATTTTCCTATACTCACTGCTACCATGTAACATTAGTTGAATCATCACTAAAATCATTAGTTTTCTACTATCTCTGATCCCCTGGTCTATGCAGGCTACCTCTGGGTCGGAAACCTGGCATATTACCACGCTGCATTCTACCTCGTCCCAACATCCCTCGCATTGGCATTCCTCCACGCCCCATGTTCATTCCTCTACCAGAGTAACCTCCCCTTGTCCCTTGCTGAGTCCCACCTCTCATAGTGCCCCCACGGGGTGGGCCTCCTCTCCCACCCCTCTCTGCAGCTCCAGCTTGTTTATTTTTCGGGGTTGGAGATTTGGGTCTCAGCCGTTCAATTTCTTCTGAACATCCAGTAAGGTAACCATCAGGATCCTTGTTAAAGTAACCATTGTACACCTTGGCATCAAAATTACTACTTGTCAGGTCTGGACCTACTGTTAACCAGCCAGGGCGGATGGTACTGTCCCTACCAAAAATGTGCAATCTTCTTCGTCCCAGACAAAAGTGTTCGATGATATGAAATATTTCTACAGGTTTGTCTTTGCTGCCATATTCCTGTTCCTCATCAATAATAAGGTCAATATCTACATTGGCATGAATGAAATCACCATCTGTGCTTCTTTTCACTGTACCCTTGATACCCATCAAGCAGTGTTCCTGAAACAGAAAATCTCTATTAACCACAAAAGTGTGGCTTCATTTAAGGGGTGGGATTACAAGGTGGGGGTTGAACTGAAACATTTCACTTGAGAATTTTAAAATTTGCATCTTGTCCTCTGTTCAGAATCTTATATTGGTGGGCATTAGATACACACTTTATGAAGTTGAAATAACAGGACTTCTGTAAAAGATGATTTTTCAATGGATGGTTTATATCACATAATGTATCACATGATCATGACATAATTGCTTTGTACTTGATGTTATAACTTCATTTGTAATGTAATGAATAATCACAGACCTTTGTTCAGTGAATATGAAGTTTTATAAATCAGCAAATCAATCATATTGACATCTGCTTTTTGCATGAGGTTTACTGGTTCGTAAAACTTAATATTCACCACAGCAAAAAGTCAGTAACTGTATATTACAAGCAGCCTGCAATGAGTGGCATTTCAGACCATTCCTTTTCATGTCAAATGAATATATTTGCAACGTTCTATTCATAACAAAACAGCAAAGCATTCTCTGTGGTCTAACTTTGTGATACTGTTATGGGTTAAGTCACAGTGTGACATCATGATATTCATTTTCATGTCAAATGAATACGTATGCAAGATTCCACTCTTAACAAACTTGCAAAGCATTTTCCATGGTTGCTTGGTAACACTGCTAAGTGTCAAGTCAGAGTGTTACATGATATTTATGACATGAAGTAATGAAACTAACATTTTGTGATAAAATGTGATGAAAATCACACAAAGATTCTATAATTTAGTGGTATTATTCCTTGCATTTCTAGGTACCATCATTTAAGTTGCTTTCTCACTTTACAACAAATGAGGCCATTGTATCTATTAATATCATCATATTGTTCTACAGTTGCATGTACTATCTCATGTTTAAGCTCGTTGCCATGGGACAACCATGGATTTTAAAAATTATTCCACCCCTGATGAGTGTTTATGGTTTCATGCTAACAAAAATTGGATTGGTTGGTCAGAATAAGTTCATCTTAAACTCATTTTCCCCCCTCCATTTACCCATGGTTCATATAGATATTTCATCAGAAAATTCAAGCACTTTACAAGAACTTTTCATGGACAACAAATTTAATTTTCAAACACTATAATTAACTGCATATAAACTTAGAAAGAATGTTGATTTGGAATGCTGAGTCCACAAAATTTCATAAGTAAACATTTTACTCTTAAACAAGAATTCCAAAATATTTTTTGCTAAACAAGGCCTAGGTGAAGACACTGAAGTTCAAGGGGCTTTGAGGCATGGGAATAGAGGTGCAGTCATCTCATATACATCAGTTTGAGAGTTACCACTTTTATTTGCCAGAGCTTCTAACTCTTTGAGGCTTTCAAGCTGGAGCAAAAAGATATAACTTTATTCCTATTGTCGATATATAATTCTTGCCTTGAGACTTCAAAGCATTTTAACTCATTGATCTAGCTGAGATTACTTCAGCTTAACAAGTCCCTGGTTATACTGATGGGGGACTGAAGCTAAAGTCAAATGCATAAGCATTTTCAGCAGAGTTGCCAGATCCTGGCAGTTCTGCATTTGGCACTAGTTCTATGGCACAGTAATTCTTCATTGATTTCAACTAAACAAAAAATAATACTCCATTCATAAGCAATTTCATACTGTTTCAAGTGATTGTAGGTGCAACAGGGATGAATACCATTTTGAGATTTTTAATTACCATGATTGACACAGAAGTTGATGGTAATGTTCCCACTATCAGTATAACTTTAGGTAACCTCAGCTAATGTTGATACAGCGTCATTTGACAAACATAACATATAGCTCTTTGTTTATTGTTTGACCTTACCCATGAATACAGCATGTGCAGCATTGATGGCAATCTTGTTTGAAATTATGCTTTCCATTGCAAAGGACTTGACTGACTGACAGGGCAAAAAAGCATCCATTCATTTTACATCATAAGGTGGTTACAATCCCAAACAAGGCCAAGTACTAATAAGCACGTAAGCAGCCCAACTGGAAGTCTAACTGAATTCGCAAGTGACCAACATGGTATTCAAATTCCAGAAATATCAGGTTTCTTACTTTTTTTAATGGATCTTTTACTTTCTTTCTTGATGTTTATGTCAGTAAAATAATGTTTTCAATGAAATTAGTTTGTTTCCATATTCAAGTACTTTTAAAGAACTACCGAGCATTTTTAAACCCTCTTCCAGTACTTTTTGGCGCCAACCTCAAAATTCCAGCACTTTTCAAGACAATCACCAAAATTTTAGCACTTTTCAAGACTGTGCAAACTTTTTTTTAGCAAAAGTGAACCACAGTTGCAAAACATAATTTTAATCCTCTGAAAGACATTGTCAGTATTACTCAATAAGATGATGCTTTACATTTGACATGCACACTCTATATAATTACTTAAAGAATTTGCATTTGATATAATTTGATGTAAATTTCAACCAACCACGATCAGAAAACAGCATGCAAAGTTAACCAATACTGAATCATGCTTCCCAGTTTATGGCCAGTGGGCATTAACAATTATTGGGAGAAACAGTAAATGTCTAAATGAGTGTGATGTTTAATACCGTTACCTATGAACAAAATAAAATATGATCTGGTCACAACATTTATAAAATATGTAATTTGCTATTTATTTTCTTTTTAATTCTGTTTTATGGTCAGAAAATTTATAGGGTAGGTGTTTGGAAAATTGGAGGGTCTGTATGTTGAGGGTAATGATTGTCATTGTGATTATATTTGGAAGTGGTTCAGAAGAAAAGCATATTGGGTTATTTGTTTTTCATTTTTATTAACAACCAAAAACACCCAATATAAATCTAAAATTATGTGCAACTAATTAAGATTTAATATATGAAATGATTAAAATAATGCATATACATGTGCTAACATAGAAACAAATATTTCAGGCATTTAAATATAGCAATACCACTTTAAGGTGTTTAGTGGTGTTTTTTTCAAGTTTTTGTTGTTGTTGGGCAATGAGATTACTGGTGTGCATCAGAAATGCACAAACAATACCTATCCAGTTTTTAAGCAGAACACAGCAAATTCATTCCCAACATTACATGTAAAATATTTAATATACTTAAAGAGTTTTTATTTGTTTAGTTTTATGTTATATTTTTATTTTATATACATTTTTGAGCTTTACATTACAGATTATTTAATTTAATTCGTAAGGTGTATTATTTTGCTAACTTATATAACTTGTTCTACAACCTGTGATTCTCAGTTGACCTGATTATAGGTTACTTCCCTTGCTTTAATATGCAAACTGCTATTTTGGCCTCCAGAGTGGCAGCAAGGTCAGCCGACCAAATGCAAGATTACCTCATTAATATGTGTGAATCTCAATCATTATCAAACCTATCCAAGATCTTGATGAAATAAGCCCATATTTCAAGTTTGATCAGAACCAGATCAGAAATATGGCTTCTAGAGGGGTAACAAGCTCAGCAAGTGGATCTTGTTCATTACTTAACTCATCTGAGATTTTAATGATATAAGCATATATTCCAAGTCTGATCAAAATTGGAGCAGAAATTCAGCTTTCAGAGTGGTAACACGCTCTGCCAATCAGATGCACAATCACCTCATTAGTATGTGTGGATCTTGCTCATTACTAAACTTGTTCAAGACCTTATATAAGCATATATACCCAAAGTTTGATCAAAATCAGATCATAAATATGGCCTCTAGAGTGGTAACAACGTTAACCAATTAGATGCAAGATAATCTCATTAATATGCATGGGTCTTGCTCATAATCACTCTCATCCAAGATTTTCATGATGTAAACCCATATTCCAAGTTTGATTGAAATCAGATCAGAAATATAGATTCTGGAGTGTTAGCAAGCAATTGTTGATGATGCACAATGGATGCTGGGCCATACAATAAGCTCACTTGGCCTTTCAGCCAGGTGAGTTAAAAACCAAAGTACTAAAGGTTTGGAAGGATCATAGTAAATGATATTGTGTACACAAAAGAAATGTCAATACCAAACTGAATGTAAAAGCAGTAATCTAGTCTATTATGATAATAAAGGCATAACTTGATAGAGGTATCAGCTTGACTGATGATAGTCACCTTTGTTCGCTGAAAAACAGCATTTGGCTCTAGGTTTTTATTGTGTCCTGGGTTTTTGATATTTGTTTTAATCCAGCAAATGTCTTCACATCGTCTAAATCCCCACTTCCTCAAGCACTGTCAAAAATAAACATTATTATTATTATTTAATTCCTATGCAGATGATTTGATGACCAGAAATGATTGGCACACTATATTGCATAAGCTGTAATACACCATGTTTTAGTATTCTTAATATAATAATCATATATTTGAAATCAATTTGGCATCAAAGGTGTACCTGCCTTAAAAACAGGCTGTCAAAATATTTTATCTGCACCTCATATATAGCATTAAGAAAAGGAAAAAACTGATTTGATGTGCTGTTTGAAAGAAGTCATAAATGTTTTGACCAATTATAAAAAATTTTATTATAAAATCATTGGAAAATTATTTGCATTACATAAAAATATTTACTGTGCACAATGAAAAATACTAAGATATCCTTCCATATTTTTCATCTCATTAAGTTTTCAGGAAACCAATGTCTTTCTGCATGTCCATCTTGCATTATAGCATCATAATCATCTAGTCTAGATGTTTACATATTTTTTTCTAAAATGTAATCCCATTGCTGAATGAAGCCAAACATGATAATAACCTGCACAGATATTACAAATGAGTAATAGAAAGCTTCTTTCTTTTCTTTCATTTTTTTGGGGGTTTTATTTGGAGTCCTCCTCATTCACCAAAATATAATGTGGTAAGCTACCATTTGCTTCAGAAGTTATCGGGAGCTGTTTAAGGAGCAGCTTGACCAAGTTTTTACAAAATAGCATCCTTAGGAATGAAGATTAACCAAGAAACTGAAGCATAGCTGGTGACTTGTATCCCTTCATGCTTAAAACTTTTTCTGTCCTGTGATAGTTTGCTGATGCAAGAATATTGGAATTTTCAATTGGGGGTACTTGTAAATTGTTCCCTTCCATGGATATGAATAAGAAATGCCTATGATGCAAACCAAAATAGAATTATCCAATTGATTTAAACCATGTGACATACACAGTGCGACAGCACATGTAAGTTAGCTCTGCAGGTATGGTATTTCACAATTTTCCATTCAGCAAGAGTGAACCAATTGATGACGAGTTCTGTAACAACGATCACAAGTGAAATGACTTGCCTACATGTGGGTTAATTTGATAAATGTAACAACACCAAGTATTTCCTTAATTATCGCATTTTAACTGTAATCTTTTCTATTCCATCAAAAAATTCTTTATCTTCTCTTGATGAACTTTATCAACACCGAACAGAAACAGTCACCTCCAGAGACAGTCATCCAATTATCTGACTACCATACGTACACATATTATTTGTAAAGAAGATAAATGTGTGAATACTAAATGCTAAAATTATTTAGACTAAACACCTGTTTTTCATGTGACCTGTTACCTGAGTGAGCACAATCTACTTTTGTGAAGCAAGAATTACAAGATTTTTATATCTTTGTCCAATGAAGAAAATGTTGTGTCTTCTAGTAGCAAGGTGAAATTTGTGGGAACAGTTTCAACCAAGTTTATGCTATTAAAATGCACATTCAAATAAGGCATTTACTTACAAAACTCAATAAAAAAATGAGCAGCTGTACATAGAAATTCAAGTTACATATATTATTATGCCAGTGGAATTCACGTAGATGAAGAAGGTGAGGAAAATACACACAACAAGTATAACTTGTAAATAAAATCTGTAGGGATTTCCAAGTCACAATGCTGAAGGAACTTTACATATAGCAGAAAAGCAACATACACTTACCTGCCATAATAATTACGTGTCATGCAAAAAACAGGACTTTTTACCCATAAACCTCCCGACACGGTCATGTTTGGAAAAATGCAATTTTCAGTAATTAGTAAACAATAAAAAAAATAAACGCAGAGAGATAGAAAGAGATCAGATATTTGACCACCACTATATATGTCCCTAGCATGCAGTCTGTATAAACAGTAGACAGTCCTGTTTAGAACCCATGTAAAACTATCCTTGGGACAACTTATACAATAGATTATCATTGAGGCAATTAAAAGTTAAGGTGTCACACATACGCAACCACGATTTCACAAATTACCTAACTGGCTGTGTGAATAGCTAGGGTGAAGCTGTGTTAAATCCTCTGAAGACTGCTGTGTGAGAGCCCATTAGGCTAATTTGCATCGGTAAAGTGGAACAACCCAATTCATTTTAAGTTATAGGTAAATCAAAGAGATACATGTTGAATAACAAGAGTTACTGCACATCATTGATTTGAATAAGAATGTTTAAGCCATCTTTATTAAAGATTACACTGGTCTACAGCCAGAATTCTTACGCAATAAATGTTGTCAAACTTTACTAATTCTATGTCACTGAGAACGAAAATGATGCTTAAAATTGTTGATTGGCTCTAGTTTTAAAGATATTATACTGGGTCAGTATATACGACCCTTGACTTGGGAATGGCGGAGGATAAGTGAGTTATAAAGGCAAGGAATCTTAATTCAAACCAGAAATGACTGAAATACATCTTTGACTGGATCTATGAATAAATCTATGACTGGGTTTGGACAGTACTTGCTTTTTAGGCAAAACAATGAATGATGCAATCTGAAGAAGGTATTGCACCATACATGATATGAACTGCATCATGTTATTCCTAGAAGTCATGGATGATGCAATCATAACTAAGCTTACATCACTCTGCTGAAGAAATTGCCCTATATCAGCTCTACAAATCATACAGTGTCATGCTCTCTTATTTGTCAGTGTTTGATTTTGCAAAGGGACACATTTCTGTTTAGCCAAAGTGAGCAGAGGTGCCTCGTACTTGTGTGAACAATGCAGATAACTTCTGCTATGTTTGTGGTGAAGTGACTTTTGCATCATAAAAGCGCAGTATAACCACTATGGTTAAGAAAGCCTATCACCTTTATTTTCGCTGCAAAATTGGGGGATCAGGACAAAATGTGGGTACCACACATATGCTGCAACACTTGTGCAACAAATCTTCGCCAGTGGTTGAACAAGAAAAGGAAATCTATGCCTTCTGCAGTGCCAATGATTTGGAGAGAGCCAACAGATCATATCAGCAATTGTTACTTCTGCATGGTGCCTCCAGTTGGGAAAGGTGTGTCAAAGAAGAAAAAGTGGACTGTGCATTATCCAAACATTCCATCAGCTATACACCCAGTACCCCACGGAGAAGGACTGCCGGTTCCTGATGCACCAGAATCATTCTCACTTGAGTCAGACAAGGAAGAGGAAGAGGATGAAATTTCTAGTCCTGAACCATCAATGTCACATGACCCATATTTTCTTCCATCCTCCTCCTCTGAACCACACCTCATAACACAAGGTGAACTGAATGACCTTGTCAGGGATTTGGAACTACCCAAGAATAAGGCAGAGCTGTTGGGCTCCAGACTACAGCAGTGGAATCTCCTGGCAGAAGATGTTAGGGTTTCTATGTTCCGTTACCGTCGAAAGGATCTTCTCCCATTCTACTTCATGGAAGGTGATCTTGTAGCCTGCAAAAACATTGATGGTGTGATGGCAGCCCTCAACATCCTTCATGATCCAGATGAGTGGAGACTGTTCATTGATTCATCAAAGACGAGTCTTCAAGCTGTTTTGCTGCATAATGGCAGTATTTTGCCATCAATTCCAGTTGGTCATGCAGTCCATATGAAGGAAACTTATGAAAACATGCTGTAATTTTTGAGGTGCATAAACTATGACCAACATAAGTGGCAGCTTTGTGGCGATTTCAAGGTTCTTGCTCCCTTGCTTGGTCTGCAGACTGGATACACAAAGTACTGCTGTTTTCTCTGCGAATGGGATAGTCGTGCGAGAGATTCACACTACATCAAAAGAGATTGGCCACTCTGACAGTCATTTTAGCCCGAGATGAAAAGTGTTCAGCATCGACCACTTGTTGAATCAAGGAAGATTTTGTTACCACCCTTGCACATCAAGCTGGGTCTGATAAAGAACTTTGTCAAGGCCGTGGACAAAACACGACCAGCTTTCAAGTACCTCCGTGGAAAATTTCCAAGGTTAAGTGAAGCTAAGATAAAGGAAGGTGTCTTTGTTGGTCCTCAGATTCATGAACTTCTTTGAGATGATGCATTTCACCGTGCACTGCGCGGCAAGGAAAAGATGGCATGGAAAGCCTTCCAGTTAGTTGCAACAAATTTTCTTGGAAGCAACAAGGCAGACAACTACAGGGAGTTGGTGGAAAACCTCCTCAAGGCATACAAAAGCCTTGGTTGCAACATGTCACTAAAGATACATTTTTTGCACTCTCATCTAGATTTTTTTCCCACCGAACTGCGAAGCAGTGAACGACGAGCACGGCGAGTGATTTCACCAGGACATTGCAACAATGAAGAAACGCTATCAGGGCAAATGGAGCCCGTCTATGCTTGCAGACTACTGCTGGACAGTGACAAGAGATGCTCCATTTAATGAATACAAGAGACAAGCCAAGAAGCGCAGAGTAGACACTGAATAAGGACTAAACTATATACTTATATATATATATATAATAGTTTTTTTTTTTCTTTTGTTTAAATATATTTTTTATTTATATAACCCTTTTGCTGTTTTTTTAAAGTTTTGCATATACAGGACATGTGAAATATTATCATGTAAAGCAACCATAAACACATGAAAAGACCTAGTAGGTTTACAATTTATGATTAAAAGTCTACTATGTACACAACATACATAGACGTAAAATGTAAAAACTTAAATATCTTGGAAACAGTAGCCAATCAGTTGTTTTAATTGTCATATTTGAATTCAGCACATCAAAATCCTTAATAAATAGCACATTTTATCTCTGAAGCAGACGACTTCGAAAAAATTATAGACCAGTGTTATTGGCAAGTTCGTGATAAGTGGCAATGTTTCTTTGAACTCGGATTTCACTCCATATATTAAATGCAAAACACAATTATTTCGATAGTTGGAATAGTGTACAAGTGTGATTCATTATTTTTAGGTAAAATGTCAAAATGCAGCTGTGATTCAATAAAGGATGAACGATCTGCAAAGTGAGTAAAGTCAGCAAAACTTATTTTTGCACATACTGCAAATACCATATTGACACCAGTCATTCTGGAGTGTATGACATCCATTTACACAGCAACACCACCCAGCATATTTGACACTCCCTCACATCAATATGGATGCTGAAAGATTGTTTTTATGATGAGAAAAATTCAACAAGATCTTTGGGGTAGTCTGAACAACAGTAACATCTAGTCTCTAATGAGTGCAAAGATGAACACAAATGACACTTGCATTACTTTCAAACCCCCGCTGAACTACTGAGGGCAGCAAAGACTACCTAATTTATAAATATTCCACTGTCCGATGGATTTTAAAGATTGAAACTTGATATTTTTTATTTGTTTAATGTGTGTCTGGTTGTGATCATGTGAGTATTGACACATGTGTGTGCATATGTATGGTGATAGTATCGACAATGCTAAATCTACCAAATATTGTTTCTTTGTTAAGTGTATTAAATGCTTCAAAGAAAACATGTTATTTCCTTTTTCTGAGCAAATTTGAATTTCCAGTAATTTAATATAAGTTCATATGAATAGACAGCTTATTCTCAATTGGACATCACTTTTTTTAGTCATGCAAACTGACCCCCCCCCGCCCCCTTCCTTGGGACCTCAAAACACTTTTTTAATCTTCAAAAACCCCTACACTGTCTGGGAATATGGCAGGTGTGCATACATGCACTTGGATATTAGTGGGGAGTCCACTGTAATAAAAAAGAGTGAGTAGTCTGCCTATAATTATTTCATATTTCATCTTTCCCATAGCATTCTTGTATTTGTTTCATGAATTTGTTCGTAACCGAACATTAATACATAAAAAATAGTGACTTCATTTCAATTTAAGGACAGTATGGTGAATAAACAAAACAACTGCAGCCTACTGCATCAGGTCTTGGTCCTGTCCACATATGCAAATTAGTCAAGTCATCCCATTCCACTGGCATCATCAATGCTACTGAAAGACACCTTGACCCAAACAGAATATACAAGCTTACACGTCAACCAGTGTACACTCTGTTTGATAGCAAATGCAGCCTGTGTAATGATGATCTGTTCAAAGCACTTTCATGCCAGTTTCTTCATTTTAGTAGTTTACAGTATCACTTTTACGTCGATGTAAGTTTAATTTTTGATGAAAATATAACCATAGGTAGATGGTACAGACACCTCATACAGATGGGCAAATATATAACAAGTGAATTAATATAAATGGGTTTAAATGGACATTGTCACGGAAACAAAATGGAACAATCGATAAATGTGGTTACCTAAAAATAAGGACGTCAGTGAGCACATGGCAGAAGGAAGATGCTGGCAAAGCAATAAACTGTGAACCCCCCAACATTTTCTGGTCCTGAATTTTTCCTTATTTAATTTCAATAAAAATTATTCAGTACACCGAAATCCCTTTACCCTGAAAACCAAAACAAATTTCAGTCCTAAATTACATTTTTACACTGAACTGAACATCATAAAACTGAAACTTAGCTGAAACTTGGACAGATAGCTACCGGATTCCTGCTATGATTCCAACAGTCCAGAAATAGCCTTGGGCTATGCACGAAGTGCAACAAAACCTGGCACATACACAAGCACAGATTATGGCCAGTGTAAAAGTTAATGAGCAGCCTTTACACCTGGCCGAGGTAACAGCTTTAAAAGTTAACTGAAATATAGTGCCAGTGGGTGGGCAAATCAAAGGAGATTATAGGCTGATCATATATGTTCTATATTATACACCTAAATAATTCTCAATCAACTGGCTTTTGAATTTAAAACAAGACTCGTGCCCTCACCATGGACATTTTGCTGACAAATACCAAGCAAAGAACAATTTTGGAACAATGTTCTCTCATATTTACCACCAAGTAACATTTTACCAAATCATGTAAATTAACATAGAAGTACAAATGCATGTTTTGAAACAAAATTAGTGTAAACACTTACAGTATTAATATCAACAGAAGCAAGTATATTAAATGAATAAAACATACAGTAGACAGTAATTAATATACACAATATGTTATAACTATCACTGATTGCATCCCATTTTAGGTGAAATTTGAGAACCTTGGTAAGCTGAAAGCCCTTCAAAACTGAAACTTGTACTTGGTCCCATGGTATTTCGTTCTTGAGAGGTGTCACTGTACAATATTTTTAGGCTAAAGTTGATGTCATAAATTTTCATTAGTGTAAACAGGAGTCTAAATAAGGTGTAATGGTTGTTGTCCACAAAATTTCATTCACAAGCTCCAGTTGACTGATGTTACTTTAGGAAGAGCTAACTTGAGTGCTGACAGTTATAGATTTAACTTTGCCAAAAAAATCAACTGGCTGATTTTGCTGGTGTTTCCATACTATGCATTTCAAAGTGCCTGCATCAGTATAGGAGAAATTCCAAAGTCAACTAAGAAACAATATTCTAACAGAAAGATATAATACATGGATTTTTTTCATATATATTGGCAACCAAGCTGGGAATATTTTTCCTCAGATAAATTTTAATTTTGATCATACCAAGATATTTTATAAATAATATTTGTTTGAATTACAGTCAAGCCAGAGGTTATAGCCAGATACTGAGAAAAACATAACCTATTGTCATGTTTTAGTTATGTCAATAAATAATAGATAAATGCAGCAAATCTGCATGCCTTTCCACCTTGTTGAACATACGATTATAACTTGGAAACACAGATTAAAATTTTTTTGAGGGGTCTGGATAAGGCATCAGTAATAAGCTTCATATGCACATCCAGCGCCCCAGGTTCAATCCATTGGTACAGCATCTGAAAAGGTTGCTGGCTGCCCACCTAAAAGGAATGGTTTCCACCCAGTCTGCTCCACCTCAAAGACCACTCCATGTCAACATCTGACTCATCGAATGTATGTAATGTTATGACACAGAGTAAATGAAGTTTTCAACTAAACATACTTGAAGAAAAGGAAGTATGTAGTTCTTTTAACCAATATTTTACAGTCTACATATACCAACAAAATCAAAATGCAGTGAAAGTGTTACAGTTATGTTTATTAAAAAATATGTATCTTACAATTCTTCCTCTCTCTAGGCCCTCAGCATTTCCACACCAGATCCATATGAATGACCTCTGTGCTACAATCAGTGGAACATCAAGCTGCTCAATCTAAAACAACATACAAAATAATTACAATATTTCAATACTGTCAATAGTATTAACTCAGATATGCCATCACATTATGTCCCAGAAGATCTGTGGTCTATGCTGTTTGCTTAAAATCTTACATAGACTGAACATTATAGATCTTAATCTACCAGTGCATTTTAATATTCTTCAGTTTTAGAATCATGTTGGTCACTGGTTTAAATTCAAATACTGCATATACTCACGTATAAGCTAATACCAACTGCAAACTGCATAGACCCAGATCTGCCATCGCATAATGCGCCAGCAGATCTGGGTCTATGCAGTTTGTAGGGACTAATCAGTAAAACAAACAACATAGACCCTGATCTGCCAGTGCATTATGTGACAGAAGATCAGGATCTATGTTGTTTGCATTTGGACTCGGCTTATGTACGAGTATATATGGTAGGTCATATTTAACATTATGTTATATTTTCCCAAAAATATGTCCATCTCCTCACATCTGAGTACTCTCTCATATATTTTAAAAATCGGCCTTCCCTGGGTACCATGTATGTATAAATGAAACAGTCCTCACTCTGGTAATTTAACTTTTCATAAGTTTAATAAAACAATTTTATTGCCCTTGTTTTGATGTTATATAACAAACTGTCCACCCTTGACATGTCATGTTACCCTCAGGCAGACTTACATATGTCTCAGGTTGACAATTCATCATATTAGCTCAAAAAAGGGCAATAACTGTATAATATGACAGCAAATTTGTCTATACTGTTTACATCTGGGTGTGCATTACACGCAAACAAGGTAACAAAAATGAATACCTTTTTACAGTTAACATTTTCTTCCTCACAAACTTTCAATATCATTCTTGCAACATACATCAGGTGTTATTGGATGGTCACTTGGCTGGAGCAGTTTTGATTAAAATACCCACACCAAACCCAAGTCTATATGTCTATCATGTCACATCCATTACATATTTTATTGCTGCCCAATAACTTTAGAAGGACTGCATGTATTGAAACCAAATCTGGTCTAATGTATCAGATTAAGAACAAGACCCAGATCAAGTTATATTTTCACTACTTTCCAACAAAATTTAATGGGTTATGGTCCTTGTTTGTCTGGCACTTAGCCCTTTGCATCATATTGGTGGGGACATCCACGCTGTATTGGCCCACATTTGGTTCTTACATTATTTTGTTGTATCTTGCTGTCAATTATATCTAGAGAAGTCTCTATTCAACATCAGGTCCAAGTGATCCAGTCAAGAACACCTGGTGATGAATCCAAAAAGTTCAAAAGCTTGTGAGAACCAAATATGCACACGTGCATTTTTTTGTTTACTTTGATGTTTCCTGTTGTAGAAGACAAAGCTGCCAGTGATAAAATGGATTTCAATTACTTGATAAACTTTCTGGATGGAAATAAAATAAGTCTGAGCTGAGGAAGGATGATCATTCTATAAAAGAATTATTGTCAGAAGTAGAAATGGAAAGCGCATTTATATTATTATTTATGTATTAGTTTACATTTAGAAAAGGGTGTATGTGTCAACCAGTATCTTACAATACTAGTATACATACCAGGAGATATCTGAAAGGATAACCCACTGGGTCGTCCAAGATTTCATGATATTTTGAGAAGATACAGTACAACTGATATGATTTTTTGTTTCTCCATGCATTGTGGTGGGAATAGAGAGGATTATGAAATAGCCCCTCCACCATCTCCCAGCATGTCCTGATGGAGTTGCCATGGCTTCTCATGGAGAATAGATATGCACACCACATAGAGTCACATCCAACTACCATTGTGGAGTAAAATTGGTGTCAATAAAATGGGTGTAATTTACTGTTTATGACCCCAACAAGCATGCGCTAAGGAGTTTCATTGAGAGATAGAGAGAGCTCGGGGCATGGAGTTATACACACCATTGCCCTTATAAATTAATGGACATATTTTTTACAATTTGTATTCTTCCAAATCAAATTTTATATAACAACATTATATCAGCTAAGTATCAAATGAAAACACAATGTATCAAATCACTGAATTATTTTGTGACAGAGAGAGGGACAGAGGCGATGTGCTCACAACCAATGAAGACATATAAATCTGTACTCATATTTTCATGATACATGCATTTTTCCACCCCCAAAAAACTATCTAAACAATGCCGTATATTTGATGAGGAAGTTTTATATGCAGCTGCTATTCAAAAAAAAAAAAAGTGTGATCCAATTGGTAAAAGATGGTTATCTTCACAAGCATGTCTGTCGCAAGTAGACACATCAACATTTAAGTCCCATTATTGGTGAAGACATTCTTAGCTATTTATATATTAATATATTTCACAAGTTGTGGTGCTAATTTGTAGGTATTTACCCCTCCACAGCAGAACTTCATCACAGAGTGAGTGCAGAGGGGATAAACTGCTGCACTGCGATGCATGGAGAAATGAAAAATTGCATGAGCTGTACTGTGTATATCATGAGGTCAGCAAGTTATTGAGGTTATAAAAGATCTAGGACTGATTGACTGACATACTTGTTCACTGCTACACTCGTTTAGAGTGGTAACAAGGTCAGTGAATCAGATTCAGAATCTAATCACTAATATGTACAGATCTCGCTGATAATAAACTAATTTGATATCCTGATGATATAAGCTTAAATACCAAGTTTGATTGAATTTGATCTGAAATATAACTGCTACAGTGGTGACAATCTCATCCAGTCCGACACAAGAGCACCTCATTAATATGCATAGATGTTGCTCATAACTGAACTTGTCTGAGATTTTTAATGATACAGGTTTACATACCCTGTCTGAGCAAAATCTATTTAGAAATTTAGTCTCTCGAGTGTCAAGAAGCAAGTATTAATGGATGGATGACAAAAAAAGGACAAATTGACGTACCATAACCTCAATTGGTTTTCTGTCACCTGAGCTAAATAACTTAGATGGGTGCCCCTCTCCTCTGGGCCTTGTGCCCTCCCCTGTACCTTTAGTGCCCTGTCCTCTGCCTTTTTCTCCAATGCATAAAAGTACATAATGAAAGCTTTGTTTCTTTTAATTTCTTATGTATTTTCATTTTTATTTCATTAATGATACAAAAGTCAATATTTAGTCTGTTTTATAATAAACAATATCATATCCTAAACTACAGCATACCCTACAGTTGCACAGCATACCCTCTTCCACTGCAAAAAATGCTCCAATGATAAAAAGTCACCCACTATGAAAATTTGTTGAAGCAATGATAGAAAGCATGCTGACTGGAGGCTAGAAGAGGGCTGAATTAATTCATAATCCCCAGATAGCAAAGACAACGCAATAGCAAGTGAGAAAATGAACCTCATCCCAGTTCCAGTACTTGTCAAAGACAGCTCCTGCAGACCTCTGGTACTCCTCCAATGGAGGTTCTACCAGGATTACATCAAACACACAACCAAGTTCACCCAGGTCAAATGTCTCCAGATCACACTGCAGGTACCTATATATAATGGCAAAAAGAGGCAAACTAAAAACGTCATCCAAATTGCATTTTCCTAAAGTTTTTTCACTTATTTATTGCCCCTTTCTTTGTATACTTTTACTAATATATTCTAACTATAATGCGTCACAAAGGAACCTACATCAAGACTAAGGCAGATTAAAGCAACCTGATGTGAAACAGAGGCCTAAGGTCTGCAAGAAAAGGATGCAGTGTTTCAGCCAGGTTTGACAAAAATGGCCAATTGGCAGCCTTCATTTGATAAAAGTGGGCCAATAGTGTAATCATAATGGATCAACCACATAATAAAACAAAATATCTATTACATAATATATTTTACATGTTATTTGCATGAAAACCTAAATAAAAAACCATCTTTACTGTAGGATTCTCCTCTCTGATGCCCCCAACCATACTCTAACAGTGCGGGAAAAGTCAAAGTCTACCATTGTATGCCCCTCCAACATTACAGTGATCAGCCTTTGCGAAGTTTCAACTTTCAAGCGATTTTTTGACGGTTCCTCTTTTTTTTCTGCCATTGTGGAATCCAATTCCTTGTCAGAAGTTTCACTTTCTGTTTGACTTTCATCTTGTTTTTTTGTGGGTTTAGCAGCTTGTTCACTAAAGTCATCGTACCTGTAGTAATTGTCATTGCTTTCATGACTTGAGTGTGATACTGGGGTAAAGAAATCAATTATATGTCGTTCCATATCTACTTCTTAGCAAAGCTTCGCCAAGTTTACAAATGATAAATGGTACTACATATCATATGATTGGAAGCACATATTTATAAGAATCATTGAGACTACAAATTTTTCGTTTAGTTAAAAATGTTAATAAAACAGGAGTGGAAGTTACCTTGATACGTTACTTTAATTTGTTGCACACTGTTTCATTGAGACTATTGCAAGTTGGTCGCATGCACATCTTATTCTTAAGCTCTCAACCAAGAAATATTATGGGATATATTGAGTATACAACTATTTCCAGACAATCCTGAGCTTTGCCATATATGGGATTAGGAGAATGGATGATAATGGATAGTCCAATCATAGCGACTAGTGCAATTGAAATGATTGCTTGATGGATTTTGTTCATTTGCATAAAAACAATAATTGAGCAATTTGAACATTTAATGATTGGCACATCAGATTCACATTAAAGGTACAAAAATGCACCTTATTCATTTTATTTGTGCCACTTTTGGCACATTAAATCTCCTTCTTTGTGGGACTTGGTGTCTATTTTGTAGAAATCCCACATGGGTGCATCATGGCTGAAACACTGTGGATGCAGTCAAAGAAATTATTGAAAAGGTAAAAGTTTATCATAAGGAAATGTTGCAATGAATACAGTAGAACTGGTCTGTAATAATCTAGGATTCAAGGAATTTTCAGACTTAACAAAGTGCTGATACATTTCCTAATGTAAATATATGTCTTTATTCATGCTTGTCATGAAAGTTTTTGAAAAAAACATTTCAATAGTTATAGAAATATTTTGTAAACAGCTTCCACTACTTGTTTAATAGTTGCTGAGCAATGGTTTTTAAAAGAAAATTTTATGATCAAGAGACATAACTGGGAGGAAAGCAAGGCATATCAACATCTATTATCAAGTTAGATACCACATGATGTGAAAAAATGTCCAATGGTTGCGGACCTATGCTGGTTTACAATAAATGAAGGATCTTGAATTAAAAAATGTATAATTAAGCTATACAGTGACTAATCTGCTGATTAAGAAAAACAGAATAATGCCAAGAGTTTTCAATATTTCATTCTTTGAGTCTTGATATGAAAGAATTCAGTTTCTGAAGTAATATAGTAAAGTAAAGTACAGTATAGCGAGAATTGTTAGAGACTTAGTGGTCTTAGAGTGTGCTTGTCAAAATAAATTTTGTCAAAATTTACCACCTGAAATATTATAACCTATCTAGATCCATAACTGTTAAATATAAGTAGCCAAAATTAAAATCCCTTGTTTTGGAACAAAATCACCTAAAATTACCCACTATATGGTGAGTAAAATACATCCTTACATTGGAGGGGTATTTGTTTTGGCTATCAGCTCATCTTTCAGTCGAATAAGCTCCCTTAGTTTGGGGTATTCTTCAAATCTATTTGCAAGACCTAAAATAAACAACAGAAAGAAAGATGAAACAGAAGTATTTGATCATGCAGGAATATTAATCGATTAATAACATTCTATCACAACAATACATCTGATGAATAGAAGAAAAAAAAACAGACTTGTGATTAAATCACAGTCACAAATTAACGATTAAACTGCCCTTTTTCAAATGTACTAATTGATACCATATATACTTGAGTATATAAGCCAATACCAACTGCAAACTGCATAGACCCAGATCTGCCCTTGCATAATGCACCGGCAGATCTGGGTCTATGCAGTTTATAAGGACTATTCAGTAAAACAAACAACATAGACCCTGATCTGCCGGTGCATTATGTGACAGGCAGATCAAGGTCTATATTGTTTGCATTTGGACCTAGATTATACACGAGTACATACGGTACATGAATTTTCTAGAGGTATAGGCTTATCTCACATGTCAGTCTAAATCTTAGCTTTTTAGAATGTGGTTCCTGAAACTTTATAACTGCCAATGACAATTTGGAATAAATAAATTCTGTACTAATCATTTTCCATTTCAGTGCAAAATTATGTTCCCAGTTGTGTATAAAGTATTACCAATCTTAGGATACTGGAAAGTTTTCAATATAACCACTCCCCTTTTTCCTAGCCAGCCATCTATTCTTTATCCTTATTTAAAGTAACCCAATATTTTAACCAGGGTGGAACTGATATAATTTGCTACTACATCAAGCGCTATTCATATCACCTTGTTGCCATTTGTATCCAATATTTACCTCCTATAAAAAAGAGGGTGTAGTGAGTATTACTGCTTACTATATTTAGTTCACTGAAAAAGCTTGTGTTGGGTTTTTTGTGTGTGTGTGTGGGGGTGGTGTAATGGGTTTATTTTCTGGGGGTGGGTGGGTGGTGGGTGGGTGGGGTGGTCACTATAATTTGCAAGTAACATGATTTACATAAAGTTTTCTTACTGTTTTTCTACTAATTGGTTTAAACATAAAACAGGTATATATGGTATGTTACATATTTGCATGCCTACCTGACATTTGTCTGATCTTTTCATATATTTGTAATAATGTTCTGTAGAGTGCTATATAACAGTGTTAATCTGCACTAAATTGTATTTTTATTTTTTTTATCTATTAAAATGAGTGTTTATTCTAACTCTTGATAATTTCCTCACCAACATCTCTGATGAAATTCTGTGGCCTCTCTCCTGTATCCACAAAATGTTGACAGTAATCATTATGGGGATTAGCACTCTGGGTACCCTGAAGATATGCACATGAGAAATTGTCACAGTATGTACACCTGTTTAAAAATTTTAATTTCTAATTTACAATGAATTAGATTCAAGCATTGTAACACTCCACTCGATGAATAAATTGCAGCAAAGCAAATATTAGCTTAATACATCCACTGGTACTGAAAACATAATGCTGTGAAAAATACAACTTTTAGGTCTCACTAACTCACATCTGTTAATTGTTTTGTTGTTGCTTTTATTCTAATAAAATTACATCTGAAAAAGTTATAGCCACTGTATTCTTGAAGGTAAATAGGATTTTCAGTCCCAAAAATTAGTGTTGCACTAAAATCAATACAAGACAAATGGACCTTACTCAAGATGTTTGTTAGACAGATTGTCTGGAAACAGTGGTGAGCAAAATGCTGGGCTACAACAAAACTTGACATACATGAGAGTAAATGAAAAGTTGATCTCCGCGGATCTGATAATAACTGAAAATGTGGAAAATGAATACCTCTCCACAGTGACCAAACACAAAAGATGACCCAATAGGTGGATTGATAGACAAGGATAACACTCTATGTCCCTCCTACATCTATTTTTGAGGAAATGCAGTTTATATAAAACATTCTGACTATTGCCTGGTTTATTTATTCAGTTATTAAAATAAAAAATGCAAGAAATGCTGTGAAATTTTTGGGAGTGGCGGTGGTGGTGGGATAATTCCCCCAGTCACTTTTAAATTGTTTGCTTAACATGTTCCCAAATGATGAGATATACATAGCGCTGTCCTAAATATAACCTCTAATCCAGTCTCTGTGTTTTACTTCCACACCAAATGAACATGTCTATGGGACACATTTTCTTAAGAACTTGGCATGTTTACCTTTATCATAGACCTGCTGTTTGTATACAGACTCTACCAAGCACATGCAGCTGTATTCTTTTTTCAACAGCTCAAACAAATGTACTTATGACTGCTAGTTTGGTCATCTGACAAGTTTAATATTACTAAATGGACAGGTGAAGTGATGAAAAAGCATAATCATGTAAATATTTTTGATAGAAGATAAATTTTTATGTATTATTTTCAGTTGATGTAGATGCAACTTCAGTGCAGTACATTCTTGAAATCCACATGACAAATACTGTAAAACTGTTCTGGAATATCAAGCGAATATTGTTTTATTATCAGTTTAGCTACTAACTTGTTACATTTTCACCCAATTATCCTTGTTAAGAAGTTCGCGTGAATAAAAATAAAACATTTTGTCACCAAAGAACACATATAGAGTGCATATTTATACAGAGTTTTAGCAAATAAGCCAACAATATGAAATTACAAAAATTATGTCCATAATCGGCCAAATGGTGTTCAATCTTTGGGAATCAAAAAGAAGTTTAAAGTCACATAAACAAACTTTGGACTCTGAAGTAGAATTAATAGCAGCAATAATCCCAGGTTAAATGTCCAGGGCTTGTCAAAATATTTTTCATCAAGTGGTTTCAGAAAATTCACTTGTACTACCGACCTTTTCACTTGACCCAAAATTTCAATAACTTGCCTAGATTTGATGAGATGTATATACTTTAATCAATAAAAAGAACAAAAGAAATAATGTACAAGATAGTTGTTTCCTCAAAGGGCTTAATTTTTCAGTTTTTCGATTGTTAAGATATCTTGTATACACTCAGGGCTGAGCAAATCCCATACCCCGACATCCCGGACTATTCATTTTCCAAGTCGGTAAGTAAACTTTTCAAAGTCGCTAGTCTGGGACAAGTGCTTTTTGCCTATTTAAAAAAAGTCAGGCAAGTGCATATTTTCATGCCATAATCACTTTATATACCTTTATCTGGCTGTTCATGCCCTCTGGGTATACTGAATGCTTGATTCTACCCCTCTCCATGTATTAATTTACTTCCAGTATCACATCTACCGGTGGTCATTGATAACTCCTGAATGTGCGCATGTTATATTACCACTTGACTGCATATTGGGCTAAGCGACTAAATTATTGGCCAATCAAAACTCATGAGACAAAACAAAGCCGTTATAATTCATTAGCAGTGTTTTAAACAACTTCCTTGTATTGTGTTTACTTAAACCAGATCCTCATGAATGACTCACCATATGATTTTAATCCAGCGAATCAATCCAATTAAATTAGTGAAAGGCACTTTACTGACATTAGTGTTGGTTCCCTTTATGAACTGATTAAATGGCAGTGAAAATTCTTGAATTTTTAATTGATTACACAGAGGATTAACTTCCACATTCGATATTGTGTTTGAATCGAAGAATTACACTAATTAAGGAGCTGTCTCTGTTCATATTTAAAGGACAAAATGTATGTTATGATCACTTTAGAAGTAGTTGTCAAGCAAAGTGATATTTACTGTGTGGATAAAATGAGTTTACTAAATTATTTTTTCAAGGAAGTCAATAAAGAAGAGTTGGAGAAGGAAAATTAATGTGAAAAAGGAGGGGTAAGAAGTTTTTTTGCCACTGAGTGCGAGGTAACTATTTCTCCCAAGACACATAAGCCAGACTCTGAGACAACAAAAAATGTCAAATATGACACTACTAAGAAAGTGAGAAATTTTCAGCCACATTGGGTTGATAGTTATCCCTGGTTTAAATTCTTTTTGTTTATTTAAAAGCAGAATCTCTCTCTCTCCCAAAGTTATTAAAATCCTTGTATCATTAAACTTTTTATATTTTGTGAAACACCCAAATATTCTCATGGGATTCTTTGCTTGGAAATTTATCTTTCAACTCTCACAATAAATGTATGTCAATGCGTTTTAGTGGCCCAGTTTTTGAATATTAAACCGCATTGTGAACAACTTAAAAAGAGCATTCTGTGCTGCCTACTGTAGCTTAGCTAACAGGTAAGCTCCATGCTATGTAGTGGACATCCACTATTACATAATTATATTTCTGCGACTTTGCCAACTGGGGCAATAAAACTTAATCTGTCCACTATGTGACAGACAACAGTGTGGACAGATTAATTTTCACCACTGAAATGTAGATTTTTTTGTAATCCACAATGTCTATACTGTACCCTCCTACATTTGTAGCAGGGCATTACTAAAACAACCAAATAGGCAGAAAGACTGTATTCTCTCATATATTCAGAGGTTTTCTTAACACAAAATTTCTTACCATTTGTGACATTTTAATTATTTCAAATACATCTCAACTGACCTCTATGAAAAATGTTCAAGGGCTCTTTTTCATTTCCATCTTTATATAACAAAATATGTTGGGGTGGTATGTTGGTTGTCAACTTTACATAACTTGAATACCTTTAGAAATGTGCTTGAATCTGTATAGACCTCATCTTCAAAGTCCTCTGCCTCATCTTCTTCCTGAAAATAAAAATGGAAAGCAGCAGAATGTTATCATTTTAAAGCAAAACTTGTCTTTAAAGACTGCTCTTTCTTCCAGTAAAACATGGCCTCTCTAGACAGGTGGTCTTACAATATACGTTACTTACTTATAGTCTTTATATAATAAAACTGGTAAGTGCAATTAAGGCTCAAAACTTAAATTGAAGATGTCCTCTTAAAACAGATGCCTTTCAAGTCAGGTTTATTATATCTTCATTTCTTTTTTCTTCATAACAAAGCCACAACTGCAAGTGTAACAAATCTGTATGTTGATAAACTTGTAACACCTGTATACTAAATGTGTCAACTGTAACATTTAAATTTTGTACTAGTGAAGTACAGTGTAAACTAGCTTGTTCTTGGATGGACCTGTAAATCATTGTAAAATACAATGGAACCTGTTCATAACACTCTCTCAGATTTTAATAAAATTCTGGAGACAATTAAATATAACTTCAAGTCTTATTTAAATTCCTGTTGTTAATTATTATTATTATTATTTTTTTTTTTACAGGAAATTAATTTCAATGGTCATTAGAAGTTCCTATACTTGTCACCTTACCAAAGTGACATTTAAATGTTATTATGTGAAAGTTAAGAAACTACAATTGAAGAAACTTCTGTACTAATGTAAATGTACCCAGAAAATTAATTGAAAAAACAATTTCTGACCATAATTCTTCACAAATGACAATGTGTTTATTCACAAACCTTCTCTTTCTTGGATGGACTGCGATCTGATTTAGTTGACTTTTCTTCATCAACATTTTGAAACTTTTCTTTAAAAAAAACCTCAACACTTCTGTGAAAAGAAAAAGAATGTATGTATGTATGTAGTAGTGTTTAATGTTACCTCAGCACAATAGTGGCTATATAATGCCAACAAAAGGTTATGTTCGAAAAATGTAAAACTGAATTGTACAAAAATGTTGGAAGATAAAGTCTTCTAAATAAATGTAGATGTACAAGAAGATAAGGGCTGTTCCATTTAAGCATATCTGGTACCCAGGGCTGTTCCATTTAAGCATACATGGTGCAGACGGCTGTTCCATTTAAGCATACATGGTACAGATGGCTGTTCCATTTAAGCATACATGGTACCTAGGGAAGGCACTTTAAAAAAAATATATGTCAGGGTACTCCAGTTACTCACAGAGTTCCTATGAAAATGACAAAAAAATGATAAATTGCATTTATGGATGACTACCCCACATTGAACTTGCCTTCCCTGGGTCCCAAGTATGTTTTACTGCAACAGTCCCAAATTACAAAATGTAAATATTTTAAAATTCTGTAAAAAGCACATAAAATAACAGATAAAGGTAACACATGTAATATCTTTATAAAAATGAATACAATTTGTTGTACAAACTGCATTCCCTTAAAAAATCCAAGGTTGTATCAGGTGGTGCATCCTGATACAGTTGCTTCAAGCAGTTCGGGTCAAAATACTTCTGTCTCACAGGGTGGAAATTAACATACTTGACAAGAATGTGCTCCACTGTCAATGGACATTGACAGGGTACACACTTTGGTCGAGGTTCACCCTTCAGGAGGAATGCATGAGTCTGATTTGTTCTATATATGGAATGCCACTCTCCAATAGTGGGTTTGATTGTTCTTAAGTTTGTTTTGTGGAGTTTTCATTCCACATATTTTGCCAAGTATGACAAACATGCTGATTTATACAGTATTTTAAGTCAGTATATGGAATCTTCCTTTTGGAAAAGGGTGACTGCAGGGCATCTTTGGCTGCTTTATCTGCCCTTTCATTACCCTTCATGTCAATATGGCTAGGCAGCCAACAGTACAGAATACTTTTCCCAGGTTCTAGGAGATCATGTTTCTCTAATATCTGGGATATTAATGGGTTGTCAGATTTAAGATTCTGCAAGGCTTTCAATGTGGAAAGGGAATCTAAAAAGATGATGTAATTTGTTTTGAGAGCTTTCAACATAGTTCAAAGCTTTGAGTATGGCTGTAATTTCTTAAGTAAAAACTGAGGCTTTATCCAGTAACTGGCTCGAGATGGTGCCATGGGGTGTTGTGATGGAAGCTCGAATTATGTCTCCATTTTTGAACCGTCTGTATACAGGGACAGATGACTAAGGTAGGAGGCTCTGATTTCATTGGATTTACTCTGAAAAAGGAGAGGATCTGTTGAGGAATTTTTGAATCTGCAAAGGTCAAATATTTATTTTGGGAGGTTCTGATAACCACGGAGGTGATTTTATACAGAATTTTACAAAATTTCCAACACTTATTTTTGCTGTTTATAAGTGAGGATGCATTCGTATGCCAGAAGGTGGAATGAAATGCAGTCTCTGAACATATAAGGCTTGGTATTGGGGAATAAACGCATCATATGCAGGGTTGGATGCGTTAGAAGATTGTTTGGTAGCATACTGAAGAGCCAATTGCAATCATCTGAGATAAAGTGATAGTTCATTTGCATCAACATAGAGGCCAAAAAGAAAAAGAGCAAGAGTCCCTTAAAGGGACTGATGCACTACTTACTGAAAAGAATTTGCAGGAATTCAAGATATAACAATTTCTTTCTTTTTACTGCTAAGTGCTGAAATCATTTCTGATATTCTTCAGCAATAACAACATTTTCAAATTAGCTTGCTGTGGTTGATATATTGGATGTAAGATTGGCACAATTTTCATTTAGGATAACAAGACATCATAAGAAGTCTTCTGGTGAAAACCCCATGTTGGTATGACTTTCTTTTTTGGAGGAGTAACGATAACAATATTTTCTAGATGGCTGCCATGGTTGCAATATTGGATAGCGGATTGAAACTGTTTCCATTTAGCACCAACAAGACATCATAAGACGTCATTTGGTGAAAGCACGATGTTGGTATGACCAACCATCTAGGAGATGTAGCCATAACAAGATTTCAAGATGGGCATTTCCATTGACAACCAACTAGACATCATATGAAGTCTTTCAGTGAAAACCCCATGCTGATATAACCATTCATTCAGAAGAAGCAGTGACAACTAAATTTTGATGATGGCCACGGTGGCAGCCATATTCGAAATCCTATCGTCACCATTTTAATGTAGGACCAACAAGATTTTCAAGATGGCCAATGTGGCAGCTATATCGGATGTCAGATCGGCACCATTTTCACTTAGGGCCAAGTAGACATCACAAGAAGTCTTTTAGTGAAAATTAGGGGTGAAATGATACACCTGTGCCACATATCTATACATACTGAGATACACAACCTAAGATACGGTACATTATCAATACAAATATCAACTTGAAGGTCTTGTCATCTTTAGATGGACTGTCATTGGTAGGGTGGTGCTGTTTCATAAGTATTGATATATTGGTCATATTTCTAATATTCAGAATATAGACATACATAGACTTGTTGTCTGTTCATATGCCATTCTTATCCTTAACAAGATAACAAATATACTTCCAAACAGACTACCTGCTAGCCATTGGTGATTCTAATTTAACCTTTTCAGCTATTAGTCTGCTCCATTTGATGTGATGCAGGACTCATTTTGGTCACTACAACCTCTGTTTTGCACAGCATGAATGCTTTAAAAATGTCTTATTACCAGTTTCATATCTTCACTTAAATTTGAAAGCCATTACAGTGCAATCTTCAAAACAGAAGAAATAATGCAATTTCCTCATGTAAGGAAAATCTTATCTAGAACAGGTCTGGGTGTGGGAGTGGAGATGATGAACAACTCAATCCCTCACACTGTACTTCATGCAGATGCAAAACAACTGCTGCGACCACAGGCACTCATTTCTGTCAATGAAAAATGAAAACTACTGACAACACCCATTCCCCTTCCACAAATAACCACAAGGTGACTCACTCGTGCTGTTCGAAACACACACCCCCATTGGCGATTCCATGTGAACTTTTTTTTTATCCCTTCAGCATGTTCAGTCAATGATTACATACATCAACATAAAGGAGACATTCCAAACTTGTTCCCCATGTATGATTTAAGTCCTTTACTGATCATTCAATAGTCCCTTTTACACAAAGTTTCTCTGTTGCTTTGTTTGTGTATCTACTTGAATCGAGTTTAAATGCCTATATTTCCGGTGTGTCACATATTGAAACAAGCTACACTAGCTCTGATTGCTGGTTACTGTTACACTGGACTAAATTGATTTTGGTTTTGTGGGTTTAATGCCATTTTTCAGCACATGATGGTCTATACATGGTGGCTAATATATCTGATGGAGGAAGAACCACTGACCCACGGGAAGCTACTGGCAAGCTTTCGCACATACCCACATTGGCCAAGCCAAGACTCTAACCCATATGGACAGAGGTGAGATGTGAGTGATCTGTAATGGCAAGCATCTAAGTCCACCAGGTCACCCCCTCTCCCGGACTGGAACAAAAAAATAGCCACGCATCAGAATGTGGCATATTCACTGCATGACACACCAGATCTGTAGGCCTCAAAATACAATACAAGATATGAAGCAACAGAGAAACTTCATGTAAAAGTGGCTTTTAAATGATCAGTAAAGTAATTTCAATGTACATGGCAACAAGTTTTTTCAAACTGCCCGAGTTAATCACCCTGCATTAATATGTAGAAGGGTAGTGGATGTTGTCAATAGTCTTTTTTACTGTCAGAAATGAGTGTCTGTGCCTGTTAGGACTCTCACAGATGAATTCTCAATTTAAAGAATAAAAAGGCAAATAACCAATAATTATTCAGGACTGTTGAAGATTAAAGTAACTTGCATAGGGTAAGTACCATTTTGCATAGATTCTTCACTTCTTGTATCGATATGGCAAAATCACCCCTGGTGAAAACCCCATGTCGATATAACCATCCATTCAGTAGAATTGATAATAACATTTTCAAGGTGGCTACTGTGGTGGCCATATTGGACATCAGTATGGGCACAATTTCCATTTAGGGCCAACTAAACATTATAAGACATCTGATGGTAAAAATCCCATGTCAATCTGACTTTCCGTTCAGGAGTAGCAATAACAAGATTTTCAAGATGGCCACTGTAGCGACCATATAGGATGTCTGAGCAGCACCATTTTTATTTAGGACCAATTAGATCATGGGATGAATGTGTATGTAAAGTTTCATGGCAATCCTCCAAGTACAGTCAAACCTGTCCTAATGTCATCTGTGTTCAGCGGTCACCTGGTCACAATGGTCATTCCCCCCCCCCCCCCCCCGCACATTTCTTATATAAATGCCCTGTATTTAACAGTCACCTGCTTTCAGCAGTCAGGTGTTTCCTAACCAAACACTGGTTTCACCCTGCCTTAAGCAGTCACTGGAGCATATCAGCAGTGACTGTTCCAAGCATTTCATACTTACCATAGTCCAGTCATGCTGTCAGTCGTCAAACTCAAAGGTGTCGGCTTCGAAAACAAGGTGGTTTTTGTCCTTAGGATTGAAGCAATTCATTTGCTGGACAGTGGACTAAGTATTCGTGAAGTTGCAGCAGAAATGGGAGTTGGGCAAACTCAGATCCAAGGGATTATTAAGTGTAAGCGAGATATTATGGCCGATTTTGAGAACAACGTTATTCCGGAGTGTAAGAGATTATGTACAATCACACCAAATGAGTAGAGATACATGTACACTGCACTTGTGATATCCCTTATGGTTTATATGCTACTAACAATAGCCACAGGAAACTTCTTTTCCCTAATCATCAGTGGCACAGAAGCTGATTGTCTTTTGATCTCGGTGAGTTTGAGCAACTGCTTAATTCATCAATTGTTCGAAGTGTAAACATCTGTTTTCAACCAGCTGGTTTAACAAAAAGTCAGTCCTGTGTTTGACAATCACAGGTAAGCTGTCAATTAGTAATTTTATTTAGACGCCATTTCTACTGGTAAGTGACGATTTAATGTGCATGATGGATTAAAGTGGAACTTTTTAGTTTATTATTTTGTTATTTTTCTTTTTGTTATATAGCTAAACTGAAAATATGTATCTTGATAGCATATTACTACTACTAATAATAATGCTAATGCTATTCAGTGCATAGTACATGTATTTGTCATGAACCAAGTTTGAGAGCTGAACTTGCCTTCAGAGATCACCTGTCTACAAAGACCACTTTGGCCTCTTCCCATGGATGGCAGCTGTAGACAGGTTTGACAGTAGTTCAGGAGTAGCAATAACAAACCTGTGCTAACAGATTGAAAGACAACGGACCATCCCATGAGCTCTTCTGTTCTATGACCAGAAGAGCTACAAATTATATTCAAATGTTCATGTCATATTTTTGTTCTCATTATCATTTTGTTCTCCGTAACCCTTTTTTTCATTTTCTATACAACATTTATACAACTTAATTCACTGCTACTGAGTGACAAACTGAAAATATAATGCTATTTCTAATCAGCCTGTAATTGAGTTTCATTTAAAAATCAAGCAGAAAGAGATGATTTCAATGGTGGACAGAATTTTTTACATGAATTTTAAAGCAAAAAAATTAAAATCTACATTAACTACCATCACATAACAGGAGAGGAGGATAATTCTGCCACCTGGAAGCTGCTATGATGACTCCCCCAGAAGCCATTGTTATATCAATCAATAATTTATATCAAATACATTTAAAATATCCAACAACATAAAGAGCACTCACTCAAATACTCAATATCATTTAAATTACTTGTTCAGTCCCCACATAAACCCTTCTCTTGCCTTCAAAACTTGAATAAAGAAAAGACTACTTTTTTGTCCAGCCCACCATTTATTCTACTAGAAGGTAAAAAACTTTAAAATAAAGCTTCATCAGAAAAACTTTAATATTGACCTTAATCTAGAGTGTGGATGGACAGATGGCTGTATGGAAACGCACACTGATGCCAAAATATTCGTTATGTTAAACTTGTACCAAGGCAGTCTTGACAAAATGACTGGATGCACTATTTGGAGTTTTTAAGTTGTACTGTACCTACCCAGCTGATGCACTGGTTTTATCTTTAGTTTCGCATTCATATTTTGTTTTCAATACATCTTTCAAACAGTCAGGACTATCAACTCCAAACTGAAAAAGAACAGAAGTAAAAAGTTACATCTATTTAATTCATATTTTAAATTATTCTCAGTCTAGTACAAGTTCTACACCTCACCTGGGAGGTCAATGATCATGCCTGGGGGCAATTCAGGTGAAATGCCTGCCTTCATCAGTGAAAGTTCCCTTCAACATGTAAGGAAAGTGAAATTGACTTTAAGACTGTCACATTTACATGTGTAAATGACCCTGTTTGAGGTTAGCCCTGTAAATGTTTACAAAAGCTGCATTCCATTTAAACAACAAATAAAGTGCATGACAAAATGATATAGATTTGTATCTCTGTCTTTTTCAAAATAGCTATAAAAAAAATAAGCATGGCAAATGATCTCCAGTTTGGAAGTATTTCACAATTGTTGATGCTGGCAGCAAACATAAAGCTAAATGTAACCTATACTCTACAAAGGTTTCCCACACTGGAGGTAGCACCTGTGCAATTACCAACCACTTGAAACATATATACAAAATCTCTTAAAAGTAAGGCTAGTGAGTACATAATCTCTGGCAAAAAAGTACTCTGCCAAAAGCCAACCAGTTGTATCCACAATGTCCAAAATAAAGTGATAGCGGTGTACTGAAAAACTAGCCATCGGATATGCACGTGGTCTCCAACCCTCAGTATAGGTGAGGGGGAGGGATTCTAAAGATTTTGTGCCGCATTTAACCCCTTATACAAAGTACCAGGAAAAACAACAATTTCCAAATATGTTTCTGACCATATAAAAGCCGACTTTAAAAACACACTGATCACATAGATACAAGTATATGTGACCATGGAACAAGTCTTGCAACAAAAGGCAACATAACAGTGACAACTTACTTTGTAGATGAATGGCTGGTGTTTCATAACTGTGTTCTAGTGACCAGAGAGATGACCAAGTGATGCACAAGTGTCAACACTACGCAGGACAGTAAAGATATAAGCCAAGAGTTTGGTATTAAAGATGAAAATATTGTAGTTATTGTGGCAGACAATGCCTCAAACATGGTCTTATATGCCGAGAATCTCCCCATGTTTATCCATGTCAGATGCTTTGGATATACCCTTCAGCTGTCTGATGTGCTTATGAGAAGACTACAGCATTTTCTTGAACAAATAGTGGCTTCGAAAAAAACTTGTAGCACACTTTCTAAAGTCTGTTGTACTTAGCCATGAATAACACCATAGGCAAAAACAAATGGGCATAAAAGAAAATTATCTGATTACTGACTGCCCCACAAGATGGAACTCAACTTCTGATATGTTTCAGTGCCCATCTGAGCTCAGGTACTGGACCTAACAGATGACCAGTGGTCTATAATGGAAGGCATGTTCCTGTGTTAAAGCCTCAGTAAATGGCCACTCAGATCATGTTTTTGGAAGAGTACCAGCCATCATGGGGTCTACCCAACTCTTTAGTCTGAGAAATCACCATCTCTCTGTCAAAGAATCTGACTATTCAGCTGTTGCAGTATTCAAGAAACAGTTATCTGAGGATCTCAAGAAAATGTTTAACATAACCAGCGATGACACCTGTAGAGGTTTAGCTATGATTTGCATCTTCCTGGACTCCCACTACTGGTTTCTTCCTTTTCTGTCTGAACAGCAGTGATATGTTGCTTATGAGCACATTCTATCACAACTTGAAACTCTTACTGGAAGAACATGATTGTTATGATTTGAACCAAATGGGTGTCATACTTGACATGACTCATGCAGTTTAGACATCAATGACAGTAACAAGACAGACGATTCTCTGTCATGCAAATGCAGCCAACTCTATCAAGATATGTCCTACTTAATAGGCCTTTATTCTGAACCAAGTGAATGTGATATAGTTGTCCATTAGACTGCAGCTGAAGGAACTGATCTTTATCATAAGGTGAAAGCAAAATTGTAAGTAAATTATGTTTCTCCTAGAACACTTAACCGATCACATTATCATTGGGGATATAAGCCTCCTAACTCCCGAATCAAGCCTTACTAAAAAGACGAAATTTTTTTATTTCTATCTACCGGTATATCATGTATACAAAGGGCAATAACTCTTGTCCATTACCTCCCCTTGCTACCACCAGTTGTTGCTAGTTTTTAAGATGAGCGATATACCAACGAGGATGCTCATATGGCAGGGAGGTAGGGAGGGTTTTTAAGTAATGTGATTGGGAAAGTATTCTCTGAGAAATATAATTTATTTAAAAATTTGCTTTCTCCTTTAAATAATTTTCCTGATCACAAAATGTTAGGAGAATTGTTAATAGGAGGAGGGAATGCTGAGCATCTGACCTACATGTATACATGTACCTCGGGTATCCTTCTAGGGAATAATGGCTGGACTCCCCATGCAAACGATAACCTGTTCTCCTAATTTGATAACCAACACAACCTAAGGTCATGTGATCTGTGACCCCTGTATCCTGTTAATAAGATGATTATTGAAATCCTCTTACTGACAAAATTTCACTTGCCAATTGAGCAAAGCTAATAGGCTATATAGACTTTTAATTGGTCTGGTGGCCATTTGGACCGCCACCACAGGTCCCACCAGATTCCATTTTTGTCTCTGCCAAGCTAAATCTCTGAGATAAAAACTGGAGAAGGTTGACTGCATACCAGCCAACAGCTTCTATTATATCTTGGATTGAAACATTACATTTGAACGTGAGGTTCGCAGAGATCGCTCTAATTTCATGAGCTGAAATCTTCCTGAGGCAACTCTGATCTTGTGAGACCTCAGAGTATGCTGAGTGTATAACCCACTTCAGTCACAATGATAGGGCTAGAGAAGTGATATTCCGCCTCCCGGTTTTCACCAGAAGAAAGAGTCACTTGCGTGCACCACGACTTGCCTCTGTGTGCTTTAAGTAGTGCTTCAGGGCGCAAACAGGGTCTTGCATGGTCGCTGCTCTTGATGTGTCTGTGGATGAGAGGGAGCATAGCCAAACAAGACCCCACTTCTTTACACCTTCATCTGAACAGGCAGACAGAAGCCACATAGTGCCTAAATATATAACACCGTCCTCTCCCTAAGCCCTGGTAAACCCAGATACACTTCATCAAAGTATAGAAGACAAGACAATGAGACTTCTTTCAAATATAATGCAAGTCACATTGCCAAGGAAAATTATGTTCTAAGTGACTTAATACTTATGACCAGGGATCTTAATCAATATGTTCATGTATGTATCTATGTATGTATGTATGTGTGAGTGTGTATGTATATATATATATATATATATATATATATATATATATATATATATATATATATATATATATATATATATATGCATATATACACAGTCAAACCTGTCCTAAAGGTCACCTGTGTTCATCAGTCAGCTGGTCACAATGGTCATTCTAATTCCCCCTGGCAAATTTCCTACATAAATGTCCTGTATTTAATGGTCCAATGGAGTTTGGTATGCCGACCTATCCCCCCGCCAACAGCCGACCACATGGAGCAGCAACAAAGCGAGCTACCAAGGGGGCGCTGCGTTAAGGAGAGAGCCAGCATGGCAGACAGACAGAGCTTCTCTACCGGGGACCACCTGCTGAATAATAGTCCTTCTAAGGGCTAAACAGTCCTTCTAAGGGCTATTTCATTGCCTGAATCAATGGGGTTTTCAATTTGGCTTTTTTCGAAAACCCCTTTCGATTATACTCTTTTAAAACTCAAATTTGATCAATTTTGAACCACCGTCTAAAACATATTCTCTAACTAATTATCTGTGCGTGATACAAAAATGATATGAGTAACTTGTACTCGTTTATTGATATTATTTTTGGACAAATATGTACACTATGTACGCAAAATTCAAAAAAAAAATTTTTAGGAATTATTTAAACAAAATCTCGAAACTCGATGTATTGTCATAATTGAACAAGTGGCTTACACTTTATTGGTATTAGGGAAAGCCCGACTTAGTATAACTGGGCAGAATTTGGTCATGTATGTACGTTCTTGGCGTTTCGGCTTCCGCCACGCTTCGCGCCTTCGCTTGCTTAGTCCGTGCCGCCTTTTCCACTCCTGACTGACTACTTCAAACAATTCAATAACAACGTGCGCTACAACGCGCACACATATACCTGTAAACATTGTGGTTCTAGTCCTATGTACAGGTATATCAACACACCTTACGATTTCGTGCGTTCAATGAACCCCCTTTGTGGGGCAACCATGCATTGACTGTAGGGTGTGTTAAGTGTACTACCTCTCCAATAGCGCGCATTCAATCTAACCGCTTCGTGCGGAATCATGCTGCGCTGGAGGAGTGTACATCTGTAAGTGTCAGGTGTGTTACGAACTGTTAACACACCTGACCAACTAGAAATGTGTTCAATCACATATTTAATCCCCCTAACGGGGGTATATAGTCGTGCATGCCCGAAGGGCGCATACGACTTTAATTCAAGAACAACAACAACAACAACAATGGTCAACTGCTTTCAGTGGTCAGCAGTAGCCAGGTGTTTCCAAACCAAACATTGGTTTCACCCTGCATTAAGCAGTCACTGGAGTGTATCAGGAGTGACCACTCCAAGTATGCAAATTAAACATTTCTTTTGTTTGATGAGCAAGGCATTGTTTAGATAAAGGTATATCATGTGAATCGATTAATAAATATTTCCTATCTCGACTGTACTTGCTATACTCCAGTCACGCTGTCAGGCAAACTCAAAGGTGTGAACATGTCGACTTCGAAAGAAAGGCGGTGTTTGTCCTTACATGAGAGAATGGTAGCAATTCATTTGCATGATAGTGGAAAAAGTAGTTGTGAAGTTCCAGCAGAAATGGGAGTTGGGTGAACTCAGATCCAAGGGATTAAGCATAAGCGAGATAATATGGCCATTTTGAGAACAAGGTTAATCTGGAGTGTAAGTCATTACATACAATCACACCAAATGATGAGATTAATGAACGATGCTGGAAATGGTTCCAGGATGCTACAACCCTCATGTACACTGCACTTGTGATATTCCATTTCGGTTTATATGTTACTAACAATAGTCGCCAGAAGCTTCTTTTCATTCCCTAATCATCAAAGGTCTGTCACAAAAGTCAACTGTCTTTTGATCTCGGTGAGTTTGAGCAAATGCTTAATCCATCAATTGTTTGAAGTGTGAACATCTGTTTTCATGCCTAATTATACCAGCTGGCCTAACAAAAAGTCAGTCCTGTGTTTGACAATCACAGGTAAGCTGTCAATTAGTAACTTTATTTTGATGCCGTTTCTACTTATCATGAAATTAAAGTGTTTGCATGTTTGTGTGTGTGTGTGTGTGTGTGTATGAGAGAGTTGTATAAATGAGTGCATGTACACAGTTGTACAGGAATGCATCCTGAAACTGAAAGGGTTTGCAATTCATCATGAACATTCAAACATGCTGAAATCAGTGAAAGAAGTTTCAGATATTGCACCTGAAATGGGGATGGAGATATGCTTAAAACAAAGATCTGTGATTTTTTGAAGAGTCAGTGACGATTTAATGTACATGATGGATTAAAGTAAGCTTACAGTAATCATGTGTGGAACTTTTTATTTTATTATTTTGTTATTTTTCTTTTGGCTAAATAGCTTAACTAAGTACATGTATCTTGATAGCATACTACTACAGTCAAACCTGTCTTGAGCGACATCTGCTATGAGCGACCACCTGTCATTTATGACCACAATCGTAATGCATGGATTGATTTTTTATATAAACATTTCTTAAAAAGTAAAAACCGTTCTAAACAACAACAAAAAATTAGGCTGGCGACCAGTTTCTGAAATTCTACAGGCTATGCATGTAGTGTCGTTTGTTACAGACTGTAAACGAACTAAAGTACATGTAACTAACTGCCATTGTAGTGCCGAAGTCAATGTAGCAGTCACAGTTAAATAAAGGTCAGTTGTGTTTATCTCTGTTTTTGTGATGCGGTCGTTCATAGCAGTGTCGAAATGCATATTTTGCCAAGAAATCGCGGTCGCTGGTCGCGTTCTGCAGGTGGTCGCTCATGACAGTGAGTTTAAATATAATATTATCGATCCGTGCATTACGATTGTGGTCGCTCATGACAGGTGGTCGCTCATAGCAGAGGTCGCTCATGACAGGTTTTACTGTATGACCATCCATTCAAGAGTAGCGATAACAAGATTTTCAAGACGGCTGCCATGGCAGCCACACTGGACATTAGATCAGCACCATTTTGATTTAGGACCAACCAGATATTATAAGAAGTCTTTTAGTGAAAAACCCATGTTGATATGACAATTCACTCAGGAGGAGATGCAATAACAACATTTTCATGATGGCTGTTGTGCTGGCCATATTGGACATCAGATTGGCACCATTTTCATTTTGAATTAAGTTGACATCATAGGAAGTCTTTTAGTGAAAACCCCATGTTGATATGACCATCAATTCAGGAGTAGTAGTGAAAACAAGATTTTCAATATGGCTGCCATGGTGGCCATATTGGATGTCAGATCAGCACCATTTTCATTTAGGTCCAACTTGACATCCTAAGTCTTCAAGTGAAAACCCCATGTTGATATGACCCCCCCCCCCCCCCCCCATTCAGGAGGAGTAGCAATACGAAGATTTTCAAGATGGCCACTGTGGTGGCCATATTGGATATGCAAACAGCATCATTTTCATCTAGGACCAACTAGACCATGGAATGAATGTGTGTGTAAAGTTTCATGGCAACCCTCCAAGTAGTTTAAAAGGAGTAGCGATAACAAACTTGTTCTAATGGACCGACGGATGTCAGACAAATGGCGGACAACAGACCATCCCATAAGCTCTTCTGGTTTATGACCAGTAGAGCTCATAATGAGTAAGCATATGGATGAAACTGTTTAAGTTATATTTATTCCAAATGTCAAAGTTATAATGTGGTTGTAAGTTCAACTGCGGCAATTATGAAGCTTGTAGAAAATAGCTCACTGATTTAGGTTATTTTGTTTTCATCAGCAATTCTGACAAATAAAAAGACTACACATATTAATGTGGCAATATACTGTTAGGTATATTGAATTTATAATATGTGTCCATGAGGTAAGTTGTACTTCAGTGGTCATTTTGCAAACAGCATAATTACTGCATTTGAGTTCAAGGTTAGTCTTGTTCACATAGCATTTAGTACAGTGAAACCCCGCTATAACACGATATTTGGGGTAAATAAAATTTGATCACGGAAAAAGCGGAGTCGCGTTATTGCGGGGTTTTACTATATTTTACTTTTTTCAGAGAAAGCTACAAACTGTTACCAATGACAAAATCCTAAGGCTGATGGTTGACAACAATTTGCAAATGGAATGAACATATTCAGGTCTTATGTCTTAAAGTCAATTCATGCCTCTGGTTATTAAGCAAGATAAGGCCATATCTATCAACTAAACATAGGTTAATATATTACAATAGACTAATGTAATGTTATCTGGGGAAACACTTCTGATAAGAATATTTGCAAATTATTCTGCTTGCAGACTCATCCTAAATAAAGTTTAAAACATTCCAAATGCAATGAATTATATTAAAATGTTAACAGTAAGTGAACGAATATTTTTGAGAAAGGCTAGACTTATGCACAAAGTTTCAAACAATATGGCCCCATTATATCTCAAGGAACTATTTCATGCTAGAAAACAAGGCAACACTCACAATTTAGGATCAATTTCAGATAACCACCTTTGCATTCCAAAACCAAATAAAGAACTCTTTAAGAAAAGTTTTAAATATTCGGGGTCACTAATTTGGAACAGAATCCCAAAGGAAATTAGAGAAAGTATAAATGCATTTAATTATAATCCAATTCAATGGATGAAAAGTGGAACCTGTTTGATTTGATAAATACATTACAACTTAAAGTATAAATTCTCAAACCTTCCACTTTGTTGTCTCACTATTTTTGTACTGTATATACACAATGTACCTAGTTGGAGCATGTTCTTACAAAGCTTTCTGTTTATTATGTCCATATATATATGCAGCTTATTATCAATGCTTTTATTATTATTATTATTATTGTGTGTGCAACTATGTACATGTACTCTGTATGTAAATATGCATATAATAGAGGGCCACAAGGAGGATTAGTTCCACACAACTAATTGTGTCACCCTCTTTAAATAAAGTTATTATTATTATTATTATTATTATTATTATTATTATTATTATTATTATAGAGAGGAATTATTTATTTGAAATAGTCATTGGAATTACTAAAAGTGTTCATTCTCATTTTGGATTAATACTTGACTTTGGGATTTATGTGAATTCATTCAAAAATATTCTGGATTATATCATTCAGGCATATCAGGACATTCATGACTACTGCCATATTTTGACAGTCAAGATTACTGGCACATCAGGACATTCAAGGCTAATGGAATTCATTCGGAACATTCTACATTTAGAACTTGTGATTAGGACAATTAAGATTATTGGATTATTTGGACTTTAATTCACGTTATTGTAAATGTCTTTTGAATTTTCACTTTAATTGTCTAGAAATAAATTGCTTTGTTGATTTTACTTACTTTGTTGGTTTCACTTTCTTTCTGATAAATTATTTTAAGGCTTATGAGTCGTAACAATACTAATTATATTAAAAATTTTTTTTAAAAACACCACTTAATTTATCATGTAATACATTCCAATTGCAAACTGGTTGTTTATTGTTGGACAAATATTTCAAATATAAATGAAGGAACTCAACACTTTTTATTTACATGTTTTCAAACCAGGGAAAATTGGAAGATAAAAATTGCTCCTTTTTCTTACTTGGATAGACAGAAAAGAGAAATGAGATATTATTAGGGCAGCACCCACTTAAGTTCAGGTTTACTGATCAAACTATTTTTCTTTTGCTCAGAGTATACTATGTAAATATAACAGTAGCTTGTGGATAAAATGCAACTCTAATTCCTCGACACATTTTCCAGAAATTGATAAGAATGACAACAATCACAACTAAAACTTCTGCTACTGAGAACAGTCAGTCCTGACAGTAGAGTATTTACTTGGCATCAGGCAAACCCTGTGAAACAGAGTAGACTGGACTATTTTTTAATCTCTGAGGACATGTTTTCAAATTGTATGGACGCCTCTATTATTCCTGGCTTTAAAACAGATCATTCAGCAATAACACTAAAATTGTCTATATCTGCATCACCGAGAGGTCCTGGGTACTGGAAATTCAATTCAAAGCTATTAAAGCAAAATGAATATATTCAGTTGGTAAAAAAATGTATAACCAACACAGTAGAAGAATACTATTGTGAAGGTGATAAGGAAAACCCACTACAGGTAAAACTAACTTGTAATAATCAATTGTTTTTTGAAATCCTTAAAATGATAATAAGATCAGAATCAATTATGTATTCACAAGCTAAGGCAAAACAGGAGAAGCAACATTTCAGGAAAATTGAAGCTGAAATACATACCTTACATGCTTTAGTGAATCAAAATAATAACCCCGCTACGATGAAAGAATTGAACAAAAAACAAGCGGATTTAGAAGAAATGAGGAAAAAAGAGGTGGAAGGTGTAATGTTAAGATCAAAGGCAAGATGGTATGAGTCTGGTGAAAAAAACTCAAAATATTTTCTTAATCTCGAAAAGAGAAATTACACAAACAAAACAATAAAAGAATTAATTACTGAAGATGGAACAAGGGTAACAGATCCAAAAGAAATATTAAATCAACAGAAAGACTTTTATGAAAAATTATACCAAAGCAAAAACAAATATAACTTCCAAACGCTCAACCACTTTTTTAACCATGATAAAAAACTCTCAGATCTTGAAAGAAGCTCATGTGAAGGTAGGTTAACGTTTGAGGAATGTGGTTTAGCACTAAAAAATATGAAAAATGAAACTAGCCCTGGTTCCGATGGATTTACTGTAGAATTCTACAAATTCTTTTGGAAAGACCTAGGCGGCTTTCTCTTTAGGTCTCTAAATACTGGATACGATATGCAACATTTTTCAGAATTTCAGTCTCAGGGAATCATTACCTGTATTCCTAAAGAAGATAAAGACAGGAAATTTCTAAAAAATTGGAGACCAATCTCACTACTTAATGTAGATTACAAGATTGCCTCGGCATCAATTGCTAATAGGTTCAAAAAAGTGCTCCCGTTTATCATTAGTGACACCCAAAAGGGTTTTATGAAAGGGAGATTCATTGGTGAAAATACAAGACTTTTGTATGACCTGATGCAATACCTTGAGGAAAAAAATGAATTTGGTCTTCTCCTATTGATAGACTTTGAAAAGGCTTTTGACTCGGTCGAATGGGACTTTCTGGAAACTGCTCTGAAGTCTTTTAACTTTGGAGAATCAATTTGTCAATGGTTCAGATTATTTTGCAATAAATCAAAAAGTTGTCTCATTAATAATGGACATTTATCCCCATTTTTTAATTTGGAGAGAGGTTGTCGCCAGGGAGACCCTTTATCACCCTACTTATTTATAATAGGAATTGAACTTCTTGCAATAGAACTAAAGAAGAACACAAATATTACAGGCATTTTCTATAATGAAATGGAGTTCAAATTAGGGCAGTACGCTGATGATGCTTTTCTATTATTAGATGGTTCTCATTTGTCCTTGAAGACAACCTTGCAGATTTTAAATGACTTTGCCTTGGTGTCAGGTCTGTACTGCAATGTTTTGAAATCAAAAGCTATTTGGATTGGAAATAAAAAATATTCTAATGAAAAAATATGTCCAGAAATTGATATTAACTGGTCAATGTCCAATTTTAGATTACTGGGAGTATATTTCTCTTTGAACTTGGAGGACATGGTAGAGCTTAATTATTCGACGAAGTTAAAGGAAGTAAAGAAACTGCTTGGCTGGTGGAGCAGAAGAAATTTATCCCTTATTGGAAAAATTACTTTGATAAAGTCCTTGATTTTGCCTAAATTCATTCATCTTTTTGCAGCTTTGCCAAATCCTCCACCCCATATAGAAAAGGAACTGAATACATTATTTTTCCACTTTATTTGGGGCGGTAAAACTGAGAGGGTTAAAAGAGACACTCTTATAGCTTCTTTTAAGGAAGGGGGATTAAATATGATTCACTTGCATTCATTTGTGTGTTATATAAAACTTTCCTGGATTAGGCGTCTCTTACTAAACGAAGATGGCTTATGGCAAAAAACTGGTTTCTGAACAAATATTTGGAAAATTTGGAGGTACGCTGTTATTTACATTAGGAAAAACTAAATTAAAAGTAATTTCTAAATCAATTAAAAATATTTTTTGGCGTGATGTTATTTATGCTTTATCACAATGGAAAAATGAACCATCTACTGTCCATGAATACTTGTCTCAAGATATTCTTAATTTAGTGACTGTAGATAATTTTAAATCATACACAAGGTGGAGAACAAACGGTGTTGTACTTATTCAACATCTTTTTGATGCACAAGGATCTCTATTAAGTTTTGATGAAATAAAACAAAAAACAAAAACAAATAATTTCATACAGTACTTTGCTCTTATTTCAAAGATCTCGGTGCTGTGGAAAAAGAAAATTAAAAGGTTTTTTGAAAGTGGAAATAGTTTTCATGTAGTTTTGGACAAAACATCACTCCTTAGGGTAAGAGCAAAGAATAAATTTATCTATAAAGACCTGATAAGAACCAAGATACAAAAGCCAAATGGTAAACATGAAACTTGGTCCAGGCAGCTAGAGTGTGCAATTGGTGCAAATGAATGGACCAACTCTTTTGTTTTGGCTAAACTTTGTACAAAAGACACAAAACTGATTAGCTTTAATTTTAGATTTCTCCATAGAAACATTGCCACAAACCAGTTTCTAAAAAAGATTAATTTAAGTGATAATGATAAATGTACCTTTTGTAATGAGGGAATAGAACAAATTGAGCACTTATTTTATGACTGTTCAGTTACTGAACACTTTTGGAAACTGTTGGTGGAATGGATCCAAACTTATGACCCAAATTTTAGAATTACACGAAAAGACGTCTTTATAGGAAATAACAACTTTGATGATCTTATTAACTTCCTAATTTTGCTTGCAAAATATGTGATATACAGATCACGTTGTGCATCAAAAATTCCAAATCTATCATATTATAAAAATTGTGTTTTATCATACAAAACACTGGAAAAATATGTCGCCAAAGTGAATAACAGAAGTGACGAGTTTAATAAAAAGTGGATCCTATTATCAACTTTTGGTACATGATTTTTTTTTTTTTTTTTTTTTTTTTTTTTTTTTTTTTTTTTTTAAGGCAATTTAAAACATCTTGGGGTTTGTATGCGAGTATGACTTTGTGTACAATAATTGTGAATGTAAGTGTCTGTGTGTGCATGTGTGTGTGTGTTGTGTAGGGAACACATGTAAAAGATAAGGACGCAAAATAATTTAAGATAATGCCCCATACACCAGGTCAGGTGGTGATGTAGGGGAATATGTAAAATCCTGACACCTTGTGTTCAATAAAAAAAAAAAAAAAAAAAAAAAAAAAAAAAAAAAAAAAAATCTTCTGCTACTACTATAAGAACTAAAATATTATATTATAATTATGCCCAAGAAATTGTACCCCTCCCCCCCCCCACTCCCATCTCACCTGTTGGTAACTTAGTTGATCTGAACCAAAATTCAGCAATATGCAAAGCTTACCATCCAATTCAGCAATTTCCACCCAAGGATATAAGGACTTCCATTCAGTGTTGAACCATGACCTTCGTTTTTCAAGCTCTTTCTTTGGGGAAATCATGCTATCTGAATTGGAATCACCATTGGTGACACCAATCGCTGATCTTCGTAGCCAGGTCAACACAGGGCTAGCGGGGCACTGGCTAATTTTACATTTTTAGAAGATAGTGTGCCCATTTTGCACAAGAATTTGCTTAATTTAAAATGTAATATGTGTAACTTTTTTAGCTGCCAGTGAAATTTATATAACACACACTACCAGTAGCCTCCATCATTGCTGACCCATCACATAAATGTGTCAGTGTAAAGACGAACCCTGCATCAAAGATTGCGGTATGGGCAGTTGGGTAAACCAGGTACATAAGATAATGGCTAAGTGAATGAGTAACTATCCTGGATTATCTTAATTAAATACCCAAGAAGAGGTAAGAATAAGTGTCAAATGAGTAATAGGGCTTAGAATAAGGTGACAGGATGTTTATTTCACAGATTAATTTTAAAAGGATAGCAGGAAACAAAAGCATAGCAGCACAAGTGCATAGGGGAGAACACGGGGTCAATAGCCGTCGAATATACGTGTGTTCTGTCCTGACAGGGATTAAAGCTAACAAAGTAAATGTTCTAAAGGATTTAATGCCATGGATCAATAGAAGACGGATTATACTTACCATCTGGATACAAAGGTCAGTCGAAATAAATGTATTAATTAGTAGAGAGTGGCCCGATAATCCGCATACATAACAAAGCTGACACTCCATAATGGATCATGTCTTCATACATTGTATATCGTCCAACAGCCTGGAGTCATGGGAGTCCTTGATTCATCCACCATGTTTCTCGCGACCTAACTGTCTCTTTGTCTATCTGTCTGTCTCTCTCAGTCTATTAATTCCTGTATTTATATGGTAAAGAACAAGCAAGCAGTAATGTAAGTGCACAAACTGCATATAGAATTAATGGAATTTTTTTTCATTTTTAAATTTATTAATTTTTTATTTCAAAAACATGGCGACGCTATTAACTAATAATATCCATACCTTGACCTAACTGGCACGTTCCGGTCATATGCCAGGAACCATGGACGCTTTTCCGGAAATAAGTAAACTTGCACACACTCGAAAAAACAGTAATTCTGAACTAAATGTACATGGATGCTAAAAAAAATTTAACGATGATTAAATGAAGTAGATATAGTTGAGCACTTTCTATGGTTATTTGAATAGATTCTCACAATATTATAACAAACGCGTTAAAATTCACGTTAAGTCCATGACAACTGATTGTTCAAGGATACAGTTGTTCTCCACCACCAGTCGTGTCACAAAAAAAACAAAAAAAAAAAAACAGGTGGACAACAACTTGTTGGTCTACCACATAGCTGTGTGTGTATGCCCTATAGTTGATAAATTCATTCAACTTCTTCCTACAGTTTACACTGAAAGTCAAACGTTCACATGAATCAGGGACGTTTTGGCCCAAGACATTTCGCCCCACTTCAATGGTCATTTCGCCCCACTTCAATAGACATTTCACCCGACTTCAATGGACATTTCGCCCCACATAAAAAAAAGAATGGACATTTCGCCTCACTTGAATTGTCGTTTCGGACCATGACATTGTTTAATAAATAATTATGTTCGTTTAAAATGGTGTTCTTTTGAAATTATAATTATGTTTGAAACAAGTGTTTTCTCCATGTATCGTGATGAAGAGTATAGAAAATAAGAGATAGTAAGACAAGTTATCCTCATATCAGAATAAGATAGTAATAATGATAATAATACTAAGATAGTAATAATGATAATAATACTAAGAAGAAGAAGATGAAGAAGAATAGGCTTATACTTAGACTATTTGACAGATCCATTTCAATTTGTTAGATTTACATTCGGCCTGTCATTATATGTGACAATATTTTCCCCTTTTTCTTCGTTTATGTACTAAGACTGATCAGAAAATGAATCTATCATTTACAGTGATCATTATTTTCTATACTGCGATATTTTTATTTTCGCAGTTACGAAAACTGATGAAAGTCCATTTTTGGTGATGGTCATTTGCAAAAAAGGAGTTCAATGTTTTCTTCTTTGTTTGATTTACAATTCTGATATTATTGTTTAAAATAAGAGTTCAAAGGCATAATCTTTTATTCAAGAAAGAAACAAATGGCATGTACGTTGGTTTGTAATAGAAAAAGATGAGGTCTCAGTCCAGCTTTAATGTTGATCGGTCTAACATGGGCCATACATTCTGGCACAGCATTTCAGTAAGGTGCTGAATTTCAAAAACAAACTTCAAGGAAATGCCTGGTGCTTACGCGAGTAAGTTTTTCAACCAGCGACACGTTCTTTGATCTCGCCGACAGAAGTCTCAGAATAATTCAAGATGACAACTTGTATGAGCAAAGATCAAACGAAATGCCGCTTAACTACATGCACTTTAATATGAAGGGTAAACATATTTGTTGGGAATGATAGTTAAGAAATGTTGAAATGTACACTGAATGTGGGGCGAAATGTCTTGGGCCGAAACGTCCATTGAAGTGGGGCAAAATGTCTTGGGCCGAAACGTCCATGAAGTGGGGCGAAATGTCTTGGGCCGAAACGTCTCGGTACCCGTTCATATAACTTGTTTAAACTGTACCTTGATTTACTACTTACAGCCTGAGCAAGGATATGTTTTCTCTTCTGAGATCTTTCTTTCAACTCCTTCAGGCGGTCACTCATTTTTCACCTGCAACTCTTGTAAAGCAAGCAACCTTCATAGGCACTAATCAAACATAATTACCGAAGATGCGAAATAATGCCGCTTTCTTCCTAAGTTTTCTAAGTAAAGGAAGGGAATGTTTTAATATTGTCTTTGAAATAAGCGTTTTTAAACTCAGATGAAATTCTTCCTAAAATATTGTCCCGATCATAAAAATTGATTTTTACCCGGTATTTAAATTGGGAGTATGCAACACAAAATCCTCTCAATTTATGAAAGCAATAAATATATAAATAAATAAATAAAATATGTAAAAATTTTCAAATGAAATGAAAAAATATACAATTCTAATTTTTCATACATTCAGACCCAGTCTAACATTATCGACACAACATACAGTGAGACTGCAAGATCCTTGAACAGCCATATTTAGTGCCCTTAATGCGAATTTTAACGCGTTCGTTATAATATTGTGAGAATATATTCAAATAACCAAAGAAATTGTTCAACTATATCTATTTCATTTAATCATAGTTAAAATTTGTTTGGCAATCATGTACATTAGTTCAGAATTCCCGTTTTTCAGAGCGTGTGTAAGTTTGCTTATTTCCGGAACTGCATCCATGGTTCGTGACACTGACTAAAAAGTCACGTGGCATATGACCGGAATGTGCCAGTTCGGCCAAGGTGTAGATATTATTAGTTTCTAGCATCTCCGTGTTTTTGAAATAAAAAAAATTTAAATTTAAAATTTCCCCGTTCATTCTATATGCAGTTTGTGCACTTACCTTACTGCTTGCTTGTTCTTACCATATAAATACACGAATCAAGAGAGAGAGAGAGAGAGAGAGAGAGAGAGAGAGAGAGAGAGAGAGAGAGAGAGAGAGAGAGAGAGACAAGGGTGGGGGCTTAAGGGGTATCCATTTTCGCATGCACATTGTGCTGAAACTATTGAATAAAAATAGGGTAAGAATAAAAATTTGAATTTATTAAATATTTATGCGAATAGTGAGATAGAGCAAAGTGTAAATGGATTGCTGAAGTGAGGAAGAATGAATAACGTCTCTGCTAATGAACACTTCCATTCCATGCGTAGGGCAGTGATTTAATTAATTCTACTCAGACATTGAGGAAGATGACTGATATGTAATGTGGTCCACAAATATTGTCATTTATATCCTATTTTCACCCCCATTTTGGTACAGACTCATTGTAGTAGTAATGGGGGACAATATGGAGAGAAATTTGGGACTGTACGGGGATAATGGGAATTAACTTTACGGCCGCCATTTTGAAATGGAACCGTATGGCGACACTGGGAATTGCATGTTTCAAAGTCTATAGGTTTAACATGATGGGACTGTATGGGGACAAGGGATATGTTAATGTTAAAATCGTCCACACGATTAACATTATGGGACTGTATGGGAAAAAGAGAAATTTCCTTTGGGTTGCCATGTTGAAAAATGTATTGGGACGAGGGGAAATGTAATGTTAAAATCATACACTATTTTACTGACCAACACTCTGTCTTCAGAACAGATGACACAAGGGGAGAACGCAACTCTATATATAGCCTACGGGCGGATCAAAACCGAAATGGAGGTTCCACCAATCAGAATGCCTGTGACATAATTCAGTCAGGACGTGTTTTCTATCACCCAGTTACAATATAGAGGACGCGTGACGTCACTTTCAATATATATATATATATATATATATATATATATATATATATATATATATATATATATATATATATATATATACACACACACACACACACACTCATGAGCGTTTCTACGATTCACAAGTATGGAACAGTGCCAGTACCGTATAGCATGGCTCAGACGAAGACTTTATGTTGGGGTGAGCCTGCATTGGATAATTTTTATACCCGGAGTAACGGTACGACAACTGCTGCTGTAGCGAGTATTATTCCAGAGGAGAAAGAGTTGGGTTTGAATATGGCTTTCTGCGAATTCTTATCCTCGCCGGAATGTTTCCCGGTACCACCTACCTTCTCCTCCTTCTCCGTCACTGCCAGCATATGATGATTTAAAAAAGAAACAGAAGGAAGATTAATAGAATTTTTTTACCACCTCAAAAAGAAGGACAAACTTTTGTTTAAAACAACAAGATCAGGAAAAGAAAAAGCCACAAGTGGATATGAAAACGATATGCCGTGAACAGAAGGAAGGGAGTGAACACATTAATATCAGTGTTTTACAGGACATTTTGGCGGAGCTAAAACACCCGAGAGAAATGTCTGAAGTTACTTTGGAGAAACCCAAGAGAATGAGAGCTTCACAGTCCAAGAATTCTAAACATTCCATGACTACATCGACTACCAGCGAGGCACCAACAGCGGCAATAGGACTTTGGCGGTGGAAAAGGTTTAAGGCGGTTGTAGTTGATGTTATCAAGTTCATTATGGTTTTTTTTTCTCAAATACAACAGCCTTTTCAGGTCCATCTAGTTCTCTCAGAAAAGAGATATTACTCCATGATTGCCAAATAAAAAAGCAAATTCCTCCATACAAGTGTGTGTGTGTGTGTGTGTGTGTGTGTGTGTGTGTGTGTGTGTGTGTGTGTGTGTGTGTGTGTGTGAATACTGGCAAAAAAGAAAAACCAACACATGGATGCAGGTAAGTTTTTGGTATATTCTCGTGAATAGGAATCCCATTGAAATGTCAAACACACCACACAAAACCTAGTTTTCCCCCTGTTCTTACTGTCTTGCTTTTTTGAATTTCTTCACTGGTATGGGTTCTTCTTCTTGCCTTGCTTTACATTTATTCGCCGGAATGGGTTCTGTTGTTTCTTTTGCTTCTGAACGCTTATTTTTCTCTCCTTTCACTTTCTTTTGACACTCTGAATACCAAAGTCCTTTGTCTTGACAACGGTAACAGGTATCTTTACTTTTGTCTTGGAACCAGATTGTTCCTGTCTTAGAGGTTCCTTTTACGTTGCGGACATTGTATAGCCCAATGTCCTCTCTCTTGAGAGACATAACTGGTATCTTCATTTTCACCTCGAGTGGAGTAGTCTGGAGTTTCTCCATACGTCTTGTTTGAGGTGTATTTTGCAATGACTCTCTGTAATCGCTAACCAAAAGTGTGATCTGCTGTGACTCTTTTATCTTCACAAGCTGAACGTAGAACTGAGTGAATGTATATGGAGAAAGGTAATCTTTGTCCTATCCGACTTAAATCGTCTACCGTCATGAAAACGACCGCACCTTTCCAATGAGAAACCAGAAGCAAAGTAAAGACGACGTTCGGTGTCGCCTCATACTGAGGGAAGATCTATAAGAAGTTCATCCAAGCGATTTTAAAAAGGATATGATAGATCCCTATCGAACACCAGCCACCTCATCTTCCTCCCCAAGACAGCGAGAGTCAAGATCGGTCAAGAAAGAAAGTTGTTCGGTAGCCCCTGAAGACTATTTTCACATTCGAGCTATTCACAAAATGACTTCCATAAAATTTGGAAAGACCGCTAACACTTAGATTTCAAGATTTCAAGTTCCAACTCTCGGCAGAGAAAGCAGCTGTTTTTATGATTGACTTATTGTGTTAGAGGAGTTGAAACGGCAGTGTCAAGCTAAAGATCATGATCGTTGGAGACTGTCAATGACTCAGGACAGTTTGAAATCTCCTGTCTGGGTCGAATTTAGTGCACATGCGGAATTAAACTCTTCCAAAATCTTCGACAACATTCAATATGTCCAACAATCCAATGATGAGTTTGATATGACCGATGGAAAAGCTACCCTTCATATGGCACACGTTTTACCTCCTTTAAGCAGTGGAAAACGCAAACTTTTTATCTGTTAATCAACTTCCCAGTACCAAACGAAGTATCCTGCAGATTAACAAAGAGCAAAATTAGACGGGTTTAGTCCGCGCGATCGTGGTCGCTCGAGCTTATGCAGAGAAGACCGACACAACAGAATGGAAGAGATTATGGGAAAATAATATAAAATCGGACAGAACCGAAGAGCGGAGATAAATAGAAATCCTTCTGGAACAAGGCAGAAAATTAAAGACATACTAACTCCTTGTTATCACTGGTCTACAGCCAAAATGCTTCCGCAATAAATGTTGTCAAACTTTACTAATTCTGGGTCACTGAGAACGAAAATGATGCTTAAAATTGTTGATTGGCTCTAGTTTTAAAGATATTATACTGGGTCAGTATATACGACCCTTGACTTGGGAATGGCGGAGGATAAGTGAGTTATAAAGGGAAGGAATCTTAATTTAAACCAGAAATGACTGAAATACATTTTTGACTGGATCTATGAATAAATCTATGACTGGGTTTGGACAGTACTTGCTTTTTAGGCAAAACAATGAATGATGCAATATGAAACTGGTATTGCGTCATACATGATATGAATTGCATCATGTTATTCCTAGAAGTCATGGATGATGCAATCGTAACTAAGCTTACATCACTCTGCTGAAGAAATTGCCCAATATCAGCTCTACAAATCATACAGAGTCGTGCTGTCTTATTTGTCAGTGTTTGATTTTGCAAAGGGACACATTTCTGTTTAGCCAAAGTGAGCAGAGGTGCCTCGTACTTGTGTGAATAATGCAGATAACATCTGAAATGTTTGTTGTGAAGTGACTTTTGCATCACAAAAGCGCAATATAACCACTATGGTTAAGAAAGCCTATCACCTTTATTTTCGCTGCAAAATTGGAGATCAGGACAAGAGGTGGGCCCCACACATATGCTGCAACACTTGTGCAACAAATCTTCGCCAGTGGTTGAACAGGAAAAAGAAATCTATGCATTTTGCAGTGCCAATGATTTGGAGAGAGCCAACAGATCATATCAGCAATTGTTACTTCTGCATGGTGCCTCCAGTTGGGAAAGGCGTGTCAAAGAAGAAAAAGTGGACAGTGCATTATCCAAACATTCCATCAGTTATACGCCCAGTACCCCACGGAAAAGGACTGCCGGTTCCTGATGCACCAGAATCATTCTGACTTGAGTCAGACAAAGAAGAGGAAGAGGATGAAATTTCGAGTCCTGAACCATCAGTGTCACATGACCCATATTTTCTCCCATCCTCCTCCTCTGAAGCGACCTCGTTACAAAAGGTGAACTGAATGACCTTGTCAGGGATTTGGAACTACCCAAGAGCAAGGCAGAGCTGTTGGGCTCACACTACAGCACTGGAATCTCCTGGCAGGTGATGTTAGGGTTTCCATGTTCCGTGACAGTCAAAAGGATCTTGTCCCATTCTACTTCGTCTAAGGTGATCTTGTAGCCTGCAACAACATCGATTGTGTGATGGCAGCCCTCAACATCGTTCATGATCCAGATGAATGGAGACTGTTCATTGATTCATCGAAGACGAGTCTTAAAGCTGTTTTGCTGCATAATGGTAGTGTTTTGCCATCAATTCTAGTTGGTCATGCAATCCATATGAAGGAAACTTATGAAAAGATGCTACAACTTTTGAGGTGCATAAACTATGACCAACATCAGTGGCAGCTTTGTGGCGATTTCAAGGTTCTTGCTCTCTTGCTTGGTCTGAAGACTGGATACACAAAGTACTGCTGTTTTCTCTGCGAATGGGATAGTCGTGCGAGAGATTCCCACTACATCAAAAGAGATTGGCCACTCCGATAGTCATAGGAGCCTGGGATGAAAGTGTTCAGCATCCACCACTTGTTGAATCAAGGAAGATTTTGTTACCACCCTTGCACATCAAGCTGGGTCTGATGAAGAACTTTGTCAAGGCCATGGACAAAACATAAGCAACTTTCAAGTACCTCCGTGGAAAATTTCCAAGGTTAAGTGAAGCTAAGATAAAGGAAGGTGTCTTTGTTGGTCCTCAGATTCGTGAACCTTTTCGAGATGATGCATTTCACCGTGCACTGCGTGGCAAGGAAAAGACGGCATGGAAAGCCTTCCAGTTAGTTGCAACATATTTTCTCGGAAACAACAAGGCAGACAACTACAGGGAGTTGGTGGAAAACCTCCTCAAGGCATACAAAAGCCTTGGTTGCAACATGTCACTAAAGATACATTTTTTGCACTCTCATCTAGATTTTTTTCCCACCGAACTGTGGAGCAGTGAGCGAGGAGCACGGTGAGCAATTTCACCAGGACATTGCAAAAAGGAAGAAACACTATCAGGGCAAATGGAGTCCATCAATGCTTGCAGACTATTGCTGGACAGTGACAAGAGATGCTCCATTTAATGAATACAAGAGACAAGCCAAGAAGTGCAGAGTAGACACTGAATACGGACTAAACTATATACTTATATATACATAGTAGTTTTTTTCTTTTGTTTAAATATATTTTTTATTTATATAACCCTTTTGCTGTTTTTTAAAGTGTTACATAAACAGGACAGGTGAAATATTATCATGTAAAGCAACCATAAACACATGAAAAGACCTAGTAGGTTTACAATTTATGATTAAAAGTCTACTATGTACACAATATACATAGACGTAAAATGTAAAAACTTAAATATCTTGGAAACAGTAGCCAATCAGTTGTTTTAATTGTCATATTTGAATTCAGCACATAAAAATCCCTAATAAATAGTACATTTTATCTCTGAAGCAGACGACTTCGAAAAAAATTGTAGACCAGTGTTATATGTCGAAAGTTTATCCTCAAGTCATTTGTGAAGATCTCCTGTTTCAAGGATCACATTTTCCAGACGGAAAATATATTCACATCTATGATATGAACATCATTTTGTTCCTATCACTAGTATCACAGGTTTTCTTTGATACGGATACTATTGTGATAAATGCTACAAAGAATTTAACAATCGGGTGCAACATATTCATTGTAGAGAGAGATGTAGTGGGTGTTTAGCGTTCAAGGCTTTGTGTTCATGAAGGACAAAAAGTTATTCGATGCTTTCCTTGAAGTCGAACATTCGCGAGTCCAGGGTGTTACGAGCGACATCGCATGAAACAATTCCAACAACAGACAAGTGCTTGCGAATTATTGACGGTGTGTCGAACCTGTGGACAGCATGTTCGTACGAATTCAAGAGAGTCACACGTTTGTCCAGGAAAGAAACGATGTTGTATTTGTAGCCTAGTCGTCGAGTTGGATCATTAAAAATGCTATATTCAGAGATATGACAGCGAACTAGAGAAATTATTGAATGACCAGAAGAAAAAAAGGAAGGGGACCATCGTGTCGATTTTATCCTTTTTATTTACTTTGAATGTTCTCAAGAGACTGGGATTCACATTCTTAACTTTTGAATGACTCGTCGCATTTGACACGACTGTCTTCAGGAACCTTTATTTCATCACTATCGGAACTTTAGCGTGATTCCAGTGGGACGTGAAAAGATACTCTTTCTGATTTCGCTGAGTGGGTTTTAGACCCCACTGACGACAGATGAAACGAAGAGGAGCTGTATCGTTACGGCAGCTGTCACCAATACGCTACAGCCATTGCTCTCAATTTCTCAGGATACGACGGACAATATCTTTTAAAATATCATCCAAAACAAGGAACCGAATTTCCACAAGTCTGCATGAACGGAGCCAAAATCATTTACATGAAAGTGGGAAATGTACAATTTAAAGATTCCATGAGTTATTTGACTATGCCTTTGAGTAAAATCCCCAAAACGTTTAGGATGATGAAATGGCTAAAGGCTATTTTCCACACTTTTTCAGTACCGAAGAAAATGAACACTTAGTGCTTTCGTATTTGCCTGAAGACCATTACTACGACCCCGATTGTATGCGAACAGAATAGAGAAAAGCTTTCTAAGCTTGGTACAAAATTCAGTCTTCAGACCCTTTTGATTTTCAAGAAGAAATGCAGAAATATTTTTGGTCTGATGTGGATATTTTACGACATCGTTGTGGAATATTTCGACAGTCACGGACACCAATTGATAGAAATGTGGCAACATGTCTACGATCGAGGTTTGAAAACTAAGCCGGAATTTCGACGCACCGTCGAAGATTACATTGTGGTGGACATCGAACCTTTCAATCCTTGCAACAGTTTGTTTGGAGGACAGACCAATGCCATATGCTTGTTGTATGAAGCCGACGTTTCTCAAGGAGAAGAAATCGGATATATCAATGTGTGTTCATTGTATCCGTGGGTGTGTAAATATGCTCAATTTCCAACCGGTCACCCCGAACTTTTGACAGAACATATCGACGTGGAACACATTCGCCATTACGAAGGTGTGATCAAATGTTAAGTTCTTCTACCAACAGACTTGTACCATCCCGTGTTGCCTCATCATTGCCACGGAAACCTGATGTTTCTTTTATGTCGTACGTGTGCTGCAACGTGTAATGAACACCAATCATGTCGTCACGATGAACAAGAACGCACCTTGACAGGAACGTGGGTGAGTGTCGAATTGTTTTATGTTCTCATGGGTACCGATTATTAAAAGTTTACAAAATTTTGCACTTTCGTACCACAAAACAATACCAACAGAGAGTCTAGGAATTTTTTTCATGCTACGCCTACGAGTTACTCAGATTGATACAAGAAGCCAGATGTTATCTTTTATGATGTCACACTCCATTATAAAAAGGATAAATTAAAACATTGGTACCGATCCCTTGAAGGACTCGACTTGGAAAACGTCGAAAAGAACGAAGGAAGACGAAAGTTTCCTAAAGCCACGCTGAATTGTTTTTGGGGAAAAGTTACGTCCGATGTTGCCTAAGACTGAATACTTAGTGGATCCAAGTTAATATTTTCAGCTCATGGACGATAAAGGGGAACTCGTCAAACAGGTGGAAATCATTTGATTTGATCCTTGTCAATTATGAAGAGGTGATGGAGTTTGTTCCACCCGACGAGTTTGTCAATGTCATTATTATTGCTTACATGACAGCCAATGTTCGTTTAATATTGTGTTTTTGTGTTGGAACCTTTAGGAGACCGCGTCCCTTACTTTTACACTAATAGTTGTATTTACATCAATCCACCTGGAGACTATTGCCCTAACATCGAAGACGAACAATTAGGAACATGGACCGACCAACATTCCGAAGAGGCTATTTTGAGTTTTTTCAGTAGTGGACCTAAGAATTACGGCTACCATTACCGAGATTAAAGAAATACAAAGGACAACTTCATACCAATTGCAAAGTACAAGGATTGACACTGAACTGTTGTTGTTCGAACTAAGTAGTAAACTTTGACGTGTTAAAAGAAGCCTGAAAGTCTGGTCAAGATCAAGACTTTCGTGTCACCATGGTCGACGCTCACAAGATTGTACGTTTTGTCAGATCATCAAATCGTCAGTCGACCTTTGAAACAAAATGAATGAGATAGTCTACGAGAAACGGGTGCGACGTCCCAATTACAACACGGTAACATACGGGTACCGCCCTTCGCTATAAAAATAAAGAGAGAGTTCCAGGACAGAAATATCATTTTAAGCAAAGACGTCTACTAAGCAAGATGAATTCGACACAGAAACCATGGGATGGATCCACTCACTCCAGCTTCTAAGAAATCGAGTGCGATGTTGATCTTGCGAAGAGAGTATTGCTGTCCCTTGCGATCTCGCTTCACTATCGAAAGTGATGCCGTCCGTGTGCCCATCTAGGTGCTCACAAACCACTCTGGACACCACAAGCTCATCGAAAATCACGGATCAAAGACGATTACACGTTTCCCGTGGCTTTGCCTGACTATTGTGATTTTACCAGTCGATTCCAGGCCTTCAAAGGGAGATGGCCCAAATATTTGGAAGGATCCACTCCCAAATTGTTAGCGAGAGCACGATTTGTCTTCTTGAGAGCAGGAAATAAAGTACAGTATTTCAGTTGTGGCGTGAAACTCCACAAATGTGAATATAAAGATACAGCTAACCTTGCACATTCCAGATTGTCTCCGTGCCTCCGTGCTGTCATTACCTTTACTTGGTCGGTCCAGAATATGATTCCCATAGATACTTTAGAAGAGGAGAGGATTCGCAATTTACCTTTGGAACTATGAAAACGCATTCACAGGGAGTTTGTACAGATTCAAGTGAAACGCAAAGAACAATTGCATCCTCCACGGTAAAGACTTTTTAATCATTGGTATCTGGATGCTATTAAAAGGTTCAGTATTTGAAAGAGTTCAAAGGATCAGACATTGATTAATATCCAACACCGTGTAAGACTGTGGAAGTAAGTTAGAGACGAGACTAGTTTTCGATGTGTCGTGTGTAAGGTCATTACTCTTGTTCTTGGATGTGGTTTACCAGTAGATTCCTTTTGGCGCATGTATTTACTATTCCGTCAAAAAAGACATTCCTGTGAATGTTTAGTTTAGAATGGCAGATTCAAAATCTAAATTTGGAACTGCGAGAACACATTGACCGCTACTATGTACACATTCAAGTGAAACGCAAAGAACAATTGCATCATCAGTGGTATGAAATGAATGACCATTGGTATCTGAACACTATAACAAGACTGATACATAGTCGGAAAGATAGTTTTTGTGCCAACACGTGATAAGACTCTTCTCCGAACTCGTTATAAAACTTCTCATTCCACGACTTTTACAATTAGTGTTGCACCGAATTCCATGGAGGAAGTCATGCCACGGATCAAAACTTACAGGATTACCAAGTGCTTTTAAGAGAACTCATTCCACAAGACGACACGATTCCTTTCAATTTAGGACGACGTGTCGTGTGTGTGTGTGTGTGCGTGTGTGTGTGTGTGTGCGTGTGTGATCGAATTACTTGAATTTCGTTTATGGGTAGATTCTGTTTGGCAAATATATCGCCATGTCATGCAAAGACATGACAACCAAAACTTTGTGCATGAAACACTCATTCTGTTAAAAGTGTTGCAATTAATGATGAATGCTATTTCTCTACCCTTGTGTGAAGAAGAGATTCGTATCACTGTATCTACCTTTCACACTTACCAAGAAGTCTGAATGGCTTGTGATGTACACCAATAGATTTACGACTGACGACTGAAAGGATTGAATAATCTTGCATTCGACACTTGGAAGAAGAGGTGCCTGACTATGCCAAAGACTTGTTTGAATATTTACAAGGTGACCCAATACACCAACAAGTACACCCACAAGAACACAGACGACGGATGGATTTTGTGACTAATTCCAAGAAAAGAGAAACAAAACAAAACAAAACAAAAATGAGCTCTGTTTTTGGAATTCGTGGTGACATTGTGTTTCTTATGTTGTTTTGTTAAAAAAGGTTTTTGTGTCGTTTATGCAAATCTCAAAAGTCCAAACACCACTCGAGAGTTATGGCTTCATCCTCCGTTCTCAAAGTGATTTACGAAAGGTCAGATCATTAAAGTTGGGAGGCACTATATCTTCGCCATCCCTTTAATATGTTGATTGCTGGACCAAATGGTTCAGTTAAAACTTAATTTGCCAAATATTTGATAGAAAAGAAATCACTTTTCCTCCACAACGAATCGTGTGATGTTACAAAGAGTGGCAATTGGCTTACAAGTTTCTAAAAAAAAGTCAAGGAGAATCGATTTCGTTTGTAGAAGGGATTGCTTGAGAAGACGATGGGATCTTGTCTGACTCTAGTCAAACGTATCTCGTCATCTTTGATGACATGTTAGAAGAAGACGAAGAAGAAACTAATCTTTGGTTTACACGACAAAGAAATCATCGAAACGCTAGTATTATTTACATCACTCAGAATTTATTTCAACAAGCAGACATGTTAGCTCGTGCAGTATTTTTTGTGATGTTTAAGATTTATTTGTACTTTGTTGACAATTGTACACGCAATTCTAAGGCCGAGCAGTTTCATATAACGTAAGATGTAAGATGGTTCTATTTGTGATCGACAAATCTTTAGAGTTAAATTCAATCTTATAGGTACACGTAATGAATATATATTAACTTGTATGACATTTATTGAGACTTCTTTTCACTTTTCATTAATTTTTAAATACCTGATGCGAGATGTAGGTGTACGGTTTGGATAGCTTAGTGCCTTTTTTAGTGTCGGGTTTTGTCCCACTTCTGTGTCCGGTTTGTAATACAACAATTTTATGATACAATATAATTCTAAGCCACTTACAAAGTGATTTCACAGATATCAAGTTTAAAAGTTTTGGTCAGATAAGACAAAGTCACTGGAGAATTTATGTATTTGGACCAAAGTCACTGGAGAATTTATGTATTTGGACCAAAGTCATTGGAGAATTTATGTATTTGGACCAAAGTCACTGGAGAATTTATGTATATGGACCAAAATCACTGGAGAATTTATGTACATGGACCTGGAGAATTTATATATTTGGACCAAAGTCACTGGAGAATTTATGTATTTATTTATGCAATCGCTGAAAAGCTTTTAAATATTTCACACATTTCAGACTCATCAATATGTTAATTTGAAGTGCATTCAATATTTTCAATGAAATGCCATCCCAAAATTGTATTTTGTTTCGTTGGCAAAGTTCCCGTTTACTCAATTCCAGAAAAAGAGAACTGTACCTCAATGACTCTTTATGCAACAGTTAAATTGTTTGCGAAGAACTACTTGTGGATTCTTCTTCTCACAAAATTACGTGATGTTGCTTTCTTAAGAGAGAGAGAGAGAGAGAGAGAGAGAGAGAGAGAGAGAGAGAGAGAGAGAGAGAGGGAGAGAGAGAGAGAGAGAGAGAGAGAGAGTATTTTTCAAACGTAGAAACATAAACCATTGCCATCTGAAGTATTGTGCGGAACCAGAATTTAAATATCAAACCTGGAACCCAAAGTTTTACTTTCCAAATTAACTACGCAACGTGGGATCATACTGTTGATTACATTGTTTAAAGTGGACACGTTATACAGTCTCATTCAAGTTTAGCCGAATCTATTATGTATGCTTGTTCATTTGTCCCCCATAGCCGCACACACAACAGTTTCCCTTGCGGATTTATGATCTAGGTGCCAATTGTGCAGTGGCATACCCAATGTGAAGGTCACCGTCATAAATTGGCCTCTTAATCTGTTCTTCTATTGCTGACGATATATGCAACAGTTCAAAGTTTTCTCAGCCACATTTCTGGTCATGGTCATTATTTTATATATGACGGTATCTGAAAATCTAAAATCTAAAATTCAAAAATATATTATGATTACAATCAAGCCAAATTCATAAATATGTTATGATTACAATCAAGCCTTATTAGATAAGAGCTGACTAAAAATATAAACAAAACAAAATAAAAAAATTTAAAAAATTCCAGAGCAAATTTCTCTGAACTCTGTGCTAAGGAATCATTAAATTGAGCATCTGATTGTGATGTTATATTTCCTAACATCGGATTCAAATTGAGGCATCAGCCTCTTGTTCCGTTTTCTGATTATTTTGTGACTCTGCACTCTTTTTCAAACTCCAAAGGATCATAATCACCCAACTGTCCACTTGTAGTTACATTTATTTTCTTTCCATCCGGACATAAGTTGAAAGTCTGATTCATATTTGTCTAACTTGCAAATGTGAAATAATCCAGGGTTTTATTTCATCGGTTGTAACGGCGGATGTCATTAACTGAGTAATCCCGCGAGTTGGAACTGCTAATTTTATTTCAGAAATTTTAGGAAGTCATTCACTTCTTTCTCTCTTACCAAAAATAACTTGTACTTTGTTTTTGGGACCACCCATAAATCTGTGAAATTTTTCACGAAATACCTTGTAGCAGATTCTCAAAAATCGACATGTTTGGTCAATAAAGCGCATAGAAACTGTTGTCTCATTACTGTACCATTTCACTACGTCTCAACAAGTAAAAACGCGATATTATTAATCGGAAACTCGTGGACATGAACATCATAAAACATATTCCATTCCTCCAGCTTTCAGAGCCGATTAGAGTCTCAATAACTTCAGGTCAAAGGTCATTTGTTCCAGTTTATTGTCTTCAGCATTTATCTCTGAATCATGAGTCACCCCATTCATCTTTATCATTGCTTGTTTGTTACACTTTTGGAGAGTCAGAGAGGCCAAGTCTTATCGCCAAGAGAATAGAGAGTACCGCTGAATCTAAAACACCAACTCTGAGAATCGATGCTATTACCAGGATCACATCATTTCACATCTATATTTTGTTCTTTCTCTTTAACGTTTCGGCTAATTATGGTAAAAGTATGTGCGCTTTAATACAATTTTTCATTTGCAATGTGAACTTCGTACTTTAAGGATGCATTCGTCATGAACTTTTACTGAATGTTAGATAATCTCTTTGAAGGACTGTTTGCCAACATCACAATGATGACATAGAAATTGATCCATGCTGATGCGCACGGGGCATATTCACTTGATGACCTGTTGGAAAAAAATATAAAAGGAAGAAACAAAATAATTTAAATACCGAGTTTATTGAAATAAAAAAATCCTCTCCCAATAAAACAACAAGTAATGGTGAATTTCTATGACCTAGTAGAGTAATAGTTTTAAAACATATTAACAGACAAAGTTTGAAGATTCCAGAATTGGAGTTCTTGAGGATATGGGCTGAAATTAATCTATAAATTGGAATGAAATGTAAAGTAGGGCATTAAGAATTATATATTATTCGATATCATGTACTCTGGGATAACAATTGAAAAGAAATACATTTTTATCAACGTAAAAACTGTGTATAGCTCAATAAAATTCTTAACGAAACGGGTGAAAGCACATGCATATCAACTGAAAACACGTGACCAACAACCGTACCCGTATATGACTGAATAAATAACCAAACCATACACATCGGGTTTACCAAATCGTGCACCAACATCTCGCACCTGGTATTTGAAAATGACCAGATCAACACGACTGGCAGTATCTTTGATGGAAAAAAAACAACAGCACCCTGCTGCAAGTCGTCCATTTTGCCTGGCAATGCCTACATTGAGTCGCGTATTCTCTTCTTCGGTGGGCACTGGCCTAGGCTACATGAATGTAACATCAGGAAGCTATCGATACACATCTTAGACCAAAAGAGGTCGCTTGTTAATATTCTGGCGTGTACCATAATTCTCAAGATTGCTGATCAAGACGGACAAGTCGCTCAAGTACAAGACAATGAGTCTGCGCGGTCCGGGCTTCTTCAGTAACCTCACTACAAGCGGCTTCAGGCCATCACCTCATTTTTTATTGCTGGGAGAAAGCGCATTACGAACGTCGGCAACTCCGAAGATCCCACAGATGCTGAAACTCTCGACCACATGGCGAGCCTAGCCTATATTGATGCTGGTGCTGCCTTGAGAGTCTTAAAGACCGGCGATACAATGAGCGGCGCCCTGGTGATGAACAACAACCTAATCAAGAACGTATATTACCCCGTCGACTCTCAAGATGCCATCACAGAGAACTTTGCCACTAACCAGGAAACAAACGCACCAGCCGATGTTGAGGCCAGGCCGTACGTACTAGCATCCTCTTTCGGTCCGGCGCCTGCCTTCTCGGCTTGAAAACGTGGGTTTCCCGTAACCGACACCTTTGGGTTAGTCGGTAACCACTATATCTACCAAGGCGGAACTCAGCGATGGTTACCAGATATCGCGGTTGTGTTCTTAACGACCGAAAACATCGCATCGGTCAGCGGGAAGTACATCAATAAATGCGTCTGGTTACTATTGCTGGGATTAAGCGCAAAACTTTAGGAACATTGGTGGTTTTACCCTCAGCAACAGCAACGACACTATCAAAGTCCCGGGCGCCAGATTCTACTTCATTAACGTTCATGGACGCCATGGTAATTGATCGTGGGCGCTTAGAATCCGTGTAAACGGGGTCATAGGGGACAAAATGACAGCAAGTGATCAGCCAAAAGGCGTTTTATACGAAAGCTTTTCAACTAGCTTACGTCTATGTTTGCTGCTGGAGACGTCATCCGATGTGGGGGCCTCAACAACGTCGACGCACAAGCGTCAGCATTCTCAGCCATTCTGACCATCTTCCGGCGATCGGCGGAGAATACAATCCCTTGGTGGAGCCTGCCGTTCCGGCGATTGATACTACAATAACAACGTGGCATTTGACGAATCGTTCTCGGCGATAACCTTTCTGTCGGAGTATCTCGGGTTCCTTATCAATCGTCTCAACAACAACAAAACAGAGTTATATTCGAAAAAGATGCGCTGTACCGCATCACAGACATCGACCAAAAACAGACAATCGCTGCGCTTGAGGGTAGAAAGCATGGTAACTCTGGTTCTTGATGATTGTGTTATTTCTAGATCTAGTGATATCAAACAATCTGACCATATCTTTGACTTCACCGAAGTCTTGCCCGTAAGCACATACAAGAATTATAATGTCGCTGACCCATAGGACTGTCGCTTGACAAAGATCGGCGAGATTGAAACTTTTCCGAGTGCGAAAGCAGAACAACGGTGCTCTCTGTACAAACAGTTATGAGCGCTCAATAAACGCGATGGACTGTATTGACACCGCGCTATCGGTATTGTTTCTGGGCACTGGTGTGGAGGGGGTTGGCCTGTTGTCAGCAATCATTGCGGCTCAGCTAGTTCTAGCCATGGAGATAACAGCGCTAAGCTGCGGCCTGCTATCGGCAGCTGGGACTTTCGTTAGCCTGCGGCTGTCCACAAAGGCTAAAAACACCATGAAATCCGTGTCTTGGTAGAAACAACACTCAACACGATCACAGACCACATATCTCTTGCACTAGGCGCAAACGCCGTCTCCAAAGAAGAGTTTGCGCTTATCTTAGATGAAGCCAACAAATACACAGCCATGAAGAATGAAATATGGGTTGTCGCACACAAGGCGCTGATGAACGCAAAGCGATAAAAAAACGAGCTCATAGATCGTGGGATTGCCCAAGCCCGCCCGTCGTTCATGAAAAAGCTTGCTGGGGATTCATCATAAGCTGATGTGTTTTCCATCTTGCGTGTGCTGGCAGTGCGCAAGCATACATCTGAGGCCTATTCAAGGTAACGCTTGCGCTCCCGCTGCTCCGCTTGAGCCAGTCCGGAAGATAGCAGCACGGTTGACACCAACTGCTCTGCCACCATATTCGCACGAGTGCTAGCAGATTTTTAAACCACCCCCATCCATGCTCCCCCATACCCTTTTTCGTGCTTGCGGTCTCGCTCAGGAACAGTGGGATGCTAAAGCTGTCGAGACGATTACAAGCGCAACGACAGATCTACCGTATTGAGCCCCATGTGAGACCCAGGCAGGCGAGGGGGTGGGGGTGGGATGGGTGCCGTCCCTGGCCTTGCGGACAGTTTCCCGACCGTTTCCTTTTTGTTCTATGGGTCTTCGCAGGGGATTGGCGAGCCCACGGCGCATGCAAAGTTTTGAGGTATTACGAGAAACATTAGGGAACGGGGCCCCGTGGGGTTCCGAGGCTCCTATCCACCACTCACGAAAGTTGAATCTCTGGTGTATGGACGATGCCTGGTTTTCAACTATAGTATTTAAACGGGAGGGCACAGAGCAAAACGTACATCACCTGCTTATACCATTTGATTTAAAAAGAAAAGGAAAAAAAAAAAAAGAAGACCCCCCCCCAACCAAACCAAACAAACCCCAAAACAACTAGACTCAAACCAACAACGTGAAATACTGCATTTTATATTGGTTCTTGTAGAAATCAAATGAATGCCATAAATTAACTTTATTGTAAAATCCGATATGCAAAGAACGTATCCATCTTATTTCCCCATCTCCTTTGAAGTTTCAAGCTTCGCTGCTAGATATACTGGATTTTTTAAGACAGATAACGTTATCATTCATAAAGGGTCAAAGGACACAGCAGCACAAAGACCCATTTTAGTCGTGAGTACTAAAATAAAGTAAGCTCTTTTAAAAGGGTTGACCAAAACTTATGTTGGTGCTCTTTAAATATTTAAAACTGAATTACACATTGAATTTGGTGTACACTATCTTGGATCTGATGCTAGAATGATTGAATCAGAAAAGGAAATCGATAATTACAAAAAAAATTTTGACTTAAAAACCAAACTAATGCCTGGATACATATTGATATTTGAATTTTACATTGTTCCAAGTCAGGAGACTATTTAAGGTATTAAGGTAATACGCTTGTTATCATATATATATATATATATATATATATATATATATATATATATATTCCACTTGTGATGGGTGGGTGGTTTTGTGTATATTGCTTACAGACTGCAGTGGGCAATAAATAGTAAGGATGGCCTAGCCGTGCTGTAGGCACGTGTGCAAAACATAGCTTTTATCGATAGATAATAGCAACTTATGGTAAAGATATAACTCCTGACAAGCAGGGAAAAGATACCTCAAGTAGATAAAAGCCTCAGTCCAACACATCGTTGTATCATATACACCCTGAGCAACATTAAACCTGAACAAACTTTACAGATAGCAATTTTAAAGCTATGGCCAAATATATATTAACTGTATCAGGAATTTTTCTTTGTGTAATTTTATATTGAAATAAAGGGATACTCTATAAATAAAGTGGCAACAATTTGGGTAGACTGCTTGTGAAATACATCAACATATCATGTAGAAATGAACATCTTTTCAAGTTGAATGACTACAACATGCTTATGACATACAAAAGCTTTGTTGCTATCTGATAAGTTAGAACAAACAGGACTGAACAAGGCATTATGAATGATAAATTGAGAAAGTTACGATCAGGAGAGGGTAATTCACAAAACACTGGTAAATAAGCTATTTAGTTCACGGTAGGCGGGAAACAAATGTTTAGAATACCATCAAAAGCTTCTTAAGTCACTGAAGGTGGTAAGCAAGATTTCAAACTGAAAACATTTGTCTCCAGTACGATACGATTATTTCTGAATCAATTGCACAGTTGGTAAATCACAAATACAGAAATGAAATTGCTTTGTATATGACTACATTTCTAGAAAAAAATTATTTTCATCGAAGCCAATACATCTTTAAGGAACCTCGCACTTAAGTCACATAGAATGCGTTTAAATGTGACTGATATTGTGCAAGAACAGTGGAGAAAGTGATCCAGAAAAGTTATTCAACTGAGCAATAAAAACAATCCTAGTAACAATAGAGAGTCTGGAAATATAGTATATTCTCAAGGTTTTCAATCAAGGAAACAGTTTACAGAAGCCACACAGTATTTCGTTGATGAACAACAAAAACATACAGTAATTAGTAAGATAAGTGTTAACAACTTTTACACTGACACTCTTTGTAGCTGGATTTATCTGAACAGTGCACATGATAACAGATTGCATGGTATGAGTCATAAATTAGCTAAAGTTCAACAAGTTATCCACCTACAGATCAACAGAAAAGAAACTGTAGATGCTCTCAACACACACACACACACACATAATTATATATATATATATATATATATATATATATATATATATATATATATATATATATATATATATAAATATATATATATATATATATATATATTGTGTCTGATGCTAAGGTAAACATTCAAAACAATTTATTCAATGAATTATGTTTTAGGCATGAATAAATGTACCTAATAAAGCGTCATAATATGATTATTGGTGGAGTGAATTATTGAGGAAAAAATAGATTTGCATTAGATTGTGACAGAGAGTGAATACAGAAACATTTTTGACTGCATCGTTAGGACTCAGACCACTAATTAATAACTGAGCTGGGAACCATTTCAAAATGGGGGAACATTGGACACCGTGCTTGATATTTCAAGATAGGGCCATTGGCTGCAATATCAGTGTGAAGTTTTTCATTCTGAATTTTAATACATTTGTTATCAGTGCTTTCAATTTCTGTGCACTTACACGATTTCATTTTTTTCCGGCAGGCTAAAATTATCATGTGCCTAACTGTTGCGAGACTGTTGATTATGATTACTGGTACCTCGCTTTAGTGACATTTATCTAAACTGAAAAAGCTCTTTGTTTATCTGAAATGATTGTAATCTCATTTTTGTTTAGCTCCAACATAATGGCATCTTCCATTTTTATGTTCATTAGGACCAACATAATCAAATATAATTAACATATCTACACATCTTTGTAATTTTATTTAATTTATTCTACAATATTGGATGTAAGATTGTTTAATTATTTCATAAACATTTACAAATATATCAAATATCATTTTCTAAGTTTCTAATTTCCTCATTTTTTTACCTGATATCTATTTAGCCAATGACTGTATCTAACCAAATTGTACTTTGATTATCTCTGAGATCTTTCTTGGGAGTGTTTAAAGTGGCTTTCACAGGACAAATAAAACATTTATAATGTTTATTCTTTACGTTGATACAAGCTTTTTTGTTCTTAACCCATTCAGGAAAATTTGTGTATGAGCTCCCTCTGTGCGGTTGATACGTATATATGAACAATGTTAAATAATCTATCTTGTCAAATATCCATATTGGACTTCCGCTTATTTCCTGTCAAAATTTAGTATGTAAAATATCGAATAAAACATTCAATGACATTTTCCTTTTTGCCTATGTTTATTACGCTAATAGGTCTGGTTATGCGGCAAAAATTTCTATCCTCAACTTCTTTCCTTTCTTGAGTGGGTCTCATCAAAAGTCTGATCGTTAAGTCTAATTGAGCTTTCACAGAACCAAAATGTCGAATATTTAGAATGATGATCTTCTTTACATATAGCTCAATGTCATTGATAAATTCATCCAAATCTTGACTGTTGCAACCGTAAAATCTATACTCATTTACATTTCTCTTAAATGAATCTCTATGTGTTTGCGTTATGATTCTGTTTAAATTCTCTCTCTTCATGCGTCCCAATTCTTTTCTAGTTGTATACGCACTAAAAAAGTCTGTAATTTTTGCTTGCCTTTACTTTGGTGTTAGAGAAACAAGTATCGAAAGATTCATACTTTTTGTAGTGCTTTGCTTAGGCTTCGTCGCTTGCGCTTCGCGACTCATTTTGATCTATTTTGCTGAAAATATTTCAATATATATTGAATTACTTTGCATGTGTGTTGAATGCAGAGAGAGAGAGAGAGAGAGAGAGAGAGAGAGAGAGAGTGAGAGAGAGAGAGAGAGCGAGAGAGAGAGAGAGAGAGAGAGTGAGAGAGAGAGAGAGAATAACGTTTTTGCATTTGTGTTGAAAGACAGTACGAATAAAAAGTACAAATTTATTATTAAAGGCCACGGCAAGAGAAAATATCCATATAAGGTTTGAGGGTAACACTTTTAAACCAATGAAGATTTTAAATGAAATTTTAGCTTTTATATATCTTGACTTGAGAGTGTCTCACGTATTGACAGTCATACTCTTTGCCCCAAGGTAGAGTTCACAACTAAGAATAATGTAAGTCAGTGTAGTTATTTTTGTGTGTGTCCAGGCTGTCACTTTTTTTTTTACTTCAATAGATATACTTATATATAGATATAATAGATTACTTCAAGAGTCATCGTGTTCCATTTGCAGTGCTCTTGTTTAATATAGTTCCATCATAAACTAGTACACACTTCCGTTTCTTTCTCGATCTCACTGTATGGTGGGGGTTTATTGTCATTTGTTCCGTTGCAACTTCCGATCCCAGAACAAGACCTGTCGTCGATGCCATGGTTCTTTTCCTCTTCTTTTGCCGTATGACAGATCACATTGTTTTCATTCATATTTTTTGATATCCCACTTGCGGCTATTTCAACGTCAAAAATTGCATCCACGTCATCCTTTCGCAAATCAAGGGCTGTATGCCGGACATCAGAGTCTAAGACGTTGATCTGAAAGTTGCAGAAAGGTATAATTATTTGAATGGACTCGTATAGCTTTTAATATGAAGTAATGAACTCATTGAAACCTTTGTCATTGCATAAAACCGCTCATAAAACTTATGCAAATTTTCTACTGATTGGAAAACACCAAAGAGGTATGGATACAACCATTCACTTGACACATCTTTTATTTAAATGTGATAATATAATTATCTACAAAAGGTACAATTTTATTAATTCTTAGTGTATGTACGCATGTATGTATGTATGTATGTATGTATGTATGTATGTATGTATGTATGTATGTATGTATGTATGTATGTATGTATGTATGTATGTATGTATGTATGTATGTATGAAATAATTGTATCTTTACTTTGCATATAAATACGTTGAGAACTATATGGAAGACGGGCCACTGGCAAATGTATAGCCTAATTAAATATATATTTTTAAAACAAAATATTTAAATTTATGATATATAAAATATCCATCAATGTTCATTATACACGACATTTGAGTGAGTGTGAACTTGTGTAATTAACATAATGAGGATCTCACATGTTTACATTATGTTGAATAATTCACGAGTACCAAAGATCACATTAATCATGTGTGAACGCAGCGAACTTTTCTACATAATCGCCTTGCACACATATATTGTTCTATTTATTGTATATGTTATGAGATGCATCAGTTTGCACTGTCTGTTTCATTTTTTATACATTTCAGTAGTTCTATAGATTTCTGTAGCGCTGAGCGAATGAATACACCGTCAAAAGGTATTAGTAAAGAATGTGAATGAACCATAGCGTCATTGTGCATGAAACGTCAAAGAACGCACGTTATGACTTCATACGATACAGTTTGCCATTGATGCAGACAGTGTGCGAAAATAAGCTTTTTTTTTTTCAATTAGTTCTTAACAAAGCATACGTGCCTATTTGAGCTGTCGTGTGACCAATACTAGTGAATTATTTTCAGTAATTCATCGAGTAGAATTATGAGTCATAACAGTGAGAAATTTTCAAGTACAACGGCTTCATATAAAAAGTACATTTGCTTCTCAACCAGGTAGGTCAGTACAACGATGTACTTTTTACCAAAGGTCTATATTTTTACTCATCCCTCAAACACTACTTATAAATTTGGAATTTTGAAGAATGTATCTAACGAGCAGCGTGGACCCTGATCTGCCCGCGTGTTGTACAGCATCCGACTTGCTTGTATGTATGTATGTATGTATGTATGTATGTATGTATGTATGTATGTATGTTTGTATGTATGTATGCTTGTATTTTAATGATCAAATGCAAATAACTCATCAGAAAAAACTTACCAGATCATATCTGACTCCAAACCTTAAGGGTCTGCGTATCTTTTCTGGCAGATAGGGAAAGAATATGTCAAACAATGGAACCATCAGTTTGGGATCCAGGTCTTTAGGCTTGGTCAGACCTGTGATGGGGGAAAATGTGAGTAAAAATATACCTTTACTATATTTTGAAATATCCACATTTAATGACAAATAAAAATGAAATAAAATGAAAAATGTTAAGCATATTTGTTAGAAAAAATTATGAAAGAATTAGAAACTGAATATAGGTCTCGAGAGATACATATGCTGATTTCACATTTCAACCGATCGCGACTGTTTTTATATATAAAGTGAAATATACCAAAAGATTTTTTATTTAAAGCATTACTATTAATTTCGTACAGAAATCACATTGAACATTTGAAGATGAAGTTCACTTTTCTTTGGATACCCCTTGGACTTGAAATGTTTAAATAAACCAAGTTCTTTATCTCTTTTTCTCTTTATGATTTTCTGTCTCTTTTCTTTTTTTTAATCTTCTCTTTCTTAATTATACTATACCATGATGACTTCTTATATAATAGAACTTTGATTGTACTTGACTCATCTGCTATATATGTATAGCGTGAATATGATTTTAAAAAAATATAACTTGTTTGTTCCTTTCTTTTCTGATCTGTAATATTCCTATATGCGTTACTTTGTGTGTTTGCAATCATGAATGGTTTAGATGCAAACTGTGAGTGATCTAATAAATAAAATGACACATCCCTTCAAAGGAACTCACCAGTTAATTTTGTCTTCCGCTATATGGCGTGGATGTATTATGGATTCATATATTGGTTCTGAATTGAAGACGGTTTTGCTATTTAACAAAACTTCTTATTTAGGACACAGTAGAGGTAATGTGTATATGTGTGGTTCAAATTCACTTGAATTGGTTTGTTTTGTTTTTTGTGAGGTTTAACGCCATTTTTCAGCACATGATATGCTTATACATGGCGGCCAGTATATGTTGGTGGAGGAAGACCACTGGAAAATCCCGGGAAGAACCACCGACCAATTGTAAGCTACTGACAATCTTTCTCACATACCCACGTTTGCCGAGCCGAGACTGAATTTCACTTGGTAAGAGTTACAAAAGACTTCAATGAAATAGAGCAAAATGCATGTGAAAAGAACATTCTGTCAAATTCTTTTTTATTTTCTGAACAAAACATAGCTTGTTAATGTCACGCCTTTCATCATAATTAGTAATGTGACATAGCTTCCTAACATTTGTAGTACAATTTAAGGAATGCGGTCATAAAATTTGTTGAGTTCTGTCTTGGTCATACCTGGGAAAACATTCGAAATGGTACCACATAAACATGTAAAACTGGACGAAAAATAATTACTGGTGTGTGTATGTATTTTTTCAAAACACAATTGACATTTAAACCCGTGGAAAACTTGGAAGTGTGTACCTGTTAGAAAGCTGACAATTAATCCTATCACCACTGCTGTTATAACTGCTGTAGTGCTATACCAGATGTAGGACAGTGTGTACAGTTTGTACAGCAGGCCGCTAAAGAAAATGAAAAGAAAAAATAAAAGTGAGTAGGATTTGGTCAGACGATAAATGTCTACAAGAAAAGAAAAACACAGAAAAGCAAAAAACACAACATGAATCAGCCATATAATTTTTTGTATTAAAATGCGATATGTATCAATATACAAATTTATTGTGTCCAGTTGGGTCTGGCAATGGGGGGGGGGGGGGAGGGGAAGAGGAGAGAGAGAGAGAGTACTCTTCCACTTGTGCAAACAAAGTAAATTTAACACATCACAATACAAAATCATCACAATAGTATATATATTGCAAGCGTTGGAGAACTTAACCAGTTTAAATCAGATTAAACCCGTTTAAACCAGACTGCTATTCTCTTGCAATTTTAAATCACGTATTCATATTTGAGAACATTTCTGGACCATTGATATTTTGTAAGGACAGGTCTTTGGACTGTAGTTATACGTCGGTGGTGTCGTACCCATTGATATGCAGAAACTGGACCACTCATTTGTGTGTGTGTGTGTGTGTCATAATCTTGTGTATTGATACGATGTTTCTTCGAAAAACCTCTTATTCTGAGACAAAATTTCTAGACCACTCATATTTTTGTGTATTACCATCTCGTGGAGAGATGCGATGTTCCTTCGGAGACAAGAACATTAAAAATCAAATTGAAAGTACCTAATTAACAGTAAATACATTTTCGTCCTTTAGAATATTCAAAGGATATAAACGTCTTTAGGTTTTGGCTCCTCGCCCAGAACTAGCTGGTGTAAAATTTAATGAATGCCTCTTAGGAATCAAAGGTTAAATATATCCGGCTGCAGCAAGGTATTATTTACTTAATATTTTATTCACTGTGGGATGAAAAGTAGTAATGCTGCAAATTGTTTTAGATTACAAAGTAATTGCAGATGCAATATAACATTTATTTTGTGAATATATATTTCACTATATGGTCTTTATTTAACCAAGACTGAAAATTGTATTAGATCCTAATGTACTTACAGACCATATACATTTTCATTACGTCTTAATGTTTTTCTCTATTATTTTACAATATATTGCACAGAGTCAAACATAAGATCTGGGTTGAACCTTACTAAACTAAATGCTACCATTGTAGTTTTGAAAATAATCAAAACTGATTGATATAAGTGAATTACATAGTATCGCTAAGGCAAATATGTACAGGACACTACTATTGTAGTATCTGAATTTTGTTGTCTCTTCTGTACAAGCCTTGTAGTCTGCTAATATACAAGTAATTATCACAATGTTAGTAAGTAAGGTGGTGTAGACGTATAAGTGCTATATTTCATATCCAAAATGTTTGTTATTCGACACTTCCCGCGGAGAAATTCGTTTTAATATAAATTGAGAAGACATGCTTTCCTCAGTTGAGTCATGTGTTCAAGTTTGAGAGTGGATTGGGTTGCTTGGTCTGAGTCGAGAAATTATACAATCAAACCAGTGCCAAAGATATGAGTTGGCATTAGTTTAGATTATATGGTATATGAAACTATGGTGCACCTTAAATATCTGGAGACGTTTCATTATAACAAGAGATTGAATTACTTCTGGAGCTCCTAGCCTTTCCTTTCGACCTAGCTGCTCCACTAGGGGTTAAATTCAACCGTATAATTGAAGTGATTTTCAGCGACATCCCGGCTGATTTGAAGTAAGGAAAAGAGGCTAAAACCCTACCAATTCACCGTAAGAAAGAGCGATCAATCCCGTCCCTGGGGGGCCATCAGGTGCACCCGAAATTGGGAGATGACTGCCCCATGACCAGAGACAGCAGATGAACTCTTTGTACATTTATGATAAGGATCGATGGATAAATATTTAAATACAAAATTGAGAAATAAATAATGAGATAAAAATTATAGCTAAAAAAGATATGTACTGAGTTATTTATACTTAAAGAAAATCAAAATGAAGACTTCTATAATCCAAAACACAATACCGAAAACAAATGAAAAGAAATTATAAGTCCTTTATGACATCTCCCAATTCAAGAAAAGAACCGAGGCGCATGAATAAGCAAACTTTAAACATAATTGTCACTAAAAGACTTAGAGATCCATTTAAGAGAAATTCAAATGAGTACATATTGTATAGTGGTAACAATCAAAATTTTTATGGATTTATTAATGAAATTGAATCATATTTGAAGATCATCAGTAGAAAAACTCGAGAATTTGGTTCTGTAATGGTACAGCTAGACCAAACGATCAAACTTATGAAGAGACCCACAAACGTCGTAGAGGTCACTGAGCACAGAAAACTTTACCTCAAGACAAAGTTTCAGTATATATTGAACAGGATTGAAATAGAAAATATCATTAACATGCCAAATTTGAACAGAAAATAAGCGAAATTACAAAATGTATGTTTGACAAAACTGAATATTTAATATTGCTCATATGTAGATATTAATAGCTTAGGAGAAGCTCGTACATAAATTTGCCTGAATGGGGTAAAAATACAAAAGCTTGTAATAGCGTAAGAAATAATAACGGGAGGTGACTCTTGTATGTGGTAGGGAGTGTATTACATACACCAAATGATCATGCAGATAGGCCATCACAATATAATTTACAGAGAGAGAGTCGTTGGTTCGACAGATGTCCGGAAAAAATATAGACGATTGGCAAATTTTGAAATTGAATTTGATTTATCCGTAAATGTGTATGAAATACTGGTAGGAAGAGACAGCCGTATACAGATAAATTACATGAATCTTGTTAGAATAACCAAAATAGGGAGGGAAATACATGTCGACATGTTAATTATATTTCAAAATGGTGGTCCTAATGTACACAAATATGGAAGGTATCACTGTGCTTGAATATAAAAATTTTCAAAATTGGTGCCTTCGCTGATAAAAAGACCTCTTGAAATATATATGTAAAATGCTTGAATGTTTCAATATCAAAGACTATTTTACAATGTAGATGTTTTGATAGATATAATGCCTTAATAGGGTTCTGTTGTAAACATCTAAGAACTACCATTATCAATTAAAAGCTCATTGTGTCTTCATTATGAGTTTGAAAGTATCATCTTGCCAGAGTCAAACTGTAAGATCGAAACTGACACACGGCTGCCTCTGTCACACGTGTAATCCTGCCAGAAGCAACGTGCACTTCTGGTGCATTGCGAAGTCCACACCTCGTCACCGGAGTTGAGGAGTTCTAAAGGAACGACACTGAGGGCTATTCAAAACTCAGTACATTATCATGCAAGAGACAATGTATGCCAGAGGTGCGAACCATATACACGGAGTATGTAGCACAATCCTAGACAATTAAAATAGCCCAGTACATTCCAGCATGATTCGGTTTGTATGTTAAATCAATCCACAGGGGATATAAATCAATAGTTTACAGAGGTACCAATTATATTAAAGTATCTTACTATGCGTTGGGTAAGATTGCAAAACTAGTAAATACAGAATTAAGACCGAAAAATGCAAAAACCTATGGTGTTCACAGTGGAAGATGAATAACATTTAATATCAACAAATATATGTTACATCTATGAGAAAAACATAACTCAAGATAAAGTTCGCGACTGCGAAACCCATGCACAAAAGGTACGTGACCATGGTCACTCAATATGCAAGTATATATGTCTTGCTGATAACGAAATCAATTTAAATTTGAAATATCCAGAATATATACCATTATTCATGCATAGCCTGTCTGGTTACGTCAATCATCTGTTCGTCAAGGTATCGGGTAAAACTTATCCAGATGAAGAGGTAAATACCGAACAACGACCAGAAATATGTTTTATTCAGCAAAAATTTCATAGTTGATAGATTCATGAAAGAAGGAAAAGAAATAACAGAGTATTTGAGAAAAGACATTTACCCATAGTTAATGCATGGGTAGTTTTGCAAAGTTTAATGAAACAGCTATACTACTAAGAGAAAAGTTTGGCTCACCACTTAACGATTCAAACATATTATATGACGATTACAAATACGTTAAAGATGTCATGGAACATTTCAGCCTGAAAACACATGTAGGTCTGCATAATTATTAGATAAAGAAAGATACATTGATACTATGCGACATTTTTAAGGAATTTAGGAATGCTTGTTTGAAAAATTACAAACTAGACTATGCGCACTACTATAATGCACCAGGACTAAGTCATGATACAAGTTTATAGATATCAGGCGTAGAATATATACGTTTAATATACTATGGTATGCTCTTGATGATTGAGAATCGAATAAAAATTGGAATTAGCATTATTCCACAAAGAAAAGTCAAAGCAAATCACGAATACTCCCTGGAGATGTGGTCAGGTAAAAAATGACAGCAAGTATGAAAGGTCAAAGTCAAGATCATTCGTTATGTACATAGATAATACCAACCTCTGTGCTTGGGTCACGGGGTAAAATATGCAGTAAAAAATTAAATGGGGAACTGATGAACAAATTAGATGGGTAGAAAAATCTACCTGGATAGAAACAAATATGTTCGAAATACCAGATGACTATGATTATGTAAGCATGATACCAGTTGCATTTTAGAAGTGGATTTGGAGATTCCATTACAATTCAATGACTCTTTCAAGGACTATCAGTTAGATCTAGCAAAATTAATTCCAGATGAAAATGATTTATCTTCTATGTAAGTGAACGTTTATCAATTATTACAAGCATATAAAACCAACAGTACCAAAATTGTTATGTACATTTAAATCCAAAGATAAATACGTCATTCATTGCAGAAACGTAAAGATTTACATTCAGTTCGGATTAAAACTGAAAAGAATATACACACAATTCTCTTGTTTGAACAACGAATGAGGCCGAACTTGTACATTGTATCGTATATAAGTTTGAGACAAAAAGCAATAAATGATTTCCAATAAGTTTTTTTCCTCTCAAAATTATGAGTAACATTGTACTCAGTAAACAGCTGGATAATTTGAGGAAATGAAAAACAATCCAAATACTTACAGATGAATAAAAATATTCAAATGTCAGAAAGATCTATCATTTACTAGGTGAACAATTATTAACGGCAAGTTATTGTTAGTCAGTCTGAAAAGCAAGAAAATCAAATTAACGAAATTAGTTTATGGTGGGTTTGCAGTGTCAGAGTTATTAAAATGGTCGATGTAAGAATTTTACTACAAGAAGTTGAAAAACAAATACGGTGATAAAATGAGACTGTCAATTATTGACAATGATTCTTTCTGCATTTCTAATTAGACAGAAAACTTTTACAATTACCTGAAGAGGTAACACCAAGTTCTATGACACTAGTGACTCCAATGGCAACATATTTGATTTACCACAAATGAATATGAAAGTTTCTGCACTGTATAAGGATCCGTTAAATGGTGTTTAAATTAGATAGTTTTGTGGGTTAAGGTTAAACCGTCATTTGTTCAGAACTGATACAACCGAAAAGGAAAGTACGTTAAAGAATCAAAACATGCACGATGAAAAATAATTAAAAAATTCTATATGTAAGAAGATTGCTTATTGAATCACAAGGAATATTGCCAGGAAATGTATCTATCAAGTGAAATATCAAAGGTTATAGTAGTATATATAACTTATTTTTTTTTGCCGACACTCATCTGAAAATATCTCAGTAAACTCAATTGCTAGATTTTATTTTACATTTATTGGTTCTTTAAAAAGCATTTGACAGAACAAATAGGGTCGTTTAATGCAATAAATGTCGAAACTTCAAATTAATAGCAAAATGTTAAACATTTTCGAAGCACTATATAAAGATAGTAAATTCTGCGTAAAAATTATTCTTTTACCATTGCTCTTTTCATTAAGACAGATAGATAGATAGATAGATAGATAGATAGATAGATAGATAGATAGATAGATAGATAGATAAGATAGATAGATAGATAGATAGATTGACTGTTAAAACTGTTTAATTGTATGCTGTTCACTTAGTTATATTTGCTGAAACTCAAATCGTAAAGCAGCGTTTGTTAAATAAGATTAAATCTTACTGTGATAATGGGAAAGAGAAGGCAGTTTGGACAAAACGATTGCTGTAGCATTTCGAAAAGGGGTAGCTACCCACAGAAGTACGAAAAATGTTTTTTTTTTAAAATTAGCAACTGAAAGTTGCTTTGTATTATAACTATCTTGACGGAGTTTATTATGACGCGCTGTCTAGCATAAATATCAAGAAATCTTATCAAACAAGCTTCAAAAATCTTATTTTCAGCTAAAAGCAAATTATTTAAGTTTGGAAAAATATCAACCAATATACTTTGAAGATTTTCCACATTAATATTGACCATGGTATCTTATGGGTCTTTTGGTCATGCCCCTGATATCGAGAGAATTCGTGCACATTACTGTAAATTTGCCTTGCAACTTTCAAGTTGTGTTGTTAACTGTTTTGTAATAGTGAGTTAGGAAGAAATAGTTTTAAAAATATGTATATAGCAAAACAGATTAAATACCGGTTAAAATTGCTTTAAATGTCCTGTAGTCAGCTTCCTAAACATTGTTATTACATGTAAGTTAATTGGTCGGACACAAATTGTTGTAAGTTTTGGGTTGATGAAATTTATAATGTACTTTATATCAATGGTTTTGAAGAAGCTTGGCATAATCAAGGTATAGGATATGAACAAGTTTTCCTGCATTTATTTAAAGAAAAATGTGCTGATATCGATATACAAACATGGTTTAGTAAAGTAAATGACCTGGATAGATTGACAGTTAGCAAATTAATTAAGTATGATTTTCATAAAAAATCATATTTATAAATTATTTAAAAACATTTTACTTAAAATTTAGTTTGCAAATTAAGAGGAAACTGTGAATGTTAGAGTTAACACACGGATATATGATCGTATCTTTTACTGTGAAAGGAAATGTACATGTTTGCGACAGTGACATCAAGACTGAATATTATTTTGCTTGTGTCTGTAAAGTTTTCGAACTTCAGCGTGAACTGTATGTACCAAGATTTCGTTATGGGTATACAACTGAGAAGAAAAATTATATATGCTCTGCGAAGCAAAAACGAATTTGTATTAAATTCCATTTGCATATTTATTTATATGCATTGAAACATGGAAAGGATCTCTTAGATTCTCATATGTAGTACAACAGATATGAATCAGAATTACTTATATTGTTCTAACTCGCTAACTATTTGTATATATTGTGATTTGGGCCTGTGACATACATTACTTGAAAATGAATTTACTAAAATCATACACTCATGAAATGCATAGCAAACATGAAAAAGGAGCATTGTGTGTGTATGACGAGAAACATTTGTTTTTTTATTGTTGACAACATAAATATATTACCTTACTGACATATAAACACTCTATAGTCAAGGAAAATTCAAGTGTCGATCAAATTTGTTTTTTTATATTCTGTTTTAAAGTATCTAGAATTTATTCTTTCATTTCATCCGGAATAGCATGGCTTTATTCAAACAGTTTCCATAGCTTTTTTGTCCATGCCGTAGACGACCATTAAAAACCTAACATTCTCTCTAAAATCTTTGATTCCAGAATTGAACTTTTGTACAATCACCTATAACAATATTTTAACATGTCCACCACTAAAAACTAATTTGGTTAGGTTGGTTGCTTTCTATTTTTATATCGTCGGTTTTGCCACAATCATCCATCATTAACAAAATATAAATATTGGTTCCTCCACAGACATCAATCAGTAACTCTGACCACTTATTCAATGTATCCTTGGTACCTATCACTATCACATTTTCATAAAAAAATAACCATTTCCTGTTGTAAGCCTTTTTGTACAAAAAAAATGGACAGAAAATAACGATGTAGTTAATAACGTTCTTTTATTCAGGCTCTATAAGGATTCCGTGTAGCCACAGTCTTTTCACAATTAGTTATTCTACAGATCATCATGTTGTGAAGCTTTTTCGAATGCATTTTTTTTTTTTTTTTTAGGTGCTAAAAGCATATGTTGCCTTTGGCACGATTGTGCTTTGCAATGACTTCGTCATTCATGTCTAAATCATAATTAATTTTTGAATCGATTGTTTTGAATGTTTACCAAAGCTTCAGAGACAAATTAAGTATATATTTTGCGAGAATCTATAGTTTTTTTATCTTCTATTTATTTGAGAGTGAAGATCTTGTTGAACCTCAGCAAATTTAAGACCACTACCGTAAACTCTGTTATCATGCGTATTTCACAAATCAAGCCAGATGCAAAGGTTATCAGTGTAAAAATAGTTGATACTTACGTTACTAACTTATGTGTGCTTCTATTGTTCATTGAATAATACTTTGTGCCTTCTGCACACGGGTGCCAAAATTGAAAACCCAGGGAATAAACCATATTTGGCAGGATTATTATAGTGACTAAATTTGTACATATTGCTGAGTTGAACAACTTTTCTGGGTCACTTTCTTCACCTTTTTACATAGTATCAAAACACCATTCAAGATTATACTGAGAGAATCAAGCGTGAAGTTCGTCAAGATTGTACTGAATGCTACGTCGACGATTCTCTCTCTCTCTTTCTTTCTCTCTCTCTCTCTCTTTGTCGAAAAGTTGTCATAAAAGAAAGCAATTCCATATCGTACTTCTCATTTACCGATTGAACAATTGATTCCAAACTAATCGTACTGTGCTGGTGGCAAATGTTTTCTAGTTTGTAGTCTTGATTTCCACTTTCTACCACTTTAGAGTCTTTTGTACGTGTTAAGTTAAATCCAAAATCCCATAGAGCGCATTGATACAGTGGACAAAAATCTGTTTAGTTTCATAACTACTACTTTGGCCATTACATGCCCCTGCTCTAAACTTTCTCAGTTTATCATTCATAATGACTTGTTATTTGTCATAACTGAAACAGCTAACCACAAATCTTTTTGTATGTGATGACGATTTTTAGTAGGATATGGTGATGTCGTTCAGAAGCAATGCAACAAAATTATTTACCATTGCATTGTTAGCAACTCCTTTTACTTTCATTTCATATGTAATGTTTGCTCAGATTTAAAGCTTCTTGGAATGTATGTGATATAATGATGCATTGGATTTAGTTATTCAACTTCTTGCGGAATAGTTTCCTGCATATTAGGAGTTAAGTATTTACCGGAAGTTGCCACTGATTGTGCTGAAAAAGCACGATTACTTACAAAAATCTGTAATTAACATACACACTAAAACCCACCACAAGTGCAATGAATAAGTTTCAGTTGTCCAGTTTTTAAAAAAAAGTTTTACATTATTATTTTGGTGAGTAAGTGCGTACAGAGCTAAGGCATCATCCAAGTTGTTTAAATTCTGAGTCACTAAACCTTTTTTCTTAATCTTTTATTCAAGTAATAAAGTATCTTTGATAAATTTTTTTTGAACTCTGCAGTTTTTGTCTGTAAATCTTTCAATATGTATCACGTGTAATTCTTTATCGACTTCTACAAGGAGGTCGTAAATAAAGGCCTTAACATGAATGAATTACATTACTATTTGCAGAAAACCAACCTTAAAATACCAGATGTAAATCTCAGAACAATGCTAGCATCCATCATTATAGCAAGCCACACTGGAAAAGGGTTGCTGGTTACGACAGGCTGGATAAAAAGGCGATAAAATGGTGATACCTGTTCAAGAGAAGATGCAACCTATATATCCTGTAGACCCCACTCTTGTACAAAGACAATCATTAATGGTACCCGAGGAAATAGAGATGCGAACAATGGACAGTAATGATGAACAGGTACGAGAAGTTGAGACAATAATGAACAACTTTTCCGAAATATTTCAAAATCTAGAACTTCCAATGCAGTGACAATATTATTCATTACAGAAGGGGAAATATAATTAGGTTTTATGTAAAAGCTGTTTAAGTTGTCAAATAAAAAATAGGATCTATTTAATCTGACGTTGCAGTGTATGAAAAACAAATTGAAGAGTTGAAAAAGAATTTTAGCAAAGAAATAGGTGCAACCAAAAAGGTTAAATTACAAAAATTGTTGAAAACTTTTGAAAGATAAAGAGCGCGGTATTTGGATACCTAACACAGTTGGAGGGAAATGTTAGAGAACATATTGAAAGGATTAATGAAAATGTTAGAGAAAATACCCATTAGGTGAAATGCTAAAACAACTGTTTCAAAAGGGAGTAACAGTTGCAACTATAGCTACATTGACAGCAATGGTTATACAAACACTAGCTTTCTCTATAGCTAATTTAGTAAAAGTGTTGTTTTTCCACCTATGCGCCACCTCAATCTCCTACTCCATCTCCTTCTGCTTCACCTATTCAGCTCCTCATACTAGATGTGAATCATTCTGCTACAAAGTTACGAATGGTATTTAACATTTTAGCGGATTATTTGTTTAAGTTAACGAAAATAGTAACAGTAGTAATACCGGTGAATTTTGGTCGTCTGGTTATTTAAAAGTGCTGCCAAACTGATATTTTTTCTGACTGAGCATGTCATATTACTTGTTTTGGCGTTAGTGGGTGTGTTATTGCATTGTTGATGAAAGTGGTAAGCAAAGCATATAGAAGAGTCGGAGGTTCATAACCTATTTCAAAAAGTAAACCAAAAGCAGCTTCTGCAAAACATTAGAATCGATGTAAATGATTGCTCGTTTTACGGTCAATATATTTGTTTGTTGCTAGGAGGTATAATCGTGCTCTGCCATCCCGAGAATAAGATTATCGTGATAATAATCCTTCTTTTCTATATCATGTTTGCTCACTTAGTCTTTCTTTTTCTACCTTACAATTACTTGTCGTATGGTCACATAATGCTTATCAACCCTTGAAATACATTTCTTTCAACATCGGTATTGATAGTAGAGTTTAATAAAAGTTTAAACGAGCCAATACCTTTCTGCAAACTGTTGACGTATCCACAAGAATACTATCTATGGTCTTGACCATCACACTCAGTGAAAGAAATATACCGTCACCACCAACTGCATAGTAAAAGTTTACTTTTCAAGCTGTTAAATATTGCTGAAATCTTACCATAAAGTTTTCACCTGTGTCGTAACTTTTCTGTTCTAAAGTGAAAAGCTCCATTCTATTTTGAACAGCTCCTGATACTGTTGAAACAGATTTTGTAATTGATGTTCTCTTTTGTTCCTGTGCACCTAATATACGGATTATATATGATCTAATATTTTGATTTAACCTTGCAATACCTTCATCTGTGAGTCCGTTGCTGCCTTGCAGAATGAGTCAAGTCCAACCTGTTAGTCCATCTTTATCTGTCATATGATACATTTCATCAGATGACAATGTTCTTCAATATTCAACAGCACACTCTCCATAGTGTTACCTACGTTTGTAAGCAGCCATAACAACAGCAGATACAGTTTTTTTTTATGTTATTCTGGTCCATTTTCTATCAAGTATGTGTTTCATTTTTTGTCCCTTCACTATCTCCAGTTGTGCTGTTGTAGAATTTGAAAATTACTGCAGATTTAGTTAAAGAGTTTCGTAGTTATGCTATTGTTATATGATTTCAATGCTTCATTAGGTTAAGGTATATACATTCAGACAGCAGTTTTCACATCCAGCAATTTGAAGACTGATGTGACAAATTGTGGTACATTTTTGTCTAGTATATGCCAGCAGGAAATCCTACAACCAGATGTTGCCATTCACACTGCCCAGACCAAAAGTTTACGTCACACTGTGATGTACTCCTTTTCATAGAGTGATCATTGAACATTTTGTAAGGATAGTCATCAAAACTGTTTAATGGCTGATATGTGAAAAAATGAGATACAGTAGAGCATAATTAACAGGAAATTGGCTTTTTTGTGCAAATGCATGGTGTTTCTATTTACTATTTTTCCCTATTCACAAGTAATTATTTGTTCTCTCTCTCTCTCTCTCTCATCGTTTGATTTCCTCCACTGTAATACCAGCCTAATCTCGCTTTGCTTACAGAATCTTTGTATCTCTGGTATTTGGAATTTGGTTTTTCCATTTCCTTTCTCACTTGTATCCCATCCAAACGTGTAAACAAATACACATTATCTCTTGATACCGACATTGTTGCTTGCATGCAATAATTGTATTACCTCTCCGAAACTGTTAAAATCAATTCAATGTAGATTTGTGTCGTGCCTTGCACAGGCTGTGCCTTCATAACCTGTGCATATCAATGCACAAGAAGGACAAAAGTATACTATGATCGTGAGACTTGGAGGCATTCTTGCTTTGCCAAAAATATGAGTGGTTCTTATACGAGATTATGCAATTCCAAAAATAACTTACATTTAAGGTGGTTTAATCTGGTTCACTGTCCGTTGCTCTCAATTTACATACTAATCATCAGCAAGATAGGACTGAAAACAGATTACTAATTTTCTACGAACTGGGAAATAGTGATCATTTCGAAACTAAAGACATGACAGTCCGACTGTCCCGCATTTACCCCAAACTTCAAATATTTATGTTAGGCTAAATTTATGTCGTCAAGCGCTAAACCAATACCAAATACAGATCTGTCGGAAGGTCAAGGATGCTTGAATTGATTTTCAACAATTAAAGCCAAGAATTTTAATTTGCTATACGCTGCAGCTACTTTTCTCAACATATGGTAAATGTAAAGACTAATACCTCAAAATGTATTTGGGGCATGACAGATTTGCATACCAAAACCAGGATTTTAAGATCATGGGCAAGAGACATGTAAAAATATCGGCCCTGTATTCTCCAATCTTTTTCAGAACAGCAGAATCACATATCCTGGTTTAGTTTTTATCAATGTATATGCTGAAATTATATCACTCGTTCCAAAGTATTGTAGAAACATTATTATAATTAATGGGGCTATGAATATCTTTCGAAGGATAAAGAAAACATAATGAAAAAACATTATTCCAATGAAAGTGGTGCTTTTTTTCCATGGAAATGTAATTAATTATATTTATTTCCAATAACTTGAAGATTAATCTGCGTGTACTACCCGTGTCATCGGCAGTGCATATGCCGTTTGTTGGAACTTTTGATTTGTACAATGAAAGTAAGATACGATTACACTTCTAGCATTACTTGATTTCTGAGTTGGGAATACCTACTGATCGACTTCAGATGCTGCAGTAGTTATCGCCTCTGTTACGTTCTGACCAATACTCAATGTAGTGGAAATCATCGAAGATGCAGCCACAGTGCTGGATATATCGACCAGAGATGTTACAGAAGCAACCATTGTGCTGTTCATATTGACCAGTGATGTAAAAGAAGCAGCCGTAGTTGTCAGGTTCCAATTACACTGAGACACATCCACAGGAGACCTGGGTATAGGTGGTTTGACAATCTGAGTTCCGATGCCAATCCAGAACATAAAGACAAGGCTGGACAACAGACCAGCGTAGGCACCCTGTTGTAAAAAATAACTGTACATTTATTTTTCTTTCATTGCTCAGGATATAGTAGCGGGACTCTCTAAATGTTGAGGGATTATACAGATCTTTGAACATTTTGCTTGCAATATGAAAAAAGAACAACAAACAAACTAGTTCTATTATGTACGGGTAAATTTTTATTAGCATTAGATTTAAAGACAGAAAGACAATTTATTGTCAATTTTCTTTCTTGAAATGGAGAGGTCAGAGGGTATTATTGCATATTCACCTCAAAATTTATCTAACCTACCCAGAATCAAATTAATTCGAAGAACATTAATTCATGCACATTGAATCCGGTGTTAGAATGCATCGACACCCCCACCCCGCAACTTAAAGACCATAATTACACTCTATAAATTCAGTGGCTAAAACATATAAAATAATGAACATTCAAGAAATATAAAACAAATTACTTACATAAGTATTTGCCCAGGGAAATAACATCCCGAGTATGAAGGTTCCTAGAAGAGGGCCACCGATCATGCCGAACAAAGACAAGGTAGCCTAAAATTTATGATAAAAGAATAGCTCACAACTATGACTTATTAGTTTGGCCAATTCATTACTTTACTTACCCCACCTGAGATTGTGCGCTTGCACACAGCATACAATAAGACACCCTCGGGCATTTCCGCCAGTGTTAGGAAAAGCACGTCGGAAATACTATAGTAGCCACCATTGCATATACATATACCTTGTTTGCCAAATGACGCCACGTGTCCATCAGCGTTCATTATGGGCGAATCGACTGAGATGACTTGTTCTTGGCCTAAACATTTCCAAGTTTCTTTTTCAAGCATTTAAGCTCACTAGAGAACTCTCTTTTACTGAACTTGTGGAAATAATTTCACGAAGATATCATATGCTTTTGATATAGTTCTATTTTGCGTAGCGTACTTAGCATGTGACTGAGTTCAGCCGTTTCCCGGCGATTTCCCCCATTTTACACTGTATCACTCCATGGAAGTTTCCAAGATGGAGTTTTGTAGGAAAGCCACGAGGTGTTCTGATTGTACTGCATTCTGAGTGAACGAGATTAATCCTCCATACCAGGCTCACAAGATGCATGCATTTCGAGTGCAAGATTCTGTAAGAAATATCCTACTGAAGGTATCAATATACTCATACTAGTTCGTTATTTCCTTTATTTTCTTTATACATATTTGATGAAGTCCAGTGCATTAGTTTTAAGTTCAAATGCAGGAAGATGCGTTACTTATTTTAGTAACTTGGACACAACATATAAAAGAGTTGGCAAAGATTATGCTGCATTTTCTGCAAGTGGTTACATCTGAATGAAATTATTTCAAGTTTTAGTGCAAGTGACTTTGCACGAACCGACAGAATCATACCTTGATTTGTCATCCTACGCAAAATCCAAGAAGTGGAAGTCAATAGATGGGATGCAGTAACAGTTGACTGACTCAGTTAGTGTAGAGATATCTTAAAGCTTAAACTGACGGGTCATTCTGGTTGGCCAATACCTCAAAGCCATGAACGGGGAAACTACCATTAGCCAATTTACCTCTTAACATAGCGCTGGGGTTGAAAATCTACTATAGCATAAAATAAATTGTAATGACCCGCTCACTAATTTAATCATCCAGATTGGTGTGAATGTAAGTAGTAATGGGGACCGGTATGTGAGCCTAGGGAAGGATATTAGAGAAAAGGATCGAAGTACACTGAAAAGAAAGGAAAATTTAATATGGATGGGCTACTATGTGGTGAAAGAGAAATTTTATAGGGATGCGCTGCTATGGGACTATGTGGAAATTGAATAGAAAACACCAATATTGACGGACAAACACAACTTAATGACAGACAAACACCTATACTTCCAAAGAAATACACACCCTTACAAACCAATGCACATGGGGCAAGGGGTATGTTATGGTATGATGATTAACATATGTATTTACAAGCCAACACACACCTCTGAAGGGAGCAGAGAGAGGCTTTCAACACATAGTTCCAGACTCCCTATTTTGACACCTTTGACTTCAACAAGAAACGATAAAATATAGTTTGTCTGATGTCGACATTTAAGACCCTGTTGTGTAAACAGTTATTTATTGAGCACAGTGGTATCAATCCTTTGAAGGTAACGTCTACCGTCACCAAGGCATGTTAATTAGTGTACCGAAAGAATTTCATGCCGAAGAACGCGCTAGCTATTGCGACACCACAAACACATAAATCTGAGGCGTAGATATTTGGCAAAAGCTTTGTGTTGGTTACACTACTGATGCCAGAAATGGTGGAGAAAAGAAGATCGATCCTCACTAGGTCGAATAGTATAGGAGGATGAATGCCATGAAAAAATATGTTCAAACGATCAAACACTGAAAAAATGCAATCACGTTGTACAATTCTTGATGCCACCACTACAGCACCAAGTGTTGTACAGAATTCCGTGGGAGAATGTCAATCGAGTAATTAAGGACTTCTATGATTACAACGTGCTGTTAGAATAAATAATTCCTCAGGACGATACCCCTTTGAACTTAGGACGACGTGTCATGTGCGTGTTAGTCACTGTGTTTCTGTGGATTTTGTTTACCCACCAAAGTCTTTCGAAATGTGTGTGAATGTCTTTGCTACAACCACGACCACCAACGGCAAGAACTACCGATACGGGTCGTGCTGTGACAAAAGAAAGAAAACATCTGAATTTATTTTCGCTGCTGCTGTGACATTCTGTTCATTTGTTGTATGTCAAAGAGGCTCCAAAATAAAACAATGTTCATATAATGTATACAATATTTTGCTTTGTATGTTATACTTAGAACTCAAAAGTCTGTAGTCATGGCTGCGATGTCCATATTCAAAGTGATCAACTAAATGTCAGATCGTGAAAGCTGGAAGACTTATATTTGTTATGCCTTTAAACATTGATTGTTAGACCTAGCGGTTCAGGTTAAACCGAAGTTGTCAAACGTTTGATCCAATACAACAACTCTTGTTCGATCATTCTCCACAACTTTGTTTACTCGTTACTCAAAGAAAGTCACGAGGAACAAAGTTTGTATGTGGAGTGTATTCCTCGATCGTGTGTGACTTCAGTAAAGCTCATATCGTCATCTTTGATGACATGTTAGGTGAAGATGAAGAAGAAATCAAACTCTGACTTGCACAAAAAATAACATCATTGCAACGCAAGTGCCATTTACATCATACCAAATATATTCTAATAAAGTCAAGAGGATCGCACCATCAGTCCCAATGTATATTATTTGGTATTGTTCAAAAGACCCAGAGACAAATCTCAAGTACAAATGTTGGTCAAACGATTGGAATCGCCATGGCTAAATTATGCCCGTGATAACACCACGCATTTCCCACGCGCTTCTTTGCTGATTGCTTTGAAACCCAATAGACCTATTTATTTGAGATTTTTTTATTCAAACGTGTTTCATGATTGGGTTAAGACATGGGTCAAGTGATTTACACTTCGTCATCATCATTTTTGTCTTTCTAAAAGAATAAAACCTGCATTCAATCAATTATTTATCAGTGATCACTAAAATTGTCGTTCAACATGATATCACAAAAATCTAATACAACAACCTTGAATCGTCCACTGTATGCCACCAATTGCGAAAAAGATGTACAAGGGGGTTCATACATGTTGGAAGCTAGTCTCAAAGAAATGTTGCGCTTCTTTCACAGCATGTCAGTTGCTACAAGGAATCATTTACATTTCTAAACAACTGCAACGATCTGTTTAGAAAAACACAAGGTAGCATTGACACAACTTGAAAATCCGAGAATCGATACCTGAACCAAGAAACAAATTATCTCAAAACCGGGTGGAAGTAGATTTCTAGGAGAGGTTATTATTCGTTCGATTCTACGATGAAATTCCAATACGGCAAAGGCAAGAAGAAAAAGAAAGACGAAGACGACGAGAATTGCCACTACAACAATACCAGATAAAATCATTTTCCAAGAAACAGAGACGAAGACAGAGAAGAAAACTACAATATCAGTTGCAAAAGAGAATAAAAAGACGAAGACCACGACTACCAATATAGAGAGACACAACAGCTACAACGCGCACTTGAATGAAAACCTTGACCAGCAGTAACGGGTAGAAGTAGCATCAATAAAAGTAACATCACCGTGTCAGTATCATCTGCTATGTTTTTGATGATGCCAGTTAAGCCAGATTTAATAAAATCTAGAAGTAGCATCAATAAAAGTACCATCACCGTGTCAGTATCATCTGCTATGTTTTTGATGATGCCAGTTAAGACAGATTTAATAAAAGTGTTTCCAAATCTGTTAAAGATGTAGACAAAGTGGACAGTCGTCTATGAAGCTCCTCATTCTCATTCTTTGTCTTCATGTGCAACTGCTGATGCTAGCGTGAGAAACGTGGCACTGCCCAAGAAATAAGTGCAAGACGGAACGGGAATGTTACAACCTTTAGGCGATCTCTCGAGATTTAGTCCATTGAAAACTGCTCCATCTTCTTGTCCGGTGTCTACGTTAAAGCTCGCATGAATATTTCCGCAACAAGTGGACACAAATAAATGTATACAATAAGCTGTATGCACGTTTTGCGTCAGTAAAAAGGTCTCAGGGCATCATCGTCATCATCATCGAAAAATTAATAAAATCAGAAGAACATTGAGATGTGTCGTCGGTGTTAACTCAAGCTAAAACACTCATGCAAAAACAGATCAGTGAAAATACTCTGAAGGAAATCATGGATACCCTGTCTAAATGTTCTTTGAACGCATTGAAAGGAACCGTTCCATTGACGAAGACACAGAAACAGCGTTAGGAAGACATCGTGACATCCTTTGAAACATAGTGAGGAAAAAAAAAATCCCGCGACCCAAATTGAAAAAGTTCTTAGATGGTTTATCCGATTCTGAGGGCACTGTTGTCGGCCAAAGTAGCTGTCCCCATGTTAGGAGCGGTAGTTGGCTTTACTTTAGGAGGAGTCATAAACGCTGTTTTTTCAAATATATAGAACAGTTCATTCTTGAATGATGTCAATAAAACAAAACGTTACTGCATGCAAGGACAAAATTCAACGTTGGTCCTTCAAAACGCTGAATGACCTCTACCGTTGGTAGGAGCAGCGGATACCGCATTTGCCACCGAATTCTAATGTCACTCAGATGGCTAAATTACAACAAGTGTTACATTCTTTAATGGATCGGACGTGTCAGAAACGGAAAAATCGGAATGGTACAAAAATTATTGCAAAGTATTCAATCATTTCATCAGAAAGCTTTAAACGAGATAGCAAAATCAGGCTCTAATCGCCATCAAAGAAATGATGAAAGAAGAACAAACAGCAACCACGGTGAGGACTGAAAACGCAACTGCAACAGAAACTTCCCTGAGGTTATGAAGGCAAGTGGAAGAAAGCGTTCCCAAAGGAATGCAAAGGAAAGCGCTGTTGCATCTACGCGTTTATAACATGTCCCCACATTTCCTACGACGAACAACATCTCCTAGTGATCAAAGGAAAACCGATTTCCACGTCCAATATGGTGGATTTGATGAAAGTTACGCTCAGATACCGTAAACGATTTGGCAACAATTGTCCTTAGGACCGACCGAAACTAATGTTCCTCAAGATGTAGCAGGGAATCCACAACTTTTGCGATGGTTTTAACTTCATCGACTTTTACAATGGCCATATCGGGAGATAGCGAGGAACACGAGGAGGAGAAGGAGAATAGAGAGAGCTAAAAAGACCACGACAAAGAATCTTGCAGGGACGTTCATACCCTCACCAATTCCACAAGATTTTGAAAGCATGGGTCAAAAAGATGGTCAGTACAAGAAAAGAAAGAAGTAAGGAAAGAATTAAAAAACGAACTCATAACATCCGTATTGGCATCATAGTCGACTCCCATTTCTCGTCATATACGCAAAGCATTGTACCATCACTAAGAACAATAACATCAACATATCATTGGACATTGGTTGATCTATTGGGCATGAACGAAATATTGACTAGCATTTACTACAACTCCGCACACACTTCTGCAAAAAGCACATCGTGCTGCTAAACCATACTGAAAAATGTACGTCTCCACAACATATGACGATGACCGCAAGAACAATTGGCGCACAAGTTACACAAACCAATTTGACGCAAATTTACAAAAAGCCTACAATCAATCGGACTCCACCAAAGCAAGTCACGATACAAAACTAAGTCGATGTGTTTGACCAGTTGTTCGGGACCATCGAGAAAATCAGAGAAGAAAAGCAAAGTAGATCATAGTATTCGTCGTCATCCTACCCTTCCGTTGAAATCAGGAAAATGGGTTTGCATGGAAAAAACGAAACATATTTCCTACAAAGAATATTTGCCCAATTGGACTACTGAAGTGTTTCGTGTGACTTGACACATCCGTGGACGTCAACCACCCGTCTATAAATTGTGAGATATAAACGGATAAGCTTTAAATGGAAGTTTTACTTGCCTTAGTTGCAACGAGTGACCAAGAAAGATGACAAAGAGAGCATCCTCTACCAAACAAGGTGCAAAGTGAGAAGACGTCTCATCAAAGATGCAAAAGTACGATGGAAATGTTATCCATACGAGAGCGGTCAAGATATGCATACTCAATTATGTTTTACTTTACCCAACAACAGTTCTTGGGTTGTGATTCCAACCAAAATATTGTGTTGTTTCACGTCGAAATTGCCTCCATCCATACAACTAGAGCATAAAGCCTATTGGAAAGTAGCCTTGCTAGAAATTCTTCATCCGACCCAAGTCTTCAATATTTCATTTCGTCGTGGAATTACTAGACAAACAGGTACAATCAGTTACAAAATATCCTGGATATTACAAACGAAAAACGCCATCGGTAGTTAATTCTAAAGTGAATATGTACGAAATGAGAATTCCTGCTGATTATTATTGTAATGCCCTACATATTTCAATACCATTTCGAGTCTATATAATTAGCAGTTTCACGACTCACAAGAATAAACAAGTCGAGATTCTCGACTACCATGCACTTGCTCATCGAATACGAATGAATGTGTCTAATAGTAAACCGTTGTCATCAAATTCTTGATGACTTTGTTTTCTATTCTTGGTGGTAATGCGAACTTAGCTCCGTGGTCGAATAACATTGACAACAACAACAGATTCTTACATCAACAAATTCCCCATCGAATTGAATGAAGGACTCAATTTAATGTTTATATACTCAAATCTAATAGAGTACAACGTGGTGGAAAACAATGCAACTCAGTTGCTAAGGGTGATTCCATTTAAAGTGGAATCTGAGATGGGTGCTTAAGAAGAAGGAGGAAACAATTATCACGTACACAAGATTTGTTCATTCGCACTACCTTTCCGTCAGTAAAACGTACTTTGACTGTGTGAATATTGGGATAAAAGGAGATCTCAGACAAAATATTGGATCCGCCAAAGGAAAAGTCGCTGTGAAACTTCATTTTTACAAACCATTCTCAAGTGACTTGTAACCCATGTATCCCATATAGCCCGACAGAGAGGATAAGGTTTAGGTAGTATGGTCAAATCGGTCATTCTTTCCGGTCACTCTTGAAACCTTTTGCCCACCTAGGACTGAATACTATAAAACGACACCACACGCCCGTTAAAGCAGTTGATTTGACACCCACGCAACAGCAAGGACATGGGAAGAAAAGAAATAGAAAAACATTAAGACAACATGGACACGACAAAAAGACACACAGAACGATAAGAGACTTATACATTTTCGATTACTAACTTGAAAGCAAAGATGATGCACTAATATTCTTGCCCATGTTCCTAGACGGAACTCGATCTGTTTACCATTCTACGCACAATGATGACGATGCAAGAAACCCAAAGGGTAGACTTTACAATCCAGTGTGGCAGACTGCAAAATAAAAATGACTCTCATCGAGTTCGAAATCAAGAGGAAAACCGAAAAATACATCGATCTGAATAACAGTTACCTGTAGCTCAAAGTGAAAGTGGTCAGAAACGCCAATACGAATCCAGAAAAAATGTCAGAGTGGCTCCGTCAACAATTCTAAGCATTCCTTATTCAGTGAAGTGGAGTTTTCCCTGAACAAGAAACTAGTAAGCAGCAGCATGACCACTTATCATTACCGGACCTAGTTAGAGAATCCACTCACTTATGGAAAGGAAGCCAAGAACACACATCTAGATGCTTGTGTGGTTTGAAAACCCAACACGTTCGGCAAGTTTAACGACACGAAATTGACTACTAATGATGATGCTGACCATAATCAAGAATTTACAAGCGAAAAAAGAAAATTAAATAAGGACGCAGATTGGAAATTATGGATAGTTTGCACTTCAACATTATGCTGGAAGACAAGTATTTGTTGAGCGGAGTTGATGTTCGTCTAAGACTAAATCGGAGTATCACTGTCTTCCAGCTGATGGTCAAGGTTAGCTATTCGAAGAAGCGAGTCTGCACATACACGTGTAGACATTTTACTTAAGAGTAAGAAACGAGATCACGCAGTCCCTAATAATTAACATTAACATGTATCCCATACGACGTGTGGAAGTGAAAACCTGAAACATTGCTACTGGACTTAGATCAAAGATAGAAGATCATGTGTTCCAGGGTGAGCTACCCACACGTCTATTCATGTGCATCATAATCATTGCAGCCATCAATGGAGCTATTGATCGAAACCCTTTCCATTTACATCACAATAATGTCTCTAAGGTAGAAGTCACCAAGAACAGGCAGACACTCTGGACCCAAATTTACCCACAAGAAATACTTGAGATCCTACCTGACGCTGTTTGAAGCCACGTGGCAATTGGGTACCAATAGCTCACACGCAATTCCTATGCGGAAGGGTACTTTCTGGCGGGATTCGATTTCACCCCTGACAAAGGCAGTGACGACGAGGGATATTTCCAACCCATAAAATCGAGACAACTGCGCGTGAAAATTCAGTTTGCTCAACCACTCGACAGCACGGTAAACGTGACTTTGGTTGCGGAATTCGACATTACACGCGAAATCAACAGTCTGTGACAAATGATCCTCGATCATGGAAATAACAACCAAGAACAGCAGCAACAACAAAAATCAAAGTTTGGGAGAAGGAGGAAAAGAAGGAGGAGAAAAACAGTATTGGTACAATGGTCGGAACAAGAGAAGGTCTTGGTGAAATGTTTTACTAAACATTCTATCAATAGAATAAAGCTACTGATGTTATGGCTGTAAAGTCGATCATCCGAGTCAAGTACAATACGACATATGTTTCATTATGAGCCAAGAAGAAAAGCTGGAGTATTTTCTGGAGGAAGTTTGGACTCTCATCCAGAAACAAAAAATACTGAACGAGTGGTATAAAGACTTGCTATAAAATTTAAACCACCACTGACTTGCACCAATACGGAAAGCATCAAAACCCTCTTGAATCAGAGCACCAATCCCTCCTTCACCTCAACCTACCTCACTGACCTTTTTAAAGCAGAATTAAAGTTGGAAATCATCCCCTAGTGTTACCTGTGAACTCTGTTGTCTTAGGAGGAATACCTGGAAACATTATTACCTGCTCACACACAGCTCGTACACGGCACCATGGAACCCAACGGTCTGCGCCAAAGACGAACTCTCTATTCGAAAAATCAAAGATGTTCGAGCCTACGTGATCAATAGAGACAACAGTCATGGACCAGGAAGACTCTTAATAGCTGTTTACGCCAGCAACCACATAGTAGAATATTCTGATTCGTATGGATTATTTCCAATCGAAGACGACATCATAGACTTAATGAGAAGAAATTCTGTTTCGACCCATATCAATAAAGTAAGATTAATACATGAATCAGATAGTATGTGTATTTTCTTCATCAACGAAGCTTTGGGTTACGTCTACCACACCTACTGACTTGTTTTGGACACCATTTCCCAAGAAACGATTAAGAAGTAGAGTAGTGGCTTCGTGATAAGTATGGATCTCTCTTCTCTTTAGCCGGAAAACGTAGCTGACGTCGGTGGCAAGACGAAACCGTGATGGAGCACTGTAACCAACGTTTCACCAACCAGCTTTGTCAACTCTGTAAATATGTTCACTATTAAATTTTGTATTGCATTGTACTTTGTGTCTCTGTTCATTTTCCATTTAGAACTTAATCATTGTACATGAAAATCACGGACTGCCCTAATCGCAGCCTTCGTTACTAATGTGTTGGTAGTTAGTGAGTTGCTTGAGACAGGCACATGAAAGAGTTGATTTATAAAGATACAAAAAAGAAAATAAAAAACCCACACCGTCTTATAGATAGATCTTTGTCTCTAAGGATTTTTCCCATTGCGTCCGCGTGTCTTGTCAGCGATGTTTTCCATCATGTGCGCGCACCTAGACAAAGGAATATTTTCCATCACGTCTGCGCATGAAGCATATGAAGCGGCATACTCATTATTGACCAGACAACACAAGTTTAGAAGAAAAAATCATCACTGCTTTGACACAAATGGAACAGTTGGGGATATCTTACCCCATATAAGAAAGTTGATCCAGAGACAATAGGTCAATTTTAGACTGGCCAATGAAATCGTCTCTGGAATTGTGAACGAAGGGGAAATACAGAGCGAGGAAAGGTAAAGGAAAGAGCAAACAAGAGCCGCATCACATATTCTGAAAATGTTGCGAGCAACACCAACAACGGATGGCGGATACACAAAGGGAAAAAGAGCTACAGCAACAGCAACAGCATCAACGAACCTTCCTTTGGGCTCTCGGTCTCCGTTAACACCTGGAACGAAGTGGTACAACAGCTGCTGTGGAGCCCGACCTGGAATGTTCAGCTGCTCTCACCATTAAATAAAGATCCGTTTCAGGGTCACCCGCATATTCCAGAAAAGAGGGTAATCATCATCATTGCCATCTTATATGCTTGTAGATGTATCTGTGTGCTTGTGTGTTTCTATGAAAGAACATATAATACCCCACTGCCTTTCCCTTATCAGTTTCTTCGGATGAACGAGTATGTGTTTGTCATCATATCATGCCTCCATACGCCTTTTCCCCTTGACATTGGGTTGTAAGGTTATTTTGGCTTGTAAGTATGTGTGCTAGTTATCTTACCATATCATATGATACCTCTACACATTGGTTGGTAAGAGTATGTGTTGGTCTGTAAAAACGAGTGTCTGTTTGTACAGACGAGTGTTAGCCATCACATCATAACATATTCCTTGCCCCCTATGAGCATTGGTTTGTAAGGGATGGGGTGCGTGCCTAGATGCATAGGTGTTTGTCATTAAGTGTGTGTTCATCCGTCTATACTTGTGTTTGTCTATTCAATTTCCATACACCCCCATAGTAACCGATCTATTTTCAATTATACTTAGCACCATAGTGGCCGATCCATGTCAATTTTCAGACATCCCCAACATGTCCCATCCATGTTCAATTTCTCTTAAGCTCTAAAGGGACCCATCGATATTAATTCCCATATGGCTGTATGGCGACCCAGCCATGTTAAATGTTCATTTTTCTCGCATAGTGTCTCGTTTATGAATGTTGATCTGTATGCATGTGTTTAGCTAGCATTGCCAAGGAAGTTGTAACACATCTAGAAAGGTTTACAAACGTTTGGTGAATATTAATCTTGAACCACTCAATTTACTTACAGGTACATTCCTATAAAAGGATTATTTTGGCTATTGAATATATGTTAGAGGCTGAAGCAGTAATGTTATATTACCGAATACAATGGGATATATACATGAAATTAATATTTTTATGTCAATTCGTTTTAAAGTTATAATAACAGACTAAGAAAAGAATCTATTATTATTTTAAAATTTTTTTAAAAAACCTGATGCATATTATTTTAATGAAATAATTTTAAACAATGAATTTCCGTTGCAAATTCTAACTGTATATTTTGAAAATTCTATTTTTCCTTTGCTGATCATTATAGATAAATCTGGCAAACATTAAAATGTCGTGAAGCTGTAATATGAAGATAGCTGAAAAAGAATCTAAAATATATTTATATCGAATATAAAAGCAATATCTGTGTCATGTTTTACGATTTTTTTATACTTTTACTCTCTCCAACAGAGCTAATAATTCCAACGTCATGCTCATTAACGATTAAATGCAATACTTCTGCCTGTTTATATCATGGAAGAATATTTCTCTTGATGTAAGAAATGGGAAGATTGATAAGGCCGAATTAATTTTTTTATTATTTTCCAGCATGTTACTTTTCAAGAAAAATATCTTAGATGATAATTTGACACCATCTAAACTTGAAAATAAGCAAATATTTCTTTCGGATATAGTCATCGTTGCCTTAATAAAAAAGTCATTAAAGATACATTAAAAATTAATCTTAGACTTAATTATATTGAAACTCATTTAAAATGTGACAATAATTTAATATACGGCCCTCCGTCAACTATCCCTACTTTAAATCTACCATGTTTCGTCTAACAATATAGAACCACCTAACAAATGTAGTTAGTTTTGAATTTTAACTAACAATTGTCTATGGTAAACTTGCTTTTGTAATTATTGGTTTTTGAAAAATAAATATTGTTGGTCTGAGCCAGAACTTATTACATCAATACTAACTCATGCTTAAATTTCCCCTTCCCCCATAGTGACCCACAAATGTTAAATTCCCCCAAGCCCTCCGCCCCTCTCCCCCCTCCCACCGTGACTCATCTGTGTTCAATTGCACCTTCCATCCCCCATATCACATTGCTGTTGTGTTGGTTACAGATCCCCTGGATCACCAATTAGTCTTGTACTACAGAACATAAACAGTTTCGATTCTTTGCAACTTTAACTTTATCTTCCAATTCCCAAGAAATTTTCACCACATGATTACAAGTTCTCTATCAACCAGAATGACTATTTTTTCCATGGAGAAAAATGCCGCTTGAAAACAAATAGCTCTGCTAATTAATGGGCAGAGCATTCCTCGTTTTTCCAAGAGGTCAATTTACCGGTACAACCTAGCTAAGTTTTCTAAGAGGTCAATTTACCGGTACAACCTAGCTAAGTTTTCCAAGAGGTCAATTTACCAGTACAACCTAGCTAAGTTTTACAAGAGGTCAAAGCTAAGTTTTAAAGATAAATAATGATTAACATTGTTTTTCATTTTTGGTTGATCTAAATAGATTCTCAATGATAATAGTACAAATATAGCAAATTTTGTTTAAACTTTTAATCATCATTCTCTATCAATATTAAAGAATAATTAAGACTGGAAACCATCTTCTCATTGTATAGGTTTTCTTCCCCCAAAACCGAAGAGATATTTGATGAGGTTTTGTTTGTCGTATTTCAAGAAGACAAAAATGCGTATAATAGTTCGCTGTACCTTGTTAAGAAAGACATCTAAGGAGTTCGTGAGATGCAATGATACACAAGATAGACAGGAAGCAATTGACAACTGAAGACAATAAAATCTTCTGTTAATCAAATAAATTACAAACAGGTAAATGTACATGATCGAAATCAGTATTAAAGGTTATTTGGAAAGCTGATTTAAGTGCATAGATTGGGAATAACATTATCACTAATCTTGTAAAGTGAGACATCTTAGCTGAAAGGTAACAAGGGGATACATTAAATGAAGAAACTACGATTTTTCAACATAAAAAGGGTTATTTTCCCCATCCTATAAGTTTATAAACATTTTTAGTCGCACATAAATGTGCAGGAAATGCAAAAACACCACATAATTCATAAGTCTGTATGAGGATATTTATGAAGAAGAAAATTTAAAGATCACATAGAACAAACCTGAAGAACGCCCCCAAGAAGTGATGCAACATATGTCAGACCAATGCATATTAGACCAAATACCGCAGCTGCAAGAGAAAAATATAGTGACAGTCTTGGTAGAATTTATTATATCTTTTTTTTTTATTTTTTTTTTTATTTATATAAAACAAGAGTAATGTAAACATTTTGTCAGTGCGAAGAGTGCTAAGAAAGGTTGATGTATTCAGGTTAAAACAACTCTTGAAAGTCATAGAAAATCTGCTTATTTTTTGTTAAAGATATAGAAGAATATTACATTTAGACAATAGCTGGTGGTCATGTAAATATCATGAAATGTGACACCGTATCTATCCTTCTATAATCTACAACCAAATGCAAACAGAGTTGACCGAGATCAGTCTCAGAAAACACCATTACATCAGAATATGCGCTATTAATGTGAAATATACCGACTGTTATTTACACTAAGGTCAATGTAATATTGACATATAAGGCATATACAAATATAATTAACAGTCGAACACATGTAGATCTGATACATCGGTTGCACTAGTTTATACTATCATGCAAGTAAACAGTTATAAGAAAAAATTACACTAGCCGTTAGTTTACAGGGGATTAAAATTATAAAATATTATTTGCATCCATCGGCTAAACATATATGTGTACTAAAAGAAGAACATTCAAATAAATAATGAAATTCATCTCCAATATTGTTTGTATCACACAAGTTGCACAGCATCTCTTCCAAATCTAAATTATGCTATCTTCCTTATTCTAAAGGAAATATATTATTTGAGGTCCTAAATTTACAAAACGTTTTCGCAGAACGAACATTGTAGTAGACCCTTATCTGCCATTACATGATGCACTACCAAATCAGGTTCAGTGATGCTCTGTATTGGTTGCATCTTATAATTGAGAAAATACAATCATTGTGGCAACTGTTTAACCGTGCATCGGTGAGCCCATGAAAATGTCAAAGAAAATATTCCCATGAATTCACCGATGACATTAAAATTTTCCTCGTACAATTTCCTTTTACATTCTCAAGAATGATGAAAAACTGCTTCTTGTATTTTGGTTTATCAGTTCTATGTATTCATATTTTCAAGAATGAGTAGTATGTAAATTGTTTGTCTTAGCTCATGGAAAATTACCAGTATTGTGGTATTTTTCCATTGCCCAAGGTATGATTAATACTTTTAACATTTTTGAAAAACTTGACCATCCACTATTGAAACTTTTCCCAAAACCCTATATTCATCCTGACTCACCTGGTTCGGACATATGACCCTTCACATTCCAGTTTTTGTTATAAAAAAAAGCTAGCACACCAACATATGACGGTCCAATATTTTTTTAATCAAAAGCTGACGCAACATCCTAGCTCAGCCAACAACCTCAAACCAGTTTTCAAAATATTTTTAGAAAACTCTTGGGTACCAATTGTTTCCAAAAAGGAGTCATATATAGGAGTGTGAATACAACTTTTAAAATTTTTCAAGAAAGCTGGCTCACCAGCATTTTTTCAAATTGTTTCGGCTAAAAAAGCTGGTCTCCCTCCATTTTCAATTTAAAAAAAATGCTAGTTCACTTGGCTCTAACCATACACCAATTTTATTATTTTTAAGAAATCTGACTCACTACCTTTATCTGATTTTTGTTTTTAAAGATTGCTTAGTTCATACCATATGTTTACTACTGTTTAAATATTTGACAAAATAGCTCACCAACATATGATCCAACACCATGCTTTAGTTTTCTTTAAAAGCATGGAATATAAATACTACTAGCAAGTTTTAAACATCCTGTCTATATATTTAATATTAGTACCACAAACCGGATATAATGACGCGACTAATAATTAGAAACATAATTAAATTAGTATATATGTATATATGTATGTATAATTGTTGAAACTAATTGTTATTATTTTGTTTATAGCTGGTAAAATAGTTTCTTACTATTTAAATTCAAATCGACTAGAATAAAACTTGATATGTCATTGTGGCATTAAATAAAATTTGCTCTGTCATTTTGACTCTAAATAAAATTGGCTACGTCATTGTGACATGTTACTATAGAAGAATCAGGTGGTTCTAGAATCTTCTTTTTCCACGACCTTCTAGATTTTACACAAGGCGTACAATCTTCTAGATCATTTTATATTCTGCGCACTTCGGAACACCTGTTTTCGGCTGTTTTTTACAAGCATTATTTGCGTTGATGTGTGAATAGATTCGACAGATTTAAATTCTGGTGTGAAAAAAATAAAGTGATGGTTCCGTGTTTAGCTGAAATGGAAGCTATTATTATAAGATGAAACGGATATTTAAGTAAGATAAGTCCATTTTTATTAATAGCACATTTTGTTCGTAAAGCATGGTTGTCTGAGAATACTTACCTTATCACATTAAACGTCAGAGAGAAGCTCAGCTACCTCTCGAATCCAGCAATCTCGAAAAGATGAAAAATTTGTGTTTCGCGTCTAGATTCCATATAGACGAAGGGGAGAAAATCTTCCAAATCCTTCTCCTTACCTCCCCTCACCACTGCTATGTGGCTACGGTTGTTTACCATTTTTAGCTGGACTGATACCTCGACGAGGATGCTAGCATTTGCGGGGAGGTGTGGGAGGGTTTAATAGTAATGTGATCGGGTAAGTATTCTCGGAGAAACATATTTTACCAAAAAATTAAGTTTTTCCTTTGAATACATTCCCTGATCACATTAACTTTGAGAGGATAGGTGATAGAAAAGAGAAAAGATGCAAATGACTTTTCTTACCTAGTAAATTCACCGGGCGAATCCAGCGAAAGCGCTGTTAAACTCCCTTGTTAAGGCTGTGCTGACTTCAAACTAGTCCGGTGATGGTCTGGGTTGCAGGCACCGGACCTATCAGATTCAATTCTTGTCTTTGCGAAGGTAGATCACACAGATATAGGCTTGAGATGGTTGACTGCACGTGCCTGCCAGTTTGAAAATATTATGTCTCGGATTGTCACGTTTCATTCGAACCCGAGTCTTGCAGAGATTTTCATGAAGCGTCATTGTTCTCTTGAGCTTTGGAATACGATGAGCGTATTACCCACTTTAACCATGATGCCAGGGCTTGAATGGTTACATTCTGTTTCCCCGGCTTGACCGGAAGGAAGAGGCGTTTCCGGGCTCAACAGAATCTGTCGTGCGCTTTACTTAGTGTTTAAACGCGCGGACCGGGTCCTGCATCACTGCCACCCTATACTCATCGATGGAGGACAGTGCACTGATGACCACTCTTTGATTACCCACTCACGGCAACCTGTTCCTCGTTATGAAGCCTGCTTGCGGCATCTGGATTACAGAACCATCTGATCTGAACTGTAGACAGGTCTGGTCCACCGATAAGGTATGCAACCTGCCAACACTGCATGCTGAAGTTAGAGCCATCAAGAAACACGTTTTGTATGATAGCAGCTTCAAGGAAGTGCTGGCTAAGGATTCGAACTGATTTTAATTGAGCCACTTCAGTACCTATGAGAACTTCCACTCGGGAAACAGGATGAGCAATTTTGGCCTTTAAAATTCAAAATTGGCTAATAGGTCTGATAAATCATTATTGTGACCTATATCCGCTCTTCCGTGATACCTGAATGTATCTGAGATCATGAAGTGGAAGCCTTTGATCGCAGTGGGGTCAAACTTTATCTTCTCAAAAAGCTAGAGAGAAAAAGTTAGCCAATTGTGGGATTGAGGCACTCAAAGGACGACGCTGTTTGCGGTTGCACCAGTCACTGAAAACCCGCCACTTTCCCTTGTACACCTTCCAAGTGGTGGTGGGGGGGGGGGGGGGTCTTCTAGCTCGTTAGATTCTCTCCATGACAGAAGGCTTAACAGTAGCCTGTCTGGAAATGGATGAAACACATGCGACCGTGGCTGTCTGAGTAGGTTGGTATTGGGGGGAATTTTCCTGGAAACATCTATCGTTAGATCAAGCAGATAGTTAACCCAGGACTTGTCCTACCTGAAAGGGCCTATGAGAATTACTTTGTATTTATGACCCCTCACTTTTTGAGTACTTTTTGGTATTAAGACGGTAGGGGTATAGGCATAGAACCAAAACCACTCCCACCTGACTGAGAGTGGATTCACGGCCCATGCCTCTGGGCCCAAGATTGGTGAGATGAAGGTGGGACGTTTTTGATTCCATATCGTCGCAAACTGATCTATGATCGCGCGACCCCAAAGTGCGCAAATCCGATGAAAGATTGATGGGTGGACAGACCACTCTGTGTGAAAGGTCTGACCCCTTCTTGACAATGAATCGGCCAGGAGACTGAGCCTGCCTGAAATATATCTGACCTGGGCCATTATATTCATCTGTGCGCACCAGCGACAAAATCCCAAACCAGTACTCATAGATCTGGTGATTTCGCCCCCACCCCTGTTTGAGGATAAAAGTCACCACCACAGAATTGTCCGTTATATACCTTTCCATATAATTGGTTCTTCAAGAAATGAAACATATTTACTATGGCCTTCATTTCTATAATGCTGATTTGGAGAGGTACCTCTTCTGGCTCTTATTTGCCACTGACCGTGGTGAAGCTGGGCAACAGATGTGCTCAGCAACTGTACGAGCTGGCGTCCGTACAGATTGTAATTTCCGGTTAAAGTGTTTCTAGAGGAATTCCTCCCGTGAACCATTCATTATTGCGCCACTGTCACAGGAAAGACACTACTTCATCTGAGATCATGATTTATTGCTTAAGTCGACCGGAAAATGGGTCCCATTGGGCTTGTAGAGCCATTTGGAAAGGGTGCATAAAAATGCGACTGAGGAGAATCAAATCCGTAGCTGCGTTGAGTAGACTGTGGAGCTGCAAAAAATCTGTCACTGAGATCCATTCTCTGTCGGAAATCGACTCTGCGACTTCCATGCAAAGGGTGACAGAATTCTGGGATGGAGTGAGGTCTGACTTGTTTCAGTTGATGAGGAACCCTAACTGACTCAAAAGGGAAAGAAGATCTTTTCTGCTCTTGACCAAAGATAAACTTACCATGTGTTTTTCAAGGATGTCGTCAAGATACGCTGCCGTCGCTGCTGACCGGAAGAGAGAGACGACACAGTTGATGATCTTGGTGAAAGCCGAAAGCCATGGGCTGATATTGAGGCCAAACAGAAGAGCGGGAAATTGGTAAATGGTTCCTAGGAAACCAAACCGAAGGAACTAGCGCGAGGATGTGTGTATAGGGACGTGAAAGTATGCGTTTGTAAACTCTAACATGATCGCAAATTAATCCCTTTTTACCGAATGTCTGACTGATCTTGCAGTCTCTATCTTAAACCTTGGCGCAGCTATGTACTTGTTGAACCGGCTGAGGTCTATGAGTGGTCTAAGATTCTCGTTAGTCTTAGGTACTAGAAACAGCTTTGACTAAAACAACGGAATGTTCGACCTGAGAACCATCTCCACTGCCCGCTTGTCGTTTAGCGACCAGATCTCCTTCTCTAAAATTCATCCCTTCTCCAGATCGTACGGCCAATCTGTCATGGAAGGGGAAGTAGTAGGAAGGGGAGAGAGTTGGATAAATGAGATCTGAAACCACTTTGATCGCCCATTTATTCTCGGTAAACAGTACGATCCACGCGGTTCTAAAATAAAGGAGTCTGGCGCCAACCGGAAGACTGTCTGCGGGTGGTCGGGTGGCATCCAAGATCAGCTCTTAGGTGGCTTGGGGAAGGATAAATCTTGTGTTTTTCCACTTTATTAAACTGCCTCTGGAATTGAGGGGACTGCTGCCGCCAGAAGTTGAATTGAGGACGAAATTATTGCCTCTGAGCCTTTTTCGGCCTCTTATCCTTTTGCAGGTTATTGTCTCTTCGCTGTGGTTGAGACTGATTAGGCCTGAAAGTAGGTGCAGGCGACAAGGCAAGTTGAAGAAGCAGTTCTCAATTTTTCCACCAAACAGCAAGGGCGTGCCAAAAGATGCCAACCGCAGGGCCAAGGCATGATGCGGCTTTAGGGCGGACAAGCAGGAAGGCGTCTCGTCTCACGAGACTCAGGTAAGCTGAAACTCTCCAGGCATTAGCCATCCTCTGATGCGCGACTCTGTTAATCACCTTGGCCATGCGGGCTGTGGATTCCAACGCATGATGGCTACCTGCTTTTACAGCCAGTCAAAAAAATTGCTAGCGAAACCAAATCTAGAATCGAGGAGGTAGCGATCATGTTTCGCACTAACTTGAAAGTGGTGTGCAAGATATTTTTGTCGGCCTTATGAAACAGAGGGTTGGTCATATTGGCCGCTGCAATGTTTTGTCCAAGGACGGCAGCTCAGTGCTGATCATCAGTGAATGTGTGCGATACCAGCGTGGAGTAGAATGACGCTGGTGGCTGGCTTTCCGAAAAGAAAGCCTTGGAATCACCTGGATCCCGCTTATCAGTCAGGCGGTCAGAGATTTCTTCAGCCTTCGCTGACTGTGGAAGGTAGAAGGATGGCTGCTCGTCTTCATCTTCCAAATCCATTGAAGCCTTGACATCATCGGCCTTGCATGTAGCTGATGGGTCTGAGCACTTGGAAATCGGCTGAACTCTGTAGATTTCCTCCACGGCGGCTTGAAAACTGTATTTCGTAAATTGTATGATTGGCGTACAATAAGTCGTCAAGGTTATCACCACACTCACTGTGTTTTTTTTTCATAGGGCATTCTGTGAACAACAGAATAAAACATCCCGTGGGGTGGGTTGGGATGGGGCAGAGGACGAGGCCTTGCCATCATCCATGTGTACAGTTTGATGAGGCCTTGCCATCATCCATGTGTACAGTTTGATATATCCCTAAGGGACAAGCCGTACAGATTTGATTCGATTGTTAAATCAGCGTCCGGGAAAGTGCCATGGTTTGTAGTGTCGGTATGAAATCCTGGTAATTGTTGTTGTAGGGTCAGCTGGACGGCCGGCCCAGGTTTTTGGTGGACGGCCGGTTTGTTAACCGCCTGGTTGGTCCGTGCGGCAAATCGGACGGATTGGTTAACCAGATCCCCATATAGCCCTGCATGCCAATGTGCGGCCGACTGGCGGGTATATGGGCATGGCTCGGCAAAGTGACGGGTTCCCGGTCACTGATTGTGGAGTACGGCTGGCCAGACGGCTGGACTGGCTGGTCGGCAGCCGGATCGGCGTTATATGGCCTGAACTGATGGTGAAACGGATCATCCACGTCCGAAAAATACCCCACGCGCTCAGACTTTGTCGAAATAAGGGAGGACAATCTCACTATTACTTCAAGTCCCTTTTGGAGGTTACGTCACTTTCCGTCGCTCAAGACTTGACCCGTCTCTTCAAGCTTTTTCGTAAAATAGCAGCTCGAAAGTGTTCACATATAAAAATAACAACAGTGGAAGGACACTTTCTACATGAGAGACACATATCATGCGTGTCATTGTCAACTTAAAATGTTGTATTGTATTTCATCGTTATTGTTCATCTGAAATGAAAAGAACGACGAAAAATCGGAAATGAACAACCCGAAAGCATTCAAATGTAACAATAACCACACTTGTTACTTAAACAAGAAAGAATACATGCAGTGTGCACGAATGAATAACCAACAACAAGCACCAATGATTCCGTGTTGGAGGAAAAGGTCAGAAAAAACAATAAAGTCCACAACTGCAAAAAATTCACATACATATCAACAAATTTCACAAAATAATGACTACAACATGTAGTAAGTACCTTTACACTAAATACTATACCAACTTTGTCAATGGATGGTCAATAATCCACAATATTAAATTAGATTCTTTGAGAGGTAGGAGATACGATGTATATCAGGCATGTGCAACCTACAACCCCCGTGACCTGCTTTTATCCGGCTACATTTACATCATACAGGTAGATTTCAAAATCTCTATCCGGCCCGCGTCCTAGAGGAAGTTGGATATGCCTGATATATATCGTATCGAGCTAAAAACTAGTAAACAACCGTAGCCACCTAGCGGTGGTGAGGGGAGGTAGACGAAGGGTTGGAAAGAGTTTATTCCCTTCTCCTATTTAGAATATATTTTTCGTCTATCCGCGATTGCTGGGTTCGAGAGCTTGCTGAGCTTCTTCCTAACGTTAATTTGAGCTCGGGGAATTATTATTCAAAGGAGAAATATCAGGGCCGGTCATGGTACGGCTAGATTTTGTTTTGCTTCGTTTTTTGTTTTGTTTTTTTCTGTTTTGTTGTTTTGTTTTTTTTTTACACATCATACCTTATAAAGGAGGTTGGAAGTCCAATTAAGTGGGATGGTTTTTTTAACTTACCTGCTATAGACTTTTAGGCTTATATGATTGATAATTGTGCATCTATTTTAAACTTCTGAACAGGGTAGATCTAGTTACCCTCTACATCAAAATTTACATGCACTTTAAATGACCATAACTGAAAGGTTGCACAAAGTTTTCTTGTTCTTGCACACCAATGTAGATAAAATTGATATTGTTTCAGCAGGTATCATTACAACATCCTACACAATCAAAACCGTAAGAGAACTGAAATCTGTCATTGGTAAAATGCAACATGAGTTACAATACATAACAGACTTAAGTCAGGACGTTCAAAGATGTGTGTCCTGCAGGAAAGGAGTAAGAAACGAAAAGGCATTGAAAAGACATGAAACATCTTCCTTTATACTGAATTATAGCATTTCAGGAAATCATTTAGATGTTCTTATTTTTTTTCCCTCCTGCTTCGCAGACACTTGTTTATTTTGGCTCTGATTTCAACCTGAAAATGATGTATCCCAGGGTTCATATGGCGAGAATATTTGCTACTGAAAAGTGAACCAAACAATACCTATTTATTTATTTATTCCGCTTTTTCATGTAATCTCCAGTTTTTTAAAAAATATTGGTTTGCTTTTTTTAATGTCATCCTCCATTTGTTCGAGGTCCTCATCAATTGGTTTTAACTTGTTTTGTTTGAATCGTTGCAAAATGACAAGCTTGATTCATGTCATGAAGTTTGTTCGACAAACTGTCTAATTTTTCACTTTATATCTTCAATTTGTTTGAAAGCGGAATGTTTGTGATGTATTGTAACTCATGTTGTCCAAAAGTCTAAAAGTTATGTACGTGCGTGTGCAGCGAAGCTAAAACCACTTAATTTTGACTTTTAACCCACATGATGAGGTATGCATATGTACAAAAAAAATCTATTCACACATCAACGCAAATAATATTTGTCAATCTCAGCGGAAAGCGGTCAAACTCACATTTCTGTATCACACTGATTCCTGTTTGATGAAAATGTATTTACATGGACAGATTTTCCGAAGTGTGCAGAATCTAAAATCATCTAGAAGATTATACGCCGTGTGTAAAATCTAGGTTATGGAAAAAGAAAGTTATAGAACGACGTGTACACTTCTGTAGTATGCAGTAAAGTATCACGATGCCATAGAAAATTTTATTTAGAGGAACGATGACAGCAAAATTTATGATGAGTCGGTTTTAATTTACATAATAAGAAACATTAGCTTATTGGAGCTATTTTACTATAAACAATAAAATAAAAATTAACTTTAACTAACTATTAGTTACATCATTCTATCCTGTGTGTGGTATTAACAATGAGTATATAGAGAGGATGTTAAAACTTGTTAGTAGTACTGTATATACTCGTGTATAATTCGAGTCCAAATGCAAACAACATAGACCCTGATCTGCCGGCGCATAATGCGCCGGCAGATCAGGGTCTATATTGTCTGTTCAACTGATTAGTCCTTACAAACTGCAGAGACCCAGATCTGCCGGCACATTATGCGATTGCAGATCTGGGTCTATGCAGTTTGCAGTTGGTACTGAAGTATAAGTGAGTATATATGGTAATAATATTTAATGCTTTTGAAGAAGAAGAAAAAATGGTGTTGGGTCATATGTTGGTGTTGGGTCGTATGTCATATGTTGGTGTTGGGTCATATGTTGGTGAGCTTTTTCACAAACATTTAAATAGTAGTAAACACATGGTGGGAACCAAGCTAGCTTTTTAAAAACAATTATAAAAAGGCAGCGAGCCATTTTTTTCGCAAAAAGTAAAACGGCAGATGGTCTGGGCCAGGTGAACTAGCTTATTTAAAAAAAAAAAAAATGGATGTGGGCCATCTTTTTTAGCTAAAAAATTTGGAGAAAATATAGGTGAGCCAGCATTTTATTGCAATTTGTTTTAAGTAGTGTTCATACCCGTAGATGAGCACTTTTTGTGAAAGCATGTTGGTGGTCTAGGGTTTTTTAAAAAATATTTTGAAAACTGGTTTGAAATGGTTTCCTAAGCGAGATGGTGAGCCGGATTTTAAAAAATGGTGGAGGGTCAAATGTATGCGAACCAGCTTTTTTCAACAAAAAAAAAAAAGAATAAGAATGGTAAAGAGGCACACGTCCGAACCAGGTGAGCCAGGACATATATAGGGTTTTGGGAAAATTTAAATTGTGGATGCTCACATCTTAGTGGTCTAGAATTTTTATAAAAAATGTTAAAAGTATTAATCATACCAAGGGTCACGGAAATGTACCATAATAATGGTAATTTTCTATGAGCTAGGACGAACATTATACATAATACTGAAATGACTCAGTTTGAACAGTCTTAATGAAAATGACAGTAAAGACCGGGATAAAGTAACTGGTTTTTAGTACCACCCTAGATAATTTTGAACACAACATCTTCAGCAAATCGACTCCTAGATTTTGTGCATGAATGACGATATTACTCTTTTACTAATTCAACTACACTGAGTGTGATTTCTTCTTGGCTATGTGTTATCTAATGAAAGCTTTTCGCATTGATTTCTAGAGTTAAGTTTTGAGATCCAAATCCTAATGATTGAGCAATAAGTTATGAAAAGCTCAATATCCATTGCTCCCTAAACAACAACATTGAAAACAACAACAAAGTCTTAAATAAGAAGGGGGCCCCGGGCAGCCGAGGGGTCCAAGGCGCTGCTTCTACAGATCAATCACACATCTCATCACTGTCCGCATGAGTTTGAGTCTCGGCTAGACCAATATGGGTACGCTATAAAGCTTGCCAATAGTTTCCCGTGGGTTGGTGGTTCCTTGTGGGTATCTTCCTATGTTCCTCCTCCAACAAATATACTGGCCGCCATGTATAGCCTATCATGTGCTCAAGAATGGCGTTAATTCTCACAAGACCAAGTCCTACATAAGAATTGTGAGCCTCGAAAGAATTGATTTACTCCATTGCAAAATTCTTCAACAGCCTTTCTCAGCTAGGTATCACAGAAACTGCGCAGTATTATTATTATTGTTATTATTATTATTATTATTATTATTATTACTGATGTTGGTTCTGCTCTGCAGTAAAAAAGTACATACGCACTAGCTTTAGCCTTTGTTCATGTAAGGTGGTTAAATAATATCAAAGCCAACTATATGACTGCAACACACTCACCTATGACCTTTGACACAAATGTTGCCCTCTCTTCTGACATGTCCTTGAAGAAGTATGCCCTAACTACATCCTGTAAAACACAGGCTGCAATGGCAGTAAGACCAGATGATATCGTACTGCAAAAGATATAATTATGAATAATTTCATATTCACCATTCGAATAGGTGGTCTTTCACTCAAAAATGAGAGAAATGTAATGCTCGACAAATCGTTCGTTCAGTAAAAATAAAAAATAAAAAAGATAATCAAGAGACCTTTTGCATGACAGGAGGTTGCTTCGAAGGAAATTGTACAAGAAAAACGGGTATAACTCATTGATACTCTGATATCGTTGGTGCTATTTATACCAACATCATAACAATGCTATTTAAGCCAACAGTATAATAACAATGTTCCTATAAAAAAAGATGGTAAGCAAGAAGGACATACAACAAATACGAAACAAAAAACGTTAGTTGGACAACATGTATGGATTTTGTTTAAGAATGCTAGAAATCTCGTTCTTTATTAATTTGCGGATATTGGTTATTCTTTTCTTACGGATTTCTCTCTAAATTTGGACTTGCTGGTTCAAAGAGACATATAATTGTACCTTAACAACATTAACATTTTTTATTTGATGCTATTGAAAATTTTCATAACTATACAAGCAATAAAATCGTATAAAAATTAATATGACAGAATAAAGATCCAGTCTCAAGAAACTGGACTGAAAAGGGCTGCAAAATATCTCATGCTTCAAGAGGGACAGCTGTTGTTTTCCTACAAATATCCAGTTTGCGGATTTTTCTTGGAACCTTGAATACGCCTTCACGAAACTGCCTAGGCATAAAAATTAAACTTCTGCTAAATTTGTTTAAAAATTTGCTTTATAGCACTTTTGCTCAGAGAAAAGCTAGAAATTCGAAAATGACAGGAAAATCTTATAGTCAGCATTTCTACATATCTGCCAAATTTGAATGGTATGTAAAGACTCTCAGCATAACTTCCATTGTGGCAGGTTGATGCCGAGTTCCATGATTGTTTTCAGATAGTTCTGTGACTACAAGGCCTGTTGTGCTCTCATTGCGACACCAGGTAGTTATTTACATATTTAAGGACTTTTGCAGGAGAACAACAACGCATCGCTTTCTTTTTCCCCAATTGTATTATTTACCAAAGAACTAAACGATCTTAACATCTTAGAATAACCTCAAGACCACCTAAAAAACTTTCCTTTCTTCAGATTAAAAGTAGAAATGATGGAATACGATAATGTCTGAATCAGGGCACTAGAGATACAAGAGTTTTTTTTCTTGCAGTGATTTTACATATTTTATGACTTTTCCATACCTCAGAGCTCCGCTGAATAATGCTGCAACAAACAATCCAGGAACGCCGGGTATATTCCCCATAACGTCCATGACAAACAGGGGTAGTAACTGTAATTGTGAAAAAGTAAAATTCACGTATTAAGATCTGTGGAAATATAATATAATTTGTCAAAGCTTATAGTCGATACACATCAGGATGCGCAACGAAGTGGTCCATTAAATCTAATACTGTATTCTGAATATGCTTCTTCACAGATAACAAAACCAGCCGTAAAATAGCTACCTACTTTCTGATCGCCAGGTGACATGCATGTTAGGTACGGCAGAGGATTTGACAGCAAAATCAGTAACAATAACACATGTAGATACCCCCTTTCTGATCACCAGGTGACATGCATGTTTTGTTATCTGTTGATTTACATGTGTTATTGTTACTGATTTTGCTGTCAAATGTAGTAATAGCTATTCTTATAATGAAATGTGCGACTCTGCGTTTGCTATATTTATTTAGAGAAACAAGATCCCTTTATCGTCGTTTTTTGGAATTTATAAAGGGTTGAGACATATACCATTTGCATAATGTCATTTTAATAAGATTTTATGAAAGAAAACTCACAGTCTGTCAAGGCTATAGAGTAGTTCTCTGCTAAGAGGCGTACTTGCGATATTTAAAATATAGTACCTACCTGTTCACAACGCTCAGTAACTTATAAATATTACTGACTGTGATTCAGAATAAAATGAAAAACAAAAATAAAAACACAAAAGAAACCCAAAACAGGAATGACCAGCAGGTTTAGTGTCAGATGGCATACTTCCTGTTTTTGAATTAAAAATTGTTTCGCTGTTTTCCTCGTTGATGCAAGATGTGCAACATTTTACACATTATGTAAAGATTGGCAATGTTTGTTTGGTTCATTTATTTCACCAAGATCTGATTTGTTTGCATGCAATGTAAGAAGTAAAATTGTTAGTGTACTCATGGTATTTCAACTCTCAGAATAGATTTACTAAACTTGTATTCAATTTTTGTCCGAACTCATTTTACAAATAAGAGAATATATTTTATGCAGCGAGAAAGACATGCCCATATACGAACAAAGCAATTAGTTTGTGATTGTAATTAGTTTGTGTATATGTGGACTAAAGCCGGATACATTTTTATCAACAACCATTTTGCAGTGTCATATGCGGAAAGCAAAGTTTTTGGTAACCTTTTCAACTTTTAAAATTTGCAGCACTATAAATAATACAAACAGGAAAGAAAAACAAAAACAAAAAATCTGCTTCCCCGCATGTGTCAGACTGCAATGAAAATCTTAAGATTCTAACGGTAAAAAACCTCATACCTTCTTGAGACTTTTACTTTTCTAGAGAATCTCCAGATATCAAGTGCAGTCAGATTTAAACATTAGAAAATAGTCGGGTTAGATTTCCTATGGAAAAAAATCATTTTTTGAAAATGCTAGTCTAAAGAAACATTAATCATCAAATTTATTTTACTGTTAGCTTTAATGGCCTCAGGATACCAAATATAGGTTTCAAGTGTTCATTGTCTCTTTTCTAGTGCAAAAATGTGAATGACAATATCGATGTCAGCAGTAAAGTGTACCCGTTTTTACCTGTGTGCGACGGTCAATCCAGATTCGCCGTCACTTCATGCGCTGGTTGATTACGGTTTAAAATGTTAGATTTAAAAGTACAAAGAACAGCACAGACCCTGATCTTGCAGCGACTTATGTGATGACAGATCTGGGTCTGAGTGTCATGCACGAGCAATACAGAAAATGAAGATATTTATTTTCTGGAGGATAGTAAAAAATACTATATATAGCAAAATGTGGTAAAAGCAATTTTCAAGGAAAAAAAAAGAATTATCGATTTTGGTGGCATAAGAGGAAAATATCTGAACTTTTTTTAATTCTTTTATGACCTCAGATATATACTGTCAAATGGACACGGTTTGTGTCCATTATGACGAAGGAACAAACTGTACGTTTCGAAATTTGTGTCACCCATCGCCTCATGCAAAGAAAGCTTGATATTGTTGTAAGTTATATTTTCAAAAGCTAATATATTAATAAGCTGCAGCTACCTGGTCTGCCTGGGAGATGAGACCAAATTTAATCGGGTCACAATGTCTGAAGAAGGCATACATCACGATACCAATACAACAACAGAGGTAGAGAATTAGGCACAGTCCAGGAAAATTGATCCACATAGCTCTGAAATGTTAAGAGAAAATATTTGAACACATTTGTTTATACTCAAGAAATTAAAAGTGAACACATTATTTTATATATATATATATATATATATATATATATATATATATATATATATATATATATATATATATATATATATATATATATATATATATACCACTGGAAAATATACGACACCTTATACCCCGTTCTCATGCACTAGTTTACACACGTGAACAAATTTATATATGTAAGTATATTTACATACTATTTTAATTTTATCGTGTGAACAGATTCGCACACGAAGGTAAATTTGCATAATGTATAATTTTATCACTACACAAATTAAGTTCCTTATATATTTCCTGCATTTTTAAAAATTTTATATTTTAAATTTTTTATGAAATCCAGTTAATAGTTCAAATACACAAAAACTATTTTACTTATTTATGTTAGGCACTAACTTGGACATATATTCAAATCTCAGTATAGGTTATGTTGCAGTTTCTTCCTTCCTGATAGATGCATTGGGAAGAAATAATTGTAAGTTTTAGTGCAAGTGACCTTTCTGGAACCAGCCGAATTGCACCTGTTTGCTTTGTTATCCTATTCAAAAGCTCAGAGGATGAGCTCAATAAACATTTATTTTCTGTTTAGGTTTTAATTCTGCTTTTTGTTGGATGCAAATAAATTTCTTCACTGGTTAGCAAATCTCCAGGAAAAATCAGGGAAAAAATATGATGATTTTTCTTAGGGACTACAATAGGATGCGATGACGGCTGATTGACTCAATTAGTTTAGTGATACCTAACATTACACCATGTGAGAAGCTAGTGAAAAAGAAAAGTTACACGTGTGTAAATTTGCACAGTGTGCAAATTTCAGCATGCAAATTAATTGCAAAATATACATACGTCTTGTTTCACATGGTTTTTTTCTTCTTTTAATTTAGCCCAGGAATGATATAGTAGTTAATTTTGTTAGCTTTAGTTAAATTCACTTTGAACAGTGAGTCTGGGTCTATGTGGCTAATCAGTTGCAGTAGTAATATGTTTTGAAGATATGTACGCATTTCTACATGCTCGTCTCATATCAATTTACATTTTATTTGAAGGCATGATATATATGGGTGGGTGAATGTATGTTTGTATGCCTTTATTATGTCACGGACAAATTATGATTTTCCCTATTCTTCATAAAATATGTCAAAGTCAAACATGTTATTAAACAGAATCAATAACAAGGGTGCAATATCCAAGCAAGTTTCTTTGAACATTTCAATTACCAAGCATCTGGTCAACTTTGATACAATGTACAATTTGTTCTATAGAAATTGGTTCATTCAAATATTCACAATTATTTTTATTGGTTTCAATTTTGCTTTCTGCATTGCTGCTTGTAGTAGTTTCGATATGTCCATCAAGTAAATTTCTGAAATAATCGAAACACCGATAACCAGTTATATGAGAAGTGTTTCTATTTACTTATTACATGCTTGAAATTATTTTCCAAAACATAGCAGGATTATTTCCTGACCGGACAAGTTTTTCACTCTGCATTTGAAGATAAATATCTTTCTTATCTTTCCAACCTTTTCAAACCACCCTCCTCCCTCCACGACCATTGAGGTCATAACTACAACGGACAACTTGGCATCATCTATATTAGCAGGTTGCCAACATGTTAATACAGTTAATGGTGCCTAATGGCTACAGATAAATATCATAGGGTTTTATATAAACCATAACCTATACCGCAGATCCTGCTGGTGGTGTAGGCAAACTTGCATATTCTTGTACTTATACTAACGGTTAATAAATATAAAAATATAGGGCCAGAATTTGTTGTATAAACCAATTTCTTTTACAAAGTCAAAGATATTATCTAGTGGTACATCTTGAAAAAGACCCTTAATTAAATTCACATAAAAACTTGTTCATAACGTAGTATGTACCTTAAAATTACGTGTTTATTTACATAAAATGTGTGAATACTGAAATCAACCATTACAAAGGTCACTGATTTCTGGATAGGTTTGAAAACTATTTATCACAAAATATTGATTACGTGGCATAACTTACTGAAATATAATTACTCTTCACACTGTTTGACGGACAAATAAACTAAAATAATTGCTATATAAAATGTCAGATATTCTTTAACACGTATATATACGACCCGCATGTTGCCATATTTCTTGAAAATACATCCATGCTTTCGTCCTGTGGAGTCAGACAAAACACCCGAACAATAATAAAAGAAACTCACAAGCATACATCAACAAAGGCAGTAATTTCACTCAAGAAATCCCGTTTTATGAATTCGGTCATGATCACGTATACACAATCGACACTACTGATTCATCCACAGGTTTTACACATTTGTTATCTGCTCCCTTTATTAAATGGTCGTATTATAATGTAATATGCAGTTATTATACCCGTGCATGTAACATAATTTTTGTCAAATGATCATATTATAATGCAATATGCAGTTATTATACCCGTGCATGTAACATAATTTTTGTCAAATGATCGTATTATAATGTAATATGTAGTTAATATACCTGTGCGTGTAACATAATTTTCCGTATCAGATATGAACAAAATGTTTTAATCACGTTTCGAAGCTCACTTTGGTTGGTCGTATGTATCTTGCATCTAATTATGCTTAACTGTGATGTTTGATGGTGAAAAATGTGGTGCTGGTAGTATAGAAAATAAATACTAATTTTTGGCTTATTTTTGTTTGATGTAATATTTCAAGCATTGATATTTTTCAAATTTAATGGAGGCCGAGAAAAAAAAATAATTGCATGGTTTTAGAACTTAAAATAATAACACAACATTTGCAGCGCTTTAAAGCACATAGGTCTGGCATTATTTAGTGTTTAAAACACGTCAAGGTTTTTCAAGTTCAAAACATGTCGATGATGGCTCTAAAGACATGTCGGTTATACTACTAAAAGTAGTGCAAAGTCGATCAAAGTCATTAAATTATCGGTAACAATGAGAGGCTACGTTCTCTAAATCTCTTGACAGTAATCAATAGTAGTAGTAGTAATAGTAATAGTGGTGATGGTGGTGACTTACATTTGAGCACTCCTTAGAGTAGGACATGCGCACGCCCTCTGGACCTGAGTCTGGTTTACACCATATACTGCAATCCATGTAAACAGGCCGCCAATGACAAGGGACCAAACGCTGTGTCGTGTAGCAGGATCTGGACTCCAGCTGTCAGAAACAAAATTTCAAAAATAAAATAAAAAATAAAATATTATATAACAAAACACTTAACACAGGAAGAATTTCATTTCCAAGAATCTTTAAGCTCTCTTCTTAGATTGTTCGAGCGAATGTCTTTGGCAAAGAGTTTTTAACACAAAAGGTACTGGTAATTCATATTGCTTGTATTGACCGAAACGTAAAAGGCAGGAAGAAATATCGACACACAGTTGAAACAGAAAAGCTTATTCAGGCAACGTGGCAAATTTACACTGAAACTGAACCTTCTCCCCCTCCCCCAACTCTGTTTCAAAACTTATGCACTACAATAACTTCACAAAACGTAAATTACATTGTTAAAAAGAAATATTTAAAAGAAGGGTTAGATTACAAATTAAATGATAGGTCTTTAAAATGTTCTGTCCTCCACCCCAAGACAAAGTTCAAAGTTTCTTCAACTGAAATTTGACGCCGGAAAATATGCGGTCGACAGATCACTTGCAACATCTTGGGCCTTTTTGGGAGCGGAAGAACCCGTCAAACGTAATACGTTGAATCAATGTGTTAAAATTGTGTACATTGGACAGAAGCCCAGCCATTTACATTCGCAATATATCGGACCTTTCCCAGCAATCAATGTGAACAGTATGGCGTCCACGAGGCGCAGCATGTGATTCAAGTATTTCTAATAGGGAAATAAATTATTAACATCAGAGCTATTTTTCTTAGTCAGAAAGACCAAAGATGTTGCGAGTGTCGTCAGACAACATTGCAGTGAATCAATTCTCGCCCTCCGCGACATTAAAGTGGGTGGGAGTGGGGGGATGCAAGATCATACTCCATGATGACTGTTCTCCCACTTTCCTCCGCATAGGACCATGCTTGTGTCAAGCCACCGACAGTCTTAGCTCCTTCGACCAAAACGGCAATGAGACCAGCGATCATCATTCCTATCTGAAACGTGTCCGTCCACAGCACAGCTTTCAGCCCACCCTAAGTAAGGAGTAAATAGATTACTTTGCTTACTTTGGCAGGACAGATTATTAAACTATTTAAACTCTAACTGCGAACGGCGACGACTCAGATATGGCCTTATCATATCAAGTTATACAATATTCGTTCTTCCTGTGATTTGAAGCGAACAGTGTAATCCCTGATGTGACTACACATTATCTGGTTTTACGCTGCTCGCAGCTGGGTGTGTCTTTAATAAATATAAATACGGTATCTACTAACTTTAACAGAAACTATGACAACTTCAATTCCATTTGGTTTTACTTCATCTGAATTAGTTTGAATAAATGTTTTCTGCTTCACTTGGAGTACTATAAATGGCCGAAAGAAAGTTTAGTGCAACTGTTCATATTTCTGCTCACGTTTGCCTGTCTTTCTGGGAATGTATCAATTCAGAAAGCCAGGAATGTTTAAGCATATTGTCGCCCGTGGCATGCACGAGAAGATGGCACGCAAACCAAAAATATATGTAGTTTAAAAGTCAGGGCTCTAATTTAACTTGTCTTACTACTTAAATTTTTGCATGAGTGGAGAAAAAAAAATCAACTTGATAAATTATATTTCTACTGGCACATGTTTGTGTGCGTGTTTTCTTTTTTTCCAAAGAAAACGTTACTGTTATTAATTATCTATATTAATTACCTATACTGCAATCAATGAATTTGAGAATAAAAGAAACTACAATACTTTTCTATCAGTTTCAATTGTAATTTTATCAAATTTAATATTGTAAAAAAAAATACACCATCATTACAGCTGAATTGTTTTTCTTGTTTATACCTTAAGTCTGATTTATACAAAGTCCAAGTTTGTATTTGTGGACCATAACAAGTTCAATCAGTCTCACTAGGATTGAACAAGAACGTACAGTTTAATCTGTCAATAGCATGCCTGGTCTTTGTACACAGGTGACCTTGAATGCAGGTTCACCTTTCAAACTTGGTTCTTGAACACAAAAAAACATGTACCGAATAACAATGCTATTATATATTTTTTAAATTACATTTATTATTATTATTATTATTATTATTAATATTATTATTATTATTATTTCACGTTAATAACATAATTTCCTGTTCAAAGAATTCACCCTATAAATTTTTCATGCTTAAATTCTGGTGGAAAAGGTGATTTTTTCAAGTTTTCCCTCTGTCAGGATGAAAGTTTTTGCTTATAAATACCATAAGGATGTAGCTAGCTCAGATATTTGTATATTGCAGCTGGAGTAGGCTTTTTTAAAGAAATAATAGATCTATGCCAAATATAAAAATGTCAACCCAAAGACTTGTGACGCCTTTTAAGTTTAAACACTGTTCATATCCTGTATTTACTATCAAATGTGCACGAGTTTTCATCATCAGTTCTGTGTTCTTGCAGAATTTGGCATAGCATTCCTTGAAAAATTTGAACCAATACAATATCTTATATGAAATAGTTATTGTAGTGTTGGTCCGTTATCTATGCTTGGATTAAAAAGAGTAACCTAATGATGAAATGGCTGTTAACATTTTCGACACACACATGGATGAAAATTTAATGAAGATATAGCATGCACATCTACGTCAGGACTATGTGTTCGTTTTCCTTGAACAACAATGCATTTTGCGCATACGGATTAATGCAACCGGAAGATCTTATGGGATGGCCGGTTGTCATTCGTCTGTATTATGTCCGTCATCTGTCCGTCCGTGAGCGCAAGTTTGTTACCGCTACTACTTCTAAATATTTGAAGGACTGTCATGAAACTTTGCACACACATTCATCGTAAGGCCTAGTTGGTCTTATGTGAAAATGGTGCCACTGGTACATCCACTATGGCCACAACAACGGTCATCTTGAAAATCTTGTTAACGCTACTTCTCCTGGAAGTATGGATATATTGACATAGTATTTTCACTCAAAGAATTCTTATGATATCTAGATTTTCCTAAATGACAATAGTGCCGATGTGACATCCAATATGGCTGCCACGGCAACCATCTTGCAAATATTGTGATCGCTATTCATCCTAAACAGAAAGTCATATCGGCATGGGGTTTTCACCAGAAGACTTCTTATGAAGTCTACTTATTCCAGAAATGGAAATGGTGCTGATTTAACCTCCTGTCTGGCCTCCATGGCGACCATCTTGAAAATCCTGTTATCGTTTCTCCTCCTGATTAGATGATCATATCTACATGGGGTTTCCACCAAAGACTTCTTATCATGTCATTGGTCCTAAATCAGAATGGTTATAATCTGACATTATATATAACCGCCATTTCAGCCATCTTGGAAATCCTGTTAACGCTATTCCTCCTAAACGAAAGTCATACAGACATGTAGTTTTCACCAGAAGACTTCTTATGGTGTCTAGTTGGTCTAAATTAAAATAATGCCAATCTGATATCCTATATGGCCAGCATGTTGGTCATCTTGAAAATCTTGGGATTGCTATTCCTCTTAAATGGATGGTCATATCGACAGACGATTTTCACAGAAAAAAAGGACTTCTTATGATATCTAGTTGGTCCTAAATAAATTTGGTGCTGATCTTACATCCAATACGGCCGCAATGGTGTCCATCTTGAAAATTATTGCTGAAGAATATCAGAGATGGTATCAACACATTGTTAAGAAAAGAAAGGGCACAAATTTTGATTCCTGGAAATTCCTTTAGGCTTGTAGAGAATCAGCCTGGTCGAGTGACTCTTGTTGTTTACTTACAATAATTTCTATCCACTTGCCCGACAGAAATGTGTGGTGTTTTTCAAAGCTGAATTTAATTTTTCACATTATAAACAGAACGTAGGAAGAGCTTGCTAGGATCTTGATTCCCAAACTTTTCTTATGCAGTAAAGAATTTGATAAACTAAAGCAAATTCGGGGTAAAATTAGTTCTCTATTATACTTTTCTGATGAATACATTTAGTACGGTCATCAGCACATCCCACCAAATAAAATTAAAACAATATATATATATATATATATATATATATATATATATATATATATATATATATATATATATATATATATATATAAACAAATTTTAAAAGGGGGAGGGGGCTATAAGATTACCTCAAATATTGGACCAAACAACAAATTTCTAAGCATTATTGTGGCTTTATTCACATTCTTGAAATAACAATGGCGCCTTAGCCAGTTTCAGGTTACACTGATAGATTGACTAATGGATATAATTATATATTTTTCTTTTACAAATGAGAGCAAGAATATTTTTTCAAGCTAATTGGGGCTAGAATTTGTTTTCAAAACAATCCCAGCCTCCCATCGAAAATTAAATGCTGACCGTTAGGGGATAGTCAGGATAATATGTGAGGTACAGATTTTGACCGAATTGAAGATCATATTGGAGATGTATTTATGTATTTGTGAATGAAATGGTTGGGCAGGAAGAGCTATTTTGTTTCTCCTCGAAAATATTATGATTGCGTCCTAGTACACTGTGTATTACCAGTAGATACAAGCTTGAGCACATCATTAGGCTACAAGATAAATAGCATGTCGCACAGTAAAGGAATCCAAGCCAAAACAAAATCTGTAACAGTGCTTTACGTTTTGGAATATTGCATGTGTATTTTGCTTAATTTACATACTTAAAGTAGTCTTGTCAGCAACCCTAGTTTTTCCAACTTTTCCTACATTGTCCTTCTATTTTTGTCAGGCTCCCTATTTTTCCCAAATGGCCTTACTATCCCTCCTTTTTTCAATTTTATGTTGAAAATGGATTACGCACTGTAATAATGGATGTACCAAATCGAATTCAGATAAGAATCTCTGTGATGTGGAGCTGAGTGTTCAAGAAAATAGCGACAACCAGGACTAAAAATACAGCTAGTACGTGAATAAAAGCATGCTTTTGTTTATGTCTATGACGGCAAGTCAAGTAAAGGTTTTATTTTTTCAGTAATTTACATAAATTTCATACTATTTTTCTTTATAAAATATCCATATGTTTCACTACTTTTTCCCTACTTTTTTTAAGTAGCCTTCTTTTATCCCTAGTTACTTATTTGCTGTATATTATTGCTGTATATCATTAGACAATTTAGCACTCGCAAAAATGTGCAATAGCTTCAAATCTCCAATCACTTTTTCCACAATTAACTCACATGTTTCGAGTAAGCAAGCGTTAAATTCCTGCCCTGTATGTGTACATGTGTTGGGGTGGGATGATAGACACTTAAGAACCTTTCGATGGAATGGAATTAAATTTATGACGATTATCTATATTTATACAAGAAAGAAATGATTAGATTTTGAAGCTTGTCCGTCTAATAATGCTGAACATCATAGGTTTGTGTTTTTTTATTTTTATTTTTTTTATTTTTTTTATTTTTTCATTTTAACGGTACTTTTAACACATTATTTGCTATTTCATGCCATGGAAATGGGAGCTTAGTGCCTTTCCCAAGGACACACCAGAGCAGCAAACCTGGGCTGGCCTGGGTGGGAATAGAACCCGCGAGCTAAGGATTACGTTCTGACGCTCTACCGTCTGAGATACCGTGGCTCCTGAAACATAATGGGATAGTCAAAGAATAATCACAACATATAAAAGTATGCGATCAGTAGGGCGACAGATTTGCCTCTAATAAAAGGTCAATAACACAACGCTGTTGTGCATTATTGCGCTCGTGAGGAAATATGGGTGAACGGGCGGGGTTTGTATTTACAGACGGCTTCCTCCTTTGTCAGTCAAGATAGTGATCAATTTACCCATCATACTGGTCGCAAGGTCCTAGCTTGAGTTTATGTCTAGATGCTCCTCGTGCGACGCAACTTATAATGAAACTGAACATACGAATCCACTTCATCATTCAAGCGGCCCAAATGCAGGCGAAATTTCAAAATAATGTTTGGGTCTACCCGCTTTCATTCTTTCTGGTCGGACTAGTTGTTTGTTTACGGATGCAGAAAGGCTGTATGTTGTAACGTTGTTTATACTAATCCCAATTCTTGCCGCCTCTCAGAAATCAATTTCGCTTAGGTCCAAGCACGCAAACTTTAAGAAAAAGTATCAAAGTACTGACAGTACTGATATTATTTTGTTGTTTTTTTCAAGGGCTGTTTCAAACTATAAAATCCTCTTCTATTGGCCTGTGTAACTCTATTTATTTGAAATGTTCACTCTCTGTCTCTCTCCGGAGAAACAGTGCCTACAAACGTAGGCTACGTGCTTCTTTTCGAATTAATTGGTGTGTTTACCATATTAAAGGTGGTTAGCTCTGATTCTGTAGCAAAATATATCACAGAGAATAAGCGCATGTGGTATTTTATGGCCTTTATGCACTACCACAGTTTTAGGGGTGTACTTCACTTTTCAATGTCAAAATTACAAAGAAAGGTACTACTTACGGATTAATGTAACTACTTTATGGTATATTATATATAAATTCATTATATTCGAAGATAGGTAATTAAACAGTGCAAAAGCAATACCTACCAAAGTTGTGTAGAAAGTGCAGACGATACCGACAGAGACGACAGAGCCCCACAGTGTAAACCCGGTTACTGTAAAAATAAACGAAAAGCAAAAAAAGTTGAAATCTATGTATGGAGACCATAATGTCTTAACTACTGATACAGACTCTCTGTGTGTGCAATGTGTAGACAGAAAACTTTTATGAGTATTTCAGAGGTGATATAATGTCTTATGATACCAGTGGGTATCCACTGGACAATGCGTTTGGAAAACCTAAATCATCAAAAAAGTCATGGGAGATTTCAAGGATCAGATGAATGGTGTTTATATCAGTGAGTTTGTAGGATTGAGCTCAAAGCTGTACACCTACAGAACTGACTCCGGTGAAAAGAAAACTTGCAAAGGTATCAAAAATATGTTGTAAATCAAAGTCCTGAGGATGTATATGTACAAACATTGTTTGTTTACTCACAAGGACACTTACCAGGAAATGATCTTCAGACGTTCCTTGATCCATCAACTCTACAACATTCAGATGAAGAAGATGGTCCTGTCTTACGCGGACGACAAGAGGTTTATGGTTGATAACTTATCGACTCTACCATATGAATGCAAATCGTTTAACAGCGGTGAACCAACAATGAAAAACACCTTGCGTTTTTAGTCCATATTTAAACACAATGGATTATTTAAATATTGTAAGTATTTGACTCTGAAGGTTCAGTTTTGAAAACAATTTGATCCAGTACTTGTTAAATGGCAATGGCGATGAAAGTGAAGGAAGTCATCAAAGTCATATATCACGCAGCACTGGCAATACATTGATTATATCCTACAGCATCAGTTTGAATACGCTGTTTTAAAAAAAAAGTGTTGGGGGGGGGGTGGAGAAAGAAAATGCTGGAAAACTTTGTTACCATTTTCAAAACATTTCTTTCTTTTCCCCTATTTCCGTTAGTTCATATACTTTTAGTTTGCTTTATGAACAAAAAAATGAAAGGGCACAATCTCTGCGCGTGCTTTTTTGTTTATAAGGTTGATTTTACACGAAACCTAAATAATGTTAATAAATAAATCGCAAATTAAAAAGAGCATGCATTTCGTCGCGTGTTGATTTTATTTAAAGTCAATACATTGAATCTACTTTTAGATGTCGTAGCTGGGTAAAATTCAGATAATGAAAAGTTTAAAAAGTCAAGTGATACAAGTATATGCTCAGAATTTATAGGTGAATCCACTGACAAATTTGATGGGTATATATATAAGCCGCACAATACCTGCATTTAAGGCCAAAGAAGGAGCGTACAATACAACTGCCATGTACAGGATCTGAAAATACAGAAAAAAAAAAAAAATCGTAAGTTCTATTACACTTTTGCATGATCCCTTTCGACAGTTGCATCTTAACAGAGACTTCGTAAATGATGTAGGAATTATATCCTCCTTCCCCCACTCTTGCACAAACAAACACAACAAACACACACACTCGCACGTGCGCACAATTTCACGTAATCTTTCCAACATCATTTTTTTGTAAATAGTATGCTGAAACACATTTTCCATGTGTGTGTTGAAAAAGAGCCATGTTAAAAGTGACGAACAAATTACAGAACATTGAAAACATTCGAGCAGATAATTTCAGGCTTGGGTAAATGGAATTGGAAAAACTGAGCGTATCTCATTCAAGTGGATTTTTCTTTAAAATAAATGAAAGCTATGAGTAGATAGAAAGTACAAATACCAGCATAAATGGTGATTGATAGAGTGACTGACGGTGACTAGGTCAATGACCTTGACGGGTTTAGAGGTCACTCGAAGTCAAGAGCCTAGTGACTAAATAGATCAATCACATATCAGACATGAGTACAGTTTTTGAAACTCGCCAACAAATCCTGCAAGCCCACAGGACCAGTAATCTGAAAATGATACTGGTCCTGTCCATAGCCAACTGGTCCTACATTTCATCATATAAGAAGACAAATTGTAGTCAATGACTCATATGGTAAATTCAGGTAGTCATGAATATCAGCCCTTAGTAAGGTTTTTTATGCAATGAAACATGAAACATAAAGAAAAACATAAAATAAGTTATTTACATCACATGTCAGATTTATTAAATTTTATTAGATTCAGCATAACATTGCCACTATTTACTGACCAGGAGAGAGATGCTTACTGTCCAGCTGATCCAGATTTATACGTAACTCATCTAGAGGCTGGGCATCATAATTTAATCATTGATGACCAGTATGAATTATAGTCTGAATAAAAATCAGGATCACCATCCATTGATTTGTCATCAATGACAGTATCAGAACTAGACCCAGCCTCCAAAGACGAGGCTGTGGTATCCAGCGTACAGCTGCTCATGAAATTAGGTCTGCAGAATAATGAGTTCCAGTAGTGGAATGCTGGAATTGGACCTGGATCAAATGCATCCACATCAGCAGAATGCAGCTGAACAGTTAGTGTTCCTTCAGCTCTGCACCGTGAATGATATCCGCGTCTGTAGCTTAGTAAATTTTCACATGAGCATCTAGAAATGCAGATAAATTTACCTAATTCAAACATCATCTGCATTATCTAGTTTTCTCTAAACTACTTTAAAGTTGTACTTAATATATGATTGTGATATAATTTGTCTAATGAGTAGACCATGTTTATGGCACGCGACGGCTCTCATAACTGCTTAGTCTTGTATCAAATATGGACTCTTCCATAACTCCGGGACCAACATGGCTGATTACATGTACACATACCACTCTTTTTCAGGATATAACTGAGTGGTGTTTCTTTTATGTTGATACAAACGGTGTTGAAATCATTCGTGCGCGAAACGAATTCGGTAATTTTAGCTACAGTTTGAGAGGCTTGTGTGAAAATTCACTGAGCTACAGTCTCGGATATCATTCGCTATGCTGCGCTGAACGAACTATAACAGCATTGCCATGGTTTTAGTATGCATCCTGTTTCTATATTCCAAGCAATTCTGTAACACAACTATCATTTCGTTTGATAGTGTCGTATTCCTTTAGAATAGTTCTTTCTTCCTTGGCAGTGTTTGTTTTTGTTAGCCTCTGGTTGCTTGCAAGCATACAAAAACCTCCACATGTTGATGTTGAGAATGGCAAGTAGCATTGCATAGTCGCAGAATAGTTTTTATTTGGAGTTCCAAGCATGTAGTAAATGCAGAATAAACGCGAGTGATTTATCTTCTCATCTCACCCAGATTCACGAGCGGTCATCAGAAACAATTCACCCTTTTTTATTTTTCACTCGGTTTCTATTATTTCTTTAATATATATATATATATATATATATATATATATATATATATATATATATATATATATATATATTAATCATGTTGCCAGAAATAAAGTATAAAAGCTAAACACATGTTATTTCGCACGCTTTATGAGTACAAGTAGAGATAATCATTGTGGTCAGGTCAACGACATCGTCTACACAATCAGGGTCGACATTTGAGTTATGAGTCACCAATCATGCTGCCAGAAATAAGGTATTAAAGCTAAACACATGTTATTATTTAATTGACAGCAGAGTTTTCTTGGGGAAACCCGCCTTTAAACAAAATGGATACACGAGTGAGCTAAATTTAAAAATATAAAAGATCGGCAGATGATCTGTTGGATGTTATATAGGATGATTCGATTTTGGATCATCTCAATGAGGTCATCACCGAACACTGTTACGGACATGAAGACGATCATCGGAGTCAAATATGGGATCATCTGCAAGTACAATCTGATGACTCTATTAAAACTTTAGACGAAAAGAAGTACTGCTGACGTGGGAAGAGAAACTGCAGAATATAAGTATTTCGGAGGACACACTGGTTAACCATAACGGACCGGCAACGATGGGAACGCTACTGCAGCGATAAAAGTGGCAGAAGAAGGACGTCTAAAAGATTCGGCTTTTAATCCCAACTTTCCGTAATACTGAACTCCTTAATGTTTGGCTGTAAAACTGATAGAGGTTTGACAGTCACGAAGTCAAATTTGCCGTTTTAACAAAGATTTTCAATTTTCGGAATTGTTTCGAGACCTGTGACCAAGTTCAATAGTTGCCATAGAGGAGCACATGATTCAACTTAATTCCAAGCAGTTTTCATATATACGACTTCGTCTTAAAAGTTACAAAACAAAATTTAAAAAAAGAAAATGGTCAAGAAGAAATTTTTGGTGCACATCACGAACCACCTACCAAACTCAGGACCATCAGGATGCAACTGTTGCAGTCTGATAGGTGTATTTGCCCAATCTTAGTTTCGAATGTTGACTTCATATCCTAGGGATCATTTCAAAAGCTTGGATTATATTACATGTGACTAAAAACTGCAAACCTCAAATGACGCCGTGTCATTTTCCTTTCTTTTATGTTCGGACCACAATGAAGTAACTAGCAATTTGTTGACTAACGCGATTTTCAATAGGCGCTATTTCTAGTATCCAGAATATTTAGAGAAAAAAGTGACAGGCCATTGATTTTTTTAAATATATATTTGTCGGATAACCTGAAAACTTACAAATTATGCCGTGTTTTGTTAATATCTGAATAAAATAATGTGTAATATTCAATGATTAGTAGGCTTGCAGGTTCTTTAGTGGACCTTTTTTTCTCGCGTCCTCTAATTTTAAGGAACACTTTTTTTCGGGTGTATATTCCTGTGCTTGCTATAATAACGTTTTCAATTAACATTTACGAAATGTTAGTTGTTATGGTAGCAGAACCACCTCTCCCTCCCATAATACATTCTCTGTGCATAGAGACGAAGCTCCCTGTAAATCAAAGTTTACTGTGGACCCTTTTTTGCGTATTAAAGTTGTATATTTGAAGAAACAGAGAGAGATAGAGAGAGAGAGAGAGAGAGAGAGAATCCAGTGTTTTAACTTGGGCTGTACGTTTTATATTGAGAATGAATAGTGATTTACAAATCACATTCAGTTCTGCTCTAAACACACACACACACACACACACACACACACACACACACACACACAAAAAAAAATCGAATCCCCAGAAAGCGGCATCGACAACCTCTCAACATATACAGTATACTGTATTGGGCTCATAAATGGGGATATAGTGCAAAGTAATTCTTTACAGTAATTACTCATTCACCACGCTTTTTCTTCCAGTGTTGATTGGTCCTTGGAGGCGAATTTTAACTTTCATGAAGAATTTCAACTTGCATATAATCAGGATCAGTGACCTTCCTCTGTTTCCCGTTTAGCGCGGGTCGTCCCCATCTTTCATTTTTTTTTTTTTTCATGACATTGATTGGATCCTCTTTTCGTAAGGCAACCATGCCTGTTAGAGCGTTGATAATTGGGTATTCCTTCTTCCGATGTCTTGATTATTTTTGGAGAACGGCGGACGACTCACGGGTGGATGGGAATTTTATTTATCATCGAGTGAAATCTCAATTTGAGTCGTGGGTCGTGGTAATTATTAAAGGTAATTATCACTTTTTTCTTAAGATAATCACTATCACAACTGATATAGGCGACAGTAATGTTAAATTGAACTCCAAGCAAAGGACATGAGAAAACCGCTACTGCTACCACCACCATCACTGCCACCACCACTACTCCCCCCTCCACTATCAGTAAGATTGCAGACACCATCCGTACCATAATGTATGTACCCTGATACTTGGCATCGTATTATCCAAACTTACTGAGCAAGACATCCAAGCTCCAGCTCAAAGTCTCCAAATGTTACAGTTTGTAATTTTGATTAGAATAAAGCTAAAATCATAGAACTGCTTTAACTTGCATCTGTCTCCTAGACTACTAAATTTACATCATGTAGATGAACCCTAACGGAATATCTGAATTGATGTTTTGACCTTGAGCTTGAATTTCGTGCTCACAAAAGTTTCGAGAATATGGGACAAAAAAAAGATAGTAAAAAGGTTACATAAAATCAGATTAAAAGTTAAATAATAAAAGTTAAAGTTAAATAAAGACGACTAAACTGAAATAAAAAATTAAATTAAATTAAATTAAATTAGGTCCAACTTAATAAAGTTAATAAAGGTTCCACTTAATTTCAATTTTATTTTTAGAAATACATTAAGTTTTATTTTTTCAGAGCAGATTTGAATTCTCTTCGTCAAATCGTGGACACCGGATAGAAAAGATATATAAAATAAAGTATTGAGATTGACTAATACAAATTGTTTATAAATATAATATGTTCTAATTTGCAGTTATATTTTATTCGAAGCACTGATCAACCACTAGATGTTGGTGCTGACAATACAATATACAATTGATGATGATGAAAATATATCTCTTACAGAGGGCAAAACCCATCACGTGTCAAAATTCCTTGTATTAAGCCAACACAATTGATAATAATAATAATAATAATAGTAATAATAGAAATCAACAACTTGTTTTTGCAAATTAAGAATGAAATTGTACAGATATTATTTTGTTTTATTTATCTATCTATTAGGGTCATTCATTACTCAGCACGAAGATCTCTCGTGTTGACTATTTTATTGCAGAAATTACTAGAGCAACTTCCTACAGCTCGTCATTGCAAATTACAATCTTTTTTATTTTCATAACAGATTACTTAATTTGAACACTGCAGTTCCGTTTTAAGCAACCCTTCCAGACACTGATCCAGCAGCTATACCCTGAAACCCATTGTATTTATAATATATGACTGCATATGGAAAAGTTCCATCAAAAATAATTTCAGGTATCACTATAATCCACCTGTCTGGGACCTTGGGGGAGGCAATCAAAAGAAATACTTACTTTTGCAGATGTTCTGCCAGTTAATAGACAAGCAAATAACCAGTTACGGAGGAATAACTGGCGAATATTATTGTGTGTAGGCGTTGGGAGATCAAGACTTACACAGTTCTCTACACCATAAGAACATAATAACAAGAAAACGAAGTTATTAATAAACCTAAACCTACAGCCTGTAGAAATGTATCCTTTATTTTCAACGGGTCTTTAGTAATGTATAAAGAAAACAACATCTAGTGTAAAAATTGAAACACGTATAAATCGAGAAAGTACATCGCAACTGCACTGTGAATTGTGCCACAGTCTTACGCTTAAGTACAGTTGGAATTCGTTGCCTAAACTTATTCTGCATTTTGCTATTCTCCCGTTTGATTTCTGCTTCCGTTTCTTTCTCTCGAAATCTGTACACGTTGTGGGCCTGCCTCTCTTTCGCTTTGTATTTCTAGCCGTGTGTATCGGTAGCGGATAGCGTCTTATACGTGTGCCGTAAGTCGGCATAACAAAGACAGAGACACACACATATTTTGGTACGACCCAGATTAAAATGTTGTAATTTTGTACATTCCAATTCTATTAAACAGCATACTTTTATTTCTTTCTAACGATTCTCAAAGTTCGTAATTTTTTGTCGACTAGAAAAAGAGAGCATTTAAAGGTTTCTTTTCTGAAGTGCTTCTTTTAATTACTTGTGATAAGATACAGTTTGGGGCTTGCTGATGACTATTTTTCCAACTATGAATGATATATACACTGAATGTTAATATTACTTTTATACCTTAAGTTGATTCCATTATAAAGAGTTCACAATTCAGTGTTACAAAATCATTTCAAAAATATTTCACTATCTGAACTTCCTTCTCTCTCTCTCTCTCTCTCTCTCTCTCTCTCTCTCTCTCTCTCTCTCTCTCATGCTCATAAAGACAGTAGTCTTGACATACACTCAGATGATAACTTGCACCCAAAACTTGTGCCACATGTTATTTATCCATTTTGTCCTTCATTTAAAAACAACCATGCTTCCATTTACCCTTCTGACTCTCCTTGTACACAATTCAATGTCACAGTGATATTTTCCATCTTATATTCTCTTTCGTTCACATTCTCCCAAACTTAAACACATTAACCTCTTATATACATGGACTTAGTCAACTAGTGTCGCTAAAAAATATGTAATTAATAACTCTTAGCTCAACGTAAATCCTGACTGTGTATATATGGTCACTGACTTTCAACAGAACATGATAAAAACAAAATTTATTTACTTTAATGTCGCCAGTCTAACACGAGAATCACCTCTACCTAAACCCATGACTGACGTATAATTGACATGATCAAAAGATAGTCTCTTTACCTTAAAATGACATATGGACGTGACCTAGTTCACTCTCAGTCACCCTTTGTTTGATATCTGTACTTGCTAGCTACCTGTTAGATACATACCACTATCCCAAATATGTGCACATTTTTTTGTTCTCAACTTAAATAACCGCATACATTTCTCCTAACTAACATGCAATATAATCAACTGATTTTATCTCGTTTATAACTCTCAGCTGACTCCGCTAATGAACGTCTTCCTGAGAGACATTATAATACCGTCGGTTAATCGAAAACTTGTTCATTTGATATGAATGGTGAGTCCACATTTGTTATCATATATTTCTGCATAAAACTTAAGTATCATTGCCAATGATGTTGCGTAGTGTGATTGATTTGAAACGATATCATAATCGAACTATCTTTAATAACAATATCTCACTGGCTGATGGATAAGCTTAGTAATTTACCCCGATCCCAGCAAAACCTCACATGTTCTCGCGAGACTCAAACTCACTAGTAGATGATTGATTATAAATCGTAACTACTCCACCTTTGCCGTATTCATATAGGTTAGGTGTAGTGATATGTGCGATTTTCGAATATTTTGTTCTACGGATCACAGTTGCACTAAGTGTCATTTCGCAAATACGACGGTCATTCTTTTGGGTTTTCTGTCAAGCTGATTTGAATACACCAGGCAGTGGTGTACTGGCCATTGGATGTTTGCCACTAAGGATGTCTAAGATGTTTGCCTCCTTCATATATTCCTTGTGTATTTTCGGTCACCTAATGCTCGACAAGTTAAGACTGGTCTATTACGCACAGCGATAAATCGGTAATTCAGACGTCGTTCCATAAGCTTACCATTTGAATGCAGAAGGTCAAGGAACCCGCTGTTCTGACACCCCGACTGAACCTCTTCTCCAAATACTGAAAAACAAGGACATGGAATATAAATCAGCAAGGCTGAATATATGAAATAGAAAATTATCGTCTTGTAGGAAGCGAAGGGTTATTTAGAAGAGAATAAAACACGACAAAATATGTAAGTAGAATAGAAGAAAATTTAGAAGAGCATCGATTGGAACACATATGGATATATATGGTTTGAAGGAAATCTCGCTATTGTGCAAAGGCTGCAAATAAAGGAGGTTGTTGAAGGGTAAAGCGCACACAGGCTACTTACTCATGCCGTATGTCCCGAGTCTTACTATTGTATAGCCTTATCTACTTGACTCTGAATCCAGAAAGCAGTGGTACTAAGGGGCGCAACATGTAGAATTTACTGTATCTATTGTACATGCAGTATATCTTTCATCTTCCGGCTTTATCATTTTAAATGAAGTATGATGAAAGTGATTTATTTTTGCTTGTTTTAAATTTAGCACTCAAACACTTTAATGAACGATAATTATCAGTTTGCAAAGCGCCAAACAAAAAGCTTTTCATTGGGCAATATAAAACCAGTAACACTTAGTCATTACTTTGGTAACTTTTCCATTAGGCAATATAAAACCAGTAACACTTAGTTATTACTTTGGTAACTTTTTCATTAGGTAATATAAAATCAGTAACACTTTGTCATTACTTTGGTAACTTTTTCATTAGGTAATATAAAACCAGTAACACTTTGTCATTACTTTGGTAACTTTTTCATTAGGCAATATAAAACCAGTAATACTTAGTCATTACTTTGGTAACTTTGTCATTAGGTAATATAAAATCAGTAACACTTTGTCATTACTTTGGTAACTTTGTCATTAGGTAATATAAAATCAGTAACACTTTGTCATTACTTTGGTAACTTTGTCATTAGGTAATATAAAATCAGTAACACTTTGTCATTACTTTGGTAACTTTGTCATTAGGTAATATAAAATCAGTAACACTTTGTCATTACTTTGGTAACTTTGTCATTAGGTAATATAAAATCAGTAACTCTTAGTCATTACTTTAGTAACTTTTTCATGATTTTAGGTAAATTTTGGAAAAATAATGCAGAAAATCGTTTGTCTTTTGGAAGACTAAACGAAAGAGATCACATATACCAAACTCGCTTTCACCCAAGGGTTTCAAAGTCATATATACAATTTATGTATGAACTTTATTCTTGTCCAACTCAATGATTTATCGGAGGGGGAAAAAGCGGAAAATATGGTTATTATGACTGTCAATGTATGATCAATACTTAATAAACCAGAAAGATTATGACTTTTAAAGAAAAATAAAAGTGTAATTATCACATTGCCATAGCTTCTGAAAGTACATGCATTATCATAAACGGACTTCAACATATGTAGATAGATAGATAGATAGATGGATAGATAGATTGATTGATTGATTGATAGATGGATAGACAAATCTACCTCATAGACGCTGGTAACCCTGAGTCTGTAGAAGATGGGGATAAAAATATGGGCTGCACCGGCAACAACAAGAAAATAACTAAGTCCCATCCACCAATAGATGAATGTATAGTTGTAGATCTCAGTCGGATTTCCTAGCAACGTAACGGCCGACATAAAACTGGAAAGTAAAGAAAGGGCCACAGGAATAGGATTCATGTTGCCACCGGCCAGCAGAAAATCTTTAGTGTTCTTTTTCTTTCTATCTTTGATCGCATAGTAAATTCCAATTGCGGCCGAAAATGCCAAAGTGAGGCCAAATAATACATAGTCTACAACGGTGAAATTTTTTATCTTCCCGGTTTGGAAACTGTATCCAGTACTCTCAGTCATATCCATTGCTTTATCGCGGATTGTGAAATTCCAAGAAGAGTTCTCTGAAGGATTTAATTCATCGGTAGACGAAATTGTAATGCATTTACACGTAGGAGCATAGATTAATACATGTAAACGATTTTCAGAAATTATGACAGGACAAATGTCGATGACTGTCAGTAATCTTGTATATGAAAATGCTTGCCAGTGGTGAAAAAGCACAGAATACGGACATGAGACACTATCTATGATAATATATCACAATCAAAAGAATAGCATTAACCTTCAGGAAGGAGCTAAAACAGGAACAAGTTCAATAAACTAGTTTCATACTTTAAACGTTTAACTATGAAGGTAAACGAGGGGTGAGGCGTTTAAAGCGTCTGACAATCGATAGGGCATACGTTTCATTTTAAGCTGGTCAACATTAACTCCGCCTACTTGTAAGGTATACATTACATGTTTATTTACATTTTTTTCATAGATTGGTCGATGGTTCAGATAATTGTTTTCGGATCCGGTCATTTGGGTATTGGGCCACATCTTTCTGGACCTAATGACCCTAACATCAGGTGAAAATAACATCTTTGTAACGCGTGAATTCTCGTAACCCCGTCAACAGGCTTCATCAAAAAATGTGTTAAAATCATGAAAATATTTCCTTTGGAGTAAAAATACCCCTTTTTATATAGAGTTTTATACCTTTTTTTATATTTTGATCATTAAATAAGTATATAATGTATTTTTAGGATATAAGATTAGTAGTACAAATATTCATCGAGGTGAACGTTACGGGGTTAGTCTCGTCCTGGGTTACTCTTGCTTACTTTTGAAATAACTTCAAGCTAAAACAAAGGTATTTTACCAAACATTGACGTTTAACATGACGCTTGGGATGAAATTAAATACGTACAATTTGTTATTATCTTTCAAAAAAGGACTAATAACAATATGATGTGCAACACACGGGGAATAAGCTCACGTGTCTTGTATGTTGAAACAAATAGGTACAAATGACTCAAACTGTTTACAGAGATGCTGCAAGATTTTGTTTCTTTTGCAGTGATAGTATAAAAGATGAAAGAAGAAAAAAGAGACTTTAAATTGTTTTTAAACACTATTGATGATATTTGGACATATCTGATAGCTAACCTCAGCTTTTTTCAAAATAACTAATGATGCAATGTGGGAACTTACAAATGTTTTCATGGTGTTGAATTACGTATAGCTACTTCAGATATGGTGAAAACATTCTTGAGAACTTAAGTCAGACAACTCCGAGCAATAATCTTTAAAAGTATTATGTTTACCGTTTATTTTTTATGTTTTTAAAATTGCCCTTTAGTGTCGTTGTCTACTGTATATCACTCCCATATTGATTTGATCTCTCCCAAACACCGAATGGAAACGCACATACATATTGTTTGCTTATAGCACGATATTGCTGCGACTGGCAAACAATTTAAGTAATCACACATCTCAATATTAACGGTAGATCGGAAATCGGTGTCGATAAATGATTATTAGATGTAAAAGAAATTGCTATGAAAACAGATGTATCAGTTTATGGTCACGGCATTTTATATCAACGATGTAACGACAACAAATCCACGCAGTTCAACTAGCAGTCCGCAGTGACTTTTTACACCAAGCAAGATGGCGGATGACAGCTTAATAGGCGGAAATGACGTAAAACCGAATACAGAATCCATGTGGGATGCTGAGTTCGTTGTTTCGAAATTTTTGCAGATGAAATGTTGATCATTATTATTATTATTATTATTATTATTGTTATTAACTTTTTGGGGTGGGGTGAAATTAGATTGACACTAATACCTTACCGTTTCATTGATTGAGCATAATACATTAGTATCAAATGTTTATAAGGGCTATTATTCCGCTTACAACTGCTGACCCATTTGTTGCATATATTGTTCATTCCTATATTTGTACATGTGAAAAATATATCCTTATATCACATGCAAAAATAACATTTCCCATAATGCTATACGACGGTTTATCGTGTGTGCATACATAAGTTATGTTTGCAGCAAGAAAAACGAGCATTTTGTGAGTTTGAGCAATAAATATGTAAACTGCATTACCTTTCAGACATGGAAATAAATTGTATTTGCCTAAGATTTTTGATTCGCCAACCCTTCGCCTCTCTACGAAGTCATGTCTCTTTACTACATTGTCAACAATGTTACAATTCTGGTGGCTGTATTGCTGAATCAGACTTGTTATGTGCTCGGGTAAGTCAGTTAGTGTACAAAATATAAAAAAAATCTGGTGGCTGTATCGCTGAATCAGACTTGTTATGTGGTCGGTTAGGTCAGTTAGTGTACAAAATATCAAAATTCTGGTGGCTGTATCGCTGAATCAGACTTGTTATGTGGTCGGGTAGGTCAGTTAGTGTACACTATGTCTAACATCTAATTTATTACAGAAAATTAGGCAATTTCTTGAATCGTTAATATTGTTATGATCTGCCCATGAATAGGATTGAAATTGAGGTGATGGTACTGACGAAGACGTGGTGGGATGCTGAAGATTGAGTTTAACCTTCTAAGCTTCGATTCATGTGCAAGTCTGGTATATAAGAAAAGAAACTTTCTGTGCGTAAATACTGGATATATTTCATATTGCTGTACAAAACACGATATATTTTAACTCGTGATTTCGCCATACGTTAACTGATAACGTTTTGTTTGTATTTTATTATTTAGTTATGAAATATTATCAGTACTAAGTTATTAACATAGAAAAAATATCTTCCACATATCATCAAGATCGCAAACAAGTTTCATAATAAGCGAACTCCAGCATATGAATAAGATGATCATGTATCTGATTGGCTGAGCTTGTTAACATTCTAGAGACTGTATTTCTGATCCGAGTTTGATCAAACTTAGTTAATTGGTTAATTGTATTAAGATGTTGGATGAGTTTTATTATGAGCGAGAACTAAGCATAGTAATGAAGTGATCTTATATCTGATTCGCTGAGCCTATTACTACTCTAGCGTTATAGTCTTGATCAGATTTTGATAACATTTCTTAAATAGTCTTTTATCATCAAGATGTTTGATGAATATGATCATGAGCGAGATCTACGTAAATTGATGAGGTATTCTTGTATGTGATCAGCTGAACTTGTTACCGCTCAGAGACCAAATTTCGATTAGATTTTGCACATACTTGGTAAATAAGCTTATAACATCATGGTCTGAAAGAGATTCTTTCATAAGTGAGATCTTGCATATTAATATAGTGGTACTGAAACTAATTGGCTGAGCTTGTTACCTTTCTAGAAAGTATATTTCTCATCCGATTTCGACAAAACTTGGTTTTTATCATCGTAGATGTAATAGGTTAAGATCATCACGATCTTGGACGAGTTTGATTATGATAGAGATCTACGCTTATTTATTACGCCTTTATTGTAGACAAGAACTTTTATCATAATATAGTGAAATAAGTAAAATTGACATGATTCAGAAGGTTTGGAGACAGCTTACGTAGGGTTGTGTCGTTCGAGTTCAAAGATGACCATGGCATTACAAACTTGTTTGGTTTCTGTGAGCACGTGAGTGGCTGATGAGGCCAAATTGAGCTCTGAACTGTTTGTGTCACATTGGGCAGGAGCTGCCGCTTGGGATCGCTTGATCAACAGAGGACTTGCTGCAGTTCCGAGATTTACGCTGCTCGCTCTTCTGCATTGCCTCAGTTCATAGTATGTAGCTCCAGTATGGATTAGACTGCGCCAGGTTGAACGATAATGTGTGAGATCTTCCAAAAACTCAGAGTCAATGTTGAAGTGTTTCAAGGATGACTTGAGGGAGTCTTTGAAGCGTTTCTTCTGACCTCCTTGAGGTCACCTTTCCTTTGGTAGTCGCTCGTCTGACATCCTGGTGACGTGGCCTGCCCATCTCATCCGTTATTTCATCAATAGAGCGTGGATGCTTGGAATGTCTGTCCGTGTGAGAACCTCAGTGTTTGGGACCCTCTCCTGCCATCTTATCCTCGTGAGTTTCCTGGAGCAGACCATGTGAACATGGTTCAGCTACTTGGCATGGCGTCGATACACTGTCCATGTTTCGCATGCATGCAGCAGGGTCAGCAACATAGGGGTGTTGTAGACCTTCAGTTTTGTTTGCAGACCGATGCTTCTGTGCTCCCACACATTTACCCCTAGTCTGCATAAGACCACACTTCCTTTGGCAATTCTGCCATTGGTTTCGTCAGCGATGTGGACTGCACGTGATAGTGTACTGTCGAGGTAGGCGAACTTGTCCACTGTCTGGAGGGTGTGGCTTGTTCTCTGGGCAAATATATTTTGCCAGAGGCCCCTACGACTTACTATGTCAAAGGGTTTTGTCAGGACGGCGAAAATTATGTACAGGTTGGAGTTCTGTTCCTGGCATTTCTTCCGTAGTTGACGAGTTGCAAACACCATGTCTATGGTCCCTTGTCCTTTCCTGATGCTACGCTGACTCTCAGGCACGAGCTCTTTATCGATGTGATACATAAGACAATTCAACAGAATTATGGCGAGGATTTTGCCGGCTATTGACAGCAAGCATATGCCCTGATGTTTGTAGCAGGCTTGTCTGTTGCCTTTCCGCTTGTACAAGTGGACGATGGATGCATCCTTGTACTCCTGGGGTATAGTTCCTTTTGTCCACATTGACTGGAAGAGTTCTGAAAGTTCTGAGTCAGGTGCAAGCCTACGGCTTTATAGATTTATACTAGTGTATCCTCTGCTCTAGGTACTTTGTCCTGTGATAGCAGATCAATTGCTTTTTCAGTTTCAGTCAGAGTTGGAGGATCAGCAAGTGACATGTTGATTTCTACGTGGGACAGTCAATCAATTGCCTCCTCACTATTAGATGATTGTTGATTGAAGATGGTGTTGAAGTGTATCTTTTCTTTGTTCCCTACCAACTAGAGCTGTTCTTTTCTCTGGTATATCTGCTGATGGATCCATTAGTGTGCGCACGTTCCTGGCACCAATGGCAAGCGACGTCACTGTTGTGTTCTTTTCGACCGCTAAGGTGGGATCCCCATCAGCCGCGGTATGTTAACCAAAGCTAAAGTTAAACAGGCAATATTTAAGGCACATTTTGTAGCGACTTCCTCATGCTTTTGGAGGTAAGCAGTGCGATCCTAAATAGGGTTTGTGTTGTAACACACGTCTGTCACCTTTGTCTTCATCTGTACTGTCCATTAGTGTGCGTACGTTCCAGGCACCAATGGTAAGCAGCGTCACAGTTGTGCTCTTGTGTGATTTTCGACCGCTAAGGTGGGATCCCCATCAGTCGTGGTATGCTGACCAGGGTTAAGGTGAAACAGGGAATGTTTGCGGCACCTTTTCTAGCCTCTCCCTCATGCTTTGGAGGTGATCCTAAATAGGGCTTGTGTTGTAACAATACTACACACGTCTTTTTAGTGAAAAGGTCAACTGTTACGCTTTGTAAAGAAGGTGAGCGATATCAGGTACACTATGACCTCTTGTTTGAAACTTAAAATGTTTATTTTTAGATTTTCTTTTATTTTAGTGATAAAACAAGAAAGAATATATACTTACTGAATGATCTGCTGAAGGTCAAGAAAATAAAAATAAACCGTCCATGAAAGATCTGTTTATTTGAATTGATCTATCGACAACCCGTCCCCCCCCCCCAAAAAAAAAAAAAAAAAAAAAACAGATTGAGAATGCGTCCATGAAGTATGATAACTATTTGTTTAAATCGGCGCTTTCCTTTTGGAATTAAAAGTTATGATCATTGACGGAGCACCAATAAGTATGTGCTAAAAATTTAATGAAAATTGGATGAGATGTTGAAGTTATAGAGCTATGAAATTATATGTTCTATTGTCGTGCCACGGGTGACAGAGTGATCTAAGGCGCTCGCATTTACAGATCACTGACATCTCACCTCTGTCCGCGTGGGTTCGAGTCTCGGCTCGGCCAACGTGGGTTTTTGAGAAAGATTGCCAGTAGCTTGCCGTGGGTCGGTGGTTCCTCCCTAGCCATCATGTGCTGAAAAATGACGTTAAATCCACAAAACCAAAACCCACATATGTTTTATTGTAAAAGCCTCATCGACGATCGACTGGTCTCCAAGCTTGATTATTAGACTGGTCAGCCGGCCATTGCAATGTCTGTTATGTGATAGCTGACAGATAGCCACCGCACTCGTCCGAGAGACCAGTTGCCCATGTTCCGCCCACCGCAGAATGTTTTCCAATGATACAATTTACTCTCATACTGCGAGGAGTGACTCAACATTATCAACGAGCCCGCGGATGTAGAACCTATCGATGCTATGGCGCGGGTTGAGCCGTGCAGGTACACCACGCAAAGTCACCCGTCGGCAGTGATTTGTTAACACAGGACTTCCTTTGTCTGATTTAATCTTTTGTCAAACAACAATGTATTGAGTAATGCAGAAAACTTAACAATGAGTAAGGGACGTGCCTCTTACTGAAACAGTGCATATAAGAAGAATTGGTTCGAGATATGCAACAATATTCAAAGAACATTGAACTGAATCAAGAGAAAAGGACAAGAAAACTATGCCACTCTGTATTGTTCGTTAATCTAGTTCATGTCATTATTGATAGATTAAATGTAAAGCTTAAACATTTTTGAATAAATTTCGTTTATCAGCAATTTAAACAGAAATATCGAAAGGCAAGGTTCAGTTGATACAATTTGAATTGAAATCAGTGATACAAGTAGAAGCGGGAATAATGCACTTATGTTCAGAGCCTTTGTGTATACAACCTTTGTTCCCATAAGTGTGCAAATTCTTCTGTCTATGCCAATGTCCATCCCGTCTGTGTCTAAATAATAAGTTTGAATTGCAAATAATGAAATAATTTACCTAATGTAGTAACACTGTGTTAGAGGAATAGTATTTCGAGTATGAACACACGGGACTTCAGGGAAGGGTTCAAAGATTGAACTTTAACAACTGACAATGACAATGGCATGTGTTCATATATCGAAACATGTCAGAGTCTGATATTCAAACTGCTTAAACACGATATCGTGCAAAATAATTCTTCTCAGCTGTAAAATATCTTTTAAACTGCCTCTCTAAAAACATCAAAACCCGTAGCAGTGTTTATTGTTTTGCTGCTGAAAATTGTAAACACTGAGCAATACAACTAATACTTTTTGCTAAAATGTGCACTTATTTTCATGATTTGAATTTGAACACATATTTCTTTGTAAAACATCAAGGGTTTTAAAAAATCCCCAGACTTAGGCATTTCATTTATCAATTTATAATTTCTAACCTGATTGTCGCCACTGTCATCTTGTTCATGTTTTAAACCAAACGGGAGTTTCTTTACTAACACGGGTCGCCATATTTGCGTGGGCAAGTCTATTTTTTCAGACAACAGATGTGATGTAGTTCTCTTAATAATTCTATAAATTTTCGTAACTTTGGGACTTACATCCCTTTGAACACATGTATGTACGAGTTGCATTTTTGTATTTTTGTTCATTTTTTAAATAGAGAAATATTAAAACTAGACATTGCGAATATTGGATGCAGACGACACAGTTTGTACTGAAAATGGACTGTTCTAGGAACTGGAATCGGACTTTGAGCAGTTTGCCTGGTTGTTTGCATCAACATCTTCCGTTTGTTTTGAAACGCGAAGAAAATGACAATGATGGGAGCCACCAGGCGAAAATCAGGTTAGAAATTATAAACTGATGAATGAAATGACTACGTTTTGTGCACATTTTACATCCTTGTTGATTTTCGTTTTTAAAATTGCTGGGGGTGGGGGAGGGGGTACAAAATGCCGGGAGTGTAGGTGAATACTATGATACTCTTTTACTTTTCCATGCTTGCGCCACCCAGTAATAATTAAATCTGACTGTTTGGGAGTATAGAGCAAAATCAAAACGTATTGTAACCGCCCCCCCCCCCCAAAAAAAAAAAAAAAAAAAAATATGTGAACAAAATAGATACATGTGCTATGTGACCGATTTTTGAGATAACAGCCCCAGAACATGGTTCTCAAGAGATGTGAAGAGGGGATCAGGAGTATCGAACAGTTTTCTTTTAAACCTATCTTAGGTAAGCATATCGCCTCGGACCATTTGTGCGAGGATAAATATCCACAGAAAGTAAATTTTTAATATCGAATACCTGCTACTGCGTAAAAAATGCGCCCTTAAAGAGTACATTATTTAACAACAAGTGTTTGTCACAGGATTTATAATTCACCTTGAGAGCATAAGTCATGACCCGAAAGCGACATCTCTATCGCATTCTCCGTTGGACGCACATAGAACTGTGCAAGGAAGAGTGGATTTGAAGCATTTGCAAAGCTATCTACACCATCTGATTCAAGCAGGGGTGCATATATTAGCACAAATCTTCCATCTTCTGCCTTACTAAAACCCCAATGGTAGGAAAAGGAATGTTTTGTTATATTACCAAACAATGCCTCCAGACATGTCCACACTGACATAATTCTCGTTTAGCATGCCGACACAACGTGGATTGGATTGGTGGCATTCTATGAGCTGCCTGTTCCTTGAAAAAGGCTAGTTTCGGTTTTGCCTGCACTTGCAGACTCTTTTTCCGTCATATATAAAACGACATAATTCTAAATTAAAAATGTGTTTGATTGGCAATTTTCTCTGATGACCAAGAGAGTCCGACGAATTTATTTGCCATTTCTTTGAAAAAGTTCCACATTTTCCATTCCGTCGTCTTCTCATGACCAGCCAAGGCTCAGAAAGTATCACAATCTGTAAATGCATGAGAAAACAATAAAGCTCTGAGCTTAGAGGGCCCATTTCTGCTGTGGTAATTTAATCAGTTGGTAAGTATCGAAAATATGTACTGATCCCAATGCAATCTGAAGCTTATCATTATGCATGTCTGTATATTGAATAACTGCAAGAACCAACATATCAACATCCACTGTTCCAATCATTACTTTTTGAAATCTCTTCCTTCATCATCATCATCAACATGAATGATAATGCGTGTATCAGTCTCTTCGTGTATGCACGGAGAAATGTATTGTTCTTAAACGTGAAGCCCTTTGCTAGCTCTTTGACCGTAATTTCTCTGTTTCTATCTCAAATGTACACTGCAATAAATAACTATACCATTCAGTGTTTTTCTCCTCGAAACAAAGTACATCTTGACAGTTACTTGGAATCACCATATACATTGACAATCCAGGAAGCAAGTAACCTTTGGATAATGAGGCATATGTCTTCAAAATGTTGAGTAGTTACGAGTCCAACCCAAACTAAAAAATCAAATCGATGAAAAGTTTGAAGTATTGTTGATATATCGTATAAACAATTCTCTATGCGTGTATTTTTTAAAATGTCTTCATGACTTTAGGTTAAACCATTCAAATAATAGCTGTTGTATCATGAACTAATGCATATGCCTAAGGGTCTTTGACTGGTACTACAACTTATCATCCAGATCAGTGGTATGTAAGCAACCATTTCTCGACCACTGGAGCATCGAATTGATTTAAATTATTATAATGTTGACAATCCACTACTAAACAGTCAATTTCTAAAAATTAAAATGACATTAGGAGTAGCTAAAGCAGCATATAATGTATGCACTCAGAATAGAAATGACAAAAACAGAAAACATGAACGAAAATTGAAAAAATAATGAATTCAAATTCAAGTGATCCAGAATTGACAGGTTATATACTACTACAATTGTAATGAAACATTACAAATATACACAACATATGCTAAAGCAGAGCTTCCGCGTTAGAAATTCTATAGTATGTGAAGCGAAATATTTTTTTAATAATTGCGAAATATTGCAATAATAGTGAAATGTTAAAGTGAAACACGGCTTTCCTTAACACTTAACACGTTTTTACAAAGTAAAAAATTGCCGTGGATCTCGCTGTTAAATGGTTGAACCGTACAAATCGTTTCATATTTTGTTATTGATTTGTATTGAAAGAAATATAATCATATTCATATATCAACTGTTCATTTTTCTAACAGCGCTTTGTTCGCTTGGATATATTGCTCAATAAATGTTTTTGGTGCCGTTCGCTAATTGTTTCTCTTGGCTTCTCAAGTGGAATAAAAGTATACTACAGTCTCTTTAGTCTTTACAATAGTTGGGTTAACATCAAATATTCAATTTGTTGTTTACTGAGTTCAAGTTTATCCTCTAAACTGTCAATATCTTCCAATGATGTTTTAAACACATCAAGGCCATCAAAGTATACGTCTTTAAATGTCTTCCTGGATTAGTTGTGATGTATCCTTTTGACGCCGCTCTTGCTTTTTCCTTCAAGATGTGCAACAATTTATTACCACTTACAATCTTGATTAGTTCAGCTATTTACATATCTGTTAACTGTTTTTTTGCCCAAAGTCATCTAGTAACAGATCCGCTTTCCACAATTGTTTATATACATCTATGGATTGAATGTACTGTTCCCGTAAGGTAGTTATGTTTTGTTCAGATTTTGTTTTATACCTTTTCCTCCTACCTTTGGGCATTTGTTTCTACAGGTGTTACTCCAACTGTCGATTGCTCATTTGTTGATTCTGCATCTGTTAATTGTGAATCTGTTGTTTGCTCATTTGTTGTTTTCGTACCTGTTTTAGCATCTTTCTTGTTTGAACGTCTAATGTATTTCGTATTTAAATGGCGAGAGTATGCTAAATTCACGAGTGATCTTATTTTACAAAGCTCTAAAGATGACGGGCAAACCAACAAACTCTCCTAATGTTTCGATCCTTTCCAAGTCCCATGCAAACTAAACAAGCTAACGACAATAAATTCCATTTGAACAAATATCTAACATTGTTGAATTGTCTTTAGTGAGCATTTAACTTATTGTAATATGTCCTTCTTTCAAGTTGCTAACAATTTTTGAAAACCATACAGTAATGTGATCATTTTGCCAACTAGAAAACGTGTGTCGTAAGTACATGACAATACTACTTTGTTCATGTTGATCGTATACACGTCATGATTGTACGAACTCAACAAGCACAGCTCTGATTGTTGTCCTCATGAGTAAACAAACAATTTTTGTTGAATAACACACTTATCAATTCCTTTACACATCTTTGTGTCTCTATGACCAGGCTTGAATGAGAAGAGCTTTGACCTCAAATCCTTGAAAAACTCCAATAACGTTCTGGTTTACTTGTGGAATGTTATATATATTGTTCTTTAGATAGTCAGTCGTATCGTAATAGTTAATATTTTTTTGATGTCAACATAAACTCTGTTTTCTCTCCACATAGATATGTAACGAATATATGTCAATTAAAAATAGCTTTAATCGGTCATTGTATTTATTTTTAACTTGCTGTTAAAGAACCCATACTTTAGCTACTTACGTAACTCTGTAACTGTAAATTCTTCATTAATAAATTTAGTTAGTTTAATTTTCTTGTTTTTCATGGAAACAATTAGTAACATATATTATTCTTCTCTTTGCGAACGAAAGATCTTTTGGGTGCTTTGCATATCTCTTTTTGTCCGTAGAGACTTTACTAGTTCTTCCTAAGGTTTTCCATTTGCTTCCAAACACAGGATTATTCAGTAATTTGAAGAAGTCATAGTAGATAATATACTTGTTCTGTATCAGTACAGTTGACTTAATATACTTTTTTTGTTTCAGTGAATTTCTTTTGCAATGGAGATAATTCTTCCTCTTTCGGTATTACTTTTATTTCTTTTGGTCCTTGAAGTGATTCTGGAGTTCTATAGAAATCTCTAAATTTACTTATAAAACGTATCGATATCGTTGTTCTTTGGGATGTTTTACAAGTTTTCTTTTATCCCTCTCATTTGTTCCTCTGTTGCCCAGTGAAAGTTTGTCATCAGTAAATGTTGACACATATCCAATCATACAAGTTATGAGTATAAATATGCATCATACAAGATGTGGGCTTTGTTTCATAGTATTCTACATCGTTTTGGGTGGGATTTACCATCTTCGCCTACATATAATTCGTTGTATGATTTCGAGTATCTACTTGGAATCATGCTAATACCATATCTAACACCTGAATCAATCATTAAAACCATATTTTAATCCGTTAAGAATTTCAATTCTATACCTGATATCTTCAAGGTGCAATACAGTAACGTGCTAAATCTAGTTTGTAGTTTAATATACAAACGTTCCTCAAAAATATAGCATCAAAGTGTTTTTCCTAATATACTGTTATGAAGGTCACCTAGTGTGCTTAGCTTGAAGTGTGACATTATATACTAAACGTATTGGTAATCATTGTGGGTTATGTTGGAGTTAAGAAGTCAATAATAAAACATTTATTTTGGAGGTATCGATGCCTTGTTAAATATTTCAAAGTTATCAAAGTATTGATAGAAGTAAATGTCTTTACGCAAATATTTTGATTTCATCTGCTTAAGTCATTTACTTCTCTCGGTAAATTTGTTATCGTTTAAGTTTTTAACTAGCTGTTCAAGAGTTTGACGCATGAATTTATAACTTTCAACGAACCTGATGGTTCTTTTCACTATAATATCTTTCCCTTCACGTTTGCACTTGTCAACTACAAAGTCCTTGCTGAATGATATGTATTTTTCATCCGTGTTAGGTATGATTGTTACATCACTTTTTGGATCTTGTCCAAAAGTTGCTTTATGAATAGGATTGAATAACATCCTGAAGAATGTGATAAATTTAATTTTCTTTTTAGATTGCACTTATTATGCGCAGGCCCTCTATATTCACTTATCCAATGATCATGGTCGTGAACTTTTTTCTCTCACGAATGTAGCAAATGCTTGCCAAGCTGAATGTTTATTGTTGTCCTTGGTGAAGATCATTGGCTGAACACATTTTAACTAGACTAGTTTCTCTATCATATCCAACCACTCATAGAATACCTTGATGCAACAGACGCCTCTGTATCGATTTTTTCATTGTCCAGCTTTCAGATGTTGATTATATCCTTTGGAGTGTTAACGATTACACTTTCGAAATCTCAATAAATAAGCTGATGGTTAAAATTTGCGAATATAATCATTTGAGCTTCAGCAGGTATGATGTCAATGGTATTAACAATAATATTATCGACTGTGTTTTTTTAAAATGTGTCCAGTGAACTGAAATAGTTGAAACACGTTTTGCATACGTACTTCTGCTTTTCGTGCTTGTCGATATGTGCTGACAGAAATCTCGATTCCTGCAAAGTGGAACTATTTCGTTGTAAAAAATTATAAGTATATTACGATAGAATTTTCAAGGAATTTTTATAATTCCAATTTTTAAAATTTTTGATGGTTGAATTTTCAAGGAATCTTTATAAAGATCAAATTTGTATAATTATTAATAAAACAGAATTTTTAGTTCTTGAGTCCTATAATTATACAGGCAAAATTCTGCTTACGCTAGCTAATTCAAAGATCATACAGGCAAAAGTTTGCTTATGCGAGAAAATTCCTCCACGTATACTTAGATCAACAAGGTTACTAGCCAATTCAGCAACTCGGTGTGGAGCGCGTGAGCTTTAACCAACCTGCGACCATTTTTGGAAAAAGGAATGCGTTACGTAAAGATCTCGTAAAATCTCGCAGCTCTAGAGTTCGAAGGTGAGTCTATCTCGCCCTAAACTATAGCCTTTTATAGAGCAGGCTACGCATTCCTTGACCAAGAACTGTATATCAGCGGTCGCGCACCTCGAGCAAATAGTTGCTACGCCTCTACATCTTAGAGTTCTGACTTCCTTTGCAGGTAAGACAAAACTGTTTTATTATATTCTAAAAGACTTTTTTGTAGGACTTTAATACATTTAAGTGCTGGAAAGTATTTCTTTCTCTCTCGGAACATGTGTGTTTTTCTTTTTATTCTTTAATATTATATTGTTTATAAATTGTGTAGATTTTTATTAGAAATGTATATGCATTGTAATTGTGTAGATTTTTTTATTAGGAATTTGTGTGTATTGCAATTGTAATTATTGTAAAACGATTTGCTGCCAACTTCATGCTTTTGAAAATTAATTTAGAAATAAAATACCTTTGGGTTACAAAAACATGATATTTCGGTATTTAAAGGTCCAAACATTTATTCATTTGTCTTCACGATAAAATGATTTTGGTCTTAGTTCGAAATATTGATTTTTACCATATTTAAAGTTATTTTGGCTATCTTTGGTTTATTCAATATTTAATTTACATCATAATTCAAAACTACAGAAATTAGAGAATCGTATGAAGTCGGCAAGCTTTGAATTCATATAATAATTATACGTATATGTCTGTATCTAAAGTATATATATATATATATATATATATATATATATATATATATATATATATACCTATTTTCTAATGTAATTCTTATTTGGAAGTGTTGCCAATTTAATAAAAGTTGCTACGCCTCTACATCTTAGAGTTCTGACTTCCTTTGCTTTGCAGTTCGAACCAGGTAGCCCTCTCGCACCCCCGCGATGCAACCAGAAAACATCGCAAGGAATGACACCTCCGCAAAGGGAGGTCGGAAAGAAGTCTTTCTCTCTTTCTATCAATCTGGTGTAACATACACAAGAAAATGGGGAACACCCTAACAAGTGTTGCTGGACGAACATTCCCTTACAACAAGTAGCAATGCCAAATCTTCATAATAAATGTTGACGAACGAAAAAACCATCATAATAAGTGGTGAAGATAAATGGCCAAGCATAAACATTCTTTCATAACAAGGGGATACATCAAACTTCTTCCATAATAAGTATATCTGCATGTTGTTTTCTCTCCTTGTTTGTTACATTATACAGTTTGATCAGACCTTTATGTCTTGAATCTTCATCTTTAAGTACTTCATACATGTTTACCAAGATATCACATTCGTTGTCAGTGGGCATAATAGGATTAGTGCCATTTTAGGTCCCATTTGTTATAATCCTAATATTTCATCATATAAAGTTAGTTTTATTAGAGTTCACAGAATCGACGAATTATAGTTCTCCGGACTTCAGGTTGCCTTTAAAGGAAGGACCCTAAACGGGATCATAAAAATGATAATTATTTTTTACTTTTATCCAGATTTTAATACTTTGTAAAAAAAATATTTGCTGAACTTATTTGCAACAAATACATGGATTATTATGTATAATGTGAATTATATTTTGTAATATCTTATTACATTACATATGATTGTTCTGTAGGTGAGGTACGGTTTAAACTTAAGTTTTATGAGGCTCAAAAGAGTCATACTAAGAATAAACACATAGTGTATCGAATCTAACAATTTTATGTAACTAAAAAGTAAAAGAATAAAATGCCAGCTACAACATTCATATAAATAGATCGAGTTAAAATATTTATTTTTCTAATTGAGTTTCACTATTGATTGTCAACCATTAACGCGACAAGGCATCTCATGTATGCGCAAATATTAAGAATATATCATTATCTAATAATATCGTACGTCTATCCTTAGGAATAATCGTTCCTCGAGGTAACTCATATGAAGTATCTACAGTGCAGAGAAAAGGTGTATTCCTATGTAGTTTTGCTGCGAACACTCAAACCCAGTAGCTTCAATCAAGAAGAATCCAAACGGGCATTTGTCGATGCATAGGTAATAAAGAATTTACAAGTTATCAAAATGACATTTTCCTGCCAATATTTCGCTTTTTCAAACCCATGGTCTTATGTACCTATTTTCTGTTAAAAAAAATGTAAAATGCAAAAAAAACGCATACAAATGTATTTAAAAGTGTTTTTTTAAAGCTAGTAATTAGTTCCACCTCAATTATGTAACACTACTTTAGAACATAACTTCTATAAGTTTTAAGAAACCGCCAGTTCAACAAAATATTAGATTCGGGATTTTAAAAAAATGTAATTGGACAATTGTAGATGGCACAAAGATCTCATTGCTGACCTACTAACTTACGCCATTAATTGGAGTCCTTTGTTCTAGCAATTTCCACTTTACGGGCACTTTATTAGGATGTAGCTTCAAAAGTTCGACCTTGCTCGTTTTATTTATTATTTCATTGTATCGTCTATGTAAATATCTACAGCAAACATCTTTTAGATTCTGTGGAGTAATTCGTTTTTGTGTTTTGTTCTTGCTTCGTTTGTGTGATCGTCTTTTGTGGCCTTGTGCCCTTGAAAAAAGAATCGGTATATTCCGAAAGCATTTGGACTGGTTGTACACAAGTCTTGTACTGTTGGTTGTCAGTTTTTCTATTATTTCCATATTTACACGATCTTTTTTGATCCAGAGCTATTGGAAAGACTGTTATTTGCCGCATGATTTGTAACTTGTATATATATATATAATATATATATATATATATATATATATATATATATATATATATATATATATATATAGAGAGAGAGAGAGAGAGAGAGAGAGAGAGAGAGAGAGAGAGAGAGAGGGAGAGAGAGATGATATTTTATTTTACTACGTTAATACTGGATGAATTTCATTGTGTGGTACAAACACGTGATATTTTAACGAGTGGCGAAGCCACGAGTAAAAAATATATCGTTTTTGGTACCACACGATGAAATATATCTGGTATTTACGCAGGAAAAGACAATTTTATTTTTATTATATACTAAACTTGCTCCGGAATCGAAACTTAGAAGATTAAACTCACCACATCACACACCCCTTTTCGTATATTCATCTAACTTTCACAGCCTGATCATATACATATCAGTGACTTAAGAGAGCGATATGATTCGCTTGACCTAATCTGTCGCAGTAAATTATCATTATACGCATATATTTCTCTCCTGTCTTGATACTCTACTGCAAAATAACCAGTTCATCGTTTTTCTGCTTCATTTATTTGAATAAATGTATCAGTTAGTTCTGGTTCTGGATGTTTTATCTTCTGAGTATCTTGATTAGTACATGACAGATAGTCCCCACTATTAAACATTACCTTCTTTGCATCAGAAAATAATATGTTTAAACATTAAATCTGCGTCAGCGTTTGGCACATTTTGTTTTACCTATTGATAGAATCCATCCGAATAAATGTTAATATATTCTCTTTCTAGATAAACATTTATAAATGTTGTTCTGACACATTATTTGCATCATCCATAGTAATTAAAGATAAAACTAGTGTGATCTAGATTAGTGATAGGAATCCCTTCACCCGCAACATTTTTATTTTCCACATTTATAAATATGGATAAAAATATAGGATTTTTAGATTTAGGCTGAATCTAAACAAACTAATAATAATAAGAACGATGTATAAAAGAGGAATTAGCTGTTGCGATTGCCAGTAATACATGCAAAGAGACCACTGAAAAGACAGTGAGTGAGAAAGAATGAAATAAAATGGATGATGACAGATTTAAAACAATCTATGAAGTATTTATAGCAACTAGAGCAGCAAAACTCTCAAAGTCAATGTCTGATGTTGTAATTTGTTGCGTTACTATAAGTTTAAATAAGATATTACCAATAGATGATCTACAAAAGCTACAGTCTGACCGTTATGGTTAGTAATGATATTACATGACTGGGTATCTATCAATAATGGTAAGCTTACCATTATCAACATCAATAATAAGAACACAGCATATATAGAGTAATAAACAGGAGAAGATTTATTTTAAAAAAAAATATTAATATCAAAATGTGTTCTAATTTTTATTATAGAGAACTTATTTCTCATACTGGTGGCAGCAATGCACCAGAAGTCATCAATGAGGCTGCATCGATTTGTCAGCGGTTGCTCACCAATGGCATCATGGACCCGGGGACGTTTTGAACTCCCTCACACTCGAGATCTCATTGGCGTCGTTGCGAGTTTATTAAAGTTGGCCTAATATTCGATCACGACCATTCGGTGGTCTTCGCGCAAATAACTCGCTTGTGTTTTTGGCAGACAGTGGCGCCACCTGGAGTAATATTGAACTTTCGTTTCACCCTTGTGGACCAGGACGGACACATGTCGGACCTGCGCGGAGAGATCTTGACGATACAACTATACATTATGGATCGAACTGACATTTAATTATAATGACAATCTTACGTGAACATGTGATACCAGTGCGTGTTGTTAACGCGAGAAAACCTCTTTACATGACATATTGCGGAAATGGTCTTGGTGATGTTGTCCAGGGAATGTTTACAAGCGAACCAAAAGTGCTCTCTACCTTGTCTTTGCGTGCTGCACCGATCGCTTAACAAGTTGCAATGCTAGACGTTGACAACATCTATAACGTTGCTGCGGATCGGTTGAAAAATCTGGGATTGCGAGCAGTTCAATCAATTCGCGATCGACTACGACGATTAGTAACCCGAGCACCGCGGGTAGAACCAAAGGCAATTACACTTCTATCAACAGAAACAATGCCCGCACCAGTTAGCAAAATCATCACTGAAGATGCTCACAGCGTTTTGCCGAATCAGCTATTGCAAATCCTTCAATGAGAAGCGTATTATGGTGGTGGACTGGGCCTGGACGCGGACGGCAAAGCCGTCTCACAAAAAGGTATTAGACGAACTAAGTAATATATAAATTAAAAAATGGGCAAAATTTGAGGAACTATCGATCCCGCGTTTGATATGGATGTGCCTTTGATGGTAGATTGAAGCGTCTGAGATTATCAGTATTATTCGTATCAGGCAAAATATCCTGATCAAAAAGGTTGAATAGAATTACAAGTACATGATACATCTCGGTATTTTCTCCTGTGTGAAGCTTTTTTGGAAAGCGAGTGACAACTTGTTCAACACTTCGGTGCTTATTACGCCGCTGATGCCCGGATTTGATTTTTTAACAACGGTATTATGGCATTATTTAGCAGCGCAAGTTATTTCATCGATGGAAAGGAAATCGAAGGATGTTTGAGCAATATTGACATTGCCACGACATTTCTTGGACTCGCCAGATACACTAATTAAAGATCCACTGGCCCGTCCATGATGTTTTACAAGGACTCATCCGATCATGCAGATAGATCATAGAATATATACAAAAACCGTTGTTCGTAGTGATTTTTTTCAGCCGTACAATGGTGCTCACACCACCGTAGTCCTTGGCGCCAACCCGACTTTAACTCTGGATTTGCACAGCGTCGACTACAACTTCATGAAAACTCATTGAGTATTTCGTATGTGATTCCTCTCAGTCATATATTTGGGTTTTGTAGAGATGTTCGTAAGGCTATTTTCGGAGCCAAACACACAGTCATGTTATACCAAAAAGACACCAATGATGATGCAATTTGGCGTCAAGGTGTTGCTGCTGGCAAAGTGTGTTGGTGAAATTAGCATTATGGATGCCTGTGATAATCACTTCGATAACCGCAGAGACACGCTTGTTGGCATTTATGAGTTCTGGAGGCACATCACCGATGTTGTTTCACACGCTTACCAAAGACAGATATGAAGGCAACGTTCAGCAGTTATCATGGCAAATAAGTATCCAACAAGGTATCAACGCACCAAGACAAGTGTTCATAGCGTTTCGACATATAGCTAGGGCGCGCGGTGGACATACTATTAATCACATGGACCTATGCAGACAGCCTGTGGTTGATCTGCACTTTCATATACGTGTAAATGGTCCCCTTGAAGCCACTCCCAACGATAGATATAGATGCATTGCTGTGATTCTCTCTGATAAGATGATGTCGTTGGAGGGCGCAGGTGGTCGAATGAGTGTTATTGACGCGCCTGTGGAAAACCTGTAATTGTTTTTGCTGTAATTGAACAGCATAATATAAAATAATGTCCTACTACGAAGTTAAGGTTTGCCTGAGTCCAAAGCAGCGTGCGAAAATAATGAGCGTAATAGGAAATGATTGTGGGGTTACATTGAGGCCTTCTTCGACAAAGTTAACTGGAATTGCCCTCAAAACTGCTTAGGCAATTTAGACCAAATTTAACTTAGAGTTTTCTAGAATAAAACTCATAGAGTTTTACTAATGATACCGATCTGCTATCAGCTATGACAACCGTTTCTTAAAGTAGAAATCTCCACATATGACCTCTTTGAAATCCATTCAAACAATCTAGACAAATTGGCTTGAGAGCATTGTAGCGTTAATACTTGTCAATCTGTACAAAAATGTCGACTTTTCATCAAATATCACCCGCTCTTAAAACGGACAAACGGTAACGAAACTCATTCTCAAAATCACGCTGGCCAGTTATAAACAGACTTGACGGAAATTATTCTGACATATAGGTTTTTAAAACCAGAGTAGCAGCCTAATTGTTATTACATTTGGGCATTTTGTTTTAAAGTAGGTATGCACTACAACTTTATACTATCACACACACACACAAAGTCATATATATATATATATATATATATATATATATATATATATATATATATATATATATATATATATATATATTTATATATATATATATATATATATATAAACATATATATATATATGTATATATATATGTATATATATATATAAACATATATATATATATATATATAAACATATATATATATTTATTTATATATATTGTTACGACTCTAGGGGTAATGTAACAAGATAAAAGACACAAACAAGCTTTCAAGATTAAAATGCAAATCTTTAATTTCCTAAAGTATTAAAAGAATTAAAATAGTTCAACAAACAATCAAAGTGAAAGAATTAAAAATAACTTACTGTATAGAATATCGTAAAAAGTCCTAAATTGTTTTAAAGTTCACTTCCGGAAGTTAATCCAAGTAATCCGGATGTAGTATTCCGAATGAAAAGTCTGCACTGTGCTGATATAGATAAGTTCTAAATAAATCCAAATAATCGTGTAAGTATGGAATCTCACAAGTATTAAAAATGTTCCAGATAATTTCACAGAACTGTATATTAATTCAGATGAAGAACAATATTTACTTCTAAATGTATTGTATTAATAATGAATCTTCAAAGTAATTCCCACACTGACAATAAATCTCAATTTTGACCTCTCTCTTATTAGTAGCTGTAAAGAATGATAATTATAGGATTATTTCCTATTTATACTTCACTAAGTGCGCAGAATCAAATAAACTCCTGTCAGCATTCGAAGCCTTTGGAAGCCTATAGAAGGTATTTACTTCCAGTAAACACAATTTCTTTCTCAAGAATGCTATTTTAGACTAGAATTAACAGTCAACACGATGTTGTTTTCAATGAAGTAAAAGTACAGATAAACTAGGTTATGAGCGCGAGATGATCACGTGACACTACCAGCGTGTGACCAAAAGCTACAATTTATTGATCGAGTTACCGTATGTATACTCATATGATATCCGCGGTTTAGACTAAAAACAGAGATCATAAAATAATAAATTAAATCAATATAAAAGGGAAAAAGATGTATGATTCCGTAACAATATATATATTGACACAACAATAGATAACGGCGCAAATTCAAAACGGTTTCCCAACTTTTCGAGCTAAACAAGCTCTTAGTCAAGGGAATACACGGCTTACATATACAAATCAGACACTAAACACACAATCTAAGATAAATTCGGGACTCCAACATCTTAAAATCACTTGGGGAAATCTCAACAATAGATATAATAAAACTAATGAAACGTTGTTTTTGCCACAATAATATAATATATATATATATATATATATATATATATATATATATATATATATATATATATATATATATATATATATATATATATATATAACTTATTTCCAACATTTTCTGTACAGATTTTACAAACATTTGTTCACGGAAAAAAGTTTACTCAAGTTAGAGAGTTGAAAAACAAAAGCGCCAAAAGATATGAATCATCTGTCCAAAAGAGACGAAGAATCTGTTCACAACAGATCGTCTCTAGGAGCTGCCAACAGGCTCTTTGCACAGCCTGTCTCGTTGACAATTGTCAATCAGGTCGACATGCAGCGCTCTGACGTCATTATATTTGCATGGGAAGTCCCTACATCCAGGTATTTCTACCTCAACTTCGTTGTGGAAAAGTTTCAGATAGTGCTCGCTAGCAGACGATACGTGCGACTTTCTACCAGACAACACTCCTTTGGTACACTCATACAGAACAAATTCTAAATTTGCAGAGTAAGGGATCATATTGGTTGCGTTGAATTTCCGGTTTTTCATGGCTTCGTAATTATCTGCCCGAAGAGGAAAATCATCCTTGAACATGCCTAGGGCTGCGAAAATTGGAACCAAGGTTTCTGAGTGACCAAACCGGAATATCCCAGCTGCGTGTCTGAAACATGAAAGAACAATGAAGAGAGAGCCTGAAATATGCACTTATGCTTTTTGCTTAATCCTCGATATATAAATGTATCCGCAATATACTTATGTATCTCATGACGACCAGTAAGTATTGTTTAAACTAGAAAAATATAAAATTTCTTTTTAGGTGTGGCCATTATCTTGAATAAACAGAAACGGATTATTGAAAGACATTGAAATATACCTTATATTAAAATTTCCAATTTTGTCCTGTAGCAACTTTATGTACAACTTGTTTATAACAATGGAGGTGAAAGAAATATGAGACTCTAAATAGTACCGTTATCAAGTTTAAGAATTTTTAGTATGGCTGTAATTTCTGCCGTTAAATGGTGGCTGTATCCGGCAACTGGTTTGAGATGGTCCCATGCAACGGCAGCTGCAATCCTGTCTCCACCTTTCGAACCGTCTGTATACAGGGACGAATGACCACGATAGAAGGCTCTGATTTCATTGAATTTATTCTGAAAACAACACGGCTGGTATAGGGCTTTTTAAAATGTCAATGATTAGATATTTTTTGCTGTTTTGGTAACCTCTCTGGTGTTTTAGGAATGGATCATTTTGCAATATTGCCCAGATTGATTTTCGCGGCTTGTAGATGATGGCGAATTCGCATGTCCAGAGGTAGACTTAAATTTGGTTCAGATCATGCAAAGTTTGGTATTTGGTCCTAACAATGACATCGTCTGTGGTGTTAGATAAAGAGCCAATTTCTTTTGTTTGAGATAAAGTGATGGTTCATGGAGGTTTTCTGAAGAGAAAGTTCTAAATGCTCCCTGAAAAAGTCAAAATCCCTTGCCGTGCATCGGATCTAGCATTTGATTTATTTTGCAAGCTGATCCATAAACAATCGGGTCATTGTCAAATTTAGATCGTACTAAGACCCTGCATAACTGGAGGAAACCTTGCTGCTCTGCTCCCTAGTCTGTGTTTGCCACAACTCATATTAAATCCAGAATATTTTTTACATTTAGTCCTGATGTATCTGTTATACGGAAGGAAAGTTAGTTTACGGTCAAGAATAAGTGCTAAAAATGTGGTCTCCTCAACAACAGGGATAAGGTAACCATTTAAACAGAGTTTTGGATCATCATGAATTTTATGTAATCCGTAGAAGTGCGTGCAAACAGGTGTATATTTCGAAACTTTGAACCCATTTTCTTCTGACCATTTATGAACTCTATTTAAGAATATCTCCAGTTGATGTTCAATAGTATGCATACTTTGTATCTGCGGCAGATCAAAATGTTGTCGAAGTACAAAGAGCAGTCTCTTCCTGGATTTAGACATTTCACAATGTTGTTGATTTGATGTTGAAAAGGGTGACTGGTTATACACTGCCCTGAGGTATACCCATATCTTGACACAAGTCACTTTTTCAATGTAACATTTGCTAAGAAAGTGGATGAGATAAATTGTTTACAACTCAAAAGGCATAATTAATACGGGTATCTCCAGCATACAATCACACTCGTTAAAGATCTTAATAATATAAACCTATTCACCAAGTTTTATCGAAATTGGATGAGAAATATAGTCCCTAGAACAGTACAAGGTCAACCGATCAGATGCAAAATTACCTAATTAATATGAGTAGATCTCACTTATTACAGAACTGTCTTAGACCATGATGGTATAAGCTTATTTATCAAGTTTGAGCAAAATCCAATCTATATTCGGTGACCAGATTTGTAAAAGTTCAGTCAATTAGATAGAAGATTCCCTCATAAATATGTGTAGATCTTGCTTATAATCAAACTCGTCTAACATCTAGATAGTATAAGACTATTTAACAACTTTTATCAGAATCCTATCTAAATAGAGACGTTCGAGCGTTGAAGACCTCAGTCAATCAAATGAAAGATCGCCTTATTAATATGCGTGGATCTCACTCATTATGAACATTCTCTGTGATCATAATAATATAAAGCCTATATTCCATCTCTCATCAGAGCTGGATAATAAAAATAAGGCCTCGAGAGTGGTACCAAACTTAGCCAGTGAAATGCAATATTAATTCATTAATATGAGTGGATCTCGCCGTATCAAAATCGACCGAAATCTTGATGATATACGCACATCATCCTAGTTTGATCAAAATCGGATCAGAAATATGGTCTCCAGAGTGGTAGCATGCTCATCCAATCAGATGCAAGATCACCTCATTGATATGACTGGATCCCGCTCATTATCAAAATCGTATAAGATCATGATGATATAAGCCCATATTCCAAGTCTGATATAAATCAGATCAGAAATTTGTGTCCAGAATATTAACAGGTTCAGCCAAGCAGATGCACGATCACCTCATTAATATGCTCGGATCGTGTTCGTTATCGAACAATTCAGAGAGATCTTGATGATATAAACTCATATTCCAAGTCTGATCGAAATCATACCAGAAATATGGCACCCAGAGTGGCAACAAGTCCAGTCAATTAGATTTAAGATCTTCTTATTAATATGTGTTGATATCGCTCATTATCGAACTCATCGGACATCTTGATGTTACAATCCATGTTCAAATTTTGATTAAAATCGGATCAGAATTATGGCCTCTAGAGTGGCAATAAGCCATAGGAAACAAGACGTCGCTCTCATAAAACATCTCAATGTGAATACTAACTCACCTCAAACTTTTGACTTGCCGTAAAATTTAAATAGAATCAATTTTACACACAACTTTTATATGTTTCTACTCAATACGAAGTAGATGTACATGAAGTGCTCATATGTGATCCGGTTGGTTGTCTTGTAATACAATAGAATCTGTAATAATAATAATTATCAACTCTGAAAACAAAATATGTTTACGTTCTATATCTAGATATCTCTGGTACGTCTCTAATTACTACATATATACCACCTTACCACCTGAAGTTAAAATTGAAAGTCCTTTACCCCCTCCCCCTTCCCATCAACACCAACATTTTCATATTTTGTCTTTCAAGTATACAGTAATATGTTTCTTCTATTAATGCTTATTAGTTACTGTTTGATATTACTACAATGTTTGCAATCCTATGCCTTCATTACTCACGTAACCCACATGATCAAAGTAAAGATTTAAAACAATTTTTATCTACAGAAGTCATCATGGAAAGTACATAAAATCGAGCAAGAGATATTAAAGATTGAGCAAGAAGTTTAAGCTTATTTCAAGCACTCACCTCCTTGACAATAATGTTTTCTTTAATAATGTGGCTGACGTAATGAAGGCTTGGTATTGCAAACATTGGAAAATGCTAATTAATATTAAAAGAAAATTGTACATACAATATTGTAATAATATCAAACAGTAACTTATAAGCCTGTATAGCAGAAACATGTTATTGTATACATGAAAGATACAAAAAAATAACAAATATGAAGATGTTGGAGTTGATGGAGATAGGGAGGAGAAGGTAAAGGACTTTTAAGTTCAGTTCAGGTAATATATATGGATCTATCCATATCATTCTCTCTCTCTCTCTCTCTCTCTCTCTCTCTCTCTCTATCTATCTATATATATATATATATATATATATATATATATATATATATATATATATATATATTAACTAAATTGTTATGTATATTGAATTTATAATATGTGTCCATGAGGTAAGTTGTACTTCAGTCATTTTATAAACAACATATTTAATGCTTTTGAGTTCAAGGTCAGTCTTGTTTACATAGCATTTAACAACTAGATTGGAATTTTCCATGGTTGATATGAGAAAAGTTATATACGCACCGGAATTCTCCATTACAGTTATTCATATTCTAGAAAATTCTGTCAGGTGACTTATTCTTATATTTATACAGATTTGGTAAACAAGATTTCATTCCTATGCTAAACTTCATATTATTAAGATCAATCTATTAAGGAATTTATTTTAGTAATTAGATGTTACAGTTGTGGAAATCAGAGCAAATTCAGAAAGAGGAATTATTTCTTTGAAATATTCATTGAAATTACCAAAAGTGCTCATTTTCATTTTGGATTAATACTTGAATTTGGGATTTATGTGAATTCATTCAAAGATATTCTGGATTACATCATTCAGGCATATCAGGACATTCAAAACTACTGACACATCAGAACATTCAAGACAACTAGCACATTATGACATTCAAGGCTACTGGAATTCATTCGGAACATTCTATGTTTAAGACTTGTGTTTAGGACACTGAGGATTATTGGATTATGTGGACTTTAATTCACGTTATTGTAAGAGTCTTTTTAAATTTTCATTTTAATTGTCTAGAAATAAATTTCCTGTTGATTTTACTTACGTTGTTGGTTTCACTTTCTTTCTGTTAAATTATTTTAAGACCTAGAGTGGTAACAAAATACATTCCAGAAATATAACAGGTTAGTGGGAAGACATAAGTTATGATTAAAAAAATCTCTTGGTTGCAATTATGTACTTTGGATTGCCTTAAAAATCTCCTCGTTGATCTCAAGCGATTGCAAAGGGTTACCCGTTAAAACCCAAGTTGTGCCTATATTATGGATCAAAATTCATCCTGTTTCGTTTCTGATAGTAACATATTTTATACAGTCTAAGAGAAAATGCTTTGCGGTTTCTGGTTCAACTTATGAGCACCTATTCCTAAACGACAAATCGTTTTTGAAAAGATCGTCGTTTAATAAATTACAGCTTAGTTGTGTGCATAATTTGTGCTAATTTTAAAGATTCCTACTTAAGTGTGACTTAAAAGAGTATAACAAATGGTTGTTCCAAAATTTCCAAAGGAAGAAGATTCCATTCCGCAACAGACTTTTCTAAAAATGAAGTTTGGTATAGATTTTCCAAGCACAGAAAGGAGTTTGGAGGTTTCGTCTATTACAAAGCTAAATATCAACTACCTGCTGGACACTTGGCGGAACCAAAGCCTGCATTTATCTAGGAGCCATCCCATAATACATGTTAATTTTTTTTTATCATTTTGTGTTTGTAACGCCTTGCTGAAAGTCTTACACATTTTGTCTCCTTAAAAATTATAGCATATCTAGATTTTGCTGCCCAACAAACAATTCTACCTACTGCTGTATTTTTTTCTATTTCATCTTTTTTATACTGGGTGCAGTTATTTCAGCCAATATTACCGAATTTCCAAAAGAGGCCTTATATAGGTGAAAAAAGAAGATCTGATGAATTTCAAACTTCATGGAATATCTAACCTTTTCCATGCTCTCGTAGTTATTTCCTGTACATGTATATGCCACGATAGGGTTTCATCTAATGTTAGGCCCAAGAGTTTCTGAGAGGTGACATTGTTAATAACCGTATCATTCATGAAAAGTTGTTGGTGATTTTCCTTTTGAGATTTTCTGGATATGGTTATTGGTTCGACTTTGTTTGAATTAAAATCAACTAACCATTGATCAGCGCACACATTGATTTTGAAGTAAAACTTTGTTTAAAGCACCAGCAGCCAGAGTTGGGTCCTCAACAATAATTGACAAGGAAGTTCTATAATAACATTGTGCATCCTGTCTTGAAAGATAATTTTAAAACCATTCCAATAGTCCATCGCCAATTCCAATAAATCTTAGTTCATAAATTAAACTTTTGTGGCAGACTTTGTCGAATGCCTTACTAATATACAAAATAACATTTCAATTTGTTTGCCTTTGTGGACCGCTTTGCAAAAGGCAACGAACACATCGCACAGTTGTAAAGGAGCCAAATCTTTTGGGGCGAAAACAGATTTAAGGAGACTAATTAAATTGTTGACTGTTGATTAATTAGGTTCTTGACTGTTAACTAATTAGGTTGTTGGCTGTAAGATAGTAATACAAATCTTTCAAGACACATTTTACAAATATTTTACCCACACAGTTTTGTAGAAAAATAGGTCTGTAATTTGAAACAACATTTGTGTCCTCTTTTGTATGAATATAAGTAATATTATCTTCTTTCCACACTATTGGAAAATATGAAACTTGTAGGAAATTTTTTAAAAGTTCTATTAAATATCACGATAATATGTGAGTGCCTTCCTAAAGTGGCATAGAGTGGATCTCATCAGGATCCACTGCCTTGCTAATATTAAGGTTAGAAAGTGTATCTTCTACGTCATTTATGCTAATGTGAAAATTAATACGGCCAATGTCAGGAAGAGGTATAAAAGGCAAAGTAGTGGAAGTATAATCTACACAGGATTGTTCAGGAAAATATTTATGAAATAATTTTTTGTTTTATGAAGACGAGTGAAAATATTGGTTATTATGAGTCAGAGGTGGGTACTCTGATATTCTATTTTGATTCAGAAATGTGTTGACTTTATTCCGCCAAACGTTTAGGCCAATATTGACATCTTGGAGTTTATTAGCTAATTTGTTTAAAATCTCACGTTTGGCACTTCTTACAGCGCTTATAACTCGGTCTCTAATATCTCTGCATTTGACCTGGTGCAAAAAAAGATTCGTTTTTTTTTTTAGCCAAGCAGTGGATTATTTTTAGTTGCGCGAATTAATTTTCTAATATTATTGTGCATTCAGGGAGGATGTGTAGAACGATTTGTTATTATTTTATTGCGAAAAGCGGAATGGGCTGCCACTAAGGTATTGCAGATATCTTACAGACCTTTTTGTCTAAGATTATTGTTAGTGAGGTGAGAGCTCAAAATGCGCTTAAGCTTACTGCTCATTGCTCTGTATATATTGCTCGATTTGTATGTACTTTTCATGATGAATTCTACAAATAAAGATCAAATCAGATTTTCCTTCCGATTACTTGACGTGAGATTGGGGTGTGCCGATTAGGGTACGCCAGTGATCAGCCTTTCTATTTATTTTACATCACATTTGAAACTGTGGTTATATAGGAATAACTTGCCAAGATATTTAGATTCTGCATCATATCCATAGTTTTTTTTTAATATATGAAACCTAACAGATTTTAGTCTGTAAAAAGAATTGTAAGTCCTAATAGAAATAGAAATATACACCCAAACAGAGCGGAAAGTACTATCCCTGGATCCTACAGGAGAATGTTTGATAACATTAACATAATTTTTAAATACGAAACAATAATATTATCATACAGGTTAGATAATTTTGAATTCGTATTCTACTGAGATTTGAACCCGGGTCCGCGGGTTACGGCACCTATCGCCTTGCCTGCATGCACCAACCCCTATACGCTCTCGACCATGCATACATCACCAAAAATTGATGCTACAAAGTCACTGGCATATCAACCCAGTAATTAATTCTCATCTAAGTACACAGTCACTCCGGATTCCTACGACAGTTCATAATAGATATGCCACACGTCGTTGCTCAATGTTTTGACAGGCAATTTAGATTACAGCAGGGGGTAGGGTAGAGGGGTTGCTACAAGAGTTAATATTAGAATATAAGAGGGCTATCCGATTTTTGGAGCACTGAAAATGAATGCATGTAGCAGTTAGTATCTTACCCCATATTCTGAGAGTTACATTTGATGGCTTCGTCCATTCCTTTGAATACGTGCTGTATCATTGGACAGGAATTCTTCGCAAGTAAAGGATGCCCATACGCTTCATCGTAATATATCTGTAATGAATTTTCATACCAACTTTGATCAAACTTTAAACGTTAGTCTCACCATGTTTTAAGTTGTATCAGCTAGCATTCTTCATAGTTTGTGGTGATTATAGTTTTGATAACTGTGACACTGACTAATCTTTAGAGGTGTAAGAGATGTGCCCATGTTTCAAATCTGTAAATTATTTTTTTTATAAACTGAATATTTCTTCATATAGAAGAGATTTTTCATGCCCTGTTAAACGGTTATGCTAAAGGTAATTTTCAAAAAAGATGCAAAATGATGACATATCTATAATGATGAAATGGAAGCGGAGACGTTTGAATTTACTAAAGATTATCGTTTCAGTTATGAACCCTCAAGCAAGATTCTCAAAACCACAAACTGATCATAACTCTGGACAAGTGGCACGTGCCTATGTTAAAAATAATTGAAAGCTCTGCATATATGTATATATGTATTAGTTGTTGCTTGCGAAATACAATTACATGGATACATACCCTTTCCCTTAAAGCGCGAATTTTATAATATGAGCAGGAAAGTAGAAAGGATGGTGACAGTTGTAATAGAGTCAAAATGTTCGAGGTTAATACCAGTTTAAACATCATCGTATCCCTATACAAGAGCATCTTTAGAACACTTGTAAATTTATAACTCACAATCAACAAACTCTGGTTTCTACTAGGCATTGTAATGTAATTATTGTGCATTGAGTAGAGCGGTAAAAGGTGAGATTAGTAGCAATTAGAGCTATATTGTGATAGATTCAACAGTTTTCGGAGATCGAATAGTATCAAGAGATAACCAGCATTTGTTTACAAGATTGATACAAAAGTGTGGTCCAAGCTAGTTATGTTTCAGAATAACATATAAGAGAAAACAAAGATTGATTTGACGATTTTAAAAATCAATAACGATATCCTGCAATGTTTTAGAAAAGTTGAAGATTTACAGATTACATTTAACGATGATTACATAGAGTAGCATCATCCATTCCGATAACAAGATTGTTAAAACAGTATGGTATGAAGAAGGAATCAGTTACATATTTGATGTAGGTAGATATACAAATTTGTATTAAGCTAAACTGACAATACCAGAGCTCGTAAAAATTGAAAGATTAATCTACAATAATTCCATACAAACAGAGATAGAGTTTATGGTAAACAAAGATTGATTTAAAACAGGACATGGCGACTCAGTATACAAAGTAGCCTCTTTGGAATAATTGGAATAGTCAAATTTGACATAAACAAAAAATCATTTGTACGTTTGATAGAATTCAAGAAATGTTTACAACTACTGAAAATAAAAACTCCCCTTGTAGATGGATGTACTGTTGGATTGCTTTTAACGCATAAAGACAGTTTGTCAAGAGTAAATTATTCTCTGACGTTGAAGATTTTGTTGAGCAAGGTAAAGAATATTATTTAAGACATCTTTACCACGATCTTGAAAATTTAGTTTCCAACACAAATATCAATCAATAGTGAGAACACATTAATTAAAACAAAAAGGAAAATCAAATGCACTGAATTTATGGACCGGGTAACTGAACAAATTACAAATATACTACACAAACAAACTTTAAAACAATTGTCCTATAGAAGAGTCTATGTTAGACACATGGATGATCAGTGACAGGCAGGCAATGGTTGACATGAAAGCATATGAAAACTACAACGATGGATACAAGTACATCTTGGCAGTAAAATATGTTTGTTTTCTCTAAATACGCATGGGCTGATAAAGTAAAAACTAAAAGGGAGATGACATTCACGGTGCATTTGGCGAAATTTTAAATAGAGAAAAGATGGAAAGATACAATTTGATGAGGGAAAAGGATTTTACAAAAAAGTTAAGGATTTGTTAGAAAAGGATATGAATGTGTTGTTTGCAACTAACTCAAATACCCCCCCACCCCCACCCCCACCCCCAAAAAAAAAAACAAAAAACAAAACATCACTGTGGAAGTATTTAACTCAAAATGAGACTAGAAAATGGGATTACGTTTTACCAAAGACAATGTAGAGATACAATAACACTCATCATACATCAATCGAAATGAATCCGGCTTAAGCGAGCAAGGAAGAAAAAGATCAAAAATATGGATCGACCTAATCAGTTATTTAATAACTGATACACGTGGAACTTCTAAATTCAAAACTGGCGAAACATTCAGAATTTTAAATTATAATTTTAAATTATAGAACAATATTTGCAAATTTCAACCTTCCTAACTTTACCGAGGAAATATTCAAGATCATGCAAGTAATACAAGGTGATCCGATTGTTTACAAACTGGAATACTTAAAGTTAGAGGATATCCAGCGAATGTTTTAGGAACAAGAATTATATTTATATTACAAACAAGACGACATATACAAAATTGAAAATATTTTGAAGACTATAAGAATGAACGGTAAAAAGTATGTGCTTGTAACATGGAAAGGATATGTTGAATCATTAAACATTCGGGAACCAGCAGAAAACATCATTTCATTAAAATAAGCGCACGAAAGAAAGTACTTAGATAGCAGCATAAGGAGCAAAACATCTTTTTCTGTTTTTAAAAGACAACAATTGTTTAGAATGCAACCTGTAGAGAAAACAGTAGATTAGAAAATGAAAGAGTTTAAACATGCGCGATATGCAAATTTGCATTAATCACGAAACCAGAGTGAAAAATGAAAGTGCATCTAAAAACATTGGAGTTAGGTAAAATCATGGTACACATGAAAAACCTGGTAATGCAACTACATTTGTAGGCATTGTCCTATCGTGGTAATAAATGACATCACGAAAGAAATGAAAATAGATAACACTTAAAAATATGAAGTTGATTCCAACTTCATCTAGAAGAAGAAACTGAAAACATATACAATTTAAAAGATTACAAACTGGCTTAAGAGATTTCGAATAAGATAAAGGTAATTAAGATTAAATGGATGCTAATGTTATCATGACGGCATTGAATCGTCTTTCAAGTTTCATTCAAAGAAAGTAAAACTGCGATTTACAAAAATACTCAATCAGCTATGCATTTTTCTTGGACAAAAACTTTCACCATAAACAATTTAAACTCATCTATAAAGCCTTCAATCACAAAGAATTACCACCCAATTAATTAAATTCAGTTAATATGGGAAGAATTGGTAATCGCATTTAAGAGGAGATGTGTCATGAAGAACAACAGTAGTTGTAAAAATGTTAGGATGTAAATGCATTTAAAAAGATAAAAAATTACTAAACTGGGACTCAATTTTTCACATGCAATCAAAAAAACATTCTTGATAACTACATTTTAAAGTTAGACAGAGATGACTTTATGAAAAAATATGTGTGACAGGAAATTTTAGCAGAATCAACTAGAGTGGGCAGTATGGATGGTAATATTTGCTTGCGGGATATCCTAAAGGCATTTGACAAACAAAAATATGCCAGAGTTAGCGAAATCAGTATACAAATGGGATATTTATATCCAGATGCGAAAACTGCTGTCTGAATGTAAACGACCTTTATCAGATGGCGATGGATTAAAATCGATAAAAAACCATCATAGATATGAAATTATTTAATTTGATATACAACAATTTTAAAATTCCACTCCACCATGATTGGAGATACCTCAAAGGAAAAAAAAGTTCTTAATTGATAATAGGCCAGACGTACATGCAACTGTATAACAAGGTTTTGTAGAACAAAGACCTGCTATTGTGTTAGCTTCTAACAAACGCCATTTCAACTCTGGAGCTGGTAGTATTGATTAGTGGCGATTAGTTAGCTGATTAAATTAATTCTGTGACAGAAAAAGATGATGCACATACGGTGCACCTTGTGGACTCTGACAAAAGCAGATTAACACGTTGGATATAGTTCTTTCTGCGAGATGGTAATGGTATGACAGATGAAAGTATCATAAGGTTAAATCGAAGCGTTGGATTTATCCATTCAATTCAGTATTTCTTCTCTAATTTCCGAACTTCGTTCGTATCATTCAAAATTTCTTTCTGTATTGTTATATCTCCAGTATCTTGTGTTGGTTGCCTTTGTTCAACAGTGGGTTCTAGTCGGTATTTAGGTTGAGTTGTGCTTTGCTTCCTAAATCCTCAGTTGTAAAATCTTTCCTAAAATTAGATCCTCTTGTTTTTCTGTCTAGTTAGGTAAGCTATAGAAGTTTTGGTCCTTCATTTTGTGTAATTCTTTAACTAACTACAATATCTTATCTTCCAATAGATTTGATGCATATTTTATCATTATTATCTCTATACATAACTATTGCATATTTGCTTATAATGTTATTGTCTACAATATAACCATACTTTCTTAATAATTCCTTTAATTTAATTTTGCTGTGATCGGAATGTGTTGGTTTTGCATCGTCATCATCAAAACCACTAGCAAGATTGACAGTATCAACTTAACTTTGATATTGTGTTTGTCTCCTATATACTTCATCATCATCATCATCAGGATTTTCAAATGCTTTCATTTCAAAATCTTCACCAACCTCAGCAATTATTTCGGTTATGTAAACGGTGAAGAAATGGATAAGTCACATATAGAATAGATGTGAGATTTATGGAAAAGAAATACAAAAATAACTCCACTTCAACATAATTGGAAGAGTACCAAAAAGAACTGAATATAGCTATTGGAAAATGAAACACACAAACAGATACCAGGAACAAAATTGACTGAAAAAGACTTAGAAAAAAATGCACACGAAACAAATGAAGAAGACGTATGAAATCTTTATAAATGCAATATCGGCTAAAATGTCAAAATCATTCTCAGATTTCGTAATTTAAATAGTGAAATCAACAATTAACAACATTGTTCCAGTGAACAACTTGGAAATTAAATCAAATAAACTAAATAATAGTGACATGATATCAAAATGAATTAGTTACTTCACCGGATTTTTGGCATTGAAACTTTGTTTGTCTCTATTTATATTAACGCTTGTTTGATAGTGTTTGATCATATAGATTTCAAAAGAGCAACTGAAAAAATAGTGAAATAACAAATGCTGAAAAAATGTTTGATAAATAAAATAGCGCAGCATATGCTAAAACATAGCTTTCATTCACATATAAATATCATCTCTGATGAAAACAGTGTTCCGGTTGCTTTGTTGTTGATGCACTTGTGCCTTTTACAATAGTTATCATTACAGGAATCTCTTTCTATTATGAGATAAAGTCTAACACGAACAATATATTAGACAATACTGTTTGAGATCATGTCAGTGACAACGCGTGCCAAAGGTACAATCATGTTTGAGGCAATGTGTGCTAGCAAAATTTCCTCAATGTTGAAGTTGGTCATCTTCAATGATTCAGCTGTTTTCTTGTAAGGCATCTTGGAATTAACCTATGTTCTTGTTAAAATTTATTTTTATGTACGTTAGAAATTTTCTCGTCAATTAAATGGAACAAAGTGAAGACAAAACCAGATGAATCTAAGGTTATCATGGAATTTGAAGAGGCCCCGGCTGGCCGAGTGGTCTAAGGCGCTCGCCTTTACATATCACCTACACATCTCACCTCTGTCCGCGTGAGTTCGAGTCTCGGCTCGACCAACATGGGTATGTAAGAAAGCTTGCCAGTAGCTTCGCGTGGGTCGGATTTTCTTCTCCGGGTCTTCCCGGGTTCATCCTCCACCAAATATACGGGCCGCCATGTATCATGTGCTGAAAAATGGCGTTAAACCCCACAACACCAAAACCAAACCTTTATAAACAAAACTACTTGGAAACCTTTCATAGGAATTCAAGAAAGCCAAAGCCGAACGTTTAAAGAAAAAACAAGAATTGTGCAACCTACATCACAAGATGCTGAAATCGCACTACGCGACAAAAATTAAACCATCTCAAACAGTACAATCTATTGTTTGATAGGTGGGGTAGTCGCTGTTTTAAGTATCGTTTCGTTAAATAGTAACGATATCTCTTTGCAGCGTTTTCATCATTGTATCTTTGGAACACGCGCAGAGTGAGCAGGCCACACAAACGTCTTGATCCTGTTGCAAAAAGATGTCGAATTTAGCAATGAGTATTCAACCCAAGAAAAACGGCAAAAGAAGTACGAAATACCACATATTATCAATAGTAGACACATTTCCGAAGTAGATGACAATAGCTGATCTAAGTACAACCTAATGCCATAAATGCTTTAGCGTATCTGAAGGATAGGTCTGCCAGTGGCAGTTTAAAACTTAAAGTCTGCACTAGTTTGCTAACTTTTTCGGGTAAAATAATAAGTCTAGTGACAATAAAAACATTTCTATTCTGCTTGATATGAAGCACTTAAATCTGTTCCTCCAGGTACATACGGCATGGTTCTAAAGAAGCTGCTTAATGTGTTGGTAGGTCCACTATCAACAGTGAACATTGAAGAAGTTGTAAAGCTGATCATTCCATTTTCACTAAGTTCACAATTGACTACATGAGTGCACATGGACTTTAACCGTACAAAATGTGTTAACACAGTACAAAAGATGTAAAATCAAATATACATTGCTAAATGCTGCAGCATATCCGAAGGATAGGTGCCCAAAACAGTCCATAAAAGTGTGCACTTCCGTTGGCTAGCTTTTGCAGGTAATAAATAACAAGATGTCGAGTGAAACAAAAAACATGATCAACACAATCTACCTTGCAACATTAAGCTCTGCTCTTGTTGCCTGTAGCATGCTTTTGAAAAAGCTTTTGAAGTTTACAATTGATCCACCAGCAACAATGGATATTAAAGAAGTCATAAATCTAATCATTCCTGTTTCTTTCGGACAGCTCACAATCGACAACCTGATAGCAAATTTAACTTTGCCTTACAACATTTTTACTCAATAAATAGAATGTACTCTATCACTATAAAGTGAGTGAAAAGGTATCAATTGTAAGTCATCAATGTCGGCAAAACTTGAAGAGATTAAAACTTATTTGATCACGGAGATTGAACTCTATAATGGTATGAAAAAGAAATACGAACTAGCATACAAGTTTTTGAATTGGTAAGAGACATGTAAGGCTACAACGTTTGCACGTTTAAACAGCTTAGTTTAGTTTACTGCCTTCAAACATTTACAAAATCGGTAAACTTGTAAACGAACATGTACGTGGTACATATGATGTGTTAGCCGATGCGCATATCCACGAAGTACGTCAGGCTGCATTATCGACTTGGTATCATGTAGATATATGTAGCAGTACGAGCCAGTATGACGACGATCATAAGGATCATTACTTAAATTATCAGATATTCAACAAAGCTGTGCCTTACAAGCTGAATCCTGACATATTAGGAGGTAAACGACGTACAGCAAATGGAACAATTGAAAGTTAAGCGAGGTACGTCATTCACATTGTCAATGGGTGACATACAAATAGCTCTCAGTTGTAAGCCTATTGTGCAAATCGGGGAAAAAATTGAATTTTGAATATGTTCGATTAATCCACATGGTTTCGGTTATTGCATACCGTCTACACGTTTAGTAAACGTCGCAGCCTTAGAGGTAGGTATAGAAACAGTTTCAGCCGGTGTAAGTGTTTCAGCAGCTGGATTGTGTTTATCGGGAAAAGATCCTAGTTTTAGTTGTTCCACTAACCTTTACCGGATTTATCACAGCAGTTATACCAACGTTTCAACAGCTTTGAATGATACGATAATTCGAAATTTTTTTAAAACATGATAACATTGTAAGATATGCAATTAGTAAGTTGAACACTATCGATGACATGATCAGAAAAGTGATGAGTTAAACTGATTCCAAAAAGTGGGAAGAAATAGAAGATAATACATTACCTGCTATTGAACAGAATTGTACTCAATAACCTAACAAAATATCAGAGCTATAAAAGCAGATTGATGAAAACAAAAAACAGATTTTAGATGCAAAAGAATTATTAAAAAAGAGGTTAAGTTGTCTTATCAACTCTTTTTCAAGGCCTACAATCAGTAAGGAGAAGATCATATATTCTCCCGAATGAAGACTTTGACAAAGGCGATACCTAACATCCTACAATATTTACAACCACTCAAACAAAGGATACGCAGTGAGATAGATGCACTGCTTTGTAATATCATGGAAATAAAGCAGTCTCTTGAAGAATACAGCACTTTACAATCACAATTTTATCAATTGCAGAAAGACTTGAAAAATGAATTTTACAGAACTATCAAGGAATTAGAATGCTAATGAACCATTTTAACACAAAAATTGCTGTTCTGAAGAACAAGAAAACAGCTAACACTAATATATTGTAAGAGTTGCAGAACAAGAATGATTTAACAGAGATAACTAAAATGATAGAAGATATTAAAAACAAAATGAATGTGAAAAAAGCACGATTAGATCTATGAGAATAGATTTAAGTGATAATATAAAAACGATAGAATATAATACATAACCGAATTTTACAACAAGTAACACGCTGAGGTTGAACAATCTAAAACAGATACAAAAGAATACACTGAAATGGTTAAAAAATACCGGTGTGGCGCAAGACGGTATTGACCAAATAGACAAAAGGATGAAACATTTAAAAATATTTAGCTGATATGGAGAAAACGTTTGTAACGAAAATAGATACATTCAAGACTGAAATAAATAAAAGACTCTCGCATTAAGTGGTTGCACTGATGCACTTAAAACCAAAAATAAACGAAAACAGAGTCATTCAAAAACGAATTTAACAAGAAAATTGGCATAAAGAGTATTGGATTGAGGGTTGAATGGATGAATTAAAAGAGGAAATTGATAAAAAGCAGAAATCAGTTTGGTCAGAAAACAAAACTAAATACAAGAATATATATTACTTGACGATTGTAGAATTGTACTGAGACATAACTCTCGCCATCCGAATGATACTGAAATAGATTTTAGAGCAAGAGATATAATTCTTATTGAACTAAGTCAACACAGATACACTGTGAAGGGTTATTAAACGTGTTTAAATCTGAAACTGCAGCTCAGACATTAGTTAATCTGTATGGATTTAGCTATGCTTCATCACCTTTTGCTGAATACGCGTTATACACTATATATGCTTCATCACCGTTTGCTGAATACGCGTTATACACTATATATGCTTCATCACCGTTTGCTGAATACGCGTTATACACTATATATGCTTCATCACCTTTTGCTGAATACGCGTTATACACAATATATGGTTCATCACCTTTTGCTGAATACGCGTTATACACTAGATATGCTTCATCACCTTTTGCTGAATACGCGTTATACACTAGATATGCTTCAGAGCAACATCTCATAAAAATAAAGGAAGTCAGGATTATACACAAATTCTCTTGACTTAAAAATTGAAGATCTAAGATACTGTTAAAGAGAAAATATTGATTTTTACATTGGATCAGAAGTAATCAACCAACGTGTTACTTATTCATTATAGCTCAAAATAGAATCTGGAGATAATCTATACAGTGCAAAATAAACACGTACATACCATCTAGAACAGAAGAATATTAATGACAAGGATTTAAATTAAAACTGAATTTGTTATCAAAAGCTATAAAAAGAACTGCAATCAGTATATAAATGTGTTACTCCTAAATATAGCACAATAAATAGAGAATCATCTCTACGTGAATGGTGTAGGCAAAAGCGGATCCATAGGATAATTATGATTATAGGCAGACCATAGAGATGATGTTTCCAGCACAATAATAAACGAAACATCTCTACGAAAATAGTCACAACATCAGCTATGATTAGAGGAGCAATAGCTGATGGTCTCGCTGCTCAAGGTTTTCGATCTCAATGGAGATGATGAAGATTTAATTCGACACGAAAGTAAGATAAGATTACCAGAGAAAAGCTACTGAATTCAATCCAAGATACCATAATAAAAATTTAATGAAAGATTGAGTGAACAGAGTGTGGTGATTCCTGTACTTAAACAGCCAGGATGATGCGTCAGCTGATAGTGATGATGGCAGAAATGAGTTAAATGATCCTTATAGTAAAGCAAAACTTGAAAAATCAAACCATCTTAAACTGAGGGATGTTTACCAAGGTTCTGATAGTCAATTAAAATACGAACACATTTCATTGCACTTGTGATGGGTTTTAGTGTGTATGTTCCTTACAAGTTTCTTTGATCATCTTCTACTAAGAGGGTACGACAATGGAGTAAGGACGAAAGGTTCCAACGTTACTGAACCGTATGTGCACGACATTTTCGTAAAATATAAATAACGAAATTAATATCGTCGTACGATAAAGACATAACTCCTAATAAGCCGAAAAATACCGCAAGGAGAAATACCTCAATCCAAGACATCATTGCATCACATATACCCATACCAGGATTGAACCAGAAAAAAACTTTACAGATAGCAATACCAAAGCTAACTCCAAATATAATTATTGTACCAGTTAGTTTTTTTTGTATCGTTTGATATGAAGATAAAAGGATATGCTCACAATGCAGTGGTAAACAATTTTGTGTTGAATGCTTGTAAAACACATCAACGTATAATATGCAAGCGATGATTTTTCAAGTCAAATGCCTACAACGTTTTAATAGCATGCAAAGATTTGTGGTTACCTGTTTCTTTTAGAGTAAACAGGATTGAACAAGGCATCATGAGTGAAAAATAGAGAAAGTTAAAAAAAATGGCGCTGGTAATGCGCAAAATGATTGTACAGAAACTGTACAGTTTGTGGTTTAAGGAAAAAGGTTTAGGATACTACTTGACTTCGAGATATTAAAAAACCATTGTCCACTGCATCATTGTACTCTTCTTTACGATTTCAGATTTAACTTTACACTTGCAAAAACAGTTGAAGCGATAGAACGCATATCAAAGACTACAAACTGGAAAACAATTGCCTCCAATACTATACGATTAACTCTGAGTTAATTTCTGAAACGGGTAATGGTAGATACAGAAATGGTATTGCTTGCTTCTCCGACTACATACCTATGGAGATAATAGTACATTCGCAGCCAATATAACTTTAACTAACCTCCCACTTAATTATCACGGGATGAGTCGAGAAAGCGATCCAGAACAGTTTTACAACTCAACAATATAAAAAACGATGATTATAGAAGATCTGCCAAACATGTTTTATTCCTATGGTTTCCAGCTGAGGCAACAGTTGGCTGAAGCCATGAAGTATTTATTCGATGAACAATAAAAATACACAGAAATTAGGAATATAAGTGTTAACAACTTATACACTGACATTCATGGCATCGGGATTGATTTGAGAAGTAAGTCACGCGATCACAAATTACATTGTAGCGATCTTAAATAAGCCAAAGTGCAACAATGTATCAACTTTCAAATTAATAGAAAAGAAATTGTTCAAGCTCAAAATTTTTAAAAATGTATATTTCTTTCGTGCTTGAAGATCAGATACATATTCAAAACAAGCGATGGATATCAATTATGTTTAGGCATCAACAATTAGCGTAACTTTTACCTACGGATAATACTATTTGAAAGAACCTCATAGAATGTAATTTGTGGAGTGACTGATCTTGGAAAAACATTGTTTCCACTAAATCTAATTACGGCTGAATACAATTATATTTTCGACTACATCGTTACCATCTGTCCAACTTTTTGCAAAAGACGTATGCTAGAAAGTTGTTACTAAAATATGAACATGCCATCGTGAGAGATTGAGAAGATAAATGAGATACATGGTTATAGTTACTGATTGATATGTACCAAAAAACCAATTGTTTGTTTCTAATTTACGACTGCATGATTTTTTGACGGCGTAAAAAAGAAACCAAGTAACCTAATCAGACAAGATTTTATTGTTAGACATTTTGAAATATCAGTATGGATGATCGTGTAACAGTACAACCCTGAAATCAAAGATTTTAAAGAAAATTCACGGGGTTTTTTTCTCGTCGTCTTCTATATCAAGAATAAAAAAGCACTGAAGACAGTATTTGAAGTGAAGCATATTATTCCCCACGAAAGAAAAGTAGGATATTGTAGATATTTCGAAACAGAACGAAGAAAAAACTATTCAATTAAACTTGAGTTTCTATTTTATTGCAAGATCCTGACATATCCATTAGGTATTGCATTTATGTTATCCACTAAATAACGTTTATTATCGTAAGAATATTGTGATACTTTGTTTCTCTTGATGCTATACATATGGTTATTGTATGATCTGTGTAAATTCATTTACCGGTAATTTTCCTTATGTTCAACATGACAATTTCGGCACATCTCAATATTTAAATTCATTTTTATCACGCATTTCTTTATTCCGTTAGAAACGTTCTTTTCATCTTTGCCAGACTTAAACAAATGCAATTTTTACATTACTCCACAAAACTCTCTGATTGATATAACGGTTAGATTATCTTTGAAAAGTGCAGAAATGTTCTTATTTATCTGTGGTATGTTAAACATGTTGTCCTTTGGATAGTCACTAGTGTCATAGAACTTGGTGTCATCCTTCATGTCGCTGTAAAAAGTGTCTGTTTTAACATATATGTACAATGAATTTGTATCAGTCATGAGAAGTTTCATTCAATCATCGTATTTATTTTTCAACTAGCTGCGGTAAAATGCATGCATCATCCACTTAGATCGCTTTGATAATTTTATTGTGTTTCTTTTTAGACTGTCTAGCACCAAGTCATCGTCAATATTGTTCTCCTGGGGAATGATAGATTTTTTCTTTTGATATTTTAAAAATTTATTTTCATCAGCACATATTTCACTTGTTGTTCTTTTTCTCAAAGTTTCCATCTGTTTTCCGAATACTGAGTTGTTCATTAATTTAATCAAGTATTTCTTGAAATCGTTATTAACTTTCTGTCTCAGACTTGTATTCAGTTCTATGTAGAATCTCAGGCAAGGATGCTGTTTAAACAAGACAAAGATGTCTATCCTTTTCAGTGTTGGTCCTAATTGCACACAAAGCTTCAAGTTTATGTAATGTATCGCATATTTCTTGTCCCAGAATTGTGGTATGAAAATACTTTTGTATTATATATGAACGAAAATGAAATGGGTTTCGTTGCCGCATACTACGTTACCCTGTGGTGTACAGTTTTTACCTTAGCAATTTCAAAATACTGATTTTTGTCATCACTGTTGGTTGCAAAAAGTGCCGGCAGCGGGGGACCCGTTTACCTGTAGATTTGTCCACGACTATAGCACTCATAGGAATATTTTCCTAAATCTCGTCACAATACAGATGAGTCTTGTCAGGAAGCTATCCATTTTACGGAAACGATTTTCAGTTGTAGAGATATGTGAAAATGAAATCTGTATTATTTCTTGCTATCTGTTCTATGTGATATAATTGTTTTATATATTGAATATTTCGGAATTTATTCAAAGTTTTCTAGAAAGTCAGACGTATGTCACACATCGCCATGCTATCAGACAGAATATACTATGTTCCAAGTTACACATTTTATGGGTGAACAGAAGAGTAGAATTCAATTATATATTGTACGCATTAAATGACGAGAAATGTTAGAGTTTTATAATCCAATGCGATTATTCTTGTCAAAGACAGATTCATGCCTGAACGTGGTTATTATAATCACAATCCCGTATAGTCATTTTTATGAAAGAACGTAACGTGTAACGCTGTCAGTTCGTGTGCACGCATGCGTAATATAGTATATCACTGTATTCTCATTCAAACGCGTGTCGTGCTGTACATGGTTCAGTTATTGTATTTTTAGCTGTTACGATGAATCGTCGAACTCTGGGTTTGTGTAAACCCAGATACTACAGTCAATGGTGACGTTGATTCGAAGGACGATATTGGTTTACTCCGTGTGAGGGACCAAAGGTTCTGGACCAACGGGGATGCGGGATAGGGAGGATCTTGAGGGATCCTTCGGGAGGCTGAGAGAAGCAGACCAGCCACGGCAATTCCTTAACCATTTATCTGGAGCTGTGGATCGGAAATATCTCGTTTTCATCGCCTATATGTGTGACTATCAATCTAATACAGCATCATACTTGTCGATGAACCATGCATTGATCATACTTGTTGATAATTCCATACATCGATCATATATCTTGATAAATCCATATATCAATCATACGTGTTTATAATTCCAGACATTGATCATATCTGATGAAAAATTCCATACATTGATCATATCTGTTGATAGATCCATATATCAATCATACATGTTGATACATTCCATACATAGAGCATATCTTTTTACCAATGAGATCACGCGATTATTTATTGAATGTCATATCCATTGAGCTACGATAACATTTTGTTATATCCGTTGTTGAACTTTGTGCGCATGAGTAGGGTGTCAGATTCATTCATCATTCATTTGTGTTATAAAGAAACATCTCATTCACGTGATTATGTTAAGTGTTTTCGCTAAATCAAATCCAACCCGGTTTCATCCTGTTAATTTCTCTTTTCAATGTACACAATAGTTTTGGTGCAATTGTTTTGTACCATTGTAATCATAAATCAATTTCTTTTGCAAGGGAGATAAAACGTATTCGTCTTTTACAAGTTGTTCCGGTCTAGAGGGTAGTCTTCAAAATGATCATGGAGATGTAGTGGAATCTCCAAGTCTACTTATAATATGCAACCGGTATCACTATTGTCAGATATTTGGAGCTAAGTTTCTTCTACCAATCAAATTTATTCATCATTTGCCCAACAAAGCTATTTACCGGCATGTTTTGGCTCATGGCCTAAACTTATAAATTATTGAAATTTAGGTACATAATAAATGGCCTTGGCCCTGACCTTTCGTACTCGCCATCATATTTCATCTTGCCATTTATATCGGAGTGGTATCCGTTATTACTTTTTGCGTATCAACGTGGTATCATACTAATTCGATCATACATTTCAGACAACAGGAACATGTCACAGTCTGTCAAAAGTTAAAGTCATACACCACGATGAGCTAATCCATGTGTTCTATAATAGTGAGCAGGGTCTAGCTCATAGTTTGCTATTTCATTCATACCTAATTTTTTCAATTATGTCTCACAAGATTAAAGTTTATTTTGTGACGTAATAGTCGTGGAGATCACCTAATGCTTGAAGATTCACGTGTGACATCACATCTTTAACATAATTGGTACTGGTCATCAGAGATATCTGAATTGTTAAGTGATGAGTAAAACTTTTCTATGGGAGGTAGTGCTGTTTCATCGAATCTATCTAAACTATTTAAATACTCATATGTGTAGATGTCCCTCCTCATAAATTTAGCATTCATTGCACTCAAAAATGTCATTGTTTGAGCGAAAATGTCATCTTTACATTCTTTGCCAACTGCTCTTGAGATTACCCCATGAATCAAATATTATTTTTTGCAATTATTTCCTTAACATCCTTCATGAACCTAATAGGATACTTCTACTGGTTTTAACCAGTTGACTGTTGCAAAAATTGATCCGTGTTTTATAGATGTTGTCGTACAAAGATATTTAAACTAGTTTTAACCGGTTGGCTGTTTGAAAATTGTCATCCTTCTTGCTACGTAGGAACAGTACACAGGCCGTCCCTGTGAACCCACGGGAGGCTATAAAGGCACTTTGCTTCTTTTGGATAGTTTCAAAAGACTTGAGCATACGCTGTAACAAGAAACTGTTTTGTCTCGGTACGATAGAGAAGAAACGTTACATTTAATCCGAATCGATGGTATATACTTATCAGGAATATATGAATACACATTGTGTTCAAGAATGTTTTACCTCAAGGTCTTTAGAGTACCCCATGATGTCCTTTTCATCATCTGAGAGCATGCTGCACCAGTCGTCACGGGAAAAGCAAGTACGTTCATATGGACACATCTGGTACAGTAAATCAACCTCATCTGAATACAAATAGTGGAAAATAATAAAAAAATTGGAAGTGATTTCCATCAGAAGAACACTGATATTTAATAAATAATTAATCATTTACATTTGCACGAAACGACAATTCATTTGAGTGGTGTATATTTTGGGAATTTGGACAATAGCGAAATTCAACACAGTTGCACATCTTTATTTTGGAGAGAAATTATATTTCCAAAGCTCCAAAAATGAATAATATTTCAGATGAAATGCCGTTGTGCGCAAAGGCAAGGTATTAATTGTTTATAAATTCCAATAACAGTTTAAATATAAATTCTTTTCAAATATCAATAATATTTTATATAGAAATTGTGGATATTTGTATAAATAGCTGTGGGAACGCACAGAAATCTGGTGGGTTGGCCACTTGGCGGATCACGCATACACGAGCTAGAAAGGCTTAGGACTCCGGATTCTTACGAATCTGGCAGACAGTCAGAGGATAAGTTCTAACCTTCGTTGTCGTCATGGTCACAGGGGATTAAAAGGTCGCGTGAACCCGCCCTAGCGCTGGCGACACTAGTGACTAGGTGCGAGTTCTTTTGTGCTGCGGAAGTCGAAAGCAGCACGGAGGAGGGGTTATCATTAGACTGATAGTGAAATAAAAAAATCGCTCACTAGGTTTGTGCTTTTGTCAACATTTATGCCAAACGGTCAAATGTTAAAAATGTTAAAAATTACAATCAATAAAGATAGATTTTGCTACATCTGTAAAATGTAGTTAAATATTTTGAAATTATTTCATTTTAAATAGCTCAAAATAAAATCAATCCTTGATATGCTAACACCAAAAGCAGTGAGAAAAAATCAGAACCACTTTTACTAGTCTTCAATTTATAAAAAACGAAGGTGAAGAACAGAGAGATTTTAAACAGATAATTAACGAAAGGACATGGAAATTCAGTTAAAAGAAATGTAAATGAGGATAGATTTGTATGAAGTTTTCAATGATAATGAGCCATATTTGAAGAAGATTACCAGTAGGGAATTAGACAATTTGGCTCTGTGAAACCTTAATCAGACTTAACGATCAGATTTATAATACGACCTATTCAAGAAGGAGAAACAATTGAGGAGATAACTTTGTACCATAGGCCCAGAGCTATTAACATAATGAGCAGTGGCGACATGGATAATGTAATGTAACATTTATTCGACATTTTAATACCAAACATGGACAGGAAATAAACGAAAGTACAAGATGAATGCTTTATAACATGGAATATTTAACGTTGTACATAGAGAGGTACTAACCACTTCGATGAAACTGAGACATAAATTTGCCTGAATGGATTAAGAACACAAAAACTTGCATCAAGGTGAAACATAAAGACGGTAGGAGTTTTATGCTCTGAATTATGTGTTAAACTCACCAAGTAATAATGTAGATAGACCATCAAAATACAATTTAGACAGACACATATATTGGTTTGATAGATGTCCTGTAAAATGGAAGACATTCGGAAATTTGAAAAATAAGTTCAATATCTGAGTAATAGTGTGAAAAGTATTGGAAGGGGAAGAGTGCATGAAGTATTGGAAGGGGAAGACTACAGAGATGTGTCAAAGTCAATGTGCACCAGCGGTGCAACTGAGAGAAACTACATCAAACCAGTTAGATTAACTGAAATAGAAAGAAAAAGTCAAGTGGACATGTTAATCATATTTTATTTGCTGGTCCTAATCAATATAAAGATGGAAGATATCATTATATTGTAGTAAAAGAGTTTTCAAGATTGGTGTCATCACACAGAAACAGACATCATGGACAGAAACATAAGTGTAAAAAATGCTTGAACTTTTTCAATATACCCGAAAAATTATCAGAACATAAAAAGCTAAATTACGATTTGGACAACTCGATAAATATAACTATCAAAACCAATGAAACGTTCCGTATGTTATTTATTGTGACTTTGAAGTATCATTTTAACTGTGAAAAGGAAAATTGACACACAGCGACACAGCTTTTGCTGCGAAGCAAAACTCGGTATACTATCCTGGAGTATAAAAACAGCCAAATACATTCCATCAGGGTTTTGCATTTGTCTCAAATCAACCCAAGAAAGTTGAAATATATTACTATGCGTTGGGCAAAATAGTAAAACTAGTGTATGAAGACTTAAGACCGAAAAATGCAAAGATTATGGTGTTCGCAGACGAAGATTAACAACACAAATGTAATTTAAAAATAAAGACAAAGCTAGAGATCGTTATCACTTTACAGGTAAGGATAGAAGTCCAGCATATAATGAATGCAGTTTGAGTTACACATATCCAAAATATATACCATTGTTCAGTCATAACTTCTCCTGTTATGACATTATGTGTGCATGAAAAGATTAGTTAAAACGACCCAGATGAATAGGTAAAAACCAAACCAAAAAACGACAAGAAATAAATTTTATTCAGTACGGACTTCATAGTTGATAGGCTATGAAAGAAAGAAATGAAATTAGTTAAAAGAACAGTTAGGTTTGTAGATAGCGCCAGACTGATCACCTTGAAACTCATTTTAGGTGAATCAACTGTAAGATTTACTAAAGCTGTATTGGCTGCTATGTCAATGATTCTCTCTCTAGTGATAAAGTCATGCAAGAAAGCAATTCCAGTTTCTGTATTTGTCATTTACCGACTGAGAAATTGCTAAAGAAGTACCTCTATAATATTCCAGACAAAAGTTTTCATGGTCGTAGTCTTGGTTCCCATCTACTACGACTTCAGAGGCTTTTCCAAGTTTTATGTGAAATCTGACATCCTTAGGAATAGACCTAGGAGACAGAGGACAATGGTTAGTTAGAATCTGAAAGTCGAATTGTATTCTAACGTTGATCATATACACCGCAATCTGTATACGGTATTTGTAACGTCTTTTTTTGCCCTACCGTTCCGAGCCGTTTCTGATCGTTTCGATCGCCTATCGTACCATTCCCATTTATTACAGTCAATCAATCGTCTCTTCGTCTCCGTACCACTTAATACCGTACCTTACCATTTCGTACGGCTTCAAGATAGTTTCCCATCGTCTCGACATCTGTAGTTATTAAAATTCGGTTTTCTGCTTTAATACAAGTTTAACAAAGTAAATTGATTTCTTGTAAATACTATTAAAACGAGTATAAGTTCTAAACAATTAAAATGACCATCCAAATAATTTCTATGAAACCAGTTCAGTATACCGTATGGTACAATTACGTGTCATTATAAACGGTCTTCATAAACGTATGATCTAGTCTTATTACCGTTCGAACCTTTTCCATACCGTACCGTACCGTTTGCGTCGTGTAACACCTTCACAGTTTACAATGCTGCAAAAGACGTTACGAGCACTGTAGCTTCCTTGCCAGTGCTATTGTACATTACCTGGCCTGATAACTTTCTCAGTATTTCATTCATGATGCCTTGTTGAATCCTGAATCCTAACCGAATCAGTTAATCCAAGATCTTTACATGTCATAAAGATGTTGTAGTCATTCAACTTGAAACGATCATCGCTCGTGAAAGGATATAGTAATGTCTTTTACAATTATTCTACAAAAACAATTTTACCACTGCATTATCATCATCGTCCTTTTGCCTTCACATCAAAGAAGACGAAAAAACTACCTGGTACAATCAACATATTTGGACTTAGCTTTGGAATTGCTATCTGTAAAGTGTGTACAGTTTAATGCTACTCAGGGCGTATGCCATACAAAGATGTGTTGGAGTGAGGTACTTAACTCCTTGTGATACCAGTTCTACGCCATTTATATGCTGCAAAAACTTGTAAGTAACATACACACGAACACCCATGACGAGTACAATGGATATGTACTCGTATTTTACTTGTTCACTAAACCTGAAATGATGATAAATTCGGCATTGATCATTGTATTCCATGTGCCTCTTTTGACATTTCCACAAAAATATTTCCACTGGTCAGACACAATTCAAAAACAAGTGATATCATAGACAGTAAAAACAGATCAAAGTAAATGCTAAGATGCCATCAAGGAAAACAATAAAAACATATACCGTAAAAGTTCAATAATCCAAGATGGGTAACTTTATTATTGACAAGGTTTTGAACAAGTATTGACCAGATTGTTTTTATTATCAACTTAATTGCATTGCAGACAGACACGCCTAAAATTAGTGATGTCATAGGTACAAATGAATCCACAACAAAGCAACCAGTACACATTGTGTGTCAAGTATTTTTTCCGCGTCTTTTTCTGAAATAGATATGCTCGAAAGTTATCAAACTAGCACTCATTTCAGATTGAGGTACTCCACGTTTGAATATCAACATAAGGTGAAGCATCTAATTCAAATTTGATATGATGTAATCCTTCAGTCCATTCCGTTAAAAAAAAATTTAATTGGCAAGAAATCTGTTAATCAGTGCTGTCACAGTAAATCACGACATCTGACAATGATTTGTAAAGTTTAGCAACTCTAGCACTGACTAAATATTTTACATGTCTTCTTGATTTGTTTATCATCTATTTTTCAAACTCTTTTTCTGTAAAATGTTGTATCTTTTAGTATGTTCCATTTGCAATAGCTATGCGCAATGCATGTTTGTAATGTGCAAATTGTACCAAAAGAACACGTGCAGAGCAAGATTCTGGATAAATGGGGTTATTACTTATTTTGTCTTCAATAAATTTCAATCCTTTTTCCAGCTGACTGTACCTCTGGTACCCATTACATTTGGCATCAATCTTTTTCATTTGTCAATGTTAAAATCTTCTCTGTTTAGTAACATAAAAATGGGAAAAAGTGGGCAAGGTTTTAAAGTGAAAGCAATTGAAAATTTTTGAGATTATGATGATGATTACATAACACAGCAACAAGAAAACATACAAATTGATGATCATGTAAACCTGCTAGTGGTTTTGATGATCAAGACAGAAGACAATACAATTCTGGGCAATAATCTTTCAACAAAAGGAAATTAAATTAGAGGAACTACACAGAAATTATGGTTATAACCTAGACTTGAACTTTGTAAGTAAACATGCCAGACATATGTATAGAGATAGCAATGGTGAAATATACATCAAATCCAAAGGCAGCATGAGTATTGTAGTTGATCACACAAAGTGATTAAACCTTTTAGACATAGTTCAACAGACAGAAAAGCGAAAGGATGTAGTTTTGTTAGGAGAATTAAATGTTGAGGATTTACCAAATATGCAAACTGTTCCTAAGTCTACCATACTAGATGAATTTGATAATAGATTAAAGCAACTTAGAGGTCATGGAGAAACGTCAAAGACTGGACGAAATCTAATGGGAGAGACATAACCTAAATACCATCTTGAACAAATTGTTGTACGAAGGCAACAGATACCACCCAATGAGATCACTGAAATCAAAATAATAGAGACAGATTAACCGTTCGGCCGACAGGTAAGAGAAGCAGAAAATTAATAGATAATTACCTTGAACAAATTAAAGGTGGAGAACAGTTGCACCTTCAGCGAATATATTATTCAGAACACATGAACAAGTAGAATAAAGTGATTATGAAAATGCTGTAGTAGTTGTAAAATCGAAAATAGAATTTATGAGATCTGATGTTGAAACGTATGACAAACAGAATAACGAGTTTAAAAATTACATCAACAGCGAAACAGATTAAAGCAAAATATGTATTGCAAGAATAGCTGCAAAGCGTTGAAGATAACATAGCACAATTGGTCGGTAATTTAACGTACTTGAGGAGAAAGTTTAGAGAAAATATTGAAAAATATCAGTTTAAAAGTTTTAAAAACTTATATTAGGTGAAAGACTAATCCAGCTCTTTAAAGAAAATGGCGTAACAATAACTACTATTGCTATTGCAATATGTGTGACTATATTAACTGTTGTTCTGTATATTACTTACATTGTGAGAGGTGCTCTAACTGGTGGAAGAGAAGCTGCTCCATCAGAAGGCAAAGATGATTGGTTTAATTGACAAAATTAAAAGAGCTTAATAAATATTGGTATTATTTGCTCGAGTTTGCCACAAAGCAGCAGCGGCTTTTCACGGTGTTAATAGTTGGGTGATAATTTGGCTGCTTAAGATTGCTGGCCAAATGGCTTCTAAATTGGCTAAAGGTGTGATTTTACTTGTTTTGGCCTTAGTGGGTTTGTTATTTACATTTTTCATCTCAGACGAAAACAAAGCATATAGCAGAATTGTGAAAAAGTACACATACAAAGCACCATTTGAAGTTCTTTACTGTCCTACACTACTTTAAAAAGTAAGTTATAGCCACTCCTACAACCATTAACATGAATATAAATGACTGTTTGTTTATCTCATGATCAATGTTGTTTTTTTTTTTTTTCGTCTCTAAATTAGTATGTGCTATCTAAACGTTTGATTATCGGATTGTATTAGTACATTTGAGAGTAGGACTGTCGTCATGATAATCTTTTTTTCCAAATAATTTTTACCCACTTTGTCTTCTTTTTGTCCTTATAAATTTCTGTTTTACTGTCACATATTGGTTATCAGCCTTTGGAACAGTTTTATCTACTTCTACTTTGTTGTTGTACTTTTTAGCAGTGTCTTGAAGAGTGGAAAAAGACCGTGCAAAATATGTTTTGTTTCAAACGCGTACACCTAAGATGTGTATTACATAACTCTAGATACTTTTAACCTTGCCTTCATCTGTTAATTCGTTGCTATCTTGCGAAAAGAAGTACCATTTATTTCTTTATCTTTATCTACAACATAGTTAACTTCATCACATGAAAATTGTCTCCAGTATTTAAAGGTACCTGTTCCATAGTCATAATGGCGAAAGTAAGCATCTAACACAACAGCATGTGTAAGCTCCCCCAAAACCTTGGAGTACAGTTGTATGTTCTTATGTCCCATTATCAATCAAGTATTTGTTTTCTCCCTTTAGTTATCTCGAGTCACGATGTGTTGGAATGTTAAAATTGTTGCATATCAAATTAAATTTATTTTAAATCAATGCTATTGTTTTTATTCGAATCGACAGGTAAAGGTATTTTACATTCAAATATCAGTTTTCTCCTCTGGATATAAACGTTAAACCTATAAACAGATCTGACTAACTCTGGTACTTTTGTATCAAATGCGTTATCGAAATTTCACAGCCAGATGTTGCCATCCATACTGCTCAGTTTAGTTTATTCTGCCAAAATATCATGTTACACTGTTATCTTTGTCTGTTCATAGAGTAATTATTGTCAAATTCTAAGGTGTATTTAAAATGGTTAATGGTATCCTAGTGAAAAAAAATTAGTTTCATTGTAGTAAATTTGTATCCCGTTAAATGTATATGCCAACTTAGTGAATGATAGGTGTGTTGCGCACACCCTGCATTTATATTAATATGTCAATCTCTCTTCAGGAGACCTTGTCACATCAGGCGACGACGAAAGTGCAGTCAATTTAGAAGTAAGGTCTATTACTTTTCAACTAAAGTCTATTCATTTTGGATTGGAGTCTATTACTTTTGGTCTGGAGTGCTCCAAGTGTTCCATAGGTCCACAACAGCTGTATTGTAGCTATGTCTATAAATACTATCCATTGCAAAATTGGTCTTCTTGTGCAAAGACATATACCTTGTATTTACTTTTTTTCCACATCCACATGTAATGCGTTCTTGATTCCACTAATTTAATTTTCTCCACTGTAATACCTTTTTAATATCTTTCATTTTACACACTCTTTACATCGCGGATATTTTGTATTTATTTGTTCCGTTCCTGTAATAGTTTTTTTTTCTTTGTTACAATTGTCACATTTTACAACTGAATTATCCTCCAGTGCACATTGTGCCTAGCATAACTGTATTCCAATTTTGATTATACAATGTATTTGTGTAGTTTAAATTAAATTTACAATTCAGTATCAAACAAAAGTTCAGCACAAACATTTGCATTGTTCAGATGTGTATATCTACACACTGTGAAAGGTGTACTGGAGTTTACGTCATCCCTATAGAGTAATAAGTCTTATCATAACAACTGTTTTTGGTAATTTTTGTGGTAGTTCTTGTGACTGAAGCTTTTGTTAATGTATTGAAATTGTACATGGCAAAAAAAATCAGAAAATGCATAGTTTATGGTGCAAATGGACAAAGCGCTGCTATAGCGTTTATGTATAAAATCTGACAGAAGTTTTATGTCCCCATGATTGCATCAACATTTATGCGATTTGAATTACCCTCTATATTGTTTAACCTTTACCTGATTGGTTTGTAGTCTTTTATATTGTATTTGGTTTTAGTTTCTTTTAGATTTAATGGGTATCGTCTTAATGGTTTGAATATTATCTCTTACCATATACCCGTAATATCACTTACAGCTCTACTAGGACATTGTGTAGATTGTAGCCGACTTATTACTGTTTTCATTTGTACCATTTTGTTTACTTGTGATGCTTTTGGATGTACTGCCTCGTTTTTTTCTCTGTTCTCATATGTACCATTTGTTTACTTGCGATGATTTTTTCTGTCTGTTTTTGCGATCAACATATACCATGCATGTTTAAACTCCTTCTTAGTTTATTGCACCATTCGTTTTAAATTTGTCACATTCTAAAAACTCGTTATCTTTGAAAAACTCCCTGTTTTCATGCTTCTTGATACTTTTATTTATGTATACTTGTTCGGTCGTCCCTGTGTGAAGTACCATTTATTTAATCACATAAAATTTTCAGCTGGTTTCCTACAGTTAATCGAATGATCAGATCCTTTCCATTTAACTAATACATAGTTGTTACCGTTCATTATTTTGATCTTCAAGATCTTTTCAACTTTATGTATTAGAACTTGTTGGTAATATAGAGGTAATTCTTGTTCGTTAAACGTGCCCTACGTATCCAATCTCTTCAAATGCTCCAGTTTGTAAACAACTGGATCTCTGAAAGTAACTAGTCGAATTTTAAATATTTCCAGGCAAAGCTAGTAAGGTGTCCCTTTTCAAAAAATGCTTTTATTTCGAAATTCAAAACCGTTTTATCGATTTTTAAATTTTAAACAAATATGTTTTTCCATACTTTTGATCAGTTTTCTTCCTAACTTACTTCACCGGAGTCATACATACTGTCCTATGATGAGTATTATTGTATCCATCAATTAAAGCTGATAACACGTCAACCAATTTTATGATTTCATTTCAATTAGATACTTCCACAATCTATTCTTTAGTGTTCTGTTAAAACTTTCCAATGCAGATGCTTTTTTCTGAGAAAGTTGAAAAGTATTCAGGTTTTCCCTTTCGCAGCAATACCGTGACGTTTGCGTTATAAGACTCTTTTCCCCCATCAAACTATATATTTTCTTGCTTTCTGACTTTAAATATTTATGTGAATGCATCGTGTATATCATCATTAATTGTTTTCTCTTTTCACACTAAGAGTATTTCCAATTTTTTCTTCTTCTTATACGAACAGACAACTCATTAAATTCCCACTGACCGACCGTAATGTTAATATTTTTCAAAGTTACATTTTTTTTTTTTTTTTTTTTTGCTAAGACCGGCAAACCATACTTCCATCCTATGGATTATTATCCCAAGAGTAAACTTAAAAAATAATGAAAGCGATATGATGTATTGTTCGTTTTTGAGAAACATTCCCTTGTACGTGTCCACTATCCATGTCCGGTCCGGTGAATCACCCCGTTTACATCAGGTATTAAACCTCTGCGGCAACCGTAATAAAATAAAAGTAGTTTTAGGTTCAAGCCTGCTATTACGTACAATTTACACACAGGTATGCTTGTCGTGAAAACAATTACGTTATTTTTTTACGGTAATTATTTTCAGCTAATAAGCAACTTTGAATTCAGTACAATGAAGATTTGTTCCGTTATTTATGCTTGTAAGGGTGCAAATTTCTGTCCATCTCTGTAGAGCACATTAGTTTGGCAGATAACAATTAAATAGATTTATGAGGAAAGGTACCGTATTAAATCGCTAGACTGCGATGGTTTTAATGTCCCTGTTTGGGGCGTGATGCATTCTTAATTAAGCCTTCATTGTATAACGGTCGGACTGAAGGTTAATGTGGGCCTAGGTATTGAAAATGTCAAAGTTGAGAGGATGCAGAGACTATTTGTGAAGCCAGTTGAAGTAGTGTAATCTTTTGAAATTTTCCAGAATCGGATATTTAAATAGCGCGCGAAATCTAGCGAGTTACGCTAACCACAATGGGCGTGTATTTACAAAAGGCGGTAGATACGTTTAAACTGATTGGCTACACTAAATAAGGAGTGTGTTTCCCAGACGAAATTTCATGTTTTAAATATTCCACATCGCAAAATTCAATCAGTCCAAGTTTCTTGCGAAAGGCTGGAAAGATCTTGACTCCGAGCAGAATAAGACGAAATTCTCTCGTATAAGCAATTGTTCAAGGGACAGTTGTCTGGAAGTTGAGGGACACGATTCTGGCGGTAGAAGCGAGTGAGTCTTGAAAGCACAAGGTATTTGCATCAATCTCATGTAATTCGTTGATATCAATATAATTGTTTGTTTGAATTTATTTGTTTAAATTCGGACATAAGTTTTCTTGATATGAGTATAACTATTTGTTTGAGTTCATTTGTCTGAATTCGTACAATAATCTTCTTTATATGAGTCTGACGAATTGTTTGAATTTGTCGTCTTGATTGTTATAGGAATCGTGTATTCTAAGAATTGCATGCATTACTTTATTTAACATGAGTTGTGAGAATCTTGTGTGAATTTTCCTGTCTTAGATGATATGAATAATGCATGCGAAAGAGTTGAGTGAGTATTCACTGCCACTAATGTAGTAAAAGTCATGAAGTGAATTTCATTGATTCATTTGTAGAATTAAGACCTGAACTGAAACTGTTATATCTCGTGTGATGTCAGAGTGAGTTAGTGATGAAATAGCCGTTCGAAAGTACATTAATCTTCTGAAACTAGGTTTGTTTATCGTCTGTCAGGTTTGGCCTGACCAGATAGCCCTTGGTATCTGTTTGAATTCTGATAGGACGATATCTGACGTAACGAGAATATTCTACTCCCCAGAAGGAATCTGACGGGATATTTAGGTTGCTTCTTGTTTATTTTAAAGTGGAAAATAGCTCCACCTACCTATCCACCTACCTACCCACCTATCTATCCACATATCCACCTACCTACCTACCTACAAAGCCAACCATCGATGAACGTATACGTATCAAGATAGAGGGTAGAGAGAAGAGGCATCCCACACACAGTTTAAGGACCCAAAGAGGCTGGATAAGAGAGAGAGAGAGAGAGAGAGAGAGAGAGAGAGAGAGAAGCAAAAGGGGAGAACATCAACCTTGACCTGACAGCAACATTGAATTTGGAGTGACCAGCAATAACAAGGTTATGCAGGCATGCTGGGCAATTGATTCGATTGCTCACTCGATTCCATGATGAACTAAGTCTATCGTTTTAAACAGATCGGCTAATTACATGATTATATTTCTGTTGAAACTCGGTAAATGATTTCAAAAAGAAGTGTATTTTTTATAATGTTATGTATTATTTTAATTTGTTTCATGTAATTGATTAAATTTGTATATTTCATGTAAGGGGGCTCGTGTTATTCTGTTCAATATATCTGCTCAGATCTATATTTATCCCATCTATATAATTCCATATTTTATTTCATTATTTACTCGATCCGGGCAATAACACCGAGGTCGATCATCCTCTAGATAACGATAACCAACCAAATCGTACACCTGTTACGGGAGGTGCGTCACAATCCTGTACAAATTAAAAAATGTTATTACTGTTTTGTGTTTCCCTTGCTAATTGTCTTTATAGTATGACTTGTCTAGTAATTTATACAATGTTGTACATTTTGGGAGTTCTTGAATTAAAAATTTTCGATGTATTTATTGATTTATTGCACGTAGGCGATGCCAAAGCGAAAAACATATCTTCAGTATTATTGAAGTTCACTAAGGTTTAAAACACCCACAATGTACACTACTCACTCTAGCGGCGAACTAATCATTCATTTCAGCAATGGCTCATATTTAAATTCAGCTACAGGTGGAAACAAAATCATTAGAATGTTGATTCCTTTAGCTAGAAAAATTAGATTTATTTATGTCGCTTGCTTGCTGACTGTTGGAATGATGAGTTATGTTTCTTCTGAAGAGGTTTTAACAAATATCTGAGGCTCGCTTTGACCACAGTTTTAAATCCATAACAAACAGAAGCCGTATTATTCAAAAATGTCTCACCTATTCAAATTATCATCCAAAATTATTTCTAGATAATACATCTATAGCCTTTGTCGATAACCACAAACGACCTTGGAGTAACTCTGACGGGCGATGGAAGTTGGCGAAACCACATGGAAGAACTTATTCGGAAAGCATAGAAGGTGATTGGAATAATGAGAGCGCTCAAGTTCAAACTGAATAGAGACTCACTCAACAAAATATATATAGCTTTCATGAGACCAGTTTTAGAGTATGCTTGATTTAGTATGGGATGGGTGTAGCGAAACCGATTCTAATCGACTTTAAAATATACAAAAGGAAGCAGCAGGAATTGTAACAGCACTTACCAGAAGTGTTAGCTCTAAATATTTATATAGAGAATGTGGCTGGCTACCTTAAAAAGGGCGTGGAAAAGTCCACAAACTTGTTGCATTTTATAAAATGGTTAATCATATTACACCAGACTTTTTAAATGAAATTATTCCACCAACGGTTGCTCAATGTGGGGGCATTCTTTAAGAAACAGTTTAAATATTGAAGTATTATTTCGTCGTTTACAGCTAACAAGTAAGTCTTTTTTATAAAAGTATGGATCAATCTACCCCAAAATATAAGAAACTCAAATTATATAGCTGTCTTCCAAAAACAATTAAATAAAAACAAGCAAGTGCAATCCTTCTACTCCATAGGTGCAAGAAAAATGTCTATCATACATGCTACACTGAGGAATAACTGTTCATTGCTTAAGGCAGATCTATATTTAAACCCTATTGTTGCCAATCCATAGTGTAGTTGCTCCGAATAAAATGAAACAGCCTACCACTATTTCTTTGAATGTAAACAATACAATAATCCTCGAATCCTCCTGATGAATAACTTACTCAAACTTCCAGTTCATATTGACCTATGCATGGTTCTTAATGACACATTTAATACTGAAGTTTAATAGAAGGTTCGCCTTTATCTCAGCCATACTAACCACTTTTGAGCCTATAGAGCTAACAATAGACTTCAAGAAAGTTAAACCCAAAAGTGTGTTTTTTCCTTAATATCCTTGTCGTGGTTTTTAAGTCTTGAGCACTGTTATTATTATTGTCATTATTTTCCGCAAGGGATTTCCGTGGTTTTCTCTCCCCCGACCATCATTGGACTAAGCAATATACATATGTGTGTGTGTGTGTGTGTAAGTAAGCATGTGTATGCAGGCGTGTATGTGTATGTGCATATGTGTATACGCATGTATGTATGTATGTATGTATGTATGTATGTATGTATGTATGTATGTATGTATGTATGTATGTATGTATGTATGTATGTATGTATGTATGTATGTATGTATGTATGTATGTATGTATGTATGTATGTATGTATGTATATGAATGTATATGAATGTATGTATATGAATGCATATGTGTGAGTATCTATGCATGTATACATGTATATGTGTTTGTATATGCATATATATGTATGTCTATATGTGTGTATATGTCTATATATCTGTATGCATATATGTTTACATGTCTTCGAAGCTATAATACTACAATCCAAATATGATTAAGTTTATTCGTTGAGGAAGGCGAGTATAAAGTTCAATAATATAAGAACTGTTCATATATTTGTATATATGTATCCATAAATTTGTGTGTGACCAATTATCACATGGAGCCTCACCTTTTTTATTCCTTTATAATCTCGCACTTCAAACAATGATTGCTTTAGATCAATATAGTTTTTACACTCATTCCAATATCATTTTAATTTTCTTTGCAAGTTTCACCTGACGCATGAAATATTATGTGTTTTGTATTTGTTACGGGAAAGGCTATTCTAAGTTCGAAGAACTTGTGCCTAACCCTTTTTCTTTCCTAATATATGTAATAAAGTATTTACCCCCCCCCCAAAAAAAAAAAAAAAAAAAAAAAAAAAAAAAACAACAACAAACCATACAGTTTTTGATGGTTTAGCTATTATATCAGAAATGGACATCCTTTTAACTCTTTTTCTAAAGTACTGCAGAGCTTATACTATGGTCTCGGCGTAATCGGCATACTATTGCACTCCTTGTAAATATAATATTCGCTACGAATGCTCGGGTAGGAACTTAAATCCATCAAACATTTTTCTTTTATTTTGTCTATGATATTGTCTTTCAATTCAGCGTCTTTGATATTAGCATGAATATAGATTTCACACCCGCATAACTGGCATCGAACACACCTACTTGCTCAGGTGAACATCTTTCAATTTACTTGCCTGTCAATGCCACTTCGTTCAAATAAAGTCATCACAGGATGAACATTTATTGGGGAATAATTAGCAATAATAATTCGCTCAAATGACATATAAGGTTGTCGCTCAAATGAAACACAAGGAAATTACATTTCATTGAAATGCGCCCAATTCAACAGGTAGCAAAGCAGAGGTCATTGCTCAAGAATATTTTATCAAACACCGGGCAAGGCAAGTGGATATTGAAGAATCATTTGCTTCAATGAAAATAATGTACATACCCTGAGGATTTTTAATATGCTATCAACAATCGACGGGACCCTTGGGGAACTACCTCTCGGAGGACGAGGGAGCCCGTACCAGATTTAGACAGGGTCTGAGTGTATCCTAGTCTTGGAACCCTAGTTGTAAGCAGAAAGACAGACTGAGTAGAAGCAGTTACATGGATAGAAATACCTTTTTTAAGCGTTGCAAAGTCCAGTCCAAGCCTCTCAGCAATGCTGTCTGTCATGTTTTTAAAGAATCGTCCATTAAGAAAGTCATCATACTCTTTCATGAAACCTTTACTGTTTTTTATTGTGTCTATACTATCACAGTCGCTATAATAACGAAGAAGCGAGTTATTTGTCGCAAGCATCGTCAGTTCAGAATCTTGACCTGTGACAGCCTTGCTTAAACCTTTGTAGAACTCCTTAGCACTCTTTTCTGATCTTTGCTTGTCTGATGAGATAAATAGCAGATGATTCATTTTATTGTCGAGAAAATGTTGCATCCTTTTCCCAAATCGCCCACCTATTGCTTCCATCTCTTGGGCACCAAGTGTTATCAGTTCCCGTCCTTTATCCAGAGGATACACATTTTCCCAGGTCTTTAGGAATTTATATGGACTATTTTCTATGTTGGGAATATGCTGCAGAAGTTTATTCTGGAGCGGAGTCATTTTCTTCATATATTTGTCACTGGGCCAACGTGCGCCATGTCGAAAAATTCCTGATACATGGATGGCATTGCAGGTCTTACTGCCGAGCTTAAACGTTGTCCACTGGTCAGTTTTAGCGCACGTGCTGTTGTCATAAACCCATAAGTAGGACGTCTTGGAATTATAGGAATTATAGTCTGCCTTTGAAATTGTTCCAAGAAGAAGAAATGTTGCTAAGAATAACATTGTTATATGACTGCCAAAAATCAGTAAGCGGAGAAATCGTCAAAGGCAAAATAAAATGACAGTCACTCTTCAGCGTTGTTTTCAGACCAACCTGAAGTAAAAGGATAAAGATCTATAACATGACTAACCAAGGTTGGTTAAAAAAAGTCAAAATGATAAGTTTTAAAACCCTCTTTATTGTAGAGGAAAGTCCCCCAAACATATATTAATCATACGTAATTCAGGACCGATGTAACCACACTTCTTAAAAAGCATAGCATTTTCTGTAAAACTAATGACTTTCTTTGCAAAATTGTAGCTTTTCAATAAATAACATTTTGATAATGAAAATTCATGCAAATAGGATGAAAAAGTATTAAACAGTAAGGCGTCCTCTTAATTAGACAAGCTTATAACAACAGATATAATTTTGAATTGGTTGAAATCTTCTCCGGGATGAGAGTGGCCCATAGGAATTTTAAATATATAGTAGACTGAGAGCTGGGAGATAGATAGAGAATGGGGATTGGACAATTACCAGAGAATGACAGAATATATTTAATTGAGACAATAAAGAGTGTGTCCGTTCAACCTTCTGTACCAAAGTGGACAGATTTAATATGTACTAATACGCAAATAAAGCATACCTTAAGTATGTAAATGATAAATGGCAATGATAATCCACCTGAATCATAACTCATTGGTAAATCGCATAAAAAGTAAAAACCAGACATCCTGTACCCTTGAAAGATAATTACAAATAAGATGATGACTGCAAAAGGGAACAATCTTATTTCCGCACTTGAGTGCCTATTACACGAAAATCGTGCTTTCAGCAAAGCCTTATCATCAAGTTTCACGACTTTCAAGAAAATTAATGAAAATATGATTTGATCATTTCTACCATGTTACCTCAGTACGAATAATCAGTCTCATATCAGAATAGTCTCAACTGCCTTTTCATTTGACAGGAAAAACTAAAATAAAACTCCAATGATTGTGTATGCATTATTTCATGCTCCCTGACTCGGTACTATCACAAAGTTTTGAGGAAGAAACTAAAGCTCAAGCTCGAAGTTTGAAACTTGGTAATCCATAACTTTGATTGGAATAACAATTGGAATTTAGTATTCATTTAGCTACTTTTTGCAAATATTTTGTAGTATGATGTCGTTGAAAGAAGTAAATTATATAATTATATGTCCTTTATTGTTTTAAACAGATTTTAGGCGTGGATCATTTGCAACCTTTACCAAAAAGAAAAAAACAAAACAAGTCTTTATTTCCAGTTGCATAAAAATATGTTTGACCTGTGTTACGATTTTGGAATAAAATAATCTTCAGTTATTGCTTTACCAATACAGAAAGAAATGATACTAACTTCTATGTTTACAGGTAGTTTAGTCCGATGTTTTTTGTATTTAGAGACTATAATATTCTCCACAGTCCTTTTCCATAGTACCAATAATTTATTATTGTTATATTCTTGTCCTAACCTTATATTATTTTCCAAACTTTTTATAGCCTTCTTTAAATACTTTATTTGTTTTCTCTTCTTGTATCTGCTCTATTTGTTTTGCCTTTTGGTTAAACAATCTGTTAATACTTTAGTTAATGGTTTGATCTGTTCTATCCCGTACACTGGTGCAGACTTTGTATCCTGTCTAATTGTAAATATCGTTAGTTACATAAAGCCTGTATCTACTAGGCCATATTATTGTGGTTTTTCTCCATTACACATTGAATATAAATAATCAATTTTCAATTTTCGTAAAATAAGCATTACTAGTTTACTAAATGCCTGTTGTTCTACTTTTCTACATCGTCACCTATTTCGGTAAATTATATATATTTTACTGGCAAGGTATTAAAAGATAAAGCAGATAGAGACAAATTTGTACTACTTTCTTTTCGTCTCAAACCTCTGGAAGCTTGTATTCCAGTCCTGTAATTTTATTTGTTTGTGTATTGGTCTTGTGCATCTAGCTTATCTGTGTAATTTTTAAAATTCTAATGCTTTTTTAATAACTTTTAAGTGATCCCTCTAATCTTGTAATGCTCTATTATCTAGCTTTATGCTTTGGAAATGGGGATGCTAGTCTTTTATCTAGTCACTCTATTACATGCTTTGGAAATGGGGATGCTAGTATTTTATCTGGTCACTCTATTACATGCTTTGGAAATGGGGATGCTAGTCTTTTATCTGGTCAGTCTATTACATGATCTGGAAATGGGGATACTAGTCTTTTATCTGGTCAGTCTATTAAATCTACAACATGTGTGCCGATCTGCTTATTTATTCCTGGAGATATGAATTGGTATATAAACTTGATGTATATTTTAATTCTACAATCGCTTATCCAACAGGATAGACAGTTTGTTCCAATACTATTATCGTTATATATCATATAACCGATGGAATATTTTATTAAAGTTTTCATTGTCTACTAGATGAAATATTATTTTTTAATGTTGACACCATATGTCTGTAATCTAAATTCGAAAAAAAAAATCCTCGGATTATAGAGTTGATTCCACAACAATGCTCTGTTTTAACTAATACTGTATTTTTTATTGATTAAGGTTATTTTATGTGTAAATAGTTCAAATAGATTTATGTTATTGCAGAATGGTTTGGTAATTTGAAATGGTCTACAAACATCTAGTCATTCCAACAGTTTATATCTGCTATGTCTCTTAGTAAGTTACTTTTGTCTGCATTCGTTAGTAAGAACCAAAAACCAAAGCGTGTTGCTGTGCATATAAATTTGCTTTGTTTTATTTTCTTTGACAGAAATCACTATTTTGTCGCACTCCATTTATCATGGAAAATATACTTCAAATTAACATCGACCAAAAAACTTTCGACGGAAATGTTTTTAAAGGTTAATTTTTGCCACAAAGTATTTAGTTTTCTAATGTTGCCATGCCTAAAAATTGGGTAGTTATTTGCATCAAGTTGGTAAAAAAAAGGGTTGAGAAAGGTGCTAAATAAATGTGCTTGCCTAAAGATGTTTGATGTACGGGGAGTGGTTGACTGACTTTGAATTAACGTCGTGTGCGGCCAGTTGGCCATGCACGACGGCTGGGGAATGGGGGAACACGTTCTATATTGCAATACTATGTCGTCCACTTTAAGGTGTAGGTACAATTGCATATATTATATTAATGCTTTACATAGCTGTAATCAAGGGAAGTAACTGTAAACTTATTTCATGTGTTTATACCATTTATATAAGTTTAATTTCCTTTTTAAGTGAATTTAAGTGATTATTTAAATATTGAAATTAATTTGTGACTTCTGTGATTGGGTTTCAAGGCCCGAAACTTCATTATAACCTAAAAATTTTACATTATTTAATTTTTCCTATGAACGTTTTTACTAGTACCATGGTTGCAAGTCTTCTGTTTTAATATTCAAGAGAACATTAATTATTTGAATTACTGAAGTAATAGGTGACTTTTGTGGGATTCCAGGACTAATCATTTTCAGTTAAGATTATGTAATGTTTAAAATAGCTATTATCTCTATAACTTTCTTGGATGTTTAGGTTTAAATATTTAAATGACTAATCTTGTTCGTGCTTTATTTTGATTAACTCATTAACAGGTGACATTTTGTGAGATTCCTTTGCTTGTTATTTTCAATATAACCTAGTAATCATATTCTCTACAATTTTCGAAAGAACTTTTATTTCGATACTTGAATATGGTCGTCTAGGGTTGTATAAAAAAAAATGTGAAAATATTGGTGCGGGTTTTCTTTGATTTATTTTTTAACTTTTCGTCATGGGTTTTTTTAAAATTGTAGAAAATGCTGGTCTACTGAGTTTTGAAAATTTTGAAAATGGTGGAGGGTCACACATAAACTATTAAAAAAAATAAAAAAATAAAAAAATAAACAGTGATGGTACTCGCACATATATACCAGTCATTTTACTATTTCTAATTCTGGTTAAACGCTTTAAAGTGTATAGTACAAGGTAGGTGATCTAGAGCATACCACTTATATCTAATATTTTTATATGTCAAATAAAGTTTGAGTTCTCTTATGTTACTGAAGACTTTACGCAAAAGCCATATTTAATAGCAGCATTAAAAAGCAACTTGGATAGGTCTTATCTCACTTAGGCTATTAAAACTTAAAAGTCAATCAGTGACTGGTCCTATGACTAAACTCATAAGCTAGAGCATTGATCAGAACATGTTTCAAGCCAGACTCAAGGAAACCCAGGTTGTGCGAATATAAAAGAAAACCCATCCACTCAATAACAAAACAATCGCCCAGTTAGTGTTCTCCCATCTATATCAAAACTCTTTTAAGGCGCTGTATGAAAATTGATTACAAAATTACTTCGATAATGTCATACATACCTTTTTGCTTCAGAAAGGGTTTCAGCTGTTCAACTGCCCTAATTTGATTACCCGAAGATTTGCACTTAATCCTAGACAAAAACAAGTATGCTACAGCTATTTTCATCCAGGTATCTAAATCAGTTTGACTGTTTATTCCACAAACTCGTCCTCCAAAAGCTCACAGCATTATAAACATTCAGATTCTGCAGTCAACACTATGGCAGATTCACTATTAAACAGAAAACAATGTTTCAAAGTAGGACACTTAACTAGTTCGCTGGTAAATATCTATAAAGGGGTACATCAGGGGCAAATAATTCGAGGCCCCATACTTTCTAATATTTGTAATAATGCCATCTTCTCTTTCATAAATGATTCCGATCTATATAAATATACCGATCACAGCCCACTTGCTTATGCTCTCCAGGACTTTAATGTTATAAAATCTATATTCAAACTGAGTGCACTAATTTGATCAGGTGGGTTTCAGACAATGAAATAAGAGCAAACCCTGATAAGTTCCAAGCTATTGAAAATACATAACAACTGAAGGATGACTGGCAGTGTATAACTCTTTAATCATGGCAAACTACATCTACTCTCACCTAACTTGGATTTTCAGCAGATTCACTAATATGAACAACTTGAAAACACCATTGAAAGAGCTCTGTGCTTTGTCATTACAAGAATCCTTAATGTCCAAAACTACTTAATGATCTGGTAGTTTTAAAAAAGGGCTACATTTATGTAGGTATGCAGAATATAAACTTTGGAATTCTCTCTGAAACAATTAAGGATAGACCATTTATTTGTTTACGTTAGGGTCATACTTAAGTGAACGTTAAAAAATAAACTGGTCAATCTTTATAATTACATTTTACATCTAATAAAGACAAAATAATTAAAATTCTTTTAAAAAGTGTGTTAAATAGACCATTTTAACTTTGTCTAGGTTTGCATAAATGCATGCTAAATAGCCATCAATGTCCGTAATTTGCATACAGCCAATCAGAAGACAGCAACCAGTTCCCAGACATGGCACAAACTGACCATTTGACATTAAATCATTATATGAGCAGCCTCCATTGAACTATATAATCCAAGTACTCAAAATAAAATCCATGGTGGAGAAATACGCATATGATTAAACTGCAACATTAATTTCGATTTGTTTAATTACTTTTACCCTTATTTCCAGCTGTGGAAATTTGGGAGTGGCGCCTACTTGTCCTAGCTAGTGTACAAAACCACTATAAAAGAAAAGAGGTTTTATTTGTTAGTTTTTGCAAAATTATTTATAGTTAACTGGAAATTACAAATATGTCTATTTAACAGGATCTTTTTTCTGAGAGAGAGAGAGAGAGAGAGAGAGAGAGAGAGAGAGAGAGAGAGAGAGAGAGAGAGAGAGAGAGAGAAAGTCGCCGTTGTTTATTCGGGTTGATAAGAGCTGAAAGCAAATCTATTTTTTAAAGCTTAAGCGGGGTGAGGGTGGGGATGCTTGTGATTACTATCAATGAAGAATCATTTCTTAAACAAAAAACAGAGCAGTTGTTGTTTATATTGTTTAAATAAAATATCCTCGATAAATGTCAAATGAAATACAATTTAGACCTATGCATTTTTATCGACATAATCTATAGAAATGTGCGTTTGTGTGTATGTAACCTACTCTGTGTGTGTGTGTGCGTGTGAGAGAGAGAGAGAGAGAGATTGCAAGGTTGCACTCTCTGAAATAGCATGATTTGACCCAGTCTTTGAAACATCTGGTGTAGAACTCATCAGTTCGATTCACCCAGTTTATGTTTTACTTCTGTGCTGTATCAGGGTCTATCCATGTTAATTCCGTCGAGAAACACCCTTACCATCTCTGTAAATCCCAACACTAGGCTTAGTTTCAGCTGATTTTTCCCCCAACTTTTCTACGACAGTCAAGAAGAGCTTCACTGTTTTCATGGGTTGAATATGCTAAAGTCCTAACTATTAAAATCTACAACAGGTTATTTTTTTAAATTAGAATCACAACTGAAGAGATTGTTAACTACTTTTATTTTTTCTTTCAGGGACCAATTTCGTTCAAAATATTCAAATACAACTACATGCCTGGATCTTGAGCTTGTCTAATCCCGAGGCGAAATCACATATTCAGTTCCGCGTGAATAATCGACTCATCGTGGCCTTACTATCTGTAACAATGCTACAAAGTACATGTCAGTATGATGTAACTTCGATTAACATTTGGAATGTCAGAGACAGCGACTCTCTCTCTCTCTCTCTCTCTCTCTCTCTCTCTCTCTCTCTCTCTCTCTCTCTCTCTCTCTCTCTCTCTCTCTCTCTCTCTCTCTCCGCGGATTATCTGCATGTTTGATCGATCCAGCTTTCAGCTTTATATTTTCAGTGTATTATAAAGTCGAATGTGTTTGTGGTTTTTTTTCATTCACAGCATTATTTATTATACACCGTAAACATGACATTATCACATTGCCCTCGCCGTTTATGTAAGCCAACAAACATTACGTCAATATAGCTTGCAAATATTTTATATATATTAAATTTCTATGCAAATGGTATAAACAACAACAACAACAACAACAAATCAAAAGGGCCCAGCCAATCAGATTGATGGAAATCGTAACGAAGTAATGTTTTTATTATTTTGCGAATAAACTTAGATTTTAATAACTTTAATTCATCTTTTGGGACTGGTCCGGGAATGATTTATACAAATGGTCCATATATAAACATAAGTTCAGAATTTGCAGCTGCTGCCACGGTCTGCTGCGTGTGTAGAATTGAGTATTTAGTCTTACAGACTTGGTTAAAGCTTTTATCTGTCTTCAGTCTGGGTTGTGTTACTTACACGTAGTTTTAGATGGATTTTCCTCCCCATTTTAGTTGTATATCTGTTATTTTAAATGTGTTGCGTGTGTAGCATTTTAGAGCATATTAGTTTAAGTTCTGTAGTTATGCTTATAGCTTTTAGCTGCTTTTAGTTCTGTAGTTATGCTTATAGCTTTTAGCTGCTTTTAGTTCTGTAGTTATGCTTATGGCTTTTAGTTCTGTAATTATGCTTATAGCTTTTAGTTCTATAGCTATGCTTATAGCTTTTAGCTGCTTTTAGTTCTGTAGTTTTGATTGTAGCTTTCAGTCACTTTCAATTCCGGTGTATTGTTCTCGTATATGTTTTCCTGTATATGCTGTTAGTTGTTGTTAATTGCTCTATCGTGTGATATATATGCATCCAGTGCATTTTACAGTAATTGTATGCGTAAATCTGTATTCTAAGTAACTGTTTCGTTTGTATATTGTAATTCTGCACGTAATGGTAGATTACAATTTATTCGTGTAAACTGATTTCTCTGCATTGAAGTTTTAGATAGAAATTGAACCTTTATTCAGAATCGAAACATGATTTAGCTAATTACTTACATAATTAAAGTAGATTGTATGTATATATTTTCTTATGTATGTATATGATGTATATGTGTATGCAAGTGTTTTTATGTTTGTATACACGGATGAATGTATATAACTATGTAAGTATGTATATATGTTCATGTTAATTGTTATTTTATTGTTTACAGTCGGTAAAAAAAGCTACAATGAGCTAATGTTTCTTTTTTTGTTTATAATATATGTTGTGAAGGTGTGAATACCTGGTTTGGTAGATGTCAGCCTGTTGCTTACTTTGTACAGGTGTGTGTGTTTCTTGTGTGTATCAATTATTACAGGTCATCAATTTCTTGTAATTCCACATATTAAAGATATATTTCTAATTGAATTCGTTCAATATCATTGTGTATGAGGCACCTGAATTGAACGAGCTTTCGGTTGCAGCTTTTCTTTCGTCTTTTTTGTTTTTGTCTTTCCACATTTTATAGAGGTCTATCAAGTTTGGCTAAAGGTTAAACTGCAAATATTTCTCAATGAGTTATATGAGCGCCTCCAACAGTGGCTGCGCGAGGGGGGTGGGGCGGGCAATTGCAACTGTGCGTAGGGTGAGGGGACCGGGGCGCCGTCGGGAGATCGGGAGCTTTTTTTTGTCTTGCTTAACACTCCCCTACCCCATCTAAGATCAAGGTTTCAGGGCCCCCTCAGTGGGGGGGGGGGGGCCATTAAAGAACATTACCCACGGGCGCCTCAGACCCTCGCGCCGCCATTGGTCTCCAATGTTCGAATGTTTAAAGTCAAGGCTATATACTGTTTGCTGTCTTTTATACATGTTTGCTCTGAATCAGTATTGTGTTAGTTTTAACCATAGAGACCTGATATATTTTCAGAGATTGAACTCTCAGTTGGTAATAAAAAGTCTAAGTTCGTAGTTTTACATACAGGCAGAATTCCCCAGCGCTTCTATTTTAAATATAGAAATGTGAATGTAGCGATAGTAAACAAATTTACTTATTTAGTTATACTTTTCATGTAGTGGATCGTTCTCTTTGACACAACACACTCTAGCATAACAGGCTCAAAAATCTCTGCTAAAACTAGATATTTCCTTATTTTGTCCGACCTAGAGACCTTGGAAAATTGCTTCCACCTCTTTGTGTAGCTATAGAACTAGGTGCTAACATTTTATTTTGATTACCCTATTTGGAATTTTGTATTATTTGTCTGTCTAATTCATGTTAATCCAATGTTTTGTCTCTGATGCGTAAATGAGGCTTAATTAATTAATATTGATATTCGTCTATGTTTAAACCATCCCTAATAGTTTCTTTGTATTCATCAACTATATTTAATGATGGTTGTTGAGGAATTTGAAACTCGACATTGATAACATTATGAGTATAAGGGTCATCAATTATTACAACCGTAGTTTCATCCTCACATTCGTCTGTATAATAAAGGTCATCAATATCTTCATTGTAAGAAGAATTGTCAAATTCCATTCCCACAACATTTGCTATTTTAAACTATTTAAATGGATCTAAAACAGGATTTGTTTTTTTTTCTTCTAAAAACAAATAACAGGGAGAGTGACAGAATCGAGGCGAAGCGAAGCACTAAAGAAGAAGAATGCGAGCAGGAATTAAAAATAAGCGCAACAAATGGTACATACAAAGAGATAGCTGGTAAATATTAAACTGACAGGGATGTAGACAAAATGGGCGGAAAACAAATTTAGAAAACATAAGATATTTTTGTAAACGCGAGATCTGCTAAAGTATCAAAGTCATAGTCAGATGTAGTAATACTAGAAGTGACATCTGTGATGGGTTAATTGCTAATTGATAAATTGAACGAATTACAAACATAATTAAATGAAAATTACATGGCAAGAAAGGGAACAAAATATACTTTACTGATATTTTATCATTTAGGTTTAGAATATCTCTATCTGCATTCAGTGCTAGCTTGATAACTTTTAAACACATACATCTTAATAAGTCAATCGATCAGAAACAACACTGAAAAGAAAAACACTGAAGATAATGCTTGGGTAAACTTCACCCTTGTTCACTACTCCTCAACATTCTGCTAAAAACCTGGCTCAGTTGTCATCATTCATTTTTATGAGAAAATCCTGGCGCAGTAGTAAGAACCTAACTGCTGGCTCATTTGACCTTTACACCCTAATCTCTGAACCTTACCCAAGGTCCAACGTTTTTTTTTTTAGAATACAATTTGAAGGCCTGTTCTGGCTCGTCCAACGTTTTTCTTTTTAGAATACAATTTGAAGGCCTGTTCTGGCTCAATTGACCTTCACCCTAGGCAACTGAGCCAGGTTTTTCATAAAAACTTTAAAGGCGGATTCAAGCTCAATGGTAAGAAATCTAAGTACTGATTTATTTGACCCTTGATCTTTACCCTAGGCCTGGTACTAAAAACCTGGGCCACTGACCCCCTATAGGAAACTCAACTTCTGGCCCAGTGGTCGTCATATCTTTTACGAGAAAAACCCTGGTTCACTACACCCACCTCACCACACCCCCCAAATTAGTTGTTATAACAACAAAACCATGGCTCAGTGGTGGTAACATTTTTATGAGCGCAACTTCTGTCTCAGTGGTCATCACATTTTAATGAGTGTAACTCCTGGCTCACCAACCTCAACATGTTATGAGCGTAACTCCAGGCTCAGTGGTCGTCTAAATTTTTATGAGAGAAATCTGACTCAATGGTCGTCATAAAATAACCTGGATCAGTGGTTGTCAAAATAGTTCTTATAATAGAGTCACCGGTCCGCAAAGCAATTATAGCGAAGCGCAGTCCTGGCGTCCCGGTCACACATACACACCAAAAAAACAGGATAAAGAGCCAGCTCATATCAACCCAGTTTTATTAATTTCAAATTCTTTGTAAGTAAATCCTAAATATGGATACACATTTCATGCATTTTTCCATTTGATTATTTCTTTATACAAATATTTTAAAGTAATGTTGATAAACAATATTGTAAATAAATACATTCTTGTTCTCGTTTCATGTATTTTTTTTTTCAATCTGAGTAGTTCTAACTCTACTAATTATTTTGAAGTACACATGATCCTCCCCTTACTGGAGTTCAAGGCTGACTACGCGGTCTCTTTGAAGCTTCCTTTGAAAATTAACATTAATATATCATCTGATTTATATAATTAATTTATTAATTTCTTTTTAAATATTCAGTTTATCTACCTAATATTACCATAATAAGGCCTTTTAAGAGTCCTGGTATGTATAAATCTTATTTCTGTTATGGCATCGTAATTTACAATACTAATATTCTGGCGTGATTACATGTACAATATCTCATTATCAGGACAATTAAATACGTATCTTGAACATTCTTTTAAACCTGCTATTGATAACTACTTAACACCCAATTTAAATTTCATTTGTTGTTATCTTTTATAATGGCTTTAGTGCCAAATGTGAAGGTGTTGTCTAATACGCAGTAGACAACAAAACCAGAAAGTACTCAAGCAGTAACCTGTTTCCGAAAATCACCTAATTTTGAGTATGTACATTTCACAGCACGTCTAAATCTAATTACTTATGAAGAAAAGTGTGTCACATTTAAGCAAAAAATATGCTTACAAAGATGCTGTCATTAATAATTATCTGAAATAGCACACTTTCAAGAAAATGCATTGTTACAGCGTACTAACCTGTGTTTGAGGATCACCTAGTTGTGAGTATTTACTTTTCATAGTGCGTCTGAATGCACTTTCTTAGGAATGAAAGCTGTGACATTTCAGCGTAAAATATGCTTACAACAAATGCTGTTATTCGTGATTATCTGAAATAGAACACGGTATGAAGAAAATATTACTAATGATATAAAACAGGCCTTTGAAATTCTATCACTGTAGTAAAAAATGTCAGAATATATGATAAAACACGAAGAAAAAAATCATATAGATAAAGATATAATAAGGCAAAGTTGGCAACCAATTTTCAGGGTGAGCGGGGGTGCAGGATACAAATTCATCAGTTTTTCGATGCCACTCAAAATATATAGTACTAACAGAGCTGCAAAAATGTAAGCTCAGGCAATTACCGTTTCAGATTATGCAAATAGGAGAGATAAGTCTGATAGGTCCAAAAGATGTCTTTAAACAAGTAGAAGAGAAATATGAGACAGCCACAACGTTAGGTGTATCTTTAAGTAGTGTCTTAAAAACTGAAATCACAACCGTATTATACATTTAGCAGATACGTGCTAAAATATGATGCAGCTAGCAAAAGTTTGGACAAAAACGAATTGAAGCTCAGGTACGCAAGACCTTTGATGCTTGCAACCTGAAAGACATCAAGACATAGAGAAAACAGATCAACGGTAAATTCACAACAACAGAACAAAGCTCAAATGAAAACGAAAAACAACTAAAGTATCAGAACTGCAGAAACAAATAGATGACATCGAGATGAACAATTTAGATGATCAATATTTATTAGTCCTGAGATTAAATACTCTGTCTTGTCCTTTACAAACTTTACAATCTGTTAGAGAAAGACCTGATGAAATATCAAGCATTCAACAATTCTGTCAACCCATTGGACAAAGGATAAGTGTTTAAATAGATACCTTAGAGAGTGACATGGAGGAAATTAAAAAGTCGCAGGAAAATTCCAGTAGTCTACGATCAATTTTTCGATCATTACAGAAATTATTAAACAAAGAGTAGAAACAGAATGATGACGAGATTAATATAAACTGAGTACTAACTCTAATAATTTGTCGCATTTACAACAAAATAATGTTTACAATGAAAAAACCAAAATGATGGAAACAAAAACAAAATAAGTGTGAGTGAAAGTATTATCAGATCTATGACAACCGCCTACAATTTATATGTTACTGACTTAGGTGACAAGATTAAAGCACTAAAAGATCAGGGATTACCAACTCTCAACTATGAACTCATTTTTAAAAGCAAAAAGTCAAAAAGCAGATACCCAGTGATGCGTTGATCGAGAACTGGTTAATAATATTTGTCTTGTACAAGGTAGTATTGAAGAATTAGATAAAAGAGTGAAACGATTAAACAAAGATTTTGATGACATGAAGCAAAAGTTCACAACTGAAACATGTGCATTAAAACAGACCATGCAATAAACATCTTGCAGTCAGTGCTAGTATTGATAAAACGACTTACACATTATGTGAAAGAACCGATACAGTTACATCAGAAATAGGTGGAAACATAGAAGCATTGAAATCTGAATTAAACACAGAAATGGGTATAAGGAGTATTGCTATTAATACAATAATTAATGAAAATCAAAACGTTTAAATTATCATAAAAACAGGTTTGATAGATTAGATAAAATAAAAGAAATAATGCCTGGAGCTATATTGATTTATGATTTTCGCAATATAACAGACATTACTGCTTTAGTTGGCATAAACAATGGGGAATATATTTATTATAGATGAAAGGAAATAGATAAATACGGTTTGTTGAGATTATTGCCTGCTTTCTCAAATGACAAACAATAGCTACTACTTATGGATTAGACTAGACTCCATCACTTTTAACTGAAAACAATTTACACATAATAGATAGCTCACAATATTATGTTATTGAAATAAAGAAATCAGGTTTTTACACAATTGTTTTCAACTTGAACATTATAACTACAAATGGTATTGAATTTTATATTATATTAGTGGTAAATAATAAAAGTCTTCCTTACACGGTAAATATCAGCAAAGAACCTGGAAAAGGTTAATAAAAGAATCACGAACCTATTATTTTGAAGAGAACAATATTTTAGTTTTTTTTGTGAAAATAGTTGAGAATACATGGTAACCAATTTATTTCACATTTAGTACCAGCGACAGCATAAAAAGTTATTAACATTAGTGTAAGCACTAAATGTAGCAACAACAGCAATTATGATTGGAGGAACTATTGTTACTGCTTTAGCACTGGAAGTAATTTTATGTTTCAATTCTATGATACAAATGGTGCAAATGAAGAAGGAATCAGACATGATACAATTTCAAAAAGAAATAAGTTAAAGAATTCAGGAAAATAGATCAAAAGGTCACTCTATTACCTGATTTAATGATCGAGAAAACAAGGTTTTATTACTCAGAACTTAAATAATTTAGATGAACCTTTTTCTCTCCGATCATCTACTCATCCTGATACTATTTTAGAAAAACCAGCCTTCTGATAAGCAGATAATTTATGAGTATGTTTTTATTGCGGTTGCAATGGGCGAGAGCGTTTATATAGATAGATGTATTTGTACAATTTAGCTCATTAAATAGATGAAAATAGCAATATACGGAAAATATAAAATTCCTCACACACAGAAAGAAAAAAAAAAAAAAACATCACAGGTTGTTAAGCATCTCAATCCATCACACACTCCGACTAGTATTAAACCTGAGCAAATGTTTCAATTGGTAATACGTATGTTAGCAGCCAATGTCTTGATTGTAACTGGTAGTTTCATTTTTTTAATTTTTTCTTTCTTTATCAAGTTGAACGGATGCTAATAATGGAGTTATGAACAATTTATTAAGAATGCCTATAAGACACATAACCATTTCTTATGGTAGAAATAATATCTTTAGGTTAATGATTATAACTTTTTCATGGCTTTTAACGATTTGTTTTTACCAATATCTGTGAGAACAAACAACACATGTGTATGGGATAAGTACTGAAAACTTAGAAGTTAAGATCAGGAGCGACGAATGCACAAAACACTGGTACAAAAGTTGTTCAGTTTATTGTATAAGGAAATAAATTTATAATACCACTTGATTTCCAGATACCAACTGACTTTTGTACTTTGAATCCTGTTGTTCTCCCTCAAGATTTTAGATTTACAATTACGCTAGAAAAAGTGATAAAAGATGCTCACCAGGATTATGAATTAGAGATTATTTGTCACAGTACAATACAATTACTTCTGACATAATGGCTAATTATGTTAACGAACAATACAGAAACGGAATTATTTTCTTTTTATAATAACATCACAAGAGGAGGGGAGACGAAGCCTGCTTACGTGATGACTGCGTTTCAAGCATGATATAAGGAAAGTGTATTATCAGATGTAATAAGAATGGTGCAGTTGATCAAGAAGGTTGTGTTATATGCGGTTTTAAAGCAGAAAGAAAGAATTAAAAGAAAAAAACAGCATAAGTCAACAAAAAATTAATTCACCTAAAAATGTAACGGTTACAAACCAAACTATGTTCTCCTGGAATAATTAATCATATTACAGATACAATGAAAAAGGACAGAACTTCAAATACATTTATACGGTTTTACAAGATGAATATATAATAAAGGACTATGAATAAGAACAAGTTAAATGGAAATGAAATAAATAGAAAAATGTTAGCCTAGTTATGAAGATCTTTAAGTTATTTGCTAATTTGTCCAAATCAGATACGGTGAACAAAGCATAAACTACCCATTCTTAGACCAGATATTTTCTGTGTATGACGTAGGTACATAAATAAATAAAAACCATCAAAACCAATTAATATTATAGAAATGTCTTGATTACATCGATAACAACAACAAATCTGACATCCCCTTTACGACGGCAAGAGAAAGCAACACATATTTTTATACTCACAAAGATCTTTTAAATTGATCTAATATTAAGATAATGCGATCCCTGTATTGTATTTGAAAGAATGTATAACATGATTATATGTGGTGTTTCAAATTGTGAAAAGACAAAGTTTGCATTGGATTTGATTGAAACGGTAAATGATTTTGTTTTTTTATCTGTCCAACATTTTTGCATAATATAACATACAACAGAAAATGCCTATTTTAGAGACCATAATTGTAATAAATCCTGGTGATAAATTAGATAAGTGGTAGGAATCACTTATTAGAGTATAACAGGGATCTAATATTGTGTTTCTGAAGAAAAAAAGCAACAAACCTAACAAAGTTAGCAGGCAGTAATAAATTGTAAAAGGTCCTTTATTCCAATCTAAATTAAACGCATGACACAATCTTACATTTGATTTATATAATACCCCAATCAAAATTGCGCAAGTCTTTTGTACATTTATGTTTAATCCTGATATGCTGTATAGCCTTTTAACACATTTAATGTAGCTCTGAGATATTGCACTACAATCTAAAAATATTTGACCATCATCAGCATATCGATCTATTTTATTTTCAGTATTATTAATAGTAACTTATTTAATTGTTTCATTGTTTTATATATCCTTTTTGTTAAAAACTTCAGCTCGCAAAATGAATATGTATGGAGAAACTGGATCTCCTTGTCGACAACATCGTTTTGCATCTTACAAATCTTATATATATATATATATATATATATATATATATATATATATATATATATATATATATATATATATATATATATATATATATACATATATATCATTATACATGTTTTTGCTCCATTATAAAATTGCTTTTATCTATTTTAGTATTGAATCCTCAAATTTATTGTATCTCCAAGTTTCATCCATAAATTTCCAGCAAAATTACATTCAATCCTTTTTAAAGCCTATTAACAAAATTCGTCCAGGGGTGTATTGCTTTCTTGTTTAAACAAAAATATCATATATAATTCTAACATTTCCACAATAAATCTTCCAGAAATATATCCTTTTTGGACTTAATGTGCTGAATCATCCGGACAGTTTTATTCTATTTTCTATACAACCTGAAGCCATTTTATAAATTGCATTCAATATTGATATTGGTCGCCAATTCTTCCGAAAGTATCTGATTTTATTTGGTTTTGGTATGAATGTTATTACATCTTGTTTTTTAATAATTGATAATGAACCCGATGTGTATCCATAATTTATTGATCTCAATATAAATACTCCTCCATCTTTAAAAACACAAAAATATTTATTTTTTTTTAAAACTTTTTTTTATGGTAAATCCATCCAAATCAGGACTTTTATTATTATGCATATCTTTAACATCCTTTGTTAATTCTTGATAAGTAATCAAACTTTGTGACATATTATTAGGAAACTTACATTTATTTGGAACTAATTCATTTTCAAGATCTCTCTCTTCCAAAACACTAGTTTCATGATATAAATTATTATAATAACTTTTTGTTGTTCTAATAGATCTGTTATATCTGGATATATATTTCAAATTCATCTATGAACTTTGACACCATTTTATTAGCATAATTCCTATATTTTAAATTAAAGGAGTATTTTTCTGATTTTTTCCCTTATATCCAAATATCTTGATTTGATCTTAGCATCGCCCCTAGCATTTTTTATATATTTTTTTACTTTTTTATGATTGAGTAATAAGTCTCTTTTTACAGTTTTTCCACATTCGCAAGTAATTATTTTCTAGTTGTATTATCTGATTTCGTCATTTCATCCATTATAATGTCAGTTCCATTGAGTAATATTTGTACACTTTTTAATCCTTTTGTAGATTGTATTTCGCCGTTCCATTTAGTCAATAGTCTTATTTTCACCACAATTATAACATGTAATATTTTCTTCCATTTATACTACTTAAATTATTTGCATATAAACCTTACGTGTTTTTTCTTCTCTAAAATCATTGAACCATATACACCATTAAAGTTATTAGATGATCAATTATTTTATTCAATTTTTCCTGTTCAGATTCGTGAAAAATATAAACTCCTTAAAATACGGAACCTATTTTCTTCAACAATATTAGCAATGTTCTTTCCCACGTTTATCATTATCTGCGTAGACATTTCTGGGGAAAAATATATAATATTATTGGTGTTGATAATTAACATTTTATTAATGTCTAAAAGTTTGCTACATCACTAGCAGACATCATGTGGTATTATTTTATCATATAAGACGTCACAATATCCGTCGTTCAGAATAATTTGTTTTATTTTATTCTTGGATGCTTCATTGAATTTTGGAGGAACAATTTTTTATGTTCCTTTTATTTTAGCTAACAATTATTTCCGTTGGTCTCCTAACTATTGATAAATCATTATATCCTTTCCACTTGACTAACACGTATTTTTTTTACCGTTCATTGTTTTCATCTTTAGCCTTTTTCAACCCTCAACACGTCATCTTCTTTATCGAATATAGATAACTCCGCATAGTAAAATATCCCCTGAATATTCTTTCTCTCTTTAAGTCTTCCAATTTATATACAGTAGGGTCACCTAAAATTAAGTTGCCTGATTTTAAATACTTCTTCTATAAAATTAGGAAGAGTGCCTGTTAACAAAATAGATTTATATTTTGAGATTCCAGCCTTTTCACCTATTTCAGATTTAGGCGTTTTATAGGTATCGGTTGTCAGATAACCAAATAAGTTAATCCATACTTAAGACCTGGCATTAACTGGTAGCATATATATTGATCTGTGATAAGTATTACTGTATCCCTCACTTAACTTTGGTAAAACTTCAACCGATTTTCTGGCTTATTTTCAGTGACATATTTCCACATCCTCGTCTTAAGAGTTCTTTTAAATCTTTCTGTAACATATGCATTTTTGCCCGAGTAAGTGGAAAAGTATTTTATATTTTCTCTATCCAATAATTCCTTGACCTTTCTGTTATAAAATTCTTTCCCTTCATCGAATTGTATTATATGGGTTTTGCTCAATAAAGATTCTCTAATTGTCTTGCATGTCGGCTTCTTTTTTGTTTTCACTTTCTTTACCCAGACGTATTTTGAAAAGACATTTATCACTGTCAAGATTTATTTGTGTCCATTGTTGCATTTTTCACATGTTTACTTGCCAACAATATCTGCCGGCCACTGATCAACCACGTGACTAACATAAACCTTCTACATGAAAATATTTTTATTGCTTGCGTATGCAATGTGTATTTAGATTGTTCGGTTAACCAATCTTTGAATTCAGAGTATTTTATCTTGTTATATTATCCGGTTTTATTGGTTCACACAAATTGATTAATGTTTGTGTAAGAATATATACTTTCATGATCATAGTGTAAATGTGTTAAATACCGTTCTTCAATCATTTGTTTTAAATTTTTGTTGCCTTTTTTCAATGAGTTCCATTATACTCAAGTCTACGATCTTTGAGGAACTAGTATGTTTATTTTCGGACTTTTGTAGTAAGGCAACAATGACTATATCAAAAGAAATATTTGCTTATTTCCAATAATAGATGGTGAAAATATATGCTCTACGATAGCTGTCTTTTAAAAAAATATAAATGAATCATGTATATTAATCTTCTCATTTCTGACATCAAAGAAATATTCTTCAATGTTTTCAAACAGGCAGAAGAATTTTATTTAAATTTTAATAAAACACGTCATTGATATTTCTAACTGTGTTTGTGAGAGCAAATTATCAAAACATTTTCAATATGAAACGGGAAATCACTTTCTTGTATTGAAAATTTTAAATATATTGTCAAATTCTTTTTCATCTTTCTTCTTATTACAGGATCAAGACGTTTTCGCTTTTGCTAGGTCTGTCTATAATGATTCAACAAAAACAGAAATTGAATTTCAAACAATACAGTTCGAATTTTCAAAGGAAGTCCATGTTTGAAACTTCTAAATTAAACTCAATGAGAGCAAAGGCAACATTTTTTATATGCATGAAGCATTTCACTGGTCCATGAGGTTAAAAAAAAGATGCAAAACTTTAAATGTTAAAGTAATAATTTATTTTTTGTCGGTCTACTATTGTCACCTCATGATGAATTGTCAGATACTAACGATTCATTTTATATATTTATCACATTTGATTGACCCAGTATGCAAGTTCTGGTGGATAAGCAGACAGGTAAGCTAGTTATATAAATAACGGACCTAACTAGTATGTGTTTGATCATGTTCTATTGTATAGGATTATGACATAATCCACGCATGACTGAGCAGACATACTTAATACATGTTGATATGAACTGTTGTGGTTTCTCCAAGGTTACAATACAGTCACAATATATATATATATATATATATATAAATATATATATATATATATATATATATATATATATATATATATATATATATATATAGTCTCTCGCTCCTTCTCTCTCTCTATGTATATATATATATATATATAAGTGTGTGTGTGCGTGTGTGTGTATGGATATGTGTGTATGTATATACACATACAATGTGTGAGTGCATATGTGCATATATGAACATTATGTGTATGTGTGTATGTCTATATATATATATATATATATATATATATATATATATATATATATATATATATGCATATCTAATATATATCTCTTGTTATAGATTCATTGTCTGTACATGTGATAGATTTTATTTTACTGTATGTATTAAACGTGCCATCATCAATTTTTGTAAGAAACTTTAATGCATATGTATATACTTGCTGATGTCCAATATATATATATATATATATATATATATATATATATATATATATATATATATATATATATGCGTGTGTGTGTGTGTTGCCACTATCAATATTTGTAAGAAACTTGAATGAATATGTATATACTTGCTGTTGTCCAATATATATATATATATATATATATATATATATATATATATATATATATATATATGTGTGTGTGTGTGTGTGTGTGTGTGTACAGTTTTTTAAAAGGGAAACAGAACGTTTTGATATGTACATTGGTCAATGTTTTAATACCGAAGAAGTATATTGTTTGTACCTAATTGCACCAGAAATGTTGAATTTTTAACGCTCTCTTTCCATCTTTATCTAAATCGGCAAAAAGTGTTCACATCAAACGTGGGATCAGTGCACTTCATTTGACCTCATGGGAGTGTATACAAAAATTGTTGTTTAATAACTTTCACCTAAAACTGACCCGATTGAGGACAAACCACACAAGTCATGAACCGGTCGTAGAGTACAGGTAGTATACAGATTGTGTCAAAGGCAAATAGAGTCTAGGCAGAAATGGCTAATATGTCAAAATGTCTCTTTACGGACCAATATTTGTTTTCACATAGATTAATTTGTACATACAAATAATCAGATGTGAATTTCACTAAATCAGCTTTAAATTTAACGCAGTTTTCATTGTTATATATTTAAAGGCATAAACAAATGCGCTGTGCCAATTCATTTTAATTTATTTTGTGATGAAGCTTATGCCGAATTTGAAAATGTTACTCCGACTCAGTCAACGTTTGCAGATACATTAGAACTCAAATGGTCGTGCCACAGAATTTTTCCTTGAGCCATTTTCATTGCGCCAGTTGATATGACCTTAATCCGTGTGACGTCATTTGGGGAAGTATTCAACGGGGAGCACCAATGTTCTATCGTCAGTTCACTCTCTGTATATATTAGAAACCATACAGCTGATTCAGATGTATATTAAGCTAAAGCGTGTTTTAAAACAAATCGATAGTTTGTTTGTTTATATGTATGTTGTTTTCACAGGTTCAAAGCTGACATATGAACATCATTGCTAACCATTGCTTGAAATAAATTATAAAAAATAAGCATGATCAATATCTTTCGAGTTGCATACCCCTCCCTTCTCTCTCTCTCTCTCTCTCTCTCTCTCTCTCTCTCTCTCTCTCTCTCTCTCTCTCTCTCTCTCTCTTAGATGCGTAGAGGTCTATATGTCAAGTAGCATATTCTTTATGTTTCCTTACGTTGCAAACATGTGATCTAAGGCTGTTCAACATAACTTTTTTTGAAGAAATCAACCCGTTAGCAAGCGCACTATATTTTCAATGATATTAGCAAATTGTTCTCTAGCAAGTTAGAAAGTTGACGCAAACAACAACAATAAAAATACTAATCTGTCTGTCTCTCTGTCTCTCTCTCACACACACACACACACACACACTCGCACACACACGAAGTCCAATGAATCAGTTATCAAACCTTTTCATTTACGATTCTACTTTTGGATTGGTGGCTGACTTATTGGATTAACACACACAACACACATACATAAACACACGCGTACGCACGCAGAACAAGTCACCACATTATTAAAAGACAGAAGAATAGTAGTGGCAACATGTTTATTCCAAAGTTTTTTATTTTCATTTTGGACGTATCAAGCAAATGCCTACTATCTCTGATCACACAAATAATATCATCACAAAAGAGATGTATGAAACATGATTCTTATACGATATACGAATTGTCACCGCAGAATTTTATCCAATGAAAAAATTATCGTATACAGTGCTGAATGACTCAACATTAGCAACGAGCCCGCTCAAGTAAAACCTGAAAAGCTACCCACCGGCGGTGATTTGCGAAGAATAGACTTCCATTGCCTAATATTATCTAATTGATAGATATGAAAAGTTATATACAAGTGATAGGTTCGATATGAAAATTTAAAAGTGTATTACATAATTATTTTTGAAGAAAAAAGACTTTATAATACAAAATAGTAGAAAACGAAATCACAGGGTATAGTCAGTAAAATGGTCCCGCATTTGTCAGGATACTGCGATGAAAGTTCTGGTAATATTAATGGATAGGGAAAAAAAAGCAAGAACACTCTTTATTGTTCATTAAAAAATATAATTGAGGTTATTATTGGTAAATTAAATGAAAAGTTGAAACATTTGTGAATACATTTAATTATCAGTAGTTTATGGAAGGCAGCGTTTAGCTACAGATATAACTAATTTTGCTCTGTGTATGCAAGTCCACATGGTCAGAATCACTCCACAATTTGTTTGCTTGTTTTGCTTTCTTCTAAAAAAAAAACCATTAACCCTTCAGATCTACCTTCCTTTTGCTTACACCACTCCTCATGCAATTGTTTTGTAATATATGTCATGCAAAGGGTGAATACCAGGCTAGGTAGATGTCAGGACGTTGTTTACTATGTTCTGTAGATGCACAATATCGCGTGGCTGGGGTTCGGTGGATGTCAGTTACAATTGGCATTAAATGAAGATTAAAATAATACTTAATATTTTAATCAATCATTAAAACATATAAAGAGCGTAAAAGCGGATGAATAACTATATCATCGATCTTAAGTTTTGTAATACACTATACGAGTAGATGTATCAACTGTATCAACGACCTTAAGTTTTGTAATACACTATACGAGTAGATGCATCAACTGTATCAACGATCTTAAGCTTTTTTAATACACTATACGAGTAGATGCATCAACTGTATCAACGATCTTAAGCTTTTTAATACACTATACGAGTAGATGCATCAACTGTATCAACGATCTTAAGCTTTTTAATACACTATACGAGTAGATGTATCAACTGTATCAACGAACTTAAGCTTTTTAATACACTATACTAGTAGATGCATCAACTGTATCAACGAACTTAAGCTTTTTAATACACTATACTAGTAGATGCATCAACTGTATCAACGAACTTAAGCTTTTTAATACACTATACTAGTAGATGCATCAACTGTATCAACGCTCTTAAGCTTTGTAATACTCTATACGACTGGATGTATTCATGCGATTTGTTGTTTGTACCTCGTTCTATTATATGTTTCTTTTCTATTTTCATTTCCTATTATCAATAGGATGGTTGCGAAATGTCAAGCGTACCCTCCGTGCTAGAACAGTGGGTATCATTCACTTATCACGGTTCAATATCCAAATTGATGGAGTGTGATTTCTCATGTTTTCGCTACTCCCAAGGCACATCGCCGTAAGCTAAATGATATTTCCATGTGTATCTTTTTAATTTAAATACGGTTAATGGAGTAGAAAAACGGGGGGATTCTGCAAACTTGGAGTGATTTGTTTCCTAATAAAATGGTCCAAAGAGGATCGTTTCGGGATCGATTTAGATTTCGTTATATAAAAAAGAAGAAATGTCACTTTCCGGTATTTGCATCGGCGCAGTGCATGGACATGCAAAGTTAAGTCAGTCAACCAGATTCAAGAAAGCAGATTACATATAAAATAATGAAATGCATCGCATCGTAAACATTAGAAGCAGAGAACATATACCAAATATTTAGATTAGAAACAAGCGAAGTGATATATACAGGATTGCCATTACTGTAATCTGTTCGTCTTCTATCGTCTAGCGCGAGTTCCAACGGAGTATTGTTCAATTGTCTCAATATCAGTTAAAATAGAACGTTTAACAACTTCGATATTTGTTCCACATTTTTTCTCGAAACTTTGTTAAACATTTTACAAACACGAACATAGTGCGAACAATAAGGATTGTCCTCTGCATTGACTGGAAAGACTTTCCTTTGAATTCTTCCTGCGGCCATACTATAGTGGGTACTCTGTGGCGCGGAAGTATGGCAGTTCAAATCCCGTTGTCTCCGTTATATTGTTCTGAGCGTAATGCTATTTCTTTGCCTTGATCTTATCATGCAACTCTTCTTTTTATATAACTCGTATGCTGTTTACTCAGGAAATTACACATTGTGAATCGAACACCACCTCCGGTCTTCGAAAGTATTTACCTGGCACGGTTACTATCTAGTTGAGGATTATTTAATCCCTTTATACCTTGCAAATTTCAAACCAAACATTGTACCGTCTGCGTAAACTTTTTTAATTTTGAAAAAAAAAGGTTGTGAACGGCGAGTAGAATGTAAAAAAATGCTATTCCTAATAAACGTCGTAAGGTGCATGGTTGCGACGCGGATATTCGCGAAGGTAAAAATAAAAATCGGTACATTTATACTGCACACTAACCGCTATAATCAGTAAAATTAAATTAAAGGTAACGAAACTGCAGTGATAAAAGTTCTCTGAATCATAAAATGTAATGTAAGTAGAATATAGACTTATCATTTTTTTAATTATATGTCACACATTTCAAAATAATGCAGACTGAATAGAAATTTTACATAGAAACTGAATCTTTTCTAATATAGAAACAAGATTTTTAATAACTAGGTACATACTCCAGTTAGTATATGTATGTATGTATGTATATATGTGTGCATGAATGTATCTAATTGTATATATGAATGTATCGATGTTCAAGTTAATTGTTATTTTATTGTTTATATTTGGCACAATATCTCCAGTAAGCTAATGTATTTTATTTTGTTTTGTAATATATGTTACGTAAGGTATGAGAACCTGCCTTGGTAGATCGTTAACTCTATTCTGTAGATGCACATTATCGCGAATCGTACAGCTCTCTCTCTCTCTCTCTCTCTCTCTCTCTCTCTCTCTCTCTCTCTCTCTCTACCCACGTGTGTGTCTGTGTCTGTCTGTGTGGGTTTCAGTTAATAGATTGTCAATGTCTTGTAATTCCACGGCTTTAAGATACTGTTATAAAGGCTAATATTTTTAAAAAATTTCAATGTCATCATGTAGTATAGTTTTTTAAAGGCTAATATTTAAAAATTATTCAATGTCATCATGTTGTAGGCACCTGAACTGATCAAACTTTTGGTTGTAGCTTTTCGTTGCATTTTTTGTTTCATCTTCCCATACATTATCAAAGTCTATCAAGTTTTTTTTAAAATAAAAGTAAAACTGCAAATATTTCTTACCTGGTTAAATGAGCAGCCACCAATGTTCAAAACCAAAACTACCTGTTAAATCACAGTTTTATACTGTTTAATGTCTTTTATACCCGCTTGCCTGGAATCTATACTGTGTCAGTCTTGATCATAATGTCATGGTTTATTTTCTGAATTTGACGTAATCCCATGTTGATTGTTTAGGAACGCTCCCACTATTATGTATTGTAAGTACCTACTAATCCTCTTTCACCGAGTACAGGCATGAAATCTCTCTCTACTAATCCTCTTTCACCGAGTACAGGCATGACATCTCTCTCTCTCTCTCTCTCTCTCTCTCTCTCTCTCTCTCTCTCTCTCTCTCTCTCTCTCTCTCTCTCTCTCTCTGCGTGTTTATATCTAAATTTGAAAAAAGTGCTCCGAGCACACGTGGAATGAGTGCACCTCGTTTGACCTCGTGCATGTGTATGCACATTATATTCTAACCTTCACATGGAACTGACCTTATTGATGACAAGCCACCCAACTCATGAAACGGTCGTGCATGGGTAAGAACTGTACAGGTTGCTTCGGAGGTAAGTAGATTCAATGCAGATATTGTTGCTACGTGGGGCAAGGTTTTAATAGTACAAAAGTTGGTCTGTTGTATAGAGTTATATGATTTGTCTTTATTTTTGACACTGTTTGCTGATGATTTAGTTTTATTTTCAGAAAATATTGAGGATTTAGAAAAGCTCACGGATAATGTGCACGGCTATTGTAATAAATGGAATCTAAATATTAATCTTGATAAAACTAAGTTATGGTGTTTAAAAAAGGTGGTTCATTAAGACAAGACGAAGTATGGAATATAGCGGGGAGTAATATTGAGGTGGTTGAAACTTTTAATTATCTTGGTCTTGTTTTCTCAAACAATGAAAAATTCTCTAAAGCTCAACAAACATTGGCTGATAAAGCACTAAAGGCATAGAATATGCTTATTTGTAATTAGAAAATTTTGTGTTTAAATTATAATGAATGTTTGAAACTTCTTTATAGTTATGTTGTTCCAGTTCTGAATTACACAGCAGAGATATGAGGTTTTCACCAGGCTGACAGAGATATGGGGTTTTCACCAGGCTGACAGAGATATGGGGTTTTCACCAGGCTGACATAGGTATGGGGTTTTCACCAGGCTGACAGAGATATGGGGTTTTCACCAGGCTGACAGAGATATGGAATCAGGACACAATTAATACTTCCGGTTCAGTACCCACGAATGTAGTCCGAGTCTATTTTTAGATCATTTTTTTCAATTTGGTGGTGATGTATGCATTAGATTTAGTCATTCTTAGTATTAATTTAAAGGAAATTGGTTATTGTTTAGTATATGAGCATTATAGTGTGGTTGTCAGTGTGTATTTTGGCGACAGTGCACAGTGAGTAATGAGGCATTGGTGCTGATCCGGAAGTGAAATCTGTGACTCATTGCACGTTGCTTTGTTTACAGTCCAGCCGTTCATAAGTATGCCGGTTAACCTATGACAAGAACTTCAGCGTGAGTTCATCTTTGAAGATACTTTACAGCAACATATGATTTATTAGGATTTGGACACAGTGGAAAGTTCAGTACTGACAAACAAATGTAGAGACTATATAGGAAAATTAATTGTGGTCTTATTCCATGTGGTGTTTTCACCAGGCTGACAGAGATGTGGGATTTTCACCAGGCTGATAGAGGTATGGGGTTTTCACCAGGCTGACTCCATTGAACGTGTACATCGAAGATTTAAAAAATATTTGTTAAATGTAAAAATATCTACTCCTGACGTCGGTGTATACGGTTAACTTGGAAGAATTCCACTTAAATATTCAACCCTGGTTAAATTAGTTAAATATTGGTTTAAAATGACAAATTCTGCAAATATTATACTGAGTACTGCATATAGGCAGTTATATATTGAAAATGAATCAAATGACATTATCAACTGGGTTACACTCCTAACAGATACTTTAAACAGATTTGGTTTTGGTGAAGTGTGGATGTTTCTTGATTCTGTAAATCGCTCCAAGTTTATTCCAATTTTTAAATAAAGAGTTACAGATACGTTTATATCAGACTGGAATAATAAATTACAAAATTCTGACAAACTGTCTTTATATAAACATATCAAAACTGACTTCAACCACGAAGTTTATTTCAAAATCTTGTGTAACCATAAACATCGATCAGCTCTGACAAAACTCCGAGTGTCTTCCCATAATCTGAGAATTCAGACTGGGAGATATGGATATAGAATCGATAGAAGTGAAATATATTGTATGCTATGTGACAACCATGATACTGAAGATGAACATCATTTTCTTTTAGTATGTCCTGTGTATACTCACTTGCGTGTAAACTTAATCCGAAAGTACTTCTGGAATAAACCATCCATGCAAAAGTACATTGAACTATTAACTTCTAGTAATAAAAAAATAATATGTTCACTAGCTAAATTTGTTTAGGAAGCATTTAAAATAAGAGATAGATTGTTTTTTTTTTACAGTAATTTATTATAAAGAATGTGTATATTTGTCCATCCTCTCCTTCTAGCTCTTGACGATTACCTATTTGAGTTCATGTTTAACATTGTATGTATAGCATTTGATAACCACTCAATATTTGTTATATGTAATCTATAAGCATGTAAATACTTATGATAATAAACTATTGAATTGAATTGTGTGCATATAATTGAACAAGAAATGTGGATTTTTGCATGCATTATATTTTATGAATTCTTTTTCATCTGTATCTTTATCGGAAAAACGTGATCCCAGCAAACGTGGGATAGGTGAATTTCATTTGACCCCATGGAAGTGTTTACCAATACTACAGTTTACAAACTTTCACCTAAAAGTGACCTGACTAAGTACAAGTCAGACAACCGGTCAAATAGAGTCTCTTTACTGACCAATATTTGTTGTGTTAGCATAAATTTATCTTTTTACGTACAAATCATAAGATGTGGATTTAACTATATCAGCTTTGAATGTAACACAGTTTTCGTTATTTTATATTAAAAGGTTGACTCAAGTGCCCTGAATCAAACCCTTTTCATTTATTGTGTGATATAATGTATGCACAGTTTGATAATTTCACCCCGATTCAGTCAACGGTGACAGAGATATTAGAGCTTAAATGTGTATGTTACGAAATTTTCCCTTGAGCCATTTTCACTTAGCCAGTTATGTGACCTTAGTCCGAGTGGCGTCATTTCAGAAAGAATGCATTGCAGATTGCTATTGTTGTAAAGTCCGGTGGCACCATGTATATATGAGAAACTATGCAGTAATATCTTGGTTATGTTGACTAGAAAAACTGATTCAAAGGAATATTAAACTAAAGCTGCTTTTAAATCGAATGGACTGTTTATTTTAGGATCAAAACTAACATATAAACACCACCAGAAACTATTGCTTGAAATAAATAAATAAGTATGATCAATACCTTTCGACTTCTCTCTCTCTCTCTCTCTCTCTCTCTCTCTCTCTCTCTCTCTCTCTCTCTCTCTATATATATATATATATATATATATATATATATATATATATATATATATATATATATCTTCGATTCAATCAGCTGCCGTACCAGATTATATGCCATCTCATAATACATCTTATGGTTTTATCTTATCCTGCCTGCATTACATTGGGAGACGGTGTCACTTTTTCTTCATGTAGTTTCACGTCTTCGTTCTATCTTTTTCCAAAAGGTGTTATCTGTTTGTTTAAAACACGGTTACTGAAGTAGAAAATATGGAGCCTTTCGTAAATTTGGAGTGACTTGTTTCCTAATAAAATGGTCCAAAAGAGTGTTGTTTCGGGATTGCTTCGTTACATAAACAAGATGAACTTTCAGTTTCCGGTATTTGCGTTGGCGCAGTGCATGGACATTCAAATCAAGGTCAGTCAACCAGATTCCAGATAGCAGATCATATATAAACTAATGAAATGTATTGTATAGTAAATATAGAAGCGGAGAGCATATATCGTATGCTTTATTACCATGTAATAAAATAAATGGATAGTATTATAATGTAAAGAAGAATCTTTAGTGCCTATTAGCATATCGGTTTTTAGCAAACATGTACATAATACTAAATTAATAAAAACCATAACGAAGTAATGGCAGAAAAATATTAAACAATAAGCAATTTAAATCGGTATCTTCAAATCGCACATTGTTATTAAAAATGTAATAGAATCATAATCAAAACTTTAGACATATGCGTATAAATATAAATCATTATGATACTTGTATATATGTTAATAACTACGTCAAAACTAAACTAACAGTCTGGAAAAGAATGAAAAAAAAGAAGAAGAAAAGAGAGAAGAAAAAAATAAAAACATGCACATTAGAAAGAAAAGTATAAAGTGAGTACATTATCGGCAACTGAAACAGCTAAAGCAACAAATGTAAAAATATATAAATATCACCTTATATAGTACTTGATTTAGGCTGGTTTGAAAAGTATACATTTTATTAAATGTTGAATGAAAAGTATACATTTTATTAAATGTTTAATGAAAAGTATACATTTTTTAAAATGTTTAATGAAAAGTATACATTTTTTAAAATGTTTAATAAATTCATTGAAAGATTATTGTGCAGACTTCAATAATTCATTATGAAGTATAAAAGATCGAAAAATAACATCGCTTAAATTTCGTATAATCTTGTGATTATTGAAAGGAATTTAAATAATTAAGTCATATTTGTATGCCCCCAATTATAATTAGGTATATACTTGTGTCCATGTAACACTGACATTCTACTACAAAATGAAATTCGTCCTCTATCTTTTTACGAAAAAGACATTTTTTATTTTATATGATATTGCTTTTGACATAGCCTGGCTACCTGTTTCAACACGGAATCTATGAGATGATGTTCGCACGTTTGTTAGTGCTATTCTAAAATTCTTAATATTAATAAAAGTAAGCTATTATTTAGATGAAAAACTATTTGAAAAACGAATAAATAGCCTTTGTCTAGTAGAAGATTCAGGACTAGAATTCCAATTTTGAACAAAATAATCTTTCCATCGTTGCTTTACTACTTATAGGAACACATCAACATAAACTACACCTTGTTGAAATCATACGTGTTCGAAACCAAGTATTTCTAAAAGTTGTTTAATTCTTACTAATCATGAAATTTCATTTGAATTTAGTATAGATTTTGCACATAAAATGTCTCCACAACTTTTGTATATTTCCTGCTGCTAGAATGTACAATCTGTAACCAATATCTAATAATCATAAAGAGTCTAAGTGTTTTAGGAGGAAATTGTTCATGTTCACCGTATACAACGTCGTTCTGTGTTGATTGTTTAGCACCTAAAATATCTTTACAAAAACGCCAATAAATTCTTTCAACAACATTACCTTTTATAAACCCCAACACTTCTGCACCATATGGCTGACCTGGAGCAATAAGAATATCAAATAAATTGCATAAAATATTTGGTGGTATATCAGAAAATGTATACAAGTACTTATTCAATGTAAACAAAGATTTAATTGCTTGTCCTATTAAAGTTTTTTTCTTCTTTTTTTTCAGCTTCTGGATATGAGCAACCAGTCGTATTAACAATTTCTAAATATATAAATTTACGAACAATTTCAATTTCATTTCCATCATAATAAAATCTTTCGTTATTCGCGACTCTACGTCGTTTCCTAAAAATCATGACTTTAGTCTTAGATGTATTTATTATTAATTTCCATTTATAACTATAGTCTTTCAGTGCATCTACTCCCTTTTGTAAACTCTCATTATTTGTTGAAACAATTACAACATAGCGTATAATATTACAAACATCATTAGATAGATACTAGAGTTGGGTTCCATAAAAAAAAAATTTGTACCGCGGTCGATCGTAGTATTTCTGAAAATACCGCTATACTTATTATGGTATACCGCAATTATATTAGATACCAACAATTTAATTTTCTGGGCCAGTGGCCTGGGATTTTTATATAAATATCCTGCTCTAAAATAGGTGGAACATATATTTTGCTCTTATTTACAGCAAAATAACACCATATTATATCCATATTATTAGAAGAAGAAAAAAATAATTATCTTGAGATAAACGAAAATAAAATATTTTGGCTAGAAAGAAAATCGCAGCCCCCCCCCCTTGCTAATTAAATGGCCGGTACATTATAGTAAATGAATTTGCTATGTGCATGTTAATTGTTGTATAAGTTTTTATCTAAAAACGGTAACAAAATTGAGATGATTAAGCTTACGTTATAGTTGACACCAAGTGAAAGACATTGTGCTGACATTATTGACACTGAAGCATACAATATACTAGCTACACTATTGATACAATTGGTAGGGATACTTTGAGTGGGATGTCAACACCCGGGCAGGAAATTTATCAACGAGGGCCAGCAAATATAAAGCACACTGACTTAACAAAATAGAAAATATTTAGTGGACTAGAGAAATGACGCAATTTTCAAACAGAAAACAACTACTTTCCTGAAAATCTTAGGATGATTTGCAGACTTACAAAGGAATACATGTACTTATCACATTAACATATGCTAGTAAATAACTATAAAAAATTAAATTTTTTTTCTTCTTTTTTTAATCTGAAATTTTTCCAAAAGTTGGATTTGGACCGAATATCTTTCACACATCCCGTTCGACTGCCATGTTGGCATATGTGACACGTGTCAAACATGCGACGAAAGGTTCATACATATAATTATATTTGTAATATGCGAAATTAGTTTGTGACAAATACAACTAATTTGTAAAAATAAAACATGAATAATTTTTGGAATTATTTTGTTACGAAAAATGAAAACATGCTTTTAATATCATTAAATTCGTAACAAGATTACTCGGGAATTTCCATGCATTCCTTACAGGCGTAAAGTACCGAAGTATCGGTACAGTGAAAACGTACCGTGATACGTACCACCAGAAACAAATACCGTGGTAAACCGTAATACCGGTAATACCGCGCACCTCTATATTAGATACAGAAGGCCCTAAACCTCATACCCTGTACTACCCATTTTAAACTTGTTTATCTGTGAATTAAAAACATTTGTACAAGACAGGTATATAATTACGAGTCCAATAACATTTTTAACTTTTCAACAAATCCTGAAACTCATTTTTTTTTTAATTTGAAAAAGCCTACACGAAATCAATTTATCGAAAAACGATTGACCACCAAATTTTAAAGTTTTCAAAAACACCCTACCACCATTTTCATTTAGGGAGCTCGATCACTACACTTGTTTCAACTCATCTATTTAAAACTTCCATATTTTTAACGCCAATTTCTTACACATTTTAAACATTGTTTCAAACGATTTATTACCTAATTTAAAAGATAAAAATCTTGAAACAGCATACCAAAATTTATACAATCCTATAAAAACCCTAAACAATAAATCTCCAAAAGCAGTTAAGTAATTAATTAGTTAATATATTCTGGTATATAAATGGGAAAAATGGAAAACTACTGCCGCCATCTTTAGTGTTTGGTTTCTACTCGAGTATGGATATCAAAATAACTTGTTAACTGAATTAAGAAAAAGATACTATACAGCAGGTTTAGAATTATGTAAAACAGTCCCAAGTACAAAGCTATTCTGCGATAATATAATGCTATTTAAAACATTTTACCAAAGAGCAATGTATAACAGAGAGTTTAAAAACCAACAACCCAGTAATTGAAATAGAACATTGAGGTGCAATTAACAGTAGTATAACAGCTTATTTTTCGGAATTTAAGTTACAAAGGAATGATGTTAAAATTGATAAAAGATAAAACAAAAATAAATAAACAAATGCATTATCTTGTAGACAAAATGCTATACTAGAGATAATGTGTAAGAAAGAATCGAAACACGTTTTAAAGATCCCTGAGATTTGATCGTTGCACCATACAAAGTAGAATTAACAGCTGTAGAGCTTTCTTCCCTAATGGAATGATTACCAAACATGTTAGAAGAACTAAATCAAGAAAGGATATTATTTTTAGACTTCGATATTACATAGGATTTTGCTGGAATGTATACCAAAAAAAGAAATGGGAGCTTATTTAATAAATAAAGAAATATTTAAAACAGAAAAGAACGTAGTAAAAGAGTCCGTTGGCTATATAATAAATAACGATAATAGTGTTGGAATAAATTGCCCATCCTGGTGTATAGGAGATTACAGATTTAAAATATATAAAACTTTATCTGCCAGTTAACATCTTCAGGTATTAATAAACAAATGTGCTGCCATAGTTAGGATTTAATAGATTGTCCAGATTATAAAGGCTAGCAGCTACATTCTCAAATCCTAAAACTCGAGGGTATGGTATTACCAGATTGGAAGGAGCTTTAACAAATTACAAGCTAGCATTAGATTTCTTAAAATTACGCAGGGAGATTATTGAGGATGGAATATTTTTAAAATGTATTTTCAAAGAACAATGGAAAAGACTTCAAAACCAGTAACTAACTCTAGTTTAGTGTATAAAGAAACCAAACAAAACTATGCATTTATGATATTGGGCAAATTTAAATACTTCTAAAATTACAGGACTTGAATAGAGAATACCAAAAGAGTGTAAGGAAGACAAAATAATACAATTTTGATTATCTACTTTCTCTTTTAATGACTTACCAATAAACTATATAAATTTACAGAGCAGGACGAAAGTAAAGAATTAATCTATATCATTATTTTCGAAAAATTGGAAATACCTATATTACAAGAAATGGATCCATACATTCCATATGCAAGGAAAATCCAAAATAATATTGACTAAAAATAAAACTAGTGTGGTAATATACACCCACAAAGGAAAGTATTTACAACATGTTTAGTTACAAGAGACAAAGAACTGGCACAAAGAATCCGAGAATAAATGTAGAGAATTTGAAGAGGATTGTATAGAAGATAAAATTTAATTAGCATGGACATGCAAATAAAATATGGCATGAATAATCTGGATGATAAAGTAAAGGAAATAATTATCAATTCTTTTAGAAAAACATGGAATGAAATGGAGGGAGATGTAGAGCATGCAATTTAGCATTTTGTGCAGTAAACGCTATTTTTGGAGAATTTGTTGCCTTTGTAACACACCATGGTTATGCATACTTTACAGATATTAACCTAAAACAAGTTCTACCAATGATTAAAAAAATCTAAATCTCAAATATGTCGTAAAGGTAAAAAGAAATAGAAAATAATCTTAAATATGTCGTAAAGGCAAAAAGAAATAGAAAATAATCTTAAATATGTCGTAAAGGCAAAAAGAAATAGAAAATAATCTTAAATATGTTGTAAATGAAAAAGGAAATAGCATATATTGGCTATAAAGGAAACGTAAAAATTTAGAAACGTATGCCCATGAATATAAACACTCTGACTTGAGTTGGATCTCTCGATGCACGAGGAATGCTACAATCACTAAAGTAATCATCAGCTAACGGTTAAGTGAGGATTTGAGCATTAAAATCACCGCAAATGAGATAATAACAGTTAATTATTGGCAACATTCTCCATTTCAGTATGTGATTATATTGTCTGTATCATGTGAAAATCAATCAGGTCTTGACTTGATGCCCCTGGTACTACATAACATAAATTTAAATATATATCTTTATTTATATTAATATAACCTGATTTAATTTTACACAAATTATGTTATCAGAATCACTATAGCAAATTCTAAACCATCTCTAATTGAATGTCTGTAGTACATGATTAAGACCCCCGATTCCTTTTTAGCCATTTTCTTTTCTTGAGAGTTCTATGAAGTGAAAAAGAAATCAAAATTTTTCAAATGTATGTGTGATAATTCTAAAGTCCAAGTTTGTGTTAATAATAATTCATGCAACTCTGGTAATTCCAGCTTATTTGTAGATTTAGTAATAACTCCTTGAATGTTCCATAAGGCAAGCCTCAAAGGTATGTCTTCTCCGCGTGGTTCAAGGCCCGAGAAACATTAACACATCGCCTGATCCCGCAATCAGGAAAACTGTTATGCTGATCACGCCTTAAATTCATATGCCATTCGGAGATTTCTGATTTTTGGAACAACCTTGAATAGTATTAATCTGAAAGTTTTTCTGAATTGTTACGGTTACACGGACACTATGCAACATGGGAGCTTTCCTTGCTGCCTGTGGTCTAGATGTTTCACGTGTTCTTCCACTGATATTTCTATTTATCCCAGCATGTGAGATTTTCTGCCGTACTCCGTTCAAATCTACCATTCGTGATCCTGTATCAACTTTTCCACTTGATGGGAAACCAACATCTCTATTTCTGTTCTCCAGATTCACAGTTCGACCTCTACTATCCTGTTGATGAGGGTGTTCTTCTTCCATTGGTAGCACTGCAGTATCAGAAGTCACTGAGCTTACTACCGAACGGAACAGAACAGAAACAACTTTATTCATGTAATATTTCTCAGGCCACTCGCAAGTGGCATTCGAGAAAACACAAATCAATGCCAGAGAGATCAGTCAATCATTGCGAGAGAGAGAGAGAGAGAGAGAGAGAGAGAGAGAGAGAGAGAGAGAGAGAGAGAGAGAGAGAGAGAGAGAGAGAGAGTTTAATTTGATTGTTTTGTTTGGAGTGTTTATCATTATTCATAGGCACAGTAAATTCAATATATAAAGAAACAGTTTTAAAACTAAAAAAATAATGTGTTAACAATATCAGAAAGAACTGTATCATATAATGAAAATTCCACTGTTGTTATTAATGAAAGATTGAGATATAGTAAAAACGTACAAATGTGTATGGTTAATACGCGTCAATTCGAAATATATAATAAGCAACATACATATAAAGTGGCATATATACATGATAATAACAAATGCATTCTTTAGGTTTTGTCACTCGTTTTAAAAATTTTGATAAAAAGGAATGTCATTAAAAGATTAAAAGAATACAGTATATATATATATATATATATAGATATATATAGATATAGATATATATATACACACACACACACATATATATATATATATATATATATATATATATATATATATATATATATATATATATATTAAACATTGTTATAAAGAATGAAACCAACCCAAAGTATCCTTCTCAAGAGGTAAGTTTTGTCTACATACGGTACTTATGGTATTTTCACCAAGTTTGAAAGAATAAGGATCATTGCTTCCTACACTGAAAATCATGATCTTGTTTTTGATACAGTTTATATTCAACTTCCATCATTTAAATACCCTTAAAAACCGTTTAAATTCCAATAAAAAGAATCTGCATCCGTACCAAAGATAACAGCATCATCCACATATAAAATGATCAACCATTTTAGATATCTAATAGCATCATGACAAGTATATTCAATGTTTATTCCAGTACATTGATATTGCTGCAATAACCTTTGAAGATCGCGGAGAAACAACACTAAGAAACAGTACTGGTGCAAGGCTCTCACCTTGTCGTACCCCGTAAAGACTATAGAAGAAATCTGATTCTTCGCTTGCATACATTAATGGGACTTTATGTCTTGGTATAAGTTGTAAATGGTCCTGACAATTTTTTCATTCACATCATTATGTAGTAATTTCATCCAAAGCCCAGCCCGTCGCTTAAAAAAGCGTTAAGTCTAATGTTCAAGATAGTAATGAGTTGTTTGCTGACACAGCATAAAATTGTTATTGGCGCTAGTTCTCGGGTTGAGTGGGATCCCCATTGCGCTTGAAAATTGGTCGTACAATGCCCTCAAGCCAAGAGTCCGGAATAATCCTTATATCCAATATCAGACTTAAGAAAGAGATATAAATTGGTATCAATATATCTGAAGTAAATTTAATATACTCGTTAATGATTCTATTATTGGATGAGCTAGTGTTATTTAGTAATGCCTTAATACATTTGTAAATCTCCTTCTCAGTAATGGATGAGTTAAGAATTTCGTCATCATTGTTTATGCTCACTATCAGCGCATTAACACACGTTTATTCATCGTATTCACTATATTCGTTACGACTTTTAAAATATTCGTATAGCGTGTCCAGTTCAATATTTTATTGTTGTTATTTTGTTCCATATTGTTTATAATTTTCCAAAAATCTTTCGGATTTTTTTGCTTTTAAGTTAAGTTTTTTAGGTTTTCTTGAATGACGTGGTTACATTTATTAATGTAATGATTAATGATCAGCTTATAATTTTTGTGAGCGTCTGTATAATTAGTTTGTAGTTGTTCGTGAAGGATTCATATCGTGTATTTTTCTAGTTATATGATATTTCTTCGCGCATTTTGACATTTAAATCCAAACCAAGGTTTGTTATCACTCTCAGTGTTAATGTTTTTATTAACCCCTGAGCTACATGCAATCTTTTTACTTACCCCTGAGCTACAGGCAATGTTTCGACTGCTGACTCACTGAAAAGTGCAAACCATTAGAGATCAGCTTGACAACACAATTTCAATCGACTCATCGTCACCACACAGTTGTGATACAGAATTTCAAAGGCAACCTTTAACAGCATTTGAGCCTGTTTCTACGGATTTCTTATGTACGATCCTGATGAAGAGTGCCCCAAAGTCATGTGAACTTGATCCGCTTCCGACATCACTGCTGCTGGAGTGCTTAGATTCAATACTCCCTTCACTAACCAGTGTTATTAATACTTCTCTCTAATCTGGGGAATTCCCATAATTTTTCAAAACTGCCATTGTAAAGACTCTGTTGAAGAACCATCGCTTGACCTAACGATTAAAAAAAACTACCGCCCTGTTTCTAACCTCCCAGTCATGTCAAAAATCTTAGAAAAAGTTGTTTTATCCCAACTTTTATCTCATCTGAATTTAAACAGTCTTTTTAGCAATTTACAGTCTGCATATCGCCCTCGCCACAACGCCGAAACTGCCCTTCTGAAAGTAGTTAACGACCCTCTCTCTGCTTTGGGCAGTGGAAAGATTTCAGTCCTCGCCCTTCTTGACTTGTCTGCAGCATTTGACACAATAGACCATGATATATTACTTCACCGTCTCCAATATGTATTTGGCATTGGCGATACAGCCTTACTGTGATTCAAGTCATATTTAGTCGACAAGACACAAATTGTGTCCGTAGATGGAAAATATTCCAGCCCAGTTGGTCTATATTTTGCTGTTCCACAGGGGTCTGTTCTTGGACCCGTTTTCTTCATTCTATACACTTAGCCCCTCTCGAGTGTCATAGATCGTCATCTGGTGTCTCACCAATTGTACGCTGATGACACCCAAATATACGAATATAGCCACCGAACTCAAGTTGATGCTACTATCCAAGGTGTTGAGAGGTGCATTTCCGATTTGAAGTCATGGATGACATGTAACAAGCTGCAGATTAATGATGATAAAACTGAAGCCATTCTGATTCCCACACAAAGACTTTCTCATTACCATCCAAACCTCAAACAATAAGTATCAGAAACACGAACATTTCATTCACACAATCAGTACGAAACCTAGGTGTCACTCTCGACAGTACTCGTTCATTACACCAACATGTCATGAACATATGAAAAGCTGCATATCTGGAGCTGAGACGTATCAGCTCCATTCGCAATTTTCTTTCATCTGATGCCACAAAAACATTTGTGTTTTCCTTAGTACTCTCTAGACTGGACTATTGTACTTCTCTTTTATCTGGTTCGTCTCAGTATCTACTCCAGAAACTTCAAAAAGTTCAAAACACAGCTGCTCTGATCATCCTTAGAGTACCAACAACTGAGCACTCCTCCCCCCTGCTATGTACCCACCACTGGTTACCTGTTCGCTACAGAATCAAACACAAAATCTGTTCTCTATGCTTTCGTTGACTACCTCAAGTTCAAATACCTATCGGACCTCACCCACGTGCACACCCATTCGAGATACTTACGCTCCTCTTCCGACACTCGTATTTTCATTACTCCCACTATCAAAACAAAGTTCTACAGACAACGTTCTTTTGCGTACCAGAGCCCAGCTACCTGGAACGAATTGCCTGCTGATCTTAGACACAATTACATTGTGATCTCATTCAAGTGTGCTCTTAAAACTCACCTATTTTGACCCCAATAAAAGACTTAAGACTTAGCAATATTCAATAAGCTTCATATTTTCAGCATGTTTTTGTTTGTAATTTGATATTGTTTGTTTTTGTAATCGTGTCCATATAAATGTTTTTACGTGTTAACTAATATTGTAAAGCGCTTAGAGCTTCTAAAGATTAAGCGCTGTACTAAGTCTTCATTATTATTATTATTAAACATTGATTGGGTTTCTACCCAGTTCTGAATGCAACATATCAATAGGTGTACTTTTCATGAGCTTGGTTATGCAGCTTGAGAAATTAATTGTGCACGTTTTCAATTACTTTAGTATTTTCAAACCACAAAACTTGACAACCATTGACAAAAATAGGTAAAATTGAATGATAAAATTTTTTTACTTGCAAATCGATGGGAATATGAAAGTTACATATTTATTTTTGTGCCTGTTCAACGTTATGTTTCGTGGCTTTGAAGAATGAACAGTTTGGAGTGTGTGTGTGTGTGTGTGTGTGTGTGTGTGTGTGTGTGTGTGTGTGTGTGTGTGTGTGTGTGTGTGACACCAAGGTACTTAATTCATCACACATAAAAAAGCATTTTCTCCAAATTTAAATTTAAACTGAGCAGTTTTCGTGAACCTAATACCATGATATTCGTTTTTGTAAAGTTAATATTAAGTTTCCATTGTTTAACATACTCGTGAAAAGCGTGAATATTGTCTAGGAAAGAATCTAGATCAGTCCAGAATAATACCGTCTCTTCTACATATAATACAAATTATGATTTTGCGATATTTGGAAGATTTAGAACCAACTGAATCTATATTTACTCCGGAACTTTGAGTTTGTTGCAATAAAGATTCAAAATCGTTAAGAAACAACGAGAATGATTCTGGTGAGAGATTTTCTCCTTGCCTAACCTCACAAAACTTCTGAAAAAAACATACTTTTCTTTGGCAAACATCCCACAGGACTCTATGCTTAGATACAAGTTATAAACACTTCTAAAACAAATTTACCGTTTTCATTATTTCAGAGTAAATTCATCCATAGACCCGCCCACCAAACAGAATCAAAAGCTTTGCTAAAGTCGAAACAAGAACAGAATAGTTTAAGCGTCCTGAATTTGAGAAATTCACCATAGGCATATAGTATAAATATATGACTCTTTGTTGAGCATCCTATTCGGAATCCGTCTTGGTTTTCGTCCAGTACATCGTGAGAACTAAGAAAATAATTTTGATTCTGAGATAGAGAATAACAGTGAATAATATACCGAAACAGCTTAAACTTGTCTTTGGACGATCACTTTGTGGGAGAGTAGAATCACCTTGAGGGAGAGTAGAACCCCCACTACGCTCATAAATACGTCTTATGATTCCCTCAAGCCAAGAATCTGGGATTATTCCTGTCTCGGGAATCAGGTTAAAAATGAAACGTAATCAGGGATTATTATGTTTGAGGTATACTAGATGCATTCGCTGATCATTGTATCATTTGATAGTGTCATGTTAAAAAATTTTATTTTAGGTATTTAATGCATCCTAGAATCTCTTCCTCTATGACTAGGGAATTTAATAAAGCATTATTATTTTGTCCAGATCTATTTCAAGTTTATCAATGTCGTCATCATCACTATATTTTATTAAGTTTTTTAATAATTTATATACTGTCTCTAATGTAATATCTGATTACTTGCTTTTGTTTTCCAAATTGTTGACAATCTTCCAAAAATCTTTTTGGTGTTTCCTTTCAATTCTGTTTTCAGTTTGATTTGTGTTGCTTGATTAAATTTGTTTATGTAAAAATTAATTATTTGTTTGTAGTTTTTGCTTGACCTTTTGAAGACTTTTTCGTTGACTGACAAGATTTATGTTTTGCATCTTCCTAGCCAAATGGTATTGTCTTCTTGCACTTTGACACTGACGTCCGAACCAACGTTTATCTGAATTTTTATTATCATTATCATTATTTGTACCAGTATTATTTTCGAAACCTTCTTCGGCTTAATCATTAAATAGTTTGGAATCTAACAGGCATGTATCATTAATATTTTCTTTATTTGTTCCGTTAATATTTTGTTGTGATCGTTTGATGTTACATTTTATTTCAGCAATTTCATTAGAATTAATATTAGTGAAAAAATTAATCTGTTTTTGCTCTTTCCATTTTGGTGTCCCGAATTATATTTTCTTTTTCTGTGAATACAACTGTAGATTCGCAGCAGGCCTGACTTTAAGTGTAGTTGTGAGTAACCAGTGTGCGTCAAGTTATGCTATACTGAAATTATCAACGTGCATTACAGCATGAAATGATGCGAGTAAATAGTCAATCGTAGAAATATTGTGGAATGTGAATTTTCCTATGTTTTTGTCTTCACCGCGTCTACTATTTAGGATAAAAATGATTGTTATTTCTACATATTTTAATTAAGATATTACCCTCAATTTGCGTTGTACAGTGTCTGGCAAAATTCTGTGTTTAGCAAGACCAAACTGGTGTACCATAGATGAAATATTACAAAAATCGTAAAGACTTACATCAAAGTCGGACTGTCGAGAGAAAAACATTATCATGTTACGACTCTATGGTCTAAGAAAAATGTAACAGAAAGAAAGTGAAACCAACAAATCAAGTAAAAATCAACAAGCAATTTATTACTAGATAATTAAAATGAAAAAATCAAAAAGTCACTTACAGTAATGTGTTTTGAAATCCTAATAATCTAATAAGAATGATTGTTCTAATCACAAGTCCTAAATATAGAATGTTTAGAATTCACGGCTGTGTCCTTGAATGTTATTATGTGCCAATGGTCTCCAAAGTCCTGATGTACTAGTAATCTTTGATGTGCTGATGTCAAAATGAAGTATTCCAAAATATCTGAATATAAGTTCACATAAATTCCAAAATCATCAATTAAAAATCCAAAATCCAAAAGTTTATGAGCACTGTTATAATCCAATGAATATTTAAAATAATTCCTCTCTTAGAATTTGGAATGAATTTTCACAACTGTAATAGCTCTTTACAAGACTGATGGTAATGTCAAAACTGAATAAATGTCCACCAAATATGGTATATATAAAGATTGGTCACATGACAGAATGTTCTAGAACATGAGTCATCTTAATGGAATTTTAACTTGTAAACAAAAATTCAACCTTGACCTTCAAATTGAGAAAACATATTGATCAAAACAACCTAATTCAAGGACACTAGTTAAACATGTTTTTCCTGATAACATTAAGATTTAAGCAGACATTAAAGTGAAGAAACATTTATAATTTCCTAAAATATTTATAATATTATATAAACATCATACATAACAATCAACATTGATAAAGTCGTCTTTTGTATAAGTTCTCAGTTGAAATCTTCCATAAGAAACACATAATTTTGTAAAACACACATATTTGTTATTTCCATTGAGAACAAGTTGATTTCGTCAGAAGTGTTAAATTGGGATCCAGACGGGACATATACCGCACTGAAATATAGGTATTTTGTTCATTAGATAAAAGTGCTGATTTATTTGAGTCAGAATATGTAGCCTGTTTTTGTTTCAATTACAGTCACATGAGAAGAGAACGGCTACCTAGTCACATTGGTATAAAGAATAATGACACAGCAGATAAAGCAGCCAAAGCTGCCTTACAGTCACCCATTTCCATTGGAAGATTCCATATACTGACTTCAAATATTGTATAAATCAGCATGTTCGTCATACTTGGAAAAATATGTGGAATGAAAACTCCTCATCAATCTTAAGAGCATCAAACCCACTATTGAAGAGTGGCATCCCTCGTATAGATGAGGTAGTATTGTGACAATCACGTATCGGACACACATACCTGACTCATTCATAACTTCCGAAGGGTGAACCTCCACCAGAGTGCATATCCTGCCAGTGTCCACTTACAGTGGAACACATTGTTGTTGAGTGTGTCGTCTTCCACCATGTGAGACAGAAGTATTTTGACGTGAACTGCATGAAGAAACTGTACGATGTGGTTTATATAAGAAATTTTGATCATATGTTGTTGGGAATTTACATGTCTTACCTTTATCTGTTATTTTATATTTGAAAGAATTTTAACATCTTTACGTTTAATATTTTATCTTGTACTTAGTGTTTACATTTATTTGGAAGGGTTTATATCCTAAATTTTTTGTGCAATTCACTTTTACATTTTTTGAACTCGACCTTTTTGTTGGCACTAAATGGACACTTTTAACCTGAGGTACCGTAAAACACTACTACATACATACATACTTTTAATAAAAACTCCTATATCCCCAATTTTACGGATGTATTTCTGTTTCGGCAATGAGAAAAAAAGTCAAAATCTGGAATATTGACTATATCGTGATTGTCTATTTTAGTTTTTCATTTTCACAGGAAATATCGTAGCTTTGTACAAGGTTAGAGAAGTCATGATATAACTGTTTACGTTTAATTCAACAAACTGTGTGTGACCCACATTAAATTTTTTCGGGATGAATGCACGTGGAAAGTTCACTGTTGTTTTTGTTACATTTAATGTTTGTTTTGTTGACCGTTACAGCCGAGTTACCTAGATTGAATGGACACTCAAAGAGGTCTTATGAATTGTTTGTGTTTACGGTAACTGTATCAGTGGGGTTATCTGTGGGCTGAGTATGTGTCATTGATATGATACCGTCTGCGTGCTGCGTAAATGTGATAGTAGCTGATAAGGCTCCTTTTGGAGTGGTCTCAGTAGTTATCGCATCAAGTTTACTCAAAATAGACGCACTTTCGCTTGCGACAGGGGCGTCTTCGGTTAAGTCATTTCAAAAGCATGCATACCGATTAAGAGTTCTGCGTCAATCTGTTACAGGTACAACACTAACATCCATTCGGTGATGTGTATAGCTTCGCACTGGGGCGTCAGGGGCTTTTCGGGGGTGGGAGTGGCTAGCCCCTATCCTAATCGAGCGAGAGACAACCGGATCGTTTCCTGTAATAAGTTTTCTTTACAGTTAGATGGTTAAAACTATGCCAGGCTAGAACTTAATCGATTAAAGTTTTGACGCCTACCAACTCGATAAATAAAAATAGGGTTAGGATTTAGTTCCAGATTGTCAAGCAAAATGTCATAAATCAAAGAGTCGCAGTCGTTGACACCACTGGTATACCTCAAAATTTGAGGCTGTTAAGCCTTTAACGCGCCTTATTATCAATTGACTTCATTGCAAGAGTTAATACGTTATCTGTTTACATTCGTACACTCACGAACTGCTCCCATTGTCTGCTTTGTTTTGGAAACTCTTTCATTGGCTGATTGCATGTCTTATAAACATATACAAATTTACTCTAGTTTATCATCCACACAAAGGGTCTTAATTATTCAAGTGAAATATTAGTAGTAGATGAATCTTCAGAGTTGTTAACCCCACCTGTAGACTATGTAGAATATGTGTGGTGCGTACGAAGCTTGATTGGACTTACATATCCAAAACACAACATTCCACCTTTCGAATTTAGTTGTATCCATCATTTTTTGGCGATGTTCGCAAACACAACACAATAAATATGGTATACCACGGAACACAAGGTCCGTTAACTTTTCTGCTGCTCCTATTCGATGGTGCATTGATTCCGAATTGTTAATGTTTTAAAATAGAGCCACCAATTTGTCACTAAGCTATAGATCTCTAACGTTTTCTAATTATGATGTCTTTGTTAGATCTAAACCTTGTTGCCTCTTTCTCCTCACCAAGTAGAATTCACCGTCATCATTATCAACGTTGTCGCCATTTTCCCCCCAATGATTAGAGTATTGAGAATCTAGTCTTCGGCATTCGTACATCACTGTGATCTTCAAATATAGGTTTTCTGTCAAGAATCTCCGCAGCCAGCATGTGTGATACGAACACTGAAAATCTAGAAGTCATAAATATTCACGAAAATCTCAATATTGGGGCAAAATGGCGCTCTCGAATTTCAGCACGTCTAACAATTATTTCAAGCATACCACTGATGTCAAATAAAGAAGCATACATTGCACAAAGTTTATAGAACAATTCAGCTGTCAAATAATACAACTCTGAGTCAGCATTTGTCTGAAACTGCATAATTTTGACACATAATTAATTGTCGTTTTCTTTTACTATATATCTATCCATGAAGAGAGCAACACATTATCGAATAGTAAAGGGATAAGAAATATCTAATAAAACAATCTAACAGAAAAAGAAACCATTGCTTGAATTATAACGCTGCCTTGTCTTAATGAATCTTAGAATTTATTATCTGAAGCTTCAGGATGTTATTTAAAACACGTTAAAACTATCATTTAAATCTTTTGAGAGAAAACTTTAATTTAAAAAAAGAAATACCTAATATATATTTTGAAAAAAACAGAGGAACTCCACTTTGCACGTGAGGAACTGACTCGAAGAATATTCTTATAGAATAAACCTCATACTATTGTAGGAGTAGTCTGCCTTCTTTCACAACCGAATGTTTCCCTGATATCGACTATTGTGTTTTCTCCGCATTGTTATGATTGTGTAGTTGTGTAACGTAAAAGCTGTAACATGGGAATGAACTTCCTAGGGAGCAAAAATACCTTTTAAGAAGACTGCAGTTTAGGAGGGATTAAAAAAATCACTGAATCTTATTGGACATATTTTTTATTGCGTGTTTTTTGCTATACATCCTGATGTTGTACAACAATAAACACTATTACGCATAACTGTGATTATCGTTATTAATTTTTTTTTAAATCCATCAATATAGTATAAACATCGTGATAAGTGTATGCTCATTTTTGTGGAACGATATCAAGCCTAGTGGTCAAAAGGGGAACAATATAGAAAATCAAGTCAAAGTATAGGGTTATACATGTGGCTTACAAAAAGTTAGAGGTTTTTTTTATAGAAAAAGTTGGAAAAAACTCTTTCTCACATAATTGTGATATGCCTAGTCCAAATGTTAATGTCGTCAACGCTTTACTTTCACTCGAAATCCTTTAAAATGCTACGATAATTACGTCCAAATACAGAACATTTTAAATTTCCTGGCTTCGCAGTACCTCGTCTTGGTTAGTTAGTTTTGGTCCTTGTATAGCACTGTTGTACCTATTTCATTTCGAAAACCACGCCTATGAATTTTGTTCTTCATGGAACGTTTGAAGGCTATATTTGCAATATCGAATCTGTATTCTCCTCTTTTTAGTACTCGATCTATATCTTCTATTATTGTAATTAGCAGTATTGAAATCGAAAACATAAGCGGTGAATGGTCTCCAATGTCACAGAATTGTGTGCACAAAGCTGCCATGGTATTGTATTTGAATGTAAATGTAGTATGCAGCATTACCCATGGTGTATGTTTTACTTCTGTTGAACGATTGCGACATAGTTTATACTCACCTGCGCAACTGATTTACTGTTACGTGCAAAGTGCCTATTGTAGGAGCTCACTTACTTCGTGTTTTCTGTCCATGGTTTCCACCATGTACAAATATATTGAGTGCTAATTGTTCTGTAGTAATTATATTGTTTTGATGCCTTGGCAGGAAGCTGTAGAAGTATGTAATGATTGTAGATGCCCTTCTTTTCTTTCTACCATTTGTTTTTGATTGATAGAGTAGATTTTTACGTTAGATGATTCGGAATTGTTCCTAAATTTCCATTAGACAAATTTTACACAGCACAGTGCTATCAGATTTAATATAACCTGTTTCAGGTTACAGTCGTACATTTATCTGGATCGACAAGTTGGGTTGAATTATTTATGGTGTATATAGGAAACAATGAGAAGCATTCTAATTTGTATTATCCCGTGTGAGTATTCTTGTTAAAGCTAGATTAATGTAGGAACTTGATTATCATGTAATTTCATATAGTCGTTCTTAACGTCTAACAGTTTTAATTTCTAACCAGGTCTTTTCCTGTGTACCCATACATAAACTATATGGTGGTGTTTGTACTAAAACACGCTAGGGTTTATGGTTCATATATTGTATGGTTCAGTTGTGTATATTTCTAGCTGACTCCGGTTATAGTAGTTGGAACCAGTGGCGTTGGCCCAGTTCAGAGTTTGAGGGGTCAAAGGTGTATGCTTCAACCTGTGTCTGCGCGGAAGATTTGTTTCTGGTGGATACTTCGGCAGACGGGAAAGAAATACATATATGGTATCATTCCTTGTGTACACCGTATTGTAGCAAAATAGAGCAACTTCATATCCGTTGTTGAACGATATATTTTCATAATTTCATGTTCATTATAAGAATATCATGGTATCACGACTTCATTTTCGTTGTTGACTGGTGTATTTTCATAATTTCATGTTTGTTACATGCAATACATGATATCACAGCTTCATTTCCGTTGTTGAACGGTTTATTATTTTATATATTCATATGTATATATAAACAATACAATTTCAAGGTGTAAAGGGGCTAAATCCCACTCATCCTTCCTTTACACACACTCCAAGCACTATTAAACCTAAACAGCACTAACAAGTAGTCATTTTTAAATTGGAGCATACTATGTTAACTGTCCCCGGAAGTTTATACATTTTCTTTGATCTGAAAGTTAAATGAGATACTAACAACTTGGCAGTCAACAACATTGGGAGAATGCTTGTCAAACACATAGCCATCTCCTGTGGTATTGACGATATCTTTAATCTGAATGACTATAATGTGTTCATGACATATACAGAGTTATGGCTGCCAACGCATGTGAGAACCAGCCACATAAAACAGGATATCATGAATGAAAAGTCGAGAAAGTTAAGAAGTGGAGCGGGTGACGCACGGAATATTTGATACGGAATCTTTCCTATATGTAATGGGCAGCGATTCCGTATAGCGCTCGACACATATTCTTAGAGATCATGCTCCTCTATACCCTTTTCCTTCCTCAAGATATGAGATTTACCATTACTCTTGCAGGAGTATTAGATGTGATAGAAGGCGCAAACGAAGATTACAAGTGAGAGAACATTAGTCTCAGCTACAATATAGTCACATCTGAAATGATGGCGCAAACGAGTAACAGTAAATATAGAAATGGCATAGCTTTCTTCTGTGACTACTTCACTAGAGAGAGAATCATTGATGTGAGTGCCAATACTACACTTACTAATGTGATACTTGATTCTCCCCGTATAATTCTCAAGAGCATACTCATATTGTACAAGACCCCTTAGGCTGATTCAGAAAAATACTTTAACACAGCCACAGAAAAAATAATGATAGCTATCGAGGGTTTGCCCAAAAGTTATATTCCCAGGGGTTTCTCCTCAGGCAACAATTCATAGAAGCTACTAAATACCTTTTCACAGAAAAACAGAACAATATAGAACTATGCAACATGGGTGTCACGAATTGTTTTTCACAGAACGTCACTGTATATGGCTTGATCTCAAATGTACCCCCGACAATGAGTTACATGGAAGTGGTCATAAATTAGCAAATTTGCGACAGGGCATATATCTGCAAAACAACATCAAGGCAAATATGTAAGCACACAAAATTAATATATACTTCGTTATTGATGTTCAAGTGAACATTCAGAATAACCAGATCAAACATATACACTATCCTAATTTAATGTGGTGATATTAATATTGACATTGATCCGTATGATGGCCATCTTTATAGTGAGTGCTATGTGTGCCGAGAGAACTTGCTTGTGGAAGAAGAAGAAGGGGTAGGTAATGCCTATCATATGACTTTAATACGATAAAGCCGAAGAAAGTTCCTCAAGTTAAGTTAGCAACAAGTTAACTCGCATGAAGATTGTGGTGAGAAGATTACAGACAAAGTAATGTCCTAAGCACATATTAAGAGAGACTGAGAAAAGTGTATCAAGTCCTCAAACATTTGATTTGATCACTAAGATGCTGAAAGATTGATATCGAATAAGGGACTACAAATTGACCTTCGAAATACTTAGCATCTTACAAGCTAAGAAGGAAAATGTTAGTAGGGTGAGGAAACTATTTAAATAATTCATGCATGTTAAATATGGAAACCAGTCTATAAGTTATTCCTTCATCCATAACACGATTTGCATCATGTGTGATATTGATACAACTATCAAACCAACTATTAACGTACACAAACTAAACTTCAACCAACATGTGTGGGAAGACTTCTGAAATACAGGTATATCAGTAACATGCTGATACATGACGTAGTCCCTAATACCGATGTAGAGGATAACTATGTATTGCATGATATATAAGTACCTATCTTAGGGAGCCTCACAATATGATCATATCTGGTGTGACTAATTGTGGAAAGACAAAGTTTGCACAAGATCTTCTAGAAACGAAATATCGTCTCTTCTTCGATTATGTAATCGTCATCTGTGACACATTCATCGACAGTAAGACCTACAATAGAAGGTGGCTCCTTCGAGACGACGAACTCATTATCATAGATACAGGTGATACAACTGCTCATATATCTTTTGAAGTACTAACACACTATTTATAATAGATTGCTGCGCGGACATTGAAGGTGCAAAGAAGAAGGCCACCAACCTAACCAAGTTAGCATTTAGTGGCAGACACTATGGAATAAGTGTCTTGGTTATCGTACAGAAGTACAATTACATCGGGAAGTACATGAGAGGTGGCATAAGATTCCTCGCTGTCTGCTACAACAATAATAGGAAAGCGATGGAATGTTTATTCGATGAGAACAATGTTATAACATCAGATAGGAAATATGAGACAATTGCAACCTTGAAAAAAAAAAAAACAGGAGAAACAAGTTGCTCGTGAGACTACTATATCCATTTGACTACACAGTTACCAACTAACTAAATTTTTAAAATTATTTCCCCCAAAACATTTTCCAACAATCCGGACGACATGGACAAAATAGTCGACGAACGACATGGTCGAGATGGACGACATAGAAATCCTTCGTCCGACGTCCGGATGTTTAAAACAGTATCTTTGAAATTCCGCTGCTTTCTTCTTCTGATTTTAATCTCTGTGATTGAGTACATTTTAGATCCCTTAGATAAGTTGGTGCCTTGCATCAATCAGTCGCAAATTACTGCAGTTGAAGTATAGGGGTTGTTCATATCCATCTAAGAGATCAAAAGCACTGCAAGGAATAAGGTAATCAGTGTGGATTTTTTATACCTGGAGATTTGGTAAATTCTAACCATTTGACAAGAAAGTCTATTGATGGTAGACCCATCCTTTTCAATGTTCTTGACTCTGTAAATATCCCATCAATATTTCATTCTCGATTTACATAGTTGGGGTCCAATCTATATATCTCTATATGATAGTCACTCTTATAGTACTCTGGATTAGATTCCATTATTTATATAACCAAAAGGTAAAGTATGTACGTTGTCCACAAGATGACGTTTGTCATCAAAGGTGAATAACGCAACCTTATTCACTCTCACAATGCTTGTAGGAGCGAATAAGATTCATACTTTGATAAGTGAGCCCGTGTTCAAACAGAAAATTTCGATACATCTCGGATTTAATCTTTTTGATCGCTTCTCTTCCTCAACGGTTTTAAAATAGTAGAGCTTACTACTTAACCCGCATAATTCTAAAATTCTCATACTGCACAACTCGTCTTTAAACAGCCCTGGTACCTTCTTATTTGCCGGTGGTATGATATATGAGTTATCTCGTAGATATTCACTGGTATCGTACCAACTGAAGTTGTGTTTCATGTCCTGATAGAAATTATAAGTTTGAATGGCTATTTAACATAAATTTGAATCTGTTTAATTTAGCGTTATACGATCTCCATATTTTCCCTTAAGGTTATTGTAGTAGAAGTGGTACATCAATGCTTTACTTAGCTCCATAATGCAGAAGCCCAATAGTTAGGCTTCGATAACCTAATCTTCTTATTCTTCATACTGATCAATACTAAGTCTTCATTTATTATTTTCTTCTGGCAAATGAGATGCATTTCTGGTACTTTGAGAAGTTCTCATCTGTGCATATTTTCACTTCAGTTCTCTTTCTTAAATTTTCCATCTGTTTGCCAAATACAACATTGTTCATCTATTTGAAGACGCTCTTCTCAAAGTCATTGGTAGCCTTGGTGCGTAATTGAGTATTCAGTGCAATATAGCTGAGAAACTAAGGCTCTTGATAAAATAGGATTACTCTATGTATCTTCTTCAATGTCATCCCCAATTGATCATCTAGTTTAAGGTTACGGTAGTGAATGACATATCTTTCCTTGTTGTATAGTGTACACAATAGCTTGGGTATGGATGGCTTCCTACCCTTTTCATCATCGATCATCTTCTTTTATAACAGTAACAATTGCTGGCAGTTAGGTACTAACCTTTCTGGAGGTAATGAATAGTCTCTGAAATAGTCGTGTAACTACATGGTTACTTCTAGGTCAGCTTCCAATATCCGACCAATTCTTGCATCGTCTTTCTATGACATCAGCTTTACTTCTGTGCCTCGAATTCGTCTATGAGTTGCTGGTTTAAAGTTTCCAGTGAGTAGATATTGCATCATCGAATGACCGTAAAGATCGTTACACTATAGATACGTGATGAATGTATCATCCATAGCTTTGATATATCTGCATGGCAACATGGATATCCGACCCCTAAGTGCCCTCTCTATTGTCAGGAACATATCATAGTCAGTTATCAATTCTAACTCTATTTTGCTAACTTTCAAATATACATCATGTGCTAAACCAGGAACACCATAATAGTGTGATGGATCCAGTTTGCAATTCGTCATGCACACATTTCTAAGCTCTTCAGATATATAGCACACGAGCAATGTATCGTTCTTTACATAGTAGTCAGGCAGGTCTCCCAGAGAGTGCGGATGGAAATGATTCATCATATCCTTGACATGTTAGTCTTGTTTCGTAATCTTTCTCCCTGTGAATGAGGAATAGAATGAATTTAAGGGTGGTAGGCCTTGAACGAATTATTGGAACAAATCGATGTTCTCGTAGTGAATGGAAATTCATTGTTAAAATACTTTGCTTCCATATATAGTTTTGAGGTTTACCTTAAGTTGTCATCGCTTAAATATTTGGCCAGCTCTTCCAATGATTGATTTATGAATCTATAGCTACCCAGGAATCGAATCGTTCTTTTGATTCTAACATCTTTGCCATCTTTGACAAATGTGTCAACTACAAAATCTTTGGAAAACGAAATATACTTCCCATCGCTGTTTGTAATGATATTTACCTCTTGATAGGGGTCTTCTATACCAGGAAGTTGATAACTACTTAGGCATGATCACTTGATAGGTTGTGGATGAAAGAGGTATATACTTCAGATATCTGTAATTCACATTGCATCTTGATGAGCTGGAACTCTATACCTTCCTGTTATTTACAATGATCTCGAACCTTGATATCCTCTGTCTCTTTTCCACAGATGTGACACATGTGGGTTTTGGTCGAAGTGCTTTTTATCCATCACGCCTAATATCATCCTAACACTATTCCTACACGATTAGTATACCATCTCTGCTATCGTTTTGCAAGTGTTCATAGAACTTTTTCAATACAGCCCATACCTTTATACACTATAGGATGATATTCGTTGGGTTCATTGATGTAGAGACAAATTCCTGAGGGTATGTGTTTTCTTATGTTAACAGAATTTTGCGCTCTATTTTATAGGGGTTTGACGATGCATTCGAAGTCGTAGTATAGAACATAGGAAGTTTTAGTTACTTTTGGCAATTGATGAACTTCACTTTTGAATTCTTTTTGAGCATTATATCAATGGTACCCCTACTATTGCAGATCATTTGATGCCCATTCAGTTTAGCTCGGGTGTAGAAATGGTGTAAATAAGTCTTGCATAAGTACGTCTTATACTTGTATCGATTTACCTGTCGTGATATCAATTGCAACAAATTCGTAATACTGCAGTTGTGACACCTATCTTCTTTGGTTATAAGTAGCATGTCAAAATGCCTTTCTCTTTCCACTTTGGTGATACGATATGGAATGATCTCTTTGTCACCAATGGTACACAGATTTACAGATATGTCGAAATCAACATTGAAATCGTATATATCATTCACTTGAATGGGACACATCTCAAACCTCTGTTGATATCGTTTGAGACAATAGTTGGTAGGGGTCTATGTGCATTAGTAGTAGGTGAAAGTAGGCTTTCGATGGCATAAAAAAGCAACAGTCATCATCATTGCGGATATTTATGCATGCATTCTTCTTAATCCATTCGGGTAGATCGATGTAAGATGTACCACGAAGAGATCTATAACGAGGAATTCAGTGTTCGGCGTATCCACACTTACTTCCTTATTTCAATGACCTCATCCATCCCATTAAAGATGTTCTGACTATAGTCCTGAAAGCTTCCCCATCTCGTCGAGACATCTTAATGGCTAAGGCAGGTTGAACTTTTGCAAATAAAAAATCCCTCATCTTCCTAGAAATTGTCTTCATTAAGTAGGGTTCAACCTAGGCAAAGAGTTCATACAGGTCCTATTATTCCCACCATAGAATTTGTACTAATTCAGCGTTCGATCAAATGCATCTTGCATTCTACAAGTTATGATTCTGTTTTGATTATGTCTATTCATTTTCTTGATTTCTTTCTTGGTTGGAAGACGTATGTGCATATGCATTTAACTGTGGAATTTTAAACCTCTACATAATTTTCCCAAGCGTCTGTAAGTTGCCCGGACGTTGAACGTCACTTATCCATATAGTCTGGTCGTCACTTGTCCATCTCGTTCATTCGTACTGGCGACATCTGGATGTTGTGAAAAAGTATTTGTGGGAACCCTAATTAACTATACTTTCAGTTGGTTCCCAACTGTTAAACGAACTGTCATAACCTTTCCATTACACGAGTAGATTCTTCTTTCCGTTTTTAGTTTTCAAGATCCTTTCAACCTTGTAAATGTTATCTTGCTTGTCATAGAGAGATAACTCCTTGTAAAAGATTCCCTCTATGTCATCTCCCTTTAAATATTCTGACTTGTATACTAGCGGATCACCTGAAAGTACATGTCGTATCTTAAATATCTCTTCTGTGAAAGTTGGTCAATACCCCTTGTAAAAGATGGACTATATTTTGAAATTCCAAAGCTTTGGCCCAGTTTAAATCGAGGTTCCCCATGTGAGCAGTTCTTAGATAGACATATAGATTTAACTAAACCTTGTTTTTAGTCTCCTCTTTCAATGCCTCTATAGGAGTCATATCTATAGATCTATGATAAGTGTCATTATAGGCTTTTGCTAATTTAGGCAATACGTCAACCCTTTTCCTAGTATAGTTTTTGGGTGAAATACTTCCACATTCTACTCTTAAGAGTTCAGTTCAATCTCTCCACCTCTGATGCCTTCTTATCCGAGTAAGTGGAGAAGTATTTTGTGCCTTCCTATCCAATACTTCCTTTACCTTACGATTGTAGAACTCCTTGCCCTTGTTAAATCGTATCTTGCGTGGTTTACATTCACTAATTATAAAACAAAATGCCCCATATATATCATCTCCACGTTTAGATTTCACTTTTCAACCCTATACATCTATAGCCGTCAAAATATATTTGTATCCACTATTGTCTCCCTTATAGGTTTACATATCAACTATATATGCTTGCATGTGCTCATCAGCATGAGCAACATAGACTCTCCTAAATGTTAATCGTGTTCTACCTTGCTAGTGGAGTGTGTAAGTAGATTGCCTGTTTAGCCATTCCTTTAATTCGGCATCTTTAATATGAATTCGATCTTTCTGATTCGTTGCCACAGACAATTTGCATTCTTAAAGGCTACAGCACTCTCATTGTATATTACTTTTAAATACGTTTGCTTCTCCATTGAACATAATAATTGTTATTTAAATGACCAATATTGTAGTGAAGCCAAAACAATGTAAAGATATAATCTTGGTTATGTATGCCTCGAGCCCAAAAGACTCTATTTGTGTACATAGTAACTATGATATGTGGCTATTTACTCATTTAGATGGCAACAAGCTATGGTGTGAGTGAAATGCCTGCAGAAAAAAGTCTAGAACAGTATGTCTGTCTGTCTGTCTCTGAAAGATCTGAAGGGTATCATGCCACCTTTTAGAAGAGCAGACTGGTTGATGGCAGTATTTGGGGAGGATAGCATTGAATTTAAAACTTGTTTGGCTAGTAAAGCGCTACTATCAAAGTATCTTATATACAATAGGGTGAACCTCCTGTTCAATACAAAATTCTGTGTAGAGTACGTAGGTTCATTCGTCGTGAGCCTAGAAGACAGAATTACATTTTCCAAGAACCTAGACGAAGCAGAGATTGAATTTTCTAAAGGGACAGTTAAATTCAAATCCAATAAGGGTTCCTGTTTCATTCTAGAGAGAGTCAATGCCAATCTAACTCTCGATAGTACAAAATACTTGAATAACACCCCCCCCCCCCCCCTGCTCATCATATCGTATATATCTGTGAACTCGTATTGACCTTTTCTGGCAAACCACGATTACTGCAGTTAGGACACGGATTTATAGTCCCTCAAAATACACTTTATCATGTTGTATATATTTTATTGTTACTTTGACTGCTACCACTACCATTTCTCGAATATAGCAGATCACTTAGACTGTTATAGTTAGTGTCATCATCATCATCATCATCATCATCATCATCATCATCATCGACAACTTCAGTGCGTTCAGTAGGATTCGTAAGTTCAGTAGGTTTGCTAGGCTTGCATCTCTTTTTGTGCACGAATAAATTGGTTGATAGTACCTCTTTCTCACAATTTGAAGATGTAACCTTCTTGCACTTTACATCTATAGTTTCACTAGTTCTAGGTTCACTACTTGAAGGATCACTGCTTATAAATTCATTAGTGGTAATCTCGCTAGTTCTAAGTTCACTAGTTATAGGTTAACATGTTGTGGGTTCACTAGTATCACTACTATCATTAGTTCTAGATCCACTACTGTCACTACTTATAGGTATTCTAGTATCACTGGCATCACTAGTATTACTTATCATATGTTCATAGTAGTAGTAATAGTAGTAGTAGTTGTTTTTGTTGTTGTTGTTGTTGTTGTAAGTTGATCAATGATTAAGTATTATGGCCCTTTGAACATTAATTGGCTAGACAATATTATATTTTCTACGTTTTCAGTTAAGATACTAAATATATTTTCAACATCTTTTGCCACCTTTCTAGAGATACTAATTAATAGTTCTTCAGTTAACTTTTCAGAAATATTTAGAGCTATCATGTTAGACGTCTGTAATACTCTTTATCTCACCGACTATTGTTAATATATTTTCTAGTTGACCTTCCAGTTATTTCATCGCTCTTTATTTCGTATGCCAGTTTCTGAGTAAATTATTCGTGATCAATCTCATTATCACTTATTGCCTTGCTAAAATTTCTTCGATTCTATTTAGTTCTGCCATTTCAGAGCCAATTATCTCATTATGTTTCAATATCTTCTTACTAACCAACTTATGTCTGAGAGCGTTTGCCGCAAAGCTAATAAAGTCGTCCCAAAACCCGCGAAATCTAAACGAATCATACACGGAGCCACTTTTAAACTACTAGCTGCTGTACTAATTGTATCTGATAGGACTGACATGATTACCTCTATGCAATTAAGAATTTTGTATGCAGTCTTATATTTATTTATTCCTCACACCTATATAGTGGTAATTCTCTTTACTCAACAAATTCTTAATGTCAATGATCTTCTGCAATCTAAAATGAGTTCCAATGTCCATTTAGAAATTGATAATCTTGGTGGGCAATATATCCGATTGTAAAAGTTATTCAAATGTAGAATCACTCAAGGATACAGGTACAATTAGCATGACAACTTCTTCAATTGACATCTTGTTTGGTGGAACAACATTACATTTCAATAGCTTGTTCAAGAGCAAAATGTAGCCGGCACTTGCATGATACACCATGTTATTAGATGGTTAGTCTCTCTTATTTATGAGGGTAAATGTACAACATATCTGGTAGGGGGTTAGAAGTATGAGCATGTATGGGTTGTGTGGTGGGTGGCATAGGTTGTGTTAGTCTCTTTAGTATCCTTAAATATCCTATAACGCAACTATAATAACTCCACCAGCCAACCAGTAGTACATATGCTTTTTGGTATCTCTGATATCTTGGGACTATCTTTTTCGATAGTCTCTATCCTTTGTGCCTTGGCCTTCTTGTGTTCCAGTGAACGCTTACCATGTTGTCCATCAAGTTCCACTCTACAACTCTACATGGGTCTTTTTTTTTTTTTTTTTTCTTTTTTTTTTTGGTGAAGTTACCTCTTCATAATTTTTTTCATCTTAGATATCTTCCTTTTCACTTTCCATTTACTTTGCAAAATTATGACAGATAAAGACAACGTGCAATTGAAAGATTCATCACCTTACAAGTAACCTTGACTACTTTGAAAATATGTTAACACAAACTCGTATTGAAATTCAACATCTTAGGTAAATCGATGAAAGAAGATGTAAGTAACGATTTCATTAAAAATACTCTAGTAGTGCATGTAAGAAGAATGAGGAAATATACATTTGTTCGCAAGATAGAGTCGGAGGGACATCAGTGATGATAACAAACGATCGTGGAATTTTTCTCTTTAAGGAAAGCACCATAGAAAAGTTAAGATGTTGGGAAGTACTTTTTAGATGATCTTTCCAAAGACATATTGGAAGGTAGACAAACATTTTAAAACCAGCATTTGAAGGTGAGACAGAAGAAACACACACTCCTGAAAAAAACCACATCCTAAATATCCGTTAGATCCCAGTGTTACACAAAGGCAGCAATTAAGAGTTGGTGAGGAAATAGAGATGCACGTAATTAACACAAACAAACCATTAGACCAGCAGATGGCAGAAGTAGAAACAATGATATTTTAATTTACCTGAAAAAGTTGGAAGTGGACAAAATACCAATAAATTGTATACATTTCAGGAAGAACGAGACATCAAAGGATTTACCAAAGATCTTATGAAATTGAGAGAAGTACTGAAATCATTGGAAATATATATATATATATATATATATATATATATATGTGTGTGTGTGTGTGTGTGTGTGTGTGTGTGTGTGTGTGTGTGTGTGTGTGTGTGTGAAAACGCGATAGAAGAGATAAAATATGACATCTGCAAAGAAAGGGAAGATGACGAATTAAAGAACTTAAAAGATAAGTTGCTGGCTGTTAAAAGTATGCGAGCATTAGGACATAAAGTACAAGTAGATGGTTGCGTGAAAGGAACAATTGAGAAAATTAATGCAAAAGTTAAGTCACCATTCGATGAAAGAAACACCTGGGCGACTGTTCAAAGAGACGGGTCTAACTATTATGACAATTGCTGCAGCTATAGGAATGACCGCTACCTCTCTTGCATTGACACATTGACAATTGCAAACCTTGCAAAAAGCAATTACTCTAACTCCTACAACCGGTCCACCTACTCCTGGGCCACATAGTCCACCTCGGTTCATCGACAAACTTAAACAAGTTTTGAAAACATATTGCAGAGTATTTGAAGAAGTTAGCTGATAAAGTTATATATAACGAACTTTGAATTTTTGAAAATACTCCTACTACTTTACAAGCTAAAGTAATCCAGCTCCTATTTCCAGTCATAACTAATATGAATGACTGTTTTTGATCTCAACGACTCTTTTTTCTAAATCACTTGTACCTGCACGTGTAGATGCAATTGTAGTTATGCCTGTACCAGTATAATGTTTTTTTCTAGTTGTTTGTTTCGTTGTTTGCCTTCTGACGAATTGTTACCAAGTTCGTTCCAGAATATGTATTTGGATCCTTCTCACCTCGCTATTTACAGTATTCATCCCCAAAGTGAACTTACTGGATGACTTTTGTAAGTTGTTATTGTAGCCTATTCCAATGTACTAACAAGCATCATAACCATATCACTAGGTAAGAGAAAGATACCATCACCACCAATGGAATAATCCAACTTCACTTTTGAATCAATGATATACTACTGGAACCTTATTACGATATTCTCATCCGATTCATCTTCTTGTTCACCCACAGTCAACTTTTCAAACAGCTTCCGTACTGCGTCTTGGACAGTTGAAATGGACTGTGTAGTAGTTGTTCTATTCTGCACTTGGGCACCCAAAGCACATATCACACATATCCAAAACACATATCACACATATCCAAAACACATATCACACATATCCAAAACACATATCACACATATCCAAAACACATATCACACATATCCAAAACACATATCACACATATCCAAAACACATATCACACATATCCAAAACACATATCACACATATCCAAAACACATATCACACATATCCAAAACACATATCACACATATCCAAAACACATATCACATATGGTCTGATACTCAATTTAATTATGCCGCGTTATTAATTCGTCATTTGTCCTTCGCTATCCTGGAGAAATAAACAAGTCCATTTATCAGAAAGTGTAAATTTCGAGTTAATTTTGTCAGGGGTCCTCCATCTCTAGTATTCAATCGTACGAGATCTATAATTGATATATATTCCTTCCACTAGCATATCTCCAATCCGTGCTAGAAGAGATATCAAAATTATTGCAGATGATGTTAAATTGCTCATGGTGATCGTGTTACTATCCGGTTTTAATGATTGGTCATCGAATAATGGTATTGAACATTCAGAGAAAGCTTTCTGATCTGAAAGTATTTGTGGAATATGTACACACTTTTGACTAATTCTAGTATGTTTGAATCTGCTAAGTATCAACATGATATTTCACATCTAGATGTTGCACACCATACAGCCCAGTTATACTGATTTTGCCAAAATGAAATATCACACATTGCACTGTATCTAGTCATACAACTATCACTATCAAATTTAAGATCGTCGACTTTAAAATGTCTAGTGACTTGTATGTAAGAAACAAGTCATCCTCCGTGTAGTATATTTTAATCTCGTTAAATATATGTAACGTGTTCAAGTCTATAACTCTAGTTGAATGTATTAAAGGGAGTTACTGGACAAGGATAACTATATTGCAAGGAAACTTGTTTCAATCTGTCATCCATTTACATGATCTATTTTCAAAAGTTTCCACCTATCGACGGATCAGTACAGCAGTATAGTAAATATAGTTTCCACTTCACCCTAGCACAGCACCTGTTGACACCTCATACCTTATACATTGTACACATCTCACACTTCACACCTCACACCTCATACTTCATACTCACATCATAGTCCATAGCTCACAGTTTATACTTCATACCTTAAACTTCATACTTCTTATACTTCGCATACATAATACATAATTCATAACTCATAGTTCATACTTCGCAAACGCGAATCATACACTTCATTTACTCTTTCACTTAATACCTCATCACTTATAGATCATACATCATAGTTTCATAGTCTTCAAAGTCTTCTGGTGAAGTGGTGTTCTATTTACTTTACTGCTCCACTTAATAAACAAAAATATCGCCCAGTTAGTGTTCTTCCAAGTATATCAAACGTATTTGAAGGAGCTATCTGTGACTAGATTACTAATTACTCTGATAATATCTTACACCCATACCTACCTGTTTTCAGAAAGAGATTCAGCTATTAGACTGCCCTAATTCGACCACTAGAAGACTTGCGCTTAGCCCTAGACCAAAACAAGTGTGATGCAGCTTTTTGATGCAATTATCTAAAGCAGTTTGATTGTTTACCCCCCCCCCCCCCCATTTCTCCTGCATTAACTGGCAGCATATGGACATTTATATTTGGCAGTAAACACTATTGCATATTGCCTCTCAAACGGAAAACAGTGTGTCAAAGTAGGAAGTTAATTAGTTCATGGGTAAATATAAATAAATGGGTACCTCAGGGACCAATTCGGGGACCCATACTTTCTAATATTTTTAATAGTTACGTCTTCTCTTTTATGAATATTTCTGATCTATGTAACCATACCAACGACAACACACTTGCTTATGCTCACCACGACCTTAATGTGCAAATACTGTGTTGTACTCTGTGGTTTTCAGAGAAATAAATTAACGCCAACCGCAATAAGTTCCAGCTGTTACATTTGGTAAGAAACCTAAGGAATGTCTTGAGACTTTCTCCATCAACGAAACAAAAGTATCTTGTGGAGATTAGGGGAAACTGCGAGTCATTTTGGACTTTATACTAAGCTTCAATAAGTACAACACTGGTATTTGTCAAAGGGCATCTAAGCAAAATACATGTGCTTCAAAAATTGGAAAATAACACACAAGTGAAGTACTGGCTGGCAATATTTAACACTTTAATCATGACAAACTTCAAATGGTGTCCTCTAACCTGGCATTTCAGCAGTGGCCCTAAAAAAAAACAAATTGAAAAACTTCTGGAAAGTGCTTTGAGATTTGTCTTTGATTCTGAACTCTTGAATTTGGCAAATGTGTCAACTTCTCTGCATCGAAATGTTAAAAACCATTGCACTTGCAGTTTTCAAACTTTTAACAAGTAATGTCCGGCCTTCTTAAACGATCTGATATTTTTAAAACATTGATCTTACTCTTTTAGATATGAAAACACCATGGAGATTCCAAACTCCAAACATCCAGATATGGGTTGCAATCTTTAAGGCATAAAGCAGCAACAACAACAACAAAAATTCTAACCACCACATATTTTAACAATTGTAAACCGCTCTTAATGACGTGGTCTGTGAGCAATGTATGCAAATGCTCCATATGTAAACGTAAAGTAAGGAAGTTGATACTGCATGTATAATCAACTGCATGTGTAGCGTTTCAGTTTTTAGTCTTACATATTTGCTTATATGTTTCAATTGCCTTCAGTTTGGTCTATGTTGCTGACATTTTGTTTTTATATGGATTTTCCTCCACATTTTAGACGTATATTAGTTATCTAAGCTCTGCTGCTTTAACTTTTACTTCTGTAGTTTTGCTTATAGCTATCAACTGCGTTCAGTTGCTCTTAATTGCTATTTCTTGTGATATCTATGTTTTCATTGTATTTTATAATAATCTCATGTGTGCTTTCTGTATGCATGTTCGTAGTCCTGTTCATTTTATTCTCCTTTTATATGTAAATTGATATGTGTGTAGAACTGTATCCTAAATGTGTATTTGATAACCCTTATACATGTACACCTTAACTTTGCCAGTAATTTTAGATTAGAATCTATTCGTGTACATTGATTTTTCTCCATGGAATTTTCACATAGAAACTGAATCTTTTTTTCTTATGTTTTTGGTATAGAAAAAGATTTTTAATAACTAGTTACATATATATATATATATATATATATATATATATATATATATATATATATATATATATATGTATTTATGCATCTTCATATGTATGTATATGTATATACATGTATATTCATCTGATTGTATACGTGTATGTATGTGTCATTATGTTTGTATACACAAATGAATCTATGAAATTAATTGTATGTATGTATGTATGTATGTATGTATGTATGTATGTATGTATGTATGTATGTTTAAATTAGTCGTTATTGTATTGTTTATATCCGGTATAATAGTTCCAATGAGCTGATTCTGTTTGTAATATATGGTATGCAACGGCTGTGTACTGCAAGCAGTGCACATCTTGTTTCGAATGACAATAGAGTCTAGGCAGACCTCTTTTGAGCAATGTTTTATTACACCAAACGTTGGTCTATTGTGTGTCCCTGGTTGCATAAGCAACTTTGGCATTGTCATGCACTAATTTTTCTAAATATTATTTTTTATCTGTATCGAAATTGGCAGGACACTTTTGGGATTATTGCACTTCGTTTGGCATCATAGAGGTGTATACATACAAAAATTGGTGTACATTGCATAAAATTCATAGAACAAGACAGCTATCAAATGATACATCTCTCAGTTAACCTTTTCTTAAAATGCATAATATTTAACACATACTTAATTGTCGTGCTCTTTGTATGTCTATTAATCCATGGAGAGATCAGTAATTGCACACAAATATTTAATAGTTGTAATGCAATATGAAGGAACTCATTGAGGGAAATAAAGCGTTACTTTGTTTTAATGAATCTTTGAATTTATTTCCGATGTCGTTCGATGTTATTTTACACACTTTAAAAGTATCATTTAAAATATTGTAAGAGAAAGTTGTCACTTACAAACAAGAAATTCCGACAATATATTTTTAAAACCCGAGCTCTATTTTGCACCTGAGAAACAGGCTTAATGAATATTTATAGAATAAACCTCATATTATCAAGCGTGAAGAAAACAGCTTTGTTTCTGGTTTCCTCCTATTATTAGGACTAAAGAAAAACAGTTTTATTTCCGGTTTCCCGACCGACCCTATTTTTGGATTGCCGACCCTATAAATGTTTCTGACCATACAAAATGGAATATAATAACAAGAATTCAGGATTTTCCTAATATTGTGACCAGTCCAAATTTTATTTTGTTCGTAGGTAACGACATTAGACATCACAGTCATTAAAACGCCTACTAATTCTTTCAATATTTTAAGTGCCCAGTTGACATAGACTGAAAAGTAAGATTTAATAATGGCTACCTTTGCACGCTGTTCGCTAACTGTGGCCATCTTCAAATATATAACAGGTTATATCAAACGAACGCAAATTATTTAATAAATTATATAGAGGGTGCATATCTAATTATCGTATAACATCGTGTTATGGGGTAATATTGGTAGGTTCTTTTCTCAAAGGAATATAATTAGGTCACGCAACCGTGGTTCACTTTCGATAATTGGAGGGGGGAGGGATGAGAAAATAATCTTATTCCGACCGACCAACCCAATTTTCTTTAAGCATGAAACAGAAATAGCCTAATGCTTTGTCTTTTACAAGAGGACTGGTACAGAGTAGTTGCAAAATAAAATCAGACACTTGCACAACTTTTCTCATTGCTAAATATTTCTTTAAACTTTATATTAGAGAGGCAGTTAGAAGAAACATGCTTTTGCAAATGCGACTGATACTGACATTAGAACAGTTATTAAATACTGATAATATACGCAGGGAATATATATGGAGAAAGAAAGACAAAAGAGCTTAAAATGCAACAGCAATAGCAAAACTAACAACAACAAAATGGAGAAATAAATGATTCAAATGACACGTGACGTTGCTTTGTTTAGAAGACTGTGAATATACATTGTGTAAAAGGATTTTAAGAGAAAATCAAATTTATGAATAGTATGCAACACATTTATTACTTGTTTACGAGGAGAACATAAGACTTGTTCCAGGAATATGTTTATGGGAGATGCTGTGTGTTTGGAAGCAATTGGTTGGCAGGTACTTTGTATTTTCTTTTCAAATTGTATTTTCAATCAAATTGGGATGTGATGTATCTGTAACTAAAAGGTGCAATCTTTATCAACAAGACACTTTAAAATTATTCTGGGATAAGTTGTATTGTTGTAAATGAAAATGTTAGCGTTGCTGTATGGAAATATCAGCAATAATAAAAATGTATTATACTTCTTGTTTAATTAAAATATTATTGTATTTCTGACTATTTTAATTTATTTACACTTCTCCATGCTTTACCTCCTAAGCCTAGTTGCATTTGGAAGATTAGTTGATTCTTGGGATCATCTATAGTGAGAGTTTTTACTTGATTCTTGTCACAAAAATAAATATTATGTTTTAGTCAATATTTACCAGTTTAATGTTGTGTACATGGATGGTAGAATACGAAACAGGCACTATGGAGCTGCATGAAACTATTATAACTATCTTCTAGTTTAATGTTGTGTACATGGATGGTTGACTACAAAACAGGCACTATGGAGCTGCATGAAACTATTATAACTATCTTCTAGTTTAATGTTGTGTACATGGATGGTAGACTACAAAACAGGCACTATGGAGCTGCATGAAACTATTATAACTATCTTCTAGTTTAATGTTGTGTACATGGATGGTAAACTTCAAAACAGGTACTATGGAATATCATGAGATTCTTATAACTATCTTCCATTTTAATGTTGTATGCATGGATAGTAGACTACAAAACAGGTAGGATGGAACTGCATGAAACCCTTTTAACTATCTTCCAGTTTCGTGTTGTGTACATGGGTGGTAGACTACAATACACGCATTATGGAACTGCATGAAACCCTGATAACCATCCTCTAGGTTAATGTTGTGTACATGGATGGTAGACTACAAAACGGGCATTATGGAACTGCATGAAACCTTTATAACTATCTTCTAGTTTAGTGTTGTGTACATGGATGGAGACTACAAAACAGGCATTATGGAACTGCGTGATTCATAACCATCTTCCAGTTTAATGTTGTGTACATGGATGGTAGACTACAAAACACGTAGTATGGAACTGCGTGATTCATAACTATATTCCAGTTTAGTGTTGTGTACATAGATGGTAGACTACAAAACACGTAGTATGGAACTGCGTGATTCATAACTATCTTCCAGTTTAATGTTATGTACATGGATTTTAGACTACAAAAAAGGTAGCATGAAATTCTTGTAGTTGACATTGATGAGTGTTGTGTTATGCAATGATAATAGTGTAATTTGCATATCTAATACCATTAAAACAAAGAAAATGTCATGGAATCCTGCAAACGTTCAAACTTTCCAACAACAAAAAAACCCAGCATCAGACCTGAATTGTTGAGATTCTTTGAATGCCCTGCCACAACTGTGGAGGGGACATATAGAATAATCACTGTCCGTCTGTGCGTCCATACGCTTGGTAAATTTTGCATTAATGTCAGTTTCTTAAGCAGTGTTGGTCATAGAATCCATTTCACTTAGAGTATGCAAGTATCTTAATGAGTACAACAATATTCCACCAAACATAGATCACTATTACCTATAGTTTGCACTAGTGACATGGGTTAAGTTTTTCATTAGGTCATTTTCTTAGACATTGCTTGACTTACACACATCCGGCTTTGTACATGGATGCGTCTTGATGAGAACAATACCATATTAGAAAATTCTGGTCACTTTGACCTATATTTTATGCTTCAGTGACCAGTTAAGTTTTGCACCATGTCAGTTTCTCTGTGATTGGTTGATAGTAATGCATTTTTGTACATGGATGTGTCTTGATAAGTACACCACCATCCCTCCAAAAATAAGTTACTGTGATCTATATTTCACTCTTCAATGACTTTGACTAATTTGTTTGTCCCGGTCATTTTCTTGGGCAGTTTTGGCTGCCTGGTGATACAAAATTTGCTAGCTGGGTTTGCTTTGCTCTCAACACAGCGGAGAATAATTCTTATGACAGCCTGTTCTGGATAGGATAATTTTAATCTTGTTATCATTTGTTATCATTGATGATCCACTCATATACAACACTTATTTTGGTCTGTGATTTGTGCATATAGCAATTCTTACATGAATCCTGTCGAGTCTGCCTTATTTGCTGGGTGAGCCGAGAAATTATTTCAGGTATAAAGCAATTGAATCTCTAGGGTCTCTATTCTCCTACTGATTGGTCTTGTGCTTCCGGAACGTGTCTGTCTTATTTCTTTTTTTTATTTATAATTGATAGAGTCTTAAAATATAATGTCAGTGAGGTTAAACTATGATCTACTCCGAAGATCAGTATGCACAAATTGATTAGACAGGTCTCATAATTTCCTTATGGATTGATCCGTTGCATATACATCTATTGTGAGCGGAGTAATGTATTTTCGACAGTCAGAAGATGGAGAATATCTGCTGTCAAATCTTGGAACAAAAGTTTTTTTTTTCTCGTATGCAGACATTGTTTATTTATTCCTGTCTATGAAGTTAAGGCTTGGAAGAGCTCATGACCAAGGATCTGATTTCGACTAACTTTTTGTCCAGCCCCATATTCTGCAAATAGCCTTTATTAAAGCTGTCTGCGTTTTAGATTCTCATTATCCCAGCTCCTGGACACTTCCTTATTGTCTTTTATAGAATTTAAAATCTCATTACATTGTTTTGTGTACGGGGTAAAGAAATTTGATATTTTGCTTTTCACATAGAGAAACTCTCTTCCAACTAACTATTTCTGTTTTGATAGGTCGTTTATAGGCTGTTTAGCTTTCATGCCTTTGGTTTTGATATTTAGCAGCACTATCAATATATCATCCTAAAATTACACCAAGATTGCCAGTAAGCTGTCTTCATTCTGTCTGGGTTGTTTCTATCTTTCTTTCTTTTGTGTAAGTCATTGTTCACCAGGGTGTCATATTGGTCTAGATTTTACATTTCTCTATTCATTCGAGCCATCACCGTCCCTGGGGTGTATAGGAGTGTCCTTCATCTGAAAATTTTTATGTTTTGCTATTTTAATGATGCTGTATCATTCATTCACAACCGAATTTTCTTATTCATATCATTGGTAAACATTACCTTTATTAATCCTGAGGTTCTTTCTCTTAACATCATAATTTCCAATCTCAAGTTCCTGTTGGACTTCAACAGCAAATTTGATCTCATTCAGGTAAACTGAACCACTAGTGTACATAATTGGTAGAATTATGCCTCATTAAAAAGGAAGTATGCACTTGATTTTATCGAGATGGAATTCCCGTATACTGCACACATCTAGTCTCAAAAATGAAAACTATCTTCACCGGCTGGAAGCGGCATTGTCATCAGAAATTATGCAGAAAAGTGCCCAAATACTATTTTTTGATGTGTGAAGCATAAAATGCGATGAAACACTTGGTATCTGTTAAATATAAGAAGTATTAATGCAAAGGCTACAACAGGATGGAAAATATTAAAATGTTATGCTTCTTAGCTATTTTGCATTGGATCTGCAGCAGGATACACCGCTGCTCTATGGTTACATTGAAAAAGAGAGTTTTGTGATGAGTGAAAATGTATGGCATATGATTCATTTCAGCCTTACAAATACCATCTCACTTGGACGGCCAGATGAAGACAAGCACTTCGCCCATTTCTTTTGCATATGTACTTGATGTTGACTCGTAGGACAATGGTGTCTACTCACATGTCAAATTGATTATGAAATCAGGATGATGAGTCCCGAGGAAACGGTCACAGCCAAACGTAAGGAGGTAGACAGATTTGTCTATATATAGCTATCTTCTCCAAACCTTCAATGTGGCTCAAAATTTCCATTCTAAGACTTGAATGCACGGTCCTATGTCATAACGGGACTAGAAGGGTCTTACAAAATAAAAGGAATTACTGCTATTCAATAATGAACAGCATAACAGGCACTCTCGCGCCCACATACAAACCATATTCAACCAATTAAAACGAGGAAAATACAGACCCGATATTACGGATACAGCTTTTGAGCGTTCAATAAACAACAAAGTTTAACGGTAAAGTTGACCTAGTTCTAAAAGCTAATTCATCTCGTGTTTCCACTTAATATTAGTTCTTAACTACCACACTACCCTATTTAAAAGGAAAACTTAATTTAAACACTAAGGGTGAAAAAGCTATACATATTTGCTTAGTCAAGGAAAATACTGGTACTTTATCGGTAAAGTTCTAATTTTGCATCCAGTGAATCCACAGATGTTTGGTTCTGTAAAAGAAACTGAAAATGTTCTAAGATTTGAAGCAATTCTCATAGCATTTAGTCTGGTTGGGAGCAATTCTCATAGCATTTTTACGGGTTTGGAGTGAAAATAAACTTTGAAGCAATTCTCATAGCATTTTGACGGGTTTGGAGCAATTCTCATATATTATGACCGGGTTTGGCCGGAAAATAAAGCTTTGAAGGCATCAGAGTTTGGAATCATCGCAACGAAATTATTTGACAAAGATTTTTGCCACTTTTTCTTTTAAAAAAGCCTTTAACGTTTAATAAAGCCACATGTCTAACTTTATGATTTGGCTTAATGTTTTTTATTATGTCCTTTTTCACCACTAGGTTTGTTAGTAAATTGTTTATACTATTATGATGGATTCATTTTAATACGTTTAATAAAATCATCTTCGACTAATAGTGTCTACTGCAGTACAATAGAGAGTCATTTCTAGCAGGATATATAGCAAAAATCATAGCGTAAAAATAATTGTGACCACTAGAACGCATTGATTTTGTAAGGTATAATTTATCAACCAGGACGTTCAGTCTCATGTTACGGCTTTTAAATTACGCGACGAACTCAGCACACCCATAACAAAAGTGTCGAAAAAGCATTAGTCGGTATAAGGACAACATCCCATTGTGAATTAAAGAAGACTATTTGTACAATAGTATGAGATTTATTCCTTAAATATTCCTTGAACAGCCAACGGCTTTGGAAAATAAATTCTAAGATTCATTACAATAAAGTAGCGAAATATTTCCATAAATGACTATATTCTCTTTTATATTGCTTTGCAACTATTATATAATTCATTGTCCATTTAGCATCTGATAATTTGTTGCGATAGATAGACAGATATGGAAAGGGCATGACAATTTACTATGTGCCAAAACCATGCAGTTTCAGAAAAAAGTTGACGGATAGTTGTATGATTTTATAACTGAACTGGTCTATGAACTTTGTGCAATGTATTACATTATAATAATGCATGTTCAGATTAACCACATGCTAATTAAACATTCATGGTTTTTACTTCTTGCGTCTGCGATGCTGTTTATTAATTTTTTTTATATATAATATGCTATTATTGAGTCTGGTTAATAGACCTTGTGTGAATGTCCATGCACTGCTTTAACCAAAATACCGGAAAATAAACATTTTTGTTTTTAATATAAAAGCGAAACATAGAATCGGCCCTGAAACGACGCTCTTTCGGACAATTTTATTAGGAAAACATTCACTTCAAGTTTGTAAAACGCGCTCGGTGTTTTAATATACTTTTTTGGACCGTGGACCGTGTTTAAAACAAAAGATACACCCTTTGGGGAAAAATGTTGAACGCAGGTGTGAACCTATATACAGTAAGAGTGATACCTCGCTCCACCTATGTAATGCAGGCGAAATAATATACGCTATGCATTGTAATATGAGATTGATATGACAACTGATTGAGGTATAGTCGTGGATATATGTTTAAGTAGCCCCTTCAGGCGCTTCCGTACAGCTTCGCTCTGCATACTTGACAATTGATAAATCGCACATGAGTAGTTGTTTGTGTAAAAATCTAGATAGTTCCAAGTCAGTAATGCCCGCAGGCGAGACGGTTAATAATTGTACTCGCTCCTTTTGTGATTCACTGAACGTGTTAACACATAATTTTGTCTTCCAGAGTCATTAGGTTGCTTTTATAAATCTTGTTTATGCATCAGCTTAAATTGATGTATGGTTTCTTCAAAGTCTTAACACATCTTACTTTTGGCGTGTTCTCATACAAGCAGATTCTGAAGGAACATTGCTGCACTTTTGCAAGAGAGGTAAGACTTCCATATATACAGATCTGAACATACAAATCTACCTTATTTGTGATAATGGAAGTGGCTGTGATTACAGTGGTCAGGAGTAATATTTAGCCTTCGTGGTAGAAGTACCAAATTACTAGTTTTGTACACACAGTAACGTAGCGAGTTAGCATGATGCCTAGTTTTATGTATTTCTGTTTAAGAATTACGGCTTTTCTCTCGAGTATAGTGTCATACGCAGGGCCAGATTAAGACTTTGGAGGTCCCGGGGCACTTAAGATAGGGGGATCTTATGGATCTACAAATCGGTCCTTCAACTGTCCTTTATATGTGTATAATTATTATAGTTATATTAGGCTAGGTATTAGACGGTTTAGATCAATATATGGTTTATTTAAACACATGTAATTTTATTCACGGCAACCAGGCCCCCCCCCCCCCTCTCCTGTTCCCCTACCCCTCTTTAATCTGGCCCTGGTTATACGTTTACAACACAGTTTGAGAAATCGGTGTATATTACAGTTTTTAAGCGGTTAAAAAGAGCACCCAACTTTGCACAGCACAGATCATGATCGGCCGTTTCATAAAGTGCCGGTGTAACGTATAAAAGAACTGCATTTATGCCGTTTCGCTAGCGTGTATGCTGTACACAGATACATTACAAAATTACAAATCTGTGATCTTTGTGATGGCAACCATAGCCCCACATTATAATCCAGAGTAACGTCTCAAGTCCGCAACATATCGAATTGGAGGTATTTTTTCTATTCTCAAATGTGTGAATAGGATTAATTAAAACTTAATTCAATTGACAAACACACTATATATCGAGATAGTTCATTTGGCAGTAAGCAGTTGTTCCGTGTAGGTTTCAACATATACACTTACAAGATGAAATTAAATGACTCAAAGGTACATTATGCCATACCATCCAACATCGATCCAAACTTTTCCAACTCAGTCAGAAAAATTAGTGTTCATGAAAAATACAGTGTCCCAAATTATTGCCCGGTTAGACACCTTTTGCTTATCGTATTATTATTATTATTTTGTATACGCTGGCATCCATAATTCTGCTCTCTCTCTCTCTCTCTCTCTCTCTCTCTCTCTCTCTCTCTCTCTCTCTCTCTCTCTCTCTCTCTCTCTCTCTCTCTCTCTCTCTCTCATGTTTCTATGTTCCTGCTACTAGCTCATTCAGCACTAACAGGTGCCATTTGGACCATGTTCATTCCGAGAAAAAAAGTCATTCTAGCACTGTAATTTTGTGCATTCTCCAAAGACCAATCTCTGTATATAACAAATCTGCACTGGCTGTCCACTAGTTACCTTTTGATGAAATACAGTAAATTCTTGAACCTTTCTCCGTTTCCGCAAACGATTTATGAGTTAGGCTCGTGTATTTATTTTACTTCTGACTCCCTTCCGACAGTAAATTCTGCAAATAGCGCCTAAAAGTGTGTGTGTGTGGGGGGGGGGGGGGAATTAACGTACTATATATTATCTCTCTGATGTGTTGGCAGTATTCTCAAACCTAATCGAGGCACCCCGTATGAAATGTTGAAGCTTATTTGCTAAGAGTATGGTTTGATTAATTGATTGATTGACTCGTGTTTAATAGCACACAAGCACACGAAAAATTATTTAGCGCCGAGAGGCAATGGAAGTAAAGTGCCCTAGTCATAGACACACCACACACGGCAGCCGACCCTGCCGGTCTGGACAAAATTCGATCACGGAACCCATTTAATATGAGTCCGGTAGGCAAAGCAATTAGCAACCGCGGCCCTCCTGCAAAGGCTAAGGAAGTTTCAAAACTTCGATTTGACTGAGTAAATCATGAAATTGGTCAGCATCTTTGCCGCTCGACAAGGCGCGCAGTATATTAAATTTTGAATGTATTTAAATGATTTTGCTGAAAATTTATCTGAAATCCATATAAGAACGGACACCTAATTGGCATAAGTGACACACTGACCCACAGCTGGAAAATTAAATTATTGCATCATGTCAATATTGGTGGAACATGCTGTTTTTTAAAATATTTTCTAGGGACCTACCATTACATTTTCGGGGATATGGAGCCTGGGATTTCTTTCCGGGGGTAGGAAGCCTGGGATTTCTTTCTAGCCGGGATATCTTTTTTTATTATTATTTACGTGAAGATAATTTATTTCTTCAACTAATATAATGGATATATTCGTATTCTGGCACGCCATTTACCCTTAGTACGCCACTGCTTCATGCATACTAACAAGGCTCATGTGATATCAATTTACTTTACATTCGGAATTTTCAAAAAATCTTTGGCATATTGATTCTTAGTGCGATTAAACCCACAGGATCCGCATCGGTGAATTTGAGCAATAATTGTAACTACGAGTGATTAGGCATGTAACGTTCAATGTACGTGTAAGGGAGGTAACTTCCGATAGCGCTAAACTTTGCAATTACGTCTCACGCAACTATTTGAATTCACCTTTATATCATCGTACATGGTTTTTTTCACAAATAAGAAATAAATAAAAATAAAAGTTATTCCCGTATCTCAGTTTGCGGATTTTGTTTCATAGACATATAAAATGACTAAGAGGAAAGCATAGGTTTTGCATTACTTTCATGAAGTTACAGCCTTTTGAAATTGTCTACCGTCAAAAATCCATGCAAGCGTGGTTGAAAATATCCACATTTATTATATCAAAGTCTGTCAGGTGCAAGTGCCACAGTAAAGTAGTATAAATATAAGCCGATACCTGAAAATATTTGGAAACATATAACATCATTCTTGGTTTTTGTACTGTACTACAACAAAATAATAAAAACAAACTAGGTACTATTTTCTGTCAGCCATATTTTGAGGCACATGTATGTGAATGCAATTGGGCTTCATGTACTATCACAGATTCTCTTTTTGAGAGGTAATCTAATCAGCGCACTGATATTCACGATATAGGGATTCCCTTTGCTCTAGAAATCCAATTATGCTCAGCAACCACAAGACAAATTATCTCCCACCTTAATGTTATTCCACGCCTGCTGAAAAGAAATGAACATTCATGCTTCAGATATATTACTTGACCTACTTTTCCTACCCCCTGCCACTATTATTGTTTCAAAGATTCTTTCTTTCCAAACGAAACAAATAATTAAATACACAGGAGCCTTCAACCTTTTTGGAAAGCTAATAATTGTGCATAATGCGTATCGATAGATTTCGGCAAGAAAATTGTATATGAAAACATTATACAACTTTGAATTAATGAAGTATTCTTCCTATTTTTTTATAATTATACTAGTACCATTGAAAAACTATTCGCGTTTCAGAATCGGTCGGCTGCCTTTTTGTGTTCTTGGGAAATACATTTAGCTCTCATTTCCTCGGCATGATATAGCAACTAATGTGTTAAGAGCGCAGTTCTAATTTCTTCCTTTCGTTTTGCACATTTTTATGAATTTTAATTTTACATAGTTTCCTCTGTCTCTAACTTTTCTCACCCCGTGTTAGATATTTGGACAGTTTTGTGGGAGTGGAAGGTGAGAGCGTCCATCTTATCGAAAACATGGAACTGGTTGAAACCAAGTGATGGCTGAATAGAATAGTCGTTGTACGCTGGGACCAGCAAAATTAAGCGACCTTGTATCGAACCCTAACTGTTTGAAATAGATCAGTATAATATTTATCTGCTTAGAGATAACAATTAAAACATACATTATAACTTTAATAAGCCGACATATTGGCCGATTATCTAGTATTTACGAATAGATTCTACTCTGTAATTGCTTAGGCACTTCAGTTCATTACTGGTTATTTATCCGGGAACTATTTGAGAGTCAAGGCCTTTCTAGTGGAACAATTTCCATTCTTATGAATTCCCGGAGACAGAGCACCAAAATACGATACAAATTGTGCATTTTAAAGTGGATTGACTAGTGTCATATATATAATTTGGATTGTTATAATAATGATATCAAAGTAGTGTCAAATTGTCACACATGCCAATATTATAAAGGTTGTTGCTTACAGTGCTTTAAATATACGACTCTCTCTCTCTCTCTCTCTCTCTCTCTCTCTCTCTCTCTCTCTCTCTCTCTCTCTCTCCTTATTATTACAACATCGACTAATACCCTTTGGTGCTTGGATTCATGAAGTGTCATAAGTTACTCAAACAACCTAGGCCGGGTCTCAATATCAAACCAATAACATTTTCCAAATATACTCGTGATGTAAAATTATGTGTTGGTACTAGAGGTAGCACCACTAATCTTTATGTTACTATTATCAAACCCCATTGTCCTGCATGCAAGAAAACTATTTCCAGATGGTTAAAAGCAATATTGAAAGACGCTAGGGTAGATATCAATGTGTTTAAAGGCCACGGTACGAAATTAAGTATGTATCTGCTGCTAACAGCAAAATTGTCATACAGACAAATACTTGATACTCCAGGGTGATCAGAGTATTGTACATGTAGGGAATTTGACATGAAACCAATTGCCTCTGTTTCGTATGCAGACAATATGGCATAAATGTATTCTAGTTACTTGGCACTGAAATAAATTATTATGTATACAGAGGAGTTCTCGTTGAATTTTAAAACATTTTATACATGTACGCTCTTGATAAACTGCTTCTAAGTTTTGGTTAAGTGTACACTCTTTAAAAATCCCATGTGCTCCCGTGAGAAGTTTTGCCGAAAGTGAATTAGAAAATTAAGTAAAACATATATGTAAGTTGCAATTTGATTGACATTCACCGAGGCATGGCGTTTCGGGCAAGAATCACATGCCCTCCCGAAGACTCACTCAAACTGATTTGTGATCGTACCGTGTGTCCACTTAAGACTTTCAAGACTGAAGATGGACCAGTCGCGCAATCTCATGTGCCTGAAATAATTTTAATCAAGCTACAACTCGCAGATAAGTTTTGTTTAATTGTCCGATTACATCTGTAATCATACTGAGTTTCATGAAAGTGGGGTCAGCTTACGCCATCTGAATCTGTCTGACTGTACTAAAAAAAAAAAAATGTCACAAACGTCATTCCGTCTCAATTTTACAAAGAGATTTTGATCAATGAAGAACAACGTTTCATTGCTTACACAGTCTTCATGCCATGTTTCCGATCAGGGAATCACAATGATGATTATCTCTCACTGAGAGGGTACAGGTGAATAATTACCACCACACGATTGGAATGCATGATCAGTGCAATGCTCCCAGATCAGGAACAGATGAACAATTACCGCTGTCCGGTTAGAAGGCACGATGATGAGACAATGCTCCCGGATGGGGTACAGGTGAACAATTAATACTACTCGATTAGAATGCAGTGCTCCCAGATGGAGGTACAGGTGAACGATTACCGCGGTATGATTAGAAGGCACGATGACATACAATTCTCTCGGACGGGGTATAGATAAGCAAATGTCGCTGCCCTACGAGAAAGAGTATTGCTCCCGGATATCGGGAAAGCAATTTATCTCTGCCTGATCAGAAAGCGCGATGACGATTATTGCTCCGATATGGAGAAGCAGCAACCTGGTTGGAAAGTAGAGTTTAGTTTGGATCTGCCTCGAAAATAGGCATTTAACATTCAACGTTCCAATTTATAAGAAGATTTTAAAGAATAAAAAAGGCAGTTTAACCCCTTTTTCCCGCAAATAAACACGCTGAAACTATCCGTAAATCCGTCTTGATATCAATCTATCAGTCTGGACTACTTATTCGCTATTTATCTGTTAATTTACATCTTGTATGTAGATTGCCCCAGTTTAGATTCAATATGTGTTAAGAGACCTACGTCATTCTATTCGCGGATTTATGGCAATACATTTAGCTTCACAAGAAATTGAGCATATCCGCCACTTTCCTTGAATGCAGTTTGAAGCTATCGAAACTTCATGGAGAAGTAATGAAGTATAAGTAAAATACCAATTGTAGATTTTTTTAAAACTACCCCCATAATAAGGGCTGGCCCCAGCCCCCCACCTGCCAGGGGCTGGGACCACCAAATATATTAAAGCACTTTGAAAGTGCTGTTTTGTTCCAGCCTAGTTGGCAACCAATTAATGTGTTGTCAATTACAAAATAGTATACTTAAGTATATAAACATGACTCGTGTGTATAACACATGTTTCTGGCTGTTGATTGGGTTCAGGGAACAGTGCGGCAGGAGCTGCATTGGGAAGTTTTGTAAAATTCGGCTGCTAAGGCTATGCAAGAGGGGTTGAACTTATGCCTTCACTAAATGTTGTTTAGACACAAAAGCAAAATTTACTCTTTGCTGGCGCTATGGAACTGCGGCGCTGAAGATACGACGAAGAAAAGGGGCCACATATGAGTAGGAGTGTCAGGGTCTTACAGCAATAGTAGTGTAAAATGTTTAACTCGATACACATATGTACGCCCATATTTACTGGTATATCTATATAAAATTACATTAACAACATAGAATTATTTTAATTAGAAATACATATGTGTACCTATATTGACTGGTATACATATATACTAATTTTCAGTTAGAAAAAAGTGGTGTTGTTATACACGCAGACAGATGGAAATGGAAGTACAACAGCTTACGATGTTATTACAAAGAGGGAAGATCAGTCAAGAGACCTATTCCGATGGGCTGCCGCTCTTGCCAGTTCTCATCCCACGCCGAAACGGCAAGCGGGCGCGACGAGTGCCAGTTCCAACACCAGACGGTGGCAAGAGAGTGGCAAAATTAGCGATTCGAGCTAACTTAAGTTCATCGCGAATGTACCCTTCTACTATCAGCTGTCAGACAACAGTTTATTCGAAATTCTGATCGGTCACTCTTATCCCGGACACAGTGTATTCAAGTACGAAATGTTGTGATAAGCTTGCCTAACTAAGAGGAGGACTCCCTATGTTTAAGCACCGGATAGTTTCTGCTAAATAACAATTATAAATTCAATTGGTAATTACTTCAAACTTTTTCATCCTATTTGCATGATATTTTCACTATCAATCGAAAACGTCCTTCATTAAAAAATGTTACAATTTTACAAAGAAAATCATCTGTTTTACGGAAAATGCTGTGCTAATAAGCTGGCGGTTATCCCGTCTTTATCGATTTGTGTATTACTTTTGATCTATTTGTCAATCGATGTTTTTTGGAGGTATTCCTCTACGATAATGTGGGTTTTACAAAATTATAAATTTTTATGTTTTAACCGATCTTGCTTCGCCAAGTTAGAGCTCTTTATACTTTTGTTCCAGGTCGGTCTGAAAAAAGGACTTAAAAAGTGACTCTGCCACTTATTTGTCTCGGAAGACTTCTCCAGGACCAAAATCTGCAAGAAACTGATTATTGGAAGCCATACCACAATGTTAATCCTAGCAACGTTTCTTCTTCTTAGAACAATTGCAACAGCAGAGTATAACTCCTATAGTAGCAAGACATCCTACTTCTGGGTTTATGACAACAGCACGAGCCTTAACACCAACCAGTGGACAAACTTTCAGCTCGGTTTTCAGACCTGCAATGCCATCCATGTATCGGGAGTTTTTCGACATGGCGCACGTTGGCCTGGTGACAATTATATGACGGCAATGACGCCGCTCCAGAACAAACTTCTGCATAATATTCCCAACATAGAAAATAGTCCTTACAAATTTCTCAAGACCTGGCAAAATTTGTATCCACTGGATAAAGAAAAGAATCTAATAACACTTGGTGCCCAAGAGATGGAAGCAATAGGTGGACGATTAGGAAAAAGGATGCAATCTTTTCTTGTCAATAAACAGGATCGACTGCTATTTATCTCCGCAAGCAAGCAAAGATCAGAAGCAAGTGCTAAGGAGTTCTACAAAGCTTTAATAAAGACTTCCGCGGGACTAGATAAGAACCTGACGACGCTTGTGATAAATAACACAATTATGCGGTATTATGACAGCTGCGCAAGGATAGAATTAATAAAAAAGAGTGAGGGTTTCCTGAAAGAATATGATGACTTTCTTAATGGACGATTCTTCAAAAATGCGACTGACAGCATTGTTCAGCGGCTTGGACTGATCAATACAACGCTTGATAAAGGTATTTCGACCCATGTAACTGCTTCTGCTCAATCTGTCTTTCAGCTTACATTTATAATTTGATAGCCCTATACCTGGAGCATGTTTCAATGTCACGAGCCCCCTCTTCCTCCGAAAGCTACTTTCACAATGATCAGTTTGTATTATATATTGAAACTCTTTTGAGAAAGTATTTTTTTTCCAACGTAGGGATGTGAGAAAGCTTTTCAGTAGCTTCCCGTGGGTTGGTGGTTCTTCCCGGAGTCTTCCCCGGACTCTTCCTCCACCAAAAATACTTGTCGTCCCCCCCCCCCAAAAAAAAAAAAAGATTTATTGCGGTAAGTGATTATTTCAATCAAATTTAAGTTGCAGATGCTTCGTTCTGAGCGACAACTTTAATTATTTTTGCTAATTATTGCCAAATACATGATCACCCTGTGATGATTGCATTTGACGAAATTCAGTTTATAGACATGTACACAGAAAGATGTTCACCTGTACAGGTAGGTGTGTTAGATACCAGTTTAATGTGCGTGATATCTTTATTCATGCTCATGACGCTGAGTGGAATGACACATATCAGAAACAAATATAGCGAGAGAAAAAAAATGTTTGATGGATTTACGTTCGTATCCGGACGTTGGTAGCGAATGTTTAACTTACAAGCAGTGACAAAGCACGCCGACCAAGTAAAAGTCATAGTATAAGCTCTCCAGTATTTTAGTGCAAGAGTCAAAATTGATTTTCATTGCTGACAGAAAGCGAAACCGTCAAAATTGTGATTAAAGCGAGCGTCAGATATGTGTGGAGACCCCGTCAAAAAACATTGATCCTTCCACCTGTCGGTTAGAAATCAAATTTATTTAGCCAATAAAAGCATAAAAGCATCGTTCACTTTTAGCTTAATTTAAATATAAACCTTCGCTGAAATAAAAGTTTTGCTTGTTTGCTTGCTGAAATGAGTATAGTACATTTTGAAAATTCTGGACCATAGTAAAATTTACTAACACTGTACATGTTTTTCTCGCCTGAGCCTCGCCCATGCGCAATAAAAAATAAACGAATAAATCAACACATTCTAATTAAAAACTCCTAAAATGAATGCTACTCTTAAAAATGAATAGACCGTTCAGATTATAAATACAATTAGCAATGCGAACACAAATACTAGTTTGAAATATTGGCACAGCATAAATATCGGCAGAAAACTATATTGTATTGAATTCAACAGTTCTCAGAGAGGTGAAATATTTCACGAGTTTACTATGGAAGCAACAATGTCTGGTACCATATTAAAAAACACAACAACAAAAACGCAGATCAGGTGTTGAAATATGCCATGGTGGTCGAACCTTTTCTGACTCGTCCCAGTAGCCGATGCATTTGCAGATTACGTCAGCGACTTGTACACGCCGAAAGACCATGATTCTTATAACAATAATTTCCATGATACTAGAGCAAGCAGTTTCTAATCGCCAAAAATATTTGATGAAATATTTATACAAACAAGAACCTATACATGGTAAAATTACTCAGCAGGAACTTCCAATGCTATTCAAGACTTAAAAAGGTAAAAAAAAAAAAGCCTAATAATGACTTGCTGCAAATTGAACACATTATGTACGGTGGCCCACCACTCAAAGAGGCTATATTAATATTATTTAATTAAATATTTAAATATGAATTTATACCAGACAAGGTCTCATCGTGCCGATATATTAAGGTAACGGGAAAAGAAAAGCTGATGGTCATAGTTACCGACCAAAATCCCTATTACCAGTAACGTACAAGATATTTGAAAGACATGTGCAATCCAAAAAAAATAAGTTTTTGGAAAAAATTGATATTCTGTTCCCCGATTCCTAACAGTAAAGTTTTCAAAAGCAGTTAAGCTGCCTCACAGCTGCTTTTAGCCTTCAAGAGGTCATCCACTACAACTCAGACAATGGTAGTGATACATATGCTGCCTTCCTTGATATCAAAAAGGCATTTGATATTGTTTAGCACGACGCAATTCTCTTAGAACTTTTCAATATTGGAATTAAAGACAAAATCTGGAGGATAATTGAGAAAGCGTACAAGAATGCACACATGTAGCTAACAAATAATCAAGTCTTAATGCTTTAAGATCAGACAAGGAATCCGACAGGGTGGCGTCCTTTCCTCCTTTCTTTATCTAGTGTTCATAGATGAGTTGTTCCATAAGCTGGCCAGGAACAAACTAGATTGTAAAATAGGCAGCTTACAGTGTTCTTACCTTACACTTATAGATGAACTTAGTATTTTGCAAACTCTCCTGATAATCTGACTAAGATGTTTGCAATAATTGCCGAATACTTACGAAAATGGCGCTACGAAATAAATACTCAAAGGTCATGTATTGTTGTATTTGGAAAGATTATGGGGCTCAAATGACAGGTTGTCCCTAAAATTTGGTGATACAATCATTCAGGAAACCGATTTGGCTACTCTCTTGGGTACATTACTAGATAGGTCACGTCGTTCTATCAATTGAACCCGCAACGCCTGTAGGAAAGTACGGCAGACATTTTTTGGCCTTATTAATCTTGGAGTTGGAACTCTAAATCTAAACCCAATAACACCTCCCAGTCTATATAAGAAAATTGTGAACCCAACACTGCTGTATGGTTGCGAAATTTGGAATTAGCTTCAAAAGATAGACGTCTAAGAACTCAACAAACTTCAGCATTTTATTGCAAAGAAAATTAAGAGATTCCAAGAACAGAATCGCTCAGATATGTGCGGGTCTGTGCTCGGGTGATAAGTATAACAGCCGAGATTGATCAACGTAAACTCTTCTTTCTCTGAAAACTTTGCAGCCTCCCTAATAGTGCTATCTCCAGACAGAATTTCTCGAGTGTGTTTTATTTATTTTTGTTATTATTGTTATATGATGGCACATATTAAATACAAAATCACTATACTGCAAATATTTGGTGTACACTTCAAAAGTATGCCATAACTGATTCCTCATAAATTTCATGAACCAGACATACTTCCCAAACACATATCAGTGGAAGAAAATAGTTAGCAAAGCTGTTTACGAATACGAAGAGGTCGCTTTGGCGAAAATTTAAAAAAAGTAATTGTGATTTCTCTCAACATCTTCACCCAGAAATTAATACCTGTATTCTTTATTCCACTTTAATGAACAATTACCAGCTTAACGAACTAAGTTCATAGCGTCTCTGTGGGTTTTTAAACCAAGTCACTGTAACAAATTCGACCACCACTATACTGCTCTACTTCAACATGCTGTGATATCTTGCCTTTGTACGAGGCAGGTTGCTAATGATTTTCACTGGTACGTGTACGATCAGTTTGGCCTAGCCCTCCACATGGAGCTCAGCCAAAGTAGTGATGAGTTCCAGCTGCTGAAACTACACGAACTTACCACTGACATCACCTGGATGAAACTCCGCTTCGCCGATTTCGCATTAGGTCATTCCATTTCATTGTTTTGATATCGAGAATATATTTTCCTTACCTTAATTGTAACACTAATTTCTTTATTCCATTTAGACTGTGTTTTACTGTACATTCATTCAAGCTAACCTTTGCATAGTTGTACATTATTTACATGCGATTTCTTTGTTCTTTTGTCTTCTTTGTCATGTATGTATCTGAAAATCTTCTTATCGAGAAAAATAAAAAATGAATGAATGGACGACAAGCTGCTCCATCAGGAGGCATAGATGATTCATTCGTTGATAAAATTAAATAGCGCTTGAAAACTATTGGTAATTATTTGCTTGAGTTAGCCCAAAAAACCAGCAGCAGCTTTACCCAGTGTTATTGGTAGTGTGATACGTTGGTTGCTTAAGAGTGCTTATCAAAGTGATTTTACTTGCTTACCGTAAGTAGGGTTTGTTATTTACATTTTTCATCGGGGCGTAAACAAAGGATCTTGCAGAATTGTGCAAAAATTCACATGCAAAGTATGAGTTAAAGTTTCCTACTTGTCAGCAGCTACTTTATAAAGTAGACTCTAACAGCTCTTTCCACCATTAGTATCAATATAAATAACGGCTTGTTTATTTCATCGTAAATGTTTTTCCTTTGACGTTTCTAATATGCTTGTTTTATCCGAACGTCTGAATATCGGATCTCATTAACAGACTGGGCGGTACGACAATCATCATATCAAAAATGTTCTTCTACATAACTTGTATTTACCTTGCCTTCTTGTTTTTCCTCTATAATTTTCTACTGTACTGTCACAGATTATTAATTAGCCTCTATAACAGTGTTCTCGACGACATTGGTATTGATGCTAATGTTTTACCGCAGTTAAAACAAGTCGCTGGATTTAATTAAATCGATGTTGTAGCCAACAAAAATAAAAACATTTTATAAGCATCTCACTCGGAAAAAAAAGATACTGTAGCCACGGACAACATAGTCTAATTGTACGTATTACTTTAATATGGACTACTGAAATGCAGTCGCAATGCTTTCATCTGAGTCGTAACCTTGCAGTCTTAAAATGAATAACTCAACTTTTTTCAGTGTCCTGAACAGTGGAAACTAACTATGCAAAATGGATGTTTTGTATCGAACTTGTTCACATAAGAGGCAGATTACATAACTCATGATACTTTGATTTAACCTTGCAGTATTTTCATCTGTTAATCCGCTGTTATCTTACATACAGAAGTTCAACCTTTTCATTCATCTTTAACTGCAAGTGAATTAACTTCATCAGCTGATAATTTTCTTCAGTATTCAACAGGACCTGATCCATTTTCATAATGTCGATTGAAAGTAGCTGACACAACAACAGCCTAGGTTCACCAAATCCTTGGTGTACCGTTTTATGTTCTTTGGACACATTATCAATCAAATATTTGTTTTTGCCATATAGGTATCTCCAGTCATGAAGTGGAAATGTTAAAATTGTTGCAGATCGATATAAATTTATTTTAAATCAAGGTTATTGTTCTTTTATTTGAATTCTTGATCCCAGGTAAATGTATTTTACATTCAAATAGCAGTTTTCGCATCTGGAAATAAACGCGAAACTCGTAAACAGATTTGACCAATTATAGTAGATCTTTATCTCTCATATGCATCAACGAAACTCCACAACCAGATGTTACCATTCTTAACGCTTTAACAGTTTAGTCGATTTAACGCATTCTCCTGTCTCACTCTGCTCTGCGTCTGCTCATAGAGACTCCCTTTCCAACTGTTAAAGTGTAGTTATACAAAATGGTTCATAGTTTTATGTGAAAAAAATTGAGTTGCAGTGTAGTGAATTTTATCTAGTTAAAGTCATTGGCTATGTTAGCTTGGTTAATGAGAGTTAATCAATTTATTGCATTAAATTCAATAGCAGGACAAGGGTATTGTTCTTGACTAGTTTATTTTATAAATCTTAAGTCTATTGTACTATGTGCCACCGCCGTCCAAATGCTATGCTTACTCTGCACGTATGTCTACCTCCCTTAAGAAGTCCTCGAAAGTACAATCGCATTAGGGGTGGAGTCTATTACTTTTGAATTAAAATCTATTATCTTTTTGGACTACAGTCCTCTAAGTTTTCTCTATGGTCCACAATGGCAGTATTAAAGCTATGTCTATATCTAATGTCCATTTTTTAAAATTGTTTTAAAAAATGTGAAATTGGTGTTGTTTTGTGCAAATACATTTAGCCTCTATTTACTGCTTTTCCACATTCACATGTAATGTTTTGCTGATTTCTCTAATCTTTTTATATCCTCCACTGTAATAACCTTTTAATCTCCTTGATATGACACCCTGTTTTTCCATTTCATCTATCAGCTTTTCTCTGTTACATTTGTAGAATTTAACAACTGATTTCACCTTCGTTGCGTTTTGTCCCTAGCACGATTGTATCTCCAATTTTGATTATACCATTTCTTCGTCGAGTTTAATTTTAATTGCTAATAAATGTCCAATAAATGTTCCACTGGAACAATTGCGTCTTCAAGATCTGTATATCTGTATATCTACACACAAGATCTGTATATCTGTATATCTACACACTATGAAAGGTGTAATGGAGTTTAGGTCATCCATGTGGTATAAAAAGTAGTACCCTATCAAATGAGTTTGTTAATTTTGTGGTAATTATTTCTTATTTAGAATTCGCGGATGCATTGAAATTGTACATCAACTTCCTATTTCTAATGTTATCTCTTCATTCCTTCTGTAATATCATCTGTTACCCTGTTAGTACATCGACTTATCGCGTTTTCATGGGTTTCATTTTGTTTACCTATACTGTTTTGGAGATGTACTTTATTTTTGCCCTTTGTTTTGTATTCAATACAAATTCACATGTCATGCAAGTTTTAACTCCTTAATCGTCAAATGCACCATTCGTGTTACATTTGTCCCATGCAAAAAGCAAGTTATTCTTGAAAAACTCAAAGTTTTCATGGTCTTCGATACTTCTATTTATATAATCGTCTTCAGTCGTATTTGATGGAGGTATGGTCTAATTAATGACTTATTTTCATCTGGTTCCAAGCTGTTAAACCATTCATCAAATCCGTTCCAATTAACAAGTTTGTAGTTTTTGCCGTTCATTCTTTTGGTCGCTAGCATCTTTCCAACTTTATGTATGGCACCGTGTTAGTCGTAGAGAGATAACTTTTGCTCGTAAAACCTCTCTTCTATATCATCTTCCTTTAAATCTTCCAGTTTGTAAACGACTGAATCACCTAAAATAACTTGCCGAACTTAAAATATTTCTTAGTTAAAACTAAGCAGGCAGCCCTTTACAAAAATATTTTCTAATTCGAAATGAAATCGTTTCACCTGTTTATAGTACTTCTTTATAACTGTTTATATGGACTATTAACGTTGTATTATATGAAATCACAGTGAAATATATTTTTATTAGATAGGGAGTCTAAAAGAGCTGAGTAGGGTTCGTTATAGTAATTCTTGATATTGTTTTGTTGATCAAGGAAAATATATAAGTTGTACGGCTTCAAATATCCACAAAGTGTATCTGATTCGGTAGATTTCACACAAGTAAGTCCAAGTAATTTAGAGTTGTAGTTGGTTATATACACTGTATAATTATTACTCGTACTTATTATAACTTTAACGTTATGTTTATGTCATTCAATATCTATGCTTTCTTCAGTATCGCCATTAGCAGTCATTCCTTCTTTGACTTTTTTTTATGTACATTTCAAGATTATGCAAACCATCGGGTATTGACATTGTGCTGGTTTCATTCTTATCTGTCAAATAGTAGAATATATTGTTTGTTTTGCTATTATTGGAAATATTATAAAAACTGACTATAAAATCTATTCTCTGTAATGAAATATATAATTTACCATCTCTGTTTTCAAATGCATTTAAAAATATATTTCTTTCTCAGACTGTGTTTCCACAGTAATGTAAGTAGACTTTGGTGTTATGTAACCAGACTTCGCCATTTAAGTAACTGGAAAAGAACCCTGGTGGGCTTCATTGCTCTCTGCATACCTGCAACCATTTGTTGTATTCATTATCTATCAAATTAACTTCATTGTGACTTATTTCATTATCACTTATTGCCTTACTCAACATTACATCAATATTATTCAACTTGCTTATCGTGTTTTATAACTTTCTTTTATTTTAGCTTGTAAAGTAAAGTTGCACTGTAATGAAATGTCCAAAGTCCCTGGCCGCCGTAATGCAAAGTAATGAAATGTCCAAAGTCCCTGGCCGCCGTAACTCATAAACTAGCGGCTGCAACAACCACTGCACTGGAAACAATTACCATACCAACCTCTACCAAATTGAGAAAAACACCAAAACTTAGATGCTGTATTATACTCTTTCCTTACATCTCTGTAATGCTTTATCTCGTTAACTAAATCATTCTTAATTCCATGAATTTGTTTTGTCAGCTTGAAATTAATTCCAGGGTCTTTCGATAATGTATCTAGCATCGAAAGACATTAACTCTATAGTTAATAAATTTACTTAATTATTTTGTCTCGTAGTATCCCTTGTGCCTTAAGATATTCAATCATAAACTGACTCAAACAATTGGAATAACCAATTTTAGTACTTCTTCCATATCCATGCTAGTTGGGGAATCTATTTTAAAATTATATATCCTCCTCAAAAATATACTGTAACTTAGTGTAAGAGTTGAGTTTAATGCTGCAGGGTAAATAGTGTTAATTATGTTGTTCGTTTTGCTTGCTATTTATTAACATAAATTGTATTACATTTATTCATGCTTGAATAACTCTACTAGAGCATTTCTGGAAATGGATTTACTTTATTGGACTCTTTGGTGCATATGTTAATTGGTTCCAAAGTCACGGATATTTTTTTGGTGTTTTTAAAAAATAATTTATATAGTATATAACACATATTCCTATAGCAACAACTACGCCAGTTATCAAATAATACATGTCGTAGCCTACACATGCAACACCACGTACTTCAGTTCTCTCAGTGGCCATAATATTTTGTTTAAATTTGTCTGCTTTGGCCCTTTACATTACTATGAACGTTTTCCAAGTTCAACTTTTCGCGGATCGTTTATCTTTTGTGAAGTTACCTTCTCATACCTTTGTGAAGTTACCTTCTCTGGTGATTTAGGAACCTTTCAATTTTCTTCAGATTTATTTTCACCACCTTCCATTAATTTTGCAACGAAATAATCGTTTCATTAACAGTTATTCAAGTTACCTTCAACTTATTTTCTAATTACCTTTAAGTTATATTTAAGTTACCTTCAATTTATCTTACCTTCAAGGTTGTTTTTTTTTTCTTCAAGTTATTTTGAAGTTACAAATATCTTAAATAGTATTGATAGTTATTGACTGGTTTTCTAAAACTTGTCCGCTTTTACCTGTTTCCTTTTTCAAATTAATTTGCTTAAAAGTTATCAAGCTAGCACTTAATGCCTAAATTGTCAATCCAAATCTAAATGATAAAAACCAACTTAAGTATATGTTTGTTGTTAAATAGTCTTCTTTTAACTCTTTCTGTAATTCGTCTAAGTTATGAATTGGAAGAAATTTACTCATCAAAGATGTTATTCCTAATAGTATTACATCTGACAATGACCTTGATCTTTTATTTGATCTAGCATTTACAAAACTTTTGTATGCTTTATCAATTTATTTTGAATCCATATTATCCAACTCCTTATCGGTTAATGGAATGCCAGTTATTTCCTTATACGTTCCATTTACTATACTCATTTTAAATTCCTGTTTGTATGCTTTTGTTGTTCCGTCTTGATACATAGTACTGGTGTCAATATCTTGTTTAGACTTTTAAAAAAACTAATTCTTTTTCAAGTTGATTTTGGTTCATTACAAATAGTGTAAAATGGCGGAAGGTGGTTATAGTCACGTGATTGAAGAACCTCCAAAAGAACCTGATATACAAGAAGTTCTTCCAATACCAACTCCTCCCCTACAAATACTTTACACCCAGATGGGAAACCTAAAATCCCACAGAAACAGTTCAACAATTATTTACTGATGAATTCAAAGAAGATGTCAAATGTAATTTTAAGATGAGTGAAGAAGAGTATAATTACATAAACCTAATTTTAAAATTATAAATAAAACATTATATTACGAAGAAATTAGTTATCAATTTTCTCTTATTGGTAACCCCACCCCCGTCATCACCACCACCAACAACACCAAAAACAACAACAAAATTTTATCATTTAACACTAGATCTAGTAAAACAGGCCGAAGTGAGCCTTTGGAGTCACTAAGTTGGAAAAGAGAAGGAAAACTGCAATAAGCCAAAAAGAATTCAACAAATAGAAATCAATATATTTAAAGAGAATACAATCAGGCAGCAGATGACAGATGGTGTTGCTGAAACAGATTCGTTAGAAATACATGAGAATTTAAACAAGAAAATGTTGACTTTAAGGAATCAAATTCAAAACAAAATCATTACCTACAAAGATCTATGACTACAGAAGGATATGTTCATAGATTGTTTACTGATCAAGAAGAAAGATAATTAAGAGGGTATAAGAGTGCTATTGATATTGTAAACGCAACAATATTATCAATGAAACGTTTACCTGGACGTGACTGACTACAATATAAAGAAAACAAAAAATAAGATTGTTCAAGAAAAACATTCAGCTAAGAAAGCTAAATTAAATCAGGTATTAGAAGGTCATGAAAGTATAAGAGCACAAGTAGTTGGCCATTTAACAGATATAGAAAATAACTTCTTTTTAAATATAAATGTTTTTTTTAATACAAAGTACTTCCAAATTTTTAATTATACTCCTCAATTTCTGTTCAGATGAGGTTGAGTTACTGTACCAGATGTGTCCATATGAACGTGCTTGCTTTTCCCGTGACGACTGGTGCAGCATGCTCTCAGATGATGAAAAGGACATCATGGGGTACGCTAACGATCTTGAGGTATAACAGCCTTGAACATAAGGTATATTCATATCACACCAACAAAAACGCTTGTGCGCTACAGTCATTTGAAACCAGCCAAAATAAACAAACTGCATTTATATCATTCTGCCTGATCACACGACGACCTGTGTACTGTTGTTGTTCATGTGATAAAAAAAATCCCGATTTAAAGGAAACAGTATGCAGCCGTGTAGTTTCAGTTTGGCAGTAACAACTAATAATTATATACATATATGCAGTCTTCAGTTATTTTTAACACTAGCACGTATCACTTGTCCAGAGTTGTGATCAGTCTTGAGTTTTGACAATGCTGCAAGCAGGTAACAGCAATGAAATGATAGTTTCAGTCAATCCAAATGTGTCCATTTCTATTTCATTATTAGAGATATATCGTCATTTTGAATCTGCTGTTTAATTATCTTTAGCAGAACCGTTTTATGGGGCATGAAAAATCTCTTCTACATGAAAGAAATATTAAATTCAACAAATTCATTCGCAGATTTCAAACGTGGAAAAAATCCCCTTAGCCTCAAAAGATTAGCCTGTGTTCAAAAACTCTAACAATCACAAACGATGAAGAATGCTAGCTGATACAATTTTATTGCAGACATACTACGAAGAAGCGTATGGTCATCCTTTACTTGCGAGTAATTCCTGTCCATTGATGCAGCACGTATTCAAGGGAATGGACGAAGCCATCAAAGGGGGAGTTGCAAATAGGAGGTAACAAACTGACTTGTACATGCAATCCATTTCAGTGCTCCAAACATCTGATAGCCCGACGCCCAGTGCCCCTGCAATTATTGATAAGGCTACTCTAACTGAATTGCCCGTCGCGCGCTTGTATAAACAAAAACAAAAACAAACAAACACCAGCGCGTTCATTTAAACTGCTTGTCAGAACATTGAACGACGACATGTGGCATGTTTATTATGAACTTCCAGAAATACACTGGTAAATGATTAATATATACGCATCATTATACAACTCATGATAAAGGCTACTTTTCCCCGAGACTGATCTGAAACCTTGTATCAGAATTACGCCTGATACAGATTGTGATTCCTCGCTGTCACGGATGACCTCATCTAAAAACGTTCGCTTGAGTGTACAACAACAGTTAAGCTGTATTTAGACACAATATAGAATGTGAGTGGATGGATGGAATCAAAATAAAAGAACAACAACAACACAAAAAGTTGTTTTTTTATTATTATGAAATAATTATTTGGGGTATATAATAAACTTATCATCAGTACAGTAACTTGATCTGAGTCTTTGTTTCGCGTCTCGTTTGATAGCGGAAGTGCTCAGATCATTATAAAATCTATACCCTTGCGAGATCCGATGCCCTTCCGCTATCAAACTAGACGCGATACAAGCACTCAGAACAAGTTTAACACTGTATTGATAACCTATATTCAGATCCCTGTTCGGCTTGTTGGCCCATCATCCTTAAGAAGATTTTCTCCATATTTGTATACAAACTATAAACTTTGTGTACAAAGCGAAAGCACGTGATACATATGTAACGGGAGGGTATACAAAGCTTCCCTGTCGCGGTCAAGAACTGAACCCGGCCGTTGATCTAACAGTCGGACGAATATGCCATTAGACTCAAAGGCCCAGACCAGCTAGGCTGGTTAGTAAGTGGCCTCATATAACTTGACCACTGCACTTCTCTCACCTTACCTTGATCACCTAAATTCACCTCTCAGAGAAGTCGAAACCCATTTTCTACCGGGTCGCCAGCTATTGAGAATCGGACGAGCCTACTAGTGTAAAGGGAGGGGATTCAAAGTCTACATATCACTGTCGGGAATCGGACTCGGTTCGTCGGTCCCAAAGTCAACTGCACACACCACGAGACGAAAAGATGCGCAGCAGTTAGGCTGGTTAGTAAGTGGCCTATATAACTAGACTGCTAAACATGAATAGGGAACAATACTTCATTTATAACTGTTCTTCGTATTTCATATGTGACCTATAATTAGCGCTCACTTGTCCTTCGTGAATATTAATGAGATGCCGGTATCTTTCATGTCTCTTGCTCATTTTTACAGTGTGATTCATCAGTGGTTAAACATATCGACCTAAGCGATTGTTTGGCAATTAAGCTATGAGAACGGGGAGTGCGTTTCTGTTACTTATTTTGGGAACCATGACAAACATTTTTCACGTTTCATGAACAATAATAATTTATCTGTTAATTCATTAGTTCCCAGAGTTGTTCGCCGCTGTTTCCATTGATGTATGGCGTGTTCAATATACAGCAACATGAACTAATTACGAAATGTAAAGCTACTGTTTTCTAAAGACGAACATAGTACTGACTTGAGTACTAATTGAAATTAAAAATATAAAAACATTGTCAAACGTGAAATGGAATCAAAATTGAAGGCAACAATGTCACATATAAGTGTTCCTGAAGTTCGCCATAAAGCACACAAAATATATTGATACTGAGTACAGGTTGAAATCAGGACCAGGAGAAAGCTCTGCTTTAAATGAAACCATCAAATGGAATCCAATTTTTAGTGAACATAGTCACATAATATTTTTTTAAATACACATAAATATATAAACAATTTTGAGACAAATAAATATAAAAATATTAGCCACTTTATGTTTTTGAATTTCTTTCTTCAGTCACAGCAAAATAGTTTTGCGACGTATCAAAATAGTAATTAAAACGTGTCCCTTTCACAGTGTAGCTATCGACTGTATGTTTTCCTCAAGCTGTGATATTCAAGGGTGAATTTGGCACATACTATTCTTATTTTTACAAAGAAAAATATGTTGAGTTTTATATCTGTGGATATGTTGTAGAATCTAAATATCTTGGCGAGTTATTCCAATATAACTGAGGTTTCCAAAGTGATGTAAATATAAAAAAAAGAAACAGTGAGACAGCTTCCTTAAAAATCACAAATTCGGGGGTGAAAAAACAACATGAAAACATGCTGTTACTACACTGTTCCCGTTTTGTGGAGCAAGATGAATTTAAGTCATGGTAAGCGATTCTTTTTCAAACCCAGGACTTGTATAAAAAAAAAAATAAAAAAAATAACAACAACAAATAACTGAGACCTAAATTTAATTTCAAACAGCAATGAATAATTGAAAAGTGAACTTAGTTCGGGTTCATGAAGACGATTTAGTTCTTCACAAGATTAAACTTAGCTAGAGCAATTATGTGAGACGGGGAACATGTAGGTAGGCTGGGTTACTGACCCATTCCAAGTCACCAAAGATAAAAGAAGTAAGGAAACGAGTCTAAGTCTGAGAAAGCAAGTCTTCATTTTGATCTCTTATCTTTGTTGCATCCAGTGATGCAATGAATTGAATTTTTTCCACTAAATCTGCGTTGGATAACTTGTGATATTCTAGGATAAATGCAACCTCTCAATTCTTTAAGCATTCTCTGCGTTACTTCCCACATTCATAGCATCATATAGCATCATTTGCCCATGATATTTATTTGTATCGTGTGCTGATGTTTTTCAATAGACTATTAAAACATACTTTAACTCTGTATTTCTAGGAGTCAAAGTTGTGGGTAACCTAGGATGCATAGTGACCGTAACATTGCTCGGTTGAAAACAGTACTAGGTAACCTGACACATTCTTGTTAGGCCTTTAAGGCGGTACCAGTACCTGCGCTTGTGCTGGCTGTGCTAGCACAGTCCATATTGCGGCCGAGAATTTCAGCATATGTGGCAATATCAAACGGAGACGATGGTCTGAAGGCGCTTACAGCGCAATTACTCAAGAAGCCAGAACCGGGTTCTCTCTTTGTGTGTACTTTTTGCACTTTTCTTTAATTTCGAGACTGATGGTACACTCTAGCATAATAACCGGCGAATGTGTTTTCGTCTAAGATGTGTACCAAGAGCTCCTGAATGCTGCCGTTACGCAGTCTACACCAACGTGGCATTCTACAGGAGAGAGCACGCAACTCCCCATAGGACTCACCACCAACACGAATAATTTGTGGCGGGGTGCCGTGGGACGCTGACAAACGCCGGGGCATTGGGTTCCGTGAAGATGAGTATATCTTTACATTCAAAGAAGAGGGGAGGGTAGTGGGCGGGATGGGGGGGGGGGCGAGCGCTTCGCGATAGAGCTGACAGTTTGGGTTAGTGAGAATCATGCTGATCTGTCCAGTCGTCGCGTTGTAGTCCGCAGTTATTCCAGAAATGGCATCCTGTGTAACCTTTTCCAGCGTATTTATGTTGCATTACTTATTGGGTACGTCAACGGATCGCGGCCGGCCGGTTGGGATTGATTTCACAGTAAATATGTTGTTACCAAGCACAACCAAGACGCTGTACCATCCTGGACTGAACGATTTCTCTCTGAGCCGTTCACGGTTACTGGGACAAGTGCGGATCACCTGTTCGGAGTCACCGGTGCAAGTAAAGGATAAGTCAATACAACATTCATTGTCAGAACCAGCACTAATGTGGGAGCCACTCTTTAATGGCGACGCGAAATTCAGTGTTGGCGGCGTCTTTAACAATAGCAATATATACATAGCGCGGATTTACGAACTGTTCCTCAACCTCCAAGTTCCAAGTTGATACATAAGTACCAGGAATTGCTCGGATACGCAAGAAGAAAGCTAGATTACGCCTTTGTGGTCGGCCTTTATATGATCCCAACCGACATGGAGCTTAATCTTAGCACCTATGAGGGATATAAAAGCAACCTTCATATGGCGCACGACAACATGACGATAGGCACCAACGTCGATATTAATTCGATAAGGATGCCCGGACATGTGCTGAGCATACCACAACAACCGCAGCCAATGAAGCATGAAGAGGTTTTGACAAACCCAGGCAAGAAGTGTCTGGAGCAAAAACCAGCATCATTCAAAATGTGCAGGCATCAATAGAAGCCGAAGACCACGATGCCGACAAAACAGTACTAGTCGTGGGTGGTGTTGTGGTGGGATTTGCGGTCTTTTGGTTTCTCCACTCTTGAACAACGAGCATACTGTCCAGCGCTGTCTTAGCGTTCGCTTTGATATCTTCGCGTGCTAATGTGAGAGTGGAGAACTTCAAAGAATGCGACCGCTATCGTAATGACAAGCACCAATAAATTTCCCTCCAGCCAGTCAGTGGCATTGCCAGCTGTTTTTAGGAGGAATGACACAATAGTGCCAAATATACCAGGCAGCGTGGCGAAAGCCTTTTCTGCGAGCGTTTTCAGCATTCTGGTCAGCCGCTCCAGCTGTTCATTTTGCTCATTCGTTTGCACTGCTGGGGTCAGATTTAGGTATTAGGACGACGGAAGTTGGCGTCGCAGTCTGCGATCGCAAGCACAATTGTACTTATGATGAACCCAAGCGCCATGAGAATTGAGGCTATATTGATACCCTGTTCACAGAAGAGTGTTCGCGCCGAAGGTTGTATCCAAGTAAATAATTTTGTTGACGGTCTCCTGAATAGCAGTGAATTGGTTGTGAAATGCCCCTCGTAAATCGTTGGCTATTTTTAGTTGATCCTCACGTTCAAACTCCAGATCTGCAATGTGGTTCAAGTATCTCCTGGCGCGTCGTTTCGACTCCCGTTTCGGTCAGCTTTCTCCTCTCTACGTTTAGGCTTTTATCGAGCTCTACAGTCTTAGCAAGGGTAATCAAAATTTCACCACGGTAAATCTGAAGTGTCTTATTGAAACCAAAAATCTCTAGCATTGGGAGGCGCTGTGTGGATCCCGACACCGCAAGTGGCTCAATACCTGTCAGCATGCTTGTTTCGGTCGAAATCTCTTCTGAAACTGACAGCAGTTTTTCTGCGGTGTTACTCCTTACAATTGGTGGTCTCTCTATGCTCAGCTGTTCATATATGCGTACCTATCTTTGAGCATGGTTAGTTAACATGGAATCTTTTTTCGCCCTTCTCATATTCTAATGGGATACAAGACCTCTGGATTAGGTCAATACACCATTTTTAAAAAAAAGTCTGGATAAACAGGCCTTTTTCTCATGCCATTTGCCTCAAAGAAGACTACGGCCTTTTTTTATCAAGAATTTCGTCTTTAACTGCTGCTAGGCTATCGCCACGAAGGTTGTCCAGGCAACCTTCCAATTCCTTTATCTGCTCATAATGATCATAAGGAGGCTCAATAAATGTAGTATCTACTGTTGCATCTTGTATATAAATGTCTCCTCTTCCAAAATCTTCCATTTCAAAGTCATAGTCTCCTTCAGCTATCGTAAACTCAAGCGTTAACAGATCAGCTCTGTATTAAAGAAATGACACCCGAACTTTAATATGCTAATTGTCTCAATATGGAAACAAACTCGACCCATTCCGTTCCCACTGCAGCGCTTTGCGTAAAGGGAGTCTGTAGAACCGTTTTTGTGACCAATAAACCGATATCCTTGTTACAATATTGTCAATTTTCCAACCCTCACCAGCAATTATCTCATTGTGCATGGCTCCGCTAGGCTGGCATTCAAAATTGCTTGGGTGCGACGGTTTACCAGAGACGGTCGCCAGCAGTACAGTTGTATATAACCTGGACCGCGCCATCGTCATAAAGATGAGTGCAAAACTTGAAGAAAACGAATTGGCCTTCATTGGCCATGCCGATGTTTGGCGCGTCTACAAGGATCTCTGGCTGACAGAAAAAGGGTGGAGAACGCTGCCTGTCAGGATATAGGAAATGCTAACACTGCCGCTATATGTGTCGGCGATGGCAACGCCGTCGCTGATACCCATCCCGATGCGTCTATCGATGTATCTATCGCCGCCGCGTCGGGGTACCGCTTGTTTGTCCCACTCGTCTTTGAGCTGCTAAATGATTACATGCCATACTACCAGTCCGGCCTTTCAGACGACCTCACCTTTGGGCTGACCCTTAACGACTACAGCAGGATGATCCAGAGCACTAATAAGGGGGAGATCTTCACCATCAGCGGTATCTCTCTGGAATACGTCATTGTGACGCACGCATAACTCGCATGCATGATCAGGTAGTACATGTGAAAAGTCGCTATCCTATACATCCGAATGCAGCATGGTGGTGAATAAGAAAGACAATACGTGGAACATTAACTTGAACACGCCGGCAAAATGTATGAAGGCTATAGTTTTGCTCTTCAATGATGCAACAAAGAGCCCAGAGTTTGTGCATGATATGGAATATTTCTGCAAAACCCATAATAACATGTTGTGAGTGACGATCGAAGGCACCCCAAACCAGATCCATGCCAGGGGCAGTCAAGATACCAGCAGTCAGAAGAGGCCCTAAAACTAAGGTCAAGGGAGACTATCAAGGACGAGAAGTTGTCGTCGATTGATCTTGGTGCCTTTTACCAAAACAGGTGTGCCCTTGTCATCGATATGAGGTCAACGGAAGACCACACGCTCCACGGGTCAGGAAGACACATCGAAAACACGATCGAAGGCATAACGCTGCAAATTGAAAAGACGGCTGAGGAAGCAGATGTGTTTAATATGTACTTATACATCATCATCATCATCATCAACTCAACATACAAAATGGATAATCTCTACCATCGACTAGCCTACCGTTCCGCCAAACGATCTTTGATAATTTACAGCCACACTGCGCCATGATCGTCGGCCGCCGCGGCTGCGGCAAGAGCATGTTTGTGTGCTAACTCTAGAACTGGCATTTAAGGGCCACTTTGATTTTATCGTCATCATCTGCCCTACTATACGACTCAACAAGGCATACGACAGGCCGTGGGTCATCAGCAAAAAGACGAGGCAGTATTTCTGGTCAACCCTGAGAGCTATGACATGGATGAACTGCTTTGTGCACTGGCTAAAAGTTAGAAACCACCACGCTTTTCTACTGGACGATAGCGCCTTTCTTTCTGGCGTCCAGCATAAGGAAACATCCCTTACTTAGGTCGCCTATGTCAGCCACCATGCCAGAATTAGCGTATGGGTCACAACACAAAAGTAAAACGCCGTTGCCCTTGACTTTCGCGATCAGACCTCGTGGATAGCTCTCTATTACTGCAAAGACGAAGACTCATTTAGGGACACGCTAAGAGAAACAATATCATTGAAGCATTGAAGCCGAGCGTCAGGCAGAGGCCTATGAGCTTCTCTGAAAAAAAGAGTTTTGACAAGCCGGCAGGCTGAATAACGGCAACTCACGCCGCGGTTTCTGCACACGACGAGTCAACTCTAGCACTGCAGCCTATACTTTGAAGACGCACCAAAAACCGTAACCATTACAGCGATGAGTCTTTGGACGCAGGACATGCTAATTAAACATTTCTGCTTATGTCATCATATCCGTCTAACGACAATAACGGCCTCTGTTGCTCTCGTGGTCATCGGAGCAATTGTTAATGCCCTCGCATTCACTGGCTCAAGCTTTCTCTTTTATGCAGTGTAACCAGATGCGGCCAACATCAAACGCATCCGCCACGATAAATCTATGGAAGAATTCCAAACTGCGCAGGCCGAGTAACAACGTAAGCGCAAGGAGCGTCTAGATTACCTCAATGAAAGAAAGCAAGAGGAACAGCAGGCCGAAATGACTTACCAAAATATCAGCGAATCTCCACGCGAGTACTGCCCGGTGACTGACGGAAAAACAGACGACAGTCCACAGATCGGCGACCAGCCCGAACTTTTTGACGTGTACACGCCCTCATCAGAGCAGCAAAATACGAGATGGTGTCTTTTGCCTGACGGGTTGGGGGAGCTCGCCGGCTACTTGGTCTATAAATATTTATAAACTAGCAAGTGCGGGTAATTTTTCACGCTGTCGAGTTGGAGTGAGAGTGCTCGTTTGTAGCTCAATAGCTGTCGAACGAAAAAGCACGACATACTAATAAAAACTTGTTGACACTACTAGAACGCAATGGATATTATTAAGCTTTTTGGATCTATGTTACAGCCAGCAATGTTACTAGAAAGGCGTGGAAGCGATCAAAAAGCTGACAAAAGTTGCCAAAGTCCCACAAGATATTGCTCAAGTAGCTGGCCTTGTGGCAGACTTACGTGCCAGAACTGCGCGAAATCCCCCTGCCGCTGATTGATATTTCAATACCTAACGAGGTGCACTTGTCCTACGTCTTGTTTCTGCCGCAGGACAGAGTTGGGCGATGCACGTACAAGTATGTGCTGACCGTGGTTGATGTCGCCTTTGAACACAAAGGAAGCTTCCAACGTCGCCGACGCTCTAGTACGTATCTACACGTGTGGGCAGCTAAAGTTGCCCAAACTGCTTCCGGTTGATCCCGACCGGGCGTTTATGGACATCGTGTTGCAACTCTTGGTCAAGCACGGCGTGCACGTGAGGTGGGGTGAGGCCGGCAACCACAGAGCGCAGGTCATTGTAGAGCAGTTCAACCGTACTCTGGTGGAGCAGCTCTTTGGAGACCATTAAGCCCAGGAGATGTGCTTTCCGCAGTCGAAATGACTACAAGCGTGCGTAACACTTAGTGGGTTCGGCGGCTATCAGCCGTTGTGTCAGCTTTAAAGGACAAGGTAACGCGACTTACAAGGAAGAAATTTATTGACGCCATTCGTGAAGCGGAAGTGCGTGCTACGCCTGCAACATCAGTGATATGACCGGTCGGTCTGTGAGAGCATCGCCTGCCCTCAAATACCTTGGTGCGGTACCTATACGCACTGGGAGACCTGTGAGGCGGGCAACGCCGCGCCACCAATCCTGTGTGGTCCGTAAAGGTCTACAGCTTAAAGCGTGCTCTTGCTAAGACCGGCTCGTCCGTACTATATTATCTGTTTACTGCCGACGACGCAGGATTTAAGCGCACATTTGTGCGTGAGGAGTTTCAGATTGTGTTCCTTAACATACAACATACAACTAATACCTGGCAGGGTACTCAGTCAACATACAGGTCACTGAGGTCAAAACTCACCGTCTGTCGTTCCAACTCATCCCGCGGTTTCCGCTGACTTGGCACTCGTACTTGCGCTGGCAGTCGTTCCAACTGTTCCTGTGGTTCAGATAGGCAGCGGTTATTTTGCTGCTGCTTAAGGCGGATCACGTCTTCGACTTTGAGCATGCCTGCACAGGTTACAATATGACCACGGACTTCGTCCTGCTGCTTTTATGCGACAAGCTTCTTCTGAATAGCCTTGCGGATTTCCTACTCAATCTATACCCCGTCAGCCGGTGAGCTAAGTACTCCACGCGGGCCACAGCCAAAAGTTTGGACCATTGGAGTTAGTCGTCCACAATCCATACCTTGTGCGGATTTCGACTGCTCCAGAAAGGAACTCCAGCCACGACAGTTAGGAAGTACCTTGCTCATCTGGCACTGAACCCAGAGAGATTTGAGGCGGGTCCTCTTTGTGAGGTTTCAAAGGCCCTCGTCCTTAGCACGGTAGTCTTCCTCAACCTCTTCGTAGTGGTCAACATACTCGTGAAGCCAGTAATATGGCAATTCCCCGGCTATAGGATGCACTTGGCCTTGATCACCACAGCATACCACTTGAACGCCCTCATCTCTAGCCAACCGAGAAAGGTCTCAAAAATTGTATGGGGGTCTGGGCAAATATCGTCCCAAAAAATAACCTGTGGAATGTATTTCTGATCCATACGTTCTGGCGTAGAGTCATTTTTTCCCGTTCCCGCGTAAGAAGCTGTGAAAGGTTTGTGCGCATATATTGCCGCCTTTTTGAACCGACACCACCTTTGCGAGGTAATTGTTCGGGGTAAGAACGATCGGGTTGCGGTTACGAAAGACTTCGATTGCGCTTGTCGTCTTGCCAGAGCCTCCTCTGCAGTTGAGATAGGAAAGGCGGTGCGTTGCCAACAGATCATCTGCCCTAGGAACCGTTGAGTCTGGCACTTGCTGTTTCGATGTCCAGTACTCGGGTTTGGGCATGTAGGCTGCACTGTCATTTGAAACCAAGAGCTTCTTACCCTTAGCCCCCAGGAACAGTCTGTTGTTTTTCTCTGTTTGCTGTTATTTTCCTCTGCTTGCTGATTTACTGAGCTTAATTACCACTCTGGACACCGAATTTAGACCGGAGTTCGCATAGACTTGATCAATAAGTTTATACCATTATGGTCTTCGACAGGTTGTATAACAACTGAGATCTGCCCATATAAATGAGGCAATTTTGCGTCTGCCCATATAAACGAGGCAATTTTGCATCTGATTGGCTGAGCTCGTTACTTCTCACGAGACAACATTTCTAATCCGATCTCGATAAAACTTGGTAAATAGGTCTATATCGTCGAGATTGTGGATGAATTCTTATTGTGATCTAGAGCTACGCGTATTAATTATGCCTTTCGGGTCTGTACACATTTTTCCCAGCCACTTGTTTAGGACAAGTGACTTTGAGAAAGTGACTCGTCTCAAGATATGTGTTTACCTCAGGGCAATATATTGTCAGTAACATTTTTAGCATCAGAATTAACAACTTAGTGAAATGCCTTAATCCAGGAACTGACGACTCGTTATACGTTGACGACTCTTTGATCTGCCATAAATCAAAAAGTATACATACACTACATATATGCCTAAATAGAGTTCAGAAATAATCAAAAGAAAACGGGTTCACATCTTCAATATCTAAAACTGTCGATTGCATACAATTTATGATTATCTACGACGCTATCTTAGCACTTCTCTTATCCCTGTTGTGGAGGAGACCACACTTTTTGGACTTTTTCTTGGCCGTAAATTAGCTTTCCTTCCTCATATTTGATAACCCAAGGACAATTGTAAAAAGTACTGGAGTTAATTCTATTCATGGCAAATATAGACTGGGGAGCAGTCCGGAAGGTCTTCCTCCGGTTATAAAGGATTTTAGTAAAGTCTAAGCTTGACTGTGGCTCAGTTGTGTACGGATCGGCTTGCAAATGTTAGCTGCAAACGCTTGATCCGATGCACAATCAGGGAGATTGACTTTATCTGGTAGCATTTGGAACTTTACCTTCATAAAGCCTCTATGATGAGACAAATGAACCATCACTTTCTCTCAGACGAACGAAAATGGCTCTTAATTATACCACAAAACTATTCTCTAATCCATCAAACCATATGATGTTGCCTTAAAGGTCCAAAGATAGCCATCCGTTTCTGAGTGGAAGATTCCAGATAGTGACTTGAAATATGCTAAAAGTGGCATGTTCTATCTACTTGGCAAAATGTGTGAAAAAAAACTCCACAAACAAGCTTCGGACATTATATTCATAACTGGATAATGACATCCTTCTCATAGGTCAGATGGTAACGATGAGGTGGTGTTATGCCAGTTGTATATAGGACACACAGCCCTAATCCATGCATACCTCCTGATGGGTGATCATCGACCAGAGTGCATACCGTGCCAGTGTCCACTGATAAAAAAACACATTCTTGTCCAATGTATCGACTTTCCTCCTATGAGAATGAATTTGTTCATGTGAAGTCTATTAAAAAGCTTTTTGATGATGTACCACCAGATACAATCTTGGGCTTTCTACAAGAATACGATTAAATAAACAACTCTGATCCTATATTTTGTTATATTTTTCCTTTTTACCCTTGCCGTTCATTTTATTTGCCTTTTAAGGACCTTTTATATATCTTTCTCTTTTATATTTTATTTGGTAGGAGTACATGTTTACGTTTCTTTGCAAGGATTTATATTATAATATTTTTAGTGTGAACCTTTACATTTTAACTTTTTTCGTTGGTAATCTGTAATATATATATATATATATATATATATATATACTGTATAACCATGATTATACTTATGTGCCATGGCACTCTATACATACATACATACATGCATACCTTTTATTTGACAGCGACTCCAAGGGGAATTTATTATTGACAACGGGAGCATTTACAGACTTATCTCTCTTGCAACACCACTAAATTTAACAACTTGTACATATACACGCTCCAATACGAAAATTGTGTACTTAGATTCAATTTAGGATGTATTTCAATGTTTTTCGATATTTTATTTCAATTCATTCAAGATATGACCATATTTAAATAGAAATGTGATTGTCTGATTTAAACTTATTGGTTGTCAATATCAATAAGATATATGTATGTATATTGCGGACATTTATATATCGAGGATTAAGCAACAAATAAAATTATTTATTTCAAGCATTCTCCTCCTGACTCTTTGTATGTTTCAGATACACCTCTGGGATATTCCGGTTTGGTCACTCAGAAACCTTGGTCCCATTTTTCGCAGCCCTAGGCATGTTCAAGGATGGCTATCCTCTTCGAGCAGATAATTACAAAGCAATGAAAAACCGGAAATTCAACACAACCAATATGACCCCATATTCTGCAAATTTAGAATTTGTTTTGTATGAATGTGCCAATGGATCGTCTGCTACCAAGCATTATCTGAAACTTTTCCACAACGAGGTTGAGGTCCCAATACCCGGATGCGGGAACAACCCATGCAAATATGATGACGCCAGGGCACTGCATGCAGACATGATTGACAATTGTCAACTAGACAGAATATGCGAGGAGCCTGCTGGTAGCGCTGAGAAACGATCCTTTGTCAACGGAGTCTTCATTTTTCTAGCGCTTTTGTTTTCCAACTCTGTCATGAACGTGTAAAATTTCCGTTGTAAACAGTTTCTTTTACAAAATCAGTACAGAACATTTTAAAAAATAAGTCATAAATGTATATTAGCTGATAATATAAAGTTGTAGTGCATGCCTACTATAAAACAAAATGCCCAAGAGAGGTCTGATATCGCCCGCGTGGCCAACAATTGGCCAAATGTAATAATAATTAGTCTGGTACTCTGAATTTGAACCACCTCCATATCTGGATAATCTCGGCCAAATCTATTTATAATTGGTCAGCTGGTTTTGAGAAGGATTTTCATGACTGTTTGACTATTTTAGTATCGCAGTCATATTTGACGAAGGGTTGGCATCTTTTTGTACAGATTTACAGGTCTTATAGCTACAATGAGCTCAAGCAAATTTAGTCTAAATTGTTTAAATAGACTTAAAGAAGTCATTTGTGGAGCTTTTCATTTAAAGGAACAGTGGTCATAACTAATGGCAGATCGGCATCATTTGTAAAAACATAAGACGGTGGATTGATATCATTTGTATAAATTTTAAATGTATTGATGCTACCAAGCTTTTTGTTAATTGCGGTAATCGATAACCTCCTTTAATGAATGTGAAACATCACAATCTGATCATGTTAAATACTTGAAAAACTAACGCGTTAGAAAAATAATACATACTTCTAACGTACTACACATTAATTTTTACTCGTTAGGAATTTCTAACGCGTTAGAAGTATAGTTAACGTGTTATAATAAATCTGAACGCGTTAGTTTCAATCTCTAGCTCGTCAGTAGCTAGCGCGATAAAGATTGAAGTTCTATCCAATCAGAACTGGTTTGAAGTTCTATCCTATCAGAACTGGCTTTGCACGCGTTTCTTAATGTTATGAATCTACCCTCTTCTTTTAAATTTCTGACGCGTAACATATAATCTTTAACGCGCTAATAGTATGTTCTAACGCGTTAGAAGTATATTCTAACGCGTTAGAAGTATGTTTTAACGCGTTAGAAATATATTTTTACGTGCTAGTTGCAAAATCGAACGCGACAGAGATAGATGTTTTATGCGTCTGAAAGTTATGCATCTTCTTTGTCAGTTGTCCCGGCAGACTGATGCATAATGCCTGTCAATGGAGATTTTCTTAATTTAAATTTGAATAACATTGCTGTCTGAAAAAAAATATTGATATTGCAAACCTGCCAAAAAAGTCAAATTGATACAATGAACACAAGATATGGCGAATTCAATAAAGTGAAGACTTATGTTATTGACTGAAAAGCCTCTATGAAGGGGCTTATATGTCAAATCTTATCACCGGGTTGACATTGAAGGACCAGGATACTGTTTCAGTAGACAGAATATCCATTGGATCCTGACCAAGGCAACACTGCGACCATTTTAGTTCCAGTAGTTTGCTTGGAATAGAATGTCTTTGTCGAGTAAATTGTCTAGTAAATATTATGTGGCGGCAGTTTTGTGTTTCATATTTTCATTAAATATGGTCAAATTGCTGTCTTTATGTGTCTTTTAAAGTTGTTATTTTCTTCTTTTTGTAATGTCTCCTATCAACAGTAGCCTTTCTCATCCCGAAATTCCTTCGGTCACATTCATATCATATATAAAGTGTCTTGTTTTGTATGTTTCATTTCAGAATTAAAAAAGTCTGTAGTCATGACGGCGAGGTCCTCTAAGTGATCGACTAATTGATATCAGTTTTTCTTGTGAAATATATTACTATCAACAAACGTTTCATCATTCAGTATAGTAACAATATCACTTCATACATACATACATGACTTTTTACGAACATTGAAAGTATTTTAAATGAATCATTCTAGGTACAGAAAAATAGACTGGGTTTTTATCTTAAAATCGAGTTACCTAAAGAAAAGAAATGCATCTGACTAGTCCAAAAACCCGAAAATGAAGTCATTTTGCAAGAAACATTAGTTTTCTATTTTCTATTCATTCAATGAAACACTGGTAAAGGATTAAAATGTGTATTTCGTCTTGCTCTTTGCTAGCTCCTGGCATTTCAACGAGTGATTTAGTTCTTAAAGTCATCTGCATCTTGATCTTATTTTTTTAAGTAAGACAGTAAACCTTTGCTCATAATCATACATGGTGGTCAGGATTTTAAATTTGGATGACCAGTCTGCTATAGTGGTAAACATATAACTGTACCCAATATTGAAAGTGTGAATATAAACCTGGTTTGCATCACTCTCTATTTACAGCAATTGTAAATAATCTATCAATGTGTCGCTAAAATTTTCTTTTGTATATTAACACTGGGAACCGACTATTTAATTTTCGGCGGGAGGGGGATTTCTTTCTAGCCGTTTTTTATTATTTTTTTATTATTATTATTATTATTATTTTTTTTTTTTGTTTGTTTGTTTGTTTTACTTTACCTCAATATAATAACATTTTTTTCAAGTAATATAACGGATGTAATAGTTGCTCTTGCTTTTTTTGTGGGGTTTTTTTCTGTTTTTTTCTTCTGTTGTTGACAGGCAAATATGGCTTAATCATGATTATAATAATATCTCTCTTAAATGTATGCGATTTTTATTTCTGATAATCACCGAACTCGATACCTGATAGTACAACCAAACAGTGTTCATGTTTGCTAAACAAGTAGAAAATTAAAGCATCATCAAACTAACACTTTTACTATACACTGTCATTGGCAGATCATACTGTTATGCCAGTTACTTATGATCAAGATATTCGCGAGTTACACTAATGTTGACGTAAATATAAACACTGTTTAGTATTCGTTACATGTTCTTTAACTAGGACTCTTGAACAGACGAACGTTATTCACATTTTTACATTTGTGATAAATAACCATGAAAAGTACTATTTAGCGGATACAATTCCTTATTCCCGATTCAATAAGGAATAAGTAACCAGTTACTTATTCCCGATTCAAAAATGTTGACAATGAGTTGGTCACTTATTACTTATTACAGATTCAATAAAGAATAGGCTACCACTTACTTATTGCCAAAAAAAAACAAAAAAACAAAGCTACAGATTTTGAACACTCTTCGGGGCATTCATAAATAGTGGTCCACGTCGACCCCTATAATATGTTGAGACGAAACAATTAGTCTAGCTCAATCAGAGAAATACGAGTGTTCTTATTGGTACAAGCTATATAAAGATGAATACAGAGGGAAGACCGATTATATTAAAATTTTCAATCACGTGAACCCTTTCTTAATATATTTTCATCTGAACCCCTCTTTGACAATTTCTAGTTAGGGATCTGCGCCAACAGAAGGAAAAGTTACGAAAACATCCGATTGCGAGTTATAGCTATATAGATATAACTCTCAAGTCCACATATGGAACATTCCCTCTTTAAATGATTTCGACATTGTATCTCTAGAGTTATTTTAGACCCACAAAACAAGTTTTGACGAAATTCGTCGAGAGTAATAAGCGAAATAGGAGGGTCCTTATAGTTGCCGGTTATGCAACGAAGGGGCATAATGAGCTGATAATATCAATAATTTGCACCTATTGAACCCCTACTTAGAGGGGTTTTATTTCAACCACTCTTTAATAATTTGTATTTAGGGATTTGCTCCAACAGTAGGAAAGGTTTAGAGAAAATTCGTCTAGCCGATTTCGAGAAATAGGGTCTACATACACGAAACCATAATAAAGCAAGTAAGGGAGTAAGGGAATAACATCTTAAGTCCACGATTGGACCCAAACAGCCCATCCTCAAATCATTTTTTGACATGGATCCTCCTTTGAGAGTTTATATCTAGGGATATGTTCAACCCCCAAAAGAAGTATTGACTAAGTTCGTCAAGAGAAATCTGAGAAATAGGATGGTTCTTATGGATACCGGCAGTATAAACCCAATTCAGCGAGGACCGACGATAACCAAATTTTGTAATACGTGAACCCCTACTTAAAGAAAATTGATTTCAACTCATGTTTGAAAGTTTCAAGCTAGCCATATGTTCCAACAGCAGCATAAGTTTAGGGAAAATTCGTCGAGCCTAGATATAGGGACACCAAAATGGGGGGGGGGCGGGGGACTTATAACACACGCTTCAAAGGGATTCAATCTTACGTATACATATTAAACTCTAACATCCCCTCCTTAAAAACTTCGACATGGAGCCTTTTTTGACATTTTATCTCTAGCGATGTTGTCGACCCACAAATGAAGTCTTGACGAATTTTGTCGAGAGGAATCAGCGAAAGAAGCGGCAACTTATTGTTACCGGGTATAAAAAAACAGGTACAATGTGGATCGATTCTATCAACATTTTGTACTATCTGAACCCCTACTCAGAGAATTTTAATTTCAACGCCTCTTTGGCAGTTACTGGTTAGGGATCTACTCCAACAGTAGGGAAAGTTGACGAGAATTCTTCAAGCCGATTTCGAGAAATAGGGAGCTAAATATATGGTAGGTATTACGAAGCCCACAAAGGAGATTACTCCTTATGGACCCTAAAGCCCAACCCTAAAAATGATTTTGACATGGATCGTTCTTTGATATTTTGCACCTAGGGATATGTTTGACCCACAAAAGAAGTATTCAGGAAGTTCGTGTAGGGCAATTAGAGAAATAGGATGGTCCTTATGGATACCGGCGATATTAAACTGATATTGTATATACCGATTATATCCACACTTTGCAATGAGCGAACTCCTACTTAGTGAATTTTGATTTCAACCCCTGTTTGACAATTGTTAGTTAGTGATCTGTTCCAACCGTGGCTGAAGTAAAGAATGAATTTGTCAAGCCGATTTTGAGAAATATGGGGCTAAATATATGGTAGGTATAGCACAGGCCGTGAGAGGATTGAATCTAACGTACACATACCAGCCCTAATATCCCTTCCTTAGAGAATTTTGACATGAACCCTTCTTTGAAATTTTATCTCTGGCGACTTTTTCGACCCCCAAAAGAAGTAATGACGAATTTGATCGGGAGTAATCAACTAAAAAAGAGGAAACGTATGGATACCCGCTTTGAGAAACAGATGCAATGTGAAACAGATCCAATGTGGATCGATTCTATTAAAAGTTTTTACTAACTGAACACCTGCTTAGATGATTTTGAACTGATTTCGAGAAATAGGGAGCTCAGTATATGACAGGATTAACAAAGTCCATAAGGAGATTACCTCAATAGTAAAACTCCTGTAATTACGTAAATTCTGCAAAATACACACGCATAATTCTGAAAAGTAAAACCAACTTTGCCTTGTCATAGCTCGATAAATAATCCGCCAAACTTGTATTGGTATAGGGGCTCTTTTATTGGTCTAGCTTTGTCATTGATCCATGTACCCTGAAATAAGCTGTTCAGGTAAAGCCTTATATTGTGGCTATGCATATGCCTAGAGATGAGGAATGCGCTGAACACGACCTCCTAATCACCAACACAGTCTTCCGCCTGTCAAACCGCAACAAAACGTCTTGGATGCACCCACGCTCCAAGCACTGGCATCTTATTGACCACGTCATCGTCAGGAGAAGAGACAGGCAGAATGTCCGAGTGACGAAGGCCATGAGAAGTGCAGAATGCTGGACTGACCACAGGCTCATAGTCTGCAAGCTCAATATCCGGATTCAGCTTACATACGACCACAAGGCAAAAAATTACCCAAAAAGCTTGATGTTGCCAAATTTAAACATGAGAATTCAAACAGGCATTTATCGCAGAACTGTGCAGTCAACTGGATACAATCGATACAAACGCAGAGAATGTAGAGGAAAACTGGGCATCCTTCAGAGACTGTGTACTCAGCTGCATCCAAAACCATCGGTCCCACCACACATAAACATCAAGAATGGTTTGATGAGAACGATGCTGCCATACAGGGACTTCTGAATGAGAAACATCAGGTACAGAAGGCCTATTTAGAATACAGCACTTCATCACCTCAGAGGGCAGCCTTCAACAACATCAAGAGGACCGTCCAATGCAAACTCAGAGAGTTGCAAGACTCGTTGCTGAGCAATAAGGCAGATGAGATTCAGCTCTACGCAGACAAGAATGACATGAAGAACTTCTATGATGCTTTGAAGACAATCTACGGGCCACAGTCATCAGGAACATCTCAAATACTGAGTGCTGATAGCGCCACTTTGCTCAGTGACAAAGAAAAGATACTTCAAAGATGGGCAGGACACTTCAACAACATCCTCAATCAACAGTCATCTATCAGTGAGAAAGCAATTGATCGACTGCCCCAAGTGGAAATCAGCATATCACTTGCTGATCCTCCAGAGTTGACTGAAACAGAAAGCAATCGTTCTGCTGACAAGTGGCAAAGCACCTGGGGCAGATGCTATACCAGCAGAAGTCTACACAGGCGGAGGCTCGCACATGGCACAGAAACTGACTGAACTTTTCCAGTCAATGTGAATTCAGGGAACTATACCCTAGGAGTACAAGGATGCATCCATCGTCCACTTGTAAAGCAGAAAGGCAACAGAAAATCCTGCGACAAACATCGGGGCACCTCCTTGCTGTCAATAGATGGCAAAATTCTTGCCATAATTCTGCTGAATCGTCTTGTGCATTATATCGATCAAGGGCTCATGCCAGAGAGTCAGTGTGGTTTCAGGAAAGGACGAGGGATCACATACATGATGTTTGCAGGTCGTCAACTCCAGGAGAAATGCCAGGAACAGAACTCCCACGACATTCATCGACCTGACAAAAGCCTTAGACCCTTTGACACAGTCAGTCATGGAGGCCTTTGGAAGATCATGTCAACGTTTGGTTGCACAGAGAAATTCATCGTGATGGTTCGGCAATTCCATGATGGCATGCTCGTTCGCGTTGTGGATGACGGTGAGTCATCTGAACCATTCCCAGTCACCTATGGAGTAAAGCAAAGCTGTGTGTTGGCCCCAACCCTATTCAGTATTATGTTCTCTGCCATGCTTACTGATGCCTTCCGTGACTATGAAAATTGGATTGACATGAGATACCGCTCTTTAATCTGATAAGACTTCAGGCGAAGACGAAGATACAGAAAGTGACTGTTTATGATCTCCTGTTTGCTGACGACTGTTCCCTGAATGCCAAATCTGAGTCTGACATTCAACACAGTATGGACCATTTCTCTTCAGCTTGTGACAATTTGGGTGTCACAATCAGTATCCAGAAGCCAGAGGTGATGCACCAACCTGCACCAGGAAAGACTTACATAGAGTCTACCATTACAGTAAATGGCCACACCCTCTTCACAGTGGACACGTTCACCTATCTCGTAAGCAAACTGTCACGTGCAGTCCACATCGATGATGAAACCAATGCCAGAGTCACTAATGCATGTATGGCCTTTGGCAGACTACGTGGAAATGTGTGGGAGCGCAGAGGCATCAGTCTACAAACAAGACTTAAGGTCTACAAAGCCATTGTGTTGCCGACCCTGTTGTAAGCTTGCGAAACCTGGGCTGTGTACAGACGCCATGCCAAGAAGCTTAACCATTTTCACATGGGCTGCCTGAGGAAACTGATGAGGATAAGATGGTTTTCACCCGGGCAGGCATTCCAAGCATCCACACTCTGCTGATGAAATCACAGTTGAGATGGGCAGGCCACGTCACCAAGATGTCAGAAGAGCGACTACTAAAGAAGATCTTGTATTGGGACCTGAAGGAGGAAAAGCGATCTCAAGGTGGCCAGAAGAAATGCTTCAAAGATTCCCTCAAGTCATCCTTGAAACATTTCAACATTGAGCCTGAGTCTTGGGAAGATGTCACACTGGATCACTCCACCTGGCGGAGTCTCGTCCATACTGGAGTTACACACTTTGAACGGAGGAGAACTGCGGAGGCAGTGCAGAAGCGTGAGCAGCGTAAATCTCAGAACTGCAGCACGTCCTCTATTGATCAAGCGAACCCAAGCGGCGTCTCCTGTCAAGTGTGCCACAGACAGTTCAGAGCACATATTGACCTGATCAGTCACTCACGCACTCACAGAAACCAAACCAATCAGTGATATCATGGTTGTCTTCGAACTCGAAGGGCGAACAACACTTTTACCCGTTGAATAGGAATGAGTGGGTGTTGGTCACTCCAAACAGTGTGTTGGATAGTAAAAGTTGGGTGTTGGATAGTAAATGTGGGGTTAACGGATAGTACATGACTGGGTGTTGATCACTCCAAATGTCGTGTTGGAACGTAAATGTGGGATGCTGGATAGTAAATGTGGGGTAATGGATAGTACATGACTGGGTATTTATAGTAGATTACTGGGTATTGGTCACTACAATTGCGTGTAGGATAGTAGATAACTAGGTGTTGGATAGTAGTCATTTCCCATCTTTTCGCTACAAAGACCCATGATGTTAAACCTATGGACGTTTTTAACATTACGTTTTCCCTTGTCGCAATTCAGACCCACACTGTTAAACCTATGGACTATCGGCGTAATGTTAAATTACAGTTAGTCGGCATATCGACCCACACATGTTAATCCTATGTACTAAAGGTGTAATACAAAGTTTCCGTTAATCGCCGTATCCATCAACATGTTAAACCTATGAACTAAAGGCGTAATGTTAAATTCACATTATCGCCATAGAGCAACACCTGGCTGGTGTTCATTTCACATTGTCCCTGTAAAGACCAACACATGGTAAACCTATGGACATTTTTTAACATGAGATTTCCTATCTTGTCCCCAGATCGCCCCACAATGTTAATCTTATAGACATTTTTAACATAGGATTTTCCATCTTGTCCCCAGATTGCTCCCCTCCCGACCCCAACACTCATGTTAAACCTATGGAAAAATCAGTTTAAACATAGTATTTACCATCTTGTCCCTAGAGTACCTACTATACTACTGACATTTTTCATTAATTATTCATTCAATATACTGCATATGCTCTTAACAATAATTATATAAATTTCATGATCATAGTCGTGTATAAAATGTATAAAGTGTACAACTTATAAGTAATGTTTCAAGTTCCACTTTCACAATCTTTTTTTAAAATTCACGTAAAACTAATGAAAGTAGAAAAAAAGCAAATTACCTTGTGCTTTAATTTCTACAGCTTTGCCTGCTGATTGGCACATAAAATTAAAACCTCTTCATGTTTTCTATTGAGTAGTATAGTGAAACTTTTTGGGCTATGTCTTTTAGACATAGCCAAAAAAGTTTCACTAGACTTACTTTTTAACTTTTATCCTACTGCATGTTGTGCATTTGTCATGGTGAATGATTATAATTTCCGATCAACGGGATCGCCATAGTGCTGTATATTCCGAGGTGACCTGTAACGGGAGGCGCTCTAAAGAGAACGTTCTATTACCGCGGCAATGGAGAAATACAGCGACCGTCGTTTGTGCAGTAGGAAAGAAAAAAAAATCAGGAAATATATCAGGATATATTATGTAAGATCAACACATTTAATAACAAAATTGAACATTAAATTCATAAATTTAATCAAGATCTTTATATGCCCGAGTTGTAGTAAATCCATGAAATAATTATGATTTATGATATTCCTATATTATATCACATGGCATATTTATAGTTAGCCCCAACCCACGTGAACTTTAATTGTATGTTACATGTTTAGAAAACACCTTTTATGAATTTTAATAGATGACAGGGTTCATTAACTTGCTTTTATACTACTGATCTAAGAACCCACACTAAAACAAAACTCACGAGTTTGACAATACACGCTTAATGGATCCCCCACATGTTAGCTAACACTTTTTATCGGAGAGCGTCAGTCAAGTCACCAATTCTGCTTGTATTATTTAAATTGTAAAGCAGACAATTTGAAGACATTGTGCTCGGCACGATTTTGTGATTGAAAGATACAAAAAATGGGATTGGAACTGGATATGGTATGAATGGGATTTTATTACTTACTTAAATTTGTACATGTACAGGAAATCAACGATTTTGTTTACTCTGAATAGAGTTATTCTTCAAATTTTTAATATTCACGGCTATGTGAACTTCCTGACATTATGTTTACATGCCGGTTATTCCGATGTTACGTATGGTGACATCACTGAAAATAAATGTTTAAATGCCGCGGTAATAGGACGTACCACTATACATAAATGCACTGTTCAGATAATTCAGAGTAACAGATTTAGTTCTACATGTAGTTTTATTGACAATATCCTCGATTCACCATATTTCGTGCCAATAACGTGAATTTTAACGCATTGGTTATAATATTATGAGAATCTATTCAAATAACCATAGAAAGTATTCAACTATATCTACTTAATTTATTCATCGTTGAAAAATGTTTATAAACTCTCTAAATCTTTTGCGAGCTACCGTTCTTTTAATTATTTTGTTTTAAGCTATTTCGATATAATTATCGTATTTAAAGATACGCTAAACTTTCAAAAGATTTTATTTCTTCAGGCTATGTCACAACAAAGATTGTATCCCCCTACATTACAATAATCCAATAAAGAATTTCATACTGCATACTCTTCCATGTGAATTATTTTTTCTAACATGATATAAGAAGTGCATGTTATAGAACGTAGTTTTTACATTGCCTTTGTCGTCTGAGAAATCTCTGTCGTGGATTTCCTACTAATACAAATGTAAAGAAAACCAACATGTGAACAGCGGCCCTGGCTTGAACAGCAAACACTCACGCCAGGGCCACAAACTTGAGGCAAATATGGCATTAGTAAAATTGGTCATTTTCATTGTGTTTTTTCAATTTGAATTGTAGTTCGTTTTTAAATGTCATTTTATCGAATATTTCTTAATCAGCACTTACTGTCATTGTCAACAAACGCTAGTGACCCAGTTGATGACGTCAGGATCTCAAAACAAGCACGTGAGGTCGCGAGAAACATGGCGCACGATTCAAAGATAACCACGAAGTTGGGAGGTTCGACAATATATTTGCAATGCACATTTATTTTTTTTATTTTTTTATTTATTTTTTTTTTAAATCTCCTTTTCAACATTCTCCCTCGTTAATATACTCCCGGAACTAACCCAAGGGCTCCGGTCTATTTATGTCGCTTTGCATGGTCTTGTAATTTCTCGAGAAAGAGATCAACAACTGGGATTCCAAACTGTGGCCTTATTCCAAGTTGTCGACCAACAACAGTTCACTCTCCAGTCTTTTGCAATAGAGGCGCAAACAGGCTATAATGTAAACTGTTTTCCGGTGTGAAATGACTATCTTTAATTTCTACATTTTTGACAGAAATGGCACGTGCTTAAACTACTCAGAATGGAATAGAAAGAAGCAGTCAGGGTTATCCAAAGACGAGGTAAATATAACCGTTCAAAAAAGTGAAACAAATTTTCCAGCAATAATTAAAGACAGTCTGTGCTCTCTCTCACCTAAAAATCGAATGTTACCAGTTTTCGATAAAGGCCGTTAGGGCTTAATTTGGGAATCTGCCTTACATAAATGAATGTCTTTTACTGTAGATATGATTTGTTTTCTACTATTTGTAAACGAAAGCAGCACTTTTTTTTAACAAATCCGAAAGTGTTTACTGTGGTGTCTTGATTTTATGTTTGTTTTGTTTTTTAGTTTTTGTAAAAACAAGTTGAGGTTCATCGAACCACTGTGGTCATTAAAGGTAGACCCGAGACTTCTATATCACTTATCTCTAAATTATTCAGTATGATGGGTATTGAAATGACTGAAAATTTCGTCTCAGTGCGATCAATGGTTATCATGATATTTAAATTATAATGTACAGGTCAAAATATTTCCTCCTTGAACATGTACAACTTTGTCAGTTTCTGTTATTGGAGTCCGTGTGACGTCACAAAAAAGAACCCTGCATTGCAAATCACCATTGTTCTACTGTTGTCAAGTGTGTAGTTTATATAGATTGTTTTCTGATTGCGTCATGGGTAGGAGGTGTGCTGTTGGTGGATGTAGCAATAGGAGTATGTCTTTGTTGTCTTAACATCACAAAGCAATTGAATATCATCAGCTAGCAATTTCTTTATCAGCTAAGTATCAAAAGAAAATGTTGTGCATAGAATCACTTAATTCTTTTGTGAGAGAGAGACAGAGAGGGGCATTGTGAAGACTGCTCAGAACTGCTGAAGACATGTAAATCTATACTCATGTTTTCACAATACATTAAACTTTCCTCAAAAAGCTATATGAACAGTACCATATATTGTATGAAAAAGTTTCATTTGCACCAAAACTTAAAAAAAACGCGTTATCAATTCTCTTATTAAAAATGGTTCTCTTCATAAGCAAGCCTTTGGTTAAACATGGTTCTCTTTGCAAGCATGTCTACGTGAAACAAACGCATTGATATTAAAATCCCATTATTGCTGAAGATGTTCTTAGCTACATGTGTATTAATATATTTACACATATTTTTTTTTAAAAAAAGATGTAGGTTTCAGTCGCAACAAGAAGAGAGAAATACAAGGTTGTGAGTGGTCACTGAAAAATGCACTAATGGATACCGAATTACATCTAAAAGGGGATTTCGTTATTTTCAATTAACCATGATGAGGAAAAGATGTAAAATTAAACCACAAGAATAACCAAGACAAGAAGGGAACAAATAGTGGAAGAGATGGATTAAAGTAGGGGGCTAAATGAGTGGGTGTGCGCAGTCTGAACATTACAGAAATAGAATATCAGAAGCTATCAATTTTATTATCAGGTAAAAGTCAACTGAAAATACAATTTACCAAATCCTCATATTCTATGCAAATAGAGAGAGAGAGAGCTAGGCAGAAGAATTGCAGAAGACAGACGATTACAGCAACAAATGAATACAAGGCAGTGTCAGACTGGCTGTCTAGTGTCCCCTCCCCGGAAATCACCATTTTCCCACATTGTTATTCATGTCAGAAATAAATTCAATTCATTATTTACAGACAATTATTATTAAATTATCAAACTTATGCTCTTAATTGCTGGGCTATGATGGGGGCTGTTAAATACAATGCCTAAAGTCAGATGGCTTATTGTAATATAAATAATACCTTTCTCAAACAGAATCTGAAATGATCGATTATTAATCATCCAGTTATCAAACTTCCACTCTTAATTAATTGCTGGGCTACAATTGGGGCTGTAAACTATGTTTCATGTTAGATGACTTCATGTTATATGAATGACACCTAAACACACATGTATTGAATATGCAAGACTCTTTTGAAATCATTCTTTTTTTGGTCCAAATATATAATCGACATAACGATGCTTGATTCTTTATTTGGTATCCAGCTATTACTATTGTACAAAAAGTTTGCACATCTCTTTTGTTAAGAAAATGATTAAAAAACTTATACAATGTCTTTTTCGGGGTGAGTCTTGCAAGATTTTGACATGCAGGTCACTGCTAAACATAAACATAATCAAAATCTTCTAATGAAAATAGGTGTCAGAGGTAGTCAGTCCTACCCATTTATGTCGACATCCTCGGGCCCGAGGAAATATTGTCGACATAAGCGGATGTCGAGATAAGTGTTGGGGGAGGGGGGGTGACCTGTCGTCAGTGAGCAGGATTTACACTTTGAGAAAACAAACAATGGAAATTTTGAGTACATGAAGACAAAACCAGTGTGAAATACATGTCTATATTGACAAATTACATTTTGGTTACCTTTCTGTAATAAAATCCACAATGCATTAAGTGCATGTATATGAAAAATCCATGAATTCGTGTACGGGTCTCATATTAGAAAATGTATGCATTGGTCACATCCTGATAGGAAACACATGTATAAAAAATGGTTGTCCTCATTTGATCTAAACGTCTTCACAATTCACTACGATAAATCATTGTCGCCAGTAGCACATGGTTGCATAGTTGTTATTTACATGCTACAAAGTACATGTACATGTACTTAAATTGGCCTAGATTTTGGTCAGCCTGAAACAATGTTCCCATCTTACTGAGGCTACCAAGGGGATAGGGCTATTCACAGGGAAATGAAAACATGTATTTATTTACAGAAGTCATCATGAAAAGTACATAAAATTGAACAAGAGATATGCGGCTGATATAATTAATTTGCGCCACCAGTAAAAAAAAAATAAGGTGGAGAACAACTTGTTGGTTTATCATCCATCCCGACAGGGTGTTATGTTTAAGTGAAAAGTTTTCACAGACATCTTTGCGAGATGCCCCACCTTCAACTTCCTTAACAGCCTGATATTTAGTTTCCAGAGACTGTAAATTTATTCTGCGTTTTACTCTGCTGTTGGTAGCCATCGTAAACATAAATAAAGTTAAAAAGGAAACTTTCACAGCACAATAAACTTGTTTTAATCACTGATCACTTTGGAAAATGCAACAATCGATCAGATTTCATTGCTTTTATTCCAGTTTGGTGATGATTTTTTTTTAATGAAGAGTGGATTGTTTTTATTGAACATTGTAACCGGCATGCTTTGATGAAGGGTACATGTGTTATTTAAGTCGCCGCGAGAGGCCAGCTTTATAGGACCAAACAAAAGCCTGTTTTTTAATCCACCGAGACATTAAAGCCTGGCGGCAAGATCAAATAATTGTTGAACAAAGTACAGGTCGGAACTGGCCGCTTGTCGACATAAATGATCCGGCAGCAAAATGAAAGCTTGGCGGCAAGATCAACTAATTGTTGAACAAAGTATGGGTCAGAACTGGCAGCTTGTCGACATAAATGATTAGAAAACAAATTTTTTGTTCAAGCTGGGACCAAGGGCTTCTGTCGACATGTACGTTTATTTTTTATCTCTACGTCGACATGAGCATGACAAATTTGGTAGTAATAGTAGACCAAGGGACCGGGACTTTGCTTTTTGTCGACATAGGTGGCTTGTCGACATAAGTGATGTCAATATAAGTGGGTAGGACTGTAATATACACATCTTTTAAACAGCGTTGCAAAACAAAAGCAGTTTTATTGGTATTATTATTGAATGTCACATGTTGCAAACCAACTTGGGTTCCTCTTATGACATCACATAAACTCACGAGTCCCTCACTTTCAGAAGGATAAAGAGGAAAATGAAAAAGTATATATCATTATTTTATTACATATCTGGATTAAATTCTTAGCCTTAGGGAGAAAAACTATTGTTCAGTAATTGTCCAAATAACTTTATATTATACTGCACTCTACCATCAGCAGACTAATTTTTCAAGTGAGTTAGTTTCTTTACTTTTTCCAGTTCTTTGACTTAACAAATGTATGTATGTCATTCTGGTTATTGAAATCTTCAAGTACAGGACACTCCTCCATTATTCTGATTAATTTATTCAGTTTTATTGTACGGAACTGTGCTGCTTCACTCGTGCTCTCACTTTTACCAGTCAGAGTACTTTTCAGCAGCCTTTTACAAATTGTCTACTGATACTGTAGTGCTATAGTTTAAATCACATGTTCTTATAAGTAGCATTTTGTAGCAAGTGCAATTTGTAGACCTCCCTGGTGATGTAAATAAAACATCTCACCTCATGGTAAGGAATTGACAGACAGTCAGAAGCAGAATGATAACTGAGTTAGCAGAGAAATATTTTAATGGTAGAAAAAAATAAAAAAAATAACTGGAACATCACGCTCTATAATTTATAAACTTTTGACAAAGTTTTACTAAAGAGGATCAATGTAAAAGGAGAAATAGGCTGGAGACAAAAGGTCATGAGCGTAAGAGGTGATCATGTACTTTATAGTCTTGTTCATCACAATTTTTGAAATTTGTAGACAATCTCCGGAGGACCTGACTATAACTTTTAATGAGTCTGTCAGTGTTTATGTTTTTGAAAGCGCTGTCAATAGGTGATTAAAGATTCAGAAGATGATCTGTAAAGGAGCAAACTATGACTTCTCAGCAGACTCAGGCATAGCATATTTCATGTTTTACAAAGAAACATAACTGGGCAATTGAAAATCAGTAGCCAAGAGCAAGTTTTAATGATGAAACTTTAGTTGTTTTTAGCAAAAAATTGAAAGTTTATCTTTGGAGAAAATCCATTGAAGAAAAGCAAACAGTGTTTAGGTTTGTGCAGTGCAAACTTGCCATTCAGGAATATTTTGGCAACATTGTAGGGGATGCATTACCTACAGGTGTTGGAAATTGAACCCCAGTAGAGGTAAAAATTGACACAGACATGAGTATCAGCATCTTTGATGAAATTTTGTGGTCAGGTATTACACAAGAATTTCTAAATGGAGAATGTTCTTCGAGGAGGATAATTGTCTGGTCCATGTTTCTTGGAGGATGAAACAGTGGAAAAATGATCAAACACTGGCCATCACTGACCCCGGACCTCAGTATTATTAAATATATGGCAAACAATCAAATCCAAGCTTGAAAAAAGGCTATACTAAAATTAAATCTAGGTCTGATCCCATTCATGGTGTTCTTGACATTTGGGACTCTCTCAATCAATCTTAACCAGAGAACTTTATGACTCTGTACCTACTGTAAGTGAGTACAAGCTATGATATGAGCCAGTGGATCAGTTACCAAGTATTAGATGTGTAGGTATCATTTTTTTTTCATATTTTGTCTGGAAATGCTTTAAAAATAGCAATGACATTAGTTTTCCTCCTATGGTGTTAACGTAAGTGGCTACTTACTTTTGACCAGGTACTTTATGTTACAAATTACAAACCTTACCTTGCTCCATCTGCACAAATGTTGGCAGTGTGGAAAAATGTAGTCAGTGGTGAATAAACATATACAATATTATTTGGAAATGACTTTGAAGTCTCTAAAAGGTTAATAACTGCTATGTCATGAAAGACAAAATTATTTGTGAAGTGGAATTTAAAAGATTGTGTGCATGGTTCTTAGTTAGATATGGTATTATAAGGAGACAGTTTTTGTACATGGTTTAAGCAGCCTTTTTGTTTACTTCATTTAATTGCATTATAAGAAAGGTAACAAGAAATTGTTCAGTTTGGGACACTTTATACGATTTAGTTTTTGTTTAATTCTACTATCATCATGTATCAATAGTTTGAGTCTGTATCATAATACACTATCATCATGTATCAATAGTTTGAGTCTGTATTATGATACACTATCATAATGTATCAATAGTTTGAGTCTGTATCATAATAACTATCATCATGTATCAATAGTTTGAGTCTGTATTATGATACACTATCATCATGTATCAATAGCTTGAGTCTATCATAATACACTATCATCATGACTGTATCAATAGTTTGAGTCTGTATCATAATACACTATCATCATGTATCAATAGTTTGAGTCTGTATCATAATACACTATCATCATGCATCAATAGTTTGAGTCTTTATTATGATACACTATCATCATGTATAAATAGTTTGAGTCTGTATCATAATACACTATCATCATGTATCAATAGTTTGAGTCTGTGTCATTATAACACTTCTGGCTTACAGCCAGTTATTATGATTTTGATAAGATAAAAAACAGATCACTCAGTATGTATTATTTAAGAAGTTATTTTTATCACCAGGAGAAAAACTTTGTTTTAAACCCAATTTTTTTAGTCTTGTCTTGGTTTGTTTCCTTCACAAAGTTTGGTAATACATACTCTGCATGATTGACTTACATTTCTGTACTGGAAATGAAGTCACTGTACCAGTTATCATGATTCAAAATTAACTTTGATTTTTTTTATGAAAGTTCTTTTATGATTTAAGAATTTGTTAAATATTTTGGTACATGACTTTTTTTAAAATGAGCATCATGTAAATGGTGAGAAAATAAACAAAAGTTTCATTATTATTAGGTACCAGATATAAGTGTACATCAACAGATCAACCTGATGTTCCAATCACATGCTCATAGTTTAAAATAAGCACCTTGCTTGATATAAGGGAGATCAAACCATAGCACTTAGAAGTCAAACTGTTGTTTGTATTTAGTTCCCTTGAATATAATTCCACATCTAGGTTAGAGATTACATCATATCTGTCATCAAATAAGGAGGTTTACATGCAGTAGACACTGACTTTACAAGTGAAAATAAACATTTTCCCAAGTGCTGTCAGCCCCTAAGATGTGACTTAAGTGTTAATTAACATTTTTAAGGTGAGTTTGGGAGATTTTATATTGCAGTTGTATACATTTAAGTGATACCCACTGCAAAGGTACAACCACTGACCATCCTTCTGTAGCAGACTAGTCCCATAAATCAGCCCCCAAACCTGCACTAATATTGATTGGTGGTTTGGGGGTCTTATCTCAACTATTCATAAAACCAAGCAATTATTGCAGACAGATCTGTCCACAACTCATCAGTGCACATATTGATCGTTTATAGACATTTACTGGTATTTCTCGTGTCTCTTAAGTTACAGTAAGTTGAAGGGGCCTTTCAGCAATATGTACAGCATATTCACAGATCAAATCTGATGTTTAACAACTTGTAAATCCATGTGGAATAACACAACCCTACCTAATGTTGCTGTTTAAAATTACCAGGTTACATTGGTGGATAATTGGCTGTTCCACTAATATCGAGGAACTAATTAGATGCAACTTAGCAAATTCAAAATGTTTGTTATGGTCACACAACTCAATCCACACAACGCATCAGATTACAAAATGGGCAAGCTAATTTTACATTGTAATCCAGATTGTTCAATTGATCCGTCTATTTTTGGAATTTGATGCATTGTTGAATTGTATCAAACTGATTAAAAACTCAATCTTTCCCATCATCTGCATGTTAGCTATTTTATATGTAAGCCATTGACAATGTGCTTAACATACCTTGCTCAACTTGCTATTGTTTCACTTGTTGTATGGCTTTTACCTCTTATTATGTCTTTGTTGAATATATCAGACAATTTAGGCACAACATCCAGAAGTTTGTCATGACATTGTGTGATTCTGCTATATACAGTGTATGTGTACTTGATGAAAAAAATAGATAATGGAACCGGACATTATGCCTGGACATGCACATTGACTAACACCAGATGTACTACATGTATGTTTGTTTATACATTTACTTATTTTGTCAACATATATCAAATGTAAACCAAATTGGGCTGTTTACATATGTAAACATTGCAGCCTTGGTGATGTGATCAAGTGACCAGTCTTGCATGTGTTAAATATGTTTGATGTAGTTCAGATGCTAAAATGGTGAAGCATATATATTTTTCCCAGGTATCCTATTTAGGACTAGTAAAGGGATTTCGACAAGGGTGAACAATACAAATGTAGTAAGATAACCCTGAATTGAAATCCTGAATTAATTAACTCTTATGCTCTCATTCTTTTCATTATTTAGTTACTATTGTTCAGGTTTTGATTTTTTTAAAATAATTTTACAAGCATTTTAAGATCCATGTTATTTTTTTTAACAATAGAATGCTTTTTTTCTCTTGTCAGAATTGGGACTTTTTAGGTTAAAACTTAGAAAAAATATACATTACTTTGGGATAGATGGGGAATAGAACCCAGAAAACCTCAGTTAACAGGCTCTATTCTGTGCTCTATGGAGTTCAGTATGTATATGCAAGGTCATTCTCAACTCAAACCATTACAAATTTTGTTTTAGACCTAATAAGATTCAGTAAAAAATACTTGATTAAATTTTTTTCTTTTTTCTTTTCAGGAGTACAAGTTGATGTATGGAATGCTGTTTTCTATCAAGTCCTTTGTGAACAGAATTAGTCCAACTGACTTGTATCCTTAAAATTTTCTGGGTTTACATCCTATCTTTTGAGCAAAGATTGAGAAACATGGTGTTGTACGTGTAGTTGTACCTTTCACTTCCCATGTCTGCCACAGATTTTGTTTCCACTCAATAACTTTTGAAGGACTTAATAGATTGAAATCAAATTTGGTATGCAGCTCAAAGACTGAGATCAGGTTCAATTTTCAGTTTCTTTGACACAATTTTATGGAGTTTTAGTTCGATTTAGTCTCTTTGATGTTGTATTTTACATTTCAATTGCATCATATTGCTGGGGGCATTTGTTTTACATGGACACATTTATAGTGTGCCCTCAGTTTTGATCACTTGTGCTGGTATTAGCCACAGTATATCAATAATGTCACAATAAAGTGCATATGAGCTGCCTTAAATAGTCTGGTTGTTTATACCTTGTTTTTCATTGGATTTAAATCTATAATAATAAACATAAGGTAAGATTAGTCAATGTACTTGTGTATTAATTCACAAAGATGATGTACTAAAGTTTAGATGACCCTGGGGTCAAAACAGCCTTCTGGCAGTGATATATTGTCTGGGAGTGTGAGCTGTAAGGAGCATGCATCAGAGGTCAACAATTAAAAGGGCATGTCAGCAGCAGCAAATAGCCATAGAATACAGAGAGGCTAGTGTAACAAAACAATACAAAAAGGCAAATTACATAAAATCTTGCCTGGAAAACCGTATAATCTGTTCATTTATACTTATCGCTCACTTTGAAAAGTTTAAATTTAGAAATGTTAGAGCAGAATAATGACATTCCCATTTCTTCAAATCTAATTTTTGGCATACTCATCTTGCTAGAAGTGCAACACAGCAATCACATTGGCATCCATATGAATGTCCATCTGTCTGTCCATATGACCATCCACACCATAGATTAATGTCAATGTTGAAGTTTGTACTTTCTCTTTATTTTAGTACCAGTTTACTCCACCCTGTTTGGATTTGGAATATATTTTCAATATGCACTTTTCTTTATCATATATCATCCTGGTTCATGGGATATCCCATGGGGTGACCGGGATCCGTTCACTCAAGGGCCCAATTCCCTGATGCAGCAATCAGCTGCCTAGACTCATGTGTTTCAACCCCCTCAGGTCCTGGGATGCAGCATACTTTGATACAGTTCCTTGTGCTTTTTTTCGAGCATCTAATAAAAATATGATACATAAAAGGCTTTGTCCACACATTAACACCTTTTCGAACAATGATTGACCGATTGCCCACAGTTAGTACATGCGCAGATGTTGAAACTGGTGTCTAATAAGACTCTAATTGCATTATGTAATTCCTCAGCAGTGTGATGCCTAATTGCATAGCAGGGGATTATCAAAGACTGTTGGAAGTTACGCGGCTTCCTTTAGATGAAATAAAAAATGTACTGCAATTTTTATTGAAGTCGTTGTTTTTACCACTGTCTTTATTTACGTTTTTGTTGACTATCTGGTTGAGCGAGTTGACTTAGACTTGTTGGCATTAGGCAGATGCAACTTCAGAACGACGCTGATAGGGTTAATGATGGTCAGAGGTCAACGAAAAGACAATTGTGGTCAGATTCGGTAGAGAAATAACCTTGGCTAAGAAAGAAAGAAAACGGTGTCAGATATATAAGTGCTACTTGTTCCTGTGTGCGGAGTGAGGAAAGACAAACTCTTTCATTAATGGAAGTACTAATTTGCAGTTTTCTACATTTACCCGTCACGAGATGAACCATGATCATGCACATGTTGTGGCAGGGAGGATTGCTTGGAAGAGAAAAGGCATATATCAGTCTGTTTTTATCTTTGTTGTTGTTGTTATTGTTATGGGTTTAATGCCATTTTTCAGCACATGATAGGCTATACATGGCGGCCAGTATATTTGGTGGAGGAAGAACCAGAGAAAACCCTGGGAAGAACCACCAACCCATGGGAAGCTTCTGGCAAGCTTTCTCACATACCCACATTGGCCGAGCTCAAGACTCAAACCCACGTGGACAGAGGTGAGATGTCAATGATCTATAAAGGCGAGCGCCTTAGACCACTTGGCCACCCGGGGCCCCTTTATCATTGTAATAAATATCTATTAAATGAATTGTTATTTATAATATCACGATTCTCACATTTACAACAATAAAATGCCCTGATAATCTGTCTGTCTGTGTGTCTGCTCCTCTTTGATTTTTTTTTCTCTGTGCAGCATACACACACATTTAATCAAAATATAATCGTTTGCAACAAAATGGTTCTGTTCCCAAACATCACAAATACAGGTCAGATTTCTTTGATCCTTTCTCAGCATCTCAAATGTAAATATAGAAAATCTCTCTCTGTGCAATACAACATTGAAAACCTATATTGTTTTTATTAGCTCTACTGTTCATAGACCAGATGAGCTTATGGGATGGTCTGTTTTCCATCATCTGTACATCAGTTAGTACAAGTTTGTTATCGCTACTTCTCCTAAACTACTTAGAGGATTGCCATGAAATTGTACACACACATCCATACCATGGTCTAGCTGGTCCTAAATGAAAATGGTGCCACTCAGACATCCATCTTGAAAATCTTGTTATTGTTGCTCCTCTTGAATGGATGGTCATATCAACATGGGGTTTCACTGAATATGATGTCTAGTTGGTCCTGAAAAAAAATGGTGCTGATCTGATGTCCAATATGGCCATCATAGTGGCCATCTTCAAAATCTTGTTTTTGTAACTTCCCTTGAACGAAATGTAATATTGCCATGGGGTTCTCACCAGAAGACTTCTTATGATATTGGTCCTAAATGAAAATGGTGCCGATCTGATGTCCGATATGGCCACCACAGTGGCCATCTTAAAAATCTTGTCATTGCTAATCCTCCTGAATGAAAAGTAATATTGCCATGGGGTTTTCACCAGAAGTCTTCTTACAATGTCTAGTTGGTCCTAATGAAAATGGTGCCGTTCTGATGTCCAATATGGCCACCACAGTGGCCATCTAGAAAATCTTGTTATTGCTATTCCTCTGGAATGAAAAGTAATATTGCCATGTGGTTTTCACCAGAAGACTTTTTATGCTGTACAGTTGTTAAAAAATGAAAAAGGTGTTGATATGATGTCCAACATGGCCGCAGCAGTGGCCATCTTGAAAATATTGTTATCACTACTCACTCCTCCTGAATGGTTGGATGTATCAACATATGTTTGTTACTAAACAACTCTTTTTATGATGTATACTTGGTCCTAATAGTGCTATTCAGACATTCAATATGCCTGCCATGGTGGCCGTCGTGATAATTTTGTTATCACTATTTCTCCTGAATGAATGGTTATATCAGCATGGGGTTTTCACTGAAAGCCTTCTTATGATGTCTAGTTGGTCATAAATGAAAATGGTGCTGATCCGACTTCTAATATGACTGCCACAATGGCCATCTTGAAAATCTTGTTACCGGTATCACTACTTCTCCTAGATGACTGGTCATATTGATATTGTGCTTTCACCAAAAGACTTTTTATGATGTCAGTTGGTACTAAATAGAAATTGTGCCAATCTAATATAAAACAGAAAGTCATATCTACATGGGGTTTCCACCAGAACACTTCTTATGATGCCTTGTTGGTCCAAAATGAAAATGATGCCAATTTGACATCCAATATGTCCACAGCAGCTAATTTGAAAATCTTGTTATTGCTGAAGAATATCAAAGATGGTTTCAACACTTTGCAGTTAAAAGGGAAGAAATGGTCTTATCTTGAATTCCTGAAAATTCTTTTCCATTTGCTTACAATCAAGATTTTAATGAAATTACTCCAAAATTTTGACCTGATTCTAGACATCTAATACAAAATTTTACTAGCCCAGCAAAATATATAACCTGTCCTTGGCTACCAGACAAGTGATTTTTGCCACTTCTGATTGATATTTTCCTTGACAATTTTTTAGAAAAGATGGGTTTTTAAACTTTAAGACAAGTAAGTACATGCTGCACTTCTATGAGACTCCAAGTGGCCTAAAGCTGATAATGAACACAGATTTAGGAGTCGGCAGCTTGAGAGATGTTCTACATCAGATTTATAGTACTGTAAGTATCAAAACAAGCATTGAAAAATCTCTAAAAATGTACTTGTCCAGTCAGACAAGTTTTAAATTTTTTTACTCAGAATAAACTCTTACTCAACCAATTATTATAGAAAGATAAAAGTTAACAACCTCAATTTGATTGTGTGAAGGGTTGCTTTTCGGAATTTATTTTGTGAACCTTCTAAACTCAGTTCTAAGTAATTACAAATTGAGACCAGTCTGCTCTCACTTTGGTAAGCATTTATTAGTACTAAAGAGTGAAAGCAAAGCACTTTTATCAGCATCATCAAAACAAAGGGAAAACAAGCTTCAGGTAGAAAGTAGAGACTTTCAGTAAACAAAGTTGGCAGTATCCTGGACAGAACATCCTTTTCATTAAAGAGAAACACTGGTTAAGTCATGAATTAGCTCTCATCTGACCAGGCAAATGATTGAAATATTCACTGGAGTGCAGGAAATTGTTGATCACTGAGTTGGGCAAGAGCATTTTCAACCCCTGTAAAAGTGTACAGTGTCCAACTTTTCCAAATCCATTTTTTTTTTGCATTATCCCCACACTCTTTTAAAAAAAAATCATAGAGAATGTTGTGATACCCTGTCTGTCAATCTGTCCATCTATCCATCTCGCCTGAAACTACTGGGTGGAAATCCTCTAGACTTGGAAGTTTTATTGTCCCTATGGCAACCTTTTGCATGGGGGTGTCATCCTTAGCTCCTTCCTCTGGCTTCCCTTTCAGTGAGGTCAATGATAAAATGCTCAAAAATTAAAATTACAATGACATTTTGAAATGTTTTGTGACCAAAATTCATATATAAAATCATAGCAGGAAGATCAGGGCTTGCATGTCCATTGGCCAATGGAAGTTTGGTGACCATCTGTAATCAATACCTATAGTTCCCCATGACAGATGTATATAAAGTACTGAGACATATCTCAACCCATGATTAGCAAGATTACTATCTACACTGCCCAGTTACACTGTGTAAATGTAAAGGAAAGCTATGTTCATTATTTTTATCAATGGTTGTTCATGTCATTAAAGTAGTTGTTTTTCACAGAAGAAAAGCTATTTCGAAAACAGGTGACTTTCTTGTGAGAAATATTTCTTTTGAATAGCATTAATACATTAACTGCTATTATTGTGTTATATCTTTTTCTGGCTCTAGTCCCCAGTCCAAATACATTACTCCTATGTCTGGAATAAAAAACATGATCCCAGTCTGATATCTCAGTCCACTTCTGATAATGAGAAGATAATTCTTCTTTCTTGAGATTCCATGCAAGTAATTCTTACCCAATTGTTGTACTGGTTTATTGTTTTCTTTCTTATATTTCTTTCAGCCTTCAAAAATGCCTTAAGGTATTAGTAAATGTGGACATAAAAAGAAAGCATGGGACACAACAACACCCGTTTAGTGTGCATGGTGTTTATTCATGGAAAGGCTGCCTCATTTATTGTTTGTGGCCTGACAAGGTTTGGGACCTGGAGGAGAGTCGGCAGGCCTATAGGGTCTGGAAGAAAGGTTCTGCTTCTTCCTCTTCATCCCTGGAGTACCCTCTCAGTCCCAAAATGGGGCTATGGCACTTCCCGGTGTAGGGAAATAGCCAGCCTCCATAACAGAGGTGACCCTGATAAGGAAATTACCTGTTTCCACTAGGGGGGTTGGATCTCTGACACTAGGTAGGAAGCAGAACTTCCTGGCATAGGGAAGTTGCCAGCCCTCAATAGTAAGCACCACCTTCCTGGTGCAAGGGAAGTGCAGTTGTTGTCCTGCTTTTTTCTTGGAGTCAAGTTCCTTGAACAGAGACTCTCCAATATGGTGCACATCATCTGACTGGTCATTGTCCAGGCACCAGGGCACTGGGCACCATTGACCAGATATTGTGTCAGATGACAGTCTTTGGGCATCTGTCACCAGGTACCAGGCACCGGTCACCAGGGAATTTGTCAAGTGACAGTCATAGAACATAGGCACCAGGTACCGGGCAGAGGGTGATGTCCCAAGGGATAGTCACAGACTGTGTGTCACCAGACACCTGGACGAAAATACAGGGCTCTATGCACAGCGCCAATTGCTGGGCAATGGGAACTGATCGCTGGTTATGGTGTGTGGTGCCAATCATCCGTTTTTGGTCTTGGGTCACAGCACAGAACGCCAGGCAACAAGTGATGTGCTGGGTGCCAAACACTGGTCTTTGGACTGCATGACAGGTTTTGACCACTAGTCTATGGGAAGGGATTGGTTCCATAACTGCCTGTTCTCTATGTCTCCATTCAATCCCTATTGGTGAACAGGCTTTGAGTTTTGAGGATCAGTCATGGAGTTCATACTCCTCCCTTTACAATGTTCCTGTTCAATCCCTATGGAGCTTGGGGACTCTCACTGACTGATGGTGATTCAGCCATTTTTCCTTTTCTGACCTTGACACTATGGATGACTTTGCTGTGGCTCCATGGATTGGCAGGCCAGGAATGTCTTATATATCCATCCCCTCAGGTCTCATTATCAAGAGAAAGGGAGTGGGGGGAGGACTGCCACTCGCAGTCTTCTGCACTGAAAGGGAATTGCCAATCCCTTTCACTAGGGAGAGATGATAGGTGTGCTTGTCCTGTTCTCGCCATGAGCATAGATATGACGATGAAACCCTGGTCAGGAAGTCCCCTTCTCCCATGAGGGAGATAAGATGAAATAGTCCTGCCATGCCCTGAGAGTCATAACAGGTCGATGGCTTGTCAATTTTTTTGGACGCAGACAAATTTCACAGAAGACCCCATAACATCAGATCCTTCTTATCCATTTGGGTTTGCCTTTGGCCCACCCATTGGGTCAGGTGACAGAGGAGGAAGAGGTGTGGAGTTGTAGTATGGCAGTAATGGGATTTACAGCCTACTTTCTCCAGATCTGTGTCCCAAACCTTTGAGGTCATAAGAGGTTTTGGATACTCTTCAGTTTGGAGAGGCTCTCTGGGGCACAGCCCAAGTCAGACCTGCTGTTGCTTCCTTACTCTATGATGATGAAGGAGCTGACTCAGAAATTGTCTTGAGTCAAGAGGAGGCCAGATAGCAGAACAGGTGAGCTGTGCCCTCTTCTGCGTTTCAGCCGGTGATCGCAGACAATTGCTACAGGGTCCATTCAGCTGCTTGGCCCATTTATCCCCCCCCCCCCACCTTGGACATAGGAAAAAGTAATTTTCTTCATGAAGGTTTGTGACCTTTTTGTTAGGAAAGAGGACTTATTGGAACAAGTTTCTCCATGAAATTTGTTTCAGGTTCGACCAGGGTACACACTTTTATGTGTCAAAAAGTATTAGCTAGTCAAGGCTGTGTTACGATTCTAGGTCTTAAAATGTGTAACAGAAAGAAAGTGAAACCAACATTGTAAGTAAAATCATCAAGCAATTTATTTCCAGACAATTAAAATGAAAATTCAAAAGACACTTACAATTTGTGAGTTAAATTCCAAATAATCCTACATGTCATAATCACAAGTCCAAAATAATAGGATGTTCGGAATGAATTCCAATAGCCTTGAATGTCCTGATGTAGCACAAAGATGTAATCCAGAATGTATTTGAATGAGTTCACATAAATTCCAAAATCATGTATTAATCCAAAGTCAATGAGCACTTTAGTAATTCCAATGAATATTTTAAATAAATAATTCCTCTCAAATTATATCTTATTTCAACAACACGACTGTAATTACTAAAATAGATTCCTTACAGACTGATCTTTAGAACTGGAATTCTAGAACAGGAATGAATTTGTTTACCAAAATCTGTATATAAATACACATGCCTACATGACCTATGTCACATCAAAATATGAGGAATTATAATGGAAAAATACTGGCCTACCTGACATGTGTCACAAAAGTCTAATTGCAAAATGCCTATGAAAATACTGGCCTACCTGACACATGTCACAACTTACAAGCATGGACAAAAGTTTAGTATGTATTTTCCAATAACCATACAACTTTCAATCATAAACAAAAGTTAAGTATGTAAACATCATACATAACAGCTGTTCTTCATGAAAATTCATTGCACTAATGACATGAATGTCCATTGATATATTAAAAACCATATATAGGGTATTTGATCTTGTAGGAAAGTTATGGCCAATAAGTAAAAATGCATTCAGGCTGCACTGATACCTTCTTTTTATATTCTTTTATTGAATTACTGCATTGTAACAAATTTTAAAAAGAAACGCTTGATTATTCAAATGACAAGCAGACACAGAAATATTACTTTAACTGTTGACTTCATCATGGTCACTCCAATAAAATGTTCAGGCTACTTACTTCTGCCAACACACATGGAGCAAACATACACAGCTGGATACCATGATATAGGACATAATTTCGTGAATGCAACTATTCTTGCACAGTTGACTACAAGCAGTGAAACTTGCCATATATACTCGCATATAATCAGGGTCTAATTTGTTTGTTCTACTGATTAGTACTATATAACTGCATAGACCCAGATCTTACAGCGCATTATGTGACGGCAGATCTGGGTTTATGCAGTTTGCAATTGGTATCAGTTTATACATACAGTAGTACATATCATGGTCATCAGAAGATGTTCATGTTGACCAGTCATGTTACTCCCACAATTTTCAGAAAATTGACTAGACCAACAAGTTGTTCTCTGTCTCTTTTTTTCTTTTTATATGACATTACAGTAATAAAATATAAATTTTACAAAGGGGGCAGAGGACAACTTGTTGCTCTACCTACTCTACCAAGCAAAATTAATATGCTAGTCTATCCACAGACGAGTTAGGCCCTTTTTTTAGGCCCTTTTTTAGGCCCTTTTCAGACGAGTTAGGCCCTTTTTTGACTATAGACTCATCTCCATCATGGGTTAGGGATATGATGTTGGAGAGTCAGGTGTATATTTACATGATCAGATTGGCTGTTAGACATAGGAAACTACCTGACACATTGAATGACAATTGAAGCTTAACACCTAATTAATCACGTGTTATTGTCATTGTCAAATTAGCCTACTATTCAGTACACCATGAGATAGACCAACAGGTGTTAACTTATTACACCTTGTTTGATACAGTTCGATAAATAAGTTCCACCTACTTGACTAGACCAACAAGTTGTTCTCTGTCTCTTGTTTCTGTTTATATGACATTATAGTAATAAAATATAAATTTTACAAAGGGGGCAGATGACAACTTGTTGCTTTATGTACTCTACCAAGCAAAATTAATATGATAGTCTATCCACCCCCTATTTGCGACCAACTGACTTTAAACTTCATCATTTAAATGAACAGATTTAATTAGTCCGTTGGAGTCCATTATAAATGGACTTCACTGTAATGGATGTTGACTTCTTTCTGTTTTCAGATCTATGTGGAATATGTGGTGAAGAACCCGCTGTGTGAGTTAGACAAACCAATACTCAGTGAATTGTTCAAGTCAAAGCTGGATGAATTCATTCGTAGCTTGCCAGTGTTTGCTAGCAAAGTGTCATAGTAGTTTAATACAGGGATAGGTAACAATGACTTGTTAACATTTTTAAAAATTGATCTTGCAGAAAATGAAAACAAGCCACCAGTAGTGGCTATGCTGTAGAAAAATACATGGCACATAAAGTCTGTCACTTTCAATTACATTTATTTCATTCTTAAGAATTAGCATTTCTAAAAAAAAAATTTCAAATACATGTATATGTGAAATCGTTACTGTTTGTTAGGTTCAGGCTTATATTTATCCTCTCTTGTAACACTTAATATTGTTTCATGATGAATGAATGCACATTGTATTTTATTCATGTTTTATATACAGTATTGTACATTGCTTTGGTTTTAAGGGGCTACTTGTTCAGAATTGATAATGGCTTCAGAGGGGTGGCCTCTCTTGAATGGGATAAAATGGTAAAAATGTACTACCATTATACTCACTTATAAGTCAAGTCCAACTGCAAACAGCACAGACCCAGATATGTTGTCGCATCATGCACCAGCAGATCTAAGTCTGCTCAGTTTGTTGGGAGTAATCAGTAGAACAAAAAACATAGACCCTGATATGCTGGCGCATTATGCAACAGCAGATCAGGGTCTATGTTGTTTGCAGTAGGACTCGACTTATAAGCGAGTATTGATGGTACTTTGTTTCAGGATAAGGTGGCCTCTCATCTGGGGAACTCATGAAAAATGCCTCATAAGAGGGGACCACTGTAATAGATCATTGTTTTTATTGTGTCACCTGTATAAGTATGGTTGGATGTATAGCACTTCCTTACTATAAGGCCCCTTATTATAACACGGTTCCAGTATAAGGCAAATATGGTCATGGATTCCATTTCATTCAGTGGTAGCAGAATTGTATATCTCATGTGCTTTTGAATCCCTATAAAGCGGTATACTCTGTGGCTCCCTTGAACAGTGTGATAATGAAAGCAGTATACTCTGTGGCTCCCATGAATGGTGTTATAATGAGGAAATACTGTACGTATCACTTTTATGGCAGCAGCAACAGCAGTGCCATCAGCGACTCCAAGCTATAGCTCCATGTTAAAGTTTTTACAAGTCAGATATGAGTGAGGTGGTATATCATTGCAAGGACACGGGTGAGACCATGTATTCTGCAGAACATTTGTCATAAAATACTATTGAAATATACTGATTGAAGACTAATAGCTCAAAGTAATAAAGCTGGATTTTCATAAAAGATCTAGATAATAAGTAAAAAAAGTGCAATATTTTATTACTTCATCATTGAATTTGATGTTTATATTTACAATGTACATACAGAAAATAAACAGATGACAATGGCAGCACTCTTGTTTTTTCTTTATACTATTGTTACATACAAATTACTTTTTGAAGTCAAAGATTTTATTTGCCTGTTATATAATTCTAATATGTTTGTGCATGTGTGTCAAATTTAAATCTCTCTATCAATGAGTCATGTTTTTCTAACACTGATTGGTGCCTAGACACTGCTACTAAATCGATAACACTCAAATTCTCAAGTGCATTTTTGGTGTTACTACTACTCCTAGATGCAAACAGCTAAAATCTCCATTTCTCTCTCGACCATTCTCCCACATATTATAGTTGAACATGTATAATTATCACCTCTGATTTTCAAGTGTTTGTGAATTAAAATTGTTAGTTTTACTGCATAAGGCTAAATCTGGTCCAGTCAAACAGTTCACTTACCAGGAGAACTTGATTTAGAGTTCTCAATGTACTTGACAAGTCACAAAGAATCAAGGATGTTGTATGTGTTGGACTAGGGATGTAACAAAATGGCAGAGTAAATACACATTTCCAATAAACAAAGCATTGGAATTTACATATTACATATAACTCCACAAAAGATATTGATGTGAATGATGTGGTAAAAATATCAGCAAAAGGAACAAATATTTGGAATTATATGTTTTCAAAGCAGAAAGAACACAGTTCCAAAATAAAATCAAGTGTTTGATTTGATCTCAAGGTCCAGATCTCTACATCAAGTGCTATCACATGGAAAGAAAACAGATGCAAACAATGTGTAAAGGTTCCTCAGCAGCGAGTGTGATAAATGGCTATTATTAGTTTAATGATCATGGCATGCTGATTTGTACACTATATAGCCATTCTGCCTGTCTTGTTTGGTTGGGTCTTCTCTATTTTGTTGTTAATATTGATGGTGATGTAATGTAGTTTATATTCTTTTGTACTCCTGCACCTGGTGTTAAACTGACAATGAACTATGAAAAGATATCCAACCCACACCCACCCTACCTGCTAATGGGGGAAAATAATTGCAAGTCTTGTCTTCATCTTTAAACAAAGTCTGATAATTACATTTTTAGAATTACTTTTTATTATTTGAACAAAGTGTGATAATTAAATTTGCACTAATGCTTTAATCATAAAAGTATCGGGGCACTCCACCCCATGCTGAAGTTACCCAAGACACACGTGCCCCAGCATTTTTAAAAACTCACCCAATGTTTATTTTCTACCTTCCCCACATGCTTTAAGCTCACTCAACATTCATGCTGATTTCTATTTTAACATTTTGGCTTATTCCATCATTTTAGTTTAAAAGTTGTATCCTTCTAAAGTTGGAGCAGGCATTACCTGATACATTTGCAGAAGTAACATATTAGTGGAACATATAACTTGCTTACATGGAGATTACAGTGTATGTAGCTTGTGATAAGCTATGGAGTGAACAGTGATTCTGTCAAAACTTAAGAACTCAAACAACTAATGCTACACCTGCTGTCAATAAAGTTGTCAATGGCGAAAACATAAAAAAAGAAAGAACATGATGAAATTTTTGGGAATAATTACACAAATAAAGTTCATTCAATTGAATTGGCACAACCTTGGCTTGCTAAGGATGTACCTATACTTTCTAACCTTTCTATAATGTAAGTCACAAAGAGAAAAAAAGTATACCAAATACCTATTTTTGTTCAAAATTATTGGCAATAACTCTTTAAGAATGCACTGTAGTTAACTGAGTTAGTAAATAAGGGACATCACACCCAACCCCTTTAAATGTTACCTGTCTCCTCTCATATTCTTTCACCATGTTTTACTTTATATTTTTGGCATTTTTTTCTTAGTTTATTATTGAATCAAATGTTAGAAGAAAAGTGCTTTCAATTTTAACTCCCATACTCTTTGAAAGGAGACTATTATCTGTATGCTCTTTTTTTCTCTCTCTCTTCCTCTTTCTCTCACTCCATCTTCATTGATATCATTCCCAAATAAAGGTGACAATGAAGTTGTTGAAAAACTCTATATCTACATGTATGTACCACTTTCAACATGGAATAGAACAAACACAAAACAACACAAGCGATCAAAACTCAAGCATTCCACAACAACGTCCACTGCAGAGAAAATATGCACACCACTGAAGAGGCTGCCTTTCTGACCATGGAACTGTATGCATATGAAACAGCACAAGCGATCCAGTCTGAAGCATTCCACAGTAAGGTCCATTGCAGAGTAGACGTGTGCATTACCAAACAGAGCCATCTACATGAATATGCCTTATTATCCATGGAATGGAATAAACATCAAGCAACACAAGCAATGCAATCCAAAGTGTTCCACAACAATATGCCAAAAGAGAATTAGAAAATTAAGTAAATCATAAATGTAAGCTACAGTTTGATTGACATTCTCCAAGGCACAGCATTTTCAAGCAAGAATCACATGCCATCCTGAAGACACACTCAGATTGATTTGTGATTGTACAGTGTGTCCACTTGACACTTTCAAGACTGGAGCTGGACCAGACACAAAATCTCATGTGCCTCAGATAATCTCAATCAAGCTACAACTCACAGGTAAGTTTTGTTTAATTGTCCAATTAAATATGCAATCATATTGAGTTTCATGAAATTGGGGTCAGCTTATGCGATCTGAATTTGGTCTAATTGTACAACAAAAAAACAAAACAACATTATATTTCCATATTTGCATTCACAAACACCACTCCATCTCAATTGTTCAAAGAGATTTTGATCAGTCAAGATCAATGTTTCATTGCTAGCAGAGTCTTCATTCCATATTTCCTATCAGGAAATCATCTCTCACTGATAGGGTACAGGTGAACAATTACCACCACCTGATTAGAATGCATGATCAGTGCAATGCTCCCAGATCAGGTACAGGTGAACGATTACCACTGTCTGATTAGAAGGCACGATGACATTCAATTCTCCCGGATTGGGTATAGATATACAAATATCACTGCACTGTGAGAATGATTATTGCTCCCTGCCTGATCAGAAAGTGCAATGACCATTATTGCTCTGATATAGAGACGCAGCAACCTGGTTGGAAAGTAGATTTAGTTTGGATCTGCCTCGAAATTAGATATTTAACATTCTACGTTTCAATTTATAGAAAGATTTTAACGAATAAAAAAGGCAGTTTAACCCTTTTGTCCCACAAATAAACATGCTGAAACTATCCATAAATCAATCTTGATATCAATCTATCAATCTGGACTACTTATTCGCTATTTATGTTAATTTACGTCTTTTATGTAGGTTGCCCAGTATAGATTTCATATGTGTTAAGAGACCTACGTCATTATATTCGCAGATTTATGGCAATACAATTAGCTGTACAAGAAAAAGAACATAGCTGTGCAGTTTGAAGCTATCCATACTTCATGAAGAAGTAATGGAGTATATGTAAAATACCGATTTTAGATTTTTTTTACCTACCCCCATAATAAGGGCTGACCCCAGCCCCCCACCTGTCAGGGGGCTGGGGCCACCAAATCTATTAAGGAACTTTTAAAGTACTGTTTTGCTCCAGCCACACCACAAAGTTGGCAACCAATTATTTTTGTCAATTAAAAAAGAATACACTTAAGTATGTAAACATGACTCGTGGGTACAACACATGTTCTTGACTGTTGATTGGGTTCAGGGAGCAGTCTGGCAGGAGCTGCATTGGGAAGTTTTGTAAAATTCAGCTGCAAAGGCTATGCAAGGGGGGTGCACTAAATGTTGTTTAGGGACAAAAGCAAAATTTGCTCTTTGCTGATGCAATGGAGCTGCGGTACTAAATATAAGATGAAGAAAAGGGGCCACATATGGGTATTAATGTTAGCGTCTTGCAACAATGGCAGTGTACAATTTTTAATTAGAGACATGTACATCCAAATTAACTTGTATCTCTATATAAAATTCCATTAACAACACAGAATTATTTAAAATTATTGATACATATGTGTACCCATATTGACTGTTATACATATATAATTATTTCATTTAGGAAAAAAGGTGTGTGGTTAGACATAAAGCCAGAGGGAAATGGTAGTACAGCAGCTTACCAGGTTATTACAAAGAGGAGAGATCAGCCCAGAGACTTATTCTGATGAGCTTGCCGCTCTTCATGCACCTACACCAGCAGCTCGGCCAGTTCCAGCACACCACCATGGCAAGAGAGTGTCAAAACCAGCGATTAATGTGCATCAGATCGAACTAACTGATGACATCCTAAACTGGATTCTCAAAGAGTATTTATTTACCCTGCCTGAAGGGCTGCAGAGGCCTGTTCCAGCACCACACCAGTTCAGCAGATTACTACAACCGTCCAACTTTATAGAATGGCAGGGTAGAGTCAACGCAGTTGTGAAAGACTATCGCGACACAGTGGCAGAAAAGCATGAGCTCAAAGCAGATGCCTTAGCATTTCTTAATGCTAAGGTGCCAGGAGCACAGGTTATCCTTTCTAGGGAGCTCAGAAACCATTACGGCCTTAAGTTTAGCCTAGTCCTAATGGCACATCTGGAGAAAGCTATGCCTGGCCTAGAAAACGTCTATGATGAAGAAGCAGCAATGTCAACCATAAAAGTGATGGCATGGTTTCGTACTAGCACCGTAGTCCTACTGCGCAGTGATGAACTTGAGCGGCTGGTTGGTCAAGCTAATGCTGTAAAACTGAAGCGTATTGAAACTTACATGCATGAGGGGTCTGAATGGGCATTTGCCTGCTGCAAAGTGCTTGACATCGGTGTATCGCAGTACCGCACATTTCTAAATATTTAGTGGCAACCTCATTGCAGTTCACAGCACAAAGACCAACATGAAGTTAAACCAACCAATCTATTTGGGGCAGGCAATCCTCAACCTCAGCAAGCTCCTCATGTACGACCTTTACTACAGCCATATCAAGGCACGATATGGTGTAAAGGCGGTCATACTATACACTGACAGCCTGCTGCTGCAGATTGATACTGCTTATGTCTATTGCTCCATGGCTGAAGATGCCGAATTCTACGACACGAGCGAATTTCCATGTGAGCACCCGCTCTACAGCACAGCCAAGAAGAAGGTTGTGCATGAGTTTATAACCAATTGCCAAGATCATCCACCTCCTCCCCAAGATGTACAGAAATTTGATTGCGAAGCAAGCAGAGATCTGCAAGGCCAAAGGCATTTAGCAGACAGTAGTAAAAGCTGACCTCTGGCACTGCCTCTACCTGGAATGCCGTCAAGAGAAATAAGAGTTTCGGCACTTCATGTCCGCCATACGCAGCGACCACCATAAGATGAGGATCTACTGCATCAACAAAACTAGCCTGTCCCTGCTGGATGAAGAAACCAAAATAAAAATGGATAGCACCAGATGGAATAACAACATTGGCGTATGGTCACTAATGCACCGTGCTGTTGGAACAGCAACAAATCACCCTGACCACAGGGGCCGCTGAGTACCTCAACAAGCTCTTTGGCAACATAGAGCGATGTAATGGGTAAGGACATCGGAAGCTGGTAGCTGAGTGTCTTCAGGCACAATCTGAAGTTTCTCGCGAACAAAGCTTCTTTGAGGAGCGCTACTACCAGAAAGATGGTATATAGATGGCTGGATGTCAAACCTATCAACCAGAATAAACACATTTAGCGACCACACAGGGTCGGTGGCACGGTGTTGCCCTCCTTCCAGATTTTCAGGTACATATTGTACCGCACATGGGTGTTTGAGTCCAGGAGTGTATATTGCACTGGATTGCAGGCGTGGAAGTCTCCTTGGTGGCCAAGGGCTCAGCCTCCTTGTAACAGATGTCGACATCAACCACGGTGAACGCATCCTTGCACAGCGTTTGTCGCAGCCCACTCTTGTCACTGTAATGAGGCAAAAACAATAGATCGGCCTTGTGCACCTCGTTAGGGGTTCAAAAATCAAATTTTTCCTTGGGGGATTTTGCACGGTGCTGGGCCATGCCATGGCAACATCTTGTGAGACTTTAGTGGCTTCTGCCAGCTTTTTGACCACTGTCATGACCTTCCAATAACCTCACATGCTGTAGTATATTGCAGCGAGCTTAGTATACATTGCGTTTTCACAGCTGTTTTCACTGTTTTGTCGTTCCCGTGGTCAACGCTGGCAATTGGCATGCAAATGAGTGCTCCGATTTGTCAGTGCAAAAAGAAAAATGCCTATACTGCCCATGCTAGCACTATAAAAATTGTACAAGTATTCATAAGCCATGTATCCCAGGATGGTGATACCTCTGACAATAAAGATCAAATCGTATTTTTGCTGTTCGGGTGAGGGCGTGTAGAAATCAGAAAACTTGGGGTCGTTACCAAGTCCACTTGCACTGCCATCGTCTGGTTTTCCACTAATTCCGCTAGTCACCGGTTCGTATGGCATGCAGATTCTTCGACGTCTTGGTAAGCTTGTTCAGCCAGCTCTTCATCTTGCTTTCTTTCATTGAGATAATCTAGACGATCCTTGCGCTTACGTTGATACTCATCCTGCGCAGCTTGGAGTTCTTCAGTAGCCTTGTCGTGGCGAATGCAATCCTCGTTGGCCCCTTTTTATCTGAGAGAAGAGGAAGTTTAAGCCAGAGAATTCGAGGGCTTTAATGATTGCTTCGTCGACCATGACAGCAGCGGAGGCCATTATGTGGCCGTTATTGTTTAATTAGCATGTCCTGTGCTCAAAAGCTCAGCGCTGTGCAGGTAACGGGTTTTGCTGCATCTTCAAAGTCAAGGCGGCCAAGGTAGGCCAGTTTCATTCTTAACAAGCGTTTGGCAATTGTCGTATATCCAGCCTCAAGGCCGCCGAGTACTGATCCATGGTAAAGGAGGTTTTCGAAGTCTTTGGCTTAAGGTGGAATAGACATCTCGCACACTTACTATTCCATATAAAAGGATCGGGGGAGGGGTGTCTAATAGTGGCTGCAGGCGCCTGCGGTGTTTTGTCGTTCATCCCCGCCCGCTGCTTTTTGCTGCCACTCTGATAGTGGTGATAGCGAGGCAGATCCAGGGAACATAAAATGGTATGGTGCTATCTTGCTCTCGTACTGCTGTTCCCATCGTTCTCTGTTGTTCCAGCCCTTTGGGCGGTTCCGACTGAGCGGCATGAGTGTTGGCATTTTTCCCAGCCCGCCGTTGTTTCATAATAGCAGCAAGACTATTTTTTTTACTGTTGGCACTCGACCTGGGATTTTAACCTTAGTGACATGCATCATTTCCTGTTGCAGTTATGCAAGTTCCTACTTTTTTCCGACAACGGAACAGTTTGCACGTTTGCGTGTTCCGACTTCATTTACGCTGATGGTTGCACCTACGGCTACGAAGTCGCTCTCCTCTTTCTTTGGAAATGATATCTTTTGACTCTGCTTTTTTTCAACATGTCAGTAGGCTGTTATGTAAGCTGCAATTGGTGCTAAAGTAGAGGTGGCTGGTGATGCTTGTCAAAAAGGCCTGTATGAGCACATCCTCTTTCAAATCCCTCACAAGGTGATTGCGGGTGTTTATGGACAAAACATGGCTCACGACCGCTGTGTTTAGACCAAGCAGAGACATCCCCAGCGAAGAAGAAATTCTCACCCCCAGTTGAGCCTCGTATATGGCGTAGTTTAGCCTCATCATCGCTGATCGCCTTGAGCCCCTCAAAAGTAAGTTCCGGCCTATGTATTCTTTCGTCATTCCATAAGCCATTAGTTCAGACAGGTGGTCCCGCTGACATGCAGGCGTTCCATCTGTTCAGATAGTTCCATTTGTTCCCAGCATTCCAGCTGTGCTGGTCGTCGTTGTTCCTGGCGTTACGTCGGCACCTTCTGCTGGTTTTTCTTCCACCCCATTCAGCAGATACTCAATATCAAGGTCATTCACAACATCTGCTGTGACTCCTTTTGGACATGGTCCACTGATTGCCTGACTCTAAGTAATACGTAGCCTAAGTTCACAAGTGTTATGACGTGGCTAGCGACGCATGCACCACGTACAATATAAAACCACAACATTACGCATCATCACAGGTCATTCAAGTCCCACCATTCGCTCTTGAGCAAGTGGAAACAAATTAATAGGACACTGGTTGGTAAGTGCGCAGAAGGAGCTTGCCAAAACTTTTTAAAAAATGGTAGACCTCCGATCGACACGAGGCCTCAATGATATTGCTTTCTCTCAGCGTGTCCCTAAACGAGTCAGATCGCGGGCAACGGCGTTGTACTTTTGCTGATGCCAGCATGGCTGCTGACATAGAATAGTTCAGGAAGGGCCGTGTCCTTGTGCCGGATGCCAGAAAGAAAGGCACAATCGTCGAGTAGAAAACATGTGGTCGTTTCCTCTAACGTTTCAGCGAACGCACAAAGCAGGGCATCCAGATCATAGCTCTCAGGGTTAACCAGAAATGCACCCGCGCCTTTTTTTTACTGTGTGCCCACTACTTTTTCAATGCACCATAAAAACTATTTTAATACAAAAGACTCTCTTACAATGTTGATAATTCAATAGATATACTGCCTGAAGATGGCTCAGTTGTAAAATACCAAAACTATCAACGCCAATTAAAAGTTCTGTATGTTATTTACAGTGATTTTGAAAGTATCATTTAACTTACAAAAAGAGAAATTGATACTATGGCACAGCCTCTTGAAAGCAGAACTAATTATATCATCATGTAGAGTAAAAACAGCCAAACACATACCATTAGAGCTTTGGATTTATCTCAAATCAACCCACAAAAGATGTAAAGCAATAGTTTACAGACAAACATACTCTATTGAAATATTTTACTATACATTGGACAAAATCACAAACTAGTGTGTGAATAATTAAGACTGAAAACGGCAAAGCCTGTATGATTACAGAGGGTGATCAACACCATTTTATATCAACAAATACATGCCATATCTGTAAGAAAGAAATAGTTAAAGACAAAGTAAGAGATCAGGACATAACAGGAATGTATAGAGGTTAAGTACAAAATAAATGCAATTTGAATTGCAAATATCCACAAGATATACCATTGCTGATTCACAACTTCTCTGGTTATGACAGACATGTGTTCCTTAAAGGATTGGTTATGACAGTCATGTGTTCCGTAAAGGATTGGTTATGACAGTCATCTGTTCCTTAAAGGATTGGTTATGACAGTCATGTGTTCCTTAAAGGATTGGTTATGACAGTCATGTGTTCCTTAAAGGATTGGTTATGACAGTCATGTGTCCCTTAAAGGATTGGTTAAAAATTATCCAGATGAAGAGCTACAAAAATATATTTCATTCAGTATGGATTTTGTTGTTGATAGGTTCATGAAAGAAACTAAAGAAATAGCTGTTAGAAACATGCTTTCAATTCATCACCCCTGAATTTCATTCTAGGTGAATTAAGTGTGAAATTTGTTAAAGTTGCATTAGCTGCTATGTTGACAATTCTTTTCCTATTGTTGAAGTCATCAAAGAAACAATCCCATTTCTGTATTTGCAATTTACTGATTGAGCAATTACTTCAGATGTCATTATATCATATTCTAGACAAATGATCAAAGCTAGCATTGTTCCATTATTCAGTAGAAAGTACAAGTTTAGATCCTTCCATTTTGTCTACAAAGTTTGTGTGTGTGTGTGAGAAAGAGTGACAAGGTTTATTAAAGTCTGTCATGACCCTAAGGATCAGGAACTATCAGATGGGAAGCCTTGATGCTGTTTGTTTTGTTCTTTTTTTTTCTTCTTTTTTTTTTAAAACTCAGATAAAACCTATCACTGTCACCTTTCTTGATATTTTCATACATCCTTTGCTGAAATTGGGTTAATGACATTATATTATTGATATAAGGATGCAACTGTTTATTTGTTCTGTAATACAATATTTTCTCCCCCCACACACATGCACACAATTGTTCAATATTTTTGGAAAGGAGGGTAGGGTTTTCAACTCCCCCAAGAGTCACGAGTCTGGGATTCTACATAGAATTATATTTGCGCTCCCAAAGAAAAAAACAAACAAAACAACAAAAACCCTATTATGCCACTGCAAACAGGGTTCCATGGGGGAGGGAAAGATGATTACACATAAAAATTGGACAAATGCATGTGTATGTAGATGTGACCAATATAAAAAAAACATGGCAGGGAACAACTTGTTGGTCTAGTATGTACACTACTCCAGGTCAGTAAACTTGTTAATTACTATTGATAAATTAAGATTAAGATTTAATCTCCTTTATTGATAGATTTAGGTTTGTTGAAGCCTTAGAGGCCAGCGTATTGAAAGAAACAAAATACTGACACACTTTGGCACACACATTCTATAATGTGGATCAAGTCACTTTATGCTGATTGGAAAATATTGTTAGTTTATATCTTACAAAAAGATTTTTCTTAGTACTGATAATTACATCTATTGTATCTTGGCTGTCTGAGTGTCATCTGCAAAAAATCCTCTGCTGAAAGTTGTAAAGATGCCTGTAGATTATAAGTTTGGGGGCACCACCCTGGGTCTTTTTGGTTTTTCACTAAATGATTTTCAGTTTGACCTTAAATTGTAAATCTACCATTTTCATGTATTTTTTCATACCCTTTCATTTTTAATACATCATCTAGCATCAAACATGATGATTAAATGTATCATATTTTTTCGTACATAGCACTTCATATTTTTGGTCAAAACCTTTAAATTTTGTATATAAAAGTTCTACTGAAAAGATTTACGTTTGCAAAAAAGATCGAAAATATTGCCATTTTTTGGGATACAAAAAAGAATAAGAGATGAAAATCATATATAATTAAGGTGTTTTTGTTGTTGTTTTCTTATCTTTGTATTATTTTTTAACCCTGTATTTTGATGTGTTAAAATTGAAGAGAGGTTCCCATTTAAAACGACTTCAAAAATATATCGAGGTACGATTTAGACACATCCAATGACCAAAGTATTGTTTTTCTAAGCATATGTTATACACTGTAAATGGTGATTAACTTTGGGTAAATTCTTAATTGAGACATCAAATAATGAAACAGGAGATTAAGAAATAAAAGAATCACCAATTATAATTGTGCAGAAAGGTCATTGATTATTTCATTCTTTTATTTTTTTTAAACCATATATTTTGATGTTTTTTATTTGTATCAAGAAGAGAAGTTCACGTTTCAAACAGCTTCGAAAAATACCGATGTATGATTTAGATATGTTAAATGATGAATGTATTATTTGCTGAGTATGTTTGATATAATCCCATATGAAAAACATAAGTATTTGTTGCCTCAATTAAAAACTTGCCCAAACTATTTGTTAACTTCGTGGAAATTTTTAATTGAGGCATCGAATCATGAAGTAGGAGATTAAGAAATAAAAGAATACCATTTATAATCATGCAGAAAGATCACTGGTCATTTCATTCTTTTATTATTATTTTTAACCACACATTTTGATGTTTTTTATTTGAATCATGAAGAGAAGTTTACATTTCAAACGGCTTCGAAAAAATACAGATGAACGAATTAGATACGTCAGATGACCAATGTATTGTTTACTGAGTATATGTATGATGTAATCCCAGGTGAAAAACATAACTATTTGTTGCCTTCATTAAATACTTACCCGAACTATTTAACTTCGCGTAAATTTTTAACTGAGGCATCGAAAAATGATACAGAGATCAAGAAATAAAGACATAATCTCCATTTATAATCATGCAGAAAGGCTTTTGATCATCCCATTTTAAAAGGGTAATTGTTTTGTTAACTGAGAATCTACTCTCATTCATTGATTCGCCCTTCTTTGTCTTCTTTATCGGCAAGAAAACATAATGATTGATGTGTATGATCTCTTGCTGTCATTACAGTATCTACTGCTCTCCATTAATTGGACAATGGCCTTTACAGCACATAATCCTTAAACAATATCGTTAATGAGAGATCTTTATTAAGATGGTCACTGCAACAAAGCACCACGTGCATTTTAAAACGAGTTCGGAAGCCATTTGATGTTTTTTCTTATCCAGCAAAAATTATATCTCAGTACATGATAAAGTGAAGACCAAAGCCCACTGGTCAAATTAGTCTTATTGTTTCATTATAGTAATATGAAAATAAAATATAAAAATCTTGTCATTTTCTATCATAAATGCAAAAGTCACCGATTCAGTGAATTCGATTCATATATAATATTATTTAAGTGCTTGTACTGTTTTGTCTTCATTAGAAACTTCTTGTTTTCAGTTCTTAAACAATATGGTTAATGATTAAATCTTTACTAAGCCGTCACTGTCACAAAGCACCACATATAGCTCACGAGTTTTAAAACAAGTGTTGTGATGCCATTTGATGTTTTCTCATCAAATTAACATTTTATTGAGAATCTATTCTACAATACATCCCTCAATTGTTATCTTTATTGGAGAGTATGAATAACAAGTGATCGCTGGTGATTACAATATCTACTGCTGTGTGGACAATGGCCTTCATACATGAAGCTCATTGACAGATTTTAATTTCTCTATGGTTAGCCTCATTTCCCTATTGGTAGCCTTACTAATTTGATCTCGTCTGTTGAATCTTGCACTCAGTCTGGTGTCAACTGGAATAACCTGGCCAAAGCTCTAGGCATATTTAATTAGCATGTAAATAACACTAGCCATGTGGTTTTTGTGACAATGGATATCGTAATTAAAACAAGAATGAATTGTTTATTCAGAGGTGTTAATTGATAATGGAATATAATAGTGCCCTTGTACATCAGGTAACTGAACAATACAGATTACACTCGCCCTGTAACCTCTCTCTTTCTCTCTCCAAAAGCTACAAATAAAAACTGCACCAAATACATATGATCTTACACACTGACACAACACTGATTCATCTCTCTCTCTCACACACACACACATTCACTAAAAACAAGTATTTTTGAGTTCTTTTAATTTTTTTTTGAACTTTGATAATGATGTTACTGTTGCTGTAAGAATACAAGCTTTTAACTTATTTACAATAGGAGCTCATATCGTTGCGTACAATTACCGATAAATAATACCTATAAATAATACATGTACAGACCATCTTAATCATTTTGCCAACATAACACACCGTAACAGCTACAAATAAGTATGATCTGAATACACATGATCTTGCACACTGACACAACATTATTGTTTCAGCCATCTCTCCTCTCTCTCTCTTTCAGTCACAAATATCAACAAAACTCTTTTTGAGTACTTGTATTTTTATTGTAATTGGATCCTTGAGTTGAGAGCAGAATGAGACAAAAATTGTACATTTATTTTACACATTAGTACTGTTAGGTTATCGAGTTTCGCTTGTCACATAGACCTTATTCGGGTTCAATCCCTTTATTTTTTGTACATGGGCAGTACTCCAAAATAATTATTTATTTATTTTACATATAATTTTTCATACTCTGAAATGAATAATTAATTTTACCTGTACAAAAAAAATACATGAAATATGTAGTCTCAGCCAAACTTTGTTAAACCATTTACTTTTGATGCACTTTGTGTCATTTTCCGTTTTTCCCATTATATCACTTCCACCATAAACAAATTGTTTGATACTGGATTCTTTTACATTATTTTATTTGTTCAAATGATTTCATTTTATCTCATGTAATTTTATTATACTTCAAATCATGTTTAAGTTATACAACTTTGATTATCATCCTTTTTTTTTAATGTGAGTTGACTGTTCAAACTCATTTGTGTAAATCATTTCATTTTCTTTCATAATAAAGAAAGTGTAATGTTGCAACATATTTCATTATGATATCATCTGATACTGAATTAGAATTCTTCATTCCATTTTGTTTCTTCAAATCATTTAATTTAATGCTACGTCATTTTGAATTTCATTTCATACTACATCATTTGATTCATGTAATTTCAGTAGTGAGGCTGCCCATACTTTCTCTCTCTCTCCCTGCAGTTTGACACAATTCCAGGCCTGGAGTATAAAATGTAGGGGAGGATGGATAGATGAAATCAAAAGTAGAGGGAAGGGGATCTAAATAGTGAATCATGAAAGTTACTGTAGTTTATCCATTGTTTGAGGGATGAATGCAAAAATTCAAGAAGAAAATGTGGCAGATTCAGTACACTGACAGGTTCTACAGATGTTATAAATCAGTCAGCAAGAAAGTTAATGGTAGCAATTGCCACTATATCCTGTTGGATCACACCAAGTGGTAATGATTACTCAGTCAATGAGCAAGTACACCATCTCAGTAGGCCCAGCAGATGGGGACATACACTCTTTTCTTGCAGGCTTTTTGAATGTTGGAATCTCTGACCCTCTGACTCTATTTTACAGATGGAAGTGATGCCAATACTAAGGGAGGCAAAATGATTTTAAAAAATGACTATCAAAGTGACTGTGAGAAGAAATACAAGTGTTTTATGAAGCAAATAAATCAGTGACAGGGACATACTTTCAACAAGACTTTAACACTGAAATTCAAAGAATTTCGTTTTGCAATGTTCAGAAAAATATTTGACAGAAACAAGAGAATTGATATGAGATAATAATCGTGAGCACATAATGCATCCTTCTTGGATAAATCTTGTCAAAAATAAGCAGAGTTATTGTTACTGAAACCACCCAGAGTATGATATCTTCAAATTAACTAGTTGAGTGATAGAGTTTTGATTGATATTAAATATCCATTGTATGTCGGAGAATTATAGATGGAATTTATTATCGGATATCAAATGTTTATGTATAGGAATGATGTACAATCCCATTGCTAGTAGTGTTTTTATGCCCCAAATGCTTGCAAAGGAGTCTTTGTAACATTTGGTTCTAATCGAATGTATGTCTGTATGTCCATACATTGCAAGAAGATTATGAGCAAGACTGTTGAACAGCAACACTTGACACAGATAAATGAAATAGAATAAGCATATTTGTATGTATAACCAGATTGGACTTTGATGTCATTATGCCATTATTTACAATTTTGCACATTTTGGATGTTTTGGATTATGTTTCATTTGTAGAAATCTTGTTTCATTAGCATGAATACTCAAAAATGATTTTATGTAGACAAATACAATACAATACGTAAGTTTGTATACATATTATGACCAGGTACAAATTATACTAATTGAATGTTATGAACTATCATATTAACAATTATTTGTACAATTTATTCTTAATCATTTAATGATACAGAATTTCTGTAATTTCAATAATTTAAAGTAGAATTTAGACATAAAAATAAAATCAAGAAGGTAATATTCAGGTTTAGAGATTTATTAGGACAAGAAGTTTGCATATTAAGACATTGATTTGTAATATTAGATTTTATTATCCTCCTACACGGCCAAGTACAAATTATAGCAAATAAATGCATTTCTTGTAAATGATCATATTTAATAATTTTCACAATTTAGTTGTAACCATTTAATGATATAGAATTTGCATGATTTCAGTAATGTTGAATTTGATTTTCTTCAAAGTAGTGATGGTAATATTCAAGTTTACACATTTAGTAAGATAAAACAAAGTGTGCAGTTTAGAATATTCATTTATAATATAGATATGATTGCCTTTATTATGCTTAGGAATCAATCGGGTCTCTTTCCATAGGATCTGTACAAAAGTTTCATCAATTTAGACAGATATATAGACTATAACTACTCAATAGAATCATTTATGTAAAACTGTAATGCATCTTTAATTATCATTGACTGTGTAGGGAAAGACCCATAACATTTTCTTGATATCCAAGTACTGAGTTGATGGGAGGACACATGCTGAGAAAGTTTAGCATGAAATTAATGACCAGACTGTGTTAAATAGTCTTTAAGTGTTTAAAGGCCAAGATCAGTTTTATAGGGAAACCAATTACTCCCACCCTGGGGTAGTCTTATTTAGGAATTTAGGATTGCCAATCTCAATACCTTGACAGCTTTGCACTCCTGCATCCCAAATCTTCTCACCCCCTAGTTTGTTCAACAACCGTCTGCAACACAAATTTAAAGAAGTACAAACCAATTCAAAATTGTCAAGACCGCAATGGCGAGAGCAAGTATTGAACATTATCAGTGTGTGTGTATTAGAGAGATCTGTTTACAAACAAATTAAATTTATATTGCATGCAATTAAAATGTTGTTAGTGAAAAAGGTGATTTCCTCCTGATTATGTCACAATTTTAAATAAATTGTCTAAACAGGTTGTAGAAGTTTGTGGACTTTTACCCAAATTAATTAGGTAAAGAAGCAAGAGGTAAAATATTTGACATTTTAAATCTGCAAAAAAGATAAATGAGGCACAAATTAATCAACTGCAACTGCTTGGATTGTAAATGTGATGGAAAATAGAGTTTTAGGGAAAACTGATGATCATGATGATGATGATGATGATATAAGTAGTATCCTTAAGGAGTCAAAACTGTTTATATTTTTCCCATTCTATCTAATGCATTCAGTGACATTGCTCCTTCAAACAAAATAAAGATTTATTTTAGGCTTTTTATTCAAACTTCCTTATTCATCTATATCTTTCTTTCTTCAAGTTGTGAACATTCTATTATACAAGTTCTATTCTACATAAATTGTGTATAGTGTTTTATCATATGTCAAATTTATCACAGAATATTTCCCCGCTAATCTTGACATGATAAGATATGATGGTCATCATCTCTTTCCTCCCATCACAACAAATGGTTCCCCATCATGAAAGCCTTCACTTGTGGCTGAAAAGAAATTAAAAGTTATGATATTGGCAGATCTATTTAATTAATGTATACATTTATTGTCCAAAATTTAGTACCATCATGGTCATAGCAACTGCCTGCAACAGCCTTAATAAGTTACACATTTAAATACACAACATGGTCATACTGACTGTACTGACAGCAACAGCCTTGATAAGTTACACATTCACATTCCGACTGTACTGCCTGCAACAGCCTTATTAAGTTACACAATTGAATACACAACATGGTCATACTGACTGTACTGCCAGCAAGAGCCGTGATAAGTTACATATTCACATGCCGACTGTACTGCCTGCAACAGCCTTAATAAGTTACACATTTAAATACATAGCATGGTCATACAACTGTACTGTATGCAATTGCCTTGATAAGTTACACATTTAAATACACAACATGATCATACTAACTGTACTGTCTGCAGCAACCCTAACAAGTTACACATTTAAATACATAACATAGTCATACCAACAGTATTGCCTGCAACAGCCTTGATAAGTTGCACATTTACATACTGACTGTACTGCCTGCAACAGCCTTAATAAGTTACACATTTAAATACACAACATGGTCATACAGATTGTACTGCCTGCAACAGCCTTTATAAGTTACACATTTAAATACACAACATGATCATACTGACTGTACTGTATGCAACAACCTTAATAAGTTACACATTTAAATACATAACATGGTAAATCCAACAAGACTGCCTGCAACAGCCTTGATAAGTTACACATTTACATACTGACTGTATTGCCTGTAACAGCCTTGATAAGTTACACATTTAAATATACAAAATGGTCATACTGACTGTACTGTATGCAAGAGTTTTGATAAGTTACACATTTAAATACCAAACCTGGTCATACTGACTGTACTGCCTGCAACAACCTCATTTGTATTTGCAAATTAAGTGCAGCATTAGCTTAACATAAACAATACATGCAGCCAGTGTTACATAATCCCTACTGAAATGAACTAGTTGATGCCTCACTTGAATGGTCAGCTGACCTCCTGAGGCCAGTATGGTGTGGTAGTAATGTGACAGTAAGAACACATACAAGAAGGGCTGTCAATAGCATGTATACTGAGTACACATGTTAACTTGTCCTACAATATAATGCTGACCCAGACAGTTATGATTGTGGGGCAAGGGGTCAACCCTGCCCCCAATTATAACTATCTGGTATGATGTCTGACACTGTAGGACTAACATGTTACCAGAACAGAAGAATACATATGTTTACTAGTTCTGAGTTGTAAAAGGAACTTTTGTGCACCAATATCAGGACAAAAAGCTGTACTTCTGTTAAATTATGATTATATTTTTTCTCAGTAAAACTTTACCATATTACATACATATTATGGTGTAATTATGTTATTTTGAAGCAAATACACATAGCCCTAACTTCATGGGCTTAATTCTCATGAAAGAAAGGTACCTTTCATTGAGGGACTGATAAGCTTCCTTGATAGTGAGGACAATCCAATTGGAAATGGTAACCAATGAAAAATCAGAGGAAGCCTTAAGAGGTAGAAAGAGACACTGCTGACCTTCCTTCTCCATTTAGAGGAAGTCAAATAAAACCTTAAAGCCCTAACTGGGCTAAAGAATTTATCTTGATTATCTCCAGCACAGATACGACTGAGACTGGGGATCTCAGTAGGAAGTGGGGCTACTGAAGGTAACTGATTCTCAGTCACAAACCCAGGTTGGCAAAAAAGAGAAACCAAATCATAATTACCATTGAACCATAAACAACCCTTTTTCACTGACAAGGCAGGAAGCTCGCTCCTTCTCCTCATTGATGCTACAGAGAGCAAGAAAACAGTGTTAAGGGTAAGGTTCTCTAAGGACGCTTCACTCAAAGGTTCATAAGAGCTTTTTGACTATGCCCAAAGAACACATGAAATATTTCATCTAGGAGGTAGGGAGCTAGATACCAGTCTCTGAAGCTCAAAATACCTGATGTGATCAGAAAGATGAGGGTCCAACCCAATGGCAGAACCCTTAGAGAACTTGCGAGTGTTAGATAGGGCATTCCTATATCCCATAATAGTGGACACTGAATATTTTCTTTCGTCAAAAAGGAAGAGAAGAAAGTCTGCAACTGTGCTTAAAGAGACACAGCTAGGATAAACATGTTTCCTACTTCACAAATCACAGAAGATTCTCCACTTTGCTTCATAAACCCTGGAAGTTGATTGCCTCCTAGCCTGGACAATGCAGTTGGCAACCTTGCTCGAAAACTGGACCTGGCGGATTGATTGCTTGAGATGAGCCAAGCATAAAGGTGGAGAATTTGTTGTGGAAGAGAGACCCAATGTGCTGTGACAGCAGGTCCCTCCTCTGTGGTAATCTCCTGGGCTCATCTACCAACAGGTTCAGTAGGTTGTTGAACCAAGACCATTGGGGTCACAGGGGGGCTATCAGGATGAGCCAAGCAGTGGAGATCCTGACTTGGTGGATCACCTGTGGAATTATTTTGAAAGATGGGAAGGCATATACAGATGATCCCACTTTAGACTGAAAGTGTCTACTGACCAGGCCCTCTGATCTGGTACTCCAGAAACATAAAAGGGGAGCTTGTTGTTCAGTCTTGTAGTGCACAAGTTCACCAAGGTTTTCCACCCAGGAAAAGTGACTCTGCTACTGACTGGTGCAGAGATCATACCATGAGGATAATGCAACTCTAGACAGACTGTCTGTCAGGATATTTGTCTTCCCCAGAGTATGGCAGACTTGGAGAGTGGTCTCCTCTAAGGCTGCTCATCAGGGGAGGTTCCAGACTTCCATGCAAAGAGAAGGACCATGTGTAACTTCCTAATGCCTGAGGTATGCTACTACTGACATGTTGTCTGAGGCGACCATAATGCAATGACAATTTATAACACACGCCTGCAGGGCTAGGAAACTGCCCACATTTCCAATATGTTTTATATGAAGGGTCATGTCTTCCTGGAACCAAAACCCATGAAGATGAAGAGCTACACACTCTGGCTCCAGGTGTGCATCCCATTCCAAATCTGATGTGTTTGTGTACAGAAAGGAGTGGAGTTCTGGGGTGTGAATTGGGATGCCAGTCTGAACCAATGCAGGTTGTGCTGTCTCCAGTTTGCTAAAAGCAGGAACTGGAGAGGGCGCAAGTAAAGTTTCCCTAGAGAAACCAAGTCTGCAGCTGAGTTCAGTGTCCCCAGGAGATAGAGGAAAAGGAGAGCTGGCAATGAGGTCTTGGTCAGTAGAGCTGTTATGAAGGACAGGATTTAGTTGATCCTGTCCAGAGGAACAAAAACCCTCTCTAGACTGGTGAGGGAATTCATCCCCACATGTACAAAGTCCTGAGAAGAGATGATATCCAACTTCTCTAAAATAGGGATAAGTCCAAGACAGGTCACTGTCGACCAACAGAGGAACAAGTCCTTCTCAAGAGAATATCTGAGGACATTGTGCATCAACCAGTCATTGAAATACTGAAGGATGGGGATCCCTAACAACCTCAAGTAGACTGTAACTACCCCTATCACCCTGGTAAAGGTTCTGGGGGCAGCAATGAGACTGAACAGAAGGGCTCAAAATTGAAATATCTCCTGGTTGAGACAAAACCATAAGTATTTTCTGTCTGGTGGGAAGATGGGGATGTGAAGATATGCATCTTGAAGATCAATGGAGACCACCAAGTCACAGGGCTTTATAATGCTCCTGACCAAGGCAGTAGTCTCCATCTCTAAGTGTTCTTCCTGAAGAAATCTGTTTAAGGTGGAAAGGTCAACAATGAGCCAAAACTTTCTGCCTTGTTTGACATCAGAAAGATCTGGGAATAGTAAGCTAGAGTCTGTTCATTTTCCACCCTCTCAACTGCACCTCTTCCATTACTTGAGCCAGTTTGGACTGGTGAAAGAAGATGGAGGTCCAAGATAGGGGAGGATGTTCCCAGAAATAAAGCCGGTAACTATCCTTTATGGTGGAATGGAACCACACATCATCTGTGATACCCAACCAAACCCCTGAAAAAAGAGCTAGATGAGCTCATACCAGAATGTTGGGAAGCAGAAGACACTGCAGATGAGTGTCTAACTCCCTAGGGCAGACCCTCTCCATCCTTGGGGAAGGGGAGGAGTCCAAAGACATTCTTCCTTGACCTGTCTGACCACATCCTCTAGCAAACAACAGGTGGGAGGGAGCTTTGAACTGAGACTGCTTGTGAGACTGTTAAAGCTGCACCTGTTTGAAGAACTTGGGAGATGGTTCCAGAGGGCAGTCAGGGTGGGTGCACTTCTTGGCCTGTTTCAAAGAACCCAGAGCTGCTGCCAAAGGCATGTGTTGCTGGTCCCTCAAATCCCATGATGTTATGAAGGGGATGAGGCCTCCGAAGAGCATCTCCACCTTGAGGTGCAGGTCTTAAAAGGTTCATGCTGAAGTCCAGCAAGACCTTCAACATCTCCAAGGTGGCATCCCTGCGGATATGAAGAAGCTCCGTAGAGGGCGCCATTGACATGGTGAGTGCATGATGTGAAGTCTTCGCTACTGCCTCCAGTAAGCCACTGGTGACAATGATTCCTCCTTTAAGAGACTGAAGGAGGCTGCCAAAGATAGATCGGCATGTGAGGCGATCATCATGAACATGCGGGCCTTTAGCTTCCAAGGCCTCCATGGGTTTAACTGGGAGGTGAATCCATTCTCCAGTCAAGATCCTCATTTGTGATGCCCCATAATCCAGGGGGAGGGGCAGGGACCAAACGGGCAAATGAACTCAATAGCTGGAGGACAAAACCAGTGGCCAATGAGTATAAGATGTGACAGACCACCCGTTCTGCTGCCTGGTGAAATCTTGTCCCTGGGGAAATTTCTGTGTAAGCTCTTGGGCCATCACAGAGTGCTGGAACAACAGAAGATCTGAACTAAATGCTGCCCCAGATAGCCTCTCAAGACTGGAGTGCATCTTCTTGTCCTCAGCGCCAGAAGGTTTAGGACACAAGTCTGCCAGAAGGAGGTGGTAAACTTCGTTCACTGCCTTATTAAATGTCCAAACTTCATCCTCCTCCAACACCTGACCTGACAGTGTGGGAAGGAGCCAGGGACCCCAATAGAGGGGGAGGGACTGTCGCCACCAGATCCTGTAAGACAGGACAGTAATGATCAGGATATCTCTCCAAAAATGGACACTCTGAATTGGGGTTGTAATGGAACTAACCCTATTAGTGGATCTCCTAGTTGAATGGGATTGCTGATCTATTCTAGATTCCCGAGGGTAAGTGGTGGCCACCTCCTTTTCCCTGCCCAGGCATTAGGCAATGGAGCAGATTAACAGCCTGTCACATCTGCACTACCTTGAAACCAAGGAAGAGCCTTTCAGGGTGAAAAGGGAGGGGGGAGGAAGACTCAAGTACCAGGAAGGAGTTAACACACATCTTGTAGGGATTAAAAGGGAACATGAGGGGGTCATCCAGTGAAGACAAGAAGGAAGAGAGGCCATACTTCCGCCCTCTGTAAGTCCCACACCTGGTCAGACCAAAGACAACAAATTGGACAGCCGTCCATGTGTGCACACCCAGAACATGCTAAGCAAGTGGCATGCATTACCTATGGGGCCTTTCTGTGCCCACACTTGCCCACACCTTGCAACAATGAAAGCTCTGAAAGATCAAAATTCAAAAATCCAGAACCAAAACTAGGTAGACAATACTGACCCTAGCACCAGAACAATGAAGGGGGATAGAAGTTAATGAAGTAATACTTGCTAAGCAAGGCGGAAAAAAAAAAAAAATATTTACAAAAAGAACACAGATAATACTCAGATAAAGCAAGGACTGAGGAGACAAACACTCAATCGATACAAAAAGGTAGGTGAAATGCCAAAAAGATGTTTAAAGAAACAAATGGAGACAAATTTCAATGAGCGATGTACCACACATGTAATGTTGAAAAAAGAGGATGGTATTCTGTACATTAGTTGTGACTAATGAGTCAGAATGGGATCATATTTATTTCAATTATGACCCCCCCAATACTAACTGTTGGAGGGAATAACTAGATTGGACTGGGGACTATGAGTCCTGGAAAAGGAAAACAATGCAATAGTAGCAGGTATTATATTACTGCTGTTAAACTGGCTGATTATCAAGATTGTCCAAATTGAGGTTACGGGAGCCACAACTTTTTTTTATTTATTGTGAATTAGAATTTCCCCATCTATTCTGAATAACAGTATTTGACAATTTTTCTTTAAAAAAACATCTTGGTATGGTAATGGATTATATTTCTTGCATAATGACTCATAACTTTACATACTAAGTCCATACGAATATCCCATAGTTAAGCAAGAACATGAGGATTTAATGTTAACTATTGTTTGTTTTCACACCACTTGAATGTACACTCAGCATGCTTACTTATCTCACGGACATGCTGATCTTTCCATGGGTAGGATCAAATTTTCCAGCAATGTGCAAATGTTGAACTATCCAATTACCAAGACAAGAATTACTTACCCATTCCTCTTTCCATTTCATGAAAAAGAGCACCTCTGGAAGAGTGTGGAGATGTAGGCCTGTTTGGATACTGAAGTTTATTTTGCCTCAAAAAATGGGATATAATTCCATACAAAAGAGGTCTGAAAAAAGAACATAAGCAACATTAACTAGCATGTATGAAGAATGTTAAAGCTGCTAACACAAACTATCACAAAACAAGAAAAATATTCATTATTGGATATTGCTACACTAGTGACTAAATAGATACATGTTGTGTAACAAATATAATTTAAGTTGTTGTGTTTTTTTTAAACAGCTTTCAGATTTCATTCATGCTTATTAGTGCTGTCTCTCATGAGAAGGATAATAATCTTAAATGTAAACAAATCCCAAGAAAGTAACAGGAGGCCAAGATGGACAAAATATTTCTCACCTGGCTTACATAAAAATGCATTGTTGATATGTGCAGATATTATGCATAACTGAAATCATCTGAGATCATAATGAAGTGAGCTTATATTCCATGTTTCATCAAAATCTGTTCAGAAAGATGGCCTCAGAGAGGTAACAAGCACTTGTCGATGGATGCAGAGTATGATGCATGATAGGCAATGCACAACAGATGCAGGGCTTGACCATAAGCTCACTTGGCCTTATGGCCAGGTGAGCTACAAATGAACCATGGTAAACTAAATCATTTTCAGTGAATAACCTATATGTGAAAGTAAGTTCTGAAATACAGAAATGGCAAATATTCACTATTGGGAATATGTCAGGGCTGAGCAAATCCCATAGCCCGACATCCCAGACTATTCATTTTCGAAGTCGGGCAAGTAAAATTTTCCAAGTCGCTAATCCAGGACAAAAATGCTTTTTAAAAAAGTTGGGCAAGTCCTTATTTTTGTGCTTTAATCACTATATCTAACTTTATTTGGCCAATCATGCCATCCGGGCATACTGAATACTTGATTCTACCCCTCTTCATGTATACATTTACATCCTGTATAACACATAAATGTGGTCAGTTCTGTTACCGCTTGACTGCATATTGGGCTAAGCAAACAAATTATCGGCAAATCAAAACACATCAAACAAAAGAAAGCCAGTATAATCAATTAGCAGTGTTTTAAGCGGCTTTGTTGCATTGTATTTACTCAAGCCAGATCTTCACGAGCGGCTCACTATGATTTTAATCCGGCGAGTCAGTGTAATTAAATTAATGAAAGGTACTTTACCAACATCAGTGTTGGTTTCCTTTATGAACTGATTAAATGACAGTAATGATTCTTTAATTTTTAATTGATTATACAGATGATTAACTTGCACGTGCGATATTGCGTTTGAAGCGAAACAATTACGCTAATTAATGAGCTGTCTCTGTTCATATTTAAAAGAGAAAATGTATGTTATATTCACTTTAGAAGTAGTTGTCAAGCAAGCTGATAGTTACTCTGTGGATAAAATGAGTTTGCTAAATTATTTTCGCAAGGACCGTAATAAGGGCGATTCGGAGGACATTTTTTTTGAAAGTCGATGGTTTAAACGTAAGACTGCTACTGAGTGTGCGGTAGCTATTTCTCCAAAGAGACATAAGCAACAATCCGTGGTGGCAAAAAATGTCAAATATGACACTACTAAGAGACAGAGAAATTTTCAGCCGCATTGGGTTGATTGTTATCCCTGGCTTGAATGTATTGACTCAGAAGGAAAGATGTTTTGCAGTTATTGCAAACAATATCCAAAATTGGCACAGGTTGGAAATTCACCCAGTGTATTTGTCAGTGAAACTGACAAATTCAAGATTGAACCAATAAAGTCTCATGACATGTCTGGACCCCACAATGCCTGTGCAGCACAATATATACACGACACTAGCCAGCATGTGCAGCAAATCAGTGAAGTCAGAGTTGCTGACACTCCACTAGGAAAGGCCCTTTCAAAACTAAACGAGACTGAATGAAAAAAATGAGAGCTCTCTTTAACACAGCCTACACCCTAGCCCGTTATGGAATACCATTTTCTGATATGGAAATGATGTGTGCACTCCAGAAGAAGAACGGTGTTGAACTTGGCGTGAATTATAAGAACAGATTCAGGGCAAGAGACTTTGTTCAATGAACTTAATCAAGACTTCTTTAAGGAATTCCTTAAACCAAAAGAGTTTACAAATGCTAATGAACATTTCTGCAAATGGACCAGAGCTTGAGGACTTTAACCCAGTAACAGCTATCAACTGTTGGCTTAGCGCTGGTGCAGGTGGTAGACATATACATGGACATTTTTTCAAATCCATCAGCTAAAACATATATACATGAACCTGAAGAAGCCAATTGTATAACAAACCAATGTTTTTGAAAAATAAAATTCTTTTAATAAATAATTATGTTGTATATTATTTCGTTTGTTTTTTCCATTGATTAAATACATACATCTCATCAAATCTTGGCAAGTGATTACCATTTTGGAACCAGTGAAAAGTAGGGTGGGACTAGTGAAGAATAAGGTGGGACAAGTGAAAAGTAAGGTGGGACAAGTGAATTTTCTGAAACCACTTGTCCTGGACTAGTGGTTAAAAAAAAAATTTGCTCAGCCCTGTATGTATACAAAAAAGGTTGAGTCTAATGTGGTCAAACTGGAGTCAAATCATGAGTTCTATTGTATTTGTCTTTCCTGGAATCAATCTGACAGCTGTAGATAAAATTACAGTTCTTAAATGGATTTACACTCCCCTACACTGTTACTTGTGTACTTCCTGAATGTTGGTAATGGAAGTGAGATATACTTTTCACTGAATGCTAATTTATTTGACATCAAGTACATATGGTAGATAAACCCACCCTTACGAAATTATGTGTTGGCTATACTCCAAGCAACCCATCAAAATTAATGTGACTGACTTTTCTTTTCATGACTCTGGACCTTACTTTTCAGCAGTATGCATAAGGACAAACATTTAAAAAATTTTGAAACTGGGCAGCAAGCAAAAATGAAACAAAGAATGAACAGCCACCAATCTACCTACCAGTAACTAAAATTTAATGGGAGACAGCAAACCAATATTTTTTTTCTTTTTCTGAAGATGACACAATAGATACATCTATGACTACAGCCCTAACTTGTGATTCATACAGACCCAGAGAGTTGATTTTCAAGGCCTTTTCAAGGACTTTATTAGCACTTCCAACAGTTTTCAAGGAGAACTTTTCTTACATAAACTGAACTTTTTCCATATGTTTATCACTGCATAAATAAGAATAAAAGTAAAAGACAATACACATAACTGACTAATGCACCACTACAGTAATGGGATACTATTCCATCTGGTAACTACCCATTTTGTGTGTCATTTGATCCACCCAATTTTATCCTATTGTGTTTATTTATTCAATAGTTTTGGAAAATACATAAATAACAAACATTTTGAATTTAAAAAGTTATATATTTTTATTTAGTTTCAACATTCTGTATTCCAGTAGAGAAATTCAAGGAGTTTTGGCAAATATTCTAGGATTTTTTCAACAAATTCTAGGATAAAACCAACTTTTTCAAAATTCAAGGAGTTTTGAAGGCTATACGAACCATGCAACAGTATAAGGTGGCCACTTTGCCATTGGACAACTATCATGCATCATAAGTTAGATGCAGATTTCACTATAGGACTAAATAACTGAAAAATCTGGATAAATGACATGACAGAACAATTGATTTTCTCCTGAGATGTCAAAGCTTGAAGAACACTTCAACATTGTTGAGTAGGATTATCTTTCCAGTTTTCTAACAAAAACTACTTCACCAAAGTGAATAACTACAATACCTGACAACACAAGAGCTCAGTTATTTTGCGCATTTAAATGAATTTCAATTTTAGTTAGAAGTATGATTTCTAGCAGACTAACAAATCAGTACCATCTTTACAAGTCATTGTGGATATTTTTCTGCAAGGCAATATGGTTATAACTGGTATTAGGTTATCATTTGCACAAATTTTCATTCATAAAAGGAGTGAACTACAGAAAGTAAAAAACTGTATCAGTAGTACCCACAATGTCTTGCAGAAAATTACCCACAATGACTTGCAAACTTGGTTGATTTGTACAGAAATTTCCATGTTTGCCATTGTTTACTACAAATCATAATTCTAACCGAAACCAAACCTCATTTATCTGCTTAAAATAACTGAACTCATGTTGTCAAGGTTTGTGGTTATCATTTTTGGTTTGGCAAATACTGTATATACTCGTGTATAAGCCGATACCAACTGCAAACTGCATAGACCCATATCTATCATTGCATAATGCACCGGCAGATCTGGGTCTATGCAGTTTGTAAGGACAAATCAGTAGAACAAACAACATAGATCTATAGAATGGATTTCATGATGAAATTAAGTTAGAGCTTGAAAACAAAATGCTAAATTTTGCACATTTGTGAATATCACAACTGCATGTCCTAGGATAAAATTTAATAGAGGCAGACTTTAAACCACATTAAAATGAAAAGGCATTTGTATGAAAGGCTTTTACAATAAACCATAAACCACTACACTGATTCCAGTATGTAGAAGGATTCTTGATGAAATCAATATGACTGAATACAAAAATTTCACTTACACAGAGCTGCTATTTCTATCCTCCTCTACATTTAATTCTTTTGCTAAAAATCGTCTATCCAGTGGTGTTTTGGGCTGGCCTGATTCTGTTTAACAAAAAACAATAATTTGAATGTGAAAGTGTAAAATATTGATTATCCGGATGCTGCCCATCCAGACATTTGTTTTTGAAAATCCTGACTCAAGATGCATTTCCAAACTCACAGTATGTTATTCATATGATCATATATTAACTGTAGTTCATCAAGAGTAATTTAAAGGTTTGGAAACAGTAAATAGTATTATATCATTGTCAACAAAACCATACCACTATCCTCCATTCAGGACCCTGTGTGGTTCATGAGGTGCACATTATTAAAGAGGTGATCACTTTGCACAAATTAAGGTACACAAGTATTCTTGTTTACATGAAAAATGGACTCATCAGGTCTGTTTATTTCTATCATTTAAATATGGACAAAAGCATGTCTCCAAATGAGCCCTGGATGACCACTTATTGCTTTATTTATTAATTAAAAATGATGATAACATCTTGAATTGAACTGTCTCTTTTTGAAAGCAAACATTTTTCGGTTCTATCATGAATGAGGCCAGCATGTTACAACAAAAGCTTTATAGAAATTTGTACAATTAAATAGATCATACCCTTTAAACTGAATTACTCAGCTGGGGAAATGTCATTAACTTCCTACTTGTAGAATACAGACTGTGTGTGTGTGTGTGTGTGTGTTGGGGGTATATTGTAAGCTTAGTATATTATGTCTGTACACTTGACATTTTTTTCAATTACCGTATATACTCGATTATAAGTCGACTCGACTATAAGTCGACCCCCTCTTTTCATGGCTGCAAAAAGCCAATTCAGCTATGACCCGCCTATAAGTCGAGGTGTTTTTTGCAAATTAAATCCGTCTGCAAGGGGTGACATGTCATCACTGAGTCAGAGCTGCACTTAGGAAAAATAAACGAGCCAAACTGGATAGATAGATAGACATATAGATAGATAGGACAAATAAAAACAAAAACCAATGTAGAATAAATACAATTGTATTCTTGAGTTGAATATGTACAAATAAATTTACAACTTACATTTTGTCCATCTTCGTGTAATGAAATCCATATAGCTTAACATTTTTAATCCATTTATATGATAAATCCATGAATTGGATTATAGGTCACATACAGGTATAAAATTGGTATCCTATAAATGTCACTGTCTAATGTCCTCTGGTTCAAAGCCCAAGAATTTATCCTCATCATCAGAGTTACCAAATAAAGTTATAAATTCCTCCAATGTCATCCCGTCATCGTAAACATCGTCCAACTCCGATTCCTCGTCCGACTACAATTCCTCTTCTGACTCCGAGTCTAATCGCGTTTCTAGTGACTGCATGCCCATTTTGACACTGCTCTAGAACCCACTCGTTGAAACTAAACTCCCAGTTTGCATAAGGGCTTTCCATTACTCGAATTTTCTTCAGATGCCTGGCACTATCACCAATAACTGACTTTTTCTTGCACCAGTCACGCACCTGTTTCTCCGACACACCAAATTCACGTTCTGCGGCGCAATTGTTATTTTTCTCTGCAAAGTCTATAACTTTTAGCTTAAATGCTCCATCGTACGCATTACGTTGTCTTTTCCCCATATTGGTGAAATTAACTAAGTTTAGCTATTCACGATGTATGATATCTAAGTGACAAAGTACACAGTAACTGACAGAACACTAACAATTCATAAACTTGGACCATTATTTATGTAGAGACTCTGTGAGAGCATTTGAGCAGGTGTCAGTTGTGCGGTATGATCAAAGGGACTCAACATGACATTGAACAAGTATCAAATGCGCGGCGTGATCAAAGGATTGTCCACTGGGGAAAACAAAGCAGTACTGCTTTTACAAGCTAAGGGATTAAGGTCATAATTGTCAAATTAGTATCTCGATCAAAAGATTGTGAACTTGGAAAAACAAAGCATGTTTGCCTTTATAAGCTGAGGGATTAGGGTCTGATTTAAAAAATATTTGTATGTCGCGCTTATAAGACAGTCATGAAACGGATAAACACAGTGCATACCATATATGCATTACTGCATAGGAATAGTGGCATGAAAACGTAAAAATATATGAATTGACAGTATTTTTATGTACTGCAAACATCCTGAGTTTCCAACATTACCCCAAGATTTTTTTATTTTTTTAATGTCGCGCTTATAAGACAACCCCTACTCTGCATGAGTTGAATTCTAAGTAAAAAACGTCGACTTATAAGCAAGTATACACGGTATATAAATTCAAAGATGAACAGGTACAATGGATGTATCTAGTTATGAGTCAGTTAAAAGTTTGTTTCCCACGTGTAGTAATTTATGTGTGAATTCTATCAATGATACTTGCCTGCAACTAATACAGAAGCTGTGTATTTATATTTATTAAATTCCAGATATTCTCGTATTAATTCATTAATAATCATATTCTCATTGCCGAGTGGAGGTTTGACTTCTGTATGATCATCAAGAGCGTTGAAGACCTCAGCACGAATCCTGGCCTTGATCTGTCCAAGAACACCACGATTTTCCAAGCATTCTTTAACAACTAAAAAATAAAAAGAAAAAGTAGCTGTTATTTTTTTTAAGTGCCCAACTTGTTGTTCCTCTCTCTAGCTATTAAACAAAAATGGCTATTTCATGTTGATCATTAACTTTTTTACAAAATGAACCAAGAAAATACACTGTACTATTTAGGACATCAACACTTTAATTTGATGTGACATAAGATGGGACTGTTCTTTTTTTCCAAAACAGAAAATGCCATATTCAATGAAGTGAAAACTCAGTTCTATTTGTTAAAATTAAAATGATAAAAGGCAACAAATTTAATCAAATATCAGTAAAGTAATACTGCAATTTTTAAAAACAATGTAGTTTTTTGCCTAATGGCATGAAAAGGATAATATAAAAGACAATAAGGTTTCTTTATAGCTTCATGCAGTGAGCTTTCTAATAACGCATATGTATAAACCATAGATAGTGCTTTAGATGATGCGTAGTAAGTAACAAAAGGTATCAAAAAGTTCCATTCATTATTGGAAGTCCTGGACTTCCTCGGGTGGAAATTTGGAAGTCCCATACCTCAAGCATGAAAATCCCATCGTTGCACTTACCCCAAACCATGTGAATGTATTAAAATGTTAGTTTTTAGTCATCTCTCTGTGAATACATACATACATACATACATACATACATACATACATACATACATACATACATACATACATACATACATACATACATACATACATACATACATACACACAGACACACATACATACATACATACATACATACATACATACATACATACTGACACAAAAGTTGGAAAACGTTGCAAAGAAAATAACAAAGTTTCCCAATGTTTTGAGCTAAAGCAAGATCATCCTCAGGGGGACAATGAAATACATGCACAGAGACAAACACACACACACAAAATTGACACATGTAGAACAATAAATATTTACATTCTAACCCAGAAAAGAAAAACTATCAAGACAATGAAAAGGTCTAAACTAAAGGAAAAGAACAAAATAACAAGAAATAACTATATGTTATAGGAAGGAATCTATCTTCTTTTAAAAAGGCAAATGAGATGTGCTGAAAGCTATCTGCTCAATAGCAGTAAGCTGTTTGGGGGGGACCAAGTTATCTTCATCATTGTAAGGATATAATGTTTCATCTTGTGCCATCTATAATCTATAGCAGTGCATTATTTGCTTCTAGCTTTACATACCAGATAATTGCCACTTTGAGAAACTAAGATAAAGTATTTACATTGTAAGAGAATGAGGTGAAAAGGTTGCATCTATGCATGCACCAGGGTCCAATGGTACATCAGACAATAGTAGCCACACAACACCAATTAAAGGGAAAACTAAAAAAATGAAAATAGAAACAAAAATGAAGAAAACAAATAAAAACATTGGAAGATAACTCCTTCCAACCTAGGAAGATAAGCCCTTCCAACTTCACATCCGAACAATAGTGGCTATATGGCACAAATTAAAGGTAAAGCTCTAAAAATGTAAATAGAGAAAAAAGAACCAAAAAAGATAAATCTAGGAAGAAAAACCCTTCCAACCAAAACCCAAACATGAAATTAAACTCCCTTCTAATATACAACTCCCTTCTTATATACAGTACACCACAAACTATCTCAACAATTCTCCAAAAACCAATCTGCCCAATAATGTAATCCTCGTCACCATGGATATTTGTTCCCTCTACACAAACATATCACATCATGAGGGCATACATGCTTGCAAGGAATCAGGACAGCCATCCCAACCCTTCACCCCCTACAGAATACCTTGTCAGGCTTCTGAACCATATTTATTATTATTGTCATGATTATTACCTTATTATTTTTATTTTCTTTATCATCATGTTTTTATCTTTGATCTTTTAGTACTTCAATTTTATATTTCGAATGGTTTTCTTTCTAAAGTGTTTTGCAAATCTTTATATGTACATTTTTGCCTTTTACCTTATATCTTGTAATACTTCATATTTGGGTTTTGGTTGGAAGGGTTTATCTTCTTGGATTATTTTTTTCTCCAATTTTCTCCTTTTTACATTTTTAGAGCTTTTAACACATGCTGTTGGACCCTGATGCATGCTTTCCACCACCTTCCCTTACAATGTAAATTCTCTAACTTTCTCATAGAGGGAATTATCCAGGATGTAAAGCTAGAAATGAACAATGCACTGCTATAGACTATAGATGGCACCAGATGAAACATGATATCCTTGTAACAACATAGATAATCAGGAAATCCTAAACAGCTTTTCACTTTACTCTACTATCTTCTGTGCTCCCTCACATAAAGCAGAGTGAACTGTAATGTCAATGACATGCTCTTTCACACATTCTAGGTTTATCATTCTGTAACCATCCAAAATGTCTAACAACTGTTTTTTTTATAAATATAGCATTTTTACTATCATTCTGAAACATATGCAGCATTCTATTATGCTAAATTGAAGTGCAGTGCACAACAATGTTGATGACTTTCTCTTCAGCGGATACCCCTTTCATCTTTATCAACTGATATGGTGGACTCCCACTGGTAATCTTGGCACTATGATACTGTTCCACCTTCTCATCTCTTGATAAACACAATCCCTTATGGCTTGCCTATATTTATGATAATGTTGACCATCAGTGGCATTTAATCACCTGTTTAAATTCTTCTTTCTAAAGTACCCCATATCTTTGCAAATGACTACACTATAGCATGATACAAAAACCGACTGACCCAAAGTCTTTATTTGAAATGTCACACACAAAACAAAACTAATCAATATTTAACATGAATGCAAGAAACGTAGATAAAACACCAGCAATATGCATATAAGTAAATAAATAAAAAAAATGTAAACTCTTTTCCTACACATGGCCTAATTAACACACCATAGATTCCACTGTAGAAGAATACATGTATCTATGTCAAACTCAAAGTCTCTGACCATGTTATGCTACATTTCATTCAGAATTCATGACTAGTGACAATCGTAACATCCAAAAGATCTGATGGAAGGAACTTCTTATAAAGTATGTAATTTTTCATATACCTTACCAGATCAATTCTTAATTTTCATATAATTAATGATTTTCTTCTCTAGAACCAAACTTTTAGCTTTGCAAGAAGTGCCTTCTCACACACTCGCAGAAACACATTCTACAACTACAACAGTTCTCATAGTTGCAAGTAAAATCAATATATGTACTGTTTATGAAGAAATATAATGTATATTTATGATATATAGCAAATTTAACGTAGTTTTCATTATCTTTAGATGGGTATTAAGAAGGGACTACAGATAATACTGGAAGATGTCAAGTTCTGCAGATTAATATTTACAGAACTATATGCAGTGAATCACCAGAGGACAAACAAGTGAAATGTACATAATAGAATAAATTTCATACATGTTATGGAATTTTCGTCGCTATTAACAGTACTAACCACAACTACTGTCTATATGGAAATTTAGATAGCCATCTTGTTACAGATATGCGTGTAATAGAACTCTCAGTCATGGGACTGTATTGACCTTGAAGAAGACCAAGCTGGCAGCTTCCATTACATTGCATACACTCTTGCATGTTGTTTATGCAACACAATAATTACAGTGCAATCACTCAGTCTTCTATATGTCTTTGTGCATGAAATATCTATAATCGGAGAATCCCTATATGACATCACAATTAAGCATGTACAGGAATTTACACATTTTATAAAAGTCAGCTTGCCCAGGGCAAGCTGACTGGAACATTGAACTTGCCCTTGGAAAATATTAGCTTGCCCCAAACATAATATCCCAATATGAGAAAACAATAAGACAAAATATGGAATATTTTAAGGAAATCACATTATATTTATTAAAACTTTTGTTTTTTTTGTATCTTAGTTGGCACCTTAAAACCATGTACCAATAATTAAAGTTATCAAAAAATATATACGTAAATAATGCATGTAGATAGATATGTAGATTAGAAAGAGTTAAAATGCAGATATAGTTAGAAGAGCAAAAGCAGACATGTACATATATATAGACAGATAAATGGATAGGTAGAAAAAGGTTTTGAAATAGCTACATTTTTAAGTAAGAGAGACAGAGAGAGTGAGAGAGAGTTAAAGCTAGACTGTTTGTAAAGATTTATTTATACTCACAATTGAAGGATTTATTAACACTTATTTTATCCATTTACTTAACAATTATCATCTAGTCACCTTGAAAACGGCGACATGTGTCAAAATATTTGAGAATCTGACTTTTCAGAATGATTTGAGAACACTTAATTTTTGTCCATTTAATTGTTTGCCAATCAGAAGTATGTATCGGTCTCCTGTAATTATCACATAAACAGCATATCAAAAACACTGCTTGTGGGTGCTACATTTTCATAACATCAATCGTGCTTTAAACCAAATCCTCCTGGTAGTTGATCATAAGAGATGAGTGCCTTTTATTTCCAATCACACCCATCAAGGAAATTTCAGGAGTTGTACTATTAGCAATTAACACCTACTCACCATAAAATTGGCTATATGCATCAAAACAATCTTGAAAAGCTGATTGTTTAGAGTCTGCAATCTGACAAACTGCCTGAGGCTAACTTGGGACCTGTAAGTTGGCAAATCTCGGATACGTACAAATATTAAAATTAAAATGTTACTAACAAGTTAAAATATAAATATTTGTTCCTTATTTGTCAAAACTTGCTTTAAATAGTAAATATTCACATTATCATGTCTGCGTGAGAAATTGTGAGACTGACCTTGACATTGACTACCAGATGGAAATGGCACATACAATCAATGAAAAAAACTGTATCCAGGTATGAAGAAGAATGTGCTACATATTAATGCTAAACAAAGGTGCTGATATATGTACTGTAGCGAGATCACAGGGTATAAAACTTGCAGAACATAAAGCATTAGGAATTAAAAACGACCCCTTGTCAGTAAAAGAATCTTGCACAGAGCTACTGTATTTTACCCAGACCACTGACGTTAAATAACATTTCTTGTATCTTGTATCCCTCTCTCCATTTTTTGGACTTGCCCGTGGGCAAGTGACTTGCAAACTTGAGCTTGCCTGAACTGAATTTGAACTTGTTCCTGGAGTCGAGCAAGTGCATTTGTAAATCCCTGATGTGCAGAGCTCTGGTTGGCAGAACCACTATGGCAACAAAGGACAAGACGAACCCTTATATTATACAAATGTATTACCAAATGAAGCGTGTGATCGCAATATGTAAAAGTTAAATGGCATTTAAGATTATAATGGACTGATTGACCCATATTAACTCAAATCAGAATGGATAAGATTTGTCCTATTGACCGGTATTTGTGTTTGGTTATTATTACATATATGTCTCGCATGGTGATATTTTCTACAGGCCTTTTGGCATTTAGTTCCAAACTATTGTGTGTTATTTTTATTACAAATTGGATTGCTATTATTTATTACAAAACATTTTGAAGCAAGGTCATTTAATAATGATGAGATTGATGAATATAGACTGTTGATGTCATTCTGATATATGAATTATATACTATTATGCGCATCCTGATTCTTCTTTGCTATCTCTTCTAGTTTAACGGTATCAATATTTGTAATAAAATTAACCTTTCTATTTTCTTGCCATCTCGGTGTTTGTGATAATGTATTATTGTCAACAGGTAAAATTTGCTTAGTTTTGTGGTAAAAACTAAAACTAGTAATTCACAAGGAGTGACTAACTGTAAAAAATGGGTCAAGTTCATGCATGCAACAATTATCATCATATTTCAGAGCATTGCTAGAAACAACAGAATAGTCAATAACAAGATGTATTTTAGAAAGTTGTAAAACCAAACACTTGTATCGTCACCACATCTTCCATTTAATAAAATAAGATTATTATTTCTACATAATTATGTCTATCAGTATTTTCCCAGTGGTATTAATTTCCTAATCTAGTGTTATTCATTTCTTAGACAATTTATACTCATTGAGAATTTTTGAGGTATCATTAAAACTCTTAATGTAATTGGCACCAAAATCAACGTGTTTGAGAAGGAACTCGTCTTTTCCATATAATCATTGATGTTTTGAGTTCTGTCATTCAAATCTCCAATAAAAAACACATATTTATTCAAAGTACACATGATAGTAATTAAGGATGCAAATGTATCAATTTCATCTTTAGTATAAAACCTTGAATCTGAATGGGAGGAAAATTGACAACTCCAAAATAAATGTCACTGTCAGTTTCAGAACCAGTTTTATTGACTTTAACTCATTAACCCTGCATACCAAGTTTATGTGTCATAAGATTGTACCCTACTTCCAAGCTCTGTAACATCAACATCAATTATGATACACCAAAACAGGTGGTATTACAGAAAGGAGAAAGATGTAGTTCTGCAATGATACCAAATAATATAGACTTTCTATGCATGTTAAAAATACAGTGGGAAAAACATAATTTTTGAGACCCGATTTTTTAGGCAAAAAATTGCTGGTTTCAGAACTGGAGTTTGTGACCGGATTTTTGACTTTTGGGGCTTAGATCTAAAGCAGACCAGTCTGAACTGCACATGGACAGATGAACCTTTGCAAAAAGGAGAACAAGTTTGAGATTTGGAGTAAAAAGGGGCCAGGACATGAAAATTGTGGGTCCAATAAGCAAAACAAAAAAAGTCCAATTTTCACCCTTATGTGCAGGGGAAATAGCCAATTGAAAACGCTTTTTTTACACTTATGCATCCGGCTAAATGAATATCTCTCAGAAACAGATGTGTTTGGATGCATTCAGAAGTAACCCCCAAAATGCGTTTCCCACTAACATTTCTGACAAAAATGAAAAGAATCTCCAGGGGTCAAATAAGTATGTAACCTGAATTCGACTGAATGACAGTTACAAAAGGAGAGATATAATTCTTTAGACAACATCACAGGTAGTCGTCAAATATGGAGTAAGCCTATGGTCTTTCTGACAACCAGACAAAGAAACCCCCCAAGTGACCATGCCCAATGACGTCACAGAGATAATCGCTATACAATATAAAATTGGTTGTTTTAGCTCTTATAAACACCTTTTCTGCAAAACAGATTGTACCTGCACATTCCATTTACAGTGGGGTTTTTTTGTTTCTTTTAAAGTAAATAATGTATCATTTTCCACTTATTAGGATGGCATACCATATTCTTGCAGTAGTGAACAAGATATGAGTTGCAAAGAAAAGAAATTAATTTACCTGCCAATGAAAGTTGCCTAACTTGTTTTTTTATCATTTATCTCCAATCCTGTGTCTACCACCATATAAAAAAAAGAGATTCTCATATTCTTGCAGCAAATGATGTAATCGCTGTACGGGGACACAAACAGGGTATGAAATGAACACAATGTCAGTAATAACACAATGAATCGTCATGTGGAGCAGAAAACTTAAAATTACCAATTTTAAAATATTAAATATTTACAATCATTATGAGTCTATACAAATATATATATCCAGTTAATCTCTGAAGACACCTGAAAACATGTTCTCTCCTCAATACTTGCATTTTATGTATAGTGAGTTCATACATTTTCCAAGATTTACAATAATCAGCTGTTTGCAATTAATATACTCCTCTGGATCAGTGGCTTTGACTCTTTCAAACTTCTGCTCTCATACACACTGCTTTTGTGTTTCCCAAAAAGCACCTGGTCTTCTACAGACTATTGGGGGAGGGGGGGGGGGGGGGGTATTTATGAAAAAAAAAGCTTTTCTTTGCGAAATTTCATCCTTTTCATTTCAGAATATGGGTGATGGTGTTACCTGCCCATCTTTTATTGACATGCTATTAAAGGAATAAAGAATCTGTACTTTCTAAAGACAACTATGATGTTTTCTGGAAAATCACTCTTCCATTTTAACTCCTTTAGTTCCCTCTTTGTTAAGTATAAGATTTAAGTGCCTATTATTTATTCATTACAACACTTCTCATATGTAATAATTAATATGAATTACTGGCATAATTTCATTTCTATTTTTTGCCAAATCATTAATTATATAAATAAATAGATAGAGTCATACACGATTGCAACATTCCAGGATGACGTCAAGGTTGCAATACAACGACCCTTATTGTCTACCATATTTTTGGCAATGAATGATATGTAAACAAGATCAATCATGTGACCATGCTTGCATCATTGTAAACCAAGATCAACTCGATGACTTTATTCAGCCAAGCGGGGCGTGATTCGGCTTTCGGTATGAGATGTAGGCCACTTATATTTGGATAGGGGGTACAGGGAAAGTAGATCTTTGATAAATTTACTATTGATTCATTTTTTTCTTATTTATTTCCACAAAAGGAAACATTTTTGAAAGAGTTTGTTGTTAGTTAAGATCAAACACTTCTGTGTAACAAAACTACTTCTATAAATGACTGGCAGGTGGTGCAATTATCTATTTAGTACGGAAATAGTCAATACCGCGAGATTAGCGAACCCGCTTAAATAGGAGAAACTAGTGTACGTTCTATACTTGATATCTGGCTATACCACATACACACCCTCTATGACGCCCGTTCGTATTACCAATAGACCTTAAATGCATCTTTTTAAGATTTATATGAAATTTATCAAATAAGTCTAATTATGTTTTTTAGTTTAAACGTTTATAAACTGCATATGAGATGAACACTAATGTAAGACGAATAGTACATATTAATGAAAATAGGTGACACTGGTATTCGTGCTCAAACATGCAACTCTTTTCCAAGGGAGACAAATGCGTCGTAAACATATATCAGTCAATGTGCTCATGAATAATTTTAAATTCTGTTCCACAAAATTCATTCCTTATTAAATCTGATTACTTATTTTCAACAAAATTGAATTATAATTGTTATCACCATCTTTCAGTTCTTGAGTCGACGCCATTTTGACGCTACGATTAAATAGAGTCAGGCAGACGCTTGTTGCTATAAGTATAAAGCGCACGTCTTGAACCGGAATATTACCTTTACTCGGAAAATAAAATACGATATTTTAGAGAGAAGAAGAAAAAAAATGCAAAGTGCGGAATTTTTTAACATACGGGACACAATGTTTTGGGAATATGGACTGTGAGATGTTAGTCAACAGACAGTAAAACTCTTTGAAAATGGAAAACCACTAGATGAACTGCACATCTCTTCAGGACACCTGATGTATTGAGGTCCTGCACTAATCTCGATATTTACAAAGCTAAGAGACTTTTCCAGAAAAGAACTATACCAAAAGCCGTGAAAACTGGTATCGTTACTACAGTTTACAGACAGGTGGAAAGCCAGTAAGTGATCAAAATTCGTAAAAGAAATAACTATAACCTCCATTATAGGTAAATCGGTGTAAAAAAAAAATATCTCTAGATATGGCAGAAAATCAGATAAAGATGGTGCCAAATAAATTGCAGAGAGGTTTCACAAAGAATGATTCTCTAAGTTATGCAGCACTCATTCTAACAGAAGTGAGTGCAGAGGATACTGCCGACAGAAAAAAATAAATTTAAAAAAAACTCTATATAAGAGTATAGGATCCTGTGCGCTTAGATTCTTTTATTGCCGGTATATATATATACTACTTTTTCCTGTGTTAATGACAATTTGTAGGAAAAGAGCGACAAGAAATTGGAAACAATTAACGGAAATAAGACAAATCAGCTGCACAGTATACCGAAATAAGACAAAATCATGAATCCAGCCTACGGGCAACACAACCCAGGCGCTCGGGTTCCAATACTGCAGGGGTCCCCAACGCGGTGTGCGCTGGCGCCATGGCGCCCGGCAAGGTTTTTGTGTGCCCGCGGAAGAGGTTATAATGAATAATAATTATTTAAAAAATGGATCAAGTTAATTGGTTGGTGCCCGCCACTCTCTCATAAACTCACAAATGTGCTCGAAGCACAAAAAGGTTGGGGATCCCTGCGATACTGTGTATATAACTCAACTAGAAGCAAAGAAAGTCTTTGACAAAAATGAGTATATATATATATATATATATATATATATATATATATATATATATATATATATATATATATATATATATATATATATAATATTTCCTTTTTTTCCTATTCCATCTGTCTTTCTTAGCTTTTTCCGCTCAAAATAAATTTCTAGAACTGCTTTCATTTGTTGTTTTATTGAAAAGTCGTTGAAATACTGTTAAAATATTGAATAATATACATGTATGTGTCACCTATCTTTATGTCATAAAACTTTTAATTTTTGTTACACACATAGGAAACAAAAAAAAATTAATTAACAAAAAATTATATTGCTTGGCACAACTCAGTCTTAATGAGGATGTTTCAAGTTGGAGTAACTGATGCTGCATGGTGTGACCGCCTTAACATGCAAGGTCAAATGGGAAAGTTTGGTTTTGGTGTTTTCTGGCATATTAACACAAGATGATTATTTAGTGCCAAGACAATAGGAGGATGTGCCTTGCCTAAGAACACACCACGGTAGCCGACACAAGCTGATCCGATGGTAGGATTCGAACCCTCACCCTTTCGTGAAAGTCAGGCTCAATAACCACTGACCCACCGAGGCTCCTGCCTCCATTAGTCGCCTCTTACAACATGCAGGAGCATCGAACATATTCTACATCCCCCAACCCCGCAAGGGTGGGGGGTGGGGGTGGGGTGGGGGTCTTCCCTGTGCCTATTTATTGAGGAATCCTTGCTGTCGCTGATGATGTCCTCTTGGCCAGTACTGACCCATATGAGATGCAGTCTATGTATACAATCCAGCAAAAATATGTCAAAAGGGAAGGTTATATTATTAATAACTCCAAGTCAACACTAATCCCATATAATGACAACCATAATGCTGAATGTTAATGGACAATAAATGGATATAGCATTCCGATCTCAGACTCTGCTGACAATTTAAGCATTCGCTGGAGTAAACAAAAACATGGTTCTTCAACGACCACGCAGAAAAGAATTTAAACATCTATATATATTTTTCAGTTCAATTCAATTCGTTTTTTGTTATTTATATAAAGAAAGATATATGACAAAGTTTAAAAAACACCATCAATTAAAAAAGTACATGCATGCAATTACAAATAGAGTTCATTCAAATATTGCTAATATTAAAAGGAAACTTTTAATTGTGCACACACACACACACACACACACACACACACACGAACAAATGAAACTAATCATATAAAAAAAATTTAACCTTTGCTCCATTCCACGAATCTTGTAAAAGACTGTATTTTGTTTATTATGTACCTGTTTTTATGGATTTAGTAAAGCTAATAAAAGGTGAGAAATTTTATGATCGCAAGACTTTTTATCACTGCTAACTTTCTAAATGGTGTAACAACGTGCTTGTTCTATTGTAAAAGTAAATTTTAAGTTCTCTAATTCTGGTTGGATATTTAAGAGTTGGAATATTTCTGTAAAATAGTCGAAAACTTAACATCCCTTCCCCCAGAAAACAAATGCATTGCAGTCTCAGTAACGTTATATTCAGAACAGATTTTCAATTTGGTGCCTGTTTTGCTTTAAAGCCATATTACTTCTGTTGATTTTGTAATAATTATATATATATATATATATATATATATATATATATATATATATATATATATATATATATATATATATATATATAAATACAAAGACCTGAGAACTAAAAATATTAAATCAAAATATCCAATGTAGATAAGTTATGCCACCCAATATTTCTTCCTTTAATGTTCTTATTTTTTCTTTTAATATGAGCCAATATCTCCGCAATATATATATATTCATAACTGATTGATTCATCAAAATTAAAAAACCAATAATTAATAACTGTATCAATGAGCAACTATGCAAAAGAATTAAATGCTTGTTCGAAATCAGTTAAAAGGACCAGACCATGAATTGTATGCTTTCTGGTGTAAAACATCAAATCATATAAATTTCTGTTATTTTCACCAATGCATCTCCCTTTCAAAAAAAAAAAGATCATTATGTATAACTGTAGGTAGTACAGTTGTGATCCTAGTGACTATACAAGCAGAAGCAATTTTATATGACACATTTAGGAATGAAATAGCTCTCCAGTTTGAGATATATTGTTTAGGCGTGTCACATTTTGGTATACAGGGAACCGCGATAGCTTATTTGGTAGAGCGTCGGACTCGTAATCCATTGAACGGATTCGATACCCGGCCCGGCCAGCCATGACCAGATGCCTCAGTGCGTCACTGGGAAAGGCATTTAGCTATCATTTCCTCAGCATGATATAGCCAACAACGTGTTAAAAGTGCCGTTAAAACTAACAAAAACAAAACAAAACAAACAAACAAAAAATAAAAATAAAACTTTCATAAAAAGTAACCAATATCTTTCCACTTATATTTATACAATTCTATTGTGAAACCATCACATCCTGGGATTTTTTAATTTTGCATTTTCCGAAGACTAATAATGGCTTATAGATAGGATATAAGACTAATAATGGCTTATAGATAGGATATAAGACTAATAATGGCTTATAGATAGGATATAAGACTAATAATGGCTTATAGATAGGATATAAGACTAATAATGGCTTATAGATAGGATATAGGACTAATAATGGCTTATAGATAGGATATAAGACTAATAATGGCTTATAGATAGGATATAAGTCTAATAATGGCTTATAGATAGGATATAAGACTAATAATGGCTTATAGATAGGATATAAGACTAATAATGGCTTATATATAGGATATAAGACTAATAATGGCTTATAGATAGGATATAAGATTAATAATGGCTTATAGACAGGATATAAGACTAATATTGGCTTATAGATAGGATATAAGACTAATAATGGCTTATATATAGGATATAAGACTAATAATGGCTTATATATAGGATATAAGACTAATAATGGCTTATATATAGGATATAAGACTAATAATGGCTTATAGATAGGATATAAGACTAATAATGGCTTATAGACAGGATATAAGTCTAATAATGGCGTATATATAGGATATAAGACTAATAATGGCTTATAGATAGGATATAAGATTAATAATGGCTTATAGATAGGATATAAGATTAATCATGGCTTATAGACAGGATATAAGTCTAATAATGGCTTATAGACAGGATATAAGTCTGATAATGGCTTATAGATAGGGTATAGGACATCTCACTGAATCCGTCTTAATATTATTTAATTAACATCAGAATAATTTTTAAAAAGTCTCCATATCAGCAGGTTCAAGTTTTTTTTTAACATCTTCCAAAATTTTCTCTTGAGTTTCTATTAGCGATTCATTATTTTGAACAGGTGCCGGCATCATTTTACTCGTGGGGTTTCTCTTTTCCTAGATTACAGAAATAGTTGATTACTTTCACTCCCTCCTCAATCCATTTCGCTTGAAGTTTAACCTTTACTTCTTCCATTTTCTTTTTCCTAGTCTCACCTTTTTTCTTGAAAGAAGACAGTGATATTGTAATTCCTCTAATTTCTAACATAAGAATATATTGGGAAAGGATTTTCAGTTTGCTCCAATGTTTCCACCACCAACTATGACGATAGAAGTTTAGTTGTCCATCGATTTATCATGAAAACTATGTTCTCACCACGATTCCAATGAAAGTTTTTGCGAGGAAAACTCCGTAAACCGAAAGTGTTAGTGAGTTAGTGAGAGCATTTAGACATTCCCTTTGTAAATGTGACTAAGGAGATGTCACTCCATTGAGGGAATTGACTAAGTTGGTACATTTTTTGCAGGTTTGCGAGAGATGACCAGGTTCGATACTATCTGTAACGAAAAGAAGAAAACTCTCAGACATGCAGATACATTTATGCTTTATTAAATCATAACAACATTCTATATCTAAAATTGCATATGAAAACAAACAAGAAAGTATTCTACTTATATCATGAATTAATTTCATAGAATTTACATATCTGAATTATCACATAAAATTCTGTGAATGATCAAATAATCAATTAACCAAAACGTAGCCACGATATACTTGAGATGTAGTAGGAAACTAATATTTCTGAATAACACTGAAATCCGTTTACAAAGATTCAAATAAATACACAAATTTGAATGTTAGACCATAGATGCCAAATAATTGAAATTTGTAACTTTTAAAGTATGAAGAATTCATTTCCAAATATAATTATCATTGAATATGCAGGTGGCAGCGAAAACCTTCAAATTAACGAAAGTAATGTTACAATGACAAACAATAATTACAAAAATTAAAAAGAATAAATTCCTATTATTACTACATTTGTCTAATTAGTAGATGTACATTGTAAAACAAAGGTTGAACAATCCGTGACACCCCATATTTAACAATTTCACACAATAAGAATAAAAGTGAATTGCAATTATTGAGAATTTCGCAGATATAAAATTGAATGGATGACTACAACGCTTTCATACACTGGTCATTATTATGCTCACATATCACATGAGAAAATAATTTAAAATACTCAAAGAATAAAGTGACACAATCGAGAATTTGCAGAGACTAAGATAATTTCATACCTGTAACGAAGAAGAGGAGAACTCTCAAGAATGCTGATACAGTCATGATTGCGTGTGCTTCCCGCAAGTACTTTATATAGACTCCTCTGTCCAGAATGTGCCGAATCTAACCCAAAATGGGCATAGCGAGAGGGCGACTATCGTAACCCTTCGTAACAGACAAGATACTCACACATTCCTAATTCTACGCATTCGACAAGCACACGACAAACAATGGGACCAGAACCTGTCCATACCATGTATCAGATATTATCTGTGTTATACTGGTATAATAGGTTTAAGGTTGTGTAATGATTGTAACCTTAATATGCTGTATCAAACCTAGAGTATGTGCTATTTGTATTTACGTCTCCGTTCACAGCTTTGTTAGATTTTAGTGATTATTTGTTGATTATGGGGAGTCGGTGTCGGGAGTAATTAGCCAGTTTATAGGAGCAGACGTCATAATGTACAGTATTCACGAAACTTTACGGCAGTATGGATTAGTTTCGTAAAATAGACTCACCTTGTGATGATTGTTTTATTTTGTATTTTTGGTGTGTACGTGTTTTTACGACTCTAAGTCTTAAAATAATGTAATAATGTATGTAAAATCAACAAACAATTTATTTCTCTGTAATTAAAATGAAAATTCAAAATACACTTACAATTTGTGAATTAAATTCCAAATAATCCTAAATGCCCTAAACACAAGTCAGAAATTATGGAATATTTCGAATGAATGAATGTCCCGAATGAATGAATGTTCCAAATGAATGAATGTTCTAAATGAATGAATAGTCTTGAATGTCCTGATATACCACAACGATACAGTCCAGAATATCTTTGAGAATATCCACAAATATCCAATAAAAATCCAAAGGTTAATGAGCACTTGATAGTAATTCCAATGAATGTTCAAATAAATCATTCCTTTCCAAGTATGTCTACAGAACAACTAAAAACTCTGAGCATAAACAGATTCTCAATTACTGATTTTAAAACAGGAATGATTTTAAAACAGGATTCAAAATAGTAATGATTATAATGCGTTCATCAAGTTCTTATATACGCTTCTCAAATGACTTATTTCATAACAGGTCGTGCAAAACCTGCCCTCTTTAGTTGCATTTGTTTCGAATTTAGTGCTTGCACTAACTTGTAAAATGTGCAGTCTTTGAGAGGGACGGGATAGCCGTTGGCCTTAAGATGCCTGTCAATGCTATTTTCTATAGACTCTAGAGAGCACGATTTATAGTCTGAACCATAAGCTAAATAAGTGTTTAAATGATCAGTATGATATTTTCAATACTGCATGTCTCACGTTTGTTGTCATAAAGACATCGCTGGACATTGCGGATATCATGTTCAGTCGCTTGCTTGGTTGAAAGTTTCTTCGGTGACTCAATGAAATCGTCCACATCGTCAGCCTAATCATCTCGACTTTTAAATGGCTCAAACAGCTTGCTTAGTTCATCCACAGACAAATCTAATAAATCCAAAGCTCCGGTGTCTGCTACATGAGTGTACATTGTTGGTTTACGATAAAAGTAGTTCCTAACACGCGATACTATTTATAGACATATGTGTCGTGCAATATGAAGCCGTGTAGTATGGAGAAATACTGCACATGCAAAGTTAATGGAAAAACAAATGAGTGTATAATAATTCCATATACTTGAGAGTGCACTAGTTCTTTTTGCTACCAGACACCGGGAAGATAGCCTTGACCTTAGCTTCTACGTGTTTAACTTGACCTTGTCTCACAATATGTACTAAAAATGTGACACAAGCATGGAAAAAATCAGTTTGCATACATTAATCGTCAGATTTGCATAACTGAGTCGATCGAAGAATTTCCGAATGGTTTTCAAGTGATCTTCCCAGGTGTCGTTGTAGATGATGACGTCATCGATGTACGCGTCACACTTATCTAGAACGGATGTTTATCATGTTCATAAAATGCTGGAATCTTGACGGAGAAGTTTTCATTCGGAAAAGCATCACTTTGTATTGATAAGGCCCATTTGTAGTTCCAAATGCTGAAATTTCTTTTGCTCTTTCCGTGAGTAGAATTTGCCTGAATCCTTTTAAAAAGTCAAACTTGGTGACGTATTTCGCATTTCCAATTTTGTCGATGCAATCATCTATTCTTGGCACTGGAAATTAATCCGTTTTGGTGATACTGTCGACTTTTCTATAATCAGTATACATGCGGAATGTATTATCTGGTTTAGGCACAAAAACTCCAGTTACTTTTACTTGGTTCTATGAAATCATTCTCCAGTAAATATTGAATTTCCTTTTTCAAATATTCCTGCTTGAGAGGATTAATCTTTTAAGGGTGCTGTTTCACAGGTGTAGAACAGAATATATCAAGGTCATGATAGATCTTATTTGTTAGTGTAGGAACATCAGGAAACAAGTGCTCATACTCATGTAATAACTGTTTTAGTCCATTTTTCTCCAATTGTGGTAGACGTGAAAATGTCTGGTCCATATTGTTCAATTTTTTAGAATTCCGAAGTTTTGTTCAACCAAAGTCACTACAGTCAGATCGTATTCCATCACTTACATCCTCACTGTGTGTGACAGGTACAATTAAATTAACTGAGTAATTAACTGGGCTATCTCTGTCAAAATACTCCTATACATATTTATGTGCCAAAGTTGTTTCTGTTTCCGCCTCCCACGAGTATTAATGATATAATTTAAATCATTTACTTTCTTTTCAACGGTATAAGGACCATAAAATATAGCCCGATAAGGATTTTGATGTATGGGAAAGAGAGCCAGAACTTTATCACCAGGCTGAAACTCCTTTCCTGTGTATTTCTGTCATACCTTAATTTCATTTTTGACTGAGTAGAGTGAAGATTAGTTCTTGCTACTTCACAAACCTTTGACTACTTATATTTAAAACCATAGACACAGTCAAGAAGATTAATCTTTGAATCCTCGTTTGAAAGAAGTTTCTCTTTCAATAACTTCAATGGCCTACGGACAGTATGTCCAAAAACCAGTTCAAAAAGACTAAAACCCAATGACTCTTGAACTTATTCCCTAACAGCAAACAACAACAAATAAACACCCTCATCCCACTCCTTTCCTGTATCAAAGCAATATGACCGAATCACATTCTTCAAAGTTTGATGAATTCTTTCCAAAGCGCCTTGACTTTCAGGGTGATAAACAGAAGATTTAATCTATTGGATGCCTAATTCATGCATAACTTATTGGGAAATTCCAGATATAAAATTAGACCCTTAATCAGACTGGACAGATTTGAGAAGGCCAACAAGTGTAAAAACTTTACCAAAGCTTTTACAATGGTTTTAGTTTTAATATTTCTCAAAGGAATTGCCTCTGTAAATCTTGGGGCAGCACACATTATGGTCAACACGTATTGGTTGCTTGACTTGGTCTAAGGTAAGGGTTCGACACAGACTAAATGGTTCGTCAAATGCAGGAATAGGTTGCAGATGAGCCTTGATCTCTTCTGATTGGGTTTTCCTACCATTTGATAAGTATGACAAGATCTACAGTATTTAGAAACATCACTTTTAAGTTTCTGCCAATAAAAATAATTTAAGATCTTGTGATAAGTCTTATTGATTCCTAAATGACCAGTCACTAATGTACTTTGAGAAGGCACCGTCATTCTTATTTCACAAAAGAACTCCACTTAAAAGAGGATCTGCTATAGCTCTTAACATAGGAGAAGCTACTTTGGCTAACAACCGAGATATCAGCATCGAAAGAAATTCTCCTAATTGAACGATCACTTTTGGGAGACATCAATATTTTTTATACCATGTTTCGAGGAATGTGACCATGTCGTCCTAATCTCTCTCTCTCTCTCTCTCTCTCTCTCTCTCTCTCTCTCTCTCTCTCTCTCTCTCTCTCTCTCTGACTTCGTCAAGGGAACAGTTCCTTTCAATACGTTTAAACAACATTCACATATGGTATCGATGATTTCTTAGCATTCGCTTTGGTTAATGCCGATTACACATCCTTCCCCCCCCCCCCAATGTTTGGTTGACAAGGATGCTGCTGCTATGAACTCTTGAGGGAGCACATTTTATTTGAGAGACTGAGACAACCCCTGTCCAGACGTCTTTTTTTATACCAGGGCTCGTATGCACTTTTTGGCGGAACGTCGTACGAGCTTTACTTTGGACACTGAATGACGAGAAAGCGAAGGAATTCTCAAGAGACTAAACTGAGAGAGTTCTTGTTTTGACAGGTCCAGTAAACTTTGTAACACACCCTTCCTGCCTTGAACTTTTTTCTTGGACAAGGGGGAGCCAACGACAAAGGAGGAGAAGGGACTGGGGTAACTTTAGAGATGGGTGCCCATTTGGGTGGCGTCTTCAACATATAGGGAACACTTTTCTTAAATCAGGTTTAGCTGACTTCATCAGTAAAGGAGATGAGGAGACTACTAATGCCGGCGTGAGTACTACAGGTTAAGGTTTCTGTGGGTGAATGCGCGTTCTAGCTACAATGTCGCCCTTTCTTGGGCTAGTGGTGGTGGTTGTCTTTGTCTTCTTCGTCTTTTTCTTCTTTATTTTCTTGAGAGACAACATTTCTGTGTACTTGCAACATCTCTTATCTTGGCTTTAGAGTTGTCTTTTTGTTTTTGTTTTTGGTTGTTTGGTCTTGGATGCTGTATTGGGATCCATAGTAGAAGCAAACAAATAATCACTCCTCCACGAAATATACTTCTACCGGGTTTCAGTATAATTTGTGTCTTGGCCTGGATATCAAATCTTGGATCTGTGAGTTGTGCAATGCTGCATTTTGCTTTTCGATAAAAGGTTTCATATGAAGGGAAGTTTTAATGATTCATTGCAGTAATTGACGTGACGTCAAAATAAACCATCGCAAAAGTTCCTTTAGACTTGTTTTCCACATATGCGAAACCACTTGCGCATCTTTTTCGCGATTGATATCATATAGTGCGCAAATTAATCTAGCGGGAGTATTTGAATGAGATCATGTTGAATGATATCATGGATGAAATGAGTTAATGTGTTTTTTTAAAATAATTTTTAGACGGCCGAAAGCAGGGTGACGTGTAAATCACTGGACTACCCTCGTGACTCCAGTTGTGAAGTGGCTCAAACTGCTGAAGGTTGACCCCGGCCGGGATTTTATGGACGCTGTGACGCAGCTCTTGACCAAGCACAATGTGCAGGTTGAGACATGGCGAGGCCAGCGTCCACCGTGCGTAAGGCATTGTGGTGTGGCACTGCGTGGGTTCGGCAACTGCCTGCCATTATAGCGGCCCTAATGGTGAGGTAACGCAGCTCACATGCAAAAAAAAAACAGCAAACAAAAAAAAAAAAAAAAAAAAAAAAAACAACTGTTAATGCCATTCGTGCTGCGTCAATGCGGGCTACGCCTGCAGCATCAGTGACGCGGACAAACACTGCCAACTGGTATGGAGGAGAGACGCCTGGACTAAAATAGCTGGGTGCGGTACCTATATGCACCGGGAGCTGGAATGAGGAAAACGTCATCCTACCGACCCTATGTGGTCCTTAAAGGTCCAAAGGCTAGACCGTGTGGTTGCTAAAACTGGCTCGCTTGTACTATATTATCTGCTTAGCACCGGCGATGCAGGGCCTAAGCGCGCGTTTGCCTCTTCACGCACAATTACAACCGGACCGGGTCCTCATTAGTCGTTCCGAAGATACACGTCGCTGAGGTCCAAACCACAATCTTGCTGTGCTGCGGGTCAAATTGACGCAGTCCCTCTCTTTCGGTTGCACTCCAAATAGGTCAACCTCACATTCATTTCCCTTGGCGTTATCCAAGCTGTCTACACTAAGCAGATGCGTAACTCGATGATCGTAGGACCAAAGCATTTTTGTGTTACAGGCAGCACAGCGATTATTTTGCCACTTCAGACGAAGCATTTCGTCGACCTTCAGCGGGATTTCAGGTGTTGATTTTTGGTCTTTTCTTTCGTCTTACCACATGTAAGAAACAAGCTTCTGTTGGATAACCTTATGAATTTCCTATTCAGATAGCTTCAGCGTTACACTTTCCCCCACGAATCAAGGTGCGGCGACACGCTCAAATTGAGACAGAAACTCCACACGGGATACTGTCAGATATGCAAGATTAGACCACTGAAAGAAGTCGTCCACAAGCCATATTTTTTTGTGAATTTTTAATGGTAAGCGCCTGGGATCTGTGCACAGTGATGGCGTAGCCGAGGGACCAGTTCGAGTTTGGAGATGAATTGGGTCCACCAAACTCTTCAGCCGCTTCAATGGATACTCTTACAGTATCATTTACTACAAGAAATGTTGACGTTCTTCTTAATGCTGAAACATCTGGACCAGCTGGAATAGGAACAAATATAGTTTGCTTTTGAATATCCTGCGGACGGTATAAAATAGGAACTGGAGTATCCGAAAAGTGTTTTTTATCATGCTCAAACAAAAAATATTGAACCGTGTCGTTCACAGCTAGGCGAGAAATAACAAGAAGGTCTGAATGTGTAAATTTTTTCATAAATGATTCCCAGTCAAAACATGCAGGGAGGACCTTGCGCAATTCCTCGCAATGAATTCTGTCGGATTTATGGCGCATTTTCTTTTTTGGGGATTTAAAGGCTTCCTTTTTGGCTCGATGATCTTCTTCCACCTCTTCGTAATAGTAGGCGTGCTCTTTCAACCAGTCATGTATCAGTTCTTCATCGATTGGTGGAGGTTGGCCCTGATCCCCACGGCATATTACCTGAACGATCGGCGTTTCAACCAGAGAAATACTTCAAGCACACGACAAGAAACTGCAAATTTCATCCCAAATAATAATCCCCGGAAAAAGTTTTGACCGTACACTCTAGTTTCCATTCGTTTATCGGGCAGCCGTTCCGGAGAAAGAAACTGTGATAGGTTTGTGCATGAACATTTCGATCGCGCATCTTCTTTTGCGAGCCTACGCGCTGGGGTGAAAACTAACACATTAGGAGGGGTGACTTTTTCAGTTCCTTTGGGGTAGAATAATCGCATATTTCAAGCGCATTTAATGGGTTACCATCCTATAAAAGAGATCAACTGCCCGTGTAGTTTTTCAAGACACTCCGCCGCTATTAAAGAAAAAAATTATAAGCGTTGTTAACGGGTCATTAGCGTTAGGTGCGGTGGACTCTTTCACGTCGCTCTTTGAGCACGCCCAATACTCCGGCTTGGGCATATAAGCAGCGCTGTCGTTTGGGGCTAAAATCCTTTCTTTCCTTACTCGCCACTACTCCCATTTGCATGTCTCTATAGGGCCGTTGTAAACCTTAAATCTGAGAAAAGCGCAGTCTAGGGAAAAAGGTTCTTCAATGTAGTAGGCTTTTACATCTTTCGGCCTGTGCCTGCTTGATATAGATTGAGTCGGTCGCCACCCTTAGTGCTTCTGTCGGGAATCTCTTCACCATGCTGATAAGGTTATTACTCAAATATCCCAGCATTGATGATCAGATGTGCGTGTACTTTGGCTGCGAGCCATTATAGTATGTAAAAATGTGACCCAACAGCGTTTAATCATAACCTAATAAACCGGCTGTTCATGTGTTTGCAGTCGTTTACGCTTCCAGCTGTAAACGTGACCAATAATAAGTCTGCCCATTTCCTTATCATCCGGAAGCCAAACCTTTGTTTCTTTTTTAAAGAACATTATGGTCTCGTCTACATACAGATGCGTGAGCTCTCCGGTATCAACCATAAACCGCAGAAGCGCGATTGAAGCCCAGCCACGTTTGTACCCAGCAGTTTCGCCTGCCGCTGGTGAGCTAAAGTGGGGATCAAATCAGGCTGGAATAACCGGATGACAATCTGGCGAAAAGGCCCAAGATCGTCCAGTCATTTCGGTCGTTTGCCACCCTGGCTGCTGCAGAGGCATCACTAAAAACCTTAAACGCGAGATCCTCTGCCTCTTCTCTTGTTTGTGTGTACTTGCTGCAGGCATTAACAATCTGCTCATGTTTTTCTTTTGTTCTACAGCATCTATCATCCGCCAGCACAAACTGCTCTATAAGCGCTGGGTTTAGCTTTTTGTCGCTTCCGCCAATAACCCACACCGCAGCTGGCTCATTTTTAGTATTTGCCTGTATAGCTCCAAAGCATCGCCCTCATAAAACTCAACCTTTCGTAGTTCCGCGAAATGGAGGCCTTCAGGGCAGGCGTTGTCGTTGTGGACTATTAGCTCAACCAGACACCATCTAAATGCACGATAAGATCCACTATGGGAAATGTTTTCGCCGGCAATGTTCTTCAGAATAATCGCGCGGTTTAAATATGTTTCTAAGCGGGCCACGATGATTGCTCCCTTTCCGTGAACTTCTTTTTCCCACCCGTCTAGTATCCTTTTGCGTGCGTGAGTTAAGCCATTTCCCCTTTTTGGCGCTTGTAAAATGCTCCACCAGGCACTGTGCAACGCATTTAAGATATCCAACTCTAAGCAGGGATATGTCTTCAGGTCTCTCGAACCTCGTAAAGGCCGTATACCACCGCTACAACCCGATAGGCATTGTCATAGTAGATTTGTTTCTCGCGCGATTGTTACTATTCCTCTTCCTTTTCTCGCTTCCGCCCTCACTGGGTCAAATTTATCCATTACAAACCATTTTATGGCGCATAAATTTGATTCTAATGATGTACTCTTTGTCCGCCAACAACAGATTAAGTATGGCCGCCGCGCTGCTGTCTTCCATCTGGCAGTCTAGGATCAAATGCTCACCTCCGCGCTAGCGCAGTACATCTTCACGTTCGATGCGGAACGTGCTAAATACATGCGATGCGCCATCTGTTGTTTGCGGAACAGTCTTGTCAAAATCTGCCGGCGCCTCTGGCTGGTCTGGCTCAATCCTTCCAAGTTGGGCTATCTCCCTTACACCTCCTTTACTTTTAGCTCTTTTACTCACGCTTTCTCTTCCGCTTCTCGCGACTCGGCCTCATATCTTGTAATAAGGGCGTGCGCCTTTTGCAGTCGGCCGAGTCTTTCCTCTAGCTGAACCAACTTAACAATCCTCCTTGGATAATCCAGCCACACTCCTGTGAATGCCTCGTACTCTTTACGTGCCGCTCTCTCTCTCTCTCTCTCTCTCTCTCTCTCTCTCTCTCTCTCTCTCTCTCTCTCTCTCTCTCTCTCGAGCGTTATTTGATATGCGTGTCATGCTAAGCTCATGGGCATATAATACTGGAAAATATTTTCGAAATAAAATAATTGCCCATAGAAAATGGCGCTTAAATTTCGAGGTATGCCAAACGCTCATATTCATTATTAAACAACATTTGCCTCAACTTCTTTTTTTTTTTTGCGAACCCTGTCCCGAACGGTTTAACCTCAACATTTTACACAATCGGCGTAAAATGTTTTAACTTCTATTCCACCGCCTATACAAGCGAGGATTTTTCCGCCCATGTGTATTATGGCTGCATGAAGTTTATAATATTTATTTGCACAATGTTTTGCGCACGTATTGGTGCTTCCCATTCAAATCCACGCGCATGTATTTTTTCAGACTGTCATATTATATATATATATATATATATATATATATATATATATATATATATATATATATATATATATATATATATATATCAGTTATATAACTTTTAACAAAAATATTATCAATTTAAAACTAATTTTTAGCTGTTTTTAGCTGTTATTTCATAGGCATTTTGATAGTGCGGACCTTGGGCGGAGTTAAAACGCCTAGATTGGTGGGGAAACCTTGTTGGAAGCATTTGTTTGGCGGATCTCTTACTACTATAAGCCCCTCTGCTGCTACTGTATATCGTGTTAAATAAAGGATCGATAGATGAAGAAAAAATATGCTTGTATCTATGTAGTTGAAGAATGCGGTACATACAAACGCGAAATAAAGGTCCTGATATATGTACAGTGGCGAGATAGCAGAGTACAAATGTGCAGAACATAAAGCATTACGAACTGAACACGACCACGACCCTCTCTCTCTCTCTCGCAATTTTTTTGACTTGCCCGCGGGCAAGCACCTCACAAAACTGAGCCGATTTTGAGCTTGTCCCGGGCGTTGGACAAGTGGATTTGTAAAACCTGCAAGCCATTGTTTTGTAAAAAAAAAAAAAAAAAAATGCTGAACATTTTTATAATTTCACCAGTGATGAGACAATGAAATACCCCGTGAGGAATGTGTGAAACTCTTTGGAGTAGATATTAATTGTCAACTAAATTTTAACAAACCACATATCTAAGATCTGTCTGAAAGCAGCAAAGCAATTATACGTCTGACGCCGTCAAGAGCCTTAAAGACAAACAACAATATATACAGCATGTAGATACACATTTTTTTTAAAAAATAAATAAAACGGATGTACATGTATGAGACACCACAGAAGGTGTACATATGAAAAGATAAGAAATATGACAATTTTGTTAATAAAAGGCATATATAAGTGGCCATATTAATTATTCAGTTATCAGGAAATGAGGGTACTAGAATGATAATTTAAAGTAAATAAATAAGTAAAATAAATAAATAAATAAATAAATAAATGTAAAAATAAAACAGCAAAGAAGCAGGATTTAAATCAAACGAAAATCAGTAAAACTTGATAAACACAAAGCTGATTGCCACTGTCCACGAAATAAAACGATATAAAACACAATTACATTGAGGCCCTTTCATGTCCGAATCAGCCTGCTGAATTCTTTGAAATAATATATTGTTCTTAATTTTCGTTGGGCATGCTGCTCCAGACTCTGGAGGCCTCGCATTTAAAAAGAAAGCTTACCATACCTTGTGGTTTCTACTCTTGATATTGAGGCCAAAATTTTTCTAAGAAGTGTATTAAATACTTAGGCTGCCATGGAAAATTTTCATCAAAATCCAATTATAGTGCCTTATACTGTAATTTGTTTCTCCATTTTGTCAGAATTTTGTTTGCTACAGAAATGCCAAGTAAGGGGGAAAGAATTAAAGTTTGACCTAATAAAGCAGTTGTAGATCATTACCTTTATATTGATGGACAAATGGGAGTTGAAATATTGCAAGACGTATATTGTTTTGCTGCTTTCAGACAGATCTTAGATATGCAGTTGTTAAATTTAGTTGACAGTCAATATATACTCCAGAGAGTTTCACACAGTCCTCACAGGGTATTTTATGGTCTTCACTGGTGTAATTAGACAAATCTTCAGCATGTTTTGTTTTTTTACAAGAACAATGGCTTGAACGTTATGAATATTAGTTTGTTTACCTAACCAGTCAAGTATCTTCCGCTCATTTTCTAAAAAAAAAAAAAAAAGTTAAAAAAAGTTATTAAAAAAAAAAAATGGAGGAAAATTTAAGGAGAAATGAGTATCCGGATTTGAAATACAGCTGTCAGGGGTAAATCGCCAGAACGACAGATGTTTCTTTTATAAAAAGGTTTAGTGTTTTCATTAGACGTCGCACTTCAGTGCACAGAATAAACTTTCAACATAGTTGACAAATCACTAATCTCCCCAAATAAGAGGACTTGATGCAATAAAACAAGCTTTCGTTTTATTTACTCCGCAACATCACGTGTTTTATTTAAACTGCCACATCTGATGTTTATTTTATCCTTTTGTCTTTTTTTTTGTACACATTGCAATTTGGAGTAGTAAAAAGACTTAATGTGTGAATATCATCTAAATCTAATTATTGATGGCAAGAAAAAACAACTTAGATGTAATTCAGACAAGCTGTTGGTTACTACTGCTACCCCAACTCCCCATCTCTCTCTCTCTCTCTCTCTCGCTCACTCTCTCTCTCTCTCAACTGAAGTGTCTTTTTTCTCTGTATAATAGATAATTAATGTTTATGAAAGCATCCGCTATAGGTGTAGTACGAATATACTTGTGCACCCAGGGTTCGCAAACAATGACTCTGCTTTAATTTCTCACCCCCCCCCCCCCTCACCTTTTGTACAAACATACGAATACAGTTATCAAAAATCTATGAGAGATAGATTATCTTTAACAATATGAACAGACTATAAAATACAAAAATGGCAACAAGTTATTGAACGTATAAAATAACTATAAATTGCAATTATTAGATACCAGTCTGATGGCTGTCTTAGGTATGCACATTTTAAGTGAAACCATATGTCACAGCTATCTTTGTCACACTGTATCCATGTCACAGCTATCTTTGTCACACTGTATCCATGTCACAGCTATCTTTGTCACACTGTATCCATGTCACAGCTATCTTTGTCACACTGTATCCATGTCACAGCTATCTTTGTCACACTGTATCCATGTCACAGCTATCTTTGTCACACTGTATCATATCATTATATATGTCTTACAGACGACAAGAGGGAGTACAAGTCATGGCAATGTGAAATTCAGCTGGTATTGACCTCCTCTTCTTGTTTTAGTTTTAATTTTCATTTCTTCTGTGGAAGGGTAACTAATTTAAGTGATTCCAATTGTACAAGATTTAACTTGTATAAAATTCAGCGTCTTCTATTCCCTTTAATCCACCATAACAAATATTCCGTACAATAAGCTCTAGCGAAAATATCGTTCCAAAACGCTATTATCCTACTGATCTCCTGAGAATATTAATTTTAATATCCTGTAGGAGCCATGTGTATTTGACACATGTGAATTCTAGTTTCTTTCGTTTAATATTAGGCTGCTAATCTGCTAAAAGTTACGTAACATAGAGACGAAAAATAATTAAGGCCAGGGCATTGTTAATCTTCAGTGTTTTGAGATTATATGTCACTGCTAATACTTTATACTGGCCAATATTTACAAGCGAGTTGACTGTTGTTTTACTCGGTTTGATCATCATCAAAAAAAAAAAAAAAAAATTTAAGAGAGGTTGATATAGATCATCATTACAAAACTCAAAACAATTAAATATTGTCTAAAATTTGAGGACATACCTTCGCTGATTGTATCCCCATAAGTATAAATGCTTTACTTCACGGTGACATAACAAGTATGTGTCCAAAGAGAAGTCTCAGGTACAGCCGCGAGACACATAAATTCACACTGACACGCATCTCTCTCTCTCTTTCTGTTGTTTGTCGATACATCATTACTAAATGTGCAAGTTATCACTATTATCGTTAAAAGTACTGGAAATGCGATATTGTAGCGTCATTATTTTCTTTTCTCATCTTTGATTTCATCATACGAAGGATAAGCAATTTTGGCAAATTAGCAGTTGCCAAAAATGTAAATTTTTAATAATATTTTTTTCTTAATTGTGCTTTGTGAAGAGAAAACCTAAGATCTTTACAATATTAGCTAAATGTATTAAGAACCACTATCTTTTTTATTTATGTTTTTCAATATTAATTTGATGAAAGGTATTAATCCACATGCACTAAACAATTTTAGTTGAGGTGTGGATTCGGCGAGATGCAGTCATATGGTCTTAGACACATTAAATGAGTTTAATAAGATTGACAGTCCTCAAGACACCGTGATGGTGCGACTCTTTTCCTATCGAAACTCGAACAGATTAAGAGCTTTTACCAAGATTATGCGTTTTATAACTTTTAAATATGTCTGTTACGACTGAAATTGCTACAATTCTTTTTTTCATAAAGGAGAACTGTCAGCTGATTCTCCAGTGGCTTACATCAATTAAGTGCGAACTACATGTAATGTAATAGTGAAGAAGTTCTGAAATATGAGCCAGATCATAAGATGAGATGAGATGAGATGCGATGCGATAGGATAAGATAAGATATGGTAAGATAAGGTAAGATAAGATAAGGTAAGATCAGACAAGGTAAGATAAGATTTTTTTTATAATCGGCATGATTTAAACAACAATTCAACATAAGCTCTAATGATCTTTTTATCGACATCACACACACACACACACACACACACACACACATACACACACACAAAGACATTAAATTAAACATGATTTGTAAGACATACCAACACAGCATAATACAGATACAACGGGACAAAATACACAGTCCAAAATTAATTAATATAAGAAAGCAAAGCAGTTTAAAAAGGCAGTAATTAAAAGTTAATTTAGTCTTTAATTACCTAAAACACCACAGGTTGGGACCTAAAGGGTGAAAAATAAATAAATAAATAATAAAGTCTAGGTAACTAACATCTATAGTTAAAAAATCGAAATTTGAATTTAATTAAAAGCAAAAGCACCAATATAGGACAAAAAGCATGCTGCTCGGGCATTTGATGGTACACAAGACAAGAACTGTAAAACAAAACGGCAACACAGATATTAGTTGCTGTCATCATGGCAGGAGAGTTGTGGAGTGGGGGGGAGGGGAGGGGGAGAGAGAGGTTATTATCTGCAGATATTACATTGACACTCTTTTACCATTCCAGGATAAAATTAATGATCTAAATGAATTTAAATTTGACTGGTCTCTAAAGTGATTAGGCAACTCATTCCACAGAATGGCAGCTGCATATCTAAAATATTTGTGCCACATGTTGAGGTTTTAGATCTTGGGACAACTAAAATATTTGAATATCTAAAATTGTATATATTGTGTTTAAACATATCAAACCATCCAAACATTTGGGAGCACACTTATTCAAAAATTTAAAAGTCTCCTGAGCCACGGACCTAATTCTGCGCAACTTCAGGGTTGGCATTTTTGCCGCAAGTAAGAATTTAAGATAACTGCTTTTGTAATAATCATACACAAATCTCAGAGCACTCTCTTGTATTTTTTAGCATTTGTAGTGTTCATGTCACTGCAGAAATGCCAGGCTATGGGACAGAAGTTGACATTGGAAAGGATAAATGTATGTAAGATTGTCAGTTTGTTGAGTCTTGTTAAATTTTGACCAATACGTTTCAAGACAGCTAGTTGCCTTAAAGCTTTCCTACAAAGATTTTTACATGTGAATCGAACTGCAGCTGATAGTAAATGTCACTTCCAAGCAGTTTCCCAATTTCTTCACAGTTTATGACAGCACTGCTTATGTTAAGTAAAGGCTTCATACTGAATATATTTCGATTTGACAGATAGTTCAGTAAGAGACCTACTGAGTCATCTGACATACCATATGCCATTAGCTTGCAAATGAGAATATCATGAAGGAGACAATCAAAAGCCTTAGATAAATCCACCAGCACTGCAGCTACATATTTGTTTTCGTCAAGAGCCTTCTTCCTGTCTTCAAGTAATCGTAACAGAGTGGTTTTTTGCATCATTGATCTTTATGACAAGAACCTTTATATCACACCGTATGTAGACTTATTAGGCAAGGAATGTGCTATGTTATGACTTCTCATTTCTGAGGCGTCGCGTCAGTCACTTCTTTGGCGTGTCCATTTTGGGGTGGGAGTAGACTTGCTTCTAGACTCGTAGGGCCATATAAACAACCCACGAAAAAGTTGAGGCCGTTCACCGCACTTGCGTTCCTGAAAGTTTTTTTTTTTTTTTTTTGGTCTTCTTCTCCCTTACAGAAATAGCGTTGATCCTGGTCACCTCTCAACATGTAATACCTTTACGAAATCCTTGAGCGAGTCACACCTCCCAAAGTCAATGTGACGAAAAAGATGTCAAAATGTACATGCTAATTATCAACGTTCGCTCCAGGGCGTTTTCCTTGCACAAACGTCTATCCTATATATAATCATGCGGATACAATCTATCCTCATATATCTCTATGTATCTTCACATTTACCACTAAATCATTCATCTCTTATCAATCTATCCATCTTTGTTTCGTCTTTCCATCTGTCTGTCTGCCGGTTCTTTCATGGAGTTGTAAGTACACATTTAAAGATTATTAAGGCCGTATGTCATTTTATATCCAGATTCGTATCACAAGACAAACAGAAAACAGAGCAAGTAGGAATTATAAAAAAACCGACCTTACGTCTATCCTGAAAAAAGGACAAGCGCTAAACAAACGGTGCTAATTGTAACATTTTTCATGGCAATTCTGTTCTATCAGAATCATTTTAGATTTTTAACACGGAGACAATCGCCATTTACACCGGTTTATAAACAAATTAAAAAAATAATTTGACCTTAACAGCATTTTATTGGCAAAGGCAATCTTGTACAAAGACAAAATGCAAAAAAAGGTTAACATAATATGTTTGCCAAAAGGATTGGGCAGCAGGCCAAGAGCCATATAAAAAGTATCCTCTCCGTGGTTGACTTTTATTTGGTAAGAAATACCAGATTTAGTTGGCTGGAACAATATCATCATCATTCATTAACTTCATTGATGTAAAACGGCAAGATTTTGGCAACGTTTTTAGTATGTCTGGATGACACGTTTATCCCCTTACTGCACGATTCAGTTTTTAAAAAAATATCCCAGTATGAAAGGCACAGTGTTCTGCTGAAGTGTACGATGGCCGAGACATATCCGTATATGTCCACTGAAGAAATGAAAGTTCATGAAATCTTAAATTTGTAGTTGTAAGTAGTATACACTGTGAGGATAATAATACATTTTCAAATTAAAGTTTGAATCTTTAAAACAGTATTGTCTTTGTAAAAAAAAAAAAAGTTCCCAAAGCAGGTACATTTCCATTTATTACACTTGGTCCAATAACAAGAGTCTTGTTTACTATCTGACCTCAAAATAATGGCAAGTTTAAAAGTCAAATGATATGCATCGACATGCCGGAGCTACCAAGTTCGTATGTCTGTATCTGTTCACTATTTCGTTTCCACACAATAACTACACTTCTCAACCATGTAATCTTATCAAACTTTCCTAATTTATTAACCACAGACTTTTCAACAAGTTAACTTTTAGCAGGAAACTATATAGCCAGTTTTGTGCTTATGTGCCATTAAATCACATACATACATATATACATAAAGCATGCAAGATAAAAACAATCAAAAAACATTATATTTTAAGCCGAGGTAGCTTAACGAGTTGATAAAAATCGGACATTATTTTATATGTTTGTTGTTTTTTTTTTTTTTTCATTTAAAACAACAGGTGTTCTTCAAATTTGGTTCAGGAGCTATAATCCTTTTCCACCCATAGAAGCCGGATTTTACAGGGTAAAAGCACTGGGTTTGAGTGATGTTTTAATGACGGCAAGGATTATAAGCATAGTTAATGCACTGGTGATTACCTTGATTAGCCACTACAGCTGATGCCTATCATAAAACATGAAACGTCCAGTCAACTCATCTAATTCATATACTCATTCACGTGTACAATACAGTTAACTTGTTGAGGGTAAGCTATCATAATATACAATGTCAAGTCATTAACATCGAGGTTTGCTATGTAATACATGTAGGGCACAGTGACCTTTTTTGTACTGGTGTGGTACTAATAGACATGTATACAATCATGTAGTTTATTGATTCAAGTTAAAACACACAAATGAAACCGAGTTAGTGAAGCATGAAATATAGGTAACAATGACCTACTTTTGTGATGAGGTTGTAGCACTCATCAGGATGCATTCCCTCACCAAGTTCCACGTTTTAAGTTACAACACGATATGTATCAGGTCGAAAAACCTATGTGGTCATGAGCTCAACATAAAAAATTAACCCAAGCCAGTAAAATGTGAAATGTAACTCGCAGTGACCTTTTGTTGTAAGGGTGTTGTATGAATAATCATCTAGCTTGATGATTCTAGTATGAATAGTGCTCGAAAAATAAACTTAAAACACAAACCTGAACTCGTGTCAGTTAAGCAAGAAATATGGATCACATTGACCTGCTTTTGTGATGAGGACGTAGTACTCATCAAGATGGATCTCCTCATTACATTTCATAATTCTAGGTATAACAGTATGTATACAGAGTGCAAAAATCTATTTGGTCATAAGCTAAATGCAGAACTTCAAACAAAGCCAGTAAAATGTGAAATGTAGGTCACAATTACCTTCTTTTATTATAAAGGCATGGTATTAACTGAGATGCATACAATAATCTAGTTTGCTAATTCTAGCATGAACAGTACTCGATAAATAAACTTAAAAAACAAAATGTAACCAACGTCAGTGAAGCATGGAACAAGGGTCATAATGACCTACTTTTGTGAGGTGGGTGTACTACTCGTCAAGATTCATCCCATCACCAAGTTTCATGGGATCAAAGTCATTGTGACTTGAAGAAAAATAGGTTTTGCACAATAACTTTTCTTCTCAAGTTCCTTCACCAAACTTTGTGGATGGCTTGCACTTAGCATAATAAACAAAGCCTGTAGATTGTGGGGTCTACAGGTAAGAGATCATGGTCATAGCAAGTCAATAATCTCAAGAGTCAAACAGGCCCTACACAGTGTGCTATTAAACACTGTGGCTTATATTATTCAAGGTACATGTGTGGAGAGTTGTGAGCCTGGTTGTCAGATCAATTTCATATCTTCACTTTGGCACTTGCTTTTAACAAGCACTGGCTCAGGCACAATTCAGCATATCCTGATACAATTTGGTGTTAACACTTTTACGTGCAGTAGTTTCAATTCTTCTACTTCAGTTATGGACCTTAACAATCAAGTTTCATAATTTCACTTATGAAGTTACTTATAACCAGCACAAACACCCATTTTCTGTAAAGATGTTCAAAATCAAATTGGAACAAGACTTCATGAGAAGTTATATTAAACTACAATTAGACAAGAGGTCCAAGTGGGCCTGATATGACTTACCTTGGTAATTGAGATGTCAGCTTGTGAATGTGAATTCATACCTATATTCAAACTGTCGAGGGCAATGAAAAGCTTGGAGCACCTAGCTGCTGTATAATCTTTTAATGTTGCTGTCATTTTTCTTTCCTTAACCATATATAGGATCATTTATTTGTCATAAAAAGGATAAGTCATTTATACAATCAGCATTGTCCCCTGGATCTCTCCCTGCCACTGGAGACTAGGCCCCAATTCACAATGTAGAAACTGTTTACAGGCCTACTATTAAAGTACATACATTTACATAGCATTACACGTGGAATTAATCTGTGCAGTCAGCAAGAATTCCTGGGTCTGCCCTTACCCAAATGGAGCCCCACACTTGAAGTCATAACTTTGAGATCACCGAGATCCCACTCAAGACAACTTCAGTGGCTGAGTGGTTAAGGCATTGGACTGATGACCAGAAGGTTGTGAGTTTGATTCCCACTATCTGATGAGCCTGAATCCTCCATAATCTTGCTCATCATCAAACTCAGCCAAGATCTGGATGAAACTATCTTACATACAATGTCTGATGAAAATCTATTCTGAAACATGGCTGCTAGAGTGTTTACAAACACAGCCAATCAGATGCAAAATCACCCCATTAATATGTGTGGATGTTGCTCATAACTGAACTCGTCCGAGATCTTGATGACATCTTGATGACATAAGCTTCTATACTAAATATGATTAGAAATAATCAGCTCAGCTAAACAGATGAAAGATCCCCTCATAAATATGTGTAACTCATAACTGAACTCATCCAAGGTCTTGATAATATAAGCTTACACACCAAATCTGATTAGAAATATAGCCTCTAGAGCAGTGGTTCCCAACCTTTTTGAGTACGAGTACCCCTATTTAACCTAAAGAAATTGCATGGACCCCCACATGCTAATAGTTGTACTTTTAGGCTGTGGCGGGTATAAACATTTAGCAGCTTGGTGCGCTAAATTTGAACATGCCTTGCTCGCAGCGGAAGTGATAACAGAGAAAAGCAAGAGCTGGCTGGAGGAGCAATACTTGCCATGAAGCTATGTGAATTTGTGGACCCTTGGAATAAGCCCACGGCTCCCCAGGGGTCCACGGCCAACAGGTTGGGAACCACTGCTCTAGAGTGCACAAGCTCAGCCAATTCGATACAGGATCACCTCATTTATATGCATGGATGTTGCTCACAACTGAACTTGTCCCAAGTTGTAATGATATAAGCTTACCTACCAAATCTGATCAAAATCTGATCAGAAATATGGCCTCTAGTGTTTACAAGCTCAGCCTATCAGATGCAAGATCACCTTATTAATATGCATGGATGTTGATCATTAGTGAACTCCTCAGAGATCTTGATGATATAAGCTTGCACACAAAACCTAATTAGAAATATGGCCTTGTGTGTTCACAAGCTCAGCCAATCAGACGCAAGATCACATCATTAATCTGAGCGGATGTCACTCATAATAAAACTCATTGGAGGTCTTGATGATATAAGCTTGCATGCCAAATTTGAATATGTCCTCGGAGTGTTCACAAGCTCAGCCAATCAGATGCAAGATCATCTCATTATTATGCATGGGTGACACTCATAATCAAACTCAATACAAGCTTACATACTGAATCTAATCAGAAATATGGCCTCTACAGTGTTCACATGTTCAGCCAATCAGATGCAAGATCACCTCATTATTATGCAGCTCATATGAGCTCCTGACGATATAAGCTTACATACCATATTTTAGCCACATCTGATCAGAAATATGGCCTCTAGAGTGTTCATAACCTCAGCAATAATAAACTAGATCACCTCATTAATATGAGTGAATGTCATTCATAATCGAACTGATCCTACGTTTTGTTGATATAAGTGTACATCCCAATTCTGATTGAAATGAAGCCTCAAGATTGTTCACAAATGTAGATGGATGGATGGACACAATGGATGCTGGGCCTTACCATATGTACTTGACCTTTGGCCAGGTGAGCTAAAGATAGTAAAGGGAGTTTTCTAATTTTGTACCTCTTCTGCTCTTTCCTGGCTTGTTACCGACTGAAAATACAGATTAAAATTATTAAAGATCTTTAGCAAAACTTGTTCCCTTTTGCTTGCACTCTGTACACGGCTCTCTTTCTCCAAACCCTGACCAACCTCTATGGGTTTCATCTGGTAACACTAGTACAAAACTAGTCCAACTCAGAAACAATATTTTTGTAAACAGAGTACACTTTTCTCAGGCGGTAAAATGGAATATACTTGATCAAAGTACAACATGTTCCAAAGCTGACATTTTCCAAATAATAATATAACATGTCTATCTCAAATGTTCAAAGCATTTACTTCATTGAATTCTTGTGGGGCTAATAAGCACCATAAGAAATAGTGATTTTATTTTCTTCATAATAATTCAAGCTGTAATGTTCACACTCCAGAGCATACATGGATTGCCAAGGTAGAAGCTTATGCACTTTGAGGATTAAAGGGACCAAGGCCAAGGTCACAGGTATAGAGGAACTAGTTTCCATTGCCGAGATAGAAGCATGTGTTTTATGGATTAAGAGGACCAAGGCCAAGGTCACTGGTATAGAGAAAAATAGTTTTCATATAACAAGGATTCCATGCAATGTGATATCAACCCTGTGAACAGAATTAAGCAGGCAAGACATGAATCTTTGCATATCAGTTACAAACTTATAGCATACAGTAATATTTATCTTAAAGTTTCAGTTCAATACAACTTATGTATTAAATACAGGAGTTTAAAAAATTTGCACACAAAATTGTAACATTGTTGACACAGCCAATGTCACAGCCTGAAGGTTGATACCAAGTTCTCGCTGTTTACAGGCTCGACAATAATTTGCATACACTGACAGTACCCAAGTAATTTTACTGACATGGCCTACTAAATACTAGAATTATGATATTCCATACTTCTAAATTTAAGTTTTCATTACAAGCAGACATACAAACAAACAAACAGAACATAAACTCAGTGAAGTCATTGATCAGTAGGACAATTACTCTTTTTCTATTCGAGTATTTGTTAAACAAAACAGACATCACAACACTTCTTAAGTTTTGGAATAGAAGGTTTTTATTTTTGCATTATTACAATTCTACCCTTATTAAAATGAAATAAAAGTATAAAGTCATTTCATACAATTCTGTTCACTCCTGCATTTGGGGCTCAAATTCCATGATTGAGCTTAAATCAGAAGAACATAACAGATGTTCAATCTATATACATATTGTACATTCCATATAACAGACATCAAAAAACAATCTATCAAACCACCAGACTCTTTTGTCCACTTGGGTTTCCTATTCCTGTACAATCTGTATATAACTAGTGAATCTTTGATATTTTATATCACACAATTTTTCACAGCATAAAATTTTGCAAATTTAGCAAGAAACTAAATTTGTGAATATATTATTAATGTTAAATAGCAACATAATTATATGTGTATTGCTAATAAGAAAAACCAGGACAATTTCATGATGCAGCAAAAGACCCCCTTTTTGTCAAACCTGCATCTTGTTTAAATAAAAAAATTTAACAATGAGGTTAATTTAACACTTTAACACCGAGGTTAATAAAAAAATTGCGGTTCAACAAAAAATTATTAATTTTACAAGTTTGAGAAATTTACTGATGACAATGTTATTTTTTCCAGCATGATCTAATATATGTATGTTTCATCCAACACAAGCAAACATGTATTAAAATAAACTGGAAATAAATGTGTTGAGATTCTTGCCGTGCTGAATATTTTCGTCATAATTTTGAATGTTAGCAGGTAAGTTACAAACTTCTTAGTATTTGATAAACAGGGGATTCATCAAGCATGGACCCATGATTTTCCCTACTGACATTCCATTTTGAAAAAGGGATGGTTTGCTTTGCTTAAAACAGCCAACTTTCCCTGTTTTTCAGTGAAAAGTGTACTATTCTAATTTGAACAGAACTCCCTGAGCCCACTCTGGATCTGCCACCATTCATTCCAAAGATGATAGCTACAATTTACATAATCTACCAATAAATGCATTTTGCAATATACCTGTACTATAACATTTTAAATAAATGTCATTCAGATTGCCAGCAGTTGTTGTGAATGTCTTCTCTAAATGAAAATTAAAATTTACCATGGCTATCACAACCAAATGCTGATCATTTAATGAAATGACAAAATGTGAACACATAAGATGAATAACTTTAACAATTTTAGTTATTCATATAAAATCTAAGACAGTACCAATCTGCACAGTGTTATCTGTAATTTGCTGAAATGTTAATAATCATGATGAAGAATTTTTTTTTAAAATTTGTTTTTCTAATGAAAACTTACCAAACAGTCTAATTAACTACCAACAGACCAGTAGAACCGGCTTTTCTTCCTCATATTTGTATAGTATCTCAAACAAGGAAATACTATAAATGTTCCTGCATTCAGGTCTTATAAACATGTTAGAATGCTCTAATAGAGAAAGAATTTACCGATATGCAATTAAAAAACAAGAGTACCATGAAGGGCTTGCACCACTAAATCATTTTCCGTAGATATCAATATTAATGTCTGAGAAAATAAAACTATTTTCTGCACTGGATGGCAAAGTATACAACACATTTATTTCTTGATGGAAGTGCAAACTTTCTGAACAAACACAATTAGTTGCTTTGTGTCATTTATTCAAATGTTCCTAAAGCAGGGAACTGATAAAAGCTGCCCTAAACAGCAGTTTCACATCGAGTAGGCACAAGCTAAATTTAGCCTGCCAGAAAAAAATCAAGATCGATGAGCATAGACAGAATCTATATATGTAAAGTTGATAGCAATATTAGAAGTCTTGGAAAATTAAAAAAGACAAATTCCAGGTTTATATTATTGCCAAAGGCCTTATCTCCAAGTAGTTAATATATATCATTACTATTTGAGACTGGTACCTTGCTCAATTAATAATTATTGGTCCGAGTCTTATACCAAAAATGCTATTTTACTATAATCAACCATATTAAAGAACATTTCACTAGCATACTGGGTGCATAACACAATTGCATCTAGCAGTCAAGGTTTCCTATAAATTTTGAATCTGTGCAATGTTTGACCCGTGTTGCAGTTGCCAGTTTTAAAATCTACTTCTAAAACACCACCTATTCTGACCTACATTTGCTCTAAAAATGTAAACCCAAGGATTTTGCTATTGATATGAATATGTAGGTTATGTCTTGCATTAGTTAGGTTATGGAGCTAGTAAGCAGAAGACATCAACAAAGGGAGGTAATCTGCTATCTTTACACTGATCCATCAACAGTGTGAAATACTGGAAATTATGGTACAATTTTGGCAACTATTGTATGCCATTGACATAGTTCATTCTGCTAGCAAAATTCAGCATTCCACACATCGAGGTGTATACCTGGTTTACATTGGTGTCAGATATACACGTGTAATGAGCTATTAAAAAGAGGGAGATCACTCTATAAGCCCACCACTTCAAACTCTTAAGGAATCAAATACCACTGCATCTGCAAAACTATGCAGCTTTTCCAAGCTAAATAAAGACTTGTGCAAGCTCTTATTTTTTCTCAAATGACCTTTAGTTCTCTAAATTGTAGCAACACTGAGGACATTTTGTATACTGATCCACTCATAATAACATGGAAAAGATGGAGAAAGCTTAATGAAAAAAGTAGGTAAATATCCATAAAATTCTATTTACATTGTATGACAAATTATACCACTAAGTATGTATTTTGAGTACATAGCTACCAATAACCCTTGCTTTATACTGTTGTGACTGCCAGGTATATCCACCTGTTTTCCATAAGTTGAAAATGCAATATTTTTTAGTATTAATTCAGTACAAAAATGTGCTATTGTGAACTCCTTACTTAAATTTTGTTTTGAAAGGTATGCATGACAAAACATTTTAGAAACAAGATTAGTATATTCATTTTTGCCATAAGTTTATGATAGAAAAATTCTATCAATAATACAGCTTTCAATATGTAACATACAACAGTCTGTGTTGTAGGTACAGGATGACAAGATTTTCATTTAAAAATCATATTTTGGACACCACAGAACACAGTTACTGGTTTTACGATATTTGTATTTAAATAGGTTATTACAGTTTTAACAAGTTTGTCAGCAGGCTGTACCTGTTTTATCTGAGATGCAGTGGATGGAAGGTCCTTTCCCTAAAGGTTTCAGACCACTAATTCATTTTCTGAAAGGATCAATGTTAATGTTTGAGAAAATAAAACTATTTTTTGCACTAGATGACCCAGTACACAACACTGGTATTTCTTGATTGAAGTAAGTATAAACTTTCTGAACAATCAAAATTAGGTGCTTGGCAGCATTTTCTAGAAATAAATGTGTCTAAAGCAGGGTACCAATAAAAAGCTACTTTAATCAGCAGTCTCACACCTGGTAGGCAAGAGATAAATTTGGCCTGCTGGAAAAATTTGAAACCGTGTACATGCACAGACAGAATCTATGTAGAAGTTGAAAACACTGATACATCTTGAAAAATTAAAAATTAAAAATTCCATGCTGATGTTACAGCCAATGGCTCAATCTTCAATTATTACGTGCATTATCCAGTGTTCTCCCACTTCAAGACTGGTAATCTACTTAATTAATAATTAATGATCAGAGTCCTGAATGGCACATTATACACCTGCCCCATGTTAAACAGTCCTCTATGTAGGTGCTAGCAGGGCATGGTTGACCCTGGAGATTACTGAACAGAGGGTCTCGATGACCTAGACCTTAAGTCAAGGAATACAATTTGAACTAAATTTACTGTTTTATTTTCTTATTAGACTTACAATGACCATTACCTCTGACCTTTAAACCCATGCATCTATAGGTTTCTTTATTACCCTAAGTGCAAGTCATCCACAAAGTTTGGTCAAGGAACTTGCTCCAAAACAAAAGTTATTCTGCAAAAATCTTTTTTTTGGAGCAACAATGAATTTTTGTCACCCAAATCAATATGCCTCTTCCATACTTTAAATACATGCTCTCCACAAACTTTGGTCAAGGTATACTGTCTAGAACTAAAGTTCTATTACAAAAAAACATTTTTCTTCCTTCAGTCTGTAACACTGACCTTTGACCCCAAAATCAATAGGCTTTTTTTAAAAAAATACCTAAAGTGCGAGTCATCCACGAACTTTATTGAATGAACATGGTTGAGAAAAAATAAAATTTTCTGCAGAAACCATTTATCTTCTTTTAGTCACTGTGACCTTGACCTTTGAACCCAAAATTGATAAATCTTCCGTATCTTAAGTGCAAGCCATCCACAAAGTTTGGTCCAAGTATGTGATGTAGAACTAATGTCATGGAGCATAAATCATTTTTTCTTTTTTCAGTCACCGTGACCTAAACTTTTGGACCTAAAAATAAACAGGCCTTTTCCTTACACCATGTGCAAGCCATACATCAAGTGTGGTCTGGGTATATTATCTAGAACTGATGTCATTGTGCAGAAAGCTTTTTTCTTTTTTAGGTCAGTGACCTTGACCTTTGGACCCCCTAATATCTGCTTTTTCTCTACCCCCAGTGCAAGCCATCCACAAAGTTTGGTAACTGCACATGTAGGAGGACTTGAGCTACTGTGTTGAAGTGAAATTGGTAGGAGATGGATGAACAACATCACAACATAATACCCTCTGCCTTATGGAGAGTGTATAAAAATAAAACGTCTCAGATTCAGCAGAGAATATACAAGGCTACGTTCAATTTGACGTAGAATAGCAACACTAGGGTCAAGTTTTCTAATCAAATGCCTAGAACACAACACTCAAGTTGCATATCCAAGTCAAGAACACACTCGCCATTTTCTTGAGAACAGCCAAGAACATAATGTAATCAAGAAGAAACAAACAAGCAAGAAGAAACAAACAAGGCTTAAGCATGCCTGCCAACCCCTACAGAGGTATAAGCATAACCTAACTGGCAAAAAAGCGTAATCTGAGCATAAAAAGCGTAATCTATATATTAAATGCCATAATTACAATAAACTGTATGAAAAATGTATGTTTAGTTTTGGTATTAACCTGGATCTGTAGCTGGTTCAAGTTCTTGTCACAAATGGGAAAAATCCATGTGAATTAGGATCAGAATACAAACCACAAAACATATTGACAAATTATATATACACAACACTCACTTTAACTAGTCCATGTGTCTAACTTTCCCTGAGTGATAGTAAAGTCAACTCCACAAATTCTGCAATGATCATTACCATGTGCTCAACCCGAGTGTTGTATTACTCTCTCGTGTTAATCTTTCTAAATTTGTAAAGCACTATTGATTTGTCTTTTTTCTGATCCGACATGTTTTAAAGTTTAAAAAGATCCGTCTTCTCTAAATTTTTTCAGTCATATATAACATCCAAGAGTCACATCGATAAAACCTGTTTCACTTTACAACTGCCACCATTTTTGTAAAAAGTATAGACTGAACCGCGCACATATTCAGTATATTAATATAATGAATCTGTGAAACAATTTTATAATGAAAAAAACACGTCTGTTTTCTTGGAAATGGATCACATACAGCTGCTATAAATAGAAAATAAGGAAAGTACACGGAAGGTCTATAACAAATGTATTCTTACGCTATTCTTAAGCAGCAGTCTTCTTTTTTTTTTATAGAATATTCTCAGATTTATTTGATGTGTGGGATTAAAGAGATGATAATAAAAATGACAAACACAACTTTTTATTGCTTTATTATTATTTTTTTTAATGTTCCAGAAAAGCCTAATCCATATACAGGCAAGCGTAAGCTGTAATTAGGTGAAAAAAGCGGAATGATTACGCCAAAAACGTAATGGTTGGCAGGTATGCTTAAGTTGCAAAAAGCCATCTTGGATCTTCATGTTGTGTTCTTGGTGGGGTTTTTTTTTTTTGAGTTACATTCACTGCTCATGTGCATAATGAACAAGCTCAACTTGATCCTTGCTTTACTAAACTGAACACAAAGATTAATTTATAACTTCTTCCCTTTTTTTTTTCTTCAGTGTTTAAATGAACTATATGAATTAGTTATAGACCCGTCAAAAGACAGCATGCTTCCACAAGTTAATAATCTTGAAATTGTCCGTTTTGATTGACAGAAGTTTCTCAATTAGCCAAACCTCATTTATACACATGTATGCCCACTGGCTTTGATTGCATAAGCAACCAAAGTGACTGAATCTATGACCAAAAATACCTATTTAGTGGTGAAAATTTCAAGAATATATAATACTCTGCAGCAAAATAATCAATATTGCAGTAATATGATATTCTTAACCTTAACTATTTGTACTTCCCTTTTCCATGTAAATCCCTTATTTGTACTGAATAACATGCATGAAGATGTGCTAATTTTGCTCATTTATGTAAGCTGCAAGTACTTGATGACATGCTGAAAATGTTGAAATGAAAATAAAGAATTAAAAGAAATAAAATTTCAGTAATATATTGCATACATTACATTTACCTCCACAACATGTTTCAAATCATTGCAAATAGAATAATTAGATCAAAACAAGATCAGAACCATTAATCCACAAAGTATTCATCAAAGGCTAATCAACTGCTTAGAGATTTTTTAAAGTACAATTATAAAATGCATGTAGACATCAATGTTGGTGTACATGTGCAATATCTTGTGCTATGTCAAGTGAGCTGGGTTTGTGCAAGTCCTTACTTCCCACTAAGTCAATGGTAAAGTCCACAACATTGCACACTGTTCATTCTCACCAAACAGTAACATTACATCTTGAATAAATGTGATCAGAAATGGTTTAAATTTCCACATGAAGCAGCAACAGTGAGAAACAATTACATTTATTCAATGGTGATGACAGTCAGTAATCAAGCTCATGCCAAAATCAATGATGCTAAGGAAAAACTTTCTCCTGAAATCCTGAAGCACATGGAAGCGATCCAGTCTTGCATTCAACCATGATCAATTATACCTGAACAACAGATTCAACAGTGGCTTATTCTATAACTTTTAGCACCTTCCCAATGGCTACTGTGTGACCTGAAATAAATGAAGAAAGATTACACTCAATGTCTGATCCAAATTTTGTTAGAAATTTCCAAGGTTACAAATAATCTATGGCTATTTTGACAAGTCAGGCTATTTGCTTTAATTCTCTAGACAAAAATATGGACAAGTATGAATTATTTGACTTCTTAAAAACTAATTGCAACTGATATGTGTACATGCTCCCAGGTGTAATGCCATTTTTTAAACAAGAGCACATATATTTTCAAAATAACTATTAAGTATAACTCACTGATGATTGCACCAATAAATACAAAATTTGGCAGGGACAATGATGTTCATCCATGCAAGTGTCATAAAAAATGTCAACATATGCTGGCAACAACTTGTAATTAGTGGAAAAATTTAATTTCTAAAGTTTTTACTTTATTACCTACACAGAGCCAGCAAAAAAGTGTTATATTTAAATTCTCTTCAGTGAAGTCAGTTTTTAATTTCCATTCAGATTCACCTGCTCTTTAACTCTTTACGTTCTACAAATACTGAGTGCACTAGCTGCTAAGCCTACTAACAGGTCTGCCTTTCAGCAGCTGTTGTTAGGCAGAACCCCAGAGTATCATAAGTAGGTAACCATCCGGGAATAAGGTTACTGACCAATTAGCTTTCTGCAAACCTGTTAATTTCTGTTACTAAAGACTAATTTTGGTTTCCTTGCTAAATTTTATACAAAAGAAATTAATACCCTTTGCATTTACATCTAAATGAAATGTTGTCCCTAAATCAACTGTGAAGTTGTTCATGTGTCTGGGCTTTTTGTGCTTCGACCATACATTTAGATCATCAGGTTTCATAATCAGAATCAGCTAAATATGTAATGTCCGAACCTTGATGTTGAATTTGATAATCAAATCAATGCCATTTGCAATGTCATCACTTCCAAATCCTTTAAAAACCTGCATCAGAATCAACTGAATCCAACAAGGTTGCCATTTAGTTTCATTTTCTATTTCTGACCTCATTTCTAGTGGTAATTATCATGTCAAGTTTGTAAAACCAATAGTAAAGTACTTTTCTAATTTTATTGGTACCCTTTCAAATACGTTTTGTAATAAGAAATAAAGGCAACGATGGCTAACATACCATTTTTACTTTATGGCAACCAGACTATATGATTTTGTCTCTTGTAATGAGACTGAGATGTGTGTTGGGGGTGGATGGAATAAACAAAACACCCGTCAAACATATAGCAAGAACATGGCAGTTGGGGTCCATGGCTGCTGACACCATTTTGTACTGAACCCCAGTATAGCAAAATTGATCGCAAATTTGATGATTGTGTGTAGCTACAGCCGAAAGATTAAACAAAACACCAGTCACTATGTATAGTAATAATTTTTAGTTTATGTAAATAAATATATTTGTTCACTTCATGCTACTGGTGCATTTTTTTCAAATAATGTTTCAAAAAGAAAATAAGATATAATATTAAGCTTCATGTCGTTTTCTTTCAACCGATACTGTCATACATCTGATAGACCAATTTGAGTACAATGATTCAATTTTGGTAACAGGGTCCATAGCAGTGCCATGATATATCCAAACTTGTGATAAACTGAAGGGTGTTATAACAAGGAAGAGTTTTACCAGTATATCGTTTAAATATTACAGTCATTATGTTGTTTGTTGTTGTTGCATACAGGGACTTTTCTTCAGTGATTAGGAATGTGGATTAGAAAATAGAAAGAAGACCAATTGGGAAAGAAAGGAAAATAGAATGGGAACAATTTTGTCTCGAGTAAATTGCTGTATTTGGAATTCTGCATGTCTTGGAAATATTTGGGGGGGGGGGGACGGGCTGTGAAAACTCTTTTTAAAAAAAATCTCAAGAAAATTATTTCAGGAGATCAATTTCTGCTCTACTATGTCGCATAAAAGAATTATTCATCATTTATATGAAACCTATTTGGCAATGGTAAATGATTAATCACAGTGCAGAAAAGAAATGCAGTGTCATTAAAATTTTGCTTCTTGGCAACTGACTTTTCAATAGTCAAAAAACATTCTATATTAACAAGGAATTATTTTTTATTTTTTGCTATGCAATTATCTTCACCAGCATGAGTGCTTTAACTATTTTCTTTTTTCCTTCTCTCTATTTTTATGGTAGAACATGTAATACGGACTTAACCACATACCTTCATCCCTCAATGTAAATCTTCCCATTTGTGGGAACTCCTTGAAGGTTTCCATACAAATTACTCCTCCATTGACTTCAAGGCGTGCAATTCCTATCTGGTCTTGTTTTATAAACTTGGGTCTTAATTTAGTTTTTTCTCCAGTCTTTTTGTCAATGAGACAAATAAGTGCTTTGATTGTAACCTCCTCCGCACAGCTGTGGATGTGCATCACAGCGCTGTACCCGGCACAGATAATTGACTTGTGTTCCAAGATCACAATCTGCAACAAGAGATTTATGGATTAATAAGAGATGAGAGTTTTTGAATTTAAAGGGATTTTAGCAGATTACTATGGTACTTTGATGTTTCCTACATCTATATGACTTAAAAAACTTAAATAAACAAGAGAAACCTATTTGGCATTTATACTGAACTTATTCTATAAAAAAAACTTAAACACTGACCTTAATCAAGAGTGTGGATGGACATATTGATGGACATGCACATGGACAACAACATGGCCATCAGGAAAAACAGATGCATATTGCTCTCCGTTCATGAAGGCAACTCCCCCCACCCCTTCAAATCTCAATGGAATCAGTCCTATCTTTAAAAATATAACTTTTAAAAAAATTATAAATTGCATTTTATTAATAATATAAAGTTGCACCTTTGGTGATATAAAGCATCATTTCAAACTAACACTGAATGCCAAGATGAAAAGTCACATGTAACCTGAGTGTAATCAACAATTACAAAGCTCACCTCAACTTTAATTTGTCTCCAGTAGCCACTGTAAACATTATCATGCAGAAACCACATTCAGACTAAAGTCATATTGGCCCCTTTTCTAACTAACAATTTGTTTGCAATTTTTTATCATTACATTGGAACTTTCAATCAATTTAAAATTTGAACTCTGAATTGGCACTATATAACAAGTATTGTGCTGATGGCTCTTCCACCATATAAAATATGAAACTTCTTTTTGCGAAACAATTAAGAGTTGTGGAACCAGTGTTCCAACAGATACTTGTTAATTTGGTTTGCAACTTGATCTGTGACTGAGGACTCCAAACTTTTGATAAACTGAAGGGTGTTATAACAAGGGAGAGCTTTACATCGTTTAAATGTTAGTCATTATTTGTTTTTGTTGCAATCAACAGTGATTTTTCTAGAGTGATTAGGAATGTGGATTTCCATCGTTCATTGCTCTACTGGCCAAAAAGAATTTCCAGGAATCCAAAATAACTAACTACAAAGCCTGGTCAATGTTCACTTTTATATGTGTGCAAGTCACTGTGTTCCTAAACTCAGTTAGGTCTGATTTTCAAAACTCCTTCACAAAAGTGCAGATATGATGTTGGTCAGATATGCACAATTTTTATTCAGAAACAACTAAATACTGAAAGAAGTTTTTTTAATGACAAACCCATGTCAATGCCACCATTCAAGCAAGAATAGTAGTAATAACAAGATTTTCAAGATGGCTATGGTGCTATGATGGTGGTCAGATGAGCACCATTTTCATCCGCATTAGCTACATGTTGCTATATTGTTTAACTCATTCAGCTCCAACACTGTTGTCAGTATCACTGCTGCTATGCCCCAGAAGCACTAAGCTGTGTCTAGCTGCTTGTGCCCCAGACAGTTTTTAGCTATTTTGTAAACATCATGCACATGTATTAATTCTTACCCTAATTTCTCTGCTTATATCCAATAAAAATCAACTAAATTTTCACCAATTGTTCAAAATAAATTGATCTACAGTCATATATTTTTTGTGTTATTTGTCCAAGCATTTCACATGTTATTTATGCAATATTTACAAAATTATGTGCATCATCATTACTGTCATTATCCTCTTCTTCCGATGATTCAATCTTAGATTACTTCTATGTCCGAGTCTAAATCTAGTAAAATATGCAACTAATATCTTTCCTCTGCTTCCTCAATATTTTCAAGATAAAATCCAAGAAACTCTTCATTTTCGTTCACATAATCATCAAGTATCGCTTAGAAATCCGCCATTGTTTACTATTTTTCATGAATGAAACGTGTAGTAAAACCACTGCCAATTCGTAACCTTAGCTTATGAATATTTAATATTTAAACAAAGAAAAGTCAAGTCATTTCTGATTGGTTCAAGTAGACCGCTGAACCATGACCATTGGGGCCAGGGGGCTATCAGGATGAGCCAAGATGTGAAGATCCTGACGAATTATTTTTAAAGGTGGGAAGGATATTCCTTTTGCCTGGAATATGGCAGACTCTGAGAATGATCTCCTCCAAGAATGCTCATCGAAGGAGGTTCCAGATTTCCATGCAAATAGAAGGAGCATGTGTATGTTCTTGAAACCCGAGGTATGCTACCACCGACGTGTTGTCTGAGGTGATCATAATATGACACCTTATGAGGTTGCCACACCCAGGTAGGGCTTGGAACACTGCCTGTATTTCTAGGTTGTTGATGTGATTATACCTCTAACATGATGGCAACACTACCTAGGGGATGAGACCTCCGAAGTGTTGCTGCATCAAGCAATAGAGCCCTCAACAGGTTCTTGCGTTGGTCAAGCCAAACCTAGGTTATCTCCAAGGCAATATCTTGGCAAAGGTGGAGAAGCTTCGCATAGAGTGCCATGGACATCGATAGTGCATGCCTCAACATTTTAGCCACAGCTTACAGCAAGTGCTGAAGATCTGCTGGATACAATGATTCCTCCTTTAACAGACTGAAGAAGGCAGCCAAAAAGATATTGGCATTAGAGGCTACTATCAAAGGGTTCAAGCCTCAAGTTCAAAGGTTTCCAAGGATTTCAGTGGGAGATGAGCCTATGTCCCAGCCGAAATTCTCACTTGGGAAGCATCCAAGTTCAGGGTGAGTGGTTGGGCTTAAGGCTCCAAGCAGGAGAATGAACCCAATAACTAGAGGTGGAAACCAGCAGCCAAAGCGTAGAAGGGGGAGAGACCACCCTTTCTCCCATATGGCAGAACTGGACCCCATAGAGCCTCTCCAGACTGAGGAGAATTCTAGTGTCCTCAGCTACCAAAGGCTTTGGGCACACATCTGCGGAAGGAGGTGATAAACCTCGTTTACTGCCTTATCAAAAGTTTATACTTCCTCCTCCATCACCTGACCCAAGAGGTGGGAAGGAGCAGGGCACCCTAGTGAAAGGGTAGGGTCTGCTGCAACTAGTTCTTCTGGGAACTCATTTGAGTCCACCCGAATGAATGGGAAGGACATCATTGTTCTGAACTCGCTCCAATGGCGAGACACAACTGTCCTTCCAGGCCTCTGTCTCTGGATAGAGAGATGTTGAAATGGGGCATTTTATCATCCCATAACTGCTCATGAGGGGTAAAGAGACCAACCCTACTATCTTTCCTCCTTGGTGAATAGGATTGATGATCCCTTCTGGACAATTCTGGAGGGAAGTGGTGGCCCACCTCTTTTGGTTTGGATAAGGTTGGAGAGGACGGAGCAGGTCCACAGCCTGCCGAATAAGACGTATATTGAAACCAAAGCAGAGACATCCATGATGTCATGTGGGGAAATGAAGACTCATTACCAGGTAGTGGATGTCCCGTTAAATGGGAATATAGTTGGATAAGGTTGGAGAGGACAAAGCAGGTCCACAGCGTGCCGAATAAGACGTACCTTGAAACCAAAGCAGAGACATCCATGATGTCATATGGGGAAATGAAGACTCATTACCAGGTAGTGGATGTCCTGGTTAAATGGGAATATAGTTAAGGAGGCCGATCCCTTCCCCTTCCCTTGATGCTGAAGATGATCTCACAGACTAAACTCTGTTCATCAAACCAGAGTCTGTATCATATTTATAGGAGTGAGAGCGCTGCACTTCCCTGTCTTTGGGAAGGTGTAACTTGCTATTATCGATCAACGGCACTTTACCTCCTTTGAGAGGGCACTGCTTATCCCCGCTGGGAAGGTGCAACTTACTCTCCGTCACACACACTTTTCCTTTCTTGGAACAGGCCAAGGATCTACCCCTAACATGTACTGATGACATTGGAACAAGTATCAGGGATCCAAGGCCTTTTGGCTATCTCTTAACCATGAAAACTGCTCTTGGATCCTGCCACACACTGGGGATGTAGACTTCCTTAAGACTGGATGACATCCAGACCCCTCCAAGGAATGGGGGCAAGAAGGGTTTGTCTTGAGATGACGAGGAGAATGAAGGACCTTTCAACCTCCCTTGGTAAGTGCTGTGACTGTCTGCCAAGTCCCACACTGCATCTGTCCACAGGCAACAAAACAGAACATTCATCCATGCATGTACATTTAGTATATGATAAACAGGTGGGGTGAGTATCCTAAAGGCCTTCTTGTGCTCACACTTACCCACACCTTGTGACATATTTTTGTGCTGAAAGAGAAAAACTGACAAACATATTCAGGAACCAAAACAGTGTGGGCAATACTTACCCCGACACCCATACTATGAAGGGAGAACAATTACTAGTACTAATATTAGTACCCCTCCTTCGTGGACGGGGTACTAAAACGATTCTATATGTATTATATTGTCAGAAAGTTTGAAGATATTGCATACATATCCTTAAACAAATAAAAGTCTTCTTATTTAATACCAGTATTGCCAAATTTCACTGTGGAAACACAAGTAAAATAGTGTTCATCTTCTTCATATGAAATTTTCTATTGGATTGTCCACCATATTAATTCATCTAATAACTTCTTCCATTTTCAGCCTCATTTTTTCAGTGTGTCTTATAAGGACATTGCATCCTACTATAGAAACTAAACCAGTTCAGAGTAAATATGGCATGCATTGAATAATGCATCACAGAATATCCAAATATGCTATAGCAAGCCATATCTGGAAAGCGAATTACTGTAAGAATCTTGTGTTATCTGTCATGGTGGTCAAAGTATGGTTAGAGTAACCAATATATTTTACCTTATATAGGCTTATAAACTTTATCATAAGCCAAACTTACTGAAAAACATAACTCTACTTAGGTAGTATATTTGTACTCGTGTCATCTTTTTGTCTTTGACAATAGTTTTATTTGCTCCATTGCAAGGTATAGGATCACTTCGTAGCCTCTACCATGTCATGGCTACGATGTTGTAGCTAAACACTTACCAGAAGCAACGCTTCGCTGTGAAAGGTGCAAAACCCTTCAATTTTAGCAAAAAGGAACACAAAAACACACAATTAATGCAAGGACTGGGGAGAAAAAGACTCAAACAACACAAAAGGATATGTTGGGCTAAAAAAAAAACAGTTAAAGATGGCCATGACAACAAAATTCGTTGAGCATCCCGACACGTGTGCTTGCAAAATAGTCCAAGAAAAAAGAGCAAGATATTCAGTATGTTTGCTATGACTAAGGAATAGACTGGGATCATGTTCTTTTCAATTCTGGGTCTCCAATCACTAATTGGAAGAGGGAATATTTAGCTCAGACTGTGGACTTGGCATCTCCAAAAAGGAAAGCAACCCCAAAATAGCAGATATAGTATTACAACTATTAAAGTAGTTTTTACGAGATTTTTCAAATTTTGGGAGTTCACATAGAGAGGTGTTTCAGTGAAAATCACATGTAAATATGAGCATCTTTTAAAGAAGACAAGTGATGACATGACTTTCATCATGGCCACAATGGCCATCATGTTAGAGGTATAATCAGCACAATTTTTATTAAGGACCAACCAGATATCATAAGAATTCTTGTATCAAAAACCTGATGTCACTAAGACTATCAATTCAAAGAAACAGCTGTAACAAAATTGTCAAGATCTCCACCATTGTGGCAATACTGGATGTCAGATGAGGATCATTTCATTAATACCAACCAGACACAATACGAAGTCTTTTGTGAGAACCTTTGCAGCTATGGCCAGCTGTTTAGGAGAAGTAGCGATAAACTGATTTGATGCCCATGTTGGAGATCTGGTCAGAACCATTTTCACCTAGTACCAAGAAAACAGCACAAGGCTTTTAGTGACAGCCCCATTTAGACATGACCATCCAATCAGGAGGATTAGTGATAAGAGTTTCAAGATGTCCACTGCTGCAGCCATATTGTATGCATGTGGGGCACCATTTTCAAACATCATAAAAAGTCTTTTATCAAAAATCCCATGTTGATATACCCATCTGTTCAGAAGAAGCTAAAACAAGATTTTCAAGATGGATGCCATGGTGGCCATATTAGATGTTAGATCAGCACCATCTTAATTTAAGACAAACAAGACATTGTAATAAGTGTTTTAGTGAAAACCCCATGTAGATATGAACATCCATTCAGGAGTAGCGATAACAAGACTTTCAAGATGGCAACCATTTCATTTGGGATCAACAAGGCATCACAAGAAGTCCCCTGGTGGGAACCTTATGTTGATATGGCTTTCTGTTTTGCTGGAGTAACTATAACAAGATTTTCAAGATGGCTGCCATGGTGGCCATACTGGATCTCAGATTGGCACCATTTTCATTTTGGATCAACAAGACATCGTAAGTCTTCTGGTGAAAACCCCATGCTTTGAAAAACTCGGCAATACCATCACTGGCTCTGAAATTATTGTTGGATGATAAACATTTTTTTTCACTGCCCAGATTACTTCAGCAATACAGACATCTGCATGTAATGTGGAGGTTAAAACTGATGGTCCTGCTATTCCACTTGATGGTTCTGCCCCTTCACCCTCTTAAAGTGTACCTTTAGTCACTGGTACTTTGAATGTTACTTTGGTCTGACTTGGAGATAGAATGTACTTGCACGGTTTTTACTGAAGATTTCCATTGGCATGTTGGAGAATTTGTTGAAGTCAATCATTGTCACATATCACTCCTTGGTTTAAAAATGCTTCAAATGAAGCAAGACATTTCTCTTTGTTTGAAGCAATGGATGCAAGAAAAAAACATGGAAAAGTTATAATATTCACAATGCTCTAAAATATTTAAATATGTAAATGGTGGTTAAGGGCAAGTTTTTATAAGTATTATATAGTTTAAACATAATGTGTATTGATACTATTTGTGTGAATGCATACAGTTTATGTTGTTGGATATTATCATGGGAATTTTATTTTATTATTTGTAGTATCCAAACATATTTATTTGTAATCTTATGAAATATCCAACAAAATAAGCTGTTAAGTTGCAGGGATGGGCAGGAGTGCCACACCTGAAAGAAATACAACTTATGAAAAAAAGTGCACACACATTAAAGATAACAGATTAGTTTTGAAAACACACCAAAATGTATAATTTTCAATTTTGTATTTATTGCTCAGCCAAATCTTTAAAAAAAATAAAGATATAGGAATATTTGAAAACTATAGGAAAATAGAGGACACTTGATGCCTTGTAATGGATGCCAGATGAAAGGCCATTGCATAAGCTTTTTGGTCTGTGACCAGTAAATCAAAAACTGATATTTTCTGAATCTAAGTTTGATTACACCTTTCTACTGATTAAAATCTTGCTTAAATCGTGTTTAATTAAGGCTTTCTGTGCTAAATTTCTTGCTTTAAAACACTGTAGCAAGTTAGGAGTCAACTGACACATGTTGATTCATTTAGAATCTTTTGGTACTAGCTGTAATACAATGTTTTATGCTTAACTAAAGCCATCACGACTTTGCTCTTTGTAACAAGATATAATTCTTCAGATTGCACCTCAGGACAAATAAGGAAGGGAAAGGAAAGTGAAAACTAACATGAAAATCAGCTGAAAAGCTTAAGGCATCAGATTACCTACATTGCTCCTAATTATTTAATTTTGTAAACATGCTCTTACAAAATACTTAGCCTTTATCTAAATATTTTGTCTACATGCATGTGTGTTGCTTTTAGTAGTATCTTGTACTATCACAGTTGTCTTTAACTTGAGCTTAGTAAACACATGCTGGTAATGAAGCATGCTAGTCATTACCTTCTTGGTCATCACCATTACAACAAAAGTGCTAATACAACGTACATACATGCATTTTCTGTACCTAAAACTTGGTAATTTACTTTTGTACATGCAAAGTAAACATTAAACATTGTAAAAACAATACAACTAAAAAATAACAAAATACACTCTACAGTTAATTTTGTATTTAGTCTTGCAACACATACATTTTTTCTGGAGAGTGCTATGTAGGCATGGCGTTTTTCAAGATGAAGGTTCAAACACGAGTCTTGCTCGGGAAAAGCCTGCAGAGTTCTAAGATGAGATTTTTGGGCTGAAGTGGAACATTAGATAGATATGTGCTTTAAATGATCCCTCTACAAAATAAAGACTGGAAGACAAGTAACTTGTACTCTATGTTTAAAACTTAGACAGAAGGCAATCAAGCACTTATATACAAGATGATACATACTAAACTTGAGATCCAAGCATTTATTTTACAATCATCTCTTAAATTATAAAATGTGATTTCATTTAATACCCATGGTGTTTTGAACATGCAAGAACCAAAAAGATAACCCACCTGAGCATCAAAAACCTTCCCTGTATGACACAGATTATCAACTGGGCACAGCACAAAACCTGGTGATACATCCTGAAAAAAATTCAGATACAGGTTAATGAGCCAATTTATATATATAAAATGTAAATTTAAAATCGGTCAATCAATAAAGCCAATACAACTGATGAAAATCTAAAACTAATGTTCTCAAATCCTCCAATATATGACTGTTCCCATTTTCACTCGATTCCAAAAGCCATTTATGGCGAGTTTATGTTTAAACTTGTTTTAGACTCTTCCATACCTGAAGACCCTTTATTAATTGTTTTTATAAAAGTCTATTGCATTATTTACAATTTCATATCAAATTGTAAACTTGGGGATATGCCCCCTACTTCTCTTTTTTTCATCTTTCCTTAGAATACACGTGGAAATAATACTTTGAAAGGAAACTGAATGCATGGTTAGTTTATATGCACAAATCTAAATCATACCAACAGTAACAAAAATCATTAATTACTGTGAATATAGGTGACATGTAAAATTTCCCAATTCTATTAGGCTCTATATTTCTTTATCTTTCATGCACCTTTAAATTCCTTGAATGAACTATGATTTAATTTATTGAAGGGAGGAATCTGTGCATTTACTAGTTCGTTAAATATATCTTTTAAAAGGAATAGCCATAGCCAGTTAGTAGCATTTAGTGTACCATTTTTGATTTTGTCCTTTTGAAAATGTAGTACTGCTAAAATAGCAGTAGTGATTTCCTATTTGAGTTTCAGCTTTAATTTTGAGCAATATACTACATTAAGGTCATTAAATTATTAACTGACAACTCATGAAACCTGTCAGAACTATTTGCAAAATAGTCTTTCTGATAGACTCTGATTCTTCGCATTGCTATCCCACGTTAATTACTATAACTTCTCTGACAAGTGGACAATAATCAGCATGTCATTTAGAATAAACAATATTGACTATACCCAGCCAATGACTGCAAAGACAATTCATGTAGGAACAATAATCCCTTTAATCATATTTACTCAATTGCATGTCAAAACTTTGTACAGTGAGTGCACACACTGCTGCGAGCAGTTCAGTTATAATAAACAAACACATCCTTTATGCATCACTGCATGTTGTTAATCAGCAGTGACCTGCTACACAATAAACAGTCTTAGCTCTGGGCACAAGTGTATTACCATTAATGATCATAAAAATACTGAAATTAAATGAAGCACACGAGTGACTGTTTAAATTTGTGAGCAACAAAGGCATATTTTACAACCAATAAAAGGGCAAGTTTTGGGGGGAATAAAACAGGCTTGGCACTATGTAAAGAATGGCTTGGTGTGAAACAAAAAACTGCCTGGTACAGGGAAAGAACAGCATGGCGTGGTGCCATCGTAGAATGACCTGGGGAAACTATACACAAGTTTCTATAGCTGATTTCAAACGGCATTGTGAATGGTACCTGGTACTGCATCTAGAAATGTATAAATGTAAATGGCTTCACTAACGGACAAAAGAGTTCCTTTTACATGAGCTTTAATAATTTCATACCTATATTTTCCCTGTTAACATGGACAGTGTGCATTCAACTCATTCCCAAAAGGTCACGGCCCTCATTATGTTAAAACTGCTGCCATGTTGTCAAATGGTTTTCATGGTTTCCACATCTTTAGAGAGTAGTTTTCTCAAGGACCTTTCAAGGTCTTCCAAAATTATTCCTGGAGTATTTTTTTATTATGGAAACTGTACTTTCTTTGTATGTTCTTTGTTTATCACTGCATAAATAGGTACAAAAGTAAAAGAAAGAAAGAAAAAAAAGAATTCCTTGAAGGGACTGATGCTCTTTTGGCTGAAACAAATATCCTGGAATCCAAGATAAAACCATTTTTTCTTTTTAACTGGTGAGTATTGAAACCATCTCCAATATCCTTGGTAAACTCTAACATACCAAATTTAGTGACCAAACTATTTTCTTATGTTTGAATTAACATGTTCACAAAATACCTGTATGTGCAGAACAAAATTCTATATCATGATCTTTGGCTTTGAACCTGATATCACGTAAAAAAAAAATCATTGAAATGTCTCAGACAATGTTGCGATATAACCGCAAGCGAAGTTTGTTTAAATCTGAAAGTAATAATTCTTGGAAAAAAAAGTTACTTAAGTGTTGTCATTCAAGGTATTCTTCAGATACATCCACAAACTGAGTCAAATGATAAAAAATGCATTCATACTCATTTATGTTATCATGCTTACAGCCTGTACAGCTAAACCAATTCATGACTGTTGACCTTAATATTAATGTCAGAATAATGATCATTAACTTGTTCATTGGAATGCAACCAAACACAAAACCAGATAAAATATTCACTTGTATATGTACAATTCACTGTGTTCCTAAGATCAGTTAGGTCTGGTTTTCAGAACTCTTTCACAAAAGAGCTGATATGTTGGTGGTCAAATATGCACAATTATCATTCAGAACTGATAAAATATTACAAGAAGTGCTTTAATGAAAAGCCCATGTCAATGCCACCATTTATGTACAAGAAGTAGTGACAACAAGATTTGTCATGTCGGAGGTCAGAAGACCATCACTGTCAACAGAACTAGTCACATATTGCTATAGTGATTATGTGATAACCCAATATTGATATGACTGTCGATTCAGAAGAAGAAAAAATAAAACATGTAGATACAACCAGAAGTTCAGAAGTAGCAAGATTTTCAAGATGTCTGCTGTGGCAGCCATATTAAATGTCTGAAGGGTACCATTTTCATGTAAGAAATCAAATAGATTTCATAAGTCTTTTAGTAAAAACCCCAGGAGGAGCAGCATTAACACTATTTCCAAGATGGCCACGATGATAACAATATTTGGATGTCAGATTAGTATATTTCCATTTAGGACCAACTAGATGATCCATTTTAAGTAAGTAGTGAGAACAAGCTTTTCAAGATGGCCATATTGGATGTCCGTCCAACAGGCACCATTTTCTTTTAGGACCAATTTGAGATCTTAAGAAGTTCAGGTGAAAAAGTGACAAGATTTTCGAGATGGATGCCATGGCAGCCATATTGGATTCAGATCAAGACCATTTTTATTTAAGACCAACCAGACATTAAAAGAAGTCTCTTATTGAAAACCTCATGACTACATGACCATCTGTTCAGGAAGAATAGCAATAACAAGATTTTCAAGAAGGCCACCATGGCAGCCATACTGGATGTCAGATCGACACCTTTTTAATTTAAGACCAACTGAACATCATAATAAGTCTTTCAGTGAAAACCTCAGATCAATATGACCATCTGTCAGCAGTAGTGATAACAAGATTTTCAAATTTGTATGTCTGAGGGGCTCCATTTTCATTTATGATCAACTAGATTTTGGGATGAACGTGTTTGTAAAGTTTTGTGACAATCCTTCCAGTTGTTTAGGAGAAGTAGCAGTCTAAATTTTCTGCTAATGGATGAAAGATGACAGACACGGGACAGATGAAAGGCCATTGCATAAGCTATTCTAGTCAATGATCAGAATGCTACTCCATCCCTGGTGACTACCCATGTCATGTGTCAATTGATCTACTCAGTTTTATCCCATTTTACTTTTGTATTCATTATTGTTGGAAAATACATAAATAGCAAAAATTCTGAATTTGAACAGCGATATATTTTATAGGGTTTTAACGTTTTGTATTCAGTTAAATTCCATAAATTTATTGCCAAATTCCAGGACTTTTCAAGAATAGAACCAACTTTTTCAAAATTAAAAGGGTTTTCAAGGTAACCCTCAAATTCAAGGATTTTTTAAGGTTGTACAAACCATCAGTTTTTCCTTGCAGTGGTGCACAGGCTCCAACCTTCCAAATGATTTCCAGTCATAAACTATTTCAGCAATTTGTCTTGAACATTTTTTTGAGTGTTATAAAAAGTTCTTTTGTCATGAAGGATCTTTTAATTACAGAAAAATGTATTATTGCAAATTAAGACATGTACATCATTAGCACATGACTATTCAAGGGAAGTCACCAGTGCAGGTTATACCAACTTCTGGACACTCTTCTTGGGTGCCAAAAATTTACATTATAAAATCCTTGAACTTTTGAGGGTGAATGTAATGCATAGTATCTGTGATAATGGAGACAAGAACAGTATACAATTATTAAAGCCCATGTAAAAGGAGCTCTCTTTATTCACTTTTCAGAACATTTGCAGAAATACATTGTTATGTGAGGCACCAGTTACCATTTGTGCATAGTGTAGCCCCTTAACTGCAGACCCATTATACACATGTAGATCTGGGTTTAGGCTGTTTGTAGACGGATGCATATTATGCCTACAGTGTTCTCCCCAGGGCCTTTTACCGTAGCGGGCCCACTACTCTATCGTTTCAAACCCTGATAACCCCTGATGCTTTAGAACCAGCCACTATGCTATGCTCTTGTGCCGCCACGCTTTAATGTTTCCCACTACCCTTATAAAATTAATCTGTTAAACAAACATCCTGTCACCTAATTCAAAGCCCTGTTACTCAAATGACAACTGTTCTTACCTCTTCTTGGGTATTTTATTAAGATAATCCAGGATAATTACTCACTCACTTAACCATTATCTTTTGTACCTGACTTGCATAACTGCAGGTAAGCGACCTTTGGTGCGGGTTTCGCCTGCACAGACAAAGTCACGTGATTGGCCAGCGACGATGGAGTCTACTGATAGTGTTATATATATATATATATTTCAGTCATTTTCACTAGCAGCCAAAGCAGTTACACATATTACTTTAAAAATTCTTGTGAAAAATGAACACACCACCTTCCAAGAAACGTAAAATTACCCAGCGCCACGGCTAGCCCTATGTTGGCCAGGTTACGAAAATCAGAAATTGGCATCACCAATAGTGGCAGTGATTCTGATTCCGATAGCGTCAACATGATTTCCACAAAGAAAGAGATCAAGAAACGAAGGACGGGATTTAATAATGAATGGAAGAGGTTATACCCTTGAGTGGAAATTGCTGGATCGGATGGTAAGTTTTCCATATTGCTAAATTTTGGTTCAGATCTACTGGGTGGTCGGGGTGGTGTTGTAATATTTTTTTTTTATATAGTAGTAATCAGAAGTTGTAGTTGCAATTGTTGTCGTTCTTATTAAGGAGTGATGAGGAATAAAAGTTGCATTTTACTGACAAGTTGTTAATATGTTTACATAGTTTACTCTGAGCAAGAGAAATATAGTTTGGTCAGTAAACCTCAACTTAAGTGGGTGCTCCCCTATTAGTTTCTCATTTCTCTTTTCTGTCTATCCAAGTAATAAACAGAACAATCTTTATCTTCCAGTTTTACCTCTTTTGAAAAGATATAATAAGAAGTATTCCTTCATAAATATAACTTAAATAGTTTTATCTATATGCTTACTAATTTTAATCAGTCAAGTCTTTTTTTAATTCAATTTAAACTTTTGAACAATATTTTAAGCCCTCTGACATTGATTCAGTGAACAAATTAAACAATAACAAACACTTTGATATATTGTTCTTAATGGAAAGGAATATTATTATCTTATTCTGTGATGATTATTTGAAAACACATCACTGTCTTGACTCTTGATGAATTTGTCCTAGGTAATTCACTTAATTAAAATTCAGGTAGTTTTGTCTCTTTTTTGTACATCCATTGATAAATTTTATGTTCCATTTTTTTTCAGATTGTGAAAGGTCATTCTCCTCAATGAATAGAATTAAGAGTGTTTTAAGGAATAGGTTGACACAGAGGGTACTGAACTACCTGATGACAATCAGTACTGAAGGACAATCCTTAAAAGACTTTAATTTTTATGTGGCAGTCAGTATATATGGCGAAAAAAAGAAAAGACGTATACCATTTATTTAAATTAAGAAACAAATGAGATGGACATTAAGTCTTGTTATAACCTAGGTAAATAAAGAATACTATGTAAATATATATTCACTTCTTTTTTATTTCATTGATATTAATTTGTTTCACTTTTAGGACGTTAATGCGCGCTTTTTAAAACATTTTATGACCCTAACGCACTTACCCCGATGCTATCAAAAATTTCTGGGGGGATCACTGGCCTAAGAAAGAATAATGAGTGCTTCTGGTTTCATGCTTAAAAAAAAGTTATGGTGTGTTGATCGAATTAAAATTTAATTTTACTTTTTGACCATTATTCTATTGCAGAGAATCCTGGGCTGCATTTATTAAGCTAGCATTGGGAAGCATTAGGCTACTGCATTTATTAAGCTAGCATTGGGTAGCATTAGGCTAGGCTAACAGTCCAAGTGTATGGGTTTCTATAGAATGCATACATGTGATTCTACCGGCTACCGCTTTAAAAAATTAAAAGAATTTTTAAAAAAAATTTCTATAAAAAAAACCAAATGCGGTATTTTTACGCGTTCTATCAACACATTAGAGAAACCAGCCAGAACCAGTCTACTGTGGACCAGAAATGTTCCACCAGTACAAGGACCGGTGCGATGATGCATGGTAGAGCAATAGGATTAGAATTGTTAAGGAACAGATGACATGTGTACACAGCAAGCCACTAATTGATTACCTTATTGTTGGAATTTGACGAGTTTAAGACCAAATGCGGGATGTTTTTTGAGGTCTTATAAGTGATAAAGGAATATAAGGTGGTCCATGATGTCTTCTGAACCTTTGATGAAAATCGGCCGACCCTAAGAGGAGGGGAGATAAAGTGAAGAGACCGACCATAAAAAATTATTTCGGCAGAGACGCTATAGTAAGTATTTAGATTTTTGTCTCGTTTAATTGGCATTGTATTATTCAAGATGTTTTAACAGTACAGCTCTTACATTTTTTGTTCAGTTCATGTCAGAATGCCGAAACGTGTGCTTTCTCCCAATGCTAAGAAACTACCAGCTAAGAAATAATGCAAATTCAATAATGCTTGAATATCAGAGTTTAAGTATGTGCAGGCGAGTAGCAAAGGTCCTGAGTTTGCATTGTGTGTTTCAAAGGTATGCATCTTTTGTATTTCATAAGCCCCCCCACCCCACCACCCCCCATATGTGTTTCCTATTGCACTGGTTTTAATATAAGGATAGGCAGGTAGGTTTTTTTTTCTTTCCCTTAACATTATATACAAATCAAATAATATTTCAAGTGCTTCAAAGTACTGGGTAAAACCAGCTCAATTAGATGCCCAAATCTATTTCGGCAATGCGATTAATTTTTTTTATAAAAAAAAAATGGGGGGGGGGGGGGGGTTAGGGTCGGCAACAAGAAACAGGGACAGTTAGCCGACCGGAAACATATTTTTTTATTTTTATTTTTGGCCTAAACTATTTTAAGTTTTCATGCACATAAAGTAAGTCCAAGCCCTAGATAAAGTATCAGTTAAAAATATATTACAAGATAATTAATTTTAAACTTTGGATAAATTATTCATAAAGAATAAACACATCATATATTTTTTTTTTTTTTTTTTCATTTTTATTTTAAGTCTAAATCAATCTTTATTTTTTTATTTACAGTGGTGAAACTTGCCAACAGATTTTTGGATCTGAGCCATGAAGAGAAAGAAACCCTTGAGGATGAGGCTCAGGAATACATCCCAAGTCCAAGTCAGGAACTTCCTCCTCAGAGTGAACATAGCTTGGAGGAGTATTGGAGAGCAGTCAGCAGCCTTACAAAATTAGCAACAGGAAAACTGAAGTTAGAACTTCTTTGCAGGCTGAACGTGGTTGTCCTGTCATTACAACATTCTAATGCTGATACAGGGAGGACATTCTCCATTCTTTGCAAAATACAAAGTGATTCAAGGGGAAATCTGACCAGAGAACTATTGAGAGCCTGTTAAGTGTGAAGCTTAATAATCACAATGAATGTCATTAGTGGTCACTAGATAGTGATCTTGTGAATGAAACTAAAAATGCTATTGGATTTTATAAAAGAAAAATCTTTGCAGTGAACTATCAGTTAAACAACTTTTCCTTTTTCATTATTTACTATATACTGACTCATATTAATTAATTATTATTGTAACATTTTCCATCAAAATCTGAATCTGATTCATGTTCAGACTTGCTGTTTTATTATAGATGAAGAGAATACATATTTTGGCACACAAAAAAAACAGCACATGTTTTGCTTTCCATCCCCCTTGAAACGTAAAATTTATGCCGATAAAAAATCTACTGGTTTAGAGACCAATCTACTGATCAAAATTTGTAAATCTACTGGTTTGAAATACTGGTTCTGTCACATGTATGAGAATGGTACTAGGTGGCAAAAGCTAACAGTTGAGATGGTTGGTTGATTTTAACGTAATTTTTAACACATTACTGGCTATAACATGCGGAGGAAATGGGAGTTAAGTGCCTCCTCCAAGGAAATACTGAGGCAGTCGACCCAGGATGGTATTGAACCCATGAACCATAGATTACGAGTCTAACGTTCTTCCAATTGAGCTACTACAGCTCTCTAGTCAAGATAAGTAGTTCACTGCAAACAATGCAGAGATGCCAACCACTCAGCAAGCTTATCAGGAATCCTAGCATAAATTTTGCGGAATCTAGGCAAACCCTTCTAGAATAGACATGTTCATTAAAAGTAGAAAACCTATAAAAACCTGAGCTCTATGGGAACACTTTGAATTGTGTTCTCAGAGCAGAAAAATGGCACAATGCAAACTTTGTGATAACTGCCACTGACAAATTACCACCATTGCCAGTACTAACATCTTGCAAGAGAATCAGAATTTCGTTCATTTTTTGAAACATTTAAAGTTTAAGTTGTTCATCAACTTCAGTTTACAAGGACTTGACTGTTATGGTTTTGTTTCTTTTCCATACTATTTTTTTGGCAATCATATGAAAAACAAGTGGACGTTCTAAATTTTTAACTTGGTTTTTATACATAAAAGCTGCATATCCAGACTGAGTGTTCTTAACGTTTTTTATTCAGGTTGTTGTTTTATTTTTAATTAACATGAAGACTTAAGTAATTCAAAAATCATATTCAGATATTGTATTATGACTATTTTTAAATACTACAGTATTAATGCCAGTTCTAACATATCAAGACTATAATGGTTAAACAAGCCTCCCAAATTTTAAGTGCAGTCCAGACTCGGGAAAGTGCACCTTATCAGACCCAGCTTTCACAAAACCTCTCAAACTTGAGCACATACTCGACTCAATTTTTGATCAGCTGTCATTTGGAAATGACAACAAAAATACTGCGAATAGCCTAGTTTTTAAAACAATTGTCCATGAATTTGCTGGTCATAAACTTTTATGCAAACAGAAATTATTTAATCAAGCAGAGAAGTTCATACTCAAATTGTGATGTTTTGTAAAAGCGGGTGAGACTTAGACAGGCCATATACGTTTCATCGATGTATGAAAATAGTTTTGAGAATACCCCTCAAATAGTTATCCTGTACATTCCGTTTTCCTTGGCTGTCACTAATAATGCAGGTACGACAATGGCAGCTTCCATGGAAAGAAATGTGACTGTATTTCAGCAAAAGAAATGTTATTTTTCTTGTTGTTTTCGTTTTGTTTTTAAATGTCATCCACTGTTTTAATTGTAGAAGGATTATGAGGCTTAGTACTTCAGCAACAATGAGAACAAGTCTATACACAAGTCAGATGGGTTGCAATTGCTTACAGAATTTGTTCAAAATTCTGGTTTTGTGATTTCCTATTCAACCCAAGCTGACAGTGGTGATGGTAAATATTTTATGTTGACATCACAACGAATATTTGAATACAAATTGAATACAGTCTACGAATACTCAAATAGTAATATCGGGCATTCGTTTCAGCACTAGTGGTGGCAGTCATCTCTCCCACCATGGGAAATACTCAAATCCACATGACATGATGTCCAATAAATGTAACTGTCACTTTTCCTCCTTTTCTTCCAAACACTGCCAAATATATGAACATTGCTTTTTATACTTCTGAACTGATTGTTTTTGGATTTTAAGAGACTGACTGTCCCCTTTGACTGCAAGTGTTTTCATTTAGTGGATGACATTTCCAGATGATGCAAGAATATAAAAGCAAAAGCTTGATCTTTCAGGCATTTTAGATAAACAGCACAAATAGATTAAATCATCTGAGGTACCCCCTGTACATTTAGTCTGGTTCTCTGACCAACTCCACAGAGTCTAATATGAAAACTCAGGTCCAGACCGAAACTAGACAAGCCAATATCTTGTTTTGACCACAATGATTGTATTTTCTTAATTTTTTATAGTGTTCTTAAAATCTGTAATTTAAGGGTAGTTTCAGTAAGCTTTACAGCAAAACATTATCCCATAAAATTTAGATTTTCTTGACTTTGTCAACATAATTTGCAGTGCAAAATTTTCACAAAGAATTTGTAATCATTCCACAAAATCCTGAATGGTTGGCATATCTGAATGCAAGCATATTTTGTTTCCCTGACAGAAGACCTTGCCAACCAAGACATGTAAACTGCAGCTTGGAGAACACAGGTACCTGGTTAATTTACCTGAATGTCATACTTCTAACATGTACTTAGATGCAGTTACTTCACAAAATTGATTAAATATTCATTTTTGTATGGGCAAGTGAATGTTTATTTGTTAATCTTTAAAGAGAACATTTTAAAAATTGGAAAATTTCAGTGCTATGCAAACTCAATGTGAGTAGTTGTGAGTAGTTGTCAACCATGTTAAAAATCCAGGAGAAAGGACAGACTGTTTTTCAGTAGCGACAAATTGCGTTGTGCACAAACAGTGCATAATCACATCCTTACCAATGCAGCCCAGATTTAAATGACCTACTCTGGTTATACTTTACTCTTTTGATAGGAAATGTCGACCATGTAAATTGTCTTCAACAGCCCAAGCATTCAGTTGAATAGTTTGATATAGTCTCTTTAAGCCTAATGAATGAGTTTACTTTCGAGTGATCTCAATAACTGGAGATTTAAAGTTGAGTACGGTTAGCACACCGTGAGAGGTAGCCATTACTGAATCATGCTGTGAAACAGACAACTGAGAAACTTCAAGGAACGAAAAGCATCATAATGATTATGATGCCTATCAGTGTTAGTCAGAACTAACATGTCAAACCAAATCTGGATTGATAAAAACATATATCTTTTGCTTGTGGTCCTTGTACACAAATGAATACAGTACATTTTAATTTGCTTTAGAATGCAGCTTACCTCTTCCTCAATGCCTGAAACCTTGATTTTGACATTTTCTCCTGGATTGGCAGAGTCAGTCTCCTCCTCATCTGACCATAAAGTCATTACTTTCACAGGCATCTGACAAATATATTTAAAATTATATATGGTACATTGTAAATGCGGAATTTTTTTTCTCACTCTGATTAGTAAATGAGAAGAATATTGAATATATGATGAAATTTCAACAAATTAAATTTTTGTGAATGTCCAAGTTTTAAAAATGAGCATTTTTAATTTTTGCCATTCTACAATTGTCCAATGATTTTTAGTCCATTTTGCATGATAATAAGAGTTTTGCAATTAATGACGAGATCAACAAAATCACAGAACTGAAACCATGCTGACATTTTCCCATGTATTACAGTTAGGATTTTTAAAATTATATCTGGTATATAGTAAATGTATATCTAAACGATGTCTCAGTATTTTTTTCCCCTTTGAAAGTAAAGGAAAAAATATTTTGACGTTGTATTTTGTCTTTGTAAATGCATATGTAACAATGCCCAATTTTTTTCTCCCTTTCATCATTAAATCAGAAGAGAATGTCTTCACTTTTTTATTTCCTATACAGTAAATGCATATGCAAATGAATCCTCATATATTTTCCTTTGAACAACAAGAGAATCCTTTTTTGTAAAGCCTGCCTTTTATTTAGCAAGAAAGTAAAAAACTTTAACATTGAGCTTAATCTAAGGTGTGGACAAATGAACAAGCATGCACAAGGTGATTGCCACGAGATGAAAATACAAAGAAACTTGCTTTAGCTGCAGACAGCCATATATAATGAACACCTGTTCATAATGGACATTTGTCAGTTCCTTTTCTGAACTTCTTTATGATTTTCAACTTCTATATAAAGGAAACCTGTCCACAAAGGACAAATTTTGTGGTCCCTAAGGCATCATTCATATGCAGGCTCCACCATATTACAACATTACTCGACTTGAAATCTTTTTAAAAAATCTGAGAAATCTAAAGGCTGCATTTTTAAACTCCCAAGTTATTTTTAGTCTGGAGTAATATATTACTTGAAATGTCGAGTCAAGTTTAATGATATAGCGGCCAGGTTTTATGGTAACTTGAAACTATATTAGGTACTTCAAATTGGATATGCAAATGATGGATTTATTTTATTTTTTTAACATGAATGAGAAGAAAACATTTTGAAATTAAAACAACTCTAGTGATATTCACATGCTTTTAATGTACACTCTTTTTTTATAGACTTGTGATGACTGAGTGCATTTGCTTGGTTTTATATCATAGAAACTAAACACTAATGTTATTGCTACAGTTGTGTTGCAATATCACCACTTTTTTTATGATTGCCACATAATATAAATGATGTTTATACTATTCTCTACATGGTACATGGAAGACACCTGCCTGCTGATTGGAATATTCCATATTTTTTCCATTGACCATTGCCTATAGACTGTATATGTGCAAACTGACCATAAGCTTAAAGAAGTACAAAAATGTAAGAAATGACCATTGACCAGACCCCAGAGGTTAATTAGGTCTGGCTTTCAAAACTCTTTAAAAAAAAATGAAGATATGTTGGTGGTCGGATCTGCAGCATTTTCACTCTGAATCACATAAAAATTGCATCGAGTGAAAACCCGATCTCAATGACACCATTCATGCAAGAGCAGTGGAGATAACAAGATTTCGAGATGGCCACTATAGTGCCAAGTTTGAGGTCAGAGGAATACCATTTTCATTCAAAACCATCTACATACTGCTTTAGTGTTTAAGTGAAAAACCCATGTTGTTATGAACATAGACATATAAAGGTTTTTACCTTAGCCATCATGGTAACCGTTTTTGAAATTGGAGCAGCATCATTTAATACAGGAACAAATATATATTGCAAGAAACAATTTCTTTAATTGTTACAAAATTTTAAATGTTAGTATGGCCATCTGTTTAAGAGAAGCTGTTAAGAGATTTGGTCTAATTTTGGGAAGCTACACTGGCATCATTTTCATTTAGGACAAACTACATAGTGTGAGAAGTGTTTTAGTAAAAAAAAATGTCAATAGAAGCATCCCTTAATATAACAAGATGTTCAAGTTGGCCACCATGTCCAAGGTATGATCAGCACCATTTTTATTTAGGACCAAGTAGATATCATAACAAGTCTTTTTATGAAAACTACTTCTCTATCTGACCCTCTGTTCAGAAGAAGTAGCAATAGGCAATAACAAGATTTTCAAGATGGCTACCATTTTGGTGCTCTGATCAGCACCATTTTCATTTAAGACCAACTAAATATTATAAGTATTTTAGTGAAAATCCCATGTCACTATAGCTATCCAGTAGTAGCTCTTAAAAAAATGTTCAAGATGGCTACCATGGCCATCAAATTCGATCAGCACCATTTTCATTTAGGATATCATAAGAAGTCTTTTTAGACAAAACCCCACATCTATATGACCATCTATCAAGGAGCAATAACAAGACTTTCAAGATGGCTAACATAGCAGCCACAACGGAAGTCTGGTCAGCACCATTTCCATTTAGGACCATCTATATAACATAAGAAGTATTTAGCAAGCGAGCAAGCTATAACTGATGGTGGAAGGTGTTTCTTCTTCTTCGTCAGAAAAAAATACATCTGAACTTGCAATGCAGTCATGTGAGAGATAAAGATCAGTCTGCGAATCATGTGATGATTTCCTCTTTTATTGTTAATTTCAACACTAAGTAAGTTTTATTATGAGCAATTGTCAATCTTCTGCTCTTAACTGCTGGGCTATAACCAAGTTGCATGATTATTACTTTTCAAGTCAGATGACTTTGTGTAACATAAATGACACCTTTCCTGGCAGGGATATGAAATTAACATCCTCTTTTGATGAAAATTATGTCTATATTTATAAAAACATTTGACAACAGCTATCTAAGCTTTGATTTATGTAGAACATACACTGAAGCTAAGGCCCTGTTAAACCACAAAACATCTAACCTAAATCTAGTGCCAATGCTGAGATAAAACGAGTCTTTCAACCTTCGAACTGTAGATTGGAATAGCTTCACAAATAAAGACAATGCACACTTTGCAACCTTCTTTGTAAAGTTTCTTTTGCAAGAGATCCCTTTTGTCGAGCCTTTCTTCTAATTTAGCAAGAAAAGTAAAAAACTTTAATATTGATAATCTAAAAAACATTGACACTGAGCTTAATGTAGGATATGGACAGACATACAGATGGACATAAGGATGGACTTGAATGCCTTGAGTGATTGCTATGTCAAACTTCCACCAAGGTGAGCTTGACATAAATATTTTTGGAAACTGCATTTGAAGTCATAAAAGAAACCAGATTTCAACAATTGTGTCAAAAACTTCAAAACTATGATATGAGACAGGGTTACAAGACTGAGTAGGAAAAAATGCTTACTCTGTTGGGCATGAGGAACAGCGTCTGGTTCCGACTTACTACACCCGACTCAACCTTTCCTAATAAAATAGAACCCATATCCTGTAAAATAAGGAAAAACATAGCAATAGAACAAAGCATAACATTACTTGCTACACCAATACAATACTGTAGAAGGCTGCCCCACTCTCTTCAAAGAGAAAGTTGACCAAAATAAATTTCATTGTCTTGATCTAGAGATTTATTAATTTTTTTATTTCAAACGACTTGATTGAAAAACTTTTGGCAACCAGGAGAAATTATATCAAAGAATTTCTGTTGAAAAGAGATTTTCTGTACTGGAACAAGTGTACCACAGTACACAGTGTCTTGCCTGTGAACTGTTCTATGACTGGTCGGTTTATGACATCACCCAACATAACAATATCTTACCTCATGATGGTTGGGGTCACTTCCCAATGGAAAACTGGAATTTTTGTCCCTATCCAACACATGGGATACTGTTTGTTCACTTACATTTTGTAACTAAAGCTCCATGGAAATGTTAAACTTGCATAAGTCAATAGCTTGAACCAAAAACGTAAAGTAAGCATTACACTCCACCTCATTCAAGTAGGCAAGTGAGGTCCATGAGCCAGATAGGTGAACCCCACCCCTGAAAGAATTCCGAGGACCTATGTATTCTGGTAGGTCATCATGCGAGTAAATGAAATCCACTTCTTTGATGGTTCTAAACTAAGGCAAACAATGTCAGATGTGGGTACCTTTTGTAAACCTTGTAAACATGTGGTGCATAATTATCTTAGGTGAAAAATTGCATCAGTCAATTTATGGTTGCATTTCTCATTATATATTAAAATATGTATGAGAACATTTTCTATCGGCCATGAGACTACTTTTGGAAATCATAATGTATAATTGTATTTATTTTTCTAGACATCTCAATTGTGGCATCATACTTAAGACTGGAAACTTTAAAAAAATATCCAAATTTGAAACAATCTCGTACAAGTATTATTTAAAATACATAAAAAGGCCACAATATCATAAAAGTACTTTGAATGGCCTGGTGTAAAATATGGATTTGTGTAATAAGGTAGAAGACTCGCCCTCAGAAATCACGACTCGCCCTATACAGATAATGGCAGTATTTTCTTATGTTCTGAAACTCCATGTCACCATCCTCTTCTTTGAAAATTACACTTATGTAGTTTTCAAAACCAACATTCCGTTCATCAATACCCTCTTCAACATCATTTGAATTGTAATTATGCTGTGTTGTTCTGATAAAATGTCAACTAACTCTGGTAGAGGGATGCGCTTTTCTATCCAGTTGTAGATGAACTCGTTCTTATCATATAAAGTCCATTTATTTCCATGAGGGCTTGTGACTTAAGGCTATGCTGATGAAGCTGATTAGTGTTTGGTAATTTACTCATAGAATATTTTTTTAACAGGACTTGCAAGATGGTAAGAAACTAAGATTGGTTACATCAATGCTAGAGAGTTCCAACTCAGACCTGGACTGGAACTTCTGTCTAAAGTGGTCAGCACTTGGCTCATTTACATCAGTGTAAGTTGCTTTTCCTATACAAATTGCAAACAACTCATTCCAGCTCTACTACAGTTGTGTCTGAAACTTGTATGCTATTTTCTAATCCAGTTAAAAATGGGAATAAATTCTGGATATTAATTTTGGTCAAGGTACATGGTCTAGAACATAACTTATCATGCAAAAAAACAATTGTATTCTTTCAGTCACACTGACCTTGATTTTTGACTTTTGACACCTGAGGCACTTACAATATTTGACTGATTTTTAGAAGGGGTAACTTCCAAGAATTTTGTGTTATTTTTTTCCATTGTATTCATTCAATTAAGCTGAAATTTGTCAAAGTGCTCTCAATAAAATTATCTATATAATGGTATACATTGCATGCAACATGCTGAAATAAAAAGCTCATGCAGAAATGTAAAAACAATAATTTGCTTTTCAGTATTTGTCCTCCTCATATAAATAATCCAAAAATCCATATATAATTCCATGAAATTTATTGCAAATTCCCACTGAATGAAATATAACCCTCAAAACAGTTGATCAAAAATGCTGGGAAAAAATCCAATTCATTTGCATTTGTGTCTAAAGTAATTGTTAGTCCTGGTGCTGGTGCTGGTCCTATAAATGGCCTATTGTCTAACGGGTTCTGTCATTAATGACCCAAAGATCCTCTCTTACCTTTTTTTATTTTCCCTTAATCTTCTTCTTCTCTCTCATTCCTATCACTTCTGCTTTCTTTAATGGGTTTTTTAAACGTTACCTTTAGATGGCACCATATAGCCACTATAGTGCTGAGGTGCCTTAAAATGCTACTACATACATACATACATATATTCTTCAATGGGAATTTTCAAGATCAATGTCAATCTTAGCTGATAAAATACCAAAAATTCTCCATCAGTGTAAGCAACGTAATTTCTCCCCCCAGCAGATGATTTTCTTCATTTTCCATCCCTTTTATTTTCAAATAACTCCTCTATTTTTTGCAGGTACTGAAATGTAATTTTGGGGGGGTAAAACAAATTTTGGTTATTTAATACTTACCTGTTATTATTACATTGCTTTCACTTTTCCTGGCACTAGTCCACAGCCTAAGGTGAATTTCCTTCTCCAATTAGTAATTGGAGGCCTTGAACAAAAATAAACATAGTCCCAAAATGATACCTTAGCCACCTCCATCACACAGAATATTGTCCTTTGACTTGGGCAATGCCTGAAAGAACATCAGAGTGGGGAGGGAGGAGGGAATTTGGTAATAGTAAAAGGTATGTATTACATAATTAAAAACAAGAATCCCTCAAAGGGACTGATGCTCTACTGAGCAATAACAAGATTTTAAATTAACTGCTGTGGCAGTCATATTAGATGCAAGATTGGCACCATTTTCAGTTAAGACCAACTAGACACCATCAGAAGTCTTCTGGTGAAAACCTCATGTCCATATAACTTTTCCTTTTAGGAGGTGTAGCGATAACAAGATTTTCAACATGGCTGCCATGGTTGCCACACTGGAGGTCAAATCGGAACAATTTTCATTTAGGACCAACCAGACATCATAAGAAGTCTACTGGTGAAAAACCCATGCCGATATGACTTTCTCTTTAGGAGTGGCAATAAAAAGATTTTCAACATGGCTGGAATGGTGGCCATATTGAATATCAGATTAGTACCATTTTCACTTAGGACCAATTAGACATCATTAAAAATCTTTAGGTGAAACCCCATGTGAATATGACCATCCATTCAGGATGAGTAGCAAATTTTGGTTTCTACTTTGGCAGTTCATCTAACCCGGCATCTGACATCGTTTTACAATTATTGTCATCTATTTGGCGAGAAACTCCACCCTTCACTTTCTTAATTCTGCCCTTCAGTTTGCACATTCATACCACCACTGACTTGGATTTGAAAAGAATCAGTAATTTTCCATTCTGCCATGCTTTACTATAATCTCACCTTTCGGAAATGGACCAAAGTTCATGCATGCGCAAATAAGAGGAAAGGGCATCAATTTGGACAACCCCTCTAGTACACACGTTTTTCTGTTATAAATAATTATTGGAATTTCCAAGCATCCTTTTGTATTAACCTAATTCTGTATACTTTGGAATGGACAGAGGTAATTTGATCAAATAAGTAGCCTTACTTTTTATTTCTTTTTTAGATTCTTATTTATTAAGTTTATATTAACAGTTAAAAAAACATTCTTTACTGTGCAGAGTGGATTTTTATATGCATGACTTTGAACTTTCTGCATACTGGATGTCAGATTAGCACCATTTTCATTCAGGACCAACTAAACATCATAAGAAGTCCTTTAGTGACAACCCCAGTAGCAATAACAAGATTTTCAAAATGGCCACCATGACAGCCATATAGGAGATCACACAAGCGCAATTTTAATTAAGAACTAGATATCATAAGGAGTCTTCTGATAGAAACCCAATGTCAATATGACTTTCCGTTGAGAAGTAGCGACAAGATTTTCAAGATGGCTGCCATAGTGGGCATACTGGATGTCAGATCCGCACCATTTTTAGTTCGGACCAACTAGACATTATAAGAAGTCTTCTGGTGAAAACCCCATGCTGATATGACTTTCCATTCAGGAAGAGTAGCAATAACAAGATTTTCAAGATCACAATCATGGTGGCCACATTGGACATCAGATTGGCACCATTTTCATTTAGGATCAACTAGACATCATAAGAAGTCTTTTAGTGAAACCCCATGTTGATATGAGCATTCATTCTGGAGAAGCGGCAATAACAATATATTTTCAAGATGGCCACTGTGTCAGCCATTTTGGATTCCTGAGCAGCACCATTTTCATTTAGGACCACCTAGACATCACAAGAAGTCTTCTGGTGAAAACCCCCATGCTGATATGACTTTCAATCCAGGAACATTAGCAACAACAAGAATTTCAAGATGGCTGCAATGACGACCATATTGGGCATCAGATTGGCCTCATTTTCATTTAGGATCAACTAGACATCATAAGAAGTCTTCTAGTGAAACCCCATGCTGATATGACCATCCATTCAGGAGGAGAAGCAATAATAAGATATTTTCAAGATAGTCAGTGTGGCAGTCATATTGGATATCTGAGCAGCACCATTTTCATGTAGGACCAACTAGACATCATAAGAAGTCTTCTGGTGAAATCCCCATGTTGATATGACTTTCCTTTCAGGAGGAGTAGCAATAACAAGATTTTTAAGATGGCTGCCGTGGTGGCCATAGTGGATGTCAGATCTGCACCATTTTCAGGACCAACTAGACATCATAGGAAGTTATTTAGTGAAAACCCCATGTCAATATGACTTTCCATTCAATGACCAGTCAGGTGACAAAGATCACCTCGAGAAGTCCCTATCCAAGGAACTAGACTTGTCCGACAATCTAGACCCCTATGACTCAGGCACAAGGTGTTGGCAGCTTCCTTGAACTGGGAAATGCCACTGATGCCTCCAATGATTGGAAGGGGACAACCAGAGAAGAAGAGGAGATGCAGATCCCAACTTCCTGCTGTTACAGGAGAAGCGGCTCCCTGGGAGATCCTACACCTCATCTGATTACAAGGTGCAGATAGGATATCCATCCATCTGAGTGTACTAATCACACAGTAAGCATTAGCCACATCCTTGTGGCATGCTGAAAGAAAAATATAATAACAAACAAGCAATCGGAACAAAATTATAGGGGGTAATACCTACCCTAACACCGGTACCAGCAAGGGAGATATATTTATAGAAACACTACTCAACTAAAGGGTGCAAAGAAACCTTCAAAATGACAAACAGGGGCACAAATAAACGGAAAAAAATACAAGGACTGTGGAGAAAAGGTCAACTGCAAAACATAAATGGCTTCAATTGAATGAAAATTTAGAGAAAAGACACCTGAAATAGCGAAAATCATCGAGCATCCAAAGATGTGTCAACAGCACGTGTCCAAGGATAGGATGGCAGATCTTCTGAATTATGGAAGTGACTAAGGCATTGGATTAGGACTATGTTTATTTTTTGTTCTAGGTCTCCAATCACTTGGAGAAGGGAATTCACCTTGGAGTGGGGACTAGCGACATGAAAAGTAAAAGCAACGTAACAATAACAGGTAATATAGTACTGCTATTAAAGTGAAATTTTCTTTTCTTTGTTGTCCAATGTTTCCTCTGTGCATGTAAGCTAAAATTGTAAAATTGGATCGGTTGAATTGCATGTATAATTAGTATATGGCCTAAAAAAAAAAAGAAAAAAAAAACAGATGGTGTGTGCCATATTAACTAGTCATGTGGAATAAAGGTCTATACCATTCAGTTGTGTCACCTGGTACACATACGAGATAAACTGCACAACTTTATCAAAGCACACAGGAGACTAAGTAGGTAAAGTATGACGAGTATGACGAGTTTTAGCAGCAGTATGAGATAATGAGTTAACAGCAATTTTATAGTACTTTCAATTAAATGCCACAATCGACGCAAGCATTTTGTATATTTGTTAATTAAACAACAAATTATCACCTCACACTAATGATCTAATGCTGTAGACTATGGCATTCCGTAAGATATATATATACAGAGATGCTGCCAGAAATTTTCTTAAGAGGGGGAGGTCCCCCACACCTACCCTCAGAGGGGGGGGATCATCGGGGGAGGGGGCAAGGGTAAACTAAGCTGAATGGTAGAAGATGGGTGACAACATTATATTAAGGTGTAGAAACATCTAATTTAAAACAAGCATTTAATGATTTTGTATCACTTCTTTGACAATAAATGTATAAGGTAGCTGCATACCTAATTGTTGCTCAGCTGGTAAATATTCTTCTTTGTTTCTTATCATTGCCCTTCAAATATGGCTTTGCAAACTGAAAATAATTTACTGGACCACACATCTGTATAGTCATCAGTTTATTTATTGTTTCAGATGTTAGCCCAATGGCCTTTGAAACTCTATCACTGTAGTAGGAAAATGTCAGAATGTCTTAGAGAAAAAAAATGGGAAAAAAAAATATACTTAATCCGAATTATATATCTTTATAGGATTTTATTTTGTTTTGTTCTCAGATATTCTAACATTTTCTTACTACAGTGATAGAGTTTTAAAGGTCTGTCACGCTTTAGACATTTCGATTGATGGATCAATTTACTACACAGCACCAGGAAACAATTCAATCGGAATACCTCCATAGTTTCTGCAATACTCCAACAGATCTACATCATAAAGGTGCTTGTATTCAAACAATATTCTCCATAGATATAGGATTAATTGAGATCATGGAGAAAAGTAAAAAAAGACGATCTGATCAACCTAATTAAAAAACAAAAAATAAAAAAGTCGCGCATTGGGTTAGAGAAATCGCGGGAAGCACAGATAACTTGCGCGATCTTTCCCCCATTGGCTTTTAAAAGTTGCGTGACTCTCTATCACTTTTGCGAGAAACCCGTGATCCCACGGCCTGCCAGCATCTCTGTATATATATATCTATGTATGTGCGTGTGTGTGTTCATCTTACAATATATATATATATATATGTGTGTTCATATTTCGGTACCTATGCTGTATTTTTATGTCATCCAACATGTCAAGTTCTTTTTCTCACATAACACAGGCATATCCCCCACCCACTTATGTAAAGACTAAGAGTGAAAGTATCTTTGGATCCAGCATTCTCCATGTTTATACTTCTTGTGCTAGTACCCTACGGACAAGTACCCTCAATTTATATACTACTTAGGCTACACTTTGTTTCCATGACAACATAAAATATTGAATGCAGACAATTTTAAGTATCAAAAGGCACCTCTACTTAAAGTGCTTGATACGTGAACCAAGCAATTTTCAAGACAGATGCCATGGTGGCTATATTAGCTGTCTGAGGAGCACCAATTTTGTTTAAGAAACTAGGCATCATAAAAAAATCTCCTAGTGAAAACCTCATGCTGATATGATGATCATTTCCGGAATAGACGTGGAAAAAAAAAACTTTCAAGATGGTCATCATGGTGACCATATTGGATGTCTGAATGGCACCATTTTCATTTACAACTAACTGGAGATCATAACAAGCCTTTTAGTGGAAACTCCATGTTGATATGATTCAGGACAAGAAGCGACAAGATTTTAAAGATGGTCACCATGACTGCCATATTGGATGTCAGATTAGCACCTTTTTAATTTAGAACCAACCAGACACTGTAAGAAGTCTTTAAGTGAAAACCCTGTGTCTATATGACCATCCATTCTGAAGCAGCAATAACAAAATTTTCAGGATATCCACTGTATCAGCCATACTGGATATTAGATCACCATTTTCATTTAGGCTAAACAAGACATCATAGGAATTCTTTCAGTGAAAACCCCATGTCAAGATGACTAGCCATTTTCAAAGTTTCATGGCAATCCTCCCAGTAGTTTAAGAGTAGCAATAACAAACTTGTGCTAACAGACACCAGACAAAAGGCCATCACTTAAGCTCTACTGGTCCATGGCAAGTTCAACTAAAAATAAAAAAGTGTACAAAATTGATACGAGAGTAAGAAGAATAGAGTTTTGCAGCATATTTTCAAATTCTGTGGTAAACACTAATGTGCCTCTTAGATGCAACCCTGCAGGTATTTATCTTGCACATAAATACCTCTTTCTAAGACATATTTTACCAACAGTAACACTTTGAATGATGTAACATTATGACACCATCACAGGAGAGAGTAGCTAATGGTTGAGCAAGATGCTTGCATGCTATAGCACTAGATCAACAGAGTTGAATCAGTGTAAACAAGCCTGTCAAAAATTTAGTTGAGACAAAACCCATAAAAGGCATATCTAGGTCTATGAGACAATGTTCATACCAAATTGCATCAGAATATGTTGAATGTTTCTTAAGCTATGCCTGTTGCAAACAACATCTCATGAAGATATGAAGTTATTTGTCAAGGGCAATAACTCCATCCAAAATGGAGTTTGTGAGACAAAACCCTTCAAAGGCACATCTTTGACTAAAAGACAATGTACACACAATACTGCATCAGAATATGTTCAATGGTTCTTGAGCTATGTCAGTTACAAGGATCTGCTTCAGTGGAGATTTAAAAGTGATGGTAAAAGGACAACAACTCTGTCAAGATTGGACCTGAAAAGAAGAAATCTTGAAAAGACACATTTATGTATAATAGGCAACTCACATACGAAATGGCATCCAATTATGTGCAAAAACTGCAAAGTTTTGATGGTTACATGCTGTATGAACAGACAGATAGATGTACAGAAATGTGCTTATTACTGGAATCCCTCAATGCAGGGCCCTAAAAATCCCACTGCATTGTTACCAACTTATCTTGACATTTGAATAATCTATACTGATTTGAAACAAGGTGAGTTATTATAAGCAACATAATTTATTTAGCAGATACAATAAATGATTAATATTTTACTGATGATGATGATGATGATGAATGATAATGATCACAAAGGTGATGATGATGATAAAAGTCATATAAATAATAACCATAATGATGATGATTGTGACAATGATAGATCTTAAAAGAAGTTTGCAATATGGAGGAAAAGTACAGAATCCAAAAGCAATGCAAGTAATGCAAAAACTTACTTTATATCTATCTACAATTGGTACTCGGACTGGCTGGTCTTGTGCTCTGCTTATTTGCGGAAGACTGTCAAGGTAATCTATCAATGAAGGTCCTCTAGAGAAGACAATAAAAGAAGAAAAAACAAGACCGATACAAATTTACAGAGAAAAATAAATTATTATATTGATTTAGTAAGTAACTCAATTTGTAAGAAAATTTGTACATGTATATATTTAACAACAGTCACTCAAAGGGACTGATGTTCTATTGGCCAAAAAAACCAACAAGAATCAATCAAAGGGAATGATACTCCATGGGCAAAAAGAATTTCCAGGAATTCAAGATAAGACCATTTCTTCCTTTTAACTGCTGAGTGTTGAAACTATCTCTCATATTCTTCAGCTATAACAAGATTTTCAAATTATCTACTGTGGTGGACATATTGGATTTCAGATTGGCGCCATTTTCATTTAGGACCAACAAGACATCATTTAGGACCAACGAGATAATACTGTGAAACACTTTATTTTCATGGGTTTCAAATTTCGTGGTTTAGGTAAAAAGTGCATATTCGTTGGTACCTAATTTCGTGGATGTATCATTTACAAAAAAATAATTAAAAAAAAAAAAAAAAAAAAAAAAAATCCAACCAACCAACCATGCAAATGTCTCTGCAAAAGTTTATATCAACATTCATTTCCACGCATTTGCGAGCAAACAGGTTTAATCCGTACTGCAGTTAGTAAGTTGATTCATGAAGATATTTCATTGCTAACATGACGGTGTTATTAGTGCATGTATTGTGATGTCTGTTGCTGAAGGAATCATTACAAAATACGCTAAACATAAAATGCAAAGATACGGACAGTAGACATGTACATTCAAATCAGGTCTCGGTTGACCTGAAAACCTCTACCCATAAGCCAATTCATGCAAAGCAGCTTATCTGCACATGTGACAAAGTAGCATGTGGGAGAGACCTGATTGAAATGGGCTTTGAGAACGTGGGACTAATCTGCCGATTGTGTATTTAGCAGTTAGTTGATATGTGCAAAAATTTATTTATAAATGGGAATAATATGTGCTTTGGGAAATAAAGAAAGACATGGACAGTGAGTATATCTGCATTTATTACTACACATCAGGTAGTCATTACAACCTGACACAAATTTTCATCCTCATGAAATTTTTTATTGGAATTAAATTGTAATCAATCAGTTCCAGTGTTCCCTGTCATTCATGTACTTATCCTAATGTATATTTCGCATTTTCACCACTATAGATAGCCGTGGTATTAAAACAAAAATAGAAACAGGTGATGCCTTTCAATTGCTTATGATGGGGGGGGGGGGGCAGCGATTGTCAGCCTGGTTAATATTTCGTTGTGACTTTAAATTTGTGGTCTAGCTCACCCACGAAAATTGGAACCCAATGAATTTAAAGTGTTTTACAGTAAGTCTTCTGGTGAAAAACCAATGTTGACATGACTTTCGGTTTTGGAAGAGTAACGAGAGGATTTCAAGATGGCTGCCATGGTGACCATACTGGATATCAGATTGGCACAATTTCCATTTAGGACCAATTGGACATCATAAGAAGTCATTTGGTGATGACCACCCATTTAGGAGAAGTAGCAATAGCAAGATTTTCACGATGGCCATTGTGGAAGCCATATTCAAAGTCAGATTGGCACCATTTTCATTTACTACCAAACAGACATCATAAGAAGTCTTTCAGTGAAAACCCCATGTTAATACGACCATCCATTCAGGAGTGGTAGGGATAAGATTTTCAAGATGGCCAATGCTGCGGCCGTATTGGACGTCAGCTTAGCACCATTTTTATTTAGGACCAACTAGACATCATCAGAAGTCTTTTACTGAAAACCCCATGCTGATATGACCATCCATTCAGAAGGAGTAGCTATAACATGATTTTCAAGATGGCAATCCTCCAAGTAGTTCAGGAGGAGTAGCGATAACAAACTTGTGCTAACAGACGGATGAATGATGGGCAACAGACCATCCCATAAGCTCTTCTGGTCTATGACCAGTAGAGCCAAATATCTGTGTGCATATCAACAACTATATCCCAATTATTTCCCCCCGTTTCAACTCGCACCTAATGGCTTAGAAGGAGATACACATCAGCACGATTTGTGCAGAACAAATTGTTGACCCTGCAAACCATATTATGATGTATTCTCTACTATATTTGACTTGTAAATACTTGTAACACAAAACTTCAAAACACAATCCGCTAACACCATCATGGACAGAAATATGAGTCCAGAACAGATGCATATTTTCCTACATGAATCCATGTATGTGCCTATACATACAAACAATTGGAAGAACCAACTATACCCGAGTGTCAACAATTATTATCTAGCTCATCTGTACAAAGCTTTTAGTATAGTCTCCAGGAGCTATTGTAAACATTAATTATTATGCAGAAAATAAGATGAGACTAAAGTGATCTTCAGGCCTCTTTTCTAATTCTCTTTTTTTATTGCAATTTTTTCTCTTTACATATGAACTTTTCATCTGTTTAAAATTTTAAAGTGTAACTTTTAATCAGAACTACATAGCCAGTATTGTTCTGACATACCAACCAACCAACCTACTGAGACAGGGCATAAAAAACATCAAACAATAAAAAAAAACATTCTTTTCTACAAAGCAGAGGAAATATAACAAGTTTATGAAAATCAGAGATTAATGTTGCGTTTGTGGCATTTTATAAAAAAACATAATTTAATAATTTGTCTTAAAATCTGCTCAAGAAGCTATTAGAAGTCCACCCACAGAAGCCAGATTTTACCAGGTGAAAATCACAGGCTTTGTGTAACCTTGGAGTGACAGTGAAGTGTAGACCATAGCTCATGCATGAATAATTACCTTGTTTAGCCACTACAGATGAGACCTCCTGTTAAAATCATGCAACATGCAGTCCACTCCTCAAATTCCTATACTTGTTCACATGTACAATGCAGAGTTAACCTGATGAGGGTAACCTATCACAATATACAATGTATAGTCATCAATATGAAAGGTTTACCACTGCATAAACCTATTTATTCCTACTTCCAACTGCACTGGTCAGGAAGGGCCTTCTGAGTAGGCTGGGATGTATACAGCATGAAAGAATCTCTGTGATCATGAACACAAATATTTAACCCATGTTAGTCAAGCATAAGTGTATGTCACAGTGACCTTTGGTTGTAAGGGTGTAGTACTAAGACTGATGCATCAAATTATAAAGTTCTATGATTGGAACATAAACAGAACCCAATAAATGAACTTTAAACACAAAATTTTAACAATGTCACTGAAGCATGAAATATATGTCACAAAGCCCTCTTTTTGCCACAAGGATGTAAAACTTGTAAAGATGCATCCACTCACCTGATTTCATGATTCTAAGTGGGATAGTAAGCTTACAGCATGCCAAAAACTCATGGTCTCGAGTTAAACATGAAAACTTGACCAAATCCAGTAAAGAGGAAATATTGGACACGATGAGCTTCTTTTGTTGTAAGGGTGTGGGAGTAACAGAGGTACATATCATGATCAGTTTCATGATTCTAGCATAAACAGTGCAGATGAGCATCAAACACAAAATTTAACCTAAGTCAGTGAAGTGTAAAATATGATCCATAATGACCTACTAGTAAATGATGGTAGTGCTCATTAAGCTGCATCCCCTCACCAAGTTTCACAATTCTAGATAGGATAGTATTTTCATAACATGCAAAAAACCTATTTGGTCATGACCTAAATGTAAAAACTTAACACAAGTCAGTACAATGTGAAATGTAGGTCACAGTGATCTTTATGGTATCAGTGTGGTACTAAGAGAGATGTATGCAACCATCTAGTTCAATGGTTCAAGCATTAACAGTAAAAGCACAAAATTTAACCCAAGTCTGGGAAGGATGAAAAGTGGGTTGCAGTGACCTATCTTTAAGATGAGGGTGTAGTTCTCATCATGATTCCAGGTATAACAGTATTATACCAGCAGTAAAAAGCCTATCTGGTCATGAGCTAAGTCCAAAAACTAAACAGACATTAAAATACTGAATGTAAGTCACCATGACCTTATTTTGTTAAGAGTGTGGTACTAACAGAGATGCACATAATCATATAGATTGATGATTCTGGCATGAACAGTGCTTGGGACTAAACCCAAGTCAGTGAAGCACAAAATATGGTCACAGCAACCAACTGTTTTGATGACGGTGTAGTGCTCTTCAAGATGCATCTCCTCACCAAGTTTAATAAATCTAGGTATAATAGTACATATACAGGGTGCAAAAAACCTATTTTAGTCAAGAGTTAAATGTAAAAACTTAACCTAAGGTAGTAAAATGTGAAATGTTGATCATCTGCCATTCATTTGCTGTAAGGGTGTAGTACTAACAGAAATTGCAAAATAAACTTAAAACAGAAACTTAATCACCAGAGTCAGTGAAGCATGAAATATGGCTCACAATGACCTACTTTTGTGATGAGGGTGTATTACCCATCAAGATGCATCCCCTAGCTAAGTTTTGTGATTCCTGGAATAACAGTATTTATACAGTGTGCAAAAACCTGAGCTAAATGCAAAAACATAACCAAGAATGTACAACTAATGTACAAGCTTAGCCCTGTTGCCCTCTCTCCAGGGCTAGGTGCTATGAAATCGACTCCAAACTGCTGCCTAAGACCTAGGAAGAAAGAATAGTTGAGATACAGAGAGGATGTACATATGAAGATGCTTTTATCTGTGCAGACGCCGATGCCCAAGGTAGTATGATAGCTCTTCTATACTTCTCAGAGGTGAGCTAAAAATGTCACAGTTGACGTCTTTACGTTAAAAGCTCATGGGCAATTAATGCAATGTTTTACTGAATGCAGCTTAGCCCATGGAGTAATTGCTCTGGAACTGTCAGCAACTCGAACCAGCAGACTCAAAACAACTGGCGCATAATAGACAAGAACCCCATGTCAAAATTCAACAATTTAAAATAGTTTTATAACATTAAAATAGTGAAAGTATCAGAATATCTTTCCCTTGGTATACTAAGCAGGGTTCACACTAGAATTTTGAAGAAAAATTTGTTTAACTCACAACCCTAAATATAGGAGTCCCAATAATGAGACCTTTCTCCCCTTGCAATAATTCAGGCCATTACGAGTTTTCTTGTGTCACCAATAAAAATGTCATCAGATTGCCATTGCTCATTCACTGTATTATAAAAGAATGAAAATCTAAGGTAAATGAGAAGTATGATAATTGTGATTGCCTGTTATGTTACAACTAGAACAATTCTCAATGACTGTACATTGCCATCCTTTCATTGTGTGTGCAGCTAGAAGGAATCAAACAAAAGATTAAAGTCTTTTTGGCTGCAATTGAATTTTCCCTTCTACAGTTGCAACACCATGTGCATATAGCTAATAACGTCCCATTGTTTTCTTGTTTTGCAGCCAATGGGAATGTACATTTCCATGAGTCATTCCACAAATCTCAGTTTCTTAAGTGTTGTTTTCTTTCAGTAAGCCAGATTTGCAAGACTCAGGTTCATCTGCAGACTTGCATTTGATACCAAAGAAAGTTGCAAAGTTGCCATTGAAATGACATGTGAAGTGCTAGTATATGGAATGGAGTTGGAGCATGGTTTCCTCTTCCTGTCCCTAACAGTATCTTACCTGTACCATGGGCAGATTGTTTCATCTGGAACGTCTTTGAGGAAGGCACCATTCAGTCCCGATACAGGTAAAAAATACAGGTCTGTCTTGGGATTGAAACCACACTTCTTTAAATAAGGAATAAGCTTTTCTTTGCATTCAATATATCTGCAAACAAAAGAATAACTTGAAAGCATGCATAATAATATAATTTCTATTAATGTTTAGAATATTCCAGTTTAACTACAGCCGGATATTACAGTTATACAGTGAAACCCTCAAAACTGAAAGTCCTACGTACACAGTGAAACCCCTCAACCCCCAACCCCCCCAAAAAGGGACCAAACTTAATTTTCAGTTTTGGGAGATTTTTGGTTAACTGAGGGTTTCGCGGATGTGAAAAATGCTGCAACATGCAAGAGGTCTCACAGTCGCATGAATCAAACAACACCTGCGTGAGTCTAGCTGGAGGTCCATGTTTCCTCTATTTTATTCTATTTTCAAGGACCTCAAAACAACTGTTGTCGTCAACTAAAGGGTTCATACACGCGCAAATACCACAAATAATTTTCCTCTAATCACAGTTTCAAAACTTTTATGAACTCGAAACGAGTGCCAACTTTTAACATGAATTCATAGTTCAACATACCCATGAAAAGCTTGATCTGAATTTGTTATAAACTGGCTAAACTATGGTTAAAGATTTATTATCTTGTGTGGTGTGGTTCATTTAAAAAAACAAAAACATATTTGTCTCTTTGGTATTTTTAGTTATAATGCAGTAAAATTCCAGACAAAGATATCATGTAAATTGACTTTTTTTTATACCTAGCTTAATATTCAGAACTTAAATCTAACATTCACATAAACTGCAACAGTAATAACATATGAATCTGTAAATAAAGCTAGATTTATATGGTAATCAATAACTACTTATTTACCCATGTATAAATAATGTGACCCCAACTGCAAACAGTGAAGATCTTTATCTGCCACTTAATGCCCTGGGAGATTTGGTTCATGTTATTCAGAGTTATGTGCCTGTGATATGTTATACAACCAAGAGTCAAAAGTATTTCCACAAAATAGCTGCTGATATTGACACTTTCAGCAATGTGCCCTTTCTATGGGTGATAAAAACATGTCAGTAATGAAAATACCTGGAGTATATTTTACAGTCAGACTTGGTAAGTAGTCACTGGTTTGCCTTTTGCAAAAAGTAAGTAGAATGACATCCCTTTTGTTTACAGCTCTTCTGTAAATTAAAATGGGTATAAAGGGAAAGGAATTGAGCGAAAAGTAAAACGTGATAGTTCATGGGAGAGTTTTAGTGAATCAAGAGTTGCAAAAATATTAGGAATAAATCAGCTTACTGTGGCAAAATTTCTAAGTAGGTACAGAACTAATAGTTCTATAGAACTTTAGGCCATGAAGTGGGAGACCTTGGAAAAGTGATGCCAGGATGGACCATCAGCTGTTACATATTGTCAAAAACCACCACAGGAAATCTTTGTGGGACATTATGTACACTTTCGATGACATTACATGTTTCAATTTATCTGAATCAACTGTGAATAGACATTTGAAATTTCATGGATACAAAAGAAGTGTAATATAGAAGACAAGAGTCCCTCGAAAGGACTAACATTCTACTGTCTGAAAAGAATTTCCAGGAATTCTATATAGGACATTTCTTCTTTTTAACTGCTGAGTGTTGAAATCATATTCTTGAGTGACAAGATTTTCAAATCAGCCACTGTAGCAGCCATATTGGATATAAGATCAACACCATTTTCATTTAGGACAAACTAGACACCATTAGAAGACTTTTGGTGAAAACTCAATTTTGATATGACCTTCCATTCAGGCGAATTAGTGACAATATTTTCAATATGTTCATTGTGGCAGTCACATCTGAGGTTAGATTGGCACCATTGTCATTGAGGACCAACTAGATATCATAACAAGTCTTCTGGTGAAAACCCCATGTGGGTATGACGTTCCATTGAGGATGAGTAGCAATAACAATATTTTCAAGATGGCTGCCATGGTGGCCATATTGGATGTCAGATCATCACCATTTTCATTTGGGGCCAACAAGACATCATAAAAAGTCTTTTGGTGAAAACCCCATGGTAATATGACCATGCATTCTGGCAGAGCGGTGATAACAAGATTTTCAAGATTGCCGCTCTGGTGACGATACTGGACGTCTGAGCAGCACCAGTTTCATTTAGGACCAACTTGAACTTGGAATGAATGTGTGTTTAAAGTTTCATGGCAATCCTCCAAGTAGTTTAGGAGAAGTAGCAATAGCAAACTTGTGCTAATGGATGTTGGAAGACAAACGTCAGATGATGTACAATGGACAACAGACCATCCCATAATCTCTTCTGGTCTATGACAAGTGATATTGAAAAACAAATCGATTCGCAGGAGGGCCTGGTGTCATTCTAAACTGCATATGACTGTAGATAATAATTGGAGAAAATTAATATTATAAGATGAAACTCTGATTGTGCTTGGTAAAAATCGGGAGGGTATATATTTTGTACCAGGATGATGAGAACTGGGCCCCATGATGCCTTGGAGAACACAATGATCCAAACCACCATGTTTGGGCAAGTGACATTTTTTGGGGTTGTATCACTTACAATGGCATGGGTACCATTGTCCCTGTAAATGGCAATATAAACTAAGAAAAACTATGTAGATGTTCTTGAAGAAAACTTATGGCCAGTGGCTACCAAGGTATTTCTGCAAGGCTCAAAATATTTCAGGACAATAATGCAACCCCCTTACCTCTAGATACATTATTCAGTGGAAATAGAACAATATTCCAACCATGATGTGACTACCGGTAGTACAGAGCCCAGACATTTAATATAACAGAAAATATGTGGAGAAAGTTATACATTTTGTTATAGAAGAGAGTATGTGACATTCATTCACAGCAAGACCTCATCAATGTTGCCAGTGACATATGGGCATCTTTCACACAGGCCTACATAAGATCCTTGTATGCATCTCAACAAACACGAATTTAGGCATGTACTTTGAGCTAATGGATGTAAACGAGTTAAGGAATACATTTTTTATTATAAACAAATTAGTCTTAAGGTGCTTCATCTCAAGGTACTACCATGTGGCAACAATTTTGTGGAAATACTTTTGACTTTAGTGTACATAATATGGTCTTTACACATGATAAATTTAAAAAATGACATATTTTGTATATTTATCTGGCACAAATGCTGTCTACCATTAGGTTGAAAACTAACCTTTCTTCTGCCCATTCCACTGTAGGATCATCCATTTTATTTATCACTACTATTAGGTGTTTCACACCAGATGTCTTGACCAACATAGCATGTTCACGTGTCTGTCCACCTCTCTCAAAACCCGTCTCAAACTCGCCTCGTCTTGCTGATATTACCTACAGAGGGGTAAACACATTATTAATTACATGATATAACCAAATTCATTGAATTTTTGTCCACTGTCTATTATGGTGAGGTCCCAAATGTATATAATGATGAAATCTGACTAACCTTTGTGACAAAGCTGTGGAGCTACTGTGCAGACATGGAAATAAAAAAAGTTTAATGGGTCTATCTCCAAGGGCATTTGAGCAAAAATGCAGAAATGGAAGGAAAAAAATATATTCATCAGTTACCTTGACTCTGAAGAAAAAATCCTGAATGGGATACACATGATGCCATCAATAGGGGTGAAACGATACACCTGTGCCAAGTATCAATACGATTCACGATAACAGCCTACGATACGATACATTATCGATGCTCAGTTTAAAGAATAAGAAGGCAAACGACTAATAATTATTCATGACTGCTGAAGATTAAAGTAACTTACATAAGGTAGATATCGTTTTGTATCGATTCTTCACCTCTTGTCTTGATACGTGTATCAAAAGTATCGATGCATCGATATATCGATGAATCATTTCACCCCTAGCCATCATACAGAGAAACATACGAGTACCATAGTTCATTCTAGAACTTCAAACAGCTTTCAAGATATGAAGCAGAAATCATAAAATATAGACCTGTGACCTTGACCTTGAAGATAGGATCCCACCTGTGGAATGCCACACATCTTCTAGTGACAATATACAAGTATATAAATTTCCTCAATTTATCTTGAACTGCTCATAAGTTATAAAGCTGCTGGGATACCTAAAATATTGATGTGACCTTGAACTTCAAGATAGTATCTTATCTACAATGTGGTATACAACAAACCTTCAAGTGATGGCATACAAGTATATATTAAGTTTAATTCCTTAATCACGAACAGCTCTAATAAAAAAGTAGACCAGAGAGGAAAGTGTGATAAAAAAAAATTCAAATATTTACCTGTGACTTTGACCTTGAACATAGAAACCCAAGTGTGGAATGCAACAAAACTTCTTGTGATAATACAAACTATACACAGTTTCATCCTTTAATGTCATACAGCTTTAAAGTTAAAGTGATGAAAGGAAAATGTGATGGAAAACTTAAAATACTGACCCACAACCCTTACACTGAAGATAAGAACAGCTAATTAAAGCATGCGATACCTTCTTATAACGATGTAAAATTAGTATACCAAGTTTCATTCCTTATTCTACAATGGCTATAAAAAAAAGGAGTCAATAGTGGGATGGAAAGCTTTAAATGTCGAGTTGTGACCTTGACCCTGAAGATAGGACCTTATATGTGGAACAGGACATGCCTTCTAATGATAATAATCTCAAAATGGCTTTAAAGTTACAGAGCATAAAGGAAAGTGTGACCGAAAACTTAAAAATATTGACAAGTGACCTTGATTTTGAAGAAAAGACCCCATATGTGGTACATTAAACACCTTTTAATGATTATGTATATGTATACCAAGTTTCATCCCTTAACCTCAAATGGCTTGAAAAATTTTGGAAATGAAAGTGTGACCAAAAAATGTGAAATATTTACCTGTTACCTTAACATTAAAATAGGACCACCCCCCCTAAATGTGGTACCCAGCACACCTTCAAATGATTATGTATAAGCATACCAAGTTTAATTCCTTAATCACACTGGCTTGAAAGTTTTAGAGAGCAGAATGGAAAATGAGACTGAAAAGTTTTAAAAACTGATCTGTGACCTTGAACTTGAAGATAGGACTTCCAATATGTTATATGATGTACAAGTACACAAAGTTTCATCCCTAAATCTCAAACAGCTTTAAAGTTATACAGGAGTCCAAAAGTGTAATGGATGGATAGATGGATGAACAGAAAGACCAATACTATGTCCTCCCCACCTTTTGCAAAAAACAAGAGGCCAGAGTATGCATGATATCATTCACCTGCCTTATATACCTAGACAGTTGACCATTTCACTAAACAGGCTTACGTAGTATTGTGAAAACAAAAACCTTTTTTAAAACAATCACCCAAACTTTAAAGAATGTTTATTTTCCCCATTTTACTACAGTCTGATAACAATTATTTCCCAAGAGTATAATAATATACACTGCTTCTTGATCATAATCAAATTATCCAAAACTGTGATAATATAAACCTTTTTACCAAGTTTTATCAAAATTGGATGAGAAATAATAGTCTATAGATCTATTGAGGTAACAAGCTCAGCCAATCTGATGCAAGATCATCTCATCAATATGTGCAGATCTCACTTATTTATACAACCTGTTAAAGACCATGATGATAAAAACTTTTTACCAAACCTGGAGCAAAATCTGATTGAAATTTGGTCCCCAGAGTGCTAACAAGCTCAGCCAATCAGATACAAGATTACCGATTACGATCGAACTCATCCAATGCCATAATAATATAAGACTATTTAACAAGTTTCATCAAAATCTGATCAGAAATATAGTTGCTAGAGTGTTGACAAGCTCAGCCAATCAAATGCAAGATCATATCATTAATATGCATGATCTTGCTCATAATCATATTTGAAAGAGATCTGAATGATATAAGCCTACCTGCAAAAATAGTCACAAGCTGCGGAAAACAATCAGCCAATCATATGCAAAAGCACCTTATATATATGCACAAGTCTCACTCATAATAAGGCACATCAACATCTTGATAATATTGGCTTTTTTCCCCTTAAGCTTGATTCAAATCAGATCACAAACACTGTCTCTCAACTGTTAAGAAACTCTGCCATTTAGATGCAAGATCATCTTAGTAATATGCACAGAACATGCTCATAATAAAGCTCAAGGGATATCTTGGATGAAATAAGCCTATCTACCAAGTTTGATTAAAACCAAATCAGAAACTGACTTGCTAAAGTGTTCACGAGATCAGCCAATCATGTGCATGATCAGCGTATTAATACTGGATCTAGATCATAATTGTACCCATCTAAGATATTGATGATTTGAGTCTTTTTACCAAGTTTGATCAAAATCAGAACAAAAATACAGTCTCTGGAGTGTAACAAGCTCAGGCAATCATTTGCTAGATAATCTTATTAATATGTGTGGAGCTTGCTCATTATCAAACTCTATCTTAATGATACAAGCCCAAATTCCAAGTGTGATAAAAATCGGATCAGAAATACGGATTCCAGGGTGGTAAAAAGCTAACACAATCAGATGCAGGATCACCTCATTAATATGTGTGGATCTCACTCAATAGCAAAGTCATGCAAAACCTTGATGACACAAGCCAACATTCCAAGTTTTATCACAATTGGATCAGATATATGGCCTTCCAAGTAGAAACAAGCTCTGGCACTCAGATGCAAGATCACATTAAAATGAGTGAATCTCACTCATTATCGAATCTGTCCAAGATCTTGATGTAACAAGCCTATATTCCAAGTATTATCAAACTTAGATCACAAATATGGTCTCCAGAGTAGCAAGAAGCTCAGCCAATCTGATGCAGGTCACCTCATTAATATGCAAGGATCTCACTCATATTCTAATTTGTCTAAGATCTTTATGATATAAACCTATATTCTAAGTTTGATAAAAATTGAATCGGAAACATGGCCATCTAGAGTGGTAATGAGCAAATGTTGATGAATGGATGAAGGACATGAGGACATAAAATAACCTCACCTGGCTTATGGCCAGGTGAGATTAAAAAAACAGGAACTTCACAGAACAGTCTAACCTGCAAACAGTGCTTAGATCTAGAACACTGAAGTTACCACTTGATGCAGAACAGTGTATAAATTTCCACATGTGTATATGCTAACAGGTACATGTACATGTAGTTGATCAAACGGGATGTACACTGGCTAGGCAATTTTTTGGATGTATGCTATGTCTTGGATAGGGGTGGCAGGATATCCAAAACATTTAAAACCTCACATTTTGTGTCTATGTTACACACGTTTGTTTGTATGTATCCCTAGCTAGGCCACTGATAAATACCACAATGTTATTACTGTATAGTTTGTACAGATAAATGTATGAAATTGACACTTGCCATGGTTGGATTTACTGCATCTGGGTTTCTCCCATCAATTTGTTTAGTGTGTCAACTCCCTGGGCAAATGCAATAAAATCAGCGAGGATTGTCATAAAACCCACTATGGGTCCAATAAAAACTGTGACAGAGTTCCATCAGATGAGGTGGACATAACTATTGGTAGTGGACACTTAATCCCTTGCGTGTCCACTGTATTGAGTGGGCAATCCATAGTCCGCGATGAGTGTACTGTATATATTTATGTGTGTGTGTGCATATGTATATATATGTAGGTATGCATTCATGCATGGGTCTTAACAGCACATCACTACAATCCTGACTATATAGTGCCTAGTAAGTTTATGCGTCTCTAATAGCATAAAAAACAAAGATAAAGGCAAAAAAGGGGAAAGGCAACACGAGTAAAATCCATAAAATACAAAGTCAAATTTTTGTATAAACTTAACTCTTTTAAAAAGTCCAAGACCTTCATAGTGTGAACATCATCATGGGTCAAAAGAGCTGCCTCCGTCCTATTCTACATTACACAACCTGCAGTGGGATTTTGACAAGTTGATTTCAAGTTTTTTGGAGAAGAAATTGTTTAAAGGTTTTCTTATTTTCAGGAATGACAGTCATATTTGATTGCAGATCATCATCACTTGTAGACAAGAGGCCCAAGTGATCCCAAGACTGCTCACCTAGCTGACAGGTATCTAACAACCGAATGCAAGAGCAGTTGGCTAAGAACTCTGGGTCAGTAAGAGAATTTTCTTCCAATGCTGTTGGTTGCTTGTTAAGAAACAAGAGTCCCTCAAAGGGACTGAGACTCGACCATCTTAAAAGAATTTCAAAGAATTCAATATAAGACCATTTTTTCTCTTACTCAGTGTTGAAACCATAACTGATATTATTGAGCGACAAGATTTTAAAATTAGAATTTGTGAAAAGATTTTCAATATGGTCATTGTGGCCGTCATATTTGAGATTAGATTGGTACCATTGTCATTGAGGACCAACTAGATATCATAATGTGTCTTCTGGTGAAAACCACATGTCAGTACAACTTTCCATTTAGAAGGAGTAGCAATAACAAGATTTTCAAAATGGCTTCCATGGTAGCATACTGGATGTTAGATTGGCAACTTTCCATTTAGAAGGAGTAGCAATAACAAGATTTTCAAAATGGCTTCCATGGTAGCATACTGGATGTTAGATTGGCACCATTTTCATTTAGTACCAACTAGACATCATAAGAAGTCTTCTGGCAAAAACCCAATGTTGATTTTGGTTTGGTTTGGCTTTGTAGGTTTAATGCCATTTTTCAGCATATGATAGGCTATATATGGCAGCAGTATATTTGCTTGAGGAAGAATCCAGGAAGACAGAGGCAGAGCTACTGACCCACTGGAAGCTACTGGTAAGCTTTCTTGCATACCCGCATTGGCCAAGCCGAGACTCGAATCCATGCAAGCACAGGTGAGATGGGAGTGATCTGTTTTGCCACATGCCTTAGACAACTCACCTACCCTCCTCCGACTTTCCATATGGGAGTTGAGATAAGATTTTAAAGATGGTCACTGTGGTCAGCACAATTTTTATTTAAGAGCAACTGGATACCATAAGAAGTCTTCCGGTGAAAACCACATGCTGATATGACTTTCCATTTAGAAGGAGTAGCAATAAAAAAAAATTCAAGATGTCTGCTGTGGTGGCCATACTGGATGTCCGAGTGGCACCATTTTCATTTTGGATCAACTGGACATCACAAGTCTTTTAGTGAAAATCCCATGTTGTTATGAACATCCATTCAAGAGGAGTAGTACTAACAAGATTTTCAAGATGGCGACCATGGCAGCCATACTGGATGTCCAAGCAGAACCCATTTTTATCTAGGACCAACTAGACATCATAAGAAATCTTCTGGTGAAAACCCCATGTCAATATGACATTCCATTCAGGTGGAGAAGTGATAACAAGATTTTCAAGATTGCTGTGGTGGCCATACTAGATGTCAGATCAGCACCATTTTTATTTAGGACCAACTAGACATCAAAAGAAGTCGTTTAATGAAAATCCCATGTTAATATGACCATCTGTTCAGGAGGAGTAGCAATAATAAGATTTTCAAGATGGCTGCTGTGGTGGCCATATTGGATGTCTGAGCAGCACCATTTTCATTTAGGACCAACTAGACCTTGAGATGAATGTGTGTACAAAGTTTGATGGCAATTCTCCATGTAATTTAGGAGTAGACGTACAACACTTGTGTTAATGGATGGACAGATGTCAGACGACGGACAACAGACCATCCCATAAGCTCTTCTGGTCGATGACCAGCAGAGCTAAAAAAACTTTTAAGGTTTCTCCAGTTTTTATATACATCTATTCATCTATATTTAAATGCACATCAGCATCATTTGTTCAATATTGAAAGGCCTCTATGCCCGCACATTTTCTGTCAAAGTTCATCAAATTCTTTTAACCAGTTCCTTGAAATAAAGTTTTGCAAAAAATTGTTTCAAGGTTTCTCCAGTATTGGAGATGGTTTCTATTTTTAATAACAGTTGCAGTATTTTTATGACAGATTAGCATCATTTCTGTAAATGTGAAAGGCCTTCAAGCTACGATGTTTTCTTTCAAATCTGGTCAAGTTCTGTCTGACAAGTTTCAACATAAAGTTGTTTAATGGTTTCCGATTTTTAATAATAGTGGCTACATTTGATGGCCGATCAGCATCATATATATAAAACTTCAAGCAATTCATACCAGAAAACTTTGTCAAATTTTGTCAAATTATGTTGGGCAGTTTTTCAGAAGTCATTTAAAGATGTCCAGTAAAGAAAGCCATAAAACATAAACTCAAAAGCCCTGCAAACCAGGATGCTTTCTACTGTAATCATTGCAAGTCTTGGGACATGAAAAAAAAAAAAAAAAATCTGTGACCCAAGACTTATATGCACGTAAAAAAAATAGAGCATTTTCAGTGTCCCAACATTTATAGACCAAAAAATGCCAAGACAAAATTGGCAGGATTGCCATTCGTCACACAGCAGTGACAGGCTATGGTTCAATTAACACATTAATAAACTGTTACAAACTACTATTATTGTTTTTATGTTATTATTTTGCATGTGCCTATTTTCCGATTTCTCCAACATGAAATAACATACAGGTAAATAAAGACTTCATAATTCATGGGTCACTCTGAGTTTCCCAGGAAAATAATTAGTGAATTTTGACAATTTTAATGTAATCATGCATAAACTGACAATAGTAAACTAGAGCACAAATGGGAGAAGTTACTGTTAATATGGTTATGACATCCTGCTCTATTCTTGTCATCGTCCGATCAAATTATACATATTTGAATTAGATAGAAATGATAAGAAAACAGGAAAATTTAATATATTTATTGACATTTCAAACAAATTATATTAATTTGTAACATTTCCAGCTAATAATTAATAAGGAAAAAAAAAAAAAAAAAAAGTGCGTTTTCTATTGCACTGATTTTAAAATTAGAGTAGGCAGGTATTTTTTTTTTTTTAAACATCATATATAAATTAAATAATATTTCAAGCGCTTCGAAGTACTGGGCAAACTGGCTCAATTAGTTGCACAAATCAATTTCAGCAATGTGATTTTTTTTATTAAAAAAAAAAAAAATTGGGATGGGGGTGGAGGTGGGGGTGAGGAAAAAGTGCTAGGGTCGGCAATGAGTAACAGGGACGGTCGGCCAACCGAAAAAAACACATTGGGGGGGGGGGGGTGCCTAATGATAGCCCCTTAACAACCAGTCATTTTTAAAAAAAATTACGGTACAATCAATAAATTATGCTGATCGATCAGTAGAAAAAAAATGTCTAAGGTGTCCCAAGACTTATAGTACAAGAAGAAATTGCTATAATTTCATGTCCAAACTTGTATAGGTCATAAAAAAAATGTACTTTTCAAAATAATTAGGGTGTCCCAAGACTTATATGTCCCAAGCCTTACCAACATTACAGTAATAAATTTTGTTGAGCAGTTTTTGAATGGCCAGGTGAGCTAAACACTGAAACACTGAAAAGAGGTAATAATCTACCAAAATAGATGTCTCTTTTTAAATGATCATTTTGATTCCATCAAGAAAAATAAACTCAGTTCAATTTGTTGACATTGAACTCTGCTGATCTAGTTGTGAAGTATGCGAGTGTCTTGCTAAACAACTTGATGCATACTCCGGTGATGAGGTCATAATATTATGTCATTTTACTGATGGTGACATATGCCTCCAAAAGGTTTTGCAAGATAAATTCCTCTCTTTCTTCACGTGTTGTAAATAGAGACGAAACAAAATCAGGTTAGAATGGGTGTACATGAAAGATTTTCTCTCTTTTGCTCAGAGACACCTGGATTGAAGACACTAATCAAACTTCTTTTTTTCCTGAAAATTTTATATTAGGAAAACAAAAATCCATCTGAGCAACTGATATTTCCATGTCTGTGGTGACTCTTAGATATGCAGACCAACCACATATCATGATAATTAACAGAAGAGTAATTATAAAACTTAAGACAAATTAATTACTTAGTTCTTGCAGTAAGTATTTTACTCTATCTGTTCTTTTTTTCAAAGACAATTACCAAAAACCAAATAAAGTAACTCACAAATATAACCCATCACCTTTGAAACTGAGTGATCCTGGACATTCAAATGTTATGATAAGTCAGCTACTAGCAAGATTTAAATTTTAACTCTTGGTAAAATCCATACATACCAGCACAGCAACATCTGCTTGTGAAGCCCCACCAATCATATTTGGGACAAAACTTTTATGGCCTGGTGCATCTAATATTGTGAAATGTTTATTAGTTGTCTCAAAAAAGGCTCTCCCCACTTCTACTGTCTTTCCTTTCTCTCTTTCTTCCTGGTTTGTGTCCAAGGCCCAAGAAAGATACCTGAAAGTAAACAGTATCACATACAGTGTTGCCTCTAGATTTTTTAAAATTTGGGTCATGTTCCCCTTTAACTCTAGAATAAAGGGCTAAGTAAGTGAGGTGGGGTGCTCAGTGTTCATTATGAAAAGCGTACTGGAAATGAAGACTGTATCAAGAAAAAAAAATCATTATGCTGCCACATGTAACTCCACAGACATTGTTTGTTAACTATGTTAATCACCCTAACTGCTTCTAAGCTATGTCTGCATATTTTGTTCTTAAATTCACACAATCTATCTGAAGTCCATAAATAGAGCCTTTCATAATTTTCAGTTATAACCATGCACACTGTATTGGTATTGAGGAAGATTAGTGCTAATGAGGAGGGAAGCACCCAATTAGTGAAGCTGTTGTCTGTTTTCAAATGAACTAGTTACTTTCATAAATGTGCATCCCTACCAGATCTATCTTGAAAACAAATCATACCTTCGAACAATCATTCAGAGGTGAAAATCATGTCTTTACGACATAAATAACACATGGATGTTGCCAATGTGTTTACAGTCATTTGTTTTCCACAATTCTGTCTGACAATTTGTATATTTAGAAATTCACAAGTTGACTGAAGTGATTGAGAAATCTTAAAATTCCATGAGAATCATTCATCTTTAAACTCATTTGTTAACCAATACTGAAAGTTTGTGAAAGACCTAATTCATGTGAATCAAACAGAATGTGTATATTTCATCCAGTTCTAAATTTATGGAAAATACAGTCAGTGCAGTCAATGCAGCCTGAAAGAACAGAAACTGATAGTCTTAATACGACTTTTGTTTTAATCACACTAAAAAAAACAACTTATCTGCATAAATCTGCAATCTGCCCCAAAATCTAAAATAAAGACAAATCTTTTAGCACATTTGATTGTCAGGATCAACAGTATTTTTCATGCAAAAACATGGAAGTCCATATCACGTGCACATATTATGGGAACAGTTTCAATCTTCATCAGTATTATTTCAGTTTCAATGAAACATTGTTCCTGGCACAGATCAAGTAAAAAAAAAAAAATCCACAGATTGGTGGACACTAAATTAATCACTTTCTGCACTGTTTTTAGCTGTCACAGTCATCTTCCCAGTCACTGAAATGCTTACAGTTTAAGAGCGCAGCAAAACGACTCGAACCATAAAAATCTATTATTTGATTTCAAAATGGTCTTTTTTTGGCATTTACAGCTGACAAAAATGAAATATATTATCTTATAAACACAAAAGTACTGTGAACAGCACATTATATCTGTGCCCAATGTTTAAGTCATGTATGTAGGAATCAGAAGGGCATGGTTGACTCTGGAGATTATTAGTCAATGGATTGCATTGACCCGGACCTTTGGTCAAGGTATACAGTCTTCAACTAAAGTTACTTTGCAGATACTATTATTCTTATTAGATTTACTATGACCTCTGACCTTTAGATTCAAGAATCTATAGGTTGTTTTATCCTAAGTGCATGCCATCCCCCATTGTTTGGTCAAGGAACTTACTACAAAATAAAAGTTGTTCTGCAAAACCCATTTTTCTTTGAGCCACAAAGGCCTTGACCTTCTACCTTTAGACCCCCAAATCACTATTCCTTTTCCATATCTCAAGTGCAAGTCTACCACAAACTTTGGTCAAAGTATGTGGTCCAGAACTCAAGTTATCATGCAAAAACCATTTTTCTACTTTTGATCCCGATACTGACTGGCTTTAACATTTTGATCCCAATAATGACAGACTTCTTCTCACATTCCTATAAGTGTATGTTCGTGTTTTCCAGTGTGGAACACCGGTGCAGGATAGCTCTATTATACCTCACACGTGACCTTTATCCTGACTCGTGGACTATTCTGACTTTCTACTGCAAGCATAGTGCACACAAAAGTAGCAAACACTTCCTGATTTCCATCATCATAATATTCTTTCACAATAATCAAGACCAACATTAATTGAAACACATTTACATACTAAAGTGAGCAGTGGTTGAAGTTCAAATGTCCCACAAAAGGCAGTTTTGCACTGATCGACCTAGGTACATGTACAGCCTGTTTAGTGCAATTTCTAGTTGAAAACACTGTTGTTGTAAACATTAATTTTTTAAAATTCTTATTCTCATGATCATTTCTGAGGGATAAATCAATTCTAGATCAAAGTTGAATCGAGGAATATTTCCTTATTTTTAGTCTGTTTCTATTAATCTTATGGACAAGAGTGGACTTTGTTTTTTGACCTGTTCACATTTGTATCACTGCACAAGCATTCTGCAGTACACAATTCGGATGCTGTGTATTGCCATTACCATAGCCATTTCAACCACTGTTCTTTAAAAGCTAAAATGTGTGAAAATGTCATTTTAAGTTTACACTGAATTTTAAACCTAACATTTTATGCTCTATCTAAAGGTAAGGAAATTTTCAATGGATGTTTGAAAGTTACATCAGTATTCACAATATGCCATTTTTACTTCGACCCTCATTTTTCGTTCAGAAATGTGAGAAAAAGATACAGATGCCATGGGGTACTCGGGTACCTGCCCGTTGATAATTACCCGAGTAATAAAATGAGCCATAGAGTACCCGTTTAATTCATGCAAAAAATCTCTAAGTTCAGATCGACGATTATATCTGCCAACATCAGAAGAGACCATATCTGCTGGCCTATAAGTTAATACTTTTTTAACAGGAAGTCGACATGTAAACAAAATGTTTTTTTTCTTCTTGAAAGTACAAAAAATCATGTGTAAAAAAAATAATTATCATTTTGGGGAAGAGATCGTGTATGAAAAAATATAGGAGCCAACACTGTGAAGGATTTTAACTATTACAACGACCTCTCCATTCCCAACAAATATGATTACCCTTCATCATAAAGTGCATGTAGTTAAGCGGCATTTCATTTGATCTTTGCTCATGCTAGTTGTCAGTTTGAATTGCTCTAACACTTCTGTCGGCAAGATTAAAGAATGTGTCACTGGTTGAGAAACTTACACAAGTAAGCACCTGGCATTTCATATCATTAGTTAATCATTACGCAGTACTGTATTCAGAGAGGATAGTGCAGCAATTTAAAATAAATTACTTTTTTAAATTAAACCACCAAAAAAAAAACACTTTTGCATGCCGTTCATGCCATTGTCAACCTACAACAAAGCAGTTCAGGATTGTACACATTTACCATATTACAATTTCGATTGGGTACCTGATTAGGATCAACGGGTACCCAGTAGATGTTTACTAAAATTTTGACAGCTTTAGAAAAAGAATCCTTCATTATACTTCAGTGTAGGATAGGAAAATTCCACCCTTGAGATCAAAATTTTGTGTCAGACACTTGGCAAAGCCTCTGATGCAAAATTCTGATCCTTGGGTGGAATTTTCCTATCCTACACTGATGCATACGAAGGATTCTATTATTCCTTACCCCAAGTTAAAGCTATAAACAAGCTTCTTAAAGTCAGTGACTTTAACCTTTGACCTTTTGACCCCCAAATCAACAGGACTCTTCCTATTCCAAGTGCAAGCTATCCACAATATCTGGAGAAAGCACACGCTGTAGAACTAAAGTTATCATGCAGAAAAGAAAAAGTTAATGGACAGGGAATATTATAATATAATATATAGCATAATATGCTCTGCCAAATGGTGGATGTATAAATATGGGAAAGTGAATCATTTTCATCCATCAACTGTCAGGAAATGGGTCCAGCACTGAAAAACATCTTCACTTTACTGACTTTCCTGTTATCTGTTCTCAACACTTTCAGTACTTTCTTTGGAATTACCTTTTTCAAAAATAATAAAAAGGGTATAAAGTTTGGGCTGATTCTCCATTCTGTCACATGGCAGGTCTGGGGCATGAAGCATGCATAAGTAAGACAGCCAAACAGACAAATACGTTATTGACTGGTGTATTAATTTTTACAAAACCGTCATAGGCTTATACATTTATATAAATCTGCAAACAAGGCTTATTATTTGTGCCATTTCGAGTGCAAGAAAACTACAATTATGTGGCATATTTTCACATTTTGTGGGAATGCACATCCTAGATACAACCTTATGTACATACTCATGTGTAACTTCAATCCAAGTGCAAACAACATAAACCGTGATCTGCAGTCACCTAATGCACCAGCAGATCAGGGTTTATGCCGTTTGTTCTTCTTATTATTCCTCTAAAGCTACGCAGTCCCAGATCTGCAGCAGATTATGTAATGGTAGATCAGGTTCTGTGCTGTTTTCATTTGGATTTGATATATATGTAAGTATGTAGAATATATACAGTAAGAGAATATTGTCTGCAGAGACAAAATAGGATTTCATATAGGCCTTGTCTTGTCTGATTGGAAATCATGCTATGATGGACCCCCTCTGTAAATGACGTTCAAACACTTTAGTGATAATGATGTCAGCACTACCATAATACAAGTGCCAGTTAAGTCTCTCCAACTGCTGAGAACAAGGTTCAACAAGAATATTAAATCAAAACTGGAAGTGTTATGTAGATAGCAAGTTTTAATTCTGCAATCTTTAAAAATAGTACATACTACACAGTACTTAAACAGAATACTGCCTGTGAGGGTGAAATGCCAATGGCCAAAGACAATACACCATAAATCGAATTATTGTAATCTGCTAATATATGTACTGAAAATCTCAAATTTGTAGGAAATTTATAACTGGTACATGATCCACTTTAAACTTAATTACATGTGACCCCCTTTTTGTTGAGCCTGCCTTTTATTTAGCTAAGTAAAAAACATTTTAAATTCAGGATGGTTGATGGATGTACAGACTGATAAACCCACACACAAAGCCAAAACGATTGTCCTGCAGGTCAAGTGACTTTTAACTTTTACTTGTTCTGCATATATTGTACTTGACCTAGAGTTATATATAATTCTGAAGTCTGAAAACCTAAACTTCATCTATTATATTTTTTTTAATGATTTGGCAAGGTTTGTATATCCAGGCTTTTCTATTGCCTTTTCATGCACTACACAGTGTTTCCAACATTTATAATGAAATTTAAATGATTCTTTCCCAAATGTACCCCTTAAACCCACAATTAAGGATGATTCCGAGTCTGATATTGATGGATATTTGTGGCAAACTTAAGAAAATAGTACACAGGACTCCTCATCATATTCCAGTTAATCAAATTAAGCAACCCATGCCCTGTGAACATTTCTCTTGTGTTTTGAAGAATCATTCTGCTTTTGCTACAATTTTCTTTTTTCTGCCTGTATTTTTAGCTTTTCTTTTTCCTTTTCATTCTTTTATCCCCCTGCTCACCACTGAAAACTTTGTAAATATTCAAGATGCCTACTGTTCAAATATTATAGATGACAATCACCAATTATATCTCTAGATGAATGCATGTGAAAATCACCCATTGCATCTGAGAGAAATAACCACGTTGCAAACCAGTCCATATTGTCTAGTACCTTTGTTTGAGTTCTAAATAAACTGCATTAAATGCAAAGTTCTTGGTAACCAGTTGCTAAATTTGAAACACTTCTGCTCTAAACGTAGGAAGTAATGGAGTATAGTGTATGTGATGTTTACGTAAATCTAATTTATTTTATATGACATCAAATGATTAAGTTAATATTAGATTAGTACGTGTTAGACAAGCATCTTGTAAAAGTCACTTGCCCTTCCTCTCTGGTTACTCCTAAATACAAGTGGATGAGTGGAATTTTTGAGCCCTGGCTATGGTGAGCTTCCGAGAAGGTGGGCTCAACAAAAACTGGCATTATGCTGCCCGTTTGTGGGATTTCCTAATCCTCATGCAAGCAAGTTTTAACAACGCTATGGGAAGAACATTCACTGCTACGAGTTTCAACTGATACCATTGGACAGTTGGTACCATGTGCTGAAACGGGCTATTAACAGGTCAAAAATCATGACAACCAAAGATTGTTCATCTGCAAAATCCTACACTGGCAAGTGAAAAAACATTTAACCCATGAAAAGATACCACTGTTGTATTACAACCACATTTGTTCACTCAAATTTATAATGGAAATTATTGAACTATCTCCCATTCTGATGATCTTCCCCGGTTTGATCAGAATTCCTAATTAGGAGGATTGACAGTATACTATATCCTTTAACTCTCACTTACCAGGTTTCTCTATTCTTTTCTTTGGCTTCTCTTTCATATTTGTCAAGGGTTCGTTTATCTACCATTCCAGTTAAATACCTGTAGGAAATAAAAGACAGAATTTATGTGAACCAATCAAAATAGAATTGCATTAAATGCTGTTTAACAATACAAGATTTAGTAAGGATATTGACTGAATTAGACTATAAATCACTATTGCAGGTTCATTATACAGTGAATAAAGGCAGGACAACTTCTAACCAAGCAAAATATGTTAACCTTCTGTGCCATTTTTGCCAATACAAGTTAATTTTAGAATAATTTTAAGATATATATGAGCTGAACAAGTAAAAACTTCGTCTGACATAAAACAATGGAGGAACAAGGGTACCATCAAAGGCACATTGTATGTGTGCCCCCTTGTTTAATAGTCCTCTATGTAGACAACAGAAATTTTTGTGCGGCAACCATTTTTCTTCTTACATGCAAAGTGACCTTGACCTTGGTCCTTTTTTTTAAACCCTAAAGTCGATAGGCTTCTTTCTTACCACAAGTTTAAGGCATCAATAAAGTCTGATCCGACTCGGTAATGTAAAACCAATGTTGCTGTGCAGAAACTAATTTTCTTCAATCAGTCGCAGTGACCTTGACCTCTGACATAAAAATCAAAAGGCTTCTTCTTTACTCCATGTGTAAGCCTTCTAGTTTTGTATGTGATGTAGAATTAATGTTATTGTGTGGAAGCCATTTTTATTCTATCATTCACAATGACCTTGACCTTTTCCTGTTTGACCCCCAAAATTATTGGTTTCTTCCTTACTACAGGAGCTGCGGTGGCTCAGTGGTTTGCGTGCCAGACTCACAACTGAAAGGGTGCGGGTTACAATCCTACCATCGGCCCAGCCTGGGTCAGCTACCGTGGGGTGTCCTTGGGCAAGACACTTTACTCCAATTGCCTCGGCACTAAATAACCTACTTGTGTTGCTGTGTCGTAAAGCACCAAACCAAACCTTACTACAAGTGCAAGCCATGCACAAAGTTTGGTCCAGGTATGTGATGTAGAACTAATGTTGTTGTGTGGAAACAACTGTTCTTCTTGCAGTCACAGTGACTTGATCATTGACCTTTTGACCCCAAAATTGATCAGGTTCTTCCTTATCCCAAGTGCAAGCCATGCACAAAGTTTGGTAACTGTAGATGAGTTATTGTGTAGAAGACATTTTTCTTCTGTCAGTCAGTGAACTTGACCTTTCACCTTTTGAACCCAAAATTGATGATTCTTCCTTACCCAAACTGCAAGTCATCCATTGGTAACTATACATGGTGGACAGCTCAAGTTATGTAAAAATGAAATTGGCAGTAGACATAATATGCCTTATAGTGGGAGTATAAAAAAGCACAAGTAAAATAAAACAACAGCAGCTGCAAATCTGGACAAGTAGAGAGGAAAGCTGAATCTCTGTTATCAACTTACATAATGTGTCCTCCAATGGTTGACTTTCCAGCATCTGAAAAGAAAGAGGCGAACATTCTTCTACTGTGTATAAAATAGTTTAGTGCAATAATGGTGAAAATGAAGGCAAGTTTTCAACAAGGTTGTTAACACATTAATACTACAATGTCAAAATGTAGCTTTAAAAAATAGCCTCATATAAGTACTATAATGATACAGGAAGCCTGTTTATGTGCAGCCCACTACTTAGGATCAATGAAATTTTTTCAAAATAACAACTCTGCTTATTGTACAAAAACTCTTTCACAAGACAGATTGCATAAAAGGATAAGTATTTGTGTTAAATATGTAAACATGAATAGTCTGAGAATAGTCTAAATGTCCATTCATCCATACAAATGCTAACAGTGGAAGAACAAGAGACCTGACTGGGCCTGAGATGTTCACCTCGCTGACATCTGCCTAATAGCCAAATCATGCAAGAGCAGTGTCCAATAAATCTGGGTCATTAGGATGCTTTCTGTATAAATTTCTTTCAATGCTGTTCATTATATAGGCTATGAAAACAATTGTTTCAACGTTTCTCTGTTCTTCTGTATCTTCATAATATATTTGATGGTACATCAGTAACATTTGTCCAATAATCCAATACTGAAAAGCCTTTATGCCAGTGTGCTTATTGTCAAAGTTGGTGAAATGTGTTAAGCAATTCTGTTTTCGATTAAGTTGTTTAAATGTTGCTCAGTTGATTTTGTTGAGATGACAGCCATATCTGATGGCAGATTTGCAGACTTTTCAAAATTGAAAGACCATTCAACAAGAACACTTTGTGTCAAATTTGGTCAAATTCTATTAAGCAGTTTTTAAAAGTAATTTCCAGGTTTTTCTATATTTTGTAACAGAGGTTGTATTTGGGAGCAGATAGGCATTATTTGTACAAATTCAAGTGTATTTAATGCCAGAATGCTTTTTGTCTAATTTGGTCAAATTCTGTTGTTTTGAGAAGAAGCCATTTTTAAAAAAAAAATTTGCTTTTAGTAATCATGCCCATACCTGACAGCAGATCTGCATCATTTTAAATGATGCATAAATTTGAAGACCCATCGTGTCAAGATGCTATCAAGTTTGGTTAAATTCTGTTCAAAAGTTTTTGAGAAGAAACTGCTTAAATTTTTTTTCTTCTTCTATTTTTAGTAATGGTAGCCATATTTAACAGCAGATCAGCATCATTTGTATAAAGTTGAAAGTCCTTCATGTCGGGATGCTGTCACATTTGTAAAAGTCTGTTGAGCAGTTTTTAAGTTTAAAGAAGTCATTTAAATAAAGAGAAAATTCAGTACGTACTCATCTATAATAGTTCGTTTTATTCATTATATCGGTAAATTTTTAGCACAATTGGCCAAACAGTTTAGGAGAAATCAGCCTTTAATTTCTCAGCTTTTCCAGACACAGGAGGTTGGCCATTTTCTCAAAGTGGGTGCTGCACCTCTGATGTATACATGAACTCTGGTTACAGATGTGTTAGCACTGCCAGGTCTTCAGAATTCAACCCAATAGTTGTGTCTGTGTGTGTGTGTGAGAGAGAGAGAGAGTTGGTTGGTTTCATAGGTTTAACACCATTTTTCAGCACGATAGGCTATACATGGCAGGTAGTATATCTGGTAGAGGAAGAACCCGGGAAAAATCCAAGGAAGAACCACCGACCCATGGGAAGCTACTGGCAAGCTTTCTCACATAACCACATTGGCCAAGCCCAAGACTCAAACCCACGTGGACAGAGATGAAATGGCAGTGATTGGTAAAGGCGAGCGTCTTAGACCACTCGGCCATCCGGTACCCGTAAGAGAGAGAATGAGAGCAAGCATATGTGTATACTAGTACTGTAAAGTGCGAGCAAGTGAGCGAGTTGTATTTTCAGTTGCAAATTAACAAATACATGGTTTTATAAAATAACAATCACAATGTAAAAAGAAGATCAACTGTTGTCCACAAATTTAATCTAATTCATAATGTCTACATCATTAAAAAATAGTGTCTATCACAAACAAAGTCTGATAAGTTAACCATGTCAAATGACATGTTCTATCTTTGTTCAAATCTGTTGACTGGGTTTATGAAATGCAAATCAACATCTTGGATCATAAGCCTACTCAAACTAACTAACAAAAACAAATAAATGAAACAAAGCATTAATATTTACCAAATGAAGGAGATATCTAGTTATAACAAGCATTTAACTCATCTGAAAATAGTGCAAATACAATTTGTCAATATGCATATCTTCTGATGATGACCGCAATATGTACTAGGTTCCACAAAAATCCACTAAAAACTGCAAGAGTATTCACAAAATATTGTCATATATTACATCCAGCTGCAAGTCAAAAAAGGACAATAACTCTTATAAAAATCATGTGAGCACAAAGATTTGCCAATATGTGCATCTTTAGATGATGATCCTAATATGTACCAAGTTTCACAGTGATCTATAAAAACTGCAAGATAAACTGAAGGACTAGTTTTGCTAATGAGATTCTGTAATATGATGCATGAAGATACAAGACAAAAAGGGCACTAACTTGAGCAAATATTGCAGGAACAAAGTGATTTGTTGCTATGCGCATCTTCAGGTGATGGTCATAGTGATTTCCAAGTTTCATGGCAATCCATCAAAAACAACGGGACTAGTTGCACTAGCAAGATTTAGTCATACAATGCATTAAGCTACAAGACAAAAAGAGCAATAACTCTAACATATATTGCAGGCACAAAGCTATTTGTCACAATGTGCATCTTTAGATGCTGACCATAATATTTACCAAGTTTCAGGGCAATCTATAAAAAACCATGGGAGTAGTTGCACTAACAAGATTGCATCATACAGTGCATCAAGCTACAAGACAATAATTGTGGAAGTAAAGTGATTTGTTGATGTCAGCATCTTCAGATGATGACAACAACATTTACCAAGATTAATGTCAATCCATCAAAAAACTGGAACTAGTTGCAATCATGAGATTGTGTCATATGCTGCTAAGATACAAAAAGGGCAACAACTCTTCACAAAAATTACAACAGCAAAACAAATTGTTGATAATGCGCATTTTCTGGTGATGACCACAATATTTACCAAATTTAATGGCAATCAATAAAAAAAGAGTACCATGAATGGCACATAATACACCCACCTTTTTAATAGTCCTCTATGTAGGTAATAAACACATTAAACTTAATGTGCAGAAACTATTATTATTTTTTTTATTAGTTTTACCATGACCATGATGTCTGACCTTTAGACCCCTGAATCTATAGCTTCCTTTATTACCCTAAGTGCAAGCCATTCACAAAATTTGGCCAAGGAACTTACTCTAGAAAATAAGTTATTATGCCAAAACAATTTTTCTTTCAGTCAATGACCTTGACCTTTGATCTTTTGATCCAACAAACTTCTTTCTTAGCCAATGTGCAAGTCTTCAACTAACTCTGGTGAAGGTACACGAGTAATAACTGAAATTTTTGTTCAGAAACAATTTGTCTTCTTTCAGGCACAATGACCTGACATTACTTTTTTATCCCCAAAATGATAGGCTTCTTCCTTACCCAAGTGAAAGCCATCTTCAAGTCTGTTTCAGGTATGTCATGTAAAACATTGTCATTGTTCAGAAACCATTTTCTTCTTTCAGTCTGTGACCTGGAGCTTTGATCTTTTCATCCCAAAATCAATTGGGTTCTTTTTTTAACCCAAGTGCAGACCATCCACAAAGTTTGGTAACTGTAGATGGTGGAGAACTTGAGTTATTGTGCAGAAACCATTTTTTTCTTTTAGTCATATTGACCTTGACATTTGAACTCAAAATCAATAGGCTCCTTCCTTATATGTTCAAGCCATCCGCAAAGTCTGATAATTGTAGATGGAACCGAACTTTAGTTATTGTGTGATCCCAAAATCAATAGATTTCTTCCTTATCCCAAGTGCAAGCCAATCACAAAGCATGGTAATTTTTGAAGTTGGACAACTTGAGTTATTGTGTGGCAATGAAATTGATAACAGATAGACAGGTGGGTGAACAGACATTACATGATATGTTCAACTTTATAGCGGGATTATAAAAACTGCTGGACTAGTTGAATTATGAGATTGTGCCATACACTGCAAAAAGACAAAAAGGGCAAAAACTCTAACATAAATTGCAGGAGCAAGGTAATTTGTCTATATGCACATCTTCTGCTGATGACCATAATATTTACTAAGTTTCATTGCATTCCATTGAAAACTGTAGGACTAGTTGCATTCATAATTCTAGCAACAACTATGGAAACAAAGTGATAGATGTCGATATGCCCATCTTCAGGTCATGACCATAGTATGTACTATGTTTCATGACCATCCATCCAAAAATGCTGCACTAGTTGGATTTGCAAGTGCCGGACAGAAGAACAGATGGACGCAAGGATTACTATATACCAAACCTATATATATATATATATATATATATATATATATATATATATATATATATATATATATATATAGAGAGAGAGAGAGAGAGAGAGAGAGAGAGAGAGAGAGGTGTTGCATACAAATCTTGAATTCTGTAAACTTGTTTCAATTAATATCCATCTTAATAAATATAGTGTGCACAAATGTAATATGCAAAATATAGAAGCAATCTGAAAAATGTAGAATCTTATAAAAATGTGTCCATCTCAACCATTATCACCAGTGAGATGAGCTGCAATAACACCATAAAAGAAATGGAGTCTTGGAGGACATGGATAGAGATAATTAACTTTCAACCTGTATCTTGTTTATCTGACTCAACCCAAATTTTGGTAAAAGAGCTTAAAATTTCAGAAGGTATAATACAGTGATAACAAGTATGAAGGCCAGATTCTACTTTTAAAGATTTTCTATTTTTTGCAATGGTGGCCATATTTGATGGTGGATTTTCATCTTCGGTACAAACTTGAAAGCCCTTCATGCCAGCATACCCGATGCCAGATTGGTATAATTTTGTACCAATTTGAAAGCCCTTCATGCTAGGATGTTTTCTGTCAAATTTGGACAAATTTAGTTTTGCTGATTTTGAGAAGTTACTGTTTAAAGGTTTTGCTATTTTAAGCTATGTCAGTCATATTTCATGGCAGATTGGTGTCATTTATATAAAATTTCAAAGCTCTTTATGCCAGGATCCTCTTTGCCAAATTTGGTTGAAATTTACAAGGAGTTTTTTTTAGAAGTTGAAAATAGCAATTGCTGATGGAAGTACTACTATACACAACAGCTAGAGGGTCGTACTATAAGCTAACTTGGCCTTACAGCTTGGTGAATTAACAAGGCTAGAGCCACTATGTTGAACTCCAGAGATGCTGCCAGGATTTTATCTAAAGGGGAGAGCTCCCCCTTGTCACCAAAATAAGGGGGGAGTAAATGAGGGGGAGGAGGAAACGGCCATAGTTCAATATTTACCTAACACATAAATATCCATCTCTTTCTTTCTTCCTACTCTACTGAAATCGAAATCCTCAAAAGATGTCTCTAGTTGTATAAGCATTAATCTGTTGATCATTTCTGAGCTTAATTTGTGTCTTATCTCTGTATGAATATTGTTCAATGCTGAGAACCCCCTTTCACATATGCATAGCTAGATAAGCCAGCTTGAACAAGTTGGAAAACTGTTCTTTATGGTTGTTATATACAAATTTCAGCAGCTCAGAGGTATTTTCTCTTGGATATCTCTGCTCCAAAATAACATTTTTCACTAACAAGAGCTCTGCCAAAGTTTCACTTTCTTGAATCAATGCTTTGCTGACTACTATGCCAGATTTATTATCTGTTCCACAATGTTGTATTAGGGTTTCAAATCCATCAATGCCATCGTCAGCTTGTTCAGACAGAGGTATTTTGATCAAAAATAAATATCCTTACTTTTTAATTTCTTTTTAAATTCTTATTTATTCAATTTATCTTAACCCTTAGAGTGCTATACAGTTTTGTACCACAAGATCTGTCAAGGCAGAATTGTTTCAGAAAAGAAAAGAAAATTGAACTCTACTTTTAAATTGCCTGAGTTTTAATTAGGCTTAGTATTCTGCTTTTTTTTACATTTAATTTCAAAATACCGCTTAATAGGGAGTTGACCGGAATGCCGTCTGTTTTTGTCCATCCAGCATGTACATCAGACTCGTATTCAACATTATTTTCGGGTTCAAAATTACTCACTGGTATTTCCAGCAACACTTTCTGGGCTCCAATAACCTCATATACTTCAAAACTTTAAAAATCACTGTCATCATCGCTATCATCAGCCAGTATTTGCCAAACAAAATCGTCATCTGAAGATGAACCATGTTGGGAGTCAGCCATTTTGGGTTTTCTAGTAGCTCCTACTTTAAACAAGCATTTGTAAAACTTCCTTCATGAATGCAAGGTTTAACCTTGACAAGACTTGTCCCAGGGCCCAATGTGCCAATCAAATTTAGTTTAACAACCATTCATGTCAATCCAAAGTACTCAGATGTGTAAACAGTTGCCTACCGGAAAAATAACAGATAACGAGACAAGTGCTTCGAGACCTCTACCGGCGTCGAGAGTTATGCCATGACAACCACTTTAAGGGTTAACAGTTAAATAAAAATTGTATACTGTGCAGAGTACATTTTTATATGTGTGACTTTAAACTAATTTGCAGGAGTTCTCATGCATCACTGCTTTCCAAGTGAGCGAATTTGTACAAATTTTGCGCGATTCGCACGCCCTGGCAGCATCTCTGGAACTCACAATAAAAGCATTGCTGTAAAATGTTTGACCTTGACCCCAAGTTCAACAACTGAGCACACAAGTTGCAGAATGAATAGTTGGTGCTTCATAATGATTCATGTAAAGTATGAAGAAAATCCATCAGGAGGTTAAGGAAATATAAGCAAATGAAATAAACTTAACTAAAGCTGTAACAAAAATTTTCTATGACTGTGACTTTGACCCTAATGTCAATGGTGCAAGTAAGCATGTTGCAGAATAACTGGTCTTAGGTTCACATTGTTTCAACCCAAGTATTATGAAAATCTACCCAGGAAGGGTTCATACAGCTGTTGGTAAAACAAATTCCAGACCTTTTCCAGACTTTTTCCAGACTAGATTTCAATATTTTCCAGACCCCTCTGGCACATGTATTCAAAGTCTGTATCACTATAAATGAGCATGTGGTATCCACGTAATATAAAACAGTATCCACCAATCACAAGTGGGTAATAGGTCACATGTCTCGCCAACCACACTGAACCAGCAGGGCCATCACTAGACCAAATGGCGCCCCAGGCGACGAGTGTCTTTAGCAAAATAAAACACAGCAACCCAAAATTCCATACTTTTTCCAGAGCTTTAGGGCAAAATCTTTATTTTCCATACTTTTTCCAGGTCTGGAAAAAGCACACTTTTTTCCAGACTTTGTACAAACCCTGCCAGGGGTTTAGGAAATATAAGCAAAGAACAAAAAAACAAACAAACATTAACCTAAGCCTTAATGCAAATTTCTATGTCGGTGACCTCTACCCCAAGGTCAAAGGGGCTAGCAAGCAGGTTGTAGAATGAATCGTCTTAGCTTCATTCATGCCAAGTATGATGAGAACCTATCAAAGGGTTTTACATATTGGCAAATGAAAAAAACTTAAACCAAAATCTTAAGGCAAATTTCTATGACTGACCTTGCCCCCAAGGTAAAAGGGGCAAGCCAGAATGTCATAGAATTAATTATCTTAGCTTCATAATGATTCATTCCACATATGAAGAAAACTTATAAGGGGTTTAGGAACTTTATGCAAATGAAGAAACTTTAACCAAAACCTTAATGCAAATTTTCTGTGACTGTGACCTTTACCCCAAGGTAAAAGAAGCAAGCAAACATATATATCTTAGCTTCATAATGATTCATTCCAAGTGTGATGCTAATCTATCAAGGGGTTTAGGAAACATATTCAAATGAAACATTTAACCAAAACCCTAACTGCTGATGCTGCCAATGCTGCCACAGGAAAAGTGACTGCTATATCTTGCTTCTCGACATGGGCACGACAAAAACAGAAGTATCATAAGCTGTACATTATAACCCCATCAAATGTTAATACTACTCTAAGTAGTTACTAGAAGGGCATGCCCAACTCCAGACGGCAGTAATCGATGGAGCCTTGACGATGAATCTAATGAGAATTGGGCAAATTATCATACAAAGTTTTCTCTATAATGTAGATACTTGGAAACTGAGTGTATTCCTGTGCACATATGTAACTGTTTGCAATGAGCACTTTCACACATTATGTAACATGGTCATGTGATCTGTCATTCAGATCCGATGCTGGGTAGCAATATTACGTAGACACAATGACAAGAAATACTACTGCTAAAATTTATCACAACCAATGAAAGGACAAGGTACGATAAGGGCCGATTTTGGCCCCCAATCAGATTCAGATGAAACTTGTATAGATAAAAGAGGTCCTTCTCTCTTACTTATGTATTTAATTCGTATCCAGGGTTGCTTTTAATAAAGAAAAGCAAGCATTAAAAAGTCAATGGTTTTCTCCTGTTTATAGCAACTACTTTCATGGATTATAGACATTATGGCTAATATCAAACTGACTGCTGAAAATAATACATATAAAATTATGCATTTGCACACAATATGCATAATTGTCAATGATATTATATACATATCTGGCTTTTTGTTCTGCAATATTGTTTAAACAATGTTTATATTTACATTAAGTTAGGTTGATTACCTCTGACACCTATTTTCGTTCTAATTTAAAACGTTTTGCTTACATGTTTTTGTTTAGCACTCGCATGTGTCAAATTCCTGCCAGAATCGCTACACAGAAAAACAATTCAAGTATTTCTTTATCATAAATAATCACACAATAGCTGTGCAGAACTTTTGTACATTTGTAATAGCTGGATGTTGCTACAGTGTAGAATTAGGAATGAAAACCAAATGTTCAGAACATCAGGTTTTGTATATGTACTGATAGTGGAAGCTTACATTATATTTTATTTTATTACCAATTCAATTAAATTATTCCCTATATTGATCAATGATCACAAAATTGGATACTTTTAAATGAGTTTTTATGAGAAAGAGAAAGTATACATTAGTTGTAAAGCATATGGCATGCGAGGCACTTGTGCATTAGGTAGGTATAGCACAATTACTGTACAAACCGAGGATATATCAATTTTGATATATTCATTGTCAAGATGATGAGTGGACAGGCAATGGTTTTTTATTTTATATCATATGGTTTTCATTAATGAAGGGAAGCAAAATATAAATAAAACAACAGACAGATTAATACACATGTATTAGTTCCAGTGAGCACTCCCCCTCATTCCTCCAAGATTTTATTGACATCATTACTGTACTTAACCAATTAGAAGTCATTATTATATCATTTTTGAAAGAATACAGAACATTTAGACCAAAAACTCCTCTATATTCAATGGTCAATATAATCATGAAATGGTGCTATATTTTGGTTCTGGAGAAATTATTGCCCTATTTATACATTTCCATGATTTTCTTAACTTTATATTAATTTTATTTTATTTTATATTAAATGACCAGGAAATTAAATCCATCATGAATACATGTACCCAGATATACACCATAGCAATTTCTCTATTTGTAGTATGTAATCTATATTACCAAAACCTTGTACTTTGAAAGAACAACTTGGTCAAATGGTGATTAATTTATAACTGACATGGTAACATTTGTCCACATTTATGCACGTGAACACAGAAACAAGCCTTGAATACAAGTACACCACTTGAATTATGTTCAATGAAATTATGAAATACGAAAATCGACAAACTTTCAGGTATGAAAAACTTGAATAGTGCTTTTCTTGTGCATTAATAGGGAATCCATTCATAAGAAGAATTTATACAAACTCACAGACATACACCAAGTCCTTGAACATCTGGACTGTTTTTTTTAAAAAGAGCAGCTTACTGGGGATAAAGATAATTTGTACCCGAGTTGAGGCTGGCAATCATTCTATTTATTTATAATTTGAATTGAAATAATGGAGCAACTATGATTGACCATTTTGACTGGTAATGACAAGGCTTCAGTTTGTGTATGCACACACTCATACATGTACATATGCAACACACATTAAGTTGAAAAATAAAACAACAAAATGTACAAGACATTCAAAATGCAGCAACTGAATACTGGCAAAGTGCTAAAGGTATACACCCCTAATGGGCTGTCACTGCCAATTGTTTCTAACCAAGGCCATTCATATAACTTTTCTTTCTCTCTCTCTCTCTTAACACACACACACACACACACACACACACACACATGAATGGGCACAAGTAAAAACAAAATGTACTGCACAACTTCATGAAACAGTGGCATGATTAATATTAATTGAGCTAGATAATGACAAGTAGACAACTATTTTGTCTTCCACATATACTAATGAGTGTACCTACAGAGTGACACTTTTCTGATATGCATTTACATGTATAAGAAAAATTACAAAATATAATTTAATAGCCAACTGTGAGGTCTTACTTGTCACAGATGCTCTTAGTCAAATATTGATGGAAATATATATGTGCTTCAAGCCCCAAATCCATGAATAGCTCTCCAACAATCTGTAGAGAGGTGAACAGGACAAGTCAATCCACTCATAACAGCTACAGCAGTTAAGGCATCATGACCTAAAATTCATGTGCACAAGTCTCATGCAAGAAGTGCCTGTCTCCATTAAGGTTTGTGTTGCTGTGTTTATTTTTGGTAGTTGAATGGAGACATCATGAAAACTACCAAAATTAAATCCAATCTTTTTCAATTCAGTTTACATGAGACATGTGCCACCCCATTATTAGGAGACTAGCTGATTCTGCAAAGTAAACATGTTTATAAAAGATTGTTGGCGATCTATGCATTGTGTTTCCTTTCAAACATTACTCCTCTGAACCAGACTCACTGTTGTCTGAACCATAGGATCAGGCAAGTCTGTTGCATCGAGCAAGGATATTTAGTTGAAATCACAGTATTTTAAACAAAATACTTATAGAGTTGGTTTTCTTAAGCTCTCAATTCAAACCTTTAAATAACAGTTTAAGTTCTTCATCAGAAACATGTAACATGAGAAAGAAAGACAAAAATATAGAAATAGTGCAACAGTAATAAGCATGAATTATTTTTAGTTGTGACTAAATGGTGCATCATCTTACCTTTACACAATCATGACTGCATAGCTGTTTGACAACTTACTATATATAAATAGCATGTGGCCTGGTGAGGTTCCTTATTGTAACAATAAATATAGTCAAAAACTGATTATCTGTTGTTTTGGGGGAGGAGGGGGAGTTGGGGGAGGTATTATAAAAAAATAAGATTTTATACATATTGTTGTATTAAAAGTAGACTCAAATTAAAGAATATAATCCGTTTTTTCAATAAATATTTCTCTGAAAGCTGTTGCAATTAGTAATATTAGTCCATGTTGTACTGTGCCAGTAGCTTACTGAGTATGCCAAAATCTAGTCTACAGATGATAATTTGAAGTTGTATATCAAAATAATTCATGAAATCGAAAACAAAAGAACAATGATGCTAACAAATATTGCATTTTTACTGGGTTCAATGCTGATTTCATAACTTTAATGTATGGGTGTGATTATTATTCATATTCTGATCCTGTTTGTCTGATTTCCAATGCAACTTAAAATAATCAAGATAATGAAAAAAATAAACAGGGATTTTTATTTCTTATCATCATTCCTATTTTCAGATCATTTTAGTCAAAAATAACATGATCAGCTGCTTCTTGTTTTTGTTGCTGCTGTGGATATCATTTCTTCATGCACCTCTTCTATATTTAGCTACTCTCATCCATATATTACGACCATGATTTGTGTTAAAGAATGCCACAAAATGCGATCAGAAACAGAAAAGAAAGAATACAATCTCAGATACAAATAGCAATCAACATTTGAACATCAGTTTTGTTTTAAGAAACATGTAATTTTTGTGATACCCTGTCATATAACAGGTGATCTCAGAAACACAGTTTGTCTTCATTTTTATGTTCATTAGGGAGGAGTGCAAACGAGAACATATATACATATATAAAATTTGCATACATGTTGGATTCTTACAAAAAGTATCTTTCTTCTGTAAAAAAAATCAAAATATGTTCTTGACTCTGCTGCTTGTTTTTGAGGACTTCGAAAATGAGGAAATCAGGCAAAATTGTAGTTTCTGATTAAACATGTGCCTATTTAGGAACAAAATTAGGTATTAATTTCACACTATTTTATTATATTATGTGTACATATGTTGCAATTGACAATAGTGAATGTGGCATAAGCATAACAAATTTATCGTTAATTTGGGGGACCAAAACCGGCCACTTATCGAACCTTGTCCTTTTCCAATTCTCTAACAGACCTAACATTGCTAAAACATTATTTGTCAACATGATAAAAGATGTCAAAATTAGCTTCATCTTCATCCTTGAATTACTGATAATAATTCATCACTGCCTTTCACAAGTCTCATATATTTTGCCATCCACTGCAGTAGTGCTGTGTCTTCATCTAGGACATACATGAAAGCCCTAATGAAAAAAAGAAAGCATGGCTCATCTGGGTTTGTTCCAAAATTCAAAATATCAATATTATTTCAAAGAGTTAAGTAAACGTATTTTCTCTGACGAGTGTTCAATAATTTTTGGCTATTATTATTATGTTATGACACTGTTTTGCATTCTCTTTTAAATGAACATGACTTAATATCTGTCTATCCTATTATGAAGTCTGTTATTTTTCACACTCACCTACATGACCTATGAAGACAACATTAACATGCTCTTTCTTGACTTTGGGTGGGCCCTTGTTTGCATCTTTCTGCTTAGGTCTTACCACTGGCTGCAGTTCTGTTTGCATGACTACATCTTCTTCTTCTAGCCCCTCCATCTCTTCCAAGTCCAACTCCAAATCCACCTCTGCATCCTCTTCTGCCCCTTCAGCCCAATCATCATCTGGAATCAAAAATACCAACATACACACTGAAACAACAGGTCTGGAATGTGTTAAACTTTTTTTTTCAACACATTACTCAGGGCTCAGTTCTTACAAATCATATGTCTATTCAGAATTAAGTTTCAAAATTTTCAAGAATATTACACAACAGTACAACAAATAGTAGTGATAATGTCAAGCAGTTATGTTCGTTAGTTTTTTAATATTCATGTTTTCAGTTTTAAGTTCATTCTATGTCTCAGAACTTTATGAATTCAAGGCCTGTATGATACATTACTTCCTTACATCTAACTGTCCTCATAATTTTGGCAAAAAAACGACTCCTGAAGGATCTGACACCCAAAAGAATTTCCAGGAATTCAAGATAATTCTTCTTTATAACTGCTGAGTGTTGAAACCATTTCCGATATCTTTAAGCAATAACAAGATCTTCAAATTAGCCACTTTGGCATGATTCAGATGTAAAATCGGCATCATTCTCACTAAGGACCAACTAGACATCATTTGAAGTCTCTTGTTGAAAACCCTATGTGAATATGACCATCCATTCAGGAGGTGTAGCTATAATAATATTGTAAAGATGGATGGCATTGTGGTCATATTGATGGCAGATGAGCACCATTTTCATTTAGGACCAACTAAACATCACAAGTCTTTTGGTGACAACCCCATTTCAATATGACCATCCATCTAGGAGTAGCTATAAAAAGATTTTAAAAATGGCCACTGTGGTGGCCATACTGAATGTCCAAGTGAAACCATTTTCATTTTAAGACCAAGTAAACTTCATAACAAGTCTTCTTGTGAAAATCCCATGTCAATATAACTTCCTGTTCAGGAGGAGTTGCAAAAAGAATATTCTCAAGATGGCTGCTATGGTGGCCATATTGGATATCAGATCGAAACCATTTTTATTTAGGATCAAATAAACTTAAAAAGAAGTCTTTTAGTGAAAACCCCATGTTCATATGGCAATCCATTCAGAAGAAGTAGCAATAACAAAAGATTTTCAAGATGGCCACTGTGGTGGCTATATTTGATGTCCAAGTAGCACCATTTTCATTTAGGACCAACGAGTATGTATGTAGTAGCGCTTTATGACACCTCAGCACAATAGTGGCTATATAGTGTCAACAAAAGGTAAAGGTTAAAAAAAAATGCAAAAATGAATTGCACCAAAAATTTGGGAATATAAACCCTTCCAAATAAACGTAAACATCAAGTACAACAAGATAAAATATAAAACACAAAAAATGTCAAAATTCTATAAAATGTACATAAAATAAAACGTCAAGGTAACACATGCAAAATGCTTAGAAGATACTGTCCTTTTAACTGCTGAGTGCTGAAACCATCTCCGATATTCTTCAACAATAACAAGATTTTCAAATTAGCTGCTGTGGTGGACATATTGAATGTCAGATTGGCACCGTTTTTATTTAGGACCAAGCAGACATCATCAGAAGTCTTTTGGTGGAAACCCCATATCAATATGACCATCAGTTCAGGGAAGTAGAGACAGCAAGATTTTCAGGACAGCTGTTGTGACAGCCATATTGGATGTATGATTGGCACCATTATCATTTAGGACCAACTAGGTAACATTAGACGTGTATTGGTGAAAACCCCATGTTGATATAGCCATCAGTTTGTGAGGAGAAGAGATAATATTTTCAAGATGGCCACTATAATAGTCATATTGAGGGTCAATTTGCATCATTTTCATTTATGACCAACTAGATATGATAAGAACTCTTCTGATGAAAACCCCATGTCAAAATGACTTTGTATTTAACTCGTTAACCCCAGGAGATTCTTTTCATTTTTGCCGGAAATGGGGGTAGGAAACACATTTTTGGGACTACTTCTGAATGCAGCCAAACACATCTGCTTAAGAGTTTTTCATTTAGCCGGATGATTTGGTGTATCAAAAATGTTGTTTTTGATTGGCTAAGCTGCTCGCGCATGTGCAGAAGGGTTAAAGTTTGGACGACTTCTTTTTTTTTCCGTATTGGACCCGATTTTTGTGTCCTGGCCCCTTTTTACTTCAAATCTCAAACTTATCCTACTTTTTGCAAAGGTTCATCTATCCGTGTGCAGTTCAGACCGGTCTGCTTTAGATCTAAGGCCAAAAAGTCTAAAATTCAGACACAAACTCCGGTTCTGAAACTGGCAATTTTCGACCTAAAAAAATCAGGTCTAAAAAATTATGTTTTTTCCACTGTATTTTTTAATGTGAGTAGAAAGTCAACATTATCTGGTATTATTGGGGAGCTACATATGTCTACTTTCCTGCAATACCATCCACTTTAGTGTATCTTAAATGATGTTGATGTTACAGAGCTCGGAAGTAGGGTACAACCTAATGACACGTAAATGTGGCGCCTGGGGTTAATGAGTCAAGAGAAGTAGCGATAACAAGATTTTCAAAATGGCCATCATAGTGGCCATATTGGACATCAGATCAGCACCATTTTAATTTAGGACTAACAAGACATTATAAGAAGTGTTTCAGTGAAAACCCCATGTCAATATGACTTTTTGTTCAGGAGGAGTAGTAATAAAAAGATTTTCGAGATGGCTGCTGTGGCATCAGATCTGCACCATTTTTATTTAGGTCCAACTAAACATCATAAAAAGTCTTCTGGAGAAAACTCCATGTCAATATGACTTTCTGTTCAGAAGCAGCAGCAATAACATGATTTTCAAGATGGCTGCTATTGGATATCACATCAGATGGTCATATTGGATATCACATCAGCACCATTTTTATTTAGGACCAACTAGACATTTATAAGAAGTCTTTAGGGTAAACCCCATGTTGATATGACCATCAAATCAGAAGGAGTAACGATAACAATATTTTCAAGATGGCTGCTGTGGCAGCTATATTGGATATTCGAGCAACACTATTTTCATTTAGGACCAACTAGACCATGGGATGAATGTGTGTGTAAAGTTTCATGGCAATCCTCCAATTAGTTTTGGAGTAGTGATAACAAACTTGTACAAATGGACGGACAGATGACAGACAACAGAAAACAGTCGACAGACAAAAGACCATCCCATAAGCTCTTCTGGTCTATGACCAGTAGAGCTAAATAAAAACAAGATTTTCTCAGGTGGTACATCATCATACAGTTTCTTCATGCAGCTGACATCAAAATGGAAGTTGACACTCAACAAGAATGTGTTCTACTTCGAGTGGACACTGGCATGGTGAGCACTCTGGTCGAGGTTCAACCAGCCGGAGGTATCCATGCTTTGGGTGTGTGTGTGTGTCTGATATGCGATTGGCACAATACAACCTCATCTCAGTGATTTGTTCTATATGAGGGATGCCACTCTCCAACAGTGGGTTTGATATTCTCAAGTTTGTGGAGTTTTCATTCCACATATTTTGCCAAGTATGACAAACATGTTGATTTATACAATATTTGAAGACAGTATATAGAATCTTCCATTCAGAAATGGATGACTGCAGGGCCGCTTCGGCTCTTTCATCTGCCCTTTCATTACTCCTTATACCAATGTGATTCGGTAGCCAACAGTACAGGATACTTTTCCCAGATGGTATGAGCAAGCACATCATGTTTCTCTAATATCTGGGATAATACTGGGTTGTCAGAACTTAGTTTTTTTGAGGGGTTTCAATGTATTTCAAAGTTTGAGTACGGCTGTAATTTCTGCAGTAAAAACTGAGGTAACCGGCTCAAGATAGTGTAGCCATGGCAGCTCCAACTTTGTCTCCATCTTCTGAACCATCTGTATACAGGGATGTATGGCCACAATAGGAGGCTCTGATTTCATTGAATTTACTCTGAAAAGGAGAGGATTTGTTGAGGACTTTTTGAATTCAAATGGTCAAATATTATTTTGGGAGTTTATTACAACCATGGTGGTGATTTGGGAATACAGAATTTTGCAATATTTCCAACAATGATTGTGGACCATAGGATGAATGTGTGTGTAAAAAGTTTCACGACAATCCTTCAAGTATTTTAGAAGGAGTAATGTTGGATGATGGACAACAGGCCATCCCAAAAGCTCTTCTGGTCTATGACTGGAAGAGCTAATAATATTTGTAAAAAAATTTAAGAAAAAAAAAACAAAAAAAACAAACAAACAATGGCATAAAGTAATTCTAAAAATTATGTTTTCTTATAATGCATAAATGTCTACCAAAAATGCTTAATTTAACAAAAGATTATGAATGATATTTCTGGAAATACAACCAGAGCTCTCAACAGAACCTCTGCATTAGTAGTTCAGGGTTTCTGACTACTAGTCCAGTGCCATTTTCTAAGAGTCCTTTCTGACTACTAGTCCAGTGCCATTTTCTAAGAGTCCTAACCACATCTTCATATCCCAAACTCTGCTTGGGTATCCTGGTAAACTATTTTTTAAGAAGTTTTCATTTTATTTTTTGACTTACTAATTATTAATGTATTATGGACACAAAAAGAGATAGGTAAGAGGGTAGGAAGAGCAATAGATATCCAAGAAGGGTACACACTGAAGAACACCTACCCATAATATCTAAAGAATCCTAATAACAATCTCAAGTTTGTTTTTTAATGGTCATATAATGTTAGACCTCACCATTTTAAAAGAATGTTGCCAGTGTGAATTCTAGTTGTTTTCCCTTTGATAACAAGAACATTAACAGTTTTTTTCCCTTACTAAGACAGTCATTCAGTACAACTTCACTGGAGAACTCTCTATAGAAAACACATCTGCAGCAGGAAAGTGGCCTTATAAGAGGGGTGGCCTTTCTAAAGGGGGATCACACAGATGTGAGTAATAACTACATATAAAGTATGAAAGGTCTAACTAATTTTTAATATTTAATATTTTCATTTAAAAATCACAGGAATACTATCTGGTTATGGACTTAATGTGATAAAACTAATATCAATGTTCTTTTTCTCTTAAAATATGAATCATCAATCATGGTGCAAAACCACCTTGTCTGTAAATTCTGGGCACAAACATTTGGTTCCAACTATCCCTGTACATCCGTCGATTTAGTCTTCCCACTCAATGCAGTTGAATGTATATTGACGATGTTTATTTCAATCTTTCTGACATCAAATTTCTCAGCAGTGTTCAAAGGACTCTCCCTCTTTTCGTTTAGTCTAATTGCTTTCACTTTTCATTCTAAACTGAGAATGTCTAACGACATTTTGCGACAACTTGTTCCTTCAAGGGCAATATGTATTTATCACATGAGAATCACAGTGTTTACAAAGGAAGTGAGCTTGTCACGTGATCGACTTTTTTTTCTTTCCTCCAGTCTGGTACCCAGTTAAGTGCATTTCATAATCTAAGACAGGGACGCCAGAAAGGCTTACATACCATTTTACTATCTGCCGATAGTAAATGTCACACTGACTTGAGCTGAACAATACTGTGCTTCTCAGTGGTTAGCTTTTGTCATTTTGATAATTATCGGCGGTAATAATAGGCAGTAATTATCAATGTGACAAAAGCTAACATCTAAAGAACACATGACACTAGGGATAATTGAATTACTTACCTCTTTGTATGGATTAAAGTTACTTTATTTACATGTTGCAACAAATGTCACTGTGTTGAGTTGAGAAATTAACAAATATTAGCGAGATTTCAATCTGTAAACAACTATTATGTGTCCGCTTGCAAGGGGTAAATTTGATCGTTTTTGTACTAAAATACTGGCCACTGGTCACGTTAACACAAACTCATCAGTGCCAAGGGATTGTGGCGGTATCAAGCGGGTGGCTGCTGATCGGGGGGGGGGGGCGCATTCAAGAGGGGGACCACTGTACGCTAAACAACTAAAAAGCAGCTTAACCCATCCCAAACCAGAAATGCTGTTTTGTGTCCATGATGCACACTAATAATTTTATGTTAGAGTTCAGATGGGCTTGTTAGGATAACAAGCAAATTTCAGTCAAGTTTTGTCCTCAGTCTGCTAATGGTGAAGTCGCAAAAGGAACGAAGTTTCATTGCCCTATCTCAAGAGCATTATAGGAATAGTGCAGAAAACGGGCTTTAAAAAAAGTATCAGTGACCTTGACCTCTTTTATTGACAATATATAAGCATACCAAGCTTCATTGATTTATCTTCAACAGCTCTTCAGTTAGTAGAATGTGACTAACACCTAAAACATTAACCTGTGAGCTTGACCTTAAGGATAGGACCTCCAATGAGATATGTGACACATCTATTAGCCATGATATATTATTATACTAAGTTTCATCCCTTCATCACAAATGGCTCTAAAATTATACAGTGGAAAGGGAAGTATAATAGAAAAATTCAACGTACAACACCACGACCCCCAATGTGGTACACAACGCACCTGCTAATGATGATATATATGTATACCAAGTTGCATCCCCAATACTTAAACAGCTCTCGAGTTAGAGATTGGAAAAGAAAGTGTGATGCAAAACATAAAATACTTAATTGTAACCTTGACCTTGAAGATAGGGCTCAAAATATGGTATGCAACACTTTGTGATGATGTATAAGTATACCAAGTTTATCTCTCAATCCCAAATGGATTTAAAGTTATAGAGCAGAAGGGAAATTGTGATGGAAAGGTAAAATATTGAGCCATGAACTTGACCTTAAGATGGCACACCTTTTTTGGTCTGCAACACACATTCTAATGTAGTATACCATGCTTCATCCCTCACTCTCAAATGGCTTTAAAGTTAGAGTGGAAGGGAAAGTGTGATCGAAACATAACACTTAGCACTCACATTGTGGTAATGAAATGTGATGGACGGTCAGACAGATGAATGGACAGAACCCCCCACCAATTAACCAGTCGTCAAAGTACTTGAGGATAGGAACACCCAAGGACCTTTAAAAAAGCCACTTTTACACCAATTACCCAGGTGAAGGCTCTGGAAGCCAACGCTTGATTGAAAGAAGAGCCTGAAACTGAAAAATCTCCTGTCTCAGACAAAACCACAGGAATTTCCAGTGGACTGGGAATATGAGGATGTGAAGGTAGGCATCATGGAGATCTATGGAAACCACCCAGTCACTCAGTCTGATGGCATTCTTGACTGAGTCGGATGTCTCCATCCTGAACCGCTCTTCCAGATGAAACTTATTCAATGGGGAAAGACTGATAATGTGTTGAAACTTTCCATCTTTTTTTTTTTAAAACTGGGAAGATCCGGGAATAAACTTATCGGCTCTGGATGTTCATCATCCTCTCTACTATGCCCTTCCCGCAGAGATAACAGTTGTGACTGGTGGAAACAAATGGGGGTCCTTAAAAGAGGTGGAGGGTCCCTGAAGCAAAGTGAGTAATCCTCCTTTATTGTGGAAAGGCCCTACACATCATCTGCGAGATCTGGCAAAGCCTCTGAAAAAAGACTCTATCTGGCACATACTGGAATGTTGAGAAGAGGGAACTTGGGAGGAGAGGGTGCTATTTCCATGAGATGATTGCCTCTATCCTTTCCTCCCCTGTCCACTCCAGTCACCTCATTGTGAGAAAGAGTGGTGGAAAGAAGTTTTACACTGGGTCTGACTGTTCTGTTGGTTCCCTTGCTTAAAAGATCTTAGAGGGAGACACAGGGACCTTCCGGGATGGGGATGTTTCTTCGCAGGTTTAGCTGGGGACTGGTAATGTAGCCAGGGACTGTTGTTGCTGATCCCCTCAAATCTTGCAAAGACACTGTAGGGATTAGCCCTCCTAAAAACATAATTACATTAAGTGTGATCTGCAAAAGGCTTTTGCTGTGTTCCAGCAAGACCTTTATTGTCTTCAGGGCAGGATCCCTACTACAGAGGAGGAACTCTACAGAGAGCATGGCCAGTCCTCAAGCTCCATATGATTGAATGGGTATACTGAGAAGGAGTATCCACCCGATCCCTTCCCCAAGACCAGTCCTCAAAATTCGAAGCCTGTTCCCCATAGGTACTCAATGGAAACAGAGTGAAAGGGGTGTGTGTTATTGAACCAATCCCTTCCCCTTGACTGTTAGTCAAACCCTGATACCTGGTCTGTACATTGGTATCCAACACCCAATGTACATCACTCAGTGTTCAGCGTCCTAAGATCAAAAACAAAAGATCTGCAACATACACCATACCAGGTAGTCAGCACCTGGTGCCCTGTGCTCTCTGTCCGGTGACAGACACTCCATGAATATCACTTGGGACATTACCCATTGACCGTTGCCCAGTGTCTAATGCATGGTTACCATTGACAGCCTTTCTATGACTGTCACTCAACACATTTCCTGATGACCAGTGCCCAGTGACTGGTATCCGGTGGCCATTGACCATTACACGATAACAGACGTTTGATGACCATCACCCGACACATTACCTGGTGCCTTGTCACCGGACAATGACTAGTCAGATGATCTATACTTTATTGGGGAGTCTCTGTTCATGGAATTTGACTCCAAAGAATGAGATCTTGACCTTGCTCCCTTGCATCAGGAAGGAAAGAAATCACTACTGTGGGTTGGCGACTTCCCAATGCTGGAAAGCGCAGAGGATCCCTCCCTCTTGGAAGCTGTCAAGTTCCAACCAAGTTTCAGAACTGCCAACTTCCCTACATCAGGAAGTGCCATCGACTTGTACTGGGAATGGGGTGAGAGAGATCAAGAGATAAAGAGAAAGAAGCAGGGCAATTCTTCATGGCCCTATTAGCCCAGCAACTTTCCATCAATTCCCAAACCAGATCAGGCCACAAGCAAAAGACATGACAACCATCCATGCATACACATGCTGTACATAAGGGTTGCATCTAGGATTTGGTAAATGTGGGCACTTACCCCACTGAATCTGAAAAAGGGGGGGCCAACTTAATGATGTATAAAAAAATTAACATTAAAACAGAGCAATAGCAAGTATAATAACTGCATTAAATGCATACAATGTGTTCTGAATACTACAGTATAACATTAAATACATGTGTTCTGTATATTACAGTACAACACTAAATGCATATTGTGTTCTGTATATTACAGTATAACACTTAATGCATAACACAAGTTCTGTATATATTTTTGTACCACACTAAATACATATCATGTGTTCTATATATTGCAGTATAACACTTAAAACTGAAACCAAAATCTTGTGTTTTCTAAGAACAGTATTTTCTCTACACACTAATCATTAAAGAATCAAACCATGAGCTGCAAATCATGCCACTCCTCTGTCCATTCTTATATCTTAAAAAACAGTGTCACATATTTACTGCATGTCACTTGATAAATGCCATGCATGTAGTTTTAAGATTTTCACTTTGTTTGAAATCCTGAATCGCCCGTTTATGAGGTGAATTCAACATGTCTGTCAGGGGTTGATGTCCTGAAATTAGCAATTCCAAGTGTGAAGGAATTTTTTTTGCCAGTTTTTACACACTAAATGCAAATCATCTAATTTATTCATTCATTTCCAGTCATAGTCAATTTTTTTTCCAGTCTGAATTGGAAGATTTTTTTTCTCCCTTGACGTTGGAAGGACACCTCAGTTTCAGCGCCACCATCTTTAGCATCATCTGATACTAGGATTGTTTGTTCACTGTCGCTGTGCCCTATTGACAGAAAAATCTGCACTTTATTATTATAACTATTACTGATAAAATAATGAAAAAGTGTAAGAGTTTTAACTGGTTTTGCTATTTAACGCCTTGTCCCGCCTAGCTAGCCTCAGCATCAAACATCAATTGTCCATTTTCATCAGGTCATGAAAAAGGGCTTTCTCGTTTTGACAGAAAAGGCCAAGGATGTTCCTAATGCATCAAACATGTGATCTCCTGACCTTTCTTAGTAACCAATCAGAATTGAGCATGTGACACACAGGAAATATGGGACGTATTTCACAACTACACAAGGACAACATATCCGCTGAAAGTGAGAACTGGGATTTTTACATTAAAAGAAAACATATATAAAAATAGCACATTCTTTAAACAAAATGTCAACAATTCTTATTTTTTGCGCACTTTTGCCCGCATAGAATTTGAAATTTTGCGGGAAATCTTACATTTTGGGGGGATTTTCATGATCGTGCGTCCTAGATGCAACCCTGGTACATGCTGAACAGGTGGGGGTATGTGTCCCATGCTGCCTTTTATGGCCCACATTTACTAACACCTTGGGGCACTTCTGAAGGCTGAAAGGTATATAAATAAGACAACTGGAACAACAATTGGGTTGGAATTACTTACCTTTACACCAGTTACTATTAGAGGAATGAAACACAAGCAGCACCAATTTGCTAGCAATGTACACAAAACCCTCAAAATCAACTAAATGGGACACAGATACACGAAAAGAAAGAAAGAACTGGGGAGAAAATAACAAATACAAAACTGAAAAGGATACAATTGACATTTGAAATGCCAGAAACAACATAAATCATGAAATGTTGAGTGCCCAAGAGACAACATGTAGAAATGTATGAGTCCAAGGAAAAAAAGGATCATATTCCAATTATTGGAAGTGGATTGAGGTATCAGACTGGGACCATGCTGGATTTTATTCTAGACATCAAATTACTAATTGGAGGAGGGAATAATCTCCTTGGACTGGGGACTAGCGCCAGAAAAAATAAAGCAATGCAACAATAGCAGGTATTGTATTACTGCTATTATAACAAACTTAATTTGATGATGACATATACTGCTCTAAACATACCCCACAGACAACTGTACCATATGCAAAAATAACACAGGTGAAATGTGAACCAAGCAAAAGTCTCTTGCAATTACAGTGTAATATATCCACTGTTTTCCAACATGGACTAGTCAATGTTATTGTAAACAGGTGAATTTGGCTGAAAACCTCGTGTAAATGAGAATGCACTCATATATTATATTACAACTTATTTTTCACAAAACTACATAAAAAATGATATAATAAGAAAGAAAGGTACAACAGCACATATTGTACTGGCAATATTAGCATGACTCTATCTAAGGTGCATGTCTGCACATGCATAATCAGTACAAAGTTGGTATCTGCATGTGCATAAAAGCTTGTCCACCTCTTTTTTTTCTGGACAATTCTATGTTTGTTCATATAAATATTCATAATTTGACAGAAACCAAATGTTTAATCTATTATGTATGAACCTATTATGTCAGGACTTGTACTAACACAATATAATTATGCTGGAAATGGATATTTGTATGATCCACCAAGTCAGTGTTTCCCTTGTTCCTCCCTCTATCTATCTGTCCCTCTTGTCCATCACATCTTGGTTAGGTTTTGAATTTAAGTCAGTTTTCAGGCACTGCATGTAAGACGGCATCCATGTTCCATGAAAAGACTTCTAGTTGTGAAAAATGTTCTTAGTTTTAATCTTAAATTTAAAAAAAAATAATATAGCTTACCAGCTGTTTCTTGATCTTTGCCTCCACCTGCAAATAAGACAATAAAGATGTGGACTTTTTTCACTGAGAGAAAATGTACATACATGGTATATTTTTTAATTTGACTTTTAATTAGTGAAGACAGAAACTAGTTAGCCATTGCTGTAAACGAAGGGATAAGTGCCATCCTAAATGTTAAATTTCATCATCCGCTGGGCAAAATCTAAAATGGAATGAAGTTTCCTTTGTGATAACCTTTCATTCAAAGTAAATCTCGAGTAGACTTAAATGGATTCAATTTTTGATAATGTACAAGTGACAAATTATAGCTTACCAGCTGTTTCTTGGTCCTTGCCTCCACCTGCAAATAAGAAAATAGAGATTTGGACTTTCTTCAATGACAGGAAAACATACATACATGGTACATTTTTAATTTGACTTTAAACTAGTGAAGACATAGACTAGTTAGCCATTGCTTTAGAGGAAGGGAATGGTGCCATCATAAATGTTAAATTTCATCATGGCTGAGCAAAATCTACAATGGAATGAAGTCTCCTTTATGACAACATTTCATTTGAAGCACATCCTGAGCAGATTTGAAAAGAGTCAATCTCTGATAATGTACAAGTGGCATATTCAACAAATCTACCTGCAAAAATGCATTCATGCATTCTCATTATGATATTGCCGTAAACAAGTGGATGAGTGAACAATTTGTTCACATAAATATATCCCCACATTTCCCATATCCCAAGCCTACCCCCATGATGGAGACGAGTCTATAGTAAAAAAAAAAAAAAAAAAAATCCTCTCAAAATAATGCGAGTACAAAGATTGGTCAACATGCACATCTTCTGATGATGATCATAACATGTACCAAGTTTCAAACCAATCCACTGAAACTGCAATGAACAATAATGCCTACAAAAAATGTAGTTGCGTTTTTTTTTTGGGGGGGGGGGGGGGGGAAGGGGTAAAACTAATTTTAATGATGTAATATTTACCTCATATATATATTAGGGGTGGGTATTGAATTTAATATCATATTGCAATATATTGCAATATTACTTGAAATATTGCAATATTATTGCAATATATTGATTTAAGAAAGCTTACACATGATCAATTGTCTGTTTTCTCGTAATGACCAATTTTCCCAGGAGGGTGCTTGTTCATATGGAAGGTTAGATTTGTGGTTCCACTGGAAAACTTAACATAAGCCTCACAAAATATGCACACAGCAATTACCTCATCAATCTTCCCATCCCTTTTGCTCTTTCTTAAAGCAAAATTAGTCCATATGGCCAACCGTGCTTTCAAATTTTTCACCAGGTCGTACTCAGCCATGCTTGAAACACTAGTTGCTTGAGGTCAATGTCAGTTAGTCATCAATGTCAGCAACGTACTTATTTGTTGACAGAGAGAAGTTAAAGCTTCAAAAAGGATGAAGATTTACATTGATGTAGCTTCCAATTACCCATGCTGCAACTTTCCAGGGAAGCAAAGTATAAACGTTACGGAAGCAGATTACCCAAGGTACGGGTATCCAATTCAATAGGCCATTGTCAATCAGAAACTATTTTAAGCGGTAAAACATTGCTAATATTAAATTATAAAAATAATAGAGTTCAATTGCAACTTTTTTCAAAATTTACATCAATATTAAACTATATCGATATAATAAATTTATATCGCAATTACTGTATCACACGTTTAATACCACAATATACTGGTATTCGATATTATCGTGTACCCCTAATATACATATACATATATGTATATAGATATATATATATATAGTACTACCCATTTATGTCTACATCCTTGCCCGAGGCAATATTGTAGATATCAGTGGATGTTGAGATAAGTGTGTGAGTGTGTGTGTGTGTGAAAAAAGAAAACTTCTCTTACAAGTGAAATTCATCTGTAAGGGGTGACCTGTCGTCTGTGAGTAGGATTTACAATTTGAGAAAATTAACAATGGAAATTTTGTGTAAATGAAGATAAAACCAGTGTGAAATACACTTGTGTATTGACAACCTACATTTTTGCTACCTTTGTGTAAAAAAATCCATAATGCATTAAGTAAACGTATATGAAAAATCCATGAATTTGAGTATAGGTCACGTGTTAGAAAATGTATGTATCGGTCACATTCTGTTAGAAAACACATGTATAAAAAATGCTAGTCCTCGTTTGATCTATATCCCATTGTCAACCAACATGTGTGACAAAACAACTCACTACGATATTCATTGTTGCCAGTAGCACGTGGCTGTATAGTTGTTATTTACATGCAACATGTAGTTAAATTGGCCTAGATTTTGGTCAGCCTAAGGCAAGAAATGTAATCATCTTACTGAGGCTACCAAGCGGATGAGGCTATTCATAGGGAAATTAAAACTTATTCACAATCTATGAATTCTCTCCGATCGCAAAACATTCAATGACATTTTTTTAAATAAAAAGGTTTAATAAAGCACAAGAAGAATTTGTGTTTTACGCTGCCATTGGTAGCCATTGTAAGCATAAATAAATGTGTTTGAATCGCAATCACTTTAGAAAATGCAACAATTGATCAGATTCCATTGTTTTTATTCAAGTTTGATGATGACTTCCTTTGATGAAGGGTGCATTGTTTTTATTGAAGATTGTAGCCAATTTGCTTTGATGAAGGGTGCATGCGTTATTGAAATTGCCGCAAAAGGCCAACTTTGGAGGACCAAACGAATGCCTTTTTGTTAATCCGATGGCAACATTAAAGCCTGGCGGCAACATCAAATAACTGTAGAACAAAGTATGGGTCGGAACTGGCAGCTTGTCGACATAAATGATCAGAAAACAAAGGATTTGTTCAAGCTGGGACCTAGGGCTTCTGTCGACATATACATTTATTTTTTATCTTGACGTTGACATAAGCATGACAAATTTGGTAGTAACAATAGACCAGGGGACTGGGACTTTGCTTTTTTGTCGACATAGGCAATTAATGTCAATCTCAATGGGCACGACTGTGTGTATATATATATATATATATATATACACACACACGCAGTAAAACATGTCTTGAGTGACCTCTGCTGTGTGACCAGCTGTTATTTACGACACAAATTTTCCAGTTCACAGGTATTGTCATGGATATCTTTGCTCCAAAATGCATGTGATCTGGTGACTCGGCATGTCATGTAAGAGTTGACATCCTAAAATTTGTAAAAGGGTTATTTTTCCCACAATTTCTGCAAATATTACACAACATACATTTGTACTGAAACAACCAAGATTTCTGAAACTTGGCATCAAATTCTGGTTTCTTCATTGGCAATTGATCTAACCCGGCATCTAACATCATTTTAAAAATACCATACTCCATTTGGTGAAAAACTTCCCTTCATCCTTAACTTTCTTCATTCTGCTATTCACTTTGCACATTCACACCAACAATTACTTAAGTTGGCAAGAATCAGTAATTTTCCGCCCCGCTATGCATGACTATAATCTCACCAACCGGAAATGGAACAAAGATTGTGCATGAGCAAATATGAGGAATTGCAGAACCCTCTAGTACACAGGTTTTTCTGTTATAAATAATTAGCGGGATTTCCAACCATCCTTTTGTATTAACCTACATCTGCATACTCTGGAATGAACTGAGGTATTTTTTATCAAATAAGTAGCCTTACTTTTTAATTTTTTTTAGATACTTATTTGTTCAGTTTATCTTAACAGTGAAATCAAAATTTTATACAGAGCAGAGTGCATTTTTATATGCGTGACTTTGATTTAATTTGTGGGAGTTCTCTTGCATCACTGCTTTCCAAGTGCACAAATACATAAAATTGTTGTGTGCTTTGCACCCCTGCAGCATATCTGTTCCAAGTCAAATGGTGAAATTGAACTTGACTTAGGTCTTCTTAATATAAAGCCGTATACCAAATTTGATTTAAATCTATGAAGTACTTCACAAGTTATGACATGGAAACGAAATATAAGGGTAGAGTATTAAATCAACCAGAGGCCACAACTCCATAAAACTCTGCCAGAAAATGGTGCAAATCAAACTTGACCTATGTCTTCTCAATGTAAAGCTTCATGTACAATTTTATTTTAATTCATGAAATACTTCAAAACTTGTCAACCAGAAACAAAATTTGTAATGGATGGGACAGACATATGTCCTCTCCAGAGATGTATATGGGGCATCAGGGCTGAGGAAATTTTGTTCTCATCCACTTGTACAAGACAAGTGGTTTCAGAAAATTCACTTATCCCACCTACCTTTTCACTTATAAATTTTTTTTAATCACTCGTCAAGATTTGATGAGTTGTATGCACTTTAATCCATTGAAAGAACAAACGAAATCATGTACAATATATTTCTTACAAGAATTAAATTTTTCAAAAACACAGGTTGATATTATAGTATACATTTTGTTACATCAGAAGTTTTCAGTTTTCCACTGTCAATGTATCTTATATGCACTACATTTTGGTCAGATATGGTAGCATCTGTACTTCTATCAGCAAGAATGGAAAGGAATTTACCGGAATTCAGACTCTCACTAACTTCTTCTCTCAAGACTTGATTGATTAATAGAATAAAGTCTCTTGCCCTGAATTTGTTCTTATAATTAGCACCAAGTTCAATAGTGTTCTTCTCCTGGATTGCACACAGAATTTCCACATCAGAAAATGGATATCTACAACGGGCTAGATTGTAGCCTGTGTTATAGAGAGCTCTCATTTTTTTCATTTCACGGCTAAAACACGGTATTGGTGCTGATAAAGGAATTTTCATGTTATATGCATGAAATAGAAAAATTAAACAAGATATGAACCAATTTTAAAGATTGGTAAGCCTGGCATATACCTCTCTTACTTTCCTGAAAATTTCAAGAGGTTAGTGTAACCCATTGTTGAGATATGCATGGAAACAAGCTCTAAAAATGGCCATTTTTGAGCGTTATGTAGTCTCACTCGAAAAAAGCTTGAATATAAAATAGAGAATTCTCTAAATATCATACTGAAATTATGCATTTATTGGTCTGGTTTTATGCGGAATTCTATCCTGCAAATATTGCTTCTTGAATTAAAGAAATCGGTAAAATATTATGGATTTTATAAGCAAAATACCGTCAGTAGAAGTTTTGTTTCAACACTGAAATTCAAACACTAATCTGTTGTTATATGCCAACATTTTGTACAAAATAACATTCATTATAACTTTTATTGACATTTAGAACTCGACTTTATATTATAATAAGTAGTAAAACCATTTAAATCACATGGCTAGCCAAGATATTCGATTGAGAGCTTGTTCTTTGTCAAACTTTCCAGTTCTAAATTTTGTAGTGTCTGTAACCTTTACAAGTTTATATGGCAATAATAACTACACAAACAGGTATAAAAATGAAAGATAAAAGTATTGTTCTACTTGTCATTAAAACATTGTTTTTCTCAATAGAAAGTTCCATCTTATGTGATGTAATGTTGCATCATCTATTTACCTCTGCAGCCAAGAGCAAAAAAGTGATGCAATAACTCTCTTGATTGAATATTGCATCATTCTTGCAGCACTGTCTGTTTGAGTAATTTACTACAAGACAATGTAACCTGAATTTCTTATCCTAGAAGAAGCTGCCTAATTACTTTTTCTGTTCTTTACCATGGTACATCCCTAAGACATGGGAAGACGACAAAAGCAAACCTCTGGGAACAACTCTGGTAAGTTTGTATTGAATGGTAAACCACACTCTTAAATTGTAGTGTCTGTAACCAATATCCCCTTTTTATACTGTCTATGACTTTATCCCTGTTTTTTTTTAAAAAAATGAAGCCAAATTATGTTTCCTATTACAGTATTGATGTGTAAGGCTAAATTTTGACATATTGTCTGTCTGCAATTTGTAATATTTTGGTATATTTATAGTTTCTTTCATCTACATGTCTGATAACAGGCAACATTTTCAGTGATTTCTTACAATATGCAATTGAAACTGAGTATTTTTGCATTCCATATCATTAGACTAGTAAATTCAAACAGAAATATTATGAGAATTCAATGAGCTCAGACTTAGTATTGGATACATTGCTGATATTGTCAAATGGTTACAGACACTACTAGACATGTGAATTGACCCGACTGTTGTTTACATTATTAAGGAAAGTGTGCAATCATTGTAAATGCTAGAACATTGAATAATCATCAGGTTTTATGCTATTTCTTTTTCAATCAGATACTTTTCTTTAAGAATCTACAGGTTATTCCAGTTTGCTTATGTATGAAAGCATATTGCGTACTCATTACAAGTATGTTTTGTAAAGTCTAAATTTCATCCGTATACATAGAGGAACAAAAATGAGAATGAAGTTGTTTGCTTTTAGGAAGCAAAGATAAGCCAGAAGAAGATGAACAGAAGATTAAAGCTAGAAGGGAGAAGACGAGACTAAAGGTACAAGCCTGGAGAAAAAAACAGAGGGAAAATAAGGCGAAACATGAGGAGCTAAAAAGGGTTGATAGAGAAAGAAGAAAAGATGCAAGACTACTAAAAAAACAGCAATCACTTTCCGATTCAAATCTTCAACAAGAATTAAGAAGGAAAAAACGTGAAGAAATGAAAAGGTATCGCCAGAAAAAGAAAGAAAAAGCAGCCCTGGCAATATCGGTTAATAAGAGTGTTGATTTAAGAAGTCCGAAAACTGCTGAATTAAGTAGAAAGAAGAAAGAAGCTGTGAAAAGAACCCAAGCATGGAGAATGCGTATCAAACTGAATGAAAGTATACAGCAAGAGTGTATTCAGACTGATTGTGAAATAGGAAATACTGGGTCAGCCAGAGATTCACCAATGAATAAAGTGTTACCTAAAGCAACTCTGTACAGACAATTAAAAAAGGTAAAGGAAGTATTACCAAATACCCCAAAGAGAAAAGCAGTCATCATAAGTAAATTAATTGAATCTCCATCAACATCAAAGTTTCTAAATAGGAATATAATGATAATGACACCGGATTGCAGAAAAAAACTTGAATTGACAGATACTGTTATACAATCTGTGTCAGAGAGCATTTCAGAAGTGAAAACAAGGAAAGGGGGTGCAAAGAAACATGCATACAACATCATTTGTGACGCATTACTGAAGAAATATAAAAGACACAGACTAAAAAAGTATTTCAAAGTATCAGTGAAAGGGCAAAAACCTAGTTCTACATGGTGGGAGACGAAACAAAGAAAAAGAAGAAGGGATGCACTTAACTCTCCATTAAAGAAATCTGTGAAAGATTTTTTTCTAAGTCCAGAAATCAGTAGGGAAGTGCCTAATAAACGTGAAACTGTGAAAGTAAGAAAAGGTGGTCAAAAAGAAATACTTCAAAAACATGTGATGACTATGACATTAGAAGAAGCCTACAAAGACTACAAGTTAAGGAACCATAGTCACAAAATAGGATTAACTTCATTTTCTAAATTGAAACCAGTGAATGTTAAAAAGGTGTCTGAAACAAGCAGAAGATCATGCTTATGCCAAAAGTGCTGTAACGTGGCCCTAAAAAGTGAGGCACTAACAAATGTAAAAAAAGCAGTGAAAGAAAATGGAGATTTGGATGAAATTTCAGTAGATAAGAAAAGCTTAAGTGATGCTACTTTTTGTAAATACGACACCAATCCAGCTATTAAATGTTTAAGAAGAGAATGCAAACAATGCGGTGTGAAATGTTTGCAGAGTTACCTTAAACCATTTGTTGAAAAGTATAGTGACAGGCAGATATCATGGCATCAATGGGAAAGTATAGAAATAGCAAAAGATGATAAAGTAAAGCGTTGCGTCTCCTGTGTGCCTAAAGAAACAGACATAAAAACATTAATTACATGCTTAGAAACTGACATGCAAGAGTATCCAGAGCACGTTTTCAGGGCCAAATGGCAACAGCAACAGATGGGAATTTGTGTTGATAGAATTGGTGAGGGTTCTATTGCTATGGTCATGGACTTTAGTGAGAACTATGGGTGTGTTTTTCAAAGTGAAGTACAATCTGGATTCTTCGACAGGAACCAAGTTACAATACATCCAATCATGTGTTACTATACAGAAAAACAGGGAGAAAAAGAATTCAAGATAAAGCATGCCATTATTGGCATCAGTGAAGAAACCAAACATGATGCAGACTTAGCTATCACTTTTGAGAACAAAGCTATAGAAATTCTGAAGAAGAAAGGTGTGAAAGTAGAGGAGATCCATGAGTGGACAGATGGCTGTGCTGCCCAGTATAAGGGGAAGAAAGCCTTTGCTGACATAAGTCTGAGGAAAAAGCCATCTGTAACACGAAATTATTTCGAAACATCACATGGAAAGAGTGTTTGCGATGGTCTCGGTGCGACAGTCAAGAATGCTTGCTACAGAGCTGTAATCAGCAATAGAAAGGTGATAGGTTGTGCAGAAGATGTATATCATTTCTGTACAGAGAAACTGAAAATGGAAAATACAGATAATGAAGCTAAAACAGTTTCGAGAAGGGAGTTCATCCTTGTTAAAGATGTTGAGAGAAATAGAGAAGAAACTGATGTGCAAACACTGCAAGGTACAAGAAAATTACATGCTGTAAAGTCAGGAAGCAATGATTATGAACTGAGCATAAGAAATCTGAGCTGTTATTGTGAGCAATGCATGAAGGTTGACGGGAGATGCAACTTCAGCGAAAATGTTAATGCCTGGGAAATGAGAAAGTTAGTACTCAATAAAGATAATTTAAGTCAGAAAGGAAAACAACTTAAAGACAAGAATCCATCAACAATAGAAAATAATGACAAGAAAAGAAAACAAGGAAGTAACCAGAAAGATCATAACTCAGCAACAAGCGAAAAGCCTAATAAGAAACGGAAGTCAACAGAAAGACAAAACATTGTGACAAAGAAGATCAAAGTTGACAAAAAAGCACCAACCAACACAGAGAAACCAATAGAGAAATACCACCCTGGAGAATTTGTTGCTGTAGGACTTAAGCCAAAGAAGGGACCTCTAGATGTATACTTAGCAGAAGTAATAGACATTCTTCATAACGAAGTTAGACTTAAATACATGAGAAAGTCTGGCAACATGTATGTTTGGCCTGAAAAAGATGATTATTCACAAGAGGCTCTAGATGCTATCTTGTACAGGGTAAAAGCTCCACAAATAGTCAATGAAAGGGGTCATTTCAAGTTTAATGCAGCTGAATTGTCTAAGCTCAAGTCAAATCTGGAAAAAAAATCATAAGCACTTCTATTTGAAATGACAATATAAAGTCAAGGTTTAATGTGTAGTGTCTGTAACCTTAAGATCAATCACATATGGGTCTGTGTTTGAGTCAGCACCTTGGGTTGAACAATACTTTAGTGACTATGATTTATTGAACATTCATTATACTTCAATATTTTACTCTTACAAACACTATTTAGTATTAAACTTTCAAGTGCTATTTACCAGTTCATAATTTTAACACAAGTATTGGACATATACCTGTTACAATGTGGTTTTATCATTTTATTAACTAATCAACATTCATTTAATGAATAATTCTAGTCAATGTGTTCATGTTGAATTATTTTTGAAGTGAATTTTATGGAGATATGTATGGTTCTGCAGCTGTATTGAAATGCTATAGTTTTGTAGTGTCTGTAACCAATTTTATGGACAATGTACTTCTGACTCTTATGGAAGTTTGCAATACTTTTGGCCAGTATTAATGATTTTGTTTGTTTAAATATTCTTCTTGGTGTTAGATAAATGCCTAAATAAGATTATTCTATGTCTTTTATGTTTGTTATGCAAAAGTTTCATGGTTAGGTTTTTTTTCTTAGTGATACCTTTGTCATAGATGTTTTGATTTTGTTATTAAGTTGTTTACCACTTCCAGTTATGTTGTTTACTTTAAATGTTGATATCCTGTTACTGATGTTACTGTGAAAAAAAATAAAGTTTTAAAGTTTTCATGCTGTTTTTCTTGCATGTTATACACCAAGTGTAGTGTCTGTAACTGTTGTTATACCAATGAATTGAAATAATGGTTAAACAAAATCGCATGCATGTTCAAGCTAAATCTAACTTGATCTGACTAGGGGACACCCTAGGGTATATAATGAGCTTCATTGAAATGTTCTATCAAACATTTCAATTTTTTAAGTGAGTGAGACTACTCTCAGCACCAATACCGTGTTTTAGCCGTTCAGTATCATTTAGTTCTGAAAGGGCCTTTCCTAGTGTAGTGTATGCAACTATAACCTCAGGGATTTTCTGCGCATGCTGGCTAGTGTCATGCATATACTGTGAGGTCCAGAATTGTCATGAGGCTTGATTCGTTCAATCCTGAATTTGTCAGTTCCATTGACAAATACACTGGTTGAATTTCCAACCTGTGCCAGTTGGGGATATTGTTTACAATAACTGCAGAACATGTTTCCTCATGAATTAATGAATTCAAGTCCGGGACAACTATCAATCCAATGCAGCTGGAAATTTCGCAGTCTCTTATTAGTGTCATATTTGAAATTTTTTGTTGCTACAGAGTCTGGCTTATGTCTCTTTGCAAAAATAGTTACCTCGCACTCAGAGGCAGTCTTACATTTTACCCCTATGGGATTTGCTCAGCCCTAAGCATAAAACACACGTATTAATCTAAACAATGTTTCTTACACAATAAACACGAGGTTGCACAGTTTTATATTTACTTTCTTAATATGCTTTATAAAAAGATTTCTTCATCCATTTCCTGCAAATCATAATATTTTAGTGGTGTTAAATTTCTGCATCTCTAGTACAATACAAGTTTTGCCACATAAGATTTTTTGCAAATTAACAAATAACCATGTCTTAAATTGCATCATTGTCTTCACCATGAACAAAATTCACTAAATCAATTTTATTGTTAAATTTGGAAAATTTTACACGTGAACATTTTGTTGAACAGTGCCAAGGTGTTGCTACCTACCTTTATCCTCATCTGTTTCAACTGCTTCCATGTTCTCTGTATCCTGCTCTGTGACTGGCATGGAATCACCACTTGCTACATGATCCTCTGGGGCTTCTAAAAACAACATAAAAAAGTAGATCAAATAGTGTAGACCCTCACTGCCAGTCCATTATGCAGGGATCTGCAGATGGGCCCACTTCGTTTGCACTTAAAGTATAACAGATACAGTTAAACCGAATTCATTTTTGAATAGGCCCCCTATATGACCAACTGAAATATAGCATTTGTTTCTCCAAGAGCAATATTAGGACCTATGAGCACATCAAGTTTTTAAACATTTTCAAATAGCGCATTATTTTTCTTAATTTTGCATTGCTTTATGTAAGAAAGCAGGCCACTGGCCTATCACAGATGTGACAGTCAAGGGAGCTTTATTATTTTCGATATTACAATTAATGGCAACAGAATAACCCTTGTAAAGTTGTATGGTTATAATGATGATAATCCTAGCTTTTATTATAAAGTTAAAGGAGTCACATCTTTCTCTATGAATTGCAAATTCAAAAGTATTTCTAAAAAATATTGAGACCCCAGCACTATTACTAGAGCAGTGTATCCCATTCAGCATCCCAATATATTTCATCTATCTTTGTACTAAGAGTTTCTTGCAAACATACTATAGATACATTCTTTTGTTTTATCGAATGGAAAATGTTCCTTTGTTTAAAGACTGATCCTTGCAGGCCTCTAACATTCAGATATAATTTTTATGTTATTATCCATGAAAACAGCAGAAATTTTACATATACATGTTCTTGTACAGGAATATATGAAGTAATTATCACCTTGAATTTATCATTCACATGGTTTTCACACTCATACAAAATACAAACATGTCATAAAATCATCCATGGTGTTATAGCACATGCTATAGATTTGGGTGCAGTTAACACTGATATAGTGGACAATAGACAACAAGTGAAACGAATCGATTTGAGCTAACTCTTATGCACCTCCAACAGACCTTTTTGGAGATAAATCAGTTAAGTGAACCAATAGGTACAGAAAAATACAAGTATAAATTACAAATAAATTTATGAAAGAAGGCGGTAAAAAGGAAGAAAAAGAAAGTATGAATGAGAGTATATATGGATGTGGTGAGTGATTGAATGAATGAGCGAGGATGGGAGACTGAAAAATTGATTGTGGATGAGTAGTGTTGAAAATGATGAGTAAATGACTGAGTAAATAAATGTGTATATGAGTGAAAGACGATTTATGAATTAGTGAGTGAACTGATTAAGGAAAGATATGACACAATGGATGAGTGAATAATGAATCTATGGATTAATGGCAGAACTGATGAGGGAAAGAAGTAACTTGTATTCATCCTGGTCACATTCTCTACCAGTCTAATTCCTTTGTTTTGTTTGAAATCCTTCCGCTTCCTGATAATTGGAAGTTTACAATCCAGACTCCAGAATTTGACAATCAATGGCCTTGGCTGTCCCTTTCAGCCTGAGATGATATGCATCGCCACTATGTCTCTGTTATCTAAGTTAATCCTTGTGACTTCCTTCACCAATTTCGGACTTCTCTCTCTCAGATTTTCATTCTCCTCCTCCTCCAGCCCTAAAACTTTAACATTCAGCTTCCTTGAATATTGTTCGATTTGGTTTGAAGCTGCGCTTGCTTGCTTCGATCTCCTGTCAGAATCTTTCTGTGTCCTTCTTTATTTCCCAAAGCACATACTATTCCCATTTATTAATACATGTTTGCACAACTAATTGCTAAATAAACAATCAGCAGATTATTCTCGCTTTCTCAAAGCCCATTTCAATCAGGTCTCTCCAAAGAGCTACTTTGTCCTGTGTGCAGATAAGCCAATTTGCATGAATTGGCTTAAAGGTAGATGGAAATGGTTCCAGAATGCTACATCCTGCAGAATCAATGTTTCAGGACCATTAATCTCCGAGTAGAGTAACATGTACAATGCACTTTTGATATCTCTTACGGTTTATATGCTACTAACAATAGCTACAGGAAGTTTCTTTTCATTCTTTAATCATCAAAGGTCTGTCACAAAAGCCAACTGTCTTTTGATCTCGGTGAGTTTGAGCAACTGCTTAATCCATCAATTGTTTGAACTCGTAATACCTGTCAGTCTTGTGTTTGACAATCACAGGTAAGCTGTCAATTAGTAATTTTATTTAGACACCATTTCTACTGTTAAGTAATGATTTAATGTACATGATGGATTAAAGTGGAACTTTTATTTTATTATTTTGTTATTTTTCTTTTTGCTAAATAGCTAAACTAGATACATGTATCTTGATATCATACTACTACTAATAATAATAATGCTAATGCTATTCAGTGCATAGTACATGTATTTGTCACGAACCAAGTTTGAGAGCTGAACCTGCCTTCAGAGGTAACCTGTCTACAGCAGCCACTGGCTTTTTCCCATTGGTGGCCGCTGTAGACGGGTTTGACTGTATATTGTGCTGATTAAAAGTAATGTTCTAAAAATGTAAATATAAAGAACTGCTCAAAAACTTGAAGAAAATATTGATCAACTCTTCCAAAATAAACATTAACATGAAGTACTACCAGACAAAAGATAAAGGTTAAGATGTTAAAATTCTGCAAAATGTATAAAAAATAAAGATAGATAAAGGTAAAGATGTTAAAATTCAGTAAAATGTATACAAGATAAAAGATCAAAGGTAAAGATGTTAAAATTCTGCAAAATGTATAAAAAATAAAAGATCAAAGGTAAAGATGTTAAAATTCTGTAATATATATATATATATATATATATATATATATATATATATATATATATATATATATATATAAAATAACAAATAAAGGTAAAAAATATAAACTTCTTAAAAATATTGGGCCAAAATTTGTTACATAAACCATGTTCCCTCAAAAATCCAAGATTTACTCTGGCGGTACATCATCATAAAGTTCCTTAATTGAGTTCACATAGAAAAAACTTCTGCCTCACAGGGTGGAAGTCAACACACTCAGGAATGTGCTACAATATCAGTGGACTCTGGCAGGGTATACTCTCTGGTCGAGGTTCACCCTTCAGGAGTTTAAGGTGTAATGATAACAATGATTGTGCTAACAGAAGCAAGATGGATGACAAGCCAAAACCTAACTCTTCTGGTCTATGACCAGTATATCTAAGACCAAACTAAATGCAAAGGTTTATGCAGATCACAAGAGCATAAAATACCAGGTCACAGTGAATTAGTTTTGACTTAAGTGTAGTACTTCTCTTGAAGCATCTACAAATCCAGTTACATGACCCAGCAGACGGGTGTCTGAGAAACTGAGCTAAATGCAGACTCCAGTAAGACAGTGGAGTGTGAAATATAGCTCAATAGGTCAGAGTAACCTAATTTTGACTTAAAGGTGTACAGTGGTACCCCCCCCCCCCCCCAAATAGCCTGCCTGACACAGTGGCCACCTGCTTTTATGGCCAAAATTCCTTGGCACCAAAGATGTTGTGTTCAAAAGTACCCTTCTAGGACATGGCCAGCACATTGGTGCAACAAAAAAACAACCTTCACAAGCAGACACATATTAGGGTTTACTGATTGTAATGTTGCAAATATCTTTTATTTCTAAATTCTAAACGACATTTGTTTGTTCAAATATGCAGATAAGTATCTAACTTTGTTTATGCCATACAAAGTAAGTAATAATCCAATTATCCTTACTTGCGTGTTCCTAACATACAAGGTTTTATCGTTTTGATAATTACTTGCTATTATTACTATTGATAATTATCAAGAAGTCTCTTGGTAACCCAACCCCCCTCCCCACCATGTCAATATGACCATCCATTCCGAAGTAGTGATAACAAGATTTTCTAGATGGCTATTGTTGTAGTCATATTGGATCCAAGATTGGCACCTTAATCATTTAGGACCAACTAGATTTCATTATAAGTGTTCTGGTGAAAACACAATGTCCATATGACTTTCTGTTTAGGAGTAGCAATAACAAGACTTTCAAGATGTCTACCATGGTGGACATACTTGATGTCAGATCAGCACCATTTTCATTTATGGCCAACTAGATATCATAAGAACTCTTTTCCTGAAAACCCATTGTTGATGTGATTATCCATTTAGATTTGACACCATTTTCATTTAGGACCAACTACCAACTAGACTTTGGGATGAATCTGTGTGTAAAGTTTCACAGCAATCCACCAAGTAGTTTAGGAGGAGTAGCAATAACTTGTGCTAACAGATAGACAGATATAAGGTGACAGACAACAGGCTATTCCATAAGCTCTTCTGGTCTATGACCAAAAGAGAAAAAAATTGAAAGTAATTGAACTCCACAAAAAAGGGGAGAGTTCTAGGATCATTACAGAGAAATCTGGTGTTGGAAAGACTAAAAAAACGAACATTGACAAATCTAAGGAAAATATTCTGCAGAAATGTAATAGGAATGGAGAGAGAAAGATAGTTGCAGCCAGATGTCTGCACCCTGATATGAATGACAAGGCTTTCTAATAGTTTTGCACATGTGCCAAGAACATTTTAATTACAGTTCAAATAAGTCACACATAGGCAACAATTTTATCAGCTGAAACAAGATATGACGCCTTTAGTGCAAGTACACAGATTTCAAGTCTGTCACAATATCAAGTGTTCTGTCTATAGCTGAGAATCTACAAAGTCAGTAATGCAGTTGTAGAGGACTGGAGCAAAATCATTTTTAAAAATGACAATAATAACAGTTTGTGTCACATTTATTCCATAACAGTGGTTTCTACATGAAAATATTCAATGTTTTAGAATTAGTTATGACTTTCTTACTTCATATGTAATTATTAGTCTCTATAGAAAATCCACCCTCTTATAAGGCCACATTGCTGCTGCAGAAAAGGTGACTGTATAAGAGGGGGACCAATGTAGTGTTCTTCCAAGGGTGGCAACAATTCCAATTTTGACTTACTAACCTGGCAAGGATGATGCTGAATTTTGCCTCAAAAATTAGAGTTAGCTACTTGACCTGCAGAATGACTTGGAACTTTTTACTTGTCCTGCATCAATTTTACTCAACCTACACTGTATATAATACCGATTCTGCTTGAAATGCCACTCGTCCAATCAGATGAGAATCTTGCAAGTGACTTGCCCTTCCTCAGTCACCAATCATAAATACAAGCAGATGAGTGGAATTTGTGAGCCCTGAAAATGGTCTCAAAATTCAAATTTGTCTTCTTCTATGTAAATATTTTGGCTACTTAACATGAAATTTTACTAGCCCAACAATGATTTTAGTTGTACAGGCTAGCTGGGCAAAAGAAATTGTCAATCCATCTTCATGACATATATACATACCAAGTTACATCAATCTGCAGACAATAGCAGCTAAGAAACCAAGCTAAATGCAAAGGTTAACACAGGTTACTATGATGCAAAATAGGTCAGTTGCAAAGTTTTGACTAAAGGGTGTAGTACTCCCATGATGCATTTTATTCCAAGTTACATGACTCTACAAGCAATAGTGTCAGAAAACTGAGCTAAATGCAAACCCTAACCTAAAGAAACTGAGCTCATGACAAATTTAAGCACAAGTCACCTATCTATGAAATATAGGTAACAGTAACCTAGTTTCCACTGATGGTTGTAGTACTCCTCACAATGCAGTTACATACCAATTTATGTGACTCCAAAGGCAATACTACCCGAGAAAATGAGCTAATGCAAACGTTAACAAATTCATTGGATTGTGAAACAGGTCACAGTAACCTAATTTTAACAGAAAGGTCTAGTAATACAGATGACACATCAATGAGTAATAATATCTAAGAAAATGATTTAATTGCAAACCTTAATCCAATAACACTGAACACAACACAGAGGCAAGCAATAATAGGTCACAGTGACCTAGATTTCACTTATTATTACTATTACTTGGATATAACTATTACTCATGCTCTTTTAAAGCATACTTAATTTGATTTCAAAAACAGAGGTAAACATTTTTGGACACATCATTTTCGTTAGATCCATATTGTACAATTTTAAAGATGTTTGGTTAAATAATGCAGCCTTAGTTCTTGAAAAATTAAAAGCAACCCATCTCATCATTATTAGGGGTGTGGTTTGCCTAAGGTGTTATCATACAATTGATAACATATTACAGCGGTCCCGATACAATACAAAATACCAAAGGAATTAAGAAGAAGTAATGTCAGATAATCACCAGACAAACAATTAAACTGAATTATTTACCATGACAGCTTTGTTCCTTGTACCTGTGAGGACATGAAGAAGCTAAATGAAAATTTGCAGGAATCCGAAACAATGAAGTATAAAACATATCAATTATAAGTCTGATCCGAGTATCTCCCAATCATACATAAAATGTAATAATTAAATTAAATTCAATTTTAATTTTTTATTCACAGCATGAAGACATTAATTTTGAAAATGAAATTTCTATTTTTCTCTTTGAATTTTCACGTTTTCGCATAAATAACAAAATTACTAACTTTAACAGAAATGAAAACAAATAATCTAAAAAAAAAAGCAAATTTGATTTAACATCAATTGGGAGTCACATGCTTGCCTTTATATAGAATGAGCACATAGATACTAATGTCTGGATGCATGAAAACTCCAAAAGCCAAGCCCTCTGTTTGCACGTTTTTTTGAGGGGTGACCCAGTTATGTCCGCGAGCGTTTCCGTGAGAACCTAATTAAGTGCCGACCGTTTATTTTTATCTCCGACTTGCGGAAGTATTTGTTGTGTTGTTACACTTAATTAAAAGCAGACCTGCTTTGTATTATCACATTAATTACATCTTTTGTATCAAATCAAATAAAGGGAATGGAATTTTTTTAAAATTAAAAGGAGTAAAAATCCTACCTGCGTAAGTGCTAGCGGTCACGGCCGTGTGTCAGGTCAACTCATTTCAACTGATCAATCGAACACTGTTATAAATATTATTATGTAAGTAATATAATTAAACTACCTTAAATTAGCCTACTCATTCACAACTGTGATCAAAGATAGTAAGGCAACCGAGCCAAATGAGTACTTGGTGAATAAAAAGCTTTGTTTTACAGATACGGTCCATTACGGAGAAGCGAGTTCCAGAGTTTGTATTGAACTTAAAATTTCTAACTTGCTACTCAGAGATTTCCTCTAGGATGAGAAGAAGTTTCATTGTTACTTGCAATGAAATCACGGCATCCATATCTTATTAATAGAACAATAAATAAATAGAGATTCGACGTTGACGGTTGTTTCACGAAATAAATGTCCCTAGTTTTTGAAAAAAAGAATCTTCTTTAGTTGTGAATCGACAACAACAAAAAGCAGTGACATAATACATAATGTTTTCGTGTACACGTGTTGTTGATACCACTTGGACTAATGTTGTTAATGATCTTTCAGGGGTTCGGTATCTTGAAAAAAAAAGGTAATTTATACAAAACAGCAAACAACTACGTTAGAAAAAAAGCTCGTTATTGACAATTATTCCCAATGTAATTATAAAATGAGTATTCAGCCCTTAAACAGCCCCATTACCCACCCCCCTGTGATTTTCACGATGTCCAGTGGGGATGTCATCCCCTCGCTAACTCGCACCCTCGCTTATAGTGCAGTGTATGTTTTTGGACCCAGTTGTGCGCGAGTTGTCAAGGGAGAGGTGTACTTCCATTGGTGTCATGCGCAAGGTTGTGGATGAGACAGGTTCTTGAGAGACTGGCTGACATAAAGTAGTTAATGTCTCCAATTCTAATAAAGAAAAAAAATGCCTACAAGACTGAGAGATTCGTGCAATGAATCATGGAATCATACATTCCCATGGACTGCAAAATGAGAAAACAATGGGACATTATTAGCTGTAAGTAAATGGAATCACAACTGGGCATGAGAAATTCAATGTCAACCCATGGAACACCAAACTTGCAAAGCTCAACATTCACTAGGTATGAGATCTCAGAGAATCATTTATTTGCCACTGAAGCACATCAGGCTAAAGATAAGAGAACTAATATGCCAATTGTCAAAAAAAAAGCAATTAGTACAGAAACTGAAAGAGAATCCGATGAATGTAAACAGGCCCAGATCAGAACCATGTACTACCAAGCTAAAGAAGGTCAGCCACTGAACCACTTTGGCAAATTAATTGAACATAAGTTTATTTTTCTTCTCAATCATATCAAGACAAAGGTTCGGATTTTTCAAACAAGAAACTGTAACGAAATTGATGAGGGTGATGGAGGAAGGCCCTGAACAGTCTAGTGTCTTGACAAATGTATTTTTTTAAACGGAATTAAGCCAATTAAATAAATTAATATAAGACAAGTCTCTCAAAGAGACTGACACTCTACTGACCAAACAGAATTTCCGGAAATTCAAGATACGACCATTTCTTCCTTTTAACTGCCGAGTACTGAAACCATCTCAGATAATGATATTCTTCAGCAATAACAAGATTTTCAAATTAGCTGCTGTGGTGGACATAATGTACGTCAGATTGGCACCATTTTCATTCCGAACAAACAAAACCTCATTTAGGACCAACAAGACATCACAAGTCTTCTGGTGGAAACCAGATATTGATATGACTTCCTGTTTTTCTGGAGTAATTATAAGATTTTCAAGATGGCTGCTATGGTGGACATATTCTGCGACCATATCTGGTGTGGAAGCTGCACCATTTTTATTTATAACCAACTAAACATTATAAAGTCTTTTGGTGAAAACCACATGGCAATATTACTTTTGTTCAGGAGTAGTATCACTAACAAGATTTTCAAGATGTGGAGGCCATACTGGACATCAGATCAGCACCATTTTCATTTAGGATGAACTAGATCAGGCATATGCAAGCTACGGCCCGCAACCTGGTTTTATCAGCTTATTTACATCATTGGGTGTGGCTTTAAAAATCTCTTATCCGGACCATGCCCTGGAGGAAGTTGCACGTGTCTGAACTAGACCATGGGATGAATATGTGTAAAGTTTCATGCAGAGATGCTGCCAGGATTTTATCTAAAGGGGGGAGCTCCCCCCTTGTCACCAAAATAAGGCGGGAATAGAAAAAAAACGAGGGGGAGGAGGAAATGGCCATAGTTCAATATTTACATAACACATAATTATCCATCTCTTTCTTTCTTTGTGCTCTATTGAAATCAAAATCCTCAAAAGATGTCTCGTCTAGTTGTATAAGCATTAATCTGTTGATCATTTCTGAGCTTAATTTGTGCCTTATCTCTGTATGAATATTGTTCTATGCTGAGAACCTTGCACATATGGACAGCTAGCTAAGTCAGCTTGAACAAGTTGGAAAAAATTTCTTTATGGTTGTTATGAACAATTTTCAGCAGCTCAGATGTATTGTCTCTTGGATATCTCTGCTCCAAAATAATATTTTTCACTAACAAGAGCTCTGCCAAAGTTTCACTTTCTTGAATCAATGCTTTTCTGGCTACTATGCCAGATTTATTATCTGTTCCAGAATTTTGTATTAGGATTTTAAGTCCATCAATGCCATAGTCAGCTTGTTCAGACAGATTTATTATTAAAAATAAATATCCTTACTTTTTAATTTCTTTTTAGATTTTTATTTATACAATTTATCTTAACCCTATGAGTGCTATATAATTTTGTACCACAAGATCCCTCAAGACAGAATTCTTTGAGAAAAGAAATGAAGAATTGCACTCTACTTTTAAATTGCCTGTACTTTAATTAGGCTTAGTATTCTCCCTTTTTGACATTTAATTTTGAAGGACTGCTTAATAGGGGGTTGACCGGCATACCGTCTGTTTTTGTCCATCCAGCATGTACATCGGACTTGTATTCAACATCATTTTCTGGTTCAAAATTACTCACTGGTATTTCCAGCAACACTTTCCGAGCTCCAATAATCTCATATACTTTAAAACTTTAAAAATCATTGTCATCATCGCTATCATTAGCCAGTATTTGCTGAACGAAATCGTCATCTGAAGATGAACCATGTTGCGAGTCAGCCATTTTGGATTTTCTAGGGGCCCTTACTTTACAGACGCATTTGTAAAACTTCCCTAATGAATGCAATGTTAAAACTCAACAATGCTTGTTCCAGGGCCCAATTTGCCAATCAAGTTTAGTTTAACAACCGTTCATATCAAGCTGAACGATGTGTAAACAGTCGCCTACCGGAAAAAAAGACAGATAACGAGACAAGCACAATGGGACTTCTACTGGCGGCGCAACTTATGCCCGAAAAGCACTTTAAGGGTTAACAGTTAAATAAAAATTGTATACTGCGCATAATACATTTTTATATGCACGTCTTTAAACTCATTTCAGTGAGTTCTTGCGCATCACTGCTTTCTAAGTGCGCGAATTTGTACACATTTTGCGCGATTCGTGCAATCGTGTGCCCTGGCAGCATCTCTGTTTCATGGCAATCCTCCAAGTAGTTTATGAGTAGCGGTAGCAAGCTTGTGATAACAGATGGACAGACAACAGGCCATCTCATAAGCTCTTCTAGTCAATGACCAGTTGAGGTAAAAAAAAAAACGACATTTATATTGGTGACACAACAATACATGCATAATGTCCTGCATTACTGAGAGAACAAAAAATGGTATTGTTGTTGTTGGGACTCCTACTTTTAGGACTGGGATTCCAATTGTTTTTAAGAAATATTTTGCATATTTTGCATATTTTGTTAAAAAGTATAACATGACACAAATGCCACTACAACTGCAACAATCATTCAGCAATTATGAATATATTATTTTGTTGGGGTTATTTGAAAGATGGAATTATTAAAGCACGGAATGTGTTGTTATATAAGGTTCTAACAAAAATATTTTCAAGCAAATGACACATAGCAAAGGAGATGAACCTGTGCAGAATAAGGAATTAAATGCACTTGATATGAACATAACAAGGGATTGTTTGTCTGACCAGCTTCATAAAAACAAAGAATCAGAACTTCTGTCTAACTTAGACTTTGGTTCACTGGCTAATCAAAGTGTCAAGCGTGATCATTTCATGCCTTACGTCAGAGTCTGATACCCAAGAAGTTTATTACTCGACAAACAAAGCAGATTCAACAAGTTATGAAAAAAAAAAAATATAAGACTACCAGCTATCCAATGAGCTGCATTGTGGAATTGTCCTTTCCAGATCTTGTTCTCATTTAACTTTAGTGTACACACGTTATCTAACAACATTTTATTATAATAAATACCTATGCTCTCTGAATTACTTTTCTTTCCAAACTAATAAATCATTAGTTAAATGATAAAATGTGTATTTGTATAAATGTAGTATCTTTTGTCATTATTTCAACCTCAGAATAAATTAAATCTTCCTTGCCATGGGGGTGACTTTACCCTCGAAAATATGTTACACTAATGACCGTGAAATACTTTACATTGCAACTTGGCCAACTGCCATAAACCTTTAATGATTTCACTGCCTGATACATTGTTTTAAAATAGATATTCATTGCCATCTTACAGTTTGTATCACCTTTTGCGTCTCTGGTCATTGCTAGCGCCAACAGAGATATGATGGACATCCACTAACGAAAAGCTGTAAACATATTTTTTGAATATTTTTCTGACAAAAAAGCATGCACAGGGTCAAGATTTGGGGTACATAGGACAAAAACTTAAGGGAAACCCGCGAGCCCACACTCAATGTGCAACACTGGCTATCTGGATGGGTCCTCAAGTGCAGATACAATATATGTCTCTTTCTTCCAGCTCAGGGCTGAGCAAATCCCATAGCCCAACGTCCCGGACTATTCATTTTCGAAGTCGGGCAAGTAAAGTTTTCCAAGTCACTAGTCCAGGACAAGTGCTTTTTTCCCATTTTAAAAAAGTCAGGCAAGTCCTTTTTTTTCGTGCTTTAATCACTATATCTACCTTTATTTGGCCATTCATGCCCTCTGGGCGTACTGAATACTTGATTCTACCCCTCTCCATGTATACATTTACATCCTGTATAACTACTACAAGGGGTCAGTGATAACTATCGCATATGTGCACATTCTGATACTGCTTGACTGCATATTGGGTTAAGCTACCAAATTATCGGCAAATCAAAACAGGTCAAACAAAAAAAAGCTGGTATAATTAATCAGCAGTGTTTTAAGCGGCTTTGTTGCACTGTGTTTACTCAAACAAGATCTTCACGAGCGGCTCACTCTGATTTTAATCCAGCGAGTCAGCGTAATTAAATTAATGAAAGGTACTTTACCGACATCAGTGTTGGTTTCCTTTATGAACTGATAAAATGACAGTAATGATTCTTTCATTTTTAATTGAATATACAGACAAATAACTTTCAAGTGTGATATTGCGTTTGAAGCGAAACAATTACGCTAATTAATGAGCTGTCTCTGTTCGTATTTAAAAGAGAAAATGTTTGTTATCATAACTTTAGAAGTAGTTGTCAAGCAAGCTGATATTTACTATGTGGATAAAATGAGATTGCTAAATTATTTTCACAAGGAAGGTAATAAGGACGATTCCAAGAAGGAAATATCTTGTGAAAGTGTAGGGATAAAACATAAGACTGCTACTGAGTGTGAGAATTCCTTAAACCAAGAGAGTTTAAAAATTCTAATGAACATTTCACCAAATGGACCAGAGCTTGTGGACTTTAACCAAGACACATTTATCAACCGCTGGCTTAGTGCTGGTGCAGGTGGCAGACATGTACATGGACATTTTTTCAAATCCAGCAGCTAAAACATATATATAAGTACCTGAAGTAGCCAAGTGTATATCAACCAATGTTTTAGAAAAATTAAATTCTTTTAAGAAATAATTATGTTGTATATTATTTCATTTGTTCTTTTTATGGATGAAGTACATACATCTCATCAAATCTCGGCAAGTGATTACCATTTTGGGAAGAGTGAAAAGTAAGGTGGGACAAGTGCATTTTCTTAAACCACTTGTCCTGGACAAGTGGATGAAAAAAATATTTTGCTGAGCCCTGTTAGAGCTCTATTGAAATCAAAATCCTCAAAAGAGGTCTCCTCTAGTTGCATAAGCATTAATCTATTGATCATTTTCTGAGCTTAGTTTGTTCCTTATCTGTGTACGACTATTGTTATGTGATGAGAACCCATTATCATAATCTGCTGTCTGAAGGGACATATGCATAGCTATCTAAGCCCGCTTGAACAAGTTGGGAAACTGTTCTTTATGGTTGTTATGTACAATTTTCCACAGTGCATAGGTATTGTCTCTTGGACATCTCTGCTCCAAAATAAGACTTTTAACTAACAGGAGCTCTGCCAAAGTTTCACTTTTTTGAATTACTGCTTTGCTGACTACTATGCCAGATTTCTTATCTTTTCCACAATGTTGTATTAAGGTTTTAAGTCGATCAATGCTATAGTCAGCTTGTTCAGACAGAGGTATTTTGATCAAAAATAAATATCCTTACTTTTTAATTTCTTTTCAGATTCTTATTTATACAATTTATCTTAACCCTTAGGGTGCTATATAGTTTTGTAGCACAAGATCCCTCAAGGGAGAATTGTTTGAGAAATGAAAATTGCACTCTGCTTTTAAATTGCCTGCATTTTATTTAGGCTTGGTATTCTGCCTTTTCGACATTAAATTTCTAAATACTGCTGAATAAGGGGTTGACTGGAGTGCCATCTGTTTTTGTCCATCCAGCATGTACATCGGACTCTGGTATTTGCAGTAACACTTTCAGAGCTCCAATAATCTCAAATACTTCAAAACCTCAAAAATAATTATCATCATCACCATCATCAACCAGTATTTGCCGAACAAAATCGTCATCTAAAGACGAACCATGTTGGGAGTCAGCCATTGCTTGTTCCTGGGTCTAATGTGCCAATCAAATTTAGTTTAACAAACGTTCATGTCAATCCAAAGTACTCGGATGTGTAAACAGTTGCCTACCTGAAAAAAAGACAGCAAGACAAGCACTTCGAGTCCTCTACTGGCTGAGCGACTTATTCTGTGACAAGCACTTTACGGGTTACCAGTATAAAAAAATTGTATACTGCGCAGAGTACATTTTTAAGTGCGCGACTTTAAACTAATTTGCGGGAGTTCTTGCACATCACTGCTTTCCAAGTGCACAAAGTCATACAAAGTTTGCACAATTCATGCGCCCAGGCAGAATTTTTGTACATTGTTCTATTATTGATTGCGTGATATCATATTTTATAAAATAAAAAATTTGACTTTCAAATTTAAGTGCAGTGAAATCCCGCATTAAGTCAATAATTGGGGTCCATAAAATTTGATCGCGGAAAAAGCGGGGTCGCGTTATTGCGGGGTTTTACTGCATTCTACTTTATTCAGAGAACGTATACACATCTAATGTATAGCATGAATAGGGTATCAACACCATTTACTATCTGATATCGAGCCATCTTTGCTTTCCCACATGACAACCCCTTGAATGAGCCGCAAGTTTGATACTTGTTCAGTGCCAAGTAACAGAGAGTGGTTATTTGAACTCCCTGTGATCTTGCCTCACAATTGACATGTGTTCAGTTGCATCCTTTAATAGATTTCACAGTCTTAATGATCAAAGTGCTACTTACAGACCCCAAGCTCAGTCTCTACATAAGCACCCACATATGACAATCTTTGATCAACCACCGCATTGTCTGGTGCTTTGTTGTGTATGCAGTTAAAGAAGAAACATAAGTTGGCTATTGTTTGCGCAATGACTGTATACAGGATGAACTGAAGTCCAGCGCACGTGTTGGCGGCTTACGTTTTATGTTTATTAAATCGTGAGAATCTTTTATCAACCACCAAATTGTCTGATGCTCGGTTGTATATGCAGTTAAAGAAGAAACACATGTCGGCTATTGTTTGAGCAATGATTGTATACAGAATGAATTGAAGACAAACACAAAGAAGACTTACTGGTTTTACTCATGGATCAGTAATAAGTAAAATTTCCGATAATGTTTATTTTGGCATAACACTTCAAGAAATTGGTGAAATTGTTAAATTTCAAGCCATGCAACGATCGAATTCATATGTGATCTCTTCCCCAAAATGATAATAAACTTTTTATACACTATTTCTAATACTTAAAAAAAAAACTTTTTTTTCGCGTATGAGAAAAATACATGTATATAAAATTTCAGGAATCACGCCACGAACATATTATACTCGAATTCATGCGCGATCTCTTCCCCAAAATGATAATATACACTTTTTATACACTATTTCTCGTACTTTGAAGAAAAAACAATTTCATGTGCGAATGAATATAGGAAATTTTGGGAGCCACGCCACGATTGCGTTATCGCGGGGCACGTTATTGCGGGGTTTCACTGTAATACATATAAATATAATGGATCTGAGGAACATTTTGACTTATTTATCAAGGAAACGACAGCATGAAACTGACTCAAACTGTGAAAATGAACATGGCAGTAAGAAACGGAAAGACAACGCGGTTTCAAATTGCACACAAAAATTCAGGGATACTTGGAAGAAAGAATTACCTTGATTGAAGCATCTGTGGATAATGACGGAGAGACAATTGTGTTTTGCACATCGTGCAAAGATGCACAAATGAAAAATCCATTTGCCATTGTAGGGAGTGCAAATCTACAAAAGGGTGCAATGTAATATGTGATATTCAACTTAACTTCTGGTCTCCTCTTGATATTTTATGTTACAATTGCGTTGTTTGTGTATTAAACAAGACTTGATGCTTTCTGTGTTTGACAATAAATGTAAATGAGTTTTAAAAGTGTTTTCTTTCTTTGTGTTATTCTCACGACTCTCTGGTTTTAAGATTTTGACTCTTAATCTTGAAATTTTGACTCGTGGAAATTTCAGCCCAGGATTCAATGACCCTTCAGTTTCAAATCCTAAAGGAAACCCCTGCCTCTAGACATCATGTTTCATGGTTGGTATTGTCAGCATTTTCATCAAGAGGAATTGTGGATGAATATATATAATGGATGAAACATTTAAACATTCTGAGCTACATTGCAATCCTTCTGATTATTTTAAAAAAAAACATGAAATCCAACATTAGAGGAGCAAATTAGGCTTGGCAGCATGCCATTTGTAGATCAACATGTGTGGGTTTGATGATGAAATAAATTAGAGCGTTCTTAACCAATTTCATGGATACTTAGGGATTGACCATTTAATTTTGGGAAGGTTTTATCTTTTTAGCTAATGTGATATACAGAATTATAGTTCTTTCAGTTCTGCATCGCGAATAATATCCGCATCTGTAGCTCAGTGGATTTTCACGTCAGCATCTTGAAATGTGTATAAAATTACCTAATTCATTTCATGCATGAATGATTCAAACACTATATGTATCAACATACAGAGCAACACCACTTATTCAATACATGCTGAAAAAGAGTTGTCTGTGTGCATGTAATCTGTTATGTTGGTCCTGGAGTTGGTTTGGTTTTGTGGGGTTTAACCCAATTTGTCAGCACATGCTAGGCTATACATGGCGGCCAGTATGTTTGGTGGAGAAATAACCCATGGAGAACCACAGACTCATGGGAAGCTACTGGCAAGCTTTCTCACACAACTACGTTGGACGAGCCAAGACTTGAACTCATGAAGTCAGTGCTGAGCTGTGTGTGCGATCTGTAAATGGCAAGTGCCTTTTACGACTCGGTCACCAGGTCCTGGAGTTGGAGGACTGGAGTAGGAAGTAGTCCCACAATAAGATGTCTACGCTGATATTTATGATGTTTGTGTGCTAAGTCTTACTACTTAAATAAATGGCATTGTGTAGCATGATCCCCAGTCAACTGAAAAGAGAACTAGAGGCCACATTTTCAGGAGTATCTCACACACTTTTCCACAAATTAAAGTCCAATTGCTTTTGTCAGACTAAAATTACTCTTTTTCCTAATGGAATCAAATTCTGACAAAAGCAAGTGGATGCCTTTTCAATTTCTGTTGACATACATTTCAGCTGGTTTAAATGTGATGGTAGCCAAGGAATGCGGAAGTCGGTTAAAGTTGGAGTTTATTTCTTTAACAAAATGAAAAATATACTAATGCTGATAAAAGTGATTATGCAGCTTTGTTTCGTTTAAGACACTTGTGTTGTCTTTATAGACTTCGGCATTCCTCTGCTCCCATCGCATTTCAACCAACTGAAATATATGTAAACGGAACTTTAAAAGGCGTCCGCTTGCTTGTGTCAGACTTTGATTCCATTAGGAAAAAGACATCAGAATAAGTATAATCCGACTAAAGCAATTAGACTTTGATTTGTGGAAAAGTGTCAATATGGGCTGCCAAGTGGGTGAGATATTCCTGAAAATGTGGCCTCTAGTTCTCTTGTCAGTCGACCTCGGATCACACTACACAATGCCATTTATTAAAGTAGTAAGACGTAACACCCAAACATCATAAATATCAGCGCAGACGTCTTACATTGTAGGACTAGAGTTGGAAGAATCCAATTTTTATATGGGACTCAATTGTCTTGGCAGCTGTAGCATGCCACAGGTAAACAAACTTGGTCTACTAATTAGAAAAATCACATCATAAACAGACATCAAATAGACATTTAAAATTCAATGAAAATTTGATGATGCAAACGATGTTGGTTGGCATGTGTCGTCTCCCATAACTGCTCAATTCTGTATATAAAAAAAATGAGTCTTCCACAACTCCAGGACCAACATGACAGATAACATGTACGCAAACCACTCATTTTCAGCATGTATCCAACGATTTGTGATGCGTAGATGAAAATGGTGTTGAAATCATTTGTGTACGAAACGAATTCAGTCATTTTAGCTACATTTTAAGATGCTGACGTGAAAATTCCTTGAGCTACAGACGCTGATATCATTCACGATGCTGAGCTGAACGAACCCTGCTTCTTTTGGGAGCCGAAATTTTTTTAAATCTCAGGCTCCCTACCAGAAAATTAAATGGTTGGTCCCTTAATACATTACAATAAAGTATGGAAAAGTAGACGAATTAAAAGGTTCCTAACAAACGTACCATCAGTATCTGATGACGATAATTTGGGAACAAACTCTCTCGCGAATACATTTTGTCCTGGGACAAATGCCGGTGCGTTTACGTTTAAAGCAGAAAGTGGCTTGCTTAATTCATTGGCATCTGTGCTGTATGTTTCGTCCTTAATATCCTGATCCCAAGAATCGGGCGCATTTGAATTCCCATTTTCTGATGCCATGTCTGGTGTTAAATCGACTGAAATTTGATTTGATTTCAACACTAACTGTACGACAGCATGTGGACTTTTTATCTGACGTCACGTTAAATTCACGCTGAATTCACGTGTTGGTAACTCGCGAGGCAGTGAGAATTTCAATACCATGCGGCATCATTTTCCTTTTCATAATTTAACAAATATAAAATCATAATAACTTTAATCATCATTCAAGATATAAAAGTTATAAAATTATAAAAAGAAAAGTTAGCATTTACTCAAAAAAATAGTCTGGTTTTACATAAGATAAATATAATTTACAAGAAAGGTACAGATTGGTAGAGCTAGCCATTTCTCGAATGTGTCCATGCGTAAAATAATCCAATAAATAATGTTAGAAACGGTTCGTACTGCAACAGAATTTGGCCAACATTGGATGATTTCTAATAGCTTTTTCGTACGTTTGATCTATCGTGCAGCCTAACTTATTATAAACGTTTTAATTTCGCGAAATAATATGTACAAGGAAAAGTGCATGCTTTATAACTTTTAAACAAATATTGCTTCTACTTATTGCTATTATAGTTATTGTTACTTTTGCTATATTTCTATACAGCAGTTTGTTATTGTATTTAGTGGTGGTGGTGGTGGGTTACAGCTTTTTCTGTTATTTATCCACAGTGCTTTAAATTTGCCCTATATTCTTAATTGCATTGCATGTTTAGGTTTTCATCAAATGATTTGATGCGGTTATTTTATTTTATTTAAGTATAGACACAACCAAAGTTATTTAGAAAAACGTTCGTTCGACAGTTCATGAATTTCATTATTCATAATGAACATGTGATTATTAAAATGGACGGATGGAGAGAGAATAATAAGGGAACAGTGAACAATATTTAAATAAATAAAGGGAACTTGACCTCGTAGGTCTCAGTTCTGATCTCAATATTCATACAGTAAGTTAACTCTGAAGTGATCTTTGTTTACCCCAAGGTTCTGATTTTCCCAGATAGTCTCAATAATTGGCCCGCAAAACAGCTATCGAATGGTTTGCATCCTTTCATTAGTCATTATTTCTATAAACAGTTAGTATAACCTTTTGATTTCTATGAGTCGGTTAAAAATGCTGTGGTTACTCTCATATTTTGGCGATATTTAGTGGCTTCTCAGCTCGTCAGATATCGAAGTTTTCGACCATAAAAATAAAAGCAAACCACTTCCATCCCAATAATAACTACAATTTACGTAAACCACCCACCTCTCCCAACCCCCACCCCCTGCAAAAAAAGCCAACTCTAACAACACGGGAAAAATTGACACCCTTAAATATTAAACATAAATTTGTATCCCAAATAAACCAATGCTACTATACTAAGCACATGCAAACAATACATGATATCTTTATGCAATAAGACAGTTATATGTGGTTTTGTTAATAAATAGGTGATAACAGGTTCTACCATGGCATAAAATCTTCATTGCCCAATAAGTTAGGTAGTAACAAAAATGTGTCCACTGCACAATACATTTTTTACTCAATACTGACACTGCCATGATAGAATTTTTTAAAGCAATAATAAACCTACAATGCTTACTAACAACAGGAATTTTTTCAGACACCAAAAATATCAGTTAAATTCAACACTGAAACCCCCCGCCCCAATATTTTATATTTTTACCCCCCCCCCCCCGGCTACACGTCAAAATTAGTACGATCCTACGCAGTACCAAAGCATGTATTTGTGTCAAAATATGCATTTCTGCTCAAGCTTGATTTTGTTTCAGCTTAAGGAAGAAATATTTTAGCTTAAGCATAAATATAATTTTGCTTAGGAAGAATAAAGAAAGAATGAAAATAGAAAATAGTTTAGCTTGGAGATTTCCAGTAAAGGTTGCATAATACTTTATGAGAAGCTTCTCCGGCTTGATTTTATCAATTCTCTTCAAATGTTCAAATGTAAAGATCGGGTAGACTTGATTAAAAAAAAAAAAATTAAGGTCGTTAGAAGTTGCGGTGCCTGACAACTAACTCTTTCCGTTCCATTTCACATCCGTAAAGGGATGTGAAATATTAATGACTGAAAAACCAGTCTATTACTGAATGCCGAGAAGGGACAAAAATGGCGACACAAGCCCTTGCACAAATGTTGGATGAATTAATGGGACGAGGCCGTAATCTCGCACCGTCAGACCAGAAAAGTGAAATACGCTGGATTGATAAAGAAGTAATTTGATTTACATTTTGAATCAAATAAGTTAGCATCTATCCAAAGAAAAATAAAATCCAAAATAGGCCTACAGTAGAGGGGTTGCTAATGGTGGTGTGAAAGTATCCTGAAACTATTATCTGTCTACTAATTGTTTGGATTATTAGCAAATGGAAATCATTTCGATAATAATAAATCAAAACAGTATTTTTAAAAATAAATATTCTTACTTGGAATGAAATAGTTTCAGAAAATAATTGCTGCTCGAGGATGAACACAACATATGGGATGATGAACCTATTTTCGACATGCACCCATTTTCAGTGCATTGCTAACTTTGTTTCATTTGGCTAACAGTATCATCTACTTAGAGCCTTAATGTTTTTCCACATTGCTTTCTTAAACAGTGTTGCACATAGGATCCCAAGGGCATGTGACACTGTGTCCCCCATCCTCCACATTTGGGGGACACGATATTTTATAGGGACCAAGGAAAATGGTACTACATAATGTACTATTAGTGCTAAAAAAAACGAGTTCATTTTATTTGCTTAGACAGTTTTGCCACTTTAACTTTGAGATCTGCACTGTATTATCATATTTTCCTTGGACACTTACATTATTGCAATTAAAGTTTTATCATGTGCTCAAGTGACTTGTGAAAACATTAACATCTTTCAATATCTGGTTAACCTGAAATGAGCTGCACCAAGGAATTTTACATTCTAGATCGTGCTTTAGAGTTCACTTGTTACCCATATTTTCTTAATTACTTTTCTTTTTGAGCCACAGTGGCTCAGTGGTTAGCATGCCAGCCTCATGACCGAAATGGCGTGGGTTAGAATCCTACCATCGGAACAGCCTGGGTCAGCTACCGTGGTGTGTCCTTGGGCAAGGCACTTTACTCCAATTGCCTTGGCACTACTTGTGTTGCTGTGCCATCAACCACCAAACCAAACCAAACCAAATATTTTTCTTTTTAAATTGATAAATCATGAATTATATGACAAATTGTGTATTTGGATAAATTTAGTCTCTTTTGTTAATAATTCTGCCTCAAAATAAATTAAATCTTCATTGCCGTAGGTGTGACTTCAACCTCGAAAATACATTACACTAGCTATCGTCAGAGACTTCTCATTGCAGTTTGACCAACTACCACAAACTTTGAATGTTTTCATTGCCAGATACATTGTTTTAAAATGGATATTCATAGCCATCTTACCATTGTTATCACCTTTAGCAACTTTGGTCATTACTAGCAATAACATAGACATAAAAGTTGTAGGTGTATTTTTTATTTTTTACTGATGAGAAAGCACACCCAGTGGAGCACACAGGGTCCAGATTTGGGGAATATAAGACAAAAATCTCCAGAAACCCATGATTCTGCGCTCAGTGTGCAACACTGTAAATGTAGCTTATCAGGGTAAATTCTACAATACATGATTGTGGGATTCATGCTTATTTCTAAAAACTCATGCTGAAAAATCAATGGAATGTGCAAAAATGGTGCTTACAATTTTCTAGCCCTGCTTTTATTAGCCCTACTGGTCATAGGCCAGAAGAGATTATGTAATGGTCTTTCGTCCATCGTCCGACATCTGTAGACCATCCGTCCGTTAGCGCAAGTTTGTTATTGTTACTACTCCTAAAGTACTTGAAGGATTGCCTTGAAACTGTACACATGTTCATCCCATGGTCTAGTTGGTCCTAAATGAAAATGGTGCTGATCTGATGTCCAATATGGATACCACAGTAACCATCTTGAAAATCTTGTTATCACTACACCTGAATGGATGGTCATATCATCTTGAGGTTTTCACTAAAAGACTTCTTATGATGTCTGTTTCGTCCTAATGAAAATGGTTCCAATCTGACATCCAATATGGCCGTCACAGTGGCCATCTTGAAAATCTTGTTATCGCTACTCCTACTGAATGGATGGACATATCGACATGGGTTTTGCAGTAAAATACTTCTTATGATATCTTGTTGGTGGTAAATGAAAATGGTGCCTATCTGACATCCAATATCGCCACCAGGGCAGCTGTCTTGAAAATCTTGTTATAGCTACTCCTCCTGAATGGATGGTCATATCAGCAATGGGTTTTCACTAAAAGACTTCTTATGTCGAAGCTGGTTCTGAATAAAAATGATGCCAATCTGACGTCCAATATGGCCACTATGGCAGCACTCTTAAATTTTTTTTTATCACAACTCTACTTGAAGAAAATGTCATATTGACATGGGTTTTCACCAGAACTTCTTATGATGTCCAGTTGGTCTTAACCCTTTTCATACTGAAGCCCATTCAGACAGGCAGTTGTATAGAACTGGAAATTTTTCAGTCAGTGGTTTATGCAGCATGAGAGAATGCAGTGACGTTGGTCAATCTGGCTTTACAGGACAAGTTTTTGAAATTATTTTTCAATGTTGTATACCATTTTAAAAAGCATAAAATTTTCCTTAAGGTCATATATTTCTTGACTGAAAATTTTCAGATGTAAAACTTCAGTTGAAAGTGAAGTTATGTTAGCAAAAATAAATGCTTTACATTTTTTTTTAATAACTTACTTTCAATGCAATTTTCCTATCTGCAATATTCATTTTACCTCCTCCATGTAATTGTATGAAATGGGGGGAATTTTATACCATTTAAGAAGGTGACAAAATAGTAAAAATCCATCAAGAATATCTGAAGTTATTACAATTTTATTAAATTTACTCGCATGAGAATTGGAGAACAAAAAACAGAATAATCCTTACTGGTAAGTCGCCAAAGCTTTTCATTTTGGTTCAGTGTTTTTATTCCACAATAAATTTTAATGTAATAATATACGAGTTATATTGGGTGTAATTTGGTCCATTTCCAGGGATGCAGGAAATTTTCATAATATTATGCACACACTCAACATCTGTATATGTGCGAACTTTATGAGAAGTGAAGTTCTCAAAATGTCCAGTTAGCTTGAAAAGCATCCATGTCTTAATCATCATCAATATCCGAGTCAAAAATACCAATTAACTATTTATCATCAGCTCAGTTCATTCGATGCAACCAAGATAATGATCCCCACTGCCTAAAATATAAATTTCCCCCCACAAAATTGTCTAAATTTTCATCAAAATCGGTATCAGCATCATGACCGCTTCAGTACTGTCCGCCAATTTGAATTACACACGTTAAAATTCAGTTTTGAAATCAAATTTTCTACCAACCAGTTCTCATCATCTCCGTTCATTTCGTCTAAGTGAAGCTCACGATATACACTGCTTAAAACATAAAGTTTCCCCACAAAATTGTCTATATTTTCATCAAAATCGGCATCCACATCACTGCCGTAAATTGCTGTTTCAGCGCTGTCCGCCATGTTGATCTCCACACATTAAAAGTCGTGTTTGAAATCAAATTTTCAAATAACCAGTTATCATCAGAAGAAGTAAAGATAGCGATCCCCACTGGGTAGAATGTCTATTTTCCACGTGAAATGGTTTTATTTTCAACTAATTTAGCAAGCATATAACTCTCTTCAATTCCCTCTTCAGAATATCACCGCCATATTTTATCTCGGCACGTTAAAACTTGATTTTGAAATAAAATTTTTACCAGTTTTGGGGTCTTTTAAACACACTCTGTTAATGATTTGTGTACCTTCTACCTTTATTTCCTTCTTTTCAAAAGAGTACACGTAAACTGATGACGTTTTATACAGTTAAACACGTGTCTGCAAATGTTGGTAACGAAATGTAGTGAACATACGACCGGAGTCGTATCCCGCTGGCAAAGGTAAAGTACGACTGGAGTCGTATCCCGCTGTCAAAGGATTAAATGAAAATGGTGACAATCTGATGTCCAGTATTGCTGCCACAACAGCCATCTTGAAAATCTTGTTATTGCTACTCCAGAATGGAAAGTCATATCTTGAAAATTATCGCTACATCTCTCCAAATCGATGGCAATATCAACATGGGGTGTTTACCAATAGACTTCTTATGATGCCTAGTTGGTCCTAAATGAAAATGGTGCCAGTCGTACATACAATATGGCTGCCAATACAACTGTCACAGTCATAGAAAATGTGCATTAGGGTTTTGGTTGAATTTTTGTCATTTGTTTATATATCCTAAACGTCTTGATGGATTTTCTTCATACTTGGGATGAATCATTATGAAGCTAAGACCATTCATTCAGTGACATGCTTGCTTGCCCCTTTGCCCTTGGGGTCAAGGTCACAATCAGAAAATTTGTTTTAATTTTTTGGTTTAAGTTTTTCATTTGCTTATATTCTCTTAACCCCATGGTGGATTTTGTTTATACTTTGGATGAATCAATATGAGGCAAGGAGAATTCATTTACTGATATGCATGTTTGGTTTCATCTTGTGGTTAAGGTCACAGTCGTGGAAAACTTATATTAATGTTTTCTACTGGTCATAGACCAAAAGAGCTTATGGGATAGCCTGTTGTCCATCATCCAACATATGTCTGTCCATTAGCACAAGTCTGTTGGAGGATTGATATGAAACTTTACACACACATTCATCTCAAAGTCTAGTTGGCCCTAAATGAAAATGGTGCTGCTCAGACATCCAATATGACTGCCACAGCTGTAAGCTTGAACAATTTTGTTATTGCTACTCCTCCTGAACGGAAAGTCATATTGACATGGGGTTTTCACCCAAAGACTTATGGTGTCTAGATGGTCGTAACTAAAACATTGTGTCACTTGGACAATGTGACTGCCACAGTGGCTATCTTGAAAATCTTATTATTCCTCCTCCTCTTGAATGGAAAGTCATATCAACATGAGGTTTTCACTTAAAGATTTTTTATGATGTCTACTTGGACTTGAAATGAAAACAGTGCTGATCTGACAGCCAATATGACCACTAAGGAAGCCATCTTGAAAGTCTTGTTATCGCTACTCCTTCTGAAGGTAAAGTCATATTGACATGTGGTTTTCACTGGAAGACTTCTTATGATGTCTAGTTGGTCCTAAATGAAAATGGTGCAGACCTGACCTTCAATATGGCTGTCACACTGGCCATCTTGAAAATCTTGTTATTGCTATGGCACCTAGATGGCTGGTGATATTGATATTGTGTTTTCACCAAAAGACTTCTTGTCATGTCTAGTTGATCCTAAATGAAAATGGTGCCAATATGGCCACCATGGCTTCTATCTTGAAAAGCTTGTTATTACTACTGCTAAACAGAAAGTCATATTGACATGGGGTTTTCACGAGGAAACTTATGACATTTTCTTGGTCCTTAATGAAAATGGTGCCGATCTAACATCCAATATGGCCACCATGGCAGTGATCCTGAAAATCTTGTTAATGCTACTTATCCTAAATGGAGAGTCATATTGTCTTGGGAATTTTGCCATATTACTTCTTATGGTGTCTACTTGGGCTTAAATGAAAATGATGCTGATCAGGCATCCAACTTGGCCACAGTGGTGACCATCTTGAACATCTTGTTATCACCTCTCATCCAGAATGGATGGTCATATTCATATGGGGTTTTCACCAAGAGACTTTTATGGATGTCTTGTTGGTCCTGAATGAAAATGGTGCCGATCTTACATCCAGTATGGCTTCTACAGCGGCTAATTTGAAATCTTGTTATTGCTAGATGGTTAAAAAGATGAAATGGTCTTATCTTGAATTCCTGAAAATTCATACAAGTCAGTTGAGCATCAGTCCCGTTGAGGGACTCTTGTTGTTAAAGTTTTTTCATTTGTTTATATTTCGTAAAGCCCTTGATTGATTTTCTTTATACTTGGGAGGAATCATTATGAAGCTAAGACTATTCATTCTATGACATGCTCATTTTTTCCATTTTATCTTGGAGTCGAGGTCAGTCATAGAAAATTTGCATTTAGGTTTGGATTAAATTGTTGTAATTTCCTTGTATTTCATATACCCCATGATGGATTTTTTTCATACATTGCATGAATCATTATGAAGCTAAGACAATTCATTCTGCAACATGATTGCTCTCCCATTATAAGGTCTCATGAGTATCCTGTATTGGTGGGTTTTATGGTATTCAACAAATTTGTTTGCTTTCAAACTTTAAAATATTGTTACTTTTTTCTGTATCTAGGTTTGCAAGTACTTCCTGTGTGGTTTTTGTCCACATGAGCTGTTTGTTAACACAAGAGCTGATCTTGGTAAGTATTGCCATTTTCTTGCAATCTCCCTCCTGAAAATAATTTCATAAATCATTTGAAAATTCATCAGAACTATTTTTTCTTTTTGTTGTTGATATGAATTTTTCTAATTTGTTTTATTTACAATTTCAGCAAACATAATGTAAAGAAGACCGATTTTTTTCTCACCATGTAGCTATAGGCTGAAACAATAAACCTGTGCCACATATTAATACAGTCAGTGATTTGATACACATCAATACATGTTTAAAGAATAAAGAGGCAAACTATTAATAATTTATTCATGGCCTTTAAAGATTACAAGAATTTTTGTTAAGATAAGTATTATTTTGTATTGATTCTCCACCTTTTTATCAATGTGTGTACCACATCAGCAACATTCTTATGCATTACTGAATTGTTTCACCCTTAACTAGGTATCACTTTTCTGACTTGACATCAGTGTTTTAATTCTTTGTTACAGTTTTGTGTTAATGTTTTTACAAGTCAGGTTCATTGGATGTATATTAGTGGTGTGACAATTAATGAAAGTAATCAAAGATTGTTCAGAAAAGTTGACTGACCAAGCGTTCATTTATGATTTTCCTTATTCAGATATAAATGATTAAAGTTTTCTTTTTTTAAACTTTATTTTTTGGGACAAAATCTCGCAGGACAAGTAACATATGTGAACAACAGCTTCCATGCGAAATGCTGAAGATATGGCAGATGAGAAATGTGTCCGTAAACTGACTTTCAGTATAAAAGAACTTGACTATTATGAAATATCCAAAAAGAACATTATCCGTGTGGGGGAAAAAAAATTGAAAATATCTCCCAACCGATAAAAATCAATGGTTGATAGGTTATGATGAACTAATCCTAAATCTTTAAATATCAGCCAATTCCCAACACTAGACTATATCATAGAATGGTGTGCAAGTGAGACTTTGTCAAACCCTTTTCTATTCCAGAAACTGCATCTTTATTATTATGTGTATATGATGTTGTAGTGAAAAAAATATGTGATAGACCATTACTACAAGAAGCACACTTTGAATTTATTTTTCAAATAGGTGATAATTGTGTAATTTATATATATATGTATTTTAAAATGATCATTCATTAAAACTGAGAATATAATTCTGTGTATTATTTTACAGTTTTACATAGATCTGATGACACCTGGAGGACCTCTCAAAACATAAATATTTGTACACACCCAATATGGAATGGTCTGAATAAAGGGTGGTCAGCTTTTGAACTGCATCATGTATAACTTATGTTCAGTTTGCAAGCAGACATGTACTTCAAATTATGTTACTGTATTGTCCAAATACAGCTTTCCATCATTATAAAGTGCTTCATTATAACACGATTTTAGATAATTAATGGTATCACTATGGCCAGAATAGAATTTTCAGCATCCATTAGCTGAAATATTTGCATGAAAAACAATGTACTGTGATTGGTGTATCAAATGTTGAAAGAACACAACATAAAGATTAGTATTATATCTTAATTTCCTTATTGAAACATTATTATATGTCAAAATTTAATACCAAAATATCATAAAATGATATATTTAATTTACATAAACTAAAATCATTACTATGTTTAACTGGTGTTTTGTGTGTCCCCCCCCCCCCCCTCCAGACATGTGAATCGAAGTCATAAAATTTTCACTTATTCTCACTATACTGCGGTTCATGTTTAATGCAGTTGACAGTTTTTGACCCCAACTACTGTACTATAATGAGGGAGAGCAGTATTGCAAATTTCGACACTTTTACTTGTATGTTTGCCTAATTACACTCTTTCAATTGTTATTATTTCAGTAAAAATATTTTTTGTAGTGAAATCGGAGTGAATTCTTGTTTACATTCTGCTTTCAGCCTATGTCCCCTTTTTACAAATATATTTACTTGCCCAGTGGGTAATCCGGTTTGTGTACATCTTTCGTAATAAAGTTAAAGACCTCTAGTTTTAAGAACAAACAGTAATCTTGTTATTGCTACTCCCTGAATAAATGGTCATATCAACATGAGGTTTTCACAGAAAGACTTCTTATGATGTCTAGTTGGTACTAAATAAAAATGGTGCCGATTTGATGTCCAATATGGCCACCATGGCAGCCATCTAGAAAATCTTGTTATTGCTACTCCTTCTGAATGGAAAGTCATATCAGCGTGGGGTTTTCACCAGAAGACTTCTTACAATGTCTAGTTGGTTCTGGATGAAAATGGTGCCACCTGGACATCCAATATGGCCACTAAAGTGGTCATTGTGAAAATATCTTGTTACTTTTTCTCCAGAATTGATTGTCATATTGACATAGGGTTTTCAACAAAAGACTTCATATGATATCTCGTTGGTCCTAAATAAAAATGGTGCCTCCTAGACATTCAGTATAGCTGCCGCAATGAACATAGTGAAAATCTTGTCACAAATTTTCCTGAATGGATGGTCATATTGGCATAGGGTTTTTGTCAAAAGTCTTCTTTACTTTGTCATAAATGAAAATGGTGCAGATCTTATATCCAATATAGCTGCCACAGCAGCTAATTTGAAAATCTTACTGCTCAAGAATATCAAAGATGGTTTCAAAACTGAACAGTTAAGAAGAAGAAATGGTCTTATATTTAATTCCTGGAAATTTGTTTTGGACAGTGGATCTTCAGCCCTTTCGAGGGACTCTTGTTTTGTGTGAATTTATTGGGAAAAAGTTATGTTAAAGTTCGTGCTCAAGGTTCTTATTTAAGGCTTGTAGGAAGGAACTATGCATTTAAATTTCAGTTCTGTGTATTAAACAGTATGTTCCCGTCCTTATTAAATATTATTTTGGACACATTCATACTCCTTTTTTATGCGGAAACTTATGATATTAAAGTTCGTGTTCGAGGTTTGCTCAATGTAGACAGCAGGTTAAAGTTTATTTAAGACATTGTTTATTGCTTGTAGGAAGGAATTATACAGTTGAATTGCACTTCATTGTACTAAAATAGCATGTGCCTGACCATATTCAATACTTTTGTTAACCCAATTTTACTGATGTTTTTTTTTCTTTTTTCTTCAATTTATGGGAAGAAGTTTTTGGTTCAAGTTTGTTTAAGGTTTTGATTATGGCTTGTTGGAAAAAACTGTGCATTTAAATTTCACTTCTGTGTGTTACATAGCATGTATCTTACCTTATTTAATGCTATTTTGCCCAAATTTACAGATTTTTGTTCTTGTTGAAAAATTATGAGCAAAACTTTGAGGATAAAGTTTGCATTTAAGGTTTGTTAAATGTAGACAGCAGGTTCAATTGTGTGATTAAAATTTTGGTTAATTATCTTTGAGGAACTTTGCATTCTCATTTAATTTCAAGGTTTTATTAATAATTTTCCTACCCTGTTTTGTTGGTCTTTACTTCAATTTTTGCATATTTTTAGTGCAATTTGTATTGAAATGTGTGAGATTACAGTTTTTATGTTTGCTCTTTTCTCTCAATCATTCCTTGGTTTTGTTTTGCATTGCTTTGGGTAATTTTTTTTGCAGTCTCACTTAAAGGGTCTCGTAAGTCAGAGTGTGGATGTAACTTGGAGAATACTAAAGTGTAATGCAACAGTTAGGTCACAATGACCTAAATTTCTTGCTTCAGTGACTTTTACTTCTGGCATATGGTCAGAGTTATACAACTTTGAGTGTATAGTCCTGTAGCTTTGTCTATGGAACCATTATACTGAGTACTAGATGATCACATCAAAAGTAGGTCAGTGGACCTTCATTTCATGCATCCACAACTTTGAGATGTGGTTTTAACGATCTTACTGGTTGGATTGTACCTTTGTGTGGATACCTTGTGGTCCATGTCTGTGTGACACCTTCATTCCAAAAGTAATTCACTGTGCTCTATATTTCATGCTGCATTGACTTTTCTAAAAGTTGTTTGTTTAAAATCAGTGTGTTCTGCACTATTGACTTTATATGTACATGTATGTGTCTGTTTTTGGTCATGGTGAATAATAATCAGCTAAATCCCCATTATGAAAATGCTTTGTTTGCATTCTTGCCCCCCCCCCCCCCTCAGCTGCTGCATCTACTATATGCTGAAATTCCGATTCAAAATGCCTAGTTATTTACCAAAAGCAAACTATGTTGTGAGTGGAGTTTTATTATGCTAAACTTTTATTATGAACAAAGTTAAAAAAGTAATTTCTTAGCAATCTATGATTTCTTTAGAAATCGAAACAATTTGGTCTTCATCGAATGTTGCTGGTTGGCATTGGTGTTCAGGTGAGCAATGCTGTCTTCTGATAGCCCTTGTTGAAGTTGTAATGCTGAATGTACAAGTGTCTTGGCCTTGTAACCACCAAAGAGTCTGATTTGTCAGTAATATTCTTAAAAGTACTGTATGGACATTCAGCAATGGAGAAAAGGGCTTATATAATAGAAACAGGGTCCACAGTAGACCTAAAAAAAAAAACCAAAAATTTATTTTGACCTTAGAAACCTATTAAAAGGCCAAATAAACCCTGAAGGAAACCTAAATTAAAAAAATAAAATTTTATTTTAAAAAAATGATGAATGACTACCCAGACCCCACAAAAAATGTTTTTTTGCACACAGTTTTTCGTTAGTCTAGCGGTCAAGAAAGCGAGTGAATTATGCAAATTCAAGACATCCGGTCATTTTGTTCAATCATTCATATGATAGACCCATAATGGCTTATCGTTGTCAGATCATCAACAGTATTGGCATTGCGTTTGCTTCAATCATTGCACATTTCAAAGTCCATTTGCTTCAACCTTTGTTCGGATTAAGATTCTTTTACTAGAAGTGTTTTAAGCTGTGTTGACAGAGTAAGGGGCCGTTGTGCATGGTCTCCTCCGACAACATGCCCATAGTAGCATATCTCTGACATCAAGGCGGCTCACATGCCCCTTCTCTTTGTGTGATGGTGGAACCTTCTTTGCTGGATGCCTTGGCAGGGATAACCCTCCAAGCCAGCCACATTCCGCATAAAGCACCATATTCCAGGGAATAAAAACGTATTAGCAGACAGTTTGTCCAGGTCGGGCAAAACAGTCCTCACGGAATGGTCTCTTCACCTCTCCATAACAGAGTCCCTTTTCTCTTTATGGAGATATTCAAATTTTTAATCATTGTTATGCTCACAATGGAGATAATCTTGTAACATCTTTGTGTCTTGAACCTCAAAAAAAATTTAAAACCTTGAAAAAAACGAAAGAAAAACCTAAAATTTTATAAGTTTATTTCACTGCTAATGCGGTAGAAATTGCTCTGCATAAATGGTCAAATTAGTCTTAGAAAGTATGTTTTGTGTTGTGATGGAACCCTTAAAAGGTGTGGTGGAGCAGTGAAGGTGTAATGGGGCTAACAAGGTTTAGGGGAAACAGTTGAGCTGACAAGAATGGGTAATGGTACCACCACAGTATATTGGCCAGGGGAGACGACTTTGGTGCATCATGTAAAACTCACATTTCTGTAGTTCTGAAATTGTATTCCATTTTCTTTTATAGGACCCTGTGATAAAATACATGATGAAGCTCTCAGAAATGAGTAAGTATATAGTTTTAAAGGTAAAGTGTTTTCTTTTGGCAAAACATTTTCTTGTTTGTAACATGCACCCTGAGATAAACTGTGTAAATTTGTATAAGCTGTCGGAAAATTTCCTGACATGTCTACCTTCCAACCTTGTAGCAGAGTTGGAATGACAATATAATGATAAGAAATTCTGTCATGGGTCCTTCAGTTATAGAGGATCATGAGAGCTAACATTGAATAACTTGTTGGCTTGCATATAATCTGTGCCTAACTCTGTACTGGGTAGATTAAGAGATGTTGTATGATGCACTGTCAGGCCAGGAGATGTGTTTTACATTTTACAATGTCAGATCTTGGTCTGTGCTGTTTACATTACTCTTCCAGAATGGAAAATCATATTGACATGACATTTTCATCAGAAGACTTCTTTTATGGTGTATAGTTGGTTCTAAATGAAAATGGTTCCAATCTGATGTCTGATATGGCCACCACAGTGACCATCTTGAAAATCTTACTAGCACTACTGTTCCTGAATGAATGGTCAGAGCGACATGGGGTTTTCTTTGAAAGACTTCTTATGATGTCTAGTTGGTCCTAAATGAAATTCGTGCCAGTCTAATGTCCAATATGGCCACCACAGCAGCCATCCTGAAAATCTTGTTATAGCTACTCCTACAGAACAAAGTCATATTGACATAGGCTTTTCATGAGAAGGCTTCGTATGAACTCTGTTTGGTCCTAAATGAAAATGGTGCTGCTTGCACATCCAGTATGACTGCCACTTCTGCCATCTTGAGAATCTTGTTATCGCTACTCCACCTGAATGGATGGTTGTATCAACATGGGGTTTTAACTGAAAGACTTCTTATCATGTCTAGTTACTCCTAAATGAAAAGGTGCCACTCGGACATCCAATATGACCACCACAGTGGCCATCTTGAAAATCTTGTTATCACTACTTGTGAATGAATGATCATATCAGCATGGGGATTTCATTGAAAGATTTCTTATGGTGTCTAGTTGATCATAAGTGAATATGGTGCCAATCTGACCTCCAACATGGCCACCACAATGGCCATCTGGAAAATCTTATTATCACTATTTCTAAATGGGTGGTCATATTGACATTGTGCTTTCAACAAAAGACTTCTTATGAAATCTAGTTAGTCCTAAATGGAAATGGTGCAGATCTGATATCCAATAGGGCCACCATTGCAGCCATCTTAAAAATCTTGTTATTGTTACTCCTCAAAAATGGAGTGTCATTTTGACATGGGGTTTTCACCAGAAGATTTCATATAATGTCTTGTTGGTCCTAAATGAAAATGATGCAAATTGACCTTCAATATGGCCACCATGGTAGCCCATATTGAAAATATTGTTATATCTACTCCTCCCAAAATTGATGGCTATATCAACATGGGGTTTTCACCAATATACTTTTTATGATACCTAGTTGGTCCTAAATGAAAATGGTGCCAATTGTACATCCAGTATGGCTGCCATGATGGCTGTCTTGAAAATCTTGTTGTTGATACTCCCCCTGAATTGATGGTCATATTGACATGTGGTTTTCACCAAAAGACTTCGAATGATGTCTGCTTGGTCACAAATGAAAATGGTGTCAATCTGACATCCAATATATCCACATCAGCTAATTTGACAATCATATTATCGCAGAAGAATATCAGAGATGGTTTCAACACTCCACGGTTAAAAGGAAGAAATGGTCTTATCTTGAATTCCTGGAAATTCTTTTTGCCCATAGAGTATCATTCCCTTTGATTGACTCTTGTTTTTTTTCTCTTTCTTCTCAGTATTATAAATGTGATGCTCAGTAAAACTTTTGGTACATCCAATTCTTGATATTTAGGACTTGGGTGAAACAAGCTCAATGATTATAGCAATCGTTGAGATTAAACCATCAGATCATAATCCTGAGAGTACTGATACTGACAGTGATGTTGTTTCAAAAGAAAGCACATATAAAAATATTTAACCAGAATAAAGCTTGCCCAGGCTAGGCATGCTTATGGTGAAGTGCACTTGCCTGGCATTTGGTTTGTTTTGCTGTCAGATTTTATCAGTTAATTGATCAGCTGCCCTATGAAAGAGTATTTATTATAGCTAATTATATAATTAACTGCACTAAAGAATCTACAGATAACTAATCCTTGCCCAGGGGCTATGACATGTACGTGTATTTGCAGAGAATTCTCCCGCATTTCTCCTCTGTCAAGTTGACAAAGATTGATTGCTACTTCTGCCATGTGCATATCATTACTTAAATGCTTCAAGTGCAAAATTCAAGGCCTAACCAAATGGGACTTTCAATTGTACTGAATATTGGTCAAGACAATGTTCAATTTTTTTTGTGGAAAAAAATTCTGGTAAAGTATCAGATAATATGGGGTTTTTTTTCATGATGAATTTCACATAAACATCAGTATTAGTCTGTAGCTCACCTGGCCACTTGGTCCTCTTCTTTTACTTCTTCCTCTTCTTCACCACCACCAGTGCTGTCACTACCACCACCACTTTAAGATGTTGTTGTTTGTCCTTAGAGTTTGAAGATGACCATGACATCACTAACTGGTTTGGTTTCTGTGAGTACGTGAGTGGCTGATCAGGCCAATTTGTGCTCTGAACTGTCTGCGGCACACTTGAAAGGAGATGCCGCTTGGGTTTGCTTGATCAATAGAGGATGTGCTGCAATTCTGAGATTTATGTTGCTCATGCTTCTGTACTGCCTCTGCAATTCTCCTCCGTTCAAAGTCTGTATCTAGACTTTAAGATACAGCAGCAGCAACAACTTACTCAATAAAAATAATAATAAAAATAAAAATAATTAAACAACTTTCGTTAAATGATGGTTACTTTATCAAGTCTCCCTGAAAGTTTCTTCCTTTTGTCAGGAGGGAGAGTGACTTCTCACTAATTTGAGGACCAAGGATGGTCTTGGGTCCAGAGTAAAAAGTTCGAGTAAAGTTAGATTGTGTAGTTTGTCAAAACATTTGTCTGAAAACCATGCTATCCTTCACCATTTTGTAGAATACCATCATCAGACTTTATATCCTGACAATATTCAGACCTGCCAACTCTTACGATTTGATCCTTAAATTACGGACTTACAGAAAAATATACAAATTTACTATCAATGTGGTTGCGGTCAGATCAGGAGATTGGTTATTTCAAGGTTTGGTTTGGATCTGGGTTTTCATATTAGATTCAGTGGAGCTGGTAAGGGAACCAGGAGTACTTCGGACACTTTAATTTGCCTATGTTTTTCATGCAGCACATCTGCATGATCAAGTTTTTGCTTTTAGATTATAGCATTATCAGGAAATGTCCAGCAAATGAAAACACATTGAAGATGAAAGGGACAATCAATCTCTTAAGACAGTTAGCACAGAGGTATAAAAAGGCCATATTTGGAAAAAGCACTACAGTATTGGACATAATGTAGTGTCAGTTTTAATATTATTTATAGCGGTAGAGATGATTGTCACCTATGCATGAAATGAAAGGGCAAAAAGATTATGTTGAGATATCTTGCAAAAAGCCATTGACCTCCATGGAGTCTGAAATTGCAGTTTCTAAGACTGAACAATAAGGTCAAGTGTACTTCACAAACTTTTTGGCTGAACATAATGTTGCCTTCACTGCATCAAATCACACATCAGAATTTCTCAAATGCATGTTTTCCAAGTCAACAATAGTAGTACATGATAATTCTCTACACTACTGAAAATTGGTCTTACAGAAAAATATTGACTGCCTTTCTGAGAAGGTCTTGTTACAGTTGGCGTGTCTGCAACATTTCTAAATTTTCTGACTGCACTTTCTGATTCATAACCTTATTCCATCAGTGTTCCTGATAACCCACATGTATTGCATCATAGACACAGTTCCTGTAGCAAAAGTAAAATTGCCCTGTGTTTGGGAAATCACACACAAATATGTCATTAAGTGAATGAAGTAAATCTTGAAAATTAATTAGTTGGGTAATACCGTTATTATGCTATTTATAATTTAAAAATAAACACATCAGATTTGGATGTTAATTTCAAGGGTACTTGCAATTATGCAACCAGATTTGACAAAATTTAACAAAGAAATTGCTAGCATTATGCTCAAATGTGGCCTCTTTTACTACAAAAAAAATAAAACCTTTAAACTGTTTTTTTATAAGCAGTGTGACTAATTTTGACCAAAACATAAAAATAAAATTAAAAAAAACAATCAATTTGGATTGAATTACTGGTTGAATTTTACAGACAGCAGTGGGTATCAAATTCTTATATATATATATATATATATATATATATATATATATATATATATATATATATATATATATATATATATATATATATATATATATCTTCTACTCACACGGTTCCAAGGAACACAGTTTCCTGCTTTTTGTTTTGATTTTTGATTTAACTTGGGCTTCAACAATAACAAACTTTAACATTGGATTGATGCTGACAGATGACATCAGGATCTCTGTGTCTTGCATTTTTGTGTGAAAAAGGTGAGCCAGAAAATGACTCAACCAGTTTTGACCAAATGTGACCCAGAGATACCTAGGATCAAGACATAAAGATTGTACAAATGTGAATATAATGTTGATTTGTCATCTAATATGGCCACAAAACTAAAAACTAAAATATATTTTAATTCTTGTCAATAAGCATTGAGATGTTTATAACCAAAGTTAAGGTTTATCCTGGGATTAGTTTCTTTCAACCCAGATTATATTGCAAATCTTTATTACATTTTGACTTTTTGGGGCAGTATATGCAAAATGAGTGATCTTTTTTAGCACACTTTGGCCTTTGATTACTTGCCCAGTATGAGCAAGATTTATGTCATTACCACTTGTTTGATTTGAAAATATTAATCCTCAAGGGATATATCTGAGCTGGAAATATTCTACACTTTTCTACTAGCCCAGAATGGGGACATTTGTGAAATTGTACTATTTTAAAAAAATAGTTCGATTGTATTCCATGTAAAATTTTGGGTAAGGAACATAACATTTTACTTCCCTAGTAAAAGTTTCTGGGGTTTTTTTGGCTGCCACAGAAGACATTTTTCAGCCCTGTATATTTTTGTTATTCCATAGGACATTTTGTTTGTTGCAGGTATGTGAAGAGTGTTAGATTTGAAAAAATGGGTTATGAGGAAGATTTCTTGAGATTTTTACAAGGTCTCATAAATGATGTAGAAAAGAGAATCCGACGAGGACATCAGCGATTGGCTCTCAATAGTCAGCAGAATGCAGTGAGTACAACATATGGGGGCTTTTGACAGGGGGTATTTAGCTCTCTTGGTCATAAGGCCCAGTGAGTTTATGGTATGGCAAGGTTTCAACTAGGATGCAATTCCTGCAAAATTTGAAAATATGCTGCAAACTTGATTTCTCCATACACTCAAAATGACACGCAAAAATGAGCATTGTTCGCAAATGTTTAGAAATTCTGCAAAACATTTTTCCTGTTGTACAAGAAGTCCATGCTGTTGAATGAGTAATTGTCAGATACTTTGCTCTGATTGGTTATCTTACCTTTGCCCGCCTCATGCCCCAGACCAGCAGTGTGACATAATGGAGAAGAAAAAAAAACAGAAAACAAAGAGCCCAATATATTTTTTTTGTTTTAGAGAGAGAGAGATAATTCCAAAGGAAATGATGAGGATAAACAACAGAAAAGTGAAGATGTTTTTCCCTGCTTTTACACCAGCTCATATCAAGTTTGGTTGGCCCATTTTCTGACAGTTGCTGGACTAAACTGCTTCACTTTCCCATTTTTAGCTCTACTGTTAATAGACCAGAAGAGCTTATGGGGTTGTCTGTTGTTGTTGTCCGTCTATCCGTTAGCACAAGTTTGTTATCGCTACTCCTAAACTACTAGTCCTAAATAAAAATGGTGCCGCTCACCCATCTTGAAAATCTTGTTATCACTCTTCCTCCATGATTGAAACGTCATATGATGTCTAGTTGGTTCTAAATGAAAATGGTGCCAATCTAATGTCCAGTTTGGCTGCCACAGCAACCATCTTGAAAATCATGTTGCAACTCCTCCTGAGTGGATGGTCATATCAACATGGGGTTTTCACTAAAAGACTTCTTATGATGTCTAGTTGGTCCTAAATGAAAATGATGACTTTATGATGACCAATATCTTGAAAATCTTGTTATCACTACTCCTCCTGAATGAAAAGTAATATTGCTATTGGGTTCTCATCAGAAGACTTTTTATGGTGTCTAGTTGGGTGTAAATGAAGATGGTGTGCTTGCGCATCGAATATTGCTACTCGTGAATGGATGGTCATATCAACATGGGGATTTTACTAAACGACTTTTTATGATGTCTAGTTGGTCCTAAATGAAAATGGCGCCAATCTGACCTCCAATGTGGCCACCAGAGTGGTCATCTTGAAAATGCTGTTATCATTAGACCTCCTGAACAGATCGTCATATCGACATGAGGTTTCCACTAAAAGACTTCTTATGATATCTAGTTGTCCTAAATGAAAATGGTTCCACTTTGGACATCAATCTTGAAAGTATTGTTATTGCTATGCCTTCCAAATGGAAAGTCATATCGACATGGGGTTTTCACCAGAAGTGTACTGAAAAGCTAGCCATGATGTGTGCATGTCACCTGACACCTCTCAGCATAGTACTGTGGGGGGGGGGGGGGTGAAAGTGTCTGTTTGTTCCAGTCTAAACCCCACATTTTTGTCCTGAATATTCATACTGATACCTGATAAATTATGACAAGCTTTAAATGGGTGAATGTCAGCTTTGCCAGTCTTAACCACAAGCAAAGCTACATCATCTAAGTTTGTGGGATCTTTTACTAATGCGTTTTGGGATGTACCCCAGCTGGTATGTGACCACCTGATGTAGCAGTTTAACCTACATAGAGTGTACATGTGTCACTAGAGCTCAAAACATCAGATAGCCAATACCCTGGACCCCGCTAAATCTTGATTATGCTTCTCCCGTATTGTAAGTGAGTTGCCCATCTGGTTTATAAGAAAAGTGTTATCTAATTTGCCTGAAAGAAACATTAAGCGCGCATATGAAATATGGTATTTTCATTTTGAAGATGTTGAAAGGCACTGGTAAATTATTAGTATTCGGCCCCTCCTGGGACTCCATTTGTATTGCCCCCCTCCCCCAAGTTATGAAAATCGTCACAAATGACAGATGAATTGGAAACTACTATTTCTGTTCTCCATATTTCATTGATTACCTATGATTAATGTTCACTTGTCCTGCATGAATAATAATAAACCATCCCTTGTGCACATTGACTTAGTAATGCATCAGTGGTTAAATATATCGAGCAGTACCTATGCAGATGTGTGACACTTAAGCTAAGCTAGGGGATTAGCAACTTATACAAGCCTCCAATACAGTGTTTTTCACCCTAAAGGAACTAATATAATTATATTGTACTTGAATCCAATTAGTTCAGGAAGTTGGTAGCTGCTGATTGTATACATCTAGTGAGTGTTTTATGTACTTGTGACACATCCACAGTACTTTGGCATGAACTAATTATGAAACTTAAAGCTACTGTTTTTACTGATTGATATAAAAATTATTAGTGCCTCTCCGACTTTATTTCTGTTTTTAAGTTTGATTGAGAAACATGTGGAGAGTTTTACAGTGTTAAAAAAATGAAATTACTGAGTACTGGTTTACATCAGGACCTGGATAAAACATTGCTTTTGATGAAATTAAATCAGATCATAATTTTAGTAGACAAGGTCACACAATTTTTTTCTGAAGTACACTATTTTGAGAGACAAATACACGAAAATTACTTAGTTTAAAGCATTTAAAAAAAAAAAAAAGTATAACAGTTTCAACATTGTGTCTAAATAATAGTACATAAATACATGTATGGCCCAGTTGGGCAAGTGGATTTTTAGTCTGGGCAAGTGATGTTTTTCAAGCCATTTTCCCTGAGCTTGTATCTGGAAAAAAAATGTCCTTAAAAGTTTTAAATCGACTTTGCTGTTTGTATTTGAATTCAGAGCATTTTTATTTGTGAGTTTTTAAATGCTCTAAATATTAACTTTTAATTGCTTTATATACTTGACAGAAATTCTATATTTTTGTCCAGAAAATCCTGTATTTTTCAAAAAATATTCCTGTATTCCGATATTTGTGACCTAAAAACTGGCTTGAAAGCCTGGATGCTGTTCATAGAGAAATTGAATGCATAAATCATTCTTTGAGAGTGTGATAATGAAGCTTTGAAAATCAATATTTATCAGGACCACCCTTTTGCATATATAGTGTTATAGGTCATGTCAGTCAATCCGTCCATCATTGTGTCCGTTACTATGTTATCCTTGTGACCTCAACCCAATCTACACCAAGTGAGGCAGAGTTTAAGTACTTAGTTCCATGTTTTAGGAGGATTAGGAGGATACACGTGGGTAGATTACAATAAAGATTTTTTATCCTGGATGCAGCTCCCTAATGGAAGAGGGGGTGGCGTTTAATCATCATATTTACATAGGTAATGTGCACTCCATCTGCACATACTGAAGGAGTTTTTTATGCATGTTTCTTGCATTAATAAGTAAATGTTACTTTCATTTGCAATAGATGAATGGCAACCCATTAAGCTTAAAAGAGGAGAAGATTCAGATGCTGACTAAAAGGATAAATGAACTAGTGGAACAGGTAGGTCACCTTGCACTATGTAAACAAACCCCACCAGGTCAGGGAAATAGAATAGGCCCAATGCACTCTTCTGCAAGTCATAAGAGGCGACTATTGGAGGAAGAAGCTGCAGTGTCTCAGTGGTTAGAATGCCAGACTTGTAACAGAAAGGGTGCAAGTTCTAATCCTACCATCAGATCAGCCCATGTTGGCTACCATGGTGTGTCCTTGCGCAAGGCACTTTATTCCTGTTGCCTCAACACTATAAAATCTACTTGTGTTGCTCCGCCATAAAACACCAAACCAAATCAAACTATTTAAACATGCTTATAATACACTGTATTTATTTGTATACAAGTCTTCATTTGCTTAAGCATATACCTATATTTACTGACACATATTGCACCTGGAGATCAGTCTACACTGTTTGTTTGAAATTAGAAGTACAATGAACGATGTAGAGCCAGATTTACCAGTACATTTTGTAATGGCAAATCTGAGTTCATCTGGTTTGTACTGTGTATATTTGCATATACTCCGGGTCCAAATGCAAACAACATAGACCCTGATTTGCCATCGCATAATGCGCTGGTAGATCAGGGTCTATGTTGTTTGTTCTGCTGATTAGCCCTTGCAAACTGCATAGACCCCGATCTGCCGGCGCATTATGTGATGGCAGATCTGGGTTTTTGCAGTTGGTATGGCTTATACACGAGTTTATACGGTAGTTTGATACTGATAAGATAGAAATATAAATTAGCTCTTTGTCAAGGTAAAATAGAAATCATCAAAGATTTAATTTTTATATGTCTTGTTTTGAAAACTGAAACTTCTGATAAGTGATAACATCCTTAAATAAATTGAAAGCACAGTATGTTCAGCACTTTACAAAATAGTTTACAAAAATGAACAAATGTTACAGATTAAAGAAGTGTATGTAAACTTCTTTGTGTTTGTACTTTGTGACCTTGTGTGTTTGTGTATGGTTTTTGCAGGCAGAGGAACTTGGCTGTCAAGGGAATGTAGATGAAGCCCAGGGAGTCATGAAGCTGTGTGACCAGCTGAAAGATGAGAGAGCTGAAATAGAACTTGTAAGTACATGCCAGAGAAAGTATGTTTTATCAAGCCTGTAGGCACAAATCCAGTAACTTGATCCACTGTGGTAAGGGACTTTTCTTGCATGACTTCTAATTATCTAGCTTTATCATTAACCAAAGAAACACTTTTTAACTTTTATAAGGAGATGCTTCTCATAGAAAGGAAACTTAGATACCTGTCAGAGAGGAAAACCCCGGACTCCCAGTCTTCTGTCTTGAAGAAATACATTTTTTTTCAGCAAGATTTTTTAAAAAATGCTTCATCCACTGGATAAAAATCTAGCAACTTATACCACAAGCTGGGAATCTCTTGATTGTCTGGCCATCCATCCTTCTTTAAATCCATCACACAATTTTGTGAACACAAGTAGTCCTGCATTTTTTTATGGATTGCCAAGAAACTTGGAAAATATTATGGTCATCTCCTCAAGATGCAAATTTGTAGCTCTACTTTTCACAGACCAGAAGAGCTTATATGATAGACTTTTTTGACTGGTGTCCATCATCAGTTAGCACAAGTATGTTATCGCTACTCCTGAACTACTGAAACTTTACAAGGCAGCCATCTTGAAAATCTTGTTACCACTACTACTCCCGAATGGATGGTCATATCAAAATGGGACCGTCACTGAAAGACTTCTTATAATATCTAATTGGTCCTAAATGAAAATGGTGCCAGAATGACATCCAGTATGGCCACAATGGTGGCCATCTTGAAAATCTGTTTATTACTACCCCTTCTGAATGGATGGTTGTTTTGACAGCTGTTGTATGAACATGGAGTTTTCAGTAAAAGACTTCTTATGATGTCTGAATGGTCCGTAATAAAACTGGTGCCAATCTGACATTTCAGTATGGCTGCCATGGCATCCATCATGAAAATCTCGTTTTCACTGCTCCTCCTGAATGGATCGTTGGATCGAGAGAGGGTTTTTGCTGAAAGACTTCTTATGATGGATAATTGGTCATTAGTGAAAATGGTGTGGATCTGATATCCAATATGGCTGACTCGGTGACCATCTTGAAAATCCTATCACTACTTATCCTGAACGAGTTGGTAGTATCAACATGGGGTTTTCACTAAAAGAATTCATGTGATGTCTACTTGGTTAAAATGAAAATAGTACCGATACAGACATCCATTATGTCCACCATGACCGCCATCTTGAAAATCTTGTTATTGCTACTTCTTTTAAATGGATGGTTGTACTGACATGGGTTTTTCACTAAAAGACTTTGTATGATGTTGAATTGGTCCTATGATATATGTAGCTAGTTCTAATGAAAATGAGGCTTATTTGACCTCGGGCCCCCTGAGGGCTCCGGGATGTAGAATTGTTCCATTGTACCTTCTTGTATGTTGTATGAGGCGACTAGTGGAGACTGGAGCTGTGGTGGTGCAGTGGTTAGCATGCTGAACTTGCAACCAAAAGGGTGTATGTTCATATCCCACTGTTGGATCAACCTGGTTCAGCTACTGTGGTGTGTCCTTTGGCAAGGCACTTTACTCCAGTTGCCTTGGCACTAAATGACCTACTTGTATTGCTGTGTCACAAAACACCAACCAACCAACATCAATTGACCTTCAACATGGGACCAGAGCCATCTTGAAAATCTTTCTGTTACTACTTCCCTTGCATGAATGGTGACATTGACATGGGTTTTTAATAGCAGTAATACAATACCTGCTAGTATTGCATTTGCTATATCTTTTCATGGTGCTAGTTTGTGGTCCAAGGGCATTATTTCCTCCATCAATTAGTTATTGGAGGTCTAGAATAAAAATCAACATCATCCCAGTCTGATACCTTAGTCCAGTTCCGATAATCAGAATATCTTCTTTTCCTTGGAGTTCGTGTCTCTTGGGCACTCAACACTTTGTCTATTTTGGCATCTTCTGGCATTTCTACTGTCAGTTGTATCCTTTTTTGTGTTGTATTTGTTGATTTTTTTTTTTTTTTAGTACATCGCTAGCACAGTGGTGCTTCTTGTGTTTCATCCCTCAAATAGTAACTGGTGTCAGGGTAAGTATCTCCTACCCTTTTGCTGTTCAGGTTCATTGTTGTATTTATAAATTTCCCAGTGTACAAAAGTCGCCTGACTCTGAGAGAAGTTGCAACAGCACTTCTGGTGTACAGAAGTTGACGATGGTACTTCCTGGAGTATGGAAGTCACCTGCTTTATTGACGGCATGTTCCAGTGTATCGAAGTCATCTGATTCAGTGAGAGAGGTGTCCAGAGTTAGGTAACTGCCTGCTTCCACTAAGAGTAGATCTCTGAGAGAGGGATCTTCAGCAATTCCAAGAGTAGGGAAGTCACAAACCCCAAATAGTGAGCTCCGCCTTTCCAATGCAATGAAAGCACTGTCATCGTCTCGCACTAGTAGACCTTTGAATTAAAGCCAGAGCTCATACATTGGAATCATGTTCCATGATGAGAGACTTTCTAGTATGGTCTTAATCATTGGTCCAGACATTGACCGGGCACTGGACACCAGGTGGTGTGTCAGATGACAGTCAGCGAAGATCTGTCACCAGGCTCCAGTCACTGGGATATGATACAGAATTAAGTGTTATAAAATAAGTGTTATGTCTGTAAAGAAAATGCCAGTATTTCCTGAAATAGTCAACAAAACTTAAAGCTGGTGTTTAGGTCATTTGCAGTCAACAATAGAGAGATAACATTGATATATATTTATTTAATTATTAGTAAATAAATTTAGAAACTAAAATTTTCAAGCAAAATGTTTATGACATTCATAAGTTTTATGCCATCATAATGCCCAGCTGTTTAGTAAGAATGTGGTCATTGGCATTCAGTTTACTGAGAAAGCATAACTATATACATTTGAAATCATGCAGAGATCCTCAGAATGAAATAAATAATAAATTATCAAATTATTCTTCACCCTGTTTAGACACAACATTCCTGTCCTAAGTGTTCTGTTCATCTCATAAGTTTCTGATTGTGTTTGACCTTGCAAGGAAAGTACATGTGTCGACCTAATTCATGATACAAGTCATAAGAAGATAGCACCAATAGAATTTTCAAGACATCTTTTCGGAATTCTTATGAAATAATTGCAACAACTGGAAAAATAGCTACAATGCCAGCATCAAGTAGTGTTTATTTATGAGATCAATATGCTACTTATTTATGATAGCCTGACATTATACAAAGCACATGTTTCTTATTTGATTCGCAGATGAAAGAGAAGCATGCCTACTTTCTCGCCACAGTTGCATCTATGCAAACAACCGTTTGTGTATGCGATTTTTGCTCCATAAAGATGGAAAATAGTATAAACAGTTATAAATTGGTAAACAAGTTCAATTTACATGGTATTTTTCTTTAAATAATTGCAGAAATGGTTTGAGTGTCGCAACCAGTTTTTCCAGCCTCTGTTCCTGCTGGATAACCAGTTTCATTCATGTCCATTATTATATACTCGTTAGATTTCACTTTGAAATAAAACTTGTTGATATTGGATCGAGGATGATTTCAGTACAGTAATTCTTTCAGGAAAAAAGAAGATAGTTGTCAAATGCAATCAATATGAGTAAAAACATTCTTTAAAGGGCATATTGATAACTGTGATGTAATATATACCACTGTCCCCAGTCCATGGAGTGAGAATGTGTAAATGGGTTTGACATCACAATTCTTCTTTAAAAAACATGTGAATGGTAAGTAATTATCTGTAAGAATTAAAAAACATAGATAAAAATAACCCATCATACATTAATTGTATTAGATGTAATGAGACCATAGGTGATTCCAAAAAGGTCAAATGGGAAAGAAAAATACTTTTCATGGATTTAACCAAGGACACAGAAATTTAAATTACCCAAATTGAGAATATTAACCCAGTAAAAATGCAAAACTAAGGATGTAAAAAACATTCTGTCAACTTAAATCTTTCAAGTTGATGATTATTCATTTGGAGAGTCCCCTAATGTATTTCATAATCTTTAGTGAAAAGCAAAATTGGTGTCCTGTTACATCACTGACCAATTAATGATTACAGTTTTTATATACTGAACCAAATGTTCAATATAGTAAGTAAGATTGGTTCTTTGGTGTCTCCATTATCACACAGTCACAACATCAGTTGGATATTTTAAATGATATTGTGAAAAATGTAGGACAAAGATCCCATTGGTGTCTTACATTGCATCTTTTTTTTAACCAAAAAAGTTAATTTTTTCCACAGTACCAATAAGCAACTATCTCCGTTCATATGGAAATTAACTGCCTCTGATCTGGTGTTTCAGAATTGAATAATATGGGCAACTTAAAATAAGTATGAAATTTTTGAGCAGTAACACTTATTTTATGACATTGAATTCTGTACAATATTTGAGTGACAGTTATAGAAGGATTGTCACCAGTCACTGTGTAATGGGCGCTGGTCATCAGGTACTGGGTATCAGACTTTGGGCACCAGGCAGCAATCACCAGGCACCAGGCATCGATCACCCAGCACCGGGAGCCAATCACCAGGTATGGTGTATGGTGCTGATCTTCCGTTTTCAGTCATGGGTCACCTATTACGGAGCATTGAGTGCCGGTTACCACACATGGACTGTCATTGGGCATTGGTCTTCAGACCAGGTACTGAGTTTTGACGACTAGTCTAAGGGCCAGACAGCAAGAGGAAGGGATCAGTTCGATAACTCCTCTTTCTCTCTGTTTTCTTAAAAACAGGTCTGAGGGAAGGGCTCAGGTCAATACCCCTCCCTTTTCAATGTTCCCATTCAACTTCTACAGAGCTTAGGGACTATAATCTCTCTGGTAGAGAGTCAGCTGTGTCTCTTTTTCAGACCATGCCACCATTGATGGCTTTGCCGTGACTCCATGGATTGGCAGACTGGGCGTGCCATAGATCTTATCCTTCTCTTTTAGTCTCGTTATTGAGGGAGGTGTTGAGAGGGAATTGCCAATCCCTTTCTTCAGGGAGAGAGGATCAAAGAGCTAGTGCCATCTCCTCCCGTGAGCAGAGATGGGATGCTCCCGTGAGCAGAGATGGGATGATGAACCCCTTGTCAGGAAGTTTCTACTCCGAGGAGGGAGAGGAGACAAAATGGTCCTGCCATGCCCTGACAGCAATGACATGGACAATGAACTGTCCATTTTTGTGGATGCAGACAAGTATCGCAAGAACTCATCACACCTGGCCCTTCTCACCAGTTGAGTTCGCCGTCTTCATCCCACTCACCGGGTCTGGCGATGGCGGAGGCAGAAATATGGACTTTTGATAAGGCAGTAAATGAGGCTTACTGCCTACTTCCTCCATATCTATGTTCCAAGCCTATGGGATCTTCAGACCCTAGGATCCTCTCAGTTGGACCTGCTGTTGCTCCCTCACTCACCGATGGTGACACAAAAATTGTCTTAAAAAAATTACACTTCAGCCGCTGCTCTCAACCAATAGTTACAGGGTCCATTCAGCCGCTTGGACCCATCTCCCCATCAAGGCTATCCAGGCATTGGAACTGAAAGTGCAGACACTAGTTACCATAGCCTCGCATGTCAACCTTTTTTCAGCAGCCTCCTTTAATTTGTTGATGGAGGAATCTTTGTCTCCAGCAGGCTTGCAGAGACTGTTAGAGACTGTGGCCAAGACATCAAGATATGTGCTCTTGTTTTCTATGGTGCTATCTGCAGAGCTATTTCACCTGAGGATCTTTGGAGACATCAAAGGTTTCACTGGATTACAACAGAATCGCACAGATAATTGCTTTCTTAGCAAGAGTGGATGAGAAGACATCATTGTTGGCTCGTCTCTACCTTTCCTGGGGACTCTGAACATGGCATCAGACTTAGTTCCCTTAGGAAGGCTTCAAATCTATGCAGCCCCTCCAGTTCTTGCTTATAGCAAACTGGAGACCTCACAAGTGCCTTCTGTCTGCCCAAATCCCCTTAGGATCCAAGTTTCATCACCATCTAAGTTGGTTGAGAAATCTGGAGAAATTTCTGACTTGAGTTCCAATTCACACACCAGGACCTTACACTTTCCTTTACACTGATGCCTCAGATTCAGGCTGGGTGCTCACCTAGAGCCCGTGGAAGTAGTTCTGCAGGGCCATTGGTCTTGGGAAGAGGCTTTCTTCCACATCAGCAATCTAGAAATGCAGGCTGCTTTTCTAGCACTTTGAGGGTGCGTCAATCCCATAAGACATCACTGTGTCATGGTCACTACAGACAACATGTCAGTCATAGCCTACCTCACTTCAGACACCAAAGGGGCACTCGTGCCCCATCTCTTTGCCTGGAAGTTTGGAACTTCCTCCATTTAACAGCTTCAGAGTAGATTACTCTAAGAGTCAGTCATGTTCAGGGCAAGAGGAATGTGCTGGCTGGACAGCTTGTCCAGATGGGGCAAGCAGTCCTTATAGAATTATCTCTACACCAGTCTGTAGCAGAGACACTTTTTCATTGCTGGGGAAGGCCAATGGTAGACTTGTTCACAACAAAGCTGAATAAACTTCCTCTTTATGTTTCTCCAGTGTCAGACCAGAGGGCTTGGGTGGTTGATGCCTTCAGTCTGAAGTGGGATCAACTCTACACCTATGTATTCCCACCTTTCAAAACAATCCCTGAGGTTCTTGACAGAGTCAGGACTTCCAAGTCTCAGCTCATCCTGATAGCTCTCCTGTGACCCAAGAGATTGTGGTTCAACAATCTTCTTGACCTGTTGGTTGATGATCCCAGGGAATTACTGCTGAAGAGGGATCTGCTATCGCAGCACTGAGGGTCCCTCATGCACAGCACTCATCAAATCCTCTGCCTTTACGCTTGGCTCCTATCAAACGATCTATCCACCAGGACTAGTTTTAGAGCAAGGTTGCCAAAATGCATCACTCGTGCAAGTAGGCAAATTGACCTCCAAGGTTTATGATGCCAAGTGGAGAATTTTCTGTAATTGGTGCAGTAGGTAATGTGTTGATCATATCTGCCCCCCTTTAACTGCAGTTGCAGATTATCTTCTTTGTATACTCGAAGAAAAAGATTGCTCAGTATCCACCATTAAGGGCTATAGAGCAGCCCTCTCTAACACTCTAAAGTTCTGTATTGGCTCCACTATAGGGTCGGATCCACGTCTTTCAGAACTGATCAGGTGCCTTGAGCTCCAAAGACCAGTCCATATTACTTGTTAATGCTAAGGTCAAATGTATTGTGTTCTCTTTGATCATTATCTAAACATCCTCATGAGCCTTTGAGTGAAGCTTCATTCAAGAATCTTATCCTTAAAACAGTCTTCCTCTTCTCCCTTGCATCAACAAGGAGAATGAGTGAAATTAATGCTTTGTCAGTGGCAAAGGATGGTTTATGTTTCAGTGGTGACTGTGATTCAGTCTCTTTTTTGCCAACTGTGGTTTATGGCCAGGAATCAGCTAGATTCAGTAGTTCCTGTTCCTATTGAAATCCCCAATCTCAGTTGTGTCTTTGCTAGGGATGATCAACATAGACTCCTTTGCCCAGTCAGAGCTTTATGGTTCTGTTTAGCTAAATCAAGAGGAAAAAGAAAGGGTTGTAACCATCTTTTTCTCTCTTTCAAAGGTACTTCTGATATTTCAGTAGCCACCATCTCGAGGTGGATTGTTCAGACTAGTAAACGAGCTTGTCAATCTCTCAGTGAGAGAGATCTGTCTATCATGAAAATCAAAGCCCATGAGGTCAGGGCTATTGCTGCATTTTGGGCCTTTTTTAATCATTCCTCTTTGGATAATGTCATAAAAGTCACCTTCTGGCATTATCTCTACACCCGTCATTTTACCTTCGTTCAGTGGCACACGAGAGTGAGGGTCTTCATGCTTTGGATCCAATTGTGTCAGCCCAACAAGTTGTCAGGCCATCTAGAGTAGAACATCCTACTGACAACAAAGGTAAGTTCACTTGACAGCTTATCTTCGGCCATCAACCTCCCACTGAGCTGTCAAATTCAGCAATGCAGTAGAGCTTATGGGATGGCCTGTTGTCAGTTGTCCATTGTCAGATGTCCAGTGTCCATCCATTAGCACCAGTTTGTTATCATTACTCCTCCTAAGCTACTCAGAGGAATACCATGAAACTTTACACACACATTCATCCCAAGATCTAGTTGGTCCTAAATGAAATTGCTCCTGCTCATACATCCAATATGGCTGCCCTAGCAGCCATCTTGAAAATCTTCTTTTTGCTACTCCTGCTGAATGGATAGTCATATCAACATGGAGTTTTCACTAAAAGACTTGTTATGATGTCTTGTTAGTCCTAAATGAAAACAGTGCTGAACTGATTTTCAGTATGGCCACTGCAGGCAGCCATCTTGAAAGTCTTGTTATTGCTGCTCAGGAATGGAAAGTCATGTCAACATGGGGTCTTCACTAGGAAGACTTCTAATGTCTAGTTGGTCCTAAATGAAAATGGTTCCACTGTGACATCCAATATGGCCACCACAGTGGCCATCCTGAAAATCTTGTTATTGCTACTCCTGAATGTATGGTCATATCAACATGGGGTTTTCACTAAAAGACTATTTATGATGTACAATTGGTGCTAAATGAAAATGGTGTCTAGCTGACCTCAAATATGGCTGCCACAGTGAACATATTGATAATCTTGTCACTAGTTCTCCTGAATTGATGGTCATATCAGTATAGGGTTTTCACCAAAAGTCTTGGTTTCTAGTTTGTCTTACATGAGAAAGGTGCTGATCTTACATCCAATATGGCTGCCACAGTGGCTAATTTGAAATGGTCTTGAATTCATGGAAATTCTTTTTAGACAGTAGAGCATCAGTCCCTTTGAGGTACTCTTGTTTTTTCTAGACCTCTGATTACTAATTTAGATGAGGAAATAATGACCTTGGACTGGGGACTAGCACCAGGAAATGATATGGCAATGCAATAATAGCAGGTAAGTATTGCATAATTAAATTCATTTTACCCCCTAAAAGAACTACATTTTCATTAAAACATTTATTGCAGTATAGAACTGGTTATGAATGAAAATGGAACAGATCTGACCAACATGTGACAGAAAACATGCATATTATTCTTTAGGCCTAATAAAAAATGTGGCAGCAAAGTGTTCCAAACTTTTTTTTCCACTACAGTTTCAATACATGTATGAATTTGCTTTCACAAGCTTATATATGCCAGTTTTCTTGCAGCTTTTGATGAATCACTGCAAAATAGGAACTAGTACTCTTTAATTTTTTGGCCCAGATAAAACATGATTTATCTGTTTCCAAGTGTTAGTTCAAGTGATCACAGCATTGTCTTTTTACTTTAACTCCAGTTGGAAATTGTCAACAAACTTTAAGTTATCATTGGTAAAAATGGCACAGTTGAATTAAAAGCAAACACGATTCAAGGTTTAGTGTAGTTAAACTTTTGATTTATGAAAATATTTCATTTGAACAACAGTCTTAGCTGTGGTGTTTACAGCACTGCATTGGGCACAAACCGACCTTGTAATGCAAGGAACCATTCAGAGATCCTCTGATGCTTCCATATCATTCATACATTTTACCTCAGCTTTATGGCAGTGCCATACATATAGTGTCGATACATATGTTTGAACAAAAATATTTCCATAAGAATGAGTTTTCTGAACTTGATTTACATTCACTGTATTCATATAGCTAATATATGTCAAATAATAGAGAGGATATTTTCATTAACTTTCCCTTTACTAAAAGTACAAAAACCATTAAATGACTTCTCCAAAACCACTGAACAGAATATATCATATTTGATGGAAAGTATCTTGGCATGAAGATCTTTCAAATTTATATAAGTGATGTCAATCTGCCTTCAGATATGGCTATTGCTACTAAAAATAAAAAAACCCATCTCTCATCAGTCAACAATTGCTATTTTCTACTTCTCACAACCCACCAGACCAATTTCAAAAACAAACTTGGTACAGAGTATGCTGGCAAAAGACTGTTCAAGTTTGTACAAACGATACTGATCCACTATCAAATATGGCTGCTGTTAGGAAAAATAAAACCTTTCAAGTTTGCATAAATGATGCCAATCTGCTATCAGTTATGGTCTTTATTAATAAAAATAGAAAAAAACTTTAAACAACTTCTCCAGAACCGCTGAATAGAATTTTACAGAACTTAATGAAAAGCTTCTGGCATGAAGACCTTTCACATGGTTCATGCAGCCTTGAAAAATCCTTGAATTTGAGGGCTTGCCTTTTAAAACTCCTTGAATTTAAAAAAATTTGGTTCTATCCCTGAAAAGACATTGAATTTGTTGAAAAACTCCTTGGAATTTGCCAAAATCTCCTTGAAATTATCTGGGGAATAAAAAAGTATTAAAACTGAATAAAATATATCACTGTTTAAATTAAAGAATTATTATTATGAAGGTATTGTCCGAAAATAATGAATAAATAAATAAAATGTGATAATATTTGGTGAATTAAATGACACACAACACCTTTAGTTAACAAAGTGACATGGAGAAGGTTCAATTTCTGTAAGACAAAATACTCATTGAAACTATCGGAAAAGTCCTTGACAATTAAATCTACAGGACTGTACGAGCCATGTTTCACATTTGTACAAAAGATGCCAATCAACCACGAAATATGGCCACTGTTACTAAATGTGAAACACCCTTTAAATAACTTCTTTTTATAACAGCTCAACAGAATTTGACCAAATTTGGCCGAAAACATCTTGGCATAGAGGGCTTTTGACCTTGTACAACTGATTCTGATCTGCCATTAAAATATGGTGATCATTACTAAATAAGAAAAAACTCTTTAATGACTTCTTGACAAAAACCACTTAACAGAATTTGTCAAAATTTGAAGGAAAGCATTCTGGCATAGAGGGCTTTTTATTTTATACAGATCATGTCAATCTGCCGTCAAAAATGTCCACTGTTGCTAAAAAAATGAAAAACATTCAAATGACTTCTTCTCAAAAACTACTCAGCAAAATTTGACCAAACTTTACAGAAAGCATCCTGGCATAAAGGGCTTTCCGATTTATACAAATGATGCCAATCCACCATTAAAAGTTGAAAAACCAATATGCAACTTTTTCTCGGGAAACTACATAACAGAATTTGACAATTTTTTTTGAAAGCATCCTGGATATGCCTTCAAATATGGATGAAGAAACATATCCAATCAGTTGCATTGGATAAAATTTGAACAGAAACAATCCAAGTGACCCAGATTTCTTGACCAACTACTCTTGCATTTGGCTATGAGGCAGATGTCAGACAGGTGAAGGATTTCAGGTATACTTGGGTTTCTTGTTTTTCCATACGCAGTCTTGAGACTATTGCAAGATGATTGAATAGTGCAAAACAATGTCTTGGTCAAATTCTTAAAGAATTTCATTGATTTCATGGTAGTTTTGATTTGCTGTTCACCTTCATTTACTAGATGCTCAAAAATATATTGCATGCAAAGTTTCTTGATTTACAGTACTTTGAGGTTGTTCTTTACTCTTTCAAGAATTCCACCCTTGACCCCTTCTCTGAGCCCATGAAGGCAATGGAAGTGTGTAACGTCTGTGGAGCCCTGCTGGTTGTTGGAGATGCCCAGCAACGAGTAGATGAACATATCATGGGAAAACAGCATTCAGGATATGCCAGAATTCGGGCATTTGTAGAGAGCAAAAAGGTAAAACAGTGCTTGTATATTAGTGCCATTTTTAAATTTATTATGTTCAGACTGTAAACATTAAAACTTGTGACATTAGTAAACTAGCAAATATACAATCTAGTCTCCTTTATCTGACAATATGGTTTCTGGTAAATTTGTTGGATAATAGCAGATACTGGATATACAAGACTGGACCTTTTTGGTTGTATCTAGATTATCTCCTTCACACTGCAAGCTGTGTACAGATATATGAGGAATATAGAAATAAATAAGAAGTTAATATAATATGGGGAGAAAAACATCAGTGTAAATCTTGGTATAGAAAGAGAAAGATAATGGGAAGAGGGAAGAAGAGAGTTGATCATGTGTGTGCTATTTTTATACGCCCACCCTAAGGCAGAGCATATTATGTTAGGATGTTGTCTGTCCATCCATCTATCTGTTACCAGTTTCGATTCTGCACAATAACTCAAGTTTCCACAATCTAAAGTTGCCAAACTTTGTAGCTGACTTGCACTTTGGGTAAGGAATAACCCTATCGATTTCAGGGTCAAAAGCTCAGAGATGAAGGTCACTGTGACTGAAAGAATAAAAATAGTTTCTGCACAATAACTCAAGTTCTCCTCCATCACTGGTTCCCAAATTTTGTGGAAACCTTGCACTTGTGGTGAGGAAGAACCCTATTGATTTTAGGGTCAAAAGCTCAAAGGACAAGGTTGCTGTGATAGAAACAAGAAAAATGGTTTCCGCACTTGAGTTCTCCACCATCTGCAGTTACCAATCTTTGTGGATAGCTTGCACTTCGGGTAAAGAAAAATCCTATAGATTTTGGGGTCAAAAGGTCAAAATCAAGGTCACTGTGACTGAATGAAGAAAAATGGTTCTGCACAATGGCATTAGTTTTACATCACATACCTGGACCAAACTTTGTAGGTGGCTTACACTTGGGGTAAGGAAGAAACGTTTAATTTTGGAATCCCAGAGTCAAATGTCGGGGTCACTGTAACTGGAAGAAAAGTGGTTTCTGCACAAAAATTTCAGTTATCTACTTGGAAGATTATTAAACACTGGACAGGCATATAATGTGCTGTTCACAGTACTCCTGTCTATTTAATATATTTAAACTATAAACATATTCAAGAAATAAACAAAGCCTGCTTGACATTTGTTGGTAAAGTTTAATGAATGCATGAGTATGTAAAGCCCACCAAACTACAGGCAGACCAAAGCAATTTTTCAGTTGCAGGATGATCTATTTGTGTGACTGCCGGATAAAAGAATCCATTTTGCATTGCATCAGTGTTTCTTGTGTTCATATTGCCAATACTGTCATCAGAAATCAAATTGTTCCCATAGAGACTAAATATGATAGAACAAATTGGTTCCCACTATTTCTATTAGTCTAATGCTACTATCAGATAAACAATTTCTAGATAAAGGAGATTTAACTAGATATCTTATAACAGTGACTGAGGTAGTAACTGTGTTTTCACTGTATGATTCCACATGCAGTATGAAACAAATGTATTGAATAAATTTTTGTTCCAAAGATTTCCTGCCCATTGTTTTACCCCACCATGACTGGTTGGAGCATATAATATTACACTTGTCCATCTATCCATATGTCTGTCCATCACACATTAGTTAAGTGTTGCAATTGGATCGTTTTAGGCACAGTGGTGGGCCTCCATGTTCCATTAACTGATTTCTTTTTTAAAACTCTCGTCTGATATTTCTTTACTTGTTTTTCAGCAGTTGTTTTCTAGAATTGGAAATCAGTATACTAATACTCATTGCATGTAACATAACTGGTGCAAACTTCAGTTTCAGTTGATAATGAGGTACATCCATTTATCCATTACACATATAGGGTTCAATCTAGGCTGCGTTTTTGTGCCAATTATCAAAGGCCCACTCAGATATGAAAGATATGTTCCTGGTTGTGAATTCAGCTCTTTACCTGTGCAATCAGAATACCTCATGACTTTTCTTCCAAAATCTATTTTGGAAATGCACTAATGGAGTGATACAGTTTAAAAAGGGGGAAATCACTGGAAAATGATAGAGCACAAAGTCATATGCTAAAGTACACTTGACAAAATAGAACCACATGAAAAGTATTACAGCACCATTATGGAATTGTTTGCAGAAGTAAAAGAAAGTCCTAGTGAGTTCAAGCTTGAAAAAAGAAACTTAAGAACATTTCTGCCAAGAATGCCAAGAATGAGTCATCTCATTTGAGTCACCACAATAAACACTATAATCATTTGGCAAACAAGATACATGGGTTTTTTTTATCATTGGCGGAAAGGCACAAGAGTGTTCTAATTGTTTAGCTGTGATGTACATTATTTAGGTGAGTGTTTGACCCATAGAGACTGGTGGTTAAGCTAAATTGGTTGCACTGACTTATGCCAGGGAATTCATATTTAACATAGTGATAAAAGATAGCTATTCACACCACATGCAGCAGACATCTTAATTGGAGGTGATTCATGAACATGTTGACTTTTGTGTGTGCAGAAAATCGCATGAATTAGTAAAATTATACTAGCTAACTGTAACTGTCTAAAAAGGCTTCCCACTTTCAGCCAGTCCAACATAGGAACTGAGTAAAATTTAACTTTTTGGAAAGAAATTTCCGTAGTAATAATGTAGTCAATACACACATCATGGCTCACTGAATGGCATGTATAACAGAATCTTGTGAATGCAACTAGTCTCAGAGTTTTTGATGGATCACTGTGAATGTTGTTAAATCATTGTGTTCCTGCAATTTTTGTTACAGTTATTGCCATTTTTGACTTGCAGCAGGATGTAGTGAATCAGTGGATCACCATGAAACTAAAGAAGTGTTATGATCATCATCTGAAGATGTAGTGATAAATCATTACTCCATTGATTTTTGGCTTACCTGGTCATAAGATTTAGTGGGCTTATGGTTGGCCCTACATCCGTCATATGTCACCTGCTGTGTGTCATGTGTCAATCAACAATTGCTTGTTACTGCTCAGGAGTATATATTTCTGATTTGATTTCAATCAAACTTGGAATATGGGTTTATATCATCAAAATCTTTGATGAGTTCGATAATGAGCAAGAGCCATGCATGTTAACTGGAGGACATGTTTCTGATCTGATTTTGATAAAATTTGGAATATAGGCTTATGTCATTAAGATCTCAGACAAGTTCAGTAATGAGCAAGTTCCTTGGCATACTAATGAGGTGATCTTGCATCTGATTGGCTGAGCTTGTTACCACTCTGGAGGCCATATTTCTGATCCAATTTTGATCAAAACTTGGAATATATGCTTGCATCATTAGGATCTCAGGCATGTTCAATAGTGAGTGAGATCCACGCATAATAATGAGGTGATTTTGCATTTTATTGATTGAGCTTGTTATTCCTCTGGAAATCATATATCTGATCCAATTTTTATCAGACTTGAAATATGGGCATATATCATCAAGATCTTGGATGTGTTCAATAATGAGTGAGATCCACTCATGTTAATGAGGTACTCTTGCATCTGATTGGCTGACCTTGTTAGCCCTCTGGAGACCAGATTTCTGACCTGATTTTGATCAAACTTGGAATAAATGCTTATATCATCAAGATCTTGGATTATATCGATAATGTGTGAGATCCATGGATATTAAAGAGGTGATCTTGCATCTGATTAGCTCAGCTTGTTACCACACTGTAGGTCGTATTTCTGATCTGATTTTGAAACTTGGAATATATGCTTATATAAAAAAGATCTTGTTTAGGATCGACAAAGAGCGTGATGCACACAAATTAATGAGGTGATCTTGCATGCGATTGGCAGAGCTTGTTGCCTCTCGGGAGTAAATATTTCTGATCCAGTTTTGATCAAACTTCAAATAGGGGTTTATATCATCAAGGTCTTGGATGGGTTCAGTAATAATGAGTGAGATCCACGGATATTAATGATTTATGCTTGCATCTGATTGAGCTTGTTACCACTCTGGAGACCATATTCCAGGGCTCAAAATTGATGCTACCATGCTAGCAGTTTGCTGGTTATAATACTGATATTGCTAACGGAAAACAGTGAACTAGAAGTTTGATGCTAGTGGTATGTTGGAAGTCTGTTTAAATTTTTATTTCAAAGTACAAAATATCCTAGTGGACACTGAAAATAGTCTGATTTTTGATAGTTGAAAATATTAAAATATAAAAATTCTGCTAGTACTGACAAAAGTTTATTTCAAACCCAGCATATTTGTGATCCAATTTTGATCAAACCTAGAATATATGCTTCTATCATCAAGATCTTGGACTGTTTTAATAATGAGTGAAAACCATGCATATTTATGAGGTGATCTTGCATGTGATTGGCTGAGTTTATTACCACTCTTGAAGCCAATATTCTGATAAAATTTTGATCAGAATTGGAATATGGGCTTATGTGATCACGATCTTGGGCAGTTTCGAAAGGAAGTGGAATCGTTGCATATTAATGAGTTAATTTTGCATCTGATTGGCTCACCTTGTTACTACTCTTGAAGCCATATTTTGTATCTGTTGGGTTTATTATGATCAAGATCGTGGATGACTTCAGTTATAAGCAAGGTTAATACTCATTAATACTCAGCCTTGTTTGATATTGCAATCACCTCATGATGTTTAAATGAATGGATGCGGTGTGGACTTTGCCCCTAAGGCTGATTAAAGAAAGATTAATCAAGTATTCTGCGATGGGGTATTTTCAAACATGATTGCCATAGTTGCTGTGTATAGGTAAGGGGGCCAAGCAATAACCACCAAGAATTGCATTGTGTTTGTTGAAAGGAAATTGACTTTGGATCATTGGGTAAAAGTACTCTAAAGTCCCATAACCAGAGTGAAAAGCACAAAAAGAATGAATTATCGACAGCAGGAATGAATTTAAAATACTTTTTGCTTAAACATGAAAATCTGAAGAGGTGAGAAACTCTGGCAAATAAGACTGCCAGCTCTCAAACAGATGTAGTTGAGAAAACTTCACCCCCTAACCATGCCCACAAACCCCCTCAGCTACACTGTCTTACCTAGGCCTCGTTCAACAAAAAGAAATCAAGAGTTCTTGTCTAAGAATAAAATACTTACCGGTACCTAAATATGAAATTTTGTGGACTTTACACACCTTAATCAACATTCTTCTTAAGTTTAGATGCAGTTAATCATAGTCCTTAAAAAGAGCTTCAATTTCCTGATTAATGTTTGTATGAACCATGCACAAGGAAGACACCTATTGATTTTGGATTTTAAAGGTCAAGGTTAGAGGGACCCCATGAAGGAAAATGGTTTCCAGTAAATAACTCGAGTTGCATGCCACAAACAATGATCAAATTTTGTGGATGACTTACATTTAGAGACAAGAAAGGCACCTGTCGATTTTGGTGTCAATAGGTCAAAGGTGAAACTCACTGAGACTGAAAGAAGAAAAATGGTTTCTGCAAAATAACTTTGAGTTTTGTGTCTTTTACCATAACCAAATTTTAACAACATTTTCTCCAACAGCTTCAAATTTGCATTTAATATTTAGTTTAAGCGTAAAGCCCAGCTCTTTGCAGCACAACTTCATGAATTTAGAATGAAAATTTCAATATGTATATCTGGTCCAGTGTAAATAGGTGTTATAGGTCATCTTTCAGTTGATCAGAGACTATGGATATGATCCAGTTTCTATTTTTGTACAATACTTATCATATAATTTACACTTGAATATCATAAACTCGGTTTCGTAATAAAAAAACATGCAAGAAATGATTGGAGGGATTTTTAAAATCTGTGTCTTTCTTTTGTATTCTAATGACCTTTACAGACTTTCAGATGGTGTTGTTCCATGGAAAATAGAATAATAAAGGTTCTTGTTTGATGCTCGGCTGGTTTTATTACCAGGGGTCAGCACTTCAACAAATGAGTATGCTATATGATCAGAGTTTTACAGTCACATGCAGAATGAATTAGTATATTTGAGATACTGACTTTCCATACATGATTGACATTGAAAATCAGCAATACATGTAATGTTCTGTTCCTTCTGATTGCTCTTGTTTTTATGTACTTCTCTTATTTACAGAAAGAGCAACTTGATCTTGAAAGAGAAAGGGAAGCAAAACTTTTGAAAGAAAGAGAAGAAAGGGAAAAAGAAAGAGAAAAGGAGAGGGAAGAGAGAAGAATAAAAGAAGAGGAAAGAGAAAAGGAACGTGAGAAGGAGCGTGAAAAAAGACGTGAGATGGAGAGAGAAAGGGAAAAGAAAAAGAAGAAAAGAAGTCGTTCCCGAAGTAGAAGTCGAAGGTCCCGAAGCAGAGATAGGCGAGTTATGTTGGGAAAGAAAAACTTATTAGTAAAAGAAATGAAAACAGACAGAGTATTGGTATTTATGGTCTAGATATTGCAAACTTTTGTTAACGTATTTTTTAAATAATGCTGCAAAACAATTTTAGTAAAGATTTACTAATGGAGCAAGTATCTTGGAAAGAAAAGCTTTGAGCTATAGAAATCCTAATTGTTATTCTCCTGCAAATACATTCCCCGATCACATTAACGTTAGGAATATAAACCCAGCTACCTCCCAAATCCAGACCTCCCAAAGACAAAAAATTCATCTTTCCTGTTTATATTATATAGACACAGAGATCCTGCCAGGCCGCGGGTTTCTCGCAAAAATGATCGAGAGTCATGCAACTTTTAAAACCCAATGGGGGAAAGATCGTGCAAGTTATCTGTGGTTCCCGTGATTTCTCATACCCAGTGTGTGATTTTTTAATTTTTTAAAATTTTAATTAGGTTGATCAGATCGTCTTTTTTTACTTTTTTCCATGATCGCAATTAATCCTATTTCTATGGAGAATATTGTTTGAATACAAGCACCTTTATGATGGAGATCTGTTGGAGTATTGCAGAAACTATGGAGGTATTCCGATTGAATTTGTTTCCAGGAGCGGTGTAGTAAATTGATCCATTGATCAGCCATTAGGGAAATATCTAAAGCACGACAGTAGTTTGTTATGTTGAAACAAAAAATAACATTTCTTCAGCAAACTCTGGAGACAAAAAGATCATCTGTTAAGGATGAAACTAGTAAGGATGAAATATCTGATGATTTGTTGCCAACCGAACATAGCGCAGAAAGCTGTGATACAGAAATAACCAGCATGATGTCGTTTACTACGGTTTAGGGCTTGCAGAAAATTTGATATATCGACAGAAATATCCAAGGAACAACATGCGTGAATTGTGGAAACTTGTGTTTTTAATACCTGAAAACCAGTTCCCAAGTCTATTCAGACTGGTCATAATTGCAGCGGTTCTGCCTTTATGAAAAACTGATTGTGAAAGGTGATTCAGTTCTCAAAGCAAAATTCACACTACTCTGAGAAATAGGGTAACCACAGACCTTTAAAACTCTATCACTGTAGTAAGAAAATGTCAGAATATCTAAGAACAAAACAAAACAAAATCCTATACAGATGTATAATTCGGATTAAGTATTTTGTTTTCATTTTTTTCTAACATATTCTGACATTTGCTTATTACAGTGAAAGGCCTGTGGGCTAAGATTTGAAACAGTAAATAAACAGATGACTATACAGATGTGTGTGTGTGTGTGGTCCAGGAAATTATTTTTAGTTTCCAAAGGCTTATTTAAAGGGTAGTGATAAGAAACAAAGAAGAATATTTACCAGCTGAGCAACAATTCGGTATGCAGCTACCTTATACATTTATTGTCAAAGAAGTGATACAAAATCATTAAATGCTTGCTTTAAATTAGGTGTTTCTACACCTTATAATAATGTTGTCACCCATCAGCTACCATTAGGCATAGTTTACCTTTGCCCCCACCCCCCTCCTGATGATTCTCCCTCTGATGAAGGTAGGTGTGGGGGACCTCCCGTCTTAAGAAAATTTCTGGCAGCAGCTCTGTAGACAAAGGGCAATAACTCTTGCCCATTACCTCCCCTTGCCATCGCCAGGTGGCACTTGTTTTAAGCATTCGTGTGAATTGACAAAATGATGTTCACATCGCCTTGAAAAATCCATTGGAAATTGGTTCCAAATTTCATCCATACATTGAGGATTTTGATATTTTCGGATATATTAATGATTATTCTGCATTGTAACAGACATGTTGTAGTTCGTCTTTTTCGTGCACACTGCCTATTTATTTTTCACCCCTTGTGTAAGGGGGTTTCTGACATTTGTTAACGCAGTCAAATATTAATTTATTCTTGTCTTTTCTTTACTTTGTTGTTTCAGAATAAACATAATGACAAAATGTGTTAAATGCAAGAAGTTTAAGGCCAGTGAGGATTCTCATGACTTGTGTCTTGCCTGTACAAAGTGTACCTTATCGGCAACTTGCAGCATGTGCACCAGTTGGTCGGAGAACACGCGGTACTGTGAAAAACCACCAAGAAAAGTGAGAAATGTGGAAAATCAAAGACGGAAAATACTGATGTTCTGAGTATTCAACCTAATCCGGAGTCACTAGCCAGTCTGGTGGGGATGCCACTGGGGTCCCTCCACTCCCCACCCCAACCAGACAACCAGAACATGACATACTTTACCTACACCATCTTTGGAGTTAGAGGTGAATCGCTTGGTGCAGCAAGCGATGGCACAGTTGATTAGTTAGGGCCACTTTTTCCCACTTCTTTCCCCCCAATTTTAGGCAGCCAAGTTGGCATAAGTTCTCCAGCATGACCGAGCATGGCCTTTGGGCCTGTAAGTCCGGGTACATGGGGTTTATACATATCTTGCATGAGCTGTGCTGTCTTGCTGCGCCTTGGTATGATGCTGTATCGGCTGCTGACCATACCATCAGAGATGCTGCTAGGGTGATTGAGTCACACAAAATTTGTACAAATTTGCACTCTTGGAAAGCAGTTATGTACAAGAACTCCTGCAAATTAGTTTCAAGTCGCACATATATAAATGTACTCTGCACAGTATACAATTTTTATTTAACTGTTAACCCTTAAAGGGCTTGTCACGACAAAAGTCGTGCTCTCATAGCGCTTGTCCTGACATGTCTCTTTTAAGGTAGGGAATTGTTTACACATCTGAGTACGTAGGCTTGACATGAATGGTTGTTAAATTAAATTTGATTGGCACATTGAGCCCTGGAACACACATTCTGTCTTGTTTGAACCTTGCATTCATCAAGGAAGTTTTACAAATGCTTGTTTAAAATAAGGGCCACCTAGAAATCCTAAAATGGCTGACTTGCAACATGGTTTATCTTCAGATGATGATTTTGTTCGGCAAATACTGGCTGATGATAGCGATGATGACAATGATTTTAAAATTTTTGAAGTATATGAAATTTATTGAGCTCGGAAAGTGTTACTGGAAATACCAATGGGTGACTTTCAACCTGAAAATAATGTTGAATCCGAATTCGATGTACATGCTGGATGGACAAAAACAGCCGGCATGCCAGTCAGCCCCCAATTCTGCAGTATTTCGAGATAAAATTTTGAAGAGACAGAATACCAAGCCTAATTAAAATATGCACAATTTAAAAGTAGAGTGCAATTATCATTCCTCAAACAATTAAGCCCTGAGGGATCTTGTGCTACAAAACTATATGGCACTGTAAAGGTTAACATAAAAATTGAATAAATAAGAATAAAAAAAGAAATGAAAAAGTAAGGATATTATTTTTATCAAAATACCTCTGTCTGAACAAGCAGACTGTGGCATTGATTGACTTAAAGCCCTTATACAGCATTATGGAACAGATAAGAAATCCAGCACAGTTGTCAGCAAAGGACTGATTTAAGAAAGTGAAACTTGGGCAAAGCTCCTGTTAGTGAAAAACCTTATTTTGGAACAGAGATATCCAAGTGACAATATCTGTGAGCTGTGGGAAACTGTACATAACCATAAAGAACAGTTTCCCAACTTGTTCAAGCTGACTTAGCTAACAGTGCATATGTCACTTCAGAAAGCAGATAAAAGAGAAAATATATAGGTTTGGCTGGCCATGACTAGTTGATAATGAAAGTAAAATTTTAGTAAAATGAATCTTTTGAGAGCTTATTCTAGTTGTAACTGAAAAAAATAGAGATAATGTTTTATTGATGGAATTTCAGCCCTTTTACACACTTGAGTTTGGAAAACTCGTTTCTGAAATTAACACCTGATTCTTTTTGTGAGATTGAAAACACGCATTTTAAACACATGTAAATTAAGAAAATGTAGCGGGACATATGGCTTTCTCCACACACAAGCTTGCATCAAGGATGGGTCTATCCTGATGAATATAGGTTTGATCATGAGCATTCAGAAATCTAAAGTTATTGAATTTTTAATATCATGGTGTTTGCATAGGTTTACTATGTGAGCTGAATTAGTACTGTGAGTCCATAAGGGCAAGGTCATGCTCAAAATGTCCTACATCTTGGTAGTAGTGACGTACCTCCTCAAACCAGCCAATGTGGGTGTGTAAGAAAGCTTGCCAGTAGCTTCACATGGGTTGGTCGTTCTTCCCAGAGTCTTCCAGGATTCTTACTCCACCAAACATACTGGCCGCCATGTATAGCCTGTCATGTGCTGTAAAAGGGCATTAAACCCACAAAAACCAAACCCAAACCTCCTCAAACAGGGCAGTACCAAATCACCTCAACTCTGCTTTCTGGGCTGGGAGTTCTGTCTTTGGTGCGCACATTGCAACAATGCCATCCAGATCAGACATATTCCCAGCAGACTCAATGTAAAACAAGATTTAGCTCCACAGCGACACACTCTGGATCTGGTAGGCCAGTCTCAGTCACACAGCTACCAGACCCCAATGACATCAGCACAATTTCCAGACAGGCAGCCTGGAAATTCTATTTAGTAAGAAGATGTAATTCGTTTCTTCGTCCCAGACATAAACCATGTTGCCTCAGGCTGTGCTGCTCGCAAGTTAGGAGAGTGGGTTATCATTTATATGGGCAATCCAACCTTCTTCCCTCAAAGGTTGCCTGACATACACATAGGATGTTCAACATTCCCTCCTCCTATGACCTATTCTCCTAACATTAATGTGTTACTTTAATACCCTCCTTTCCTCCTCGCAATGCAAGCATCCTGTTCACTATATATTGCTCAGCTTAAAACTTGTACCACCTGGCGATGGCAAGGGGAGACAATGGGCAAGAGTTTTGGCCTTTGTATAATATAGACAGGAAAGACGAATTTTCGTCTTTTGGGAGGGCTGGGTTTGATAGGTAGTAGGGCTTATATTCCTAACGTTAATGTGATCAGGTAAGTATTGTAGGAGAAACAATTTACTGAAAAATTTGCTTTCTCTACAAGTCTTTGTGGTATATCATAAAAAGCTCCAATTTGAACTTACGATCATCTTGCTGCGGTTGTGTTTTATTTCCATTCCATATTTTTTCGGTGACAAATGTACTGGTTATGGCTGAAGAAAGTGTACATTGTTTTTGGTGTCTTCCTATAATTTTTGTTCTCCCATGAATATATTTGAAAACTTTTATCTTTTCAGGAAAAAAAGGTCACGAAGTCGGAGCCGACATCGTCGAAGTAGATCTCGAGATCGTGAGAGAGATCGTGACAGGTCTCATAGAACAAGGAGTCGCAGTCGAAGCCGAAGCAGACGGTCCAGTAAGAGCAAGAGTAAACAAACGCGTAGCCAAAGTCGAGAAAAGCACAGGTCCCGCAGCAGAGACAAAGGAAGGTCCAAGAGTAAGGAGCAAAGTAAATCCAGTGAGTCTTCCTAGACTGGCATAAACATCATTGTACTTCTGTAATTAACGCGAAACATTGACCATAAAATTTCTTTTATTTAAATTTACCACAGAAGGGTTGAATACCTCTTTCTATACACACATGACTTTCAGTACATACTGTCATATTGAAAAAAATAATAAAGTAAGGTTTCTTGATTTAACCTTTATTGTCAGAAGTCTGCATGACTCTTAGGCATACATAATAGTAAACATAAAATTCATGGATGGCAATAAAATGATAGACATTTACATATATATTACAAGCTCACTATTCTTTGTGGACTACCAATTTTCATGGATTTCATGGTTGATACAAACCATTCATTTAAGTATCTAATGAACAATGTTAGGTGTCTCAGTTACACATAAAGCAACAAGTAACAAAATTAGTCTCTTGTTATGAACTTTTTTTTTGTCTGAGAGACAGGTCTTTCTTCTTCCAAATATGAATTTACACCCCTCCCTCATTTTTAGTGTGCCCAGATAACTTGCGAATCTGTTTATAATGCGGAGTCGGGTATGGATTCCATTTTTTCTTGTAGAAAAAGCAAAAAATAGGCTTCTGTTTGCTTAACATAAAAAGATCACATTCTAAATTGGTAAATGGAAGCTCATATATATATATATATATATATATATATATATATATATATATATATATATTGCTCATTTTATCATCGAAAATGGCAGTTAGTACATGGAAATTTGGAATTGTCATCATGATATTCTCAAATTTTAATGAGGAATCATTCAAAAAAATAGTTTCTCAAAAATTTTGATTAATAAAACTGTTTGCAAATGCCTACTGGTGGCAACACTGTAAGAAATAAATACCAATTAAAGAAGTGAAATTTGTGTTTTAATTTTTTTCTTTTAATTGTGTTTTAATGTAATCATCATGAAAAGAGTCGGTCGACTGTCATGGTGATGCCCACAAGCATTTCTGTGAGAACCTAAATAGTGCTTACTGAGCGGCTGTTAAGAACTTAATGGTCCTTCCACACGGTGGCACAAGCAAATTAACAGGACATCACTAGCCAGATACAATACAAGAAAGGTGCCGATATCACAGTATCTTCTGGTTGTAGGTCAGCCTAATTTCATTTTAAAATCACACGCTATAGACAACTCTGAAGTTTGTGCCCTTGGCTAATAAAATGTATATATTTTTGTCTTTTTCATTTTGGTTGAGTTTTTGTTTTTCCTGATCTGGATGTAGTGTTCCAGGACAGTACAAGTGCCAACTGAGTTTATTAGTACAAATGACATGGAGTTGTATGCATTGCCATGTACTATCGATGTAGAATTGTATAGCGACAGTTAAAATAGTTATCTTTAGAAATTAGGTAGTGCAAACATAATGATGGGTTTGGCTCACAGTTTATGAATGTTATTCTGGCTGTGAAGGTTTGGTTCATATGTGGTTTTTTTTACAATGAATACATGTGTTAATACTGGGAGGGAGGGAACTCATACTATACTGATGCATGAATTTGTGAGTACTGCATGTCAACTTGATTTAAAATAAAAGTCTGACATCAGAAATTTTAATAGACCTTTTAAAATCTGATATCAGTTTTTAAAAAATATCAGTTAATATTAAAATCCAATTTACCAATATTTATGTCGGACAAAGATTATAATTCTCATGTATCAATGCAAGTTGATAGCCACCCCCCAATTGTTCGTGTTTTAGTTTCAACCAAAATTAATTTCCGTTCCTATCTCGAACCCTCACTTATGCAGCTAGCCCCCCCCCTAAAGAAACTGTTAGTGTTTTAGTGTTAACCAAACTTTATTTCCTTTGCTATCTTGTACCCTCGCTTATACTGTAGTCACTGTTTATGAACTCTGTTGCTCGCAAGTTATCAAGGGAGAGGTGTACATTTGTTTTTGTAAAAAAATATTCTTTTATAGTTGATGTAGCACAAATTTAACATGAAAATATTTAAACCTGGGATTTATTTTTTAAAACAAAATCACCATTCACTTCCTGATACATCTGTATTTACTCTTCTGATTCCAGACAGTATTTAAATTTAATTTATGGATCGCTTTTACGAAGTAGAGGAGAGTTATTGTACTACCTGTGGTATCAGCATTGGCATCTACACCTATAGAATTATATACATATGTACAGCCGCACTATCTCAACCATTCTTTCTTCCTAGACAACAGTTTGGAATGGGTTTCATTGCACCTTCTTCTTGGGGAGGAGGCTAAAGGGGAAAACTTTGTACATACATGTACATCATTAGTTTGATTTGGTTTGGTGTTGTCCAGCACAGCAACACAAGTAGGTTATTTAGTGCATAGGCAAAATTAAACTAAAGTGACTTGCCTGACCTGAGCTGATTCAATATTAGGATTGAAACCTGCACCCTTTCAGTCGTGAGCCCATCACTCTAGCCACTGTGCCACCACAGCTTCTACATTGTTAGTGCATTCTTGGTTAATTATTAGTACATTCTTGAGTAAGTTTTTGCATTCAGCTCAGGTCTTTTGCACCCTATATACATTCTGTTATATCTGGAATCATGAAACTTGATGAGGTGATGCATCTTGACAAGTACTACACCCTCATCACAGCTTCACTAACTTTGGTTACATTTTGTAATTTAAGATTATATCTCAAGCTCTGGACATGCTAGAATCATCAAACTAGATGATTGTATGCATGTCTGTTAGTAACATACCCTTACAACAAAAGCATGTCACTATGTCCGACATTTCACATTTTACTGGCTTAGGTTATTTTTTTGCACCCAGTATACATACTGTTATACCTGGAATCATAAAGCTTGGTGAGAGGATGCATCTTAATGAGTACAACATCCTCAACTCAAACATTGGTCACTGTAACACATATTTCACTCTTAACTTAGGTTAAATTTTGTGTTTAAAGTATATTTCTCAAGCTCTATTCATGCTAGAATCATCAAACTAGATGATTGTATGCATCTGCTAGTACCATACCCTTACAACAAAAGGTCGCTGTGGCCTATATTTCACATTTTACTGACATAGGTTAAGTTTTTGCGCTTAGCTCATTGATAGCTTTTTGCACTCCATAAACATACTGTTATATCTGGAATCATGAAACATGGTGAGGGAGTGCATCTTGATGAGTACAACACCCTTGTTTCAAAAGTAGATGACTGTGACCCATATTTTGCTCTTCAATTATTGGGGTAAATTTTGTGTTTAAAGTATATTTCTCAAGCACTGTTCATACTAGAATCATCAAACTAGATGATTTTATGCATCTCTTTTAGTACCACACCCATACAACAAAAGCTCACTGTGAAATACATTTCACATTTTACTGGTTTAGGTAAAGTTTTTGTGTTTAGATCATTGTTTCTTTGCACACTGTATGCATACTGTTATACCTAGAGTCATAAAACTTGGTGAGGGAATGCATCTTGACAAGTAAGTGGGTCATTGTGATCCATACTTTATGCTTCACTGACTTGCTTTCATCAGACTAGATGTATGCATCTCTATTAGTATCACACTCTTACAACTAAAGAAGGTCATTATGACTTACAGTTTAAATTTTACTGGCTCAGATTAAGTTTTTGCATTCAGCTCATGACCATATGGTTGTTTTGCATCCTGTATACACAATCATGCAACTTGGTGAGGTAAAGCATTTTGATGAATACTACATCCTCATCACAAAAAAGTCACTGACCCATATTTCATGCTTCAATGACTTTGGTTAAATTTTGTGTTTTAATTGTTTATGCTAGAATCATTACACTAGATGATTGTATGCATCTCTATTAGTATCACATCCATGCAAAAAAAGACTAACATTTTGATATTTTACTCATTTAGGTTAAGTTTTTTGTACTTAGCTAATGACCACACAGATATTTTGCATGCTGTGCACATACTGTTCTATCTAGAAGCATGAAACTTTGTGAGACGATGCATTCCTGGGATGAATCATTATGAAGCTAAGGCAATTCATTCTTTGACATGAACCCTTTCCCCTCTGACCATGGGGTAAAGATTACAGTCACTGACAATTTAGGTTTTGATTAAGGTTTTTCATTTGCCCAACCCCTCGATAGATTTTCTTCGTACTTGAGATGAGTCATTAAGAAGCTAAGACAATTCATTCTGCGACACATGCTCTTGGCCCTTTGATCTGGGGATCATGGTCACAGTCCTAGACATTTTGTGTTACAGTTTGGGTTACATTTTGTTAATTTCCTTATATATCCAAAACCCCTTGATATGGATTTTGTTTATACATTGGATGAATCATTATGAAGCTAAGACAGTTCATTCTGTGACATTTTCACTCTCCCATTTTAACTTTGGGGTTAATTCGCATGTATTACAATGCTCTGATTGTGGGCTCGACATGCATTCCCTGGCCGTCTTGTTTTTTGTGATTTTTGCCCGGTCTCGGGGGCCAACATTGCCAAGGTCACTCAAGTCAAAATTTATTTTCTGCATGATAATTAGTGTTTATAATGGCTGCTGGAGGCTATTAAAATCTTTGTAGAGGAGAGTTATGTGATTGTTGATTACATTCTGGTTATTTTTTAGATTTGTTAAATTATGGTCAGATACATATGAAACGTCAAATTAATTTATGGCAAATATTGAGATTCTGTCACATGCTGTTCAAAATTGTAATAAATGCTAAAATACTTCTCACACATGTACATAAATGCACAGATTAAGGCTATTCCATTTAAACATATTGTACCCAGGGAAGGCAGTTTTTTTAAAATATATGCCAGGGTACTCGGATTACTCAAAGGGTTCATATGAAAATGATGCAAAATTCTAAATTGCATATATGTGTGACTACTCCACATTAAAAGTGCCTTCCCTCTGTCCTAAGTATGTTTAACTGGAATAAATCTTACATGCAATTAACTTTTTCATGATACATTTCTTATTTTGAAGCTCTTTTCATGATACATTTCTTATTCTGAAGCTCTTTTCATGATATAAAAAGAACAATAATACTATTTAGCCTTAAGCCAAATTATTTTTGACCTTTACTTGTAATAAAATGCTTTAAAAGACTTATTTTTAACAATGCATAAGACATTTAAGAGAAATACTATACAAAAGGTTTTCAGTGGATTTGATTTTGGTGAACAAAGGTAAAGTGGCAAAAAGTAAAATTTTGGCAGAATCATAGGGAAAAATTTATTTCAATCTCGGACCTGACCCAGACATTTTGACACATTCAGTCTGTGTGTAATGGATATTGTAATACCCTCCATCCATTACCACATCTAAACCACTGAGTGAAAATTAATGAAACTGTATAACTGTATTGTTCTTGTGGTAACCATCTACAACTGGGGCGCCATCCTTGGCTCTTGCCCCTATGATGCCTGTGAGTTAAAGGCTAACTACAAAAATTTCAGTTAAAGTGACAGTTTAAAATATTTTATGTCTGTACTTCACATATGCAGTCATGGCAAGAAGATGCCTCATATATGTGATAGATTTTGCATTAAGACTCCTAGGTCACTGTTGGGAGGTGGTAGTAAGTAATGGGGATGGAGGTGATGTGGAATATGCAGTAAAAAACATGGGGGATTTGCAAGCGTGAACGAATGTAGTTGCTTTAGTTTGACTATTGATTTTAGACAAAGAACATCATGATTGGAATCAATTTCTTGGCAATTTTTTCAAATTAAACTCATTTATCAGTTTGCTTTTGATTTCTAAGAGCAGAATGTATGTTCTTCATTGCACTGAGAAAAAAAAAGCATGATAGGTAAAGTGGGGCCATATTTACAGTAATTATATCTGTTGGTGGTAAACAATATTAAGATGTCTGTTGAAGTTGTGCATTTTTATGAAGAACCTGTTATATTCCAGCCAAGGACAGGAGCAGATCCCAGGACAAAGATGAAGATTCCAGGTCCAAGGACAGCAGACAAGGGAGGAGGGAGACACGAGAGCAAGAAATATCTAGGGACTCTCTGGAGGGGTCAGGGGCCTCCAAATCAGAAGGTGACACAAAATAACCTGTCTGATCAGCAGAAACTGCAGGTAAGTGAATGTGGCTGACAGTGCCTCTGTGTCCTCACTGGACTGCACATTGTTTTGCAGGTTTCAGAGGTAAGTGATCAAATTGTGGTCTAGATGTCACGGGAAAAATATTGTTGGATTATCATCATAAATAAAGTGGGGAAAGGGAATGGGACTGGTAGAGATAGTTGTCAGTACCAGTCGTAGTCTGATTTACCGTCCCATCCTTGCATAAAGGTGTTTGTCATCTTTTGGGCAAATACTTCATGGCACTTTTATCAACAGGAGTAGTACTTTGTCATGTATTCAAAACTGGTTCAGAAAATTGAATTGTAACTCCTATAGATCTTTGGTTACACATTTACATCAATTAGGCTTCTGGAAATGTTAGATTTGTTATGAAATCAATTCTGATACACATTTCTGATAGATGGTTGACCCAGAAGATTGGGAAGTTATTCCAAATTAGGTTGTTTTGAAAGCTTAATGACTTCACCAAAACCCATCCAAGAACAAAATTACACGATCATTTCATCAGATGGGCACTTTTATTGCTCCACTCAGATATATGAAGCAAGGGGAAAGATCTTCTGATTTAAAATTGTAAATGTACCACATGTACTGAGCCTCATTGCTGTTAGTATCCTTGAGTGGAGATTGGATTGAAGCATTGTAATTTCTATGTCTGGTACATAAATAACCATAATGGCAATAGTGTAGACATCTTTCATGGGGATGTCCTTGGTTAACAGCAAGTCTGTCTGACAGTTGATGATGGGGGTCTTGATTAGTTAAGAAAGGTGGGGCAGATTTGTGTCTATTTTCATGCACCTTTCCTCTCCCATCAAAAAGTTTGGATAGAAGAACATGCTACCATCTAGAACAACCTGCTTATGTAGTTTGGCGTACATGTTTTCCATCAGCACACAAAAGAGTAGACAGATTTCTTCCATTGCGTCGGGATAACAGCAGATGCACCAAGTCACCAGACTGCCGCTTGTACATTGAGTTGGTTCCACATCAGATGGAGATAATGTTCCTTACAGGTGACAACAATTTGTCCTCTTGAACTATGTTTACATTTTACTTTGTCACACATGTCAATTTTAATACATAAATCTGTATGAATTCAGTTTTGGATCAGTTACACCATAAATATATGGAAAGTTTTTTAAAGAGGACATGCTTTGAGAAGTTTTTAAAAAAACTAGTTTTTTTTTCTTCTATATTGCACCTAATATACAAGGTTAAATTCATTTTATAGTTCTTTTTTATACATGTGTGTCAAATACATAGATCAATGAGACAGACTGTTCATTGCTGATAAACCAAAAAAATTTGCTTTTTCTCCACTCTAAAATTATGGTAGAGAAGACACTTTTCATTCAGAAAAACTGAAAATAATAACATTTTTTAAAAAAGGTTCATAAAGAAGTATTTGTTCAGATATGTATGGTCTATTCTCAAGATCTAGATTGAGATGTTTCCAAAAAGAAGCCGGGGAAGGGATGTGAATAGTTGAAGTAAAATTGCACTATCACAATGAAAGTAGCTCTCCACACTATTGAACAATGAATTCAGCCAAGCCTGACTTTCAACACCAACAGCCACTTGCCATATGTGCTAGTCTGTTGTGAGTTAATATCACATGTTCATTTGTAATAAATTTATTTACAATCAATCTAATGAACAGGATAACTTAGAGATGCATGTTGACATGCTGCAGCTTCCCTAGCATATGTAGTAGTGGTAAAAATGTAACTTCTGGAAAAAGTACCAGTGAATTGCAATGAATGAATGCATAGTTTGAAATTTAGTTGAATCCATTGGAGGTAAAAACACAATAGAACAACTAAGAATCATATGCAGTATAGTGTCTTTTTTGTTTGAGAGTCCAATTACTGTAAATTCGTATATTTTGAAGGGTATACATTTTGTTACATGGTTTTGCAACCGCGACATTTTTGTTGATACTTAAATTCATGGATTGGGGAAATGGTTCTGTTGTTTCCACAGAAGGATCTTTCGTCATAGAGTTTTTAAATTTGTATTTGTTGCAACTATGAAATCACAAAAAATTAGTATCCCATAAAAATAGTGAATTCACGGAATTGTATTTAATATTTGCATGTATTTAAACTGTTTGTTTTTACCTGCAGCCATGCATAGTCCATGAAGACCAAGGGTTTTGTTTGTTATTTTTGTGAATCGCACAACAAAATATTTTAGTACAGCCTGAGGAAAAAAACCTACATCACCACCCATTCACCCATTTTGGTATGAGAACCCACAAACACTTGGTTGTGAGGTATTTCTACTGGACCTACTTTCTAAACAACTCATCTAATTCACGGGACAAAAGTTATGTACTGTACACATGGCTGCTTGTGCTTGCACAGTCTGTGAATGTTTTACAGGTCCTCTATATTGAAAAGGTCAAAACACATAAAATTCTGGACATTCATGTTGTAACTTCTCCATAAAGTCACTTCCACCACAACCATGGTGTACAATAGGACTGCTGTGGGATTTATGAGTACAGTCAAACCTGTCTACAGTGGCCACCCATGGGAAAAGTCCAAAGTGGCCACAGTAGACAGGTGACCTCTGAAGGGGCAGGTTCAGCTCTCAAACTTGGTTCATGACAAATATATGTACTATGCACTGAATAGCATTAGCATTATTATTAGTAGTGGTATAATGCTATCAGATTATGTATATTTAGTTTAGCTATTTAGCTAAATGAAAAATAACAAAATAATAAAATAAAAAGTTCCACTTTAATCCATCATGTACATCAAATCATCACTTATCAGTAGGAACTTTGTCTAAATAAAATTACTAATTGACAGCTTACCTGTGATTGTCAAATGCAGGACTAACTTTTTGTTAGGCCAGCTGGTATAATTAGGCATGAAAACAGGTGTTCATACTTCAAACAATTAAAGGATTAAGCAGTTGCTCAAACTCACCAAGATCAAAAGACAGTCGGCTTTTACGAGAGACCTTTGATGGTTAGGAATGAAAATAAGCATCCTGCGGCTATTGTTAGTAGCATATAAATCGTAAGGGATATCACAAGTGCAATGTACACGTATCTCTACTCATTTGGTGTGATTGTACGTAATCTCTTACACTCTGGATTAACACTGTTCTCAAAATCTGCCATAATATCTTGCTTACGCTTAATAATCCATTGGATCTGAGTTCGCCCGACTCCCATTTCTGCTGCAACTACTCGACTATTTTGTCCACTATCCAGCAAACAAATTGCTTTGATTCTCTCATGTAAGGACAAAAACTCCTTGCTTTCGAAGCCGACATGTTGACATCTGTGAGTTTGACTGACAGCGTGACTGGACTACGGTAAGTACAATCAAAATATGAAATGCTTGGAGCAGTCACTGCTGATACACTCTAGTGACCATTTAAGGCAGAGTGAAACCAGTGTTTGGTTAGGAAACACCTGGCCGCTGACCACTGAAAGCAGGTGACAGTTAAATACAGGGCATTTATATAAGAAATTTTCTGGGGTGGGTGGGAATTAGAGTGACTGTTGTGACCAGGTGACAGCTGAACACAGGTGACCATTAGGACAGGTTTGACTGTAACTCATAATCTAACACTGCCAGGTGCATGTAAATTAATTCACATTGTCTTGCTATTGTTGTTACCAGTTAAGCCCATGTTTTTTTTCCTTGAGATGGGTGGGTGGGGTGGTGTATGCACTAGTTAAGACCAATTAATACTTTGTACCACAGACCAAAATGCAGGTATGTCTAGGGCACATGGTTACAACAGTCCTGAACATTTAGTTCTCTTAATTTATCAAAAACAAAGAAAACCTCATCACACTGATTAATTTGGATCAAATAGGATGTGAATTCAGTTGCATCGAATCAAAACCTAAAGTAAGCAGTACTGGAAATTACCGTTACTCTTTGGTTGCACTTCATTTTACTTTTAAGGTTGCACAAAGGCATCTACTCACTTGCCACTTGATTGAAAATAAGACTATGGGTCATCTGCTTTCTGCAACATTGTGAACATTGTGTTTGTGGCTTTTCTTGCGATGCCAAAATGTAGTGATCAAATAATTCTGTTGGTGAAATGTTGATATTTTTATGTCAGCCTCTTAATACACTGACAGTTTAATCAAGCATGCCCTCTCTAATAATCTCCCTCATAAAATTGTATTGGTTACAGCAACTTAAAAATAGCAGCACCCTGCCATGTTACCTACTCCAGGTCAGTCAATAAAAAACAAATATGTATGGCCATTTATTTAATTTTACAAGTGCAATTAATTAATTAATTACATTTAGATAAATTCATAAATATATCCAGGTCTTCAAATTGCTGCACCAAACACAAATTGGCTTTAATGAAGTAGATGAAGGTTCATTAATTCCTAGGCCCAAATGCAAGGTTATCCAAGCCCACTTGCAGCATTACTACCACTTTGGTCAGTATGCTCTTTATTCTTAAAAAATGCTTTCAAATGGCTCATGCGACCTGCATCTGGGAGCGGCTTTATTAAAAAATATTAGGGTACTCTGTGGATGTTGTTATTTTATTATTAAATATTAGGGTACTCTGGGAATGTCGTTATTTTATTATAAAATATCAGGGTACTCTTGGGATGTCGTTATTGTTCAGATACAGATTATTCCTTCTTACTCCACAATCCATATTACCAAAAGCAAATTCCTGGCTGTCAGGTGGAATCTTATTGTTCATGTGTGGTGGGCTGAATAGTGCAACTTTAGTCAATATGTGTATCTTTATTTTGTGTACTTATAAGTTCTCTTGAATGTAACTTAGTACATTGCTGGAGTCTTTTAAAAGGTTTGCATCAATCTTTATGGAAAAAAAAGTAACATGCATAAAAGTAATTATGTTGGTCAATAAATGAAGAAAACTATTTTATCTGATGCACAGAATCTATAGGGATGTCTTCAAATGTAAAAATCTTTACATTTTGTTAAGTATATTCTACCTTTAGCAAATAAAGAAATGCCCAGCTCTAAGCAATGTTTTCTGAAAAATCTCAGTTTACTTCGTATCAAGTCTCTCCATCCGAATATAATACCAGATAAAGATGGAGCTGCTTGCCACAGGAATGAATTATGCCGGGACTGGACTTAGAAGATTAAGCGTTTAATTCTGTGACACCCATAAAGGTATTTCTATACATTGTACATGGTGCACAAAAAAAAGGCATTTAACAGGTATTTATGACCTCAAGTGTTCAACTGAACGTAATCTGACATTGCTGTGGCCAAATACAAAGGTATTTCTAATTTATTGAATATGAACCCAATTTTTTGTATTGATATACTAACAAATTCAAAAGTTTTTTTTTGGTGACAAATTTTGATTCTTTCAAAAATATATGTATATAATAATTAATCTTTAAATGACAGTTCTTTTTTGGTAGTTGTTTCTCAGTCATTTTTGTTTTTACATGTCTTAACAATACTGTAGTCACAACTTATGTTAATGAAAGTCATTTGTGAATAGCTAGGGCTTTTGGAATCTGTGAACACTGATTGTTTCAAAAGAAATCACTTGTTGCTGATAAAAATCCAGATTATCACAACCAATTTAAGTACAGAAGAGCAGCCTTGCTTTCATCTGGCTGTCACCTGTTGAAGAGTGACTAAATTACATCCAATCTCATTAATCTGGCTTCAGTTTCATCAAACATTTTAAGTTTAGTATGTACTTTCCTTGAACTTTTATACTGCTAGGAAAGTTTTTTCATAGGATCAGATTTATAGTCAATATGTTAATTTAGGATATGAAATGACAAGCTTATGTTAAAATGCGGGTTTAATTCAGTGTCACTGTTATACCTTGGAAATAATAAGCATAAACAATTTGATTTGAATGCATACTGTAACTTATTTTTTGTAAATAATAAGTATAAAACGTTTGATATGAATTCATCCTCAAAGTTGAGACTTATGAAAGTGAGCTTGGTTTTCGTTTATTCTTCTGTGACTGTGGCTATACTTGATTGGATCACCTTTGTGCTATTATGTTACAAGTAAGTATCTGAGCCGGTTGTCTTAGATGAGATGACACTGCACTACAAGATATGCAAGTTGCAGTTATTTACAAGGTGAGCTGATTATAGACTCATTTTTGCCATTTCAATAATTAGGGCCCTACATCAAGATGCGGCAGCCATATATTAATCACATTTTCCATCTGTCTGTCTGCACTTCTTGTAGCCACCAGAGCTCTGCAATCCTTACAAATAAAGTGGATGCCAATTGGTAGGTGAATTGCCTATTACAGGTTGATGTGCGTTTCAAAAAGGTTGCATCTTTTCAGGTCCAAATTTTATGGAGTTATTGTATTGTTTCCATCAATTCTAAATTTGAATTTAAAAATTCCTTATAACCAGCATAGCTCAGAAACCATTAAACATATTCAATGCAACTTGGTACGTAGGTAATCTAGTCATCTTAGATGTGCCTTTTATGGGTTTTGTCTTGTCAACTCCATTCTGGATAGAGTTATGGCCCTTGACAGTTAACTTCATATCTTCACACGAGATATTGCTTGTAATGGGCATAGTTCAAGAATCGATGCACGTGCCTTTAACAGGTTTAGTCTCGTTAACACCAATTTGGATGGAGTTATGGCCTGTGTCTATCAACCTCGTATCTTTACATGTTATGCCCCTTGTCAAGGAAGAACAACAAAAAAATTCTTGTTTTTAAATGGAAACTTGGAATGTTGCTTGCAAACTCAAGAACCATTCAGCATATTATGGTGGATGTAGCTACAACATTGTCTCTTAGACTTAGATGTGCCTTTTATGGTTGTGTCTCATCAAGATCATTTTGGACAGAGTTATGGCCCTTGTTGAACTTCATATCTTCATATGTGATGTTGCTTGTAATCAGCATAGGGCAAGAACCATTGAGCATATTCTGATGCAATTTGATGTGAACATTGTTTCAGTGACCTAGATCAGGCATGTGCAACTTTCTCCAGGACACAGGCTGGACAGCAATTTTTAAAGCTACACTGTATGATGTAGGTGTAACCGGATAAAACCAGTAATTTGCACATGCCTCACCTAGATGCATCTTTTTGGGTTTTGTCTCATCTACTCCATTGTTGGACAGGGGTGTGTCCTATGCCAATCAACTATATATCTTTACATTGGATGGGGCTTGTATTGCTGCATCTTTAAAGGAGTTTGATTTCAAGCATTTCACATCATCATTTAGAGGTGTCATGGTCCCAGAATGCCCATCTTTTCCTAACATTGGTTTCCCAACACAAGTTCCTCTGTTTAAAGCCCTAAGGAGGTAATTGTTGTGATGCACTGATTTTTAATAGCTTTTGTTGTACTTTCTGGTCACTCTGGCCCATGGTCAGTATCGAAGACTCTAAGGTTAGTGAGCTCGTATTTACTATTGTCTAGTTTACCATTCTGTGTAGTACTTTACAGACACTCTGAGAACAAAAAAAACAGAAGACCAGTCTCAGAGGTTAGTGACTGTGATAGTGTTGCATGGATTTTATTTTAATTTTGATGTAATGATGGTAATGATTAATCATTCATTTACCAACTTGATACAGTGATGGAATAATATACTTCATTATTAGCCAACCACCATTGTCTCTGTTCCATATTTATAATGCTTTTACAGGTTGATAAAATGATGGAAATAATGATCACAAGAATTCTCAGCTATGATAGACTGTGACTCTAACATAGAAAATGTATAATGAGGATGTCCGTCAGAGCTATCATACCACTTTCACTTTTCTGTTTTTACTTGCTCATTGTAATTTTGGAAACATATTTGAACGAGAATTTGTATACCTTGCCATCTCATGTCTGTCAGTCGATCTTTCCATCCATCACACAATCACAGTCTCACAGTTTTTAGCTGACCTGGCTGTAGGGCCAAGTGAGCTTATCCACATGATCCCTTGTCCACTGTGCATCATCAGTTGTCCATTCACAATTGCTATTTACATCTTCACATAAACCGCTACACAGAATTTGACAGAAAGTATCCTTGTATGAAGCTCTTTTGAATTTGTTAAAATAATTCTGATCGGCCTTTAAATATGGCAGCTGTTACTCAGAATAGAAAAACTTTTAAAACATTTCTCAAGAACTGTTCAAAGAATTTAACCAAATTTGATAGAAAGCTTACTGGCATGAAGGTCTTTCAATCTGTTTAAATAATGCCAATCTGCTATCAAATATGGCTGCCATTACTAAAAATAGATAAATTATTAAGTGACTGCTCAAAAACTGCTCAACAGAATTAGACCAAGTTTGACAGAAACCATGTCGACATTTTACATTTATACATATGATGTCATGGTTATTATTTAAAGATTGGCATATCGACAAATCACTCTGCTCCCACAATTTGTATTAATTGTCTAACTTACCTTGGCAGAAGTTCGACCTTTAAACTACTTCTCAAAAACTTCTCAAGATAATTGGACCAAATTTGACAAAGCATGTTGGTACAGAGGGCTTTCAAATTTATACAAATGATGCCAAGCTGCCATCAAATATGGTCACTATTACTAAAAACAAACAAAAAAACTTTAAGCAACTTCTCAAAAAGAGCTCAACAGAATTTGACAGAAAAAATCCTGGCGTTGAGGTCTTTCAAATTTATACATATGATGCCAATCTACTATCAAATCTGGCCACTGTTACTGAAAATAGAAAAATCTTGAAATAACTTAACCAAAATTACCACTCAACAGAATCTGAACAAATATGACACAAAGTACCCAGGCATAGAGGGATTTAAAGATTTTACAAATGATGCCGATCTACCAATCAAATGTAGCCACAATTACTAATAATAGAAAAGCCCATTATAACTTGTAATAAACCACATAACAGAATTTGACCAAATTTGGCAGAGTATCCTAACTTGAAGGCCTGTCAAATTTACAGAAATGAATCCAATTCATTATCAGATATGGCTGGCATTGTGAAAAATAGAAAAAACATTTAGACAAGTTTTTCTTTTAAAAAATGTTATAAACAAAATTTTACAAACTTTGACAGAAAGCATCCTGGCATCAAGGCTTTTCAGTATTGGACAAATGATGCTGATGTACCAGAAAATATAGATAAAGATGCAAAATTGTGGAAACCTTGAAACAGTTTTTGTCTTAACAACTTCAATCAGCAACATTGGAAGACATTTCTACAGTAAGCATCCTACTGATCCCGATTTCTTGGTCAACTGCACTTTTGTTTGGTTAGGCAGATGTCAGTCAGGTGAATGATCTCAGACCCACTTGGGCTATTTGTTTATGGATTGGTTTGAAACTTGGTACATGTTATGGTTATCATCTAAAGACCCACATATCTTCAAATCTCTATGCTCCTGCAATTTTATTCAGATTTATTGCCCTTGATGACTTGCTGCTGAATGCAGTGTATGACAGAATCTTAAGAACACAATTAGTCTCACAGCTTTTGATGAATCACCATGAAACTTGGTGCATATTGTGGATATCATCTGAAGATGTGCATATCAACAAGTCAACTTGCTCCCTCAGTTTTGTTAGATTTATTTCCCTTTTTGACTTGAAGCATGATGTAGTGTATGACATGATCTTGTGAATGCAGCTTGTCTCACAGTTTTTAATGGATTGTTGTAGAACTTTGTACATGTTATATTCAACATCTGAACAAGCACATATTGACAAACAACTTTGCTCACCCAGTTTTTGTTATTTCCCATTATATCTTGCAGCTGAATGTTGAATATGACAGAATCTTGTGAATCTTGCAGTTTTTGATGGATTGCATTGAAACTTACTGTTATGGTTATTATCTGAAGATGCATGTACTGATAAATCACTGTACACCCGCTATTGTTTTTGGAGTCATTGCCTTTTTTGGACTTGAAGCTTGATGCAGTATATGACAGAATCTTAAGAATACAACACAGTCTTGCAGTTTTCAGTGGATTTTTAAGATTCTTAGTACATATTATGGTTATATAATCAGAAGATGTGCATGTTGACCAAAATTTACATGCAATATTTGGAAGAGTTACTGCACTTTTCTTATTTAAGTTACAGCTTAATGTAATACATTACAGAAACTAGTGAATTTAACTAGTCTTCCAGTTATTAATGGATTTGTGTCATTCTTGGTACATGTTTTGATTGCTTTTATTATTATTATTATTATTATTAGTATTATTCCCTTTAAGGTTTAGTTGCCTTTATGATGGGTGCAATATATGATACAATCTTTTGAATGCAATTAGTCTTCCCGTTACTGATGGATTTCACTGATACTTGGTACATTGCATTGTCATCATATGAAGAGCTGGATACTGACCAATCATTATGCTTGCATGATTTTTGAAGGAGTTATTGCCCATTTTGACTTACATCTGAAGGCAAATAGTCTTAAGAGTTGTTTTCAATTGAGCCTGTACTATATAGTCATCTGCATCATGGAGGTATGGGTGAGATGCAAGAGAGGTGGAGGTATATTTACATGAGCAAATTGCTCACCATTCCACTAGTTTATGTACTTCTATCATCTTGACCACAAAATCTACTTCAAGGCATGCTTTGATGCAAAAAACTATTTTTGTTGACAAAGAGAAACAACAAAAAATACTTTTTCTGTCGATGAAAACGGACTGTTATTTCCATCATAAAAGTTTTAGCAGAGCATGTATCCACAGAAACTTTTGCAAATGATAATTTAAATAATACATACATACATACGTATACAGTATATATGCACATGCTTGTGTGTATGTATGTGTGTGTGTATATATATATATATATATATATATATATATATATATATATATATATATATATATTGAAGTATTATATGTATACTTTAATTACTGCTGAGTTTACATGATATGAATTTGCATTAAGATGGGTTTTGTGGATACTTCTCAGATTAAACAACTGTTGAAGGCATTAAAATGGTAGAAAACCACAATCACATTGACATGATTAAACTTGACAAATTGTTAAATTTGATGGAATAAAAGATTTTCAGTAAATATTTCAATGTAAAACAATCATGTAATACTAGCATGGCAAATGCTATATTGAAAAATCTCAACTCTTACCAAATAAAAGCATTGATATGTCTTTCAGTGATGCACAAGAACACAGTATGTCAGTGGTGGATCCTATTGGGATTTGAGGGGTTCCCTGGGAAAATAGTATACTTTTCCATGAAAACAGAGAAAATTGGCAATTCTAAGCAAAATGAACCACCCTCTTCTCCAAATCCAACCCTCATAGAAAAAATCCTGGATCTGCCCCTGCATGTGCTGACAAAGGTATCATTTCAAAATTGTATCATTTTATTCCATCATGTTCGAAGACATCTTTACAGGGGATTAAAGCGGCTTGAAAAAGGTAACTCTTTTACTGTTCTTTGATTATAATAATTATTTACTGTACTAATTCCAAACCTTTCTTTCATTTCAGGTGGACTTCCTGTAATATGCTTCACATTTTGTGTGCAAGTGCTGCAGTCTGGCTGATCATCGTGCTTTTTTCACACCGCATCCAATTAGCCTTACATAAATGATCACAATTTTTTGATCTTGAGGTATGTGTCCAGCATGAAATGAAAAAATTAATAAGGAAAATAATCTTTTAACCATTTTGAATATTTGTAATACACACTGGTCAGTCCTAAGGCACCGTCAACAATATTTTAACTCAATGGCAGTGATAAAAATCACAGAAACAGGAGTCACAGAGATGACTCCTGATTGATTTCTCTGTTTATTTCATATAAAGACAATAATCCTGCAGTTGCTGATAGTCACACCCAAGCAGTCAATCTCAGTAGTAACAGAGTAATTGTTCAGTGGTTTGTAATGAAATCACAGCCGTGAAACAATAATGGTCAATTTATCTGCATATTTGTTAAACAGTGATCAGTTTTATAGACGAACCTTAAGGAATTAGTTATTATGGAAAGTAAGAGTCAAAAGATAAATCTTGTAGATATTCCATGTGATTATTATCAGCAGCAGGATTGTTGTCTTTATATGAATAAAACAGTTAATCATGAATCCTTTCCATGGCTCCTGCATTGGCATCGTTCCTATTGCATTATGATTAACCAGTGTGTAATAGGCACAAGATTGTTAATGAAAGTCTTCTTTTACTGTAATTTGTTTTAGTAGTAATTCTATTGAATTTAAACTTACTCCTTAAGTGTAATAGATTTCTGTATTTGTAAATAAACAAGTTAAGTATTGTTATTACTTCTTGAGTTTTCTGTTAGCAAGAAGTGAAAATTCATTGTTCTTCCAAATTGGAGTTTGCACACACACACTCTTCCTCCATTTTAGTCTGAATTGTTGAGCTAGGCATCCCAGTTTCACTAAACATATCAAATTGTCTTCCTCAACTAGAGATTTTTCAGTATATTTCTTATTGCTTGGTTTGCAATAGTGAATTTCACCAGACATTTCACAGGCATCAACTTCTGTTGTAATATCTTACAATTGAGGATAATTTAAGGATTTCCTCTAATTGGAGAAATTCCTAAACTCCTTTAAAAATAAAAAAATATCCCCAGGTATATAATTTTTAAACTGTATAGAGTAGTTTTACATTTTTATTACTATCTCAACATCTGACTAAAAATCCACTATTGTCATAAATATTATAAGCAAGATAATATAAAATCTTAATTAGAGCTTGAGTTTTGAGAAATTTTGGAACCTACACAATTATTTGTTACAAGCATCAATGGCTTTTAGTTAATCAAGGCTGATTATTGTGTTGGATTCATCAATGTTTATGATTTAAAGTTTTTTAAAAGAAATTTATTAAATTAAAATCCCAAAGATAGAGTAAAATCAAAATTTAGGATAAATGGTGACAAAATTAGGGAAACACTTGACTTGCCAGGAATAGATGTTATGACAAGTTTTAGTGTCATTATGTTTTGGAAATAAATAAATTAGAATTAGTTTGAAAAGCAGGATACACTCGCCAACGTCTTGCAGTGGACAGATCAATATTGTGAAAAGTTGTATGAGATTTACGTACATATTAGGTACGATGAGGTACACTACAATACATGATATATGCATGCATGCATTATTGAGAGGGATCGCTTGGGCTCCATTGCTTCTTCAAACAATGCAGAAACTAAAATTATTAAATGGGCTGTAAACAGGAACCAAAAATCAGCTACAAATGTTGAAAGTATTTAGTCTGTTACACATAATTCTAAAATGCGTTGAAAAGAATCATCCACACTATTGATGCCTACAAATGTAAAAAGGTTTTTACAGTATCATTAAGAACAGAAGAGAGGGCTCTCATTTCAGGTTGAACATATTTGTAAAGTTTTAAATTCAGAGCAAACAAGCATTTGATGCAGTGAATATCACCAAAAAATAGATTTGCTTATGACAGTGTCTTGAAAAATTTCAGAATCAAATGGTAGTCCATTGGTAAACAGTCTGGGAGTCCAGCTTAAATTCATTTGCCTAAAAGAAGGCAAATAAAGTACTTGAATATCAAACTGTTAGCATCAGGACTATCATTTTACTCTATTATGTGTTAGCAATTTCTGGGGTTTTTTGTGTGTTTTTCTTATAAAATACAAAACAATTCATGTCATATTGTAGTCCACTGGGCTACCAGACTACTATATATATAGTAGCCCAGATGCAGCATAATGGTAGCCCCTGGGCTATGGGCACAAGATTTGTATTAACGTAGCTAAATTCTAAAACAAGGTAATTAATAGTGACATTTAAACCAAATCACAAGTGAGATCAGTGATAATAGCATATGTAAGCATGCTAATTACCTCTTGGAAACATTATGAAATAAATGGAAATTAATAATTGTGCTTAGAAGCAGATGAACAGTATAAAGAGAAAGTAACCTTTATGTCACTGGAAGACCAAAAAGGGGAAAAATTAATTTAAATATTTGTGGTTGATTTTTGTTGAGCCCGCATTAGTGGGAAGTAAAGTATAGCTATATGAACATACCTGCCAACTGTTGCAATTTGGGCATAATCATTATTATTTTGTACATTGAATTATGTTTTACACTTACCTGTGTGTGGATTATGCTTTTAGGTACATAGATCAAAATTAAATGAAATAAAGAAATAAAAAGCTTTATCACATGACTGCTGTGTTATTTACGTTAATATACCTATATAAATTTTTTATATATTTAACATGTAGTACAGCTCATGACCTTACAGTGACATCATAATGTCATGCAAAGGTAAGGACTGAGGCATCTAAATGAAGTTCAAAGTCATTTTACTACTATTCTGTGATTTGCTCAAATAAAATCAGTATTGTTCATCTTGAGATAAGTAGAATTTTACATTTATGCTCATTTAAAACAAAATTTATGATAATTGTTGAATAATGTCTATATTTTGCTCACCAAGGCTTACCAAGATAGAAATTATTCAACTCTTTTCATAACTTTGATTTGAAATGTGCACACATATAAGATCCTCTGCGTGTTTGTCATATTTTTAATCCATATAATCTATGAACATTGTGAGTGAGAAAAATCTAGAAAAGAAGGTTCCTGAGTACCATATATACTTGCGTATAAGCCAATACCAACTGCAAACTGCATAGACCCAGATCTGCCATCACATAATGCGCTTGCAGATCTGGGTCTTTGCAATTTTTAAGGACTAATCAGTAGAACAAACAACATAGACCGTGATCTGCTGGCGCATTATGCAATGGTAGATCAGGGTCTATGCAGTTTTTAAGGAATAATCAGAACAAACAACATAGACCGTGATCTGCTGGCGCATTATGCGATGGCAGATCAGGGTCTATGCAGTTTTTAAGGACTAATCAGTAGAACAAACACCATAGGCCGTGATCTGCTGGCGCATTATGTGATGGCAGATCAGGGTCGATGTTGTTTGCATTTGGAACCGGTTTATATGCAAGTATATACAGGGTAATACATGTATACTTGAAAAAATACATACATCGTACATGTACTCTCCCACAGTGTTGCACACAGGATCCCAAGGGCAGAGGACACTGTGTCCCCCTCATTCCAGATCTGGGGGGGACACACCATTTTAGATGGACACATGAAAATAATAGTACATAATGCACTAATAGTGTTATAACAATGAGATAGTCTTGGTTGCTTCAACAGTTTTGCAAACTTAACTTTGTGATCTGCATTGTACTATCATATTTTCCTTGAACACTTACATTATTGCAGTAAAAGTTTTATCATTGGCTGAAGTAACTCATGAAAACATTATCTGGTTAACCTGAAATGAGCTGAACCATGGAAATTTCTGTTCCGGATCTTGCTCTCATTTAACTTTAGTGTACACTCATTATCTGCCAGCATTTATTATAATAAATACCTATGTTTTCTGAATAACTTTTGTTTCAAACTAACAAATCATTAATTAAATGACAAATTGTGTGTTTGCATAAATTGAGTCACTTTTGTTAACCTCAAAATAAATTAAATCTTCATCGCCATCAGGGTGACTTTAATCTCGAAAATTGGCCATCAAACACTTTACATTGCAACTCGGCAGACTATCACAAACTTTGAATGTTTTCATTACCAGATACATTGTTTTAAAATAGATATTCATTGTCATCTTACAGTTTTATTACCTTTTGCGACTTTGACCACTGCTAGCGCCAACAGATTTAGATTTTTTGTGTGACAAAAAGCGTGCCAAGGAGGGCACACATGGTCAAGATTTTGGGGACATAGGACAAAAAATTGTGGGAAACCTGTGAGCAGAACTTCCTAGAAAACAGACTGGTTTCTTCAGTTTGAAAATCTGTCTCTCCAGTTCATTATATTTATACAGCACTCTGGGGTTTAGGACATCACCATGCTCATTGAAAGATTTGTGGAATCAACATTATGATCATTCACAGTGGAAAGTTTTACATCAAAATGCACTTGAAAACAAAAAAGCACATAAAGTTAGCTTGTCACATGAATTCAGATACTAAGGTTCCTACTTTTCTGCAATAAAGTTAAAGTGTAGACACAATTGTAATAAATGTAGATGTGTTATTCAGAGAGTTCTTAGTAGAGCATTGATTTTCCCTAGCTGTTGCAGACTACACTCTGCCTTTTTGTTGAAACTGTTGTTCACAGGTTGAAAAATTGCAAAACAATATGCCTTTTGTTGAAACTGATGTTGACAGGTTGAAAAATGGCAAAACAGTATTCCTGAGCAAGAACAAAAACATTGAATATTTTTAAGTTTTTATCAAAACAAATTAAAGAAAATAGCAGTGTAATAGGTATGTACACTTATCAATATATTTAAACAGAATATACATTGCTGAATGCAGAATTATAGTTAATTCATCCAAAGTTGAGGTCTGAAATCTTGATTAACCAAACATTTCTCTTGATTTTTTTAAAAAATCTTGATTATAATAATGTGTTGGGATACCGGAGTAGTTAACAACTATCAAAAGTACTTTGTTGTTGAAAACACTCAAATTGTTCAATATTAGTAATGACAGTACCCATTACATTTTTATATAGGTATACAATAAATCTGTTTAGTAATACTTTCAGATCAACATGCAGCAGGAAAGGCTGCGTAGAAGTTAGAAGTGGATATTGGTAATCTTCTAACTCATTCTTACTGTTTGTAGAAAAGTAGTAAATGAAAACCGGAACTTAAGCTGTTGCAAGATGAGTTGGGACTTAAAGACTTTGAATTTATAAAGCATGCATGTACAAGATGGTTATCCCTTGGCAAGTGTATTGACCATTTACTTGAGCTTTGGCCAGCCCTAGTACCTTTCTTTCCAAATGAAAGCAAGTCTGTACAGAGGAGCTTGTAGAATTGTAGAAGAGAATGAGGAGGAGTCATACCACAGTAAAGTCTGTAAATAGTGGTTAAAAGAGAAAGATATGAAAGTAATGGAGAAAATAAGGCAAATTAAAAGGATGGGTCATCAGAAAGGAAGACATTTAAATCATTGGAATTCTTATTAGAGATGTCAGTATCCATTTAGCATGAAAGCCCTCAAGTTCAGTATGATAGTTTGAAAAATACATTTGGTGACAAGTTAAAGTAACAGAGTCCTTCTGACAGAAATTCCCAGTCCACTGTCAGTTCTTGCAGTGATGATCATTGTACAAAGCGTGGTGATACAGAACAAGTTTGACATTGTGTAGGGATATATTGAGGTAATCAGGCCAAGACATATTCATAAGCCATATCAAAGGAGTTCTTTCCACTGTGTCAAAGAAAATAATGTGGTTCGTATTTAATACATACTACCTCTTTTACTCTTTGTGCATATTTTTAGCCTTCCAGTGTGAATGAATTTGAAAACAAAATTGGGATTTATGAAAGTTTTATTTGGTGCATCAGAGCATAAGATAGAGCTCAAAAAGTTAGATTTACACTTAAAAATTAAGTATTAACTTTAAATAATGTTTAAACACGTACCAGTGTTAAAAGAACAGTGGTCAAGATCGTTGAGATAATGGCAATACACAGAGTAAGAATGGTGCACTTAAGATATTTTGCGCAATGATACAAATGTGAACAGGTCAAAAAAGAAAGTCTGCTTTTATCCCTAAGATTAAACAAGACAGAGAAAATATAATATAATCATCGATTCAACTTTGATCTGGAATTGATTTTCCTTTCATAAATAATAATGATGATGAGGTTTTGAAGAAAATAGTAATGACAACAATGGCTTATGCCACAGAAGTGGGGATATAATGTGAGCCCTTGCGCACTAACAAGTATATATAAATATTTGGTTAAAGATATTAGTTCACCTGGCTGAGCAATTGTTAATCAAATTTTGATGGGATGTTTCTTGGGACAGGTTCTAGGAACCAGATGGAAAATGATGATTGCACATCTCGAAAACTACCAAACTTTGTAAAATTGCTTCTTTGCACATTTTTTATAAATGTTTTTTTTTTTATTTATTTTTTATGGACAAGTTCAACAGGAAAAAAATGCTCCAGATTTCACGTTCGGCTTACTCGGAAAGAGAAAAGATGACCACCATCCTAAATTCATGGATGGATTTCATAGTAATGGTCACCATGTCAGCAGGTGCTAAGGTCGCAGAAAGATGAATTTGTACAATAAGATTCAAATCAGACATTAGCAATCTACATGTACAGGAATAAATTACAACAATACCAATGTACTACAACTCGAAAGACAGAAAATGACCACCATCCTACAAGTATACCCAAGAGCACATGGATTACTTGTTTCTTGGTGTGTGTCTTGCTGATGGGTGTTAAGTCACTGGGAGGTCATTAAGTATAATAAGAATCAAAACATGTTTTCAACTTGAGCAAATTTGAAAAATATGCTCCATTGTTTTCACTTCCATTCAAAGCAGAAGAAAAAAATATAGTTACCATTTTTCAAGAAGTGTATTTTAGAGGTTAAAAATTCCTGTTATGATGGTGGTCAAGCTCTTTTGAGGGTATCAAGCTTGCAGCAAGACCTATCAGACAATAGTGGTTTTCACCTGTGGCTTAAAGGAATATGTATTTACAAAGTTTTATAATGTGGTAAATTAACCTCAGCATCATAGAAGAAAGTGACCACCTTTCTGACAGAAGTCAGAATATAATACATGAGACAACATTTTCAGCAAGGTGCCGACTTTTTCTTGGCTAGGTAACCCCTATACATAAACTTTTAATAAAACCTAAATGTAGCATGAATGACAAAAGTTGTCATTTAGAGTCAATATTTCCACATAATTAATACTGTATGACCTTTGGCATCTTCAGAGAGATTATCTACGTGAGTTAATGAATGTATGTGGGAAATTTCTGGCACAATATTAAAATTCAACTCCAGATTCTATATACTGATTGAACAAAACCTTTACATAAATAAACATGTACACATATACAAGAAAATGTAAAATCAATAAGTTGTATCCTGTTTGCACACACTTGTGACCTTTAATTGACCTTGGTACCTGAAAATAAAGTGAAGAAGTAAATAATATATGGTCCAGTATCTTTTGCAAGGTGGTTACTTTATCTTGGTTAGATAATCGGACCAAGAAAACAGAAATAACATTTGCATGAAATGGATGACAAAAGTGAAAATTTGACCAAGCTTGCATGTAATTACCTATAAATGACCGTTGCACCCATGGAAAGATTATCAATGTCTTTGAATGTGTGTTAGAAATATTAGGTGCAATATTTACAACTTTAAATTTAGTTTTAATAGCTAAACTTGAAAGCAGCCTTTATAACCAAAAGGGTAGAAAATCAATGATTTATTCCATCTCAAGAATTACTTGTCCAATATTCTGGCATAAGCTAATTACCTGACAATGCTCTATGCATCATATCTGCACCAAAATCATTTCTATAGTGATTCAATACTGTGGCCGGAAAAAGGGGTTTAAAATTTAAAATTTCCCTTGTAGTTTGCAGCTTTGTGCAAACAAACATGCACACACATTTAAAAACAGTGATAATCGGGTAGAAAAAATATGATGTCAACCTTTAACACTATGCACAGACGTGCACCAGGCAGAGAAAGCATTATTTATAATGGAAACGGCTAAAAAGACTGAATTCGTTTGTTAGTGCTGAGACCACCCAATTCATTTTTGAGATAAAAGTCTCAAAGGCAGGATAGAGGTAAAAGCTATCTTGCTCAAGTCTCGCACTGGATAGACACAGGATAATATTGGCCTGCCAGAAAAACGATCGAAATGGTGTCAGTACACAAACAAAATATATGTATATAAGTTGAAATTTTATTATATAAAGAAAATATACTGCATTTTTAGCAAGGGGGTTGCTTTTCATTGGATAAGTAATACAATATAGGATAGTTTCAAATATATAAAAGAAACAATAGCATGGGTTATTTTAACCCTACTTGCACGTAATGACTCCAGTATGACCGTTGCACCCAAGAGAAAGTGATGACCTTAGCTGAGGTCAGTATGCATGATATGATACTTTTATTATGTTGGTGATGTTTTCTCTTCATGGTAGGACGAAAATGCCAAAATCTGAGGTTTGCGTCTCTACTTTCTAACAACTGTTTGGTTTCCATAGAAGCCAGATGGAAAATATACTTTTGGACATTTAAAAAAGAACAAAACAACAACAACTACACCTATTTTGATCAAACTATGAATGTCTCATTAAACATGTTCTACTATATATAGTGACTTGCCTAGGAAATGTGTGGTTTCTATAGCAACTGGATGAAAAATGTGTTTGACTTCTCCAAATATATATGATCAAACTCTGTAGAAGTGTTCCTTGGAACATATTCTACCAAAGTTTAATATTTTATGACTTGCCTTACAACCATCTGGCTTCTGTAGCAATAGGTGGAAAATGTATTTACAATGTCACCTCCATAAAGCACTGGGCCATATTCTTTTACCAAACTTTGTTGGAATGCTTCTTAGAACATGTGCTACCAAAAATGTAATTTTGGTAGACTCTCTAGCAATCTTTTTGCTTAAAGCAACCAGGTGGAACATGTAATTTTTACATATTCTCTACTAATTTTTTGCAGAGAGGATTATAGTTTGACGTATAGCTTCAATTGGATATAAAAATAATCATTATTTGAAAACAAAGGAACCAGTTCAAACTTTTGTCGAGTAAGATACTCGTTATCCGATGCTGTCATTGATCATTTAGTTTTGTGAACAGTTCTCGACACATCCAGTTTTGAAAGATGGAGATTGTTATTAAACCTGCGTTGTCGTAATGAACAAAAGTGACTACATTGCTGAGGCCAACAGACTACTGTTGGATGAAAGGTTCTATACAAAACTGGATGAAGATCCGACAGAAAAATGCAGCGATCGTAAGACGATGAGGCCCTCACTTATCTGCTTCCTGCTGACCCAAAACAAGGCTGTTTCTACTTGCTCCCTAAAATTCACAAACCAGGTAACCCCGGTAGACTGATCATCTCTTGCAAGAACCATCCCACAGAAGAAATATCAGAATTCATCAACTACAACCTTGACCTCTTTGTACAACAACTCCCTTCTTATATACAAGACACCATGGATTATCTCAACAAATCTCCAAAAACAAATCTACCCAATAAAGTAATCCACATGACTATGGATGTTTTATCCCTCAACACAAACATGCCACACGGGACAGCAGTTCAAACCCTTCTCCCCAACAGAATACATTGTCAAACTTCTGAACCATGTTTGGAAGATGAATGACCAAATTATCTTCCAGTCAATGGTACAGTAATGGGCACCTAAAAAAAATGACCCCCTCATATATGGACATATTTATGGGAAAGCTTGAGCACTCACTGCTGAATCATACACCCCACAAATCCATAAGCTGGTGCAGATTTATTGATGATGTAGAGAGCAAATGGGTAGGAACAGTAGAGCAACTCCAACAATCTTGTGGATATGCTGACAATTTCCATCTCGCCATCAAATTCATATTAGAGTCATCAGAAAAGTTGCATATAATAATGGATACCTGATCCATGGGTACATGGGTAGTCCAATTTGCTAACAAAAAAAACAAAAAGAAACAAAACTGCACACTACTTTACAGTGCAAGTGAGTATGCACGATCCTATTCTGCACTCCCAAATATCTAGAGCCTAAATATGCATTTAGGAAAATGTAACAATGATGGACCTAAAACAAATTTGTCAGTTGATATCAGCCTACCGATAGAACATGACGTGAAAATTGTTTACCCTCGCTTTGCGTAAAATCACAATTTACAGTCCCTGGTTTAGGGACTTTTGTAACATTGTTGGGTGTTGACCGGCTGCATTATCTATAATCTCAAGACATGTGCCAGAATTTAACCTATCAGATTTGTACCATCACTGCAAACGTTACTGTGTTCATTGACAATATATATATATATAGATCTAACACTGTTTTATAAAAAATTAATGAATTAAAAAATATGGCAATGAACATTTCTAACGCAGGCTTTACCCTTGTCCTCAGAAACTCCTGTCAAGGGTAACCTAATGTTAATTTCTCCTTGTCCACACAATAATAAGAAAAAATGGCTGCCTACTTTTCTGTCTTTTAACATACCCTATTTACCTCTCTCTCTCCCTCTGTTTATTGGCTACCCTTTAAAAGATTTAGTGACTTGTTTTGAATATGATTTCTCAAGAAACTATAATAAAATATAAAAGTGGTTTTGTGACCATTATGGTTATCGATTTTCTTTAGTCCAGAAACGTGGTGTACCTCAATGGCAAAATGATACTGTCTTAGATTATTGGAAATCTAGTTTAACTAAGCAACATTTTCAACCTGGTCAATATGTTGACATTTCATTCTTTTGGACATGAAATAGGAAGGGACATGTCCTTTTGTTTAAAAATTATGTTAAGTCTCTCTCTCTTTCTATTGCACACACACACGCACACATATGCTTTGGTTTGGTGGTTTTAAACAAAACTAAACCAAAAAGATTAACTTCAGCACATTACATTTGTTGCTGAAACACTGTCTAGATTTAAAACAATATATTTCCAACTGTTACAAGTATTGTGACCTTTGGGGTAAAACAAAGTCAGTCCGTGTATTTATCACTCTCAGATGGTTTGTTCTTAAATTTGTATCAAATTTGATGAATGAAGCTTTGACCTCACAGAATTGTAACACATTTAAGATCCAGCATAAGTTTTTGTCAGCTTTTGTAACATATATTTTGAATGCAGATAAACTCAGATTTTTGCAACTAAAAAATTGGAAAAAGACAGATGTGAATGGATTGGTAGTTTTGTTTAAAATAGTAAGTGAGGGTTAGGACATTATAGATGGTGGTAGAGATTTGTACTTTATAACAGGGATTATAGGGTAGTAAGGGAGATCATGAAGTTAGTTTTGTTGATAAGGGATTTAAATTGTTATTTTATACTGCTTCTTTTACATCTAAAGGTGTGGGATCTGTAGATGAGTGGGTGTTGCTATGTAAGGAATATGAGGAGGATGGTTTTGTTTTTAAACAAGGTTAGATGTTGGGTGGGGACGTTATAGAGAATGGAGAGATTTTAACTTTATAAATGGGATCCTAGGAGTGTAGGGATTGTTAGGAATATTATGGATGGGAATATACATTTTTACTTTATTTAAAAGAGGGCTTGTAGGGGGTAGGGGTAGGTGGTACGGGGTAATTATTTTTAGTTATACCCCTTCGTTCAAATCCTACTCTGTGTGCATGGGTTGGTAGTTTTGTTTAAAAATAGGAGCGTAGGTGAGGGTAGGGACATTATAGATAGCGGTAGAACTTTTTTACTTTATGATAGGATTTTACAGTGGTAAGGGAGATAATGAAGTTTTGTTGATAAGGGATTTAACTTGTATTTTATACTTCTTCTTTTACATCTAAAGGTGTGGGGTTCATTGGGTGTGGATATTATATAAGAGGATAGAGATTTGAACTTTATAAGGGGGATCCTAGGGCAAAATAAGTGGAGATAGAAAAGGTGTTTTTTTTGACAAGTGAACATTTTTTATTTTTTTATTTTTGTGCTTTTACATCCTACCTTGTGTGAATATGTAAGTAGGGCCATTATAGATGGAAATCGAGATTTGTACTTTATTTATAAGAGGCATTATAAGGGTTAGGATTAGGGTTCTTAGTTTAATTTTGAAGGGGTTTACATGGTCTGTAGTCTGTTGAGTAAGGTTTACTCTATAGGGTTGTAGTAGAGATACTGAAAGTATTTTTGTTTTAAAGAAATAGGAGGATTGCATAGGTAAGTTATAAAGGGAGGTAAATAAGGGGACTGATAGAAGTGTCTAGATGTTGTTTATTTAATTTATAAGAGGGCTTGTATGTGGTGTGGGTTCGGGTTAATTATTTTTATTTAGAAGGGATAGATAACTTCTTGGTGGATAATAGATAATTGATTTGTGGATAGTAGGTAACCGAGTGCTGGATAATAGATCACTGGTTGTTGGATGGTAGATCACTGGGTGCTGCATAGTAGACAACCAGATAGTAGATAATTGGGTATTGGTATGTAAAGATTATGAGGATGGTAGTTTGGTTTTTAAAAAGGATAGTAGGGGAGGGATAGACATATTATAGAATGGGGTTGAGCTTTTAGCTTTACATAAAGATTTGGATTGAGGTTGGGGTTGTTAGTTTTATTGTGAAGGGATTAAATTCTATTTTATACCCCTTCTTGTACATCCTACTCTGTTCTTGTTATAGACAACAACTAAAAAAGAACCCTGCACATGATAAATCTGAAGACTTTCGAGCTAATTTGATCCGTACAGGCAACCGTCATCATTCAGGACCTCTGTTAAGATACACAGCTTCAATACACTGTTTTAAAGAAACATACCTTTCAACATGGTGACCTCATGTTAATTTCCCGCTTGCCCCCATAAACTTTTGACCATTTGTCCCTATAAATGTTTGACCATTAATTTTCCCATGTTAATTTCCCATTTGTCCCTATAAACTTTCAACAGTATTTAACACATGACTCCTGTACAGCCATTCATTTAGAGGGTAAACAAACTCACATTGTCTGCCTGTAACATGCTACACTATTACAAAACAGACAGACTCATCCTGTGAAACCCATGACATAATATGGTTTATCCGTTTTGAGTACAGCCCATCAGCTCATGCTACACTGTTATAATCCATACCTTTCAAGATGGCACCTATGTTAAATTTCCATTTGAGGCTATACATTTTTGACCCTATTTAATACAGAACTCCCGTTTGAGTCTACAGTGCCATACACTACTATTCATAATGCATTTTTTATTTGCTAACCTTTGAACTTTTCCAACATCCCAGTTTATAGAATGCGATGATTACACCATATCAAAAACACTTTGGCTCAGCAAAAAGAAGAGGAAAAGAGAAAGCAACAAGTGCAGAAGAGGAAAACTTTGAACAGTGAACCGAAGAAAGAGAGTGAAAACATAACTGTTGGTGTATTACAAGACATTTTGGCAGAGTTAAAAACTTAAGCGAAATGTAGCAAACTTTTTTGGAAAAAGCAAAGAGAAAGAGACCTACACCTACACCGTCCACTACACAGATGTCAGCAGCAGCAGCTACCACTGTCACTACTACTACCACAGCAGGTGTAGGACTTGGACGTGGAAAAAGTGTAAGGCACTTGTAGTTGATGTTGTCAAGTCCATAATTTATTTCAAAACCCAAAGGCTTTTTTTAGGGCCACCCAATTCTCTTAGAAACAAAGATACTGTCCAATCATAGCTAATCTATGTTTTTAATGTTTGTGTATGTCTATGTCTTCCACACACAAAAAACACCACAAAAAAGTACAATTTAAACCCCTTACCCCTCTTGTGTGATAGTATACAAGTATGTTTATGGGTATAATGTGTGTAAGCACTCCTACCCTTGCTTGTGTGTGATAGGCCTTTTTACAGACAGACAGAAAAAAATATTTTCTTAACAAGCAGAAAACACTCCATGTACGATGCATAACTTTGATGTAGTTTAGGTTTTGAATTTTAAATTTTTTTTTTGTTTTTCATACAGTGTAATCATCGTGTTATATAAACGGGGATGTTGCAAAAGTTCGCGGGTTAGCAAATACAAAATGTGTTATGTATCATTTACTGTTGCAGAAGCATACAATTTAGTGAAGAAACTAACTTTTACTGTTACAGCAGCACACAATTTAGTGAATAAACTGACTGTTACTGTTGCAGTAACACACACTTTAGTGAGAGAGAGAGAGAAAAAAAATCTGACTTTTAGCATACAAATTTGGTGATGAAACTGAATTTTACTGTTGCAATAGCATGCAATTTAGTGAAAAAAAATACTTTTACTGTTACAATAGCACCCATTTTTTTGAAGAAACTGGCTTTTACTGTTGCAGTTGAACACATGTTAGTGAAGAAAGTGACTTTTACTGTTGCAGTAGAACACATATTAGTGAAGAAAGTGACTTTTACTGTTGCAGTTGAACACATATTAGTAAAGAAACTGACTTTTACTGTTGCAGTAGAACACATGTTAGTGAAGAAAGTGACTTTTACTGTTGCAGTAGCATATAGTTTAGTGAAGAAATTGACTTTTTACTGCTGCAGTAGCACACATTTGAGTGAAAAACTGACTATTACTGTTCCAGTAGCACCCATGTCATTGAAGAAACTGATTTTTGTTTTTGCAGTAGGACACAAGTTTAGTGAAGAAACTGACTTTTACTGTTGCAGTAGCACATTTTAGAGAAGAAACTGATTTTACCTGTATCTGATTGGTCTAGTCGTTATTAATTTTATGGAACAATATCTCGAATCTGTTTGCTCCAGTATTTTTTAGAGTACTGGATATAATGACAGATCTGGAATTTAAATTTCTCGAAATTGCTCCATATATTTATTTCATTACGCATATTCAAAACCCAGGGGAAAAAAATATAGTACTATATTTCAATTTCTGTATGGTTCTTTATTCTCAGTACATCCACTACTTGCGATGCGTCTCATGGCACGTAGACGTTGTAGAGATTCAAGTGAAATGCAAAGGACCATTTCACTATTTACTCTGGAACATAATTATGAACGAAAGGTATCTGAACGCTCTAAAAAGACTGAGATTGAACAAGCCTGAAGACAGAAAGTATTTCTTTTGTTTTGTAGCAAGGCTCTTCTGCAAACACGTTATAGAACTTGCCATGCCACGACTTCTGTCATCATAGAGACACCCCTCTTCTTAAGAGAATTCACTCGTGCATTTTCAATCTGTGAAGATGGAAGAGCCACAACAGATGACACTTCTTGTCAAAGATTTACAAAGAGTCATTCGAAAATACACTTCCAATAAGACTTCTGGAGAAACTCCAGACTACTCTTTTCAAGATATAAAGTCAAGATACAAGTTATGCTTGTCAAAAGAAAGGACATGGGGCTCCAGTAGGAGATCGCTGGATATTAGTTACTCCAAGGGCGTGTTGATGTTATAGTGCGGGTGTTGGATAGTAGATCACTATGTATTGTTCACTGCAATGGCATGTTGATGGTATTGTGTGGGTGCTGGATAGTAGATAACTGGGTGATGCTCACTCCAAGCAATGATGTGTTGATGGCATAGTGTGGGTGTTGGGTAGTAGATAAATGGATAATGGTCAGTCAAAGTGTATGTTAAACCTATAGACGTTTTTAACATTATGTTTTCCCTTGTCACCATATAGAATTATGATGTTAAACCTATGGACTAAAGGTGTAATGTCAAATTCCTGTTAGAGGAAATATCAACCAACACATCTTAAATCTATGTGGTAATGCTAATTCATGTTAGAGGCCATAAAATGGCGTAATGTTATCTCCTATTAGAGGCCATAGAGGCTCCCACATGTCAAACCTATGGACATTTTTAACAGAGAATTTCTTAATAAGTGGGTGATGGTCACTCCAAATGGCGTGTTAATGGTATAATGTGGATATTGGATAGTAGATCACTGGGTGCTGGTCACTCCAAATGGCGTGTTAGAAAGTAGATAATTGGGTGTTCGATAGTAGATAACTGGGTAATAGCCAATTCAGATGGCATGTTGGTAGTATAGTGTGAGTGTTGGATAGTATATCACTGGGTACTGGTCAGTCAAAGATATGTTAAACCTATGGACATTTTTAACATTAAACTTTCCATGGAATTTTAATTTCTCAAGATTTTTCCATGTATTTAATTACGTGTGGTTGAAGCCCAGGGGGAAATATATAGTACTATATTTAAATTTCTGTATGGTCCATTACTCTCAGTACATCCACTACTCGCGACGCAACCTACAGCAAATTTAATGAAGTACTTTTACTGTTGCAGTAGCATATAATTTCTTGAAGAAAATTAAATCTCTTGCCCCTCTTGTGTGATAATATATAAGTATGTTTGTTGTGGGTTTAGTGTGTGTAAGCACTCCTACCCTTTGCTGGGACTCCCTACTTTGATATAAAGTACACCAAATCTTACACCAATCTTGTTTGTTTTTTATACAGTGTAATCATCACATTCTATAAAAGGGTGCTGCAAAAGTTTGCAAGTTAGCAAACACAAAATGTGTACTTAAAAGTCAGGTCATGGATACAGCATGTTAGAAACGGCGTTGGAGAAAAGAAGATTGGATCTTATTCCATGGATGGTTGGAATTTAGAAAACCCGCAGATCATGTATGAAATTCAGGGATGTATCAGTGTGATTGATTTTTTGTTTTTCACGGCAAAATTAAATTGAGTGGCTATAATGTATTCATATAACAGGTACAATGGCATACTAGCCATGGTTAGACCACATGTTAAGTTATTTTATTTATGCCCTTCCACCAATTACGTACAGATCCGTTCTTGAATATTTTTCTTGAATAAAAAATTAGTTATTTAGACTGTGCGATTGTAGTGTTCTCTTAGTCTTTAGATATGCATTATAAGAAAACGTTCCATGTAGATTCCATCAGAAATTTTCCGTAAAGAAATTACCTCCGAAATTTTCGTGAAGATTCCCCTCAGAAATTATTCAGTGCGTATGAGTATGATATAAATTCAATACATGAAGGTATTCCTTATACTTTTTATGTCAATATTTCCGTAACCTATCTTCTTTCCTTTTTCGAATATTTCACTTTGTATCATGTTCTTGAATAAATTTAGAGTGCACGATCGTAGGATACAAAACTTCTACACAAAAATTATTCTTATTCAAGTACTTTTACAATGGTAAAACAAAAGATAGGTAATTTACATTGTTTTCAATTGGTTGTGTTCTGTTTACATAGGATTCCACCGCGTACTTTTATATAAACATTAATGTCTTCTGCCTTCTTTCTTTCCAAAGCTATCATACCACCTCAATTCATTCAAGCTGTCAGCCATTGATATTCAGCCAAAGCTTTGCGTTGGTTATATGACTTGTGTGAAACTAAAGACAGGTAGATACAGCATGATAGAGATGGTGGTGGAGATTAGAAGCTTGGGTCTTATTCCATAGTTCAGGGTTTCACAGACCCATAATGTTTCAATGTTATATTTCCCGCCAAATAGACCAAGTAACAGATGTAGAATTTTTCTTTCAAAAAAAGATGTAATTTTTTGTGGCCAAGTCGTCTTGTTGGATCATCGATGTTATATTCCAAGATATTTTTAAAAAAAATCGAAGTATTGAATGACGACAAGAAAAAGAAACAGAACAATTGTGTGGATTTTATCTTTTTTTATATTTTACTTTTAATGTTTTCAAGAGATTGGAATTCATATTCCTAACTTTTGAATGGCTCATCCTGCTTGCAATAAGGTAATTCAAGAACCTTTATTTCATCACTGTCAAAATTGTAGCGTGATTCCAGGAAGACGCGAAAATATTTTTAATGGCTCTCGCACTCTATCAGGTTTTCTGAGTGGATTTTAGACCCCATCGATGCAGCAACATTAAGGGCGTAGGTGGGTTTAGATCACTTTCTTCGTCTTACTACAAAAAGAGATGTTACTATTTAGAAATTATAGCAACTGAACAATATCATCATGCAACACAAAACCATGCTTTTAATCGTGTGGACTTTGGAAGATCAAAGGGTAGCATTTTCGTAAATTTAAAAGAGGCTATTAGAGTAATCAATGATACAAAAAATGTCAGGGGTCAGAAATAAGTCCTTTACTCAAAAGTCTGGAGAAAAAAAGTTAAGTTTTGGAAAGAAAAAGAAAAAAAACCACCTTGTAGTGAATTGACTGGTAGCATGACAGAAGGTTGACCTTTATAAGAAATTTAACTTTTTGTTATTGGACCGAAGTGAGACATTGGTCTCAGCTGACCCATATGGGGAAAGTGAATATGATAGAATGTACACAGAAATGTACCAAGCATGAAAAAGATGGAATATTTTGATTCCTATGGATTACCTCCTCAGGAAGACAATATCATCGTCTTTATGAGAAGAAATGCAGTATCCACTCAATTCAATAATGTGAGATTATAATCATCAGATTCAATAATGTGTGGAAAATATCATGTGTATTTTCTTCATCAACATAACCTTGGATTCCTATCAGAACATGTACTGATGCAGAAAAAGAACCCATACCAGTGAAGAAATTAAAAAAAGGAGAAGAGAGTAAAAAAGGAAGGAACAACTGACTTCTGTGATGTGTATTTGAAATTTCATTTTAATTCCTATTGAAGAGAATATACCAAGCAAGAAACCCCCAAAACGTGTATATGTCCTAAAAAATTTTAAAGTATGGATAAGATATTTACACAAACACATTTCATATTGAAAAGGATTTTTTTGTTGTTTCATATGGCAATTCTTTGAGTATCATCTTTTTCCAACAGATCTAGGCAGTCTGTGAAATGGGAGATTTGAAAAAAAAACAAGCATGGACTCTCTCTCTCTCTCTCTCTCTCTCTCTCTCTCTCTCTCTCTCTCTCTCTCTCTCTCTCTCTCCTAATGTTTTATACCCTTCATTTACATCGTACCACGTGTGGTCAGTAGATGAGTGGGTGATGGTCACTTCTGATGGCGCGTTGAGTTGTAAGTGTAGTTTCAACATTACATTTCCCACACATGTTAAACCTACAGTGTAATGTTAATTCCATTAAAGGTCATAGGCTTCCATTTGAGGTCAACCACTTCTAACAATGTTGTGCTCTCGACGGCATAAATGTAAACTAGAGACCCATAATGTTAAACCTATGAACATTTTTTTAAATAGGATTTTCCATATTGACACCCAAATGCTGCCATGATTAACCGATAAACATTTTTAATACTACATTTCCCCATGTCAATGTAAATCCTTGAAATGGTAGCATATTACCAATAGACTATCTACAGGTCTATAAAAATGGAATAGGAAAAAAAAAACTAGTATTTTCAAAGTTAGAAAAACACATTATAGGGCTGGGTGTTAGAAAGTAGATAGCCAGAAATAGAATTGGAATATGGGTCCAGGGTGTCATGGTCTAGACTATAGGGTGCCATATTTGAAACTAAATATTATTAGCCTCAATGTTAAATTCCCATTAGAGGCCAAACAGACCTATAATGTTACGATGTTGCATTACCCACCAAACAGACCCAGTAACATACATAGCATGTTCCCACCCCACCCCTTCTCTCTCTCTCTCTCTCTCTCTCTCTCTCTCTCTCTCTCTCTCTCTCTCTCTCTCTCTCAATTTTTGGGTTTGGCACAGTGCATGATGCACAACTTTGATGTACTTTTACAAACTTGAACAGAGACTATCTGCATTTTTACCCACAGATGGAAAAAATCATCATTTTGTAACAAACTGACAATATGAAGAAACAAATCTGCCTCATAGAACCATTAACATTATAATACATTTTTTTCCCATATGTTTATCAAGCGAACACGGTAAAGTTTGTCAGTGTCCTAAAAATATGATAGAAAAACCTTAAATACTGAAGAACTAAAATCTGTGTCACTTGACATTGAATAATTTTGTAACAAAATTTGCTGCAAGTGAATTGGTAAAACGGAAGATTGCTCATGCCAAACAGCCACAGTTTCACTCGTGTTATGAAATGTAGGATGAACAATGCAACGTAAAAAGAGTAAGTGCTAGGGTTGGCACATTTGTAAGATGGTCTTAACAGCAATATATTCACGGCGCGCATTGAGTAAGCCAAAGTCAAGTCAGTGCTAGGGCTGGCAAATTTGTAACATTTGTCACAGAAACTGATGAATGACAATTTGCCGACTTGATCCTCAATATGTTTGAAATACAACTTGCTGACAATAAGATAGTGAGAATCTTAAATTTAGGATAGCCACAATTCTATACACCCTCCTGCTTCCCCTCCTCCATGAGCTTCATACAGGATTTATAAAGGATAAACCTATGGACATTTCTAACATAAAATGGTGGCCTAAAGTTAGTTTCATCTTTTCGCCATAATGCCTGAAAAAGAAAAAGAAAACCAATGGCGGCCTAATGTTAAATTCTCTTTGTCTCTGTCATCAGCAGACTCTTTTTAACATAGCAATTTTTTTTTATCCCAAAGTGGCACAAAGATGACAGTAAAAACCTGATTTAAAACAGGATTTCCCATCTTGACAGTATAAACCCATAAATATCATGGCCTAATGTTAATTTCCCCTTGTCGCCATAATGCCAAAAACAAAATGGCAGCCTAATGTTAATTTTTCCATTATACCCTATAATCAGCAGACCCTTTTTAACATATGATTTACGTTTATGGCTAAAGTGGCATTCGTTACTTCTGTTGTCGACTTGATGGAAATGGCTGAGCGATGTTCTGATCGGCCTTTTCTAACACAGTCCGATCATTGAAGGAAGAGCATGCACATATAAGAGGGGGCCACTTTAATGTATATGGGGCCCTATGTTAAATAGGGTCAAATGATTATAGAGCCGAATGGAAATTTAATATAGGCGCCATTTTTAAATTTATGTTTTGTCACAGTGTAGCGTGAGGTGACGGTCTGCACTCGAATGGAAATACCGTATGACGTCATACATTTCCACAGGAACAGTCTGTCTGTTTGTAACAGTGTTGCGTGTGTTTGGCAGGTAATGCGAGTGTGTCTGCCCTCTAAATGAAATGCTTTAGGGGAGTCATGTGTTAAATAGGGTCGAAAGTTTATAGGGACAAACGGGAAATTAACATGGGAAAAGTAATAGTCGAACGTTTATATGGACAAAGGGTCGAACGTTTATAGGGACAAACGGGAAATTAACACGATGCCGCCATGTTGAAAGGTATGTTTTTTTAACAGTGTAGCATGAGGCGACGGTCTGCTCTCTAACTGAAATACCACATTACAACATACGTTTCATGTGAAGAGTTTGTCTGTTGGTTCTATTTTGGACGGAAAAATGTAATGGGTTAAAGTTTTTCAACCAGGAAAATGTGAGTTTGTCTATCCTCTAAATGAACTGCCATAGGGCAGTCCTGTGTTAAATATGGTAAACAAGTTACGGGTACAAACGGGATGTTAATATAAGGTCTCCATTTTGAAAGGTATGTTTTTTAACAGTGTAGCATGAGGCAACAGTCTGCTCTCTAACTGAAATAGCGTATGACGACATACGTTTCACATGAGGAGTCTTTCTGTTTTTGCATCATGGTTCACCAATCATTTTTTATAATATCCACCACCCACATATCTATCATCCACCAACCAATAATCTACTATCAACACCCAGTTGTCTACTATAAACCAAACCAGTGATCTACTATCCACCAACCAATTATCTACTATCCAGAGCCCAGTTATCTAATATCAACGCCCAGTTATTTACTATCAAGAGCCCATTTATCTACTATCCAACACCCAATTATCTACTATTATCACCCAAACAAAACTATCATCCTCATAATCTTTACATATCAATACCCAATTAACTACTATCCACAACCTATTTGTATAATATCTAGCACTCAGCGACCTACTATTCACCAACCAATTATCTGCTATCAAAACCAATTTATCTACTATCCACCAGCAAGGTGTCTACTATCCAGCAGCCAGTTATCCACTATCCACCAACCAGTTATCTATTATCAAGCACCCAATTATCTACTATCAACACCCGGGTATCTGCTATCCACTAACCAGTTATCTACTATCCAACATTCAGTGATCTACTATCCACCAACCCGTTATCTACAATCCAACACCAAGGGATATATTATCTACCAATTGATTACCTACTATCAATGCATAGTTATCTACTATCCAACAATCAGTTGTCTACTATTCAGCACCCAGTAATCTACTATCCACAAACCAGTTATCTGATATCTAACATCCAGCGACCTACTATTCACCAACCAATTATCTACTATCAACACCAAGTTATCTACTATCCACGAACCCGTTATCTACTATCCAACACCATGGCATATACTATCTACCAATTGATTAACTACTATCAATAAACAATGATCTGCTATCCAACAATCAGTTGTCTACTATTCAGCACCCAGTAATTTACTATCCACAAACCAGTTATCTACTAGTCAACACCCAGCGACCTACTATTCACCAACCAATTATCTACTATCAACACTCAGTTGTCTAATGTCCACCACCCACATATGTATTATCCACCTACCAATTATCTACCATCTAGAGCCTTGTTATCTAATATAAACGCCCAGTTATCTATTATTCAGAACTTATTTAGCTACTATCTAACACCCAATTATCTACTATCATCATTAAACAAAACTATGATCCTCATAATATCGATACCCAATTATATACTATCCACCACCTTTTTTTATAATATCAAGCACTCAGCGACCTAATATCCACCAACCAGTTATCGACTATCCAGCACCCAGGTATTTACAATCCACCAACTAGTTATAGATTATCCAGCACCCAGTTATCTACTATCCACAAGCCAGTTATCTATTATCCATTAACAAGTGATCACCTATCCAACACCTAGTGATCTACCATTCACCAACCGGTTATCTACTATCCAACACACAGGGATATATTATCTACCAACTGTTTAACTACTATCAATACACAGTTTTCTACTATCCAACAATCAGTTGTCTACTATTCAGCACCCAGTAATCTACTATCCAGAAACCAGTTATCTACTATGCAACACCCAGTAACCTACTATCCACTAACCAATTATCTACTATCAACACCTAGTGATCTACTGTTCACCAACAAGTTATATACTATCCACCAACCAATTATCTACTATCGAAGACCACTTATATACTATCCGCCACCCACTTATCTGCCTTCCACCAACCAAGTATCTACTATCCAGATCCCAATTATCTAATATCAACACCCAATTATCTACTATCAGCACCAGTAAATATATACCCATGAACGTTTCTACGATGTACCCTTGGTGTAGAGTTCGAGTATAGTATAACATGGCTGAAATGAGGACTTTGTGTTGAGGTGGTCCCGCCCTGAATACTTCTTATACTCGGATTGATAGCATGACTAATGCTGCTGTAGCGAGTATTCTTCCAGAGGTGGATGACTTCAATTTGGCTTTATGCGATTTCTTATTTTCTTCGCAAGACCTTTTGCTGGCAGTACCCTCTTCGCCTCGTTCTCCATCATTACCAGGGTCTAATCATTTCAAAAAGAAATGGAAGGAAGTGTTGCAAAAGAAGAAAAGACCTTTGATCTACAGCAAGAAGAGGAAAATAAAAAGCAACAAGAGGTGAAGAGGAAAACTTTGAACAGCACACAGAAAAAAGAGAGTGAAAACAAAAACTGTTAATGTGTTACAAGACGTTATAGCAGAGTTAAAACAGTTCAAAAAAATGTATCAAACTTTTTGGGGAAACCTGAGAGAAAGAGACCTGTACCTAAACCCACCACTACATATATGTCAGCAGCCACGGTAGCCGCTACCACTACTACTGCCACAGCAAAAGTAGGTCTTGGACCTGGAAAAAGTGTAAGGCAGTTGCAGTTGATGGTGTCATGTCCTTAACTTTTTTTTCAAAACCCAACGGTCCTTTCAGGACCACTAAATTCTATTAGAAACAGATACACTATTCAATCGTTGTCAATCTATGTGTTTAATGTTTGAGTATGCTTATGTTGTCTTCCACAAAAAAACTAAGACTTAAACCCCTTTCCCTTCTTGTGTGATAGTATATAAGTGTGTTTGTAGGTATAGAGTGTTTAAGCACTCCTCCCTTGCTTGTGTGTGATAAGCATTTTTACAGACAGATAGAAAGAATTCTTAAATATTTCGTTTACCAGCAGATTCTTTGTGGCATATTTATAAACAGTACATGCAAAGACATGAGCATCAAAACTTTATCTGTGCCATAAAAACTGTAGGTGTTAAAAGTGATGAATACTAGTTGTGTACCTCCCTGTGAAGAAGTCATTCGTCGCCCTTTATCTACTCTTCATACTTACCAAGAAGTGTGTATAGCAACTTGACTACAACACCAGATTTACGTCTGGAAAGATGTGCGTGACTGCAAAAGTCTTGGATTCGATGCTTGGATACAAGAGGTTGCTGAAGGCATTGTGTGTGACTGATGAAAGAAAAGAATTGTTTTTTGTTGCTGTTACACTATGAAAAATGTATATAATATATGAAATGTCCTCTGTTATTGATAAAATGTCAGAATTCTAAACACAACTTGAGAGTCATGGTTACATCCTCCGTTCCCAAAGTGCTTGACGAAAGGTCATCTCGACAAAGTTGGGCGGTCCTGTATCTTCACCATCCTTTTAATATGTTGATTGCTGGACCTAGTGGTTCAGGCAAAACCGAATTTGTCAAACGTGTAATCGAACACAATCACTTTCGTTCGATTTTTGATGGAGTAAATCAAAGTAAATTGCTTGAGTGAAGAAACTGATTTTAAATTAACTAGTGGTCCAGAAATCTCATTCATTACCTACTGCCTGAAGTTAGGATTTTTCCATATCAATTTCCGTGGACTAGACTTTTCGCATATCCCTTCTTCCTTATATTTTATCTCCACCTACACTCCTTCAATACTTTGACCACTAACCAGGCTGCCAATATGTTTAACTTCCTGTCTTGAAAACATACATTAAATAGTCAAATAATAAAGAAACGATTAGCTATCTGGAATTTTTACCAGTAAATTTCACTCTATATCAGTAGATGTTCTTGAATAAATGTAGACTACGCAATCGTAAGATACAAAACTTCTAGACACAAAATTGTTCTCTTTCACATGTTTTTACAATGGTACATTAATGCTAAGAAAAACGAAGGTAATTTACATTTTATCCGATAATCAGGTTCTGTTTACATAGGATTCCCCCATGTACTTTTATGTCAACAATAATGTATTCGTCCTTCTTTCTTTGCATGAACAGATTTCTAAATATAAAAATATATATCTGTTTGTAACAAAAGACTAATAAAATCTATCTGACTTGTTACTGAATATTTTACTGACTATTTTGAGTTTTGCAATTGACCGTTTTAAAAGTGACGATTATTGTCTCACCACGCACGATAAAAATATGACGTGCCCTTGTGTGTATCAAACTATTGACATTATGATAAAATATTGACGAATACAAATTTTTGTAAATCTTTACAATGAAATTCAGCGGTAGTCGGATACAGTCGCGATTTCACTCCACACCTTACGCAAACTGAAATAAGTCCGTTTATAAAAACAAAACTAGCTCTAAGATATCTTAGATTTGTGATGAATGACAAAATTCTGCCAGCTTGACAAAATGGAACCTCTGCGACGAGGCAGAGTGGTTGTCTTCGACACAAAATAGTTGCAATTCCATCTACCGGCCAGGCGGTTATCCTTCAAGCATCGAAGACTCCCGTTTAGGAGATTGGGCCTACGAAAATCACAAAGAGCTTATGTTGAGTTTTGACAGTGATCCTAAAATCTACGGCTACTAGTACAGTGACAAACAAGGAGAACTTCATACCATACGTAAAGTGAAAGGACTGACATTAAACTGTTTAAATTTAACAGTGTAAGTGTAAACAGTCGTTCTACGTTTGCTGGAAGTTACTTTTTGGGTAGTTGGAATGTGAAAATAATCTTCAGGAGCTACCAAAGCCGGTGAAGAAATTTTTAAAAAAAAGTAAAAATAAAGAACCAAATGTAAGTGCATTGGTTATTTAAGTAGGGATAACATATTCCAACACACACACACAAACACACACAGTGTTCCAAACGTCCGTTGCTCACGCCTAGTAAGATCCTCTCTCACTGTTTCACAAAAACACACACACGCATACTTGAGTTTTCTATAGGATGATTTAGATTTAAATCATAATTATATCTCTGCTGTTTTAAAATACCCCTGTCTCAGAATATCTCTTTCATCATGAACTACTACTACTAATAATAATAATAATAATTTCTTATGGTCTATTGAGTAATGTTTATGTTACAGCTGAATATTACACAAACTGCGTGGTTACCTAATGTTACTGTTTTCAAAAAAAGAATGGAACAAACTCAAAGCTTTCCATTACAACAAATTCTTTTGCTTGATTCAAAAATTTGTTAGTTTATATGCTCTGAAAATTCAGACACACATGCCTGTTAGGTTGCATCACTTGGATATACATTTAGTTTGGCCATTTTCAAACTTTAACAAAATCACTCTGCATTTATAGTGACAGACAGGAAAAACTTCTGAAGTGCACTCCTTGGCTGGCTACTGTGGAGCCATAACCGAAATTCCAAAAACCGCCGCTCGGAAAATCCGATAAATGTTACAATCTTTAGCGTGGCGAGAAAAATTTCTACGGTGCACGACATCTTTAGCGTGATTCCAAAATTCGTTAGTTTGCTTCAGTGTAGACCCAAAACAGGAGTTTACGAAAATAAATCAGTGTTGCCATTGGTTTTTTTAAAAAATGGTAACATGTACACTATCTTTGGCTAACAGAATGTAGGGCGTGCTTTGTAACATACTTAAACAATATTACTAGCTATGTTTACTGACCGAATTTTAGACTTAAATTCAGCAGATTTGAAATGATACTGCGTTTATTTGACAATGTAACACTCGTTTTCAGATACATATCAACGAAGAATTGTGTCAATGAACGTTTCTAACTTAGGATTTACCCTTGTCCTAAGAAACTCCTAATTTTTCCTTGTCCTATATAATACAGAAGAAAAATAAAATGCTGTTCTACTTTTATTTCTTCTTATATTCCATACTACTACTACTAATACTACTAATAATAATTATGATTTTTTTTTTATGGTCTTAATAATAATAATAATAATAATTTTTCATGGAATATTGAGTAAGGCTCATGTTATGCCTGGATGTTAAATAAACTGGGTACTGGATAGTAGATAACTGGGTATTGATGGTAGATAACTGGGATTTAACTATCTCCTTCTCTCTCTCTCTCTCTCTCTCTCTCTCTCTGTTTCACACACACACACACACACACACACACACACACACACACACACACTTTAGTTTGATGGTTTTCAACAACGGGAAACCAAAATTAACTTCAGTACATTACATTTTGCCAAAACACTCTGTGCCTAGACGAAAAAAAAAAATTTCCAACTGTCACAAGTATATTGACCTTGGGGGTAATAAAAAGTCGGTCAGTGTCTTTATCAATCTACCATAGCTAGTGAAGACGTCCAATTGTAACTTTGTATCAAAATTGATGAATGAAACTTTGGCCTAACAGTATACTAGCAGAATTGTAACATAATTTAGAGTACAGAAAAACTCACATTTTCCTACCTATATATATATATATACGCGAAATGGGATGGTAGCTTTGTTTAAAATAGGACGGTAGGGATAATATAGATGGGAATATAAATTGTTACAATATTTATAAGAGGGATTATAAGGGTTATGGTTGTTAGTTTTATTTAGAAGGGATGTACGTGGTCTGTAGCCTGATGAGTAAGGTTTACTCTATAGGGTTGTAGTGGAGATACTGAAGATAGTTTTGTTTTTTAAAAAATAGGAGGACAGTGTAGGTATATTATAAAGGGAGGTAACTAAGGGGCCTATAGAAGGGGCTAGACGCTTTTTACTTAATTTATAAGAGGAATCATAGAGTTGTATGAGGGTTAGGAACGTTAGTTTTATTTAGTAGGGACAGATAACTTGTTGGTGGATAGAATATAACTGGTTGGTGGATAGTAGATAATTGGTTGGTGGATAGATCACTGCTTCCTCGATTGTAGATAACTGGCTGGTTCTGATAATATATAATTGGGTGTTGATATTAGATAACTGGGATCTGGATAGTAGATAATTGGTTGGTGGATAGTAGTTAAGTGGGTTATGGATAGTAGATAATTGGTCTTTGATAGTAGATAATTGGTTGGTGGAAAGCAGATAACTGGTTGGCGAACACTAGATCACTAGGTGTTGATAGTAGATAATTGGTTAGTGGATAGTAGGTCATTGGGTGTTGCATAGTAGATAACTGGTTTCTGGATAGTAGATTACTGGGTGCTGAATAGTAGACAACTGATTGTTGGATAGTAGATAACTGTACTGATAGTAGTTAATCAGTTGGTAGATAGTATATCCCTGAGTGTTGGATCGTAGATAACGGGTTGGTGGATAGTAGATCACTGGGCTTTCGATACTAGATCACTATGTGTTGGATAGTAGATCACTTGTTGGTAGATAATATATAACTGGTTTGTGGATAGTATATAATTGGGTGCTGTATAATCTATAACTGGTTGGTGGTGGATAGTAGATAATTGGGTATCGATATGTAAAGATTACGAGGATGATAGTTTTGTTTGGGTGATGATAGTAGATAATTGGGTGTTGATAGTAGATAAGTAGGCTCTGAATAGTAGATAACTGGGCGTTGATATTAGATAACTGGGCTCTGGATAGTAAATAATTGGTTGGTGGATAGTAGATCACTTGTTGGTGGATAGTAGACAACTGGATTTTGTTACTAGATTATTGGTTGGTGGACAATTAATATGTGGGTGGTGGATATTAGACAACTGGGTGTTGATAGTAGATTATTGGTTGTGGATAGTAGATATGTAGGTGCTGGATATTATATAACTAGGTGGTGGATAGTAGATAATTGGGTATTGATATGTAAAGATTATGAAGATGGTAGTTTTGTTTTTTAAAAAGGAGGATTGAATAGGGTGGGAATATTATAGAATAGAGTAAAGATTTTTACTTTATAAGAGGGATCATAGGGTGGTAAGGCGATATAAAGAAGTTAGTTTTGTTATCAAGCAAAACAAAATACGGCATTTAATTTCATTTAGAGTGCAGGTGCAGACAAACTCCCGTTTTCCCCGTCGACAAACTCTAACCCCTTACATTTTCCTCCAAAAGAGAACCATGTTGCAAAAACAGACAGACTCCTCATGTGAAACGTATGTCGTCATACGCTATTTCAGTTAGAGAGCAGATCGTCGCCTCATGCCACACTGTTAATAAACATACCTTTTAAAATGGAGAACTAATGTTAATTTCCCGTTTGTGCCCGTACATTGTTTACCCTATTTAACACATTACTCTCCTACGGCAGTTCATTTAGAGGATAGACAAACTCACAATTTCCCGGTTGAAAAACTCTAACCCATTACATTTCCGTCCAAAACAGAACCAACAGACCAACTCTTCATGTGAAACGTATGTTGTAATATGGTATTTCAGTTAGAGAGCAGATCGTCGCCTCATGCTACACTGTTTAAAAAAAGCATAGCTTTCAACATGGCGGCCTCTTGCTAATTTCCCGTTGTCCCCATAAACTTTAGAACCTTTGTCCCTATAAACTTTCGACTATTAATTTGCCATGTTAATTTCCCGTTTGTCCCTATAAACTTTCGACCCTATTTAACACATGACTCCCCTAGAGCATTTGATTTAGAGGGCAGAAACACTCACACTACCTGCCAAACACACGCAACACTGTTTCCAACAGGCAGACAGACTGTTCCTGTGGAAATATATGACGTCATACGGTATTTCCGTTCGAGTGCAAACCGTCACCTCATGCTACACTGTTAGAAAACATACCTTTTAAGATGGCGCCTATGTTAAATTCCCGCTTGGCTCTATAATCTTTTGACACTATTTAACGGAGAGCGCGAAGTAAGCTATAGTGGACCCTTCTACTACTCAAGAGCGCGTTCGCACTGGAGTTCGTTGGTTGAGGAGTTATCTACCTTGGTGTTTTAATAGCTGAATTAGTGAACCGTGACCAGAGGAAATCAGTTTATAACATGTCCAGTAGATGTAAGTGATGAAGAAATAAGCATTAAATATGACAGTCAGAGATATATGCATATCTTAGCGGAGGTGTTGTTTCTGCGAAAAATTCTAGTTTATTCTCATTTATAGCCTTCTCTGTTTCGTTTCAAATTCTTGTCTATTCATATTGATAGCCTTGCCCACATAACAGAGGACGAAAGAAGGAGGGGGCTTTAATACCGGAAAAAAATATTGAAATATTTATTATCTGATTCGCTCCCCTCTGTCTTGGCCTAAATTGAGGATCCGACTAAATATCTCTGCCAAAAAAGCATCCCTCTAGTCCTACAGTGTAAGACGTTTACGTTGATATAGCATGAGGACCCCCATCATTCATATCGTGTCGACGTATTACATTTTAGGACTACCCGTCTCCACAAGTTCCGTCCTTCGAAAATGTAATGGTTGGCGCCTTAGGATTGAAAAATATATATATATATGGATCCTCACTAGGGTTACCACTGATGGGACTCAAGAATACCAGACACTCCTTTGCACAAACGCATAAATGATTACGTTATGAAATGGACAGACCAGCTGAAAACTGGACGAATAACCACCCAAATCCTCAGCCATTTCAAAGGCTGGTGGCTTAGAAAATAAAAATACTGGAAGTACTGTAAGACTTGGGCAATTTTAAAGTGACGATACATACTTGATTGCTTTTCTGACTCCAGGGTAAGTTTGTAATGAAAAGCATTTCATGGATGGAGATTGTTTTCGATCATTTTTCCAATCTTTTCAATTAATTGTTTTTTTATTATCAACTTTTTGAAAGCAAGTGGACTATTTTAAGCAAGGAACTATATATGTGCAGAGATAATGAAAACTGAACTTTAATTCTTGTTTTTAATTCTATTTTCCAACATTTTTTTCTGAGTTGCACATGAAGTACATGTAGTGCATGAGCTGAGCAAGTAAGTTGGTGGATACAGTGTTTTCAGTATACAAACAGCTGCTGTCAAGTGTTGTGATGATGAGTGAAGTTATGGGATACCTCAACTTCTTCTCATGCTTTTGGCATATGTGAGGATTAGAGCTTAAACAAATACCAAATGTTCCTATTTGAATATTCGTTGAAATTGTATTTGGATAGGATTTGAATATTTGTTGATGTTAACAAAAGTATCAAAATCCATCCTCTTTTCATTGTCTGCTTTGGTATTTGTTGACACCCCCTCCCCTCCCCAACCCTGCCAAGGCGCATTGAACACACGTGAACTCAGTCATCTTAATCTAACTAAATTATATTCTAGGGTTTTTGAGCAGTGTCGGACCTTGGTTGCTAGATCATGGATTTCCCAAAATTTTTTGTCCTATGTCAACCAAATCATAACTCTGGTGCACTCCCTTGGCACACTTTTTCATCAGAAAAAAAATAAAAATAGAAAAATCCACCTCCTATTTTTCTTTAGTGTACATCTCTCCATGTCTTTATTGGTACTAGCAATGGCCAAAGTCACCAAAGGTAATAAAAACTTTCAGATGGCAATTAATTTCCATTTTAAAACAACATATTTGGCAATCACAACATTCAACACGTGTAGTAGTCTGCGAATTGCAGTGAAAAGTCAGCTAGTATAATGTATTTTTGAGGTTGAGTTAATGACAAAAGAGACTAAATTTCTGAGGTGAAAAAAACTTTCAGAAATACAGAGTTTGGCATTTTGATGAATGAATTATTAGCTTGAAAACAATAATTCTGAAAAAATGGGAATTATTATGATAAATACTGGTAGATAATGAGTGAACACTAAAGTTAAATGAGAGCAAGATCTGGAATAGAAAATTTCATAGTGCAGCTCTTTCAAGGTGAACCAGGTATTAGACATGTAATTTTGTATGGATTACTTGAGCACTTGATTAAATATTTATTACAATAATGTAGATGTCCAAGGAAAAGATGATAATAAATGCAGAAGGCAAAGTTAAGGTGGTAAAACTATCAAAGCCAATATGATTATCGCCATTTGTGTATTTTTATTTTACCACTAAGTGCATTAAGTACTATCTGGTAGTTTTCTTTGTTACTTTTAAATTTTGTGGGTGTCCCAGATTTGGAGGGCTTGGGGTCACAGTGTCCCCTTTTGGGACCCTAGGTGCAACTCTTTTGAGTATTTATTTTAAGAATTCAGACCCTGTTTATCATCGAACTTAGTACAACCATAAATGTTCCTTTAGTGCTGAAGATCAACTTTAAAGAAGAGCAGAAACTCTATTATCTGTTCAGTTAAATGCATGGACCATATAAAAAATTTCTCTTGGAAGTGATTTATTCACTGTCAAAATCGCACAGACATGTGGTCAATGTTATTTAAATTTGGGTATGTTGATTGGAGGTTGCCAGAAATTTGTCATATATGCTGGACATATCTGATGGGACTAACTTTCTGACCAACTATAAAATGCCCAAATCGAACATTTAGAGTTTCTGCTAAGCTATGCGAAACTCATATTCAGACATGATAAATAATTGTTTCAACTGAAACCCATATACGGGTATTGACTTCATCTTATACATAAGATGTACATTGCAATAGGTATGAAATGACCTCATATCTTCCATGAACATTATAATGTAACCTCTACCAGGGCCAGGTACTAGGGTTAGTTCCCTCCCTACACCAAGTTTGGGAGTAGACCATTTGGTTTCGTGGGTAAAGAGGGATTCCCAACAAACATTTAAGTCAATTTAAAAAAGACATAGGAAAGTGTGAAATAATCTCTACACAGATTAAAATATATGCTTATATCTATGGCTTTGTACTAATGTACAGCAAAAACAGTAGCAAACTTTATTGTAACAGCAAACTCAACTAGTACAACTTAAATGGTTCTGTTCCGAAGTCATGTCAACTGGCCAGTGTAAATCTTAGTGATATGAAGCTGACATCTACATTAATGACTTTAAAGAAAAATAACGAAATGGATAGTGCTTGATTTTTTGGCATATTGGTAATTCCAAAACTGTGTAATGACTTCAAAACTTGAATAAAAGACCAAATGTGGAAATAAACTGAAGTGAACCTTCTGAGGTAAGATAATCAGGGAGTGGTAATGTTATGTGGGATTGACTGCAGCTGCTTCTGATGGAATGAATGTTCAACAACAGTTCACATTTTGGGGAGCTATGGTTGATTGATACAAAATGGCTTTGTTGACTTTGATAATACCGCTATTCTATACCATGGTTTTCATTAACTTGTCATATTACATGTTATCTTTTAAAATGTGTCTGAACTACCATGAATAGAAATGGCAATATTGCGAGGAATGCAACTATTCAGAATTTTGACATTATGATTACCTTGTGAGTCAGAGTTTGGATTTCAGGTGATTTAGCTGGTTTGAAGTTGTTCCTTTGTAATATAATTCAATGTTGCAAAGTTTACATTTTGTCTTGTTTGTTTCTTTTACAAAATGCTGCCAAACTCACAAGATAAACAAATGAATATTCAAATACAGAGTTTCTGTTTGAATATTTGCAAAAGTATTCTGATTTGAATGATTGGTTATTCATTTCATCTGTATTGAGGATGCCTTAAATGTGAGCATTTTGCAGACATTGATAAATGTTTTGCCCAGCTATATAACTGTCAGCTGATATCAGTGGTGTCAGGGCTCAGTTGAAGTTAGTCACCAGTTGTGTTGAATACATTTAGTCAAGTCTAGAATTGTATCATGATAGCATCAACACCTCCCTGAAACCATCCTATCAGATTTGGAAACCAAGCTGCAGCATGAGGCCAGTGAGTCCGTAAAACTAGAATTGCTGGGGGTTCCAAGTGCCAATAAAGATGAGGAAATAACAAAGAGAAAATTAAATTGAGGAGAAGCTTCAAATCCCCGGGGAGAAAGGAGAAAGTGAACGCTCTTTTGTACCAGGTCATTCACAGCTTAAAGTCAGATGATAGAAATAAATATACCATCATTGTTCGATTCCTTAGGCTGGTTGACTACATGTGATTTGGTGCTTAGGAAAGCTACTGAGCTACCCAAAGGGTCTGGGTACAGTGTGGTTCAAAATCTACTTCTAAGTGTCATGGAATGCAGGAAAAGACTGCTTTAGGAAAGATCCCTTATGTCAGAATGCGAGAAGTGCAGGATTGTGCATAAGAGGGAGGTGCCTTTCGTTGTGTTGTTTAAAAAGCATGAATGAGAAAGAAAAACTGGCGTATTGCTCATATTTCTTACCATTTGGTTAAAATTTTCACATTTGTATGTCATCATCCACTTTCTTCTTTCTCTTTTTCATTATTATCTTCTCTCCCCCTTTTGTTTTTCTGTTAATTCTTTTTTCTTCTTTCTCCTCTCTTTCTCTCTTTCTGTTATGAATGATAATTCTTCTATTTAAATACAATAAGTTTTCAAGAGTGACTTGCCATACTAATCAATGATGTCATTAATCCTGATTATACAAGATCTTGGGCAGGTTATTAAGTGATTGTAACTGTCTTAATGATTATGATCAGTATAATTAGAAGATGATTGTGGCATGTATATGTTGAATTGATATAAGGTATGCTTCAGTGGCAAAACAGCAGTATTTACAAACATTTAGCAGTACTTGATGTTACTGTACTTGTTTATTTTGATTGAATGCATGATAAATTCAAAATCAAACTCGAGTATGTTATGTGCAATTTGTTTGTAACATATTTGTGATGGAGAGTGTGTTTGGAGCCATATTTTGAGGAGGAGTAGATATTGTTAAGTAGTAACACTCTCTAAACACTTATATTGATATGTATACCTGCATACGCACACATATTTTAGTGGTTTAATAGACAAATGGTTCAGAACTAATTTATTATATTTGGTAAAATTTAGGTATAGAAATTGTGCATAAGAGAACATTAATATGACTGTTATGTGCATCAGTAACAAAAGTGTATGTATTTGTTTACTTTTTTTTTTTTACAGATGATGTATATTCTGCAAACTATTATGTAAAGCAATGGAATGTTACTGACATGTAACTCATTTTCTGAATCACACTTTCTGTGACACACTCTTTCTCTTGCATAATAAAATCAGAGCAAACAACCATGATTCTTTTTGTGTCATAATTGAGGTTTGTTTAAATGGGGAAGAAGATTTTGATCATATGTCAGTGAACAGCTTATCATATAAAATATCCAGTGTGCTACTTGATCATTCTGTTAATGGATTCTGTACTCTTTTGTTTTATAAGTAATATAAAATTGGTTGCCTGAATTCCAAGTGATTTTTATAATAAGGTAATAAGAAGAGATATCCATTCTAGATGTAGAAATAAATATGCCATTTCTTTTTTTTTTTTTGACAGTCACCCTACAAAAATATACAGAAGCATATTAGAGGAGTGAATGGGGTTATGACGCCAGGTTTTGCGCTTATTCCATGGGGTTATAACGCCAGGTTTTGCGCTTATTCCATGGGGTTATGACGCCAGGTTTTGCACTTATTCCAGTAGCAGCAGAGGGGTAGCAGTTCTATTTAAAATCGCATTTACATATAGTATCTTAAAGGAAATTAGTGATCCAAAATGGGAATTTCCTTATTTTAGACACTCAAATAAATTCCTTTAACATAATTTTGGCAGCAATCTGTGGACCAAATGAAGATTACCCGGAGTTTTAACTTTTTGTTAGGAATTTCTTTACATGGCTAAATTTGAAAATTCCTCAATAATTATAGGTGGTGACTGGAACATACCTCCTAATTACGATATAGACACTGTTAAGTACTGTATGTACTCATGTATAGGCCGGTACAAATGCAAGCAAAATAGACCCTGATCTGCCGTCGCATAATGCACTGGCAGATCAGGGTTTATGTTGTTTGTTCTACTGATTAGTCCTTACAAACTGCATTAACCCCAATCTGCTGGCACATTATGCACCAGCAGATCTGGATCTATGCAGTTTGCAATTGGTATTGGCTTATACGCGAGTATATACGGTATACACCCAAAAATGACCATAACTTGTGTGATCCAATACATACTTTAAATAGAAGACTTTGATCTTATAGATGTATAGCATGAGGGAAATCTAGCACAAAAATGAGATACTTGGAGGGGTCCTTTTAATAAACAAGCTATATTGTACTATTCTTTTTGTATCCTTGGACCTTCAAAAATTCCTCAAAAACTCTGACATTGGTTTTCGTTACAAGTCTGATCACTGTCCAGTCTCTTTACCTGTTAAATTCTTTAACCAGATAAGTGGATGAGAGATATGGAAATTCAACAAAATTCTTTAACCAGATAAGTGGATGAGAGATATGGAAATTCAACAAAATTCTTTTGAATGATCCTGAATATATCAATACTGTAAAACACTATGTTTGAGACAATTGAGTAATATAAACTGGATGACTATGACAATTTAGACACCTTACATTCTATTAACAATCACTTATTAACGGAAACTCTAAAAATAACGATATATAGAAAAACAATATAATCTTATTCATATGCCAAGAACAAATGAAGAGATCAGCAGGAAAAGGAGTTGGAGGTAAAACCTAAGAATTTGTATGAAAGTGATCAGTTCAATGGTAAATATGATGAGATCACTATTTTAGAAACAAAGTTAAAGGGTATTAGACAAGGAAAAAAAAAATCAGACGTATTATACTGAGGACAAAAGGTAGAAGGAAAAATGGCAGTAATGTTTTGGTAACTTGGAAAAAAGATACCTTACAGAAAAACTGATACCTAAAATCTTATTAATGGGTTAGAAATAACTGATTTGAACACCATTCTCCAAGAACAAAAATCTTTCTATAAAAATCGAAAACTGTATTCATCTATAAATCGTGTAATTGATGATAATCACAGAGGTACAGAGTCGGGCAGGGTTACCCCTTTCACCATACTTATTTATTATAGCTGTGTAGTTCTTAGGTGCTGCTGTAAAGAAGAACACACTATAAATGAATAGATTTTATTAATTGTGAATATGATTTTATTAATTGTGAATATCTAATAAGTCAATATGCAGATGAATCTACCCTTATCCTAGCTGATGATGACACATTTCTTTACACTGCTTTAGATGTAGTAGAAAACTTCTGCTGTTCAGGACTAAGAGCAGACTTTGAAAAAACACAAGTAGTATGGATTGATTCAAAAAGGGGTTGTTGTCAAGAGTTAAGGATACCATAGAGTATTGTCTGGAATCATGAGGGCTTTTATAAACTTTTTGGAATTACATTCAGTCTTACTGCACAAAATATTACACAGATAAATTAGAAGCAATTAGGAAACTATTAGCAAAAATTGGTAATTTATAAATCTTTCTTTTGTAGGTAAAAAGTACAGTAATTAAATCTTTAGCTTTGCCCACACTTGTTCATGGCTTCACAGTATTATCTGGCTTTCCAAAGGATCTAATTCAAAAGCTTCATGATACTCTTTTTAATTTTCTTCGGAGTGGAAAGGATGATGAAGTACTGTAATGCATTCTTGTAAATGATTACGAATTTGGTGGGTTAAAAATGCCTCATTTTAATATCAGCAATATGGTTACCTGTTGCTATTGTGTAGCAAACCTTTCTGGGATGGAAATTACCCTCATCCGTATGATGAGAATTCACCCTCCCATATGGTGACTTTCTGGAAGAGTCCAGAAGCCTGCCTTATGACCTGGTACCCTGTAGTCATCTTTTTACCTGACATCTGGATCTTTATGGTTGGAAAATCTATTCTTTATGAAAAATTGCTTCACTTCACATCAATTAGTGCACATTTGTCATTTTTATTACGTGTATCATACTTTTTACTGTATTTACCCTCAGTTCAAGTGTTTCTCATAGTGTGGAATTAAGCTCTCTTGAGAGTTCTTGGCATTTTCAGTTACAGTTTTTCTTAACCTTGTCATTAGGTTACCACCCCACCCCACCCCACACACAGGGCATTGGGGTAACCTTTTGTTGTTTTTTTTCCAATTAAGTTCATTTGATTTATTTTTGTTTTCTGATCTTTGGGTAGGTATTAGTCTCCCTATTCCTACCAGTCTGGTTTGTGGCCTCCCTTGCCTTTATTTTGTTGAGATACGAATCTCCAAAAATGTAACATTATATTCTATTCATTAATTGCGGAAGAATGTCTCACACCAGCTTGCATATTCTGTTGTGTGTTTAGCGTTCATGCACATTTTATTTTTTTATGGTAATTTTAAAGGATAGTATTCCTTTTTATTTTCAATCATTTTACCTTCCTGGCTTTTTTGCTTTCTTTGTCGCCAGTACTCAGATAATTAATTATTGCTGACATCTTTGGATTAAAACTTCAGTTGTTGTTTTGATTCATATTAAATAGAGACTCACTGGGCAGGGAAGTATTGCTGTTGATTTTGCATTCAGTCTAGTTTTCATGCAAATTTATATACATTATTTTCGTTATACAAGATTTGTTCTTTTTTGCAGAGGATTGGTTTAGTCTCTTCGGAGACACTTAAGGTCCATATTGCCCTCCCTTGGCAGTTGGTCAAGGATCCATTGCTGAGCCCCTTGGAGCTCAGAGCAGGACTGGATCAGTCTCTTTAGAGACTTGTAAGGCCAATAGGGCCCCTCTCAAGGGAGTTGGTAAAGGAGGGGCTCAGAGCAAGACTGGATCTGTCTCTTTGGAGATTCATAAGGGCCCCTCTCAAGGGAGTTGGTAAAGGAGGGGCTCAGAGCAAGACTGGATCGGTCTCTTTGGAGATTCATAAGGGCCCCTCTCAAGGGAGTTGGTAAAGGAGGGGCTCAGAGCAAGACTGGATCAGTCTCTTTGGAGATTCATAAGGTCCATAGGGCCCCTCCCAAGGGAGTTGGTAAAGGATCCATTGCTGAGCCCCTTGGGGCTCAGAGCCAGACTGGATCAGACTCTTTGAAGACTCATAAGGTCCACAGGGCCCTTCCAAAGGGAGTTGGTAAAGGATCCATTGTTGAGTCCCTCGGGACTCAGAGCAGGACTGGATCAGTCTCTTCAGAGACTCATTAGGGCCCCTCCCAAGGGAGTTAGTATGGTATCCATCAATGAGTCCCTTTGGGCTCAGAACAGGATTGAATCAGTCTCTTCATAGACAGTTAAGGCCCATGGGATCTTTCCCACAGGAGGGAACAAGGTATCCATCTCTGAGGCCTTTGTGTCTCAAAACAGGATTGGATCAATATCTTTGGAGATGCCCCCCATGAGGGAGGAGCAGTACTCTCTCAGCTCCACAAGGACATATTTGGTGACAGGATCAAGCCACCCAGTAAGGGAAGAGCAACGATCCAAGTCTTTACAATATGAGGAAGGGTCTTCCTACGGATCAGGGTTGCCTGACCAAGCATCGGGCACCTGTCTTTTAGTACCGGTCACTGGTCATGGGAGCCCCCTCTTTACGGAGATAGTGATTGGGTCAAGACACACCCCTTTTGCACCACACTATCATTGAATCCCACTAGGGACTGGGAGTCAGTGTTCTTCTTTACTCCAAGATCACATACATAGACCAACCTTTGTGGAGGTCATGCACTTGGAGTAAAGAAGAATCCTATCAATATTGGGGTCAAAAGGTCAAAGGCCAAGGCCACTCTGACCGAAAGAATAAAAATGGTTTATGCACAATAACATTAGTTCTACATCGCAGACCTGGAACAAAGTTTGTGAATGGCTTGCACTTGGAGTAAGAAAGAAGCCTATCTAGTTTGGGGTCAAAAAGTCAAAGATCAAGGTCACTAACTCAAAGAAGGAAGGTTGTTTCTGCTCAAAACTTTTAAGTTATCTGCATCGAGAACTATTAAGCACAGGGTGGGTGTATAATGTGCCCAGGGCTAGAAGTTAATCTTGGAAAATGCTAGTTGAGATATTAAGCTCTTGAATATTTTTGCTTGTGCTCAATTTTCTGTGAGTTAACCTAGAACATTTTGTTCTCCCTAACCAATATTTTGATTCTCAAAAGAGAAGCTGTCATGAATGATGTTGACAAAGTTTGCCACAGCATCCTAAATATAGGTGGAAATAATGACCAACCTTCAAAATACATGTAGTTATACATTTCCTTTATTAGACAACAATGTTGCAGTACAAGAAATATATTCAGTTGTGAGATAAATCATAACCTTTTTGATACTAGAAGAGATTCAGAAATACTTTTTCTCTAATATAAAATCTTGGATATTATGAATAATTTCTTTATATCAATATATTATTTTCCAGAAATACAGAATTTCTAAAATGAAAGTTGAGTACCTTAATGTTAAACGAGGAATCTGTGAGTAATATTTTAAATATAATGTGCAATTTCTGCTATTTTGATCTTGTAAAGTGTACAATTTTAAATCAGTTTAGCATTTTCACAGACTTCATGTACTAGAAACATTCCATCTTCATCATTAGCAATCGAGTGTAATGGCATGAGGCTTGAGCTCTGGTAAGGCCTCAGCCTAAAAAATAAAAGGGCAAGGAAGGAATGAGTAAGCTTAGATACATTAGAATAAAGCAAATTAAAATTCTTATTCAGCAAATTGATTAACAACAGGAATTTATCTGATCTGTTAGCATGCACAGCTAGCTCGGTGTGAATCGTTATAACTTTGGTTTCTGTTCAATGAACAAGAAGATTCTACTGCAGACATTGTGCCCTTTTAAATGCAAACTGATAATTTTCACCTGCAGTGTTCAACACATTACAATCTTAAAGTTACACCACCTATTCTGGAGTTAGTTCCCCTTTCAAACAAATTGTATCTGAAGTTGTTGGGGGCATAAATGTCCAGGTTGTTTTCTTTTTAGCTCACCTGTTCATAAGACCAAGTGAGCCTAATGACATGGCTCTGTCTACATCATTGGTCTGTCAACATTTGCTTGTTACCACTCAGGAACCCATGGTTTTTCATCCAGTTTTGAATAAAATTGGAATACAGGTTTATATCGCCAATATGTCGCAAGTTTGAATATGAGCGAGATCTATATATATTAATGAGGTTATCTTGTGACTGATTGGCTGAGCTTGTTACCACTTTCGAGGCCATATTTCGGATCTGATCTTGATTAGTCATCAAGATCTCAGATAGTATTGATAATGAGTGAGATATAAATATTATGCATATTAAATTTGAATGAAATGATGTTGCATATGATTTACTGAGCTTGTTACCCATCTGGAGTCCATATTTCTGATCTGATTTTGATCAAACTTGTAATATATGCTTATGTCATCAAAATCTCTGTCAGGTATGATAAATAGCAAGATACATGAATAATAATGAGGTGATCTTGCATCTGATTTTGTTACCATTCTGGAAACCATATTTCTGATCTGATTTTAATCAAAGTTTGAATATATGCATATATCATCAAGATCTCAGACAGTATCGATAACGAATGAGATATATGCATATTAATGAAATGATCTTGGATCTGATTTACTGAGCTTGTTACCCCTCTGGAGTCCATATTTCTGATCCAATTTTCATCAAACTTTGAATATATACCTATGTCATCAAAATCTCAGTCGAGTGTGATAAGGAGCAAGATACACACATAATAATGAGATGTTCTTGCAACTGATTGGCTCATCTTGTTACCATTTTGGAAGCCTTATTTCTGATCAGATTTTAATCAAACTTGGAATATCATCTTATATCATTAAGCTCTTGCGTAAGTTCAATAATGAACAAGAACCATGGATATTAATGAGGTGATCTTGCATCTGATTGGCTGATCATCTTTTACCATTCTGGAAACCATATTTCTGATCCAATTTTAATGAGAGTTGGAATATATGCATATATCGTCAAGATCTCAGACAGTATCAATAATAAGTGAGATATATGCATATTAACGAGATGATCTTGCATCAAAACTTGCTGAGCTTGTAACCCGTCTGTAGTCCATATTTCTGATCTGATTTTGATCAAACTTAAAATTTATGCTTATATCATCAAGATCTCAGAAAAGATTGATAACTAGTGAGATACATGCATATTAATGAGGTGATCTTGCATCTGATTAACTCATCCTGTTACCATTGTGGAAGCCATATTTCTGATCTGATTTTAATCAAAGTTTGAATATGGGCTTATATGATAAAGATGTTGCACAAGTTCAGTAGATGTTGCACAAGTTCAGTAATCAGCGAGATCCATGTGTATTTAAACAGGTGATCATGCATCTGATTGGCTGGTTACCACTCGAGACTGTATTTTTATATCTGATTTTGGGTAAACTTGGTAAATAGACTCAAATCATCAAGAGATCAAATCAGTGTTTTTATGAGCAAGCTCAGCACATAATAATGAAATTCATCACAGTTAGAAATAGTCCTCAAATCATATGAAGTGTAACTGGTTTTCCTTCTAAAGGAAAGTAACCTATAATATTAACTATTGAGAATCACAGATTTTGGTTACACAGAGTTCTTTCCCTTGCAAAAAGTTATGCAAACCAACAAACAAAATATAGAATATAAACTGTAAATTTCGAAAGAACAATTTAGAAAAATTTGTCCAAAAAATGCACCTTGAGGATTAAAAAGAATAATGTATAATTTAAAACTGAAGAAAAAGTGTTAATAATGTTCAATTGCATGCAAGCATAAACAATGTACAGTGTTGTAGTTAAGGAGTATCCTTTCAGTACACAATTATAGATGTTTGTTTGCAAGTAATTGTTTTTTTTTCCAATATAGTTTGCTCCATCAAGAACATATTTCTTGTTAAAATCATCTGTAAGTTTATATATTTATTTGTAGAGAATTATTTTTTAAAAAATTGGCATATTTGAAATTCCTAAATATTTGGGACAAGTTTGATATGTTTGGTGATGTAGAGTTTAACTGTTGCTAGTATTGTCATGTTAAAGTGCCTAAAACTGCTGCCTTTTTTTGTTATCACATGTATTGTGCATTATTTTGAGGTATTTCATATATTTAGTGCCATTGCTCAAAATTGGTGTGAAATTTGTATTTTGTAGTTTTAGCTTTAATAAAAAAAATGTACCCCAATATGCTTTTCTCCTAAAACACTTCAAAGTTAGTTACCAAGAGTAAAGAAACCATTGGTTTTAATCCCACAAAACTTATGTTAATTATAATTTCAATTTGTGTGAAAGTCACATGACTCAGTAGAACACAAATTAAAATATTTGTGAACTTCACTTTTTAAGATCTTGGATGACTTAAATTATGAGCAAGAGACTATGCATATTCATTTTGTTTGGAAAGAATTTTTATTGGACTATAGTTAAATAGGTAAAACTGACATGACAAAGTGTGGGAGATATTTTACATAGATTTTGTTCTTGCAATACTACATAAGCCTGCTTAGTGGAATGGTCAACTCTTAAGTTATATAAAGCAGGTGAGTGATATCAGGTCTACTTTGTCCTCTTGGTTTTAACATCACTGTTTACTTCTTTTCCTTTTCTTAGCTTTCGTAGACTAAATAATTGTATATTCTTCATCACTTGCTGCCTGCCCGCTATAATAAGTATTGAGGTTTACTTGCATGCTTGCACTGCAAACTAAGCACTGACTAAATGAAACATTTTTTTCTTATTTTCCCTTCTTTTTGTCGCCTTGTTGTGTGTACATTGCAAGGACTAATATCAAGACAGATAGCTAAGTCTCATTGGTTTGGATTTGTATTGCTCTTGGCAGTGATTTATTTTATCTCATAGCCTAATTCAACTTTTATCTTATACAGTTTTTGATGACAAAAGTGGCGAGCCAGTTTGCCTTCCATTAAAATCACTGGATGAGGTCCAGACATGGTCACCTGACCAAGATGATATTTGTGTCGCTAGGATACCAAGGTCACAGAACATTAAACAAGACCACAGACCAAGAACATTGGTATGCCACGATATGGCAGGAGGGTACCTAGAAGACAGGTATTCTGTACACTTTTACCATATTTCCCCGTGTGTAACACACAACCAGCTGGGAACATTGTAGACCCAGGTCTGCCATCACATAATACACTTGTTGTAGATCAGGGTCTGCTTTGTTTGCTCAAAATTTTAAGTTAGTCCACTTTTGTACTGCACAGTGCGAAATGATGTAATCATTACACTGTGACATGATCAATGTGATGTCACTTTTTACCTAGGTGCTATGAACTCTGGGAGAGATGGAATGTAAACTGACAACATAACTTCTGTCTCTTATTAAATAATTATAAAAAAGCAATTCTTATACAATTTTAATTATCTCTGTAACAATCCTGTGAAAGAAAATGACCAAGTAAAAAAAAAAAGTGGAAATCTTTAGCATTTTATGACCACCATAAATCAGCAGTGCAGGCTTTCTGTTGTTGAAAAGCCATGTGATCTCAGGGCGCTGTTGAATGTTGGAATGTGTTCTACACAAACAAATATGGTAACATGCCTCCATAATTTGGTTGCTTCAAGTATGGCTAATAGCTGATAAAAATCAACTGGAACTTTGAAGATGCCTCTTGAAACTTCTTTACAAAAAAAAAACAAAAAATACCCCATACACCTTGAACATTTGGAGGTTTATGAGTGGCTGAACCTATCATAAAATAGCTTCTTAAGAATGATTTGCTTTACATTTATACAAGGGAGCCACTGCAGCTCAGGTATAGTGTTTTTTTAAATTCAGAACGTTCTTGGTCTTCAATTTGCAAAATTTGTGAAAAATATTTACACAGGGCAGGAGGAAACATTTATGAGATTTCTTTTTCAAAACCCTTGAATTTAATTTGACCAAACTTTATAGAAAGCATACTTTAGTTTGTTACTACCTGGGGGCCCCGGGTGGCCGAGTGGTCTAAGGCGCTCGCCTTTACTGATCACTGCCATCTCACCTCTGTCCGCATGGGTTCGAGTCTCGGGCTCGGCCAATGTGGATATGTGAGAAAGCTTGCCAGTAGCTTCCCGTGGGTAGGTGGTTCTTCCCGGAGTTTTCCCGGGTTCTTCCTCCACCAGATAAAACTGGCCGCCATGTATAGCCTATCATGTGCTGAAATATGGCGTTAAACCCACAACAACATTAGTTTGTTACTTTTCCTGTTAAGCAAGGGAAGTAACCTATGATGAGGACTACATTCAGAATATAATCTCTTTCTGATCAGAGTCAAATAACTTCAACTCTCCAAAGAAGACTTATAAGTAATGGTAGTGATAATTCCAAAATTGGTTAGTTTCTGGCAGATGAACATCCGGCTAGATATGAAGAATAGATCCTCATAATAAAAGATAGATCTTGACAATAACATTTCATGACATTTCAACCATCAGTGAAATACCTACACTTTTAATTTTTAATGGTATTCCAGATACTTTTGAATTAAAAAATGGGTGACATGAAATTATTGAATCTGGCTGTCCCTTGGGATGAGTGCAGTGTTGTCTTGTTTTTTAAAATTATAAATGGCAGTGATTTGGAAAGGAAATCTAATGGGAACTTAAGCTCACAAAAAGATGTAATAAGGACAAAACACTCATATGATTTACCAGTTGACTAGAGGATGTCTGTGTCAGAGCACCTGCATATCAAATAACAATAAAAGCATGTGGTATACTACTGTAGAAATTGGTTACTGCTCAGATTTAGTGAAATTCTGACCATTGTTATTGATACCTGTACATTTCCAAAGCCCTACTCAACTTCTTTCTAGCTAAGACTCTCCCATTCAAATGTACTGTGATCAGAGTCAACCATCTTTCCAATATAAGTGAGACTGCCACAAAAGACCAAACCTTTCAAGTGTTTTTATAATATAATTATGTTGGACTAAATCTGTAGATGGAATGAAACTTGGATTCTTTTCAGTCTTGATTTTGTGCATATTCCTGAAAATTGAACTAAAAGGACTTTATTTGCATTTTGAATAATTGCACATGGATGACTTTTCTCAGAGGCTTATGGTATCTTCCTCTTTTCTACAGAAGAATCCAATCCCATTGGGACAGTTTCGTTCTAAGTCCTATGGGACTTGGAATATGACTCCTCAGTCCCAGGAGAGTATGGGACCAATCACTCCTTGATCCCAGAAGCATATGGGATATGTCTCTCATGAAGTCAAGAGATACAATGCCCCTGAAGAGTCACAGCACTCTATCATGGTCAGCAGCCTGGTGAAGTTACCAGAGACCAGATTGCGCATTCCTGAAAAGGGAAAGCAGCAGTATTGCCCTGGATCATCTGATGCAGGCTCGTCCATCAGATTATCATCACCTGACCGGTCTCTGACCAGTCACCGGTCACTAGATGCCAGACATCAGGCACTGGTCTTTGAATACTGGTCACTGGAGTCCTATCAGTGGTATGGGGACAGGAATAGGGTCAATACCTTCCGTCTCCATTCTACAAATCAGTCCAGTTGGGGATAGAGTCTGCATGTATTCATCCAACTAGAGTAGGAGATCAGATTGGCATCCCCCCTTTTTTCTGTTCCCTTTTAATCCCTACAGGATGTGGGGACATCCATTCCAGGGAAGCAAATCTTCCTTCCCAATAATGGCACCAAGGATGCCCATGCTTAGGCCTCAGAGCAGTTCAGATGTAGCAGATTACAGATCCACATCTTTTGCTCATTTGGAGCCAAACAAAAAGTGGGGGGGGGGGCAGTCCTCTTCCACCAGACAATCAAGTGCAGATCAAAGTCTGCGAGTAAGGGCAGTCCTGCCACTCCCTGTCAGCAGTTGTGGGACGTGAATACCCCTATAGGTGAAGTGAGAGGTGTTTCCCATCCTCCTAAAAAGCCTGCTACTAGGGGCAGTCCCAGCACTCCCTATAAAGAGATGCGGGATGAAGATACTCCTACTCCCCATTCTCCCTCTCATCAGATAAACACTGTGTTGGGAAGTCCTGTCTCCCCTCAGGAGCAGGAGCAGGACGATGATGTCCTTGTGGTTTTGGTGAACTCAAACGAGTTTGCAGAGGAACCAGCCAAGACAGTCCCTCTTCCTCTTTTCGGGTCCCTTTACTCCTCCCACCTGTTGATTCAGTCAGAGGAAGAGGAAGAGATATGGTCGTTTGATAAGAGGATAAACAAAGTTTACCACCTTCTCCTACATATTTGTTCCCCAAACCTTCAGGCATGGAGGACAAGAAAATCCGCGCCAGTTTGGAGAGACTCTCAGGGTCCACATCATGATCAGATCTCTTTTTGCTCCCACATTCAGTCATGGTAAGGGATCTTTCCCAGACATTTTTGAGAGGCCAGGAATTCATCAGGCAACATATATGGTGGTCTGTTCCCCCCTCTATGTTGTAACTCCTGGTTTCAGTGTCCAGCTACAGGGTTCACTATGCCTTTTGAGGCATGCTTTGTCAATGTCCATTGTTCTATTGGTGGAGCTGCCCATCTCTACAGGGATATTGCTCTGGATCACAGTAAGAACCTTCCAAGGACTGCTCCATTGGATGCGGAGACTCTCTTCAGAGGTTCATTCCCTCCGTGGCATTTCGGGACCTGAGGGACCAACAGCACCATTACCTCGGAGCTGCTCCCGACCCATCTAAACTGGCCAGGAAGCATCCTCATCCTGACCTCTGAGTTCTTTAAAAGGATGCAGCCTCAACAGTCCAGGAAGCAACATCAATTCAAGCCTCCCTATCACCCATCTTTAGCTAGACAAGGCATCTGGAAGGGAGGAAGCCTGTGGACTCCTCCCCCTTTCCAACTTGAAAAGCTCTCCTGTCATGCATCCCTTTTCCTGGGATCCACATGGTCACTCGACTAGCCCTCTTTTCAGAGGGTCAGTAGGGCATAACGGAAGATATGTGGGTCCTTTCTATACTAAAGAAAGGATACCTTCATTTCTGGGAACTTCCTCTTACAAGGACCCCCATTTTTTTTCACCTGTCAAAACGGGCTCAATTAGGGGAAGAATTGTACACCCTTCTGTGGCAGGGTACAGTAGAGAGGGTGGCAAACGACCCATCTCAGGCTTTCTACTCCTGCATTTTCCTGGTCTCCAAGCAAAGCTGAAAGTTTTCACTTATCATTGATCTTTCCACCCTAAGCATGTTTCTTCAGGAGGAACTATTCAGGATGGAGACTACCACCTCAGTCAGGAACACCATAAAGCCCAGTGACTAGGCAGTCTTCATCGACCTCCTTAAAGGAATACCTCCAGTTTTGCCTGGACCAGGAAGTTTTTTTCAATTTCGAACTCTGCCTTTTGGTCTAGCCTCCGTTCCTAGAGCTTTTACCAGGGTGATTGGAGTAATTGCCACCACCCACCTGATGGCTCTGGGGATCCCCATCCTCCAGTATTTCGATGACTGGTTGATGCACAATGGCCCTAATGAGTCCCTCTTACAAAATCTGCCCCGCTGCTGATCCACAGTGACCCAGCAAGGATTCATTCCGAACCTAAGCAAATTGGAGCTGATCCCTTCTCAGGATTTTGTTTATGTGGGGATGAATTTCCTCACCAACCTTCAGTGAATTCATGTTCCACTGGACAGGAGAGGCAGAATTTTGACTCTTTTGGTGGTGCTTCAGGCCAAGACCTCATTGTCAGCTCACCTATATCTATCCCTCCTGGGGACCTTGACTTCGCAGTGGACCTCATTCCCCTACGAAGACTGTACTTGTACCTCTCCAGTTTCTCCTTCTGGCAAACTGGAAACCACACAAGGATCCCGTCAGCTTGGATTCCTCTGGGGTTACCACCACTTGAGTTTGTGGGCTAGTCAAGACTGGTTTACAGCCGGAGTCCTAATGCATGCCCCTGAACCCCACTCCTTTCTGTTCAAGGGCACATCAGATTCAGGTTGGGGATCTCATTTGGAGTCAGAAGGGATAGTTCTTCAGAGTTCATTGTCCCAGGAAGAAGCTACCCTTGACATAATTTGGAAATGAGAGCTGTTTTTCTAGCCTTACATGGGTGTGTCAACTAAATAAGGGGTCATTGTGTGATGGTCTCCTCCAACAACATGTCGGTAATGGCATACCTTAGGCAACAAGAACGTAGACATGCTCCTTCTCTTGGCATGGAGATTTTGAACCTCCTTTGTAGGGCAGCCTTGGAGGGGATTGCCTTCCATGTTCAACATATTCCAGGCAAGAAAAATATTCTGGCAGACAGTGTGTCCAGGAGAGGCAAAGGAGTCTGCCCAGAATGGTGTCTGCGCTAATCCGTAGCAGAGCCCGTGTTTAGACTGTGGTGGACTTGTTCGTGATGAGACTGAATAAAAGGCTCCCCTTTTATGTCTCCCTCGTCCCAGATCAGAGGGCCTGGGCAGTGGATGCCTTCAGTTAAATTGGGATTGTCTGTTCACTTAATGCCTTCCCACATTTTGGAATGATTCCACAAGGGCTCCACAAGATCAGTACCTCCATTGCTCAGCTCATTCTGATAACCCCTCTGTGGTCCCAACGATCATGGTTCAGTGATCTACTCTACCTGTTGCAAGACCAGCTCAGGACATTACCTCAGAGGAGGGACCTGGTGTTGCAGCACAGAGGGTCTCTTCTCCACAACAACCCACAGATTCTCAACATTCACACTTGGTTCATCTCAAGCGATCTATCCAGCAGAACAAGTTTTCGAGCTAGGTTGCCAGCTGCATCATCCAGACCAAGAGACAATCTATGTCCAAGCTCCAAGGTCTGAGATCAAAAATGGAGACTCTTTTGCAGTTGGTGCAGTTGAAAACACAGTAATCCTAGCTGGCCCTCTCTGAGTGCAGTGATAGATTTTCTTTTTTTCCTGTTTGAATACATTTTAATAGCAGTAATACATAACATGTCTCTTAACTAGACATGTTATGTATTACTGCTATTAAAATGTTTTGGGGGTAAAACTAATTTTAAAAATGTAATACTTACCTGTCACAGTTGCAAGATTTCCTCATCCCACCCAGCTCTGATGGCCTAAGTGTAGTCTGGGTCCAAGTCAAAGAGGAAGAGAATCCTACATGAATTGATGACATGGTAGTCAGACTTGTCCTGGGTTTTCTCTGTTCTAGATTTCCAGAATGTTCCATATAATGGGAGGTTGGAATTATTAGCTTGGATGAGGGAACTTAGTATCCCAGAAGGTAAGCAAGACAGTAGTGACAGGTAAGTATTACATTATTAAAATTAGTTTTACCCCCACCCCCACTCATCAAGCTACATTTGTCAGTTTTTACACTTTTTAAAACTTTTGAACTTGGGCTTTTTTGACAAAAACCTCATTAACACATTTGAGTAAAAACCACTTGGACCAATTACATTTGGTAGGCACATTTTTATTTATATATACATGACAGACCTGATTAGATTTTTAGTCCATTACATTAATTTTGCAATGTTTTACACATTTTGAAACTTTTTGAACTTCATACTTTTTTGGCAGTACCTTGACAGCATCATTAAGCAAATAAAAAGCTCTTAAGGTACACTAATGAAATTTTGTAATCATGTTTATATTCATATACAGACAGTCTGGTTAGATTTTTTGGCTAGTTAAGCAATTTTTTGTGATCTTTTTGAGATTTAAACTTTTTGGGGGTTACATGTTAGCATAACGAAGCAAAAAGAATGACACAGACAAATTAAATTTAGTAGGCATATTTGTATTCATACGTGGATGACCTAATTAGATTTTCAGGCCATTACAGCAGTTTTGGTTACTTCTTAACACATTTTTGACACATTAACACAACTCTTGTGGTTTTAGACATTTTTGACAAATACCTTGTCAGTGCAATTAAGCAAAAACCACCTGAAGTAGACAAATTAAATTTGGTATGCACGTTTGTTTGCATATATAAATGACCTGATAAGATTTTCATGCCCGTAAACCAATTCTGTGAAAAAAATAAAAATTGTTTAATTATTTGGACTTTTTGGTCTGACAGCAGTTTATAAAGATGAATCTGGTTGCAACTGAGAAACTTCACCTGAGGATACATCATTGCGCTGTGATCCTGCATATGGGACCATTTAACACAGGGCATGCATATAATGTCCCATTTGCAGTAATCTTATCTATTTAGAACAAGAATTTTTTTTAATGATAATTTTTAAAAAAACACAAAAATATTTACTTTTCCAGATTTATCCAAGGATGTTTCAAGGACAACTGCTATCGCTTTTATCACTGGCAATTCATTGACACCTTTGTGTACTTCAGTCATTATTTTGTAACTATTCCACCACCAGGATGGACAAATGCTGCACACAAACATGGAGTTTGCATTTTGGGTAAATATTTTACTTGGAGAATGTAGTAGTTTCCACACACGTGCATTTTACCTGTAGGTCCTATTGTTTCCAATTGATCAGCATGAGCTAGGATTAGTGGTTACCCGTATCCTTTGTTAATAGTTTTCTATGAGGAATCTGCTTACCATCTTCTTTATAAACCAGTTTATATCATCACCTGTGCCATATATAGCACTGGAACAAGTTGTTAGACTGTTAGACTTCATTGAACCATCAATGCAATTTTATGTTCTTCCTAATTTTTCACTACTATGCCAATTTGTAATCATAGGTATGTCATTGTTAATTGCGATATTCACATATCATAGACATTTATGTCTTTGAGATAACAGTACATGTTTCTGTAGTATCTATTGAATTAACCAGTTTCTATCTCTCAAATATGTTTGCCTTCAGTTGAAAATAATATCATATCAAGTGAAACACTTTTGCATAGAAATATTTTTCCCACTGCAATGACCACCATTGCTTTCATTTGTGTCATATATGGATGAGATATTGAGGAACTTGATTTGCAGACCAGCTTGGTTATCTTAGACTGCTACAACTGGCTAAACAGCATAAATTTATGCTGTTTGAAAATATGAATAATTCCAACTGACGACTCAGTGCTACAATTTAATCTAAAAAACAACTCCAGTAATCACTTAACATCTTTCCATCCATCTGTCAGGTATCCTTCTATTCATAAACCTGTAAATCATTTCCATGTGAGTAGCTTACCTCATTAAACTCTGTATACCATGTATGTCACTTAATATTTTAACTTGCTGTGAGTTTTTGATCTTCCTGTCTCAGATTTCATTTGTTTGCTGAAGGTTTCATGAGTATAAAACATTTGCCTTTGTCTCAAATGTATCAGTGTAAAATGTTCAATTTCATTGCAGTGACATATCTCAGGAGCAAAAGACATACTTTGCTACCAATCAAGATTTTATTGCATAAGTAATATTCTCTTTAAAAGGTTCTTGCAATTAGCTTGATTTGAACTAACTCACAGGCCTTTAAAATCTCAGTGTTTGTGTTTAACCTTTTCGGTTCAAGTTAACTTCATTTCACATTGGTTTTTAGCTCTACTGGTCATAGACCAGAAGGGCTTTTGGGATAGCCTGTTGTCTGGTGTCTGTCCATACATTTCCACAAGTTTATTATTGCTATTCCTCCTAAACTACTTGGAGGATTGCCATGAAACCTTATATACTCATTCATCCCAAAGGCTAGTTGTTTCTAGATGAAAATGGTGCTTCTCAGACATCCAATATGGCCACCACAGCAGCAATCTTGAAAATCTTGTTATTGCTAATCTTTCTGAATGGATGGTTATATCAACATGGGGATTTTTTTAACAAGACTTCTCATGATGTCTAATTGGTTCTAAATGAAAATGGTGCCAATCTGTTATCTAATATGGCCACCACAGCAGCCATCTTGAAAATCTTGTTATTGCTACTCCTTAACAGAAAGTCATATCAACATGGGGCTTTCACTGGAAGACTTCTTATGGTGTCTAGTTGGTCTTAAATAAAAATTGTGCTGATCTGATATCCAATATGGCCACCAGAGCTGCCATCTTGAAAATCTTATCGCTACTCCTCCTAGATGGAAAGTCATATCAACATCTGGGTTTTCAACAGGAGACTTCTTATGATATCTAGTTGGTCCTGAATGAAAATGGTGCCAATCTGACATCAAATATGGCTGCCACAATGAACATCTTCAAAATCTGTCACTAATTCTCCTGAATGGATGGTCATATCAACGTGGAGTTTCACCCAAAGTCTAGTTGGTCTTAAATGAAAATGGTACCAATCTTACATCTAGTATGGCTGCCACAGCAGATAATTTGAAAATCTTATAGTTCAAGAGTATCAGAGTTAGTTTCAACACTCAGCAAATAGTGAGAAGAAATGATCTTATCTTGAATTACTGGAAACTCTTTTCAAACAGTAAAGCATAAGTCCCTTTGAGGGACTCTTATTCTCAGTTATGGTAAGCTGGCATGAGGTTTTGAATCAAGTTCAAGCATACACTTGAAAACTTTTTTTTATGGTGGACCAGTTTACTCATACCAGTGAAATTTATTTTCATCCAAGTTTCTGTGGTTGGACAAAATAACCTGTGATATTTGAGGAACTTGTGTTCAATTTTTTTTTTGGTTCCTCCATTTGCTTAGATTTGAAATGCAAATAAGCTCTCCAAGACTTTGCAAAGTCACAGATTGCAGTGTTTTCACCCCATTAAGATTGAAATGCTGTGTATTACATTTACATTTATCACTCAGTTATTTGTGTATTATTTAAGCTAAAGTTTACTATGAAAACACTTGCAAAGCAGAGCCATTTGGCTCTGACTTAAATTTACACATTACACATCAATCAATACACTGCAGCTATTTAGACATATGGTAAAACCTGTAAAAATTAATTTGTATATTTCATGCTTTTTAAATTTGAGAAATTAAATTATCATTCTTAGTGAACCAGTTTCACTTGATTGTGACATTCTTGGTAACGGTAATAGTCTATCTTTGTTGAATCAACAGTGAAGATTATAAACCATACTGTGGCATGCTTAGTTTTTCTTATGAATACAAGTTTTTTTTATTGAATAATAATTAAAATATGTTTTAAAGTAAATAATGTCTTTTAAAAACAAATATTCATCAGTTTTATCAGTACCATCCAACTGTTGCATTGTAGAGTGTGTTGTATTTCTATTCTTATTGACTTAAGCTTTTTCCCAGCTTGGGAAGCCCTGTTTGATATATGAGAGCTGTCCTATATTATTTAATATTTATGATATAATGTCACAGATTTTTCACCTGATAAAATCAAAATGCAGAGTATTTCAGCAAAGGTTCAAATTTTAAAAAGATTCAAATTTTAAGAAATAGTGAAAGTTCACATTATATCAGGAAAAATAATTTTCCTTGTTCATTGTTTTAATGGATTCTAACGTATACATATTCAACAATATATGCAAGAAATATTTAGCTGAAGAAGTTTATAATTCTGTTTGAAACTGAACTCAAAGAATGAGACAGTGAGGTGGTCCAAAGTTCTCACTTTGTGAGATATCACAAGTATTGTGTTTAGGTTTGTATACATTGCAAAAACAAAGTTTGGGCATATCATACTATTTTGACCTATGAAAATGCCACAGTGTGACTTGTTCTTGTCCTGCAGGGACTGTAATAACAGAATGGGATGATGGCAAGAAGATCTGTGAGACCTTCCTTCAGACAGAGGAATCATTCAAAACCCTTGCTGACAAGCTGGTTCAGATCGCTGTGTACTATCAGTTTGATGGCTGGCTTATCAATATAGAAAACATAATTCAGGTAAAAGTTGTTTTGTATTCAGTAATGTAAAAGAGAGTCTCAAACAAGCTTAGAGCTGCTTTCTTTTTACATATATATATCACTCTCTCGATAACTTGCAAATCTGCTTATAATGCGGGGTCAGGCATGGATTCCATTTTTATACTAGAAAATACCCCAAAAATTGACCCCTATTTGTTGAATGTGGAGAAAATCATGATCAGAATTGGTAAATGAAACCTTGATACACCTCTCCCTCGATAACTCTTGCACGGTTATTTTGTAAACCCACTTATAATGCAGAGTCAGACATGGATCCCGTTTTTTCCCTAGAAAATACCAAAAGAATTGGCCCCTATTTGGTGAACATGAAGAAAATTGCGATTAAACCTGGTGAATGAAACTCTGATTTTGTCACTCATTTTATCGTCGAAAATGGCAGTTAGTGCCTGGAAATTTGAATCAGCATCATGAAATTTGCAGCGTTTAATAAGAAGTCATAGATTTTGTTAAATTTTCTTTACAAAAATTCTCAGTACATCATAAATAACAATATATGATGATATTTCAATCCATGGAGATGTCAGTAATGCCTACTGGTGACAGGACTTTAAGAAATAAATACCAATTAAATAAATTTTGTCAAGTGAAATTTGTGTTTTAGTTATCTCTTTTCATTCGTTTTCAGTGTAATCATCACAAATATGATATGCCCTTTTGTATTCAAATGTGAAAAGTGTCAATCTACTGTCACAGCTATGTCCACAAGCATTTAGGAGAACCTAATTAAGTGCCAACTGTCTCGATCTCTGATTTGCAGAAGGGTTTGTTGTATTGTTATAATCATTTTAAAGTAGACCTGCCTTGTTTTATCACGTTAATCATGTTATTTATATCAAATCAAATAAAGGGAGTGGAATATAAAAAGAAATTAAAAGGCATGCAAATCCTACTCGTGCAAGTGCTAGCTGTCACGGCAGTGTGTCAGATCAACTCATTTCAATTGACCAATTGAACACTGTTTTAAATATTATTATGTTGGTAACATAATTAAAGTATGTAACATTAATCAGTGGTTTATCCTGCTAATTAGCAAATGTGATCAAGGATAGCAAGGGAAGCAAGTAAAATGAGTACTCTGTGCATGAAAATATTTGTTTAAAAAATACAGTTCATTATGGAGACGCAAGTTCCAAAGTTTGAGGTTTGCTCAAAGATGAGCAGAAATTTCACAGTTTCATGCAATGAAATTTTGGCATCAGTATTTTACTAATAGAACAATTTGTAGAAAATCGAGTTTTTACATGGACGGCTGTTGTTTGACGAAATAAATTTCCGTGTTTTGAAAAAGGAAATCTTGTTTTATTGTGAATCAACAATAACACTCAAATATATCCACATTCACATGCATGAAGCAGTGACATAATACACAATGTTGTCAAAGGTGCACATTTAATGTGTTGAAATGTCTTGGAGTAAAGTATTTAACGATCTTTCAGAGGTAGGTTATCTTGAAAATAGAGGTAATTTATACAAAAAAAGTGAACAACTTCATTAGAAAAAGCATTTTATTGACAATTATTCCCAGTGTGATAATAAAACAAGTATTAAACCATTAAACAGTACACACACACACACACGCACATCCGTCTTCTCATTGTCAATGTACAGCTGGGATGGCATCCCCTTCTTAATTTTTCAGAGGTCCCTTGGTAACTTGCACCCTTGCGTATACTGCGGTCTGTATTTTTGGACCTGTTGTGCATGAGATATCGAGGGAGAGGTGTATATTACTTGTTTTATTGTCCAAAACAGTGGTTAGTACCCGAAAATTTGAATCAACATCATGAAATTCTCAACTTTTAATAAGAAGTCACATATTTTGTTAAATTTTCTTTCCAACAACATTCTTAGTAACTGTAAATAACAGTATTCGATGAAAATTTTGATGGATGAAAATGTCACTAATGCCTACTGGTGGCAACACTTTAATAAATAAATACCAATTAAATAAGTTTTGTAGAGTGAAATTTGTGTTTTTGTTTTATCTTTTAATTCAGTTTCAGTGCACAGTAAGAACCTTCTTCAGGCTGCAAATCTGGAAGCAGAGACCTTCTTCAGAGGGCTCATTCCCTCTGTGCCATTTCAAGACCTGAAGGACCAACTACACCGGTTTTTTGCATCTGCTCCTGGCCTGTTGAAACCGGCTAGGAAATGTGGTCATCCTGATTGCCTTTCAGGGCAGTCAGCGAAGTTCTTTTAAAAGATGCAGGCCCAGGTCAAGAAGCAACCCCAATTTCAATCTCCCCCTGGAGGGGGTCACTGGAAAGGTCTAGGGAGGAAGTTAGTGGGCAGTTCTCACTTTCCTAAGGAGGGGGAGGGGCAGTCCTAGGGACTTGCTATCTCTCCTGCAGTGCATCCCTCTTCCAACAATTCCTGTAGGTACTCATCACAGCCTTCTTTTTAGAGGTCTGGTCAAGCATAATGGACAATGAGTGGGTCCTCTCTATTATAAATGGAGGATACTGGCTTCAGTTCTGGGAACTTCCTCCTCTGGCAAGGACTCTCATGCTGTTCCACCAGTAAAATCTGGTGCGGTTAAAGGAAGAGGTGCATAAAAGGGCGCAGTAGAGCGGATGTTAAAGGACAAGTCTCCAAACTTCTAATTCCTGATTTTCCTGGTATCCATAAGAGGCGGAAATTTCGGCTGATTATTAACCTTTCCATCTCAACAAATTTCTTCAGGTGGAACCTTTCAAGATGGATCCTTTACCAGAATAATGGGAATAGTCACCACCCACCTAAGGTCACTGGGGATCCCGATCCTCCAGTATTTTGATGACTGGTTGATCCTCAGTGGCCTCTTAGACTCCCTTAGATAAGATTGGTCTGGCTGCAGGTCCATAGTGACCCGGCTGGGCCTTATACCAAAGTTAGAGATATTGGAGCTAGTTCCATCTCAGGATGTGGGGATGAATTTCCTCATGAAAAAAAGAGGATTAGTCCATGTCCTGCTGTACAGAGTAGACAGAATCCTGACCCTTTTGGAGGCACTGAGAGCCAAGACTTTGTCATTGGCTCGCGTGTATCTATCCCTTCTGGGGAGCTTGAACTCTGCAGCAGACCTGGTTCCCCTAGGAAGACTTCACTTGCACCCCATCCAGTTTCTTCGTCTGGTGAACTGGAAACTGCAGAGGAATCCCCGTATAGCTCAGATTTCTCTAGGATCAGAATTTCAACACCACTTGAGTTGGTGGGAAAATCAGGACTGATTTCTGACCAGAGTCCAAATGCATGCTCCCAAACCCCACTCCTATCTATTCACGGATGCATCAGATTTTGGGTGGGGTGATCACTTGGAGCCAGAAGGGTTAGTTCTTCAGGGTTTGTGGTCCTGGGAAGAATATATCCTACACAAAAACAATTTATAAATGTGGGCAGTAGTTTTAGTCCTACAGGGGTGCATTAACCATGTAAGGAGTTGCTGTGTGATGGTCTCCTCTACAACAGGTCGGTGGTAGCATACCTCAGGTGACAAGGTGGCACACATGCCTCTTCTCTTGGCTTGGAGGTTTGGAACCTCTTTTGCCAGTTTTTTTGAGGCCATCAGCCTCCCAAATTCAGCTATGCAATAGCGGCAGGTAACATATTACTGATATTAAAATGTTGTTTGGGGGTGTGTGTAAACTAATTTGAATGATTTAATACTTACTTGTCGCTAATGCCAGATTCCCTCCTCCCACCCTTCTCTGATGTCCCACAAGTAGTCTGTAAAAGGATGATGGCAACTTTGCATGGATCTATGATGTGGGAAGTAGACTGGGTCTGTGTTAATTCTTGTTCTGAACTTTATTATAAAAAAGGTAAGCTACACAAGAGCAACAGGTAAGTATTACATCATTAAAATTAGTACCCCCCCCACTACATTTTTAACTAGACTAAGCACTTTAGACTCTTATTGAGTCTTTGTCGAAGGCCATTACAAAACAGAGATGAAGAAAGCAAACAATAAACACAAAAGAAAGCATTGAAATTACAAATCTCTATGTGACTGTGTCTAATGGAAGTACTGTTTGAAAATTTTAGATGTCACACCTAATTGCTTTGAACTCCGATTTCTCTGAGTTAGGTGCAAGATCTACAATCTCCAGTTTCTCATAGTTAAAATTGATTAGGCGTGACATTTACAATTCTCAAACAATACTTTGATAAGACGTAGTCATGTATAGTTTTGTAAATTTAATGCTTTCTCATACAGAACTGAAAAGAAAAGTGCAAGAGAAATATATTATACATTTTAGTGTCTGTTTTCAAAGCTAATAATTCTTTTATCTGTAATTTGTGTGTACTTTTCTTAACAGCTTATGTTGTTGGTTATCTCATAAGATTACATATAAATATGTTTGGATACTACAAATAATAAAATGAAATTCCCATGATAATATCCAACAAAATATTTTGTATGCATTCACACAAATAGTATCAATACACATTGTGTTTAGAACTATATAATACTTTTAAAAACTTTCCCTTAACCACCATTTACATATTGAAATATTTTACAGCATTGTGAATATTATAACTTTTCCACAAGGCTGGACCCTCTTTTTCACCCTACACATTACCAGCAACAGTCACTAAAGAAAAACTTGAAGAATTTGAAAGGGCAAAACCATCAAGTGCCAGAACAGGACTATCAAGTGACAGAGCAGGACCATCAAGTGGGACTGTCACTTTTAACCTACACATTGCCAGCAGAAGATGTCTTGCATACTGCAGTAAATTGGGCAGCAAAATGTGCATCATCCAACATTAATTTCAGAGCCAGCGATGGTATTGCAGAGACTTTCAAAGTAGTATTCAAATGCTTCATAGCATTGAACAAAATTTTCCTATCTCCTATCAGATGGCCATATCAGACACAGGTGCAAAAGCAAATGGATCTTTTGATCAGATATTGGTCCCCAACACTCGATGATACCTGGTGCAGGTTTTATAAGGCATTCTTCTTTGCCAATGCAGATGGGAAGCCAGTTGCCAAAGCTATTGTTGAATCCTCGCTGGAAGATTCCCTACTTGTGGAATCTTTAATTGCATCAGGAGGTGATGGACCATATGAGAACAAAACAATTTTCAGAGAAGTGTCAATGCTTTTGAAAGATGCTAACTCTGAATAGAAAGGTCTTGTTGATATATATATATAAGTGTAATCTTCACACAATGCACAATGCCAATTAGGGGTGTAATGATATATTGATATATTAGTACATATCGGTAAGCCACTGTATTTCAATTCATATCGATACAAATTCTTCCGAATTGGTATTTTACTCCTAACTGTTAGAGTGGTAGTGGATCTAGCTTTATTTATTCAAAACTTAATATGGTAGAAAAACATTTGTGTAACCAGTCCAACTTCTCTTAGTATGGCTGAGAGTCAATCATCAGTGAATCTAGATCTTGTGACCAATAAGTGGGCAAAGAACTTTGGTTATAAATGTAACCAAAATGGTGAAGGCACTTTGGAAGTGTAAAATATTCCAGAGGGGCTACTAATCTCATGACACATGTCACCACCATCCATCGGTGAATATTGGCCACAGTTTGTCTGCTATGACCAGTTTTTTTGCTGTGTTGGAACCACTCTTGAAACATCAGTTTGCAAGTGTTTGCAAGTCTTTTAACTGGCAGTTAACAGTACGTAAAGCCTTTCAGTCACAAGCCAAATACAAAAGCATCTCACCAAGAGCAGTCACTATTACAAGTGCAATAGTGCTAACTTCATTGTACAAGACCTCAGGCCTTTCAGTGTCGTTGCAAACAATGGATTCATTAAAAATGCCTGCATTTCCCAATCCTGCGCTGTTGTCAAGATGCCTCTTGCTTCAATCTTTTGCCTTTGTGTCTCACCGCTTCTCACAAAGCTGATGAAGTTGGAACCGCTTTTCACTTGGTGTTTCTTTCTCCTGGCGATATCCATACTGGAAGCAGTCTCAGCAAGCACTTGGTCATGGTGCCAACGATAATGACCATCTGTCAGAGCTACATTGCAGGATGACAGCACGTGCTCTAAATCTGCAAGTCTCCCACAAAGTTTACAGTTTGCGTCATCATTTAGTCCCCATGTCTTGAGGTTTATTGGTGTAGGGAGAACATCATACACTGAGCGTAAGAGGAAGCTGATTTTCTGGGCATCAACTTTCCAGATGTCGTTCCAAGATAGTTTTCTGGACCTTGCAGCTTCCCAGCATAGCCAGTCTCCCTGCTTCCTCATGCTGACAGCTTTAACTTGCCTGTCTTCCTCTTGGGCAGTAATACATATCGATACATATTGCTATACAATAATCTATATTGCATTTTATTGGAATATGCTTTCAGCTGGCAATACTCACCCATATTGCCAACTTGATCTGTGCATTGGACTGGGATCCAAGAATATGGGACTGGATTGGAGAAGGATTTAAAGGCAATGCCAGAGAGTATCGAATTCAATAGAATAAGAGAAGCAGTGAGATGACTTGAAATGAAAGTCAAATTGTTTATTTCTGCCATCAGTTATACCACAGTTTGAGAAGTTCCTCAGTAATTTTCAGACAGATGTATCAGTGGTGCACCTACTGTACAGTAAAATGACAAAGTTGGCGTAAACCATTTTGAGGCAATTTGTCAATGCTGACAATGTGAATACCACTGCATCAAAAGATCAGAAAGGCCTTGTAAATTGGCATAAAATTCCAGCTGAGTGATGAAGACATTGTTCTTGGAGAAGCAAGGAAGGAACTTCTGCACTTGAAGACAGAGATGCAGTGCAGAGATTCTGAGAATCTGTTTATTCTACCCTCTGGTATTGAAGTTCTTGATTAACAGGCTTTCATTTGAAAACAAGTTAGTTAAAGCACTGGTTTCTTTATCTCCAGTTAGAAGATTTGAGAAAGGTTGTGAAACAAAAGTAGAATTTTTAGCAAAGCACCTTCACCTAGACGAAAATGTTGTTACTAACATTATTGATGAATGGAAGGTATATCAAGCAGAGGATGAATTGCAGGAATATGAATGAGTTGATCACTTCTGGAGTTCTGGAATCAGGTGTTCTCTGAGAAGCAAGACAATGGTAGCTTGAAATACAAATGTCTTCCAGTGCTAGTTAAGAGAACTCTGGTACTACCTCATGGCAGTGCTGATGTGGAAAGGAGTCTCTCTGTGAACACCAATGTGGTTACAAAGGACAGAAATACCATTGGGGATACAAACAGTGAACAGTGTCATAATGGTGAAGGGCACTGTCAGGTTTAGTGATCCTGAGTATAGTCGGCCAGAGAATATTCCACTAAACAGGGAGGTAATTAAGGTATTCAGAAATGTCCCACAGCAACTACAAAGGTTGGAGGGGAAAAGGCTGAAAAAGAAAAACAAAAGAAAACGAAGACAAAGCATGGCTTGAAAAGAAGAGAATACAAGATGAAGAGAAAGAAATAAAAAAGAAAAGATCCTCTCTCTTTAAAAAAGAAGAATTGTTGTGGAAATAATCAGAAGTTAAAGACAAAATTGTTAAGCACAGAGGAATTGCTGCAAGAAGGAAACAGTAAGCTAACAAAAGCAGTTGAAAAAGAAGATATTAAGGGGGCAGGTGTAGCACAAATGATGACTGAAACAGCTACAAGGAAGTCTGAAAGTTTTAGAAAAGAGATGTACCTTGTAGGAGATAGTAAAAAAAAGATTGAGCAAGAGAAAAGACAGTTGTTGGATAGAAAAGTGTGTAGGACAGGCAGTGGCTCAGCAAAGAGGAACATGAAAACACTCGGCCTGCTAAGAAGAAAGCAAAATCAAATTAGTTACACTTCGCTTAGTTTTTAATTTTTACCACTGATGCACAGATGATTGAAATACTATATGGCCCTGTATCAACCAACCGAGAGCATAAAAAGCATTGTATAGTGTTTTAACAGTTTGATATTATAAAAAGCATTGTATAGTGTTTTAACAGTTTGATATTATAAAAAGCATTGTATAGTGTTTTAACAGTTTGATATTATAAAAGCATTGTATAGTGTTTTAACAGTTTGATATTATAGTGTTTCAACAGTTTGATATTATAAAAAGATTGTATAGTGTTTCAACAGTTTGATATTATAAAAAGATTGTATAGTGTTTTAACAGTTTGATATTATAAAAGTATTGTATAGTGTTTTAACCGTTTGATATTATAAAAAGTATTGTATAGTGTTTTAACAGTTTGATATTATAAAAAGTATTGTATAGTGTTTTAACAGTTTGATATTATAGTGTTTCAACAGTTTGATATTATAAAAAGATTGTATAGTGTTTCAACAGTTTGATATTATAAAAAGATTGTATAGTGTTTCAACAGTTTGATATTATAAAAAGATTGTATAGTGTTTTAACAGTTTGATATTATAAAAGTATTGTATAGTGTTTTAACCGTTTGATATTATAAAAAGTATTGTATAGTGTTTTAACAGTTTGATATTATAAAAAGCATTGTATAGTGTTTTAACAGTTTGATATTATAAAAGCATTGTATAGTGTTTTAACAGTTTGATATTATAGTGTTTCAACAGTTTGATATTATAAAAAGATTGTATAGTGTTTTAACAGTTTGATATTATAAAAGTATTGTATAGTGTTTTAACAGTTTGATATTATAAAAGTATTGTATAGTGTTTTAACCGTTTGATATTATAAAAAGTATTGTATAGTGTTTTAACAGTTTGATATTATAAAAAGTATTGTATAGTGTTTTAACAGTTTGATATTATAAAAGCATTGTATAGTGTTTTAACAGTTTGATATTATAAAAAGTATTGTATAGTGTTTTAACAGTTTGATATTATAAAAAGTATTGTATAGTGTTTTAACAGTTTGATATTATAAAAAGTATTGTATAGTGTTTTAACAGTTTGATATTATAAAAAGATTGTATAGTGTTTCAACAGTTTGATATTATAAAAAGATTGTATAGTGTTTTAACAGTTTGATATTATAAAAGTATTGTATAGTGTTTTAACCGTTTGATATTATAAAAAGTATTGTATAGTGTTTTAACAGTTTGATATTATAAAAAGTATTGTATAGTGTTTTAACCGTTTGATATTATAAAAGTATTGTATAGTGTTTTAACCGTTTGATATTATAAAAAGTATTGTATAGTGTTTTAACCGTTTGATATTATAAAAAGTATTGTATAGTGTTTTAACCGTTTGATATTATAAAAAGTATTGTATAGTGTTTTAACCGTTTGATATTATAAAAAGTATTGTATAGTGTTTTAACAGTTTGATATTATAAAAAGTATTGTATAGTGTTTTAACAGTTTGATATTATAAAAAGTATTGTATAGTGTTTTAACAGTTTTGTTTCAGTTTAAAGCTTATTTATCAGTTGTCTTTCAATATAAACTTATATTGATTATAAGTGCTTGTAACTCAACAATAAATATGTGTGTTGATCAAGGTTGAAATGATAATTAGATTACAAATACCCCCAAACCAGCAAATCCATCCATTGTTTATTTAGTGTTTGCAGTATTTCAAATAGACTGAAAACTTTGTGTCTTTAGCCAATCATGAATATTTCATTTGAAATTATGTTTACTGTTATTTGTACAAATGATTACATAATTTGGTACAAATAATCAAACAAAAATGCATATGGCTTTGAATTGTATGCTTTTGAGTTTGAAAAGACTAAAATTATCATGTCACTAACTTAACCACTTTATGATTTTAGAGTTACAATAAGAATGATGTATTGTTGAGGATCATGTAAATGTTGACAAGTATTGTTTTCTGTTTTGTTATAAGACTGGCAGCTTAACCATATGCATTCACTTTGATTATAGTAACCTCTTGTCACAATATGATCTAAATTACATATCAGTAGTCAGATTGGTTTACTTACTGTCATAGAAGGTTTTCCATTTGTAACATTTTGTGAAAAACTGTTTTGAATGTTGATTTTTAAATATTGGTAATACTAAATACAGTAAAGATTGTTTATTACGTTCTTGGATAAAATGTTTTCTCTATTAAATAGTTTAATTTCCCTGGCCAAATTCCTAACTACTATATATTTCAAAAGCTTTGTTAGAATGTTCATTTGTTACAACGTTTAATTGGTTATAGCATTTGATTTGTGTGGTCCGTCTGAGAAATATTAGTGCAATTATAATGTTTTATCACCTGACATGCTGAAACCACTTAAATTGTCAGTCTTTTAAATAACAAAAGCATGATAATCATACCTCATTCAAAATCAGTAAGTTAGAATATCGGGTCGCTTGTTCAATGCAATTAAAGCAGGAAAAGAAACATTTTGTTTTGTGCTTTTTTGACCAAATAAATGAGAAAAATCCTTTAGCTATTGTTCTATACCTGTATGTTGAATAATCGAGTACAGCTCAGTGACACACCTGATATTCTTTATAAGCATTGGCATTCATTGAAAACATATCAACAAAAAATCTCAGATTCATAAAATACAGATGACTAATGACAATTTCTTTGCATCCAAATGGATAAAGGCCAAATTTACTAGTCATGAAGTTATTGAACAGAAATGTTTTCATATAAAGTGATTTTTAAGATTCACCAGCTGGTACATGTACATGTATGTTTACACTTTACTGGATTGTAAAACTTACTGGTTTATCATTTTTTCATGACAACGTATTTAAACAAATATATGCTGTTTTAAAATTTCTTTACCATTGAAATAAATTTTACAGACAGTAATTGTACCAGTATAAATTGTTTACAACATGTATGCTCAACATCAACATGTACATGGACATGTACAGAAACATTTTGAAAAAAAATCAATAAATTTGGATATAATGTTTCTCTATTATAATGTTATAAAAAGCCCAGTAAAAGGATGGAGCTGGTGAGTGGTGGAGGAGGATAAATTTATCCTATCTCTGATCTCATTTATTGTTCATAATGTTCCTATAGTTTCCTATATTTTCAAAACAAAATTCCTATATTTTGAACACCATTCCAAACTTTTTTTCATTGAAAGATGCTTGATGTCCTGAAATTGTAATTTCTCACACAACCATGAAACTTCATACCCACAGAAATGGGTGAACAGTATTAAATCAGACATTACAATGGTCCATTCCCCTACCTACACAAAAATTTACTTCTACTATTATGAATAACGATCAACTACTTTGGACCCTGAAATACACGTGAATATAAAATGTCATAATAACCAATAATAGAAGTTTGCTTTTAATTGGCACCATATAGCCATTAATGTGTTGCTGTGCCATTAAATGTGAATACATACACACATACATACTTGTTGCCAATTCACCTGTAGATTGAAATTAGCTTTATTTTTCAAATAATTGTTGTGTGAAATGCATTGTTTACACTGCAAAAGGAAGTCCATGCACAGCAGAAAAATAACTTCATCTTAAAGGGAAGAGAACTTGACCCGATGTGAAACCAACATCACCATTGATGTCAATATTGTGATCCCTATTTCTCGATTATGTGATGCAAAAAAGTTGGCTTTGTCTCGGGTCAGTTGTCACTTGGCTGGTTGTCTCGGGTCAGTTGTCACTTGGCTGGTTGTCTCAGGTCAGTTGTCACTTGGCTGGTTGTCTCAGGTCAGTTGTTATTTGGTTGGTTGTCTCAGGTCAGTTGTCACTTGGCTGGTTGTCTCAGGTCAGTTGTCACTTGGCTGGTTGTCTCAGGTCAGTTGTCACTTGGTTGATTGTCTAAGGTCAGTTGTTACTGGATGATTTGATGACATCAACATCACAACATAGAACAACACATTCATGGTTACAATTAAGGTAAATTAGTTATGTGACAGAATATAGATAGGATTTCTTTCTCTTTGAAGAACAAACCAGTGAGAAAAATAATTGAAATAGGTGGTTGAGACCAAGACAAGAAAATTGCAGTTTTGGGGTTACACCTCGCAGAAGACCAACAATCTAGCCCCTTGATTGTGATTTTCTGGTCTCGGTGCCAACTGAACAAAAATTATATTAATTTTGCTTGCTTTTGCCAGCAAGATAGATATGGTCATTATAATTTTTATCACAGGAGAATCTGATAGAGAACCTGGCTGGCTTTGTCAAGTACCTTACTCAACAGATGCACCAAGCTGTGCCAGATTCTCTGGTCATTTGGTATGATAGTGTTATCAGTACTGGGGAACTGAAATGGCAAGATCAATTGAATGAGAAAAACAGGTAAACAGGCATGATATATTTGTTTCTTTTAATGTTTCACTTGTAAATTTTTCATATAAAAAGAAGTGTGTTAAAATCAGTCCGATACTTGAAAATGTCACTTTAGATTATGGTAATACCAGATTTGGCAGGTATCCTTTTGATAAATGATGTGGATAAAAGAATTTTTGGTGGATAGCCCACCATCCATCACATATTAATCAAAATAGCTTAGTGTTGTTTAATATTAAAACTATTTTTAAGGCAGTGTTTGTCTTCATCTAGGATTGTTTAGGAAAGGAGCATGGAGTACATATTATATTAATTCTATGATACAAAAGAAATTTGAAGAGACATACATAAAATAATAATAGAAAAAATGTTAAAGATCCAGTTCAGGTGATTTCTGCATCAAGTAAGCTCATACTACTAATATGTGTCATCAAATGAATGCTGAATTTTATTTGGAGGACTCGGTCCTATTGTCATCACATATTTAAAAGACATAACTTCCAGTGGGTTTTGCTTTAGTTATATACATTAAGACTGTAACAAAACTTTGTTTATTTTCTTCTATGTTTTGAACAATGTCTTGAAAATCAGTCATAGTGAATGCAATATGGATTACACCAATCACAGTTAGCTGGATGCTTGTCAAAAACATAAAGAAAAGATGATGCTTATGTAATGTGATATCAGTATGATATGACTGTGTCTGCGTGATGGTCTGGAGAAAAAAAACTGATGATAACTTTAAAAAAAAAAACTTTGAAGAATTCTACATTACCATGCTAAGCATGTAATACTGTTATTGTGAAACTACATGCATGGTTTTGTGTGTTAGATTCTTACATTATTTCTCTTTTCTCCTGTCAGCTGCATGAAAACATTTATTTTAAGTAATCAGAAATGAACAGGATGGTAATTTATTAATTCATCTTTACATCCAGCCTATTTTTTGATGCCTGTGATGGTATTTTCCTGAATTACTGCTGGAATGAGGAGAAACTTCTCAACTCCAAGACATTTGCTTTGGCTGCCAGTCGATCCTATGATGTGTATGTTGGCATCGATGTGTTTGGCCGTGGGTGCCTTGGTGGAGGAGGATACAACACCATTGAGGTGCAACTCTTAAATCATAATTTAAATGTTCTTTGTGTTGCTTATATATGGATAATGTGAATAATCCTCAGGTCATTGGTTTATGGATACTTGGTCAGTGGTCTGAGTTAAGATAATCATGCCTTTATATTAGCATATCATCTTCTGTAAAACTGAATTTTGTTTTCCTTTGGAAATTATGCAAAGTGAGGAAACAGAAAATTTTTGTTTGCAGTGAAGATTTAATAAAAAATTAAATAAAAAATCTTGCAGCTAAGACATTTTGACTTTGTATAAGCTATAATATTGTCTTAAATTTTGTGCACCCATCATTTTTTCCTATGCAGTTCATCCATAAAAATCAACTTTTTTGTGGCATATTCATTTTTTAAATGCCTACCACAAGACAGAATGTATTATTTTATGTTATTCATCCATCCATTTGTTACCAATTTTGTTTACACACAACAACTTGAGTTTTCCATCATCTACAGTAACCAGACTTTGTGGATGGTTTGTACTTAAAGTAAGGGAGAAGCCTATCGATTTTGAGGTCAAAAGGTCTTATGTCAGGGTCACTGTGACTGTTAGAAGAAAAGAGTTTCTGCACAAAAACTTCAGTTATTTACCTCCACCAGAGTTTATTAATGACATGCATATTGGGTAAGAGAGAAGTCTGTTGATATTAGAGTTGACAAGTTAAAAGTCAATGCCACTGACTAAAAGAAGAAAAATGTTGTTTGAGTATCAACATACCTTGACCAAAGTTTGTGGAGGGCTTGCACTTAAGATATGGAACAGGCCTATTTATTTTGAGGTCAGAAGGTTAAAGGTCAAGGTTATTGTGGCTCAAAGAAAAATGGGTTTTGCATAATAATTTTATTCTAGAGCAAGTTCCTTCACCAAACTTTGTGGATTATGGGCTCAGAAGGTGAGAGGTCATGCTAAGTCTAATAAGAAAATAATGGTTTCAACAGACTAGGTTTAGTTCAACACCTCATACCTTAACAGAGGTTGAGGTCATTGACACCCATTGGGCATTATTCTCCAGAGTCAACCATACCCAACATAGAGCCTACATAGATGACTATTAAACACAGGACAGGCATATAATGTGCCATTTATGGTGTTGTTGTTGTACAAAATACACAATAAAAAAAAAAAAATACGTCAGTAGTATTTTTATATATCTAAAACAAATAATTGATATCTAAAACAAATAATTTTTTGAAAGAATGTATTGAATGCTTATGATCAGACAGCTTTTAATATCCATGAAAAACAATAATTTTCATGAATTCTTTATAGGCACTTACTGTGGTGAGAAATTTCAGTTTATCAGCAGCCATATTTGCTCAGGGCTGGGTTTATGAAACCCAAGGGGTGGACAAATTTACAGAAAATGAGAATAGGTAAGTATTGAAGGTCTTGGTATGAAATACTACAGGAATACTGTGGCAGATTTCTTCATCTTGCCTAGAAATCATGCTTATGATGTACATGTTGAAGCAAACTTTCAGAGTAATCATGACTGTCACAAAGATACATTTCAGTGTTGTAACTAAGTTTAAATCTAGTTTGTTTAAATGTTTGTGTACAGTTATTCCTCTGCAGTTTTCCAAACATCAGGTATAATATTTGATGTGCATGCATACCTGCCAACCATTATGCTTTTGGCATAATCATTCTGCTTTTTTTTTAACCTAATTACGTCTTACACTCGCCTGTATATGGATTACGCCTTTTTGGTACATTTAAAAAAAAAAAAAGCAATAAAAAGTTGTGCTTGTCATTTTTATTATCATCTCTTTAATCCCACACATCATATAAATCTGAGAATATTCTAAAAAAGAAGACTGCTGCATAAGAATAGCGTAAGAGTACATATGTCATAGACACCTCCATGCACTTTCCTTATTTTCTATTTATAGCAGCTGTATATGACACATTTCCAAGAAAACAGATGGGTTTCTTCAATTTGAAAACTTGTCTCACAGATTTATTATATTAATACACAGAATTTGTTAGCAGACCAGTCTATACTTTTAAAAATGGCAGAAGATGTTAAGTGAAACAGGCTTTATCGATGTGACTCTTGGATGCTATATGACTGAAAAATGTTAGAGAAGAGGGATCTTTTTAAACTTTAAAACATGTCGGATTAGAAAAAAGACAAATCAATAGTGCTTTTCAAATTTCGAAAGAACAACATGAGACGGTAATGGAGTTGACTTTATGATCACTCAACGAAAATCAGACATGTGGACTAGTTAAAGTGAGTGTTGTGTATATATAATTTGTCAATATGTTTTGTGGTTTGTCTTCGGGTACTAATCCACATGGATTTTGTCCATTTGTAACAAGAACTTTAACCAGCTTCAGATCTAGGTTAGTAGCAAAACTAAATGTACATTTTTCATACAGTTTATTGTAATTATGGAATGTAATATATAGATTACACTTTTTATGCTCAGATTACGCTCTTTTGCCACTTAGGTTACACTTATACCTCTGTAGGGGTTGGCAGGTATGTGCATGGTGTAAATTTTACTCCATTGAAGGTAGAGTGTAATATGTTTTTATCAATATATATTGAGCTAATTTCATTCCCAAGTATTATATCTTTTAGGGAGAGAGAAAGCGAGAGAGAGAGAGGCATATGCAATGGCACTTTCGTCCATCTTTCATGATTTAAATGTTTTTTGCCTTGTATTCCTGTTTGTTCAACATTTTGCAGGTTTTGGAGTTACCTGCGACCACATTGTCAATTCAGACCAATTAAAAGCCTCCCATTAGTAACCTCATTTTGTCAGGGTTGTGGGCAGAAATATTACCTACATGGGAAGGTAACTATCCATAATTCATGTGTATACATCTACATATTTTGATACTGTCAGTTGTGAATAGATTTATTCTTGTTTGATTAAAGAGTTTGAAATGTAATCCTGTTGTTAAAAGTGATCAACATTTTTTGTGAAATCGTGCAATTTGTGCAGAAATTAAAAGATTTTTTATTACTTACATTGCTAAATTTATATTCTATAATCATCTCATTGTTGTTGTATTCATATAACAGGTATTTACAGAGCAATAAATGGCAGTTCAAGGTTGTCTGTATTTTATGCTGTTGAATTAATCGTTTATTGTTACATTTCGTGTTTGGAACTTAACTTTCTTTTGTAACAAAGTATTTGGAACATAGATCACTGACATTTTTTTATATTCCATCTTATCTATGGAGGGGACATATAGTGTTACTTATATCCATCCATTCCATCCCTTCAAATCACGTCTGTAGAGAATTTCATTTCGCTAAATATGTTTTGAAAGACTTCATGGATTGCAGTAAAATTTGATACAAGTTTTTACATTAAGAACCAAGGTCAAGGTCAATTTTAACTGTTGGCTGCCAACATTATACAGAATTATAGCCCCTGTTTGACCTAGAACTTTGCCCTTCACTTTATGTTCAATAACTTTTGAAGGATATGGATTAAAAACCAAATTTAGTATGAGACTTTATATTAAGAATACTTTGGTTAGGTTTCATTTTAACCTTTTTTAGCAAAATTTTACAGAGTCATGGCCCTTGTTTGCCTTAGAACTTTTCCCCTCATTTGCATCATATTGGCAGAGGCATCCTTGTCATCCATTTCTTATTTTGTTTTCTTATTTTGGCCAAGATGTTTATTGCATAGGACTATAAATAAATTAAAAAAATTATGTTTGTTACCACCTAAATTTATTCATGCTTTAGTCGCAATATAAGTGACTACTGCCATTTCTCTAAAGGGAGAAAAAAATTGCATGCCTCTTTGTTTGCCTTTGGATTTGGCCATGAGATTGAGATCTGGAGATGGATGGGTGGTAAACTTTATTTTAACAGATTGTTTCTAAAGTTGCTTCTGTCTGGACAACTTCTTACTGATATTTCAGTAATTGTTGCAAACATTTAGCATAAACTCTGTTCTGCCAACACATTACACAACAGCAGACCATGGTCTATTACCTTCACAGTATATCTTATATGTGTGGAATTATAGTACACTTTGCTGCATGTTATTATTCTGAGGCCATTTACTAAAATACTTATGAAGTTTTTACAATTCTCTGTGTCCTTGATCTCTCTTGGGCTATGATGTCATACAGTTACATGCAGGAAATATCAGTTAAAAGTAAATGTATAATTTTTTTATCCTTGTATCAACCCTCCCTATTCCTATTAATTTGTTATAACCCCCCTCCACACACACACATGCATATACATATATAGAGCATTCTGCATGAACAACCAGTTTAATATTGATACCACATACCTTATTTCTCAATTCTATTTTTCATACAGTTACCCCCTTTTATGAAGTAATCCCTTCTGCATTGAAAATGTTTTCTTCTTGAGAGGTGATGGTCTTTTATGAAAGGGACAAAATGGTAAAATGGTGGAGATTTAGTGCTGTTTTGCAGGATGTGTGGTGACTTTGCTTGAGAGGAGACTCATAAGATGGTTGACTGCAGTGTTACAGGACACATTCCTAAAGTTATATCCATCTTCAAAACTTAGCTGTATCTTTCAGTTTATCTTTTTGTCAGATTTTGGTAGATATACATGTTATCTTCCGTTTATTTTCTAGGCTTTGTCGGATTCTCCATGGAGCAACCTTAGCATTCAGCATCTGCAACCTATCTTGACAACTGTGTCACAGTCTGATGACCAAACTCAAACAGAGGGTCAGATAAGCTCAGAAGGAAACCAGACTGACACTATTCAGATCAAGAATGATGGTACAGCTCAAACTATTGCACAGTCCAGCAAAATCACTATGCAAATGGCAGACGAAGTTGAAACACATGTTTATGCAAAAGATGCTTATATTGGAGGTACCTGTTTAAAACTCCAGGCAGATTTAAGGAATGGGAAGAGTGCCACATCAGTGTTAGTAATACTTGATCATTTATCAATCACAAAGTGATAAGGACTTGCTGGAATTTATTTTTTATATGAGTGTATTTTTTTTTTTATTATAGAAAATTGTATAATTCCTCCCCTTTGCGGGCTTGAGGCTGTAGAATAGGCCCAGTGCAGGGCTTGGAGCTGTAGAATAGGCCCAGTGCAGGGCTTGGGGCTGTAGAATAGGCCCAGTGCAGGGCTTGGGGCTATAGAATAGACCCAATGCAGGGCTTGGGGCTGTAGAATAGGCCCAGTGCAGACTTGGGGCTGTAGAGTAAGGCCCAATGCAGCCCTGTGATGCATCCCATGATGATGTTCCAGCTGATAGGGTCTTTGACCTTTTAATAGACCATAGTTTACATAAAAAATGTGACTTTGCTATTTTAGGAATGTTACCCTTTTTTGCCTTTATCTTGTTTTGTATGCCTTTTTATACCTAAACTTACTGGGCAGTATGTGGCCAGGATTGTGCTGATGTGCTGTTAAACCCAGTACATACATGCAGACATATATTACCATCCAGACTTTGGATTTTCGTTCATATAAATGTCCCCTAATAGATATTTTACATGTTCTAGTTTCTTTTTGGAGTTCTTCATTGTGCACTGAAAGGATAATTACTTTCATTTGAGCTAAACTTACTGTTATCAAGAAGCACATCTTATTTCAAAGGAGAATTCTATTCTGTGCTGTAATCTTGTTGTCTTTGTGTGTGCTGCTGCACCTTTCATGACATGTTATTGTAAGTAAATACCAGAATAAAGAAGTCTTGATTTATATATATATATATATATATATATATATATATATATATATATATATATATATATATACCTGAAGAACATCCATCATGATGATGCAAAAGTGCTTGAAGGAATAAAGGATGAATGTAACTACTGATATCCTGTTGAATTTACAAATTTATTTCTATACATGAGCTGGTACATAGATATGCTCACTTTTTTCATATATATATATATATATATATATATATATATATATATATATATATATATATCAGGCTTCCTTAAATTCCAGAAATCCCTGTATTTGCCAGACATGACCACCAGTTCAGAGGTTTTGAACAGCACATACTCCCAGCAACCGGTCATAGGATATCCAAAACATCATTATATCAAATTGCCTTTGATTTATTTATCCATGAAATTCATCAATGAACACCTTACTGAAGTAAAATTCACTGTGTCTTGTTTATAATAGTTTCTTTGTCAGACAGTCAATAAAGGTGTCGCAGACTAAATCTAATTCAAAGGTAACTAGGTTTAGTTACACATTGTTTCTTTCTTGGGCAATCAAAAGAGGTGTCACTGACTAAGCTTGTTACAGCTCAACTGCCTGAAGGCTATACTGCTTACAGTTAACTGGTTAAATGGGGTAGACAAGAGCAACTTAATCGTTTAGTGAACAATAGTGTGGTAAATTTCACATCAGCTTCTTAATAAAGATGTTTGTTATTTATTTTTTTAAAAATTGAATAGCTAGGCCTATATGAGACAATAACAAGTATCAGTTTTACTGCTTGAGAGAGCACTACTCACCATGTCAAAGTGTGAGCATAATAAGGATGAAAACTGTAACCCTTGGGTGGTGTTTGCAGACAAGAATTGCTGTACATTACCATGAAGCAACATGTTGATGGATTTTGACATCACTGGAAGCTGTGCACCTCAGAGATATACCCCATATTGGTGCTCCGCTGCAATAAGTTTCTTACAGACCTGTGTTACAGATGTCACTTCAAAGGGATAGAACTGAAGTGTTTGTCATGTGACAGTGACTTCCCTGTCAAAGCAGTACAGTGTATACGAATTATTCATGCAAACGTACATGATAGATTCCTGAACCATGCAATTTTGAATGTATTCACTGTGTTTGAGCCTAACACTTTTCCTGAAAATGTTAGTGACATGCCACAGCTTGATTATGATCATATGGACACTTTGATCGCTAATTACAGTCAGCAAAGAGAGAACAGTGACACAGTCATCAGTGTTGATGAAGTAATGAGTGGGTGATTCTCAAGTACATTGTGTAAAACAATTATAGCGGACTATCAGCAGCTGAATTACTGACAAAACTAGTTCCAATGAAATGACAGTACCCGAATGTGATTCATTTTATAGAAATTTCACAGATACTTCCAATGTCAAGCATGGAGTATGAGCACAGATTTTTGCACCCAAATTTATCAAAACAAAGCTGTGGTGCAGGCTGAGTGTTGACACTCTTGACAAAGTTATGAGAATAAATCTTGTTAGAGTTGATATAAAGACTTTGATTCTATGCCAGCATTCAGGAAGTGGAAAGGAAATTGAAACAGCTTTATCAACAATGTTTTTTGCCAAACTGATGAACATTAAGTGAGTGGATTTAAATGTGGAAACATTATGATCAGTGACAGGAATAATGTGTAAATACATTTTGCTAATAAAAAAAAAAATTGCGGAATTCCATATCAAATCAAAGGGATAAACTTATGGTTTGCTGCTACCACCTGATGAGACCTATGGCGGGGTCAAAAGATTTTTTGTAGGGAATATATATTACAAACAGCAGACTTCTGTCTGTCTTTGAAGTCTGTCAAAATGTCCAGTTGAACTCGGGAGAAATGTAAGGATCCCTGGTATATATACATTCATTATTGTGCTGGGGCCCCGAGTGGCCGAATGGACTAAGATGCTTGCCTTCACAGATCACTGACATCTCACCTCTGTTTGCATGGGTTCCAGTCTTGGTCTCGGCCAGTGAGAAAGCTTGCTAGTAGCTTCCCGTGGGTTGGTGTTTCCTCCCCGGGGTGTTTCTGGGTTCTTCCTTCACCAAATATACTAGTTGCTAGGTATACCCTATCATGTGCTGAAAAATGGCATTAAACCCACAAGACCACAAACCATTATTGTGCTAATACGCCATTAAACCCTAGATATATATACAGTGAAACTCCTCAAAACCAAAACCTCAGTGTACTGGAATCCCCTCAAGACCAAATTTTTTTTAGTCCTGAATTTTTCCTTCTTTAATATAATTTTTATCCCTGTAAACCGAAACCCCTCAACTTTGAATACCAAAACAAATTTCAACCCCAAATTTCAATTTTACACTTTAAAAAACCCCATAAAACCAAAACTCAATTAAAATTTGGAAATATATTTTAGCTTCTAAATTCCTGACACACATTGGAACATATTAATTATTTTTAGCAAGTAAGACTTTTTTTTCACATCTGCAAAAACCTCAGTAAATCGAAAAAAATTCAAAACTGAAAAGAAATTTGGGTCCCAAGGGTTTTCAGTTATTAGTGGTTTCACTCTGTGTGTATATATATATATATATATATATATATATATATATATATATATATATATATATATATATATATATATATATATATACACACACACACACACACACACACATACAAGGTTGACAATTTGTCTTTTTATTTCAGTCTATTTGACTGTGATGCTGCCATCAAATGTAAGACGTCCCTTTTGGTGGCTTACACTTACAAAGATACAGAGGCTGATGACTGTGACCTGTACATTGAGTTACAGACAGAAATCAAAGGGCAGTCCCAGGTCTTCTTGCTTGCCTCATCCACCATTGATGATGGACAGATGGAGGGAACCAAGTGCAGAGTGAAAGAGAAAGAGAAGATACTGGTGTCCCCTATATCCATGGGAGAGGCAGCAAAGTATTTCACACTGATCCAGGATGATGTAAAAAATGGTATCTTGAATGGATGGATGACCAGGTTAGAACATAAGTCTTTGCTAAGCTTAACATATATATAATGACACAAATGTTGGAAGTGGTGTATTGTAAAATAGGCTTTCCTGCCATTTCAAGTTAAGAAAAAGTCTTCTTCATGGAATGGTAGAAGATGCATACAAAGACACACACAAAGAACACGTTATGCATTGAACAGTTGTACGGCACGTTCATTGTTGTAGTTAATATTTTAATTTGGCTGGATTTTTGTCATTTTTTTGTGAATGCATGGAAACCATAGTATTGTTTTAGACATGTAGTTGATTCTTTCAAAGTTTGTTCTCCTTTAAAATTTAATTACTTTGCATAGTTTTGTTTCTGTGGCATCGTCTTAATGTTTGATCATATACTTTTTATATTTCTCTGAATGTTCAATTAATCGGTATTATACAGCATTTAATAACCCAGATGGATTTATATTTCAAGTGTTTTCTTGTCTTTTACATAGTACAAGTTGAATACATTTGTGTGATCTAATAATTGTTTTTCACTCTTGCTTGTAACTCTGCATATATGGTTCAATATTTATTACGGCTAACATTGTAATAGGTATTGGGCTTTTTCAAATATGCCTAGACCTAAACTGCAGTTGCCCTTTTCTATCCATTCACTAGGTGTTTTCATACTTGTATAGGAAGATACAACAACTTTAATTTTTATTTCAGTTTATTAAAGTAGTTCATGTTTTCCTGTATTGTCGGTGAACCCTTAGTCTGTAGTACATGGACAAAACTTGTTCATATACATGTATTGTATCCTCTTCTAATTTGCAATATGCAATATAATAAATCTAACCTAAATTGGTCAAAGAATGGTATTCAGATAGAGATTTTTAAAGCTGTTTTTTTTTAATGAAGAAATGTTTATTTTTTTATTTTTTTAAATGATTCACTCATTGCAGATATTTTTGGTTGTCAGAGGAAGACCTTAATGAATGCAGTATTAAAGAAATCAAAGTTGGATTATTCTCTCTCAATGGAGAAGAAAACAAAAGTAGTGGCAGGACAGTGTCTAAGTTGTTAGGTCAAATTCAGGTGAGTTTTAAAAATTGTACATTTGAATTTAATAGCAGTAATACGTTATCTGCTACTGTTGCATTGCATTCCATTTCTGGGATGCTAAGTCCCCAGTCCAAGCTAAATATTCCCTCCTCCAATTAGAAATTGGATGCCCAGAATTAAAAAGAATATGATTCCAGTCTGATTCCTTAGTCATAGCCAAGATATGGAATATCTTCCTCATTTTCCCTGGACTATCATACAAGATTACATACATCAGGATGCTCAATGAATTTCATTTTTGTTGCTGTCTTTGACCTTTTTCTTGGTCAAACATATCCTTTTTTGTATTTGAATCTTTTTCTCCCCAGTCCTTGCACTAAATTGTGTGTTTTTGTGTTCCTTTTTGCTGAAATTGAAGGTTTTGCAATGCTTCAAGTAATTGTTCTCCCTTCTTAGTACAAGTGTCAGGGTAAGTATCACTTACCCTTTTTTGGTTCTTGGTTATATTGTGTTTGTCAATTTTTCTCTTTGAGCACATTAATATGTTGTAAGGTGTGGGTAAGAATGGGCACAAAAAGGCCTATCTTGTACTAAATGTACAGACTATGGATGGATGTCCTGTTTGTTGCCAGTCGATGGATCAAGTGTGGGACTTGGCAGACAGTCACCACACTTACTGGGGGAGAAAAAAAAGGTCCCTTTTAGTCCCATTAGGTGCCTGACTAGCCTTTAATTCAGAGTCTTAGATGGGCATCATGAACGATGTCTGTGTTCTTTGGACTTTAAAGGATGGATACTGGTTTTGTTTTCATCACCACTCGAGTTGGTTTTCTAGATCGAGATCGGTTCCTGACAAGAGTCCAAATTCACAGCCCCGAACCCTACTACTTTCTGTACACAGATGCATCAGATTTGGGATGGGGTGCTCACCTGGAGCCAGAGGAGATAGTTCTTCAAGGACTGTGGATAGAATTCCTAGTCCTACAGAGGTGTGTCAGCCTCATAAGGTGTCATTGTGTTATTATCGCCTTGAACAGCACATCAGTGGTAGCATACCTCAGGCATGAAGGAGGCACCCATGCCTCACCTCTTTGCATGGAAGTCTTAAACATTGGACAGTCTCAAAGATCACTCTCAGTCCACCATATTCTGGGCAAAAGGAATATCCTGATGGACAGCCTGTCCAGACAAGACCATGTTGTCCTCATGGAATGGTCTCTGCACTAATTGGTAGCAGAGTGACTTTTCAACTGTGGGGGGCGAATAGTGGACTTGTTTGTTACAAGACTGAACAACAAACTCCCGCTTTATGTCTTTCCAGTACTGGATCAGAGGGCCTGGGCAGTGGATGCTTTCAGTCTGAATTGGGATCATCTGTATGCTTACACCTTTCCTTTCTTCTAAATAATTCTGTGGGTGGAAGTCTTGAACATCCTCCAGTAGGCAGTCTCAGAGACCAGGCCATGTTGTCCTCATGAATTGTCTCTGCACCAGTCAGTAGCAGAGTCACTTTTTCAACTGTGTGTGTGTGTGTGGGGGGGGGGCCAATAGTGGACAATTTCTATGAGACTGAACAACAAGCTCCCTCTTTATGTCACTCCAGTACCAAATCAGAAGGCCTGGGCAGTGGATGTTTTCAGTCTGAGATGGGATCATCTGTATGTTTACACCTTTCCATTCTTCAAAATAATTCTGTAGGTTCTCCACCAAGTCAGAATCTCCATGTCTCAGCTCATCCAGATAGCACCTCCCCCCTCCCCCCGTGACCCTAATGGGTCATGGTTCAGTGATCTACTCAATCTGTTGGTAGACAAGCTCAGGAGATTACCCTTGAGGGATCTGCTGTAACAGCACAAGGGGTCCCTCTTACACCTCTTCCTCAGATTCTCCACCTTCACACTTGGCTCATCTCAAGCAATCAGACCACCAAGACCAGTTTTCAAGCAAGGTTGCCAGCTGTATCATAGCCGTGTTTTCAAGCAAGGTTGCCAGCTGTATCATAGGCGTGTTTTCAGGCAAGGTTGCCAGCTGTATCATAGGCAAAGAGGCAATCTACTTCTGAAGTGTATGAAGCGAAGTGGAGAATCTTTTGTAATTGGTGCAGTAGGAAATGCATTGATCCTAGCTGTCCCTCATTAACTGCAGTTGCAGACTTTTCTTCACTTCCTTTTGGAGGAAAGAGAATGTTTTGTATCAACCATTAAGGGAAATAGGGTAGCTCTTTCTAACACTCTCAAGTTCTCTAGGGGTTTCACCATTGGTTTGGATCCTCATCTTTCTGATCTCGTTAGGAATTTTGAGCTTCAAAGACCCGTATCTTGCTTATTAATGCCTAGATGAACCTTTGTCCTTATCAAAACCCCCTTATAAACCTTTGAGTGAAGCTTTTATCAAGAACCTTACCCTATAGATCGTTTTCCTGCTCTTCTTAGCATCAGTGAAGAGGAGTGAAATCCATGCCTTGTCAGTGGAAGAGGGTTGTTCATGGTTCAATGGTAACTATGGGGATGATAAAGATAGGCTCCTTTGCCCAGTTAGGGTGTTTATATTTTATTTGACTTCGTCTAAAAGGAGAAGGAAAGCTCAGAATAATTTTTCTCCCTTTCAAGGGTTCTTCTGATATTTAGGCAGCCGCCATTTCCAGGTGGATTGTCCTCAATATAAAAGGAGCTTATCAGTCACTCAACAAGAGGTATCTATCTTTCATGAGGTTAGGGCTATTGCTGCCCATGAGGTTAGGGCTATTGCTGCCCATGAGGTTAGGGCTATTGCTGCCCATGAGGTTAGGGCTATTGCTGCCCATGAGGTTAGGGCAATTGCTGCCCATGAGGTTAGGGCTATTGCTGCCCATGAGGTTAGGGCTATTGCTGCCCATGAGGTTAGGGCTATTGCTGCCCATGAGGTTAGGGCTATTGCTGCCCATGAGGTTAGGGCTATTGCTGCCCATGAGGTTAGGGCTATTGCTGCATCTTGGACCTACTTGAATTACTCCTCTTTGTATTATGTCATGCAAGCTGCCTTCTGGTGATCTCACTCTACTATCTTATCCTTTTACCTTCAATCGTTGGCACACCAGAGCAAAGGCATTTTTACTTGTTGGGTCCAGTTATGAGAGCACAACATGTGGCCAAGCCATCTACCAGCCTTCAGTAGAAAACACTCCTACAGTAAGGGCAAGTGTATTTTTCTTATACCAATTTTTATATTTGAAGCCATCTGCTTCTCTCCTATCTGGTAAATTAAGCAGTGCAACAGTAGTAGGTATTGTATTACTGCTATTAAAATGCAATTTTTTTTTGGGGGGGGGGGGTACCTGCTACTATTACAGTGATTCCCTCCTTCCTCCCCACTCTGATGGCTTGTAGTCTTGGTCCAAGTCCAAAGAGGAAGCTATTCCATATATTAGCTGCAACTAAGAAATCAGACTGGGGTCATATTCTTTTAAATTCTGGGCCTCAAATTACTAACTGGAGGAGAGAATATTTAGCTGGATTGGGAACTTAGCGTCTTGGAAAAGGAAAGCAATGCAACAGTAGCAGGTAAGTATTACATAATTAAAATCCGTTTTATCCCCCAAAAAGCTACATTTTGATTAAAATGAGAAAATTAGATCACCAATCAGCTTTGAAAATTTGTTTTTAACTCTACTGGTCATAGATAAGAAGACATTACGGAATGGTCTGTTGTCTGTCATCCATCCATCCATCTTATAGCACAAGTTTGTTATCTCTACTCCTCCTAAAGTACATGGAGGATTGACATGAAACTTGAAACACACATTCCTCCCATTGTCTAGTTGGTCCCAAATAAAATTGTGCCACTTGGACATTCAATATGGCCACCACATATCTTGTTGTCACAGCTTCTCCCAAATGGATGGTCATATCAATATGGGGTTTTCACTAAAAAACTTCTTAAGTCTACTTGGTCCTAAATGAAAAAGGTGCTGATCTGATGTCCAGTATGGCTGCCATCTTGGCCATTTTGAAAATCTTGTTATTGCTACTCCTCCTGAACAAAAAGTCATATCAACATGGGATTTTCACCAGAAGACTTCTTATGAAAAAAAATGGTGCTGATCTGACCTCCAATATGGCTGTCATGTTGGCCATCTTCAAAATATTTTCGCTACTTCTAGATGGATGGTCATTTGACATTGGGTTTTCACCAGAAGACTTCTTGTGATGTCTAGTTGGTCCTAAATGTAAATGGTGTCAATCTGACAGCCAATATGACTGCCATAGCTGCTGTCTTGAAAATCTTGTTATGGGTATTCCTCAACGAAAAGTCATATTGACATGGTGTTTTCATGAGAAGACTTGTTATGATATCTAGTTGCCCATCTGACATCCAATATGGCCACCATGGCAGTCATCTTGAAAATCTTGTTATTCCTACTTGTCCTAATGAAAAGTCTTGTCAAAATACCAGAAGACTTCTTATGGCGTCTAATGGGGCACAAATGAAACTGATGTTGATTTGACATCCAATATGGCCACCATGGTGGTCAAATTGAAAATCTTGTTTATGCTATTACTGCTAAATGGATGGCCATATTTACATGGGGTTTTCACTCAAAGACTTATAATGATGTCTAGTTTGTCTTAAATAAATATGGCTGCCAGAGCAGCTAATTTGAAAATTTTGTTATAGCTCAAAAATATCAGAGATGGTTTCAACACTCAGCAGTTATAAAGAAGCAATGGTCTTATCTTGAATTCCTGGATATTTTATTGGTCAGTAGAGTATCAGTCCATTCAAGGAACTATCATTATTTTAATTTGATGTGCTTAGTTGGCAAAATAAGAAACTTGTGGATATATTAATAAAGGTATATAAAATTATTCCAATAAGTAATTATTTGTATTATCAAAGCATTTCATATACACCCAACATAAATAAATGTTACATAAGTCACTAACCTGCATATCAATTCAGTCTCCGACCTCTTTGCCTAGCGCAGCAGATGTCAATCATCTATCAAATAACAGACATTCCAATGACCCACTGACCAGTATAATCACCCAGCTATATGTGAATGTGTACCTTATTGTATTTGGACTGTTAAGCACTCGGATAGAATCCAGTTGGTCACATATCTGCAGAGCTCTAGATAAGAAACTAATAAATTGGGTATTTTACTCCCTGGCTTGGAACTAATTGCATTTTTTAAAATAATGTTGTATTTCGTGAACACCACAAAACAAATACTTTTGCTATGAGACTGAGTCTGTTTAAAACATCAAGATGTTAATCATGCCTTTTTTGGAAGGAAGGAGTCAAATAGCACAGTTTCCAAGATTAGATCCGGGTGCATTTTATCATATGGCTCTATTTGATTGAATGTTCTCACTGTGATCAAGTACTATAATTTTAAATGTGCACATAACCCATAGCTGTGCCTATGGCAGGAGCAATACGCTGACAACTTCAGACTAAATGCGTAAAATTAAATTGTTTTGCATAATTTGAACATATTAAAAACTTTCTTTTATGTTCATTTTTTTGTTGCACAGTTGGCGTAAAATATGCAGATATGGTGCTTATTTAGGGCTCTGTATGTGGCTTTACTATATAATATATAGTTTCAAATCTTGATAATTTCAACATCTCTCATCCAATTTTCATAAAATTATCACCACTTACTCAAAAGTCCTATCAATCACCATGATTTTTTTTCTTAGAGAAAGACAGATTTTAAAGAATTTGTTGTGATAAATTAGTGGGCAGAGCATTCTCCATTTCTCTAAGAAGTTGTTGTTGTAGTGGGTTTAACACCATTTTGCAGCACATGATAGGCTATACATAGCGGCCAGTTTTATCTGGTGGAGGAAGAACCCGGGAAAACCCCTGGAATAACCACCGGCCTACGGGAAGCTACTGGCAAGCTTTCTCACATATCCACATTGGCCGAGCCCGAGACTCGAACCCACGCAGACAGAGGTGAGATGGCAGTGATCGGTAAAGGCGAGCGGATTAGACCACTCGGCCACTCGGGGTCCCTCCCTAAGAAGTAAATTCTTTCTGCAAAAGTAACACTAAAACAAGCCATGAAGTTCATAATACAAGGTTATATATTAATTATACTTGTATGTAACTAACAAACTCTTTTGCTAAGTAACTACACAAGTGGAATAATAGAAATTATGGGGTAAGAAACATATATTATGCTTAAAGTATGATGTGCCACATACTTTCACAAATCTTTTGACTAGTTAGTATGGCTTGGATTGTCATGACCATGCAACATATTTGGCAGAAATGTAAATACTGAGATGAAAAGAAATTGTTTTAGATTACAAGTTAAAGTTTTATGTTAAAGATGTTTGATGTTTTTAAAATATTTAATACTCATTTGGTGGCATTCAGAATAAAACAGTAAAAGACCATACTTCATCCAGTACTTTGGTAATGAAATGGCTATGCTGTTTTCATGAGTGTAGGTAAAATAGTGTCCAAGATATTGATGGTATAACAAATGAATGACTGAAAATCCACGTCACTCAAGTGTGAAAATTAAGACTGTGACCTAGTTTTGGTATGACTGAGCTACTCTCATCATGATGCATCCACATACTAATTTTCATAATTTGGTGAGATAAGGTCCAAGATAATAGAGGCTGTGAGGTGAGCATAGCTGAAAATACAGAAATCACTCAAACAGGAAAATAGGTCACATTTACCTATTTTTTTAGTATGGTTAAGTTACTCTTTCAGAGATCCATCAAGATACCAATGTCTTCTTCAGATATTTTACCTGATCATAATACTTTAGGAGCACATTCACTGCCTTATAAATCCAGCCCTTCCAAGCTATTGTTTAGCAATAAAAGTGATCAAATTCATCTGCTCACCTACATGGGAGTCATCCAAGAGTGATCTCCCATAGAGAGAGGGACTGGTACTAAATCTCATCCATACTTAAGTTACTACTTCCACTCATGCTAGGAAACATGCTCTTTTAATATCAGTAATACATCACCTGTCGGTATTGCATTAGCTTGTTATTCCAGGATGGAATTACCCTTGTCATTATAATAAGAATTCATCCTCCCATGGATGAACCTCCAATAGAAAGTTCTGGAATGAATCCAGGATACAACTCAGACCCAGTCTACTGCCCAAGTCCCTGGTATATGTGCCGTAGTCCTCATCTTTTTTTAGGATGCCATTTTCCATGTTTGTAAATTCACTCTCAGTTAACTAAAACACCCTCAAAACCAAACTAATAATTTGGTCCAGAGGGCTTTAAGTCTTGCTTGGTTTTACTGTAATTGTAGGCTAACTTTCATGGTCAAAAGTGGACATACTTATAATAAAACCAAGTTGTCCATAAAGTAAGTGATTCATGTTTACATATGTTCCAGATATGATTTATATTTATTAATGACTTTGCAGATTTTACCAAGTGATGTTTTCAGTTCAGCAATTCCCAAGATAAATGATGTGAAAGTCTCTTTTGATAAACAGCACCTACAGACTGATACAGTATCGACAGGTTTGAAAGCGTCTCAAGAGAAAGTTAATGAAGATATCCAGTCTGGTTCCTTTACTGTTCACTGGAGCTGTGATGAGGAGAATTTAGTAGATTACTACAATATTTATCATGTGACTGGTGATCAGGGAGACAATTTCCATGGTGAACTTATTGGTCATACTTTGCACACACGTTTTAGGGTGTGCTGTTTTGACAGGTTTGAAGATAAAACTCAAAAGAACAAAGGAGACATTTCTGAGCCCAAAGAACCCATGAAATTTCTCATTCAGCCGGTGTTGAAACTTGGAAATTGTCTTGCAATGGAAAGTTGTACATTTTTCTTTTTTCCTAGTCAAAATATTGCATGATGCATATGTATCATTCTTAGAATCATTCATCATACATAATACTTTTGAGTTATTGCCATTTGTGTAATGCCATAAACTGCAAAGTGAATAACTCTGCTATGTTATCATTATGTACTTTACCATTGTTCGTCTCCATGGCTGGGTTGGTCAAGTTAAGTTATAGGAGCAAATAGTTTTATACCTACATTTTACCCTCTCTGGTGTGATCTAGTCTGTTAATACATGTGTCATTTGTATTTGTCATATGTCATTTATAATAACCCAAGATTCAACTCAACTTTTTAAACCAACTACAATCATTGTCAACTGAAAAAGTGATTTCTTTAGGCTACAAGAAATTACTTGTTATATAGGTTCACCATAGTTTCATTCTCCAAAATCTCGAAAGTTTTGATAACTGTTAATACAAAATCTTTGTTAGTTACATATTCTCAAACATATTTGAGCATGAAACTAAAGCTCAATCTCCAAAACTCCAAAATCCAAGAGGGTCCTTGGAGTTCATTTAGGTCAGGGAAATTAATGTCTAGGAGGAGGACTCCAGTTAAGAAAATCCTAAAAGTTAAGTGATTCTGAGGAACTGTGAAGGCACAGTGGTTAGCGTGCCAAACTCATTACTGAAAGTGTGCAGGTTCAAATTCTACCATCGGATCAGCCGCTGCTGTGGTGTCTTGGGCAATGCACTTTACTCCAACTGCCTCGACATTCAATAACCTAGTTGAGTTGCTGTGCTGTAAAACATCAAACTAAACCAAATCTTCAATTCTAAAAATGTTTTCTGGATTGGAGGAGCAGATATGCTAGTAAAATATGGTTGGTTCAACTACAATAGATAAGTTAATCATATGTTTCTGGCCTACTTTTCTGTCTGATTCTCCCTGCTTTTTAAACTAAAATAGACCAACTTTTTCTTACAAAAAGGTGCTTGAAAACCTGTCTCTCTGTTCTAAGCAAAGTTAGAAGACATTCAAAGTTGGGGGTACTTTGAGCTCAAGTTCCATGCTGAAATAAATGTTGAGGTATGGGCCTGGTGTAATTTTACCACCTAGGCCTATAAAGGATTTTGTATTGGTGATCCAACATTGTGATGTACAGTCACACTGTTTAACAGTGTTGAAATTACTTGCACAATTGAGCAAATGTTTTCATCTTCTCAAGAAAATAAATACAGTATATACTCACGTATAAGTAGAGTCCAAATGCAAACCGTGTAGACCCTGATCTGCTATCGCATAATGCGCCGGCAGATCAGGGTCTGTTTTTTTGTTCTACCGTTTAGTCCTTACAAACTGCATAGACACAGATCTGCTGGTGCATTATACGATGGCAGATCTAGGTCTATGCAGTTTGCAGTTGGTATCGGCTTATACCTGAATATATACAGTAATTTACCCTCATCAGAGGATTGTAACATAAAATAAGAACAAGAGTTTGAAATATCGATTAACTTCTTTTTTATTCCGAGGGAAAATACTAGTAATTATGTACGGTTTTTGTTACAGAAATCAGTTGTGACAACAAAAACCAAATGAGCTTTACTCTGGTAGAAATTTTATTCATTCCTTGTACATTTTATTGTATGCATTTGATTTATAATTGTAGTAGATACAAGTGTGTAAAATTGTTATGCTGAAAATATAGGAATAAAAGTATCATTACATGCATATATAAAATTGCTAATATAGTGAATAAACTTTTTTTTTTCTTCAAAATTTTGGAATGTACGTGTGCAAACAAGTTATGATGTGATACGAGGAACATACAATCTACAATACATTCACTCCCCTGCTGTAACATTTAGTTCTATATTGGTATCATGCACATTTAAACTTTAGAATTTTCTCAATACCATTTGATTTATGGTCAAGAACTGTGTCCGTGGATGACCCTACCAGTATTATGCAATTAAAAAGCAAACTATTGAGTAAAACAGGGGCCAGAACTTCATCAAGTTTTGTCAGAAAAAAATTCAACATGATCTAGGTATTCCTAATGTAAAACCAAATATCAAATTTTGTATAAATCCATTCAGTCCCTCACAAGTTATTGAGTGGACACAAAATCCTTATGAAATGAAACAGCAAAGCTCAAAATGAAACAGGGGCAATGGCTCCATAACATTTTGTTGCAAAACTGAAAATAAAACTTGGCCTAATCAGACAAAATTTGGTTTCAATCCAGGAAGTCCTTAAAAAGTTACTGAGTGTAATTGAAATTTGTGTGGGAATGAGTTCAGATGTAATTTGACATAACTGGATGAGATGGTTTCCATTATATGCTCCCTCTATATAGATGTTTGGGTCATTATTGCTTGAGATGGATGGAAGTCTTATTTATTGATAGGAGTGTACTTTTGTTCAAACTATTACATGTAGTAAATGAATAACAAAAAACTTGTACAAGTCTCACGAAAAACAAAATTAAATATTTCTTTTTATCTTCAAACTACTGCAATAATGTCGTAATGTCTCCAAAAGAATAATTCTTCTAAGGTAACTATTCTCATTATGAACCAGTAATCTTGTCATAAAGGAATGTGCTGGTAGACACTATGTCAAAAGTCTCAATAAAAAATGTGGTACAATTTGAAAAATAGAAGTCTAGAACATTTGATCTGCATTCATATCGAATCTTAAAATGGACGAAATTCATTCTCCTTGTGCATGTACTTTAGTCATAGCTAAGGCAAAAACATTTACAAAAGTCTCTAAATGTGTATATTGACTGAAACAATGCCTTTTAGTTGAAAGTCAACCTTGTTTCTATATCAGTACCTCACAGGCTCTCGGCAAACAGCTAAGTATATGTCAGTGGCAATGTGCATGACATACATTTCAGATCAACCTGAACTTGTGGTCATTTTTTGATGATACATACTTCTTCAGCAAATAATGATCTAGGAATATACCAGGATTGCAAACTCTAGGTTCTTGTACCACATATTATATGGACAATTCTTACATCACTGACAGCCACTTTCATTTACATGCTTAACGATTTTGTAAACATTTACAGCCTGTAGCCTAAACTAAGCTGTTTATACATGTCAATGTTGCAGCCTTAGTCCTTGATACATAGAAAGAAATAGAACATGTTATAAACTTACAGAGCAACACTACTTTTACATGAAATAACACTAAAAAACAAGGCAATGTAAAAAAGGATTAATTGTTATGATCTGTTGATATACTTACCACCATATTAATGTCATTATAATTTCTGCTTATATAGTACATAGCTGCACGAGATATCTCTAATACAAATGACACTGATCAGTTTGAACATTATTTTCATGTAAATTATAATGAAAAAACAAAGTTGTCTGAGAGTCACCCAATGCAAAATTAAAAGTCAGAAGAATAATAAAACTAACAACAATGTGTAATGGAAAATCTTCAAAATGCAATTATTTGGTTATAAAATAAAGAGCCGTTGCATGCAAGAACAGTTTTCTTATTTTATTGTTTTGTTTCACACAGAAAAACAGGACAAGGTACTACAATAAAATATGTATATGAAAAACCTACTGGCTGTATTTAAAAAAAAATTGGCATGGTCCTGCCCATGTCCAAGTTCATACCCTTTTGACTGCTAGTAAGGATTCTGTGGAACATGATGTGTATTAAAACTAGTTACCCATGAAAATTTAAGCAGGTTTGATAATAGTCTCATAAAATTAGTTGGTTGACCTCTGACAGTACAATAAAACGTCAAAAACTCAGATCTCTGTGGACTCGAATGCTTGGTTCAAGTTTTCAGTTGCTTTAAGTTTTCCAAGGTTTATGTCAGGAGAATGCTTTAGATTGGGTATGTAATTCATTAAGCAGAATGCTGCTATTCATTTTCAAATTCTTTTACTGTATAATCTGAAAGGTTAAATAATTTTACAAAACCATCTAACATCATGTATAAGATACCATACTTTGTATTGAAGATAATACAAAACTAAGACACTGAATCATCTTGTTAAAATGGCATGCATCATCAGTTTCTACGAGACAAGATGTGTCAACCCCTGCCAGGAGGCTGGATAGGAATGTCCATGTGAGATAAAAAGTAACATTGAGTTTTGCAAGGTACATGATATATTTGCCAGAGTACAGTTGGACTATCAAAGGATTCAAGCTTATATGAACTAAGTTTTCAATAGAAAAGCATTGTTTTTAATGTTTGATTACATACAGAAAATTATCACCAACATTTTGTTTTTTAAGGTCCTTTAATATATAATTGTATTTAACAACATACCATATAGCCCAATTTTTTGCAGACGTAAAATTTGGCAATTTTCTTCACATATGTGGCTCTTAAATTTGGGTTTGTTGTAGTTTAGAGATTCCAAATCTAGGGGGGGGGGGGGGGGGGGGGTTACAATATATTAGATGATGAATTTTGACTAGATTTTATTTTCCTGATCTTACACTAAGAGCACTAAATTGTTAAAATGTCTCCACTGCTAAAAATACCTGCGATATGGTATATCAATCAAATACATGGAATGTAATACTGACATTACCAAAAACAACTATCTGGCAAATATATGAATTGGTTCTGTTAGCATTTTACATGATATCATATTGACAAATGATAATACCAACAAGAGAACAAACTATTTGTTCAGTTTGGGGATTTTTGTTCTTAAGAAACAAGATATTTACCAAACATGAAATAAATTAATGGAAAATGCAAAGATGTCACAGCTTTACATTTTGCACAAATATACAGATAATTCAAGTACAGAGACTGTTAAGTTTGACTCTGTTCAATAGACACATGTATTTGGTAGTTACTTTATCACTTTCAATGTTTTTAACAATTAAGCTGCATTTTCTTGAGGTTTGGTTGTTGGTTTTGTGGTGTTTAATGCAATGTTTCAGCATGATGCATGGCAGCCATTTTGTGGAGGAAGAACATGGGAAGCTATTGGCATGCTTTCTCACATACAGACGTTGGTTGAGTTGAGACTCGAACCCACGCAGACAGAGGTGAGATGTCAGTGATCTGTAAAATTAGTGTTTTAGACCACTTGGCCACCCAGGGTTTTCATTTCTGATCTCATAAACAGTATTTTGATTGATGCTTTCATTTCTGATCTCATATACAGTATTTTGATTGATGCTTTCATTTCTGATCTCATATACAGTATTTTGATTGATTTGAACAAATGCTGTTGAAGAGACAATTATTTGATAGGGAAGTTATAAATAAGATCATATTGATCCTGGTTGATTACTACTGGGTACAAGTGACATCATAAATTACTAAATTTATTGCAATTAGTGGTCCAAGACTAAATTCCTAATAGTATACAATCCTTCTCTGTATTGTGCTTGTTCAAATGATTATAACAGTAAGTTTTGCTGGTTTTAATACTTATTATGTACTGGTAAACCTCAAGTCAGATGACTAAACATGTATAGATAATATGGAGTAATATTAAATATTACCTTCATTAAACAAAAATGTATTTTATCTTTATTAAACAAAACTATTTCACAATAAAACTTATCACATTTAGCATGACTTTTTTGCCATAATACAGCACAAAATGCCTCTTACCGTTTGAATATGAACAAAATTAAATGTGAAATATACTTGTTCTGTTTATAAAGATTTCAGACCAAAGATGGTCCCATAATATTAAGACCATGTATCGCATTCTTCAGCGAAAAAATGTGTAGTTTTAATAGGATGACAAAATCCAGTACTTTCAGATCACAAAAACTGTCTTTAACTCAATTACTGAGGCCACTTTTGCCAATACAACAGATGATACATTTGGAATATACATATATCTGCTCTCTTTCTCTCTCAGAACCCTTTTTCTGTTGAAATTCTCACTTTTGTTCTATTTCACATTTTAAAAAGCAGCTACTAATGCATACTGTATAAATATATCTTAAAATGTTATCAAGTATACATTTTAGCTTATCTGCAATGAAAATGTATTCACTTAATTTTACACATATTACAAAAGCATAATGCATAAAAAAAATTCTTCACATTTCATACAAAGAACCAAACTTGTGCTATTTAAATGAGAGTAGTTAAATATGGTCTGAAATTTACAGATCTAAAGATTATGATTTATAGTCTTTTACATTTGATGACCATGATACATTACAAATAACACTGCGGTGACCATTATTTAATGTGACAAAAATATTCTCCTAACCCTGTGTCCAGTAATCATGAGAAAGACTTGTGACCCATTAGAAAAGATGTTTATAAATATCTTCACACACCAATCGTATCATCTTCACAGATATTTGAATAGACCAGTTATATTATCCTCACATATATTGGTAAACAATATCTAATTATATTTAGCAGGACATCCAAATGTTATATATCTAATCACCCTTCTCTCACCACACACTAAAAATAGCATTACCTTATTTACACTTAAGTATTTTAATTTATTACCATTAGAAAAAAAATGCAAACACTGTAATTTATTAGCTAAGGTCTAGGAACTTTTTTTCTCTGTTAACAAGTTGCTAAATAGGAACATGACCTGGATTTGTAACAAGCTGCTAAATGGGAGCATGACATGAATTTGTTATAGCAAACTTCATGCAGTGCAGACTCATAAAATTTCAAAGAGTTAAAAATTCTGTCATTTTACAAGAGCAAAGGGACTGGTGATCTACTGACTTAAGATGACCATATTGGATGTCAGATTCACATCATTTTACTGGACACTATAAGAAGTCTTCCAGTGAAAACCCCATGTCGATATGACCTTCCATTTGGGGGGAGTAGTGATAACAAAATTTTCAAGATGCTGCCATGACGGCCAATTTTGAAGTCAGATTGGCACCAATTTCATTTAGGAACAACTAGACAAAATATTTTACTCTTTTGGTGAAAACACCAAGTCGACATGATTTTACATTAGGAGGAGTGGCGATAACAAGATTTTCAAAATGACTGATGTGGTGGCAATATTGGATGTCAGATTGGCACCATTTTCATCTAGGACCAGTTAAATATCGTAAGAAGTCTTTTAGTGAAAACCTATGCTGATATGACCATCCATTCAAGCGGAGCTGTGATAAGATTTTTAAGATGGCCACTGTGGTGGCCATGCTAGACGTCCAAGCAGCACCATTTTAATTTAGGACAAACCAGACATCATAATAAGTCTTCTGGTGTAAATCCAATGTTGATGACTTCCCATTCAGAAGTAGTGATACAAAAAAATTTCAAGATGGCTGCAGTAGCGGCCATATTGGATGTCAGACTGACACCATGTTCAGTTAGGACCAACTAGACATCATAAGAAATCTTTTAGTGAGAACCCCATGTTGATATGACCCTCCATTCAGGAGGAGTAGCGATAATAAGCTTTTTATGATGGCCACTATTGCTACCATATTGGATGTACAAGAGGCACCATTTTCATTTAAGACAACTAGACATCATAAGAAGTCTTCTGGTGAAAACCCCATATTGATGTGACTTTCCATTCATTCGTAGAGATGACAGGATTTTCAATATGGCTGTTGTAGCAGCTGTATTGGATGTCAGATCAGCACAATTTTAATTTGGGACAAACTTGACATCATAAGAAGTCTTTTAGTGAAAATCCTATGATATGATCATCCATTCAGAAGAAGTAATGATTTCAAGATGTTCACTGTGGCAACCATACTGGATGTCCAAGCAGCACCATTTTCATTTATGACCAACCAGACCATGGGATGAATGTGTGTGTAAAGTTTCATGGCAATCCTCTAAGTAGTTTAGGAGGAATAGCAAAAAGAAAATGTGGTAATGGACAGACGGACATCATACAACAGGCCTTCCCATAAGCTTTTCTGGTCTATGACCAGTAGAGCTAATAGATATAACCGATTTTATGTGGAAAAAGTTAGTATACTAACATTTGCTCCTTGTAAAAATTGGGGGGGGGGGGGGGGGGCTGAATTTGTATATTTTACAAGCATATGAATTAATTTTTTTATATACCAAATGAATTATTTTACCAGTAACATTTTAAACACCTGAAAAAATAATTACTAATGATACAATGAGTACAAGTGTTTACAGATGAAACAGCAATCAGCACATGATTAGGCTTCAGTTATCCTCACATATACAATTGAGGGATCAGCATGCTGTGTTCTTGAGGCTCATGTTGGTTCAGATGCCACTCTGGTCACTCATAATGTTTTATGACTTAATTTCTTTGCAACTGAAATTAAAAGGTACAATTGTTAAAAAAAAATAAGCTGAAATAAAATCGCAAGGAATGGTTTCTTGTACATGCAAGCTGAACAAAAAAATAGTTTCATTGGCCTCTTTTAATTTCCTCACCTCTGACTTCAAGTAAGAAGACTTCATCGATGATAACTGGCCTCTCCATCATAAAATTAAACTTAACAATTGGAGTGATCAATGTTAAACCAATCTTGGAAATGATAACTGTAATGTTCAAAATACAGCCTTTTGAGTGGTCAAAATATTTTCCAGCAAGATTTGTAGTCTAGTGAAGATTTATGATGGAGGGGCCTGGTTGCTTACTGTGAATTCACTATTATTTGCAGCGTACCAATTTCTATGGATTCTATGGTTACTATAAGCATCACAAAAGATCTGGACATTGATCCATTGTTCAAGACAATTAGACCCCTTTTCCTCAGTAGAAGCATAACCACAAAATGAAGTACTGATGAAAATGTCACTACTGCAAAACTGGAAATAAATTCATAGTATAGTTCAATTGCTCTTGATAGTACAAACATAAAAAACAAATTTATTACAAATTCTTTCAGAAATTCAGTCTCAAAAGTGTAAGAAATATGTTGAAAACAAATTAAGCGAAATAAAGAAGGGATGCAAAAACATACCTTAAGCTCTTTTGGCCTTTAAACCTGTGGAGCTGATCAAATATACTAGTGGCTCTGATTAGTTGCTGTTTGATATGGCCCTTGTCACCATTAAGCTTAGTACAGTATTCCTCCCATAATAATACCAGAGTGTCAGCCTAATGCCATAAATTTGTCAATAGGAGGCTGGCGGGGGCTTATCAACGGACAAAAATATCCTAAGTAAATATCTACCAAAATATTACGTAAAAAAGCATGAGGAAGTCTTGTCATTAAGCATGGAGTTATCATGGAATAAATATGGAAAGTACATCTGCATGTAGAAAAGGGTAACTTTACAGACCAAAGAATATAATACAAATAACAAAATGAAACATCTTCCAATAGCACCCAATGCACATAAGTGAACAAATGGTTTCTTTAGCTGAGTAAGTATTTGAAATACAGATACTCTTAAGAGTTTTTCTTTGACCCAACAGGTAAAGTTCCAGAATCCCAGATATGTGGGAAAATGGGTTTGGGACTGTTAATTGTTTATCAAATGTGCTATATAAATAGCTTTAGGATTCTCTATGGGACTCCCACTGCTGAAAGCTTATGAAAAGTCCTTGTTGTTACCCCAAAAATTTAAGAGCCATGAACTAGTTTCACATATTAGAAAACAAAGAAAAGTAATGAAATGATACTTTTAACTGAACCTTTACTCTCAGGAGTTCACTATCATCATTCTAAACTACACTTACTACAGTAAAACTTGTCTTGAAAGACCACTGCTAAGAGACCACGTCTTGACAGACCAGATTCTCAATGCATGGATTAAATAGTGTTATGACCTGCTTGAGAGACCACCTGTCTTGAGAGTCCATTATTTTTGGCAGAATATATGGTCTTTCAAGACAGGTTCTACTGTTTTGTTATCATTCTATTGTGCCAATCATTCTATGGAATTCAAGAATTATTCTTACAGATGCATCTTACTATGTATCTAGAAATAAATTAAGTCTACTGACATGGTCTACAGATATATTTTTTTTATTCTAAGATTAACATTTGGAAGCACTTAAACATATGTTGTAATACCAAATCCCACGAAGCAATTACTTGTATATTCAATAATATATTGAAAAATGGCATGATAAGCAATTATAATATGTAGGATAAAAATGTTACCATAATAAGCAGCTCTTATATTTGCTACATACTTGAGATAGAGCTGTGAAGAGGATGCCAGGCTTAATTCATCTTTAATTTAAAGGAACTTTTCCTTTTGGAAGAGAGGGAAGTAGCCACTGAAAATTAGAGGACAAATTTAAACCAGTAATTTGCAGTAAAGCAGTACCCCCCCCCCCTTTCATACCATACTTACCGATGTCTAGGCTGCACCCAAATGCAACAGCATGGACCCAAATTATGTGCCAACAGATCAAGGTCTATGTTGTTTGTCAAAATTCACAAGTAGAATGAACAGTGTAGACCCAGATTTGCTGTTGCTTTATGCAATGGCAGATGGACTAGGTCTGAATTGTTTGTAATTTGGTGTACATTATATAAGAGTAAATACAGAGGTATTTATTCAATATCTTGTCCCAATCCCACACACCACTCCAGCCCCATTACTATGCAAATACTGTCGAGTTTTTAAATTTATTTTCAACTGTACATAATAAGTGAGATTAATCAAACTGTTGGATTTTAATCCAAATGATTTTACCCATAAACTTATTCCCACTTGTGCTGTTGTAAGAAATGTAAATTGATGGAGCTAGACTGTACTTCATGAATATAAATTTTATCCCCACTTGTGCTGTTGTAAGAAATGTAAATTGATGGAGCTAGACTGTACTTCATGAATATAAATTGTATCTCCACTTAATCCACGTTTGTTCAAAACTGTGCACCAAAGTAAAACAAAGAACAATCCATTGAGGTAAGTATAAGCATGTAAGTATTAAGTTGGTGAATAAGTTAGTATGAAAGTTAGTGTATTTAGTCAAGCAATTGATCAGACAGCATGACATAAAATACCATATACTCAAGACTGTAACATACTGTTGAACAGCATCAAACTTTTGCATCTCAACATATTAACTTATTTGGATGGATTCTATTACAAGTTCACTCTGCAGTGATTTTACTTCACCAGGTCAGCTAATATGCCTTGCCCAAGGGTACAACAGCAATATCATAGATGGGACTTAAACACGGGACCCTCTGATCTGATCTGAAAACCTGACCTCTAGGCAACACTGCCTAATCATACACATGCAACAATCCTATTCATCTGAGATGAAAAGATACAGAAACGGGTTACACAGCTGGGAATTTAAAGAAATGGGTTGGGTTGGGTTTGGTTTGGTTTGGTGTTTTTACAGCACAACAACACAAGAAATTATTGTTAAGACAATTGGAGAAAAGTGCATTGCGGAAGGACATATCATGGTAGCTGATCCAGGCTGAGCTGATGGTAGGATTTGAACCCACACCCTTTCAGTCATTAGTCTGGCATGCTAAACACTGAGCCAACATGGTTCCCTATATTAGTCACCTCTTGTGATATGCAAAAGGGCATATCAGGTCTATTCATTCATGTGATATGCAAAAGGGCATATCAGGCCTATTCATTCATGTGATATGCAAAAGGGCATATCAGGTCTATTCATTCATGTGATATGCAAAAGGGCATATCAGGCCTATTCATTCATGTGATATGCAAAAGGGCATATCAGGTCTATTCATTCATGTGATATGCAAAAGGGCATATCAGGTATATTCATTCATGTGATATGCAAAAGGGCATATCAGGCCTATTCATTCATGTGATATGCAAAAGGCATGTCAGGTCTATTCATTCATGTGATATGCAAAAGGGCATATCAGGTCTATTCATTCATGTGATATGCAGAAGGGCATATCAGGTCTATTCATTCATGTGCCTGTAAGAACTTAAAGAAATAGAGGGTGCTGGTGGTGGTGGTATCATTTTTTAAAAAGATTTAGATGATAAAGTACTCAACATTCACCTCACCATTTTGTAAGAACACTTCTCTGCGGACACATTCTACATACATCGATGCAAATGTCAACTGTGACTTGAGGATGAGAATTTACGTTGGCAAAAATTATTGCTAATTTTATGCATTTTCAAAACATTCTTAATCTCTATGATTCTCTTACCACTGCTCTCTAATGCAAGCCCAGTCTGCCAAAACAATAAAGGACAATGTCAGATCCATAACAATAGGTCTTTGTAAGAAAGAGTTAGTTACAAAAAAACAGTATTCTACTGCTTGTTGTTGGTCAAAAGATCCAAGCTGATTCTTCCATACTGTACATGTAAATTCAAACAGAAGTTTTCTTTGCCAGACAACAACTGAACAATAACATGTCATGGGTAGAAATAAGCACTGGTCTACTGACCATGTTCCAGTTAAATTCAGTCTAGACTAGTTGATCTTCTACTTATCGGTCTAGACTAGTTGACCATCCACTTATCGGACTAGACTAGTTGACCATCCCCATTTATCAGTCTAGACTAGTTAACCATCCACTCGTCAGCATAGACTAGTTGACCATCCACTTACTGGTCTAGACTAGTTAACCATACACTTATCTGTCTAGACTAGTTACCGATCCACTCATCAATCTAGACTAGTTGATCATCCACTTCTCGGTCTAGACTAGTTGAACATCCACTTATAGGTCTAGATTAGGTGACCATCCACTTGTTGTCTAGACTAGTTAACCATCCACTTATTGGTCTAGACTAGCTGACCAGCCACTTATTGGTCTAGACAAGCTGACCATCCACTTATCAAGTCCAATGTATCAGCTAATTTATCTGACAGTAATATGTATTTTAAAAAGAAAACTGCTTGCTTAAGTGGTTATCAATTGATTTTATTGCTTGTAAGGATATCCATACATCTTCATGCATAATCATGAGATTGTTTTGGGACACAGTGCAGTGATCTTGTTGCTTATTAAGCATGCAATGATGCACATTTAGTCATTCAAAAGGATCCTTAATATTTGCATTTGCTGATTGTGCCCTTATTTTGGTGTGCAGGACATTTAAACTAGGCCATGTTCACATTGGAGTCCAGTATTTTTTGTGTGCAAATCTTCATTCATGAAAAGGAATAGGGTGTAAAGAATAAGCTACTTTAGACGAGATTAAAATTGGTCATGCATACCCAAACAACAAATATCCACTGAAGCCTATTTGGTCATGCATACCCAAACAACAAATATCCACTGAAGCCTATTTGGAGAGTAGGTTGAAGAAAAAAATATTAAGCATGGATTGAAAGATGAAAAAAAATACAAAGAGAGTATAAATGGGTGAAACAAACAGTTTACCAACCATTCAGACAGATAAGCTGCAAGCCCACCCCCTACCCCCTGGAGATGTTTTGACTTGTCACAAATGTACAAATGGACAGTATTTAGCATGACCTGGTGATGACATTTGTTTCTATATTTAAGAAAAGAAAATCATTTAAAATGGCCAAAATATCAATGTTTCTTTGTAACTAATTTTTCGATTAAAGACTGAAATGCAATATTACAAAAATCAAATAAGCAAAATGTCTATACTATTAAATCAGCTACTTAGAAGATTCAATTTGATTTTCATCTGATAAAAGAAGCTGATGCAGATAAAGTGATATTTAAAGTGGAAGTAATTCTTATTACTTGCTGTATATAACTAGATAATTGTGCAGTCTCAGCATAGACACCTCTATGTAGCGAACACCTGTTTATACAGGACTATATTCATGATTTTTTTTAAGCTGACATATTTCACCTCTTTATAAATTATGCCTAAAGGACTATATTTTGTGGTCCATCAGATATTCTTTATAAATGATGCCTAAAGGAATTTATTTGTGGTCCATTAGATGTTTATAAATGATGCCTAAAGGACTATATTTTGTGGTTCATTAGATGTTCCTTATAAATGATGCCTAAAGGACTATATTTTGTGGTTCATTAGATGTTCCTTATAAATGATGCCTAAAGGACTATATTTTTGGTTCATTAGATGTTCCTTATAAATGATGCCTAAAGGACTATATCTGTGGTCCATTAGATGTTCCTTATATATGATGCCTAAAGGACTATATCTGTGGTCCATTAGATGTTCCTTATATATGATGCCTAAAGGACTATATCTGTGGTCCATTGGATGTTCTTTATAAATGATGCCTAAAGGACTATATCTGTGGTCCACTGGATGTTCTTTATAAATGATGCCTAAAGGACTATATCTGTGGTCCATTGGATGTTCTTTATAAATCATGCCTAAAGGACTATATTCTGTGGTCAATTGGATGTTCTTAATAAATCATGCCTAAAGGAATATATTCTGTGTTCCACTGGATGTTCTTTATAAATTATGCATAAAGGACTATATAAAGACGTGTTTGTTTTTTCCTTTGGCATTTTGGTTACTGACTTCTACCTTCTATAAATGTGCAACAAAATTGAAAATACAGAAACAATTTACGTGGCTTATTTTCATAAATTTATCTTGCCAGTTTTGTTTACAATTATCAACCATTTTGAAATATAGTTAAAAAAAACTTTAAAAATTGTACAACTATTTAGTTCAAATTTTTTAAATTTATGAACATAGTCATAGTTAGGCAAAAACAATTCAGAAGGTTAGTACAGTTTGACTTCAACATACCCCTTTTTCCCATTCAAATGTTTCTAAATTCTACCTTTGAAAGTGCCACACTTCTTCACCTATAAGGTGGTGGTTAAATGGGTAGAGATTTGAGAATGAACATACATCTTGTATCCTGAGGTGTCAATGGTGTATCGATGATTTTCTTCAGTGCATTGATCCACCGTTCCATGTCGTCATGACTCTCAGCACAAAGAAAGTACGTTCTTTCAGGGGTTTTCAGCATAAAGGGGAAGCCCTGATTACTTTTCCCATCAGGACCACCAATGTTTACACTGTACCCACCATCCTGATGTCCAATGAACAATTCACCTTTGGGGAAGGGGCTCTGAAACAAAAATTCTTGCATAATTAGACCAGCTCCTACTGGTTGGATGCATGTATTTTTGTGCCATAAGCTATTTACGGCTCACCTATCCATAAGGCCAAGTGAGCTTATGGTATGATTCTTCCTTAGTCATGCATTGTCTGTTGTCCATAGTCCATTCACAATTGCTATTTACAACTTTATCGCCTAAATTGCTGGGCAGAATTTGACCAAAGAAAGCATCCAGGCATGAAGCTCTTTCAAATTTGTTCAAATGATGATGATGCACCATCAAATATGGCCACTGTTACTAAAAATAGTAAAACCTTTAAATGACTTCTCACAAAATCTGCTCAACAGAATTTGACCATAACTGACAGAAAGTATCCTGTCATGACAAACTTGAAACAACTTCTCAGAAATTTTCCAAATTTGATGTTTTCTGGTAATAAGGACTTAAGTTTATATAAAAGATTGAAATCTGGCATCAAATATCACCAATGTAACTAGCAAAATATAAAAGCCTTTAACAGCTTCTAAAATGCCACCTAACAGACCTTTCTTAACAGCTTCTAAAATGCCACATAACAGACTTTGATGAAATTTTACAGAAAATGTCCTAGCTTAAATGCCTTTCAGATTTATATAAATAATGTTTTTCCACCATCAAATGTGGTTGCTATTAGTAAAAGTAGAAAAATATTTACACAACTTAAACTCTAAAAACTGCTGAACAGAAAATGACTAACTCAGACACATAATGTGTTGGCATAGGGACTTTCAATATTGGACAAATGATCCTGATGTGCCATCAAATCTGAGTGAAGATACAAAAATTTGAGAAACCCTGAAACAATTGTTTTCATAGCATATGCAACCAACAGCACTGGAAGAAATTACAACAAAAAACATTCTACAGATCCAGATTTGTTGTTATAGCAAAGCAAGGGAAGTAACCTTTGATAAGTACTATTTAGAATCACAGGTTGGGGCTTATGCAAAATGCTTCCCTTTGCAGAAAAAAGTTTAGAACATAAATAAAATAATTTAAGAATACAATATGCATAAATTTAAATAGAACAAGTTATAAAAATAAAACTGAATAATACAAATTAGGGATTATAATGAAGTTGTTATAATTTAAACTGAAGACAACTATAAAATAGCAATAAAACAAAGTTGAAATTAATTTGATAATATAATTTTATTTATAAGACTTGTTTGTAAAGTACCAATGAATTATTACAATCTTGTGAATGATGAGGTTTTTACAAAGGAAAAATGCTTTGCAGGAATTTATTAATGATGCAATGAAGCTTCTAGGGTGAAGAACTAAAAGTGTCTCTTATGTACACCAATAAATGAATCTAAATATCAGAATTTCTTTACATATTTAATTACATGCAGGAAAAAGATCTTGCTTTAAGAAGAACATTTATTGCAAAAATCATGTCCAAGTTTAATAAATTTATTTGCAGAGAATTACTGCTAAAAACTCGACTACATTTGTCATTTTTAATATATTTTGAAGCAAGTTTGATGTGTTTGGTTATATGGAGTTTGACAGTTGCTAGAATTGCTGTATTTAAGTGCCTGAAACAATTGTTCATATGTTCTCACATGTATTGTGCATTATTTTAAGGCACTTCATATATATAGTGACATTACTCACAAATTAATTTAAATGTATATTTTGTATCTTTAGCTTTTAATATTAAAAAAAATAAATACTGAAACACTTCCAAATTCAATTACCAAAAGCAAAGAAACCCATGACCTTAAAAACAAAAAAATCATGAGAAATTCAGTAGTCAATCCAGGTTGATCAGACGGTGGGACTTAAACCTGCTATCTTCTGTTGATGTGTCCAATGCCTCAACCACTAAGCCACCACAGCTCCCTTGGTTGCTGATAGTTTCCAAGTTATGACTCCAGGGGCAGGGCCCCAATTCAGGTAAGGACAGACCCAGGAATCCATGCTGACTACACACATAACTCCCCTTGTAATGCTAAGTAAGTATATACTTTTGGGGTAGGGCTATAAGCAATTTCTGAGTTTATTAATTATGGTCAAGTCCTCTGGGACTTGGAGAAATCCAGGGAAAAATGCTGGTTGTATCAAAGACTTGTCCTTGTCATGGTCAGAAAGTGAACTTGATTGTAACCACTGAAATTCCCGTTTCCAACCATCATTGAATTAAGTGTGATATTTCTGTTGCTTGGATTTTGGTGTTTTTGCATTGGCACGCTTAGACATCTTGACAAACTTTAAACACCAAAGTTCAACCAACCCAGTTTTATGCCACCTGAGCTCTTAAGTAATCCAACTATAATCAATTAACATCTTTTATCCTGTCCAAATTACTTTTGATCATACATAGTACAGACTCTAATCCATCTTGACAACTTTAAGCACCGAAGCAGAACATACCTTGCGTAGAGAAAGTAATGTTTATTGTTTTATACTGATTGAGCTCTTTCTCAACCCAACCATAATCAATTAACATCTTTAATCCTTTTGAAATACTTCTGCTCATACATAGTATAATCCACCTTGACAAAGTTCAAACAATGAAGCCAGCTGACCATGCTGACATGATCAAAGGGTGAAATTAGCAGCTACATTGTCTTGCCCTTCTTAAACCAGTTCACAGGCACATGACCACAGGCGGTATTACAGTAAATATACTACAATGGAACCAAAATGTGAAGGAAAAAAAAAATGGAAAAAATAAAAAATTTCTCTAATAAGTTTGCGTATGGGGGAGATTTTAGTGAGTGATGGGAGGCACCCCTTAACTCGGAAGAAAAACCCTCCTGTGCAAGAGGTTCACATGTATGAAACATATTTATATAGTCAATCCAAGTGCTCAGGTGATTGGATTCGTCAAGCAGACTCATTAACTCTTAGTCTACACCATATTGGTAACTTTTGTAACATAGAAGTTATGAAGACTAGTCTAGCATCACAATGTGTCAACACCTTTTTTAAGCACATGTATTCCAGAATAACACTAGTCACCTTTTATCCATGAAAATATCCAACATTTATATATATATATATATATGGTAGATGTTTTTCATGTTAATTGGGACTTATGTGTGAGTACATCTCCACTATCCTCCCATTCATTTAACTGAGCAAGCACCTGGTTGAATGCCACTCATGAAACCATGATCTGAGTTTCTCCTTTTAGAACCTGTTAACAGATAATTCCAGGTTTCGCAACCTATCTGTGCATGTGGTGACACAAACAGCGATATGATGTTGTTTTTCTTTAAATAAGACAGCAACTTCTCCCCATGATGTGTTCTGAAAACATCAAACAGTGCTACAACCTCTGATCACACTGACTAGTCACAGAGAGTTCACATGGTATAAGAATCTGGTCAACAGACAGAGGACTGAATCGGATCAGGCAACAGTCGGAGATTTTTCTTTAAGTTTCATACTCTCTGACCAGTGTGTCAGTGACTTGGTTAATTTCAACAACTGTTATTATGTATCTTTAGAAAAATCTTGGTTGACTGTCAGTAACTTTGTTTTCATACTTAATCCTTACTTGGCAAGACCTTTATGTTTTGATGGCAGTCTTTAAGAACACTGAACATCCTAACTGTAATCTCAAATACAGCATTGAAATTAAGCTTGTTTGTTTGTACATGTGCAAAAGGATGTCAGCATCTGCTTTGACTCTTATCTCTGCATTTATAAGAAGTGTTAGCAATGAATAACTTACCAAATCAACCTAATTACTGCAACAGGTTAAACCCGTTTGCTTGAAAATGCATGGAAATGAATGTTGGTATTATTGTTATTGAGATATATACATCGTCACTCAATATGTTATTACTTTTTATTTCAAATGACAAATCCACAAAGATTAAGAACCCATGAATATCCATTTTTTAACCAAATGATGAAATATGATACCCATGAATTTAAAGTGATTCACAGTTTTCAAGGCAGAAAAACAGATACTTTACCAGAGGTTCTTCTAAGTATGACATCTTTCTCCTGTCTAATGTGAACCAGCGTTTCTTGTAGGGCTCATTGTTAGGACCCATCTTGTGTAAATAACCCTCACAGTGGAAATTAGTTGTCAAATCTTTAGCAAGCTGTAACATAAAATACTGATGACATATGGTCTGTTTTTAATCAAAACCAGAGACCAAAGGAGTGACAACAATCAACTGGACAAACATAATTTCAGTTGGCCAAGCAGTGAAACAGATCTATTTGAGTATGTAACTCAATACAGAAAATTCTGAATGAAGTCGAGACATACAATATGATACCATTCATAAGTAGGCTCTCTTCATAAATACAGATATAATAGCAGTAGGGGTGAAACGATACACCTGTGCCGCGTATCGATACGATTCACGATACCCAGCCTACGATACGATACATATCGATTCTCAGTTTAAAGAATAAGAAGGCAAACAACTAATAATTATTCATGACTGCTGAAGATTAAAGTAACTTATATAGGGTAGATATCATTTTGTATCAATTCTTCACCTCTTGTATCGATGCATCGTTTCACCCCTAAATAGCAGATCATTCTTCACCAAAGACACTTATAAATTAATAGACAATCATTTAAGTACAAATAATAGATAACCAGGACTCATGTCCTCATGTGATCATTAAAACATTTACACAAAGATATTATGCCAAGATATAAAAAAAATGTTTTTAAATGGATCATAGATATACATATTTTACTTATGTGAAATCACATATGGGCAGAGACAACTAATTCAATTCACACAGATCATAATGCTAATGTTTGGCCAAATTTACTATACTTTCGTGGTAAGATGGTCAAAACATGCTTACATCCTATGAATGATCTATCCCAGAGGAAACTTTTAAAATGATGAAAATGATATGCTGTGCACCTCATTTTTGAGAAAATTGCCCTTGTTGGTGACCACTATAAAAATCTGGCCTGGTGAGATCTCCCCATTTACATTCAGTAGTATCTGTGCACTGACAGCGATAAAATTAAGACAGTTTAAAGTTCAAGCCTACAACTGCTTGCAATGAACACATACATGGGCTTCTTTTGAAAAATTACATTCATTGTTTCTGGTATTTATTTTCAGCCAATCAGAAATCTTCAATCTTTGAAATATGGCATTTAATATACCACCATACATAGGCCGATTCCATAGCTCATAAAATAATTAGTTGGCTGTGACCTGAAACCTTCTGTACAAGCATAGATTGTCTCACAAATACCGTTTTGAAGAAATCGAGGAATTTATTTTAATTTGGGAACCTGCTGTAGTGATAAAATTATAACATTTTACATAAAAACAACAGTTTCCCTCTGAAACTTCTTGATATATGCAAAAAAAAAGTATATTGGTTCCTATGTGGATATATTAAACTAAATGAATTTCAATGCATGATGCAGCAGCACTTTGACAAAGGGAGGTAATCTGGGATCATTAAATAGGCTTTACTCTGTATAAAATATTCCAAATTTTTGTGCTTCTCAAGTAATTACTCAATTTCACTGAATGTAGTTACATAAAATCAGTAGCATTTGCCTTTCTTCATTTACAGAGGCATGTCTGGCAAATGTTTATATGAAAGGTGTGTACAGGGATTGCCATAGGAACGGGATGTAAATATTGGAACCAACTTCTTCTTCACAGACTTCACCATCTTCAAGAGACAAAGTGGTCCCTTTCAGTGTTAATGAAATCCCAAGTTCAATATTTTATTAATTATCAAAGGAAGATGTTTCTTCAACTATTTGTGATATTGTACCCAGGGCAGAGAGATAGATCCATCCATAATAAAGTAAGTCAAACATTTGAGAAAATAGATGAAAATTATGGGAGAACAAAATAATTGCCAGGTTATAGAAACAAGATATAAAACTTAGCAGAGTTATCATTTAACCTTGATTAGTGGTCCAGTTTTGTCCAGGTAGATGCACCCAGTTTGACAAAACAGGGAAAATGTAATATTTTTTGACAAACTTTAGTACAGAAAACTGTTTATTTTTCTTCACTAACCTTTAATAATTGCAATATCTAGTTCCACTTTTAGAAAACAAGAACTGTTAAGCATACATTTATGTGCTCTAATTTACAACAGACATATTTTTGGGGACACATGTTATTAATAGCAGAGCTAAGACAATGCATTACACATCATTTTATTTAGCTCTCCCAGAATACCTGTTTTTTAAAATCCAGCTTGTTTAAAAATTGTTACTGTAGGTAAAAAGGTCTAAAATGTATACAACAGACAAGTTATTCCTAAAATTACAAACAAATCCACCCTAAATGACATAAAATGAGTGAGAAAGTGGTTGTGCATATTTTATGCAGGTCCTTTTCTGCTGGATGTGTCTGTAGCTATTAGGCACAGACAACTAATTCAATTCCCATAGATCATAATGTTAAAGTTTCGCCAAATTACTATACTTTCATGGTAAAATCAGCAGAACATGCTTATATCCTATGAACAATCTATCCCAAAGGAAACTTTAAAAATGATGAAACTGATATGCTGTGTACCTCGTTTTTGAGAAAAATGCCCTTGTAGGTGCCCACTATACAAATCCAATCCAATGAGATCTCTCCATTTACATCCAGTAGTATCTGTGTTCTGACAGCAATAGAATTAAAATGGTTGAATGTTCAAGCCTACTACTGAATACAATTTACACATACATCAGCTTCTTCTAAAAAAATTATGTAAATTATTTTCAGCCAATCAGCAACTAACAATCTTTGAAGAACAGTGTTTAATATACCACCACACATAGGATGGTTCTGTTGCTCATAAAATAAATAGTTGGATGTGACCATATCGAATTTTGTTTATGGTTTTCATTTTCAAGACAAAAACTTCTCCTATCCACTCACTTACTCTACAAACATCAGAATTTTTGTAACAACTAGAAATCTATATATTCGCAGCAAAGGGTTTAGGACATAATTCTGAAACTTAAGTGCACTCAGATACTCTTCATTTTGAAATCTAAGTGCACTTCCACAAACTATCTCAATGATATGAATATTACACACTCGTACCAATGCTTCCTGACTTAGGTAAGATTTCAAATGTCCTGTTTTATCTTCCAATGCAGCAAGATTTTTAGGGACTTGGTTTGTGGCAACACACTCACTTTGCACCTGTGATGATGGGTTTCATTTCCAGTTCCAACACAACCAGGAGGGAAAATGGAAAGTTACTTCACTTCAAGGGCCACTCTACGCCAAGATCTGAGCTACTGAGAGTGCCTGATATAAGTCTTTAAAACTTGCACAATTGATAAAAAATAGATTTCAGTAAAGAAAAAAGATTTCATCCTTAATCATGGTAATGATGTGAAAATTTGAGATTTCCTATCAATGAGAGCTCATAAACTAGAGAACATTATTATACTTCATATACTGTATGTTAAACCTTATTCCAATTGTCAAAAACTGAGGAACCAAAAGACGTAGTACCTGTTTAACTCATGCACCATGTCACTGTAACTAGGCTACATTATCTACCAATACTACATGAAACAATGAAGTTCAAAGGTCGATCGACCAAAAAATGTCATTAGGCAAAGACCATATATCATAGCAATGCATCATGATGATGCCACTGTTTTCATCTCTGTTCTGGCATTTATCAATGTTTTCTCATAATCTTGCAACGATGATGAATTGGTAACTATTTATCCAGATGTAAAACAGAACTATTCAATTACATGATAAATGATGATTATCTTTTTGAAACTGGCTACAATGTTCAGTTCCGATTCTGTGACTGGTCTTGTTTTCTGTGACTGAATCTGGCAGGTCAACTGTTACAGTATAATTCAGCAAAATAAATTATTAGAACCTTGTTTGAAGGGCTCTATATATTGTATTTGCCGGGTTGTACTTTTAAAACTTTCAGTCTTTGGCTTCAAAAATTCTAAAACTACTACTCCGCAACTATAATGCACAGAACCCTTCAAACACTTATTGAAAGTTCCAATACAGTGGTTCCCAATCTTTTTTTGCTGCAACCCTAAATTGGCCACCAACTGGACCTCTTGACCCTCAGGCTTATGATATAATTTTAAAAAATTCTTCTGATAACCCTTCACGACCCTACTGAGGACCCCCTGCGACCCTTGGGTCATGACCTGAGGTTGGGAACCGCTGTTCTAATATTATATTTAAACAGCAATGAAGGAAGGAATTAATGCAGCAGTAAAGTGTTGACAAAAATAAAATCCTCCTACTATTGTACCTCTGAATCTTCTCTGTCTGGGAAAGCCACCTTCCTCCTCTCAAATTTTGCTGCTCTGACGGCTGTGTACCAACTGACTATCTCCTGGAAATTAGAAAAAAAATCATCCACTTTACCTGACTACACTTTAAAGTTCAGGAGGAAAAGAGAACATGTTTTTTTTATAAAGGAAACAATTGATCTTTATGAAAAATTAACAACAGTTGACTCCTGTGAACCATGCTATGATATACTTCCGTTGCTCTCGAAGTGTAAAATTCAAGGACAAAATGAATACTAAATGAAACAAGTTAATTCATTGGTTGATGAGATCAGCAGGCATTGTGACAGTTACATCACAGCATGTGCTTAACATATGGGTGTCATGACATTAACAAGAAAGTTTGCATTTTCCCTATACTGATGTGTGATCTTGAGTTCATGATTTAACAAGTTATTTTGCAGAAACCACTTTTCTTCTATCAGTCTTGGTGACCTTGACCTTTCACCTATAGACCCCAAAATTGATAGGTGCCTTTCTTGTCTCAAATCCAAGACAGGTACAAAGTTTGGTCATGGTCTGTGGCATAGGACTTTAGTTAATTTGTGGAAACCATTTTCCTTCCTCGAGTCCATCTGACTCTGACCTTGGACTGTTTAACCTCCACATCAATAGGTGTATTCCCTGTGTCAAATGCAAGCCCTCTACAAATTTTAGTCAAGAAATGTGGACCAGAACTTAAGTACTTTTATGGAAATCATTTGTACATGGTGGAGAACTGGAGTTATTGTGCAGAAAAGAAATAGTGAACTGATGGATGGAAAGACATCGTAATATGATAAGTTACACCTTATGGCAGGTGTGTAAAGATTTTTTTAGCTAACATGTTAATTGTTTGAAGTATTTTCATCAAGGTCTTGATTCTGCCATTTTAAAATTCAAGCACTTTCAAGACCTCGATTTTGACATCTAAAAATTCAAACACTTTCAAGGTTTTCAGGGTCCTGTAAGAATCCTGTATATAACTTGAAAATACTTTGGCACACAACTTTAACAGTGAATCTTAACATTGATGACAGAGATGTAAATGCCATCTTTGCCTGGGGAAAGGTGATACCTCTTTCTTACCTGCTGCTAATGTAATATCATTAACGTCATCATTCTCTCTTCATTTCCAATTTTGATCACCTCTTGCATTCTTCACTTTTTCTTCCCCACCTGATCCCTGTACCTTAAAGTATTCACTGTATGTGACTACATTCACATACCTTGTACATGAAGGTAAGTCTGTTCTTAAGAAGATTTCTCTAACCCATTTGGAAACCACCAAGTACTTCTGTCTAACATGCAAAAAGGGTTGCAATCAGCTAGTCAGACAGACAGACAGTAAGTATGTAAGTATGTATGTATGTATGTATGTATGTATGTATGTATGTATGTATGTGTGTGTGTGTGTGTGTGTGTATGTGTGTATGTATGTATGTATGTATGTATGTATGTATGTATGTATGTATGTATGTATGTATGTATGTATGTATGTATGTATGTATGTATGTATGTATGTATGTATAGGGTTTATTGGCACATCTGCACAATCCTGAATACATAGTGCTGAGCAAGTTGAGGTATAAAAAAATTGGTGTGGATGAGAGTGGGAAGGGGGTAATAGTGATTTGTATTTGGCTCCCAGATTTGCACAACTCTGAATTTATGTTAGATACATTCAGGAACTGGAAATATACATGTATACTAATGAGTTGTAAGTTAATTGGCATATCGCTAACTATATTCAGGTGTCGGTCAATTAGTACTATATATACTTTTGCATAAATCATGTCCAACTGCAAACAACATAGACTATGATCGGTCGTCACATAATGCACCAGCAAATCAGGGTCTATGTTGATTACTCCTAACAATCCACACAGACCCAGATCTGCCGATGCATTATGCGATGGCAGATCTGTCTGTGCAGTTTGCAGTTGGACTCAACTTATAAGCGAGTATGTATGGTATATCTTTGAAAATCCAATAGCTCTCTAACCAATCCTTTACACTAAAAGTGAATCAACATTACTGCATCCAACTGTCCATTTGTTGGACCCTATATCAACCTAGCACTGACAACTACTGTAATTCATGCAATTTTTCAACATTTTTCATACACCACCTATCCATATAAATCATAATTAATTAAATGTATCGTATTTTTTAACACAGAACTTTATATTTTTCATAAAAAATCTTTTAAGTTTTCATATAAAAAAGTTCAAATCAGAATACTGATGTGGTAAAACGATAACAATTAATGCAGAATTCTTCACGTAAAATCATATACAACTAAGGCATTGTTTTGTCCTTTTTTCTTATTTTTTAATTCTGTAACCTTGTATTTTGATGCTTTATATTTGAATCAACAAGACAAGTTCACATTTTTAATGTCTTTGAAAAAATACTGATGTATGATCAAGATATGTCCAATGCCCAATGTATTATTTGTTAAGTATATGTTTGATCAAATCTTATATGAAAAACATGTATATTTGTTGATTTTGGATAAGTATTTAATTGAGACATTAAATACAACAGACAGAAAAATATATTTTTATTGCTGCTAATATTGCAAAAAAAGTGGGGTTTTTAAAAAATACTGTATTATACTTCTTGCTTGTTATTGTCGTGGTAGTCCTTGTCATTATCGATGTTATTATACATGAAACAATTTATTTTTGTACTTTACTCATGCTGACATATCCTATCTGTTTAAATTCACACTATAATTATTCTTTAATCTGTGTTGACTACAGGCAAAACTGATTGTAAAATATTAAATGCCCAATGAAATGTATTACATTTATATCATGTATTCCATGCCCAATGAAATGCATTACATATCATGTATTCCATTCCCAATGAAATGTATTACATGTATATCATGTATGCCATTCCCAATGAAATGTATTACATGTATATCATGTATTCAATGCCCAATGAAAATGCATTACATATCATGTATTCCATTCCCAATGAAATGTATTACACATATATCATGTATTCCATTCCCAATGAAATGTATTACACGTATATCATGTATGCCATTCCCAATGAAATGTATTACACGTATATCATGTATTCCATTCCCAATGAAATGTATTACATGTATATCATGTATGCCATTCCCAATGAAATGTATTACATGTATATCATGTATGCCATTCCCAATGAAATATATTACATGTATATCATGTATTCCATTCCCAATGAAATGTATTACATGTATATCATGTATGCCATTCCCAATGAAATGTATTACATGTATATCATGTATTCCATTCCCAATGAAATGTATTACATGTATATCATGTATTCCATTCCCAATGAAATATATTACAAGTATATCATGTATTCCATTCCCAATGAAATGTATTACACGTATATCATGTAAGTCATTCCCAATGAAATGTATTACACGTATATCATGTATGCCATTCCCAATGAAATGTATTACATGTATATCATGTATGCCATTCCCAATGAAATGTATTACATGTATATCATGTATTCCATTCCTAATTAAATGTATTAAGATGGGTGCCATGGTGGCCATATTGGATATCAGATTAGAACCATTTCCATTTAGTACCAACTATACACCATAAGAAGTCTTTGGATGAGAGCACAGCACAATGTCGATACAACCAGCCATCTTGGAGAAGTAGTGATAACAAGATTTTCAAGAAGGGATATTGTGGCAGCCATATTAGTAGTCAGATCAGCACCATTTTCTTTTATGACAAACTAGACATCATAAGAAGTCTTTCAGTGAAAACCCCATGCTGATATGACTATTCATTCAGGAGAAATAGTGATAACAAGATTTTCAAGATGGTCACTGTGGCAGGCATACTGAATGTCTGAATGGTACTATTTTTATTTAGAACCAAATAGACATCGTAAGAAGTTATTTACTGAAAACCCCAACGATTTTCATTTACAACCAACTAGACATCATAAGAAGTTGTTTAGTGAAAACCCCATGTTGATATGACCATCCATTCAGGAAAAGTAGTGATAACAATATTTTCAAGATGGCTGTGGTGGCCATATTGGACATTAGATCAGCACTATTTTCATTTAGGAGCAACTAGACATCATAAAAAGTCTTCAGGTGAAAACCCCATGCCAATATTACTTTTCATTCAGGAGGAGTATCAATAACAAGATTTTTTCAAGATGACCACTGTGGTGGCCACATTGGACATCAGATCAGCATCATTTTCATTTAGGACCAAGTAGATATCATAAGAAGTCTTCAGGTGAAAACCCCAAGTCAATATGACTTTCCATTCAGAAGAAGTACCAATAGCAAGATTTTCCAGATGGCCACTGTGGCAGCCATATTGGATATCAGATCGACACCATTTTGATTTAGGACCAAGTAGACATCATAGGAAGTCTTTTAGTGAAAACCCCATGTTGATATGACCATCCATTCTGTAGTGATAACAACATTTTCAAGATGGCCACTGTGGTTGCCATACTGGACATCAGATTGGCACCATTTTTTTTTAGGACCAACTAGACCATAGGATGAATGTGTGTGTAAAGTTTCATGGCAATCATCCAAGTAGTTTTGGAGAAGTAGTGATAACTTGTGCAAAAGGATATACAGACGACAGACAACAGACTATCCCATAAGCTCTTCCAGTAGAGCTAATAATATATATATAAATATATCTATATACATGCATCTCCATTCGTTTTTTTAAAATAGGCATTGGATGGTAAATGCATTGACATTCAGATCTATTATGAATGGCAAAAATCACATTTTTCAACCAACAATTATTTTCATTTCCCTTGTGATAGCCTCACTAATTGGATCCTATCTGTGGGCCTCTTGCACTCAATCCGGATTTGTCTGCTCCACATTTACCTAGACAGTTAATCTGCTGACAAATCTTTGATACAGAAACTTGGTTTCAGCCACATATCTATGCATATTTAATCAGCCACATATCCATGCATATTTAATCAGCCACATATCTCTGGATATTTAAACAGCCACATATCTATGCATATTTAATCAGCCACATATCTATGCATATTTAATTAGCCACATATCTCTGCATATTTAAACAGCCACATATCTATGCATATTTTAATCAGCCACATATCTCTGCATATTTAAACAGCCACATATCAAAGCATATTTAATTAGCCTGTTAATCTGCCACAGCCATGTGGTTTCTGGTGTGATTTGACAATAACCCTCATAATGCTCCCATAATTAAAATAAGGAATGAACTGTTTATTCAAAGGTGTCAATTGTCAATGGAATATAACCTGTCACCAAAACAATAGTGCCTTTGTACATGAGAAATATCACATGCACCATGTAACCATACAAGGAAGATTACAATCGCCATATAACCTCTCCCTCTCCCACACACATCATTGCCAACATAACAGACCATAACAATCTTTACACACTGACACAAATTATTGTTACAGCCATCTCTCTTTCTCTCTCTTAGATTGATGAGGTAATGTTCCTGTAGGAATGTGGGTTGCACAGCCATCTTAAACACCTGCTGTTGAACTTGACGAACTGAAAAAGTATCTGTCTCCAATGCACAAAGGCTTTTCTTAGTTATTATTAATCATTCATAAACTATTATTTGGTACTCAAAAACATGTTATTTATAGGAATTGAGGCATGTATGAGCAAAATGAGACAAGAAATTGCACCAGTTTATTCTTTACGTTACTACAGGTAGGTTGGCAGGTATCATAGATAATGTAGAATTTGTTCAGGTCCAATCCCTTTCAGTCACAGCTTCAACATCTTTGTCCCATTTTAACGAAATTTCTTCCGTTTTAAAAAATTTGAAAATTTAAAGGTATTCTTTTCAAAGACTAATTTCAATCATTTTGACAAGGGCATGCTAATGTATGCTTATGAGATAAATGAATAAACTTTCAGTTAATCAACCTCCAACATTGTACATACCTGTGCACTATCATGATAGATAAAAAGGTTTCGAGTTGTACCCTCTTTGAGATAAGTCAGCTGTAAACCATTGGGGTTTCCCATTTTTTCTGGCACAAACACAGCATTAAGATCATCCAATTCTATATCTTCCTTTGGTTGCTTCGCCTGCAATAGAATTAGATGTAAACATAGTCAAATCTGCAAAGACATCACCTCTATATAATGGTCACCTGCTCATAACAGATTTACTCAGTCCTTTCACATTTTGCTACATAAACTAGCCTGTATATAACCACTTGCTCAATCTTGTCAGTGGTCACTGCTCGATATGTTCCCAAGTACACCTGGTCTTTGCATCTCATAAACTGTTAAGTTTCAATTACAGATTATTAACTTTCATAAATCTATGCATCTTTTATGTCTGAAATGTTTTCAGTTCAAAGTAATTTTTAAAAAAATTACCCCCCTCAAAGGTGGGCATGGACTGGGGTTACCTATTTTAGTATCAAGATTGCATTGGGTGCCTGTGGTTTTATATTAAGATCATAAGTAGTGGAGAGGTGTAGTGTTGAGTAAAATGAGGGCAGGGACAAATAACTGTTTAAACTCGCTAGTCCCAGGGACAGTGCATGAACATTTTTCCCAAGACCTGTATATGAAAGATAATGTTCCCAAATTCATGTATGCGTGAGAAAGGTATTATAAAATTATCTAACTTGTCCCAAATCTTGATCATATAAGCATATATTCCAAGTCTGATCAAAATCAGACCAGAAATTCTGCCTCCAGAGTCATAATAAGGTCAGCCAATCGGATACAATATTACCTCATTAGTATGTGTGGATCTCATTCATTATCAAGTCCATCCTAGATCTTGATAATATACATGTAAGGCACATATTTAAAGTTTGTTCAAAACCGGTTTTTGAGTGGTAACAAGCTTAGCCAATCAAATGCAAGATCACCTTATTAATATCCATGAATCTTGCTCTTTATCAAACCTGTCCAAGATCTTGATAATACAAGCATATATTCCAAGTGTGATCAGAATTGGATCAGAAATGTAGTCTCCAATGTGATAACAAGGTCAGCCAATCAGATGTAAGACCACCTCATTAATATGCATGGGTCTTGCTCATTATCGAACTCATCCGGGATTTTGATGATATAAGCCCATATTCCATGTTTGACTTAAATCAGATCAGAAATATGGACTCAAGAGTGGTAACAAGCAATTGTTGACAGATGGACAATGCAAGCAGGACGATGGACATCAGACGCAGAGCCATACCATAAGCTCACTTGGCCTTATGGCCAGGTGAGATTAAAAACAAAACCAAGCATATGGTTTATTTTCTATGTTGCCCCTAGTGATTGCATATTTGGCAACTGAATGTTTAGGTGCTTATGCTAATGTCTCCAGAATTTTTGCCTTTGAGTCACTGATGTCTGCTAGTGTCATGTTTTCTCAAGATTGCATAAATGATGCAAGGGACTATATTCCTTAATCAAGGAATATGCAGAAATGCACAATTTAGCAACAAATCAAACATCTATAAGGCTGAAAAGAACAATTTCTGAAAAACAGAAAATTATGAAAGAAAATACAAGTTAATAATGGGTAATGACTAAAACTGAATAGGAGTCAGATCCATATCAGAAGATTTCACACTGCAGCCCTTTTCTGTTACACTAGATAATCATATATGTATTTTTTTACGTCAAAATTTGGCAACTACTTGGAAAATTCAAATGCCAACCCAGATTTTCATTATTAATGCTGCTTCTGCTTTCTCATGTTAATCCTTGCACTCGCTCCTATAGCCATCTCTCAGGTTAATTGGTTAGATGATCTCTACATAAGGATTACCTGTCTATAAAGACCAATTCTGACCATTCACAACAACGGCAACCACTATACACAGGCCTCACTGTATCTTCAAACTGGATGCAAAATTTTGGTCTTTTCATTCATCAGGTCAACACTTCAATGTACAATGAAGTTATCCCAAAGAAATACTGTAAAGCATATGCATAAATATAACATTATGATAAAATCACCAATAAAAATTGTAATAATTAATAACTGTACTAACACTCTCTTTATTGTAGTATCTTATTCTATTGTCATGTCGTGTAAGAATGAACTTTCGTGATTGGAATCTGGTCTTGTATTTTCCCTTTTTCATAAGGTACCCTTCCTTGGTGGAGCTGCTATATGGCGTCTGCTTATCTACACTGCAGAATTCTAAACGCTGGTACTTTGCTTTAATGAACTGCTGTCTAATAATGCTGGAAAGAAATGAAGATCAATCACATTTCTTATCAAAAGAAGCTCTGCCATCAATATGACATACTTTAATCTATTATGGATACCTCAAGGTTTTTCCATGTGCCCACTAAATCCAATTTTAGAGTTTAGCACTGTTAGCAGAAAAATCAAAGCAGAGAAACTGATGCATGAGTTAGAAGTAATAATTGCTCAACAATAAAATAACCTATCAGCAACGTATTCAAATATAAAGCCAGTAAAGAACATGCTTCTAATGATGGACAAGAAATTCTCTTTTCTTATGCTGCCTTGTTGTACTGCATGGTATTTTGAGATCAATAAACCTGTGACCCTTGCATTCTGATTTTTGATTGCTCAAACAGCCAAGGTTTATGGAATACAATATGTTCCATCTAAAAGTTGAAACAGACAAACTAACTCCACGTTTACACAGCTTGAATTTCACATAAATTAGTTGTTAAACACAAGAACTAGTGGACTTCAAAATCTACTAGCCCAGCAAAGTTTTACTAGCCTCCTGTAGAACTTGGTTTACAGTAATGCAACACTGTAACAGGTTCATATCATTGGATAATTTACATCTTGTGCCTCTTTGAGACAAGAACATTCAAATGAATCATGGAAATGTACAAAACTTTGCTTGTGAATCATTACTACAGATCATTACTGATCATTTTAGGGATGGCTACCAAACTTGTTACTAACCAGAAGGACCACCAAAATTACAAAATTTACTAGTCCCAATGCAAATTTACTAGCTTTGAACGGGCAGACTGCTGCAAATTTCAAGCCCTGTTTTATATTACCAGTAATATTGTAGTACATGCCATACAACTTGTTTATGTACCAAAGTTTGTTGTACCATTTGTACTTACGAGTGGATATTACACAAGAGTCCCTTGAAGGGACTGATGCTCTACTGGGCAAAAAGAATTTCCAGGAATTCTTTTGGTTTCGTTTGGTTTGGTGCTTTATGGCACAGCAACTCAAGCAGGTTATTTAGAGCTGAGGCAATTGGAGTAAATTGTCTAGCCCAAGGACACACCGTGGTAGCTGACCCAGGCTGGTCCAATAGTAGGATTTGAACCTGCACCCATTCGGTCATGAATTCGGCACGCTAACCACTGAGCCACCGTGGCTCCTTTTGAAGTCTTTGGGTGAAAACACCATGTCAAGATGACCATCCAGTCAAGGAGAATAGCAATAGCATGATTGTCACTACAGTCATCATGGCAGCCATATTGGATGTATGACTGGCACCATTTTCATTCAGGATCAACTATATATCATAAGTCTACTGGTGAAAAACCCATGTTGATATAGCCATCCATTAGGGGGTAGGGTTAACAATATTTTCAAGATGGGCACCATGGCAGCCATACCGAGGGTCAATTTGCATCATTTTCATTTAGGACCAACTAGACACCACAAGAACTCTTCTGATGAAAATTTCATGTCAAAATGACTTTCCATTTAAGAGTAGTAGCAATTTCAAGAGGCCACCATGATGGCCATATTGGGCATCAGACCAGCACCATTTTAATTTAGGACCAACAAGACATTATAAAAAGTCTTCAGGTGAAAGCACAATGTCGATATGACCATTGTGGTGGCCATATTTTATGACTTTCTGGCCATACTGATATGACTTTCCATCTTGGAGGAGTAACAATAAAAAGATTTTCAAGATGGCTTCCATGGTGGCCATATTGGATATCAGATGCACACCATTTCCATTTAGGACCAACTAGACATCATAATAAGATTTTTTTGGTGCATACATGATAAAAAGCTATAGGGTCAGGGCCATTAAAATAGGCTAGGTCGGGTTACCAGAACCCAAGAATATTTTTTTTGCCTGACAAATGGATGTTAAAAGTTAGGCTATCACATAAGCTATTTTGGTCTTTGACCAGTAGAGTTAGATGTTATATATTTTACATGTAACATGAGTCCCTTGAAGGGACCGCCATTCTACTGACTGAAAAGAATTTCCAGGAATCCAAGATAAGTACATTTCTTCAGTCCTTTTATTCTTTTTAACTGTTTAACACCAGAGGCTTTTCCCCATAGTGAGAAAAGGGACTCGGTTACAGAGCAGTGAAGAGTCCATTCTGTGAGGACTGTTTTGCCTGACCTGGACAGACTGTCTGGTAAAACGTTCTTCTTCCCTGGAATGTGGCGAACTCAGAGGGTAATGTTCACCTAGGTGGCCCAGTGGAGAAGGTTCTAGACCTCCATGCAAAGAGAAGTGGCATGTGTGCCTCCTTTATGTCGGATACACTACAACACAGATGTTATGTTGGAGGAGACCATGACACATCAACCCCTTACTCTGTCGAAAAACCCTTGCAACGCTAGAAATAAAGCTTTCATTTCTAGGTTGTTTATGTGGAGGAATGACTCATCCCGAGTCCTACAACACTGGATAATTATGCCCTCCGGATCAAGGTCAGCACCCCATCCGGAATCTGATGCGTCCGCGAACAGATAGGAGTGGAGGTCGGGTGCATGCATTAGGATCCTAGTCAGGAATTTGTCTTGATTCATTGACTTCCATGCCAAGGACTTGACTGAGGAGGAGGAGGTCTCATTTGAGGTTGTACATTGGACTGGGACTGCATCTGTTTGAAGAATTTAGTGAGTGACCCCTGAGGGCGATTCACATTAGTACACTATTTGGCCGATTGTGATGGGCCAGGAACAGGTGTGAAGGATTTATGTTGATGATCTTTCAAATCTTGAGAAGCCACGGTGGGAATAAGTCCTCCGGAGAGGCTCTCTGCTTCCAGCAGAGCAGCCCTTAGAAGATCTTTACTTTTGGTTAAGTAAGACCTTCAAGGAGTCCAGAGCAACATCGCAGCAGTTGTGTAGAAGTTCTGCTATTAAAGCCATTGCGACAGAAACTGAATGACAGAATGTCTTGACCACAGCTTCCAGCATGCATTGTAATGCGGCTGGATTCAGAGCGGCCTCTTTTAGCATACTAAATGAAGTAGCCAAGAAGAGGACAGAATGGGAAGCTATGGTAACCAGAAGCCGGACTTTCTGCTCAATAGCTTCAATTGTTTTAATGGGAAGGCATGCCCAGGTTCCAGTTGTAATACAAACTTGAGATGCATCTGCATCCAACTGGGGAGGCTTAATGGGCCACTTCGGGGAATGTACCCAGTAACTAGAGGCAGAGACCATAGGTCTCAAAGTAGAGGGAGGGAGAGAACACCCTCTATGCCGTCAGGCACAGTCTGTGGAAAACCTCTGTGATATTTCCTCGATCGTTGAGGAATGTGGAAAGAGCAGAAGATCTGGTTGTTGTTGGGTCCTGGAGATCTTTTCCAAAATGGAAAGGATCTTCTTGGGCTGTGCACCAGATGGTTTTGGGCAGAATTCTGCGGGTAGCAGGGAGTAAACTTTGTTTACCGCCTTATCAAAAGACAAGAACTCCTCCTCTTCATGCAACTGAGAGGAGCTGATTGGCCAGATAGGAAGCATCAAATGAGTTGCTTCTACCTTGAACTCATTGGAGTCAACAAGGATAGATAACACATCATCATCTACAAGACTCCGAGCAAGGAAGTGGCTGGGCATCACTATGTCCTTTGGAGGAAGTGACATAGGAGCACACTGTGACATTTCCCGTACTTGTTCGTCATGGTGAGTAGGGGCTCTATGTGTTCTAGAAGTTCCAGGATGAAGACGAGACTACTTGTGTTTCATGGATGATGCTATGCCTCCAGCCTTTCTGGATGCCACCTGATGAGGAGGTGATGGTGGAACACAAGCTGCGGCATCACCTCTATTCTGGCTACAGGGTCTAGTAGCCAAGGAGGCATAAGGGGCCTCACATCCCATACAGATTCATTTGAATAATAGGAAAGGGGGAGATACCAATCTGATTCCCTTCCATAGTCTGGACCCACAGGGTAGATTCCCAATCGTGAACAAGGTATGATGGTAGAGTGGGGAGAGGGGGTATCTAAGTCCGATCACTACCCCCCTACAATGAGGCCTCCGAGTGATGATTGGTGTAAGGTCAGTGACTGGTACAACATGACCCGTAGTCAGTGACTGGTATGATCTGACTGGTCACTGGGACAAAGTGACTGGTGCCAGACCAGTCACCAGTCAATGACCAGTCACAGGTCACTAACCTGAGATGAGCAGTGCAATTCCTTCCTTGTGAAAGGCGGCAACATGCTACCCTGAGATGAGTGGTGCACTTCCTTCCTTGCGGAAGGCAGCATCACACTACTGTGAATGTGAGGGGTATTCGACTTCTCCCTTGCAGGGGGAGGTGATATACTCCACGAATGTTCACTCCCTTACCTGTCTCCAGAGAGACTGGTCCCATAGGCTCCTGGGACCCCAGAGTGTTCTTCTGAGCTGAAGAACTAGTCTTCTTACAGTATGTTCCTTCCTGAGGCTCTGTAAGAACAATCAGATGATGAGGTGGATCGACGTTTCTTCTGCCCTCTATATGTATGTCTGGAATCGGCAAGATTCCAGATTTCATTAGTCCATTTTGTGCAAAAGGTACAAGATTCTTACGTGTACACTTTGAACATGTGAGGCAGTCTAAGTGAGTGTCCCAAGGGCCCTTCTTGTGGCTACACTTTCCTACAGACTGTCCCAACATTGTTCTCTGATATAAATGTAATCTGAAAGAGAATAATAATAGTAACAATATTGTATTATTTTCACACGTAAAACTTACCTGTTTATGTGCACTGTGTTCTATATGCACCCATGTATTTGCACAAAGTGACCAATTGTTCCCTGAATTAAAAAGTTATCTGAAGGAGAACAATAATAATAACATTATTGTATTATTTCCACATGTGAAACTCACCTGTTTGTATATACCACATTCTATATGCACATCAGTTCACCTCACTTGTTTGTATACACTGCGTGCTTTATGCACTCCAGTGTATGCACAAAGGTAAACAATATTATATACATTTTTAATAAGGATTAGATGTTCAGTTGTTTAAACTTTATTGTTCTCTAGGAGCGATTCAGATGCACACAATAACAATGCGATGCTTCACGCATGGCATTAAAATACAATGGTGAATTTGAAAAAACACAGAATTGATGTTTGATCATTTAATTAAGGGAATTATGAATTCCTATTAATTGCTGTAAGGCCTATGTTGCGTTAAACTAACACACAAGACTTACCCATGAACCAATTATATTTTGAAAAATAGGAGGGGTGTACCATAACCCCTAAGGGAGGGATACAATGTGCTAATCCAAGAAGACCTTTCCAGAAATAATTACTGAAAAAGGGCAGGGGATACAGACATAAAAACAGAAGACAAGACGGATGAATGTAACACAAGATGAAATAAAGCTGAAAGGGGAATCAAATGTGGTTTAAACTCGCAACAAGCAATTTTTATCTGATCACGTTATGAATGACACAACCATTAACATGACATCTTTGAAAAAGATAACTGTTTCTGCACAGGTGTGGAGAGGTGCATGAGCGCACCGTGTCTTATTGATAATTCTCCACTCTGTGGGAGGATGTATTCACATCAAACAAACGAGATTTTTCAACACAAAAAAGTAAAAACCTGCATAACAGCGATGGATAATGTATTGCTGCTATTAAAAAAGATGTTTAAAGATGAAAATGAAGGCAAATATCAATGAAGCATATGTGTAATGCGTATGTTGTCCAACAGAAAGAAGAGGATCATGGTATTCCATATGTTGGCTGTGACTAAGGAGTCAGACTGGAATCATGATCTTTTCAATTCTGTCCCTCCAATACTAATTGGAGGAGGAAATAATTAGCTTGGACTGGGGACTAAGAGTCCCGGAAAAGGAAAGCAATGCAATAGTAGCGGATCATGTATTACTGCTATTAAAATAACAATCACTACAACTATCTGTTAGGAGACATAGCAAAAACAAGGTTTTCAAGATGTCCACCATATTGGAGGTCTGATCAGTGCTATTTCAATTTAGGGTCAACTACTACAGTACAAAGTGCCCTGGATACTGAGGCTACTTATTCAATTTAGGGCCAACTACTACAGTACAAAGTGCCCTGGATACTGAGGCTATTTATAAGTCTGCTTTCTAGCACCTGTTGCTAGGCTGAACCCAACAGCATCATAATGGCTGCCTGAGTGAAAGCTACTTGAGTTTGAACACATGGTTTCTGCATTTTCCACATTAATATTGTCCCATATGTAATTTAATGAGAAATAAAATTTAAAACACTCACCAAAGTTTTGTGACTCTCATTTACATACCTGCCAACCCCTACAGAGGTATAAGTGTAACCTAAGTGGCAAAAAAGCGTAATCTGAGCATAAAAAGTGTAATCTATATATTACATGCCAAAATATCAATAAACTGTATGAAAAATGTACATTTAGTTTTGCTACTAACCTGGATCTGCAGCTGGTTAAAGTTCTTGTCACAAATGGGCAAAATCCATGTGGATTAGTACCAGAATACAAGTCACAAAACATATTGACAAATTATATATACACAACACTCACTTTAACTAGTCTACATGTCTAACTTTCGCTGAGTGATTGTAAAGTCAACTCCACAAATTCTGCAATAATCATTACCATGTGCTCAACCTGAGTGCTGTATTACCCCTCTCATGTTCTTCTTTCTAAACTTGTAAAGCACTACTGATTTTGTGTTTTTTCTGATCCGACATGTTTTACAGTTGAAAAATATCCCTCTTCTCTAACATTTTTCAGTCATATAACAACCAAGAGTCACATCAATATAGCCTGTTCCACTTAACATCTGCCGCCATTTTTTTAAGTATAGACTGGTCCGCTAACAAATTCTGTGTAATGAAGACTGGTTCTGGCTTGTTTCTCTAATATGTTGATAGAACGCGAAACAAGTCTTTTTTAATTTTTTTTATTCAATTTTTTTCTACTTCTTTTAATTTTCAAAAGCAGTAGATTTAAACTATAAAACTGTATGTGTGGTAGATGGGCTTTAAAATGATATTTATTTGCCTACCACCGGTAGAATCACATGTATGCAACAATGGGTCCATAATTTTACTGAAAATTTGAAAGTTTTCTGTGATATTATTTGAAGCAATCTCTATCTATACATACTTTTACTTTGCAGATTTCATCTCTGCTACTGAAGTGGGTGATAACTTGGGATCAGGCTTCTCAAAAATGTTTTTTGGCATACCTAGTCATTTCAGTTATTAATGACTCAATTATTTCTTAGGGAAACAATTTTTACAATGAAATCTATCTCCCTTGCATTTTCATCCAAATGTTAAGTCATCCACGTTTATTGGCCGTACATATTCCGACTAAACGTGATCATCACATGTTTCATCCTCAATCAGATAAATCTAAAATGTCAGGTTTCAAAACACGGCGGCTTACACTAATGTCTGATCCTTAATTTTGAATATGATGATCAAAATCAATGTAATTTGCAATGTCATCACTTCCAAATCATTTAAAACTTGCGTAGAAATCATCGGAATCCAAAAAGTTGCCATTTTGTTTAACTTTCCACATCATACCTCATTTTCAGTCATAAATCCCACTTATAGGATGAAAAACTAATAACCGAACACTTTTATATTTTTACGCATTAGCAGAAGGTAAAGAGTTAATAAAACTTTAATCTTGATGTTGCCAGAAAATACTTACCGTATATACTCATGTATAATCCAAGTCCAAAAATGCAAACAATATGGACCCATAGATTGCAGCCCAAAAGCTCTTGCAGTTGGGGCATAAAATGATAATTATAAAATACAAACATAGAACTGTATGATTACTGAAGGACCAGCATGAATTCATTTAACACAACATACTTACTCTACATCTTCTTTAGTTGGCCTTTTGTAGAACAATGGTAAGAATTGTTCATATTTACTGTTTGCTACTTCATTCCCCATTTCTGCCATTCTCTGAAAGTATATAAACATCAAAATTTTAGTTGCATAAGATCCAACAATGATTTTTTGGTTTAAATTTATGACTGAAAGAAGAAGCAAGAGTCCCTCAAATGGATTGACACTCTATTGTCCGAAAAGACTTTCCAGGAATTCAAGATAAGATCAATTTCTTCTTTTTAACTGCACAATATTGAAACCAGGGGAGCCACAGTAGCTCAGAACATGGCAACACTGTCAGCTTGCTTTAGTTCAAGTCGTAGTTGATTTCATCCTGAAGATCCTGTTGGTAGAGTGTCAGATTTGTAATCTAAGGGTCGCAGGTTCAATACCCGCTGAGGCCAGTCTGGGTTGGCTTCCTCAGTGTGTCGTTGGGAAAGGCACTTAGCTCCTATTTCTTCAGCAAGATATAGCCAGTAATGTGTTAAAAGTGCTGTTAAAAAAACAACAACAACAAATAAACAAATTAGTGTTGGAACCATTACTGATATTCTTGAGCAATAACAATATTTTCAATTGGATGCCGTGGCAGCCACACTGGATATCAGCTCAGCACCATTTTCATTTAGGACCAACTAGACAACATTAGAAGTCTTTTGGTGAAAACCCAAAGTCAATATGAGCATAAATTCAGAAGGAGTAGTGATAACAAGTTTTTCAAGCATTTTGGAAGCCATATTGGATGAACGATTCACACCATTATAATAATAATAATAATAATAATAATAATAATAATAATAATAATAATACTTTATTTTCAGAGGGTATAACTCATTTAGCCAAACTGTTAGCTAATCTTACATGAGGCCCTCAGGGGCATACAACATTCTATACATGTACATAATACATGTATTTGTAAAAGAAAGAAAGAATGAACGTATTAATTACAGGTTAATGTCACACACTTAAGACTTGCAATGTTTATACATCTACATCAGTGTAACATGTTTGTATCTGATTTATACATATTCATAAGAACAAAGAAGGAACTGTTGGAATATTTGGTGAGAGACATTATATATTTAGGTAGTTGAAATAACCTTATTTGAACATGGCAACACTGTCAGCTTGCTTTAGTTCAAGTGGTAGTTGATTCCATCCTGAAGATCCTGTATATGTAAAAGTCTTTTTCAATGCATTAGTTCTTGGTCTTTAAACAGGTTTGAATCTGATCTTAAAGAGTACACAGAGGCAGTATTGCTGGCTTTAACAAGCATATCAGTCAGGTAAAGAGGTGTTAAATTATGAAGGGTTTTATAAACCATAATATGTCTATGATACAAAATACTTTTGTCAAAAGGGAGCCAGTTTAAAGACTTGAACATGTTAGCAGATTGTGTCATTGGATCAATATCTAGTATAATTCTAGCTGCACGCTTTTGAAGTTTGATTATATGATTAATATTAGTTTGTGTGCATGAGCCCCATACTGTGCAAAAGCATTTATCATATAGGTATCATAAGTCTTGGTAACAACCCCATTTTGATAGATCATCCATTTAAGACGAGTGGCAATAGTAAGATTTTCAAGATGGCCACCAGGATAGCTATACCAGATGTCATATAGGGTTGCATCTAGGATTTAGTAAATTTGGGCACTGTGCCTCCTTAAAGTTGAAAAAAGGGAGTCAATCTCTAAAAAAGGGTTACTAATCTGCTCTTAGTTTTTGGCTCTCAATAGGTCATAAAAAAGTAACAAAAAATGAAAGCAGAACAAGAGTGAGTGTTATAATGTATCCCTTTTTTAAACTGGTGTTAAAATGAAAATGAAAATCCATATTCTATTAGCTCATGTTTCAAAGTTTTTGTTTTTTTGTACACATGCCAGTAAAAAACCATAACCAGGTTGCATTTCCACCATACAGTCAACCACTCAACAGCACTAAATGTTTGAACTTTGCTGTCACATAAAAGTACAACTGAATTGAAGAATGTCCAACAACACATCCCGTACAGAACTTGTTCTTTGAAAGTATAACAGGGAAATGTGAGTCAACATACAACTGAACATCATTTCACCAGCATTACTATCATTAGTGTCTACATCAATCAATCAAATTCATCATTTGAATAAAATGGCATAGATTAAGATTAGCTACTATGTCACAGCCTCAACTGTTGAAGCTATGAAATGATCTAATACATTGTTAATGGGGCAACAAACTTACAGTTCAAATTACCAAACAGTTTGTGTTTCTTCTAACAAAGTATGAGTGTCTACATGTATATGACATGGAATTTTTTCTGTCTGTGTGTTGTGCTCATCTGACCAGATGCAATATTCAAAATGGCAGCCTCTTATGCTTGATTGTGTAAAGGACACTCAGAGTCATGTTTGGTAAGACCCTGCATTTGTTTTTTTAGGTGGAATAAACTAAGGAGACTTCAGTCTGTAACAGTATGTATGCATTATTACGAACAAGAGCAAAAGTCTTGGCAAAAAAAAAAAGGTGGGAATCACAACTGGCTGTTCCACTGACAGATATATGATCCAATTAGTACCCCATTGATGAAAGAGGTAGGTAGGGGTACTAATATAAGTATTAAGATTAAGATCTGCTGGCACATTATTATGATGGTAGTCCGACAATATAAGACATCGACCCTGATATCAGGGGGGTTGACATCTTACTGCCATAACAATCAGTGGTGCAGAGCTCTGTTCTGACAGCATCAACAGAAAAACTGGAGCTCAAATTTTCAAGAATACCTCACATAGCTGGCAGCCCATATTGATACTGTTGCACAGCTAAATTCTTTATTCATCCTATATTTACTCTAATGCCTTTTTCCTTATCAAGTAAATCCAAGCACAATTTAGTGGTTGCATTTTTCAAATTCTGTTGACTGCTATTCAGTTTTTTGAAGAGTGATGGTACCTGAGGAATGTCAAAGTTAACTGGTGCATAATTTATTTAACAAAACAAATCTGTCTAATCACATTCAACCTAATGTAATTCGACATATTCATTTTGTTCGAGAAATTAAACTGGTAGTTCAGCCAAATTCATCATTCTACAAATATCATTGTTCATCAACCAACTGTCCACAATAGCAACACTATACAGGAGCAACGGGTAATTTCTACATTTCTTGGAAATAAACAATGCATGATTAATGAAAATATGTACCCAATCCTTATATTCTGCTTGACTATCCCGCAGAGATTCAAAATTGTGCGCAGAATTGTCAATTTTATCAGGATTTTCACAATCACTCGTCCTAGATGCAACCCTGGTCTGATCTGCATCATTTTCATTCGAGACAAACCAGATGCCATACAGAAAGAACTCCTCTGGTGAAAACCACATGTCAATATGACTTTCCATTTAGGAGTAGTAACAACAAGATTTTCAAGATGGCTGCAATGGTGGTTATATTATATGTCAGATTGGCACCATTTTCATTTAGGACCAACAAGACATCATCTTGACACAGAGATTCTAAAATTTCATATATTTTAGTGAAGTTTATGGTGCAGTCAGGGTCACATTGGAAGGATATCATAGCTTCATTGACCTCTCCCTACTTATTCAAACAGGCAGATGCCTTGTGGCCATAAGGCCACATGCCCAGCTCTGCAGAGGGCCATAATGCCTGCATTCATTTGTGTTATGGTTTGGGTCATTACAATTTGAACACTTTCTTTGAAGGTGAGGGGATATGCTGTTCCTGGCCCTTCATCATCAGAAGTCTTCTGGTGAAACCCCCATATTGATTTGACCATCCAATTAGGAGAAGTGCCAAAAAGATTTTTAAGATGGCCACCATGGCAGCCATATTGGAGGTCAAATTGCCAAAATTTTCATTTAGGACCAACCTGACATCAAAAGAAGTCATCTGGTGTAAACTCCATGTCTACATGACATTCCATTTAGGAAAAGCACAGACAAGATTTTCAAGATGACTGCTGTGGTGGCCATAATGAAATCTAGTTTTTTGGTGGGTAAAACTAATTTTAATTATGCAATACCTACCTATCACTATTGCTTAGCTATCCTATTTTTGTGCCAAAAAACCACTGTCCATTTGATGTGAATACATCCTCCTACAGAGTGGAGAAAGGTCAGTATGACCTTTGCACTCCAGTCTGTATGTCACATCGGTCATGCACATAACTGTCATCTTTTTCATAGAAAACGATTATGCAAGACATCAGAGCAGGGTGAGAGGAGAACATTCTGCGATAGCGACGGGTAAGTATTGCATAATTAAAATTAGTTTTACCCACCAAAAAAAACTACATTTCAATAGCAATTACTCAGTGATGTATCTAGGTCTTCAAATTAGGGGGACACAGTGTCCCCCTACCAAAAATTTTGGGGGCCATTGAGAACATTAAGGGGACAGGCATTATTTTAAGAAAAAAGAAAAAAAAGGCGAGGAAATAAATTACAATTTATTGAAACAACTGAAGGTAAATATGTGCACTGACATCTTAATGAAAAAACTTTTTTTTCCTCCATTCTCCACATTCTGAGTGCAGGGTGAAAGTCAAATTCTTCTAAGGCAGGTTTGAAAGTTTGATCTTAGCATCAATGCAAACCTTACAGAACATTCCTGATTTGGTACAAGAATCCGATGAAAGCCATGTAAATTTTGATTTCAAGTCCATCAAAAACGATCTTGATCTGGTTGAAGTACAAATTTTCTTCGCTGTCGGATCTGGATTTTGATCTATATCTAATTCTTTTTCACTTGGACCTACTTCAGGCGGTGGAGCTTCATTTTTCTCCAGAAAAAGTTGAGACTTCGTTGAGTCTTCGCCATTTTGAAAGAATAACATGGATGGTTTTGCATCACTACCAGTACCAGAAATTGGCTAACCAGATTAATTCAGTTGTTATATTCCGCTAATCTTCAGTTGTTCATAGGAATGACAGTGGATAGAGGGCAATGAATTATTCAAGTTAGAAATCAGCTGGAGAGATTGTCTACATTCCGTTGCAAGGATGTAGATGCTTTCGATTGCCAACAAGTAACTTAGGTATGTTTTATCGGAATTTCAGAATCTGGAGAATTTAAACTTATTTGAAAAATCTCTTGATCAAAATAGGGATTGACACTATCCGGTAGAGCATGCCGTACTTATCCCATTAGCTGAATTTGTCATTTAGGGGGGTAGGCTAATGCTCTCGTTAAACTGATTAAAAACAGAAAATGTAATGAACTCACCATAGACGGAGGAGAAGGTAGTACGGGATTGCCAAAAAGCTGTCTTCATTTCATGATGTCCTCCAAGGAGGAGTGATTAATATAGGCCCATGAGGCAGCAAAAGCTTGAACCTAATGGGTTTTTAGTTTCTTTTTCATTTTTAGGTATTGAGATAGAAACAGAGAGGCCTCATGGGGCATAAGAGTCTATCTGGATCATCCCCTGCACAGATCTGACTTAGACTGGGGATCTCTATAGGTAGTGAAGCTACCAAAGGTAATTGATTTTTGCGAGAAATCCCAGCTGACAAAGGAGAGAAACGGAATCATAATTCCCATTAAACTGGAGACAGCCAGTGCAAATAGACAAGGCATGAATCTCGCTTCATCTTCTTGCAGACACGAGAGCGAGAAGGAACACAGTCTTGAGTGTGAGGTCCTAAAAGGATGCTTCACTCAATGGTTTATAGGGGGTTTTGGTTAAGGACCACAAAACACAAGAAAGATTCCATTTGGGGGTAAGAGAGTGGGAGACAGGTCTCTGGAGCTCAAAGTACTTAATAAGATTGGCAAGGTGTGAATCTGCCACCAATTGCTGTGCTCTGTGAGAATTTAAGTGTGTTGGAGATAGCAGCTCAATAGCCCTTGATAGTGGATACTGGTCTCAAAAAGGAACAAAAGGAAATCAGCAATGGAATTTACAGAGGGACAGATAGGATCAACATATTTCCTACTCCACCAATCACAGAAGATTATTTACCTGGTATCATAGACCTTGGATGTTGAAGCTCTCCTGGCCTGAATGATGCAACTGGCAACTCGGCCCGAAAACTTCTCCTGGCAGAGAGATCACTTTAGATGAGCCAAGCATGAAGGTGGAGAACGTGTGGGCTGCTGTGGAGGAGGGATCCCTCTGGTGTTGCGAAAGGAGATTCCTCAGGTGAGGTAGAGACCTGGGCAGTTAGAATGGTGGGAAGGCATCTGCGAATAGCTGGTCCCACCAGAAGCTGAATGTGTGCACTGCCCATGCTCTCTGGTCCGGGACAGGAGATATGTAAAGGGAGTCTGTTGTTGAGTCTGCTCGCAAACAGGTCCACCAGGGGTCTTCCCTAGAGTGTGATCAGGGACTCTGTTAAAGAGTGATTAAGAGACCATTCCGTGAGGGCGGCTCGGCCTGTCCTGGACAGGCTGTCCACTAGTATGTTCTTCTTGTAGAAATGTGGTGAACTCAGATTGTTGAGGGAGAAACAAGAGGTCTTGTTGTGTTTGCTCCCCAGAGATCTTTTCCAAAATGGAAAGGATTTTTTGGGATTGTGCACCAGATGGTTTGGGGCACAATTCCTGTGAGGAAGGGGTGGTCCTGAGAGAAGGTGTGAGTGCCACTGCTTCTGTCTCAGACTCATTTGAGTCAATGAGAATAGAGAGGGCATGGTCATCATCTAGTATACTCTAAGTTGGAGAGTGGGTGGGTATCGTTATGTCCATCGATGGTGGAGAGGAGCACTCTGCATCACGGCCCGTAGTTCAGTGCGAGTTCCAGTGGGGAGGCAAGACCGCCTGTCTACCCTGGATGATGCAACACCTCTAGCTCTCCACGTTGAAACCACCTGGTGAAGTGATGGCGGGACACAAGCAGCAGCATCACCTCTACTGCGAGGGCAAGGTCCAGTAGCCAACAGGGGCATAATGAACCAAATGCCCCTAGGTGGAGGGCCCCACATCCCGTAAGGGTTCATTGAGATAATAGGGAATGGAGGCGGATGCCGATCCGTTCCCCTTCCCTAGCCCAAGCCCAGTGGGCAGACTCCCAATCCTGCACAGGATGGGACGGTAGAGGGGGAAACTCTGTCCGTATCCTGTCCTCGTACCGTGAGGCTGATGAGTGATAATCGGAGAAGACAATATCTTCAACTGATACTTCACTCAGGAGGGTGTGGTGCTGATCCCCCCACTCCGGGTGTGCAACACGCAACCCCGGAAGTGATGGGAGCTGTGCATCACCTCCCGAGTAGGAGGGAGCAACACGCTGCCATGCACAAGAGATGTGTTGCATTGCTCCACCTCCCTAAAGGGAAGGAGCGATTCGCTGTCGCGATGCTCTACCTCCCTAATGGGAGGGAGAAACCTGCTGTTGCAGTGCTCTACTTCCCTGCCAGAAGGGAGCAGCCCACTACCTGGGGCATACACACTGTATTGAACATGAGAAGTGTTCGTCTTCTCTTCCCTGCCGGGGGAGGCGATCAACTCCTCGAACGTCCAGTCCCTCCTTCTGGAGGGGCCTCACAGGCCGCCAAAGAAGTTGGTCCCAAAAGCTGGGACCTAAGAGAGAATCCAGAAAATATGAAGATGAGGAGGAGGGAAGATTCCACCGCCCTCGATAAGCACATCTGGAATCAACTAGATTCCAGGTGCCAGAAATGCCATAAATTGCAAAGTGCGCAATGATTTTTTCGTGTGCATTTGGAGCACTTTATGCAGTCTGGGTGAGTGTCCCATGGGCCCTTCTTGTGGCCACACTGCCCCACAGACTGTCCTGACATTATTCTGAAGAAAAGAAATAATGACAATATTTAATAAATGTCACGCTAAATTCACCTAGTTGTGTCACACTAAACTCACCTGGTTGTGTCACATTAAACTCACCTGGTTGTATGCAGTGCATACCGCATACACCAGTGTGTATGCACTAAGTACACTGTATGCATGAGGTAAATAATAGATCTGACCTCGTAGAATTTACCTGTCTTTTTCCTGTAGAAAAGTAAGATATTTCACACTGTGAACTTTATTAGAGAAACATGCAGACACATAATTCAATGACAACACGAGTGTGGTGTGGATATTGATAATATACAATGTGAAAATTTACAGACAATTGTCACTATTTGAAGATAGAGAGAGGAATAAGCTGTCCTCTATGTTAGGCAGAGCCTGTTGTTATTTTTCAGAACACAGGGACTTGCCCATACCTCAGTTGTATATCAGTTAAGTAGGAGAGTGTTCCCACCCCTAAAGGGTGGAATACATGAGGTACCTGAGGAGGCCCCTTAAAGAACTAAGTGCTAAAAGGGGGAAAGGTTACCATACGGAACAAAATATGGAATGGATAGTGTAACACCGAGACTTAATTATGAACTGCAGAATGGATACCATTAATGTGGTAAGTTGCTACAGGCAAAATTTCTCTGGTAATGATTTCACACAAATGTCTTCACAGTATGGCATCCGTGAAAAAGATGACAGTTCTGCACATGACCCATTTGACATACCGACTGAAGTGCAAAGGTCATGCTGACCTTTCTCCACTCTGTGTGACAATGTATTCACATCAAACGGATGGTGTTTTTTTGGCACGAAAATAGGATAGCTAAGCAATAGTGATATGCTAAGTAACTGCTGCTATTAAATGTCAGACTAGCACCATTTTCATTTAGAACAAACTAGATATCATAAGAAGTCTTTCAATGAAACCCTTATGTAAATAAGGCCATCCTTTCAGGAGTAGTGACAACAAGATTTTCAAAGTGGCCACCATATCAGCCATATTGGATGTCAGATTAGCACCATTTTCATAAGAAATCTTGTAATGAAAACCCAATGTCAATACAACCATCTGTTTAGAAGTATAGCAACAAGAAGATTTATAGAATGGCTGCTGCGGCAGTCATATCAGATGTACAATGGGCACCATTTTCATTCAGGACCAACCAGACCTTGGGATGAACATGTCTGTAAAGTTTGCTGGTAATCCTCCCAGTAGTTTTGGAATTACTATTAACAAACTTGTGCTAAGGGACGACAGATGCTGCACACCAGATGACCAATGATGGACAAAATGCGATTGCATAAAAATTTGATTCCATTTCATTTTAAAGCAATGGTATCTCCAGATCCTGATGTCAAAGTAGTTTATGCATTACAGTGTACTTTGGCACCAATTATGTGCGACTTTGTTCACTTAAATTTTTATTCCATTTCACTTAAAGCAACATTTTTTACTTGTTAATTCAGTCAGTACTATTTTCATCTTTAGAAAACATTTTCTTATGTGTCATAATGCATGTCACAGTACTGTAGATACGTAACAATTAGCAAGATACCAACACCAAATTTCAGTGGAATCAGTGGCTAATGTCTGTAGACTAATGCGTTAAAATAATGATCACTGTTCATTAAAGGTGAAAAATACAGTCGTGCATGGGCGTCAATAAGGTACTAATCTCCTTCCTTTGCTTAACGGTCAAATAATCACTTGGGCACCAATCTGTAAGATTAACCATTGATGCATTACACTGTCAGCATGAGCATCAAACACATATGGAGCTTATCATTATTCATAAAGGACATGTGAGTACTAATTATATGTAAACAATGAATGAAATGCTGAGAAAAGAAATAGTATTATTCCCTATTCATGTGTCTTCCCTTTGAATACAAAGGTTATAACTTTATATACAAACATGGAGGCAATCTTCTTAACCCTTATAGTGCTGTATAGTTTTGTAGCACAAGATCCCTCAGCGCTGAATTATATGAGAAAAGAAATGAAAATTGCACTCTGCTTTTAAATTGCCTGTATTTTAATTACTGTACATAATAATAGATAAACAAACCCTATATGAAAAATAATTAGTGATGTCTGAACTGTATTATAAGCATCAAGTCACATATGTAACTTTATCATATTTGCATTTACAGGTGCAAATACAGGTAAATATATAAATTACCTTTGTATTTCATCTGTATATTTGTATCTTTTTTAATGAAAAAGTTCAACTATGTCCAAAAGAAAATACTTCACTTACATGGCTCAACCATATATATGTATGTCTGTTACAACTTTATATCCAAGTTGTCAAATTAATAGGTGTAGAATAGGTAACAGTTAATGAGCATCTAGTCAAGGAACACCACAAGAAAGTTCACACCCCCTAAAGTGTATAATAAATGTTCACAAAACTTTGCAGTTTTCTTGTTATTTATTCTAGCATATGTGTGTCATCTAATGTCCACTTATGTGCTTACAAAGACAGTCACCTGTCAAGTTCATTACCTGTTCAGGTGTTACTTGCTTAGAATATTAAGAAATATAACCCAACTTTTTTGGGCTGAAGTATGGGGTTAATATCACCTACTCAGCTGTCGAGTGAAAATCGAAATCAGATTTATGCACCAAACCAACCGCCATAACCATTGCAAAAACAAACAAAAAAAAGTTTGAATTCATCAGGTGTGACAGGATTCCATTTTCTCATGCAGTTGTTGTCAATAAAGTCTGCCCCATTTATTCTCTGCTGTGCATAAAGATTCATTTGATCTATGATCAGATGCAAGAAGTTCTAATTAAAAAATTGCCTTAAATGGTCTATAGGCTTAATATTCCCCATATATACATTTAATTTTGAAATACCGCTGAACAGGGGATTGTCCGGCATTCTGTCAGTTTTTCTCCATCCAACATGTACATCAAACTTGTATTCAACATCAATTTCGGGTTCAAAATCACTCACTGGCATTTCCAGTAACACTTTCTCAACTCTAATAATCTCATATACTTCAAAACTTTCAAAATCACTGTCATCATCACTATCATAAGCCAATATTTGCAGAATCAAATCGTCATCTGGAGATGAACCATGTTCGGAGTCAGCCATTTCGAGTTTTATAAGTAGTCCTTATTTTAAACATGCATTTATAAAACTTCTTTCATGAATACAAGGTCAAAACTATGACAGAATGCTTATTCCAGGGCTCAATGTACCAATCAAATTTAGTTTAACAACCATTCATGTCAAGCCAAAGTACCGGGATGTGTAAACAGTTGCTTACCTTAAAAACAACTTAAGTCACGACAATCAGTATGAGACCTCTACCAGCGGCGCGACTTATGTCACAACTAGCCCTTTAAGGGTTAAGGGCGAGACCTTTGCAGGAAGTTGAATATTAATCATTTACCAGTTTCTTTTAGAAAGACCATAATAAACATGCTACATTGTCGCTCAAGGTTTTCACAGGCAAATTAAATCAGTATGTTGGTGGTTTTTTTTCTTTCTTCTTTTACAAGTCTGATGGGCAACTCACTTTGAACATGGGATGGACCCAATCGATAATTCTATGGGCCTTAGGAATCATGTGATCTGATTTTCTGAGCACTGAAAATGCTTTCTGTCAAATTTGGTCAAGTTCTTTTAAGTGGTTTTTAAGAAGAATTCATTTAATGGTTTTTCTATTTATAGCAATGGTGGTCACATTTGATAACAGATAAACAACATTATTTGTACAAATCTGAGAGCCCTTCACGCCAAGATGATTTCTGTCAAATCTGGTCAAATTCTATTAAACAGTTATTGAGAAATTGTTTTTCTAGTTTTTCTATTGGACAACCATATTATGGCAAACTGACATCATAGTTAAAAACTTGAAAGCCCTGCATGCCAAAATGCTTTTATGGCAAATTTTATCAAATTCTGTCAAGCAGTTTTTGCGAAGTCATTAAAAGGTTTTTCTAAATTTAGTAACAACAACAGCTCATCAATAATTGTACAAATTTTAAAGGAATTCATGCCAGGATCATTTCATTCAAATTTAGTCGCATTCTGTTCAGTAGTTTTTGACAAGAAATCTTTTGAAAGGTCTATTTATTTCAGTAACAGTGACCATATTTGATGGTGTACTGACATACATGTATGTACAAACTTAAAAGCCCTTCATTTTATTACAAATTTGGTCATGTTCTGTTGGTCAGTTTTTGAGTTGTTTAAATGCTTTTCTATTTCTGGTAATGGTGGTCATTTGTACATTTGGCATCATTTGCATAAACCTGAAGAGACTTCATACCAGGATGATTTCTGACAAGTTTTGTTGAAATTGGTCTTGTGGTTTTTAAGAATTTGAAAACAGCAACTGCTGACAGACACACAATGAATGATGCATGATGGACACAAGGACCATACCTAAAGCTCACTTGGCCATAAAGCTAGGTGAACTACAAATTGCTGAAAAAAGGGTAATTAGAGAATTCATCTTGATATTGCTTCTCCTTCTAATCTCATTGAAGGATTTTATTGAAAACTTGTAGGCCAAATACCGTACAAACTCGCATAAAGGCCAATACCAACTGCAAACTGCATAGATCCAGATCTGCTGTTGCATAATGCGCCGGCAGATCTGTGTCTATGCAGTTTGTAAGGACTAATCAGTAGAACAAACATAGACCCTAATCTACCAGCGCATTATGCGACAGATCAGGGTCTATGTTGTTTGCAATTGGACCCGCTTATATGCAAGTATATACGGTATGTAGTTGGTGTTGATGTGCAATAAGGTTTACTCCAGTCCATTTTTGGGAAACCTTGTTCAAATATATTTTTTTTCAAAAAAGGAGTATTTAGAGAATTAAACTTGCCACTGCTTCTCCTCATAATACACTACTTGAAGGATTTATTTAAAACTTTGAAGGCTAGATATGTGGTTGGTGTAGATGCACAGTAAGGTTTTACTTTTCTCATCTGGCCCACTTTTGGGTAATTTTACTGAAATTTTTTCAAAAAGACATATTTGTGGCATCGTTTGAGAAGAAGCTTGCTTCCACTTCTCTTACACTGCTGAAACTTTGAAACTTTGTAGACCAAATCAGAGTTTGGTATAGATGTACAGGGTTTCACTTGTTTCCCTATGCCCCATTTTGGGTAATTTTCTTGAAAAACTGTCAAAAAAAGGGGCTATTTTGGTAAGTTACATTTTAGAAAAAGTTCATCATCATTTCTCCTCCTAAGCTGCTTGACAGAAAAAATGTTCAGACGAACATGTATGCAGTGCTAGAATATGCATCTCTAACTACATGTACATCTAGCAACTGACTGCAGCTTGGTCAACTGAAGCAATATCAGCTTGGTCAGCTGAAGCAATATGGAAATAAAGCGTCTTGCTAAAGACACAAGACCAATATTTACATGCAACACTTTTAACTTGATTGAGCTACAGGTTTACATGATGGTGTAGATATAAATGTTCTAGTTTTATGCACCTTTACTTGATCATCATCCCAGTTATCCAGTCTAGTGGACCTAACACGACTGATGTCAATGCCTAGACCACGGTGGATGCCGGCACACACCTGACACAAGAAGATACCAAGGTTACATGAGGCCCACTCTGGCTCTGTAAAATAACAAAAGAAACGTAGAAATATGCATTAAAAAGAACAAGAGTACTGCAAACAGCACTTGATATGCTCATGTCATGGCCTTTTCCCTAATTACCATGACCTTCGAGCTAAGGACTTGTCTACTGTGTGATTAGGTGTGGACCTGGGTAAAGTTTCACCAAAATATCTTTAGGTGTTAAACAAGAGTCCCTCGAAATAACTGATGCTCTACTGGGTGAAAAGAATTTCCAGGAATTTAAGATAAAACCATTTCTTCCTTTTAACTGCTGAGTGTTGAAACCATCTCTGATATTCTTCAGTGATAACAAGATTTTAAAATTAGCTGCTGTGGTGGACATATTGGATGTCAACTTGGCACCATTTTCATTTAGGACAAAGTAGACATAATTAGAAGTTTTTGGTGAAAACTCCATCTCATAATTCAGGGGAAGTAGTGACAACAAGATTTTCAAGACTGCCATTGTGGCAGCCATATTGGTTAAACGACTGGCACCATTTGGTGAGAACCCCATGTTGATATAGCCATCCATTTGGAAGGAGTAGAGATATCAATATCTTCAAGATAGCCACCATGGTGGCCATATTGAGGGGTTAGTCATTTTCATTTAGAACCAACTAGACATCTTAAGAACTCTTCTGATGAAAACCCCATGTCAAAAGGACTTTCCATTTAAGAGGAGTAGCAAAAACAAGATTTTCAAGATGGCCACATATTGGACATCAGATCAGCACCATTTTAATTTAGGATCAACAAAACATTATAAAAAATCTTTTAGCGAAAACACCATGGTGATATGACCATTTATTCAGGAGGAGTAGTGATAACAAGATTTTCATAATGGCCACTGTGGCAGTCATATTAGACCTCAGATCGGCACCATTCTCATTTAGAACCAACTAAATATAAAAGGAAGTCTTTTGGTGAAAACCCCAAGTCAGATTGGCACCCTTTTTATTTAGGACCAACCAGATATCATAAGAAGCCTTTTAGTGAAAACCCCATATTGATATGACCATCCAAGTAGAAGTAGCGATAACAAGAGTTTCAAGATGACTACTGTGGTGGCCATATTGGGCCTCAGATCAGCACCATTTTCATTTAGGACCAGCTAGACATCATAAGAAGCATTTTACTGAAAACCCCATGTTGATATGACCATCCATTCAGGAGTAGCAATAACAAGATTTTCAAGGTGGCTGCCATGGCAGCCATATCAGACGCAAGATTGGAACCATTTTCATTTAGGACCAACTAGATATCATAAGAAGTCTTTCAGTGAAAACCTCACGTTGATATGACCATCAATTCAAGAGGAGTAGCAATAACAAGATTTTCAAGATGGCCACTGTGGCAGCCAAATTGGATGTCTGAGAAGCACCATTTTCATTTAGGACCGACTAGACCATGGGATGAATATGTGTGTAAAGTGTGTGCAATCCTCCAAGTAGCTTAGGAGCAGTAGTGATAACAAATGGATGACAGACAGACCATCCCATAAGCTTTTCTGGTATGTGACTAGTAGAGCTAAAAATGACAGACTGAATAAGGAAGCAGGCAACATATTTACATTATCCCTTGTTGTGACCTTGCCACTTGAGAGAGGGGTATGAGTGTGAATATGCAAGATACTGTCAATTCAAGACATATAAAAGGCTAAAATATTTTTATAAAAGGCTCAAGTTTCATTAAAATATTTTTATTGGACATAGATACCTCTATCATATACTAATATTTCCCATGCAGTGACCTTGACCTTGAGGCATGGGGTGTGGCAATGATATGTGATGCACTGTCTAATCATGATAGATGTGTAAAATGGTTAAAGTTTCATTAAAATATCTTCAGTAATTCAAAAGTAATGTTACTGACAAGGATATAAGTTTGAGTTATATTTTCCCTTTCTATGACTTTCATCTGAAAGCAGGAGCATAGCTATGGTATATGACACACAATCCATAACTGGCTTAAATTTCATTAAAATATCTTCAGAGATTCAAAATTGAATCTGTAGACAAAGATGAAAGTCACACAATTACACTTTCTCTTGACCTTGAGGTAGGTGGTATGGTTATGGTATGTGACATACAATCTATACATATACCAGTAATTGGCTTAAGGTGAACAAAGGAAACCTAACTTGAATTGTTTACTTGGATTTTAAAAAGGCATTTGATCTTGTTAATCATTCCATCTATCAAAATTGAAATGCTATAAGTTTCATGACACCACTATCCAGTGGTTAGCTTCATATCTACTAGAGAGAACACACCAAGCGTGCATAGGAAGTAAAACATTGCAACCAGAAAGTATCAAAGTCGGTGTTCCCCAAGGATCAGTCCTTGGACCTCTGTTATTTATTCTCTTCATAAATGATCAACCCTTCATTACAAGTGTATCAAAGTGTATCAAAGTGTATCAAACCTTTTTGCTGAGATTCATTCATCTGGATTCTCCATAAAGCTGTGCAATCAAACTTATGCAATGACTTGAACAAAATTGAAGATTGGCATCACAAAAATGATCAGCATAAAAATGATATTAAAAACAAAATGTATGCTGATAACAATTTCACAATGACAGGCACAATTAGGCCAAACACATTCAGATTTAACATTAAAATGATGTGAAATTGAGAATGCAGCACGTCACAAACTTTTAGGTGATCATGTGGACAGATTTCTACAATGGAATGATCAAGTTGACAAAGTATATAAAGCTGTAAATTAAAAAATTACATTACTTTCTAAGACAAAGAATTATCTTCCTGTGGAAACAAGGATTCTCCATTAAAATGTTTATATTTTGCCACTTTTTAACTATTATGTCACTATTTGGGGAAATTGTTCCACACACAATACTGACAGACTTTCAAAACTACAAAAAAGAGCAGCACGAATTATACTTGGAAAACCATTTGATGCGCCAAGCCTCTCTTCTGTGAACTGAAATGGCTTGACTTATCTAGAAGGATTGATTACCAAAAAAGCATTTTAGTGTACAAGTCTCCTCAAGGCATTGCTCCACAATAACTTCAGGAATTATTTGTAGCAAACTCATCTGAATATGGATTAAGATCTGTTCGTGATGGGAATCTTCGACTTTTCAAGCCAAAGTTAGAGACATTCAAAAAGTCTCTGCAATATTCAGGTGCTTTCATATGGAACAGTATTCCTCAAAACGTCAAAAAGAGTGATAATCTAAAGTTATTTAAAGAAAAGTGTTTTTCTTACATGTTTAATGATGTCTGATTATTGTCATAATACACGGACACTTTATATGTTGTAAATATTGTATATAATTTTTCCACATTTTAAACAGAAGGCCTCAAGCTAGAGTAGTATTGTACTAATTAAGTTACCTTCTATAAATAAAGTATTATTATTATTATGGTTTTTATTTTATTAAAATATCATCAGTGGTTCAAAAATTATACTACAGACATTGATGCAAGTCACAGAATCATATTTTCCCTTGCTATCACCTTGACTTTGGGGCCTGGCTATTAGCATTGTTTGGTCAAAATATGATACATATCATAATACATGGGTGGCAATACAATACATACCACAATGTATATGATATAGTCAGACTGTGATATAATACATGTTACCATACAAGAGTGATTATAATTATATATCATGGCATACACTACTCCTATTTCTATTTGTCACTGCATGTAATGTCACTGTGTTGGCATTGTAAGTGGTAAGGTTACTTGTATTTTCAGCAAATATCAGGACTGTTTTGCAGATTCTGCATTGCTAGTTTTGTTACTGACTACAATTCCTTTGTAATCATTTGATTAACTAAAACCAAAAATATTCCCAGACATGGCTTTAGCAGCGGGGGGTTGGGGGTTGGACCTGCCTGCCATGGTTCCAAACCCTTTTTCACCCTGGAAATTTTACAAAAAACTGGAAGGGTGAGTGGGCTTTTAGGTCCACTGTCCACTGTTTGCATGCAGATATGAAAGGATGGGTCGCATGACAGGCGCAAAGCATTGCCTGCTGGAATAACATGGCAGAGTCTTCACATCGCAAGAATTGGAAGTAGAAAAAGGGCACCCTTTCTACATGGAGTAGCCACCAAAGCACGTGTTCCCTTCAAGCAAATAGACTTCTGGTGTAGTCAGGGTAGCCTAGAATAGATGCGCTTGTGTAGCAGGAAAGTGCATATCTGCTCCCAAATGGTAAAAAGCAAAAGTGGTGCAGGTTCCTCCCATTCTCATCTCCTGTGTGGCAGAGATTTCACCATTGCAAAAAAGTTAGCCAAAAACAACAGCAGCTCTATGCTTGTATTGGGAGTTCCCTTCAGGCGATCATTGGGTCACTGGACCCTTCTCAAATATGCACTATCGTATAGGAAAAAATTGCACTTGTGTATGTAGCAGTACAGGAGGTGCATTTGTCCATTCTTGTCTCCAGCATGTGGCAGAGATTTCTACCATGGAAAAAAAGCAGCAGAAACAACATTACTTTGCACTTGTGTCATTGTTCCCTGCAGGCAACAACTGGGTGACTGGACACTTCTTGAAAATATCCATTCATACGGTCAAAAATTTTGCTCGTGTATGTAGCGGTGCAGGAGAGGTGGATTGGTCCTGTTCTCAGCTCCTACACATGGCATTGATTTCTCCAAACACAAAAGGTAGCCGAAAAGAACAATACCCCTGGACAAAATATTTACCATGGTAATACAGAAACATCATATATTGTATCCATGGTAAAGAGCTGCACTAGCAACAGCATTCCTATATGAACATATGCAATGGTGGGCATAAAACCCCAGGTCGACTCACCCTCTCGGCCTTCAGATGCGTATATACCTGCAGGAAAGGGGGTTAGGATCCATGGTGGGTTTCAATGCCCAGGTCAACTCATCTCCCCCCTCCTGCTGCTGCCTAAAATACAGCTGGGGATTTCACATGCAAGATTTTGTCCACTATTTTGGCCTTCACAAAGCTTTATGGGATCGCAAGTTTTTTGTTTTGATATTAAATCTACAAATTATCTTTTATACCTGAATTGCTAGTTTTTAAACAAAAGAAATAGAAATGTTCAACATATCATTTTACATAACCATATCCAACTAAAACATAATTCTGAATTTTGTTATGGGGACCTGGGACTAAAATTGTAATTTGAATCCCAGCTAAGGCTATAGAGCATCCTTTGCTGTCAAAGGGGATCCAGTCTGACAACTAACATCTAACACATGGATAATAATAAAAAATGAGAAAGAATAGCACCAAAATCTTTCAAACATTTTGTACGAGAGACACAAAGTACTTCAGTTTTCTTTCTTTTCCCAGCATTAATTCATGTACAACATGATGCATCACCTAAATAAAGTACTACTACATCAATGTATTCTCACACTTGTGATGCAATTTGTATTAGGATATTCCAACAGTAGTTCATATATCAATGCAGCATATTGTCGCAGAAAACATTGTGATGCTGATGTATGAATTATGACACCTCTACTGGTTATGGTATGCAAAACACCATCTAGTCATGATATATCCCTGCGCAACATTTCATGAAAATCTCTCCAAATGTTGCCAAGTTATGTGCCAGACAAGCAAATGTTAATTCAAGAACTGTCAGACAGACACCACCATAACATATGCCCAACTTATTGAAAAAAAGAGTATGTCCAACTTATTGAAAATAGATTAACTAATCAATGTCATATCAAATTACCAGTGGGAGAGAAAGAATGAGAGAATGAGAAAAAGAAAGAGGGAGTGTCCAGAACCAGAAACAGGACATTCGGAACTAAAATAGTTGGTAGTGCTTCTAGTAGTTTCAATAAGTCAAGATGTATGTTTAGCTAAAGGGGGAAAACCCAGCTATTTTTACTCAACTGGTCAAATTTTTTCGTCAACACCTTGCATTGCTCAATCAACCTTATTAGGGATTAGACATCATAAATGGATTAATTAACTAGTCAAGCATTTTGAACACACAAAACCAAGCACAAGGAAGAATCTCACAGTTGAGAACAAATGCCCCAAAACTTTTGTCATTAAATTAAAAAAATCACAACTGAATGTCACAAAACTTACAGTGCATTAAAATATTATTTTTTTAATAATTTAGAGCAGTTCATTGGTAAATACCACATAAAGAACACCTAGACACCATATAAAGAACACCTAGATACCATATGAAGAACACCTAGATACCATATAAAGAACACCTAGATACCATATAAAGAACACCTAGTGTTTATAAGGGACATCATTTATAAATTTCACATCTACATGTATACAAAGGTCTCCTAAACATCTTTTATAAAGGTTTTACTGTACAGTCATGTACCTATACCAGTCAGTAACAGATTACCAGTCAGTAACATGTAGATAGCCATTGTATTCAGTGGTTTCAGGTAATAAGATTGCTTTGATGTTTTACAGCACAGCAACACACTGAAGGTTATATTGTGCTTAGGCATCTGGAGTAAAGTACCTTGCCCAAGGATATGTATGTAGTATCGTTTTATGGCATACCAGCACAACAGTGGCTATATGGTACCAACCAAAGGTAAAGTTCGATAAATGTAAAATGAATTGCACACAATTTTAGGAAGATAAACCCTTCCAAATAAACATAAACACAAAGAACAAGATATAATATAAAACATGAAGTTGTTAAAAAACTATCAAATGTATACAAAATAAAAGATAATGGTAACATGTTTAAAATCCTTAAAACAAATGGGCAACATTTTTTATACAAACCGCATTCTATCTCCCATGTGGTACTCAGGAGGTATGCACGTGTCAGGCATGTGTGCCCAATACGCGATCGGCACAATACCACTTCATCTCTGCAATTTGTTTTATACAATGGATGCCACTCCAAAAGTAGATTTCATGTTCTGAAGTTTGTGGAGTTTGCATTCCACATATTTTGCCAAGTATGATAAACATGCCAATTTATACAATATTTCAGGTATCGGACCACTAATTATTTTACATCCAGGGAACCAGTCTACTGGTGGGGGAATAAAAAATAGAGTACTAAATCTTTTGAGATGTGCCTATTGGGTAATAAATGGGTTCAATTTTGTTCCATTATTAATTTCACAAACTTCAATCTATGTACAATAGCTGACAAAAAATATTTACTTTTATTTTGATATTCTGTATTTAATTTCCTACTGACAAAATAGCATATGTACATGTACTCTTGGTGTGAGGCTATGTTATTAGGTGCAGACCAGGGATCCCCCTTGTATAGCATCACGAGACTCGAAAACATGCTGCGAAGCACCTGATTTTTAAGGCTGAAAAAAAAATTCTCTAACTTTAATGTATGGATCTATGTGTGGTTTGTAGGCCAAGCTAGTGAAGAATTTATTTTTATTTTATAATATATTAACATTAAGTTCTATGGGAAATGAATTAATGGTCCGATCCATATAGGGATGAGGGTAGTGTATGTATCCATGACAACCATGTGCATCTCAGAGTCCGTTGGAGTAACATTGGTTGATTTAAGAGTAATTATAGTAAAATGGATCATTTTTGGAGTAATTTAGAGTAGACACTAGTAACAAAGTAAAGAATTATGGAAAACAAGCATGGTTGTGTAATCTGGCTATGGGAAGCATAAACTGAGATGGGTTAATGGCACCATTTTCTATTTAACTACATAGAGATTTTCATATATGATAAAAAAAGAATTACACGTGACTTAGTGAAAAATCAGTCTCTTAATGTTAGTCCCTTGTGTCATGAAAAAATGTGTGAACATTGACCATTTAGTTTTGAAACCCCATTCTATCGAGAGAGAGAGAGAGAGCACTGTAAAGACCAGGGACTATGAACAAAATACCACAAACCCATCTGTTTAATAGAATGGATCTTATTCAAGGTAGATCTTTTATACTCTAATCATATTTAGCTCTGGGTTTCTGTCTAATATTACATAATAATCTGCCTTTTGCATAATTCATCTCCTCTTGATATTTCTCATTGAATCTGAATACAAGTGCTCTCTTTTTACATCTATTATGTTTGTATGCTTTCTTTTTGTTGTAAAATGTCCTATCAATAATATGTTCTCTATGGCTTCTTTTCAGTTGCATAGCCACACTGGAGTTTACTGCTATGGGGCACCCAGAAGCTCAGCACAGTTTAACTTTAGACTCCATAGGCCCATTGTTGCTGTAATGTACTGCGCTATGACATTGTGCATGGAAATTCCTCATGAATGTTACATTTCAAGGTAAACTTCTTTGAATTACTATATTTACACTTTGAGACATTTGTGTTAGTGTTGAGAAATGTCTTCTGAAATGTCATTATTTTTCGTAAACCTTTGGCTTCACATGTATAAATTAGCATTTTCACTTAGGTGCTTGCTTGAGAGGCACTTTTTAAAGAGAAACAAAATCACGTGACATAGTCATATATAACCAGCTGTTTATCCCTCTATGTCATATAAATTCGTTTGTTTACCCTTTGGGATTTCCAGTGCACCGAGGGTCTTCACAAAAATTTTGAAACCACTGTATTCCTGCTTCAGAAAACTAGGTATTCGTTGCTCATACTACATTGATGACTCCATTAACATGAACACATGCCCCACTTTATGTCTTCAAAATACAAATTTAATGCTGGAAAAGATAGTATCTCTAGGGTTTACTATTAATTATGAGAAATCTCACCTTATCCCATCTCAGAAAATTATCTTTTTTGGATTTCTTATTGATTCAGTACAGTTTAAAGTTTTCCTTACAGAGGTAAAAGTCCAGAAAATTTTAAATACCGCCAATCAGTTCTTGGTCTTACATATTGCCAAAACTACGATGCACATATAATCCTGTCGGATAATAGCAAGGCCGAACTAAAATGGTGGTCTGAAAACATAAAAATATGTAATGGTAAACGTATCAGACCCAAACCAGTTGATTTTTTAATCCAGACAGATGCATCCACACTAGGGTGGGGTGCTGTTTCAACGGAATCCAATCAGTCTGTTGGTGGTCGTTGGTCAGTTGACGAATCCAATTATCACATCAATTATTTAGAACTTCTTGCTATCTTCCATGCCATGAGATCATTTTGTAGCCTAGTTATGAATAAACATGTTCGTATTCAAACAGACAGTACATGTGCATTGTCATACATTAATAATATGGGCGGAATGCAATCTAAAGAAATGGACGATCTTTCAAAATCTATTTGGGAATGGTGCCTCAAAAGAGACATTTACATTTCAGATATCTACTTACCAGGAGTTGATAATACTTCTGCTGATTACTATTCTAGAAATTTTTCAGACTCTACTGAGTGGATGTTAAAAAGAGACATTTTTAGTAGGCTTTGCACTCACTTTTTTCAACCAGATATTGATTTATTTGCTTCCAGGTTAAATTTTCAAATTGATAAATTTGTTTCATGGAATCCAGAACCAGGAGCATTTAAGTTTGATGCTTTTTCCTTTTCCTGGCATGAATTTCCACCTTACATTTTTCCACCTTTCCGCTTAATAGGAAAAATTGTGAATAAGATCACAAGTGACAAAGTTGACAAAGCACTTATGATAATTCCATATTGGCCATCTCAGCCTTGGTTTCCTTTACTTATGGCTTGTATTGTTGATATTCCTGCCAGGTTGCCTCGACACAAGGACCTGCTTATACTCCCACACTCCAGAGAGATTCATCCTCTAAAGGAAAAGTTGAAGTTGATAGGTGTGGTTGTATCAGGGCAAACCTCCAGAGTAGAAGACTTCCAGAGAAAGCTATTGAACTCATCTGCAATTCCTGGGGAAAAGGCACACAAAAGCAGTATAACCTTGCATGGAGGAAGTGGAACATTTGGTGTTCTGTCGGGAAAAACAATCCCTATAATGCATCTGAAGAAATAGTTGTGGCATACTTGAGTTATCTTGTATCCCTTGGTAAATCATATAGTGTTATAAACACTCACAAGTCCATGCTGTTACAAACTCTACAATTACTAGGTCAGACCTGGTGTTATAAGCCACTTTTACTTACAAGATTTATGAGAGGTATTTTCATTATGAATCCACCTCAAGCAAAGTATGCATTCACTTGGGATGTTGGACAAGTGCTCAAATATTTAAGTAAGTTGTTTCCCCTGCAGGATGTAGATTTTAAGTTGCTGTCATTTAAAACTGTGGCTCTTCTAGCACTTTCCACAGCAGCAAGGGCACAAACATTGATTGCTATGAATATTCATAATATGTGTATATCAAACAAGGATATTCAGTTTTATTTCTCTACTCTACTTAAAACTTCCAGACAAGGGAAGAGTTTTTGTTTAAAAATTCCTCATTTTCCTGAGGAAAGGGTATGTCCTATGCACACACTTTTACATTACCTTGATAGAACTCATGGTCTTAGGAAGTGTGATCAGTTAATTGTGTCTTTTCGTACTTTTAAAGCAATTACAAGTAGCACATTAGCAAGGTGGCTGAAAGCGGTGCTACAACTTTCAGGTATTGATGTCCAGTATTTTAAAGCTCATTCATATCGTTCAGCTTCAACATCCGCAGCCTATAGGGGAGGTTGTTCCCTTCAGGAAATTCTTAGAACAGCGGATTGGTCCTCGACCAAGAATTTTCACAAATTCTACTTACGTGATATAAATTCAAATAAGACTTCTGTAAAAGCAGTTCTAAAAATGAAATGAAAGTGTTGAATTTGACTGTTTTGTTGTCTTTCTTTAAACATGCTTATTTATACATGTGAAGCCAAAGGCTTACGAAAAATAATGGGCCCCCATCCAAGCATACTTTAGATGTGATGGATGGGGGGCATTATTGGAGTAAGCCGGAGGCTGAACATGTATAAACCCTCCCTGTGATATGTTCCCACCCTATTATGAGGTGTTATAGCCAACAAAACATGGTTAAAATATGACATGGAGGGATAAACAGCTGGTTATATATGACTATGTCACATGATTTTGTTTCTCTTTAAAAAGCGCCTCTCAAGCAAGCACCTAAGTGAAAATGCTAATTTATACATGCTCAGCCTCCGGCTTACTCCAATAATGCCCCCCATCCATCACATCTAAAGTATGCTTGGATGGGGGCCCATTTTCCCCTGCCGGTAGTTAACAAGCATTCATATACTTGATTCAGTGTGTGTAGAATTTACTATTCTAAATGTGCCAGGCAACCATGAGCTATTAACTACCCAGTTTTCATTTTTACCAGTGCAAACATATGACTTTGTCTTGCAAAGGGGAATGACCACCCTGATAACAGAGCACTTTATATGGCATTTACAGCTTTTGGCATGGCCCTCATTATCACAGAAGTGTCCCCACAGTATTTCTGAAAGGCAGCATTAAACTCTGTGTGACAACACTGTCTCAGGTCTATCGCAAAATTGTTTCTCATCGTCTCGCATTCAAGTTAGTTTTTTCCTGGCATCAGATTTGTAAGTGCATTAGACTTTTTAATGATGTCTCCCATTCTAGGCTCCCATCACACATGGGATATGTTCTCTTGTGTTCTGTGAACACTGAATTCCACAGTTCTTCATTTTTTTTTATTTGTTCCAGCATGTATGGACTCTTTTCACCAGACCTGACATAAAAATTATGAATGTATTACCCTTTTTGGGACATAGAATCTTACATTTATCATATTTTATGTTGCCGGGTGCTTTTTAAACGCATTCATTTCTTATTAACAACTCTCTGTGTCAAGGTATAAGTTTCCTTGGATAGGTTAGCTCCTCTAGTCCATTTTTGGAGAATGAGCTAACAGATCTCATAGTAACAAAATCTGAACTTTAACACTCCAATGGTATTTTTGTTTGATTATATTGCAGTTAGAAATCATACTAAGAGATCTGCCTCTCAGAATATATGGTATTTGTGCACATATTTTGTCTGATACATTGTTTACAATTAAATTGCACCTGTTAATCATTGTTTTATTTTTTCTTTACATTACTTTCCTCCATGAATTATTTAATGAAAAATAGGAAACCAAATTGATTGATAATGTTTTTTATAACATTGAATAATGATGAATTTCTATTTACTTCTTTTGTTCGGAGTCACCGGCAAGCAGATCAGCCTCTAAATCTTTGGTTTGAGTTAGCCATAGGAACTTGTATTGCACTGAAACTTCCTCTTTCTCAATATCAAAATGTGAACTTGGTCTTTTTGTGATAATATTGTACTTTTCCTCTGAAAGTCTTTTATATAGTGTGTTTTATAACATCACTCTCTACAGTTTTTTTACTTGTTACACACTCGTTATGAGGAATATTTCCTTGTCTTATGTGAAACTAAATTCTCACATGAAGACAACCTTTGGTTTTTCTCTGTACTTTTGACATTTTTGACACAGTAAAATAACTGTAGTTTATGTTTTGAGTTTCAAAGTGTGAATTCAGTACCTGCTTAGCACTGTTTGAACTACATTCAGCACTATTTATATTGTTTCTTTACATCAATGGAAGCTAGTATCAGTTTACAGTCAGGCCAGACTCGCATTTGGCCTCAGGTTCCAGACCTCTACATATATCAATTTTTCATGTGACAAGTGATGAAAAATAAAATAAACCTGTTAGGTGCCATAAACACATCTTAATATATGATTCAAGAAAACAAAATCTCCAATTAAGGAAATTTTAGGCAACCAAAATATGATCTTTATACCAGAAATTTATGAAAAAGGAGGGTTGTGTAATTTGATACCTCTTATTACATAATCCTTATAGGTGGATATTTCATGCGTGCATATCTGAATAGCAGACACACAGGAAATAAAGAAAAACTTAAGACAAACTATTACAGTCACTGCATTTATTCAGTTATCTACATCTGTAATATATGAACATGGTAAACATTCTTGAAATACAACATTCATTCTTATCATCTATAGGCATTACATAAGTGTTCATTAATACTATTTAGTGCAGTTAGAATATCACCCAAGTTAGTATAGTACATACTTGGTGCCTAAGGTTGTCAATATACAAAAATGTATGTTTGGTATAGGTATCGGACCACTAATTATTTTACAGCCAGAGAACCAGTCTACTGGTGGGGGACTAAAAAACAGAGTACTAAATCTTTTGAGATGTGCCTATTGGGTAATAAATGGGTTCAATTTTGTTCCATTATTAATTTCACAAACTTCAATCTATGTACTATAGCTGACAAAAAATATTTACTTTTATTTTGATATCCTGTATTTAATTTCCTACTGACAAAATAGCATATGTACTCTTGGTGCGAGGCTATGTTATTAGGTGCAGACCAGGGATCCCCCCTGTACAGCATCACGAGACTCGAAAACATGCTGCGAAGCACCTGATTTTTAAGGCTGAAAAAAATTTCTCTAACTTTAATGAATGGACCTGTGTGGTTTGTAGGCCAAGCTAGTGAAGAATTTATTTTTATTTTATAATATATTAACATTAAGTTCTATGGGAAATGAATTAGTGGTCCGACCCCTTCAAGTCAGTAAATGGAATCTTCCATTCAGAAACAGGTAACTGCAGTGCAGCTTTGGCTGCTTTATTAGTCCTTCATTACCCTTTATGCTAATGTGAATATACAACCAAACATAATATTTTTCCCAAATTGTATGACAACACAATGTTCTGTAATATCTGGAGTATTAAAGGGTTGTCAGATTTAAGATTCTGCAAGGTTTTCAATGTGGAAAGAGAATCCAAAAAGATGATGAAATTGGTTTTTTGAGAGGTTTCAAAATTGTTCATCAAAGTTTTGGCATCTGAATCCACACAGAACATCTGATAGTAGTTTACTGGATTCAAGACACTAGAGTAGTCTCTCATTTATTATCCGTTGCATGGTTTAGCAAATACAGCCAAGTTAATGATATGGGACAATAGCCAGAAGGATTGGTATGATTTTTTCTAGGTTTGGGTACTGGTACAGTAATAATTAAAATATTAAGGCACCCTTTTCATTATGAGATACAGGTTTAAAATGTGCTTTGTAAAGAAAAATTAATATTAGATTCTGGCGGAAACACTAGATGTGTTAACATTAAACCATGTGCATGTTAATTTAAGTTCATGGAATTACAATATCAGATGCCAACCATTGTGAATGTTGTGGAATTATTGTGAAGTTTTAGTGAAAGTTCAGCATTCTGAATTATATGGACAAAATTAAATAAAATAAAAATTTGGGGGTATAACATTTTGAACAACAGTTTACAGAGTGAACACAGGTAGGGAGAAAAGTACTTTTCACTTGTACGCTGCCTAAATTGGCAAGCCAATATCATATGCTTGCATCTGGTAAAATCTCTTTCTTTCTTCCAGTTGGTTCATCAGTGATGTCAGTCACTCAATAATGACCTTCCCATAATGTCTAGTTTGGAAACAACCTGCTGAACTGCAGTGATTGGTTGGTAGTTTTTCATTAGAGCAGTGCATGATGGGTAAAAAGTATGAATCGATTTTATCATTTTCAAAGATGACTATTAATAGTTACTTGTGGTCTCACAACCACCAAAAGTGATGCTTTAGTCAGCCCAAAAAGTACTTAAGCACCAAGATGATGAAATACATCAAATATGGTTACGCAATGAAAAGAAAATGTAGATAACAAGAAATAAGTCATTTGTGTGATAAACAGTGCAAAATGGCAGCTGATATGAAGATAAATAGTCTCGTTGAACCAGACTCTTGTGTGATTTGGATAGATCTACACAAATCAAGAATCTGGCAAAGGTCTGTACAATCGATTGTTACTGATAGGTGTCACTCATTTCTTTTTTCATTTTTTTAAGACAATGGACATGTGACCAGAAGAGTGTGGGTTCAATTCTTATCATCTGATAATAATAATAATAATAATAATAATAATAATAATAATAATAACTTTATTTAAAGACGAAGTTCATTTGGTCAACTGACCAATCTTCAATGATGCCTTCTACAATTACATGTATATGTTGTACAATTTTTACAAGTTGTGGTGTCTTTAGACAACAATGTTATTAAAACTAGATAACTGATCTACTGCTACTATAAAATATGTACAAGGCTTTAAAGAGTACATGCAGGATTCAAGATTAGTAGTAAACCTGTGTAAAACATTACACGTGAGTACACAAAAGAACAATGTTTTAAAGAAGAGTAATTTGGAATTACACAAAATCATGCAAATGATTGTTTCTGTAGATGTTGACTACGAAGCTTCTTAAAACCTTGGGATGAGTCAGCTGACCTTATATAAGGTGGAATGGAATTCCATAGTTTGGCTCCAATAAAAGAAAACTCTTTTTATAAAACTCTGAATTTGGTTTAGGTAAATATAATTTTGACTCCCGATTGGTTAATATCATTTATAACGTTGATGATTACATCATGGATAGGTACAGATTTCAGAGCTATACTGGATGTAACTTGTCAACGAGTACATATGGTACTTATTAAAGTAGTCCTACATGTATCATCCACTACTGGCTTTTAACTAAATGAAGTCACCTGCATAGCTCTACCTAAATCAGTCTCAAATTGGTCAGATAAAACACCAACACAGTGGGGGTTAAGGGGATTAACAGTCTATGGATGAGATATGTGCCCAACATGCAAGACAACAAAGGTAAATAAGATTACTGCACTGGCCCTATATTTCTGTACATAAACAGCCTGAGATGGAACATGGATGTTGAAAAGTTGTAGACATATGCAGGACAAAATGCCTGTATATGGAGACTATAGGATAAGTGCCGTATCCACCATAAAAGGTAATGTCTCTGAGAAGACTAGCAAACACTTGACTTCTAAGTAGAAGCCACAACTTTCCACCTGCTTTGTACCATATTTACGGCACGTTTTCGGACAGCAAAAATTAACTTTTTGTCATCCGAAGACAATTCCTTAATTTGGTGTCCAAAAACAAACAGGGGAAGACACAACCCCCTCCCCCGCCCCCCCGGCCATAACAATGTTACCATTGGCTCATATGATGATGTGCTGCCATGAAGTAAAACAAGTATTTTTTCTAACACAACAGGAAGGATATTGAATGAAAAACAGGCACTACTTGCATATTTTTGTCTATTTGACACATGTCCATCCATCAGAAAACGCAGACATACATGTATTAAGCCATGATTGTATGTGTATTTTCCAAAAGAACTGCCATATTAGTAATCTCGCAATTCACTGGTTAACCCTCTGCTAATCAGATCCTTAAAATCTACCTTACAAATGCACGCAAGCTTTATTTCTGTGTAAATAAGATATGAAAACAAACTAAATAAAAGATTTATGAATTATGATTCTGAATGTATTTATGACAGAAACATTTTGGTATTGAGAGTAGAAATACATTTATGATTTTTAGTCTTAAAGCAACAAGAGTGGGAGGCTCCATAGGGGTTTGTGTTGTATGCACGCCTAGAAAGGGTAAATAACAAGCAAGTTGCAATATACGAGTCAGCGTGATTAATATGTTGATATTGTAAAATAAAGGTGATGTGCTTGTTGTGGTTCTCTCTTCTTTTCTTTTTTTTTTTTTCTTCTCTTTCTTAACCCAGCCGCAGGGAACATCAAAATGAGCAGAGCTTGCTGACTCAAAACAATCAGCTTGTCAAAGATTGTTTTGATGCATGTTGGAGATTTCAAGTTGTCTAGGGGATAACTGTTAATAATATAACTTGTGGGATTCTTTGATAGGTGTGTTTGGAAATAAAAGGAAACCATCTGGATTTCGTTAAAAGTGCACTTTATGTACCGAAAATGTAGCACCCACAATCAATGTTTATCATCTGTAAAGAGGTTATTAGCTGTTGAACAGTAACTATGTTTAATCTGTGGTACATAATGCCTCAGGAATAATGGGTTTGTTTTGTTACATGATGCCAATGAAGTTACTAATCCATACCAACTCTTTGATGTATTGTTGAATGAGATAAAGCAGAGGTCATGGTTTCTAATAAAAGCCATAACTGTCACACCTGCTTGAAGTGGTTTCATGTATAACGATGTCTACACTGACATTTTTTAGCTGAATCAAGCTAGTAAAAAAAGAAACAATGATAAATAATTATCCAATACATTTAGATAACCAACTACCCATGGAAAAATTACATGATAAACTATAAATAGGATACCTACCACTGTCAAAATGTTATATAAGTTTATATACTGGATAACTGTTGTTGTGGAAACAAAATATCGTTATATATAGTACCGGTAATAATTTTGATGGACAAGTTTATCATGCGTTATGCAACAAGCGAGGAGGCACTGCCTTGTTCATGGAGGAACTGTCCCTTGCCAAAATCGTCTCCAAAAAGGCCAGTAAGCCATCCACAGAAGCGACGTCGAAGTAATGACTGAGGATACATCACAAAAGAACCGCCCGTGAAGAAAGCTGCTCTTGGTGATGAGTCTGATTTTCTTGAACCCAAGAGTGCTCCACCCAGTTTTGTGTGTGGTCACTATAAACATTATACATTAAAGCAAAAGCAGGATATTGTTAAGCATGCAAAACTTCTGGGAATTATAGCAACAGCTGAAAAATTCAAGATTCCAAAATCCACTGTGAATACATGGATAAAAATTCACTTTTCTGCAGATCTGGACTTGAACACACATTTGCCTAAGAGTGGACACCCCATTTCATATGGACAAGATAATAGATGACAAGATAGCTCAATGGGTGCTCACTCAGTGTGACTTACAAAATTTTCCAGTGTTGAGGGAATATGTATATATGCCAAGGAGCTTGTTTCAAAAGAATTTCCGGACAGAACATTCAGTGCCTGTCGGTCTTTGGGAGTGGGTTTCATGAAAAGACATGGGTTTGTGCTCAGAAGCAGGACCTCTCTTGCCCCGCGTTTACGAAGGATTTGGAAGAAAAGATAGCTTCATTCCACAAGTTTGTGATGGATAGACACAAGAAGGATGAGTTTGATCATAATGTTATTATTAACATGGATGAGACACCAATGTACTTTCATCTTGTGCCAGGGAAAACAGTGGACAAAGTAGGAACGAAAAGTGTTCTGGTTCACACAACTGGCTCGGAGAAGAGACACATTATTGTCATTTTTAGCCATTGCAAGTTCTGGTGACATATTACCCCCAATAATTATTTTCAATGGAAAGAGAAATCTTGACCTCAAGACTAAAAGGGTGGATATCCACAGTTCAAGAGAAAGCATGGATGGACAAAACGCTAATGCTGCGATGGATTAAATAAATTTATTTGCCATTCACCAAGAGAGAGCGATCACTGTCAGTTATGGACTCGTTCTGGGTTCACATCACTGATGATGTGAAGAAAGATTTGCAGCGCGGAAATGTTATGCCTGCAATAATACCTGGAGGCTGCACATCCAAGTTGCAACCTCTTGATGTGAGCATAAATAAACCTGTGAAGAGCTAGCTCCACTGCAGCTGGACGGAATACATCAGAGATGTTACAAATGCATTACATTCATCTGATCAAAGTAGCAATGGATGGATCAAGACAGCCAGCAAACAGACTGTATTGGATTGGATTGTAAATGCTATGGACACATTGAAGGAAAAGTGCACAATGATTATGAAATCTTTCAAGGTGTGCAGCATCAGTGTTGATCTGATCAGAAACGAGGAACAATTAAACGATATGGATAATGATGATGACAGTGATACATAATATGAGGGCTTTTCGCCTGAGGGCCTAAAAGAGGCTATGGACAAGCTTCTTGAAACTGAATAATATATTTAAATATATTACAGCATTAAGTCGTATTTCTTTTCATTCTTTGATATTGTCATTTATTGTGAATGGCTTAATATAAAAATGTTTATCTATCAATCTGTCTGTCTATCTATCTATCTATCTGCATGCATACATACATACATACATACATACATACATACATACATACATACATACATACATACATACATACGTACATACAGGGATGGTGCTGGCTTTAAAAAAGTTATCGCCCAAAAAATCGCAAATCTCAATATTTTGTTGCCAATTTTCAAAAATGTGTTGCCAAGCAAGGAGTAAGTATTTTTCCATGTCTATTAATGTAGTAGGCAATGAAAATTGAAAAAGTTGGGGCATTTATTACTTTATTGACAGCAAACAATACAATACCACAATATTACAGAATAAATCATTGCATGACTGTTTTGTATGCTTATTTATAATGTTTTGCACTATTAAAATGTTGTTTCATAAAAATAATAAAATCGAATGTCACATGAGTATGCATCGTGATTTTACAGCTGCCCACTTGCTGAATACAGTTTCAAAGTAGAAGTCTCCTACACATTCGTACGTGCCGATTCTCATTAGATTCTCTCTCTTTGATGTACTTAACTTCAGACAAATTGGGTTGTTCCACTTTGTGTACTTTACCTATGCAAAGTTGCCTAATGGGCTCTGCCTCAGCAATGCTCAAAGGATTTGACATCACACATCACCCTAGCTATTGTGAGCCAATTCAATAAATCTCTGAAAGGTGTCTGTTTATCTTTGACCACCTTACCTTTTAATTGTCTTTAAACAGTTGCATAAACTGACCGACTTTTTATCATATTAAATGATACACTGTATCCAGTTTATTACAGACTCAGTATTTATTTTTATTATACACCTACCAATTTTCTACCCAAGAAAGAGCCAGAATTTTACCATCATTTCCTACAAGCAGGAAAACGATACTATCGTTTTCCACACCCTTATCACCATACTCTCAAACGAGGCTGAGACTACTTTATCCTCGAGGTTTCCTGGTGACAATAGCAGCGCCCCTAGCGATGGAAAGCTCTCACAGCGACGTTAGTTAAGAAACCTTGCGTTATATGTAAAATATCTGAAAGGTCTAAACCATGTTTTTGTCACAACAACAATAAAAACAGCATTTTCCCTTTATTTTGAAGTAGTAAAATATTGCCAAAATGTTCGTCTGAAACAAGATCATATTCGGAAATCGCGTACCAAAACATTACAGTTTTACAGTACAACCCATTTACGGAAATTCATAAATGGTAACGTTAGTGAGTTTCACGCATAACGGATGAATTTGAAATATAGATAATTAATATTCTCTGCAACAAATCTGTACCATCAAGTTCCAACAATTTCTCCAATCCTGTTGTAAATAACTCAAAATAATGTTGTCATTCCCATGTCAAGTTCTCATCGGAGCCTTTCATAATGTCTCGCCAGAAACAGTTCAACTGCATTCAATCTGTCCTCTGAAAGAACTTCAAGTCATTCAGCTGGTGAAAACTTCTGTGATGCAAAATTTCAGAACTGCACAATAACTGTAAATCACATTTACGAGTAGTCTGACCTCAAGCGTCGAAAAATTCGTGTTATTGACAGTGATGGTAGTCAAACTGAGCGAGCGTTGTTTCACAAACTTCATTCATAAAACTAATATTCATGCGCATGTCAGCCTTTCAAAAAGTAATTCGGTTTATGCTTTAAGATGAAGTTCGTATTATAGAGGTTGAAATGTTCAGCAATTTCTTGTGTTTTTCAACTACATAGAGTGATTTTATTAAATTATCTGAAAATTGAAAGGTATATAACAAAAATATAATTATCACAGTAATGTGATTTTGATTGCTAGATCACGTCTCGTTGTCAGCATAAAAATCCGGATCATGACTAGACGCTTTGCGTCTCGTAATGATCCGGATTTTCTAATGCTGACAACTCGACGTGATCTACCAATCATGATCGCATTACTGTGATAATACTATATATGTACATTTCTTGTGTCGGCTGTAGAACAGTAGAATGTTAAGCTGCCTGTCTTAGCTAGACGAGAACTGTGTATATTTCAGTGTCATAGGGCCACAGGGGTGTGATTGATACATCCTGTTGTGTGCCTCAAAGCCTTATTATGTACATATTTCAATATAGTTTTCTAAAGTTTATAAAGACTACCTGTTCAAGACTAGTTTTCTTTATAATATTTTTTTTTTTTTTTTTTTTTGCCCGCACTGATACACGGATAATCAGCACACGGAAAATCGAGAGTATGCCTCCTATATGCCTCCTATGTGTATAGGATTTATTGAAAATAGTTTACCTCTTATAGGGCAAGAAAGCCTTATACATTTGCGTAAAATCAATTTATATATGAGAATAAACGGTAACCTTGGAAATATTCAATCGGGATGGACCTAATCGTTTGAATGTAAAATTCTTGAAGATTGTCCGAAAAGTATGAAACGCACCCTCCCCCCTTCACACACACACAAAATCCAGCCCCCGTTTTGCAATTATTCCTGTAATAGTAGCAATTCCAAATGTAGCAAATGTTTCGACCACCTCTCCCTCAAAAACAATGAATTGACGACTTGCGCCTTGATACACATATCACAGAACATCAGTTTTAATTTTCTATCATATCTCAGCTACGGACGCCCAAATTTCCAACTGTCAAGAAATGCACTAAATCCAAATGCTGTTAATTTTGTTAACTTAATCTTCGGATGAGATGATGAACATGAAAAGTCTAACTTACGTTTACCCATTACAGTATATAGTTCTGATTGAGACTGAATTTTATTTTTCATTTAGTTCGTATTTATACAGAACGATTGGGGCTTCAAATGTAATCAGTTTTCTTTGAAGTTTCAGCAAAACTTTTTTTTTTCTGGTAAATTTTTCACAAAAAAAAAAAGGATTAGCGGTCGTTTGGTCGCTACTCTGGTAGCATGACTATTGGAGTGTATCACCGCATACAGTACTCATGCCAGATGTCAGCATAAGCGGTCAATATGAACAAAGGATTTGTTTATGTAACAATAGATAGATTCCAGTGCATTGTATACCCAAGTTTGCGGCTTCCTTTCATGATGCCTTTGAATTCCTCCACTCCAAACCCAAGATTGTATATACTGTACAAGTTTTAACAGTCAAAAACATTGTCGCCCAAAAAATCGCCAGATGGTATATTTTGTGGCCAATCAGGAAAAAAAATCGCAATTTGCGACATTGGCGATGCCCAGCGCAATCCCTGACATAGATACATACATACCGGTACATACGATTTAAGGATTTAAAATTATTTTAGTTCATGGAAGTTCATGATCACATTAAATAATTCTTGCCGACCAAATGAAGCGAACTTTGTCTCTGTTAAATTACCGGCAAACACACCGAGACTTTAACTTCAAAATGATGCAGCAGATCTTCTTATATTGTGTCCGAAAACAAGTTCTAGAAAGAAATTATAGTCAAGCACCGTCCAAAAATTACAAGGCATTTCAATATTATTTTCACCCCAAAAATATGGTGTCAGAAAAAAAACGTGTCTGAAAACATACCGTAAATACGGTACATGTATATACAATAAAGATGATCTCTTGCAGGGTTGGAAAAAGCCTTCATTTTTCCACTTGCCAGGAATCAAGATTTTCATAAACAATAGCAAAAATGTGGGGGGTTTTCTTCTTCTTAATCAATATCAAAATCTGGTCATATAATATAACATTTTTCTTCCCAAGCAACATTTTCCACTTGTCTCAGGCTGCTGGGCAGCATACATGTATATTTCCAACACTGTACCTTCAAATCCAACCCAATTACTTGTCATAATTTTCTTAGCCCTTCCAATCTATGAACCTTAGACTTTTACTCCACATGCTCTTACACCTACATATTGTCTGCAAGGTTTTCAAAAAAACGATGTAAAATAAGTATAATCCTGCCGGTATATGATTATGTACATACATTTGTGTATGTGTTATGATAAGCAACTCCTACACTATTAAACACGACGGAGGTTAGTTTAAACATGTGCATAACAGCGTACAATTTTTATCAACCCCTGTGATTGGACAGATGGGAAGGGATTTTTTTTTTCTTACCTCACAATTGGGCCATTCCAGAATCCCTCCCTTAAAAAATGGCTAAATCACCTAACACCAGATGATAGATGAAAGAGTTAAGAAAAAAAGTTTAAAAAGAAATCTTACCATATATAAGTACATGTATATGTACACTGTATATCTATGGTATATGTCTAAATCTATCTAGGATCATACAGTAAAAGTGTAAGAATGTAACCTTTACAACATTATAGCAACTGAAGACATGTAACTGATACCTGTACATGTATATAGGCAGATTAAACAGATACAGTATTATGAAGTCACTTTCAGATAGATTCACCAGGAAGAGCTACAGTTTTATCACTAACAACTTCCTACTATTGGGTCTGACTCAATAACTTCCATAGTGCACTGACTATTGGGGTAAAATAATATTGATCTAATATAGGTCCCAGATAAAGTGGAAGTCCATTTGTTTGGAACAAACAATTTCTGATAAAATGATTTTATCAAAACAATGGTGGATGACTGACAGCTGTCCATACAACTTGTAAACCCATGACAGACTGCTGATATTTAAAAAGACTTTTTTTTAACTCACATTCCTTTAAAATTCTTTTGATTTAAAATAGCAAGAACGAGAGAATGACAAATCAAATCTTATTACTTTTTTATTTACACAATTAACATCGAAAGAAGAAATTAAACTTGTCACAGATCAGGTTTCATTTAAGTCGTAATTCGGAAACAGACTACAGCTTACAATCATGATCATTTAAACTAACTCTATAACAATATCAATGTCATAACTGTAATTGTCCCCTCAGAAAGCAGACAACGCTCTGCCTACTCATTTGCATGTTTATTTCTTTATAACATGCATTTTTCATTTTAAAAAATTTCCCAGTGATTGAAATAAGATTTATAAGAATACAAGATTCAAACTAGGTGGCAAAAAAAAAAACATCGAATTGCTTTCTTGGCGCATTAGAGCGATTTACTCTTCATCCACTGATTTAGAGAGGACTTCAAATGAAACATGGCTTTGAGGGTGTAATCTCCTACTTCCAACCAGTTTATTATTAATCCTATAAGGTTCCTGAAACACCTACTGGTAATCTAGGTTTTAACCCCACAAGTGAACATTCCCTAGGGCCGAATTGTGCAGCAAATTCAAAGCTGGAACCCATGTGGCATGAAGACACCCTTGTACATGTACCTATCATCTATGATTGGACCAATTGTAAGCTGTGTAATTACCATCTTAACCCACTTTAATAGACACAACCTTGCATGGGCTGTTTTAACTAATTAAGGCAGAGAGATGTAATTTTTTATCAAGTGGCAGTACCCTTCTTTCAGGGCCTGTGATGTCATCATAGTTTATGACAGGGCCAAGAGTGTGGTATTAGAGAAAAGAACAAGAATGTAGCTTTTCACTTATGCCAAGTAATGTAGCAATATTACACACATTAAAATAATACATCTGAAAAAAAAAAAAAATTGGGCCCGATTTTCATTATTAAAAAAAGAAATTCATTAATATTCATTCTTACACAATTTGTAAGGAATTCCAAAAAATCCATAAACTCATTAGGGCCAAGATGCATATAAGCAACTACTGAATGATAAGCCAATAAAAAAATAAAGAAGTAACAACATTTCACTATTTTGAAAAACTCATATGAAAATGCTGCCTTTAAAATTTGTTCACATGATATACATGTACATGTATGTTTATATATTGTCTGGATTACCTCAGTTTTTCGCAGCATCTGGAATGTACTTTTTCAAAAACTCATTCTTTAAATAATGCATCTTAAAATAATTTGCATCACTCTAGTATTTATTTTCAAAACTTGTTTAGAGCATTCTGTTGTAGATCATACAAAAATATTTCTCTCTGTTCTCCATAACAAAGACTATATTTAGTGAAATTTCATTTCAATAAATATATATTGTGAAAATTATATACACACTTCATTTCACCCTTACTGCTCTCCCGAACTCTTCACTTTTTCTTTTTTGATCTGGAAAGAAGTCACTTCCCCCATTTTTCTGATCCTGATTTGAACTTAGTATATTGTGAAAATTTCATGTAAAAATGCCCAAGTTATAGAGAGATGAATTCGTACATTTATAAAGAACACAAGGCCAAAGTGGGCCTGGGATCACTCACCTGACTGACCTCGGCCTATAGTCAAATGCAAGAAATCTGAGTTAGTAGGATGCTTTATGCAGAAATTTCTTTCAATGCTGTTCACTGCACATGTCATGAAAACATATATTTCAAGGTTTCTCTACTTTTTGTATCTTCATTCATATCTGATGGCACATTAGCATCATTCGTCCAATATTGAAAGGCCTTTGTGCCAGGATGCTTGCTGTGAAATTTGGTCAAATTCTGTTGCATAGTTTTTAAGTTGTTTTTCTTCTATTTTTTAGTAACAATGGCTTTCAACCTAGACATTGGACACTTTCTGCCCAATTTGGTCAAATATTCTGTTGAGAAATTTTTGAAAAAGTAACCGAAAGGTTTTCTATTTTTCATAATAACCATATCTGATAGCAGATCAGCATCATTTGTAAAATTTGAAATAACAATTAATCATTGTTTTAATTAATTGCTGATGCATAAATGTGTTTTTGACTTTTTTTTATAATTTTAAAAACAGATAAATGGTAACTGATTTCGATAAAAGGTAATCATGGTAAATATTTTACTATCATTAATACCATTCATTAACAATATCAACTTTTCATATGAAAATGAACATATTTAATACGATTACACTGCTCCTTCATTTTAGCACTCTTGAATAAGTCGCAAACCCACATATAATGTGGAGGCAGATGTGGATCCTATTTTTTCTTAAAGACAAGGCACAAAATAGGTTCCCAGGGTTCTCGATAGTATTTTGAAAGTTGCAGTCCAGGACTCCTTCCTTGGAAAAAGTTGCAGTCCCAGTTCTAAAACTAGGAGTCGCAATAACAATACTTTTTTTCCATGCAATAATTCAGAACATTGTGTGTGTATTATTGTGTCACCAATATATATCAGACTGTTAATGCTCATTGATTGTGAAATATTTAATATTAAAATAAACAAAAGAAAATTAAGAGAGTTGATAGCTGTGATAATTATGATTGTTTGTGATGTTACAACTATAAAAATTCTCAATGCCTTTAACTTGCCATTCTTTAATTGTGTGTGCAGCTAGAAGGAATCAAGGAGAATATTACACTTTCTTTTCTATATTAATTTATTTCATTAGCTTATTTCCATTTAAAATCAATACATTTTCCAAGACACTGGAAGAAGAAACAAATAACCATATTCCATTCACTTTTTTTTCCATTTCATTTTTAAGCAACACAGCATACTTCATTCACTTTTTTTCTTAAACAAACTTTAACAAATTTCTCCACAGCAGGTTTAGGATCAAAATCCTTAAGTTCTAGACCTGGTGTTTCTTGGGTTGCCATTACATTTTTTCTTTCCACAGTCATGACACCCTGTGCATAAAGCTAATAATGTTCCATTGTTTGTTTTACAGTCCATGGGAATGTCCTATTCCATGATTCATTCCACAAATCTCTCAGAGACTGGTGTTGTTTTCTTTATCAAAACCAGTGTTCTCCCCAGAGCCTTTTACAGTAGCAGTCCCACTATGCTATCATTTCAACCCCTGATGCTTTAGAACCCACCACTATGCTATGCACTTGTGCCACCACCCTTTCATATTTCCCACTATCCTTATAAAATTAATCTGTTAAATAAACATCCTGTCATCTAATTCAAAGCCCTATTACTCAAATGACACCTGTTCTTACCACTTCTTGAGTATTAAATTAAGATAATCGAGGATAATTACTCACTAACTTAACTGTTATCTTTTGTACCCGGCTTGCCCAACTGCTAGTGCGTAACCTTTGATGCGGGTTTCATCTGCACTGACACAGTCACATGATTGGCCAGCGATGATAGTCTACTGGTAGTGTGTGTTATATATATTTTCATTCTTTCCACAACCAGCCAAAGTAGTTTCACATATTATATTTTAAGTTTTAAAATTCTTGTGAAAAATGAACACACCTACCCAGCACCCATCTATCCCCATGTTGGCCTGGTTACGAAAATCAGAGATTGGTGTCACCAGTAGTGTCTGTGATTCCAATTCCAATAACATCAGAGCGATTTCCCCAAAGAAAGAGATAAAGAAATGAGGGATGGGGTTTAACACTGAATGGAAGACTTCATACCCTTGGGTGGAAATTGCTGGATCAGATGGTAAGTTTTCCATGTTGCTACATTTTAGTTACCAACAGGTGAGATGGAGGGGGGTTGTGATATTTTTGTTTTTATAGTTTTATAGTAGTAGCAGTAGTTGTAATTGTTGTCATTCTTACTAAATTGTGATGAGGAATGAAAGATGATTTTTATTCGAGAGTTGCTCTTATATTTACATAGTTTACTCTGAGCAAGAGAAATATAGTTTGATCAGTAAACCTTAACTTAAGTGGGTGCGATCCTATTCATTTCTCTTTTCTGTATATCCAAGTAATAAAATGGAGCAATTTTTATCTTCAAGTTTCACTTCTTTTGAAAAGATATAAATAAAAAGTATTCCTTTATTTATATTTTAAATATTTCTCCAACAATAAACAACAAGTTTGCAATTGGAATTTATTACATGATACATTAAGTGGTGATATTTTTTAATCAAAATATTGCTGCATTAATATGGGTCATCTTTTTATTTGTCAGGATTGCAGATAAAAACAAAGTAACCTCAAACAGTGAACTATTTTCTACAAGTTTTATAAATATAACTTGAATAGTTTCGTCCATATGCTTTCTCATTATTTAGTAAAGTTATGACCCCAAAAGTTTATTCCACCTGATCTATATCAAATGTTTAGTAAATCTGTGAAAATAAGATTATGTAATTACATATTTATTGTGCAGGTATGCTGTGTAAATTGTGACCGAAACACAACATGAAGCCAAAGAATGGTGGAGATGTATGGGTGAAGACTCCATGCTCAACAGTAGAAGAATACAGTCTGGAAAGACCCAAAAAGAGCACTAATCACAAAGAAGCTGAGGATCAAGAGGCTTTAAATTTGATGTGGCAATCAATATACATGTGTACGGGTAAAAAAAGAAACGAAGGATATCATTTATTTAAATTACAAAACAAATGAGTTGGTCATTAAGTCTTGTTATAACTCAGGGATATAAAGAATACTATGTAAATATATGTACTTCTTTTTTATTTCATTGACATTAATTGGTTTCACTTTTATGATGTTAATGCATGCTTTTTAAAACATTTTATGACCATGATGTGCTTACCTCGATGCTATCAAAAATGTATAGGGAAATCACTGAAAACTATATGCATCTACTAATTTCTGTCCACCAATCTCATGAGAATCATGCTTATTGTTGCGATTGGCAACAAGAAATTATGTAAAGTTGCCATCGAAATAGTATGTATATGATTGTCACTTGAAAACGAATGTATCTGCACATAGCACCGAAAAACAGCTTATTCACCTAATCCCATTACAATCACTTGAACTTTGCTTGATAGCTCGCACACTAGATGACTGATACTCACTTTGCAGAAACAGATCAAATAAAAGAAAATTTTGAAGACAAAAAAGCTTGCATACTGAGGAATGAGCTGTTGGAATTTTCATGCATCCGAAAATTAAAACTATGCGTACTTTTATGCTGATTTCTGCATCCCAGAGAACCCTGGGTTTCTTTTGCTTAACACGAAGAAAGCATCATCAAAATGTCCACATGAAAGCTCAATATATCAGTCATTTTAGCATCAAAAATTTTGATTAGTACATGGAATATTGGAATAAATAACACTATATATGATGAAACAACACTGTAAGAAATAGCAATTAAAGAAGTTTTGTCACGTGAAATCTGTGTTTTAATTTTATTTTAAATTCAATTTCAGTTTAATTATTATACATATGCCCTCTTCTAAATGTGAAAAGTGCCAAACCAACTGACTGCCACAGTTATGCCAGCCTGGGAGTGTTTCTTTGAGAACTTAATCATGTACTTACTCAGTGACCATGCTGGCTTTACTTTGAGAACTTTCATGTACTTACTCAGTGACCATGCTGGCTTTACTTTGAGAACTGTTAAAAACTTAATGGACCTTGGCCACAATGACACAAGCTAATTCACTGAATAATTGTCTCCAGCTGAATACATTACATTAAAGGTCCTGACATCACAGTAAGATATAGATGCAGGTCACCACAAAGATATGTATGGCAACCTTTAGCAATTTCACTAATTGCTAGTGCCAACATAAACATGAATGGATGTGTAGTAAAGATGAAAAAGTGCACTCACAGATCAAAATTTTGGGGATACAGGACAAAAAAAATGTGGAAAACCCACAATCCCATGCTCAAGTTGCAACACAGCATACCATTATTTCAATTAGCACTTCTTTTACAAAGAATTGCATCTCTGACTATCAAACAAGGGATATAAATGGAGCTGTGAAATGAAGTGAAATGATACAGTTTATCAAAGTTGTTCAAATTTCCTGTCATTCCTTTTAGTACAAAAGAAGGCAGAATGCCTTTACCCTATGGCTGACCAATCACACTTGATGCAGGGCTTAGCAAATCATATAGCCCAACATCCCTGACTATTCATTTTTGAAGCCAGGCAAGTAAAATTTTTGCAAGTCACTAGTCCAGGCATAATGAATGCTTGATTCTATCCCTCTCCATGTATTTCTTTACATCCAGTTTCACACCTACCGGTGGTCAGTGATAACTCTTGCATGTGTGCACGTTATATTACCGCTCTACTGCATATTGGGCTAAGCAACTAAATTATTATTAGCCAATCAAAACATGTGAGACAAAACAAAGCTGGTATGATTAATTAGCAATATTTTAAACAGTTTCCTTGTATTGTGTTTACTTAAACCAGATCTGTACAAACGACTCACCCTAAAATTTTAATCCAGCGAATCAATCCAAATAAATTCATAAACAGTACTTTACCAAGAAACAATTATGCAAATTAAGGAGCTGTCACTGTTCATATTTAAAGGACAAAATATATGCTAAGATCCCTTTAGAAGTAGTTGTGAAGCAAGGCGATATTTACTATGTAGGTAAAATTTACTAAATTATTTTGTCAAGGAAGAGTCGCAGAAGGAAAATTAATGTGAAAGTGGAGGGGTAAAACGTAAGACTGCCACTGAGTGTGAGGTAACTATTTCTACAAAAAGACACAAGCCAGACTCTGTGGCAACAAAAAATGTCCAAATAGACACTACTAAGAGACTGAGAGATTTTCAGCCACATTGGGTTGATAGTTATCCCTGGCTTGAATTCACTGACTCGGAAGCAAAAATATTTTGCAGTAATTGCTAACAATATCCCAAACTGGCACTGGTCAGTGTAAATGTCAAGGGAACTGACAAATTCAGGATTAAACTAATCAATTCTCATGACAGTTCTGGACCTCACAAGGCCTGTGCAGTTAGGGAAAGTCTGAATTCCAGTAAATTCCTTTCCATTCTTGCTGATGTAAGTACTGATGCTACCGTACTGGAGCACAAAACAGTACATACATGGACAATGGAAAACTGAAAACCTCTGATGTAACAAAATGTATAATATCAACCTATGTTTTTGAAGAAAAAAAATTTAAAGAAATAAATATGTTGTACATTATTTTGTTCATTCCTTCTATGGATTAAAATGCAAACATATCATCAAATCTTGACAAGTGATTTAAATTTGGGACATGTGGATGATGACAAAAAATGTGCTCAGCCCTGAGATGTCATCAGGCCTTACTTGCAGGCCCTATAGAATAAAACTTTTACAAGCAAGAATGAAACTTTGTGGAAAAGAGCTCTATGTTTTTGAATAGCAGTGGTAGATAGATAAATACTTGATGAAATTATCAATTTACCCAGTATGTCATATTTATCAGGGGTCAAGCTAGACTTGATATTTAGGGAGTAGTGACTTCTCCTTTTGGACAGAATAGGGAGAAGTGAGCAGAACAAGGAGAAGTGGCAACATAGCAAATGTCTTGCTATCTGTGTGTGTATGTGCTGTGGTTTTCTTATTTGAACCGTGTACTGTATTTCTCATTATACATATTTGCATTTAACATTATCTTCAAGCAGAAAATTCTTGAAAGTGTGCATGTTTAGATGGAGAGAAATATGCAATGCATTTTGGCCATATGACTTCACAAAAGAATAGCTTAAACTATACATTGTAATTAATTTTAACTGACAGGAGTACCTAGATTACAGTATTGTAATTACAAATAGGTAAAATACTTAAGCAACTGCCACCTAAAGAACAAATTTTAATTTTTGTTTGTTTCTTCACTAGAAAATAGCAGTCGAAAACATTTCTAAACTAGTTTGAAACAACCCTTATATTAGGCTATGAGAGCACATGCAATTTCTGAGAAGATAAATTGTCTTCCTATCAGTTTCATGCAGGTAGGACTCGATGTAATATCATTTTAAGTTTGCTAGGCCAGGTAATATCAGGGTTCTCAATAGATTTCAAAACTGAAGAGTCATTTGACCCTTAACACCAAAATCTCAAACTCTTGAATATGCGGCTACTCTATGTCGCCACTGTGCAGTTTCAGCGAATTCCAACTTTTCAATAGGCAACGCACTCTGCCCTCACACCCCAACAAAAACATCAAAATATCTAACATGGTATGGGAAAGGTCACAGGAAACTCAGACTACAATTACTGATATGCGATTGGTCACATATTTGCAGTGGACAGATGATTAGAGTGGGGGTAGCATAAATATAGAAGTGTCTGTGCCAAATGTTAAAAAGACTATCTGCACAGCTGCCATGAGCCTAAAATGCTGTTGAATGCATAAGAGAAGAGTCCAAAATATTCAGAATAATGTAAATTCAGATAAACACAACATATAGACAAGTTTCTGGTCAGGGTGGCCAACTACTAGAGAGCTGACTGGCAACAAGACACCTAGTCCAATAAATCAGCTCCTAAACCTGTTTTCATATTAATAGTTGCTTACCCAGCAATACCATTACAGGTTTGGTGGCAGAATTTATTGGACAACACACCATAAGAGGAAATTGTTCAATTATCTTTTATTTGTGGTGCATTAATTTGCTAACACTCACAGTAAAGGTTAATACTAAAGTAAAGGAATATTTTATAAAGTAAAAGATCGTGTGGTAATGACTTCAGTTAGAAATTAGCAAATGATGGTCAACATAAAGAAAAAAAATCAGACATTTTTTGCAAGTCATCCTGGGTAATTTTCTACGTGAGATTATGGATATGACTGGTAACAGATCTGCTGGAGTTTGTATTACTACTGTGGGTGAAGCAGTAAAAGTGTAACATTGTACCCTATGCCAGAATAAGGTTGTAGGAGGCCCATGAGCAATGCAAAAAGAGCGGCCCTCCGCAATACCATGTCACTGCGTTGCGGCGGCCAACCTACCAGCCGGGTGGGGGGTAGCAACTGCTCCATTTCCTCCGTCCTTAATCAGGCCTTGATTTTACCAGTTTTACCTACACTGACTTGAATAAATGGCAGACGTACGAATAGCTTTAAGAATATTTGGTACGCAACGGCCGTGCGATCTCTCAGTTAAAGTACATGGCGGCCGTGAGAATAATCTCGGTCGGTAAATATAACCAAGAACTCCTCATGACATACTATACAATGGGGAATTAGAAAACTTCATGTCTAACAATTACAAGGCCATTTACCTTCATCTCGGCAGTCAGCACAGACGTTATTTCCTTCCCGCTGCAAAAGATCAATCAGAACTTCTTTATTCCTTGATGACCCCATCTTTCGGACTGTGTGTCATCAGAGTTGGATAGTAAAGCTGGTAAGTCCAGCGGAGGTAAAATTACTCACAAATCTTCTTCCGCCTACTGAATTACCGGAAGAGCATTAACCACGGGTAGGTATTAAGAAGAATGCTGGCGGATTAGAACCATGGATTCGGACCATGGCTGATTCGGCCAAAATTACGGGCCGATTCGGCGCAAATGCCAGGCTGATTCGGACCAAGTAAAATATTATAAGAAAAACAATGGAACACATATACCTGATTTATTTTAGTAGTTATTACCGTTTTAGCAAACACAGTAAGAGAATGTAAAAGGTTGATTTTCATCTCTTAAATGTATATAAGATAGATATTAGCAAATTTCCAGCCGAAATCAAAACAAAATAGATATTAGCTATTGCATTTAGGTTTTTAACCAAAATAAGTTTTCAGTGTTTACAATAAAGAAAATATAAAGTTATTATTTCAATTAATATATCTGAAAAATATTATTATTTTAAATATTATATCTTAAAAACATTTTGAAACTTTTCATAAATAAGGCCAGTATGGCCGACTTTCAACGCTATCAAACAGTAATGCATATACATTTACCCATGGTTTTTATTGATTTTCTCGTGCAAATCGTGCTTCTTTGCGTTGCATTTACCACCCCACCCCCCACCCCAAAAAAAGAAAAAAAATATGGTGTCAAGAGTTATTGATGAGTAACACAATAGTATAACGTTCTTTACTGTTATCGTTGAATTTTTATTTTTTTGGTAAAATCTCGAACCAATAAGCCAACTTATTTCAATTTAACCTTTGAAACATATGAAAATATTTCATTTAAATCACTTATTAAATCCAATAAATATTGATTTCTGAATAGATATTTTATTATATTGAGACATATATATTATAATAACACTTCCATGTAACCAAAGCTCACAAAGTTATTAATATATATATATATATATATATATATATATATATATATATATATATATATATATATATATATATACACGAACAAATTTTACTGCATGGGCCATGTCTTCACGATTTTTGGCAGTTAGTAATTTGATTTGCATACAATTAAATGATTCATTATGGATTCCCAGAAAACAAATAACATACTTAAATAAAGATTTGTAAAATATATTTCATCTTTCAACAAAGATAACACCACCATTTTTTTACGTTATCATTTTCTCTATTTTATTTATTACGAGGTCCACAAGATTTGCAGAATACAGACGTAGAATATTAACGTATGACATTCTATTGAATTCAATCATAAATTTGACAGGACCCTAGTTTAATTTTTTTTTAGTATATATGTATTATTTAACACTAATAGTATATAGTACAATGTACAGGATAAAGATAAATTCTAAATAAATCAAACAGAATCATTAAGATACTCAGACCAATATATATATATATATATATATATATATATATATATATATATATATATATATATATATATAGAGAGAGAGAGAGAGAGAGAGAGAGAGAGAGAGAGAGAGAGAGAGAGAGAGAGAGAGAGAGGGGGGAAACAATGTAACAATGTTACTGCATGAGCGGTGTTTTCACGATTTTTTCTCAGTGTTAGTAATTTTATTATTTCTCATTAAAATAAAGTGACTATTTAAATTTTGCACAAAGGTAATGAGCTGCTTTGAAAATATTTCACTATTAAATTGCTGATGCAAGATAAACAGTCTTACATTATTTCATGTCATTATATATAACAACGACATTATCTCGCCTAAAATCGGGGTTTTGTTTCCTTAAATGCAGATTTTAACTGCTCAACGTACCCGGGAAATAATTAGAAATATCATATTTAAACAAATGTAAATGTCACATTTAAATATAAGACGAAACATAATAATAACATGGTCCGAATCAGTTTGGCATTTGGTCTGAATCAGCCCGTAATATGGGCCGAATCAGCCTGTAAGTTGGGCCGAATTAGCCTGTTACCATTAAGAGTTGATTGAAAATATTGCACCGGAATAAATCAGTCGGTGCAATTATTCGACCTATTTTCACTTATTAGCTGCGAAATCTGGATCTTTGATTTTGATATTACAAAAGAAAACATGGACTCCTATCCGCTTAAGAAACTGCACAATAAATTCTGCAAACTTACTATCGGAGTTCACCGCAAACTTAGAACTTAGCTACTCGTTGTGAACTATAGGAAGACTTCCAATGTTCAACCAACAGTTTTAAAGTGCTTTGAAAGCGTAAGTCAACTTCCAGCACAAAACGTTATATATGTTTTAACAGGTGATAAGCATTTATACACGAACGGTGACAAGACATGGATCCAAACAGTTAATAATATAAATAAAAAAATTAATATCGATGTGCAAATCTATAACACTTACACTGTTTTACAATGTAACCTAGAAAAATCTTAAACTAGTGTAACTACACAGTTAGCCCATATGGAACATTCAAAAGACTGTAAACGACAATTTTACTCCAACATATGCAGGAAGTTTGAGTTACAACAATATCTTGACTACGGAATTAGTAATATGTGGCGACTGAACACTCTACGGAAATTAACATTATGCCGTAGGTTTACATTCGGGGCCCATCTGACCCTCTACAAGAATTGAACATTGAGGCCACATTGTTACATTGTTATAAGTTGTTGACCTCAATAATATGGGCCACTGGGGGGCTCTAGGGAAATTAACATTACGCCGTGGGCCGTTTGGGGGCTTATGGGAAATGTAATGTTATTTTTAACACGAGATTTACCATTTGTTCCTAGATAGGCCCAGAAATATTTTACAAAAATGGTACTTGAGGGACAAACGAGAAATGTAATGTTAAATCTTTAGATACTATCCAATACACCATTATTTTATTAACATCCCACATCCACTATTTTATTGCTACGCAACACCCACTTTTTGATTACTTTCCAACATCCACTTTTTGATTATTATCCAATACTCGCTTTGTGATTACTATCCAACACCCACTTTTTGATTACTATCCAACACCCCACTCTTTGATTGCTATCCAACTTCCATTATTAGATTCTATCCAATAGTGACCAATACTTAGTCATCTTCTACACTATACTATCCAATATGCCACATATACTGTCAAACGAAAAGGGTAGAATGTAAAAGAAGGGGGATGAAATCACACAATATCACTGACAAGCAAAGGCAGTAGAGTTTATATGCACACTATACCCACAAACATACTATCACGCACAAGAAGGGGTAGAAGGGGTGTTTAAGTTTTAGCTGGTTGTGAACATACATAAACATAGACATACACAAACAAAAAATACATATAGTAGCAATGATTTTGAATAGTATCTCTCTTTTTTATAACATTTGGGTAGCCTGAAAAGAGCTGTTGGGTTTGGCCTATTTGTGTGTGTGTGTGTGTGTGTGGGTGGTGTCTCAGTCACCACTCTCCATTTAGCAAGTTGTTTCTGTGGATACAATGTCCTTAACACTAGGCTCGTTGGCTTTCATCTCCCAATACTCATCTGTCGACTGTTGTTGTTGCTGATGCTCCTCCTGCTCCCTGTGCCTCAACCTTTCATCCACCCTCATCCAGGTTTGGTAGAGGCGTTGAAAATCTCTCTCACTCTTCTGGTGCTACCTTTCCCTATTCTCTTCCGACGGATCGCAACGTGCGCACAGCGCACTATTTAATTATTTGTGTCTGGCCTTGATCTTCACCACCTTCATCTTCATCTATCATTTCTCTGATGAGCCCCTTTGCTGAATTTAAGAAGATCATCCTCTTCAAGTGCCGAAGGTTGGGGTAGACCTATAACTCTTCCACTCGGTCAACGAGGTGTTGCACTCTGTCCACGAGTGACATAGCAGTGCTCAGGTTACCTACATTGCCTAAATGGCAAGACTGACTGACTAACTGATATTGAATTTACGACCGGCCCTTCGGCCATGTACGACGGGTTAAATGTATACACAGTGTACTAATTAAATATCTAACAATATCCATTTGAGGCCAAGTTTTTAAAAAATGACATATCCGGAAGCACAAAGCGACAGAGGAATCATTAATTGAAACGCCAGATATACTCTCTTTCACAAATTCTGCCCAGTTTTTAAGTCGGGCTGTCCCTATTGGCCAATTATGTTGTATCCATATATTTTAATTGTTATAATCTATCTAGTTAAAAATTTACTTATTTCATTGAAATTTAGAATTTAGTGTACACAGTGTACTTAATGAGTCCAAAAAGTTTAAAACAAAAAGCGGGTATAAGTTACCCTTCGATAATTTAGTAATATTGATTATTTCCCGAGTTCATGCTGTAGTTAAAGTTTGTTTAGACAGTAGGTCGAAAAGGTCAGTTTTGTAATTACATAGAGTTGTAATTGAAAGAGAAAACCCCATACCATCAGCCATTTTCGGAGAGACGGTCTCTAGTGACTACTTCTCTTGGCGTGGGTTACAGGTGGAGCGGACTTCACCTCCATCCTCCAGGTTTCGACGCCAGGCTTGCTACTCGTACTCCAGCTCTCTAGCCTTTGTGCTCTCGTTAAAGCTCGCTTGCCCCCTGTGACTACTTGTAGTGGGGAAGTTCTTGCCTTAAGCCTACCCCATACGGACATTGAGCACTTCCATTCCATCGTTCATCAATTGCCTTGCTGCCCCAATTATCAGGCTCCGGTGGGGGAGTACGCGGACTGTTCTTAGCGCGGGATTATTCCGTATACGGCAGGTTGTCCCCGTCCTTCCTCACGTGCTGAAGCTCGAAGTTGGAGTAGAGTGATCTTACACTGGTCTGGACCAATCTTTAGTGACCGCAGGCAGTCTCCTCCCCTCATTTACAACGGCTTGGCTCCACGATGTTCACTCCGACGGCTAGTGGCAGACTGTAGAATGCGAATGGAATGAATGCTGAATGTGAATAGAAATGAATGATAGCTAGACTGACTGACTGACTGACTGACCGACTTTGAATTATTGAATTAACGTCGTGTGCTGCCCGTTGGCCATGTACGACGGATCGCAACGTGCGCACAGCGCACTATTTAATTATTTGTGTCTGGCGCATAGGAAAAGGTTGAAAGGATCCCGGCAGGGGGCGCCCGACGTCACTGGAGGGTTCCAATTGGTCCAGGGTTAAATTTTGATTTTAGTAGCAAAATGTAAAATTTTGCTGTCTTGCACTCCTATCTAGATTATTTGATCATTTTTGAAAAGAAACTATGCACCTATGGATATTGTGTTGAGAGGTTAATCATAGAGTGGTTAAAAAAAGGTGTTTTAGATATAGTTCAGAACACTATATTTTTCACCCAGCTCTGTCCAGGGAGTTAGGTATTTATTTTATCCTCAATTTGTAAGCATATGCACCTATAGTTTGTTTTTGCTAATGTCAGTTAGTGTTTTGAGCAAACTGCATTGTGCACTAGGACCCTGATGGTCTGGGCTTACAACCACCTTATAGATTTGATTGTATTCGGGTCAGGTCAAGGGACCATATATCTAATTATCAAATAGTTGCTACTTTGTGTAGCTGGTCCTGATGGTCTGGGCTTATGACCACGTTATAGTGTTACAGTTTTTACTGTAGGAAAGGAGTTTCCTATTCTTATCCTTTGGTGCCTATAATTACCCTATTTATCATGTCTTAAATATCAATGTACTGCATTGTGCAGTGAGGCCCTGATGGTCTGGGCTTAGAACCACCTTATATGCTTAATTATGTGTGGGCCAGGTCAATGGGTCTTCTTACTAGTTTATCGAATCGTTGCCACCTTGTGCGGCTGGGCCTTCTGTTCTGGGGGTCAGTGAGTTCCGTATCTTTGGGGTTCACTCCTTGGGCTTCTCACTGGGTGTCAACATCAGAAAGGAGAAAGAGAAATTGTAATTATTTTATTTTTATTTTTTTAATATTATTCCCATAATAGGATAGAGGTACATGCATTTTCATTACATGCTATGTTAGCAAGATCAAGAGTAGGACAAAATAAAAGATAAAAATTAAAAATCAATACAATTGAATAAAATACAGTATAAGAGTAAAGGTTATATATATATATATATATATATATATATATATATATATATATATATATATATATATATATATATATATATATATATATATATATATAATTAAAAGGGGTGAGAAGTTAAAGGGGTGGTGGTTAACATTGAGTTATAGTTGTTAGTTGTTGTTGAATGCTGTCTAATGATATCTGTATTGTTTCAGGTTATGGTTTTTTTTAAAATCAGGACTGTCTTTTTATGGGAGTGGAATTGCTCTTGCGTAAATTGGAATTACAGATCAAATTTGATAAGTGGTCCACAGTGATATTGACTATAGGCCATTTATGTTTTTGAGTGCTGTCTAATTGTTTCTCTTATTGTGTTCCAATTATGGTTTAGCTTCCCCTTTACTGTCTCTTTATGGGAGTGGAATTGCTCCTGCCTATGAGGGCGGGGATTGTCCCGCAATGCTAACCATGTATCCTAGCGGGAATGGTCTAACCAGTCCGTTCCCGCTGAGCAGATGGCCCCTCCTCTCTCGGTCTAGACAGGTGTTGGTATTTTCAAGTTAAAAGTGTGGTTATTTGATTTATTTCTACTTTTATTTTGTTATTTGTTTATATTATTATTATTATTATTATTATTATTATTATTATTATTATTTTATTTTAAAGGGTCGAAAAACCGTAATGAATTTGATTAAGGTAGTTTATGCCGGGGGGGGGGGGGGACAGTCCGGTAAACGCGCCTACCCCGTAAGGGGATAGCCATAATTGTCCCCCTCCCTCCACACTCGACTTTACTTTACCTTTTTTAAAATCCCCTCCTCTTCCGCACAGGCGGGCTGTGGTACTATTTATTTACTTTACTTTTTTCTATTTTTATTTTGTAATGAATTTGATTAATGGATTTCATGTCAGAGGGAGAGGGAGGCACAGTCCGGTAAAAACGAGCCTACCCCTTAAGGGGATAGACATAACTGTCCCCCTCCCCCCGCACTCGACTTAACTTTACCTTTTATAATCCCCTCCGCTTCGGCTCAGGCGGGCTGTGACACTATTTATTTATTTCACTTTTTCCTTTGTTTTGTGTCTGGGTCCTATCCCCTATCCTAATTCACCTTTTGTAACGAATCGATTAACTGCAGTTGTCCCAGCCGAACTGTCATGTATTTTTCCATAATGTTTGGAATGACGCTTAATGGCGCCTTTGGTGCCGTGGCTACTGCCTGAATTATTAAATGACCATCTTACCCACGCAGGTTATGAAGCACTACGGGAGTTCTTGTTTTATTTGGGCAAATTTGCAGCAGCTATCATTTGTATGCGCTGTTTGTGGCTCCTGATTACGCGCCAGTGATATGACAGTCATCGCGAACTTTGGAACTTTTAGTCTGAAAGAGATCATCACAAATGCAGCAATGAGTTCTCTTGGAAAACTCATTAATATCATCGCGGGTCATGATCTATCTGCGGGTGAATAGAACCGTTTTCGGATCCATTTCGTGTCTCCTCAAGCAAATTAAAAAACACCTCAACCGAATCCTTGCCACGACACAATATTGGTGGATGAGTTTGTCCATCACATCTGACGACAATAAAACAAAAACTGCATGGAATTTGTTCAGCAACTTGGGCTGCGGGGGATTCTTGGTCGGTTGTGGAAGCAGAGCTTTGCACGGAAACGTTCAAGCATTCAAAATCCGCGTAACTCACATACGGAACTTTCATCTTGCGCTGCACCGCGGTGAATTTCAAAATGTTTTTGCCGGGTTCTGGCATGATTGCACGCTGCGGTTTTTCACTAATTCCACCGCAGTAAAAATCATGCTCGTCACGCCCCTGTTTAGAGCTAAATAAATGCAGGCAACGTCTTCATACAAACTTTTTACCCGTGTGCTTGCTGTGTCGGTTAAGCAATCGGGAAAGATTCTGTATCCATACGTAATAAGATCACGACTCTGACCAATTCATGCCGTTTATCAACAGCAGATCAATATTGGTCCGTCCTTGCGAATCTATGTTTTGTACCTGTGGGGATAGTGCGAGTTGATAAAAGAGTTTGTCCCAAGCCAACACATGAACAGCGACACCCGGTTAAGTTCTTCAATCTTGTTCAGTATAGCCTTAGTAACCTGCACCGGATATTCAATGTCTCCAAAATTGAGTTAATTCATATATTGCTGGTATTTCCGCGGCTGATCTGTGTGATCGCTCGCGGGATGCCTCGCGTACGAGAGCTCCCATTTTAAACATTCGTTGTCATTGTTTTTCACATTTATCACTGACCGCGGTGGAATATAGTTTGGCTTTGGCAAATAACTTGATCCGCGGAATGGTTCGTACGGGGAAATATGCAGTTGAACTTCCGTACATCGCCCAATAGTCCATCCCGAACCGGTGGTGGTGAATTTTTCCAATGTGTGGAGAATCTTTTCAGTACCTTAATGGATTGCTTCATTCATATCCTTGACGTCTTTGCGGTTCGTCATTATAAGTAGACCACCATGAAGCCACACTGTTTGGGTTTTAAATCCATCCTTGTCTGATGACTTGCGAAGTGGCATAGTAAAATGCGTATGAACAACAATGTCGTCATACAGCAGAACGCTGTCCATCCCCTCAGATAGAGAGTGAAACATTTCCCAGTTCGCCTTGCCAAATCTCCATCTTGGGGTAAGTGAGGTGTTGTTTTGTGTACTTTTAAATGTACAGTGGTTACTATTGGAAAGTGGTCACTGCCTAAGGTGCTTGATTGATCAACTTCCCAATCGGAAATTTCCGCAATTATGGGTGAGCATAAAGTTAGATCAATGGCTGACTTTGCCCCGTTTTCAGTATTTACTCTGGTGCGGGAACCATTATTTAGTAATACAAGGTTTGACAGCGTGATCTACCTTTCAATATTTCCACCTCTACTATCCAATCGGGTCCCTCCCCATTGTTCACTGTGTGCGTTAAAATCTCCGCAGATAATTATGTTGTCTCCTAGCTCACTAACTAATGCTTGATATGTATCAGATTTGATTATCGGTCTCCCTCCTGGGTCATACATGTTTACCACTAGCAGGAGCTTGTTGCCTGTGTTGATTTGTGTTATCTGAAATTCTGGAAGTGGTTCCTACTTTTCTTGTTGATGCGTACCCTCTTGAAAGAGCGTCACTGATAAATGTTGGCAGGCCGCCTATCTGATTCCCATTTGGTCTGTGTTTGTAATAACAGGTGGAATACCCTGGTATTTTTTGGAATGCTTTGTCCTTGCTCGTTCAAATGAGTCTCCTGTGGGCACACAAAGTCCGGGTTATTGTGCTCATTTTGTACTTTGAGACCTAATTCCGGGATGTTGGACCGTATCCCCCTACAATTCCACTGCAAATTGCGGATTAATTCTTTTGACTCCATTTTGGTTGCATCCTAGGCACATATTGATTGTGCCTATCCTTTTCCAGAGCTGTCCTTGGTGCCCTGTTTTTGATCTGCAAATTGGTTAGGGTAATTATATGGTTGTTTACGGCTTCTACGGGTACGTGATTGTCATTATTTAGTTCGAGTACCCCGTCGATTATATCCCGGATCAGTTCTAGCACTTGAATTATTGGGAATTTGTAGGTTTTTTCCTTGCTGCTGCTTGGTTTTGCTGGAGAGTGTTTTATGTTTGTATGTGGACATTTGGTTTTTACACTTATTTTATCAGGATCTTTTAGTTTTATCGTGGTGTTTTTCACATTTGTTTATTTAATGCCAGTACCTACTTTCGTTTTTTTTTTAAAATCAAATCTAGCAAAATTTTTATCAGAACCCACTCTAATTTTTTCACCCTCATCAACAATATTTCTTAACTTTAAATCAGCTTTTCCAGCTTTTCTACTAAAGTGCGTGCTTGCATCTTCAAGGTCTTTTCTAGTAGCTAATACTTTTTCATTTTCTTTTGGAGTTTTTTCTTTCTTTTGTATGTATTTGCATAAAAGTATAAGATCTGGCCCTTGTTGCCATACATTAATCTGGAAAATAAAATTCGTCAAACCCACGACGATACATTTTAGGAACGTGTTCTGCATCTCGGTGAAAAGTCATAAAATCATGTTTGCTGCCACCAGTGGCCTCATGATAACATTGTTTTATTTAGCAGTGTCTATGCCACGACAATGATCTCGCGCAATAAAATCTAGGTCTCGATTATCCATGCCTGAAAACTTGTGTTACGTCAAATGTATTTTGGCACATCATAGTAAGACTGCGCTAAGTAGACAGAATTGCAGCGCTTGTTTCGTGACAGCGAAAAGTCTTTGCTTGTATTCATGTTGTCGCGGTCAATTCTGATGTCATCAAATAAAATGACCAAGTCGTTGTTGCCATCCAGGTCTCCCACGGGCGTTATTTTTTTCTGGCTCTACTATTGTAAATGTTTCTTCATTAGCAGGACTGCTAACAGCCTCGTCAAAGTCGCTAAGTGTCCTGTATTTATCTTCACTTGGATTTAGCAAAATCATATGTGGATACAAAGTTTGGTCCGAGTGATGACATTTTGGTTCGCGCGCTAGCTACAATAAACAGATATATTGGAATGGGGACTGATCTGACAGTGCGTAAATCCTTGTGTTTTATTTTTGGTTCGCCAGCAAAGCGGATTTTTGTTCAAAGATTATCTGAGGTATCTTATAGTCCAATCATTATTCAAACACCAGAAGGTTGTAGAATTACCAACAATGTAAAATCAGTTTGAAGTTACTGGCGCTGTTACAATGCGACCTTTGCTCATATAAGAAAAAAATAAGGGCATGCCAACTGATGATGCAGATGCGACAACTAAACTGTATGTGGATTCCAAGCGAATAAAAAATACAATCGGGCATATTCCATCGCTGTCGTCCAATTCTGATAATAGCAACAGATTTGTAGCCTCTGCATCCTCTGAATATTCAGCAGCATTAAAAGCGCATCTGGCTTTTGCTGACGACATATATACTGCGTCAAATAGCGAATAGGCTACAGAAGGTATTTATAATAATTTGGATCAGAATAGATTGTCCTGTGGCGGTTGCTATTTGGCGCTTTCAACTTAGAGGCAGATCAGTTGCAACTGAATACATCAACAATTGGCATCTAGAAGTGTCAAATGAATGCGCTAACTGGATCACGCTTTACACAAGTATTGCATTTCTGCGATGCCAACCAATCCCGGTCTGACTTATTTTCAGACTTTTACGTTTGATGATCTTATGTAAACAACATATATAAGAAGTCAGAATTCGTAAGAATTGCACGCGAAGAAAAGCATGATGATTTTGATTTTGATGACGCGAGATTAAAGACGTTTTATGACGAAATGGGTGAATAAAATAACTGTATAAAAAGTTTTAGGCGGATCCAAAAGACGCAACAACAAAAAAAAAAAAACAAAAAAAAACAAATGCTCAATCTTTTTTCGGTAACTCATATGAGAGCGCCACAGTTGTGGGACGAGATGGACAAAAATGACAAGCTAAAAAAGTTCTGCAGTGACAAGGAATCGTCCAGCACTGCCAGAAACATAGGAGTGCTCTTTAAAAACATACTAAACGAATTGACTGTTGATAACTTAAAATTAGTGATTCTAACCCAAAAAATAAAACGCAGAAAATTGAATGAAAAAGAAAAGAAAAAAAAAATCACGATGAGGACTACGCATGGATATACGATCAAGTCTTGTAAAAAACTTTTAAAAAACAAGAAAGAATTTTTACAAATAGCTTGGTTTGGATTATGATGACGTAGAAACGATTCTGGAAGTGATAGCGTTCCCTGATAAAATAGTTGCTGATACTCCACAACCTAAGCCACTGCAGCCTGAGCCTGAAGCAGAAAAGCCACCGTCATAGCAGCCCCAACCACAACCAGAGCCACCACAACAAGATGATATAGAAATTTTAAAAAAGACAGCAGAAGCATATTACAACATCTTTAAATATTTAGGAGTGCCAGAAAATCCTTTGCCTCTAAAGGAATTTTACCATCTTAGAAAAACGTACAAAGAAGAGGTTTTAAGGTCAATTCTGTTGTCGTTTTAGAAATACTTACTGGTTACTTTAACGAGCCAGAGCTTACAGAAGCACAAATAAAAGAACTTGGATTTCGTACAGTGATCATAATTTGTATCCATCATATCTCAAGTGATGTCAAGGGCGTTGCTTACAAATACATAGGCGTAATGTACCGTCATCGGTTTTTTTGAGATAATAAAAATTGAGTTCAGGCTGAAAAAAAGCGCAAGGAGCTCCTTTGTATAGTTGCATCTGTGTACATTATAACGATCACTTACATAAAAAAGTAAACAGCAATCTTCAAACTAAACTGCCATCTAATCTTGTTTTGACAAAATCGTACAAATATCTTTTAATGCAAAGATTGTTGTATTCTTCTCCTAGCAGGCGTCTGAACCTTTCTAATTCTATGGCGATATCTGCGTAAAAGTCAAAATGTTCTGGATTTTCTTTGGATGTTTGGTAAATCATCTTGAGGGTGTCCTTCACAAATATGTAGGCACAATTTGATGTTTTGATTTCTGAAGTCATTATTTGGACATCTGTGTTCCAGTCTGTTGGAAATTTTACTGTGACATCATCGGTAATCTCATATTCAGCCATTATTCGTCTTGAGGCATAGTCAAACATTATATATACTATCTTTTTATTATTTCTAATTCACGTACAATCTGCCGCAGTTTTGATATGGCGTTCTCGATTGTTTTGCCATAGCCAGGTTCGCAGGCAATATAGTTGTAGGTAATTTTGAATATTTTCCATGGTAACACAGCATCCAGCTTCTTGTCTGGACACTTCTTAGTGATACCATCATGAATGCAATCAGGCTGATCTTAAATGTCTGCATTAATGTAATCATGTTCTCTATGCATGTCTTTCTTCAGAAATGAGGACAATTCTGCCTCAGTAGATTTGCCAAGATCAATAAAATCATTGTAGTTCTCAAAAATTCATATGATACCTATTGTGATTAGATCCTTACTGTACCTGTCATAATCTCTACTATAAAATTTTTTCTTTATCGTATTCTGGGCAACAGCCCAATTCATCCAACGATCACTTACAAAAGATTATATCGACAAGTAGACTGTATGAAGCAACAACTGAAACTTCTAAGCCTGATAATACTTGTGGCAAATAATATTCTGGCAACTTGCTGACGTCTCTGTTAAAGGGACACTTAAATTCTAACAGCAACGTTTTATTGTGGTCAACAATGTAGCCATCTGTACTGTAACTAAAACCATCTAGAGTTTGAATGCAGATATCGCTGCCCATTACTTTATCGTTCATAGTGTATCTTCTAATGACTGGCACAAATAATGTTTCCCAAAGACAAGGCAGAGTTGAATACAATGTCGTGTGCTAAGTTTTCTTCTAGCTATATCCTCGGGTGTTGCAAAAGGACAAGTTCTAAGAACTGAAGCCAGCTCTGAACCACCCATTGTCATACACATTAACGAATACCATTCAGGAGACCTCTGTTTTAGATGATGCACTTTCACAATGATTCCAAGATAGATTTCAAATCCATTATTATACTACAAGATTTCTTCAGCTCATAAACATTTATCATACAAAAATATAGTAGTATATAGAAAGGCCATTCTCGAAAACACATAGTTTGATTTTTTTGCTGAGGCCAAAAACAAGCCGGATGTGGCCATATGCGCTCGTTTTAAACAAACAAAAAATAATATTTTTGCAAAGCACAGTATCGGACCAGGTTCTAGCCTGCTGTGTTACGTTTCTGTTTTGCACCCAGTCGCTAGTGTGAACGGCTTCGGAGGTCTCATAACCTTCTTTCTGCAACTCTGGTTGTGTTCAGATCGGAAGTATCCAACCCCGTGTGATACCGGACCTTTCCAAAGCTATCTAGCTATCTATCTATATATATATAAGTATAGAATGATATATATATATATATATATATATATATATATATCATTCTATACTTTGTTTCTAAGTTTATGGTGTAGGCAAATTTGCATACTTGTGTACCTAAAAATATATAATCAAGGGAGATAACTCGTGTGCACCATATTTTCACCAAGCTGGTGTGCGTTAATAAAAGGCTAATTATAACTAAAGTAGTAGGCTGAGACTGGGAAATCATACACGTGTTTTCGGAATAGCCTTTCTACCTACTACTACCGTTATGTTGGTACTGTTTTGTGGTATGGAACACCAGATTTTGAACACTTTTAAGAACAAGCATGTAGTATGTCCTTCAAAGAAACTGTCGCGATGATCCAAAGGCTTGATATCTATGACGTTGTGTCGAAATTCTGTCTCTTTTTAAATGTTGATCATATTCGTGCTCCCACATTCCACCACACAGTATCCTTGAGCATCTCAAATCCGATGTCGTTGGTAAGTTTTTTTTGTATAGGTCTTCCATGGCTCAGTCTGCATATGAATTTTTTCAGTTCTCGGTCCAGATAAAAAGTGTCACATACATGCCAGCGACACCCATGAAATTCGTACACGATCTGTGGGTCTTACAAGTCCCATCCATCGACTGCGCAAGGACCGATCTTCTTTTCATCGCTGTTTCTGGCATGTTTTATCCATTTGTCTTAAGTTTCGCATATGTAATGCAACCAACACAAGGCCTTTGCAGAAGACCCATGACTTGCTGATTGATGTGTTTGAGGTGGCACAATAGCTGGCTCGATCTCGGGCATGAGATTCTTTTGGTACACCAATCCACAAGCTTTGATGATGGTAGACGCTTCCTTCAAAGGGTCTATACTACCGCGTTCGATTAAAAAAAAACTGCAGAAAATTTCCATAAAGAAGTCATAGAATGTCAACATCAGACCGACAACACTTGAGCATTTCTGCTTGAAAATCAAGTGTCAGAAGATTGAGTCTCATACTAAGTGTAAAAGGCATAGTATCGTGGGTCAAGCAAATGGTAGCATGACATGTTGATTTTCCTCAGTGTTGAAAGATGACGAAAATATCCTTTAGCCACTCAAGTCATTCCAAATGTTTTGGCATTTTACTCAAGGACATAGCCAAGAACTCATGGAATATGTAAACTGTACTGTTTCTATTGTCATGCAAATGATTTTAGCTCCATTCATGGTGACTTGCAGCAATTGAGTTCCTTTTTCTGCAAAATATTTTAAAAGAAACTGTCTGTTGTACACAGAGAAATTGTGAGCGATCACTGTGGTATATTGGTGACAGTTGTTGTAACGATCCAAATCTTCATCCCAGTCATCGGTGGTATCCAAGACACATTTTGCGAAATTGGGAAGAGTGTATGGTCCATGAAACATCTTTTGTCATCCGCCCGGAAACACTCTACAATTCAGACATGGATAAACTAAAGGTTCCTGAATGCATTAGTTGCAAGCTCGATGTGCGACACAAAAGTCAGGGAAGTGAATGACAGTGTTTTGTGATCATTCAAAGTAAAAAAAAAAAAAAAAAAAAAAGATAAAATCCACGAGATGGTTCCATTTCTTTTTCTTGTTGTGGTTGTCCAACTCTTCGTTTTGTTCACAGATGTATCACTGAATGCAATACTGATGATCAAAATCGATGAGGTGATGACAAATAGGACACTATTTCTTTCCTGGATAAATATGTAAAGCTTTCGAATTGGAATGAACATTCTGTTCACATTTTTGACACACTTCCAGTAATCCACAAGAACTTTTCTTTTGTTGAAATTGTTTTCTTTATGTCAGTCGTAACACACTTGATTTACAAAACTGGCCTCCACACGTGGGCACTGAATCATTCCTTTTCTCTCAGGAACACAATGACTGCAGGCTAAACAGTTATCTCCACAATGTAAATACTGCTCCCGATTGTTGAAACCTATGCCATATTTTTATATGCCTGCCATAAGTTTAGTTATGATGTCCTTCTGTCTGTCTGTATGTTACGAATTTTGTTTCTGCACAATAACTCGAGTTGTCCAACATCTACAGTTACCAAACTTGTGGCTGGCTTGCAACTGGAAGAACCCTATCAATTTCACGGTTAAAAGCTCAAAGGTCATGGTCACTATGACTGAAAGACGAAAAAAGGTATCTGCAAAAATATTTGCGTTCTCCATTATGTACAGTTACCAATCTTTGATGATGGCTTGCACTTGGGGTGAGGAAGAAGCCAATCAATTTCGATATCAAAAGGTCCAAGTTCAAAATCTCTGTGACTGAAATAAGAAATGGTTTCCGCACAATAACTCGAGTTCTCAATCATCTATGGTTACCAAACTTTGTGGATAGCTTGCACATGGCACAAGGAAGAACCATATTGACTTCAGGGTTAAAAGGTCAAAGATCAGGGTCACTGTGACTGAAAGAGGAAAACTGTTTCCATACAATAACATTGGTTCCACATCACAAACCTGGAACCAAATTTTGTGGATAGCTTACACTTGGAGGGGGGGGGGGGAGAAGGAAGAAGACTGTAGCTGAAAGAAGATAATTTGGTTTTCTGCACACAAATTTAAGTTATAATGTGCCGTTAACAGTACTCTGTTTGCAAATGTTATATCTGAAAAATCCTTTGATATTGGTAATAAAGTCAAAATGATTTTGGTGATGATAAATCTGGCTATATTTTTCATCTCGAAAAAAAGGTCCTTGAAACAGAAGATCTCCTCGTATGACTTGGGGTGAACTTTTAAAGAATAACAAGGAGCTAACACTTCTTGAATTTTCTAGGGTCATGCGGTCTGCACACGATCTCTTTTGAAATCCCTGCTTGATCAAAAAATGTATCTTCTCTCCGTTGCTTGGATTTGTGTGGTTTTCTAATGCTCACCCATTGTTGCTTCCATTCTGGTGTATCGGTTTTCTCTGCACGAGTTCTAGCTGCCAGGGTGACACATGCTAAACAGATACTGTCTTTGTTGTTGTAAATCTTGACATTTCTTTTGGTGGTTTGGATCTGATTCACTGATATGACTTTGCAACGTCATCATCAGGTACCCAAAGGAAGTGTAACACGAGTCACATGCAGGGTTGCTTTTCCATTAGTGATGTCAAACTTGTCATTGGATTGTTGTACATGTTGAATTTTGTCGACGATATCGGAAGGTGTTAATTCTGCAGGTTTGCTAAATTCGATCCAGGAGATTTTAAACTAGCGTGGGTGATAGAAAGTCGCAAGCGATCTTGATCTTCGGCCTGACTGGTGTTTCAATTTGAACATGGATTCAAACAAGTTAGTAATAAACCGGCCCACTTTCTCAGAGGGGAATTCGAACTTAAACTTACTGAATTTGATAGTTCTAAATTTTCTGGAAATCATTTTGTTGGTAGATTGAATATGAAAATAGTCATCGGGGCAACAGTGAGACTTCCACTCCTTTGTGATCTTCACACTCTCGGTCATTGTTGATGGTGATGCATAGTGATTAATCATCTCTTCGTCAAAATCGTAAGGGTAAACTTGTGCCAAGACTTCTCATCTCCAGTGACACAGAATTTAGTCATCATTGCTTCATTTCTGCCTCCTCTGTTGAGTTGTGTGATTGTTTCATGATGACAGTCGTTATTGTTTAATTCAACAATGGTACTCTCTCTTACTATATATAGGGACCGGACGTATGATGGTTACACCCAGTGGCGTAGCAACCACCCAATAACCCCCCACCCCCCAAACTGTAAGGGGGTCCCAATGTGGCATTATGTAGTGCACAGTCGACAATGAAGGGCTCAAAATAAGTGAACAGTCACAACAGGTATTGGTCAGTCAGAACTGGTATTGGTCAGTTTGGGTGAATCCCTGTCTGTCGTTAGATTGTCTGACCCACTCTGTTCAGGTTAAATAAACCCTAGAGTGTCCCGTCATGTTAAATTCCCACAAGTCCCATAGTGTCATACATAAATTCCCATACGGGTCTATAAACCACTAATGTTAAATTCCCATACATGGTCATAGTGTCCTATCCCCATGTTAACTTCCCATACACCCATATAATGCATCAAAATTTTTTAAACATGGATTTCCAATAAGGCCCCATACCAACCCAAATTTGCCATAATGTTAATTCCCATAGGCCCTGTTACTGACAAATCCAACTTAAATTCCCGCTGGGCCCCATAAAACCTCAACCCTTTTCAACATGGATTTCATATAGGTTTCTATATAGTTGCATAATGTTAAATCTCATAGAGCTCCATATCATCTCATAATGTTCAATTCCCAAAGAACCCCCATAAATTGCTCATGTTCAATTTTTTAAGAGTCCCATATACTTCTCATTCCCATAGAGACCTATACTGTCCCATAATGTTAAATTCCCATGTGACTCCAATATTTAATTCCTATAGGGTTCACATAGTGTCATCCTTTTCATTAGCCAATGGCTAATGTCAATTTCCATTGGGCCACATAATGTCATCTGTTTTACATATTTGATGGCCGATCAGCATCACTTATATAAATTTTAAAGTCCTCTATGCCAGGATGCTTCCTGTCAAATTGATAAAAATTTTGTAGAGTGGTTTTGTAGAACATGTTTAATGTTTTTTTCCCTTCTATTTTTAGTAACATCAACCATATTTGATGGCAGATTGACATCATTTGCACAAATTTCAAAGCCCGTCATGTCAAGATGCTTTCTAATAAATTAGGTCAAAATTCATCCAGTTGTTTTTTGCTGTTGATTGCATATGTTATGAAAACAACTGTTTCAAGATTTCTCTAGAGTTTCTATTTTCATCCATAGCTGATGGTACATTGACATATTTGTCCAATATTGAAAGGCCTTTATATCAGGATGGTTTTTCTCCAAGTAGGTCAAGTTCTGTTCAGCATTTTTTGATATATAAAGTTGTTTGCATATTTTTCTATTCCTAGTAACGGCAACCATATTTAATAGCAGATCAGCGTCTTCTGTACAAATCTGAAATTTGGGAAGAACATTGTAATGGTTTTTCTATTTTTAGCAACATCAGCCAAATTTGATGGCAGAATGGATAAACGTAACAGCTCTTCATGCCAGAATGTTTTCTGCCAAATTTGATAAAATTCAATTGAGCAGTTTTTTAGAAGTTGTTCAGTGGTTTTTCTATGTTTGGTCATGATGGCCATATTTGATGGTGGATAGGCATCACCTGTATATAACTGAAAGGTCTTCATGCCAGAACGCTTTTTGTCAAATATGTCTGCCATATTTGAGTCCAGATATGACTCCAATATCAGCATAATTTGCACAAACTTGAAAGGCCTTTATGCAAGGATTCTCTGAGCAGAGTTTGATTGAAACTGGGTTTTGAGAAGCTATTGCAAATGGCACTTGTTGTGAGATGATTGAAAGGTTTTCTAGCTTTAGCAAAGGTGGCCATATTTTATTTAGTTTCGTGTTTTATGGCACATCAACAAAACTAGGTTATTTTGTGGTGAGGCTATTGGTGTAAATGGCCTTGCTGAAGGACAAACCATAGTAGCCAACCCTGGCTGATCCAATGGTAGGATTTGAACCCACACACTTTTGGTCAGAAGTCCACTGAGCCACCACAGCTCCTGACTACATTAGTCATCTCTTATGACATACAGAAAAGTACATCAAGTCTATTGTACATTCCAGGGCCTGCAGGAGGTTATACTTGAAGGTTAATCAGGATCATTTACATAAACCAGAAAGGTCTTAATGGCCATGTGAGCTAAACATTGTTGTCATACACTACATTTATCTGCAAGTCAAAAAGGGCAATATAACATGAAATTATGGAAAGTGATTTGTCAATATGCACATCTTTAAGTAGTGACCATAATATTCACAAAGTATCATGGCAATCCATCAACAAGAAGCCAAAGTGGGCCTAATATCACTCACCTGGCTTACATATCTAACCAGTTGACCATTTCACTAAGCAGGCATATGTAGTATTGTAAGAACACAACCTATGTGAACTACCTCTCAAACTTTATATCATGTTGATTTTACCTACTTTACTATATTATGATACAAATTATTTCTAAAAATAAAGGCATAATTAATATGCACAGTCCCTTGTTCATAATTGAAGTCATCCCAAGATCTTGATTATAAAAAAACATTTACCAACTTTCTAGAAATTGGATGAGAACTATAGCCTCTGGATCTTGAGAGGTAACAAGCGCAGTCAATCAGATGCAAGGTATCAAATTAATATGTGCTGATCTCACTTCTTATAGAATATGTCAATGACAATAAGATAAGCTTAAGGTGGAGCGAAATCCAATTGGAATTCAGTCTCCAAAGTGGTAACAAGCTCAACCAATCCGATACAAAATTATCTCATTAATATGCATAGACCTTGCTCAGATTCAAACTTGCCCAGCATCTTGAATATATATTCCAAGTTTTATCAAAGCAGGATTACAAATATGTCTTTCAGAGTGGTAATAACCTCAATCAATCTGATGCATGGATCTCACTAATTATCAAACCCATCCAAGATCTTGACAATATAACCCCATATTTCAAGTTGGATAAAAATCAGTTAACAAAGATGGCTTCCTGGGTGGAAAGAAGCTCATTACTGAATTTGTCCAAGATCTCAAGGTTATAAGCATATATTCCAAGTTTTTTTTAAATCAGATCAGAAATATGGCCTCCAATGTGGTAACAAGGTCAGCCAATCAGATGCAAGATTACCTTATTAATATCCATGGATCTTGCTCTTTATTATAAATTTCATAATGAGATACTGAAATATATCAGTGGGAGAAAAATGATATCACCAGTGTTGACAACACTTTTATTGCCACAGTGGTGATATCCCTTTTGGAACTACTTTCTTTTCCCATTTAGGAAATATATCTGCCCTTATGTATGTTATTCAAATCTGTATTTCCATATTTAGGCCTATTTCATTTTTCTTCTTCTGCTCCTTCTCTCTCCCTTTCTGTCTCTTCCCATCAGGATGAAGAGATCTTAAAATGTGTCAAGACTGTAGACCCTCTAGTATACATATTTTTTAATCAATGAGGAGGCATCATCAAAAATGCCTAAAAACAAACTCCAAACAACAAAAAAGTAGGCTTCAAGCATTAATTTTTTTAATTAGTTTTCTCATGAGTACTGCAAATTATTAGTGACTGAACTTACATGAACTGTTTGCTATTTGATATTCTGTCACCCATACAGTATTGTATGCCTTTTACACTATGACAAACTGACACATTTATTTTCAAAAACACTTGGTTAAATAAAGTAATAAAATTGTTTAACTAGCGAATCTAAATGTCAACACAATCATAATCAGTTTTGAAAATGATGGAGAAATCGGGCATTGGTGAGTGTTGATTTCAAACCGAAATTAAGTGACAATAGAAATTTGGGTGCAGAGTCTGTTACCAATCTAGACTGAAAGCTTACCAAGGCCAAAAATTCACATTTTGAATGCAGAAATAAACAAAATAAAGAACCAAATTCCATATAAGTAAACTCACAATCATTAAAATCTTTTGTTTAAAGATGTTGTGTTCTGAAAACTGTCAGATGTGACCACTCTGGATATTTCTACAGTACATACACCCCAACAATGTTCACTGTATCAATCCAGGCAAGAAATGTGGTGATGAAAATAAAAATCTGTTCATTTTCCTTTGAAAATGGTCATTAATTTGACAAAATAAACAATTTGAAGCATTATTTGTACAAGCTAAATTTGTAAAAGGTTGATGTCCTAAAATTATTGTAAATTTTGGAACTTCTTTTTATCGATGGAGTAATGCAGCCATTAATCGCACTGGCACAGAATGGAGAAAAAATCCATGCAAATTGATGGGTTTTGCCTTAAAAATATATAATTGAAAGAAAATCTACATTTTTTGAGTAGATACAAGGAAACATTTCACTCATGAAGTGGAGACAATACAGTATTTCCCAATTCACTCACGAAATATTTCCTTATATGTACTAAAAAAAACCCATCCAAGATCTTGATGTTAGAAGCCCATATTTTGAGATTCATCAAAATAAGATCAGAATTATGGCTCCCAGAGTGGTAACAAGCTATGACAATCAGATGCAATATCACCTCATTAGTATGCATGGATCTGGTTTATTATTGCACTTGTCCAAGATCTTAATGATATAAGCATATATTCCAAGTCCAATCAAAATCAGATCAGAAATATTGTCTCCAGAGTGGTAACAAGGTTAGCCAATCAGATGCAAGAGCAACTCATTAATATGCATGGGTCTTGGTCCATACTGAATTTGTCTGAAAGATTTTGATGATATAAACCGATATTCCAAATATGATTCAAATCAGATCAGAAATATGGAGTCCAGAGTGGCAACAAGCAATTGTTGATGGACAGATGATGCACGAAGGAAAATGCACAATGGCTGCAAGGTCATACCATAAGCTCACTTGGCCTTAGGGCAAGGTGAGCTAAAAACCAAGAGTATGATAAACAATATCTTATATGCTTGCCATGCTAAATTATTTGCAGAAACCATTCTTTTTTCTTTCAATCTCTGTGACCTTGACCTTTTACCTCAAAATCAACGTGACTGTCTGGTCTCAAATCAAAACCATCCACAAAGTTTGGTTATCATCTGTGGCATAGAACTTTAGTTATTTTGTGGAAACCATTTTCCTTCCTGGCATCATTTATACAAATTTTAAAGCACTTTATACCAGGATCCTTTCTGTAAAGTTTGGTCAATTCTGTTGAGCAGTCTTTCATCAGAAGTTGTTAAAATGTTTTTCTATTTTTAGCAACAGTGGACATATTTAAAGGAGGATTGCATCATTTGCCTAAAACTGAAAGCCCTTTATGCCTGGATACCTTTTGTCCAATTTGGTCAAATTCTGCAAAGTGATTTTTGAGAAGTTGTTTAAATGTTTTCTATTTCAAATAATGGTGGCCATATTTGATGGCACATCAGCACGAGTTGTATAAATCTGAAAGCCTAACAGTGGCCATATTTGATGGTGGATTGGCATTTTTTGTATAAATTTGAAAGGTGTTCATGCTAAGATGTTTTCTATCAAGATTCATTATATTCTTTTCAGTGATTTGGGAGAAGATGAAGTTTAAAGCCTTTTAAAGTTTTAGTAATGGTGGCCATAAATTTTTTAGTAGATCACCATCAGTTGTACAAAAATGAAAGCCCTTCATGCCAGGATGCTTTCTATCAAGTTTGGTCACATTCCATTTAGTAGTTTTGGGGTAAAAGTCATTTAAAGATTTTTCTATTTTTAGTAATGGCAGTCATATTTTATGGCAGATTGGCTTCATTTGTATAAAATTGAAAGGTCTTCATGCCAGGATGCTTTCTAACAAGTTTGGTCAAATTCTTTTCAGCAGTTTTGGAGAAATGGTTTAAAGTTTTTTTAAATTTTTTTTTAGAAACAGTGGCTTTTCTATTTTTAGTAATTATGGCCATATTCGAAGGTGTATAAGCTTCATTTGCACAAATTTGAAGGGTCTTCCTGTCAGAATGATTTGGTCGAATTTGATCAAATTCAGTTCAGCAGTTTTTGAGAAGTCGTTGTTTAAATGGTTTTTACCATTTTTAGTCATGGTGGCCATTATTGATGGTGGATCAGTATTATTTCTATAAACTTGAAAGCCCTTCATGCCTCGATGCTGTGCCAAATTTATAAAAAATTAGACTGGTGGTTTCTGAGGTAACAATAGCAATTGTTAATGGAGGTACGATGCATGACAGATGCTGCGCCAAACCATAAACTCACTTGGCCTTATGGCCAGGTGAGCTAAACAGCACTAATCCAAAACTTAATTCCAATGTTTATTAGGGTAAAAAACGTATGCATGACTGTTTGTAGATGAGACACATTTAGTATAATTCTTTCAAAATTTTTATAAAATGGCAATAAAACAGTTATATAATTTCTACTGATCTTCAATAACCTGAAACTAACTGATTTTCATGACAAAATTTTCAATTCAGGGAAAATCAAACTCTAGACATCTTTCTTTCAAAGATATTCTCTCTACATGTTATTTCAAAGAAAGACGATGATGTGATAGGATCAACGTTGCAGCTGATGGAGTGTTGATGTGAAATACGCCATAGTAACCAACTGAAATGGTAACCAGCAATAATTTAGTCTATCCTGATACCAGCCTTTAATAAGAAACACAGTTGATGGCAATTACTTAACACCGATATCATTGTTCATACTGTCAAGAAAGTAAAGCCCATGTCTCACACTTTAGTGACTGTGTATTAGAACTCTAGAAGTCAGAAAATGAAGTTACAATTAATCTTCATGAATTCATTTATTTCACATGTATACTGATCCTTTTCAATTAAGTAAAAAAAAAATAACAATGATGATTAAAATCCATTTACAGTAATCTTTTTCCACACCTCTATTCCACCAGAAAAAAAAGATGCTTAAAGACTTGCCTAGTTACTTTTGAATAATGATCAAGTGACTAAATAGTATTCGTTGCTATTGACATAGAAACTGTGTCTCTGATTTGCAAATAAACTGGCATTAAACCTTGATATCACTTGATAATAAAACATTCAAAGGTATGTAACTCCTGCATTAACACTGATCTTCAAACCATGCTAAACATCAATGAATATGTATGATGAGATTGAAGTACATTATATGAATTTTATATCAAGTGAAATATTTCACGACAGAATACAACTGAAAGTTGTTCTTCGCCCAGTCTTAAAATGGAAATTATGATGACTCTTGATAAAACACAGATGATCTGAATTTAAAATTCACGGCGATGGTATCTGTCCGGATCATAATACTGTGTTACAACAACACGATTTGAAAACTTCCTCCCAGCTAAAGCTTGTTGTGCCTTCTGACAGTCAATTACTGAATTAAACTCCACAAAAATCTGAAAAGAAAAAGTACAAGAAAACAATTTATATGCATTCATTCAAAGGATAATATTTACTCTAAATACTTGACACAAGTCATCTTTAGACACTACAAAATTTAACAAGAATCCCTCCATGGGACTGATGCACCAATGGTCGAAAAGAATTTCCAGGAATCCAATATAAAGTACAATTCTTCTGTCTATTTATTCTTTTTAACTGCTGAGTACTGAAACCATCTTTGATATTCGTGAGAAACTCCAACCTAAATTGATAACACAAATATTTTCTTACATTCCCGAGTTAACATGTTGAAAAGATGCCTTAAGTGCAGGGCAAAATTCATTGTCATGGCCACTGACCTTGAACCTGATATCATGGATAGAAAATCACTGAACTTGTTTCAGACAATGTCAAGATATCTGGGTTTGATAAAACAATCCATTCATACTTGTTCGTGTTATCATGCTCAAAAGCCAGCACAGCTAAAAACCTTTTACCGAAAATCAATGTCAGAGTGCTTACTATCAACTTGTTCATTAGAATGCAACTATATACAAAGTCTGTTCAAAATTCATTTGTATATGTACAAGTCACTGTGTTCATAAGCACAGTGAAGCACATAAAATATAAGCAATGACCTTTGACTTGAGCCCAAGGTGAATGAGGTCTGGTTTTCATAACTCTTCACAAAACAGTGGTTATTTTGGTGGCCAACTCTGCAACATTTTCATTATAAAGCAATTAAATATTGCAAAAAGTGTCTGAGTGAAAACCCCATGTCAATGCCACCATTCATGCAAGAGGAGTGAGAGCAAGATTTTCTAGATGGCCACTATGGTGCCATGTTGGTTGGTGGTCATATGAACATCATTTTCATTCAGAACTATCTACATATTACTATAGTAGTGTTTTTGTGAAAACCCTATGTCGATAAAACCATCTGTTCCAGAAAGGTAGCCATACAAAGATTTTCAGGATGACTATCAAGGCAACCATTTTGGAGGTTTGATCTGCATTATTTTCTTACAGGAATAGCTATATTGCAAAAATAAGTGGCTTATAGCTCTGCTGGTCATAGACCAGAAGTGCTTATGCAATGGCCTTTCAGCAGTCTTCTGGCGTCTGTCTGGCATCTGTTAGCACAGGTTTGTTATCCCTACTCCTCCTAAACTACTGAGAGGGTTACTACACACCTTTACAAACACATTCATCCCAAGGTCTAGTTGATGCTAAATTAAAATGGTGACCCTCAGACATCTTCAAAATCTTGTTAATGCAAATACTCAAGAGCAGATAGTCATACTGATGCGAGTTTTCACCACAAGACTTTGTATGATGTATAGCTGGTCCAAAGTGAAAATCGTGCTGATCTGAAATTTACTCTCTAGCTATAGAGGGGTAACAAGCTTAGCTAATCAAATGCAAGATCATCTCTTTAATATGTGCAGATCTCACTTATTAAAGATCCTGTTGAAGACAATGATCATAGGAGCAAAATCTGATTGAAATTCAGTATCCTGAATGTTAACAAACTCAGCCAATCAGATGCACGATTACCTCATTCATATGCAGGGATCTTGCTTATTATCAAACTCAACCAACATCTTGATAATACAAAAACTATTTAGCCCCTTTTATACTGAACAGGCAATTGTGTAGTATTGGAAATTTTTTCAGTCAGTGGTGTACCTGCATGAGAGAATGCTGTAACATTGATCACAACCTGACTTTGGAGGACAAGTTTGTCAAATCATTTTTCAAAGTTATATACCATTTTACAAAGCATGAAATTTTCTACAAAGCCATATACTTTCTTAAAAAAAATTTCAGATGTACAAAATTCAATGCAAAGTGTTGCGTTGTGTTTTGTTGTTCGATCTTTGAGTTCGAAGATAACCATGACATCACTAACTGGTTTGGTTTCTGTGAATTCATGAGTGGCTGATCAGGCCAATTTGTGCTCTGAACTGTCTATGGCACACTTGACAGGAGATGTCACTTGGGCTTGCTTGATCAATAGAGGACATTTCCTTCAAAGTTAAGTAAACTAGCAAACATACTTTAAATTTTTTTTTTTAAACTTCATTTCAATACAATTTTTCTATTTGAAATATTCATCTTTCCTCTTATATGTAAGCATATGAAATGTGGGGGATTTTATGACATTTAAGATGGTAAAAAAATAATACAAATCAATCAATAATGTCATAGTTTATTACAATTTTACTAAATTTACTCACATGAGAATTGGAGAGAAAGCAGCAGACACAGATCCTGACTGGAAAGTCATCAAAGATCTTCAGTTTATTTCAGTATTTTCTTTCCATAATATATTCAAATGTAAAAATACCAGTGCTTTGTTGTGTTTTTTTCTGGTTCATTTCCAGGAATGCAGTAAAATTTCATAATCTTATGCACACATGGTGGCCATCTTGAAAATCTTGTTATTGTCAGGGGGTTTCACTAAAAACTTATGATTTCTAGTTTGTCTTACAGGAAATAGGTGCTAATCTGACATCCAATAAGCCCACCATAGTGGCCATCTAGGAAATCTTGTTATCGCCACTCTTCCTAAAGGATGGTCATATCATCATGGTGTTTTCACTGCAAGTTTTCTAATGCTGTCTAGTTTGTCATAAGTGATAATGGTTTTGATCTGGCCTCCAATATGGCCACATTGATGGCCATCTTAAAAATATTGTTATAGCTACTCCTTCTGAACAGATGGTCATATCGACATGAGGTTCTCACTAAAATACTTCTTATGATGTCTAGTTGGTTCTAAATGAAAATGGTGCCCCTTGAACATGCAATATAGAAATCTTGAAAATCTTGTTATCAAATCACCTCCTGAATGGTCTTATTGACTACTTGGTCCTAAATGAAAACGGTGCCAATCAAACCTACAATAATGACACCAAATCTTGTTATTGCTACTTCTAAATGAATGGCAACATAGGGTTTTCTGCAAACGACTTCCTACCATGTCTGGTTAAAAGTCTTTTAATGAAAACCCCATGTCTATAGGACCATCTGTTCAGGAGAAGTAGCTATAACATGATTTTCAAGATTGCTAACATGGCAGCCATGTCACAGATCTGATCAGCAACATTTTCAATCAGGGCCATCTTTATATCATTGAAATCTTTTGGTGAAAACCCCATATTGCTACAACTATATATCATATAAATTTTTTGGTGAAAACCCCATGCTGCTACAAATATTAATTCTGGTGAAGTAGCAATAAAAATAGTTTGTGTATGAACCAACACTTTTAGAAACAAATATTTCCAGGTCTTTTCTATATTTTGCCATGGATGAAATTGATGTTTTCAAGGTTCACTTAAGACCCTTCCTGAACAGAATTAAAAAAACATTTTGGCTTAGAAAACGTGCATTTTAAAATCAAAAGGTGTTTCTTTTTTAAGACTCTCCCACAACATATGAATTAGATATATGACCATATACCAAAACACAGCATGTATCAGCAGAAACAAGTATAACTATTGAAATTCATATAAATTTGCATGTAATTCAATTTAATTTACCGTGATAACAAGATTTATAAGATGGCCACCATGACCATGAAATTGGAGATCTGATTAACACTATTTGCACTGAAGACCAACTAGACATTATAAGAAGTTTTACTGGATGTCAAACATAAGAAAATAGTTTTGTTACCAAATCTGGTATGTTGGGAGTTTCTCATAATACCATAGATGGTTTCAATTCTAAGTAGTCAAAAAGAAGAAATGGACTTATCTAGGAATCCAATGGAGCAACATTTTCATTTAGGACCAACTAGCATTCATAAGAAGTCTTTTAGTAAAAACCTCATGTTGATACAATCATCCAATCAGCAGGACTAGTGATAACAAGATCTTAAAGATGGCTGCCAATGTCTGTGCAGCCATAGTGGATGTCAAACTGGCACCGTTTTCATTTAGGACCAACTAAACATCATAAGAAGTCTTTTAATGAAAACCCCCTATCAATATGACCATTACCTCAGGAAGAACAGATGTAAGACTTTCAAGATGGCCAGCATGGTTACCATATTGGATTCCTGAGGGACTCCATTTTCATTTAGGACCAACTAGACATCATAAGAAGTATTTCAGTGAAAAAACCATGTCAATATAACCATCCATTCACAAGGAGTAGAAGAACAAGATTTTCATAATGGCCACCACAGCAGACATACTGAATGTCAGATCAGAACCATTTCATTTATGAGTAACTTGATTTTTGTGGGTTTAACACCATATTTGAGCACATGATAGGCTATACATAGTAGCTAGTATATTTGGTAGAGGAAGAACCTGGGAACACCCTGGAAAGAACCACTGACCCACGGAAAGCTACTGGCAAGCTTTCTAACATACCCACATTGGCCGAGCCAAGATTTGAATCCATGTGGACAGAGGTGAGATGTGAGTGATCTGTAAAGGCCAACACCTTAGACCACTTGGCAACCCATGGTCCCTTATGAGTAAATTGAAATCATATGAAGTCTTTTAGTGAGAACCCCATGTCAATAAGACCATCTGTTTTGGAGATCTAGTGATAACAAGATTTTCAAGATGGTCCATTATATTTCATGTTAGATCAGTACCATTTTCATTTAGGACCATCTAGACATCATAAGAAGTCTATTAGTGAAACCCCCATGTGAATATGACCATCCCTTATGAAAGAGTAGCAATAACAAGATTTTCAAGATGGTCACCATGCTGGCCATACTGGGGATGTCAGATCAGACACGTTATCATTTAGGATCAAATGGACATCATAGAAGTCTTTTGGTCAAAACCCCATGTTGATATAACTGAAAGCATGGTCTTTGGTTGCAAAATACTTATACTGGTATGCTGCCTTTGTTTGGAAAAATTTCCCCTTAGCCCCAAAACGTGCCCCTATTTGTGGTGCCCCTCCTGCACACCCCTCTGAAATTTTTAAAAACATAATACATGTGTTCAGTTTTTAATGTGATCTCTTGTTTTTTCAATCAAACCTGAAAGAAGATATTTTTGACTGTCCATCTATTATATATATATATATATATATATATATATATATATATATATATATATATATATATATATATATATATATATACACACACACACACATGTATCGTCAACTGTCCTAACTTTGTGCCCATCCTTGAATTGTGCAAAATGTTTCTTGCAACCTCACGCATTTGTTTGAGATACTGATGTCATCAATCGGGTCACCAGCGTTCGTTGACAATGACAGTAAGTGCAGATTAAGAATTATTTGATGAAATTAAATTTAAATACGTACTATAATTCAAACTGAAAAAACACAATGAAAATGGCCATTTTTTTTTACTAATGCCATATTTGCCTAAAGTTTGTGGCCCTGGCGTGAGTGTAGGCTGTTCAAGCCAAGGCCGCTGTTCACACGTTGTTTTTCTTTACTTTTTGATTAGCAGGAAACCTACGACAGAGATTTCTCAGATTGCAAAGGCAATGTAAAACCTTTGTTTCTATAACATGCACTTCTTATATCATGTTACAAAAAAAAAAATCCAATGGAAGAGTATGCAGTATGAAATTCTTTATTGGATTATTGTAATGTAGGTGGAAAAATATCTTTGTTGTGACATAGCCTGAAGAAAAAAAAATCTTTTAAAAGCTTTAAATACGATAATTATATCGAAATAGCTTGGGAAAAATATAATTTAAAAAATGCATCCTATTTTTTAATATTTTTTTAAATACTTTTGCCATCATTTTTTATAAGTGGTTTATTGCAGTCAATATGCGTATGAAAGCAATGAAATATATTACAAATGCAATTAATGAAAATACAGAGACATTATGAATGATCTATTTCCACACTCTGGCCTAATTGTCACATTCCAATCTTATGTCACATGGCCTTTGTGTCAGGGGCACAAATCTTGGCCAAACTTCCGGAAATAGAAAAATTCTGACATGCTCAGAAAAATGGTAGCTTCCAAAGGATTTAGAGTGTTTATAAACATTTTTCAATGATGAATAAATTAAGCAGATATAGTTGAACACATTCTATGGTAATTTTAAGTTTCTCACAATATTATAATGCAAGCGTTTAAATTCATGTGAAGATCACTAACCATGGCAGGTCGAGGATACATATATTAAAATATTAAAACAACCAGCAGATCTTGAAATGCAAATATTTATTAAATCAAAAGACGCAAGTCAAGTTCTTTCTTTCTTTTGACAACTGATGTTTGTTGTTTTTTTGTTTTTTTTAAAGTCCAAAAGTCTAAACAGAAAAATGATTAGTAATTTTCTGATTATGTTCTCCAACACATGAATATTAAAATCATGTGCTACTTAAAAAACGACAGAAACACATTTCCAATGATATTCTTTACTCTGCTAAAATGATGTTACTAATTCTATGAAGTCTTGTTGCCAAAAAAGTAGTTATTTTTTCCAAGTTAGTTTATACGAAATATATAGTTTTTATTTCAAGCTTTTTATTAAAGAAAAATGTAAACACAGAATATACAGCCAAAATATGATTGATTTTAAGTGCTCAATCTTGACACTTCACTGAAAACAAAACACCTGTTATGCCTATATTTGGTGGAATTGATGTAGGACAATCTAAGCCAAATAATTAGAAAATCTAGGTATTTTAAACCAAAAATTGAGAAAATTCAAGGCATGACTGATTTGGCAAGAAAGTAGAAAGCTCAATATAAAAGAATATTTAAAAATATGTAATTTTGTCACCATTTTTACAAATTCTAATTAGGATTTGGTTGCCATGGCAACTGAATACATCATCCCCTGCATAATGAAATAAAGCATACCCAGTACCCATCCCTTGTCCACAACAAATTTCCCTCTGTAATGAAAATTATTATTGTACAAAAAGTAAATTCAAAAGGATGTTAAATTACTGACTTATGGATAAATCCTGTTCAAATTTGGCAGTTCAACCTGCAAACATCAAACTGATGTGCAGAAATGGGTTAAGCATTGGTTTTAATTCTTTCTATGTACACAACTCTATGTAATGTTAAAGTCAGCTTGAGATGAATGATATTAAGTAGGATGCTTTTGGTAGAAATTTCATCCAATACTGTTGATTGTACATATTATTAAAGCAAATGTTTCAAGGTTTTTAAATTTTCTGTATCATCATCCATATTTACGGCCACATCAGCATCATTTGTCCAATATTTAAAAGCTAATTTGCCAGGATGCTTTCTGTCCAAGTTGGTCAAATTCTGTGCAGGTATTTCTAGGATCAGTGGCCACATTTGATACCAAATCGGCATCATTTGTATAAATCTGAAAGGCCTTCAAGCTAGGCACTTTATGTCAAATTTGATCAAATTATGATCAGCAGGTTTTAAATTTTATTAACAGCAGCAATATTTGATGGTGGGTTGCCATCAGTTGTATAAACTTAAAAGCCCTTCATGCCAGGATAGTTTCTGTCAAATTGGGTCAAATTCTGAAAAGTGTTTTTTTTTCTTCAGAAAAACTTGTTTAAAGGATTTTTAATTTTTAGTAATGGAGGCCAAATTTGATGGCGAAACAACATCATGTTTTTAAGAAGTCGTTTTAAAGGTTTTTTTATTTTTAGTAAAGGTGGCTATTTTTTGTGGTGAATTGACATCATTTACATAAACTTGAAAACCCTCAAGTCAAGATGCTTACTGTCAAATTTGGTCAAATTCTGTTGAGTGGTATTTGAGAAAAAGTCATTCAAAGGGTTTTCTATTTTAGTAACAGTGGCCATACTTAAATGTGGATCAGCATCATTTGAAAAACTTGACCTCTCTTTACACCAGGATGCTTTGTCAAATTTGGTCAAATTCTGTTCAGTGCTTTTTGAGAAGAAATTGTTTAAAGAGGATTTTCTATTTTTTTAATGGCAGCCATATTTGATGGCAGATCAGCATCATTTGCATAAAATCTAAAGCCCTTAATGTCAGAATGCTTTCCATAAAATTCAGTCAAATACTGTTGAGCGATTTTTCAGAAGAAGTTGTTTAAAGGTTTTTCTATTTTCAGTAATGGTGGTTATATTTGATAGATCAGCATCATCATTTTCATAAATCTGAAAGACCTCTATGTGACAATGCTTTCTGTCAAATTTGACAGGGGCCCCGGGTGGCTGAGTGGTCTAAGGCATTCACCTTTACAAATCACTGACACCTCACCTCTGTACACGTGGGTTCGAGTCTTGGCATGACTAACGTGGGTATGTGAGAAAGCTTGCCAATAGCTTCCTGTGGGTTGGAGGTTCTTCCCGAGGCCTTCCCAGGTTCATCCTTCACCAAATATAGTGGCCACCATGTATAGCCTATCATGTGCTGAAAAATGGCATTTAACCCACACAACCAACAACTGTTAAATTTGACCATATTCTGGAAAGCAGTTTTTGAGCTGTTGTCATTTAAAGGTTGTTCTATTTTTTAGTAATGATGGCAGATCTGCATCATTTGTATAAATTTGAAAGCCCTTCAGGATGCTCTCTGCCAAGTTTGGTTGAAATTAGTCTAGTAGTTTTTGAGAAGAGTTTGACAAAATGAAAACTAGACTGACACACAAAGCACACAAGACCATACTATAAGCTCACTTGGCCTTATGGCCTGGTGAGCTAAACAAGAGGCTCTAGTGGGCCTGAGATTACTCACTTGCCTAATATCTGCCTAATAACTAAATGCATGAGCAGTTGGCCATGAAATCTGGGTCAGTATGATGATTTCTGTTGAAATTAGTCCAATGCTGTTCATAACATATGTCACAAAAACAACTGTTTCAAGGTTTCTCTAGTTTTTGTATCTTCAATCAATTTTGTACAAGACCCTGTTGATATAACCTTATGTATAAAGTCCAAATAAGATAAGCTCAAAAATAAAGTTTTGAGGGTGGTAAATGGAGATTAATGAAGGGTATTGTATGATTAACAATGGATGAAAAGGGCAAGGTCAAAAATATACTAAATCTTAAGCCAGGTGAGCGACTGACAAGATGTGCCTGTTAATTACCTCGAATAATTTTTTTATTTAATTCCCAGTATCAGAACATTAGTTGATTAAGGGGAAGTCAATTGATGCATGTTACTGAGATTGATGACCTTACCTTTCCTACTCCAGGCACTTCAACTCCTGGTATGGGTCGTGGTATCTCCAAACTTCGGACAATACCATATTTAGAGCATTCTTCTTTCACATCCTCAAGGATATCTGTCAAAAGATGAGGTTGTTATGTATGATGTTTATTTAATATTATAGATATTTTAGGAAATTATAAATGTTTCTTGACTTTAATATTTGCTTAAATCTTAATGTTGTTATCAGAAAAAAACATGTTTAACTAGTGTCCTTGAATTAGGTTGTTTACTTCAGATTTGAGCTAAAGGATAGTTTTGATAAACAAAATGTTTACCAAATTTGAGGTCAAGGTTGATTTTGTTTACAGATAAAACTGGAAATACCTTAGGAGTTTCCTGTCAATGGTCACACGTACATTTATTATTCTAGAATATTCTGTCATGTGACCAATCTTTATATATACCATGTTTATTGGACAGTTTTTCAGCTTCGACATTACTATCAGTCTTGTAAAGAGCTATTACAGTTGTGGAAAGTAATTCAAAATTCTAAGAGAGGAATTATTTAAATATTCATTGGATTATAACAGTGCTCATAGACTTTTGGATTTTGGATTTTTAGTTGATGATTTTGGAATTTATGTGAACTTATTCAGAGATATTTTGGAGTACTTCATTTTGACATCAGCACATTAAAGACTCTTAGTACATCAGGACTTTAAAGACCATTGGCATATCTCAACATTCAAGGATACCCGTGCATTCGGAACATTCTATATCTTAATTATCTAGAAATAAATTGCTTGTTGATTTTTACTTGATTTGTTGGTTTCACTTTCTTTCTGTTACATTTTTCTAGACCATTGAGTCGTAACAAGGTCCAATGCATTAAAATAAAAATTGGAAGTTTGCAATAAAGAAGAAGTAGAAAATGAAACACAAGTGTGAAATCTTAATAAATAAGCAAACTGCCTCATCTGAAAAAGGCTGCTTTTAACAATGAAAGCCAAATAACAAGTTATCTTGAATTAAAGCGTGTGTGAAGAAAGCACAATTTTATGCATTTACCTGCAATTATAGCAATTGAACCAGAAAGGGAGAACACCAGTACACACCATTTTCCCTCAACTAAAAAAACGACTATCTTTACTCCAGGTTGAACTTGTTTAGTGTCAAAGGGCTCCACATAACGATAAAGCAGAAACTCTTTTTGTTTGACTAAAACCAACATTGTTAGAGTACAAATTTGGCACCCATGGAACCAGGCCAATATGGCTACATCCAAGATATTTTCTTTTTGAATAAACAGAACCAACAAGTATGTACTGACACTGAACTGAACTAGACCTATATTCCTTTAACATACACAATCTGGCTATTGTGCAACAAGCAAGTATCTTCAGAAAAGTTAGACATTACTTTAAGTGAAGTCTCCAAAAAAGAATAGTTCAGTTTATCAACGTGTTTAAAATAATGGGAAAGATAACAATGTTTCATTGCTACAATTTTGAAGTCCATCAGTATATGTCAATTTGTGTATTGCTGTACCTTCATACTCCTCCTCATCCTCCAGTTCATCTGGACTGACCATGTTCATCAGACTTAGCACCTCAGTGGGAGGATCTGTACCCTGGTTCAGATTCAGGCCTGGGATCTGTAGCTGGACTGACAGCTGTAAAGGACACAAATATAATAAAGAATATAAAATACTATTCCAGATTTTTTTTAAGTTGCAAGAAAATTTTGACTCTGGGCAAGTAGAGCATTTTAGGATTTTTCAAGCAATATTGAACTGATTTAACTATATATGACTTAAAATCTCAGTATCCATTTATCTGTCTGAAAATATCACAATACACTGTGACAGTATATCAACTGATTAAAGAATAAGCACCTATGTAGCTGGCTTCTGCAATTTTGCAAAACGCGTGATTTATCAATAAGCCAAAAGCATGTCTAAGTGAATGCAACTATGCAATGGTCTGGAAATAAAATTATTAAACCAACTCGGTAACCTTCAACCTACATGCTATTCAATGCTGCTTTACCATTAGTAGCACACTCTGCTAGGTCATGTATACAATGGGTTAGTCTCCATTTAGGAATGTCAGAACTGCTTTAGAGTGAAAATAAGGAGTATTTTTTAAACAAAAGTAACCACAGAAAGTATTATTTCATTCCTTAAATGCCAGTTTGTATGCCTCCAATGCTTGCAGCAGGAACATCTTGATTTGGTCATTTCCATACCTACATATGTATGTCCATCCATCCAGAGAAACTTGTTAGCATGATGGTGCAAAAACCACTCAACGTATGTAAATGAAATTTTGCTAGCACAATAGCTGCATCCATATGAAAATGGTGTGATTATATTTTCAGGCCATCACAAAATATTTCTGTTATTTTTTACACACTTCTGAACTTTTCAACTACAAATTTGTTGGCATAATTAAGCAAAAACCGCTTGAGATAGCCAAATTAAATTTGGTAGGCTTATTGTATTTATATATAGATGACCTGATTAGTATTTTAAGCCACCATGGCACTTTTTTCAAACATATTTTGAAACTTTTTAGACTGGGACTTTTGTAACAAAAACAACCAGATTAAATTTTCAGGCCATTATAGTAATTTTTCTTTTGTTTAATTTCTTTTGTGTGTGCACATTTTAGGCTTGTATATATGCATATTTAAATGACGTGAATAGATTTCATTGCACTATAACAATTTGTACATTTTTATCAATGTTTGGACTTTTTAGATTTTGAATTTTTTGGTTTGCAGTTGGGCAGTTCTACATGTTTTACACAAATCTAGTTCATTATATGACTGAATTTAAAAGGTTTCACAGGGCTAAGCAAATCCCATAGCCCGACATCCCGGACTATTCTTTTTCGAAGTCAGGCAAGTAAAATGTTTGAAGTCGCTAGTCTGGGACAAGTGATTCTTTCTTATTTTAAAAAAAGTCGGGCAGCAAGTGCTTATTTCCATGCCATAATCAGTTTATCTACCTTTATCTGGCCATTCAAGCCCTCCCAGCATACTAAATGCTTGATTCTACCTCTCTCATTTATTAACATCCTGTATCACACCTGCCGGTGGTCAGTGATAACTGTTGCATGACATGTGCATGTTCTATTATCACTTGACCTCATATTGGGCTAAGCGACCAAATTATTGGCCAATCCAAATACATGAAACAAAACAAAGCCAGTATGATTAATTAGCAGTGTTTTAAACAGCTGTGTTATATTGTGTTTACTCAAACCAGATCCTCATGAATGACTCACCATAGGTTTTTAATCCAGCGAGTCAATCCAATTAAATTAATGAAAGGCACTTTACCAACATTTATGCTGGTTTCCTTTATAAACTGATTAAATGGCAGTGATGATTCTTTAAATTTTAAGTGATTATACAAAGTATTAACTTTAATGTCCGATATTGCATTTGAAGCGAAACAATTACACTAATTAAGGAACTATCTCTGTTCATACTTAAAGGATAAAATGTATGTTATGATCACTTTAGAAGTAATAGTTAAGCAAGATGATATTTACTATGTGGACAAAGCGAGTTTACTAAATTATTTTCGCAAAGAAGTTAATAAGGAAGATTAGGAGAAGGAAAATTTATGTGAAAGTGGAGGGGTAAAACGTAAGACTGCCACTGAGTGTCAAGTAACTATTTCTCCAAAGAGACATAAGCGAGACTCTGTGGAAAAAATAAATTAAAAGTTCGGGAAAGTCTGAATTCCAATAAATTCATTTTCATTCTTGCTGATGGAAGTACTGATGGTACCATATCCGAGCAGGAAATTGTGCATATAAGATACCAATATATGTTTCTGCACAATGTCATTTAGGTACACTACCTGTTGATAAAATCAACCTTAAGAGAGTTATGACATAATCAATGGTCTTTGTGCAACCTTGTTGACTGAGAACAAGTTCAAATAGTGTGCGTACAACTGGTACATGGTCCCTTGGAACAGAAAACAAAGGAACTTGCAGTCATGTGCAATGCTACAATATCTTATCCAAGCTTGGAACCTCAGCATGGTAGGCGTTTGAGTGGGGTACTGTGCCAGTGGGAAGAGGACACTTTACACCAGCTGCCAATAAGGCCTTGGAGTTGCCGTCATCTTGAATGTTGTCCTTAATCTTTGCCAGCTGCACAGTAGATGGAAGCAGGGGTGCTCATCCTCATTGTCTGAGAGGTGTTTTGATGTGATGCTTGTATCATAGTGAAAGTTTTAACTGAATAGCATTCAGTATATGAGTGGCCACCTAGCAGAAGCTACAGGAGGTAATTATAATGGTATCTGGAAGAGTTTCTTCCTATAGATGCTATTTTCATGATATACAGACAGGAAAGACGAAATGTTCATATTTCTGGGAATGCTGGATTCAGGAGGTAGCGGAGTTTATTTTTCTCAAGTTAATGTGATTGGGTAGTGTATTCAACAGAGAATGTTGGGAATAATTATCAAATAAATATACACGTGCAAATATACTAAGGGTTCAATGATAAAATGACCAGTATTATCTTGGGTAATCTTGTTGTGAAACATTTCTGTTACAATTCCGTCTTCTTTTAATCTACCCAACTTTTAAAACAAAAATAATTAAGGTTGGATGGGGCTGAACCGATTTCAAGTTACTCAAACATGATTTGTACTAGATTTTGGCTAGATCATTTATCATGTCTGATTAAGGTATGAACCTTAGTAACATAAATTATTATGATCTATTCATGATCACTATGATTGTAGCAAACAGGCAAGGAAAATTCTAGAATACAAAGTGAGGAAATTCAAAAAGGTCTGTAGAATTTGGTATACTTACTTGACCACTTTTTGAACCAACACTTGCTCTCTGTACTATAAGTTTCTTGTCTCCCAGCTGCATTCCATTGAGACCAGCACATGCCTGTATAGTAAAATATATATAAAACAGTTAAATGATGCAAGAAAGGAGAGAGCATGTGTGTGTGTGTGTGTGTGTGTGTGTGTGTGTGTGTGTGTGTGTACACTGTGCTCATCCTTTATAACAATGTTCATGGAAGCCATACAAGTGACCCATATTACAAGTGAGGAAGCCATATACTAGTGGATAAAACAGGGTAGAAACATCCATTGCCCAGGAGCCCAGGACAATTTAAATATCATGCCAGGCAACCATTTTTCCCCAACATCAAAACCTAGTTGGGCAACTGAAAGTATTATTAAAAAATGATCATGCTAAAAATTATAATGGAAATTTATATATTTTCCCACGACAAACATTTGATCATTGAATTGTCCCTCTGGGTACCTACAAGAGGATGCCCAAATTAACTCCATATAATTCTGTAATTGTGTTGGGTGATTGCTCTCAGTAAGAGACTATACTAATCCTCGTGTGTTGGCTACTCATTATCTGATTAAGTAATCACAATCCATACTATCTGCCCCTCCTGATGAACACTGAAAGAAACAAGACTCAAGAATGTTCGTCTTTTGTCAACACACCAATATTGTAGTGGTATCTTTCATCTTTGGCGTGACACACTTAATACCTATGATCTAGTATTATGCTTTCTCACTGGTCTTGAAGAAATGGGCACTTTTTATAGAGCATGTGACAGTTGCTTCTTTGGCTAACTTTAGCTTAAGGAGTATGGCAAGTTTAACTAATCAAATCAATCACATATGTTGTTGCATACTATATTAACCAACTGCACATCATAAGAAGTATTTTTTGTGAAAATCCCATGTCAATATGAAGATCCATTTAGGAGCAATAACAAAAGGTCAGATCAGCACCATTTTCATTTAGGACAAACTAGATATCATAAAAACTCTTTGGTGAAAACCCCTTGCTGATATGACCATCAACTCGGGATGAGTAGCAATAACAAGATTTACATGATGGCCACTGTGGTGGCCATACTGGATGTCTGAGCAGCACCATTTTCATTTCGGACCAACTAGTCAGTGGGATGAATGTGTGTGTCAAGTTTCATGGCAATCCTCCAAGTAGTTTAGGAGAAGTAGCGATAACAAACTTGTGATAAGGTACATACACAGATGACAGATGATGGACAACAGGCCATCCCATAAGCTCTTCTCGTCTATGATCAGCAGAGCTAAAAAAAAAGAGTGAATGCAACTAGCTTTTCAGTTTTCAGCTACAAGACAAAAAGGGGATTAACTCTTCCAAAATTCCAGGGGCACACTGATTTGTCGAAATGTACATCTTCAGGTGATGACCATAATATTTACCACGTTGCATGGCAATCCATCAAAAAATGCATGACTATTTGCACTAACAAGCTTGTCATACACTGCATTAAGTTACAAGACAAAAAGTGTAATAACTCTACCAACAAGAGTCCTTCAAAGGGACTGACTGATGCTTTAATAGCCAAACAAAAAATTCCAGGAATTCAGACCATTTCTTTTTTTTTAACTGCTGAGTGTTGAAACCATCTCAGATATTCTTGAGCAATATAATGACTTCAAGATGGCCACCATGGCAGCCATATTGGATGTAACATTGGAACCATTTTCATTTAGAACCAACAAGAGATAGTAAAAAGTCTTTTGGTGAAAACTTTATGTCAATATGACTATCCATTCACGAGAAGTAGCGATAACAAGATTTTTAAGATGACCATCGTAGTAGATATACTGGATATAATATCAAGACCATAATCATTTAGGACCAACTAGATATCGTAGGAATGTTTTTGGTGAAAATCCCACTGTTTAAAAGGTTTTATTCCTGGTTTTAACGGCACTTTTAACACATTGTTGGGTAGATTATACTTAGAAAATGGGTACTAGAGCTCTGATTTGATGGGATCCATGACCATACCCACATTATTAGAAGGGCAGTGATAACCTGAGGAGCTTTATAATGAGGGACCACTATATATATGCTCATGAGAGAAAGGGGACCACCATATATATGGGGATGAGAGAAAGTGAGTGAGAGAGAGAGAAAGAGTGCATTCAACTTTAGAAGTGCTTTTGATTGTAGATAATTCATTATTTGTAATGCAAACCATTTTAAAAGGTGAAGCTAATATGGAAGTGAACATAATCATGCAGAAAACAAGTAAAAACTAAAGTGATCGTGACAACGAAATGTAATAAATTTGTTTTTCAAGTTTTCCTCTTTACATTTTAACTTATCTTTTCGAAATTTAACTTTTAATCAGCACCATATAGCCAATATTGTACTGACAAACCTATAAACCAACCAACCAACCAATCTACCAGATGACAGTCTGTATTACATGCATAATTCATGCATCAGTAATTACATTAATTAGTCACTGCAGATAAGGCCACACATGAAACGCATGCAACATGCAGCCCACTCATCTAATTCCTATACCAGGGTTCCTGCAGATTTAACAAAAACAAATTCCATGACTTTTCCAAAACTTTTCCAGGGCAATTTCACAAAACTCAAGGACCACACTATCTTGCATTGTCAAGTAAATTAATATAAAGAATGACATCTATCAATGAAAAATAACAAATAAGTTAACGACAAATATTTTTAATATGTACATTTTAAATTTACCTGGACTTGCACACCTTGACTTTATGTAGTAATTCATGTCGTAATCCAATGTTCAATGTATTTTGTATTCAAAAGAAAAAAAGAAACAATCCTATGTAGTCTTTGTATGTGTTCCTATTTACAATATTAACAAAACACATTGCTTTCCAGTTGCTTTCTTGCATTTAGTGAGAAGCAAACTTTTTCTGCTCTATCTCCTTTTCAAGGTCCTTCAGAGTCTCTTGTTTCACTTTTGCATTCTTTCTGAGAGAATTGGACGCACTTAGCAGGCTTAGGCTATTGTCCTTTTCGGCTTTTTCAGCATTTTCATCTGCCAATTTGAGCAACTGCTGGATGTCATCCATTAGTCGTATTCTTTTATTTAACATATCACCCAGATCAAGATCTGCTTTTCTTTTTCTGCTCCTCTCACACTCCTCCCTCTTTTTCTTCTGCTCATCCGAGTATAGTCTGTATGTGTGTCTAGCATTTGAAGCATAACTTAACATTTCTTTACTAATATTTACATTTTCAATGCCTCCTACGCTCCGAATACTATCAATAATGATTCTTCTTGAAATGAGAGACAGCTGCTTTTGGTTATCTCTTATGGCTTCTTTGTTAATGGAGAATCCTCGTTCAACATCTGCCTGGCCATGAGACAGAGTTAGAAGGTGTTTTGCAACTGGCCACAAGACAGCATATTCCTTTTTGTTTGCCATCAAGGAATGAAAAACGAATCTAAGCGGTCTTTCTGTCTGGAGAACTGAGCAAATTTCACAGCCTTCCGATTTCAAACAATTTTCAAAAAAGAATTTGTAGTTTTTAACCAGGGCATCACATTGGTTTGGATCTATTCTTCCATTGTTGACTAGAATTTTGACCAGTTAGTGGAATGACTGAATGCTGGTCTTTATATCCTTCATCATCTTGTCTGGGTTCAAGCATGTCATATTTCTTAAAAGGGCAAAAGTCACTGGTGACTTTGTCAGCAATTTTGTGACAACAGCTTGGAGGAATTTCCTGCAATCAAGATGGAAAGCCAAAATGTCTCTATCTGTCAATTTCCCTGATTTTTTAAAGTCAGCAATCACAGTCTTTGTCACAAAGCCAATTTCAATCCTTGCAGAGTCTTTAAGGTGTTTGCAATTTGTTGAATCAAATTTAACATTAAATGAGCTTTGATGCCTCTGTGATACAGTCCAGATGATCTTGAGCTACAAATCGCTCATAAGACCCCTGATCATTTTGAAAATGTCTTCTGCAAGGAAAGGCAGCAATGGAGCGTCTCCTTGAAATTCCTGTATAAATGGCTCAATCTCTCTAGCCACTGAAAGGAAAAACTGTGCTTGAGGAATGAAGAGAGGAGACTTAACCACTTCCTTGAGACTCTCAAATGATTTTAATTTTGGATGCTTTTTAAGTGAATCAATATATGTTGCTAGATATGGAAGGAGGGACAGGACTTTCTCTACAACTGTGATGTTCTCAAGCCACCTGTGCTTACAGAATTTTGGTGGCAGCTCCTTGATACCAGATGCCTTTTGATAGTCCTCTATTCTGGCTGGAGAATCTTTAAAGAAGTAATAGAGGTTGCTAAGTGTCTCCTCCAGATTCCACTCTGTGGCAGCGCAACCATCCCTGAACGCATTATGAATTATATGTAGGCTGCAAGATCCTGTTAGCAATAACGACTTTCCAGGGTGTGAACGATTAATCTCTGCATTCAACATGTCAAACGTTTTCCAGTTAACATTAGGTCCATCCACTGAAATTTGTAGGAGGTTCCTGGTGCCAAGATCTTGGATGATTGGACACAACTTGCCAAACAGATCTTCTGCTGTGGCATGTCCCAAAAACTCTGATGTCAAAAATCTTGTTTGCACTCTTCCTGCACCGTGTTCCCAAAACCTGACATGAATGTCACATTGCTTTTGGCGCAATTGTTTGTTCAAACTTTCATCGAACTGCAAAACATATCCATTACGCTTGCGTATGCTATCTTTTAAGGTTGATGCAAAGTATGGAGCTAGGCCATGACTAGCAATATAACATGTTTTGTCCTCACTGCAAGTGAATTTGTGTGCAATTGCACTGTCCGGAAACATCAGTGAAAAGACTCGTGAAATTTCCTTATTAGAATTAAAGGAGCTGTGGGTATTCACTGTCCTTAATGTCCACAAAATTTCTGCCTTTAATACATCATTTGATGATGTATATGAAGTTAATGTTGGGGCAGGCTTTGGCATAACTTTAGGTGATGGTGAGGCTGAATTTGAAATAAAACCAGAGATTTTGTTGTTCTGAGCAGATTTCATTATTTTACAATTCTGCATATGCTTCTTTCTGGTGGAATGACTTTTGAGGGCAGCTTTTCCCATATTTGCAATATCAATAATTTTGCTACAAGCTCTGCATTTAGCAGTTCTTGGGTCTGAAGCATTCTTCTCCACCCATTTTTCATAGTTTGGGTTAGTCAGCCAACTGTTATTGAACATGCACATACCAGGCATATTGGACTAAACCTAAAGCAATATAAAATGAAAGATTTTAAGACTTATCTATCATCATGGGATATTGTGTATTTTATTATGTGTTCAGAATTTTCTAACAGCCCAGTGTTCATTAAGTAATATATTTTCATCACCTATTGCCTGACCAGACTTACAATCTAAGATTTATTCATTATCATATTACATAAGAGTCTTGGAGATTTAAAATTAAAATGCAATTTCAGACAATGACAATTCTTTTCTTTAACTTTAAAAAAAAATTTCATTAAATATACTATTAACAGCAACACTAAAAAAGGCGTCAAAGTTTACCAGATACAAAAAAATGTTTGATTAAAGTTAAACTATATTGGCAGTAAACATGTTTCATCCTAACCTGACAACCCTCTTGAAAAATGGAAGATAAAATTCCCACACTGCAATATTACAGGAATTTACTGAAGCCTTCTTGCAGATTTTTGAATTCTGAATTCAAATAGTTTTCTTTCTCTAATACGCGATCTATTATAGTATTTATTATTTATTTTTGTTGGGGACTTTGGAAAATCGGGAGAATGCAATTGGGAGACCTAGACGGGTCTAATATTAAAATGATTCTCTGAATTTTTTTTTTTCAGTAGGGTTGGCAGGTTATCTTCAAATGGCTTCCAAAAGAAAACTACAATTTTCAATATTCTGAAACTAGAACTAAAGTAACAGCCCAAAACAAGAATATCAAATCGACAATAATGATTATAATCTTGTCATACCATCTGACATAATAAAGGAATGACTGACTAAGCCGCATGAGATGCTAGGACAGACCCGAAAAACAAGAGAGAAATATAAACGAAACCAAATTAGTACTTACCTTGTACATTAGATCGAAGAAATAACAGACTTTTTCGGAAGTAATTAACTTTGTTTGGACAGATCGTCAAGATGTAATTTCTCAAAGAGGCGCGGCTGACCATTTGAATTTTCTAATCGAACTACACCGGAAATCACGTGATATCTACTGTTAGGGGAACTTACTCTTGTTATATGAAATGAAACCATTTATCGATCGTAATTTTATCATGTTTTATTTAATCGGTGCTCGGTGCTCTATGAAATTTGAAGTAATCAATTTCTTTAACTCCATTGTCAGAAATTCCATGACTTTTCCAAAACTTTGCAAGGTTTTGACAAATTCCATTACTTTTCAAGGCCCTTGAAATTTATTTTTTAAATTCCAAAACTTTTCCAGGATTCCATGACCCGCGGGAACCCTGCTATACTCATTCACATGTACAATACAGAGTTAACCTCTTGAGGGTATCCTATTACATACAAAACATAATGTATTGACACTAATATGGAAAGTTCACCACTGAATAAACTTATTTATTCTAACTTCTAACTGCACTGGTCAGAAAGAGCCTTCTGAGTAGGCAAGATGTATATAGCATGGAAGAATCTATGTGGTCATAAATACAAATATGTTAGTACAGCATAAAATGTAGGTTACAGTGACCTATGGTTGTAAGGGTGTAATACTAACTGAGATGCATCCAATTATCAAATTTCATTATTGGAATATAAACAGTGCCCAATAAATGAACTTTAAACACAAAATGTCCATAAAGTCATTGAAGCATGAAATATAGGTCACACAGATATCTTTTTTCAATAGGAATATAAAGTTTATCAAGACGCATCCAATCACCAAGTTTCATGATAGTATGCATATAACATGCCAACATTTCATGTGATCATCAGCTAAATGCAAAAACTTGACCAAAGCCAGTGACAGATGAAATATACGTCATGATGAGCTTCTTTTAAAATCATACCTCTAAGTTCGCTTCTCCCTATTTTCCCCATCACTATGCCTTATTTACCCAAAATTTTGAGTCCAGCGGAACTCCTGAATTTGTATGAATGAGTATTAGCAGATCATGTCATTTCCCTCCATTTCCAATCACATTTATCTGCTTCGGAAGCTAGGTTATTATCTACATAAATAACAAAACATTCATATGAAACAGAAGAAAATCTTCAAATTCAAAGCAAAGAAACCATTTAAAGCTATCATCTTACTGTTATTTTAAGCCTATTTGATTTGAAAGAGAACAAAGTTTATCCAGTTTTTTTCAAACAAAATTCACCTTAACTTGTACACTGTCATCATAATTCTTAATAGCATACACAACTACATATCAAATTAAAGACATTTTTCACATTTTAATTAGTGTTATCATAATATGTTTTACAATGTTTATTTGTGGCAACTGATACAAAACTATTTCTAAAACAACGTGAGCCACAAACAAATCAAAACAAGAACAGTTTTTCAAGAAAGACATGATATGCCCTAAGACAAGCTGTCAATATATACAAAAGGGCATAACCCCATGATTCCATGTCCCCAACCAGGCGAATGACCCAAAGGACAGGAATGCTACAGGAAGTGTGGTAAGTATGTGATCTTGTTATATATTCTAAATAGGGTGCCCCACATATAACCAAAAAGCAACATTATTTTTTACCCAATGGCCCCATCCAATGAGTGGTACAAGGTGAAAGAATGTGATCATGTTATGTTCCCAAAAGATGCATTTAACTGGAGAAGAATCTACTGAAAAATAATAATAATAATAATAAAGTGTTCAATTTTTTGATCAATGGACATTATTCAGGAGCAGGAGTGATACAACTGAGAGGTGAGAATGTGATCATGTTATATTCCAAATGTGATCATTTTATATTCGTTGAACTGGATAAGGCTCAATTGAAATAATAATAATAATAATAATAATAATAATAATAATAATAATAATAATAATAATAATAATAATAAAGAATCATAGTTTTCTCCTTCTTGACCCCATGGTCCCACCCTGGGACAAGAGTGGTTTGAAAAGAAAGGTAGGAATATATTATTCCAGCTTCATGACACCATCCAAGGAGGTAAACAAAGGGACAACATCATTATATGGGGAAAAAACAGATGATGGGATCATACAACATTATTTATAGTGAATTGATACAAATTTCTTTGAAACCTAAGAGATGGAATCAAAACTGTCACCTAAACCTGTCGCACATATTGATCCCATGGACCTGACCCAGCAGTAGGAGAAGTAAAATTCATTAGGTCACTGTGTGACGATATTATATTCCAAGTATGAAGTGAATTGGTTATGGTGAAGAAATTAACTTCAACCAAAAGCTGTAACCAAAATGGGTCCCCAATAAAATTCATGACCCCATGGCCATATCCTGGGGTAGAACCCCAAAAGCAGGTGTGATAATGAGAGAGCAAAGTTTATGATGATGTTATATTCCAAACAAGAGGTAACTTGGTGGAGGGTTATGAAAATATAAGTGCTGAAAAAACTGTAAACCAAAAATGTTCACCAAAATGTGTCCCATTATAATTCCTGAGAAGTGGTACTGAGAGGAGTATATCATATTATATTCCAGATATGAAGTGAATCGGGTAAGGAGTTACAAAAATATAAGTGATGGAAAAAACTTTAACCAAAATGACTTCCCAATATACAGTAGTATCAGAAATTTTCGTGGGGGACCTATTTTCATGATTTTTGTTGTTGACCTGAACCACGAATTTAAATACCCAACAAAAAATTAGCCAAGTATGATGATGATGCCCCCCCCCCCCCTGCTCATTTTCTTAATGTGTCATTCATAGAGATTATGGAACCTACTAGTATTTCATAAATCAACGTCGATACTGTAATTTGGTAATAAAATATTAGCTTTTACATGTGTTTGTTTTATTTTAACCCTTTGAAAAAAGAATTATAAAGTATTTTATATTGTTTTAATGCACACGTGTCGATAAGATATCCGATAGCTGTAATTTCCACACACTGCCTTAAATCGATATGTGAGATAAGTAAGGATAGAGAAACGAGAAAAAGCAGAAGGTATTCAAACACTAGTAATGCTGAAAATGAAATCGATCACTCACTTGAGTACAACTGTTGTAACAACAATTTAAATCCTCCTGAAACCGCATTTCATTTTATCCATGGATTTTTAATCCAAAAGAACAACAAGCCTGTAAAACACTAGAACTATTACTTGAAGCACTATTATTAATGAAACACTATGTATATACACTAATTACAGCAGAGTATTAAAGCTCACACTTCACTGATTTTCGGACAAAGCCACTGTATCAACATCCTGTCAATCAAGTCTCAATGTACACACAAATTCTTGTCAGGTAAAAAATACCCAAATTGCAGAATTAAAGAAGTCCAGCTTTCTCCAAACCACTGATAATTAGGTCCCATCTTTCACTCATTGTCGCGTGAGCTGCAATTATCCATTCAACTTGAATTGGCTTGATTAATGAGGTTGCAATAAGTGATCATCACCAGTAACATCATCCTTTTTTTCGTGATGGCCTCCATGACCTGTTTAGCATACCAGTTGTGGAAGTGGGATTAAAATTATTCTTTGTACTATTTATTTACTGTCAAGTCTAGTAGTTGAAGTTGATCTGTACATGAGGCAGGCACAAACAAACGTGTGATTCCACTGTCTTTCAATTTAGTTAGCATCTTCTCACATTGATAGGCTCTAAACACATAAAATATTGCCACTGTCTGCTGATTGCATTGAGCAAAGGGCAGCCGTTCACGTGTTTTGTTCCCTTTATGGACAGTGGTTTAAGTTAGAGATCACACAGGTGTACTTTAATAACCGATTGACTTAGTGTTGTTGGTTCCGTCGGCTTCCTTTGATGCTGAGCACTCAAACGAAAACATGGTGTAAGTGATTGATCTTGACATGTGTGTTATTTGTGATCATAGAGGCGGTAGTATTGTTTTAGTGTTGTTGGCTGCATCGGCTTCCACCGATGTTATTCACTTGGACAAAAACACAGTGTCAGTATTGAACTTGTCAGGTCTTTGATTTGTGCTCATACATGTGGAAGTATTGTTATAAACATTCAAGTGACCACCGTTTGCGTCGGCAGAGTTTTATTCTTTTTTATTCTTTATTTTAGGTATTTGCAGAGGTTAAACCACGAAATTAAACACTTAGTAATATGCAAACCTTGACAGGCAAAACCATGAACTTGAGTACCCACAAAAATGTCTTTTCGAACAAAACCACAAAAATTGAGCCCCACGAAAATAAATGATACTACAGTAATTCTTGACCCCATGATCACACCCATGGGCAGAACCCAGAAACAGAGTGGTACTGAGACAAGAGGAGTGTGTGATGATTTTACACTTCAAACACGAGGTGAATTGGTGAAGGGGTTATGGAAATATAAGCGACAAAAATAAATGTAACCAAAATGTGTATACATTATAATTCCTGATTGAAAGGCAGAACCCAGAGGCATAAATGGTACTGAAAGAAAGAAAGTGTTTGATGATATATTCTAAATATGAAGTGATTTGGGTAAGAGGTTATTGAGAGAGAGAGAAATGCTGGAAAAACTTTCACCAAAGCTGTCCACAGACCGTCCAAATACACCGGGCTCAAGCTAGGTCAGAATATTGGGAGAAGTCACTTCCCCCTCGAAGGTCCAAGAGGGAGAAGTTTGAACTCACAGGGAGACTTGGTTTGGGTCAGCAAATAATCTCCTATATGCACTAACATTCGAACAAAGTTTATATGTAAATGTATGTATCACTGATGGATGGATGGATTTATTGTTGCCTGCTGATACTTGGTTATTTATTTGTCTATTATATTAAGAAAGATAGTAGATAGGTATACTACAGATATTGGATAAATCCAGTGAACACATTAGAACAATATAATAAATTATTAATTTATCCATCATATTTTTATTTTAGAGACATCTCTTCAACAGAGGCACACATCAAATATTTACAATAATTAATTCTAAGTTTGCCACAGACGCACATAAACACATTCACAATGATAAACAATGCATGTACGGTGTTCTTTGCTTTTTGTAGTGCTAAGTTATTACAATGAGCATATAACACTGACTATATATTATGTTAATAATTGATACACAATCTTTCTCCATATTTAAAAATATTGTAAGCACTTAAGCAACTTGTTCATAACTTCATCATTGGTTGAACTGAATGCCAAATTGAAATATATACCACATGTATATTTATTTTCATTTCAAGGAGCATTATGGCTTAATTTGGTTCTCTAATACTTAACTGGTTAGAGACATCCTGGCATTGTAAAATATTAGTAATCATATTAGCATTATTTGCTAACAATTTCATAAATCCAAATTGTAATTAAAAACACAAGCTGTTGTAATTACTCAACTGTACTATCCAATCAGATGACACCAAGACATTATACTATGCTGATCCATTGCAAATTTCCTTTCCCAATGCTGACATTCAGATTTCAAAAGTTATCTACTGCATTGCAGGCACTTTTACAAATCTTTATCTAAATCAGTTAATTATTCCTACTGAAAAGCAATTATCTTGGCAAATAAAGCGACTAGTTATTATAGTCAACTGTGCAGGTCTCTGAAATAGATACATGTCATAGAATCAGTCACACACCATCACATAGCGAGTACATGCAGAATTTGCTCCCTTGATTGTTCCAAGTGTATGCCAAGAAGAGTGCCTTTATGTTCACCCCAGGCAGTAAAACAGTTCAAAGTTGGGCAGTTCAAAGTGATGTTTTGCTCCATTCTGCCTGGTTATATGAACTCTGACACATGCACACAAGCATGTATGTGCATGTACACATGCACACATACACGATGTCCCAGACCAGGGGGCATTATTAAATCTATGCCAACCCAAATAAGTTTATCAAATCACATGTACAATAATTCTAAACCATACAATTGATTTTTGAGCTGCCATATTTTTACCAAGGTAGTGTTATTATGTAAACTATACGATTCGCTGCCAGATAATGTCTATTTTACCTGATCTGTAATGCTGACATCTACATATTCACAGAAGGCATAACCTTTGGATAAACCTGTAGCACTGTCTTTCACCAAATTGAAAGCCCTCAATGGTCCAAACGAAACAAGAAGTTCCTTGATCTGTAAAGTAATAAATATCAATAAAAAAAATTAAACTTCTGACATGACACATAAACAAGGAGCTAAAGTGGTCTGAGATCACTCACCTGTCAGCGAAGTGCATGGAATAGTATAGTGTAGAATGCTTACAGTCAAGATTTTGCCAAATTCTGTTGGTTAGTTATGAATAGTTTTTTCAAGTTTTCTCTTATACTTTTACTCTATTCAGCCATATTTGATTGCAGATCTGTATAATTTGTATAAAATTAAAATGTCTTCAAATCAAGATGCTGTCAAAATTGATAAAAAGAAGTCACTGAAAGGATATTCTATTTTCAGTATTAGCATACATATTAGACCCCAGATCTGCATCATTTGTAAAAATTTTAAAGGCCTTCATACATGGAAGCTTCCTGTCAAATTTGAACAAATTCTGTTCATCAGTTTTTGAGAAGATTGACATCATCAGTAAAAAATTTAAAGGCCTTCATGCCAAGATGTTTTTTTGTAAAATCTGGTCAAATTCTGCATAGCAGTTTCTATATAGCAGTTTTTGAGAAGAGGTCATCTAGAAGTTTTTTCTATGTTTAGTATATACTTGACAGAGGATTGGCATCATCTGGTTAAAATGGAAAGGTCTTTATGCCAGGATGTTGTCAAGTATGGTAACAGGAGTCCCTTGAAGGGACTGATGCTCTACTGGCAGAAAAGAATTTCCAGGAATTCAAGATAAGACCATTTCTTCCTTTTAACTGCTGAGTGTGAAAACCATCTCTGATAATCTTCAACAATAACAATATTTTCAAATTAGCTGCTGTGGAAGACATATTGGATGTCAGATTGGCACCATTTTTATTTAGGACCAACAAGATATCATAAGAAGTCTTCTGGTGCAAACCCTATGCTGATAGGACTTTCTGTTTTGGAAGAGTAATGATAACAAGATTTTTAAGATGGATGCCATGGTGCCCATACTAGATATTAGATTGGCACCATTTTCATTTAGTACCAACTAGACATCATAAAAAGTCTTTTGGTGAAAGCACAATGTCGATATGACCAGCCATTTAAGAGAAGTAGTGATAACAAGATTTTCAAGACAGCCATTGTGGTGGCCATATTAGGCATGAGATTGGCACTGTTTTAATTTAGGACCAAGTAGGCATCATAAGAAGTCATCTGATGAATATCCCATGACAATATTACTTTTGCATTAAGGAGGAGTGGCAATAACAATATTTTCAAGATGGCCACTGTGGCAGCCGTACTGGACATCAGATTGGCACCATTTTATTTTACAACCAAGTAGACATCATAAGAAGTCTTCTGGTGAAAACCTCATGGCAATATTACTTTTCTTTCAGGATGAGTAGTGGTAAGATTTTCAAGCTGGCCACCGTGGCAGTCATATTGGACATCAGATCGGCACCATTTTCATTTAGGACCAGCTAGACATCATACAAAGTCTTCTAGTGAAAACCTCATGTCAATATGACTTTCTGTTCAGGAGGAGTAGCGATAACAAGATTTACAAGATCATATTGGGCATCAGATCAGCACAATTTTCATTTAGGACCAACTAAACCATAGAATGAATGTGGGTGTAAAGTTTCATAGCAATCCTCCAACGGACAACACACCATCCCATAAGCTCTTCTGGTCTATGACCAGTTGAGCTAAAAATCAGTTGAGCAATTTTCCTGTTTCAGTAATGGTGGCCATATTCGATAGCTAATCAATATAATTTGTATAAACTTGAAAGACCTTCATGCCAGTAATGCTGTGAAGTTTGGTAAAATTCACTTTAGCGGTTTTTTCAGATGTCATTTTAAATTTTTTTTTATGTTTTTGCAGCAGCAACCACATCTGATGGTGGATCAGCTTAACTGGTATAAACATGACACCTTGATGCCAAGATTCTGTTTGTGAAATCTGGTAAAATTCTATTAAGTAGCTGTTGAGAAGCTGAACATAGCAAATATTGATAAATGCATGGTCAAGAAGACATGTACCTTTTTAATTGACTAGAAAGGTTTATGACACTAGCAGGACTACAATATCCAGTCCATCTAACAAAATACAAGCTGCTTTTTAAACTACTGATGCTCTGCCAACCCACAAGTCTTACAGATCTGAAAAATCTAAAGTGGCCATTATCTCCAACAGGAAATATCAAGCTATCCACGATAACAAAGCTCCTGTAGAGGTCAGTTTGCATTTCAATCACTGTAGCTCTCTATCCCACAGATGTTTTTCCCTGGTTATTTCAACAAAAATTATTTAAATTAGCTGCATTCCCAGTGAACATGATGACAGAATGAAAACAAACTGACCAATTAAAAGCAGCTTTCCGGAACAATGTCTCCCTACTCCATGACTCTGTTAGTATTACCAATCACTTGATCAACACCTCAGTCATTACTTTAAAATGGTATTTAAAGCTCTATTAAAAACTGAATACTCTTTTCTAATTGAATGGACAGTTATAAATTGATGTAAATAATATATTTGTCAGCTTAATACTCAGAGTGGACTAAATTCCTTTTCTCCTATTATCTTTGGTTTTCCATATACAGTCAATAGATAATTCTCCAAATACCAATCATTTTTTACATTACAGCAAATACTGTATTACTGAGATGTCTCCATATATAAAAATTGTATCTTGTATCCTCATTTATCACACTGATGATTATCAAAATAAATAATGTTTTTCAGTGAATCTATTGACATTTTAATGTGTGGTAATGAACAGTCAGTGAATACAATGACAACTCAGCTTACCTGGTCCTCATTCAGATAGTTAGGCACTCCTCCAATAAAGATCTTGTTTGGTGAATCCTGCACAACTGTAGACACCACACCTGTAAAGTGTATGCAGGATCAAAATCTATCAGTATTTTTTGATAAAGACTTCAAATATAATTTACTATATTTAAGTTTCAACTTAATTCTTTCTAACCAATCACCATTGGCCACTACTTCAATGTAAGATCTTTACAACTGGACCTATCATGAACCAATGGAGGTCAAATGCTTCAGTTTCTACCAAATTAAAATCAAATGCATTACGCTGGTCAAAATATAGGGGTTAGGTCATAGCATTTAAGAGTCACAAATTAAGGATAACCCAACAATCTTTATGTACATAATATTCATCAATCAAATGTTCTTACATATATGTAACAGTCCAAAAAGGTCAAATCAGATTTCCATAATTTATTAAGAGATTTCATTTCAAATCAGGAGAATTTTCATCAATTGCTTTTCAGCATGTTAAATGACAAAAAACAACACCCCAAACATTAAATTGTCACTGACATTGAAATAAACTTAAAGAAAACAAATATAAAAAAGTATATATTTTAAGAGTATAAATAAAATATCACAACTGCCCATTCACAGTAAAGCACATAATATCATCACTAATGAGGTTATCTTCATATGCATACAAACATGCCTTCCCAAAAATGTCATCTATCTCAAGTTGTTTTTTGCACAATCATGCTAAAGTTTTGATCAACCCCACCACCTTCCACCTTTCTAGTGGTTTCTAGAAAACATAACTAATTGAAAAATAATGATTATCTACCTTAAACAAATGACTTTCTGAATATATTTCCAGAAAATTTGGGATTTATTACCTCTTGATCTTTTAACAGATGAAAATCCAATATATGAGATGTCACCATTGTTATTTCTGCTTAGTCATTTTACACTGACTGGGATTTCTTCCTTTTTGTAAGTTGGTCCCTCGAAAAAGAATCAGGAGCCAATGGATTACAGCTTCTAACCAGTCAACTTACTAACATAACAATGGTGATATAGTATGTGTTAGACTTTCACCTGATAAATGATCAAATCGGTAATAAATCAGAAATGTGCAAGTATATTCAGAGCATCATCTGTTCAAGGTAGGTAATGATTATTTTTTAATCAGGTGTTACATTTTCTAGGAACTGCTAGAAAGACTGAATCATGGTTTGGTAACTAAAACTTTAAAAAGGTTTTCACCCAAAAAATCTAAGCTGAAACATTTGAAAAAGGTATTTTTAAAAAATGAGACTTGATTTGCATTTGTAAAACACTTATGCCATCAGTGCAGACCAAAATGTGTATATACAAAAAGTTAAAAAGTTTATAAAAATCTGAAAAGTTGGTATAATGGCATGAAAATCTAATTCAATTTTATATACAAATTAATACAAACAAGCATTCCAAATTTCATTTTTTGACATCAAATGAGTTTTGTTTAATCATGCTCACAACATTTTTGTCCATGAAGTTCAAAAATCTCAAACAAATTGAAAAAGTTATGTAATGGGGAAATATCCAATCAAGGTTGTCTGCATATGTAGACACATATGCTAGCCAAATTTCATTTGTCTACCACAAGTGATTTTTGCTTAATCTTGCTAACAAGGTGTTTGTTAAAAAAAAAAGTCCAAATCTTAAAAGTTCAAACATATTTAAAGAGGCCCAAGTGAGCCTGATATTGCTCACCTTGTCGTTGACATATGTCAGCTTGTAAATGCAAATTCTCACATGTATTGAAAGGGGAAAGAAAAGTTTGGAGCACATAGTTGCTACATTGTCTATTAATGGTATCATTTATCTTCTTTCTAGACCATTTATATAAGAACACTTTCTTGGCACAGAATGGACAAGTCATTTATACAACCACCATTTTCTCTGCTTCTCTCCTAACATCTGGGGACTTGGCCCGACTTCATAATTTAGAAACTTTTCATAGCACCACTCTTGAAAGTATATACACTCACTTGGCATTACAAGGACAGTTATAGCATGGATTCCTGGTGTGTCCTTAACTCCCTGGGAACCAGCCCCTGAAGTCATTAACTTGGAACCCATTGAGATCTACACCCAAGGGAGCTGTGGTGACCCATTGTTTAAGGCACTGGACATGTGACCAGAAGGTTGCAGGTTCAAGTCCCACCATCTGACCAGCCTTGATCGACTACCAAATTTCTCAGGATTTTTTTTTAAAGATCATGCGTTTATTTATTCTTAGTAATTAGATTTGGAAGTGTTTCAGGAGGAAAGCATAATGGGTTATACATTTTTTTTAAAGCTAAAAAAATACAAAATAAACATTTTATTATAATTTGTGAGTAATGGCACTGAATATATGAAAAATTATATAATAATGCACAATACATGTGATAACATATAAACAACAAATGTTGTAGGCACTTTAATATGGCAATACTAGCAACTGTTTAATCAAACTTATCAAACTTGCTTCAAAATATTCAAGAATTGCAAATGTAGTTTTTAGCAACAAATCTCTACAAATAAATTTACAAATTTGAACATGGTTTTTATAAGAAATGTTGTTCTTAAAGCAAAATTTTTTGTTGCACATAATTAAATGTGTAAAAATATTCTGATCTTTAGATATATTTGATGGTGTTGTTTTTTAACTGGAGTTCCAAGCATCTATCGAATGCGGACTATACAAGTTAATTTATCTTCTCATCTCACCCAGATTCGCAAGTGGTCATCAGAAACAATTCACCATTATTTACTTTTCACCTGGTTTCTATTATTTCTTTTAATATCATAAAATATCCAATTTGTAGATTAAATTTACTCGATAATACTTAAAAATCCAACTTACCAGACAAGACAGACGTGCTATTCATTTTTGTCCCAGTCCATAAATTTTTTTTTTAACTTAGATACACTTGATGGTGTTTTTTAACTGGACACTACACACAAGTTAATTTATCTTCTCATCTCACCCAGATTCACGAGTGGTCATCAGAAACAATTTACCATTATTTACTTTTCACCTGGTTTCTATTATTTCTTTTAATATCATAAACTATCCAATTTGTAGATTAAATTTACTCTATATACTTAAAAATCCAACTGGCCAGACAGACTACCTATTCTTTTTTGCCCCAGTCTGCCGTGAAATTAGTTGGCATCAGACCAGCGGGCTGGCAGCAATTTTGCACACTAATTACAAACCATTCATTATAATCCCTAACATGTATTATTTAATTTGGTATAGCTTGTTTTATTGAAATGCATGAATCTTGTATTCTAAAAATAATATTTTGTTGTAAACTTTCTCTGCAAGGGGAAGAACTCTGCATAACCCCCAAAGCACCGATTCTAACTAGTACATGTCACAGGTTACTTCCCTTGCTTTGCCCTACAAAAAGTCTGGGTCAGTAACAATCTCCATTACATTGCACTTTTCATAGACGGAGTGTCTATTTCTTGCTGCGAAATGCCGGCTTTGTATGATTCTCTTGAGGCATCCTTAGTGAAGGGAACCCTTGACAGCAGGGAGGAGCAGTTATTGTGATCTGAGGATGGCCTTGTGATGGTCTTGTAATAGTGTGGGCATGGATAGAAATGCATTTCTTTCCAAGAGCTGGAGGTTAATGGATGCAGATAGAGCACTGAAGAGTAGATGCTGAGCTGCACTATTCAGCACACAAACCATACATGAGACTGACTTCAATGCACATCTGTCAGCAGGATTCTTGATAGATGGCTCTAGGTTGTGCTCACATTGCCCACATATAATGCAAGTTATTCAAATTTAATTTCCCATTACATGCTACTTGTTTGTTAATGTGCTCATCATCTGCAACCTTTGCCCACGTATAATGCAAGTTATTAAAATTTAATATCCCATTATATGCTACTTGTTTGTTAATGTGCTCATCATCTGCAACCTTTGCCCCATTTTCCCATTAGAATTTTTTGAGCATATCACTTTTCAATCTCAGGAATGTTTCCTTATGAAATTATTAAAATAAATCTACCTCAATGGCAGTTTTTAGGGAAACCTGTACTTTCATGTGCCCATCATAAAGAGAAGATACATACTTCTCTAAATCATGATGTGGAGTACTGGAAATCAAACTTATTAAAAGGGGCAGGGGGAAGAGGGCTATGCTGTTGTTCTCTTAGGGGAAAAGCTCCTAGGTGCTGGATCTTGTGGAGCAGGGACACAAAGACCCACGGAAGCTGAAACAGTTATCTTTTTCCATCTTGTTGTAGATGGCATCCCCTTAATAGAAAAAGTATGTGATGTAAACAAACTATTCAACTGATGGTGTTGAAATTCATAGGAATAATCTTTTTCCAAGAATTTATGTTGTTTTTAATGTAAAATCCAGTGGGAGTGTGTGTACAGGGACATATGTAAAAATATTTGTTTGATATCACTGAAACAGAAGATCAAGTTTTAAAGTTTTAATCACCAGGGCAAATAAATTTTTTGGGAAGAAGAATTGTATCCTTATAGTAGTAGTCTTGGTCCTACCACATGCAATGTTGTTGGGTATGTTGGAACTGGAAAACATGTTCCAAAACATCTTCCTAGCCAAGCTTACCAATGACCAAAGTAGATTAAATGACAAAAGTACATTTTTTTCAATAAGAAACTTTGTACAGATGATTTCTGCTTTAATAATTACAAAGCTGATGTGCTGTGTGAATAATTCTGAAATTTTGGATGCTTTGTTGTGTCTCTATAGATGAGACCATTCTCCATGTGCTAGATTTCATTTACATAACTTGTATTTTATTTATATAACTTGCACATACCTTGCAAAATGCATAATGTTCTCCAAGTCGTGACTTGGAGATCAAAGGAAACATAATGGAACACACTTTCAAATGTTGTTGATTATGACTCAAAATCCATTTTATTCTTTCTCAACTGGTTGCCAATTTCCCATATGGCTCAAAAAATACAGACTGGTACTCATTCTGCATATACTGTATCTAGAAGTGTGAAGTGTGAAGGAAATATTATAGTGGTCACAGACATTTTTTTCTTCAGACACAGGCCCGAGACTTACAACTTTAAAAAAATCACAAGCCTGACTCAAATTACACAAGCTCTGACTCCAAATCCATGTGCCCAAAAGAGCCCTATTTTTTAAAACTATTATTTGTCACACAATGTTGCAATTGCTGTACTTTAAATATGAAAAGAAATAAACAAATCATATTAAATTGACTTGTGTGTTTATTCAGATCTCAAAATATTTGATGTAAAGCAATGTTTTCCTCCAGGTCCTGATGTTAATCATTGTCCAACTGCTCTAATAATGTCCTCCTTACTCACTGGAACAGCAGTGTTGATGTTCATTAGCATCTGAAGCGTTTATTACTTATAACACCTCAAAAAAATATCCCGCATTTGGCCTAAACTCTCCAGATTACCATAATAAGGTAATCAATTAACAGCTTGTTGTGTGCACGCACATGTTAGCCTAAATCTGTTTACTCAGTCATGCATCATTGCATCAGTTGCGATGACTGCTGTAAAGCTCCGGTCCCCACTAGACTGGTTCTGGCTAGTTTATGTAATGCGTGGATAGAACGCATACAAATACTGGTTTTTTTCTTTCTTTTTTCCATTAAAAAAAAAAGTCTTAATTTTCAAAAGCGGTAGATTTCAACTATAAAATGCTATGTGCAGTAGATGGCCTTAAAAATGGTATTTTTATCCTATCACCAGTGGAATCACATATATGTTAAAGCCAAGTGAGCACTAATTATAGGTAACCCAGGCAGTCTGTTCCCCATTCATAGGTCACATGCTTTGCCTTGTACACAGAGTATACAGCTTTCGATAGAAGTATGGTAAGTAGATGATCTTCATAAGGGTAAAGAGCATACATGGGGATAAATAGTAATAATTTACTAGTCTTTCAACAACTTGAAAATAAAACTCTGCATTTCGTCAGTGTAATCCAAGTTTTCTCAGGCAAATTAGATTTTTTTTGTGACAAGCCCGATGGGTATTTCACTTAGAATACAGGAGAGGCCCAATCTGAAATTAGAGGGGCTCCAGGCATTGGGGTATTGGAACTACTGGAAACAGAACTGGTGACAACATATTTTCTTACCTTGGAAAATTTTTAATGCTTAAAATGTAGATTTACACAAGGAGAGCATCTATTTCTTGCTGCAGAATGCTGGCTTTGTAAGGGTCTCTTGGGTTGTCCCTTTTTTTTTTTGGGGGGGGGGTAAAACTAATTTTATTGATGTAATATTTACCTAATATTTACCTGTTGCTATTGTGGTGCTTACCCTTTTCCGGATGGAAAATACCCTCAACTGCATGATGAGAATTCATCCTCCCATAGGGTGACTTTTGAGAAAGATCTCTGATCTAACCCATAACCCTGGCCCATGAGCACTAACTCTCATTCTTTATAACAACGTAGCCTTAAATCTAGTGGGACATCAGTGCTGGGCAGGAGGAGGGAATCTGGCAATAGCAACAGGTAAGTATTACATCATTAAAACTAGTTTTACCCCCTCCCACAACCTACATTTTAATATCAGTAATACATAACCTTTTGCTACTGCATAGCTTAATTTGCCAGTTCGGTGGATGGCTGATGATACCACAAATTGGTGAAGGAAAAAGCAAGGAATACTTACCCTTTCTGCAAAAGTGTAGACTACTGTTGGATGGTATCCACATGGGCCACTTTTGTGCTACTACTATCGGCCCCGAAGAAAACATGCCCTTGCTTTGATAAGCCAACGAGCGAAGGTAGGAAGAGGAGGTCGTGTGTGATCACCACAATGCGGCTTTCAACACATCCTCCAGAGATGAATGAGTAAGACAGACCTATGAAGAAGCAATGGCTCGAGCCTGTTGGGCTTAAATCTTCATGAAAGAAAGGTCATCTCTGTAAGGGATTGATAAGTTCTCTTGATAGTTATGATAATCCACCTGGAAATTAAAAATTTGAGTGTGCTAGACAGGGCAGCCCTATAGCCCTTGATAGTAGAAACCAAGCATTGTTTCTTTTCAAAAAGAAAGAGAATAAATCAACCATTGTGCTTATATAGGGACAGCTAGGATTAATACATTTCCTACTGCACCAATTGCAAAAGATTCTTCACTTGGCACCACAGACCTTGGATGCAGTTCATCTCCTGGACTGAACTATGCACTTGGTGAATTTGTTCAAAAACTTGTCCTGCTGAGAGATCATTTGAGATGAGCCTAGTGTGAAGGTGGAGACTCTGCGGGCTGTTGTGTAGAAGAGAGCCCTTGTGCTGTGACAAAAGGTCCTTCCTCTGGGGTCATGTCCTGGGCTGGTCTACCAGCAGGTCAAGAAGATCGCTGAACCACAATCACTGGGGCCACAGAGTGGTGTGGGATCATCCTGAAGGGTGGGAAGGTGTAATCAAACAGATGATCCCCCTTCAGGCTGAAAGCGTCCACTGCCCAGGCCCTCTGGTAAAGGACTGGGGAAGCATAAAAGGGGAGCTTGTTGTTTAACCTTGTCACAAACAATTCCACCAAGGGTCTCTCCCAAAGATCGAACTGGGAATTTGCTATGGAATGGTACAGAGACCATTCCGTGAGGACTATCTTTCTCCTCCTGCACAGACTGTCTGCCAATATATTCTTTTTACCAGGAATTTGGTGAACTCGGAGGGTAATCCCTTTTGAGGTGGCCCAGTGAAGGAGGTTCCAAACCTCCATGCAGAGAAAAGGGGAATGTATGCCTCCTTGTCGCCTGAGGTACACTACCACTGACGTGTTGTCATCGGAGACCATCATGCAAGAACCTATTATTTTGTCAACGCACCCCTGAAGGGCTAAAAACACTGCCCTTATCTCCAAATTGCTGATGTGGAAGTTAGATTCTTCCCGGGAAAACAAACCCTGAAGAATCAGTTCATCCGGCTCCAGATAAGCGCCCCACCTGAAATCTGATGCATTTATGAACAGAGAGGAGTGGGGTTTAGGAAATCCAGAGCTAGAGAAATCTGAGCATTTAGGGGGCCCTTGTGTGGTTTCCAGTTTGTCAGAAGGAGAAACTGGATAGGGTGTAAGTGCAGTCTGCCTAGGGGAACCAGGTCTGCTGCCAAGTTTAAGGTTGCCTGAAGAGAAAGAAATAGATGAGCCGACAACCTGGTCTTGGCTCTCAGCGCCTCCAAAAGGATCAGGATCTTGTCCAATCTGTCCCTCGGAACATGGACTAATCCTCTGTTTGTGAGGAAATTCATTCCCACGTAGATCTTGAGATCAGATTTCTCTAGGTTGGGTAAAAGACTGAGTCTGGTCACTAAGGGCCAATAGCAAGACAGATCTAGCCCTGGGACTCTAGCTGGCCATCGTGGATCAACCAATCATCAAAATATTGGAGGATTGGGATCCCCAGTGACCTTCAGTAGGCTGCAACTACTCTCATGACCCTTGTAAAAGCTCTGGGTGCGGAGGAGGACAAACGGCAGAACACAAAATTGGAAGACCTCCCCATCCAAGCAAAACCAGAGGTATTTCCCATGAGGAGGATAGATAGGGACGTGAAGGTATGCATCCTGAAGATCAATGGAGACCATCTAGTCACCGGATCCTATGGCATTCCTGACAGAGGCCATGGTCTACATCTTCAAAGGTTCCTCAGCAGAAACACGTTTTTTTGAGGAAAGGTTGATAATTAGTCTAAACTTTCCCCCTTTTTTGGTACAGGGAAATTCGGGAGTAGAAGGCCTGAGATTGATTACTGAACACCCTCTTAACTGTACCCTTCTGGGGAAGGGAGTGTACCTCTTCCTTTAATTGCACCAGACTCAACTGAGGGAAGCACATGGGGGACCTTACTAGAGTAATATCTTGAAACCAAAGTCGGTATCCTCCTTTTATTATAGAAAGGACCCAGCCAACATCTGTTGCATAGCTCTGAAGAACTCTGCTGATGGACCCTGAGGCCGGTCAGGATGATTTTGCTTTTTGGCCAGTTTCAACAGGCCTGGAGCGGATGAGACAGACCTATGTTCCTGGTCTCTCAAATCCCGAGGTGCCACGGAGGGAATGAGCCCTACGAAGAGGGTCTCTGGGTAGCAGCCCCCAGAAGGTTCTTACTGTGCTCCAGGAACTTGGAAGAGTCCAAAGCAACATCCCTGCAGAGGTGTGGAAGCTCTGCTGACAATGCCATGGTCATGGACAATGCGTGCCTAGATGTCTTGGCCACTGCTTCCAACAAACACTGAAGGGCAGTTGGCGACAGAGATTCCTCCTTCACTAGGCCAAAAGAAGCTGCTGAAAAGATGTTGGCATGTGAGGCTATAGTTACTAATGACTTAGCCTTTAGTTCTAAGGTCTCCAGTGTTTTAACTGAAAGGTGAGCCCAGATCCCTGTGGAAATACCCACTTGTGCTGCTCCACCATCCAAGGTGGGAGATTTAAGGGGCCAGGAAGGGGTGTGAACTCTGTAACTAGCTGCAGAGACCAAAGGTCTCAATGTAGAAGGGGGACAGACCACCTCTTACATTGTGTAGTGAACTCCTGGCCCTTACTAAACCTTGGGAAAGCTCCTTAAATGTAGCCAAGTGAGGGAGCAACAAGAGATCAGGTCAAGAGATAGCACCAGAGAGTTTATCCAAGCTGGAGAGAATTTTAATATCCTTAGAGCCTGAAGGCTTGGGACACAGATCACGGGGCCAAGACAGTAAACCTCGTTAACCACTTTTTCAAAAACCAGATCTCTTCCTCCTCTGCCACCTTGACCAATGGTTGGGAGGAGACTGGGGACCCCAAGGGAGGAGGTGCCACCTCGGCCTGCTCTGTATCAAACTCATTAGAATCTACGAGGACAGACAGGACATCTTCATCCTGTGCTTGCTCTTGGGAGGCAGGAAGATGTCACCCAATGTCCCTATGATGCAAGGGAGACTTGGGAGTAACAGGGACCTAGACCCGCAACTCATCTCATGGAGAGAAGGGAATGTCTATAGTGGCAGACTTGGCAGGAGGGTGAGAGCAACTCTCAACCCTCCTGGAAAATTTGTGGGAAGAAGGTCTGCCCCCCTCCCTACTTTTTGAATTCACTTCGTAACAGAAAGATGTCAGTCCATCGACTGCAGCATTGATGTCTCTACCATGGGCAAAGGCCCTGAAGGCCATGGCTGCATGCAGAGAAAAGGCTAATCAATTCCCTCCGGTGGAAGGCCCCACATCTCATAGAGATTAGTGAGATTATAGGAGAGGGGGAATACTGATCCATTCCCCTTCTCTAGGCTGGCATCTGTATGCCGATTCAATGATAGCCTGGAGAGAGGGGGGTCTCGACCCAATCCATATCCCTGTACCGAAGGAGCTCCAATGACTGGTGACTGGTACCCACAGACTGGTGACTGATCAATGATCAGTCTGGTGACTTCGATCTGAAGGAAGACCCTTCCTCAGATCTGATACATTTATATTGTAGCTCTTGCCTTACAATGTGTCTCGATCCTGTCGCCAACAACAGGAACCGGGGGCTGAAAAGGTGCTACTCCACCCTCATGGAGGGTTATGATTCACTCTCAGCTGACACCAAGCTGTGGTCTAGTAGAGGGTGCTGCTCCTCCCTCACCAAGTGGGGAGTGGAGTGCACGACTCACTCTCTGCCCCACAAGACAGAAGATGGTGCTACTCCTTCCACTTGGGAGAACACAACTCAGTCTCTGCCCTACAGGACTTAAGAGGGTGCTGCTCCTCCCTCATGGAAGGGTGGGACTTGCTCTACGCCCCTGGGACTGAAGAGGTTGCTGCTCCTCCCTCATGGGAAGGCGTGACTCACTCCCAATCCTACAAAAATGGAGAAGGTGCAGCTCCTTCCTCACAGCAGGGTATGACTCACTCTCCGGCCTACAGGACTGAAGAGGGTGCTGCATCTCCCTCACATGAGGACACAACGCACTCTTAGTTATGCAGGACTGAAGAGGATGCTGCTCCTGCTTCGCAGGAAGGTGCAACTCACTCTCTGCCCCAGTATATACTCCCTAGAGAGGGTCCGCAAGGGCCTTAAATGTCTCCAAAGAGACTTCCCAATCCGATGCTGAAACCTGTGGGACTCAGCGATGGAAAAACCTGACTATTCTGAAGAGGAAAAAGGAAGGCCCCTTCTTCCTCCTTTGTAAGTGCCTAAAGAGGAGAGTGGGTATCCCATAGACTTTCTTGAGCACACATCCCCATTGGCATTGCTGCAGGAGAAAAATAAAAAAAAACAAGAATAAAACTTCTCGGCGGGATCCTACCTGTGTATATGCACATTGTGGGGTTCAAACTTGGTTCACCTGCATGAGGCAGCCATACATATCACTAGACCAAGCAAGCGTTTTCTCTGGTGTCAATTCTATTAAATTAATTAAAACAACTGATGTTTTAATATTAACAAGTCAGCAATGCTGTATCTTTTTTGTTTTTTTTTCTTCAAAAACGTCAGCAACACTATTACTGAATACTGAAGACAAACATTAGCAAAAAACCAGCTTGGCAAGATGATAATAAGAAAGTAATAATAGTAAGGAATACTATCCTAAACTGACTTTTAAGGATAAAAAGTATTCGATCACTAAACACTGCGACTTCCTTCCTTAGAATAAAAATAGCAAAATCAGATTAAATGGAATATGAATTCTGATGATTCTTTATTGTACTAGAACAATAAAACAGAATCAAGATGAGTCCGCAGACCAAATCAACAACGATAGGGATAACTAAATACCTACCCGAGCTAGACAAAGGAATAAAATAGTTCTCAAACACAATAATAGTTATTGTGACATCCCTGTTGGGGGAGTAACCTAAATGCAAGGTTATGAAGAAAAAAAAACCTAATTTAGAAAAAGCCAATAACTCTCTCTCAAGTTAATTCCAAACAGAAATAAAACTTGACAGAAGGGTAATTTCACATGGTAAAAACAATGAACACAATGAAAATGCTCAATTTGTGACGTATGACTCAAACCAGCGATAATTTTCTCTTCGACGTATTTTAAAGCAGCCGTATAATGGCTGCGACTGGAAAAAGAATGAAGGATAGTGTGCATGGGCCAGACCAGAGATCTTTCTTGGAAGTCACCCTATGGAAGGATGAATTCTCATCATACAATCAAGGGTATTTTCCTTCCGGAAAAGAGTAAGATATGCAACATCAACAAGTTATGTATTACTGATATTAAAATGTGCCCTTGCCAGGAAAAGGGCTTGGAGGAGGGTTTCCCTTTTTGGCAAGCCTTAGAGGGGCCCTTCCTACTTCTCTGGTCTCTCTTTGGAAATGAGGGCTGGACTCTTGGTTGCTTTGCCTGCAAGAAATGTCCTGCTTCATGACCACCTTCAGGTGACTGTGGAATAAGAGGTTGGAATTGGGCAGTTATTGTGGTCTGAGAATGGCCTTGTGATGGTCTTGTAGCAGTGAGGTAATGGATATGAATACATCTACTTCCACAGACAAGAGATTAACGGACGCAGATATGACATTATAGAGTAGGTGTTGATTGAGCTGCCTTGTCGAGTACATAGAGCCATACATGAGACTGACTTCCAGGTGTGTCTGTCACCAGGATTCTTTATGGACAGCACTAGGCTATGTTCAAATTGCTCAAATATAATGCAAGTTATTAACATTTTATTTTCCATAACATGCTGCTTTTGTGGTAATGTGTTCATCATTTGCAATTTTTGCTCCTTTTTGCCATTAGAATTTTTACGGTATTTCGCTTTCAAATCTCAAGAATGTTCTTTAGTAAACTATCAAGAATCTCCAACCTCAACGACAGTTTTTAGGAAAACTTACACTTATATTGGCCTATCATGAGGAAAATATAGTTATTCAGGGGCCATAACTCCTCTAAATCATGACATGGAGTTCTAGAAATCCAACTTATTCAAGGTCTTATTAATACAAGTAAACAAATGATGCTGTTGCAGTACCTCTAACATTTGCAGTTAGTTCCTCCAGCAAATGGTACTACATTTGTAACCAACACCTTTGTAATTTTTAACAAATTAATACAAGTTACCCATAATCTGACTTTACATCCATCTGCATGGCTATACTATTGTGTGATTATTCACCCATTTGGGCTGTCTAGGGAACTCATTCATTTTTAACTGTCCTTCTTTAAGCACAGTAACTTGTTTTAGTTTATGACTTACAACTGAATTCTTTTTTTTAAATATAAAATACACAATTCACAATTTGTAGTTTAGACTGCTATGAGAAGAAAAGTTGTTAATGTTTAATAATATTAAATATAGCATTCATTTTATAATCTTTTTTTATGCAACCATTTATTATCATCATCATTAGTAAACATCTAATCTAATAATTAAGTTTATTTTCCTTGACATACAATTACAGTTACAATTCATTCTATTTTGGTTTGTTAATTTTTGTTCACTTTTATCTCTGGTAATTAAGTACATCCTACAACAACCTTACTGTTGACGAGCCCGCAGTATGACTTATTGGACTTGTATGCAGGTGACTGAAAAATGTTGTTCAAATTAATTTAAAGAAATCTTTTGATTTAATTTTTAACACCTTCATTATTTATTAATTTATTTATAGATCAAAAAGTTCCTTTTCATCTCCACATCCTTAGAAATAAAACAAATAAGGCCAGTGGTCATCAATAATTTGTTTTATCAAGTCACCTTACCACATAAGAAACTCCTACCAGGTGGTGGAGCATTATGTAATAAGCTTTCCTGATGATTCATTAATGCACACATCTGAATAGGAATTGATATCAAGCAATTGATAAGATGGGTCAGAAGTCCCAGCTGTGACTTGGTTTCGTCCCTGGCACCCAAGGAGGTTTACTCATACCTCAAAACCTAGATAAGGTGCTTAAGGGACCTGTGACTTCAGCTAAAAAAAATTGTTTGCAAATTCCAATTAGCTCAAAAGGACAGTAAAAAGAATGTTCAGAACATTCAACAATGTACACTATTCTTCTAGAGCACTCAATAACAGAGGTAAATCCAAAGCAAGGCCTCGTATAATTAAAGTGATTCCAATTTCTCACGTGAAGGTAAAACCAGAAGAATGGTTTATCCCCCCGACCGACTGTAGCTATTACAAATATAAAATCAACATAATTTAGCAATTTCATGCCCAGTGATCTTTACCTCTGATCTACTGATTGCAGACTTAATAGGGAGCTGCTATTCTTCAACTATTGACAAAAATTGGGCAAAGGAAACTTTAGGAAAGTGGACTTGTCACAAAAGAACCCAAAATGACAATTTTAGTTAACTTGACCTTTGACCTCTGGGCCCCGAGAGTCCATAGGGAAGTGCCTATGCCCAAGTGTCAACAAGCTATGAAGTTTGATGAAAACTGGATCCAGGAAACTTGACTTCTAGACTTTACACCAAAAAAAAAAATGTACAGTGTCAGCTCCAGTGAGCTTGACCTTAACCTCTCAGCATCAGTATCAGTATAGAGCTGCCTCTGCCCAAGTGCCGTCTACCTATGGAGTCTGATGAAAATAAGACAAAAAAACTTATCCTGCAGAAAGGAAAATCATATTCCAGTGACCCTGACCATGGACCTACTAGCAGCCCCCAAATCAATATGTTTCTGCCTCCACCGAAGTGGAAGGCACATAGGAGGTTTGAAAAAAGAAAAGACGAAAGCAAGCTTGAGTCATGTTGTGGAAACCACCTCATCTATGGATGGATGGGTGGATGGACACACAAATGGACAGTGCTATCACTATATCCACCCTGCATGTTCAGTTGGGTGGATCAAAATTCTTTTAACAGCATCTTTCAGCACTTTATGTAGTCTTATGTTTGTTTTTCTCTCTGTTTATATTACAAACCTGGAACATTGATGGATGGGTTTTCTGACATTCCCGGAAGTGCCTGATAATCACGTGGCCTGCGTATCTTTAGTGACTGGCCCTGGAAATTGATTCCATCAAAAGCCATGGCTTGAGTAGTTTCATCCACTGAGCGAAACTGAAATTAGACAACTGTCATACTTTAGCCAAAGCATATAACAGCAAGAAAGGTTTAAATATTTTGACCCAGTTTGGTAGTAATAATAAAGCTAAAGAATGGTAAATGTTGGTTTGATCTAATGCAGTTTGTTTCATCCAAAATCACAAGTCTAAGTAATGAAACCTTATATTCAGACCTTAAAGCAATGGTCTTCTTCAACAAAAGAACAGTATTGACAAATTTCAAAGAGCACTTTATTATTGGTTTCTTTCAACTCAAACTAACAATAAATGCTATTAAAAGAACTTCTCAAGAACTATGTTTTGTCTGCATACAAAATTCCTCCCCCAACCAAATTCCTGATGTCCAAAATTTGTGCCCAATTTAACTTGAATGTAAAAATGTTTTGGGTAAAATTTGGCTTTAGGTGAGCAAATCTGGATCATATATAAACATCTGCATCAATACTTCAATTTTCTTCAAAGTGTGCAAAACAAACAACAAGAGATTCCCTTTTTGTAAAGCCTACCTTTTATTTACTTAGAAAGCAAAGAACTCTAATATTAAGCTTCCTCTAAAAACATACACTGACCTTAATCTAGGGTTTTTTGGATGCATGTACAGGTGTACAGACATGCATAAGGATGCCAAAGTGATCAATATGCTCAGCTCCCGCCCGTGTTGATATGACCATCCATTCAGAAGGAGTAGCAATAACATTTTTAAGATGGCCATATTGGATGTCCAGCCAGCACCATCTTCATTTAAGATCAACTAGACATCATACAAGGTCTTCTGGTGAAAAACTCATGCAGATATGACCATCCATTCAGGAGGGGTAGCAATAACAAGATTTCCAAGATAGCCACTGTGATAGCCATATTTGATGTACAAGTGGCTCCATTTTCACTTCGGACCAACTAAACATCATATGAAGTCTTCTTGTAAAAAACCCATGTTGATGTGACTTTCTGTTCAGGAGGAGTAGCGGTAACAAGGTTTTCAAGATGACTATTGTGGCTATATTGGACATCAGATTGGCACCATCTTCATTTAGGACCAACTAGACAGCATAAGAATTTTTTTGTGAGAACTCCATGTTGATATGACCATCCATTCTGGAGAAGTAGCGGTAACAAGATTTTCAAGATGGCAGCTGTGGTGGCCATATTGGATGTCTCTGCGGCACCATTTTCATTTAGGACCAACTAGACCATAGGATGAATGTGTGTCTAAAGTTTCATGGCACTCCTCCAAGTAGTTTAGGAGTAACGATAACAAACTTTTGCTAACAGATGGACAGCATATGGACAAAGGACAGCAGGCCATACCATAAGCTCTTTTTTTCTATGACCATTAGAGCTAATGATACAATTACAATGGGAATGAAGAAAATATGTACAAAATATCGAGCAATTTTTTTTTATTCCATATCATGCAAGGCTCCTGTATGATTTTAAATTCAACCAGAACACCTATGCTCCAGGTCTATGAAATTAACATATCATTTTCTGTTAAGATAACCTCTATTATAACCATTTGTAGAAGGGATAATAAACAGAAGATATGTTCAGGTAATATCATGAAAAACTTTATATCATGAAAAATTTATCATCAATTAATTCAATGAAATTTAGGTGATTTCACATTTTTATTCTTTAGGTGTTACCTGCAATACACCAGACTCGTAGGCAAAATATAGTAGCACATTTCTGTTAGCGACTGGTTCATCAACAATGCCAATATTTTTCTGTGAAAGACTTTGTACTTACCTCCTTTCATCTTCATCATGCTTACATTTATCTGGAGTCAATTTGCTCAGATGAAAAATAGGTAAGTGGCATTTCTCAAATGGGCCAGTGCCAATGTGTATTAAAAGTAACAGATGCAGTTAAACTGAATTCATTTCTGAATTGGCCCCAGATATGACCAATTCAAACAAGGCATTTGTTTTGCTCCAAGAGCAATATCAAGAGATACTCTGCCAATCAGATTTGCTTGATAACCCCAAAATTTTCAAATGGACTATTGTTTGTCTTAACCAGGAAGATCCCTGGCATAATAATGACCTATTTTTCATGCTCCAGTGACTATATTTAGTTTGGGGGTCATGTACTTGCAAAGCAAACAAGACAGCATTCAACAGAAGTTTTATTTTCCTTCACACTTTTTATTTGACTGAAAGTTAGGTTGAATGATCCAAGTGAAACAAAAAATGTGTTTAACCGTAGAACAGCAGTAACATTTTATCCTTCACTCTTCAGCCAACTTATCATCAGCTTATAATGAAAATGAGGAAACAAGCATTCCTGTATGGAATTACTTAATCCTATCTTAGAGGGATATTATCAAACTAAAGGAAATGGGATGACTCACAATCACAAATCCACATGCTTTATACTATATATTCCAAGCCCCTATACTCTTCCCTCCCCAGTACTCACACCCACCACCAGATAGTGACCCTGGGGTCATAATGAAAATTCTGTCCAATATATGATGAGTCTACTTGATGACTGTACAAATAATATTTGGTCAGAAAGTGGAACTCACACTAGCCTAAAAAATCTTGTAGTTATTTTTGTCACCAATCCCAAAAAAGTGTCACCAATTTATTTTTGGTGACACCATATTTTGGAGTCAAAATTCTCCCCTGGAATCACTTTGGTGTATCAGAAAATTTGTTGGTTGTCGCCATATCTGAGTAGATCGTTGATTATGCTTGTCATGGCCTGTGTCAATAGCATCTATGACATCTGACAATTTGAAAAATCCAAAAGATTTCTGGTTTTGGTCCTTACACTCTGGCATGCCCAACAGCAAACCAAGTTTTCTTGTTCCCACGATACAATGACCACAGTTTGAGAAAAGTGAATTTAAGTGAAATCTTGATATTTATTGGACTCTGAATTTTCGGGCAAAGTGACTTCTCAGACTTTTCTAAATAGGGCAAAGTAAGGGGGAAAAGGGACTTAAAGGTAGAGGTCACATTTTTTAATGCCAAAAAAGAAGTTTATCAACAACTGGTGTTGATATTGTGAATCAGACAAGAGTCTCTCAAAGGTACTCACTCTCTACTGGCTGAAAAGAATGTGTAGAAATTCAAGATAAGATCATTTATTCCTTTTGACTGCCGAGTGTTGAAACCATCTTTGATCATGATGTTCTTCAGTAATAACGATTTTCAAACAAGCTGTGGTAGAAACGTTGGATGTCAGATTGGCACAAATTTCATTTACAACAAATAAGACCTCATTTAGGACCAACAAGACACTACAAGAAGTCTTCTGTGGAAACTCCATGTTGATATGACATTCCGTTTTTGAGGCGTGATGATAACAAGATTTTCAAGATGGCTGCTATGATGGCTACATTGGATATCAGATTGGCACCATTTCCATTTAGGACCAACTAGACATCATAAGAAGTCTTTTGTTAAAGCACAATATCATTATGACCAGACATCTAGGAGAAGTAGTGATAACAAGATTTTCAAGATGACCACTGTCGTGGCCATACTGGAAGTCAGATTGGCACCATTTTCATTTATGACCAATGTGACATCATAAGAAGTCTTTCAGTGAAAACCCCACTGATATGACCATTCATTCAGAAGTTGTGATAAGATTTTCAAGATGGCCACTGTGATGGCCATATTGGATATCTGAGCAGCACCATTTTCATTTAGGACCAACTAGACATCATAAGAAGTCTCCTGGTGAAAACCTGATAGTAACATTACTTTCATTCAGAAGAAGTAACAATAACAAAATTTTCAAGATGACCACTATGACATCACATCAGCACCATTTTCCTTCAGGACCAACTAGATTTCATAAGAAGTCTTTCAGTGAAAACCCTATGTTGATATGATCATCCATTCTGGAGAAGTAGTGATGTGGTGGCCATATTGGATGTCCAAGTGGTACCATTTTCATTTAGTACCAACCAGACCATAGGATAAACGCATGTGTAAAGTTTCATGGCAATCCTCGAAGTAATTTACGAGGAGTAGCAATTACACACTTGTGCTATCGGATGGACATCAAACAACAGACCATCCCATAAACTCTTCTGGTCTATGACCAGTAGAGCTAAAAAAACTGTTGCATAACTTGGTTAACAGCATCAGACTAATTTCGTAAACAGGTAGCTGTTCCAAAATATAGGTGTTTAATACTCACTGAAGGTAAAATAAACTGTGCACACTACATGTTGAGGTGAAATACTGAATATCAAAACTTCTTTAAAGATATAACATTTGGTGTAAGTATTGAAAAACCTCAGGTATTCACTCACTTCACGGAGTTTCACATTTATATGGTTGTTGGTAAATTGTAACTTGGTGCATATTTGAGGGCATCAGAAGGCATTAATTGATAAAAGATGGTTGCCAAACTTCTGCTTTTGTCACCAAATCAAACAAACATCTAAACTGGCAACTGGACACGCGAACTTGAGAAAGTATTTGAAAACAATGTAACTGAAATAATTATGCATCTGATCTCTGACACCCTACAGAAGGAAGCTGAGGATGACACCCCTTGTGCACATGTTTAACCCATGGGCGACATAAATTCAAAGTTGTGTGCATTTCCACCCAGCGGTTAAGGAAATGAGGTAATGGACTAATGGACAGATGGTCAGTTAAGGGATCCCTGATGCTTTTTAAACAAGAGTCCCTCAAAGGGACTGACACTCTCCTGGCTGAAAATAATTTATAGAAATCCACAATAAGTCTGTTTCTTTTGTCCTTTTATTCTTTTTTACTTCTGAGTATTGAAATCATTTAGGATATTCTTGAGAAACTCCAACATACCAAATTCATTCAGGAGAAGTAGCCATATAAAGATTTTCAGGATGACCATCAAGGCAGCCATTTTGGAAGTTGGATCAGCATCATATTAATAAAGGAACAACTATATATTGCAAGAAAGAGTTTTTTAAAATACAGAGCTCTAGATAAGCAGCACATTTGTATATTTTACACAGACAATTTGACTACCAATGCAAACATAATTTTTTTAATGCATTCAGATTACGCGGAACAATTTAATTTTAAGCATATAGTCCAAGGTTGTCAGCATATTGCTCCTGCCATAAGCACAGTCCATGTTGTATGATGGCTCATTCAATCAACATAAACTCTGCTATCGGTTAAACAGTGTTTCCCCTAGGGGTGTAAGATTGAGAGTAAAAAATGTCCATAAAGGGAAATGGTGGTTCAAGTACTTTATGTTCCATGTATGTCTGAAATGATAGTGCTTGATCACTGTGAGAATAATCGATCAAATAGAGCCATATAATCAAATGCACCCAGAACTAGTTTTGGTGACTTAGCCATCTGATGCATAAATGGCATGATTAACATACTGAAGGTTAAGAATAAGTCTAGTAGTGCCAGTTTTTTGTTTTGCGGTTTTCACAAAATGTGCCATCAAGTTTTAAAAAACATAATTAGTTCCAAACCAGATAGTTAAAGACCCAATTTATTCTTATCTAGAGCTCTGTTAATAAATTTTTTAAAAAACTACGTCAATATCACCATCCATTCAAGAGAAGTAGCTGTAATGAGATTTTTCACATTATGGAGGTCACATCGGCATCATTTTCACTTGGGACCAACTACATACATAGAGATATGTGTTTAAGTGAAAACCTCATGTCAATACAACGTTAATGTGATAATGATTTTCAAAATGGCAACCATGACCATCATGTTGGAGATCTGATCAGCTCCATTTTCATTTAGGACCAACCAGATATCACATGAAATCATTTAGTGAAAACCCCATGCCTATATGACCATCTGTTCAAAAGAAGTAGCATTAATAAGATTTTCTAGATGGCTACCATGATCACCATACTGGAGGTCTGATTGGCACCATTTTTATTTGGGACCAACACATGACCTAATTGTCTTGCTGTGCTGTAAAACACCAAACCATACTATACCATACATATAAAATAAGTCTTGAGGTGAAAACCCCATATCAATATGACTATCATTCAGGGGAAATAGGTATAACAAGATTTTCAAGATGACCGCCATGGTGTCCATGTAGGAGGTCTAATCACCGCCAATTTCATTTTAGGATCATCTGCATATCATAAGAAGTCTTTTAGGGAAAACCCAATGTCAATAAGACTTTTTAGAAGAATCAGTGATGACAAGACTTTAAAGATGGTTGACATAGTGGCCATATTGGGATCTAATCTGCACCATGGTTAGTTAGGATCAACTAAATATCATAAGAAGTCTTTAGGTGAAAACTCCATGTTGATATGATAATCCTTACAAGTGAAGTAGCAATAACAAAATTTTCAAGATGGCTGCCATGGCGGAAATGTTGGAGGTCAGAACAGTACCATTTTCATATATGACCAACAAGACATTGTAAGAAGTCTTTTAGCAACAACGCTATGTCGATATGACAATCCATTCAGGAGGAGTAGCATAACAATATTTTCAAAATATCAGATCAGCACCATTTGTTCAGGAGAAAAAGTGATAACAAGATTTTCAAGATGGTCACTATGGTGGCCATATTGGATGTTCAATGGGCACTATTTTGATTTAGACATCATAAGAAGTCTTTTAGTGAAAATCTCTGTCACTAGACATGTCAATCTGACCATCCATTCAGGAGGAGTGGCAACAAGATTTTCAAGATGGCCACAATGGCAGTCATACTGGATGTCCAAGGGGCACCATTGTTATTTAGGACCAACTAGACTTTGTGTGTGCAAAGTTTCATGGCAATTCTCCCAGTAGTTTAGGAATAGCAATAACAAACTTGTGCTAACACATGGACGGCAGATGGATGGATGACAGGCCATTGCATAATCACTTCAGCTCAATGACTACTAGAGCCAAAAAGCATGGGGATAAGTATTTTTAGTAAGTATGAAAGTCATTTTATGACTTTTTACAGCATCCATTTCACTGGTTGATGATGGTTTAAATTTTATGTCTCCAAATTATGACAACAGAGTTGCCTCATACCTTATATTTCTCAACACATACATACTTGTAAAGTAGGCAAATAACTTTCAAACTATAATTTGCTTATCAATAAATCTTTCCCAGAGCAGGCGGAATTAAATCATGACAAAACTGTTCTGTGCCCTGAAAACTGAAGTTTACCACCGTCCGTTGTAAAGAGTGTGCTCAAAAGCACTTTTGAAATGTAGTTTGGCATAAACCACATTGGAAGCTACTTGGTAACATTCTTGAAAGTATACCTACAACAGATAATGGGTACACGATCAATTTGGTGAATGATGATAAACTAATCACAGACTTTTAACTCTATACTTAGGAAAATAGTATATTTACTTAGATAAGTTCATCTAATTTGATGATATCGTGCTGATTTGGGTTTGTGAACACTGAAAAGTAATGAAACACATAATATAAATATGATAGAGATAAATGTTCAAGTTTCATCCACATTTTTAATTAAATAAAAAGATTACCTTTTGTGCACAGACAAATTTTAAAATTAATTCCTTATACTAATAAACACACCAAGCTAACACATGTGAAAACTAAATAACAACAGCAGTAATTTACATCATATGCCCTGCAAGCCATTATTAATTTTTCTCACTTGAACCTACAAGATATTATTAGGTTGTGAATGTAGCTAATCAAGCTACAGAGATTAGTATTTTTTTCTTTCTGCTCATATTAATTAGATGATATCCAGAAGTCTACCAAGATACACACGAGCATTCTGCAATCATGTATAATTAATGTGGATCTTTTATGTATATTTACCCTTCTGATTATACATTTTCTTAAAATCTTAATAAAGCAAAGCTATTCTATAAGATTAATAATTAACAGTAAAAATCTTCTGACAACACTACAAAGTAGGCCTGCATCATTTATTTTAGAACTTGATATGGTTTCAACTGTATAAAGCACAAGCAATCATAAAAGCATACATTTCATACAAAAAATTATAAAAAAATGTATGCTCCAAACCAAGCAAAAAAAACACTATAAATGTTGTATTCTAAATACTGTATATCAGACATTTTTAGCAGTGGAGAAATTTTAGTGAATTCGCAGTCTTATAATGAGATTATGAAAACAAATCTGGTCAGAATTTACCACTTTAAATATTATAATCTGTCTAGATCCATAATCGCTAAAATGTAACAAGCCAAAATTAAAATGCTACATTTTCGAAGAAAAAAAAAGCGCAAAATTTTACATCTGCCAAAAATACCTGCTATACTGTACTTTATGATTTGGGTAAAACAATCACACTGTATTATTAAATTTTCTGAGTGATCTGTAATGTTTATGCATGTATTCAAAAGTACATGAATTAACTTTTTTCATGGGTGTCAAGTTTCATGGTTTAATGGTTGCTACAAACCATGAATATAAAGACCCAACAAAACAATGTTCCTTTGTGGAAAGAATTTTTTTAGTAAATTATGTTTCTCAGAGAATACTTACCCGATCACATTAACGTCAGGAATATATGCTTGAATCTATCAATCCAGAAAGATGAAAATTTTGTCTTTCATTTCTATATCATACGTAGACAAAGGGAACAAATTTTTACCCATTACCTCCCCTTCACCTCCACTAGGTGACACTTGATTAAGCTGAGGGAAGAATGTCTGAATTCCCTTTAAGAAGAATAAACTGCTCTTCTAATATGATGGTAGCACAATTGACAGTCATGTGACCCATGACCACAACTCTCAGATATGAATAAATGATGACTTTCCCTTACTGAGTAAAAAGACTTGTGTGAATCCACCGAAAGCGTTAAATCCACACCCATGAGCTGGTTGTGCTGACCTCGAAAGGTCTGCTGGACATCTTGGACACAGCCACTGGACCCACCAGACTTAATTCACATCTCTGTGATGCTAGATCTTGGAGATAAAAACTTTACAAGGCTGACTGTGCATGCCACCTAACAGCTTCTATTATATCTCCGATCGAAACATTGCATTCAAATGGAAGACTTGCCGAGATTGCTCTAATCTCATAAGCAGAAATTCTCATAAGGCATATATCTGGTCCTGAGATAATTCAGAATACATCAAGTGTATCACCCACTTCAGAGCTTGCAGGGTAATATCCTCTTTTCCTGCCTTAACAGGCAGAAAAATACATTTTCAGGACCCATGGCTCTTCTCGGTGTGTTTCAAATAAATTTTGAGAGCATGGACTGGGTCTACCTTAGCTATAAAACCTGGTTGTGTCATTAACACCACGAAACCATCCAATCTGAATTGGAATAGTTCAGGTTAATTAAAAGGGCGTGCATCTCTCATCTTACATGCTGGGGCGTGCATCTCTCATCTTACATGCTGAGGCTAGTGCTATCAGAAAGCATGTCTTGTAAGATTGAAGCTTCGAAGTGACTCTGGCTAAGGTTCTAACTTCACTGAGTTGAGCAAAGTCAAAACTCATGAAAGATTCAGTGTTGCTTCTAGGATTTTTCAAAATATGGCCAACTCCCCCATCCCCTTTTTCTCCTCCAAAAGTGGGCCAATTCTAAATTTAATGGGGCAAATTTGACCCTCTTACTTGAATATGGGTCACACAAAAGAACATATTTCAAGTAATTGCAACATCCTCAAAACAGGCAATTAAAAGGTTATTGTGCGATTTATTGTATCTAAGGAATTATTTTAACTAATATACCTGCTCCACAATTTGAAAAATATTTACCAATTGTAAATGTGTTCCTTTTTTATGGTGTTCATGTATGTCAAACATGGGTATAATAAAGTGTACAGGAAAGAATGACAGGTAGAAAAGAGTTATAAAGGAAATATGTTTTTAAAATAATTAAAACAAGAAACACAAGTAAACAAGAAAAACAGGAAAGCAAACTTTTTGAGAGAACTTCATAAACAACTCAGACTGCTATGGACTTCAGCAATACCAATACAGAACAAAAGCGCAAAAGAAGCAAGATTTAGTCACACCAGTAATTACCTGCTTGAAATCCATTTTCATGACTTCTGCCTATACAGTTGCCACATGATCAGCTGAATTTATGTGCCTGTCTATTGTACTGCTCCTATAATTTATGCACCCTACAGTAAAATTGCTTGTTTATCTGTCTTTCACACACAGTTTACACAGCATCCCCATCTCTAACTTCTCTAACCACAACCATTTCCCGAGCCTGTTTGATTGGAAGTTATGCTTAAATGTTTGCTTTATTGCTTGCACTTGCTATGCCGAGGGCTATATTCAAATCATTTGATTCCATTTCAACAAGAAATTCTCTTTTGCTGTCTATTCGTTTCAAATAATCCAGCAAAGTTCTTTTCAATATTCCATGCGAACCTGCGCATTCCTCCTGACTTAGCACATGTCAAAGCAGCCTTAGGTTGACAACCCATATATGAATTGGTGCAAAGGTAAAATCTTTCCCTATTTTATTTCCATCTAGGTAATGAGCTTTTAAGCAAAAAATACATAAAACAGGATTTGTATTTTTTAATGTCAAGCTTGAAAATAAAGTGGAAAACACAAAAACAGAATTATGTTCAAGATCCTAGTTGTTAAAGGTCAAATTTGTTACTGACAAAAAATATACAGGAATGAAATCTCTTTTAGACTGTTCCAATCATATCGTGCATGTGACTGCAAGAAAAACATCTGCTTTCTGTACATTTTTTGGCCTATAGGAGTTTAATATGGGCACAAGTTTGTTTGGGGAAAGGTTTAAAAAGTATAAAGTTTGAAAGGATCGCAAAATTTATGTCTGAAAGGCCCCCAACGAGCTGATTATTTTGGTAGATAATTATTACCAGAAAGGGGGGATGTTCTTGTTGAAAGACTTCGCTACATGATATGAGAACAGAAATACAGTGAAACTCCTCAAAACCAAACACCCTTGGGACCCATTTTTCTTTCTCCGGTTTTGAGAAGTTTTTGGTTTACTGAGGCTTTTGCCGATGTGAAAAAAAATCTCTTTTTGAGCTCTTATGCGTGCGTGCGAGAGAGAGAGAGAATGCAGTTATGAAAGCATCAGTGTCTGTGTGTGTAAAAGTGCACAAATTTAAGAAAGCTGTTCTTTTTTATTTATTTTTAATATATGCATTTAATGAAGAAGAGTTATTGAAATGACGCTTGTTTGCATCACTGTTCTTTTCAAATTCATTCTTGTAGAATTCCATTTTCTTTAGAATATCTGAAACAGTAGATTTTCCTATGCCGAATGTTTCCCCTAGTTTCTTCAGTGTAGGTTTTGGCATAGATTCATACGCTTTGATTAGGCTAATTTTATCCGTTAAGGATAGTTCAATTCTACGACGCTTAGCTGGTCGTTCTGACATTTATTGTCGGTCTCCGTCGGCGGAGCATCAAAAGCAAAGCCACATGGCTGGTTAATAAAGCGCTGATATTTAACTTTAAAAAAAACAAGCAAACAATGTTCTATTGATCTTGTATCCAAATGAATAGCATCAATCACAATTAGATAATCAGCAGATAAACATAGTCTTTCTCAATTGGCTTACCTATAAGCATTTAGTTATTAATACATGTAATTAGCCTTAAAAGTTGACTCATTTGTATGGTGCAAAGACTTCAGATTAGCCTATTGTCAGCCCTAATCTGTTTCAGCGTGTGTGTCAAGTGTTGTTTTAACCTCGCGTGCCCTTGGTGCAGTTTCCAGGTCTTTGTCTCGTCGATCAGACTACTACAGCACCTGTTAACCATAATTAATCTGTTCCAGCATGTGTCAGAAATTTAGCAGCTAAAATATATTTCCAAGTTTCAACAGAGTTTCGGTTTTATGGGGTATTTTTGAGTGTAAATTTGAAATTTGGGATAGAAAATTGTTCCAGTGTTCAGAGTTGAGGGGTTTAGGTTTACTGGGGAAAAAATGATGATATTAAAGAAGGAAAATTCCGGGACTAAAACAAAATTCGGTCTTGAGGGGATTCCGGTATCCTGCGGGTTCGGTTTTGCAGAGTTTCATTGTATATATGTTTTTGTACTACATTTTGTCCAAACTCGTTCTCTTTCTTTTGAATTTAAAAAAAAAAAAAAAATTCTGCATCCAAATAAAGAATTTGTGCCAATGTCAATTAAAATGCGGGACTTTTGGCGCATTGCTTCATTCGATTGGGGCCAGTTTGTAATGAACCGTGGGATTCCCGCAAACCCATGCCCTAGAAGCAACACTGAATATTCCATTTTGGAAACAGGGCGAGTGATTTAGGCCTATTCATGTCAAAGTTGGCCAGCAAGTCCGACTGATCCTTGTCCTGACATATATTCACTCTAATATGATGCCTGAATGTGTCAGAAATCATGAAGTGATATCCTTTGAGAGTAAATAGGGCTAACTTTTTCTCCTAGCAGAGCCAGAGAAAAAAGTTAACCACCTGAGATTGAGGCATTCAAGGGACAATGTTGTTATCTTTGCACCAGTCCCTGAATACCCACCATTTCCCTTCATAGGCTTTCAAAGTGAAGGGCCTTCTTGCTTGTGAGTATCTCTCCATGACCGAAGGTTGAAATTCCTTTCTATGCAAGGCTCTCCTGACAAAAGCCAGGCAAGCAGATCATTCACCCATGACTTGTCCCATCTCAGTGGAGCTACCAGAATGACCTTGCAATTCCGGTTCCCGATTTTTTGAATGACTCTTGGAATCAGAACAGTTGAAGGGAAGGCAGAGTCCGAAATCCCATCCCAACTAACTGACAAAGTGTCCACGGCCCAAGTTTTTGGGTCCTGGACAGGAGAGACGAAGGTCGGCAGTTTGTGATTTCATGTCATCGCAAAGAAATCTATCATCAGATACCCCCAAAGCATGCAGATCCATTGAAAGATCAATGGATGAAGGGGCCATTTCGTGTGCAGAGTTTCACCCCTTCTTAACAGAGAATCTTCTATCACATTCAGTCTGCAGGGGATGTGTCTGATCTGGACTGATATCTTGTGCTGGGAGCACCTGCATAGAAACTCGAAGACCAGGATGCACAAGTCCAGTTATTTGGTCCCCTGTTTAAGGAGGTAAGCGACCACAACAGAATTGTCCGACATTATGACTATGATTATCACTTTCCTGCATAGATTCGATTGCCACAAAAGAAAGACATTCATTATAGCCTTCATTTCCAAGATGTTTATATAAAGAGCTTCCTCCTGTGGGCTCCAATTGTGGTTTACTGTGGTGAAGTGAGCCAACATGTAAGCCCCCAAGCTGGACAAACTGGCATCTGTAAAAATCATGACTCCTGGTTTGGGCTTCTCCAATGCAATTCATGCTGTAAGACACTGCTGGTTTTACAGCTGATGCAGGAACTGTTTTAACACAGTCGAGATCAAAATGTGCTGATCCAGATGATCGGAAAAAGGGCACCACTGTGCAAGAAATGCCATCAACAGAGGGCACATATAAAGGCAGCCTTGGAGAATCAAATCTGCCCATGCATTTAGTAAACCAAGGAGATGCAGAAACTCTCTCACGAAAACTGACTTCCTGTTTGAGATCAACCTTGAGAACTCGATAATTCGATCAACTCATATTTAAGCGAGATGAATAAGATTGAGATGGGTCAGAAATTCCATACCCAGATGGATGAAGTGTTGCAAGGGGATAAGATCTGACTTTTCCCAATTCTCTAAAAAGCCCAGATGAGTAAAATGTGAGACAATGGTGTTCATTTCCAGTAGCAAAACAGTACTTACCATGTGTTTCCGAAGGATGTCGTCCAGGTACACCAAAGTCGCCGTTGATGAGGAAGTCATGAACAAGGAGACACAGTCGACTACTTTTGTAAACGCCCATGGGCTGAGATTTAGTCTGAAAGGTAGAGCATGAAAGTAGTAAATTGTTCCTTTTAATGCAAATTGAAGGAACTTGTGTAAAGATGGATGGATTGGCACATGAAAGTATGCATCACTCAGATTGAGGCTAATTGCAAACTCGTCCCTTTTGATGGAAAGGAGTGCTGATTATGACATTTCCATCTTGAATTTTGGTACTAATATAACTTTCTGTACCTGGAAAAGCCTTGAATAAAATCCTGGGCAGTTCAGCTTGCAAACTCTCTCCACAACCCGTTTGGAGAGTAACAATGCAATTTCCTCTTAAAATCTCCTTCTTCATGGGATCTGTTGGAATCTCCATCACAGAAAGGAAACACAAGAGGGGAGAGAGCTGAATAAACAAAATCCACAACCCCTCCAAAGCTACTTGGATCAACCATTCGTTGTTCAGAAAAGGTTGATCCAAGCATGACTGAGACAGAGTGGGCAGTGAGGTTATTATGTCATTGGCGATTGTTGGGAAGCTTGGGAAAGAGCAACTTTGTTTCCTTTATCCCTCATTGAATTACCTCCTACTTGTAAAGTCTGTTGCCATCTGAAGCCTTGCTGCAGTCAAATTTTTGTTGTTGAGAGGGGTATTGTCATCTATCCCCCTGCCTCCTAACATATCTCCTTTGTGGCAGACTTATTGACACTCGAAATGTCAATGCTGTATGTGTCCGAGTGTGTGTGGTACCAACTTGTGTTATACAATACTGGTAACAGGCTCTCCAAAAAGGCTTGTGAATTCCCCCGAGTCACATATCTAGTCCAAAAGACTGCCGGAAAACTCAGCAATTTTCAATTGGGGGTTTTCCTGCCACTGCTGGTGGGTCTGTCCTTGTTTGGCAACACAGTCATATTGGCATACAACATGTGAAGCGGCATGAAAGTAGTCCTTGCAAGAAGGATGGTATTTCCCCCATCAGGTAAGCCGATAATGTTGGGCCCACCATCTGTAACGGTTTGCAATGGAAAATGCATGTTCCACCTAGCCAGAAGGCAGGAAGGAAGTCTGTATGGAAGGCCTGAAGGACTGCTGGATGGCAGGCTGGAAGAAAGCCTTGGTGGTCGTCTGGAAGGTCAGTTGGCTTGCACAACAGGCAGACAGGTTATTCTGATCCCCTGTAAGGTTCCGCATACAATGGAATGGATGGCCAGTATGTGGCATATTCCATCATGAAAACTGATTTCATATCACCATGCTGGAAGAAAAGCACAGAATGATAGTTAACTGGTATGGCATTGTGCAACGACAATGGCTGGAAACACATCAGCTAAATCAGAATCAAACCCCATGTGTCCTGCCTTATCGGCACAAAGGCCATGCTTGAATATAGAGTGGGGAGGGGGGCCATGGGCCTTTTTTCTGTCCACCGGGCTGCTTTATTAAGGGAAAAGACTCTCCCATAAGCTCCAAGCCACTATTGGAGTTCTGCCAATATTGGGATGATACTCTCTCTGCAAAACACACAAACGAAAGCCCTAATAGACAAACGTGAAGGAGGGGGCAACAATTTCCACAACAAAATTGGTCTGGTTTCATCCGGAGACACTGCATTATCTGTCTCTAGCTGGTTGGAAGTGATTGTAGCTGATGGCCCTTTCTAGTGTATCTTTGGTGGGAAGGAGGCCAACAAAGCATCCCCCACTTTGCCAACGAGGGAAGGCAATTTCAGGTGAAGACTCGACACATCGCACTCCGGAAAAATCCTATCATGCTTTACTTTTGTCTGTCTTTTTTCACCTTCGCACTCTTTCTGAAGACGGAAAACATGTCCCCTCTGACAAAGACTCGAAAAATGTTACATGGTGTTGTAGAAGTACATTTCGTACAGGCAAGGTAAGATTCATGAATATCCTCGTTGACCTTGTACTTCTGGTACTTATTGCATTTCATCGCCACTGCTTCTGAAAAGACAAGAATGATGAAGAAAAAACTGGAAATCAACAACCCGAAATATGAAAATTCAACAACACCCTTATTTTCAGAAAATCTAAATTTCAACCATGTTTGCAATTAAAAAATACAGCTTTCACATGTGACTTACCAGGTCTGAAAAAAAAAAAAAAATCCAGAAACTTTGATAAAACATGAAAATGTATATACAAAAGTTCCCAACAAAGCTTACCAATCCTTTGGTTTGGTTTGGTTTTGTGGGATTTAATGACATTTTTCAGCATATGATAGGCTATACATGGCAGCCAGTATATTTGGTGGAGGAAGAACCTGGGAAGAACCAACGACCCACTAGAAACTACTGGCAAACTGTCTCACATACCCACATTGGTTGAGCTGAGACTCAAACTCGCACGGACAGATGTGAGATGTGTGACTGATCTGTAAAGGTGAGTGCCTCAGACCACTCGGCCACCCAGGACCCCTTTACCCATCCTCTGAGGACACTTGAACACATAAAATTTCACTACACTTATGGATGGATGGTTCAAAATCATGAAGATTCTAGAATGATTTGACGAGGCAATGCAGGACAATGTTACTTGTAGGGGTGAAACGATACACCTGTGCCGCGTATCGACATGATTCACGATACACAGGCTACGATACGATACATTATCGATTCTCAGTTTAAAGAATAAGAAGGCAAATGACTAATAATTATTCATGACTGCTGAAGATTAAAGTAACATATAGGGTAGATATCGTTTTGTATCGATACGTGTATCGATATGGCAAAAGTATCGATGAATCGTTTCACCCCTAGCTACTTGTACCGTAAGAAAAGGCTTAAACTAGTGCCACCTAGTGGGGGTGAAGAGGTGTTAATGGGTAAGAGTTTCTTCCATTTGTCTATATGGTATATAGACATGAAAGACAAAATTTTTGTCTTTCTTGAACTGTTGGATTTTGAGAAGTAGTGAAGCTTATATTACTAATGTTAATGTGATTGGAGAATGTATTCGAAGGAGAAATACTAGGACACAAATGTTAAGTTTTCACAAATCCACAAAAGTAGATTCCCACAAATAAATGTATTCACATTACATCAAAAACATTTTGCATCTGCACAAAACTGAAGAAATGAATATGAAGTTTAAAATTTCATAAGTAATCTGAGCAAACTTACTAGATGAATAGTGATCTGCTTCAGTCGTTCAGGAGGAGGAGGACAAATTTATTGACTGCTCCCTCCCACTGCTTGACTTGACTTGGGGAAGTAGTGTTAAGGTCTACAATTAACCCAACTCTGACATATTATTACTCAGTTTACACATTTTTTTTATACCTGATCCAAAAGCATTTTTTGCCATGTAAAAAGATTCATAAATTATACTGCTGCTGATATAAAGTTATATATTCTAATTTGAATTTGTATCCCTTATCTGAAGACTTTGCTTCTACAAATCTTCCACACTGTAGTTCAATATTTAAATAATTGTAACACGTTATATGTAACAACGACAATGAAAGAATGAATGGCACAGCTTATCTCAAGAAAGTATAAACCTAAAGGTAAGCTCTTTTTTAGTCTCTGCACAAACTTTTGGACAACAAACAGGATATATGGGATGTGTAGAAGCAGTCAAAAGCATGTCTTTATTACCTATTTTTTTGTATACATAATTCACGGCAAATGGTGCAATAAAAAAATACTTGTATATACATCCCTTCCTACATGTACAGAAGTGTTCATTTCAACATCTCACATTGTAGTATATAGTCAAACTTACAAATGAACAGTCCACAAATTCTAAAACAACAGCAGAATAAGACATTCCAAAACAATGAACATTTAATTTGGAATTAATGCCAATACTTTATTTGTAAAATTGTACAAGTATAAAATCATGATTTAAACAATGAGTGACCTACCTCTAAGAAAGCAAAGTTTTTGTCAAGATTTATCTGCACAGCTATTACAGGGCTGCCCTCCGCTTGAGCTAGGCCCGTCATTCTCATCTGCTGATTGAAAAATTCCATCATAGCCTCCTAAGAAAAAGAAAAGGTTTAATGTAGCACTGAGAAGCCATCACAATATCCTTCTGCAGACATTTTTTTTTGTAATAACATTTCTCAAAAGTTAAATAGACTGCTTTGAGATATTTGCTTGATGTAGTGGAAGAGCGGGGAGAGAGCGGGAAGGAATCAAGGAGTTGAAATCAAATTAAATTCCTCAGATTTCTTCAAAGCTACATCTTTTCAAATTTTTGACTTCTTGACGTTCCTCCATAAGTGGTAGCTTTTACCTGTACAAGCATTGTAATTTCAAATAACCAAAGGCTGAACAACAAAACTTTTCTCTGAAAGACGAACCTCTGTGACACCAAATGGTATGTTTCCAACATAAAGACGTCGTGCCTGTCTACTGATAGTACTGCCAGCAAAGGGGACTGTAGTATGTGTCAGGGCTGTGTTAGGCATGGGTATCGTCTGTGGAACTTGACCAGCAGCTGAAATGGAACACCAAAATGGTATTATTGTCAATTTTTGTTGCTGATTTATCAATAGGCAAACAATGAAAGAAAGTTTCTATGAAATTATATGGACATTATGTATAAAAGAAACCAATTTTTGGTGCAAAATATTTTCTTCAATAATACATACCCAATTTTAATACGTTAGGAGTACATCCACTAACTTGCAAATTCAACCTTCCCAAGCAAGGTAACCATGTCTTTTGGCTTCTTTATGCAAAAAAGGTGCTGAAAAGTCATCTGTTTGCTGAGATGAGTCAGACAAAAGTGGTCTCCCCTTGGATACTGGGGTTGGTGGCAAATCCCATCAATCATCTGTTACTATTGCAGCAGAAGTGCATGCTCTTCCAAGGATGCAACTGAGGGGGATTGGGAGGGTGTGCCTGTATCATGATCAGGTAAGTACTATTGAAGAAACATACTTTACTCCAAAAATTGGCTTCTTCAAAAATACATTACGTGATTATAATACATTAGGAGAATAGGTAAGAGGTAGAGGGAGTTACATTGCCTAACCCTAGGATTGACCCTGGCTCCAGTCTCCAACATATACAAGTAGCTTCAAGCAAGTTTCATACAAGATACGAACATACAAGACATGGTTAGCACAGGTCGATGAATGGAAGCAGTCTTGAAAAAAAAATTAGCTCTCACAAATCCTGCGGAAGTAGAGGAAACTTTTGGAAAGAAATCTGAGTGGTAATAAAGTTGGCACCCAAGCATCACAGCTTGTTTGCTATTATCATGATAACAATGTTGTCACCATGGTAACAATGTTATCAAAGTCAAAATGTAGTGATAAGGAGTCCCTCAAAGGGACTGATGCTCTAATGGGCCAAAAGAATTTCCAGGAATTCAAGATAAGACCATTTCTTTCTTTTAACTCAGAGTGTTGAAACCATCTGTGATATTCTTCAGCGATAACAAGATTTTAAAATTAGCTGCTGTGGTGGGTATATTGGATGTCCGATTGGCACGATTTTCATTTAGGACAAAGAAGACATCATTATAACTCTTTTGGTGAAAACCCCATGTCATAATGACCATCCATTCAAGGGGAGTAGTGACAGGATGATTTTCACAACAGCCATTGTGGCAGCCATATTGGATGTATGACTGGCACAATTTTCATTTAGGACCAACTAGGTATCATAAGAAGTCTATTGGTTAATACCTCATGTTGATATAGCCATCCATTTGGGAGGAGTAGTGATAACAATATTTTCAAGATAGCCACTATGGTGGCCATATTGAGGGTTAGTCATTTTCATTTAGGACCAAGCAGATACCATAATAACTCCTCTGATGAAAACCCCATATCAAAATGATTTTCCATTTAAGAGGAATAGCAAAAACAAGATTTTCCAGATGACGACTTATTGGATGTCACATCAGCACACCTTAATTTAGGATCAAGAAAACATTATAAGAAGTCGTTTAGTGAAAACCTCATGCTGATATGACCATTCTTTCAGGAGAAGTAGTGATAACATGATTATCAAGCTGTGGAAGACATATTAGACCTCAGATCAGCCTCATTTACATTTAGGACCCACTAGACATCATAAGAAGTCTTTTGGTGAGAAACCTATGCTGATATGACCATCCATTCATGAGGATTAGTGATAACAAGATGTTCAAGATGGTCGCTGTGGTGGCCATATTGGATGTCCAAGCTGCACTATTCTCATTTAGGATGAACTAGACCATGGGATATATGTGTGTAAGGTTTCATGACTATCCTTCAAGTAGTTTAGCTGGAGTAGCAATAACAAACTTGTGATAATGGACGGATGGATGACAGACCATCCCATAAGCTCTTCTGGCCTATGACCAGTAGAGCTAAAAACTGGGCGGAAACTGCCCCCCCTCCCTCCTTCTTGTCATTATTTGCTCTGGGAAACTCTGCCCTCACTGAGGAGTAAAGTTTGGAAGAGGGTTTCCCTGTCTGGCGTACCTTAGAAGGGTCCTTCCTTCTTCTCTGATTCCTCTTGGGAAACAAAAGTTGGGTTCTGGGTCACTTGGCTGGAGGAAGTGGACAAAACTTTAGAGGCATCAGAAGCTGAAAGACTTCTTCAACGAATGCACAGAAGGCAGAGTCTTTCCTGGACATTGTCATATCAAGCAGATAAGATGTGGCTTGTGAGCATACACCATGGAAATCAGAGGTGTGGAGCGACAAAGAATTCTCCTGTGATGGTAGCGGTGATTGAGCTAGTGAAGCAGGTAGCCGGGGAGGATGAACAAAATGGACTGTCCATGTTGGGACACAGTGATCAAGAAGAGTTCATTTTGAGTGTTGTCAAATATCAGAGGAAGGTACCGGATGTCAGGGAATGAGGGAAATTGCCATTACCAATCCTGGGTTATGACAGAGCTGGGACAGGTGATGGACCTGTCTGGTCCCAGTTGGCAATGCTTTCATAGGTCCAGTGCTGGATATTGTGGGAGCCTTGTTCACTAAATCCAGTGCTGGTTGTGCTATGCATCTGCCACAAAATTGAGACTGGAGGTGGTGCTGTGTGCATCTGGTATCCTGGACTGGGTGCCAGATGCTGTGTGCATCTGGTATCCTGGACTGGGTATGTTTTGAAGACAGATCACCATACCCAGCCCCAGTGGTACAGGGGATAGGTCAAGGCTGTGCAGGCACTGCAGTGGATGCAGACTAGGGCCTTCTGGCATCTAGTACCATAGCTAGTGCTGGGATGAATATACGTATGGGATGTCCAGGACCAGTCCATGTAGGCAGCTGTACCATGTCAGTACTGGCCCAGAAGTATGTTCAGTGCCGATATAATCTAGCTGGAGCACTGTGGGTGACAGCAGAGTATGACTGTTGGGGAGGTCTGAGATAGTAAAGACTGCCGATCTTTGTTGAAACTGGCGACCTTTCTGTCTTGAGTAACTGAGACTGTGAAAGTTGGCAACTGAGGCGGCATCAGAAATACTGATGACGTCTGCATCCTTTGGGAAGCATTAATTGGCTCTCTCACTAGCCCAAGTCGACTGTTTGGCCATAACTGCTGCCCATCTCTTTTCACACCAATGTAAACAAGTATCACCTGTATGGCCTGACTAACACCCCATATGGCTAATACAAGTGACGCATGTGGGGTAATTATCTTCAGCCAGTATGAAGTTCTCAAAATCCCAAATTTATTCTACCAATTGTTACCAGTAATTAAAGCAAAACAATGAAACAAACAGGTGAAAACAGCCAAGTGTCACACTAAGCTTATAGTGAAATGGACTCAACAAGTTAAGATAAATGCTACAGAAATTTAAAGAAATGTTCTTATTTCTAGGAATAAAAAATCATTTACTTCATATAATTTACCAAACGGTTGAGTACTATGATTAGAAAGTACTGTTGACAATAAGGTCAGGCTATTAAGATGGTACTGATTAGCTTATCATGTGCCTAAATAGACAATCAAACTGCAAAATTCATCTACAAAGATGATAGAGCAAAATTCAGTAAGAAAATAGATGGAATATACTTCCCTTCCATTCCCTTCACTGTCAATAGAAAACTCATAAGGATTGCTCCAACTGGTGAAAAAGCACAAAATGGACGGTATCTGTGAGGCCTCTTAAGACTGCATGATGGCCAGGCATGAACAGAAGTAATAACGCAATTTACAAGATTTGTTGCCAACCCCTCTATCCAAGGGGAGACCACTTTCATTTAACTTCAGCAAAAAGACGTGGTTAATGTCTTTTTTTAAAAGACACAGTTAGTGTCTTTTTTATCTAGGGAGGAATGGATCTACAAGGTAGTGGATCTGCTCCTAACATATTATAAGTGGGAAATGTATTTAAAGGAAAAACATTATTTAAATGATATGCATTACTAATGACAAGAGAACAAATTCAATGACTATTTCAGTTAATGACATCCATATTAGTTACAGCATACACTGAAATATAAAATGCATTCTGGACATTTAAAACATCATGGAAATCTTTGTTTATTTTAATTGAATTTGTGAAGCTAATGATTGTTGATCAAAGATAAACCAAGCTATGTTAGAATCCTTCTCAAAAGAAGCTGTCCATTAGTCTGCAAATGTCTGCCTCATATATAATGATGATGATGATCTTTACTGTTATTTTTATTAAACAAGAACATAAAGATTTATAAAAAATCCATTTACCAGAAAATTTCCCATTTTAATTCTTTTTATGTCTGCATCCTATTCTACACCTCAGCAGAATAACTTTTTCATATGATATGAAAACATATACTAATAGAATTTGATAAGGTTTATCTTTTTTTAAATCACATATAAGACAAAAAAAAAACATTCATAAGCCAATGTACTTGTTAATGTTGCACATTCACATCTTTTTAAAAGCAAAGTAAAACTAAACCTGAAAAAAAGCAACATCTGATCAGGCAACTTCTAAAACACCCAATTTTCTTTACAGTTCACTTCCAAAATCAGCATGGTAAAAACTAGACAGTATCATTGCACAACAAGACAATTTTAAACCCTGGATCCAGTTTTATGGCACAGTGACACATGTAGGTTACTTAGTGCTGAGGCAATTGGAATAAAATGTCTTGCCTAAGGATACACCATCATAGCCGAACCTGAGCTGATCTAATTGTAGGATTTAAACCCGCTCCCTTTCAGTCATGAGTCCTACACACTAACCACTGAGCAACTGTGGCTCCTGTTTCTATCAGTCACCTCTTACAACATGTGGTAGAGTGCATCAGGCATATTCTACATCCCCAAGCCTGCAGGGGAACCTCAATTCAATAATGAGCCATCTGAGCAGCCAACTATAGCCATAACAAAACCCAGCATAGACACATACAAAACTGGCCAATCACTCTTCTCAGTATTAAAACCAGAATTGGTAAATTATCTTTTCACAATTCAAAGATTTCAATTATTAGCTTCTTCTGACCTTGCATAGCTTTATACTGCATTGGTGTGACATGTTCGAATCCTAGGGGTGGTACATTCCAATATTTATACGGCTTCTTCCTTGGTTTCTTTGGAGAACGGCTGAAATAAGAAAAAAATACCTTACTTGTAAAACCAATAGAAAACAAATCAATAAAGTCCTTGAAATCGGTGAAGCAAACAGTGTATGTTCAGGTTTTCAAGAAGGACACACCAGGCAGGCTCTTGGTCTCAACTGATTTTTTCCAGTGTAAACAACCTGTCTTCTCATGTGTTTACACAGGTAAATCAGGGTTCTCCTTAAACTTTACCAACATTAATAGACCAACATTAATAGATTGTTAGGTCATCAACATAAAAGTTAAAAACTGCAAGACACATCAGAGCTCTAGATAACAATTTAATAAATGGGGTACTTTACTCCCTGGGTTGGAATTGCACTTTTTGAAATTGTATGCGTATTTTGTGATCACACAAACTGACTATGCCAGACTGAGTCTTCGTGATAAAGACATTCATCATGCCTTTTAGAACCTGTCAAACTGTTTGTGACTGAGACACTATCAGGGTACCTTTGATTATGATGAGGCTCTATTAGTGAGTGTTCTCACAGTGATCAAATACTCTTTGAAATATGCACGGAACATCCTGAACTTGTCCTGACAACGTAATTTATATTAATCAAATGTGTCACCATAAAGCATGGACTGTACTTACTGCAAGAGCAATACATGGCCAACTTTGGACTAAATGCTTAAAATAAACTGAGTCTATTGTTTTGCATAAAATATGCATACACTGCTTTTCTAGAACTCGGACACCCCATTTAAAAAAAAACAAAACATACAAAACCACCCCGAGCTATTCCTGAAAGGACCTTTTTTTATTGAACTGCTTAGAAAAATCATCTCTAGCTCTACTGAACAACATATAGAAAATAAACTGATGACCTGTACCTGTCGTCAATTGTGTATTTAAAAAATCTGCCAAAAGAAAAGCAACAGTATCCCATTACAGGGCACTAACTTGTTGCTTCACATACAAAAAATCACACCTTCAAAATACAACCTGGGTGGAAAGAAAATCTTAAATCAAAAAGTACTTCAAAATATTTCTTCTGACTTACAGTTTCTTGCAGATTTCATTCAGAGTCAGTCATCAGTATCTACAATCAGAATAAGAAGATATGATATCAGCTCATACTTCTTGTATGTGACCTGCTGGTTGGCAATGATGCTTAAAGACCAACTGATCTATATGTCCTATAGTACATTTTGTCATAGATGAATCCTACTGGATTTTCTTCAAACGAGGGGTGCTTCACCATGTAGATATACATGTACATTCCGATAAACTGTGCATCTTAACTTTTAGAGTTTTTATGATCAAAGACCATACAAGAATTTGTACAAACTTTAAAGGTCTCAATACCAGAATGCTCCAAGTAAATTTTGGTTTAAATTGGTAAAGTAGTTTTTGAGAAGTAGTAAATAAATGGCCATTATTGATGGACAGACAATGGATGACACACAACAGTCATGTATGCCAGATTCAGGACCATATCACAATGTCACTTGGCTGTGCAACCATGTGAGATAAAAATGATCTATTGTCTGTTACAATTATTGTTGTCCATTATAATGTGCCTTCACTGGAACTGTGTGCACCAAGTTGCCATTGTTTTGTGTTTTAATGTAAATATAGTATGGGTCCATGTCCTGTTGCCCACTTTCTAATACAGCCATATCCACTATATAGGTTTCAGTTCTGCTGAATTATTATGCTGTGTACAGCTGTACTCAATGTCCTGACTTACTGTGGCATGTGCAAGCTGCCAGCATTATGAACTCACCTTATTGCATGTTTTTTTCATCCATTTCTCATGCAATGAATGAGTTAATTAAGGGTTGAATTTTCCAGTATAGGCACATAGCATGATGCCTTGCCAGGATGCTGTCTCCTTCACAACAGTTTATATCTTTCAGCTGTAGATGATAATGATATGTTCCTCTTTATTTCTATCATCTGTGTTTGATAGAGTATTATGCTTTGTTAAATCACTTGGAATTTTTAGTACTTTTCCATTATGTGAATCAAATTTCACATAGCACAATGCAGCCAGATTAAACAGTTCTCAGTTTACAGTCACATTTTATATGAAGTGACAAGCTGGTATGAATTATGTGTTGTATATGGTAAATGATGGGAATGGTTCCAGCTTATTGTAATCTTGTGTAATTTATTCTTGTTGTAGATAGATTCACTCATGAACTTGGTCATCATGTAATCCTATATAGTCATTCTTAATGCAGAACAGTTTTTAACATTTAAACAAGGTCTTTCATCTTAAGCATGCACATTATGTACTGAAAGATTCTAGTCCATGTATCACACAGTTAAGTGATATTTCCGCTGATTCTGAGGCACCTGGTCCATAACGGATGGTTGTGTAACCAGTAATTGTACACTGGCTGTGCGAAAACTATGTTGCACTGAGTGCTTTGTCATGTGGTCTGATGGGACGATGATTTGACAACATGCTCCAGTCTACATCTTCATGGAAGGAAGACTCTGCCAGGGTTCTTGAAGAGATGGAAAAAATTTCATATTTGTGTTCATTCTTTGGTTTTCCGTCTTATTGAAGTGCAATAGGACATTTTCATGTCTGTTATGCGAACAGCATAATTTCATGTCTATTAACAGCATAATCTTATACTTGTTATGTGAACAAGATAATTTGATACTGTTGAATAAGCATGTAGCCATTCTTTTGTAGAGCAAATAAATTCAGCAATATCATGAGCAAAACTTTTCAATACTTCATTTGAAATTCTCACATATCAATGGAGTGGCAATTTCTATAGTTCGTTCCACACAGCACCTTGAATGATATCTGCATCTGTAGTGCAGTTAATTTTCAGATCAGTGTGTTTAAATGTAGCTAAAAATACCGAACTCATTTTGCATACGAACTATTTCAACACCATTCGAATTGATATACAGCGAAACACATCTCATTCAATGTACATGCTGAAACAGGGATGTCTGTTTTTACATCAAATTCTTCGAATACACCATGACCTATGGAAGAGTCGATTGCTTATTAAGGAGTGATCAGCTTTCCTATTCAGCTATCTTCAGTCATAATGTAGTTGCTAAGAATTTACTTTAGTTGTGGCTGGAACTGTAGTTGTAGTTGGATTTACTTTATTTTCTTCCTTAACTAATTTGATTAGTTCCTTTTGGAGTGTTCTATCAGCTAAAGCAGTATTAAAAATAGAACACTCTGAATATGTAACACCTATTCCTAGGTAACAACCACACCACCTATCAAGTAATATATTTTGATTGAGCTACTTGTTTCATATTCATATTAATTTGTCGTAGTTTTGCTTCTAGGTACGTGTACAATCTTAGTTTTTGTTCCGCTTGTTCGCTGCTTGTTCTTGTTCGAACTTTTCTGCTTCTGCTTTTTTAAGTTCTTGTGAATTTTTTTCAGGTTGTTTTCCAACTTCAAATCTATAGGGATCTTTGATATTTGTGAAGTTACCTTTTCTGTTGATTTAAGAACTTTAGAATTTTCTTCATTTTTACTCCCATCATGTTCCATTTATTATGCAACAAATTTAACAGATAACATAAACAGCAAAGAGTATTTACATTAATATGATTTTAATATCAGTTTTAAGTCAATCAGGACCATGCATTAACAAAATTTTGTGTCAAATTAAACTAATTTTATTTCAACTTAAACTCATGGTATGAACTTGTTCGCTTCCTCATGAAAGGCCTCATTAATCATAAGTAAAGATGAAAATGTTAAAACTTCAGCAGTATAATTTGGTGGTACAATTTTAGCAGTAAAATTTGTTTTTGTAAATAAATAGTACAATAATAAATCTAAAAGGCATGCTTCAGATGTGACAAAACGAGTACAATAAAAGCAGTTATTGCAAAACTTGTATGAAGGAGTACATGAAAAGGTGGATGAATAAGTAAAGAAAGTAGATAAACAAAATATATGAGACAAAGGTACCACAATAATAAAAATTTAAAAAATAATTCCCGTAAAAAAATAGAATTTTACAGTCCACGAAATAAAACATAAAATCAGATACAACTCTAAAAATACTTGGTGCTGCATAAATTTAACTTTATCAAAGATAGTTCAATTTTACAATGCCTGACTGTGCGGGAGATTGAGATATTGATCATGTTATTCCTTGTTCTTCTTTTAACTTTTCTGATCCTGAACGACAGAAATAAATGTTTTCACTGGTCAAACACCCAATATGTATTAGCTAGTGGAAACGGCTCAAGAAAGATAAATAAACAGAAGAACGTTATAGAAAAGTAGAGGATTTTAAAACTATTACTTTATTACGGACTAAATTTTAAATGTATACTTTAGGATGCTTTTATCTTATTTATCATTATTTTCAGTGTTTTTACTTTCATTGTTGTGCCATGTATAGTTTTTGACGTTCAGCTTCGTAAAGTTTTCAACATTCTATTTTTTGTGAGCTTGTTTGTTTAGCTCACAGAATGATTTTTCAAAATTAATGTGTCTAAAAGTTATCAAGCTAGCACTTAATGCTGAAATTGGTAATCCTACCCTGAAAGATAAAATCCCAGCAAAATATGTAATTCCGTTGTTTGTTAATTTTTTTGTTTTGAATCCATTTTATCCAACTCCATTTCTGTTATTTGTTTACCCGATATTTCCTAGTATATGACATTGGCTATACTAATTGTGATTCCTGTTTGTATTCTTTTTCTTCTATTTTGCCATCACGTAAATAGGTTTTGCTGTGCAAGTAGGTTGTGCCGTACTTTCTAACTTCTCTTATCTCTTCTGTGAAACCTGATTATTTTTCAAGTTGTTTTCGATCCATTTATGAAATAATATAATCTAATGAATCATAATTAAACTATTAAGGAATGAAAGTAAATTATTAGGGAATGTATTTTTTAAAAATTGCTTTACATTGCTTAAAAAAAGAACCTGAATTTATTATTGGATTGTAACTATGTAAATAAAGGCAAACATTGATAACAACGGACTTGTGTAATAAAAATAAAGGGGCTATATGACTGATGTATTTTTGGCACTTAAATATGGGTGTTGAAATAAATATATGGATTCAAATAAATAAATGATTTACCTTTTAAAAAATCACAAATACACTTAAGTCAAGCTATTCAGCAATCATTTAAAATAGTGTTCAAGATAACATTTGGAACCAGTGAAATTGATCAGTGGGAAAATTTTCGTTATTATTATTATTATTATTATTATTATTCAAAGCTGCTTACTTCGCATTTCTTTATATTCAAAGGTTGATTACATTCATTTTTAGGCAATTTTCTTTCCTTTGGTTGGTTTTTTGTTGTTGACATTGACATTTAAGTGAAAGTAGAACGCAAATTAATGAAAACTATAGACAATACAGAAGTTTGTTTACCTGTGGCACGCGACAGTTCCCATAAGGCTCAATGCTGTATAAAAAAGGGACTCGTACACAACTCCAGGACAAACATGGTAGATTAGATGTACGCAGACCACTATTTTTCAGCATGTATCGAATGAATGGTGTTGCGATGTATGTTGATATAAGTTATATTTAAATCAATATTGCACGTAGCGAATTCAGTAATTTTAGCTACATTGTGAGCCGCCAACGTGAAAATTAAATGAGAAACAGACATGGATATCATTTGCGCTGCTGTGCAGAACGAACTTTAGTGCATGCAACAGGCCTTTAGTAGAAAATGTTTGTCTAGTGTTTAAATATTGTACCAGATCAAGATTTGATGCGTCTGAATCTTATTGTGCAGCTAGGTGTCTGAAATTGCTTTTAATAGAGTAGGTCTGTATTTTTTATTTTTTATATTTTTTAAATAAATCTGTTATTTTCATAATGGGTCATCTTCTCTTTTGCTGATACAGTCCCCGCTTGGTTTATGCACGTGATAGTGCTCATAATTATCCATCTTCTCTTTTACTGATCCAGTCCACGCTTGGTCTATGCTTGTGATAGTGCCCATAATTATTGCTGTTCAAGAAAAGGCTTTTTAAACATGCAAATGTTCTCAAATATTCCTTCAGAGTTCTGACAGTACTCATACCTATGGTTAGAAGCAAACATGGGCACAAGGTTCATGCAGCCCCGGATGATTTTTTTTGGTAAAAGACTTTTCAAGGACTTCCAAACGTTTTCAAGGAGTGTTTTTTGTACGGAAATTGAACGTTTGCCATGTGTTACTTTGTTTATCAACCACATAAATTGATAAAAAAAAGTGGGGAAAAAACCCATATAATACAAATTTGGATAATCTTCCTATTTGATTGACTTTCAGACTGATGAAGCAATGCACCAGTTGTCGTTGGTTAAACAAATTAGCGGAAGATAGCAGACAAAGTTTTTTATGTGATTCTCTTGTGCTTTCCACTTTTCATGTGCGACTTTAAGACTTTCCTAACATGCTGGAAACATCAATAATGCATGTCTTGCTCACTGCTTTATGTTTGTCCCCCTTGCTTTCACCCAACTGTCAAGTGCAGGGCTCGAATTTAACACAAATTTCATTGTAGCCAGAAGGAGTAGTATACTGAGAAATTTACTAGTCCTGCCAAATCATTACTAGTCCTGTCCACAAAACAATGTCACACACTCGTATTGAGATTAACAACAACTTTATTTCATAAATAGCATTATCATATGAAATGCAGAAGTACAGAAGTATAAATCTTGCTTTTTGTGTTACCCACAGCTTTCATGTGCGTTTACCAATTCAATATTAAAGTTCGAACGACCCGCAACAAAACTGGATGCTTTCTCTGTGTTTGTGAATTCCGTACACCAATTACACCGCATAACGTTCTTCTCCTCATCATAATTCAGCCATTCCCTGTCTTTTGTCCATGTCTTCTGAAACGTTCGATTACACTTTTCCCTATCATAAGAATTATTCCTCTCTTTTATGTCATTTTCATTCAACTTTTGCTTTTTTTCCAGTGGCTGCACACCTTCTAAAAAACGCCACATTTTGCCTGTCTTGCAAGGAGGGAATTGTGTCTCGTTTTGAAATACGAGATGTTACAGTATAGCCGACGCGGATTATTTAAAGTAAGAAAAGGAATGGCACAGTGTCCTTTATATAACAAAATCTGAGCAAGAAACATATTTCAAAGCATGTGCCTCTGCCCCCCCCCCTTAAAATTAAATGGCCTCTTCCTAATAAAGACTTGACTTCAGCAAATGTTCTGCATGATCAAAGCAGTGGCTATTGTAAACACTGTTATAAAATATTAGCGTCAGAAGATAATGTTAGTTTCAGCTTGGAAAAGGTGCCAGGGCTGAGCAAATCCCATAGCCCGACGTCCCGGACTAGTCATTTTTGAAGTCGGGCAAGTAAAATTTTCCAAGTCGCTAGTCCGGGACAAGTGCTTTTTAAAAAAGTCGGGCTAGACCTTATCTTCGTGCTTTAATCACTATATCTACCTTTATTTGGCCAATCATGCCCTCCGGGCGTACTGAATACTTGATTCCACCCCTCTTCGTGTATACATTTATATCCTTTTACCGCTTGACTGCATATTGGGCTAAGCGACCAAATTATCGGCAAATCAAAACACGTCAAACAAAAGAAAACCAGTATGATCAATTAGTAGTGTTTTAAGCGGCTTTGTTGCATTGAGTTTACTCAAGCCAAATTATCACGAGCGGCTCACTATGATTTTAATCCAGAGAGTCAGTGTAATTAAATTAATGAAAGGTACTTTACCAGCACCAGTGTTGGTTTCTTTTATGAACTGATTAAATGGCAGTAATGATTCTTTAATATTTAACTGATTATACAGATGATTAACTTCCACGTGCGATATTGCGTTTGAAGTGAAACCTCTGTTCGTATTTAAAAGAGAAAATATATGTTATGATCACTTTAGAAGTAGTTGTCAAGCAAGCTGATAGTTACTCTGTGGATAAAATGAGTTTGGTAATGCTAATGAACATTTCTGCAAATGGACCAGAGCTTGAAGACTTCAACCCAGAAACAGCTATCAACTGCTGGCTTAGTGCTGGTGCAGGTGGCAGACATATACATGGACATTTTTTCAAATCCATCAGCTAAAACATATATACATGAACCTGAAGAAGCCAAATGTATAACAACCGATGTTTTTGAAAAATTAAATTCTTTTAAGAAATAATTATGTTGTATATTATTTCTTTTGTTTTTTCTATGGATTAAGTACATACATCTCATCAAATCTCGGCAAGTGATTACCATTTTGGGACCAGTGAAAAGTAAGGTGGGACTAGTGAAGAGTAAGGTGGGACTAGTGAATTTTCTGCAACCACTTGTCCTGGACTAGTGGTTAAAAAAAAAATTTGCTCAGCCCTGGGTGCGTTCCTATCAAACGAAGCCATCTGACTCGGCGCATTGTACTTAACAGCTCCAATTATGGTCTCATCATTAACAGCAGAAGTTTGGTAATTGTTCCTAATTAATCGAACCTCAATGTATTGTTGAAATTAATAATAAGGTGGAAAATTTTCAAATCTTAGATGCTCAGAGATTTTAATTCCCAACAAATGTACAGCATTCTGCTTGGATATCTCCATGTGTATTCAATTATTTGTTCATCTTGTAAGGGAAAAATATAAAAACTATTTTTATCATCATAGAAAAAAGTAGTTATATGGAAATGATGTATCAATAACGTAATCGTAACATTGATCTAATTCTTATAATTATTTCGATGCAAATGTAAAATATGCAGTTTCCGGTTTGTGACTGTTGGAGCATTTGGCTAGCGAGCCAACAACAAACAAACAAAAAAAATTAAACAAACAAACATGGAAACTAATTTCTTTGAATAGTTTTTGTCATGTTTCTGTGTGTGGTATACCGCTTTGTAGTTTGTTACTGTGGTCGAGTGGATAAAGTGTGATATCAGCACGCACACACATGCAAATGCACACGTACTTGACTTTAGAACGCGAGGTTGGGAGTTCGCGCCCAATGGTGGTAATATTCGTTCGTGCTTTTTGCTCTATGACACTACGTCTAATACAGATTCAGTATTAATTTTCTTACTTTTATTAACTTTTCCAAATTTTTATGTGTGTAGATTTATAAATGGTCAAATTTTAATATTTTCTGAATATTTCCTAAAAATGTCATCATGTCATGCAATGAAAAAGTAAAATTTGGTTATAATTAATAAGCATTCTAGCATTACTTTTTAAATGTTAACTTTGGTGAAAATTTCTTCTAAACATTATCAGAATCATTAAAAAATCTTTCATGGAAGACACATCTTTATGGCTTGGTGTGAACGATGAGGTCACTAACTGCAGAAAGCTTGGCAATCAGGGAAAACGTAAACTCTTCCGAACATTATGATGATTTGGATTCCATGTTGTATGCGTGTGTGTGTGTGTGTGAGAGAGAGAGAGAGATATGCTTTAAAACAGGTTAATCTCAATTTTATATCTTATATATAATATGCAACAGAAAAATGAAGAGAAAAAGAAATAAGTAAAACATAAGTACAATCTCTTCACTATCCATGTCTAATATAGTGAAGTTCAGCCCCTCTATAACAGCCCGCGTTGCAATCAGATGATCCAAAAGAAACAGAAGAAACAAAATTGTTTTTATTTATGGTTGAGGGGAGACATCTTAAATCTGATTAACTTTCCACATAAAAAGTTGTAGAATGCCATAAATTTGTTGGAAATAAAAAATCTCTTAACAACTAACATTTGACTATTTCCACATCATTTTTCATTTCATAAGTTATCAGATTAATTAGGATCAATTACCAAACTTCCGCTGTTAATGACGGGACCATAATTGGCGCTGTTAAGCGAAATGCGCAAAATTGGATGGCTTCTTGTTATAGAAACACACCTTTCCGAAGCAGAAATTGACTTCATCTTCTGATGCTAATATTTTATGACTGTGTTTACATTGGTCACTGCCTAGATTCTACAGAACATCTGCTGAAGCCAAGTCTTTATTAGGGAAAGGCGTAAACAAACGCTGACTGTTGATAACCGAAACTTACTAGCCCATCGGACTATTAACATTATGAAAGTTACTAGTCCGACAGGAAATCTACTAGCCTCGGGCTAGTGGACTACCGCTAATTTCGAGCCCTGAATGGGTCACACTCCTGTATTGAATTGTAAACACAGTTCATTCTAAGTTGTGTCACATTCCTTTCTGAATTAGTCATCCATTTGCAAAAAGTGATTAGTGCACCACCTCAGCAAAGACACATAACACCATCTGGTAACTACCAAAATCATGTATCATTTGTTCCACCCAATTTTGTCCCATTTTATTTATTTATTCATTATTTTTTATAAACAATAGGTACATAACAAAAATTTTAGATTCAAAAAGTGATATATTTGTTTAGTTTTAATGTTTTATACTCCCTTAGATAAATTCAAGGACTTTTCAAGAATCAGACCATTTTTTTTTTTAATTTAAGGAAATTTTCAAGGCAACCTCTTAAATTCAAAGATATTTCATGCTTTACCTTCTCGATCTGCGTTTCCTATCCCTATCTTTTGATCTCGATTCTTTTCTGTCCCTACTTTTGGATCGTCTTCCTCTAGATCTTGAAATTTTTCCATCTCTTCTTGAATCCTTAGTGTCATGGTTTGCTGTCAAATATGAAATAAGCAATATAAATGTGATGCCTAAAAGTTTCGGGGTACACCATTTTACAAAAATAAAAGTGCAAATTAAGGCAGCAAAATTTGCCAAAATGTATAAATATGTACATGGTATACAATAACTGAAATGATGCTGTTTAATCAAAACAATTAGAAACTCAACCTTTCCCCCTATCTACCCACCAATCTTGTTGAACAGCTGACAGCTATTATAATATGCATCCCATACCTTGCTCAACTTCCAATTGTTTCATTTGCTATATGTCTTTTACCTCCTAATATGACAGTTAAGACATGTCTTTGTTGAATACATTGAACAATTTCAGTAAAACATCCCTAGGATTATAGTGATATTGTTTCATACTGTTATGTATATGTACACGATAACAAAATTGATAATGGAACTGGACGTACTGCCTGGATGTGCACATGGGATGTTTTTGGAGAATCTACAATGACCATAAAACTATGAAGTGGCTTACAAACTTGAAATGGTGTTCTTAAAAGAAAAATGTTACAATTCAGAGGATCTGTTAACAAACATGTTGTTTAAAGGTAAATACTGTAATTTAAAGAATTTTTTTTTATGAACCTGAAGTGTAATCCACGCTATAACTATTCTCTGTAACTTCTGCTCTTTACCTAGTGATGTCACATTAAATATGAAAATCAGAGATACATACTTAAAGAAACATAACATCAAAATCATACCAAACAATCCTCTTAAGCAAAGATGTACTGGTAGTAATATATAATTTAATTGGAAATGGTAGTTCCTGCATCAATAACAGCCACATGCATGTTCATTTACACATGTAAATGTTGCAGCGTTAGAGAAAATGGATAATTGTGCTGGAAAAATTCATGTATGCCAAAAATAGAGATTTTCAAGAAATTGTACACAAATTTGGATTTTACAGTCAAATCACATTCTCTACAAAATCCTGGGCAAGTGATGGGAAATTTTACCTGCCTAACAACAATTTTCAGCTTGTCCCAGGCTGACAGGCAATGAATTTATCCAAACTCTGACATCTCTAAACTTCTGGCATAATGTTACACATGAATGCCAATTGTTTCCAATACAAAGCCAAACTCAAAGAGTGTTAGTAATTTGCATAAAATTAAAGAATACATTATGAATTGAGAGAAAACAAATAACATATGGTGCTTTAAACAAAGATTACTAACATATATTTCATCTTTCTAAATAGATAACACAACCATTTTCATTACATTATCATTTTCGTTATTGAAATTAATATGAGGTCCACAAGATCAGCATAATATATATATATATGATATTGTACTGAATTAAATCATAAATTTGAGATGATCTTATCTTCGTTTTTATTATATAAGTTTTATTTAGGGCTATCAGTATATAGTGCAACATACATAATAAAGATAAATTCGACATAAATCTAACAAAAGCATTAACATACTCAGACCAATATATATAGATGAAAAAACTTTACTGCATGGTCACTGTTTTCACAAGTTTTTTTCACTGTTAGTAATTGTTTTATTTCTCAATAAAATAAAGTAAACTATTTCAATTTTGCAAAAAAGATGAATGAGCTGCTTTGAAAATATTTCACTATTAAATTGTCAATGCAAAATAAATGGTTTTACTTTATGTAATTTGATTTCTATGCAGAACAACGCTATTATCTCATGTAAAATCTTGGGTTTTGTTAAATGCAGTTGTCAACTGCTCAACATACCTGGGAATAATGAGAAACATCTTATTTGAAACAACTTTAAATGTGACATTTAAATCTAATATGAAGCTTAATAATATTTCACATGGTCCAACTCAGCCTGTATTACGGTCCAAATCAGCCTGGTCCGAATCAGCCACTTTTAATTTAAGTTGTTTTTATTTCATCAAAAATACATAATCAGCTGATATGTCACTATGTTCACTGGCACTTTGTTGCTCAACATTATACAACTCCAATGAAAACATCTTTATTAAAGTAGCACAGTATATCCCTAACAAAACGTTGGTGGGCCGAAACGACCCAACCGAAAGTAGCGTTTGGGCCAAATCGACCCAGGATTAACTGGTTTGGGGCTGAAATGACTATAAGCCTAGACATATACTTTAAATAGGACGCACCAGCCTACTACCACAGGGGCTCGTATCGTCGCTTACAATTTACCTATCAATCATATTTATAGTATATAAAACTACAAGGGAGGATACTTCTCTCCCTTCTCGCGAAATCTATTTAAGAATCAATGCTGATATTTCAAGCTATATGTCACATAGCATAATAAATTTAGTACTGATGTTTAGCTCAGGCATTTAGCTTTTTACGCCTACACAAAGTCTGACTTCATACCACACCTTTAAGGAATGCGAGGTCGGGAGAAACAAGGCGCACGATACGAGGATGGGCACGAAGTAAGGAGAATCAACGATAGTAAGCCAACTTTGTGTAGGCATAAAAAGTTGAATGCATGCGCTAAACCTTGTTACCAAATTTATTATGCTATGCAAAGTGTGGCTTGAAATATCAGCACGGATTCTTAAATAGATCGCGCGAGAAGGGTCCTCCCTTGTTGGTTTATATAGTACATGTGCGAGGTAAATCGTAAGCAACAATACAAGCCCCTGTGCCTACAAGTCCTACAATGTAAGAGATGTACCCTGATATTTATAATGTGGGGCTGCGCAGCCCCACATTATAAATATCTGGGTGCACGTCTTACAGTGTAGGACTACTGTGCCTACTATAGAATTATTCCGAAAGACATAGTTCATATACATTTACACGTCCACTTTGTTTTGTTTTACAAAAATGTTCTCTGGTTACGTTGTAAATCTAGATGTCAGCACAGCGTAGTCCTACAATGTAAGACACTTCAACCCTGATAGTTGGAGGCGGGGGGGGGGGGGGGGGATTAAGCACAGCGTTTACTTGGTGCCAGAAAACAACACCTAGACATCTAACCGAGAATAACACGTATGTGCAAATCATTGACCGTATAGTGCATACCAGCTCTGTTTTCAGCAAACTGTCTTTCGAATTCATCGAATTCGTCTGCCATGGCTGTTAAATAATAAATGCTTCCACAAAGAACGAATCTTGTGCTCCTAGTCAAGTTCTCAGCAACAAAAAAGGCCAACTTCCCATCATGCACCTGTCAAATAGAATGGTTTCATGACTTTTCCTGTATTAGCGTTCTGACATAATGTCACACTTCCGGTGCTCGTGAGACCGCCAAAAATAATTGGCCTATTCCGTGAAATAGCGGAAGAAACCTCAAGGTCAATCGTATGGACTTTATTATTCTTGTTTCACAGAATTAGCCGAGAATGATCGGATTGATGCAGCATTAGCTGATTCAAAACTTCCATGTCAATCCTTCAGTTTATATCTCAAATGTATGCCGATTGCAATCGGTATGGATTCGGCCTTTTCCATCGCAAGCTAAAAAAAATAATGGCCATTTTGAACTGCCCTCAAGCCGGTGGTTGTTGTTACGTCATAATAGTTTCATAAGGTCACAATAAAATAGATGAGGTATCATCACTAACAGCGACGCGTGCAATACTTGCAGACGATTGAAACCGAATGGTTTCTTCACTTTTTCATTACAAAGTTGCAGGAATAACAACAAAAATTAAAGTGCAGGTATTTCATTGATTGTTGAAACTCGTCAAGTGTTATTTTTAAGACCTATCATAATATAAGAGTCTTTTCTTCGTACATCTTGCCAACTATGATTACCTCCGGGTCTCTTTTAGCGAGTCGAAGTTATTCGACTCCCATTGGAAAGAGACGAAAAGATCCGAATGATTCTGATTGCTGCATTCGCACCGCCTCGGCTAGTTACGAAACAAGGATTGACCGAGAAATCGCGAATGCATCGAACTTTTGGTAGAGACTAGATACCAAACAAGTCATCCAGAAGGCGCTCTACAGATAGTATGTACTTCTGAGAGAGTGACAGGTGTAAGGTGAAGTTGTTTGAATTTGCAACATGCACAATGAAGAAAATGTTGGCATACCTCAATGCTATTTTCATGGACTGTGGCTAAAATTTCATTACATATTGTACTTGTGGAAATTGTACATGATCTAAGCACACAGCTGACAAAAATGGCCGCTCCCATGTGCTCGAAAAATCAGCCTGTATTAGTCCAAAGTACACTAATTGTAGCAGTTATTAAAGTAGGGAAAGCGAATTTTGCCAAAGTGGGCAATACCAGCTTCTGAAAGTACAATGAAAGAATTACAAATACAAAAAAAAATAAAAAAAAAGTTATTGGCTATTTTTTTTTATTTTTTTTTTTTTACAATTTGCCTTTGAAGTCCAGGAAGTGAAAATGACCAAGTGGAGCTAGCAGTTTTTGATAGATGCACATCTGAAGTAAGGCCAGGCTGTATACTCCATAACCCAAATTGCACCAAAATAAAGAGAATTAAAAGTTCTTTTTATAATACCTAAGATATACAAAGTCTTTTTTAAATAGCCAAGATAACCAGTGAGGAAAACCTGGGAAATTCTTTTTCTTTAAAAATCTTACCACCTATACAAAATACGAAACTGTAGAGCGTCACCACTGCCACAAGGTGGCGCACTACACAAATAATGGCACGTCATCAATACTTGCCGAGAGTTTTGTTTTTCGCTCATTATTAGAGATTAGATATTAAACTTATGTCCAGGTGAGCTGGCGATTTTACCGGTCACGCATGGTATGCGGTAATTTACTTATGGCAGGGGATTAGTAAATTGTCCTTTAGTTTGACGTAAAGGCGGGACTTATGATAGTTTATGCAGACAGTCTATTTTATTTTCATGCGTGCGTTCGTTCGTGATGTAAAAAATCGATAGTCTGGCTGTGGTCCATTATGAGTCGTACCCTACCTCCGGTCTTCGAAAGTATTTACCTGGCACAGTTATCATCTGGATGAGGACTATTTAATCCCTTACAAATTTAAAACCAAACCTTGTTCCGTCTGCGCAAACTTTTTTAATTTGTACAAATAAAATCGTTAACGGCGATTGCAGTGGTAAAGACATGCTATTTTTATTATAAGACGGACAGGATGCTCGCGCGGGTACAAATAAAAGTCGGTACATTTATACTACCGTATATACAGGTACAGGTCATTTCGGCCCAAAACCAGCTCGTCCCGGGTCGATTCGGTCCAAAGGTTACGTTCGACTGGGTCGTTTCAGCCCACATACGTTTTATTAAATAATGTGCTAGTTTAATAAAGATGTTTTCATTATAATAGTATAAAGCTGAACAAAAAAGTGCCAGTGATCATAGTGACATATCAGCTGATTATGTATTTTTATGAAGAATACAAATTTAAAGTGGCTGATTCGTACCAGGCTTATTCAGACCAAATTACGGGCTGATATTATTAAGCGTCTTAAGTCGTCTTAGATTTAAATGTGACATTTACAGTTGTTTCAAATATGATATTTCAAGTGGCGCAACTTCAGATTGTACCCCCCCCCCCTCCCCCGCCCACATTTAGAGTGGGCCCCCATCAAAATTAATGTAAAGCGGGATTTTGGGCTCCCTCCTTGCGTCCCCACCCCACCCCCATGGTGGGGTATGCGGGGGCGGTAGTTATGCCACTGGGTGTTTATCATTATTCCTAGGTACAATGAGCAGTTCAAAACTGCATATATGGAATTTACATGAAATTATGGCGTTCTGTATACAAACCAAATGAAATAATGTAAAACCGTTTATCTTGCATTGACAATTTAATAGTGAAATATTTTGAAAGCAGCTTATTGGCCCTTTGAGCGAATTGAAATAGTTCACTTTATTTTATTGAGAAATAATACAATTACTAACTTTGAAAACAAAGAAGCATTTTTTCCTCTATATATGATTAAACTGAGTAAATTAATGTCTTTTGTTTATATAGATATATAGGTTTATATAGGTTTATATAGAATTTATCTTTATACTGTGTATTACATTATATACTGATAGTCCTAAATAACGCTTACATAATAAAAATGAAAATGGGATCCTGTAAAATATTTATGATTTAATTTAATACAATATCATACGTCTATATTCTGCTGATCGTGTGCACCTCATATTAATTACAATAACGAAAATGATAACGTAACGAAAATAGTGGTGTTATCTCTTGGACAATAATGAAATATATGTTAGTAATCTTTGTGTAAAGCACCGTATTTTATTTGTTTTCTCTCAAATCTAATGTATCATTTCATTGTATGCAAATTACTAACACTGAATTGATTGATGCCGCTATAATTACACCATATTATCACTGTATGTTTAATACTTTGTTTGATCAGTATGCCCTTAACTAATTTAATTGCAAACAACAATAGTGAGATCATCTTACCATCAGTTTGCTAAACTGTTGGAATACCATTCTGGAAGAGAGAGAGAGAGAGAGAGAGAGAGAGAGAGAGAGAGAGAGAGAGAGAGAGAGAGAGAGAGAGAGAGAGAGAGAGAGAGAGAGAGAGATGTTTAGGTAAAAGATCATTAATTGGAAGATTAAACAACTAAGAATACAACTTTATTCACGTTGTAATAAATCATAACAAAGTTTTAAATACAAATAATGCGCAGTAAAATATACCCATTGTAATTATAAGACACACATGCATTTGGCAACTAATAATATCGAGTGGGATTTTGTCAATCTTTCTTATCTAAGACTCAATTCTAAAACAGAAAGATATAACATTAATTTATTGACTAAAATAAATCACCATTTTGCAGTCAGGTACATATATTAATCAATCGGATAATAAAGCTGATGATAAGAAACAACGGACACTGAAAAACATCTACTTAACCAAGTTTAATTAAATTAATAAATTTATTAACAAAATTACAAACACAAGGCATGTATGCACATGAGAAAATGTTATTTAATATTCTATTCACTTTTGCACAATACATACATTTACATATTTTTAACTAGATAAATTATGCATTCACATTCTCTTTCACTTAAATGTACATGAACTCTTTATATACTGTCTATATCAAAGTATGGTGGTCCAAATCAACCCGGTTGAAATAGCAGGCCGAAAGAACCTGGCAGAATTGACCCAGGACGAACTGGTTTTGGGCCGAAATGACTATAAGCCTGATATACAACGTGCAAGATACCAACCGCTATAACCAGTAAAATTAAAATAAAGGGTATGAAACTACAGTGACAGAATTCTCTGAATCATAAAAATGTAATTTAAGTAGAATATATAGACTTTATACATTTTTTATTACACACCATACATTCCAAAATAATGCAATCTGAATAAAAAATGGCTTTACAATATTTTTTCAAAATTCATAGTTAAGTAGCATTTAAAAGGTCAGTAATGATAACACCCTCCCCTACTCCCAATTAACACAAGGTAATTAACTCTCGTAGTTCACAATCTGACCCCTTGATGACTCCGTTCGAATTTTCCAGGAGTCATTGTTATTTGTTGTACCGTATATAGCAATGACTGATTCTTAATCTAACCATGTCCCATATAAACACAAGCATGTCTTACTTTGACCTGATCATGCTCCTCATTAATACAACTAATAAAGTGGTCTTAGGCTCTCACCTTTACATATCACTGACATCTCACCTGACCTTGACCTATGACCCCAAAATCGATAGGATTCTTCCTTACCCACGCGCAAGCGATCCACAAAGTTTGGTAACTGTAAATGGTGGAGAACTCGAGTTATTTTTCGGAAACGAATTTGGTAACAGACGGACATATGTGCGTACGTACTTACTGACGGACAACATCATACTCTCCGCCTTATGGCGGCCGTACAAAAAATGAGTGGTCAATGTACCGCTCATCTACACTACGTTTTTTAATGAGTTGAGATTAGTGGTCAGTCATCTATGTTGAAAGTTTATATTGTGTAAAAAAAATAATTGGTTTATTGTTTAGTCTAACAAAAACGTTAAATCCCCCATCCAAAGTAACATCCGTTTATTCTTGTAATTTACACATGGCAACTTTATTTCACTTCCTTGTTTCACTATAGTTAAGTAATATTTAAATACATTGATATTTGTTTTATCGTCAGATAATTGTACTGTGTACGCGGTGACCCGCCAACGCAGACGATACAAATGTCGAGTCTAGGGAGAGAAGGTTACCGAGTTACACAGTACAATCATCTGGCGATAAAACAAATATCAATGCTATTTAACTGTTTTAATCCCCCAGTAACAGCCTACCCTGTTGATTTGTGACAGACATTTTCACATTTAAGTTTTGTACGGAGAGACTGCTGATGAAACCCCAATTATCCTCTAAAAAAAATGAGAACGTTCCATTGTTTTTAGCAAGCCATGAACTGTTTGGACAGACCATTCGCACTGAAGTGCATTTATGTTGCCACACATCAATTGTAGAATGGATATTATTTTGAACTTCATGCGTCAAAACACAACGTGAAACACAGATTATTTTGATCGATGGATTAAAAATGGACCAATAAAGAAGAAAAACCCCACGCTCTAGAGTTTTCATTAACAGTAACTTAAAATTGACGTTGGCAGCTTTACGTTCTCTATGTCATAATAGAAGCAATAACAGCCTGAATAGTAAGGACAGGTCTAAACTGCGGCCCATCGCGGCCATCTGCGGCCAATAAAGAATGATTGAACTATTGATGACACATACAAATGGGTAATTGTACTGCTTATTTTTTCCAGTTTTGTTTACTATTAATCATGAATTTATGTATTATTATATAGATTTAATGAATGATTAGTGTAATGAGAGCTAGTAAAAGAAAAGTTAAATAAAACGGGTTACTAATCTTTCGTTTCATTCGTCCTGAGGATTATTGCGATATCAATAATATAAAAAAAATGGTGATGTTTAGGGACTTTGTTAATAAAAAACGATCCCATGCCGAAGGAATTATAAAAAGAAAAAAGAAAAAAAAAACGGCCTAATTACATGCATTCTTTGATCAGAGAATTGAAAAAACAAGGCCTATTAGCGGTTTGAATTACTTTTTGTCGGCGATGATTAGAGGTTTTGGTTAGCAAAAGACTATTCCATGCCGACACGCAGTTTGATTGGACTGACGAAAATTTAAAGGCCTAATTAGTTACTTTTTCAGGATTTCGGGAAGGATCAGAGAACTGGAAAGAAAGAAACAAACAAGGTCTGTTAGCGGTTTGCATTACTGATGATGTGCAGAAATATCAAATTATATTAAATTCAAACACACATAACTGGCCAGTCTGATATGTTCTTAAGAAAAGTAGTTGGTGACCAATCAAAAGTTATTGTATACTATAAAAACGTCACTTTTCCAGAGAAAATCATTTCTCCGCTACATTCAGTAGTGATTTATCTATAGAAACTGACTTTCAGACACTTGTGCACTTAGGATTTGTTATCATGGCAATCATATTAAGTCATTCTCATACTAAGAATTTTAGTGAATACTTGAGTGATAGTGACATTGTGCCACTGTGTTTTAGTGGTTGTAGGGTAGAAAACTTATTGAAACAGGAATCTGTGCCAGAATTAATATCCTCTGCTAAGGTAACTTTTCTTACTTTTTGTGCGTACTTCACTATTGTAAAGGTCCGAAGAATCCATGCAGCGTTTTATATATTTTGAAGTTCAGATAGTCTTTTAATAATACGGCGAAGTTAACGAGTCACGATTATTCTTTTCATTTATATTACAAACATTTAGCACGGTTCTTAGAGAGTGGATATCTTGAACACTTTGCGAATATTGCAAAGATGCCAAAAATACCTAGTAATGAAAATTAAGTTTAAAACATAGTTTTGTACTGTTCAAGTCGTTTACCTTCGTCTGTGGACGATTTGATACAGTGTTCTAGTAACAAATGTAAAATACAGTGGTATCATAAAATATGCACAAAAAATCATTTAATGACAGCGACTCATGGGTGTGTAATTCTTGCAAAATGAACAGACCCGCTCATGACTTCAGGCATAAAGTTTGCATTAAGTTACACATTATGGGCCGCAGATGGCCGCTATGGTCTGCAGTTTATTTGGCCGCATCTTTGACCGCAAGGGGCCGCAGTATTGACCTATCCGAATAGTAATGAATATCATATGTGTGATCGTGACTCATCGGTCTCGTTGAATGAAATGGAAATACATTTCAGGACCTACCAGGTGATTCTAGTCTGCATTGGATGGGTAGAAAAGTCGGTGGATTGTGAAAAAGGTCGACGCTTTATTTAGTTTATTGAGTAGAGATTCCATTAAATGTACAGGCAAGTGACATGGTATATGTAAACTGCTCTTTTCAATTGAAACTTTGTTTTGTAAGATCATGTTAACGAAAATTAGTTGTATCTAATTGAGACCCAATAGATCGATTTAACTTACAAAAATTAAATTATTTTATTGTTTTCTTTAACCATTTTTATTTGTTTAAACTATTATTCATTATCACTCGTTGAAAATAGATTTCCTATTTGTAATTTAAAAGTCTTTACTTCTCGCAGAATGTAGACTTTTCTTCTAAAGCAGTGTGTATGACAATACGTCTTTTTTGCATCGTGTAAGTTGATTTAATAAAGTTGTTTCATTACAATGTAATCTTTGTTTCTTCTTTCTAGCATACTCACGTGACATGCTATCTTTAGAAGTGTACATTTTATATAAAATGTGGCGAAAAGAGTACGTTGTAAGCAAATAAAGTACCGTAAACGTGTACAATTATCAGCAAAGAAACGTACTACTGGGGTCTAAAATGTTTACATCAGAGACGAAGTGTTACTTTGTGAATAACACAAATCAGTTTTCTATTTGGTTTTATAATCGTACACTCTTGTAATCTTCATTTTTTGTTCGTTTGTTTGTTTTGCTCATTCATTCTGTTACGACTCTATGGTCTAAGAAAAATGTAACAGAAAGAAAGTGAAACCAACAAATCAAGTAAAAATCAACAAGCAATTTATTACTAGATAATTAAAATGAAAAATCAAAAAGTCACTTACAGTAATGTGTTTTGAAATCCTAATAATCCAATAAGAATGATTGTTCTAATCACAAGTCCTAAATATAGAATGTTCCGAATTCACGGCTGTGTCCTTGAATGTTATGATGTGCTAATGGTCTCCAAAGTCCTGATGTACTAGTAATCTTTGATGTGCTGATGTCAAAATGAAGTATTCCAAAATATCTGAATATAAGTTCACATAAATTCCAAAATCATCAATTAAAAATCCAAAATCCAAAAGTTTATGAGCACTGTTATAATCCAATGAATATTTAAAATAATTCCTCTCTTAGAATTTGGAATGAATTTTCACAACTGTAATAGCTCTTTACAAGACTGATGGTAATGTCAAAACTGAATAAATGTCCACCAAACATGGCATATATAAAGATTGGTCACATGACAGAATGTTCTAGAACATGAGTCATCTTAATGGAATTTTACTTGTAAACAAAATTCAACCTTGACCTTCAAATTGAGAAAACATATTGATCAAAACAACCTAATTCAAGGACACTAGTTAAACATGTTTTTCCTGATAACATTAAGATTTAAGCAAATATTAAAGTGAAGAAACATTTATAATTTCCTAAAATATTTATAATATTATATAAACATCATACATAACAATTCATTCTTATGTGTATTCTCCTATGTCTGACTTCCTTTCAGTTACTAGGATGGCTGTGAAATCGCAAATTTGAACTAGATTTTTAATTGCAGTCTATATCATAATTATTTTAAAACAATAAATCGTCCGAAAAATCTTAAAGCGCTGGGTAATATTTAAATTGATCTCTCTCTACAAATAAATGATGCTTATTCTGGCCAACAATGTCTTATAATTCGTCATTTAGAAAACGATATATAGGTTTGTCTTAAAAATTTTCTTTTTCTTTTAATGAGAATCGCGTTTTAGAACAAAATATAATTTCTCGCAAAGAATGCTCATGGAGGATTCATACTACTTTTTGTTTTTCTTTTCACTTTATTTTGATTTTAGGGATTATTAGAAAATGCGTTGTACTCTATGAAGATTAGTATAAATTTCAGTGCAATTTTATGGTCACTTTACCAGTTAAGTGTTTCTTATAAATGCATGAAAGAGAAGATGTTTCAACGTTCCTTGCAAGCACGTTTAACATGAAATAATAGTGACGATAACGAAAACAGCATTCGTCGCAACTTTTCTTTATGAGAAGTCATATCGTTCGTCAGAGAAATGGTCGAAGATTTTTTTTATTCTTTCAAAAGTTCTCTATAGGACTGATATGAGATGAATTTTTTTTTTTTTTTTTTTTTTGTTATCTCGAGTAGTTTCATCATTTTGATCGCAAAGGATCGGGTTAAACATCTTTTCTCTTGAACTGTTTGTAAACGCCTTTGTACCTATCTCTATTTGTTTGCAAGTTTATTTACTCGTAAAACTTTCTGCTTTCGTTTAAACATTTATTCATTCATTTATCCATTTATTCGCTCATTTGTCCTGTTCATTCAATGCAACGGATTCAATGTTCACTCAGCAAACCACGCATAATCTCGCGAAAACTTGAGAGTTAGGGAAAAGAGAGTAAGAATACGACAGTGGTCTGTTTTTCACTTAATTTTTATCCCACACCCAATGTGGTGGGTAAAAACAAAAACAATAGCATGTACCATGATGAACTTTGATACAATATACATATTCTCTCAGTGATATATCGGTACAATTTGTATGGCTCTTTTTCAAAGTGTATCAGAGTAATAGAACAGAAAGGAGAGAAACGTTTCTCATATTGATTAGTGACCTTGACCTTGAATATTCGACCCTGAAATTGGTAAGCCTCATATCACCTGGTTGAGATACACGGGCGTAAAAGTTGTTATCCCTCTGGCTCAAAAATAGTGTAAAGTAATGAGCGGAAACACACAAACCAGGCCAAAAAAAAAAAAAAAAAAACAGGTGGAGAACAACTTGTTGGCCTAAACTGAATTCTTGCTCTGTGACCGTGACATTGAAGACTGACCCCAGTAGTGGTACAAACCACACATACTACGAAGTTTTATCCATTGATACACGACTTTAATTCAAAGGAACGAACTATCCATTGAGCTCAAATGGTTTTGACAGTTGTAGAGCACAAACGAAAGTATTACTAAAGTACGGTCTGGCGAAGGAAAACGTGAATTCTGATCTATTAATTTAGCGAAATGACCGGGGGAGGACAATAACAGTATACAATTATTATTTGCGAGGACGAGTAAGGCTATGGCCTAGACTGAAGTAATTAATTACACATAAAATTTTGTCGAAACACCGGTTGAATGACAATTGCACGATGGACTTGTTCCATGATCTTCATTACATATGGGCGGAATATTAACCAAGGTTGTAAACCAGTCTGCTAATTGCCAACCGGTATCTTGAAACAAGATAATGACTGAATATTTCGAAATGAGAAATGGACGAAACGCATGAAATGGAAGAGCGATTGCGTGAATCAGCTTGTCTTGGGGATCTTGATAACGTTAGAAAACTTGTAGAAAGTCATGGGCTCAACGTAAATTCAAAGAATTCAATCAATGGATGGTAAAAGAGACTCCACTCTATGATTGCCTAGTCCTACAATGTAAGACGTCCACCCTGATAAAAAAATGTTTGGGTAGCACCCACACATCATAAATATCAGGGTGGACGTCTTACATTATAAGACTATATGATTGCCCTGTTGCAGGTTTTATTTAAATGAACAACATTTGGTGTCTTTTGCATATCATGATTTCAAAGCCACAACAGATGTAAATAAATTATTTCAACCAACTAATAACAAAAAGAAGGAAACCGCAGCAAAGGTGCTCAAATTAGTTGGCAATAGTTGATGTGTACATACATGATAAGTCACCAAAGGATACTTTTGTAAAAGCAGTCCAATAATATTAGCATGATTAGGGCTTTTTGATGATTAACCTAGATAATGTCGCAGCATTGTCGTAGTTGATGGTAAAAAGATATGGGAACTTTGAAGGGCAGTGATGAATTAAGCTCAACAATTCAAAAATGGCAAATGATGTAAAATAATGTTTTAGTATTATATAACAGTCCATTAGAGAATTGAAAAATGTCCCAGGTTTTAATAACTTCAAGCAATAAAATAACCCTTCCACATTGAATTTAGGAAATGTCTATTCGCACAGCCACCATGTACCAACTTTTGGAAAGACTATTCCCATGGCTGCAGTGAGCCCACAATAGAAAAGACTATCCACACGATGACCAGTAATGCATTAGGCACCAGTCCAAAATATTCAGAATGATGTAAACTCAGGTAAACATAACATATACCCATCAATACCATTACAGGTTTGGCAGCCAGTTTATCAGACTACAAAACACCATTAAAAAAGGAAATTGTTCCATAGTGTTTATTTTGTACGGCAGTAGAGTGCTTAATTTTAAAAGACTATTTGCAGAGCTGCCATGTACCCATTGTCGCTAACAATATTTGCACTGCGACCAGTGCCTGTCTCACAGTTTGGATTAGATTAATTGTGTTATGGTGTACAAACAATTAGAGGCAAGTCTGTAAATTAGTGGTTTTCCCAAGAGAACAAATTTTGATAATTCAGTTTTACTTTAAAAGTTCAGAATTTTTAAAAAATAGACAGACATAACATAAGCAAATAAACATTATCTTCCAATGTATTAATCACTGTAGTCAAGTGGAAATATCTTCATCTGTCATGCAAAAGATTCAAGATTGAATATCACTTTAGTTTTTTTTTCTTTTCTAAGTGTATGCTTTGTTATCTTGAATTAAGAAAGAATTATGTTACTCAGATTTTTACTGTGCAAATGTACACAAAACACTGCAGAACATAAATGTTACAGCGTTGCACATAGAGTACTGGCTTGCCTGCCTCCTGCAATTTTGTGTCCCATGTCCCCCAAATCTTGACACTGTGTGTCCTCCTGGGCACGCTTTTTTGTCTGAAAAAATAAAAAAATACGCCTACAACTTTTCATTAGTGGATGTCCACCATGTCTCTGTTGGCACTAGCAATGTCCAAAGTCGCAAAAGGTGATAAAACTGTAAAATCATGGAATATCTATTTTAAAACAATGTATCTGGCAATGAAAGCATTCAAAGTTTGTGATAGTCGGCTGAGTTGCAACGTAAAGTGTTTGACGGCCGTTAGTGTAGCGTATTTTTGCTTTTTATTTATTTTAGGTTGACAGAAGTGACTAAATTTATGCAAATACACAATTTGTCATGTAATTAATAATTCGTTACATTGGAAAGAAAAGTAATTCAGAAAACATAGGTATTTACTATAATAAATGTTGGTAGAGAATGAGTGTACTCACCAAAAGGTAAATGAGAGATCTAGTTCCAGAACAGAAAATTCCATGGTACAGCTCATTTCAGGTTAACCAGATAATGTTTTCAGGAGTTACTTGAGAACATGATAAAACTTTTATTGCAATAATATAATTGTTCAAGGAAAATATGATAGTACAGTGCAGACCACAAAGTGAAGGTGGCAAAACTGATGAAGCAACCAAGATTATCTCATTTTTATAGCACTATTAGTGAATTATGCACTATTATTTTCATTTGTCCCTCTAAAATGGTGTGTCCCCCAGATTTGGAGGGAGGAGGACACAGTGTCCCCAGCCCTCGGGATGCTATGTTCAACATTGATGGTAAACAGCTGACATTACCTAAGAAATCTGCTGCGTTCAAACTTTTAATACACTTTAGCTAGCCAACTCGTTTGAGCATAAAATAAAAAGAAAATTTGTTTGTTTTGAGTGAATAAATGAAAAAGTTCATTGATTGGGTGACAATACTAAAGTTTTCACCCATGAGATTTACTCCATATTTATTTGAAAATTTCTTTTTCTATCAGAGGTGAAGGAGTATAGCATGATACAAGTTTTAACAACAGTGACTTGCAAATATGGAATTAAAGGTGATCAGTTGCAAAAATGAGATATTTTGCAAATCAGGTACACAGCAGCCATACAAATAGCTTTACATAAATTATATACACAGTGGCAGTGCGCATATTTTTCCCAGATGAGCTACATAGCGGCCGTGCAAATAGTCTTTCCCAGTCAAGGTACGCAGCAGCCGTGCGAATAGCCTTGGCCTTGAATTTATGTAATCCTACCACACAGAGTTGGATCCAAATGACGAGTCACATGACCATGTTACGTAGTGCATGTAAGGGTTAATAGTTTCATTTTGATAGCTACAGTGTCTTGTTTTTAGGGATGGGATCGGATTGGAAGCCTAGGAATTGATTATCAAAAGCTTAAGATCAGTATTATTCTGGTGATCATTTCTCCTGACATTATTTTGATTCGTTCCTCTCCCAACATGAGTTGCACTATTTCATCTTCGTTTTTGTTAGCTATGGATGATGGAATTGATGTAATAATAAAGTATATGTACCTTGAATGAATAACTTTCAAACTGACACCCCATGGGAAGGGGGGAGAGAATATTACAAATTAATGTCATGGGAACAACAGCCGAAATCAAGTTACATCACTTGTTGAGTGGTGTTAAAACAGTTATTACCACTGAAATTGGCTCTTCCACGTACAGATATTACATGCAAATGAGTTAGATGTAGACTTTACACTAAAAGAAACTTACCTATCTTAGGATGTTATTAATCGCAGATATCAGAATTTTCCACATTGATCCCAAACTCAGGATTTTGCATTCATGGTTTCACATTTTATCAGCCTACAGTCCAAGTGGATTATTTGAAGCAGGGGTTGAAAAATCTCCAAAATTCTACTCCCCCATACAGGCAAGTACTAACAATTTGTACTTGCTAGAATATACTCTAACTCAAACAGCTGTTATAGAAATATAGAAGTTCACGATGTGAACGACCTAAATTCCATCATGTGAAAGGTTGTTTTCCAGAACTTATTTTTTAACCTTTCTAACGCCAGTTGTAAGTAATTTCAAACTGAGACCAGTCTTCTCTCCCACTGGTAAGCGTTTATTAGTATTAAGAGTGAGAGCAAAACACACGTATGAGCTTGATCAAAACAAATGGAAAACAAACTTCTAGTAGAAAGTATGGACTTTCAGTGAACAAAGTTGGCAATATTCTCTACAGAACATTCTTTTCATCAAAGAGAAACACTAGCCAGCCCTGAATAGCACTTGAAAATTTCACTTAAAAATTGCCAGATATTTTCACTCATTATTTCAAGCTGTGTGAGTGAATTTTCAACCCCAGTAAAAGGACTAAACTTTTACATTAAAACTTAAAGCCTGGTTGCAAGGTCAAATGAGCTTATGGATTGGCCCTGCATTTGTTGTGTGTTGTCTGTGCACAGTGCTCTTACTCTCTACAAATTTGTTCAGGGTGGCTCTCCGAGCAGCATCGTGGCTTCCATAGTAACCAAATGGAAAAAATATTTTCAGCTTCTTGTTCAGAATAGCTCAGCCAATTTTGATCAAACTTGGTGGGAATGTTCTTCAATGCATGCTCTATGAAAAATTATTTCTGGGATGGCTCTCCGAGCAATGGTATGGCTACCTTAGCAACCAGTTGGAAAACCTATTTTCAGCTTCTTCTCCAGAAAGGTTCAGCCATTTTTTATCAAAATTGCCAGAATGTTTCTTAGGATATACTCTATCAAAATATTTGTCCATGGTGACTCCCCTAACAGTGGTGGGGATTCCTTAACAACTGGGTGATAAACCTGTTTTTAGCTTCTCTAGAACAGCAGAGCCAGTTTCAATAAAACTTTGTATGAATGTTGGTTAGGACATTTTCTGTCAGTTTTGTCTGGGGTGGCCTCTTTACTAGTAGTGAAAGCCACAGTAGCCATATGGAAATTGGTTTTCGACTTCTTTAGCATGACAGCCGATTTCATTTAAACTAGGTATGAATGTTTGGTAGACATTATCCTTCAAAATTGTGTCTGGGGTCGTTCCTGCAGCAATGATGTGGCTTTCAAGCAACCATATAAAAAATCTATTCTCAGATTCTCTAGAATGACTCTGCCATTTTTTAATCATACTTGGCATAAATGTTTCTTAGGAGATGCTCTATCAAAATTGTGTTTGGGTGGCTTCCCTGGCACATTGTTGCTTCCTTAGCAAACAAGGTGGAAAACCAATGTGGCTTACTTAGCAATGGTGTGGCTTACATAGCAAACATGTGGAAAACATATTTTCATCTTCTTCCTCTGAATGGACTGGCCAGTTTTTATCAAACTTGATGTGATATGTTTCGTAGGACATGCTCTGTCAAAGTTGTTCCAGGGGTGAATTCCCTAGCAGTGGTGTGGCTTCCACAGGGATCCAGGTGGAAACCTGCAAATGATATTAATATCACATCAGGTATGGCTAGCTTTTATTAATATATTTAAAAAACAAACAAACTATCATAGCATGGCTTTCTCTCCCAAACTGCCTTTTCATATCAGGCTAGGTGTGATTGTGAGAAAGTTGTTTTCCGAAACTTATTCTGTGACCCTTCTAACACAAAAATTGTAAGTAATTTGTAAGTAATAGAAGATGTGTTGCACTGTCTTTTGTTTGCATTTTCTGTGTCTAAAATATTTTCTTTCATGATGCCCTTCTCTCTGATAAAACAGTCTCATCATAAATATAGAAATAAAAAATGTTGCAAATTTTTGCAAGTATAATGCAGTCATAAAAAAAAAAAAATTTGAATGTGAAAGAAAAGCAGAGGGCCAGTCTATGTGCTATGCACAGTGAACTTTGGGAGAGATATAAGATTTCCACTTCCAGAATAAACAAAAATAGGTATAGCATAATAAATTAGCCCCCTAAACCTGTGTTGATACTGATGGACGATTTGAGGGTCTGATGTCACCTGTTCATTAAAATGTGCAATTTTGCTACATGCAGATCTGTCCAGAACACACCAGTGTACAGTTTAGACACTTACCGGTATTTGGTAACAGTTGTATGTAGCCATGAAATTCAAAATGGCCACCGGACATAGGGTTGTGTTATTCCACGTGGATTTACAAGTCATCAAACATAGAATTTGATCCAGAAATATTCTGTACATATTGCTAAAAGAACCCTTTAATGGATGGTGCTCACGAGATGTAAGAAATACCGGCAAATATCTAAAATATACAAAACTGTGTTGCGGACAGATCTGTTTGCAAAAATTCCTTAATTTTATGATTAGGTGACATCAAACCCTCAAATCGTCCATCAGTATCAACACAAGTTTGAGGGATGATTTATTGGACTAAGCATATCTTTGCAGGCTGATGATTTGCTATGAAAGAAAAACAAACTCTGTGTCTGTGTGTGTGTTTACAGGGCTGTACAAATTTTATAAAAGTCAGCTGACTGGAAAATTGAACTTGCTCTTGGGGGATTTGAGCTTGCCTGAAAATATGACAACAAAATATCTACTAAAGTATTAAAAAAATATGGTAAAATAAAATACAGGATCTCTCAATGAAATTACATTATATTTATTTTACAAATAGAGAACTTTTGTTTTCATTTTATCTTTGTTTGCATCTTAAAACAATATCAGTAATTAAAGTTATCAAAAGAAATATATGTAAATAGTACATGTAGATAGATATGTAGATCAGGAAAGAAAGGGAGGGTTGGAATGATGATATAGACAGAAGAGCAAAGACAGACATATACATATATAAAATAAGATAAATGGATAGGTAGATAAGGGTTTTGGAAATGGCTAGATTTTTAAGAGAGAGATGTTTAGGTAGAAGACCTTAAACTGAAAAATTCAATAGCCAAGAACAGAACTGTGTTAACTTAATTTGAATCATGTTGTAATATATCATAACATTTTCTTTATCTACGTTTCCACTTAAAGTTCAATTGATCATGCAGATTTAAGTATCAAATCAGTAAGAAAACCAGGTAAAACCGAGTCCCTCACTGAAATATTACAATATCAATTAATTCCCATTTTGCTTTTTTCTGTGGAGTATTGTGTCCACTCAGATGTCTGTTACTGCTTCCATGTCATCCAATTTTCACCTTGAAAGTGGCAACATGCATCTAAAGAATCTTTGACAAGCTGACTTTTGCAAGTACTTATTTTGATCCATTTAATTATTTGCCAGATAGTAAGTATGTATCGGTCTCCTGTAATAATCACATAAATAATAAATGATAAACACTGTTCATTGGTACTAGATTTCCAGGTGGCTAATCATTAGAGATGAGTGCCTTTTATGTCCAAACACATCTGTCTAAGAAATCTCATGAATTATATTATTAAACATTATCACCTAGTCACCTTGAAATCAGTGATATGCATCAAAACAATCTTTGACAAGCCAATTGTTCAGAGTTGGCTATATCGGCACATTTGGATCTCACAAACTGCCTGTGGATAGGTTAGGACTTGAAAGTCGAATCCTGTATATGTACATATATTACATTTAATATATAAGTGATAAGTTAAAATAAATATTTATTTCCTGTTTGTCACAAACTTGCTTCAAATAGTATATTCACATTATCATGTTTGCACAAGAAAATGTGAAACTGGCCTTGATATTGACTACAAGATGGAAAAGACAGAATTTTATAATATTTCATGTGAAATCAAGGATTGATAGATGAAAGAAACTGTGGCAGTTATGTATACGAAAAATGTGGTACATGTAAATGGTAAATAAAGGTCCGGATACATTTACTGTGGCAAGATCGCAGAGTATAAGACTTGGCAGATCATAAAGCATTATGAACTGAATATGTCCTCTCTCTCTCACTTTTTGGACTTGCCAGTGGGCAAGTACCTGCAAACTTGAGCTTGTCTGAGCTGAATTTGAGAAAACCCTGGGCATTGAGCAAGTGGATTTGTAATCCCAGGTTTATGTGTACACATGCATGCCTGCATTATTGAAACTGCTTCCTTTTTTAGCTGTTCTGGTCATCGACCAGAAGAGCTTATGGGATGTCCTGTTTTCTGTCGTCTGTCATCCGTCCGTTCATTAGCACAAGTTTGTTATCACTACTCCGTCAAAACTATTCAGACGATTGCCATTAAACTTTACACACACACATTCATCCCAAGGTCTAGTTGTTTCTAAATGAAAATGCTGCTGCTCAGACATCCAGTATGGCTACCACACGAGTCAGGAGTTGAAAATCTTGTTATCGAGACTTCTCCTGAATGGATTGTCAGATCAGCATGTAGTGGTCCGAAATGAAAATGGTACAGATCTGAAGTCCAATATGGCCAACACAAGTCATCTTGAAGATCTTGTTATCGCTACTCCTTGTGAAAGTAAAGTCATATCAACATGCGGTTTTCACCAGATATCTTATGATGTCTAGTTGGTCCAAAATAAAAATGGCTCCGCTCAGACATCCAGTATGGCCACCATGGCAGCCATCTTGAAAATCTTTTTATTGTTACTACTCCTGAATGGAAAGTCATATAGACATGGGGTTTTCATCAGAAGACTTCTTACAATGTCTAGTTGGCCTAAAATGAAAATGGTGTAGCCTGGACATCCAATATGGCCACCACAGCAGCCTGCTTGAAAATCTTTTTATCACTACTACAGCTGAATGGATGGTCATATCAACATGGGGACTTTAAAAGACTTCTTATAATGCCTTGTTGGTCCCTTAATGAAATTGCTGCCAATCTAACATCCAGTATGGCCATCACAGCAGCCATCTTGAAAATATTGTTATTGTTACTCCTCCTGAACAGAATTATTATGGTGTCTAGTTGGTCTTAAATAAACATTGTGCTGATCTGATATTCAGTATGGTCACCACAACTGCCATCTTGAAAATCTTACTGCTAATCTTCCTAGGTGGAAAGTCATATCAACATTGGGTTTTCACCAGAAGAATTCTTATGAAGTCTAGTTGGTACTAAATGAAAATGGTGCCAATCTGACATCCAGTATGGCCACCATGGCAGCCATCTTGAAAAGCTTGTTATTGCTACTCCTCCTAAATGAAAAGTCATATCAACATGGGGTTTTCACCAGAAGATTAATTGTGATATCTAGTTGGTCTGGAATGAAAATCGTGCATAGGTCTACAAACTCTGCGATATCAACTCCATTATATTTGTCCTTAAACGTTCCTACCACCATTTTATTAGTGTTGCTGTGCAAGGGATGGTCTTCTGGGAAGTCACTCATTCGTAGAGATGTGCATCATCTGCCATGTCTGTATAGATGTCTTCTATCTCCACTTGTAGCAGCAGGTTGTCTGTATCGGTGTAGAGGAGCACCATGACACACCTTTATATGGTTATAGTAAAAGTCATACATCAGATATTTCGATAGATCAAGAATGGCCTGGCCTGTGTAGATGGGGTAGTTAAGAGCCATGAGGTTATCCTCAAAGATTTTATGGGTTTGAAAGACTCTGTTGGCAATTAGGCATCAGAGCTTGCCCCCTTGACCCTTGGGCTGGACCAGACCAACAGGTATGTGCTTCTGTAGATTTTTCATGGTCTTGCCAAAGATTGAATTATTGAGCAGCTTAAAGTAGTCCTTGTCAAACCCGTTTGTGGCCTTAGCCTGCAGGTCCATGTTCTTTTGGATGTAGGGTGCCATCCATGGACTCTGGTCAAACTCCAGCACTCAGTGAATCTTAGTGACCCTCATGCCAAGGCTGGTAGTGAATGACGTATCATTCCTTATTCAGCAGATTAGGTACCAGCTTTGTACATCCAGTGACCTCCCAGCTTGCTTACCAAACTGTGCTGGCAGGAAGAATTTCTTTTGGAATAGTCAGAGACTTGGGGGCTAGAGTGTAGGCACTTTGAGCATTGTGCAGCTCTACTGGATATTCCAAGTCCACCTCAAGACGGTAGCCCTTGGGAGCATTGGGGCTATGTTACTTAAATCAATCTTTTCGTATTGGCCCAGTGGTGGCTGCCCATGTGTAGGCTCTACATAATGGCCATGCCATAAAGTTTATTTGTTTCAAGGTAGATGATCCAGGTGGTAGGTTAGGAGGGGTTGAAGTCTGGGCACATGGAGTTATTGGTCTTTGTGTATTGCATACTCACCATCGTGGTGCCACCTCGAAGGCCTCGCTCAACAATGAGATGCATGTCATTGTCTGTCAGCAGCTTGAGCTCTGCAATTGTGGTTTTAAGTAAGGCGTTCCAGCTTATCCTGGGGGTGCTAATGTAGTGGGGAGGGTTGATGCCATACGTCTTCAAGGAGGTGACCTGGAAGGCTTCAAAGATTTCTGCCAGAAGGAGCATGTCTTAAGGCAAAGGTCATGATAGTCTCCCATCATCTTGCAGACAAAGGTATTCTACACTTTCTGGGCATGTCCTCCAAGGATATACCCATACAGTTAATGGTGCTGTAGAAGGCTTCGACGGTGGGTAGCTGCGTCTCATCAGAGTGACCCCACCCATCCATATACTTGTATGGATAGACACAGTTGGCAGAAGGGGTACATTGTGTGCAGTATATTGATCGGTGATGTGGAAGCCTCTCTGAGGGAGGTAATCAGCCAGCTTGGGTAGACTGCAGAGTAAGAACTGATAGCTGTCCATAAACTGGAGCTGGCCCAGGGAAAAGGTCATATACTTTTCCATGTTGTTGGGAATGGCACTCATGTCTGCCATTAAGGCTGTTCCCAGAGCTGCAATCAGCAGATGTCCATTGTAGTTCCTAAGGTTGGGAAGATAATGGGGACTTTAATTTTTTCTGGGATCAGTCATAGCTGGAGGTTATAGATGTTATGGGCATATCCACGATATCGGATGGTGATGTGGCAATTGTCTCTTACCCTGTCATCACCCAGCCGCTTTCAACAAATGTGACAGACAATAGTCATGTAAAGCACAGTTGTGTTGGAGGGCATCATCACCAAAGGACAAGGGTGGGCTAATTCCTCTCAAAGATACACCATCTCTTTCTCTAGGCTTTTAATCAGTTGGACTACTGTGTCTTTTCCTTGGTAAATCATGGGAGGTTTGGTTTTACCATCACATCGCTTGATGATGTAGCAGAAGCCGCATGGAGGTTGGCTGAGGTTTTATAGGTATTGCTGTAGGTGGGTGTCAACCTCATCCCTTTTAACTGGCACATTAAGGGCCTCGAGGCCACATATGGTACAGCCATCAGATGAAAGAGGTGCTTAAAGTAAAGCTTGTTCTTTCCTAGCTCTGGAGGGAAGGTCTGCTGTGGCTTCGAACCAATACTCCAAAAGTTCCTGACATGGCTTTCGAGAAGCTCAGGTAGGGAGAGGAGGCATCGGCAGCAGACATGTTTTTGATCTATGTGCTCACTACTGCCATACACCATTCGGGAGAGGTCTTTGATCAATATACAGTGCTGATTGTCGTCGTTCGACAGCAGCAGCAGGTTGATGGTATTATCTAGAGCTTTATCAGAGATGCGTATGGGTTATAGAGCGTGGTCCCATCCAAAGACATTGATGATGATGGTAGGGTTAAGGGTTTCAAACTTGGTAATGTCAGAGACCTTCATCAGAAACTTAAGTTTGTCAAATCCTAGTGTTTCCAAATACATACTGTAATTGTTGGTACAATTGGTGTGATCATTGGCATGGTAAAGGGCTGAAAGAATGACCCATTCAAAAGTCCGGCGTCATGATTTTCTACATTAATGACTGCCCTTTTGAGAATCCACTTGGGCATGGGTATATGTCCCTTGCCTTGAAACAGCCTGTACTGTGAAATTTAGAGCTTTACCTAATCACATCTGACAAGCCACCAGTCTAGCTCTTGTTTGTAAACTTTTCCAGCTGCTCCTCGATCTTAGCTATGGCCTAAGCTACCAGTTCATCGAGGTCATCAGTCAACAGCGCCACTTCTGCTCAGCTAGCCAATAAATAGGCCAGCATAGAGATAGCTTCCCCTTCTGATATAATCTTTTCTAACTGAGCCTTGACGTTAGGGTTAAACTTGTCACCCATCTTTCCAATCGTCTGTGTCAGGATGTTGATCAATCTGGGGGTCATGGCTCTGAGTAACTTGGAGAGGTCCACTTCTATGGGGTGACCTCTTGGTATAATGGCTTGATAGTCAACGATGATTTTATCCTTTCCAGAATAACACTCTTTTTGTATGAGAGTGGACAAACGGAATCATCTAGCAGGGACTGGGGTAGGGCCTTTGCTTCCTTGGTGGCCTTCTGCCTGGCCCATCATTTAGATAGCCTCGAAACCACTATGGGTGACTGCCTTAGAGCCGGTGTGGGTGGCTGCCTCAGAGCTGGTGTAGGCTTCATGATGTCTGGGGTTGGCTGCCTAGCTCAGGCTACTAGTACATGTACTGCCTTCAGCATATCATCGTCTTCATGCTTGGTGATCTGCCCCTCCATTTACAGGGCATTCATTTGCTCTATGCTAAACATGGCTAGGGTAGACAGCGGTATCATATTGTGTACTACTGTATTGTGTTGCTGGTTGCTTTTGCCTGCCGCCAGGGCTGGCATATGTGTGTAGGTATGTATGCTATTGAACCTGTCCATTCTCAAAATAGGCAACTGGTGAGGTCAGGTGGAGAAATGCTCTTGCTCCAGCGTGGTTCTAATACGGATATAGGTTGTCTTGCGTGAGAGATGGGCCTTGGCCATAAACTTGCTAAGGACCTTTCTATACTGTTGGCGGGCCTTTAGTTTGATGCATCTCAGCTTGTCAGCCTGGTGACCCTCTCCACATCTGTTGTATATGTGATGAACAGCAAGAGTGCCTACTCCGCACTTCCAATAGGTCAGGAGTGATCCCATCTCTGTACCGCTGGGCTGTGAACGGCGCAGTAAGTGTTAAAGCATTCCTTCCCACAAGGGTTTGTATGGTCTAAGGTTATCCAGGCACATGACTAAGTTCCTTTGTGGCCCATGGTTTATGATGGTATATCATAGAAACCTGCATCTGTAATTGGTTGTGTTGTTGATCACTTGTTACCTGCTGTATGATGTGGCTGGTCTTTGTTATCCTTCTTTGTGGCTATCGCATCATCTAAAACCTTTAATCCTAACAAGCTTTTCGTTCCAAGATATATAAAGTCTTCCATCTCTTTAGAATTTGCCTCTGATGGGATCTTCTGATGTGGAGGGTAGTGATATGTATCCCATGTATAACGTACCCAATCCAGAGGTATCTCACATAAAGCAGCAACTATCGGCACTGGTCGTCCGTCTTCTAGCAACGATAGCACCTGATTAACCTTCCACCTACACTTGCTTAATGTCATGACGGTATCCCATAGATCCCTTGCATCTGAAATTGGTGTGTTGGTGATAGTCACCCAACTGTTGCTATGCTACCATGACTGCCAGAGGCCTGCCTAGACCCACCTCTCAATGACGCCCAGGGTCTAACAAAAACGTTGCTGCACAGTGACTTAGCAAAATGGTTATGTATGGTGCTCTCAAATTCCCACTTTACCACTACTACAGAAGCTATGTAATAGTGTACCCTGTTATTTATCCTTCTTGGTTCTTTCAGCTCTGTCCTTAGGAGCTGGATCTGGATCCATGGGCTGGATATAAAAGCTAAAACTATTGTTGTTTTGTTCCAACTGATTTTGGCAGAGCATCTGTCACATTCAGTGAAATGACCAATTCATTCATTAGTATTTCTGTGATTGAGTTTAGTCAAATTTTAGCTCTTAGCTATTCCTGCTGTTAAGGACTTGTCTTATGTCTATTGAAAAAATTGTCCTAGTTTTGGTAAGACACCATGTGGACAAATTAATTGATTCTAAATTAATCATCAATTGGTAACAGAAACTAATGATAAATCATGAAGATTCCAAACTCTACTGTTTTATTTGATAACAGCCTCATTTGCAAAACATGTGGTTTGAAGTGCCTCATACTTGTTGTTGTAAATTATCAAGGAGGTGTCAGTTGACATTATTTATTTCATATGCGTTAATCAATGCATGCATGGATTATAAGTAACACTTGATTTGCACATTATCGTTAAAATTCTGATGTTAATGAATATTTATCATTGCATACAAAAATAAATTTTGAACTGTTAAAGACTAGAAATTGACGATCCTGTAAGCAAAGACAATCAGTGCCAAAATCTCTGAAATTCAAAAGAAAAGACAACTTAAGATGCTAATGTTTTTGAATGAAATAAATTTTTTTAAACTTTATAACTTTATTATAATTGTTTTTATTCTCTTTACAGGACTGCTCTCCACTGGGCAGCCAAGAGAAACCATGTGGCTGTTGTTCACTACTTGCTTTCCTGTGGTGCAGATAAAAACCTCAAGAACAAGGAGAATGACATTCCTGGACAGCTGACCACCAACTCTGACATCATGGCACTTTTAGACCGTATGTTGTAACTTTGTTGTTATCCCTCTCTCTAAATATATGTTTTTAAACTCACCTACAAATATTGTTGATGTAGTTCATGCTTCAAGTTACTGTTTTAATGCATTGCATTTATGTCTTTTTTTTTACCTCTACTGATCATAGACCAGAAGAGCTTATGTGCTGTTTCTTTGTCCATCATCCATCTGTCCATTAGCACAAGTTTGTTATCGCTACTCCTCCTAAACTACTTGGAAGATTGCCATGAAAGGTTGTACACACACTCATCCCATGGTCCAGTTGATCCAGAATGAAAATGGCGCCAATCTGAAGACCAATATGGCCACCAAGGCAGCATCTTGTAAATCTTGTAATCGCTACTCATCCTAACCATAAAGTCATATTTTCACCAGAAAACTTATTACAGTGTCTAGTTGGTCCTAAATGAAATTGATGCTGATCTGATATCAGATATGGCCGCAACAGCAGCTGTCTTGAAAATCTTGTTATCACTACTCCTCCTGAAAGGATGGTCTTGTCAACATAGGGTTTTCACTAAAAGACTTCTCATGATGTCTAGTTGGTCCTAAATGAAAATGATGCCGATCTAACATGAAATGTCGCCATCATGGCAGCCATCTTGAAAATCTTGTTATTGCTACTCCTCATGGACAGAAAGTCATACTGACATGGGCTTTTCACCAGAAGACTTCTATGATGTGTACTTCGGCCTAAATGAAAATGGTGCCACTTGCACACCCATATTGGCTGCCAAAGCTGCCATCTTGAGAATCTTGTTATCGCTACTCCTCCTGAATGGACAGTTGTATCAGTATGGGGTATTTGCTTAAAAATTTCTTGTGATGTCTAAATGAAAATATTGCCATTCAGACATCTTGAAAATCTTGTTATCACTACTTCTGAATGAATGATCATATCAAGATAGGGTTTTCACTGAAAGACTTCTTATAATGTCTAGATGGTCGTATTATCACTACTTCTTCTAGATGACTGGTCATATCAGCATTGTGCTTTCACCAGAAGACTTTTTATGATATCTTGTTGGTCCTAAATGGTGTGCATATGATATCCAATATGGCCACCATGGCAGCCATCTTGAAAATCTTCTTGTTACTCCGAAGAAATGGAAAGTCATAATTAACATGGGGTTTTCAACATAAGACTTCTAATAATGTCTTGTTGGTCTTAAATTAAAATGGTGCTGATCTGATGTCCAATATGGCCACCATGGTGGCCATCTTGAAAATCTTGTTGTCACTAAACCTCTTTAATGGAAAGTCATTTTGACATGGGATTTTCATCAGAAGAGTTCTTATAGTATCTAGTTGGTCCTAAATGATAATTATGCAAATTGACGCTCATTATGGCCATCTTGAAAATATTGTTATCTCTACTCCACCCAGATGGATGGTTCTATCAACATGGGGTTTTCACCAATAGACTTCTTATGATACCTAGTTGGTCTTAAAGAAAATGGTGCCAATCATAGATCCAGTATGGCTGTAATGACGGTTGTCTTGAAAATCTTGCTATTGCTACTTTATGTTAGAGACATGCAATTATGGTCACGCTACTGTATATGGAAGTCAAGTTACTCCACCTGAATGGATGGTCATATTGGCATGGGGTTTTCACCAAAAGATTTCTAATGATGTCTACTTTGTACTAAATGAAAATGGTGCCAATTTGACATCTGATATGTCCACCACAGCAGCAAATTTTAATATATTTTTTATCGCTTTAGAATATCAGAGATGGTTTCAACACTCAGAAGTGAAAAGGAAGAAATGGCCTTATCTTGAATGGATGGAAATTCTTTTACGTCCTGTAGAACATCAGTCCCTTTGAGGGACTCTTATTTTATTTACAGCAGCTATCAGGACTGACAATTCCTATTTTGACCTAATAGTCTGGCAAGAATTATGTGCAGAAAATTACAATTGTTGGTCTCTTTTCTGTGTAAATATATGGCTACTTAACATTAAATTTCACTTGCCCACTTAGGTTTTTGATATGTATTAGAAAATGCATTTTGCCAATGACATTTGGTTATTTGTAAGTTATATAAATTATTGACAAATATTGTTATCATTTACCATATTTGCTGGCCTATAAAGCAATACTTTTTTACCTGGAAGTCTGGGCTTCGTCTTGTACTCTGAATTGACTTAGATGTCATTGAAATTGCTTTATCATATTTAATGTAATTTTTCGTACGTGAAAAAACAAATTTTTTTTTTTAGTTTATGAAAAATAATGTGTAAAATAAATAATTCTCATTTTGGGGAAGAGATCATATACAAAAAAATATAGGACCCGACATTGAGAAGGATTCCAAAATATTTACATGATCGGCAGTATTAAATTCACATGCATCAGACATAATCGCACTAAAGCAGCATGCACTAGTATATATGTTGTTTAAATTCGCCTACATAAGTGTGTATTAGAATAGACAAGTTAGAAAATGTATAACCATGACATTGACACAGGTATTCCATCGAAAATTTATATGTCCCGATATGAGAGAGAGAGATAGAGATTTCAGCCCTTCTTCATACTATTTTGTTTAATGCACCTTACTGCCCCAGTTTAGCTGAAGCTTTTGTCAAAGAGAGAAAACATTTATAAAGTAGTAAGTGGAAATTATAAAATTACATACCATACTCCTTAAGTTTCAAAGATATATAATTTATTTTTAAATATTCACAATATTTATATTCATATAGACTCCATTTAGTTTCAATCCCACAAATGACCATTTAGCATGCTGTGTTGTTTTCTTTGCAAGTACAAAGACCTCTCCATTCCCACCAAATAATATTACCCTTTATCAGTAAGTGCATGCACACTTCCTGTAACTAGGTGGCGTTTGGTTTGATCTTTGACCATGCTAGTTGTTACTTAGAATTCAGAGCTCTGACACTTCTGTTGGCGAGAACAAAAGGTGTCACTGGTTGAGAAACTTACACAAGTAAGCATCCGACATTACCTGTCATTACACAGTACCGTATACATTAACATGCTTTACAGGATTGATTACAATACCCTATGGGTAGCCTCATTTTCCTATTGGTAGCCCCACTAATTTGATCTTGTCTGCCAAATCTTTCCCTCAAACAGGTGTCAACTGGAATGAACTGGCCAAAGCCGTAGGCATATTTAATTAGCATGTAATAACACTGCAAAGCCATGTGGTTCTTGCTACAATGGATATCGTAATTAAAACAAGAAAGAACTGTTTATTCAGAGGTATTAATTGATAATGGAATATAGTATTGCCCTTGTACATGAGTAAGATCACAATCGTCAGGTAACTGAACAATACAGATTACAATCGCCCTGAAACCTCTCTCTCTCTCCAAAAGCTACAAATTGCTCTGAATGCATACGTTCTTACACACTGACACAGCGTTGTTTCGTCTCTCTCTCACACACACAGACATACATACATGCATTCACTAAAAATAAGAAGTCTTTATCGAGTTCTTTTATTTTTTATTTTACATGTAATTTGATAATGAGGTTACTGTTGCTGTAAGAATAGAAGTTGCACTTAACTTTTTGACAACAGGGGTTCATATCGTTGTGTACAATGTACAATAAATAATACCTATAAATAATACATGTACAGACCATCTTAATCATTTTCCCGATTAATCTGGAATAGCATACAGTGATAACATTAATATTCATGAAACCAGAAGTTTCTAGCGAAAAAGCCAAAGCCAAGATGTTGATCTGGTTTTGTATTATACTCCACATCGAGTTATATATACATGAAGAATGGAAAATTTACAAAATTTGTGAATTTGACTTATGCTCCACATCGACTTATAGGCTAGCAAATACGGTACTTAATCTTTGTTGTCTGCAATGCTGACTTGTTAGTTTAAAACTGGATTTTATGGATGCAGCTTTCCATTACTCTTAATTGTGAAAAAAAAATATAATTGCAAATTTTCACTGTGATAAAGTGCATTTTCTCTGAATGGTTATGTTCTTTTTGTCTTAATAGACCAAGATAAAGAATTGAAGAAGTCAGAGTTACCGATTACACCAAACTACCTTGCAAACCCTCCCTTTCCATACATATCAGACCAGCACCAGAGAATGATGGAATATCAGCAGTCTTTATCTGTGGTCAATAGGCCTCCAGCAGCACCTCTAGATGACTGTGGTCAGTTTAAATGTGAATTAATGACCAAAGATTACTGTTAAATATGTATTACTGTAAAATCTGAATTAGGGGCACCTGTGTAAAAATAAGCACACATAAGCCTTTGTGTTGGGGGGGGGGGGCTGGAGGGAGAGGTAGCAAAAATAAGCATGTGGAAATAACATGCAATAATTGAGAAAAATCTTCCTAATCTACTGGGCATATTTCTCATTTTAGCTGTATAATATATCATTTGAAGCCAGTATCATTTCAAGTTTGAAAAAATATAGACTAATCTGAAAGGTATTAGGGTAAGAATTTTGATAGCTGGTTACATGGCCCACTTTATAGTAGTATGAAATGTTGCTTTTAAGCATTTATGAGTAATATCCATGTTTTAAAGTATGTTTGTCTTATTTCTAAAAGGATGCTGAAATATATTGTTGGTTGTTTTATCCTTTACTTGTGCTATTGCATACCATTCTGCTTAGAAAAGCATTTGAGTTGATTTCAAATATTGATGTATTTGTTAGACTTGAGAACCCAGTGAAGTGAAACTAAAACCTGGACACTTCATTCAAAATAATTATTATACACCTCTGCTTTCATCAACCATCATTTTCATCCAAAATTGTTTACTTTGAATTTATTTACTTTCAAAGGCATCAATCTCAATGGTTTAGCAAAATATTACGTTTTAACTTTTTGTTCGTACTTAAATTCTCAGATATATGCCTTTTACAGAAATGACATTTACAGCAAATAATATAAAAATTCTTGATTTGTACAAATCACAAAATCATCAAAAATTGGTACCCCATGAATGAAAGAGAATTCACAGTATTTGCTGTGTAGTTCAGCTGACAATTTCACAAAATATTTATGAGCTGTCACGCCTTTATAAACTTGTTTCATAATATGATATTTGGCAGTCTCATTCTATCAGACTCTCACATGACTACGCGACATCTTCACGAAGTGAGAGTCTGATGGAGATTTTTAGAAATGATTGTAACACTCAAAATGATGCTTTAATATTGAAATTCTTGTAAAATTGCTGATTGCTTGACAGATTGTCAGTGTTCCTGATAAAGACATCAATGCACAATTTTCATATTTTTTTATGTTATGTTTTAGAGTGACCACATAATATATAGTCAGTGTGGTTTTAGCTTCTGCAGGAAAATTTTGCAAATCATCCAACTATGAAACACAAGAGGACATAAAAGAGCCATGCATTGCATGCTTTTTTGTCAATGCATTGTGCCATCTCTAAAATGTATAATACACTATTTTTCAAGACTGTGTCCATGTGCATTTTAGCATAGTAAAATTCAAAAGTTATACGTAAACATTGGCATGGTGCACAAAAAATAACTGGCTATATCAGCAAGCTTGTGCTTTATGTCATGACTATTAGGCAAGATAACTAAGTCATAACAAGGCTTGATTTTATCACCAGGTGTATGGAGCAAGCTGATTAATTAGGATTATGTCATGCTTAAAGGCAGTTTTCTAAGCAAGCATCAAAATTTTTTAAATTGTTAACTTCTTCAAGTAGAATATTTTAGTCACATAAGTTGATAATGACTACTGTCTGATTCAAATGCATATACTATATTTCTAGAGCTGTAGAAAATGACAATTAAAAAAAAATGATGATTACAATAGGGGCGTTGCCTCATCAACTTATACCAGTACCAGAAGTGATGTGGTTGATCAAAAGTGAAGAATACACAACAGCACTCCCAAGTTGCGACTAAAATTCACCTTGGTGAGGAAGAAATAGATGGAGCAATTGTTTTAATGCACATGAAATATAACTAATTGCACCTTCTCATTGTTTTCAGAGCTTGTCCTTAAAGCACGAGTTGCCAACTCAGAAGAGAAAGACTTTATTGAGATAGAAATGGACAGAAAGAATCTAAAATTTGATGTATTGTTGAATTTAATGTGTCGAGAACTTGGAGTTGAACGAAAACTTGTGCACAAAATCAGGAAGATGCCAAACACCATAGTACGAAAAGATAAGGATGTGAAGAGACTGTGTGACTTTCAGGAGTTGGAACTGGTCTTGACAAACAAGGCAGTTAGTGCTTCATCCAGAGTTTATGGTATTTCAGATGGCATAAAAACAGAACATATATTGTACTAATATTTAATTACTTTTATGTTTTATCCCACCAGTATATAGTCAGACTGTGTGACTGTTTAGCTATCAGTGAAATCCTGTCTTTGTGCCTTGCCATGGCAGAGGATGTCTTACCCATTAAGAGAACAAAAACAAAACATAAGAGAATATGTTCAGTAACCAGTCAGTATTGCAATTGACAGTGTTCTATATTATAAACCCCAGTTGTAAGGAGCCACAACAAGTAGGACTGTATGTGGGAGTCGTGCAATTGTGGTTACAAAGTATCAGTTTCAGTATGCCAGAACTGTTTATTCTGAACAAAAATAGAAATGCACACAGCCATTTTTTATCAGACAGAACGGATAACACATATTATTGAATATATTTGACATATGACCTTCTATCTCCACTCATTTGTCTTGAATAACCATGAACTTGGTATAAACTTGTACATGTTTACTATGGATTTTGATCTTCCTCAATATGTAATATACATGAATTTAATACCACATAATTTGAAAAAGCCAAACAATCACAGAGGTAACTGTGTGCATTTTTTCTTTGTCAGGTATATTTATAGCATGTTGTACAACAATTAAACTCTACCAGGATTCAAATCTTCATTAGAAAGTTTGGATTTCCACTGTTGCAAACATGAGGTTCAATTTTTAGGCCAGGTTAAGTACATAATACAACTCCTGCTTAAACTTTTGACACAGCTTTCAGTTTATTGACATTCTGGTTTCAACTCCTGTCTGTAGTGAAGGGCATGTTCTACCATATAATATTGTGACATATTCCCAACATTGTTTTGCATCAAGTCAGACAAAAGTCAACTAACCGTCTTTCTGTGAAAGTTCACTTTTTATATAAGTACTACAGCAAATAGGATTATTGACAATAAGACAGCAAAACTTGTCTAAGGGACCAATTAGTAATTTATGATAAAATGCTTGCGCAGTTATTTTATAAATTTTTTAAAGAATAAATGTATTTAGCTATAGCCATTTTTATGCACATATCAACAAATCATTTTGATACTGCAACTTTTGCTATAGAGTTACTGCCCTTTTTGTCGTGTAGCATGACACCTCTCATTAGTGCATCTAGTCTTACAGATTTTAATGAGTTGGCCTAAAAGTTGGTAAATGTTATATCATTACCTGAAGATGCACTTATCAACACATCACTTTGCTGCGGACATATTTGTTAGAATTATTACCCTTTTTGTCTTGTACCTTAATGCAGAGTATGACAATCTCATTAGTGCAGCTAGTTCTGCATTTTTTTCTTTTCTTCTATAGATTGCCATTAAACTTTGTACATAATATGGTCATCATCTGAAGATGCACATATCAACAAATCAATTTGTTCCTGCAATTTTTGTTAGTTATTTTCCTTTTTGCCCTGCAACTGAACGCAGTGCAAGATAGAATCTATTGAATGCAACTCGTTTTGCAGTTTTTATGGATTGTTTTGAAATGTGGTACATATTATGGTCATCATTTAAATCTTTATGCTGCCCTTTTTTTTGTTAGAGTTATTGCCCCTTTTGACTTGCAACTGGATGCAGTGTATGACAGAATTTTGTGAATGCAACTACTCTGGCAGATTTTAGTGGATTGCTGTTAAACTTAGTATATATTATGGTCATCAACAGAGAATATGCATGTTGATAAGTTATTGTACTTGAACCATTATGGCTAGACTTGTACTTTTTCTTTTCTATAGACTCATCCCAATCATGGAGTAGGGGTGGGGTTCGGGAGAGGCAGGGGTATATTTATTTGTGCAAATTGCTTACCATTACTTTTGTTAGGCTTACAGTTGTGCATTGGATGAATACACAAATTGATAAAAACTGGAAATGTGTCCATATGACATGGATGCTTCTGTTCCCTCTTGTTTGAATGAGTAGTATAAGCAGAAAAAAAGCCATATCTGTGGCAGAATATATATATGAACATGCAAAAGAACGTTTAAAATGGATATAAAAAAAGAAAGGGGCATAACTCTTAAAAATAATAAGAGCAGAACATGTTCACTGGATGTCAATAATGTCTGCCAAATTGCAGGGTGATTCATCGAAAGCTGTGGGACTAGTGCCTATACAACAACTATCATTTACAGAAAATACTTTTAACACCAAAAAGGGGTGCACCTATGGAAAAACACACCAGAGCATGATGACTGAACTATATGTGTATGTCGACCTCATGTCAATAATATCTGCCAAGTTGCAAGGCCAGTAAACAAAAGCTGTGGAACTAGTTGTACATAAAAGAATGATCATACAGTAGAATCTCACAATCTTGAACACACAAGGGACCTAGCAGATCAGTTTTCAAGAAACATAGTTCAGGTGAACAAGGTTTTAAATAATTTTTAAACTTTCTTTTATATGTCAAAAACAAGTATGAGTGATCCTAGGCATTTGAAACCATATTTGAGCCGACACAATTCTGCTGTATATACAGTATGCATAATAAAGGGCACAACTATGGAAAAATGCAGTCAGAGTGTGATGACAGAATGACAGGATTGTGTTAACATCATGTCAGTAATGTCTGCAGAGTTTAAGGGCAAATCATTTGATGGTCAGACTATTTGCACACACAGTAATTATCATGTATGCTATATACATTTAACACCAGAAAAGGCATAACTCTGGAAAAATGCATCCAAACATAATGAAAGAACAAAATGCTCATGTTTATATTATGTCAGTGTCTGCCAATTTTCATGGCAATTTATCAAATCTGGGGGACTAATTACACTTACAGTAATTATCATATATAGTATATACACTGAAACCAAAAGGGGCATAACTCTGGAAAAACATACCAGATCCTGATAAAAGAATGAAATGCTGATATTGACCTGACGCCTGTGATACTTTAGGGCAATTTATCAGATCTGTGGGATCTGTTGAACACAGATAATTATAATACATAGTAATATACATTTGACACCAAAAAGGGGACATTACTCTGGAAAACTGCATCAGAGCTTGATGATGGAACAATATGCACATGTTGGCCTCACTGTCAGTGGTTTTACACATAAGAATGATCAGTTTATTCAACAACTCAGTTCCTGCAATTTTTATAAGAGTTATTGCCCTTTTCAACTTACAGTTGAATGCAGATGTATACTTCTGAGTAGATAAGCTTATCCTGTTCATTTAAAATGTTTTGATGCCCAACCATGACTGTAGTTGAGGCATATAGAGTTATCTTGCCTGTCCATACATTCTTCCAGCACACCTTAAGTTTTGCATTTAGGTCATTTAAGGCACTGTGATGGGGTATGATTGTTCCATGAATGTATTTATACTTCCCGTTTTTATTTACAAATATCCTGGGCTTCATGTACATATGAGTGACCTTTGAGAGCATGTTCCTGAAGGATTCCTGGTAATTTGATTTCACAACTGAGGAAAACAAATATTCATGAAAAAACATATTCATTTTTGCCAAACCCTCAAATGATATTAGCTCTTGCAAAAAATATGTGCAAATTAGATAAAATACTTATAAATTCATTATTGTTATCATACATTCATACTGTATATAATGATAAACTGTGTGTTATATATTATTTCAATTATTCATAAAATGGAATAATAGAATCTTCCATATGTGTATGTGTAGGACTTGATAGGAATATCCAACTGGAGTTGATCAGATTTTTACTAAGGACAATATATGAACTCCAGTGAGTAATGTCTCCCAATTTTCAACACAGTCCATGGAAACATGCAGAAATAGTTGCACACGAGTTTTGGAACATGCATATAAATGAATCCAAAGAAGAACTTGTGTACCATATAGGAGTGAAACGATTCATCGATATATCAATGCATCTATACTTTTGCCATATCAATACACATATCGATGCAAGAGGTAAAGAATTGATACAAAACAATACTTACCATATTCAGCAGTCATGAATAATTATTAGTCATTTGAGTTTTTCTTTCTTCTTTAAATTGAGAATTCATTGGAGACAGCTGTCGCTGGCACAGGCACTTATTTTTGTCAGTAAAAAAGATAAAACTATTGACAACACCCACTCACCTTCTACAAAATAACACAAGGTGACATTCAGAATCTGCCCCCCCCCTTCACCAATTCAATGCTAATTATTTTATCCCGTCAGCGCATTCAGCATAATGGAGACATTCCTGATTTGTTCCCCATGTATGATGTTGTACTTGACTCATCATTTATTAACCACTTTTATGTGAAGTTTTTCTGTTGCTTCGTATCTTGTCAACTTGGATCAAACTTGAAAGATACACTTCTGGTGATTCCATGTTTATTGTTGAATCATATCGATACAGGTGTATTGTTGCACCCATAGTACCATATATATATATATATATACTATGTTGGTGTGGGTGATCACCATAATAGTCCATGGCAATCCAAATTTTTAGATGGTGATTCATTAAAATAAAAACAACACATTTGGAGATTGAATATATACATGCTTGTATTGTTTTGTAGGGTTTTCATGTGAACTCACTGATGTCTGCTAGTGTAACATTTTGAGGTTGTATAAACAATGTAATAAATGAAGTTTTTTCACAAAGGGACATGAAAAGAAAACATTCAGAAAAAGGTTGAGGAGAGTTCTCAATAATGGTAATGATGAAACTTGAAAAAGTGCCAGTTCTGGAATGGAAAATTCTATAATGCAGCCTTTTCGGGTACACTAGAAAATTGTACATGTCAAAATTTTTAAGGGCAAAATTTGGTTACTATGGAAATTCTGGTGTCAACAAAGTATACTATTAAGATTTAGGATAACATTTTGCTTCTAGTTTTGACATAAGTAATACTTTGCGAAAGAAGCAGCATGCAATACTAAAGTAGTAGCTATTTATCTTGCATGGTTTTCTCGTCAGGGTAGCCAATTTAGACCCAATATTTCAATGTCGCGATTTAAAACTAACCCGAAAAACCAGAAATAATCCAAATGCCTGTGATGTAGGATGGCGAGATTGTTTACTGGATACTGGATTAGACTATAGGCAAATTGATAAATAACTTAGTTGTGAAAATTCTCTTTACCAGAAGCAGGACTACACATAATTTTCATGGTCTTCTTGTGACAAAATATTTCAGATACATGCTTCTGGAGAATTTGTATTTATTGAATGCTTCATATTGGTTGTGATGTTATTGAACATTTTAACTTTGTAATTTCACAAAATCAAAACTTTTATCCTGGAAATAATCTTTGCACATACAAAATTCACTTAAAATTTTACTGAACAATAAATCTAGTAAGCATTTCTTCCTGATCATTCATTGTTGTATTATTCCTTTACAGATTATGCACTTAGTTATATACCGGTATATATATATATATATATATATATATATATATATATATATATATATATATATATATATAATACAATTCATATGATGAATAACAGTCCTTTCAAGTGCACTGGATCCAGCAAGGGATTTCATGTGTCAGGGATTGATTAAACTAGTTACTGACCTACAAAGGGAGGAAATATAGTGCCATCTGTTTTTTTTTTTAATGTAAAGTGGTGTAAGCATAAATTATATCTCATTTTTGTACCCATTGTGGTTTCATTCCCACCCCCTCGTATGCTAATATTTTTATGGGAAGACTGGAGGGTCAACTTTTAGCATCGGTGGAACTTACACAATACCAGTAGGTACACTTCATTGATGATATAGACATGAAGTGGCAACATGGAAGAGAAAATCTGGATGACTTTGTATCGAAAGCAAACACCTTCCATCCTTCAGTAAAATTCATGGCAGAAGTCTCCAACTCAAACCATGTTTATCTGGACACAACAACCAGACTGGTAGAAAACAGACTCTCCACAGACATCTACTCAAAACTAACTGATAAACACCAGTATTTTCTCCCATCCAGCTGTTTTCCAAAGACTTCTGGTGATGACTTGTTGGTCTTAATAAAAACAGTGCTGATCAGACATCGAATTTGGCCACCATGGCAGTCATCTTGAAAATCTTGTTATCACTACTTCTCCTCAACAGAAAGGCATATCAACTTGGGACTTCTACCAAAAGACTCCATATAATAACTAGTTGGTTCTAAATTAAAATTTAGCCAATTTGACCTCCAATATGGCCACCATGATGGCCATTTTGAAAATCTTGTTATTGCTACTCTTCTGAGATGGATGGCAAAATTTAATATTTTAATACTTTGGACTATCAGGAGTAGAAATAACAAGATTTTCAAGATTGCTGCTGTGACGGTCATATTGGACTGCAGATCAACACCCTTTTCATTTAGGACCAACTAGACATCACAAGTCTCTCAGTGAAAACCCCAAGTTGATATGACTATCCATTCAGGAGGAGTAGCAATATTGGACATCTGATCAGCACCATTTTCATTTAAATAAATATGGTGCCAAATCTGATATCCAATATGGCCACAAGGCAGCCATCTTGAAAATCTTGTTTTTGCTATTCCTACTAAATGGAAAATCATATTGACATGGAGACTTTACTAGGAGACTTTTTATGATAATTATCTAACTGGTCTTAAATGAAAATTGTGCTGATCAGACGTCTAATATGGCAGCCACAATAGCCTTCTGAAAAATCTTATTATCACTAATTCTCCTTGATGGCTGGTAATATCAACATTGTGCTTTCACCTGAAGACTTCTTATGATGACTAGATGGTCATAAATGGAAATGGTGTGAATCTGATATCTAAAATGGCCACAAGGGCAGCCATCTTAAAAATCTTATCGTTATTCCTCCAAAACGGAAAGTCATACCAACATGTGGTTTTCACCAGAAGTCTTTGTATACTGTCTTGTTGGTCCTAAATTAAAATGGTGCCGATCTGGCATCTAATATGAAAATCTTATTATTGATACTGCTCTTAAATGTAAAGTTATTTTGACATGGGGTTTTCACCAAAAGACTTCTAATGATATCTACTTGGTCCTAAATGAAAACGGTGCCAATCTGATATCCAATATGTCCACCACAGCAGTCATTTTGAAAACTTGTTATCACAAAAGAATATCAGAGATGGTTTCAACACTCTGCAGTGAAAAGGAAGAAATGGTAATATCTTCAATTCCTGTAAATTCTTTTTGCAGACTCTTGTTTGTAATGGTGGCCATATTTGATGGCTGATCAGCTGATATGAGCTGTTGATATGGTGTAACCCCATGACCCAAAGGCCCTCGACCAGGGACTTGATCCAAGGGAAGGAATGCTACTGGGATTAAGGGAATATAAGATGTTTTTATATTCTAAATACAGTGTAAATTGGATACAGAACTATTAAAATACAAGTTAAGGACTCAATGGCTCCATTCAAGAACATAGCTGATGAGCTGGAATGGTACAAAGTGACAGGCAAGTATGTGACGAGGTTACATTTTTAAATGTTCATTGAATTGGGCAAGACTATTGAAACTGATGAAAAATATGGATCAAAAAGTGCCATATCTCTTTGACCCAGGGGTAGGAGTGTTAACGGGAGGACGAGTAAATGTATGATATTACATTCTCAGTATGAAGTGCACTAGGTACAAAGTTCTTAAAATGTAAGTGATAAGAATCATTAACCACAGTGTGTTCTACATGTAACTCTTGACCCAATGGCCTGGGGAGAGGAGGGGCCTGGAGCACTAAAATCCATGAGGCCTTTTTGTGCTGAAGTTATATTCCAAATATGAAGTGTCTTGATTAAAGGAGTTATGGAAATGTAAGTGAAGAAAAAAAAACCATTTCCCCACTCAAGTGCACGAGTGGAACTGAGAGAAGGGAGGATGTGATATTATAATCTAAATATGAAGTTAATAAAGTAATAAGTTACAGGTAGAAAAGTGTTGAAAAAAACTTACAAAAATGTAATTCATTACCCCATTGCCCCCAGCCAGGGGCAGAACACAGGGACAGAAGCGACACAGAGGGAAGGGGAGTATGTGATGATATTATATTCCAAATACGAAGTTAACTGAGTAAGGGGTTATGTAAAAATAAATGATAAAAATGAAACTTTAACCATATATGTCCCCATTGTAATTCTTGACCCCCCTGGCCACACACAGGGGCAGAAGTGGTACTGACAGAATGGGATTATGTGATATTATATTCTAAATACAAAAAGTTGATCGAGAAAGATGTTACAGCACAACAAGTGCTGCAAAATTTAACCAAAATGTTTCCCGAATATGATTCTCTGCCCCCATGACCACACCCTGGAGATGAACCAAGGGGTACAAGTGGTACCGAAAAAATGGGTGTATGTGTTTATGTTACATTCCAAACATGAAGAAAATTGTTTTAGGGTTTCTGAAAAATGAGTGATAAAAAAGAAAACTGAAACCAACATAGGTCCCCATTTAAACTCTCGACCCCCACCTAGGGGAAAAATCCAGAGACAGAAGTGGTGCAGGTGATGATATTTTACATGAAATATGAAGTGAATTAGATAAGGCGTTACTGAGCTACTAGTGCTGGAAAGAAACCTTTAAACAAAGCAGTCTACACACTCACAATGCTATATGCCCTCCAGAAAAACATTATTTTGTAATTTATTAGTAGATACATTACTGTAAATTGGCAATAAGTGTACTATACATAAAACTAAAAAAAAGGATACATTGAATTATACATCATACACCCACACCACGTCTAATAGTCCTCTATGTAGATTACTGAAAGTTTTGTACAGAAACCATTTTTCTTCTTCAAGTCACAGTGACCTTGACCACTGAGCTTTTGACCCGAAGATGCAAGCCATCCATAAGGCTTAGTAACTGTGTACGGTGGACAACTCGAGTTCTTGTGCAGAAACACAATTGATAAGAGACGGACTTCATAACATAATATGCTCCACCTTATGGCAGGCATATAAAAAAACACGATTCCAATCATAAATCACTCAGACATCTCAAGACTGTGAACCATAGTTTGTATATGGATTTTTTCATTGGACAGGTTTTTTTTCTTCCCCAAATTAAAAGAATGACTTTGAGCTTGTCCACCATGGATATATACAACATTTATAAGTAGGGTTGTAGTTGTGTGAATCTCTTGAAATAATCTCTTCAAAATGACCCTGGAGTAAGTGTACCCGAGAGGGTTTGTACCACCCATATTAGTGGGAAAAACAAAACACAAAATAAAACCCAATCTGTACTTTCCATGTCATGTCCTGCCAGTTATATTGAATGTGTAGTTTGTCACTGTATAGTTTAATTTAAGCACTAATTTTCTAAGCATTAACTTCCTATCCATTGTTTGTTATGCTCATACAAACATTTATAAAATCTAAAGTGACTTCTTCTTTTCATAAATGCAATTTGGGTTGATGTATGACAAGAGTTTTGGAATTCATAGTGCCCAATTTGTTGGCAAAGTGCAATGTGACCCGTTTATATCCGGAGTTTTAAAATAACCAATGAGTTCGCACCAATTATTCTGGCTGTAGGAAGTGTTGCACAAGCTGGGGACATGTCTCGGAAATGTGCAAGTTAACTGGTAACAATGAGACAGCTTTAGTCTGAAGTGAGTGTAGCTTCTAAACGGGTTATCTGGTTACCTGACAGTGGCTGTATCATCAAGGTGCATGATCAAGGGCTTTGCACATACTGTACATTTTCTACTTAGCTCCAAACATCTTACAGATTATCCAATCATTTTAAATTCAAACAAACTTTGAAAAAGGTTATAAATATAAATCCATGCAACAAATAAAACCTGAGACAATGTCTACTTTGAGATGGTATAGAAAAGCGAGCATAAAGAAATAAAGGTAATATTTGGTGAAGCAGCCATCCCTTGAAATATAAATAAAGAAATTAAAATAGGAAGCACATTTACGCACTTTTTATTTTTATTGTACCAATGCAATGAGGAGAAATACAAACCGTAAATATCTAATAAAACTTTCAGACAGATTATTGAGTTAATAAGAGTACAGTACAATGTAAGAAGAGAAGGAAGGTTTTCCCTCGTGCCATCTCATATTAATGCAACTTACTGATATTGTTGAAAATTTTGAAAACAAATGTTTTCCCTTTGTTATTTACATGAAATGGTAAGATGTACTCTATAAACATTCAGTTGCGCTTGTACACTTAACTGCACTGTACTGTAGTATATAATTCCTCCCAATGACATTCATAATTCTCATTTTTGTTTGCTTGTTAACACATCAAAGGCCATATACTGTTAATTCACTATTTTTCATGGTGTACCAACTTCTGTGGATTTCAATGTTGCTATATACATGAATTTAAAGACCCAATGAACAATTGTCCTTTTGTGGAAACAATAGGACCCCTTCCCCAATCCACAATTTTAAGCACCAACAAAAATGTCATCTTCTGCAAAACTACAAAAATCTGATGTCCAGAAGAAAGAAAAAATGAGCTCACTGTAATCTGTAGATGGTCTATCTACAGCAGAATTAGTCATTTCAATTTCATAAATTTTCTAAAGATAATTTTTCATTCCATTCTTTATTCCAAATCCCTTTAACTAATATCTCAACTTCAGCAAGTTTGTTTTTCTTCCCAAGCATCACTTCCGCACTTGCATCTGGGGGAAGTAATGCATGATCAAATTTTATGATGGTAACATTTTTACATGTAATAATTTGCAAATTACACAATTGAATTTTATAAGAACAAATGGATATGGGGTATTCTGATACTGAAGTGTCAAAAAAAGTTTAAACAGAAACCTCCATGTTTGACTTTTACATTCTCTGCAGGCACTTGAGATCTGTTTATAATATGTCGCCTATTCACCGATTTCAGTACTATCTAGACTTACAGATCTTTCTTTTCACTGAAATCTTGCTTGATATTCAACTTGAACTCTAGTTAACAACTAATAACTCTTATCTTTTATCAACACTTTAGGTTTCTTTGTTTTCAATCTTCTTCCTTTCTTTTCCAGTTTGGTCTTTTGTCTTTTAATCAAAATGTTTTCGTCATGCAACCTTTTCTTTGGGAAAACAGCTGCTTTCCCATCAGTGGTGAGTTTTTGCACCGACTTTTCTGCTTCCATTTCACCTGCTTTCACAGATACTTTTGCTGACTTGTCCCCTGAATCAGCAGAGTCAGGCTTATTTTCATATTTAGATGATGCACTGCTTTTTGCTGACCATGATTTTCGTTTTGCCTTTTTCCTTCTCTTTTTTGCTGACTGACTTTCTTCTCCATCATCTTCATGTGACCTTTTAAACTTTCGGAGTGGTTTTCCACTGTTGTCTACAATCTGTATTGCACCATCAGCACGAACCTTGACCTTCCCATCCAGCACTGTGGTAATATCATCTATGTATTCTGTACCATGTGATCTCTTGAATGATGGCAGTTCAACACCCTCTCCTGAGTCTGAAGAATAGAAAAATTAGATTGACGATGATCTCAAATGTTAATAAATGTAGACTTGTGAATATGTAGTTTTCTGTGGGGGTAAAACTAATTTTAATGATGTAATACTTACCTGTCAGTATTGCATAGCTTTGTTATTCCAGGACAGAATTACCCTAATCCTTATAATAAGAATTCATCCTCCCACAGATGAACCTCCAGAGAGAATTCTGGAAAAAATTCCAGAACATAGCACACACCCAGTCTGCTGCCCAAGTCACTGGTACCCTATGACCGGGTGTTGTCAGAAGAGACCATCATGCAGTGACTTTGTATTGTGTTGACATGCCCCTGTAGGGCTAGGAATACCCCTCTCATTTTGAGATCATTTATGCAGAGGATAGATTCTTCTAGAGACCATGAACCCTAAAGAACTATTTGTTTCAGCTCCAAGTCAGCACCCTACCCTGAATCTGATGCATCCATGAATAGATAGGAGTGGGGCTGGGGGTGTGCATGGGAACTCCAGTCCAAAACTGGTCACATTTTCCCCACCAGCTCAAGTGATGGTGAAAGTCAGGTCCAAGAGAAATCTGAACTGTCAGGGGCAGGGGGTAGGGGTGAAACGATTCATTGATGCATCAATACTTTTGCCATATCGACATACATATCGATACAAGAGGTGAAGAATTGATACAAAACGATACTTACCACACACAAATAACTTTAATCTTCAGCAGTCATGAATGATTATTGGTCGTTTGATTTTTTTTTTCTTCTTTAAATTGAGGGGGGGGGGGGCTTTTGTGGTTTCCAGTTCGCCAAGAGAAATTGTACAGGGTGCTAGTGAAGTCTTCCTCTGGGAACCAGGCCCACCACAGAGTTCAAAATCCCCAGAAGAGATAGATATAAACGAGCTGACAACCAGTTCATGGCTCTCAGCACTTCCAACAAGGCCAGGATCCTGTCCACTCTGTCCTGTGGGACACAGAGTAATCCCCCGTTTGTGAGGAAATTCATCCCCACGTATATGAAATCCTGAGATGGGACAAGCTCCAATTTCTCTAAGTTGGGTAAAAGGCCCAGCCTGGTGACTATGGACCAACAGTGGGACAGATAGTGATTCAGGGACAGTCGTAGACATACTAGAGGATAGAAATCCCCCATGACCGTAGGGGGACGGCGACTACTCCCATTACCCTGGTAAATGCTCTGGGTGTGGAGGAAAGGCTGAATGGCAGAGCATGAAATTGGAAGACCTTCCCATCCAAGCAGAACTGGAGGTACTTCCTGTGAGGAAAAATTGGGATGTGAAGGTATGCATCCCAGAGGCTGATGGAGACTGCCCAGTTGCCAGGTTTTATGGCAAGTCTGACTGAGGCTGTGGTCTCCATCTTTTAAGGTTCCTCCTGTAGAAACTTGATTAAGGTGGAAAGGTCTATGATCAGCCAAACTTTCCTCTTTTTGGAAACCAGGAAGATCTGGGAGTAGACAGCTGGAGACTGGGTATTTAATACCCTCTCTACTGCACCCTTCTGTAGAAGGGAGTGGACCTCTTCTTTTAAGCACACCCGAGTCAGCTGGCGGAACTGCATGGGGGTCATTGTCAGAGGAGGAAATTCCTGGAATTGAAGCCAATATACTCCTTTTATGATAGAGAGGACCCAACCATCGTCTGTTATGCTCAACCAGACTTCCGAAAAGAGAACTAGTCAGGCACCTATGGGGATAAATGGAAGAGGAATGCACCACAGGAGAGTAAGTGAGTCCTATGGCCACCCCCTCCTTAGAGAAGGACATGCATACTTCTTCCCTTGGCATCTCTGGTGAGGGACCTGTGTTGTTGGTCCCTCAGGTCCTGGAAACCATGGAGGTGATGAGACCTCCAAAGAGGGACTCCGCCTCAAGAGGATCAGCCCGAGGGAGGTTCATGCAAGCAATACCTTAGAAGTGCCCAGAGCTGTATCCCTGTGGAGTTGGAGCAACTCTGCTTATATTGCCATGGACATTGATAGACCATGCCGAAATGTTCTGAAGACCATTTCCAGTAAGGGCTGAAGCACAGCTGGGGACAGTGATTCCTCCTTCAAGCTGCCAAAAAAGAGAGGCTATGGTAATCAGAAACCTAGCCTTGAGCTCTAAAGCCTACAGTGTCTTAATTGGAAGGAGGGCCCAGGACTCCAAAATACCCACTTGTGATGCCCCGGCATTTTAGGTGCAAACTTTTAGGGGTCAGGCAGGGGTGTGAAGCCTGCAACTAGCTGGGGAGACCAAAGGTCTCAATGTAGAGAGGGGAACTGACCACCATTATGCTATCTAGCCAGCTTATGACCCTTGGTAAACCTTAGGAAAAGTACCATGACCATGGCCAAGTGGGGGAGCAATAATAGGTCTGGTCGGGAGGTAGTCCCTATGAGTCTCTCCAAACTGGAGATAATTTTTAGGTCTTCCAAGCCCAAGGGCTTGGGACACAAATCACAGACAAGATGGTAAACCTCAGATCTCCTCCTCCTCTGCTCGAGTTGATGGGTGTGAGGGGGCAGGAAGAAGAGAGGAGGCACCACCTCAGCCTGCTCTGTGTCCAACTTCATCGAGTCCACCTGGATTTACAGGATGTCTTCATCTAGCTCCTGCTGCAGGGAGGCAGGACTTTGTGACCCCTCTGTCTCTCTGTGTGGGAGACCTATCTCTTTGGTGTAATGGAGACCTGGGGATAAAGTGAAACTTGTCCCGAAACTCCTCCCATTGGGCAAGGGGACTGTCCTTAGTATCAGACTCAACAGGAGGAAGAGGATGCTTCTCATCTTTCCTGGGGAGCTTGGGGGAATAGGGCCTGCCTATCTCCTTCTTCTTGGACGCCACATTGTAAGGGGGTAATGTAAGGCTTTGACTAAGAACATCAACCCTGCCTTGATGCCAGGTCCCCAAGTCCATGGCCGTATGAAAGGGAATGACAAGTGACTTCTCTGAAAGGGATTACCCCACATCCCGTAGGCAATCCAATCCCCTTTACCAGTAGCCTGGCAAGGTGGGGTGGGTGGTCTTGACCTGATCCCTGTTGCCATACCAATAGGGTTCCCATGACCAGTGTGACCAGTCACCTGTCACTGACTGGTGATTGGCCGCCAGCCAATGACCAGTAAAGCGACTCTAATCTGTAGGAAGATTCCTCCTCAGAAACAATTGAGTGCAACTGTACCTCTCCCCCACCAATGAGGCTTGATCTGCCAGTCACCTCAGGGGTTACCTACTTTGAGAGGGTGCTGCTCCTCCCTCATGGGGGGGAGGGGGGCCATGACTAGCTCTCTAGAGACACTGAGGTAAGGACCTGGAGAGAGTGCTGCTCCTCCCTCAATAGGGCGTGGAGGGGAGGGGAATCTTACCCTCATCCCTCTGGGTTTTGGAGAGGGGAGTGGTATTCCCTCCTGGTGGTGGTGGGGGGGGGGGTGCACCTCACTCTCGGACCGGGTCCTTCCTCCCTTGGAACGGATCCTGGACCCCATGGTCCTTGGGTCTTGTATGTCTCCAAAGAGACTCAGAAACTCATCCCATATGAGGACTAGATTTTCCCTTCCGAGTCCCAAGGGACCCAAAGAGGGTGCCTGAGTACTGAGATGGGGAGGAGAAAAGCCCTTTCCTCCTCCTCTTATATGTACGATGGCTCTCAGCAGGGTCCCACACTTCATCAGGCCAGAGTCTGTCTGTCTGTGCAACCTGTGCAAGAAAGGCAGGTAGTATGGGAATCCCATGGGGCCATCTTATGCCTGCATTTTCCCATGCTTTGTTTAGACATTTCCTGCAAAAAAACTGAAAACAACGAAATAAACAATACAATGAATATGAAAAGCGTGAGTACTTACAATGTCATGCACTGTATTGTATGTATACAAATAATAAAGAGTGGTGTGAGACCTTTACACCACCTTAAGATTACAGTACTAAACGAGAGAATGGACAGTTGGCTCTGCCAGTGAAGGGTTTAGAAAGACAAAAGAGTGGTGTGCAACTGGAAACACACCAATCTAGTATTGCTCTTTAATGAATCTAGTAATTAGTAATGCTTCTTAATGAATCGGAAAAAACAAGGAAAATGATTACCTGAAAGTATAAAACAAACCAGAGGGAGTGTGAGTAGACTTGCTCTAATGTAATAATTACAATAGTGCTAATCCCTTTTGGGAAGTACTAATGACACAGCAATACTAAATATAAAACCAGCAAGAAAAAGCATTAAATAGAAAACTGGTGTGTGAACCCCTGATGTGAAACTAACCTGACGTAATACATAAAAGGGAAGCTTAAACAGATGTTCATCAACTCACAAGGAACATCTGATGAGGTCTCAGGTTCCAGCAATACAAGGAGACAATACTGACCCAAGGGCCAAATTAAAACACAATAAGTATGAATGAAATTACAGATCACCCACACACCATGAGGGGTGCAGGGTGGGTGTGGGTGAAAGTCAACCAGGCACTGCTGAAATTGTTAACAATGACCACCTGAAAAACTCTTGAGAGCTTAATAATCATGAATGATAAAAAAAGGACTGAGGGAATAACATCTGAACAATATGTACTACTTTGCCCAATGCATGATTTAACGTGAACTGAAGGCACAAATTCTCATAGTGACATTGCAATGCAAATGGCACCCTCTAAAAAGATGAGTGACTGGGCAGCAGACTGGTTATGATCTCAATTCTTTCCAGAATTTTCTACGGAGGTTCATCCATGGGAGGATGAGGGTAATTTCATCCTGGAAAAACAAAGGTATGCAATACTAACAGGTAACATATTACTGATATTAAAATAAAGATTTTAAAAAGTGCAAGGTTATGTATTCCAACCAAAAGGGAAAAAAAAAAGCTTCAAGGAGTCTATACAATTAACCTGTTGATACCACCACTGTAGACAGATGAGAAAGGTGATGTGATTTTTAGATAACTCCATCCATGAATATAATGTTGTTCCACGTGCAGTGTTGTAAAAATTCCTACATTCCATCAGGTAGTGGTGTCAAACTTAATCAAAAATAATTTAAGACTGGTTAGAGAAGTCTTTAAATTATGATTTTCCATAATAAAAAATAGACAATTCAAGTTTTCTATTTTTTAACTGTTTGACTTGCTTAAAAAAAAATCTTGTTGAAAAAGTAAAATATGAGAATAACAGCTTCCAGTTAATATAGCATTCCTTTGTTTAGCACAACACAAGCAACAATAACATGGTTAATAACAAATATGCTTGCAAACTATGTGACTTTACAAGATACTGCAACTTAACCATTACACTGTGAGAAAATGAAACTGAGAAAATGAAATTGTCCTGTGAACAGATTTGCAACACTACTCTCTGGTAATGCAAACCAAAATAAACACAGTTCCTATTTTCTCTTATGCCAGGAATAGCCTGAAAACAGTACCACTGCTGGCTGCCATCTTCAGCTTGCTACCAACCAGGAAAATCTTACAGTAAGAAATTGACTTGTTTGTTTAAAGGCCTTTGTTTAGTCAGGTCAATATTTAATGAATCTGGATGATTAAATTCAAAACTATGCCCTGAGATAAGGTGGGGGTAGCCTATCAGGTAAGATGATATGTTCACTCTGACAGCCAGTTATGGGTCCATCTCTCTACCCCCAGACTGGAAAAGTCAGAAATATAATAATGACAAGTAATGTATTACTACCATTAAAAGTTAGCGTTTGGAGGTAAAACTAATTTTAATTATGTAATACTTGCCTATTATTATTACCAAATTCCCTCCTCCCTCACAGCACTGATGTCCTTTCAATCTCAGGCATGGTCAAAGAAGGACGATATTCCATATGATGGAAGTGACAAAGGTATCAGACTGTGACTATGTTTATTTTTGTTTTGTCTTCAATTACAAAATGGTGAGAATTCATTTTGGACTGGGGACTAGCGCCAGGAAAAGTTATATCAATGTAATAATAACAAGTAATGTATTACTTCTAATAATTTTCCACACGATTGCTTTGAAAGCCACACCACTGCTAGGGGGAGCCACACTGCACAAAATTGTTTTAGAGCATAAACTAAGAAACATTCCTACCAAGTTTGTTAACAAAAATGGCTCAGTTGTTCTGGGGAAGAAGTTAAAAATAGGTTTTCTATATGATTGTTATGAAACCCACACCTTTGCCTGGGGAGCAGCCCCAAAGCCAATTCTAAATGAGTATGTCCTATGAAACCAAGTTTGATCAAAAAGGCTCAGTGTTCTAGAGAAGAAGCTGAAAATGTTTTCTAACTGGTTACCAAGAAAGCCTCACTGTTGCTACGACAGCCAACCCCAAACACATTTTTTAATAAATCATGTCCCAAGAAACATTCTTATTAATAAATCATGTCCCTAGAAACATTCTTAACAACTGATCAAAACTGGCTGAGTCATTCTAGAAAAGTAGTAGAAACGTTTTTTTCCACCTGGTTGCTAAAGAAAGTCACACCACTGCTAGGAGAGCCAACCCGGACACTATTTCAAGAAAGCATATCCAAAGAAAGATTCCTACCAAGTTTAATCAAAACTGTCTCAGTTGCTATAAAGCCACACCTTTACTAGAGGAGCCACCTCAAATATAATTTTGGTAGTGCATGCCCTAAGAAACACTTCTGCAAAGTTTGATCTAAAATTGGCCCAGCCATTTTTGAGAAGTCTAAATAGCAGATGGGGATGGACAGACAGATGGAAACATGACATACACTGGGCCATGCCATAAACTAACATGGCATTTGGCCAAGTGAACTAAAAATATTGAATGCTGATAATTCTAAGTATTAAAAGACACCTACATGCAACTTTCTTGACATGTGTACTTGGTTGAAATACCTTTAACGATTTGACAGTTATGCTTCAGAAACAAAAATGATTATTTACAGACAGTCACGTGGATTAACAGTAAAGCAGTAGCTATATCTACCCTGTTTATAAAGTGAACAATAAAAATGGAGCTTGCTTAGGAAGAGCATGGTGCATTACATTAAAGTTTGTGATATATATACAAACAAATAGACACATATTTATATTAATACATGTCCAGATCATTCATTTTCTTTTACAGCTGGGTGTAAAATGCAGTAATATTTTTTATCTTTTTTACCTAAGCTGACATATAAGGGAATGGCACTTGTATCTGTGGATTTAATGTAGAAATTCTTTATATTTCTTGGTCCCCCTTGAATAGACTGGGACACCTGGCTGGCAGCTGCTACCACATTCTCCACTATCTGTTCCTGTTTTATGTCTGTATGGGCTACAGTAACCATGCTGCAAAACAAAACCTGACAGGTGAAGAATCTTACAATAGTGATCCTCAATATGAAATTTTATTAATTTCTCATGCTAACCAAGGCAACCAAAAGAGATTCAAATATCAAAGGTGCTTCATAAATTTAACTGGAAATACCGCAAAATAATTACTTTTTGTGGGGTACCAATTTTTGGATTTTGTGACTACTATATACTAGAACCTAAAAGATCCAGTAAACAATGTTCCTTCTATGAAAACAATTTGACCCCTTCCTTCTATGAAAACAATGTGACCCCTTCCTTCTATGAAAACAATGTGACCCCTTCCTTCTATGAAAACAATGTGACCCCTTCCTTCTATGAAAACAATGTGACTCCTTCCTTCCATGAAAACAATGTGACCCCTTCATTCTATGAAAACAATGTGACCCCTTCCTTCTATGAAACAATGTGACCCCTTCCTTCTATGAAACAATGTGAGCCCTTCCTTACTCCACAAATTTAAATATACATGAAAATTTATACCCACTAATAAAAATGAATTCACAGTATGTACAAAAATATATTTATCAAACGATGTTAATCATTTTATTCAATATATTAAAAACTACTGTAGTGAAATGACTTTGAATTACACACAGCTGCAATGGACAGTATGACTTCACCTTTAATAACTTCATGTGTGATATAATGATGTGATATTAAACATCTTCAGCAGGTTTATGAATGTCATATTGATGATGTCATATAGTTTGAAAATATAGTCCTTCATGGCAAACAGAACAAAAAAAAAAAATAATAGGAGTAAAAAGGCCCATGTAGTTCAGCTCTTGTTTTCCAAGAGCAAATTTAGTACAAAGTCTCATTATTACATGAAACATGTGAAGTCAGGAGTGTTGTTTCCCTTTACAAAGGACAAAGCAGGACAGTTGCAGCTCTTAGGAACAAAATCACTCAAATATAAGATAATGAAGAATTCTTGCTAACAGTGCTACAAAGGTTTAACTTTTCTTACTAAGCAACCTTATCTACAAATAAAACAGAATGTTGCACGTCCTCTACAAATAACCTGTATAGTTTTGATGATTGTGATTGTTCAGTGCTGCAGACAGAAGACAGATTATTTAACTAAAACTGACTTGAAACAGTGGAACAGTCATTACCACTGTTGACAGGCAAGACATAAAGAACACAAATTTTGTGGAACACCTTTATTGTGCACCTGAATTGCACCATGACCCAAGTTAAATGACCATAAAGAAAAAACATAAATACAAAATCTTTAACATTGTTGATAACAGCAACATTGCAATCAGAAAAGTAAAACCTTTGTCTTTCCATGTATTTATGTTAGCAAGAATTAAAAAACCTAAATCTAATAACTAGTTACACAGCTTGCCAGGGTCGTGCCCCTATAGTCATAACTTTGAAAAAATCGAGATCTCTACAAAAGGGAGCTGCATTGGCTCAGTGTTTAATGCACTGGACTCATAAACAGAAGGTTGCAGGTTCAATTCCCATTATCAGAACAGCCTGGGTACTCACCAATATGTGTGAATCTTGCTATTAATTGAACTCGTCTAAAATACTGAGGATACAAGCCTACAAACCAAATCTGAACAAAATCTGCTTAGAAATATGGCCTTTAGACTGTTCACAACATCAGCCAATCTGATTCAAGATCACCTTATTAATATGCATAAATGTCACTCATAATCGAACCCATCCAATACCTGATGATATTACAAACCAAATCTGATCAGAAATATGGCCTCTAGAATGTTTACAAGTTCAGCCAATCAGAAGCAAAATCAACTCATTAATATGTGTGGATGTTGCTCATAACTGAACTCATCCAAGGTCTTGATGATATCAACTTGCATACCGAATCTCATCAAAATCTGATCAGAAATATGGCCTCTAGTGTGTTCACAAGCTTGGCCAATCAGATCCAATATCACCTCATTAATATGTATGTTGCTTATGATCAAACTTGACTGAGATCAGAAATGAAGGCTATAGAGTGTCCACAAGCAAGTGTTGACTGACATACAGTCAATGGGTGATGTATTACAGACAAAAAGGATACAATAAGCTCACTTGCCCTTGGGCAAGGTGAGCTAAGAAGAATCATTGTAAATAAAATCTTCCTCTTAATGCTATAATCATTTTCCACCACTAGAAGCCAGATTTCACTGGATGGAAGACCCAGAGAGTGAGCATGTCACAGAATAAATTGTCTTAGCTTCAAAATGATTCACCCAAAGTATTAGAAAATCCATTGAGGGGTTTAAGAAATACAAGCAAATAAAAAAACTTTAACCAAAATTTAAATGCAAATTTTCTATGACTGTGATCTTGACTCCAAGGTCAATGGGGCAGGCATTTAATGAATCGTCTTAGCTTCATAATGATTCATCCAATGTACCAGTATGAAGAAAATCAATCAAGGAGTTTAGGAACTATAAGTAAATGAAAAAACATCAACCAAAACCACAATGCAAATGTTGTGCAATTGTGACCATAACCTTAAGGTCAAAGGAATGAGAGTGCATGTTGCAGAATGAATTGTCTTAGTTTCATAATGATTCATCCCAAGTATGCACAAAAATCCATCAAGGAGTTTAGTAAATATAAGCAAAAGAAAAACTTTAACCAAAACCTAAACACAAATTTTCTGAGTGTGACCTACTCCCCAAGGTCGAAAGGGCAGATGTTCATGTTAATGAATTGTCTTAGCTTCATAATGATTCATCCAATGTATGAATAAAATCCATCATGGTGTTTAGGAAATATGAGCAAACAAACATTTTTTTAACCAAAACTTACAAATTTTCTATGACTGTGACATTAATCCCAAGAACAAGGTGATGAAAGCACATCTTAGAATGAATTGTTAAAGCTTCATTACAATTTATCATAAGTATGATAAAAATCCATCAAGAAGTTTAGGAAATAAAAGCAAATGAAAAACCTTCAACCAAAACCTTCATGCAAAATTTCTCTGTCTCGCTTCCCACTAAAGTGGACATGACAAAAAGGGCACTTAATATTAATTTATTCCAATTACATATGTGTTACCATAATGAAATAAGTCTAAAGACACTATAAAAGTTGGCACACCCTTAATTATTTTCAAAAATAATATTTTCATGCTCTATAAAAGTTAGGACATAAAATCACAGTAATTTTTTCATGTACTTCACATTTTGGGACACATGAGAACTTTAGTTTTTCAATTTGCCAACTGGCATATTTCATTGATCACAACAGTAAAGCTCCTGACTTGTCAATACCTAACTCAATAAAATGTGGTTCTGATATCTCAACAACAAATATGGTTTCTGGGTATGATTCATGACCACATGTATGTGAATACTATTAATTTGAATGATGTACACCTCTTTGTTTTGGATCTAAGTACTACTGCACTGAACTAATGCATAAAAAAGTCACAGAACTAATGCTTTGAAAATATACGAAATAATAGTAAAGCAGTAGCTTCTTTTGACATCAGCAACCTTATGTACAGCTCTCCCTCATTATAATGTCATTCATTATAATGTGATTTCAGATATAATGCGGTACTGCTATTGACTCTTGACCAAAATTACAACAATTAAAATAAAATTAAAATAAAAATAAAAAAATTAGAATTTTCAACATACATCAGCTACAAAATCTATGTGAAAACACTGCACTTGAATTGGTCTATCAAATGTATGATAATATGGGTTCAAAGAAAACAACATGAAACTTAGTATTTTATCTTTATTTCCTTTTTACAACATTAGTTGACAAAATTAACTGCACAAATACCATGAAGTGAAAAAATATATTTCATTTTCATAAACAAAATTATTACTATACATTTAATTGGGGTTTGATTTATTCCACACACACACACACTTAAGTATTCATCAAAGTTTTGATCATTCTTGCTACATCACAGTTTGGTACATAACATAGTCAGCAGTTATGGACCCCAACTACCACATTATAACAAGGGAGAGCTGTATTTACATGTATTCTCAGCTACAGTAATTGTACTGTTATGTATACTGAATTTATAATATGTGTCCATGAGGTAAGTTGTACTTTAGTGGTCATTTTGTATATAACATATTTACTCCATTTGAGTTCAAGATTAGTCTTGTTTACATAGTAGTTAGTACTTAGATTGGAAATTTCCATGTTCTGATGTGAGGAAAGTCAGGTACACACAGTAATTTTCCATTAGAGTTACTCATGTTCTAGAATATTCTGTCAGTTGACTCGTCTTTATAATTATAGAGCATTTGGTAAAAAACAGATGGTCAGACAACATTATAATTTATTATGCCCCACCTTATGGCAGGCATATACAAAATGTGTGGTCATAAGCAAAATGCATAATATTAACCATGAATGTTCAAACAGTGTACATGTATGTACAACATAAGCCCTTTGGCTCCCTCCTCAGGGATTGAGATGCAGAGAGTATGTACATATATATATGCATATTGTTACGACTCTATGGTCTAAGAAAAATGTAACAGAAAGAAAGTGAAACCAACAAATCAAGTAAAAAATCAACAAGCAATTTATTACTAGATAATTAAAATGAAAAATCAAAAAGTCACTTACAGTAATGTGTTTTGAAATCCTAATAATCCAATAAGAATGATTGTTCTAATCACAAGTCCTAAATATAGAATGTTCCGAATTCACGGCTGTGTCCTTGAATGTTATGATGTGTTAATGGTCTCCAAAGTCCTGATGTACTAGTAATCTTTGATGTACTGATGTCAAAATGAAGTATTCCAAAATTTCTGAATAAGTTCAGTTAAATTCCAAAATCATCAATTAAAAATCCAAAATCCAAAAGTTTATGAGCACTGTTATAATCCAATGAATATTTAAAATATTTCCTCTCTTAGAATTTGGAATGAATTTTCACAACTGTAATAGCTCTTCACAAGACTGATGGTAATGTCAAAACTGAAAAATGTCCACCAAACATGGTATATATAAAGATTGGTCACATGACAGAATATTCTAGAATGTGAGTCATCTTAATGGAATTCTAACTGTAAACAAAATTCAACCTTGACCTTCAAATTGAGAAAACATATTGATCAAAACAACCTAATTCAAGGACACTAGTTAAACATGTTTTTCCTGATAACATTAAGATTTAAGCAAATATTAAAGTGAAGAAACATTTATAATTTCCTAAAATATTTATAATATCATATAAACATCATACATAACACCTCCCCTCATAAAGAAAAAGAAAGATTTATATAATAAAGCTTTCTTTTGAATATACATCTAATACTATAATAACCAAAATTACATAAGAACATGTTTTATGATACTGGACTTAACTACATCAAGCAATATTACATTTCTAGGCACGTGAGAGTGCATCTGCAATCACATTGTCTTTTCCCCTGATGTGTCTAATGTCAATGTTATATTCTTGCAATATCAAACTCCATCTCAACAATCTCCGATTTTTATCTTTCATTTTGTTGATGAAAGTAAGGGGATTGTGATCACTGTACACAATAATTGGAGAAAGAGCTGAGGTAACATACACTTCAAAATGCTGTAAAGCCAATATCAAAGCCAAACATTCCTTCTCAATTGTGGAATAATTTTTCTGGTGCTTGTTTAGTTTTTTAGAAAAATAACACACAGGGTGATCCACACTACTTTTGTCTTCCTGAATCAATACTCCACCAACCCCTACATCACTTGCATCAACAGATAATTTAAATGATTGGCTAAAATTTGGTGCAGAAAGAACTGGTGCATTCTTAAGCATGGCCTTTAACTTGTCAAAAGATTCCTGACAATTGTCAGACCAATGAAATTTGGTTTTCTTACTCAATAAACTTGTCAAAGGTTCAGCAATTTTGGAAAAAGTGGAACAAAATTTCCGATAATATCCAGCCATACCTAGAAATCGCATCAGTTGCTTTTTACAAATTGGAACTTGAAATTCAGAGATAGCTTTGACCTTAGCTTCTATAGGTTTAACTTGACCTTGTCCCACAATATGTCCTAAAAATGTGACACAAGCATGGCAAAACTCACTTTTGCTCAAATTAATTGTCAGATTCGCATCGCTGAGTCGATCAAAGAATTTTCGATGGTTTCCAAATGATCTTCCCAGGTGTTGTTGTAGATAATGACGTCATCGATATAAGCGTCACAATTATCAAGACCAAATGTTATCATGTTCATCAGACGTTGAAACGTTGCAGGCGAATTTTTCATTCCAAACGGCATGACTTTATATTGATAAAGTCCATCTGGAGTTGCAAATGCTGAAATTTCTTTTGCCCTTTCCGTCAGTGGAATTTGCCAGAATCCTTTTGAAAGGTCAAACTTGGTGACATATTCCGCATTTCCAATTTTATCAATGCAATCGTCCATTCTTGGGATTGGAAATGAATCAGTTTTGGTGACACTGTTGACTTTTCTATAGTCAGTACACATACGGAATGTATTATCTGGCTTGGGAACAAGAATACATGGTGAACTCCAGTTACTTTTACTTGGTTCTATGAAATCATTCTCCAGTAAATACTGAATTTCTTTCTTCAGATAGTTCTGTTTGAGAGGATTCATCCTATAAGGATGCTGTTTCACAGGCGCAGAATCTACAATGTCAACGTCATGATAAATTTTACTTGTTCGTGTTGGAACATCAGGAAACAAGTGCTCATAGTCATGTAATAGCTGTTTTAGTTCATTTCTTTCCTGTTGTTGTAGATGTGAAAGTTTCTGGTCTAGGTTGTTCAATATTTCTGAATTCCGAAGATTGGTTATACCAGAGTTACTATAGTCTGATCGTACTCCATCGTTGATATCTTCACTGTGTGGGACAGGTACAACTAAATTAACAAAATAATTAGCTGAGCTATCTCTGTCAAAATATTCCTTTAACATATTTATATGACAAAGTTGTTTCTGTTTCCGTCTCCCAGGAGTGTTAATGATATAATTTAAGTCATTTACTTTCTTTTCAACGGTATAAGGACCATAAAATTTAGCCTGAAGAGGATTCTGAGGTATGGGAAAGAGAGCCAGAACTTTGTCACCAGGTTTAAAACTCCTTTCCTGTGAATTTCTGTCATACCTTAATTTCATTTTTGACTGGGTAGTGTGAAGATTAGTTCTTGCTACTTCACAGGCCTTTGACAACTTGTATTTGAAATCAGAGACATAATCCAGAAGATTAATCTTTGAGTCTTCATTTGAAAGAAGTTTCTCTTTCAATAATTTCAATGGTCCACGGACAGTATGACCAAAAACTAGTTCAAAGGGACTAAAACCCAACGACTCTTGAACTGATTCCCTAACAGCAAACAACAACAAATGAACACCCTCATCCCAATCCTTTTCTGTATCAAAACAATATGATCGAATCATATTCTTCAAAGTTTGATGAAATCTTTCCAAAGCACCTTGACTTTCAGGGTGATAGGCAGAAGATTTAAACTGTTGGATGCCTAATTCATGCATAACTTGTTGGAAAATTCCAGACATAAAATTTGACCCTTGATCCGACTGGACAGATTTGGGAAGGCCAACAAGTGTAAAAAACTTCACCAAAGCTTTCACAATAGTTTTAGTTTTTATATTTCTCAGAGGAATTGCCTCTGGAAATCTTGTAGATGCACACATGATGGTCAACAAGTATTAGTTGCCTAACTTGGTTTTAGGTAAAGGACCAACACAGTCTACCATTATTCTACTAAATGGTTCATCAAATGCAGGAATAGGTTGCAGATGAGCCTTAGGTATCTTCTGATTGGGTTTTCCTACCATTTGACAAGTGTGACAAGATCTGCAGTATTTAGAAACATCACTTTTGAGTTTCGGCCAATAAAAATGATTCAAGATCTTGTGATAAGTCTTACGGACTCCTAAATGACCAGCTAAAGGAGTTTCATGGGCTAAATTAAGAATTTCCTGTCGATATGACTTAGGAACAACAATTTGATAGCTCACTGACCACTCGTCACCAGCGGGTACATCAGGTGGTCTCCATTTCCTCATAAGGACCCCATTTTTCACAAAGTAACACACTGGAACTTGTGTGGCTTCAGTTTAACTAATAGCCCTCTGAAACAAACAAGATATCTCGGGATCTTGCTCCTGTTCAACGACAAGAGATTGTCGTTTGTCACCCTGAGTAGGACAAAGAGAATGAGTTGCCAAAAGAGGATCACTGTGATCAATACCATTTGATTGATCAATACCGGAGGAAAAAGTGACCTCATCAAAAGACTGACCAATACATGTGTCAGCTAAAGGAATAATATCCTGATCAACATCACTCTCAAGAGCTCTTTTTGCCATAGCTCTAGTAACTGCACAAGCAGGGTACAAATCAGGGATTTCAGTTTCGACAGGATCAACTTTCTGATCCAAACAAGGCTTGTCAGTTACAAGTGGATTAACCACAACCTTATCTCCAGCTAGGTCATTGCCTAGTAATAAATGAACACCCTCTATGGGTAAAGAAGTCACTGCCCCAACAGTCACAGGTCCAGAAACTAAGTCTGATGCCAAATTTACACAATGAAGAGGAACATTTACAAAGCCGCACTCTACTCCCTGAACAAGAACACTTTCACTTGAAGAAGACTCCTCAGACAAAGGCAAAGTACCTGACAATAAAAGACTCTGAGAAGCTCCAGTGTCCCTTAATATTTTAATTGGGATAGGCTTGGCAGAATCACCAATAAGTGATACAGAACCTTCTGACATGAATGGTTCATAAGCCTCCAAAATAGAATCAGACTGGGATTTGTTTGACCCAACAAATGTATTGCTTTCAATACAAGACCGTGACCTTGACCTCGTAGAAATAAGAGCATTTGGAAAAGCTCTGTCTTTACTCTGTTGCTTATTTTTCAACTTGAAGCAATCAGAAATAACGTGCCCTTTTATTTTACAATAAGTGCACGTAGGAAGAGATAAGGATTTCTGATCAGCCTTATCAGATGTTTGATTCCTAACAGTTGTGCTGTTGTGAAATTTGGAAATACTCGAATGAGATTGAAATAGTTTTTTACCAGAAAACTGCTGAGAGGACGACTTATTGCCAAATGAAATTTTGTGAGTCAAGGAATAATCATCAGCCATACGAGCAGCATTTTCCAAAGTTTCCACATTCTGTTCGTCAAGATAGGTTTTAACATCTCTATGGATGCACCTCTTGAACTCTTCAATTAATACGAGCTGTCTGAGGTTATCATAAGCTTGATCAACTTTCTTGGCTGAGCACCACCTTTCAAATAGTTGTTCTTTATCCCTTGCAAATTCGACATGAGTTTGTCCAGTTTCTTTTCTACAATTCCTAAACCTTTGTCGATATGCCTCTGGTACCAACTCATAAGCTTTCAAGATGTACTCCTTAACCACATCATAATCAGTGCTTTGTTGTACTGACAGTTAAGTGTAGACTTCACGAGCTTTGCCAATAAGTACACTTTGTAATAACAAAGTCCAATGCTCTCTGGGCCATTTCAAGTTTTCAGCTATTTTCTCGAAATGAAGAAAGTATTTATCTACTTCTTTTTCCTGAAAAGGGGGTACTAACCTAATATATCTAGTAACATCAAAACCTGAACTTGTGTTTAAAGGAGTGGAGTGTACTCTGTTTGCCAGTTCTAATTCTCTTAACTTAAATTGCATTTCCCTTTCTTCTCTTTGCATCTGCATTTGTATTTGCCTCTCTTCTTTCTCTCTCTCCATCTGCATCTGCCTCTCTTCTTTCTCTCTCTCCATCTGTATCTGCCTCTCTTCTTTCTCTCTCTCTCTCTGAATCTGAAGCTTTGCCAATTCTAAATCCATCTGGTTCTTTAACTCTAATTCCCTTAATTTCCTGTCAGAACCAGATACAGGCTTTCTCTTCAAACTTAAAGCACTATTTTCAAAAATTCCCTTACCTACTAAATACTGATTTAAAATAATCTTTATTTCCTGTTTTGTCAATGTTACTTTTGCCTCAGATAGACTGTATTTTCTGGCAAGCTTGAGCAACTCATCCTTTCTCATGCATTCTAACCCCTCCTGGGTAGGTTTTGAAATGAAATTCTGAACATTAGATGCCATTGTAAATGCTTGTTGGTTTCACACAAAAAAAAAATTCTCTTTTAAAAATCTTTGCCAAAGACAAAAATATTCTCCGAGACAAAATCAATATGAATTTCAAAGATAAATTTAATATCTCTAATATGCTTTAAAGAAATTCAATCCTGGAACAACGAGCCCCCAATTTCTGTTACGACTCTATGGTCTAAGAAAAATGTAACAGAAAGAAAGTGAAACCAACAAATCAAGTAAAAAATCAACAAGCAATTTATTACTAGATAATTAAAATGAAAAATCAAAAAGTCACTTACAGTAATGTGTTTTGAAATCCTAATAATCCAATAAGAATGATTGTTCTAATCACAAGTCCTAAATATAGAATGTTCCGAATTCACGGCTGTGTCCTTGAATGTTATGATGTGTTAATGGTCTCCAAAGTCCTGATGTACTAGTAATCTTTGATGTGCTGATGTCAAAATGAAGTATTCCAAAATCTCTGAATAAGTTCAGTTAAATTCCAAAATCATCAATTAAAAATCCAAAATCCAAAAGTTTATGAGCACTGTTATAATCCAATGAATATTTAAAATATTTCCTCTCTTAGAATTTGGAATGAATTTTCACATCTGTAATAGCTCTTCACAAGACTGATGGTAATGTCAAAACTGAAAAAATGTCCACCAAACATGGTATATATAAAGATTGGTCACATGACAGAATGTTCTAGAATGTGAGTCATCTTAATGGAATTCTAACTGTAAACAAAATTCAACCTTGACCTTCAAATTGAGAAAACATATTGATCAAAACAACCTAATTCAAGGACACTAGTTAAACATGTTTTTCCTGATAACATTAAGATTTAAGCAAATATTAAAGTGAAGAAACATTTATAATTTCCTAAAATATTTATAATATCATATAAACATCATACATAACAATATGCTTATATACTTTTATATGTTCAGATCCCAACACCTAGGGTAGTACAATAGCTCTCCTCTACTCTGTAGAGGTAAGCTAAAAAACAATCCATAAAAAGCTGTATTTGACAAACCTGGATGACCCTCTCCCTGCCAAGATACAGTGAGTGTTGCTGATGGCCTTTTCCAGTTCCATCTTCAGATCCTTAGCTTTCATATTCACCTGCACAGGACGTTTGCTGAAACAGAAGTCACCTACATTCAACAGAGGTATAGGCTTTACTTATCTGTAATACTGTTTGAAAAACAGTTATTGAATCCTAACACAGAAGAATATTTTTTCTGAGCCAATTTAATGCATTACAAAATATGATTTTTGTGTGACGCATTTTAAAAAGAATATTTACAACGTGACTATGGCAATGACATTTAATTTGATTCAATGTTGCTGAGTCCCCATGGATCTTCATGTCAAATTTAAGGTTCTTCATTCTTGTTCCAGATGGGATTCTTGCCAGAAAGTTTTTGGTTTTCGTTTTTGGTGTTTTATGGCACATAAACATTTTGAAGATTACTGTGAATGACCTGAAATTCATGGGGAACCAATTCTCGTAGTTTTCATGGGCAAGCTTAGCCACAAATTTAAAGTCACCATGGATTATGAACCAAGCTGTCATTCAAATTGCACTTTTCCCCTCTCCCACACAGTCTGCCATGGTAAAGCAGCACTCGTTTGTTTGTATACCAACCTTATTTACAGTACTGTGATATATATATATATATAACATGATAGATTAATGCAAGATGTGGAACAACTAATTTATCATTTATTTTTTAATTTGCATGTTAACATTTCATGAACTTGAAATCTCAAAACTAATATAACGACTCTTTCTGATGCTATAATAAAAAAAATCCTAAATTACTCATGGTTTATGTCCTTTACTTCACAAAGTACATATTATCCATTTATAATAATGAATACTCAGTCAAATATTATCCAATCCAATGAAATCTGCAAACATCGAAGATACATAAAATATTAAAGTTCAAACAACAAGAAAAATGTCACAGTTTATGCGCTTTTTTAAAGCACACATATCTTTGAATGATGTTAGTAGCTATTTGTGAAAATATCCAACATTCAGATCACAAAAGCATTCCTACGTACAGTTTGATAGTTTTCACTACATCTTTTACTATGTTGATCACAAGTACTGTACATTATAGCACATTGTTATTACTCATTACCTTGCATATATATAAATATTTTTTGTAGCTTATTTTAATCACGTCGGTCTGAAGTGATACTGCATGGAGATAATCTACATTTTGTTAACTGACCAGAGGATAAATGTTTTTCGGGTCGATCATGACCATTCTGACTAAACTGTCCTCCGAACATTTGAATAGGTGGGAATTTTCTGAATACAGGAAGGATTTATGAAGAAATAAAAGTAGGGCTTGAAAATATGAGAGATTTTCACACATTATGGTGGGGTTTTATGGTGCAATTGTTTTAAAATAAGCATGAATCACACAATGGTGCTTCATAGAATAGACACTACGATAGGCCTAAACAAATGACTACCACATTGGACTCAGTGATACCCATATCAATGTCCACAATAAGTTGACATGGTAAAAGTGTCTAGGAGGTTAATGACGCTTGAGTTGACATTGTTTTCTTTACTACCCACTGTAAATCAATTTATAGGCACAAACAACTGGCTCTGGTGGCAAAGACAAGTTGCATTTCTGAATGGTTGGGAAGACAGGATTGTATTCACTGGGCATACAGGTGAAAGAAAGAACTTTCTAGGCCACCCAGTAGTAGAATTACGGGCATCATAGAGTTCTGTATGTTCTGAAGTCATGCATATATTATGCTGGGATGCCCATTAATGGAATCCATGACAGTGAGTATTGGACTTTAAATAGGCACTGTGTTAATCATCAATTATGCAACTGTGCCTTTAACACCACAATAATATATAAATCAAATGATATCTCAAGCGCTTCAAAGTACTGGGCAAAACCAGCTCAATTAGATGCACAAATCAATTTCGGCAATGTGATTTTTGAGGGGTGGGGGTGGGGAAAAAGTGCTAGGGTTGGCAACGAGAAACAGGGATGGTTGGCCGACCGGAAACACACATATTTATTTTGGGGCTTAACATGTAATAGATTGGATTTCATTCCAGTAAGAGTTAAATATAAGGCAGTCTCTTTAATTCCATAGCGTTTTGGGAGCCATGGTAGCTCAGTTGGTAGAGTGTTGGACTTGTAATCCATGGGTCATAGGTTCAGTACCTGCCCATGCCAGCCAGATGTGTTCTTGGGAAAGGCACTTAGTTCACATTTCCTGAGTATGATATAGCCAATAATTTGTTAAAAGTGCCATTAAAACCAACAACAACAACAACAACAACAAAACCACAACCCCATAGTGTTGCCCATGGGTTCTAAAAAGGACTAAGTAATAAAAATCCCCCAAAGCCCTTTAAATGTTCATCCCTTATTTTATTCTAAATTATTATTATGATTTAGCCAGAGATATTTTGACACCCACTGTCTATCTCTCTGCTCATCCATCTATCAGTCTGTCCATTACCAAATATATTCCTAAAACACAAGGTGGAAATTCATGAAACTATGGAGACATGTTGTTCTTGGGGTAGCCCAACAGTCCACAACAGGTTCCTACCAGGGTCTCTTGGGGAAAAAGCCTCAGAAAACATGGAAGGCAGGAAAAAGTCTATAAAATTGCATGGTGGTCAGAAAACGGTTATAGGTTATGGTGCCACGCATTGTAAAAGTGATGCTGGGAAACACTATGCTATACACACTTTTGCCATGAAAAGTATCACATCCATGAATATCATTTTAATTGACCTCTGTTAAATTGTTCCAGCTTCTTTCATTGTATATTTGAAACAGTAAGATGAAGTGAGGTCAATAAAGCAAGATTAGTCTGAACTCTCACTTGCTTTACACTATGGACAAAAACAACCTACTGCTGACTTAACAGCCAAAACTTGGCACAGAAAAACTTCATCAATTTCATATTACTAACCAATATTAATGTACAATTCAAATTTTACAAAATAAAATGCAGGATTTGTCAATTCTGTGATACTTCTATCTACAGTTGATAAAGCAATACCCTTTTTTGGAGAAGAAAGCTTTTCCCAGAGTTCCAGGTAGCAATCCCATGATTCTCTCATCTGCCAAAAAAAGATCATAAGCATTGGCCAATGACTTTTTGGCATCAAATGGAGAGTAGTCTGTTCTGAGTGCTTTCACTGGTATTATCTGAAAATGTTACAGAAAGTTTCTTAATTGCAGAACCACCAAACTGGTAAATGTAATACATGAAAATGTAAAGGGATGAAAAATCTGAATTCCATGTTGACTGTTTTTGGTAAAATGTATCATTTGTGTGTTAACTACGTATCAAAACTGATACAGGATAAGTGATGATGAAAGTAAAAATTCTATTACAGAAATGGAAAATGAAATAAATTCAACAAATAAAATCCAAGTTAAATTAATACACATAAATGCCTTTCATGAGGATTCAATCCTTATAGTTACAAGCTTCAATAGCATTTTTGTCTGGTTTTGTAACAACCCTAAAAACAGTTGGGTTTTTTTGTTTTAAATTTCAGCAGAAATGTTATCAACATAGATAATGTAAATCACAACCTCTAAACCTAAATACCAATATCTGGGTTGCATGAAAAAAATCTGCATAAATATGTTCACTCTTTTTTCAATTTCATTTTTTTTCCTCCACATTTTATCACAATGCCTCACCTTGCTGATTGTATGGATTCCCTTGCTGTCAAGCAATTCCTGAAAATGTCTGACTGTCACTTCATATTCCCGACTCTTTTCATTGAGGTCTTTAACAAAAATACAGACTTCTTTTGTATCATAATGGATAGAATGGGGAAGATTTCTGGTGAAAAAAAATCACAAATTACAAGTCATTTATGTTTTCTGCACAAGTAAATGTGAAATCTCTTAAACTTCATTAAGCATAGGAAAATTTCTGAGAGATTTTTGAAAAAAGTAATAAATATACAGTATCAATGTAATTTGAATCTCCACAAAAGGAACAGTGTTGGCTCATTGGTTAGTGTGCTAGACTAGGGACTGAAAGGGTGCAAGATCAAATCCTACCATTTGATCAGCCCGGGTCAGCTAAAGTGGTGTTTCTGGGCAATGTACTTTAATCCAACTGCCTCAGCACTAAATAACCTGCTTGTGTTGCTGTGCCATAAAATAGCAAACAAACTATCCACAATATTCAGCAATGACACAGAGACAGTGCTTTACATTTCGAACTGGACAAGTACCCAAAGCCTGTTCAAAAAGCACATTGGACTGGTATAAATGAAAAGTTGTGAGTCCTGTGTAAAACTAAATTCTTCTCTTTGTAACTATTGTGTTTTGTGGTGGCCATATTTTATGTCCAATCTGAACCATTTTCATTTAGGACCAACTAGACATCATAAGAAGTATTCTGGTGAAAACCCCATGTCAATATAACCTTCTGTTCAGGAGAAGAAATAACAAGATTTCCAAGATGGCTGTCATGGTGTCCATATTGAACATCAGATCTGCACCATCTTTATTTAGCACTAACTAGACATCATAAAGAGTCTTTTATTGAAAACTTCATGTTCATATGACCATCTATTCAGGAAGAGTAGCGATCACAACATTTTCAAGATGGCTGCTGTGGCAAGTCTGAGCAGCACCATTTTGATTTAGGACCAACTAGACCTTGGGATGAATGGGTGTGTACAGTTTCATGGCAATCCTTCAAGTAGTTTAATAGGAGTAGCGATAACAAACTCGTGCTAATGGATGGCTGGATGCCAGACACCAGACCATCTCGTAAATTTTTCTATTCTATGACCAGTAAAGCTAAAAACAATTCAGCTATTCATGCAAGGCTCTAATTTAATGAGTGCATACTTGCAAAATGCGAGTTATGGAAAATGCAAGTTTGGATTTCAAGCTCTTGCATCTTTTTGCAACTGCAAAATTTTCCAGTGATATACAGCAAATCAATTGTAAAACTCCCTATGTACCTAATGTCAGCAGAACACACGTGCATAATTCCAAACGTAAAACAAAGTTTGCTTTGGCATCAATTCCCTTACCGTGAGCTGTGTTGAAAGTTGCCTAATACTGTGTACATACATGTACCTTCAGTACTGAAAATACAGTGGACTTGGACAGAACCATTATATTTTCAAGGGGAAACAGGATAGTTATGTTGTGTCCAACCATTTTAATCACAAATATGGAAACATTTCTGATATTATCTTTATTTAGGTAAAATCAGTTACTATGTTTCCTCTGATGACTTTCTCTGCTAGTATTTTTTGTATGATGGCTGACAACAGATATTTGTGTCACATATTATCCTATCCTCTAAAATCGAAATAGTTGTCCCTAATACATGTACATTCTTGTTCAGTCTGGTGAGGCTGGTTTATTTATGAACCTCTCATGGTCCAAAAATATAAATTTGGATGCGTGTGATCTTGATTAGTTCAGTGCTACATCTTAACGAGACTGATGCACTGTGCAACGTAAAAAAACAAAAGTTTCAGGAAATAACTGACTGTACTAATTTTCAAAATGCACAAGTTTGGTTTTTACAAACATTCAGCAGCTGTGATTAATAGTTGTAATTAAAAAAAATCCAGTCTTTGATGGTTTGGGGGGAAAAAAAATAGATTTGTAACTATTCGTTTGAGCAATGGGTATATTCATGCTGATTTCTACTAGCTCTTTTTGATCTGATCAAACTGTAGCTGGGGATTTTGACATTTTTAACCTTTGTAAAAAGTTATTAATCTGCTTTCCAATGTTGGTTTGTTGCAGGGTTTCCAAACCAACTTATTCAAAATAGAAGTCATACTGCTAGGTGTGTAGTCATAATTGGATGTAACAAATATGGCTGATTGGTTTTGGATCTTTTTAAGCTTATCCTGTAGTACTTAGGAGTGGAGGACCCAAATTGTACCAGCATAATCCAAAATAGGTCGAACTAAACCTATGAAAGCTAATTATTTAACATTTTGTTGGTCAGCTGATACATGTAAGTTGAGTATTAATAGGCCCAAGAAGTACAAATTTGCCTTGGTTCCGTTACAGATTGCTAGTAATTGTGATGCCTAAATATTTTATTTTTGGACGAGTTTCTCAGGAATATGACGTGTATATACTCGCGTATAAGTCAGGTCCAAATGCAAACAACATAGACCCTGATCTGCCATTGTATAGTGCGCCAGCAATCAGGGTCAATGTTGTTTGTTCTACTGATTAGTCCTTACAAACTGCATAGACCCAGATCTGCCAGCACATAAAGCGACAACAGATCTGGATCCATGCAGTTTGCAGTTGGTATCAGATTTCACACGAGTACATACGGTAGTAATTTTGTGCTATATTTTTTAATGATATTTTTTTCTTGTTATGAAATTATATTCCAATTTGGGGGTTGGAATCACATACTCCATTTTTGCCCATTAAAATCAGACCACTTATAAACATGAAAAACCAATTCATCTGTACACTTAGTTTTTTTATATTCAAAATGATAATAAAAATAACAATTGAAACTGATAGAAAAGTATTATAGTTCCTTTTCATTTCACAACTCCTGGCTTACAGTATAGATTCACAAAAGTAGCTGTTAAAAAACAATTGCCAGTAGAAGTAGACTTTAGCAAATATATATTTTCTTCATTTACGAAAAACTGAAGTAGTAAAAAAGATTAAATTCATGCCCTGACATGAAGTTTATTTTCATTCAAAATGATAATGAATATTACAACTGAAACTGATAAAAGTTTATCATAGTTCCTTCGTACTCCAAAATCCATGGCTTACAGAAAAGATTAATAAATCTGGTTTTAAAAAAAGGCCAGTAGAAATAGGATTTTGCAAGTTTATATTTTCTCCACTTGCAATAAAATGCAAGCAGTAAAATAAGTTAAATTTGAACCCACTATCTGATGGCGAACTGACATCATCTGCATAAATTTGAATGCCTTAATACAGGAAAGCCTTCTGTCAAATTTGGTCAATTTCTGGTGAGCAGTTTCTGAGAAGTAGTCCTTTAAATTTTTTTAGTTTTAGTAATGATGGTGGCTATATCTGATGGTGAATCAGCATCATTTGTATAAATTTGAAAGCCCTTTATGCCAAGATGGCTCCTGTAAAGTTTGGTCAAATACTGTTGAGCAATTTTTCATCATAAGTTGATTTAATGTTTTTATATTTTTAGTAACAGTGGCCATATATGATGGTGGACTGGCATCATTTGTAAGTCTTCATGCCAGGATGCTTTTAAATCAAAATTGGTCAAATTCTGTTCAGCAATTTCAAAGAAGGAGTTATTTGCAGGCTTTTCTGTTTTTAATAGCAGTAACCATATCTGATAATGAGTTGGCATCATTGATTTCAAAATTGGAAGGTCTTCATGCCAGGATGCTGTCAAATCTGCTCCAAATTTGTTCTCTGATTTTTGAGAAGAAATCACTTCAGGGTTTTCTATATCTTTTATAGTTGCGGTCATATTTCAAGGCATACCGGCTTCATTCTTACCAATCTGAAAGGCTTTAATGCCTGGATACTTTCTGTCAAATTTGGTCAAATTATATTCTTTGTATTGGCTACCAGATTTGATGATGGATCAGCATCCACAGAACAAATTTAAAAAAGGTCTTCATATCATAATGCTCCCTGTAAATTTATGTATAAACTCGTCAAGTAGTTTTGTGAAGAAACTGTAAGTAAAAACTGTAAACAGATGATGCATGATGGATAACGGACCATACCATAAGCTCACTTGGCTTTACCCTCTGGCGAGCTGAAAATTATACCAAACATTCGACCAAACATGTGAAAATTGTGTTAAATACCACCTGTTTAAAAAAAAATACCCCCTTTTTTTCAATATGGCAGGTGGAATTTTCATTCTAAATTGTCAGTTCGAGAGTAGGCCATGATTACTTTCTTACATTTCACCTTTTACTATGTTAGGAGAATTTCATTACAGAATGATGTGATAGTTATTTTGATCAACCTAAAATGAGCAATCTCATTTTATCTGGATTTAAAAAATGGAGGTACAGTGTACTTATAAACAAATTCCAAAATGTTGAATAATTCATGAAATAATTCAAACTAATAATAATTTAAACCATTTACTCACATTTTTAATCTTTTATTCTTGGCAAGAGGAACTTTCTTGAAGTTAAACTGAAGATCTATCTTTTTTGGAACATCCACAATATCTGGCTTCTCTTTCTGTTTACTTGCATGCAAGTTTAGTAGTACTGTCACAGCTTTGTCAACCTGCAAATCATGAAAGTATGTAAGAGTCTATGCATGATAAAAGATAAAATCATTAACATACAAAGTCACATTTTTTATTTAAACTGCAATCTTTTAGAAAGTCAAAGACCGTCTCAGCTGGAACATCATCATGTGAAGCATTCCAGGACAAAAAGGTTGACTCCATCAGTCTCCTCTTATGACATTCAGTAGGGTGCAATGGGCCTACTCTACATCCTCTATCATGCAGGGGTCTTATAAGCAGAATGGCCTCATGTTTATAAAAATCGGATAGCTGGCATACAGGGCCCTTCCAAATCTTGATCTGGCACCTCCCTTTTTTAAATGACCTTCCCACTGGGCTTGTCAAAATTAAGATTTTATCTAATTTGCCCATCAAATCCTTCAGCGTGCCGACAAAATATGGCATTTTCATTGTGAAGTTCTTGAAATACACTGGTAAATATTAATATTCAGCTTTCTGCTGGAGTTCCACTTTTAGATCCTTCACCCTTTGAAGATTGTCTGCTTACTTGTATAGAAAACTATAAACTTTGTGATCAAGCAAAACATATGACCTATGAATGGGGAAAAATAATATTTCTGTTCTCTGTATTTCACTAGTTACCTATAATTAGAGCTCTTGTCCTTCATGAATCAGGAGTTGTCTCTTGCTCATGCTTATTGTGTAATGCACCACTGGTTAAATATATTGAGCAAAACTTGTGCGATTGTTTGACAAATAATCTAAGGTAGGGAAAGAGTGATCTGTAAAAGCATTCAGACAATGTCTTTCCCTTAAAGAAACTGAGATACAGACATTGTATTTAAATCCATTTCGTTCAAAGAGTTGGCAGCTGCTGATTCTATTGATATGGAGTGTTTGCTGTAGTTGTAACAAATCCACAGACTCAGTGTACTATGAAAAATATCAAAACTTGAAGCTATTTTAACTGATTTAAATAAAAGAGACCCATGGCTCTGTGACTTCGTTTTCAACTACAATTGAGCAACATGTAAAGATTAATGCAGCGTTCAGAAAGCAACACTATTCCACCAACATGAGAGGGGCCCGATTTTTGATTTAGAAGGGCCACGTGCATTGGGTAATCAAATTTGTTTAGCTCAGGCATTTTTTAAATGTTGTTTGGCAGTATGTGGGCAAAAAAGCTTTCTTTCTTTTATATATCCAAACACAATGAAATATAGACTATACATAAAAATTACTTGATTTTTCAATGTTAACCACAAAGGTTTTATATTTGAACTTGTGCCTACTATAAAATTAGAACCTGTACATGAAAAGGGTTTTATTTTGTGTTTCTAGTGAACTGGACTTTAAACTGATATACAATTTATGGGGAAAATAAAAACTGGCTTGTAATATACTGTCATGTCCTATTACCGTGGCATTTGAGCATTTCTGCTCAGCACTATCATCATGCGTCACATATGAATAACTCGTAAATAAACATAATGTCAGGAAGTTCACATAACCATAAAGATCACAAATTTGAAGAATAACTGCATTCATGGTAAAAAACAATCTGAGATTTTCCTTGCATGTACACATTTAAGTAAGTGATCAAATCCCATTCATACCATATCTAGTTCCAATCCATTTTTAAAAAAAAACTTTTCATTCATAAAATCATGACCAGTATAACGTCAACAAGTCGTCTGCTTCACAATTTAAAGAATACAAGCAGAATTGGTTACATGAATAAAGCTATTCAAAAACAATTGTTATCTAACTTGTGGGGGCCAATTAAGGGTGTATTGTAGAACTCTTGAGTTACATGACATTTCCCAATTTTTTTATGTTTTTTTATTTTGATACCAATAACCAATGGTCACTATATTTCTCAATTTTGCAGTGATAATAGCATGTTCTCTTTAGAGCTCCTCCTATCAGAGGTCACCTCAGAATACCCAGCAAATCATTCACCATGACCAATGCCTCACACATTGATTACTGATGCAGTACAAAAAAAATGAAAAAATAAGTATACTCAAACTTTTTTATGGTCTGTTTTCTAAGTTGTAACATGGTAATTAGTCCAAGTTTCCTCTGATCCTTCCCAGCCCATTTTAGATATTTTTACATTTATGTTGGGGTGTGGGTTCAAAGCCCATTGCCCATCAAAAGGTTGAAATTCACCGTCACTGCAGTGGCAGCATAGGGTAGATGCTAACTAATGGGACTAGCAAATTTAAACGACCTTACATTGAGTCATACCTGCATGTAATTGACAGGAAGATGATTTATTTTCTCAGAAATTGCAAGTGGTCAGAGATTTAAGCTCATGACTCAATAATTAATACAGTATACAAAACTAATTTACCAACTGTGGTAGAATAGACAGATGTACAGAAAGACATGTGAGCAGAAAATATGAAAATATTCCATAATGTTCATTTTGGGATCATCATGTTTGTCACTGAAAATTGTGTCACTATTATTATTACCAATATACATGTGTAATTGTGTCATTGTCTTCATCATAAAATGCTGATTATTACCAGTACATGCTTCCCTACCTTTTTTTTTAGGAACTACTGTCAAGGTTGTTCGTGACTAACAAAAATACATTTTATTTCCAAACAGTATGTGCAGAAAAAACAGGTAATGTTCAATATATCCAAGTTTTATACAAAATCCACTTTTCCTTGACACTAAAGGGATTATTCATAAGTGTCAGTGATATTTCTTTTTCACTATATACAGACTCCATATTGCAGTACAATGCATCAAAGTCTGCGGACAAAAAGATATGGCATTTTTATTACAAGTTATTCTTTTGCACACTCACTGCTAAATGTTACAGGATACTTAATTGAAAGAAATGGGACATCACTATTACCATAATTTTTAGCCATTTCTTCACATTCAGAGTACCATCCCCCACCCACCCATAATGAATTGTGCATTACCAATAGCCCTTAAGTTTGCAAGTCCCTCTAGTAAGAGGATACCCTATGCCGCCACCGCGCGGTGGGCTCTGACCCCACACCCCAACATAAATGTCAAAATATCTAAAATGGGGTCAGAGCAAACCCAGACTACCGGCCTACTCAAATTTTCAGCTATAATAGATCCTGAATTTGATTAGGCACATAATTCATATTCCCACTCCTCTGCAATGGTGCATACACTTTATTTATCCTAAAATCAATAAACAACTTTCAAATATAAACCGACGCGTGTCTCTAAAGCGAAATATTTAACTCAAGTAATTATCGAAAACAGGTGATTTATCATGACTGGCAGGAAAACGAGATCGTCTAAACCTCAAACGCCTCATACAATTCTAAGTAGCTAAAAATGTTGAAAGAAGGAATCTATAATTAGGAGCATGCTGAAAGAAAGCATAAAAAAATCCAGAAACCTGCGCTTTGGGTAGTTCAATTTTCTCCATGTGTCTGCTTTCTTGCACGTGTTTCCTCTAGAGCGGTTCTCATATATCTTCTACGCATTAATGAATATTTCTCTCCCTTGGAGGGTAGCAGTCCATCAGCTGTAGTGGCTGTTAATTTTCACGTATATAGTAAATAGATTCCAAATAAAGAAACAAAAAGGCAAGGCGAAAAATTCATTTTGAACAGTACAGTAGATCAAATAATGTAGTTATTTATGGTGTACATGATAAAGATGAGAAATAAGGTGTCAACCAGTCGATCTTGAACTTGATTATAGTTCGGTGCTACATCATAATGACCAAAGAAGGTGACAATGTTAGGAACCGCTTGGTGCTAATCGAGTTAGAAACTATACATCAATGAATGAAATGAGTACGTTTTGTGCATTATTTAAATCCTTGATGCTTTCATTTTTTAAAATAGGCAATGGTGCACAAGCTGCCATGGGTGTAGGTTGAAAATCTATATACAAGCCCCTGTGCTAAAAGCTATCAGGATTGTTCAAGATAAACTTTAGCGGAATTGAGATCCACATTGAGATAGCTAACAGACTTGACACTGTTAGTAAAGAAGTTAACGTGCCAATTATTGTAAAGTTCATGTCCTGGGTTCATAAATTGGATGTTTTTGCAAAACGTGGGCCGACATATTATACATAATACAAGCATTGTTATTGTTGGAATAACGCTACAATTTGGAATCCAGAGTTGTTGCGCTCTTAATTTCTCCAGAAATTGCAAGACCTTTCAAAGCGGTATAAATAGACCTGAGCCCTCGGGTTAATTCCGTGAGTACAACATTGACGAGGGAGAATGTTGAAAATGAGATTTAAACAAATAATTTTTTTAAAAAAAAGAAACATTTTGCAGTGACAAATATAGGGACAATAACACTACAACCATATCTGTTACTCGGAATTATGTAAACAGTGTATTTAATGTATTTGATGGAAAATATGAAGAGGTTTTCACTTGATGTGCCAATTTGCAGGCAAAGCTGTAGAAATTAAAGCATAACGTAATTTGATTATTTTCTACTTTCATTAGTTTTACGAAAATTATTTTTTTTTGCGAAATAGGATATTTAAAATTACTTATAAGTTGTAGAATTTATACTTTTTATACACGACTATTATCATGAAATTGATATAATTATTGTTATAAGCATATGCATATATTAAATATTAAATGAATAATTTAATTTAATGAAAAATAACACCAATAACTTGGTAAGATACGCTAATGAATTATGAACCCTACCCCCATAAAACAACATTAATTAATATTGACAAATAACCCACCTGTAAGGTTATAATCCCGACAACATAAACCTCTAGTCATAGCGTTTAAATTCCTATGCTAAAACAATAGTAGTAGAGCATGCCATTCGAGGGCAAAGAGGGGGCCCTGTGTTAAATAGGATGAAAAATTTATGGGGCATAAGGGGAACTTAACATAGGCGCCATCTTGGTTCATATATTTTGTAATAGTGTTTCATGAGGTGACGGTCCGCATAGATGACATAAGCTCCAACGTATTCAGGTTTATGATGTGTAGTTGTTGTCTATAACAAGAACAGGCTAGGATGTAAAAGCAAAACTACCATCCTCATAATCTTTACATATCAATACCCAGTTATCTTCCTATCCACCAGCTAGTTGTCTACTATCCAGCACCCAGTTATATACTATCAACTAATCAGCTATATATCCCTTCTAAATAAACCTAATGCCCCTAACCCCACATATCACTCTATGATCACTCTTATAAATTAAGTAAAAAACATCTAGCATATTCTATAAGGTCCTTTAGTTACTTCCCATTATAATATGCCTACTTTACCCTCCTTTAAAAAAAATAAAACTACCTTCAGTATCTACATCAACCAGTTATCTACTATCCTCCAGCTAGTTGTCTAATATCCAGCACTCAGTTATATACTATCCACAAACCAGTTATCTATTATCCAGAACCCAGGCACCCTACTATCCAGCTACTGCTTTTTTATTATAATCCAAACACACACACACCTACTATCCAGCAACCACTTTTTTTTATTACAATCCAACCTCCCCACTATCTAACGAAAAGGGTATGAGTGTTGATACCCGCACTATACTTACAAACATACTATCACACAAGAGGGGTATTATGTGAAAGGACGGGATGAAATATACACACACTCTCAGTTAATAACTATCAAAGCCCAGTTTTCTACTATTCACCAACCAGTTATTTATTATCCAGGGACTTACTATCCACCATCCAGGGATCTACTATTGGAGAGCACTAAGCAACCTTATAAACCCAGCAACAGGAAAACTGAAGTTTGAACTTCTTCGCAGGCTGAGCGTGGTTGTCGTGCAATTACAACATTCTAATGTTGATTCAAGGGGAAATCTGGACTAGAGAACTATTGAGAGCTTGTTAAGTGTGATGCCTAATAATCACAATGAATGTCGTCAGTGGTCATAAGACTACGATCTTGTGAATGAAACAAAAAAAAATTATATTGGATTTTTATTTTAAAAAATCTTTGCAGTGATTTACAAGATAAACAACTCTTCCTTTTTCATTAATTGACAATATACAGACTCATATTAATTTATTATTATTGTAACATTTTCCATCCGAATCCAAATCTGATTCATGTTCAAAACTTTGCTGTTTTATTATAGTAAGAAGAGAATACATCTTATGGCAAAAAATGCACTTGTTTTGTTTTCAATTCCCTTAAAACACGTACAATTTAAGCCGATGAAAAAATCTACTGGTTTAGAAGTCAATCTACTGATCAAACTTTGTAAATCTGCTGGTTTGAAATCCTAGTTTGAAATCCTGGTTCTGTCACATATATGAAGACACAAGATATTTTATAGTTTTCATACATGTTTAACGTTTTTGTCTTGTCGTGGAAAGTGTAACACTATCCACAAAAAAACATATTTACATTTCAAAGTCATTGTACAAGAATTAAAATACGAAAACACATAAAGCATCAATGATTCCGTACACCTATGTGGCTCAAATGAAAATACCTGCAGGTGCATATAAACAAGTAAGTGTACAAGATTCTCAATCTATTTGTGTCACATTGAATCTATGTACACGCTCTGGTGTTCTTTTAGTCTCTTCATTGTCTCTAATCTCTCCGTGAATGTCATTTCCTCATTTTTTTCTATCTCAACAATACTACTACTATTTTCGTGGACTTGTAGTATTTCTTCCTCTCTTTCGGATTCTTCTTCTACCACTGTTTCTAAAATTGTTTCTAACTCCACTTTCACTTCTGACTCGTCTTTCACTAACTCTAGGTCAACTTCTTTTCTTGGATCAGTGACACACAATGTCTTTGGCATAATGAGCCACCTCTTGTATCCAATCATCAAAGCAAAGACTTTTCCCGTCATACACTTCTTGGTAAGTATGAAGTGTGGGTAAAGTACGACGAATGTCTTCTTCACATGGAGGTACACAACTTGTCTTCATCACTATTCTCAAGACTTTTAACACAATTTGTCTTTCGTGCACATTCAAAGTTTTGGTGGCCATGTCTTTGCTGCAAGTACTGTTCATAAATGGTCCACAACGATACTGCTGATAAACGCAATCCAAGAAAAATAGTCGCTAAACACACGCACCACACGTCGTCCAAAATTCGATGGAATCGTATGTGGAAACAGTTCTTGTAAAAGTTGTTGGTAATCCTTTAAGTCCTGAAAACTGTCATTGACTTCCTTCTACGGAATGTGTTGCAACACTGAGGACAACAGCCGTGGCATGGTAAGCTTTTATATTAGTCCTTCACAGAAATGTATTTCCTTTCGAGGAAATAGTCATACTTTTTACAAACGGTATCTACTGGTAAAGAGTGGACAAGAACTTTTTCAGTCACTAACACACACATCACACGTCTTGAAGAAGTCTCGTCTTGAGGCGACACTTTTAAAAGTTTTTTGCAATCCTGTAAGTCTTCATCCTCTGGAAGAATTCTTTGTAGTATTCCAACCGTGTACGTAGAAGTCGTGGCATCGAACCTCTTCTGAATCGTGGGTAGTTGATCAATGTCTGACCATTTGAACACTTTCAAAGTAATCAACCGTCTTATAGCATTCAGGTCCCAATGATTTAAAAGTCTATGTCGTAAAGGATGTAATTGTTCTTTGTGTTTCACATGAGTGTGTACAAGCTCTCTGTAAAATACGTTCTCGCAGCTCAGGAGGTAAACTACGAATTCTCTCCTCTAAAGTTTCCATGGAGATAATAATCATGCCCAACCAAAGGAAGGAAGTGACAGCATGGAGACCATCTGGCATGTTCCAGGAAAGCTGAATCTTTATACTCCCATTCGTGGATCTTCACACCGCAACTGAAACACTGTACCTGGTCTCCTCGTCCCGAGTAGACAAATCCTGCTCCGACTAAAGTTTTGGTACTGGGTAATCCATCCAGATGTTTAGTTCATTGTTTGAACCTCTTGAGTCGACTTTCAAAGTCACAATAGCTGGGCAACGCCACAGGAAACCTGTGTTCTTTGATTTGTACATCCAGATGAGCTAGTGGTATCCAGAGTGGTTTGCGAGAAATGCATGAGATCCATATATAGGTACACGCACGGCATCACTTTGGCCAGTAACGCAGAAAGGTCGTGCTGCATAGCTTTCGCTAGTAGAACTGTAAGGCACACGAACGGCCTCGCTTTGGATGGTAAAGGAACGACATGGTCGTGCTGCATCGCTGATGTCGCAGAGTACGGCATCACTCTGGTCGCAAGGCACAGCATCACACTCGAGTTTATTATTGAACTTGGAGTCCATAGTGGGTCCCTCACTCGGTTGCTGTGTCGAATTAGTCATTATCGGTGAAAGCGTGTTGTAGTCAAAATTGAACATGGAGTCCGCCGTAAGCCCCTCACTCAGTTGCTGTGTTGAATTATTAATCTTTGGTCGGCGATTGTATTCGCAATGAAGTGTTTATCTTGGAACTCTATCCGTTTTTATACTGGAGCTCAGCGTGTCGGTATGGTAAAGTGTTGTGGTCTGAAAGTCGAACTCGTTTCTGGTAGACAATTTGATAGACTTAAAAGTCGTAAATTAGCAGACAGCGCATATATCAATGTTTAAAAATATAATCCAACTGACAGAAACTATACAATTATAGATATGTCTTGACGTTTTCTTTTAAAATGGAACTTCAAAGCGATTCCAAGGCAGAAATCAGAGTATGAACCTAAACTTTACATGCAGCTAAATCAGAACTGTAACTGTGAAGAGCTGACAACGAACAGTGCAAAATTAGTTTTTACTGGTCTAAGCAATTTCGACTCTCGTTGAGTCTTTGTCATAGGAAATTAAAAAACAAAGACAAACAAGACAAACAATAAACACAAAAGAAAGCGCTTTAAAAAAAAAAAATTGACAATCTCCCCTCTTTTAAAAAAAATTGCTCATGCCATTACCTTTAAGTGGAACAAGCAATAAACAAAAATGAGCTCGATCCGAAATACAGAATAGAATATTAAATTCAGCCATGCAAGTAAAATACTACCAAATCAATATTTCACATTTCGTATTCAGCTGAAATGAAACATTATGAAAATATTCATACCATGCTGAAATATTTTCCTGAAAGAGAGACAAAAAATGAGACAATTAATTTTATTCAAGCTAATATAAAACAATATACATGCAGAGTCACTTTTGGGACACTAAATGTATACAATTATGTGACAATATCCCCTATTCGAGTCAGCTTTCCGGTTGTTCTCACGAGTTCCCAACAAACCCAGTAAAGTTTGGTTAAAATGCTCCACCATTCCATTTCCCATGGGGTGATACGGAGTTGTGCGAGTCTTTTCAACAAGGGCTAGGCTACACAGTTCCTTTATGAGTGTGCTTTCAAAGTTTCGTCCCTGGTCACTGTGTATCCTTTCTGGGATCCATAGTGTAGAACAAAGTTTTCGAAAAAAACAAACTTTTGCAGTAGTTTTTGCAGTCTGGTTTCGAGTTGGCACTGCATGGGCATATCTTGTGAGATGGCCTGTCATCACAAGGATATTTTCATAACCACCCTTAGACTTCTCAAGTGAAAGGAAATCTAGACAGACTAATTCCATGGGTCGGGTGGTATGTATTGTGACCAAAACAGCAGTCGGAACTGACGATTTCCTTCGTATGCAACGAGGACAGGTTTTAACCTTGTGCTCTACGCTGCCTAAACTCCAGGCCAATAGAATCTAGACTTAACCAGAGAAAAGGTTCTGTCGCGACCTTGATGACCAACATCATCATGTAGTCCTTTCAAGGCAAGGTCACGATATGCAAGTGGCAAAACAAGTTGATGGGTGGTCTCTCCTTGGATATTGGAAGTTCGATAAAGAACTCCATTGAAAAGCCCAAGTTTTTTTCCATTCTCGGAAATAGCGTCTTGCCTCGGAAGTTTCCATCTTTAACTTTTCACCTTTTGGTAGGTCATTCCTAGTCATACAATAAATAATTCTTCTTAGAGACTTGTCTGCCGCATGCTCTTTCATCCAGTTGACACGGTTAAGGCCTTGAGATCCTAGCACCTGTTGCTCAGTATCTACATGGGTGGCGCTTGAAAGAACCAAGCTTTCTATGCGGGGTAAAGTTTCAAGTCGTACATTGCCAGCTTGACAAATAGCTTTAACAACCTGTGGAAAAATGTGCTCAGTTTCGTGTTTACGAAGGGAAAGACCATCTGCATCTTTGCTGGTTTTGCCGCTGTGGTATATCAACTTGAAGCAGTAATTAGCTAAAGATGCTAGCCAACGATGACTAGTTGCATCTAGCCTTGCAGATGACAAAACATATGTCTGTGGGTTGTTATCAGTACGAACTTCAAATGTAGTACCGTAAAGATAGCCATGAAATTTGTCTGAAATTGCCCACTTAAGTGCCAGAAATTCAAGCTTGTGAGCAGGGTAGTTGCGTTCACTGGCACACAAATCCCGACTTGCATAACCGATCACTCGTTCTTTTCCGTCTTGTACCTGGTAAAGAACGGCATCTAATTAATCTTTTGATGCATCTGTATGGAGAATGAAAGGCTTGGACAAATCAGCATATGCGAGAACAGGGGGATTACACAACTTTTGAATGATACTTTCGAAGCATTTTGTTGTGCATTCGCTTTTGGTTTCTTTGACGATTCGGACATTTTATTTGTGGAATGTCCCACCAAGAGGTCAGTAAGGGGTTTTACAAGCTTGGAATAATCTTTGACAAACCGTCTGTAATAACCTGTAAATCATAGGAAGCATCGCAAGTCTTTGATGTTCTTGGGAACAGGCCAAGTAGTCAAAGATTCAATTTTTTTCAGGGTCTGTGTGAATGCCTTCTTGTGAGACAACATGACCCAAATAAAAAACCTGCGTCATGAAAAATTGATATTTTGACGGTTTCAATTTTAGACGATACTGCTCCAAGCGATGAAAAAGAGCTCCCAGCTTGGAGAAATGTTCTTAAAAAGGTTAGAATATCATTTAAAAATGTGAGACGGTCTTTTGAAATGTCGAACCTGGGTAATATGTACGCGTCTTTTGCTGTTTTAGAGTTAAGACCCCTGAAATTAATACAAAATCGTAAGCTGCCATTTTTCTTACGAACCAAAACTAGATTTCGAGGAAAAAGGTCTCTATGACTCGCGTATTGCTCCTGCATCTAGCATCTCATTGAGATGTTGACGAACTTCTTCAATGATGCCAGGAGATATACGTCGTTAGAGCTATTTGAAAGGAGCGTTATTAGTCAGAAAAATGTTGTGTTTTACAAAATCAATATGGCCAAAGTCACACGGATCTTTGGAAAACAGATGTGATCAATCACCTAAAACTCAATGAACCCTTAAGAGCTGCTCTGAAGTCAAATTTTCTGTATTGATCTTAAATCCTAAGTCGTCAATAATATATTCCAGTTTCTTTTGTTCAGAAGTATTTTTCCGTATTTATCTTAAATCCTAAGTCGTCAATAATATATTCCAGTTTCTTTTGTTCAGAAGTACCAGGAGGTACCCCAGGTTCCCATGATTCCAAAACTTTAACTACAGTTAATGAACATATGACTGACTTGGAAGGGATCTTAACAACACGAGCCGATAAGCTACAAATGCGGACTGGAACCCTGACTGTATTACTCGGTGATTTCAGAGATACTACTTGTGGGCAGACTCTGAAACTACTACATTGTGTAGTATCAGAACAATCTGTCACTGAAGTTTCAATGTCCTTGACTTTTCTTACAATACCGTGAATAATTGTCGACTCACCTGGACCTAGTAGTTTTGTGACTTTGTTTGTAGACCGTACATGTAAGGAATGTCCATCCATCCAACTGTCAAAAGCCACACTCTGTGCTTGTGGTACATCATGGTTAACATTCTGAAAAACAATTGCTCTAAACCAACGAATAACATTTATACCCATAATGACAGGAACAGGTTTATTATAAATATATAGGATACAACCAAAACTGGCACAGAGACAGAGCCCTGACTGAGGAAGGGAACCGAAACGTCTGCTTCAGTATAACCTAGATATGGTAACTGATTCCCATCAGCACCATACACTGACAGATTGAAATCAGAAATACTCTGTAAATCTGGTTTATTGGGTAACTGATTGTACAATTCCTGAGTAATAGTAATCACCATGGAGCCACTATCAATAAGGGATGTGGCCTCTATGTCACAAATGTTTATTTGAGCTCCATTGATGCTACCAACTAATCTATCTATGAGAGTGGGCTTTTTGTTATTGTTAGCAGGGTTAGTGTATAATTAACCTTCACCAGTCTGCTCTGCCACATGGACGGTTACTCTTGGTTTTTGCGACCTTTCTATCCCATAAGTGTTTGAGAAATTACCACGACCCCGGCCACGGTAAGTACCCCTCGATCCCTCACGATATGACGTATTACTGGGTCCATTGTCCACACGACCTTGCCCTTGACTAAAAACACCATCTTTTTGCTGTGCATTTTGCTGTTGGAACTGAAGCTTATCTACCTAATCGTCTAAAGATTTCATGATATCCATTAATGTATACAACTGTTTTTGATAAAATATCAAACTTATCTGTAGCATTTACTGGTTGTTGCTGCACAACCTTACAAGACTTCACTGTTTCCACCTGGCCAGAGTTATTCAACTTTTGCTCAACTGAGCGAATTTTCCTTAACAGTGCTTCGAAACAAAAAATAGTGTCATATTTATGGCAAGAGTCATTTTTCAGTCTTTCACTTCTCAAACCAGTCCAAAATTTACTTCTTTGTATATCATTTAAACCAGTCCAAAATTTACTTCTTTGTATATGACCCCTATCAATTGCTTTTTGCAATATACCCTCTAGCCTGCAACCCCAGGCAACAACACTCCCACTTTTTCTATGTTGTTCTGTATAAAATGACTACACCAGTACCTCAATGGGAATAACATTTCCAAAGAAAATATCTTTTTGCAAGGATATCTGAGATTGAAGCGCTTTCCCCCAAAGACACTAATAACTGTCTAGCAGCACTCTTTAAAGAGTTTCTAATAGTCTGCAAAATAATATGTTCTGGAATACAATATTTTTGCATGCAACCACCTCTAATTTCCAGACATAAAATGTGGTATCTCCCATTGTATCTGTAGTGACGTGGGTTGCGGAAAGTAAATTACTTAATCTGGGCCCATGTGAAGCATAGTTCATTCCGGAAGACGATGGCTTCTTACCTAGAGGTTGAATAAATGGACCTTTAAGCGCTCCCGTTGTGGTAGGTGTACTGGTCCGGACCCATTGCTGAGGGGAGTTGAAACGTAACCCACATTTTTAGTCGCAGCAATAAGCTGGTTGTATTTGTCAAGTGTGAGTACTTTGTATTCTCCATTCTGACAAATATTTTATATCATGGCATATACATCCAGTGGAATATCACCTTCAGCCATGTTTGTTAAGAAAAAAAAAATGAAACCAATATGTACACAATATTATAAGTATGTGAACTAATGTAAATTCAAAAGAATATATGTACATATTCCATTCAGTAAAACATCATCATTATCAAAAAGACTATTTCAAACATTGGATGAGTTACCCAATGTAACAAATATAAACAATTTCAAGAAAAGCAGGAAAATTGTCAAATTCCCCTATTTTTCCAATTCCAATCCAAAATGACTTAACCTTTGATCATCGTGGATGAACTAAAATTAAACACTGACCCTGGATTAGGATAAGAGTCATAACTCACTTTTCGTAAACAACTGTCTTACAAAGTGATATTTAGTGCAGAAGTTAATTATGTTAGCAACGTGCAGCGCACAATAAACAAAATATGAAGTCCACTCACACCAAAACGTTCTCACTAAAGTAAAAATAACATTGGGATGGTACAGAAAAAGGGTTATAGGACTGAACTAAAACCTAAAATTTGACTCCACCTGGTTAAGAGGCAAATCAGAACTTATGACAATAAGGGTATCATGCTGAGAATATGCATGCAAAAACATACAACTAAATTAGAAAAAATTACAAGAACATCAAAAAGCGTTCTATTTGCGACAAAATTAAGAAATCAATTATCAACGGAAATCAAACTGGAAGCTACAGTATATATATATATATATATATATATATATATATATATATATATATATATATATATATATATATATATATATATATACACTGAAAATAACAAAATTTGACCAGATCAACAATGCTATTTGAAATTTTTAAATATGTATATCTGAAAAGAAAAGAATATTTAGTTACAGTTCTATCAAACATCACTGCTGTCCTTTTGATGTTCAGTCAATAATGTATAAATGAGCATAAAATAATATTTAGTTATAGTTCTATCAAAACTCACCGCTGTCTTTTTAATTTTCAGAACACTAAGCATGAAGATTCCCAGTGAAGAGCAAAATGTTCAGAACACTAATCATGAAGATTCCCACTGACTAGCAAAATATTCAGAATTACTGTTGGGAAATCCCGACATTGCCTACCCCGATCCGGAGAATGCCAACCGAATCACGTCCAACGAAGGCAATTCACAAAGTAATATTATGAGAAAAGGAACCGGCATCATGTATATCACCATTCATATCGTCTCCTCCGCACATTGGTCAGGCTCTGCCTACTGCCTCGACGAACCACATCGGGCGCCAATGTCACGGGTTTCTATTTCTTCCATATTCAAGAAATAAAAATAATGACTACGATCGTTATGGGTCCATGGCATTTATTTGCAAGCGGAATCGTATAAAGAGGCAGACCTGCCGGCAGGGCCGGATTATCCATTGGGCAAGGTGGGCAACGTGCCCAGGGCCACCGAGGCTCAAGGGGCCCCGAACCCGGGCTTAAGGGGCCCCCGTATATTATCGTACGCTTTTCACAGGCAGTGTTTTTAACGGTGCTGTAACTAAGGTCTTGGAACGATTTTATTGCATCGGCTCATTCCGCTGCATTTTGTATGTTGCGTGCGTCTAGACTTGCCCAATAGACAGCTGAAACAATCCGCCCGGCAGGCTGCTGCAGTGCTGCTCAACTGGAAGAAGGGCCAGAACGCTCGTCCAAACAGTACGTCAACTATTGACAAGAAGCATACTGTGTCCACGTGATCGAGCCTCGAGGCACTCCCAGCTGCAGCGTGCTGTTCATTCAAAATTAGTGTTTAGGCCTATATTAGCAAAATGAAGTTGTCAATGCCCAACCCGTAAAGCCGGTGTAAGGGGCTGTAACACAAAATGTTTACGAATTAAATAGCACACGACATGAGTCGTTACATAAATACCCAATAGGCCTACAGACTACAGTTAATAATATCATCGGTTTCGTAATCGCCTATAACGATCCGCCGATATCTATGGACAAGGCATAGATAGCTATGGGTCCCTATGTTGGCTGTGCCCAGGGCCCCCAAAGGCCTTAATCCGGCCCTGCCTGCCGGGTGGATTCTAGTAGGTATCTATAAAAAAAAATTTAAAAAAATAAAAAAATTATGCAGAAATTTTTAAAAGGGTCCGGGCTTTAGTTATAAAAAGCAAGGGCTTTTTTAAGGGACATACTACTCACTCACTTCAGGTGCTTATTGTGCATGACTGCAAACATATGAGCAACCCGTGCGTATGACCCACCTACTGAATTACTTTTTGTATCCAAAAAGAGTCACACCATATTTTGATATATGTTGTGTGGTATACATACCCTTACAAGTGACAGTGAGAATTGTTTTCATTTACAACTACTAATATCAGTGACATTGGTTTGAACTTTAATGATAAAATGGCAACCTAGTTAGTACTGACCTACAAAAGGAGGAGCAATAGTGCCATCTATTTCCGTAAAATAAACTGGTTTAACCGCAGACTATATCCCAGATTTTTCATGTTTGTGTAATGACAATCCACAACAGCAATAATAATAATACCAATACAAACTACAAAAACAGTAGTAATTATAGCGATGTTTATGAATAATGGACCAAAACGAACATACGATATTTTTGAAAAATATTGGCTCTAAACCAATAATGATTTTATTTGCGTGTGGGTACCTGTTTGGAGTCTTCTTACTTTAAGCCGCCTGGTTTCAGTCTTCATAGACGACGTATCCAGTTAGATTCAGTTTCTTTCCTGGTTTTGGTACTCCAGTTACGGTTGTAGGCAATTGGTGTTAATATGATGAAAGTATGGCCATGGAAAAAGAAGCGTTCTGCTACTGGACTTATGTCAGCTTCTTTGTCATCCAGTCAGATCTGAAGATTGATCCTTCGGTTTCTCCGACATAATGAAAGCCGCAAATCTTACAAGTGATGTGATAAATTACATTTTCTGTTTTGTACGTTCTTTTTGGACAAAGCATGTTCAATGTTTCGCTCGTCACAAAGCTAGAGAATGTGTTTGTATCTATCATATGTTGACAGTGTTTTGCACCTTTTATCACCTCAGGGCCCGGATGTAACAGTATGGTCTTAGCTTATGATTGGCGTTTACTTTATTATGAGGTTATTCGGTCTGCGGTAGGCCACTACTGGATTGCTGGGTGCTGGGGTGGGGTGGGGTGGGGTGGGGAACTTTAGTGTGTCTGTGTTGTGTATGTTTGTATGTATATCTACTTAAAAAAATTAAGTAGATCTGTATTTAGATCTATATTCTGATCAATTGGCAAATCTTTGCTCAGTAAGATACTGATTTCGTCACTAGTACTAAATGTATAAGGTAATGCTATGTCAATAATGTCCACGAGATCAAAAGGTGTCACTCCCTAAAGAATTTCGGAAAGGCATTATAAGTGTTAAGAGGTGCGAGAGTCGACCTGCGTCGAAACAAATCTTGTAACGGAAAAAAGGAGCATTAGGGAGCTCAGTTGCTGTGAATTTTATTAAAATTTAAAAAGAATGAAAAAAAAAATCATTCCATATATAAGATAGCACATGAAAACACCCAATAAAAATCAATTAAATTTTACCAAATTTACATTTTCCATGAAATGATATGTATTTAATAAATGAGGTACAATCCTTTATTTTCCACTGAAGCGTATAACTATCATAATTATATCTGTGTTTACATTTATACACATAAAGACTAAGGATGATGGGGAGTGAAGACAACATAAAAAGGTAAGTTGTAATGAATGAATCAATATAAAAACTGAATTGTTCCTGAATTGCTTTAAAATACCAGGAATATTCATATAGTTAACCATCCATTTTTAAACCAACAGTATTGCTAAATTTACTTAATTTCAAGACAAATCCTCCCATTATTTGCATAAAAGAAAAAAGTCTACAAGTATATAATCTATTGTTTTGTCTTAGATAAACACATTGGAACCTTTCTAACACCTTCAGCGTCTTCACTGCAAACAGATTGGTAATTGTACTGGCACCATACGAGGGGACAATAAAATCATAACCACGCCCAGAAAACAGAATTATTGTCTAAGTCATTCATAGGACTTTGAAGAGAAAAACGCGTGAGGATTACGGAGAAGGCTGCGAGCAAACTAAGGCGTTTTCTTCAATAAATCTTTATTTTGGCAAGTGTTACACGTTTGGTGATATAGATGCATGCACAAGTCACTATAAGAGTCCAATAAGATACCACCATCATCTTCGTCATCGTCGTGATAATGATGATGATAATGATGCTGATGATATTATTATTATTATTATTATTATTATTATTATTATTATCTGTAATTAATAGTGTTATTATTTTCTTTCTGTTTTTTAAATAATTATATGTTTATATAAGATATGACCATTTACAGTAGCTTAGGAGATCAATTGTTCGTAGTATTCTGACTGTTTTCAAGCAGTGGCGCTTTGCAAATTGATGATGATGATGATGATGATTATGTCGTCACTGGGATAGGAATTTGCCAGGTCAATATCAATTTAATAATGATTATACAAACAAATAATAGTTTTCATATCCATATACGTGGAGATTCGTGTACATTTAAAATACATTCACGTTTTACACATGAAACATTAAACCCTGTTATGGTTATTTGGGGCTTATATACAGTGTAAACTCCCCCTCCCCCACCAACACCAAGAATACTCGTATGTCATAAAGTTTGTATATCGTAGTTTCGTAAGCTTGATTAAACTTAGGTAGTTGTAATCCGTGGTTTTCACGTGACGTCATCAAATGTGTGCACTTCCATGTCCGCCATTTTGATTCCTTAGTCACGCGAACTGGTACCTAAGAACAGTGTTCTCCTCAAAACATTATGAAGGCAATTGAAATAAATTTACTTTTTGTTTTGGTTTGTTTACTATAATCGATTGGGTTATTTTTGCTACCATATGAAAGCTAATTAGTATGGAAATCAGTTTTAAACTTCCTTATACAAGAAAGTAGTTGTGAGAGTCAACCATAATCTGGTCAACAAATGCACTGGCTAAAATCTATCATTGTTCAAGTTTAAGTTTAAAAACCAAGTGTTAATATATAATTTCATATTTTTAAAGCACTTTAAGAACACTCGGTTTTGACATTCCACACGAAGCCCTGTTCCGTTAGGTACACGTTTCATTTTAATACACTTAAGATGAAACCACTTCTTTGAACAGTTCTCGCTTTCACTTAATATCATCCTCTGTCCATCATCATCTCAACCACAAATACAATATTTGACCGTACTAATTGAAATTTCGTTGCCAGCTGTCTTTGGCACAGACACTTGCTTTCGCAGCAAGTATTTACATAAAAGTTCTGGCATAATACACGTGCTATGAAATTGTAATGCCTTAATTGCATTGCATCCCAAAGTGCATTGTTCGGAAATACTCTTTCAAGATGGCAATCTTGGGGATTTCATACAACAAAATCACAATATTGTCTGTTTGTTAGAAATAACTGCATTTGTATTTGATAGAAATATGCATGATAGCGGTTCAATTAATAGAAATATTGATGATTGCGGTTCAACTTCAGTATTCCATCTTCCGACATAAACCAGGGAACTTCCAGATTTATTTTATCTTTCATGCTGTAGGGGCACTTAGTTTCAAGTATAATCTATGAATTATTTCGATGAAGTAAATATCCTTATCAGCGATTAAATTTGAGATTTTTTTCTCTTGAATGTATGTGATGTTTACAAAGGTTTGTTAGGGAAGCAAATTGGCGGCGCAAGGTGCGCGCACGTTGCATTGTGGATATATGTGTACACAATCGTGACGTCTGTGAAAACAAAGGATAAAGTCCCGTTGTTTCGTTTTTCCCCCGTGTTTTCTCCACGGTGCTTTGGTTTTCAACACCTTTACATGTCAACCGATGCGTTAGTCAGGAAGTGAAATCTGCATTGTTAGGACGATGTAATACCCACGGAATAAAATTATGAAGTTGAATAAGAAATACAAAATCTTCTAAGGGTCATTTGGCATGTAAGAATTTCGCCGAAGATTGTGTTGGAAAACTCAAAACTCATCATTATCTTAAACACGTAAAGGAGCGAAAACAAGCTGTATCTGTTTGTGCTGATACATTCGGTTCGATATTTCATGAAAATCGCTGAAAACGTTTGATCGGCGATTTTCAATGCAAATCATGTGACCCGGAATAAAGTGGAAAATATATATTAGAGACGATAGGTACGTATACATGAACCACATACATGTACTAACTGCATTTCAATCCAGGACACGAAATGATTATTACGTCAATGCTCAGAGTGGAGTCTTTATGCATGAGGAGTTTGTTATTGTTCCTTTTTTTACAATAGCACATGGTGTCAGACATTAGAAGGCAATTTGTTAAACAGGTGAAGATCAAAGGATTGTGACTATTTTCTGCTCTCTGTTACACCTGACCGTGCCACCGCATCACCACATGAAATACATCATACTTTCTAAACCTGTGAAAGTTTCAAACACGTGCTATCCTTTATTTTCACAGACGTCACGATTGTACACATATATCCACAAGAAGATAGGAGTCGTAATCGAAGCTAGGGAGATAAATGTATGGCGGACGGTAAAGCTGCTAGATTTTCCTGGCCTAGGTTATTTTCCCCACGTTATATATATATATATATATATATATATATATATATATATATATATATATATATATATATATATGTGTGTGTGTGTGTGTGTGTGTGTGTGTGTGTGTCTGTGTGTTTCTATATAAAGAATTACAAATATACACCAAACAGAACGTAAAGTGCTATCCCTGAATCTTACAGGAGAATGCTTGATAACATTAGCAGAATTTTTAAATACGAATAAATAATATTATCATACAGGTTATACAATTTTAATTCATACTCTCTCTCTCTCTCTCTCTCTCCACACACACACACACACACACACACACACACACACACACACATATATATATATATATATATATATATATATATATATATATATATATATATACACTGTACATACACGAATAGAGAGAATAAAAATCGAGAGTAAAGTGTGTAAGAAAAAGAATTCTATTTCGAAACAAAAGGCAAACAAGCATTAACTTTCAAAAACAGATTGAAGGCACCGCTATACATAATTCACTGTTTGGTAGGAATGAAACATTATACAATCAAAGGATAAAGGGGCAAGAAAAGTAGGTCATAAAACTTATTTAATACAGGAGTATTCTTGTAATGTTATGACAGTTGTTTGATTTTGATTTAGTATGACTACTTATTGCTGTCAAGAGGAGGAGAAGTGATCTACTTTTTATGCTCTAGTGATTATAGGTACATTTTTCAGACTCACTAGCATGCCCAGGCTGGACAGGTTAGTGCAATTGCAAGTCCCCTCCATTACACGCTTGTTGAACGTACATGTATATCCGAATGAAGTAAACCTTTCATGCCTGTCTAATGCCTCGCGATTAAAGTTATTGGTAAAAACACAAAATCCCTCAATGCAGGTTCTTTGAACCTAATCGCACCAAGAATCATACTATATAATACTATTTTTTTTTAAAATGCAACCTAGACTGACATCGTATGGATCCATATGCATGGCTGCAAAGAAGTCCTCTCGGTGTATAAAAAGTACACGTGTAACAATTTAATTGGGTGCCAGTCTGCGATTCACACCTTCTTAGCCAACTGAAACCGATGTAACGAAAAGCCTACATGCTCCACCTACACTGATATAAGACAATAATTTAGTATTGCACCGGTGTGTCAGTTTGCCACATCGTCCAATCGCGTGTGCTTTTTCGTGTGGATTTTGGGTACATTACATCAAATATGATTGAAATACCTTCAGAAATTAATATACTCAACGCCTTTACGCAGTACAAACGTGTATTGAGAAACGCATAAAGCGTTGATATTAATGCACATGGCCTGTGTTTTGATGAGACTGAAATCCTCGTAGAACAGACGCTAACATGCACTCAACAAAAATATATTCACAAGGAAAGAGAGAAGACATAACTGGCACCCTCTGAGACAAAATTGTTCGGGAAACATTTTCTTTGAATTGTTGATCAGTCGAAAAAAGGATCACTCCTAACCCTATTATAGCTTTGTAATTCTTGATAATAGCTGGATAAATAATTCCGTTTAATGTTACAGTACAATATTACATTCTTCTTCAATGACTTTTAAATTTGTAGCCGGGTGTAAATAAAAATTAAGGTAAATAAAGTGAATAGCGAACATATTACACAATTAGATTATCCATCAGGCAGCGAAATTCACACCTGGAATCTGACGGTAATTCACTGAATCAGCACATATCATCACAAAGTGCATAGGATACAACACGTGAAGCGCTCATTCGAATATTGCACATTGTTGCTAGGCATTCAGTTATAAAAGATTACTGTCATATGGAAAGAGACCACATTCAAAATCAATGTAGCGGTGCTGACAATGTATTCCTACCTAATAACTGACAGAAAACGTTCAACCCTCTGCAGTTTTGATCTTGTAAACAAGGCAAATCAACTTCAACTACACTTAAAGCTGTCAAGATATGAAACCTGTAAAATTCAACATTTGTCCTATTTTGTGTGTAAGTTTTAATAACCTTACTAATCCTACAATTCCATCAATTGATTTTTATAATAATATTCCACAATGAGTAAAGAAGAAAATGGACGTATTCCGGCATAGCACTTTTGACTCAAACGGGAGTCCTATGTTAAATAAGTTCAAATTTACGAAGCATAAGGGGATATTAATATCAGGCCACCATGTTGAAAGGTATGTTTTGTAACAGTGTAGCATGAGGCGACGGTCTGAACAGAAATCCCATATTACGTCATACGTTTCACTTGAGGGATCTGTCTGTCTGTTAATGTGTGTGTGACACACACACACACACACACACACACACACACACACACACACACACACACAGAGTTAAAACATTTTTGAAAAAGAAGTTAACACCATTTTTTTCAATATCAACATTTTGAATAAGCCCCGCTTACTTAAACATTTATAAATGAAGAGGAAGGATTAGGGCTTTTCTCTTCCGTTTCATGTACAAATACCAAATATTAAACATGAACATATTTACAAGGTTGACAACGTTGTAAAGTAAGATTAGATTTCCAATTATTTAGTACAGTGTCATTTCACTATCGATGCTAAAGATAATAGATAAACATAACGTTCACAAAACCACTTTTCTATTTTGTCACCCTGTCTAAACATGGGAAGGACAGTCTGGGGTCTAAGTACGGGAATGTATTGAATGTACTCACAAAAAATTGCTACGTATGTGACAAACAGTAAGTTTACAAAAAGCATTCACTCTCAATCTAGCCCGACTTGTTTGTGACATGCTGATTCTATGTTGCGGGAAATGTAAGTGGCAGTTAAGTTATGCCTCAGACCAATAAGAAAACACGTCTTACACGGTTGCCGTTGTTTAAATAATAAGCCACAATTAGATCTCTCATTGTTACAATTAAATCTACCCAATGATATAGCTTATAATAACTAATTTTTTTTTTTTTTTTTTTTTTTTTTGCTCTGGATTTAGGACATCAGTCAAAATATGTACTAGGTACTAACCTTTTCTCATAGACTGCATTTCCAGTGCATACCAACTAACGAAAATTGGAATCAAAGTAAAGATTTCCTAGATTGCATTTCGAGTGCATACTTACTGAACACTTTTAGAATCAAGCTAAAGATTTCCTAGATCACATTTCCAGTGCATACAAACTGAACAATTTTGGAATCAAGCTAAAGATTTCCTAGATCGTATTTCCAGTGCATACAAACTGAACAATTTTGGAATCAAGCTAAAGATTTCCTAGATTGCATTTCCAGTACATACAAACTGAACAATTTTGAAATCAAGCTTAAGACTTGGTATAATGTAAAGCTTTGAGTTTGTTCCATTTTGTTTAAACAGTAACATTAGACAAACGCTTAATTTATTTAATATCCAACCATAGCATGTGCCCTACTCAACATACCATAACAATTATTATTATTATTATTAATTAGACCATACACCTCATTATTATTATTATTATTAGTCGTAGTATAGAGTGTAAGAAGAAATAAAAGTAGGACACCATTTTTTCTTTTGCCATACTATAGGACAAGGATAAATTAGCATAAGTTTACCCATTTTTATGAGTTTCTGAGGACAAGGGTAAATCCTAAGTTAGAAACGTCCATTGACATACTTTTTTTCATTGATCAATTTCTACAAATCAGTGTTTTATTTATTGTCAAATGAACGCAGTAAGATTTTGACGTGTGCCATATCTTAAGTCTAAAATTCATGAAGGCTGCATTGCCTATAATTTCAGCTGACAAAAACTTGTGCTAGATCTTAATAAACCTATTGACTCAAAGTGCAGTGTGATCACTTCTGTATCAGGCGACGGTTGAAATTTCTCTGAGCCAAATTCGACTGGGGTGCGGTAAAATAACTGTGTTAGCCAATACAATTGATTTATTCTGACGATGTGTTTTGCTTTAGATTCGAGACGACATATTACCTATGAACTTACTTTTTTACGGGGAACCGCGGTGGCTCATGGTTAGCGTGCCGGACTCACGACCGAAAGGGTGCGGGTTCGAATCCTACCATCGGACCAGCCTGGGTCAGCTACCGTGGTGTGTCCATGGACAAGGCACTTTACTTCTATTGCCTCGGCACTAAATCACCTAATTGTGTTGCTGTGTCGTAAAGCAACAAACAAACGAACACGGTCACATTTCCAGCAGTGCAGAAAAACTGCACAGTAAAATTGGAATAAGGTTAAGAATTCGTGTGCTGTAAAGTTGCAAATTTGTGCTGTTTTTTTTTTTTTTTAATGATTTTTAAAAACATAGGATAGAAATTGTTCTCGTTGTTATGTTGTAAGTCGGCAAGTTTAAAAACTAAAGTCACATAGCTTTCTATTTCACGTAGACATTTCGACCTCGGCAAATTTTAAGTATAGCAAGTAATTATCCCAATCATAGGTAGAGAGAACAACTCCATATAAATAGAGAGAAGTAACTGACTTAAATCATATTTGAATGAAGAATCATAATGAAAAGATGGCACCATTTTAGCGAGAATTCAGAAGCTAAGCAACGACGATGTTCTTTGTCGCCGAATAGGATAAGAGAAGTGTTAGTCCAAGTTCATGCCAGTGATTTTGAAGATGAAAAGAGTGATCGATATCCAATACATTTACATCCATCAGAGAGAGATCCACGAAAAAAGAAAATCGATTGGTATCGCCTGAAGATTTTTTTCACATTCGAGAAACACTGCAAGTGGCTTTCAGATGATGATCGTTTGAGACTAAAGATGATGATCGTTTGAGACTATCCATTACTCACGACAGTTTGAAATCTCCTGTCTGGATCGAATTTAGTACACCAGCAGAATTAACACCTTCCAAAATTATTGACAAAATTCAACACGTTCAACAATTGAATGACAAGTTTAACAATACCGATGAAAAAGCAAATCTGCACCTGACTCACGTTTCACCTCCAAAAGTCAGCGGACGACGCAAAGTTTTATTGGTGGATGAACTTTGCAGTACCAAATATAGTATCGTCCAAAATTATTAACCATCAAGCTCAGATGTGTTTAGCTCTGGCCATCATAGTGTCTCGAACTTATGCCGAGAAGAATGATACAGCGGAACGGAAAAGGTCATGAAAAAGCATTAAACAATCGGACAGAGCCAACCAACGACGAGAACCAGTAATTCTTTTGCAGCCAGCGGGCATAAAGAGACGGTTTGTGGAGTTCCTTAAATGCAGAAACATCAAGACGTGTTGGCATCTCATTATTCTTTGAAAGTATACCCTCAAGTCGTTCATGGAAATTTCGTGTTTCGAGGACCGGATTTTCCAGATGGAAAATACATTCACATTCAGCATCATCAAGATCGTTTCGATGCCATTACAACCAGCACAAGATTTCTCAGATGCAGTTAATATTGCGAGCAATGTGACCAATGATTTAGAAATAGGGAGCGCCATATTCATTGTGGAGAGAGATGTAGTGGGTGTTTAGCTTCCAAGTCTTGCATTCCTGAAGGACGAGAAAGAATTCCATATTCTTCTTGCAAGCGAACATTCGTCAGTTCCACGTGTTACGAACAACATTGCACGAAACAATTACAACAACAAAGTGCTTGTGAATTTATTGAGTGTGTTCTACTTGTGGACGGCATTTTTGTACGAATAACCAAAAGTTTCACGTTTGTGCAGGAAAGAAAAGATGCTGTTTTTTGTAACCAAGTCGTCGAGTTAAATCATCAATGTTACATTCAAAAAGATGACAAAGAACTGGAGGTAGTATTGCATGACGACCAGCATAAGATAAAGAAACAAGACCATTGTGCGGATTTTATATTAAACTTTGAATATTCGCAAGAGACTGTAATTCACTTTCCTAACTTTTGTGTAGCTCATCGCGCTTGTGACATGTGTATATAAGAACCTTTCATTCATCATTGTCCAAATTGTAGCGTTATTCCAAGAGACGAGAAAAGTTATTTAGTGGCTGGCGGACTCTTGCTGATTTTGCAGAATGGATTTTAGACCTCACCGACGACACTTGGAGCGAAAAGGAAGTCCATCGTTACGGGTGCCGTCATCGATACGATATACTCATGGCTCACAATTTCTCCAATTACGACGGACAATTTCTTTTGAAACATTATTCAGAACAAGGAACAGAATTTCCATCAGTCGTCATGAACGGAACTAAAGTCATTTGCATGAAAGTAGGACAAGTACAATTTAAAGATCCCTGAAGTTAGTTAGCCATGCCTTTAGCTAGAATGCCTAAAACGTTTGGAGTGACAGAAATGGCAAAAGGGTATTTTCCACATATTTTTAATACCGAAGGTAATCAACATGTCGTGCTCCCGCATTTACCAGAAATACGCCATTACAATCCTGACACAGAACAACGACAATCATTCTATGCGTGGTACCAACTCCACTCTTCAGACTCTTTTGACTATCGAGAAGAAATGTAGAAATATCGCCGATCTGATGTAGACATTTTACGACGTTATTGTAGAAAATTTGTGGAAAATTTCGACAATTATTTATGGATCACGGAGGTATCGATCCCTTGAAGGAAACTTCTACCATTGCTAAAGCGTGTGAATTAGTGTACCGAAGAAATGTATGCCCGAGAACAAACTAGCTATCATACCCCCACAAACCAGTCAAGCAGTCAGTCGTCTATACTTCGCCAAAGCTTTGCGCTGGTTGTACTACTTGTGTGAGACTCAAAACAAGCAAATACAACATAGTGAAAAGAAAATTGGATCTTATTCTGTAGATGGTTGTGATTTAGAAAACTCACTGACGGTGTACACATTTCGAAGATGTTTATTTCACATATGTCCTACCTGTTATTCTCAACGAGACCTGAAAAATCCTTTCTCAGAATCCACCATGAAAGAGTTGTATAACGAAACATACCAATGACGTCAGAATTTAGAAAGTCAAGGATACCAAGTGATAGAAATGTGGGAACACTACTACAATCAACGTTTCAAAACCGAACCAGAATTCCTCGCATCCACGTAGTAGATATGGAACCTTTGAATCAACGAGACAGTTTGTTTGGAGGAGGGACCCAGGCTACACGCTTACTGTACGACGTAAACGAATCTCAAGAAGAACAAATCAAATATGTCAACGTGTGTTCTTGGGTGTGCAAATATGCTCAGTTCCCTACCGGACACCCTTAAATGTTTACAAAACGCATCGACGTAAAACACATTCGTCAGTACGAAGGGTTAATCAAATGTCAAGTGTTACTACCGACGAACTTGTACCATCCTGTTTTACGGCATACTTGCGACGGAAAACTAATGTTTCGTTTATCTCTTACGGGTTCTGAAACGTGTAATCAAGACCAATCATGTTGCCACGAAGACCAAGAACGCTCTTTGACATGAACGTGGGAGAGTGCTGATTTGTTTCATGGTCTTGATCGTGGATACCAACTATTAAAAGTGTACAAAATTTGCTATTTTCCTAGGACAGAACAATACCAACAAAATGGTTCCAGTGAAGGGATTTTTTCAGGTTACGTCAACCAATTTCTAAAATTAATGCAAGAAGCCAGCAGCTCTCCTTCTTGGAGTCAGACTTCAGAAGAAAAAAAGGAATTTAAAGAACGGCACAACTCCTTAGAAGGCATCACTTTGGAACACGTGGCAAAGAACGAAGAAAGACGTTCGTTTTGCAGAGGTCATTCTGAATTGTGTGTAGGTAAAACTAGCTCAACGTCCCATATTTTCGAAGACGAAATACTTGCTAGATTCAGGTTGATACTTTCAACCCATCGACGATAAAAGAAATCTAATTAAACACGTGGTAATCATTCGTGAAATTTTGAGTTTGGCGAATTACGAAGACGTCCCTGAGTTTTCACCAACCCACTAATTTGGAAATGTCATCATAGCAGCATACGTGACAGCCAATGTCCATTTAAAATTGACCTCCGTTTTGAAACCTTTTGGAGAATGTGTTCTATACTTCGCACGTATATCGATCGACCTGGAGGCTATCACTCACACATCGAAGGTGACCCTTTAGGCGCATGGACCGACGAACATCCAGAAGAGACTATTGTAAGTTTAGCCAGTCGGTGACCAAACAATTACGGTTACCAGTACAGAGACAACGAGGAGGACATCATACGAAAAGTATAGTGAAGGGACTGACAGTCAGCTTTCATTCCAGTCAAGTGGTGAACTTTAACGTTTTAATAGAGGCTTTAAAGTCTGGTCACGATCAAGACTGTCTTGTACAAACGATGGATCGTCACAAAATTGTACGTTTGTCGAATCGTCAAATCGCTTGTCGACCTATGAAAATAAATGTATCAGATTGTCTACGACAAAAAAAAAAAAAAAAAAAAAAAAAATTTCCAAGATTGATAGAGCATTGTGAACTCTACACAGAACAAATATGATGGATCATACCAAAAGTTACACGAATTAGAATGTAATGTAGTATCCTGTGACCAGAATGATGCTGTACCTTGTGACACCAGCGATGTTGCACGACCTTGCCACTCGACTATGGAAAGCGATGCCGTTCGTGTGCCATTGTAGAAATCTCATCCATACACTCACAAGCTACTCTGGATACCACCCATTTATAGAGAATTACAAATCAAAGAAGACTATACATTTCCTGTGACGTTACCAGACTATTGTCATATTGAAAGTTGTTTCCGGACGTTGAAAGGGAAATGGCCTAACTATCTGGTAATATCTAGTCCTCAATCTTTAGCTAGAACCTAGTGGTCCAGAAAAAAAACTATTTTGTCAAACGTGTGATTGAACACAAATCGAAAATTGTTAGATCGTCGTCCACAGTGTATCGTATGTTGTTCCAAAGAATGGCAAACCTCCTACACGTTACTGTAAGAAATTAAAGGAGAATCCATTTCATTTGTAGAAGGAATCCTCGCGAAGACGATGGGATCGTGTCTGACTTTAGCCAAACACATCTTGTCATCTTCGATGACACGTTAGGAGTAAACGAGGAAGAAGTTAAACTTTGCTTTACACGAAAAGGACATCATCGTAATGCTAATATTATTTATATTACTCAAAATTTATTTGAACAAGGTAAAGCGCTTTGCACTATCAGTCTCAATGCACATTATGTCGTGTTGTTTAAAAAACCAAGCGATAAATCTCAAGTTCAAGTGTTAGCCAAGCAGTTAGGAACACCTTGGTTAAATTATGCTTATGACGATGCCACTCCATCGCCACATGGCTATTTTACTCCTCGATATTAAACCTAATACACCTGACTATTTTAGATTTCGTACTGATTTGTTTCACGATTGGTGTCAAGAAGGAGGTTCAGTCATTTACACGTCACCGTTCGCGTCTGTCTAAACAACTATAAAACACCATTTACGTCTTTTCTTTCTGACAGTATTCAACACGTCTTCCTTTAATCTCATCCTCCTGCCAAATTAATTCGTGCACTGTATGCCATCAGTCGCGAAAAAATGTACAAGTGCGTTCACATTTGTTAGAAGCTAGTTTCAAGGAAGTGTTACGATGGTTTACTTTGACAGCACGCCTATTACTACAAGGTATCATTCACATACCACATCAAACAAAACGTTTCTTTTAAAAAAACATAATGTAGCTTTGTCACAAATAGCTGATCCAAGAATCGATACACAAACCAAACAATAAATCATTTTAAAATCTGTTAGAACTGGCGCTTCAGGTGCAGTCATTATTCTCTCACTTTTGAATGGAATCCTAATGCCCAAACTAAAAAAGAAAAACCTAAAAAACATACTTAAAAGAAGGGACAGCAAGTTCACACACGTAAAAGAAATCGCAAAGGAAAATAACTACTTCAAGAAAGAGAGGTACTGCCATTAGAATGCACACGTCCTTACAAAAACCTCGCTCTGTAACCGTCTCTCCTTCCACTCCGTTAATGATGATGCCAGCTAAACCTGATTTAAGACGAATATTTCCTCATCTCTAAAGAAACGTCTACTCCGTCGACGTCTTCTTCTTATTACTTGGCAACTGCTGATGCAGCAAAAACAATAGCCTCTCCAAAAACAAAAGTACAAGACAGAACAATAATGTTACAGAGTGTGCTAAATTTGTCCAAACAAGAATTGGCACGATTTTAATCCGTCGAAATCACCAGTGATACCTAAAATCAAGTTGATACAACATCCTGACAATTAATGAAAACGAATTTCGGTATAAAATAAGATATGTTGAATACGATTACCTACAGTTTAACTCCCGAACAAAGATGTCACAAAGTTCACACCGTCGTTCAAAGAAATCTTCTAAAAAAGAGAAAATAGACTCACTCCTCGTTTACTGAAACATTGGAATGTTTTGTCAGTACTTACCAAATCCAATGTTCTTATGCGAAATCAAATCATTCAAAAAGCATCGAAAGAAATCATCGATACCCTGTGTGAATGTTGTTTGAATGTTTTGAAAGGAACAGTACATTGACACTGGGACAGAAACAGTAATTTGGACGACACTGTTACGTTCTTCGACAAATGGTGAAAATTCAATCAGTCAAAAGAAACAAATGCTTGTTCCATGTTGTTAGAACCGTTGCTAAAAGTAGCTGCTCCTTTGTTAAGATCGATTGCTGGATTAGGGGCAGTGATGAAATGAAAATAAAAAGGACAAACTTTCCTGGAAAGACATCACACTTGTACCCTTGATTTTTATGGAAGAACGAAAATGAACTTTAGTTCCTTACAAATTTACGTCCTAATCCTAATCTCACAGAGCTAGCACATTTACAACAAGAGATACAATTGTTAATGGATCGACCAGATTTGTCACATACAGAAAAATCGCAACTCTATGGTCAATTATTGCAATGACTTCAACTGTTTCATCAGAAAACTTTGGACAAAACGGCTAAACCTGCTCTGAGAGATTTCAAGAAGATAATGAAAAGCGAGGAAAAACAAAAAGCAGCAAAGACGATGACAGACACAACCACGGGGATGGAAGAAGAGAATGAACAAGAGAAGTGTTTCAAACTCCATCTGCTTATTTTCCAGCCAGTAAGACAACCTTATTGACACCTTCCCCTACTCCCAGACGAGAAGAAATGAAAGCTTGGGTCATAAAGATGATGTCCACGCCCTCTTCGGCAGAAGAAAAAAAGAAAGAAGGGAAGACAGTGTGAAAAAAGAAATCAAGAAAAAACTGACCAAAGAACAAATAACTACTTCTACTCCTATCGCTCGTAAAAAAATGTCAAGCATTGCAATCCAAACAACAACAAAAAATACCACACGAACCTAAGAGCAGCCTCGAACAGTGGGTGACTTATTGAGGAGCAGAAGCAACCACATGGAGACACTTTTAACCAGGATTTACTACAATCCTGCTCATTCTTCTCACTACGGAGGAATTCAAAACTTGTATCGTGCTGTTAAAACCAAACTCAAAAGTGTACATCTGCAAGATGTACGACAATGGTTGCAAAAACAAGCGACGTACACGTTACACAAACCCATTTTCGACGAAGATTTTCCAGGTGTCGAACTAAAGTAGCAGGAATAGGTCATCAATAGCAAGCAGATTTAGCGGATGTCTCTCATTTAGCGTCGTACAATCGAGGTTAAAAATATTTGCTTTGCTTCGTCGATGTGTTTTCAAAATCATCTTAGGTAGTTCCTTTGACTTCTAAAACAAGTTCCTAGTTAGTATGAGCTTTAAAACTTATCTTGAAATAAAGTGGTAGACACCCTATACGATGGCAAACAGATTAAGGCACCAAATATCACAAACAAGGTTTTCAAAAAGAATTGAATACAGACTCATTTACTTTTTCACTACTGAAAGTCCTGAATCGAAAGCCAGTGTCGTACAACGTTTTCAAAGAACTTTAAAAGAACGTATATCGAAATATTTTAAACATCAACATACTCTCAAAATACATCGACGTGTTACCACGTTTAGACAAAGCTTACAATCAATCGTACCATCGTAGCATCGGATATACACCTGAAGAAGTGACATCTAAAAACGAAGTGATTGTGTCTGATCGATTGTTTTAAACGTCAAAGATCCGAAAAAGAGTTAAACACCGGAGATTGGGTTTGCATCGGAAAAACAAAATGCACTTTTGACAAAGGTTATTTACCTAACTGGGCGACATAATCGTTTCGTGTCATTGGACAAGTACTTGGACGTGATCCTCTTGTTTATACATTGGAAGACATGAATGGTGAAGTGATAAAAGAAACCTTTTACTTGCCTGAGTTACAACGAGTGACTAAGAAAGAAGACGACGTGTACGATATCGAAAGCATTCTCGATCGAAGAACGAGTAAAGTAGGAAAACATCGAGTTCAATAAGTGAAAGTCCGTTGGAAAGGATATCTACTCAGTTTCGATTCTTGGATCGCAGTTTCACAAGTCATCGAATATAAATAAAAGTAAAATTCACAAACATGCCGTTAAACACAACTACCTCTCCTTCTCATAGTTTTTCTCTTCAAAAACAGCAACAGCCACTTTGGTGTGGAGAACGTGTTCCTAAAAATCAAATCGTCTTTTTCTGCCACATCTTTGTGGTGTATTATCTCATTGGAGCAGCGATTAGAAACTTAACTTTGCAATAAGGAGATAAACAATTGTGGACTATTTTACTCAGCAGTTGTATTGGTTATCTTTGTCCCAGCTCTTCCTTGAAATATACAGACAGTAGCAACAACAACGGTAGCTTCACCACCAACGCAAGTCAAAACAACAACTCTTCTAATCACAGTAGTCCTCTAGAAACCTCCTTGGAAATTCATCCTTTGACATCGAGTGACTCTTCGGAAACATAAATCATCGAACTATGAATAACCAATTTTATTTATCATTACCGTGACAGTTCTATGGATGTGTTTCCTAACAACACATTATATTGTTTCACGGCCAAATTACCGCAGTCAATACAATTAGAGCACAAAAGTCATTGGGAAGTAGCTTTGGTAGAAATCATTTATCCCACTCAAGTCTGGAATATTATCAAAGAACAAACCGCTTTCGTCTTAGAAATCCTCAACGAACAAGTTTAAGAACACTTCGATAAAAACTAGCCTGGCTTTTACGAACACCATCAGCAGCATATCCTCAATTAAATATCTAAACCCTGAGAATAGCTCTAGGATATTATTTTAATGCTCGACATCTCGTCGAAACGATTTCAGCTATGTTTAACAATCAGTTTGGCAAAGAACTGGATAAAACTCGTCCAAGTGTACTGATTGAATACTATCCAACTTCTCATCGTCTGAAATTATACTTTTCCGACGCCAAAACGCTGTCCATCACTTTTTCTCCTAGTTTGTTTGCCATTGTGGGTGGAAATACATCTCAAGTTCTAACCAAATACTTCCTCTATCGAATTGAACAAAGGACCGAATTTAATGTTTGTATGCTCTGATGTTGTCCAGTACAACGTCGTAGGAAACACATCTGCTCTGTTGCTGAGAGTCATTTCTTTCAAAGTGGATTCTGCCATATCACGTTTACCCAGAATGTGTACATCCTCACTATCTTCCTGTCAGTAAATCTTATTTTGATAGTGTCGATATTAGTATAAAAGGAGATCTGGGACAAAATATTATAAAGGAAATGTCACGGTGAAATTACATTTTCGAAAACGATTCTCTAGTGAATTGTAACAGATGTATCCTGTGTACTGACGATGAGGACATGTTTTAGGAGATGTGTTAAAATCTGCTTTTGGTACGGTAGAACCCATTTTAAACCTATGGTCACTCGAAGATTGCATGCTTTACAATATGCCGCTTTGATGCATGGAAAATAATTTCTCCAAAACTTACACATCAACCAACAAAGTCCTAAAGAAGCGTTGATGAAAGCTGGAAAAAATGTGTTGATTCATACTGGAAAAGAACCCTTGGGTCGCCGAGACGCACCTATAAATTCGCCTCACACTCCTGTCGAAGACATTGATTCCTCTTCTACGCCGCAGCAAGGACAAGGCAGAAAGAGATGCCACAGGTTTTTCAAACCTCGCAAACACGCTCAGAATAAGAAGAAAAGAACAGCAGTTAGAGAGTTAGATATTTTTGATTACTTACAAAATTGATGCACCGAAATTCTTGCGAATGTACCAAGTCAGAACTCAATCTGTTTGCCATACCACCGACGATGATGACGATGCAAGAATCCCAATGGGCAAAATTTCATCCCGTGTCGTCTTTGATTACCTCCGCGCATATCGAAATGAAAATCAAAGAACAAACAGAGGATTACATCGATTTGAATGGAAGTTACTTGTACCCGAAACTAAAAGTTCTTAAAACAGGCAGCAGCAATCCAGGAGCCTATGCTAGAGTAATTCCCGTCAACTATTTCATGCATTCCTTGTTCATCGAAGTGGATTTGTGATTGAACAACAAATTAGTGAGCAGCAGCAATGACATTTACCCTATCCGAACTTGACGTACGGAAAAGAAGTCAAGAACATTCATCTGGATGCTTCATTGGTGTGGAAACCTGAGACTTTGGATGCCTTCAACGAAACAGAGTTGATAAGAGATGGCGATCCTCACAATGTTGGATTTAACGACCGCCAACGGAAATAAAACAAGGACATAGTTTAGGAATGATGGATCCTTTGTACTTGGACATGTGGTTGCAACACAAGTATTTGTCGAATAATGTAGATCTACGTCTGAGGCTAAATCGAAGTAGTACAGTGTTCCATTTAATAGCTAATGCTAACGAGTACAAAACGAACATCGTATAAGCCAGACTTTACGTGCGACGTGTGGAAATCTTAAACAAAGTAGGAAACGCCATCAGTCAAACTCTGAGAAGAACGACAGCCAAGTATCCTCTAAACACATTGACAAACAGACAGATTCCTCATGTGAAACGTATGACGTAATATGGTATTTCCGTTCGAGTGCAGACCGTCGCCTCATATTACACTGTTGCAAAACATACCTTTCAACATGGCGGCCTAATGTTAATGTCCTCGTATGCCCCGTAAATTTTAACCCTACTTAAGAGAGGACTCCCGTTGAGTCTAAAGTGCCATCCTCTACTACTAATCAATGTGTCTCCCTTTCTGTCTCTCTATCTATCTATCTATCATAAAAAATAAACGTTGGTGATTGTGCAGGAAACAAGAGGCTAAGGCAGCGCTTATGTAAAACTCTACAAGTACGTCAGTATCTTATCGAATCTCTGTATATGTTCTTGAAACCGGAATTTTAACTCATTGTTATAAATTGTGCTTTTATTAACATTATCGAATAAGGAAGTAATAATAATATATATATATATATATATATATATATATATATATATATATATATATATATATATATATATATATATATATATATATATATATATATACACATACATACATACATACATACATACATACATGTCTATATTCCTGTCTGGGCTCGGGATACATATGACTGATGGAGTTTAGTGAGTTTTCTCCCAGGAGTAATCAGACAGTTGTTTTTAGGATTATAATTGTGTTTATTGGAGGAAACGACAATCTAAATGTGTAGATTGATTTTTCGTGCGCTCGCGAGATAAAGTCGTTGGGAGGTTCAAATAGAATATAACCAGTGTCAATAGACTATTCCCTAAAATCTGATTTGTGGTCTACGTCAAAGCATATAGGATAATAATTTCAGAAGGTATTTCAGCCATTTTGATGAAAATATACCCGAAATCCGTATAAGAAAGGGCATCTAATTGGCTGAAGTGACACAATGACATTAAGATGTAGACGAAAATGATTGTCTCGTGCTGGTTTAGACGGAGCATGCGGGATTTTGCTTACAACACTTTCAGTTGGCTAACATGATCTCAATCGCACACCGGTGTAGATTTAAATTGTAACACGTGTATTTTTGTGCACTTTAACTTTATGTCCAGACATGCTATTTACGAGACCCTGTGATGTCAATCTACGTCGCATTAGGAAATTTCATGAAGTCTTTTTACATCGTGATTTTGAAAGCAATTGAATCCACATGATTTGCATCGGAACATTTTGGCAATAACAGTAATTGCCAGTCAATATCCATACAAATGTAAGGGAGACAACTTGGACTAACTTCTCCAATGGCGAGTCTGGCACTACTATTTTAATTCAATCTCTATCATCATACAAGTTATTTCAAGAACAAACATTTGAACATTATTCCTGTGCCTCAGTTTGCAGATTTTCCTAGACACACGCAATGGCGGAGAGAAAATATATGTTGTGCAGTACTTAAAAGGAGTTATCGCCTCTTGAAATGGTCCACTGTCAAAAATGTATACAAGCATGGTACTAGAAGGGTCTTTTTACGCCTCACTTTGAAAAAATCGACATGTATTATTTTACTGCCTGTCAAATGATAGTGCCACAGCAAAGTAGTATAACTAACTGCCAGTGTATAAGAAAGCATTTAGCATCATTCTAGGTCTCTTTGTGGCACGCTAATAAACCTATTTGTTAAAAAAGCAAAACAATACAATTAGGTACTATTTTATGTCAGCCATGTTTTGAGGGCCACCAGAAGACCGCATGACATTAGTTACTTGGGGGCCCCATTTGGCCGAGTGGTCTAAAGCGCTCGCCTTTACAGATCACTGATGACATCTCACCTCTGTCCGAGTCTCGGGTTCGGCCAGCGTGGGTATGTGAGAAAGCTTGCCAGTAGCTCCCGTAGATCAGTGGTTCTTCACGGGGTTTTCTCGGGTTCTTCTTCCACCAAATATACTGGCCGCCATGCATAGCCTATCATGTGCTGAAAAATGGCGTTAAACCCATAACAACCAACCATTAGTTGCGTCATTACAAAAGCGCGTGTATATATATGACTACATCTAGGCGTTAGGTACTTTCAAAATTTTCTTTTGATAGATAATCCTGTCCATGCACTGATATTTCACAATATAGGGATTTCGTTAGCCCTTGAAATCCGATTGCTGTCAACAATGACAAGATAAAACAATATCCCAACGCAAAGTTACAACGCATCAGCTCAACATGAAAAAAATATTCCTGCTTCAAATAGATTACCTTACCGTAATTATTCTGCCCACTGCCACTAATTTATCTTTTTTTTATAAATAATAAGTTTCTTTCTTTCGAAAGAAAACAATGAATTAAATAAACCGTAGCCTTCACGCGTTGTAGAAATCTATCTGTCTTATCTTTCCAGTGAGCATCGATGACTCAGTGGTTACCGTGCTGGACTCGCGACCAAAGGAGTATGGGCTCGGCTCTTGGTTTGGGGCTGTGCTCAAAGTGCCTCGGCATGATGTAGTCTTTCATATCTTGTAGTGCCGTTAACCACTAATCTATCAATCACTCTTACTGTTGTTCAGAATATATCGGCGAAGATCAATTTCATGAAAGTGTGCGTCAAATTCAGAAGATTTAACTTTCATTTAACGTCATTACCTAAGCTTGTTTTTATTACATTTACACACGTTTTATTACAAATCTCACCTAATTTTAGTGCCTCTCCCATCTTTTTCTTAGCTCGTCAATGCATTGCAGCCCAAGAAGTTTGAAGATTGCTATCTTTACTGCTGTGGTTTTATGCATCTGTGCCGCAGCTCTGGTAACCTACTTCGTCTTCATAAAACCAGGTTCTAACGCTGAGGGTAAGATACCTCGTATTCTAGATCGCGGAATCAGACACAGATATATATATATAAAGACACACACACACACTTAAAAAAGAAGAAGACAATGCTACTATTTCGTCCAAGGGGACAAAGATTTTGTTATAGATTCAGAGAGAAACACAACTCTTTCCATTGATCCTTTATGCCTCTTTTGTGCATCATATGAGAGTGGGAAATTTCCTCCAGAAACATAAATATAATACAAACATAAACTGCAACACGTATTTGTACATTTTAAAAAATTTAAACATTTGTGTGCAATATTGTTAGATGAGGTACATGAATGTGGACTATCGTGTATCAACATCGGATTGCACGTGCCATTTATGGCTGAGTGTGTTATTATACTTATCTTCCTTCCGGGCCCCACTAAAAAAAAAAAGATTTTGCACCCCACATCTCGTTTGTATTGGCTGAAAGTTTGAAAACTGCCTTTGATTCTCCAGTCGCAAAGAATGCGAGAACTTTACATCGAGAGAAAGAAGACGTGCTCTTTTTCCAAGTGCATCTTATTCACTATAAGCGATATAAATAACGATAAAAACAAAGGAGCACGCACCTCACAGATCGTACTGTTGCACATTATATCGCTAGCTTAACGATGTTTTGACCCCTATATCATCTAGGTTTTAGTCAATCATCTCCATTGAATAATACACGAGAACCTTGACTGAATCCTACTATCCTTCCTCTGGCATGCATTGAAATTCAATGGTACCACCCTAAATTGTCAAGTAAATATCATAGGGCGATAACTAGTAAAATCTATGTTACCCTACTGGTTAGTCAACAGTGGTGTCATTCACATAACGGCTACTCTGAATTAAGTTTGGAAACTCACCCTGAACGGTAGTGATTTGGCTAGTAGTTTTACATCTGGCGCGGTGGGTGATGGGTAAAAAGTTCGAAATTTTCGTATTTTGTTCAAAGATAGTTATCCGCGGTCTCAAGACAAAATGAAGTATGGCGCACTAGTCAGCAAAGCACTGAAATCCAATTAAGAGAGAGAAGAAAGGAACCAAACTAAATTTAGCGGTTCAGGAGTAGACCATACATTTCTCGTTCTCGTAGACGGAACATGACTATTACGGCCCTTCCGACATATTGTATTTTGTTTTTGTGTGTGTTTTTCTTTTTTCTTTTTTTTTTTTTTTTTTTTTTTTTAGGAATTCTCCTTATAAATTTATTCTAGGAAGATTTACATTTCTTGCGTAATCTTCTTCTAAAATATGAATAACTTTTCTTATATAAAAATAGATTGCTGTCAAAAAGTTTGTTTTGTTGCTGTGAAAGGATTTTTCTCATTTTATTTTCAATCAAAATTAGTTTAACGTCAACCATGTTGCTGGGTTGTTGTATGTTGCTAGACTTTTCTTTGTTTATTTAAAGCTCAGTGTTACGCTCCTGACAGCTCATACTTTTCGGAAAATATCGCTGTCGTAGGGCTGTTTTTAACTCTGGTCAGGGGTGTACTGGGTAAGCAACTCGGCTCTGGACTTATCTGCCGGGACAGGCCCGGGGTTTTGCTCACACCAGTAAAACACCGGTAAAAACGGATTTTTTGGGCCGCCCACCGATGCGGCGGTCTGCCGGGACATGCCCGGGGTTTTGCTCACACCAGTAAAACACCGGTAAAAACGGATTTTTTTTTTGCGGCGGCCCAACGGGATTTGTCCTCTTACGCCCAATGGCCAGTACACCACTGCCTCTGGTTCATCTAAACATTAGTCCATGGTTTCCGCGCATGTGTACACGAGGACGTTGAATGGATCCTATCTCACTTCTATTATCACCAATTAAAATCCAATCAAATACGAACGAAAAGAACCAGATTATGTATAACGGCTTAGATGCGCTTTATTGTTACGTCATCATTATATTCTGACTTCTGCCACTTTCTACGTTGTAACTTTGTCAACCCCGTGTTTCATCACTGCAAATAAATAATTCATGACTTTTTCCTTCCACGTGTTAGGCACAATATTCATTTTCTGCACTAAAGCTATTGTAGAGGAAATGCTATCTAAACTGAGTGTGATTGCAGTTGTCAAAGCTCACGGTGTTTCTCTAGGTGGCATGTTACCACCGAGCTTTGTGGCAGTGGTATTATCCTTCCAAAGGGAGGTAACACACTGTGAGGCTTATGTTTTGATGTATGACCTGTCGATAAACATCATGACGTCACAAATGAAAAGGTTTTGCATGCATCCAATCTGGACAACTGTTGTATAGATACATAACGGACGTAGTCGTCCGTATACATGTTAGTTTAGCCTGGGTCACTCAGCCTGCTTCGATTGTCATCGCTTTGCAATGGACAGCCAAGCCGGGCCTGAGAAAACAAAAGTTAAACGAAAACTTGGCATTCCATATTTTGGGGTGCTATATGGCACTGTGAGCGTTGACGAAGGCAAATTACATTAATAATGAAAACAAAGCATGTCAAATCACACAATTACGGTAAACAAAAGGAAAATTTATGTCAGCTGGATGGAATATGGCAAAATAAATTTTTTTTGTATGTTAGTGTCACGTCATTATGACGTCATAATCTCGATGATATCAACACTTGCTTAAGGGATGGGATTTAAATGTATCCGCTTGATGTAAACAATCCGCAAGGTGTTGCAGTGTTTATTGTATTTTCCCCAGACTGATTTCTGCATGTTCTCTATGCAGATACAGTTTGGATAGGTCGAGACTGAGACTAGCTTAGAAGCTTTGCATTATGACGTCATTGGTTCGGATCACCTCTTCTGACGTGAGGCGATTAACTTCGACTCTCCGAAAGACTTGGAGGTAATCTAAGATACTTCCCAACTTGGCAAGATTTTGGCGGACGAACATCCGGCTACATATTCGAATAACAGATTCTTACAAAATGATAGGTGTTGGAAATAACAATCAATCAGATATTTGCACTTTTAATTTTTAATGTTATTCCTGCAACTTTGTAATGAAAAAATTGAATCAATCATTCCGTTTCTATAATCTGATACTATTGCTAACGTTGCTGTTTGTTATAAAACGTCATCTAATCGTTGTGACGTGATGGAGTTATTATAAAGACGGATTTGAGGACAGTTCAAAATCGCCATTATTTACATTATTGAGGCATGCGATGGGAAAGGCCGATGACGTTCCTATTGTGGTATGATATGACATATGCCCACGTTACCTTACAACGTCATCGGCCGTGTGTTCCATCATCACAAGAAAGAATTAACGGAGTTTTTGTTTCGAAACCTGATAAAAAATTTTCACTTTCTGCACGAAAACCACATAAGAGAAAAGTTCACGTAACATACAGACTAAATTAAGTACTGATACGTTATCAAGGAGTACTGTTTTCTCCGAGTATCATTTTACCTCCAAATTTCAAACTTTTGGCAGTGGCGTTATCTTACGAAGGAGAGGTAACCCACAGTGAGGAGTATGGTAACTGAGATTTTGAACTCTTCTGACCCAATTTAAATACTTTTTATTCTCGAGTAAGTATCAGTCAAAATACTGGTTCGCATCTATGTAAATACCTGTCAATCATTTGGTAGATGCTTTATTCCTGAGAAAATACTGATAGCATGCTAAAAATGTTGTTAAAGAGTATATTTGCTATAATCGCAGCGTTTACAAGGGAAACTTCTGATTTCAACTTCAGATTGTTTTGATTTTTATGCGGGGTGGGGGTATACATGTTGTTTTTGTTGTGGGTTTTTTTTCTGTAATTAACGTTTTCTGAATACCTCGGATCTGTGTTGAGACCGTAGCTTTTCGGGCATGGGTTTCAATGACTTCCCTTCCTCCTCGCCCCTCTGGATTCGGTGTACTTTTATGCCAGGAAAAGTGTGCATGTTCTCTATATCAAGAGATTTGTTTTCGTCCTGTTTTTACTTGTATGCGTCCTTTCAAAAAAGTAAATGTTCTCTTGGTTTTTAAAATCGGTTTTCAACAGATTTACTTAAAATAAGAAAGAATCTCTTCAAACTTGGATCTCCACACTACCTCAAATGATGTTCACAAATTTATAATATGTTGCACAAATATACCAATTACATTATCTTCAAAATGATAGATACATACATGCACAGAGAGACACGTATATAGATATGCTAAAATTATATACTAAACTTGTGTACAATATTGTCACTTCCCGGACAGAACATCACATATTCGATTATTAAACATCAGTACAAATATCAAGCATGTTCTCTATGTTGTTTTGGGTTTGTTTTTTTTTGTTTTTGTTGTTGTTGTTGTTTTTTTACACACACATAGGTGTGTGTAATTACATAGATACATTAATTAAATAGTAAAACACAAAATGAATGAAAGTTTATCGAACACTATTATCTTACAAAAGACCATTGCATTCGATCATTTTGTAAAAACAATGTAGACGCTTAGAGCATACCTACATGACTGTTGATGTCAATGGGATATGGTAAGGCTGACATCTACTTTCTTGTAAACATTAATACTTTATATTATACTGAAAAGAAAATGAAAATCCTTGGTATCTTTATGTTTTAGTTTTTATATTTCCAGCTCCATCTGCTGAAGAAGCAATACATGGAAAACAAGGTACTCTGTGTCGTATCCAGTTTATACAAAGTTTCGACAAAAGATTGTAAAATATAGAATACTTACAAGATTGCTCATTTCAAAAAAGAAATTTATGAAACGAGTGGAATAACTTTTATTTTGTCCAAGTCTTTGCGAACAAAGTATTGACATTTTTCAACGAGTTTCATAAGTTTAATTTGAAAAGAATCACAAATGTAAAATAGTGATTTTATCACATGGCGAAAATAGTGATTTTATCACATGGCGAAAATAATGATTTTATCACATGGCGATAATAGTGATTTTATCAACAACAAAAAAAAAACCCTCAAATATTGTAGTAAAAATATTGTTAAGACCATTTGGATCCCTCCGAAACTACCTTCGCCTCATACGTCTTGACATCGTGTGTAAAGGGGGAAAACATAACAAGGGCTTATGAACTTAAATGACAAAGTAGTCGTGTGCTAAAATCATTTAGTTATTTGATTGATTGATTTTCAGTTAAGAATGCCAATATGGGTTTAACTTCTCTTAGTCATGAGGAAAATGAAGATTTTATATTCAATAGATTTCTTTCTTATGGATGTCGTATGTATATTATCTTTTTAAGATAGTGCAACGCACTTCAGATTAGTGTGTTGTTTTCATTCCTTCCACTCTCTTTCCATTTTTAATAGAAATACAGAGCAATACATATACAGGTTTCATTATTGAAAAAAATAATTCACAAGCAATTTCTTACATCTGAATTAAACTACAGCTAGACTAGAATCAATGCAATGCACCCTCTGAGTGATTACCACCTAACCAAGACAACAAAATTGACCATACAAATACTATGGTACGATTTTCACGATTATGCCATGAGCTTATACCTGTATGCATGAGAGAGAGAGAGAGAGAGAGAGAGATCAGCATGAAAGAAACTGCAAAAAGTCTAAGCAGGAATACAGGTGAAACACGTGTCAACACACATTTTTATGCACATGCACTTTAATTCACAAGGCTAAATTCAACACAATCATTTGTTCGTCCATTACCTTCAAATCTTATCGTAGCTGTTCTGCACTTTAAACTAGTCACATTTGTGACTTTCCAAGTGTTTAGGATCACATATTTTTCTATCCCTTTTTCAACTGATAAAGTGCTTTTATTGTTCTCATCTCTGAATTATATGTAATATCCTTCTATCTTCTCTGCTATTTGGGACGAGATCTAATATCCCAATTCAAATCACTAAAGCTAAAGAAACTATCGTTTTCACTTAAACATATATAGTACATTCGCACTCATCAAAGTCACATCCGCTTATGTAATTACAATGATGATATCAAGACTCATGGAGGGAATAATATTACAGCTACCAATGAAACCGCTTAATCATGTCAGACCATCTAATGGCGGGAATAATATTACAGCTACCAATGAAACCGCTTAATCATGTCAGACCATGTAATGGCGGGAATAATATTACAGCTACCAATGAAACCGCTTAATCATGTCAGACCATGTAATGGCGGGAATAATATTACAGCTACCAATGAAAACGCTTAATCATGTCAGACCATGTATAATCTATTGGTAAAAACAGATATATCATAAACATTTCCCTTGTTTTTTTATGAGCAACACACATTATACCGATGCTTGATGACTCTTCTCTTTGCCGACCTGTCAAGGCTGATGAAATTCAGCAAACTATGATATAATTTACTTTATTCACAAAAACAATTGAATGGCTATGATGTCTCTGTAACAGAGGAGCACGTCTAGTTTGCCAAGTACTTCTGCCATCAAAGCATATGTCCATTGTTACAAATAACTCTCCTTGTGTCTCATAAATATTTGATATTATAAGATAAATTAATAGAAAGAAAACAATAAACCTCTTTTTTCTCAACTATTTCGGATCATCAAAAAGTACTCAATACAATTTCTTGAACATGCATTGTGAGTGTTAAGAAGAAAGATTGAACCATATAATTGCGATTACTTCGGCCTGTTGGAGTTAAGGACCAAATGTATCCCTCATTCATTAGACTTAATTTCACACACACACACACACACACAATCACACACACACACTCACTCTCTCTCTCTCTCCTTCTTCTTCTTCTAAAATTTCTTGTGGCATCTGCTGCGCCCATCCCATTTGTGAAAGGTTTCATCCATTTGACTAATTCTTTACAGCTACTGGAACAAATACGATATCGACCACATCCAACAAAGGTAAACATCTTTCTTAAAATGTGCCTCCATTTTGTTTCTCTCTAATTCTCTTCAATACATCCTCAGTACATTTCTAATGTTTTAGAAGTATCGTAAACACAATATGTATTGATCATATCCCACGCATACTTCTGTAGATATCTCTGACTTACATGACACTATTCTGTATAATATTCTGATGGTATTTCTGAAGTCAAGTCTATGCAACAATCAGTTGTAGAGGTGTGATTTTTTAAAAACATTTTTAAGATTGTAATCTAGAATACAAAATCAATCACTATGTTTGCGAGGTGGAGGAAACGTTCTGTCAGTGATACTGAGTGTAATTTTAGAAAACGCTTCCTCTGTTTATTGTAGTAGAAGAGACCTTGGAAGTACACAGAATATATCACTGAACTAAACCTAAAAAAACCACACTTCACTGGCATGCATATATATATATATATATAAATAAAATATGTCATGTTTAGACAAAATTAACGTATATATGTTTGAACATATTTGAGGGGATTCCATGTTGTGCAAGAGGCGGAGTTTGTCCTTGTGATGATTTTTTTAAATTTTTTTTTTTTTTTGAAGAGAGAGAAAGGTAAAATACTCACGATCTTATTACAACTTACTGTACTTTCATTGAAACTCCTGACACGACAAAGAAGGACAATAATAAAGTGCGGATATTATCTTTTTTACTGTCTCTTTAACTGACCGTCTGTCCGCTTCTATTCCTTCCCTGTCTTCGATGATTTCCCCAAAACTACAATTCCACCGATATCATGAAGGAAAGAATTTGATTGTGATCCTTGAAGAAATGTGCACCATTTCAATGTTTTCCATTTTAGCTCCCCAACCATCTACGACATGGACAACTCAAGGTAAATATATTTCTTTTATCAACCTCTCTACGCGCTTGTCCAGTGTCTGTGCTTTTCATCGTCAATTTTTAATTAATATTTATCTAGACATATGTTTATCTTTTACTTTCACGTTTTCTTCCATAAAATCAATGAAGACTTGGAAAAGAATTCACCTTTGGGATTATAAAAATGTAAGGTTCAAGAAAACAATTGACAAATGAATAAAATTAATGACCGAGATGCACAAGGGTGGATGCGTGTGTTAATTTTTTTTCTTCTACCCTCTCAAAGTCTTTAATTTTTAAATCGATATTTGTCAACTATTTCTATTCCTGGAGGAGAGAAAAATACATTTGCATCTGAAAACGAAAAACAGAAAAGGACAAATCGATCATCTAATTTATAGTTTTTCCATAAAGCAGTTGATTTTTCTATCACTGGAATAAATGTCTTCCCTCTGTATAAGCCTCTGTTATAATTGAAGTGAATACAGATACCAGGAAAGTACGATAATTGTCAGGAAATGCTATCAAGAGTGCATGAATGGACGCAAATGTTTCCATTAATGCCACAAGTGAACAGGATCTCATAGGAATACGTTAAAAAGAAAAATTATAAAGTAAGGTTAGTCGTAAGAAGGCGATAGCATAGCAGCATATTGAATTTCTACAGAGAGAAAAAAAAGGAATATAAGCATGGTTTAAATACGACTTTTTTCATTTTTTTAAAGATCCTCAGACAACTTTGAATTACAACATAAATACCGAAGGTAATTGTCTCATCTTTTTTATTGGCTCTTTTCTCTGTTTCTTTTTCTAGCTGTCCTTTCGACTTTAGAATACACGCTGTTTATTTCGCTCTTCGTCTTTGCTCTCTTTTTTCCTAACACCTTTCTACCCATTTTGTGAAGGGTAAAATTATCCACAAGCCATTACACATTTGTTCAATTTGACTTTCTTTCTTTGTTTTTGTATAGCTCCTGGAACAAGTATGAAGCATTTGACATCCACCCAAGTTAAATATATCTCTTTATCAACCCGCTCCATCTTTTTTGTCTCTAATTGAATTAAAGATCTATCTCTTTCATTCTCAGTTTAGTTGTGGGTACTTAAATTGTTTTGTTTTGTTTTGTGTTTTATTTCTGACATGTTAGGGTATTTTCTCCCTTTTAAGGAAAGTCGAAAGCACAATTCAACCACACGTTGACGAAGTGGAAGAAAGCTTATGCCAGTGATGTTTATTATAATGTTACCCATATACACTCTTCCGCTCGGTGTAGTAAAGAAGTCACAGACGTACACCAACATATATTACTGAACTACTTCCAAAAATACACTTTAGTTGCACAGGTGTAGCATTGTTAAACGATTCAATATGTTTTGTATTTCACCCATTCCATTTTACTCTTTCTTTTTACTGCAATTACTCAGTATGGTAGAATTTTTGTATCCTTCCTTTCCAATGGGAAATTCAGATTTCGGCCATTTACGAGACATTTAATGTACAACTCCGACACAGATACACATATGCATTTGTTTCTTTCCAATTTACCATCTCTCTTTCAATCACGCAAATATTTAAAAAGAGTTTCGATTGCATCTTTGCTTCGAGAAGGAAAGCGTTATTTAACAGGAAAAAATTACATACAGGAAACAGCATATTGGCTGCGTTTTATGTCATCTCTTCATTTTTCCTTTGAACGGAAATGGATATCTCACGACAATCATTTATGGTTTCTTATTTACGACTAGATTGTAATGTCTGCAGACAAAATAACCCATTACAAAATTGGCTGCAAGAAAAAGAAAGATTTGTCACTTACCACACATTAACATATTCAAATTCGAATCATAGAAGAGAAACATTAGGAAGAAGGAATTGCAAGTTATTCAAAAGGATTATTTTCACATAGTAAGAATAACGATTTACTGACAGGGGGTGGGGGTGGGGTTAATATGTGCAAGATTATTGTGCAACTTTCTGTTCTTTTATTGAAATTCCTGACACAACTAAGAAGGCTAAAACAAGTATAGAAAGCAATGGTTCAATCCTTTTTCCTGTCTATTTAGCTGACCGTCCCTTTGACATAAGAATGTCCCCCTCCCCGACCCTGTTCTGACCCTTTTTCAGAGGTATTTCAAAAAGAAATTCTCTACCGATATCAGACCCTATTAAATCGTTAAATCGTATGGCGACGGAAAGAAAACAGAACTAAACATAGACTAAGTGCGGAATCAACTCTATTGGCATGATTTATTTTTCTGTATCTCTTATGGTAAATTAAAACTTTTGCAGATGTTACTTTTACTCTGTCGAAAAGCGATGTGTATATTGGAGACAGTGATGTACAAATGGCCTGCCTTGTGTGGAACTATTCTGGCCTTACAAAAGTTGAAATCCACCGAGAATCGGATGCAGCGGGAACAATACAAATCATCGCCAGCATCACGCCAAATAACAGGAACGTAAACACGAGTAGGATCACTTTAAAGACAGGAACTATCACTGCTAATTCAGCAATCGTGCGTCTCAACTTTGCCAACCAGGTGGTATGCGAAGACAAAGGACAATACCACTGTACAGTGACGGGTGAACGGGTCTCAAATGCAACATTGAAGCTAGATCTACTGAGTAAGTTTAGAAATCTGACGTATGTCACGTATGCTTACAAGAGTTGGGGTTTTGCTTTGATAATTTAGTTTCAGATTATTTTAAGCCTTTAAAAAGTAACCAGTGACGTGATATGAAACTTGTAAATACTAGAAAAAATTTATTTTTCAGGTGAAAACGTAACTGATACATATACTTGAACGGGAGAGTAACTTCACGGAGTGATTCAGTCTTATATAATGACAATCAGTGCAGCTTAACACATTTTTAAAGTGCATCAACAAAAATTCCTTAATTCAAAGAAAGAATCCATTTATCATTAGAACTATAATAAATAGCTTACTTTTATTGAATCTTTCTGCAACAGGAAAGCCAAGTAAACCTTTGCTAAACTTATCCAGAGACATAGTAGAGGGAACACAAAATAGAGTTGACCTACCTTTCATCTGTGAGGGAGACGTGGGTTACCCGGCGGGAAAACTTGTGCTGGACTCTAACTTCACAAGTAACTTTTACCCATACATCACGAACATCAGCACAACAATTTCAGAAGAGTCCTGTCAAGCCTATCAAAAGATCACTTTCTACTATAGTTTCTCAAAAGACTGGCATGGGAAGGAGGTTCGCTGTTCTGCCGTCAACGACCGAAGTTTAGGACAAAACGAAATACCACCATTTGATAAACAGCTAGTGGAAGTTATACCAGGTTAGTATGCCCGCCATATACTGCACTATTAAACAGTTCAAACATTATATTAACCCAAATGCCCACGACAGAGTTGTCGTGTTATAAATTCGGCACTAAAATTTAAATACATAATGCTGGAATCAATACTTAGGTGATGTTAAGCATGTTTGCTAATCATCAATTCGTCTGTCTCCTCTTTGAATTTGGAAAATTTAATTTTAATACAATGTTGTAGGCATGTATATGGCCTGATTTGGCGTTATTTCATCGTTGCATTGTATAATTCTTCGCTTAGATGTTTTGAACTTAACCTTTGTTAGCACGATTATACAGAAAACGCATGACCTATGCAAATTAAACATGGTAGGCATGTATATGTTCACATATAGATGTTCTTATTACAGTTTGATGCCATTTAAGCAATATTTGTATCATTTTTGCTTTCATTGCTTGTTTGTTTTTAAACTTAGTATTTTTTATGAAAGCATTAGAACAGAAATGCTTCCAAACCAATTAGCCTAAACAAATGAAATTTTGATAGAACTCGTTATATACATATATAGGTGACTTGAATAGATTATTGTACCATATAAATAAACTGAGCAAATCTTCTGGTTGTAAGACTTTTGGCCTTCGACTCTTTGGGCATCAGTGGGGCATACGTATTTTACAAACACAAATATATATTTTGTTTTCTATAGCTGCCTACTGCCCGAATCTAGAACGCCGTCAGTATTACCATCCATACAACTGCAAGAACTATGTTGACTGCGTAAATGGGAGCGTGCATGTAGGGTTGTGCCCAGACACTCTGTGCTTTGGTCTCTATGAAACCAACCAATGCAACTACTGTACTAATGCAGTGTGTGTAACTAACGTCGTAGGTACGAACAGACCATAAATAATTTTCCTTTGACTTTCATATATATATATATTGGTTCTCATATTTTGGAAGATACTACATTTTTATTTCAGACATGATAGGAATATGGCATTTGCCACCAAATAATATGAAAAACGTTTGCAAAGAAACTGGCTTGATATGGGTAGTGTAATCACAAGAATTATCATATAAAATTTCTGCAATTTCTTACACATGGTATTTAATTAGTTAATATTTAAACTATATGATTTTAGAAGTGAGTGGGCATTATGATAAATCAGCGGGTGTAAAGATAGTTTGATGTAAAGAACAATATCTTTTTATTAGAAATATGTCAAAAAAATTAACCTCAACTAGAGAAGTGTTAGGATATTTCTCATTGTCATATTTTATTCAAAAGCCAAAGTAATAAATTCAAGATTACGTTTATACACCTTTGCATTGCGATATTTTTTTCTGGTGCTTGTTTATAAAAATTAAATTTTTTACACATGATTTTTGTGCAGATGATGTTTGTTACGGATCAAATGCAGAACTAGTGCCCTACACTGGTAGCAGATGCAGCATGTACGTGAACTGCACGGACAGATTGGTGCACGATTGTCTCGGGAATAAATGTTTTGATGTCCTCAATAATACCTGTCCAAATTGGACGCCTTTTCTAACAGGTAATCAGCTTAGGTTCTTTATATATTTTGGATTGTTTTGCATATGTAGTTGATAAGCAAGTTGATATGGTTGTATTATTTGACTCTGGCAATGAAACAGTCCATAGGCCTTATATGGCTAGGAACATGTACGAACAAGATAAAACAGTAAGAAGATATATTTAAGTCGGTTATATTATATAGAAATAGAAAATGATCTCATTTGTTTGTGCATAACGCGCACCGTAATGCAAACAACGTGAACCCAGATCTGCTGTTGCATAATCCGTCGGCAAGGACTCCGCAATATGTTTTGCTTGTAATTTCGAAACAACAACGTAAATTAAAAGCTTCCATCATATTTACCACGGTAGAGCTGTATTAATGCTTGTCGCAGCTGGATGAGCGTTATATACACAGTATCGGTAAATACAATAGCTCATACGGTGCAATCTTGTGGGAGTGGCACCAGTCTTCTTGCGATGCTCTCCTGCGATTTGTGTCCACCTCGCAAGAGCAATCGACGCAATCATCTGTACCACTGTAAATAATTCAAATAATATATCAAAACGTATTGAAAATTAGGAGACGAATAATATACAACGGCAAATAATAAATGGCTAGTGTTCTGCCGTGAATCTAAAAAAAACCACGATGCAAATTGATCGGAATATGTAAGTGGTCCTTAGAGAGTTAAAACATAGTGTCCTTAACAAAGCCATAAAAAATATGTTGAAAGAATATTTTGCTCTAAAATTTATATTACAGGGATGAATTGCTCTGTAACCCAATCTACCATAGGCACAAATGCAACAATTCTGTGCACGTCCGTTAAAGTTACAGTTATTCCAAGCATTAGTGGAGAATGGAGCTCATTTTACGTTACTGGGATCAACGGGTCTGGCGTTTTGCAAAGAAGTGTTGAATCCACGTTAATGTTGTCCGGCATGCGGCCAAACCAGACGTTGTCATTGGAACTACACCCGTTACTGTGTAGTCAGATTGGACAATACATCATCAATGTTAACAATTACATAGGTGGAAGAATTAACTTTACAGGTGAGTGGCATTTTTTTAGTAAAACTTTGGATATGTTTCGTAGAATTTATAACTTGTGCGAGACGGGAATAAATAGTGTTTATGTCTTCAAATATTGGCAGTCATCACGACAACTCGTTCTATTAATTGTTAGAACATTCAGCGAGTCGTCTCGCAATAAAATGAAACCTTTTGAATTCATATATGGCAAGGTTGAAATTGATCTTTGTAACCATTTATGCGTGCTTTCATATTTTCTACCGTGGAACGTTTGAGGAAATCAAGTATATAGCTTTCTGAGAATATTGAAAATTATTACCTTTGAATTTAATTTAATATGACAAAAGCTATTATTGCTCTCTCTTGAAAAGGAAATTGAATAACTGGATTGTCTATAGTCAGCTCTTCTCCAAGAATATCTCTGGGTCGTTTACCTGTAAGGAGTAAATAATCAAAAACTTTTAGCTCGTCCCATTGTCGGACAGAAGTCATATTCATATGTTGTTTCAATACAGACGTTTATTCTCTACACACTAAAAGATCATCCCCCATATGCTTATGTGTGTTATTATACAATTCAGTATTTCCAGTGTTCCCGTTATGCCCTATTTTATATAACTGTCTAATTGTCACAAGGGTATACTTTTTAAGATCAAAAGTTTATCCTTTTTGAAAAGCATATACACTAAAACATGATTCTCAGTTTTAACTATACGTATGGTAGGAGCAGGTATTACAGATTGTCAATATACATATGTTCCAAAGCATATATGAAGACACCATAATTGAGAGAGGAGGCAACGTATTCATTTGATAGAACGCTATTGTTACCACGACGTAGGTGTCAAAGGAGAAAATTTATAACAGACTTTACATTACAGACAAGGCCGAGGCACCAGTTATCACCATACCCAATATCATCAACGAGAATGGAACACTAGAAATTAGGTGTCGAGGATATGTTGGGGCTCCAGCAAAGAAGATCTTCCTCGAGGTTCAATTTTATGGATCTAGCAGCTTTCAGACATTCTCCGCAGAGAACAAAACGAATACTAGATCAAAAGAAAAATATTGCGATAATGAAAGAGAAACAGTGTTCACCATCTTCGCAACATCCAATTGGAACAACAGCACCGTGAGATGTTCTGTGCGAAATGACGATAATAGTATTCAGTCATCAGAGCAACGAAGGATCAATGTAGTCAAGTCGAGTAATTATTTCTTTCTTGCTCTCATAATAGTACACTATTGCAATGGCATTCGACTGAAACATCAGAAATTCCTTTTGAAATAAACAAGTAGCCCAAGCATAAACCAGGTCTTTGCAAACGTTATCTTAAAACGTATTCGGATCAGAGGTGTGCTTTGGAGCATTGACTCCAAAAAATATTTCACATTGAATTGTTGGTCGGCTGTGATGGTGACCTTGGTTATGATAAAAGAAACGGATTCGTGCTTTGAATTTACCTGAACCAAGGTGCCAAAGCATATGACTGGTGATTTAGGACGAACTACACTTATTGTCACTAGCGCCTACACACACACACACACGACAATACCTGGGAAGTCAACGTGAATCAACGTGGTGGACCAGCGGCCTATTAGTATTTAAAATAATGTAAAAATTAGAAATTCCATTATGAGAGCGGAAACCTAGCCAGAGTATACTTCGTTAATTTATGTCAAAATAAATGAGAATAACGTTAGTTAGAAAGATGATCATGTGAAACTATAACTTGAAGGAACCAGTTTAAGACAAAACACAGCTTGCCTAAATTGAAGTTAACTAGAGTGTGCATGATATGCCACATGTATAGTATATAACAATATGCATAGGGAGCTTTGTACGCTTAAATTGTTATCATACAAATCGATCGAAGAATGAGATACAGACATAGAGGTTAATTGACCACCAACACAGATATAAAGCTGGCAACAATGTTTTAAGACAAAGTACTGCTTAAACTTCTAAGTCGTACACAGCTTATATTTCTCTTTAACGTAATATTTCAACTACTCTTTCAGCTGTAACTTTTGAACCATCGAAAAGAGAAGCGTACATAGGGGACAGTGATTTCTCAATGATGTGTAATGTCTCAAGTCATCATCAACTCAGACGTGTTGAGATATATTACGAATCCGCGAGACTTGGCACGAAAGAAATTATTGCCAGCGTAGAGCAACAGTCTACCCTTACATACAGAAATGGAATCACTTTGCCAGTAGCAGTCTTTACGGCTGACTACGCCCATCTGAACATTATGTTTACGTATAATTTAACATGTAATGATGACGGAATGTACCACTGCATAGCCGTCGGTAACGCCATCTTTACTTCCAGCATCAATCTGAGAATATCCAGTGAGTAGATTATAACGCAATCATATTTCCTTTCTTATTGATTCTGGTAATTCCAAAAAGAAAAAAAAATGTTAGTACTACTTATGTAAACTACTAAAGTAGATGAACAATAAGTCTTTAGGGCCAACCCGCCCCCACCTCACCGGGTGGTGGTGGCCAAAAACAGCTATTTTAAGGTATTATCCTGTATCAGCCGGAACTCGGCGGAGGGGAGGGGTGTTATTGAAAGAATTATGGGAATAAGTGTATAACACTTCGTGCATACATAGTGCTTCATTGCGGCAACATAAACAAGCTTATTTAGGGAGGTGGTGTGTTAAGTATAGGGACAACATAAGCACAACCATTTACAGAAGTGTGGTGGTAAGTATAAAGTTTTGCATAAACACGCCATGTCTGCCATCACGCGTCTGGGTGAGCTGCTCCAGAGAGGGCCGATAACAGAAGAGTGAATAAGGCCCACAAGTCGCGCTGCATGCGATGTGGGATCTTCAGCCAGCCCTATGGCTAGTTCCAGCTCCAAGTCTCAGGATTGAGTCTCCTGTTCCGACCCCAAGGCGCAGGGCCAGACGGGCAGAAGATCAGTTTGCAGCCTGGGCGGAGGAGTACCTAAACGATTTGACTAACAGCGTCGAGCCTCCAGCACCAGCAGCCAAGCGCAGGGTTGTGATGACCCTACCAGATTTTGCAGATCGTCAGGGCAGAGTCGACTCGGTTGTGAAAGACTATCACGCCACTGTGCCCAAACATCATGAGCTTGAAGCCGATGTGTTGGCACTTCTTAATGCCATGGCGTCAGGAGCGCAGGAGTGTCACTGGCAGGGAGGTCATAAACCGTGTTGGCCTGAAGTTCAGCCTTCTCTTAACGGCGCATCTGGAAATATCAGTGCCAGTCCAACAAAAAGTACATGATGCAGGCGCTGAGGTGGGTACTGCAAAAGTGATATCATACTTTTGCAGTGATCCAGTCGCCATACAGCATGTTGATGAGATATCGCAGTTTGTAGCACACCATAACGCCGCCACACTGAGGAGGATTAAACATTACATGCGTGAGAGTTCGGACTGGGTCTTTGTGCGTTGCCAAGCCCCTCGACCTTGGGGTATCGCAGTATCGTCCGTTTTACAGCCGGAGCTACATCCCAATCCCAAAGTGTATGCCACCACGAGCAGCCTTTAACGCCCAGAACAACGACAACTGCTGCTTTGGGTGGGCTATCTTGTCTGATATGTACCTGGTAGACAAGCACACTTATCGGACAAGCAATTACCGCCAGCACCTGGGCGAGCTCGACTTTAAAGGCATCGAATTTCCCGTCAAAGTCAGCGATATTGGCAGGCTTGAGCGCCAGAATGAAACACAATTAGTGTCTTTGGATGGGAAAATGTCTCATACCAGCTGCTTATTAGCGAGAAAGTAAGGCCGCACATTGTGGAATTATTGCTGATTGCTAGCACCGAAAGTGAAAGCAAAAGGAGCAACTATGTCTGGATAAAGAACCTAAGCTGTTTGGTTTACAAATAAAACAAAATCCAAATGTATTTAGCGGAGTCGACTTATTGGAAGCTCACACGAAAAACTACTGTGGCATAAGCGAAAAGCCAGGCAAGAACATCCTAGTATTCTAGAACTATCACAGCCAGATGTATGTCCCATACATCATCTGCACGGATTTCGAGGCACTGAACATTTCCGCTCAAAAGCAAAAAATCTCTGCCTTCGATCCAAACAAAATCAGCAGGCATAAAATAGTTGATTAGGTCCCATGCAGAGTCTTCTACATAGTCGATGGTGTCTTCAAAGAGTCAGTGCTATATCACGATGAGGCAGCCGTCGCCACTTTCTTTCAGAGCTTCGAGCGTGAGATGGCGGAGATTCTGGATGTGTTTCGAAATCCAGCCAAGATTATTAAGAGTGGAGACGGCTACAAGGCTTTCAAGGAATCAACTCACTCCTTTTTTCACAGGCTGGATACCATCATCGCACATTTGGTGAACCGTCCCACCAGCCGAGTCACTAAATCACGCTTATACTCGCTCAGTCAGTCCTCTTGCACACACAATGCCTCTGGGGGGGGGAGGGGAATAGTCGCTGTGCGCTGTGTACATCATGGAGCTCCTCAGGATAATCAAGGTCCATTTCGATGATGTAACTCTTTGGCAAGTCCGCTGCGACTGCTTCGAGCACGGGAGGCTGACCTACCGAAAACCTCCAATCGGCTAACTCTGCATCATGGCCTATTCATAATGATTGTTGGCCAATAGGTTTGACTTTCCAGGCTCGCCATCTGTATACCATCTTGCGGGTAGTGGTCCACAACGCAGAAGCTTCGTTTGCGAGGAATTATAGATTGTGCCTAAAGGTACCCAGCTACCACATAAGGGCGTTCTTACCCAGTCAGTAGCTTGTTGAGGTACTCCTCCGCGCATGACTATCGTCTTCATGCTTTTTGCTGGTGTATTGCTTTTTGGCCTTGGGCCTAGCGTGGTAGTGAGGCCACACAGGGTCGGTGGCATGGCGTTGCTCGCCTCTAGTTCCCCCGATGCATATTGGTACCACACCATTGTACTCGAGACAAGGCTGTTTAGACCAACTGGTAGCATCACTGCAGGTGTAGCCCGTGCAGGCGTAGTACGAATGGCATGAATATGTTTTTTATTTGTCAGCTGCGTTACCTCACTATTTAGGGCCGCCACAACAACAGGCAGCCACTGAACCCACTCAGTGCTACGCTTTGCAGTCTTGTTTTCGGCAAACAACATCTCCTGGGCGTACTGGTGCCCGAACAGTCGCTCAGCCAAAGTACGGTTAAACCTCTCAACACTGCCCTGCGCACGGTGAACACTAGCCTTGCCCCATCTTTCAGGCACGCTGTGTTTGGCCAAGAGTTGCAACACAGCACCCATAAACTCCCAGCCGGGGTCAAACCTGCAGCATTTTAGGCCACTTTAGCAGTCACAGCTTGTAGATACACGCCAACACATCAGCGACTTTGCAAACCTCCTTTGTGGTCAAGGCTCGACCTCCTTGTAGCCACTAGTGGCATCAACCACAGTCAGCGCATACTTGTACGTGTACAGTCCAACCTTGTCATGCGGCAGAAACAAGAGATCGGCCTGGTGCACCTGATTAGAGTCTGAAACATTAACCTGTGGTCTGAGGATTTAGCTCGGTGTGGGTAGGTAAATCTGCCAAAGAGTCTGCGTTATGAGCCATTCCCTGGCAGAATCTTGTAAGACTTTGGCGTCTCTGCCAGCCTTTTGATACCTGACATGCCCTTCCAGTAAGCTGTAGTATAATGCTGCGAGCTTCGTATCCATCACCTTTTGCTTTCAGTGGTACTCGGTCTGAGCAGCTTGGAGCTGTTTGATAGCATTGTCGTGGCGTTTAGACAGCCGTGATGATATTAGAGGTAACTATGCCTTGTTTAATTAATATGCCCTGTATCCAAAGGCTCAGCGCTTTCACCAGGTAGTACTCGCATTTGGCTTCTCTGGTGTCCTGGTAAGTTTCTGCAGCAAGCTGTTGGCCTCGCAACCGCTCGTTGAGATAAATGAGACGCTCGTTGCGCTTTCAGTGGTACTCGGTCTGTGCAGCTTGGAGTTGTTCCACAGCCTTGTTGTGGCGTTTAGACAGCCATGATGATATTAGAGGGAACTATGCCTTGTTTAATTAATATGCCCTGTGTCCAAAGGCTCAGCGCTGTGATGGTAATGGTCTTTGCTGCATATTCGAAGTCTAGGCGACCAAGGTCAGTCCGGTCTCATTTTTAGCAAGCGTTTAGCAATCATCATGCAGCCAACATCAAGGCCTCAAGTACTGCTCAGTGGTAATGGAGGTTTCCATGGTCTTTGGCGTACGGTGGTGTAAACATCTTGCACATGCGTTTCGCACACTTGCATTCTACTATTCCATATAAAAAGGGTCAGGCGTGTTTTGTAGTTTGGTCGGTAAGCCGCAGAATAAGGCCTTAGGCTAAAGCTAATCAAATCCATGGAATATAAAATATCTTGCTCTCGTGTTCCGCCTGCCTGTACTACTCTTCATAGGAAGCGGCGTATGTGTCGGCGTTTTTCTCAGTCCGACATTGTTTCATCATACCAGCAAGCCTCTTACCAGCTGCAACACGACCTAGGCTTTTAACCTTTGTGACTTGCATCACTTCTCGCTGCACTCGTGCATGTACCGCTGACGGTTCGGCCTTCGATTCCGCTGACGGTTCTGTTTGCACTGGTGCATGCACCGCTGATTGTTCCACTGTCGTACTCATCGTTTTGACTCGGCCTTTCTTCAACATACGGGTATGTTATCATGCCAGCTGCAAATTCGCGCTAGTACAGGGCCGTGCCTGAAGTATAGGCGGCTGCTAATACTCATCAAAGAGGCATGGATGAGCAGATTATCTTTTAAATGCATCACAAGGGGCTTGCGGTTGTCTATGGACAGAAAGTGGCTCACGACTGATGTGTATAGGCCAAGCAGAGACGCCCTCAACGAAGCAGTCATCCTGGCCCCAGTTTAGCCTCGTATATGGCATAGGTTTTTGCTACCTCTTTATCGCTCATGGCCTTGAGGCCCGCACAGGTAAGAGGCAGGCCTATGTATTCTTTCGCCGCTCCCGAAGCCACTAGCTCGGTCAGGCGGTCAAGTTTCTGCTGTTGTTCCAGCGCCAGTTGCTGTTCCTGTCGTTCCGTGCCGTTCCGGCATGCGGGCCGTTGTTGTTTTCTCCGTCTTGGCTGCCAACCCATTTAGTAGCTCCTCAGTATCAAGGTCACTCACAGGATCTGCCATTACTCTTTTGAAGTTTTCTGTATGGTTCACTGATCGCCTGACTCTAAGTAGTACGTAGCCTAAGGGCACAAGTGTTATTGCGTGGCTGGCGCGCACAAAATATAAAGCCACAACATCGCGCGCTCCCAAGCAGTCCGCTTAAGAGGAAACAAACTAGTAGGACACTGGTGGATCTGTGCGCAGAATAAGCTTGCCAAAACTTTGCTTTTTAAGAAATTCATAAGCCTCAGCTTGACGCGAGGACCCAATGATATCGTTTTCTCTCAGCGTGTCCCAAAATGAGTCTTCGTCTTTGCAGTAGAAAAGGGCAATCCACAATGTCTGCTATCGGAAATTACGGGCAACGGCGTTGTACTTTTGTGTTTTGACCCACAGGCTGATGTCGGTATGGCGGCTGAAATTGGTGAGCTTAGTGAGGGCTGTGTCCTTGTACACGACGCCAGAAAGAAAGGTACAATCTTTGAGCAGAAAGACATTGGTTGTTTCATCAAAATTTTATAGAGTGCACAAAGCAGGTCATCCAGATCATGGTTCTCAGGGTTAACCAGAAATACTCCCATCGTATGCCCTGTTGACGATCATAGCGCAGTGTGGCTGTAAGTTATAATTTATTTTTTTAAAAATGAGTGCAGGCTGCCCGCGCTTGCGAGGCCTGCCAGATAAAATGGCAAGCAACCAGGCGGCTGACAGAAACGGACCATTATATATATATATATATATATATATATATATATATATATATATATATATATATATATAATGTACAAGAGTCTTTGTACATTCCAATAGCCCAAACGGACTGTGTGAATATAATCTTTCAATTAATTGAATTGAATGGCAGATAGTGCAATAAACAACAAGGTATCACCATCTATAGTGTACAATATAAAAAGAAAACATAGTAAGAAACAAAATTACATATGCATGCAGATGCGGATCAATGCAAATGAAATAATCAGTTTCATTTATAAATATATCCGTAGAGAGAAAGATATATCTACATTATTAAGGGTAATCAGAAGTTATGTAATTCGAATTCATGTTTAAACAATGGTCAAGCAAAATATTTACAAATGTAAGTGGCCAAATTATTCAAAATTCTAGTATTCTGTGTATTCATAAATTTTATAAATTTAAATATATTTGGTCTTTTCTAAAATATTTATCTATATATTTGGCTCTTAGACCTTTATACAATAAGCATTCAAGGAGGTTACAAAATAGAACAAAGTCTATCATGAACTGGTTTATAATGTCTCGCCCATCTACCAGCTTCAGTGAGAGAATACTCTATATTTATCAGTTGCTTTCTATATTTCAAAGAACAGATGCTGTCAAGGTAAAGTTTTGATCCGAAATTTGCAATATTTACATAAAATAATGCTCGACTACTGTTTTTAAAACAATCCATTAAACTTTGGACAAAATTGTCAGATAGCCTTAATTTTTAAAAAAAAACTGTAAAAATATGTCAGCGTTACCGGCCCCTTGATTAACCCAAACTTCATAGAATCCTAAACTTGACAATAAATCTTCAACTAAATATGCCCAATTTACGTTATTGGGTAGAGTTTCTAAATCGTTCAACATCACTTCACAATGTAATAAAATATATTTACTATAATTGTCGTACGCCCTAACTCCCCATAAATAAAATCATTTTGTGTTGTTTTCTTCACTAAAGTTATTTTTCAAGTAAAAATATCAGGTTTTTTTTAGCATGCCCTGCTAATGTTGTCTGTGCTTCGTTAAAGGAACCACCAGATGTCATAACAAGTCCAAGATATGTAAATTTATTAAAAATTTTTAGTTTTTCATTACAGTAAGTGAATTCCATATTTTTAGGTAAAATATATCCTTTTTTAAGAATCGTAACATTTGTTTTTGAGGTGTTAACCACAAGTTTCCACTTAGCACACTAATCTGTCAAATAATTTAACCCGGGCTGAAAAGTTGGGGTGAACTTGAAAAGATGATAATGTCATTCGAGTATAAAAGAAAAATAAGGCGTAACATACCAATATCTGTACCTTCAATACCATGCATGGTAAACTTTTCATTTAAATCATTTACAAATATTGAGAATAAAAATGGTGATAAACATTCACCTTGCCGGGCACCAAGAATACAAGAAAATTCGTCATTGAACATATCATATTTAACACTTCACTTTACATTGCTGTACATTATATCTCGAATATTTCCCTTTAAACCAAGCTTAATCAAAATATACCATACATTATCCGTTACTATGTAATCAAACGCTTTGGTGAAATCAATAAGCGCACAAAAATATTTTTTTACCTTGATTACCCCATATAAAATAAAAATATTGTTAACTCTACTCATGTTTTTTCTTCTAAATCCTGCTTGTGCTTTAATAAAGACATGATAGTTTTCTGCCCAGTCATTAAGTCTATTATTAAGTATACTTGAGAATAATGTATCTATGTAACTCAGAAGTGTTATACCTCTATAATTATTACCATCATATAAATTGCCCTTTTTATGCAATGGCATAACTAGACCTTTGTACCACATTTCTGGAAAGTAACCACTTTTAAATACAGCATTAAATAAATTACAGAATGTATTTAAAAGTATATGTTTACCATGGTAAAGAAACTCATTAATAATCATATCTGGACCAGCACTGCTGCCTAATTTTTATTTGATGTAAAACCTTTTCTACCTTTTTCAAATCCTAATTTTTTCAGTTCATCCTATTAATATTATTTTCATAGAAGTTAGTTTATAGTCTGGTCTTGCACTTGTCATTTTTTCTTTTCTTACTTTTTGTGTTTTTACAACTCGATAATGATTGAATTTACTCATAAGCACACACACACACACACACACACATATATATATATATATATATATATATATATATATATATATATATATATATATATATATATATACGCGTTCAACACGCTTGTTGCCTGGGCCATTTATTTATTTGCAGCATTACGCCTTTGGTCGCGTTTTCGATATTTCTTCATGACCCATGAAGCAGGTGGTCTTCCGTTTACCTCTTGTCGATGACGAAGGCAAACAGGTTTTCGTCAATCTCTATATCTGGCAGCTCTGCGTCCTTGATAGACTCCCTCATTATTATTTTTAGGGCCTCTTCCCCATGCTGGTATTGGGCCTGCCCATGGGAATAGATCTGGCTTGCTATACCCTCGATCGTCACCGACACCTTGTCGATAACAAGGTTGCAGAAATACTCTGTATCGCACGCGAAATCAGTGCTTTGTGTCGCATCCTCGAAAAGTATGACTATTGTCTTCATGCTTTTTGTTGGTGTTTTTAGGTTAATGTTCCACACGTGCTCGTTCTTGTTTCACAGCACCCGCAGCAATTGGGTGCACAAACCACTTTTCCCATGTATTGCTTCCAGATCATGAGTGCAATCTCCGCCTGGGTCCAGAGAGATACCGCCCCTTTGCTAATGCTTTTAGAAACCCTGCTATACTCGTTGAATGTCAGTTTAAATGTGAGGTAGTCTGAGAGGCCGCACTGAAAGTATGGCATGTGATCATTTAGCAGCTTGAAGAAGCGGTTCCCAAACGCGGCAGCGATAGACACATTGGGCTGGGTGGCGGCAACTTCATTGCAGCGCTGACACGTATAGTAGAAGTTTTTGCGTTCTGTATGCCCTGGTAGACCGCGTTAGTGCTCTCTTTTTCAGTCAGCCAGAGATCTTTGTAGGGTTGACGTCAGTCGGCGCTGCTGTGTCGCCGTCCAGAGCAAGTGTGAATGCTAGTCAAGCGGTGCCGGGCATACTGTCATCATTGCTGTCGCGGTTGGAAAATCTGACAGTAGGCAGCTGGGTATGGTCTATGGTGCTTGGGTTTTTACTCACAATAATTGTGACCCGAGATCCCTTTACACCAAGCGCATGGCGGATGTTTATTTCCGTATTGAGACATGCTTGCTCTTCCAGCGGTGCTATTAGAGTTCACGTGGTCTATCTTCAATAAGTGAACATCGTTAACTGCTGCTGTTCCAGCATGGATGGAGGAGGCTTTGACTTTGAAGTTACTGGCTGGTGAGACGCCGATGTGGCTGTGACTGACCTTGATCTGCCAGATGCAACAGAAGAAACCTCATAAATCGAAGGTACTCCCGAAGAGAAAAAGCAACTTGATCCACGGAAACCGCTGTCAAGCAAGTTGAAACAGAGGAATTTGATAGTCTCGCAAAGCGAGACATTCTTGGCCGACACAGGGCGGTTCAAATGTATAAAGGTGCGCTTTCAAATACTTCCGCCAAAATCGTAGAAATGTTCTGTTGTTGACCTGACAAAGTGACTACCGGACGATAGAGGGGTAAAAAAAATATCGGTGTGATCATTTCGGATGGCTATTATAACATAAAGATGCCCGCAAATATATTACAGGCAACTATTTTTGGTTTGTGGTTTGACTGCAGACGAGAACGGTTACTTTCCTATACCTCAGTCTGCAAGGCCGCATCTTTGGGTTCGACGCAGACGAGACTTTCCGTGTAGGGCTCACAACCATAGCGCCCAATCCATCTGCGTTTATCAACATTCCATGGCTCTATGTCCACCTCGATCAGATAAAGGCAACCGATAATATTCGTGATGGGAAAAACTGTATCCTGTTACAAGTTATTCATGTGGGTGGTGAGTGCTACGGGGACACGCGTACTGTCTCCTATGGAAACCCACATTGGCGCAGAGTAGGTGAAGGCGGCATCCATGAACTCTCAATATGTATTAAGATGAAACAAGTAGACCATTTAATATGCTGGAGTGCACTATCACACTTGAATTAAAAATAAGTACTAGGGCTCGCGCGGCGATAACTACACTATGAGACTTCATAGTCCTGGCTTCTTTGGTACCCACTCTGAGGTTGGCCCGGATGCGATCACCCCTGTTTGCCCGGAGGCTACACTCACTGACTGTAAGGTTGCTGTCGTTGCATGTTTAGGCCATGATGGAACCACTAGGCAAGGAACACGAATCACTGGTGCTGCTTAAATAAGCAGTATTGGCGCAGCTCGCAAAACAAGTGGCCGATATCGACAAGGAATACAGACCACTGATGGAAGAGTATCTGCGCCAACACGGGATTGACACGTACCAGGTCAAATTGGGATGGAACGAGGATGCAAAGCAAATGGAGATCGACCACTGGGGTTGCCCAGAGCACCCTAAGCCATCCCGCGGTCAGCTAGGGGTAATTGCGCTTTGCTACAGCAGAAACAAAACCCCAAAGAACTACCCTCTAGGGTCGCGGGCGTGATTGCTACTATATTGCCGACGTGGTATTGGACAAAACAGCCACAGCGATGACCTTTCATTCGGGGTATGTTACGCCCTCTATCACTCTTTTCACCAGACTAAAAAACCATGTGATCTTTTTGAAAAAGATAAATTCTGTCGCATTACATTGATAGATCAGAAAAAGACGCAATTACTAAACATGCAAAACAAAGGCACATTGGTTGTGACTCTTGGCGATATTAAAGAAACTGACATTTTCTTTCACATCATCGCCGTCCTGTCAGCACAACACGGCGACAGGTTAGAGGTGCGTGTCTGCAGAGGGGCTACCCCCCCCCACACACACACATACACGCCCTTCAGGTCAATTAAACTTTCATATAATTCCCTCTATGGAGGAATTATAATATCGCAGTACGTTAAACTCCCAAGATCCACAAGATTTTCAAAAAAAAAAAAAAACTTCTGCGAGATTCAAACTTCGTAACACGCCGAGACCGAACAGCGACGCGCCCTCTAAAAAAAGTACAACCCTGCAGTAAACGCAGTGGAGGCTGTGTCTGTGGGCACCGGTGTGGTTTGGATTGGCATATTGACAACAATCATTGCCGCTCCTATCGCGGTTGTCCTTGAAATTACAGCTATGGGCTGCGGGCTGGTTTCTATGCTTGGTAATTCTATCAGTCAGCGTCTCTTCCTGAAAGCCAAAATGCACGACGAAATCTGCGTCTTGGCCGAGACAAACAAAAGAACAACTTTGGACCATATATCCAAGGCATTCCGCGACAACAACATCTGAGAGGAAGAGTTCAAGCTTATCCTCGACGAAGTTGACAAATACACGGCCATGAAAAACGAGAATGGGCTAGTGCACTCAAGGCGCACACTTCAGTGGTTATCGACAAAGTGGCAAAAACGAGCTGATCGACCGCAGAAAAGTCAAAGCATGCGAGGAGATGATGAAATATCTAGTTTTGAATTCATAATAAACTGAAACAACGGAACGACAGACAAAGCGGGAATGACAGAAACAGCGGGAATGACAGAAACAGCAAAAAATACAAAACCGTTGAAACAACAATTTTCCTTCTCCCCTAACATGATGCCTATCCTGAGCGCACCTTCGCCATACAATGCTGTCTTTTAACGAAAAGGTGCGACGCCAAGGGGGTACATTTTTTGCGATCACCTCTAAGTAAGCGCCTGAAAATAAGCTTAAAATTATATAATGAACAAAAAGACATTTACTAGTCCTTATCTGTGAATCCTAGGCCAGCCCTCCTCTGGTTAATGCACTTAGATTGTCTCAGACAGAATTTATTCCGTTTTCTTGCGTTTAGTTGCGTCTGTTGTTGCCTGCACTGATTACATACATGTTTGAATTAAACCTCATTGAAGTTCCTAGGTCGAAACACTAGGAATTCCGGAGGTAATTCAAACCTATTTTTAGCAGTTACCCAAAGAGGATGAAGTGCAATTGTTTGTGCGTATGTGAGTATGTAACCAGTTTTGACTCAAGATCAGGACCACCCTCGACTTTCATACAGGAGGAATGAATTAATAATGGCTAACAGTTGTACCCAACTAAATAAAGAAAGATTTCAGTCCACGTGCGGGACTTGACCACACAGTAGGTTGTAAGCCTCAGATCCAACTAATATACTGTCATGGCTAACAGCTCTCGTACAATGTACCTGTGTTAATTTTAACAATAGCTGTCTCGACTAACAAGTCACTTAAAATGTAACCGTACAAAATAATAAAATATTAACTTTTAACAAAACCTGTCTGTCTGTGTCATCGTCCATCTCAGTATTGGGAATATCATCCAATTTCAAACTATATATTCTACACATTTGGAGAGAGTCTAATGTCTTTACAGTGGATTTTAGTACCATAGGGAATTCCTCTGGTATAATAATACAGACAGCTGTAAATTTACCTAGGGCCAAACAGTCCTATAAATTGAATATAATGCACGTGGTGTGTAAATAATGTCAGCCGATTTGTATGTGCCCTATGCAGTTTTAAATTTTTTTTTTTAAATGACTGCATGTTGGTTTTAAAATTTTAGAACACAATGCTCTGTATATACAAAATATTTACCCGCATTTTAATCACAGGAAAAGAGTGTTAGTCTTGCGAGTTTTAACTAATAATGTAAATTTTCAGTCAATAAAGGAACTTTAAGGTACTCTCAAAACCTAGGCGAGTATGACATTTTGCGAGCATAGTAATCCTACTTTTACCTAGATGAGTAAACATCCAGGAGAATATATATTCATTCATATTCTGTGCGCATATTAAAAACAATAGTTCACCTGAATGAATGTATATAAATAGCCATTTAGGTCAACTATTTGATACGAGGTAACCCATTTATGGTGAGTAGATACAAATTAGAGCTTTGGGCCTTATTGTAGTTTCTCCCGGGCTGAGGCTCTCCACTGCAAGGCTGCCGATGATTATTAATCATGCTGCTTTCCCACCTTACCATCCCTCATCTACTCTCTCAGCTCCTTCCTCGTCTGCACTTTCAGAGAATTCCCCAGCACCGCCAGCCCCTCCCCCAGCAGCTCCATCATGTGCTCATCCCTCGCATGCGCTTTCAGCGACTCCCCATGCATTCTCAACTACTTTCTCAAATCCTCCACACAACCTCTCATCCACTCTCTCGTCCCCGCCAGTCCCAACTTCAGCTACTCCAGCTCCACTAGGCCCAACTCCGACAGTTTCAACTTCACCTCCACTAGCCCCAAATTCAGTTCCGCCAGCCTCAACTATAGTTCCTCCAGCTCCTGCTGTGGTTCGACCACAATGTCTTTCAGCTCCATCTTCAGCTCCTGCTGCTCTGCGGCAGTGGGCCCACTCGCAAGTTTGTGCAACCTCATATTCACTTTGGGTTATCTGCTCTCTGAGAAGCAACTCATTCAAATGTGTGATAGCAGAAAAGCGATATATATATATATATATATATATATATATATATATATATATATATATATATATATATATATTCCTAAATATATTTCCTTGCTATTCAAGCCTTTGCTCTTCCTTAGCCTTAGCTTTATACATGCACTCCCATTTCTCTAACTGAGCGGTTTAAACGAACAATAAATAGACTTCCAAAGAGGCCTATTTTTGCGCCGCCTTCAGTTCTTGCACGAGTACCTCACGGAAAACGTTGACTGCCACACGGACCGTCGCCCTTATTCGGTACAGCCTGCTGATCTGTTAAAGGAGACCTTGTTCCGGCCCAGCACCTCGAGCATGGATAGACTTCAGATCCTTGCCTAAACTCTACCATATGCATGCCACAATACTCTGACAACACAATTTTTCCTGCACACCTCTTTATTCCCTAGCTTCTACCAACCACACTTGTCGCAATAAAACACCATGTCTGCGCGAACTGTTATACACTTATTCACATAATTCTTTAAATACACCCCCCCACCCACCCCCCGAGCCGACTGATATAGAATAACACGTTAAAATAGTTGCTTTGGTCACACACACTCTGGGAAGGGTGTGTGTGTTTTTGCCTAGTGGCACCAAATGTCTAGTTTACATGTATTACTCTTGAAGGTACCGGTTACCGAATAATAGAAAACCTTTGTGATCATTAGCACCAATATTAATACGTCCAGAGGCATATATATAATTCCTTAAGTCTGCTTTCGAATAAGAAAGAAAATGCATATTGATACATACAATAGGATTTTTATAGACAAATGTGTCTGTGAAGAAGATAAGCATTTACATTTTATTTTGTCATCAGTGTCGTTTAGATACTGTTCGTATAAAGTCTCAATATGAAGATGTGCCTCAAGGGTGTGTGTGTTTTTGAGTAATCAAGAGTAATCTAATTTGTTTTAAGAGTAAATCTAAATTCAAAGAACAGTAATTATAAATAGGCTGCCTCGTGTAATATACCTTTCTCAGTTACATTTTTCATCCCCTCAAAGCTCAAATATCAGTGATTTATGATTGAGCGTATGTGTATATAGAACATATGATGAATTGTTGATAAAATCTATCTAAACGTATTCTCAAGTCTTTCGCCCCTACTTCAAAACAATTGATTCAACATTTTCAGTAATTAACGTTACTCCAGACTGAGAAATCTTACATTAAAATTACAAGACATGAATGAAATTTGGAGTTGAGTAAAGTTTTCTCCTGGAGGGACACAGATCGTATGTGTTCTTTGCTATGTCATATAATCATCGATGTGCTAAGTCATGCTTCTTGTCCTCAGAAAAGTATTTGTTTTGTTCTCTGATTTTGAATTGTATTTTTCCGCGTCAGGTGAGTCCAAGGTCCCGACCTTAACACTGTCGCCATGGATTGAGGAGAACAAGCCAGTCTTTGCAGACAGAATGTTCCGTTGTGAAGGGAAGGTTGGCAGACCGTCCGGTCAGATGTTCGTTGAAGTGAATATTTTTGGATCATTTGAACGATATGGTTTTCCATCTGTCATCGAAAATACGCTAGTCAACTGTAATACCAACCAGAGTTATCAGTTTTACTACACATTTAACATGAGCTGGCACGGACGAGATATCAGGTGTGCAGTTAGAAATGTACGAACCAACGAAATTACTAGGTCCCCGTCGAAGACTATAAAGGTTGTACCAGGTAAGTTAAGGTTCAGTTGGTTTCCAAAATGCTTAAATATCCTTAAAGAAGAACGTATACGACTATTGCCTCAAAATGAAGTTAGTAAAAGAAATCAGGAAGTGTATAAATGCCTTTGCACCTGACGGAATCATTTCTAATGGGAAGAAGGGGAAATAAATAAAATGCTAGAATTGCAATAGAGGTAGAAAAGATACATGTCAAAATAATTAGTTTAGCATATAATTGCCCTCTATCAAAAGTTTACAAAGCTGTTGTGATTCTGGGATTTTGAAATGGTTAGCAGCTGTAGAGGCTTTCTTTTTTTTTTAAACTAAGAGAGTCTATGAACGGTTTTGATACTGTACTTTTCTTTTATGTTTGTGAGGACTAATTAGGAAGAGTATACAAAAATTCCACTTTGGTGCAGACTTTTAGGTAGACTAGTATGCAAAAAATGTGTATATGTTAGTCAGTTCAGGAATACTAGGTCACTGCCGACGACTATAGAAGTTGTACTGGGTAAATTATGTACAGCTTTTTTCAGAACGTTTAAATCTCCTTTAAAAGAAAGAATGTATGCTACTATTGCCTCAAAATAAAGTTACTAAATGAAAATCAATAAGTGTTTAAATGCCTTTGTACCTTCTGAAAGTTGAATTACTCAGAAATCATTTATAACAATAAGGAGGAGAAGGAAGATAAAGAAAAAGAAGAAAAGTCAAATAGGCTTGCAATAGAAACGATACACATCCTCTGTCAAACTGATAGGTTGCGCATATAATTGCCCTTTCTATGAAAAGTTCTATGATTCTGGTTATTAAAATGGTCAGCATGGACCCAGAATGATAGAGTTTAGTTTTATTCTTGCGAGGACTAATTAGGAAGAGTATACAAAAATTCTACTTTTATGTAGATTTTAAGGTAGACTAGTATGTAGGAAATATTCCTATGTTAGAAAATTCAGAAAGAAGACTGTAAATATTAAACTTTTCATCAATTAAAAATACATAGTTCAGAAGGAATCTTAGCTCAGCTAGTTACTAAACTTTTAGTAAAATGAAACTTATTTAATGCTTTGTTTTATATAGACAAGAATAGTGTCTATATTAAAGCGGGTTTTGAATATCTTGTGCTTGAGAATACATAACGTAATCAGCTCTTTTTTGCTTATGCAGTCTTTTTGCAAAGGTTTCACAAAACTATCCAATCTTTTTTTTTCTTTCAGAGAACTACTGTGTTGGCAAGGGAGATTATAAGTATTACCCTCATCCTTATGAGTGTACAAAATACATCGGCTGTAACCAGGACAAAATTTTCGCCATTTCTTATTGTGGCTCTGGCTTGTGCTGGGGGGTAAACCAGACATTAGGTTGCACGTACTGCCACAACGAATCTGGAGATCTTGCATGTTCACCAGGTGCACATAAATACTAGCTGAATCATACATTCACTGTTCAAGGTTGCCGACCAAACTATATTCTTCATCTTTCATTTTCATATAAAAAATCATATAATGTACCTAAAGTCATCTGAAGTTATTTTATTTATCTGAACGCCGATATTGATACATTCTGAGCAAAATTTGAGATATGACCAGTCTTGCCTACTTGAAAATAAGTTCTTCTTCCTTGTAGCAAGATATAATAAAGTCATTGCCCCGAAATTATTTGTACCTAAAGGTGATTATTTTCAATTACTTTGTTATTATGATCTATATAATCATGGTGAATCAGATATAATTCCTGGGACAATAAATCTTGAATATTCAGAATATTATGCAACAACATTCTCTATTCATCGAAACTTATGGAACATAAAAAATTGTTTTATTGGTATAAGTTTCACTCAAACATTTATCTGGATCAAATTTGTCTCTTTCAGCAAATCAGATGCATGCGTGTTGCACAGACAGACTAGTATTGAGTTTCTTTACTTAAACCACAAATTAAGCAATAATTACAATTTCCAATAAGCAAATTTGTTACGACATGATATACATGTTCTAGGAATAAAGAATATATATTTTAAGTATTTGCGTCCCCCGCACCTATTTTTAGATAAAAAATGAATGTGTCTATTATAGGACAAACGTTTCTTTTCTACATTTGAAAAGATCATTCCGAAATGTTTACATGGGTTATTATACAACTGTGTATTTCCAGTGTAACTATTCAGTCCTATTTTTATATTACTGTCTTTTAGTCAGGTAACGACATTTCTGAAAGTGAAATTTGCTACTTTTAAAAAACATATACATCCAAACATTACTCTATGTTTTGATTTCATATATAGGAGAAAGCGACAATAATTTTACTTGATTGTACAGATTGTCAGGAAATAAGAGAACTTGCTGATGTGTTGCTCGAAGCAATAAATTTCTTGAAAGAGTATTGGTGCTTCAAAGAATGAAAATTAATGTGTGACCTTCTGGCATAAAAAGCTATTCCGTGGAAAAGAACAGAACAGAAATTTTCCCCCTTTAGTGGTAAAGTTACATTAGTGGACACTTAGTGGTAGTATGTTTACCTAAATTATATTTGTTCATGACGTTTTCAATGATCATACCCAGTGTTCTTGGGGTATAGATACTTTCGGTATTAAACAACTGCTTCAATGTCAGAGTATTAGGGCTTGCAACAAAATATGTTTGAAGATATAATTTATATCGTTACTCAAAAAGTACATTAAAATAGACAATTCATATCATATCCAATTTCATTTGAAGCACCAAGTAGGTGTAATCTGTCATTTCCTTCAATGTTCTCCCTTCTTTCTTTTCTATTGGTAACTTGTGATCTACAGTTTTGAATTTTGCAAATGTGACGCTGACCGATTTCATCAAATATTTCATGTTTTATTTTTTTATTTTTACAATTATATCCTACTCATATAAACCCGTATGAATATTTTCATAGGTAGTTACAGATACAAAATACATGACAATCTGATTTATCTCCCCATGATCATGCATTTCCTAAATGATACAATATGCCATTCCATACTTACTTTTCCTTAACGTGCTGAATTAGTTGTGGTTTTCAAATGCATGCACGTTTGGAATAAGTCATGACAACGATTCATCCAATGAATTTGGATAAATGGTAAACATCTATTCGTGGACAAATTCCATCTCTCCGTCTCGTATAAAACACTAGGATCGAAATTTTGTAAAATCAGTTTCAATGTGGTGAATACAACCATACTTTTTCAGGCATAAATTTCTCCCGTACAAAGTAAGGATGTTTTTAATGAAGACAATATGCTAAATGAAACGTTGTATTATTCAAGGCATCATGACTACCACTCACAATACTACACCCATACTAAAGAATATATGCATTTCCAGCCAGAATCATAGAACTGCCAACAAACTGTCTGTTGACCTGTCAGTTAGCATAAAGGGCGGAGGGGGCAGGGGGCTGGGTCCTTGTCAATGTAATTGTAACAAATATTGTAATACTGGCCAATAAGGTTAAAAAAAGTAACATATATAGTTATAGTTACGCATGAAGTTATAAAACTTAACCGATAGTGTTATACAATTTTGGCTGATTGATGATGCAATAAATTCCTTCTCTTATATTATGATGCTGTTGTAACCGATTATAGTTTAAATCTATTTTCTGGACACTTTTCTACAAAAGTTTTAAGCAGTAATGTACACTTGGAGGGGCTTGTAGAACATTGTTCCATTTTAATGTGTCCCCAACAACTAATTACTGATTTCTTCGTTGATAAAATTAGGGTGATGATAACAGCAGCCTGCATTTTTAATATGTATAAGCAGACAGAGATTTTTTATATCTCATCGGTGTTCTTAAATTTGTGTGAATCCACTTAAAGTTTAGTCTCTAAGGTCCTCATGCTTGTTTCCAATTGAATCAACCTGCGTCTTCTATCCTGTTGACATGAACCCGTCTGTAAATATGCATTTTACGATTTTATATATATATATATATATATATATATATATATATATAGTCAGTAGCTAACATTACTGAATGCTGTGAATTAATATGCCTAGCAAAGCTCATGTGTAATAACCTTTTTTTTTTGAACATTCACATCGATGACATATGACATTGTTTCTTGGTCTTTATCTCCCACTCCCTGTTATCCTTCCTCTATACAAGATCCATTGAGTAACCCAGCCTTCCTCTACACACGATCCGTTAAGTAACACAGCCTTCCTCTATACAATATCCATTGAGTAACACAGCCTTCATTTCACTGATAACATAGTAATAGAAACCTAAAATAGAAATTAAAATATTACAATTTAATTACGAAAATTTCAGTTTCTACAATATATAAAACATTCGCTATAAAACATGTAGTCATAAAATAGATCTGTGTGCTTGAAAAATAATTATTTTAACATCTCCAGCTATTGTGCAAAACTACATACACGCACGTAAACAAAAAAGTGTTCGCACGCATAGAAAAGGCCCAGAGTGGCCATACGTTCATAAGTTTGCGCTGAATTGATCCTTAATGTTCACATTCAGGTTCTTGAGTAATTAAATATGTGGCTGAACAATTAAATCACAACAATAAAAATCGATAGCATCTACGTTTAAAAAAAAAATTATTGCAGCAACGTTAACAATCTACTGCACACCAAAAATGTGACGTTAAAACCACTAACATGTTCATGCATAACATTGCTTCTAATTTTAATTACATATCCTACGAATGGATTAGACTGTTAATGAGGTTTAGTATATCGCTGATTAATTAATTAGAGGCAATGAACACAAAATGGCTAGATTTAGCCTGATCTCTACCAGAAACAGTAAATTAATTATCCCTTGAAACGTTAAACAAACGTTTTTATGATACGCACATTGCCAACAGTGATATTGTGGCAAGTAATATGCAGTTGTATAAGCTTCCATTCATCTGGAAAGAGAGTACTTTCAAAATCAATGTTGCGGTGCAGACAATTTACTCGTGCTAATTAATTTATAAGAATTTGGCCACAACTGAGTCACGAACACAAAACAATGCAGCATCTGCACCGATGTTTAAATGTGCTTTGGCCAAAAAGCTATAAAATGCAAATTTCATCCTTTTTAATCTGCATACTTACCATCCATTTATATTTGCTTATTTTTGATATAATAATTTACATTAAAGGGTCAAAACGTCAGCAGGTAAGAGATTGCAAGAACATACAATAATTGATATGTGGATTAAAAGTCATGAATTATTTCAAAAGTCAATCATGATAGTCATTTGATACGCTTCAAGCAGTTTGGAAAATAAAGATTTAAAGATGCAAAAACATTAGGTCAGAGGAGCAAGACACAGTTTAGTCACTGTGTTATACAACGCACCCAATAAGTCTGTTTATCTTCTCCCACCCCTCCCTCTCTCTCTCGTTCTATCATAATACACACAAGTACGTCAGTGTCTTGTATAATGATTTAAAAATTTCCTGAAATTTATGTTTTGACTCAATATTTATAAATTGTACCTTTCAAACCACTCTCCAATGTGGGGGGTGAGTGAGGATTTATTTCTTTCTCTCTCTCTCTCTCTCTCTCTCTCTCTCTCTATATATATATATATATATATATATATATATATATGGTTTAATAGTGATCAAGTAATCAAAACACGGATCTTGAATCTTTACTGGAATGACCCTCGCTCTTAGACTGACTTCTGTGATATAATTCTTTGTACTACACTTACTAGTTAAAATTTCAAATATCAAATCATGCTTGATGCAAACAAAGTAGTTTAGAACTTCTTTAAATCTACTTTGTCCATTTGTTTTAAACATTAGCCTAATAATAATATAATAATAACAGGAGGTAAAATGTTACAAGTTTGTGACCTATTTTATGGAGAGAACAATCCTACAGAAATTCTATTTAAATCCAGCATTTAGGTGCAATTTAAAGTGCCCTTTTTTAACTCACAAAAAAGATATAAATATTTCTAAGAAAGTGAGAACGTTGTAATAATTGTAGTGCCATTTAATTCATTGTGTTGTGCTAGAAATGCATCACTGGTAGAACCAGAACAGTTTACACATATAGACCTTGACCTCTTTTCTAAACAAATAAATACTGAGTTAGAATCATGTGGCTGAAAATCTTTCCAGAAGAAAAAAGATCATAGAAGTCCTCTCAAGTGTAGTCCATGATATATCTAACTTTTTATATGGGATGTAACTGTCAACTGATTGCATACCTGAAAGGATTCATTATACAAATGCAAGCCAAAATGAATAGGGGAATGTTACAGTGTGTCTCTACACTCCAACACAACAACTTAATTCATGTTCTATTTTGTGTATATGTGTATCTGCGTGCTTAACCATTGCCACGTGAGCTGTACAGTGCTCTAATAAACATTACCTGCTGACCTACTGCACTTGAAAATACTCCCAGAGCCATGTGTTATACTTTCTATTCAAACTAGTTATAAGTAGAAAATCAAAATAAGATATATTGTATATGTATAGTAGGCCTGATCTTAACCCCTTACTGGTATGGGCTTATTTGCAAAGTAATAATGACACCTGACTTCTATTATCTTTACATTATAATTTGAAGCAGGCAGTCTATTTTTCAAGCACTGGTACAGGGAATGAACATTAACAGATAATTCCAAGCAACTGAACAAATGATAGCTAAACATCTATATGTCCCTGTTTAATTGATTTTAATTGGCCATGGTCATCATCATCATCATCATCAAAACATCCCTCCTTATCATCATCATCATCATCAAAACATCCCTCCTTATCATCATCATCATCATCAAAACATCCCTCCTTATCATCATCATCGTCATCATTTATAAGGTTTGGAAGCTTAGTTAACTTTTATTTAAAAAATGGAAAAGTGAGTTTGGTCTTCTGTTGTATATTGTTCCAGCAGATTATACAAGGGTACAAGGAACTCTAGAATCCAACAATTATAAGAGGTTTCAACACCAAGAACACTTGGGACTTCTGGTGGTTATGAGACTGAGATGCATACAATTGAATCAAAGATTTAATTCCTGACCACACATATCTTTAGTCATGGTTTTTTTCTGGATTGTAAGGAGAGGCGTATGCCAGAAATATAGTATGCAGTCACCATGTTCAATAAGTACAGGAAACCGGACGACCTAAAATTGCTTATCTGATTTTGAATATTTCTTCTGTAATGTTAAGAAGGTAGCCATTTGAAAAAACTGTTTCATATTTTGAAATTCTGACCATTTCACCAATTATGATTTTAGGAGTACCACCAAATGTATCAATTGTCAAATAACACAATAGATTGATCATGACTTTTGATCTGTTTCTTTTTCGCTTTAACTGGAGTGATGTCTATATATGTGTGATGTGTATTATTGTATCATAAATTAACTTTGGTAAAACCTCAATCCATTTTCGGGTTGAAAGTTTAAAAATAATTGAACATTTTAGTTTTCGGAGTTCTGTTGAACCTTTCCACCACATATACTTTCTTGGCTGACTAAGTTTAAAGGTACTCAGTGTTTTCCTCTTCCAACAAATCCTTCACTTTCCCGTTCTGAAACTCTTTTCCCTCATAAAACTATATCTTCTAAAGCGTTCTCTTTTTGAAGATTCTTTGAAAGCATCGTGTATGTCATCTCCCTTTTAGGTTTTACTTTCTCAACCCAAGCAAACTTAAAGAAAACATATATAACTGTCAAGCAAGATGTGTTTATATCCATCATTGATTTCCTCGTATGCTTACATGTCAACAATATCCGCCTGCCACTGGACATCCACATGACTAACATAGACCCTTCTTTAGGGAATATTTTTCTCGCCTGCTTGAGGCAGATTAGTCAGTTAAACATTCCTTCAATTCATTGTTGATGGTCTTTGTTTTGTTTTATTTTGTTTAGTTTGTTGTTTGTTTGTTTGTTTTTTGTTTTTTTTTCGTTTATTCCCGTTTAATTTGTTCGCACACTTAATTGATATTGGTGTAAGCAGCTTGAACTTTCAGGATAGTGATAAAGGTGTCTTAAATACTGTTCTTTTCCAGTTATTTAAAGCGGTGTGAAAACATCCAGAAAATTTGCAAGGCTTGATAAATTGTCTGTAGGCATTATCGACAAGCTAACGGAACATCCAACTACAGTGGATACTTTTAGTTTCATCAATTGTCAAGGTTTCTTCAATCTTTTCAAAACTTTGAATGATTTCAGAGTTTTGTTTACTGTCACTATTTGATGTTTTTAGTCAAAAACAGTCACTTCATATACCGAGTTGTCATGTGATATTTTAAACTGGTCTTTGTTTTCCCATAAAAATTAATCTCTCTTTCTGTCGAATAGTTGTAGATTGATCTTGTAAAATGTACGTGATATTGAAGTTTTGCTGTATATAAATTTTTATATTTCTCCTCATAAAATACGTAATTTATTCCTTCATACCGTTCTGTTTTAGCTATCTTTCTATCAGGATCGATGCTTCTTATTTCAATGTTTTAATCATTAAATAAAATCTGCAAATCTTTATATTTTCTAAAACACTGCGGGACATATTTATGTTTGAAATTGACAAATCAGTATGTTTATTATCTTGAATGTTATTTTGTAACAAATAGTTTTCACCACACTTTTATGCCATCCAAAGTTTTAAACAAATATACGTTAGCTATTGATACTGAAATTGTTGGTTATATGTTAAACTGATGAAATATTTGTATCAGCTCTCTGGAACCTGTTGCCAAAATCACAATATAACTTTGTTACTTCTGCTGTACAATTATTTTAAGATTAAGTTGCACTTCAACTAAATGCACAGTTAAGACATTATAATTTGGGTCTTAGGATCTTGGGGTATATTTGTTTAAAACAAAATATTAGTGTTCCAGGGACTCGATGGTATTCTAGATTAGTGAATTAACTGAGAATGCTGGTATTTAAATTTCTGTATGCATTTAAATTAAAGGAGTGAAAGTGCGCGATGAAAAGATCACACTATTTCAAGCTGCTATGCGTTCCAGCTCCCAATTCATTCCCTACTAATTATATATATATATATATATATATATATATATATCGCTTATTTTTCAAACAGGGTGTAACATGATGAAGCCAGGTTGGGATTGGATTTAGCGAAGACACTGAAAGCAATTTCGTGAATGAGATGTTTATTTATAATGTAATTGAACGATGAATGAATCTGACACTATACTAGTACGCATACAGTCCAACAATGGATTTAACAGAATGATGTGCACTGAGTTGAACAAGAGATATAAGAAAATTATATCGTTCCTAAAAGGAACTAATCAGAACATGTAATTTCAACGAATAATCAAAGAAGAATCAATGTATGGAACTTACAAATAAATATGATTGATATATCGATCAATCACCAAGGGTGATCAATGCATAGAATTTATACACAAATATGAACAATGTATGGTTCATTCACATGTAAGTTTTAGGTATAATTGATTTCACTCATATAGCGATATTGAATTATATTTTCAGCTATATAGTGATAATGAATAAAATTGATTCAAAAATGGAACATATGTATCTCATGGCATCCAGTTGACGATCAAGATGCATTTTCCGTTCCACAGCTTTCGTCGAATGGTCAAGGAGCCACCACGCATGGCCCGCCCCTGCCAGCCCTGCCGCAGGATTCCCCGAGAGCCTCCTTATTTCCTGCAGAAACGTTCGTCCCGAAGCTTTGATCCGTCACTGCGAGTAAACTAATACCGTCTTCCGAGCCAATGTCACCATCGACAGCAGCATACGGGTTACACGCAATGCTACATAGTTCTACGACTCCCCGTCACAAACAGCTTAAAATATAATGACTGAGCCGTGTAGTACATGAGACACGGTTAAGTACGGATACAATGATATACATATCGCATGCGCACACATGAATTGGTTTCGTTACACATTGAATTATTTCATAAACACTACTGTATGAAATTATTATTATAATAACCACATTCGTACATGAATCTGTGACCGACAAGAATAATCTCACTGGATTGTAAGAACTCGAACATTACTGATCCTTTAATGTATGCAATGTATAATTGAATTCAATGCATCTGTTCAGTTATAAAAATGGCTAACTTGAAACAGACTGTAGTCTATGTGATAGCATGGCGTTATATGACATAGGTCTGACTCTAAAATTTTGAATACATTCTGAAACATCCAATATATTAAACAATTCTAAAATTCTAAAATTAGAAAGAATGCAGTTTTATATTTCATAAATTCTGAAACATCCAATATATTAAACAATTCTAAAATTCTAAAATTAGAAAGAATGCAGTTTTATATTTCATAAATTCTGAAACATCCAATATGTTAAACAATTCTAAAATTCTAAAATTAGAAAGAATGCAGTTTTATATTTCACATACCTCTACAGCTGAAGATTGCTTCCGTAAAGTGGACTGCTTCCTGACAAAACTCGTGTTGTGATTATACAGCGATAATTTTGGGCTATAAGTACCCTGGCTGTAGTCAAATCTATGACCAGAGAACTCGAGGTAATATGGTTTCTCACTGGATGCACTTTGCGAGTGCAGCAGTGGGTAAACCGAAGTCAGTATTTTGAAATAATCACGGCTAAAAATAAACCACCCTCGCGTAACGCTGTACGCAGCAACGAAACCCGAGTACATTTCGTGAAAATGTTTCTGTAACTGACCATGTCGATGACGTTGGATATACATGTAGTAAACAATTTATGCTGGCATGATTACTGTTAGAACTCATATGTAACGACAGGGGCGGCGTAAAGATATTTGGCGCCCTATGTGAACCTTCAGCCTTGCACCCCCTCCCCCACCCCCACAATTAACTTTAGAAAATGGATATTGTGCATTAGTACGAAAAAAAATCTGCATATTTTTCTCTTTCTATTTTTATACGCTTGTTAACTTCTATTTAACGCTATTTCTCTTTCTTTTTTTTATTCAGTCAGTTTTATGCCACCCACCCCACCCCCACCCACAAAAAAATTTTTTTGGCCGCCCTAGGCGACGGCCTAGTTTGCCTAGTAGTTAAGCCGGCCCTGTGTAATGGTAGTAAAATTTTCAAACATTTGTATAAATACATGTTATCATGCGGGAAAAAATGATAAATTACCATCCGACGAAAGTGTCAACGTACACATACATGTACTAGCCAGTGAATCATAAAAATCACTTTTATGTGAAAACGTCTTTGTTCAATAACTTAACGACTAGCAAAGTAGTCCACTATTTATTTGGATGGAAAGAAATTGTCAGTAGTCATCTGGTTGTTATTAATCTGAGATTTTTTGTTCATATGTTTTTCAAAGACATGCAAATGCTCATAAAGAATATCAGGTGTGTCACAATGAGCTTGAAGATATAGTCTAATGTCCGATATGCTACCTAGAATCTCTCCTGGCTCGGGTTCAACGGCTGGTACTGAATCGTTGTCATCCTCGTCACTTCCAGTAGCAGAAACATCGGTGGCAATCACTAATTTCACAAACAATATCCACAACTGTTGGTATCGCAGATGTGACAGTGTCACTCTCAGAATTAACTTAGTCCAATCAATCAACATCCTCGTTATCAGACACAAACAGGCGTAACGCGCCACATACCAAAGCAAGGGGAATATCAGCAGCAGCAGCCTCGCTATCACTGGCAATGACATATGTTTGCTCACTAAACCCTGCCTTAACAAAACAGTTTGTAACACAATATGTGCAGTAGCGGCGTGGGATGTGGGGGGGGGGGCACCCCCGGTCGCAAGGTGAAGGAAGGGGGGAGGGGATGAGTAGTCCGGAGCTTTTATTGTTTTTTTGCAGCTGACAACAATTTCCATAATATTTCACCGTCATCTTAGTGTAACGGGGGCAATTTTTCACAAAACTTAGGGGGGGGGGGCAACTGACATAAAAAATGTTTCCCTGTAGCAAAATAAACTCCATTAAAGAATATTGACCCCGGGAGCCTCGAATCCTCGTGCCGCCACTGATTATGTGGAAACATCACTCCATGCATGATAAATCTTATTAATTGCGGACAAGACCTTAAGTTCACACCCTGCTTCTATTCTTCGTATTATTTGTAGCTTTGAGTCTAAAGAAACATGTTTTCCGAATTGCGAATTTTCAGACATTTCACAACAGTTAGAATTCAAAATGAACATGAGAGAGACTTGAAGCTGTACTCAGTTAGTCAACATACGGGTGTAGAACGATTGCTAGAGGATATTTCAAAACTATTTAGTCAAAACAGTAGAAAACAAAAAAAAAAACATTTCTTTTCGTCCTTTAATTGCACTGAACCAGCAACCCGTGATTCTAGGGATCGGACCACTAATTCATTTCCCATAGAACTTAATATTAATATATTAAAAAATAAAAATAAGTTCTTCATTACTTTGGTATATAAACCACACATGGTTCCATTCATTAGAGTTAGAGATATTTGTTCAGCCTCTAAAAACAGGTGCTTCGCAGCATATTTATGAGTCTCGTGATACTATACAGAGAAGCTCCCCGGTCTGCACCTAATAACATAGCCTCGCACCAAGAGTTCATATGCAATTTTGTCAGTAGGAAATTAAATACAGGATATCAAAATCGAAGAAAATATCTTGCTGTCAACTATAGTACATAGATTGAAATTTGTGAAATTGATAATGGAACAAAATTGAACCTATTTATTACCCAAATGGGCGCATCTCAAAATATTTAGTATTCTATGTTGTATTACCTCCACCAGTAGACTGGTTCCCTGGATGTTAAATATTTAGTGGTCTGATACATATACCGAACATAAATTTGCGCTGGGTGTGTGTGTGTGTGTGTGTGTTGATAACCGTAGGCACCAAGTATGTATGCTAACTCGGGCGATATTTTAAGCGCACTAAATGCTAATAATGAACACTTATGTAATGCCTACAGATGATAAGAATGAATGTTGAATTTCAAGAATGTTTACTATGTTCGTGTATTACAGATGTAGATAACTGAATAAATGCAGTGATTTTAATAGTTTGTCTCGTGTTTTTCTTTATTTCCTGCCTGTCTGCTATTCAGATATGCATGCATGAAATATTCACCTATAAGCATTATGTTATAAGAGGTATCAAATTACACAACCCCCTATTGTCATTAATTTCTGATATAAAGATCATATTTTGGTTGCCTAAAATTTCCTTATTTGGAGATTTTGTTTTCTTGAATCAGATATTAAGAAGTGTTTATGGCACCTAACAGGTTCATTTTATTTTTCATCACTTGTCACATAAAAAATTGATAAATGTAGAGGTCTGGAACCTGATGCCAAATGCGAGTAGCTTCCGCTGATGTAAAGAAACATTATAAACAGTGCAGAATGTAGTTCTAACTTAACTTAGCAGGTACTGAATTAACACTTTGAAACTCAAAGCATGAACTACAGTTATATTACTGTGTCCAAAAATGACAAATGTAAAGAGAAAAACCAACGGTTGTCTTAATACGAGAAAGTTTCACTTCAGACCAGAAAATATGTCTCATGACAAGGGTGTAACAAATCATAAAACTGTAGAGAGCGATGTCTGAAAAAAACACTATATAAAAGACTTTCAGAGGAAAAGTACAATATTGTTCCCAAAAGACCAAGTTCACACTTTGATATTGAGAAAGAGGAAGTTTCCAAGGAAACTAATACCTTGACACGGAGAGTTGCAAATACAAAAATTAATGCGTTTAAATGGCACGCGGCAACATAAAATATGATAAATGTAAGATTCTATGTAACAAAAAGGGTAATATATTCATAATTTGTATGTCAGGTATTGTGAAAAGAGTATGTACAGGCTGGTACAAATCAAGAAAAATGAAGAACTTTGGAATGCGGTGCTCATAAAACACAAGAAAACATATCCCATGTGTGATGGGAGCCTAAAATGGGAGACATCATTAAAAAGTCTAATGCGCTTAAAAATATGATGCCAGAAAAAGACAAAGTTGAACGCGAGAGGATGAGAAACAGTTTTGCGATAGACCTGAGCATGTGTTGTCTTGCAGAGTTCCATGATGCCTTTCAGAAATACTGTGGGAACACTTCTATGACAATGAGGGCCATGTCAAAAGCAGTAGATGCCATAGTGCTCTGTTATCCGGGTGATCATTCCTTTTGCAAGACAAAGTCATATGTCTGCACTGATGAAAATGAAAACTGGGTAGTTAAAAGCTCATATTTGCCTGGCACATTTAGAATAGTAAACTCTACACATACGAAATCAATGATACGAATGATTGTTAACTGCCAGTTGGGGAAAATGACAATTCAGACGACATATCGCAACACTAAAACACAAAAAGCCTGAAACTGTAAATAAAGTAATTTGAAGAAGCTACCTCAAAATGTACCATTCATGAGTAATTTCCATGCACAATGTCATAGTGCTGTACATTACAGCAACAATGGCCCCAGGGAGTCTGTAGTGAGACTGTAGTGAACTTCTGGGTGCTCCATAGCAGCAAACTCCAGTGTGGTTATGCAGCTGAAAAGAAGACAAAGAGAACATATTAATGATCAGACATTTTACAAGAAAAAGAAAGCATACAAACAATAGATGTAAAAAGAGAGCGCTTTTATTCAGACTCTATGAGAAATATCAGGAGGAGAGGAATTATGCAAAAGTTATATTGTTACATAATATTAGAAAGAAACTAACAGCTAAATATGACAAGAGTATAAAAGATTTACCTTGAATAAGATCCATTATATTTAACAAATGGGTTTGTGGCATTTTGTACATAGTCCCTGGTTTTTACAGTGATCTCTCTCTCTCTCTCTCTCTCTCTCTCTCTCTCTCTCTCTCTCTCTCTCTCTCTCTCTCAATTGATTGAATGGGGTCTCAAAACTAAATGGTCAATGCTCACACACATTTTTTCATGACAAAGTGACTAACATTAAGAGATTGACTTTTCTCATCCAGCCTATGCATTAAGTCAGGTGTAATTATTATTTTTTTTTTTAGCATATGTTAAAATCGGTGTGTAGTTAAATAAAAAATAGTGCCATCAACCATCTTACCTTGTGCTTCCCATAGCCAGATTTGTCAAGTTTCCCAACCCAAATTACACAACCATGCTTGTTTTCCATAATTATTTGCTTTCTCACTAGTATCTGCTCTAAATTACTCCAAAAATGATCCATTTTACTATAATTACTTTTAAATCAGCCAGTAATACTGAACCGGATGCTGAGATGCACGTGGTTGTCATGGATACACACACACGCACATATAGGGATCGGACCACTAATTTATTTCCCATAGAACTTAATGTTCATATATTAAAAAATAAAAATAAATTCTTTATTAGCTTGAAATACAAACCACACATGGTTTTATTCATTAGAGTTAGAGACATTTTTTCAGCCTCGAAAAATAGGTGCTTCGCAGCATGTTTTTGAGTCTCGTGATGCTTTCAGCACATGATAGGCTATACATGGCGGCCAGAATATTTGGTGGAGGAAGGACCCGGAAAACCCCGGGAAGAAACACTGACCACGGGAAGCTACTGGCAAGCTTTCTCACATACCCACGTTGGCCGAGCCGAGACTCGAACCCATGCATACTGTGAGATGTCAGTGATCTGTAAAGGCGAGCGCCTTAGACCACTCGACCACCCGGAGCCCCTCTGTCATGTGATACAAACGTTAAAATTGAGCTATTATTTTTCAGGCGGACTACACAAATCAAACGCTATTACCAATTAAACGTTGTATTAAGGGAACGTTATAACAAAGCATCTGGAATACATAGTAATTAGAAATTTGGCCGGGGAAATTTAATTCAAACTTTCCAACCGAAACAACGTTGTATCCAAGAACGTAATAAATAATCTCCACTATATATATATATATATATATATATATATATATATATATATATATATATATATATATATATATATATATATATATATATATATATATCTTTTGCCGTCTACACTTGTCTCTTTCATCAGCCAATCGATGGCGAGGGTGAAGAGGACAGGTGCAACGATGCAACCTTGTTTCACGCCTGTGTTGATTCTGAAGCAGTCTGTGAGATTGTTGTTATAGATGTCTTTACACTGGAAGTCTTGGTGCAGAAGATTGATGATGTTTGCAATATTCAGTGGAATACCATAGAACCGGAGTATTTTCCAGAGGGAGTCACGGTGGAGACTGTCGAAAGTCTTTTCAAAGTCTATGAAGTTGATGTAGACCGTAATGTACCATTCAGTTGTCTGCTCTAGTATCTGTCGGAGTGTGAAAATCTGGTCAATGCAGGATTTTCCTTTCCTGAAACCAGCTTGTTCCTTTCTGATGAGGTCACCAGCTGCGATAGTGATCCTCTTGGAAATGATTCTGCTGAAGATCTTGCTGGTGAGTGATAGCAGGGTTACGCCTCTCCAGTTGTTACAGTCCCCAAGGTCACCCTTTATTTTTTGGTAACTTGACGATGATTCCAGTTTTCCACGCGGCGGGGGTTTCTTTGCTCTCCCATATTTTTTAGAATATTTATCTGAGGATCTTTGGGGTTTCTGTATCTTCTGACTTCCGTATTTCTGAGCAGATGCTCCCCTCACCAGGTGCTTTCCCATTAATGAGTGCTTTAGTGCTTTTATGACTTCTCTAACTTTCGTCTCAGTGATGTCCTCCACACTGATGTCAAGGTCCTCTTTGGCTTCTGGGATCAAGGATGTAACGTGGGTGGGGGGAGTCTGGTCTGTTCACTACATTTTGAAAGTGTTCCTTCATTCTTTACATGCTTTGATGTAGTCGAGAACCTTCTCTCCAGTTTCTCTCATGACTGCGTTGAAAGAATAAATAGTCATTTCCGTCTCATTGCGGAATATGCTGAACTTGTTTTTGAGCGTTAGTTTCAACACTTGCTGGACCTAGGGATCCTCTAGTTTTCCAATGATGAAAAGTTGTTGTTTGTTTACCCCCAATTTGGCCTTTCTCAGTTTAAGGGCCTCGGGTGGCCGAGTGGTCTAAGGCACTCGCCTTTACATATCACTGACATCTCACCTCTGTCCGCGTGGGTTCGAGTCTTGGGCTTGGCCAATGTGGTTATGTGAGAAAGCTTGCCAGTAGCTTCCCGTGGGTAGGTGGTTCTTCCCGGGATTTTCTCGGATTCTTCCTCCACCAAATATACTGCCCGCATTGTATAGCCTATCATGTGCTGAAAAATGGCGTTAAACCCAGAACAACCAACCAACCAACCAGTTTAAGGGCAAGATAGTCTACCAACAGACTGTGATCGCTTTCTGTCTTGTTATCCGGAGACTTCAATGTCATCTTGTGAATTTGCTTATGCTGGAAAAGGGTCTCTCCTATAACAAGATCGCCGTCTTCGCAGAGGTCACAAAGTCTTTCACCATTGTCATTTATTGGTCCTATTCCGTGTCTACCCATGAACCGCTCCCTGTCTGTGTTGTCTGAGCCTGTTCGCGTGTTAAAATCGCAAACAATGAGTAGTAAATCAGAAAAGGTCTTTCTCCTCATCGTCAGCGTCTTCTTTTCGGGCATAGCAGGTGATGAATGATATCTTGGCGAATTTTGAATTGAATCTGGCATATATCATTCGTTCATTGATGGGTTTCCATTGTAGAAGTGTGTTGTTCAGTTGTTTTTTATGACCAAGGCTACGCCTTCTCGATGTTGGTCATTCTGCTTACCTGACCATAGTATGGTATCTCCTGTGGCCAGTGTTCTTTTCCCTGCTCCTATCCATCTGACTTCTGTGATGCAAAGTAGACTCAGCTTGTACTGGTACATTTCCTGGAGAACCTGTGCTAGTTTCTCAGTCTGATATCAAGTTCTCACATTCTAGCACCGATTGTGGGTGGAAGTATCGGGTTTCAGTAGATCTGCTTTCGGGGTAGAGGCTTCCTTGTTGATTTGGACTCCATCCGCCATATATATATATATATATATATATATATATATATATATATATATATATATATATATATATATATATATATATATATATATATATATATGCCCTAAATAAGTGGATACGTTTTCGAATATATTTTGGCTTATATTGACATAGACGTTTCATGTTCATATTTTTCTTCAACTTCAATGGTAAGTGTTTGTTCTACAAATAAACTATTGTCTTTCTGCTTGCAGCTGGAAATAACCAGGAAAGTGACATGTATTCCATGAGTGACCTAATTACAGGTAACAAATTCTTTTCAAAGTCAAATTTATTTCTTTACCACTGAAGCGTGTATAATTTTAACTCAGGTTGGTCGAACCTGTGATTGCATAAAGACTTCAAATGAAGGGAAGTAAAGACGACGCAAAATAGTAAGATGTAATTATTGTAATAGCATAAAATGTGAATTGTTATTGAATTGCTTTAAAATAGTATGCACCTTGATCTATTTTTCTTTCATTTGCATTTTAAAAAAAAGTTTTGCTTCTTTTTAAAACAAATTTTATTTTACTTGATCAACAGCCAGAGATTAAAAGTATAGATTCTGTTTCTTGGGTAAACATGCTACAGTGTTTTTATCACACATCCAGTACACGCGTATTCATGTATTGAATGGTCTCTGGTGCTTCATGGGTAAACATACTTTAGCATTTTGATCACGCGTCTTGTTGATTCGTATTTGAAGCGGCGATTGATTATTATAATTACAAGGGGATCCATATTTGTTCCGGCTTTATGGTAGGTGGCGAAAAATCATAACCACCCTCAGAAAAAGTATTATTTTGTCCTGGACATTCATGGGACCTTCAAGAGGAAACACTCGCCTCCCGATAATGATGATTATTATTATTATAATTATTTATTATTATTTGCTGCCTCTTAATTGTATGTTTGGCTGGTCTTTCATCGGAGATATGGTGGCTTGCCGTGGCTTTAGAAATCCCGGAATGTTTGCAGTGCTCTTGCCGTTCCCAGGAGTTACACTTTGCAAACTGTTGATGATGATAACAATGATGGCATAGTTAAAATCGGTACTGGTTACACAATATTAACATAATAGTGATTACAAAAATAGGTCATAGTTATCATACTCACACACAGATAGGCCTATACGTTCAAAATACAATCATACATGGAGAGGCGACATTTAAATCATGCTATGGTATTTAAGGACTGCATGCGGCCTAAACTTCTTCATATGTCACAAGAACATATATGCTTCTTGAAGTTTGCATATAGCAGTCTCGCAAACTCGAGAAAGCATAGGTAGCCCTAATACTACAGAGTCAAAACATTGACAGGTTTAAATATATGATGTATATCATGCAGGTATGGGGTAGCTGGCCAGGTGTAATAGAGGACATAAAATTGTTGCAGCACTTTGTCTCTCACCAGCTTCACATGGCTTTCTAATGTCTGACATCTTGTCGTATTGTAAAGTAAAACCTGATGCACGAAGACACCACTCTGAGCATTGATATAGTAATCAATTTGTGTACTAGCTAAAAATACAGGTAACTACATGAATGTAGTACATGTATGGGTGCCTTCTGCTTCTATAAGTTATATGTGTACTGCACAGTTGCTGATATAGATACATACGCAAGTCGAGATAAGCGGAGACGAGGATCATGTGTCTGACAAAACAAATAAACAAAAAAGAAAAACGCCCAGACGTAGAGCGAGAGGAAAAAAAGATACTTTACTTTTTCTCTAATAAATGTTCAAAGTTTGTCTAACAAAAGAGCAAATGAATCCAAGAAAATAGAGAAGTGTATGCAATATTTTCAAAGAGTGATGCTGTACTCTTTATTTAAATCTGGACAAATGAGTTCGTGGATTTAAATATAGATGATTTTAAATATTAAGCTTCACATCGAAAATTAAAGAAGATAGTAAGAGAGAATTTGTGGGATATATACACATCATATGTGTTTTGTTCTGAGTCGGCGGAAAGAACGAGTTTGATATGGCGTAATTATATGTCGAGGTCGTCAGGCTGAGACGTATTTATTAACCATATCCAACGAGTTCTTTCCCCCGACTCAGAACAAAAGACGAATGCGGTTTTGTATTTATTACATACCCTCTCTTGTACGCTTTCTAAATATTTCTACATCTACCGTATGAATGAAATTCAAAACAATTTGGAATTTATAAAAATTCGATTCACTGCATCCAAAAATATCGACGCGTGGACGTCAAAGAAGACACGTAAGTAGTTCCAATCTAGGGGTGTGATACAAAAATAAGATTTGAACAACTGTATCGTACTCCAGACAACAGGGGCTCGTATCGTTGCTTACAATTTACCTGTAAATCATTCATGTACTATATAATACTACAAGGGAGGACACTTCTCTCCTTTCTCGCGCGACCTATTTAACAATCAACGCTGATATTTCAAGCTACACTTCGCAAAGCGTAATAAATTAGGTACCGATCTTCAGCTCAGGCATTCGACTTTTTATGCCTACACACAGTTTGACTTACTACCTCACCTTTAAAGAATGTCAGACCATTTTCCCACGAAACGCGTCGACATGGTCATGATCGCGCCCTCTTAATATGAAAGTACAAGGCACTAACTGAAATAATGCCCTCTTATTGGTCGACTGAAAATCAAGTTATCAGTAGTCGAAGTACGTCATTTTGGTTCGACCAATGAGAGGTTAGTATTCTATTTAGTTCGTTACACTTGCATGAAGACGGCCTTTTATGGGTTAAATCTTTTTGATCCAATGTTTAACCAAAACTTTGATTTGTCTCTTTGTCTCTGTTATGTCGTAGGTCGTCCCTAATTCATCGATTGGCCAATCTATGTTGTCAACTAATGTTCTTTTTTTTTTTTTTTTTTTTTTTTGTTGTTGTTGTTGTTGACATTTATACTTCGAAACATATTTCAGGAACTTAAGTTGCACGTGCTCAATGGTATCGGTGCTATGAAATTCCCAAATTTCAGATGCATATGTCAGCATCGGAGTAATGTATGTATCAAATAACTCTATACGTTCTCTTGGTTTCAACGTATGATTTTTCAAATGTGAACTCAAAATGTAACGTGCCTTTATTCATTCATCTGCCAGAGTCTCTTGTGCTTTTGAAAACTATAATCCTCTTTTACAGGGGACAAGTCATGCAAATACAAACCTGTTAAGTGCACAAAGGATATAAAGTAACTATAACATGATAAAGTGAGACATATAAATTTTACATATAACCGAAATTCATACTAATTCATATTAAATACTTTTAACACAATATGTATTTTAGGACAAATGAACTGAAATATAGTTATGCTATAGGATTGAATTTTACCATAATGACTCGAATAAATTTCTTAGATTCATGAGTTCATTTTTTAATTATGCACAAAATTTTAAATATATGATCTACTAATAGTTTTGTTTCCTTAAATATAATTTCTCCTTGTTCATTTAAGTAACTGCAGTTAAATATATAGTAAAACACAGCATCCAGGTCATTTATATTTCATAGAGTACGAACTCTTTCCTCTCTAAGGGTGTTTATCCAACTTACTATCTCTATTGGTAAATAATGATTGAAATTCTAAATTTAGAGTAAATGGTTCGTAGCTTGTTAGGTAGACAAAGAAACTAATTCTCAAAATGCAAGTCTGTTTAACATTTTATAGGTAATACCTTTACGGTATATACGGAGCACAGATGTAAACACAGAACACTTAACAGCCACAACTCAAAAAACATTCATAGGTTAAAATAAACCAAATAAAACTTTACTAAAAGTAATTTCTAAGATAAATTAAAACCAAAAGCAGAAAGAAAAGCTATGAAATTGGCTATTTAAGAAAAGCAGGCCGACATCAAAATGGTTCAACATTTAATCAGGTCAGTGAAATAAAACGACAGCATTTATTCAGATCAGCAAATGACTTTTAGCGCCAGCTTCTACAGGCAACAAGTGCTAGAATATTCATGGTTGAAAATCTTCCTAAAAGAAAGAAAAAAAGATTATACAAGTCATCTTAAGAGTGGTCTCTGATATATTTAACATTTTGTTTGGGATGTAACTGTCAACCTGAAACAAGTCACTATCCAAATGCAAACCAAAATCAAAAGTGGAGTGTTATTGTGCTGGTGAACAGGTCAACTTAATTCCTGTTATATTTTGTGTATGTGTGTATATGTGCGTTTTTACCCATTTACCACGGAATATGTACAATGTTCTATTAAACATTTACTTGCTGACCTACTGAAATTGAAAGTACCCCCAGAGCCATGTGCTATAATTTCAATTCAAACTAGAAAATCAAAGAAAAATATACTGAACATGTAATGTGGGCCTGATCTTAGCCCCTTCCTGGAATGGACCAATTTGCAAGGTAATAATAACGCCTTGTCTCTATTGTTTTTGCATTATCTTTTGAGGCAGGCAGTTTACTTCTCAAGTACTGGTACAGAGAAAGGAATATCAACGGATACTTGAAAGTAGTTGAACAAATGATAGCTAAAATATATATTTTATAGTTTAATTTAATATAATTGGTCATGGTCACCATCATCATCATCATCATCATCATCATCATCATCATTTCTAAGGTTTGGAAGCTTAGGTATCTTTTATTTCAAAAACTGAAAAGGCAGTTGGTGTTCTGGTGTATATTGTTCTTGAAGCTTAAAGCGGGTAACTCGAGAATCCAACAATTATAAGACGTCCCAAGAACAAGAACACTCGGGACTTAGTGGTTATGGGACTGTTGTAGACAAAAATAAATCAACGATTTAATTCCTGACCACACATATCTTAAGTCATGTTTTCCTGGATTGTTCGGAGAGGCGTGTACGCTCATTAATACATTCACACATACACTTGCGACATTTAAACCACTAAATTTAAATCAATTAAGGTCTACATGCGGTGTTAACTTCTCCGTATGTCACAAGAATATTTGTGCTTTTTTAAGCTTGTATGTAGTAGTTTAGTAAACTGGAGAAAACTTAGGTAGCCATAATACTACATAACTTTGACAGGTTTAAATACCTGATGAATTTCATGTAGGGATGCGGTAGATGGGCCAGGTATTACTCCTACCGCATTCCTACATGAAATATATTAAGGCAGAAGATTGTAACAACACTTTGTCTTTCACTAGCTTCACACATCGCTTTCTAAGTTTTGACACCTTATCACATTGTAAAAAAAAAAAAAGATACATAAAGACACCACTCTAAGCAATGACGTAGTAATCATTTTCTTTAATGACTGTAAATACATGTAACTACATGTATGCGGTGCAAGTATGCGTGTCTTCTTCTTCTACCATTAACATGTGTGTCGCACATTTGGTGTTATAGATACATATACAAAGGCGGAATTAGCGGGGACGAGCACCACGTGTCTGACCAAAAAAAAAAAAAAAAAAAAAAAATCCACACGCGGAAGGGAAAAAGAGATCTCCTTTACTTATCCGGTAGTAAATGTACAAGGGGTTTCTACAATAAATAGCAAATGAATAAAACAAAGAAGAGAATTGTATACAATATTTATAAAAGAGTGATGTTGGACTCCTTACTGAAACCTGGACAAATTAGTTCTTGGATTTAAATGTAGATTAGTTTGTCTCTTTCGCTTTACATCTAAAATTTTAGAAAACAGATGGCAAAATAGACTGTGTGGGATATAATGATATCAATGAGATATACATTTGTTATGAGATATACTCGCAACCACAGAAGACGATTTCCTGTCGGTTAAATTTGATTGTTCATTTTTCGGGGGAAAAAGCAACCAAACTATGATTTGTATGTTTGTCAATGTGACGTCGTTCCTAATTTATATAGTAGGCAATTTATGGTTGCCAAAACGTCTCTTGTTAGGCTTTTGTGTACTCTTTATTGAAGGTCAAAACCATGTCCTATGGTAATTGTACTCTTTATTGAAGGTCAAAACCATGTCCTATGGTAATTCTACTCTTTATTGAAGGTCAAAACCATGTCCTATGGTAATTGCAACTATTTTCAGATTCATATGTAGATTCTTTATTCACTCTGAAACATTACATGGTTATTAAGAACAATACAACATGTATGGTGCATAAGTAATAAATATAGCAATAACTATTCAATAATAAAACACAATCACACATCAATTACTGCTGAGAGTATAATGTGAGGATGAGAGCACATGACATAACTTGCGTTCTCGTTTTTAATGCTAGATACATATATATTGCTAAATTGCACATAGTTTTCTTTCGATTAAAATTCGTCAGCTGTACTCATTTTATCATAGAGGGATGTTTTTCAAATCATATCTTGCAATGAGGGATTTTCTCAACAAATTATACTTATTACAAACCAATGAAAAGTGATATTCGTCTTCACTCTTATTTTGATTACACAGTGAACATATCCTATGGTTTCTGTCTATCTGAGTATTGCTAAATCCATTAGTCTCAACTCTCAGTGAGTGAGATGAGGTCCATATATTTGACAGTGCTGTACTACATTTAAGATTCATAAAAATCCCAAGTTTATCTTCATTTCCAAAATTGGTTTTCATGTATTTATAAAACAATAGTTTACATGAATCTACTACGTTGTGATTCCGTATATAAATCTTTGTTTGAAAACATTAATGAAGATTTTGACAAAAGCTGAATCAGAGTATCTCCATGCGTCTGAAAACCATACATATCTAAAAAGTGTTTCGACAATGATAGCCAGTTAGAGATATTCTTTTGTGACTGTGCATACAATACTTTATACAATGCAGTTAATATAACATTCTCACTACTTATTATTTTTAAGCAATATTTTTTCAATATTTACAATATTTTTAATATGATAGGCAAACGATCAACTTCCCCATAGACAGCAGCATTCAATGTTGACAGTTGAACGTTCGAAACATATTTAATAAACTTAAGTTGTAGGCGCTCAGTGGAATTGGCGCTATGATATTCCTTAACTTCATAAGCGTACGAAAAGATACGAATAAGGTATGTATCAAAATAACCCTATACATTCTCTTGGTTTCAGCGTTAGATTTTTCAAATGTAAATTAAAAGTGTTAAGTGTCTTTATTCCTTTACGTGCCAAAGTCTCTTGCGCATTTAAAAACTTACCGTAACTGAAGAATCGATATTCATTGGCACGGTTAGACTAGGGATATTATCTTACAAAAGTCAATACTTACTGGCACGGAAACACTAGCTGGAGATATGTTATAAAAATCGATACTCACTGGCGCAGTAATTCTAGGCGAAATTTTATAACTTATTTTCTTATCTGGCAATTGCTAAGGATTATGGAATAATCGGTTTTGGATGTCAGAGCATGGCTGTCGTTTATAATTGGAAGATAGATGTCGTAGTTGTTACATAGTTTGTGGCAGTTAGTTAATGACATTTCGTTACAATAAGTTAGTTGACTTGTTCACTAACGAAATAGTCAGTTATTATGCCGAAATAGTGCGCTATTGACCAAAGTCATCAAGGTACATACATGTTGAATTTAATGCAACATGTGAACATCAAACGCTCTAATGAGATGATGCATATATCTATGAGATATACATTTGTTAGTAGGTAATTTATGGTTGCAAATAACGTCTCTTGTTAGGCTTTTGTGTACTCTTTATTGAAGGTCAAAACCATGTCCTATGGTAATTGTACTCTTTATTGAAGGTCAAGACCATGTCCTATGTTAATTGTAACTATTTTCAGATTCATATGCACATTCTTCATTCTTTCATGTCGCCGAGAACCTTCTCTGCAATTTCTCTCATGACTGCGTTGAAAGAATGGATAGTCATTTCCATCTCATTGCGGTGTATGCTGAACTTGTCTTTGAGCGTAAGGTTCAACATTTGCTGGACCTTGGGATTCTCTAGTTTTCCAATGATGAAACGTTGTTTTTTGTTTACCCCCAATTGGGCCTTTCTCAGTTTAAGGGCAAGATTGGCTACCAACAGACTGTGATCGTTGCCTATATCAGCATGCCTCTTGACTCGTACATCTTGCAGGGAGTGTCTACACTTGCCGTTGACCAGCACATGGTCTATCTGGCTTTCTGTCTTGCTATCCGGAGATTTCAATGTCATCTTGTGAATTTGCTTATGCTGGAAAAGGGTCTCTCCTATAACAAGATCGCCGTCTTCGCAGAGGTCACAAAGTCTTTCACCATTGTCATTTATTGGTCCTATTCCGTGTCTACCCATGAACCGCTCCCTGTCTGTGTTGTCTGAGCCTGTTCGCGTGTTAAAATCGCAAACAGTGAGTAGTAAATCATGTCTTGGTGTTGCTTCAACAGCTGAGTGCAAGCTGTCGTAGAAAAGGTCTTTCTCCTCATCGTCAGCGTCTTCTATGGGAGCATAGCAGGTGATGAATGATATCTTGGCGAATTTTGAATTGAATCTGGCATTCATCATTCGTTCATTGATGGGTTTCCATTGTAGAAGTGTGTTGTTCAGTTTTTTTTGTTTTTTTTTTTTGATGACCAAGGCTACGCCTTCTCGATCTTGCTCATTCTGCCTACCTGACTATAGTATGGTGTCTCCTGTGGTAAGTGTTCTTTTCCCTGCTCCTATCCATCTGACTTCTGTGATGCAAAGTAGACTCAGCTTGTACTGGTACATTTCCTCGAGAACCTGTACTAGTTTCTCAGTCTGATATCAAGTTCTCACATTCCAGCACCCATTGTGGGTGGTAGTTTCGGGTTTCAGGAGAGCTGCTATTGGTGTAGAGGCTTCCTTGCGGATTTGGACTCCATCCGCCATATATATATATATATGGTAAGTGTTTGTTCTACAAATAAACTATTGCATGACCAGGAATGTGACGTGCATTGAATGAGTGATCAAATTACAGGTAACACATTCTTTTCAAAGTCAAATTTCTTTTTTGACCACTGAAGCGTGTATAATTTTAACTCAGGTTGGTCTTACCTGTAAATGCATAAAGACTTCGAATGATGGGAAGTGAAGACGACGCAAAATGGTAAGATGTAATTAATGTAATAGCATAAAATGTGAATTGTTATTGAATTGCTTTAAAATAGTATGTACCTTGATCTATTTTTCTTTCATTTGCATTTTTAAAAGAAGTTGTGTTTCTTTTTAAAACAAATTCTTTTTTACTTGATCAACAGCCAGAGATTAAAAGTATAGATTCTGTTTCTTGGGTAAACATGCTACAGTGTTTTTATCACACATCCAGTACACGTGTATTCATGTATTGAACGGTCTCTGGTGCTTCATGGGTAAACATACTTTAGCATTTTGATCACGCGTCTTGTTGATTCGTATTTGAAGCGGCGATTGATTATTATAATTACAAGGGGATCCATATTTGTTCCGGCTTTATGGTAGGTGGCGACAAATCATAACCACCCTCAGAAAAAGTATTATTTTGTCCTGGACATTCATGGGACTTTCAAGAGGAAACACTCGCCTCCCGATGATGATGATTATTATTATTATTATTATTATTATTATTATTATTATTATTTCTTATTATTTGCTGCCTCTTAATTGTATGTTTGGCTGGTCTTTCATCGGAGATATGGTGGCTTGCCGTGGCTTTAGAAATCCCGGAATGTTTGCAGTGCTCTTGCCGTTCCCAGGAGTGACACTTTGCAAACTGTTGATGATGATAACAATGATGGCATAGTTAAAATCGGTACTGGTTACACAATATTAACATAATAGTGATTACAAAAATAGGTCATAGTTATCACACTCACACACAGATAGGCGTATACGTTCAAAATGCAATCATACATGGAGAGGCGATATTTAAATCATGCTATGGTATTTAAGGACTGCATGCGGCCTAAACTTCTTCATATGTCACAAGAACATATGTGCTTCTTGAAGTTTGCATATAGCAGTCTCGGAAACTCGAGAAAGCATAGGTAGCCCTAATACTACAGAGTCAAAACGTTGACAAGTTTAAATATATGATGTATATCATGCAGGAATCCGGTAGCTGGGCCAGGTGTAATAGAGGACATAAAATTGTTGCAGCACTTTGTCTTTCACCAGCTTCACATGGCTTTCTAATGTCTGACATCTTGTCGTATTGTAAAGAAAAACCTGATGCACGAAGACACCACTCTGAGCATTGACATAGTAATCAATTTGTGTACTAGCTAAAAATATAGGTAACTACATGAATGTAGTACATGTATGGGTGCCTTCTGCATCTATAAGTTATATGTGTACCGCACAGTTGGCGATATAGATACATATGCAAGTCGAGATAAAAGAAAAACGCCCAGACGTAGAGCGAGAGGAAAAAAAGATACTTCCCTTTTTCGCTAACAAATGTACAAAGGTTGTCTCACAAAAGAGCTAATGAATCCAACAAAATAGAGAAGTGTATACAATATTTTCAAAGAATGATGATTTACTCTTTATTTAAATCTGGACAAATGAGTTCGTGGATTTAAATATAGATGATTTTAAATATTAAGCTTCACATCGAAAATTATAGAAGATAGTAAGATAGAATCTGGGTTATATACAACTTCATACGTGTTTTGTTCTGAGTCGGCGGAAAGAACGACTTTGTATTTATTACATACCCTCTCTTGTACGCTTTATAAATATTTCTACATATACTGTATGAATGAAATTCAAAACAAATTAGAATTGATAAAAATTCGATTCACTGCATCCAAAAATATCGACGCGTGGACGTCAAAGAAGACACGTAAGTAATTCCAATCTGGGGGTGTGATACGAAAATAATTGAACAACTGCTTCGTACTCCAGATCACAGGGGTTCGTATCGTTACTTACAATTTACCTATAAATCATATATGTACTATATAATACTACAAGGGAGGACACTTCTCTCCTTTCTCGCGCGACCTATTTAACAATCAACGCTGATATTTCAAGCTACACTTCGCACAACGTAATAAATTATGAACCTCTTCAGCTCAGGGATTCGACTTTTTATACCTACACACAGTTTGACTTACTACCTCACCTTTAAAGAATGTCAGACCATTTTCCCACGAAACGCGTCGACATGGTCATGATCGCACCCTCTTAATATGCAAGTACAAGGCACTAACTGAAATAATGCCCTCTTATTGGTCGACTGAAATCAGGTTATCATTTTCGGTCGACCAATGAGAGGGCAGTATTCCATTCAGTTCGTTACACTTGCATGAAGACGGCCTTTTATGGGTTAAATCTTTTTGATCCAATGTTTAACCAAAACTTTGATTTGTCTCTTTGTCTCTGTTATGTCGTAGGTCGTCCCTAATCCATCGATTGGCCAATCTATGTTGTCAAGTAATGTTCCTTTTTTCTTTTTTTTTAAGCCTTTTGTGTATATCTTATGGAAAGTCGAAAACCTGTCATGTGGTAATAATAACTATATTCAGATTCGGATTCTTTATTTACTCTTAAGAGTCCAACACAAAATTTATCAGGAATATGAAAAAAATATATAAGGAATTATTCAATAATGAAACACAATTTAACATATGTTACTACTGAAACTTCTAGTTGGGAATGGGATCAGATGACATAATTTGCTTTCTTATTTCAGAATGCTAAATTGACCGATTTTGCTAACTTACATATAAGTCTATAACGAGTACATTTATCAGCTCGACACATTTTTTCATAAAGGAGTGATTTTTATTAATATTTTCCAATGAAGGATTATCTCACCAAATAATACTTATTATAATCCAATAAACAGCGACACATGTCCGCAACCTTATTTTCATCACACAATAAACACATCTTAAGGTTTATCAGATCTATCGGTCTTAACTCACAGTGAGTGAAATAAGGCCTTTGGTTTTGTTAATGCTGTTCTATGTTTAAGATTTATCCTAAGCCCAAGGTATTCTTCATGTCCAAAAATGTTTTTTTTTTTTATGAATTTATAAAACAGCTATAATAACTCTCAATAATATATATATATATATATATATATATATATATATATATATATATATATATATATATATATATATATATTCTTTGAAATCATTCATAAAAACTTGATAATCAAACGATCAAGTTCCCAAAAGATAGCAGCAATTGATGTTGACATTTTTACTTCGAAACATATTTCATGAACTTAAGCTGCACGTGCTCAATGGCATCGGTGCTACGAAATTCTCAAATTTCAGATGCATATGACAGGATCGCAGTAATGTATGTATCAAATAACTCTATACGTTCTCTTGGTTTCAACGTATGATTTTTCAAATGTGAACTCAAAATGTAACGTGCCTTTATTCATTCATCTGCCAGAGTCTCTTGTGCTTTTGAAAACTATAATCCTCTTTTACAGGGGACAAGTCATGCAAATACAAACCTGTTAAGTGCACAAAGGATATAAAGTAACTATAACACCATAAAGTGAGACATATAAATCTTACATATAACCGAAATTCGTACTAATTCATATTAAATACTTTTAACACAATATGTATTTTAGGACAAATGAACTGAAATATAGTTATGCTATAGGATTGAATTTTACCATAATGACTCGAATAAATTTCTTAGATTCATGAGTTCATTTTTTAATTATGCACAAAATTTTAAATATATGATCTACTAATAGTTTTGTTTCCTTAAATATAATTTCTCCTTGTTCATTTAAGTAACTGCAGTTAAATATATAGTAAAACACAGCATCCAGGTCATTTATATTTCATAGAGTACGAACTCTTTCCTCTCTAAGGGTGTTTATCCAACTTACTATCTCTGTTGGTAAATAATGATTGAAATTCTAAATTCAGAGTAAATGGTTCGTAGCTTGTTAGGTAGACAAAGAAACTAATTCTCAAAATGCAAGTCTGTTTAACATTTTATAGGTAATACCTTTACGGTATATACGGAGCACAGATGTAAACACAGAACACTTAACAGCCACAACTCAAAAAACATTCATAGATTAAAATAAACCAAGTATCAAAGTATGCATAAAAGCCATAAACATAAATTAAACTCTACTAAAAGTAATTTCTAAGATAAATTAAAACCAAAAGCAGAAAGAAAAGCTATGAAATTGGCTATTTAAGAAAAGCAGGCTGACATCAAAATGCTTCAACATTTAATCAGGTCAGTGAAATAAAACAACAGCATTTATTCAGATCAGCGAATGACTTTTAGCGTCAGCTTCTACAGGCAACAAGGAAGATAAAAAGGATGGAAATTTTATACCAATACTAGCCACGCAGATACCAAACTTGTTGTACTCCCTTATACATCCCTACAAAACATTGCATTTGCAACATTCACCTTTTCAACTGGTAATTAATATTTTGAATTCATTATAACACCTGACATGTATGACTTCATCTAGCTTAGGTTGCTACGTCTAAAACTGTTTATACAATACCTTGTTGTCCGGACTCATCATAAATCGAGCATGTTTTAGTATCTGATACAGCTTTTGGAGAGTTGTATATTTACCAAATCTGTAATATCAGCTGGGTCTAAACCATGAACTACTTCGCATGTTTGAAGAGCCATCTCTCACATTCTACGTTAGTATCAGGTAGTTGTTTTTGTCATTTTCATCAGTTCATCATAGGCACTGCACAAATCATTGTATACACATTCTAGAGCCCTAAACTGGAGTTTTCTAATTTATGTGTATTTGTTTAATCACAAAAATGCCATACAATCGGACAGATATTGAACTTTACCAGTATGTCTGCTACTCAATCATTATTGCCTGGAATTAACAAATTTATGAAAATCATTAGATAAATTTCAGACTCCCTTTTCCAGGGTTGCTTTAAATATCTGAAAGTTTTCATATGAATAGAAAAGTTTGTTATAATCCCCTTTGCTAATTATCTTTGTTTTGTCTGTAAACTAACAAATTTAATTTTAATATGTTTAAAATTGCCTGGTCGAGAATCGAACCTTGTTGGACCTACAGCACTCCTCCCCCTCCCCCCATGCTAATGTTCAGAAATACATTTCTGTTGGTTCTTATTTGAATACCCTATTTTTTATTTTGTAAATAGCTGTCTATCAGTTTAACAGGGTCTTTCCCTAAACCATAAGCTCCGACAAATTAAATTCTTCATCCGTGACATTTGCATTAGTAACCTGGGTGGAAAAACAACTTCCAATGACGTAATCAGCATATTATGATCATTGTAAAAATTTGGCAAATAAATTGAATAGCATATCATATTACACAATTAGACTACACACTAAGAAGTAAACTACATTCCTGAAATCTGTGGGTAATTCCCCATGAATCACCATATCTCAACATAGAGTGCAGAGAATATGGTTTACGCGCTCATCTTTAACACTGCATATTTATTGTTGGCAGTGTGCGTATAGGAAAATCGTTTAAACATGTATAAGCTGAGATATTTTATCTCATCTGTTTTCTTAAATTTGGAGCAACCCACTTAAAGTTTGGGCTTAAGGGTCCTCATACTTCAAACGTGTAATAACCCTTCATGTACAATATAGTAACATAATGTGTGGAACTATGTATAACCTTATCAAATGCCATTTAGTGTGCTGATAACTTGTACCCATTGACCTTTTAGGTTTTCACGTGAAGCAATCTGCGTCCTCTATCTTGCTAACATGAACTCGTCTGCATTTATAAGCGTCAGACATAATACCACTGTTGACTTGGACAATTATCATTAAACAACGAGAAAATTTAACAAACAGATATTTTTTTGTTCATCAGTGGCTGAATTTACACGATTATGTGAACTAATATGCCAAGTAAGTGGTATCTTCAATAACATTTTTCTATTCAACATTCACATAGATCACAGTGTTGGTGTTTCTTGGCTTTAATCTCCCCCTCCATCTAGGCCTTCCTCCATACAAGATACATTGAGCAACACATTGCTCATTTAACTGTTAAAATAATAATAATAGAAATCTTAACAAGAGGTCAAAATACGACAATTTTAATTTCTACAATATTTTACGCAGTAAACATCGTGTCACAATATAGAGTTACTTTTACTATTTATATGTCTTCTGCACAACACATACACGGACACACACATATGAGAGTACAGACATTCAGGCAAGACCAAGAGAGGCCACGATCAGAAATATGCACGGCATTGATACTTAATGTTTACATTCAGGTTAATGAGCAATTCAATAGATAACTAAACAATTAATTTACAACAATAAAAATCTAACGCATCGGCGCTAAAATAAAAAATAATTGAAGCAACATAAAAAGCCATAACATATTCATATATAATATTGCTTTCTATTTTTTTTTTTATTGCATATACTAAGACTTATACGAACGTTAATGAGGTTAGTATGCTGTTTATTGAATAATTAGAGGCAACGAATTCGTTAAAATATGACAGAAAATGCTAGCTTTAAAATTGGATGGTCTGTACTCGTCCAGACAAAGCAAAAAAAAAAAAATTTAAAAAAAAACAAAAAAGCCTCATTTCCTTGAACGTTTAAACAAAGATATCACGATATGCACATTTCGGACAGTCTATTGTGGTTTGGTGAAGAGTAACATGCATTTGTAAAAGGCCTCAGTCATATACAGACAATTATTTTCTTCCAGCTTCATTATTTATACAAATTTTACCTTCTTTTTATCACGAACACAAAACAGTATATCATCTGCAGCGAAGTGTAAATGCAGATTAACCCCTTTTTTTAATCTGCGTACTTATATCCAATTACATTGGCTTGCCTTTTATATACTAATTCACACCAAAAAGGTCAACAAGTAAGAAACTGAAGGGACATAATATAATTGACATGTGGATTACAAGGCACGAATTATTTCAAACGTCGGTCAGAATGGTTGATTGATACGTTCCAAGCACTGTAGACAATACAAATTTAAAGATGTAAAATATTAGGATAGAGGAGCAAGACACAATTCAATCACTGTTATGCAATAAATTTTTTCAGCTGCTCTCTCTCTCTCTCTCTCTCTCTCTCTCTCTCTCTCTCTCTCTCTCTCTCTCTCAGAATACATAAATGTAGGTCAGTATGCTGTATAATATTTCACAAGTTTAGATTGTTTATAAATTGCGTCTTTCAAGCAACGATCCAATCAAGCAGACCGGGGTAGGTGGGGAAGGGGCTCGCTGTATATATGTTTGGTTTCATGGTTATCGTAACAATTTTCATTAGAATGGTCCTCTCTCCTAGATTGAATATTATGACAGAATTGTTTGTACTACACTTACTGGTAAATATTTCAAAATATCAAATCACTGACGCTTGCTACAAACAAAGTAGTCTAGCACTTGCTTAAATCTACTTTGTTCAATTTGTCAAAAATAACTAGCATAATAATACCATAATAATTGGAGGGAAAATGTTGCATGCTGGTAAAATCTTTTGTGGAGGGAACAGTAGTGCAGAAATCATATTTAAATCGAGTATCAAAGCTGCAATCTAAAGTATCTTATTTTAATGCACATACATTATTCTAAATTAGTGAGAAAGTTGCACTCAATGTAATGCCATTTATTTCCGCAAGAAATGCACCAGTGACAGAATCAGAAATATTTGCACATATAAACTTAGGTCTCTTTTCTTAAGTAAATACATCCTAAATCAACAGTGCTAGAATATTCATGGTTGAAAATCTTCCTAAAAGAAAGAAAAAAAGATTATACAAGTCATCTTAAGAGTGGTCTCTGATATATTTAACATTTTGTTTGGGATGTAACTGTCAACCTGAAACAAGTCACTATCCAAATGCAAACCAAAATCAAAAGTGGAGTGTTATTGTGCTGGTGAACAGGTCAACTTAATTCCTGTTATATTTTGTGTATGTGTGTATATGTGCGTTTTTACCCATTTACCACGGAATATGTACAATGTTCTATTAAACATTTACTTGCTGACCTACTGAAATTGAAAGTACCCCAGAGCCATGTGCTATAATTTCAATTCAAACTAGAAAATCAAAGAAAAATATACTGAACATATAATGTGGGCCTGATCTTAGCCCCTTCCTGGAATGGACCAATTTGCAAGGTAATAATAACGCCTTGTCTCTATTGTTTTTGCATTATCTTTTGAGGCAGGCAGTTTACTTCTCAAGTACTGGTACATAGAAAGGAATGTCAACGGATACTTGAAAGTAGTTGAACAAATGATAGCTAAAATATATATTTTATAGTTTAATTTAATCTAATTGGTCATGGTCACCATCATCATCATCATCATCATCATCATCATTTCTAAGGTTTGGAAGCTTAGGTATCTTTTATTTCAAAAACTGAAAAGGCAGTTGGTGTTTTGGTGTATATTGTTCTTGAAGCTTAAAGCAGGTAACTCGTGAATCCAACAATTATAAGACGTCCCAAGAACAAGAACACTCGGGACTTAGTGGTTATGGGACTGTTGTAGACAAAAATAAATCAACGATTTAATTCCTGACCACACATATCTTAAGTCATGTTTTCCTGGATTGTTCGGAGAGGCGTGTACGCTCATTAATACATTCACACATACACTTGCGACATTTAAACCACTAAATTTAAATCAATTAAGGTCTACATGCGGTGTTAACTTCTCCGTATGTCACAAGAATATTTGTGTTTTTTTAAGCTTGTATGTAGTAGTTTAGTAAACTGGAGAAAACTTAGGTAGCCATAATACTACATAACTTTGACAGGTTTAAATACCTGATGAATTTCATGTAGGGATGCGGTAGATGGGCCAGGTATTACTCCTACCGTATTCCTACATGAAATATATTAAGGCAGAAGATTGTAACAACACTTTGTCTTTCACTAGCTTCACACATCGCTTTCTAAGTTTTGACACCTTATCACATTGTAAAAAAAAAAAAAGATACATAAAGACACCACTCTAAGCAATGACGTAGTAATCATTTTCTTTAATGACTGTAAATACATGTAACTACATGTATGCGGTGCAAGTATGCGTGTCTTCTTCTTCTACCATTAACATGTGTGTCGCACATTTGGTGTTATAGATACATATACAAAGACGGAATTAGCGAGGACGAGCACCACGTGTCTGACCAAAAAAAAAAAAAAAAAAAAAAAAAAAACCACACGCGGAAGGGAAAAAGAGATCTCCTTTACTTATCCGGTAGTAAATGTACAAGGGGTTTCTACAATAAATAGCAAATGAATAAAACAAAGAAGAGAATTGTATACAATATTTATAAAAGAGTGATGTTGGACTCCTTACTGAAACCTGGACAAATTAGTTCTTGGATTTAAATGTAGATTAGTTTGTCTCTTTCGCTTTACATCTAAAATTTTAGAAAACAGATGGCAAAATAGACTGTGTGGGATATAATGATATCTATGAGATATACATTTGTTATGAGATATACTCGCAACCACAGAAGACGATTTCCTGTCGGTTAAATTTGATTGTTCATTCTTCGGGGGAAAAAACAACCAAACTATGATTTGTATGTTTGTCAATGTGACGTCGTTCCTAATTTATATAGTAGGCAATTTATGGTTGCCAAAACGTCTCTTGTTAGGCTTTTGTGTACTCTTTATTGAAGGTCAAAACCATGTCCTATGGTAATTGTACTCTTTATTGAAGGTCAAAACCATGTCCTATGGTAATTCTACTCTTTATTGAAGGTCAAAACCATGTCCTATGGTAATTGCAACTATTTTCAGATTCATATGTAGATTCTTTATTCACTCTGAAACATTACATGGTTATTAAGAACAATACAACATGTATGGTGCATAAGTAATAAATATAGCAATAACTATTCAATAATAAAACACAATCACACATCAATTACTGCTGAGAGTATAATGTGAGGATGAGAGCACATGACATAACTTGCGTTCTCGTTTTTAATGCTAAATACATATATATATTGCTAAATTGCACATAGTTTTCTTTCGATTAAAATTCGTCAGCTGTACACATTTTATCATATAGGGATGTTTTTCAAATCATATCTTGCAATGAGGGATTTTCTCAACAAATTATACTTATTACAAACCAATGAAAAGTGATATTCGTCTTCACTCTTATTTTGATTACACAGTGAACATATCCTATGGTTTCTGTCTATCTGAGTATTGCTAAATCCATTAGTCTCAACTCTCAGTGAGTGAGATGAGGTCCATATATTTGACAGTGCTGTACTACATTTAAGATTCATAAAAATCCCAAGGTTATCTTCATTTCCAAAATTGGTTTTCATGTATTTATAAAACAATAGTTTACATGAATCTACTACGTTGTGATTCCGTATATAAATCTTTGTTTGAAAACATTAATGAAGATTTTGACAAAAGCTGAATCAGAGTATCTCCATGCGTCTGAAAACCATACATATCTAAAAAGTGTTTCGACAATGATAGCCAGTTAGAGATATTCTTTTGTGACTGTGCATACAATACTTTATACAATGCAGTTAATATAACATTCTCACTACTTATTATTTTTAAGCAATATTTTTTCAATATTTACAATATTTTTAATATGATAGGCAAACGATCAACTTCCCCATAGACAGCAGCATTCAATGTTGACAGTTGAACGTTCGAAACATATTTAATAAACTTAAGTTGTAGGCGCTCAGTGGAATTGGCGCTATGATATTCCTTAACTTCATAAGCGTACGAAAAGATACGAATAAGGTATGTATCAAAATAACCCTATACATTCTCTTGGTTTCAGCGTTAGATTTTTCAAATGTAAATTAAAAGTGTTAAGTGTCTTTATTCCTTTACGTGCCAAAGTCTCTTGCGCATTTAAAAACTTACCGTAACTGAAGAATCGATATTCATTGGCACGGTTAGACTAGGGATATTATCTTACAAAAGTCAATACTTACTGGCACGGAAACACTAGCTGGAGATATGTTATAAAAATCGATACTCACTGGCGCAGTAATTCTAGGCGAAATTTTATAACTTTTTTTCTTATCTGGCAATTGCTAAGGATTATGGAATAATCGGTTTTGGATGTCAGAGCATGGCTGTCGTTTATAATTGGAAGATAGATGTCGTAGTTGTTACATAGTTTGTGGCAGTTAGTTAATGACATTTCGTTACAATAAGTTAGTTGACTTGTTCACTAACGAAATAGTCAGTTATTATGCCGAAATAGTGCGCTATTGACCAAAGTCATCAAGGTACATACATGTTGAATTTAATGCAACATGTGAACATCAAACGCTCTAATGAGATGAAGCATATATCTATGAGATATACATTTGTTAGTAGGTAATTTATGGTTGCAAATAACGTCTCTTGTTAGGCTTTTGTGTACTCTTTATTGAAGGTCAAAACCATGTCCTATGGTAATTGTACTCTTTATTGAAGGTCAAGACCATGTCCTATGTTAATTGTAACTATTTTCAGATTCATATGCACATTCTTCATTCTTTCATGTCGCCGAGAACCTTCTCTGCAATTTCTCTCATGACTGCGTTGAAAGAATGGATAGTCATTTCCATCTCATTGCGGTGTATGCTGAACTTGTTTTTGAGCGTAAAGGTTCAACATTTGCTGGACCTTGGGATTCTCTAGTTTTCCAATGATGAAACGTTGTTTTTTGTTTACCCCCAATTGGGCCTTTCTCAGTTTAAGGGCAAGATTGGCTACCAACAGACTGTGATCGTTGCCTATATCAGCATGCCTCTTGACTCGTACATCTTGCAGGGAGTGTCTACACTTGCCGTTGACCAGCACATGGTCTATCTGGCTTTCTGTCTTGCTATCCGGAGATTTCAATGTCATCTTGTGAATTTGCTTATGCTGGAAAAGGGTCTCTCCTATAACAAGATCGCCGTCTTCGCAGAGGTCACAAAGTCTTTCACCATTGTCATTTATTGGTCCTATTCCGTGTCTACCCATGAACCGCTCCCTGTCTGTGTTGTCTGAGCCTGTTCGCGTGTTAAAATCGCAAACAGTGAGTAGTAAATCATGTCTTGGTGTTGCTTCAACAGCTGAGTGCAAGCTGTCGTAGAAAAGGTCTTTCTCCTCATCGTCAGCGTCTTCTTTTCGGGCATAGCAGGTGATGAATGATATCTTGGCGAATTTTGAATTGACTCTGGCATACATCATCATTCGTTCATTGATGGGTTTCCATTGTAGAAGTGTGTTGTTCAGGGGTTTTTTTGATGACCAAGACTACGCCTTCTCGATGTTGCTCATTCTGCCTACCTGACCATAGTATGGTGTCTCCTGTGGTAAGTGTTCTTTTCCCTGCTCCTATCTATCTGACTTCTGTGATGCAAAGTAGACTCAGCTTGTACTGGTACATTTCCTGGAGAACCTGTGCTAGTTTCTCAGTCTGATATCAAGTTCTCACACTCCAGCACCCATTGTGGGTGGTATTTTCGGGTTTCAGGAGAGCTGCTATTGGTGTAGAGGCTTCCTTGCGGATTTGGACTCCATCCGCCATATATATATATATATGGTAAGTGTTTGTTCTACAAATAAACTATTGCATGACCAGGAATGTGACGTGCATTGAATGAGTGATCTAATTACAGGTAACAAATTCTTTTCAAAGTCAAATTTCTTTTTTGACCACTGAAGCGTGTATAATTTTAACTCAGGTTGGTCGAACCTGTAAATGCATAAAGACTTCGAATGATGGGAAGTGAAGACGACGCAAAATGGTAAGATGTAATTAATGTAATAGCATAAAATGTGAATTGTTATTGAATTGCTTTAAAATAGTATGCACCTTGATCTATTTTTCTTTCATTTGCATTTTTAAAAGAAGTTGTGTTTCTTTTTAAAACAAATTCTTTTTTACTTGATCAACAGCCAGAGATTAAAAGCATAGATTGTTTCTTGGGTAAACATGCTACAGTGTTTTTATCACACATCCAGTACACACGTATTCATGTATTGAATGGTCTCTGGTGCTTCATGGGTAGACATACTTTAGCATTTTGATCACGCGTCTTGTTGATTCGTATTTGAAGCGGCGATTGATTATTATAATTACAAGGGGATCCATATTTGTTCCGGCTTTATGGTAGGTGGCGAAAAATCATAACCACCCTCAGAAAAAGTATTATTTTGTCCTGGACATTCATGGGACTTTCAAGAGGAAACACTCGCGTCCCGCTGATGATTATTATTATTATTATTATAATTATTTATTATTATTTGCTGCCTCTTAATTGTATGTTTGGCTGGTCTTTCATCAGAGATATGGTGGCTTGCCGTGGCTTTAGAAATCCCGGAATGTTTGCAGTGCTCTTGCCGTTCCCAGGAGTGACACTTTGCAAACTGTTGATGATGATAACAATGATGGCATAGTTAAAATCGGTACTGGTTACACAATATTAACATAATAGTGATTTCAAAAATAGGTCATAGTTATCATACTCACACACAGATAGGCCTATACGTTCAAAATACAATCATACATGGAGAGGCGACATTTAAATCATGCTATGGTATTTAAGGACTGCATGCGGCCTAAACTTCTTCATATGTCACAAGAACATATGTGCTTCTTGAAGTTTGCATATAGCAGTCTCGGAAACTCGAGAAAGCATAGGTAGCCCTAATACTACAGAGTCAAAACGTTGACAAGTTTAAATATATGATGTATATCATGCAGGAATCCGGTAGCTGGGCCAGGTGTAATAGAGGGCATAAAATTGTTGCAGCACTTTGTCTTTCACCAGCTTCACATGGCTTTCTAATGTCTGACATCTTGTCGTATTGTAAAGAAAAACCTGATGCACGAAGACACCACTCTGAGCATTGATATAGTAATCAATTTGTGTACTAGCTAAAAATACAGGTAACTACATGAATGTAGTACATGTATGGGTGCCTTCTGCTTCTATAAGTTATATGTGTACTGCACAGTTGCTGATATAGATACATACGCAAGTCGAGATAAGCGGAGACGAGGATCATGTGTCTGACAAAACAAATAAACAAAAAAGAAAAATGCCCAGACGTAGAGCGAGAGGAAAAAAAGATACTTCCCTTTTTCGCTAACAAATGTACAAAGGTTGTCTCACAAAAGAGCTAATGAATCCAACAAAATAGAGAAGTGTATACAATATTTTCAAAGAATGATGATTTACTCTTTATTTAAATCTGGACAAATGAGTTCGTGGATTTAAATATAGATGATTTTAAATATTAAGCTTCACATCGAAAATTATAGAAGATAGTAAGATAGAATCTGGGTTATATACAACTTCATACGTGTTTTGTTCTGAGTCGGCGGAAAGAACGACTTTGTATTTATTACATACCCTCTCTTGTACGCTTTATAAATATTTCTACATATACTGTATGAATGAAATTCAAAACAAATTAGAATTGATAAAAATTCGATTCACTGCATCCAAAAATATCGACGCGTGGACGTCAAAGAAGACACGTAAGTAATTCCAATCTGGGGGTGTGATACGAAAATAACAATTGAACAACTGTATCGTACTCCAGATCACAGGGGTTCGTATCGTTACTTACAATTTACCTATAAATCATATATGTACTATATAATACTACAAGGGAGGACACTTCTCTCCTTTCTCGCGCGACCTATTTAACAATCAACGCTGATATTTCAAGCTACACTTCGCACAACGTAATAAATTATGAACCTCTTCAGCTCAGGGATTCGACTTTTTATGCCTACACACAGTTTGACTTACTACCACACCTTTAAAGAATGTCAGACCATTTTCCCACGAAACGCGTCGACATGGTCATGATCGCGCCCTCTTAATATGCAAGTACAAGGCACTAACTGAAATAATGCCCTCTTATTGGTCGACTGAAATCAGGTTATAATTTTCGGTCGACCAATGAGAGGGCAGTATTCCATTCAGTTCGTTACACTTGCATGAAGACGGCCTTTTATGGGTTAAATCTTTTTGATCCAATGTTTAACCAAAACTTTGATTTGTCTCTTTATCTCTGTTATGTCGTAGGTCGTCCCTAATCCATCGATTGGCCAATCTATGTTGTCAAGTAATGTTCCTTTTTTCTTTTTTTTTAAGCCTTTTGTGTATATCTTATGGAAAGTCGAAAACCTGTCATGTGGTAATAATAACTATATTCAGATTCGGATTCTTTATTTACTCTTAAGAGTCCAACACAAAATTTATCAGGAATATGAAAAAAATATATAAGTAATTATTCAATAATAAAACACAATTTAACATATGTTACTACTGAAACTTCTAGTTGGGAATGGGATCAGATGACATAATTTGCTTTCTTATTTCAAAAGGCTAAATTGACCGATTTTGCTAACTTACATATAAGTCTATAACAAGTACATTTATCAGCTCGACACATTTTTTCATAAAGGAGTGATTTATATTAATATTTTCCAATGAAGGATTATCTCACCAAATAATACTTATTATAATCCAATAAACAGCGACACATGTCCGCAACGTTATTTTCATCACACAATAAACACATCTTAAGGTTTCTCAGATCTATCGGTCTTAACTCACAGTGAGTGAAATAAGGCCTTTGGTTTTGTTAATGCTGTTCTATGTTTAAGATTTATCCTAAGCCCAAGGTATTCTTCATGTCCAAAACTGTTTTTTTTATGAATTTATAAAACAGCTATGATGACTCTCAATAATATATATATATATATATATATATATATATATATATATATATATATATATATATATATTCTTTGAAATCATTCATGAAAACTTGATAATCAAACGATCAAGTTCCCAAAAGATAGCAGCAATTGATGTTGACATTTTTACTTCGAAACATATTTCATGAACTTAAGTTGCACGTGCTCAATGGCATCGGTGCTACGAAATTCTCAAATTTCAGATGCATATGACAGGATCGCAGTAATGTATGATATCAAATAACTCTATACGTTCTCTTGGTTTCAACGTATGATTTTTCAAATGTGAACTCAAAATGTAACGTGCCTTTATTCTTTCATCTGCCAGAGTCTCTTGTGCTTTTGAAAACTATAGTCTTCTTTTACAGGGGACAAGTCATGCAAATACAAACCTGTTAAGTGCACAAAGGATATAAAGGAACTATAACACCATAAAGTGAGACATATAAATCTTACATATACTAATTCATATTAAATACTTTTAACACAATATGTATTTTAGGACAAATGAAGTGAAATATAGTTATGCTATAGGATTGAATTTTACCATAATGACTCGAATAAATTTCTTAGATTCATGAGTTCATTTTTTAATTAAGCACAAAAATTTAAATATATGATCTACTAATAGTTTTGTTTTCTTGAATATAGTTCTCCTTGTTCATTTAAGTAACTGCAGTTAAATATATAGTAAAACACAGCATCCAGGTCATTTATATTTCATAGAGTACGAACTCTTTCCTCTCTAAGGGTGTTTATCCAACTTACTATCTCTATTGGTAAATAATGATTGAAATTCTAAATTTAGAGTAAATGGTTCGTAGCTTGTTAGGTAGACAAAGAAACTAATTCTCAAAATGCAAGTCTGTTTAACATTTTTTAGGTAATACCTTTACGGTATATACGGAGCACAGATGTAAACACAGAACACTTAACAGTCACAACTCAAAAAACATTCATAGGTTAAAATAAACCAAATAAAACTTTACTAAAAGTAATTTCTAAGATAAATTAACACCAAAAGCAGAAAGAAAAGCAATGAAATTGGCTTTTTAAGAAAAGCAGGCTGACATCAAAATGGCAACAAAACTTCAACATTTAATCAGATCAGTGAAATAAAACGACAGCATTTATTCAGATCAGCGAATGACTTTTAGCGTCAGCTTCTACAGGCAACAAGGAAGATAAAAAGGATGGAAATTTTATACCAATACTAGCCACGCAGATACCAAACTCGTTGTACTCCCTTATACATCCCTACAAAACATTGCATTTGCAACATTCACCTTTCCAACTGGTAATTAATATTTTGAATTCATTATAACACCTGACATGTATGACTTCATCTAGCTTAGGTTGCTACGTCTAAAACTGTTTATACAATACCTTGTTGTCCGGACTCATCATAAATCGAGCATGTTTTAGTATCTGATACAGCTTTTGGAGAGTTGTATATTTACCAAATCTGTAATATCAGCTGGGTCTAAACCATGAACTACTTTGCATGTTTGAAGAGCCATCTCTCACATTCTACGTTAGTATCAGGTAGGTGTTTTAGTCATTTTCATCAGTTCATCATAGGCACTGCACAAATCATTGTATGCACATTCTAGAGCCCTAAACTAGAGTTTTCTAATTTATGTGTATTTGTTTAATCACAAAAATGACATACAATCGGACAGAAATTGAACTTTACCAGTATGTCTGCTACTCAATCATTATTGCCTGGAATTAACAAATTTATGAAAATCATTAGATAAATTTCAGACTCCCTTTTCCAGGGTTGCTTTAAATATCTGAAAGTTTTCATATGAATAGAAAAGTTTGTTATAACCCCCTTTGCTAATTATCTTTGTTTTGTCTGTAAACTAACAAATTTAATTTTAATATGTTTAAAATTGCCTGGTCGAGAATTGAACCTTGTTGGACCTACAGCACTCCTCCCCCTCCCCCCATGCTAATGTTCAGAAATACATTTCTGTTGGTTCTTATTTGAATACCCTATTTTTTATTTTGTATCAGTTTAACAGGGTCTTTCCCTAAACCATAAGCTCCGACAAATTAAATTCTTCATCCGTGACATTTGCATTAGTAACCTGGGTGGAAAAACAACTTCCAATGACGTAATCAGCATATTATGATCATTGTAAAAATTTGGCAAATAAATTGAATAGCATATCATATTACACAATTAGACTACACACTAAGAAGTAAACTACATTCCTGAAATCCGTGGGTAATTCCCCATGAATCACCATATCTCAACATAGAGTGCATAGAATATGGTTTACGCGCTCATCTTTAACACTGCATATTTATTGTTGGCAGTGTGCGTATAGGAAAATCGTTTAAACATGTATAAGCTGAGATATTTTATCTCATCTGTTTTCTTAAATTTGGAGCAACCCACTTAAAGTTTGGGCTTAAGGGTCCTCATACTTCAAACGTGTAATAACCCTTCATGTACAATATAGTAACATAATGTGTGGAACTATGTATAACCTTATCAAATGCCATTTAGTGTGCTGATAACTTGTACCCATTGACCTTTTAGGTTTTCACGTGAAGCAATCTGCGTCCTCTATCTTGCTAACATGAACTCGTCTGCATTTATAAGCGTCAGACATAATACCACTGTCGACTTGGACAATTATCATTAAACAACGAGAAAATTTAACAAACAGATATTTTTTTGTTCATCAGTGGCTGAATTTACACGATTATGTGAACTAATATGCCAAGTAAGTGGTATCTTCAATAACATTTTTCTATTCAACATTCACATAGATCACAGTGTTGGTGTTTCTTGGCCTTAATCTCCCCCTACATCTAGGCCTTCCTCCATACAAGATACATTGAGCAACACATTGCTCATTTAACTGTTAAAATAATAATAATAGAAATCTTAACAAGAGGTCAAAATACGACAATTTTAATTTCTACAATATTTTACGCAGTAAACATCGTGTCACAATATAGAGTTACTTTTACTATTTATATGTCTTCTGCACAACACATACACGGACACACACATATGAGAGTACAGACATTCAGGCAAGACCAAGAGAGGCCACGATCAGAAATATGCACGCATTGATACTTAATGTTTACATTCAGGTTAATGAGCAATTCAATATATAACTAAACAATTAATTCACAACAATAAAAATCTAACGCATCGGTGCTAAAATAAAAAATAATTGAAGCAACATAAAAAGTCATAACATATTCATATATAATATTGCTTTCTATTTTTTTTTATTGTATATACTAAGACTTATACGAACGTTAATGAGGTTAGTATGCTGTTTATTGAATAATTAGAGGCAACGAATTCGTTAAAATATGACAGAAAATGCTAGCTTTAAAATTGGATGATCTGTACTCCTCCAGACAAAGCAAAAAAAAAAAATTTAAAAAAAAACAAAAAAGCCTCATTTCCTTGAACGTTTAAACAAAGATATCACGATATGCACATTTCGGACAGTCTATTGTGGTTTGGTGAAGAGTAACATGCATTTGTAAAAGGCCTCAGTCATATACAGACAATTATTTTCTTCCAGCTTCATTATTTATACAAATTTTACCTTCTTTTTATCACGAACACAAAACAGTATATCATCTGCAGCGAAGTGTAAATGCAGATTAACCCCTTTTTTTAATCTGCGTACTTATATCCAATTACATTGGCTTGCCTTTTATATACTAATTCACACCAAAAAGGTCAACAAGTAAGAAACTGAAGGGACATAATATAATTGACATGTGGATTACAAGGCACGAATTATTTCAAACGTCGGTCAGAATGGTTGATTGATACGTTCCAAGCACTGTAGACAATACAAATTTAAAGATGTAAAATATTAGGATAGAGGAGCAAGACACAATTCAATCACTGTTATGCAATACATTTTTTCAGCTGCTCTCTCTCTCTCTCTCTCTCTCTCTCTCTCTCTCTCTCTCTCTCTCTCTCTCTCTCTCTCAGAATACATAAATGTAGGTCAGTATGCTGTATAATATTTCACAAGTTTAGATTGTTTATAAATTGCGTCTTTCAAGCAACGATCCAATCAAGCAGACCGGGGTAGGTGGGGAAGGGGCTCGCTGTATATATGTTTGGTTTCATGATTATCGTAACAATTTTCATTAGAATGGTCCTCTCTCCTAGATTGAATATTATGACAGAATTGTTTGTACTACACTTACTGGTAAATATTTCAAAATATCAAATCACTGACGCTTGCTACAAACAAAGTAGTCTAGCACTTGCTTAAATCTACTTTGTTCAATTTGTCAAAAATAACTAGCATAATAATACCATAATAATTGGAGGGAAAATGTTGCATGCTGGTAAAATCTTTTGTGGAGGGAACAGTAGTGCAGAAATCATATTTAAATCGAGTATCAAAGCTGCAATCTAAAGTATCTTATTTTAATGCACATACATTATTCTAAATTAGTGAGAAAGTTGCACTCAATGTAATGCCATTTATTTCCGCAAGAAATGCACCAGTGACAGAATCAGAAATATTTGCACATATAAACTTAGGTCTCTTTTCTTAAGTAAATACATCCTAAATCAACAGTGCTAGAATATTCATGGTTGAAAATCTTCCTAAAAGAAAGAAAAAAAGATTATACAAGTCATCTTAAGAGTGGTCTCTGATATATTTAACATTTTGTTTGGGATGTAACTGTCAACCTGAAACAAGTCACTATCCAAATGCAAACCAAAATCAAAAGTGGAGTGTTATTGTGCTGGTGAACAGGTCAACTTAATTCCTGTTATATTTTGTGTATGTGTGTATATGTGCGTTTTTACCCATTTACCACGGAATATGTACAATGTTCTATTAAACATTTACTTGCTGACCTACTGAAATTGAAAGTACCCCAGAGCCATGTGCTATAATTTCAATTCAAACTAGAAAATCAAAGAAAAATATACTGAACATGTAATGTGGGCCTGATCTTAGCCCCTTCCTGGAATGGACCAATTTGCAAGGTAATAATAACGCCTTGTCTCTATTGTTTTTGCATTATCTTTTGAGGCAGGCAGTTTACTTCTCAAGTACTGGTACATAGAAAGGAATGTCAACGGATACTTGAAAGTAGTTGAACAAATGATAGCTAAAATATATATTTTATAGTTTAATTTAATCTAATTGGTCATGGTCACCATCATCATCATCATCATCATCATCATCATCATTTCTAAGGTTTGGAAGCTTAGGTATCTTTTATTTCAAAAACTGAAAAGGCAGTTGGTGTTCTGGTGTATATTGTTCTTGAAGCTTAAAGCGGGTAACTCGAGAATCCAACAATTATAAGACGTCCCAAGAACAAGAATACTCGGGACTTAGTGGTTATGGGACTGTTGTAGACAAAAATAAATCAACGATTTAATTCCTGACCACACATATCTTAAGTCATGTTTTCCTGGATTGTTCGGAGAGGCGTGTACGCTCATTAATACATTCACACATACACTTGCGACATTTAAACCACTAAATTTAAATCAATTAAGGTCTACATGCGGTGTTAACTTCTCCGTATGTCACAAGAATATTTGTGTTTTTTTAAGCTTGTATGTAGTAGTTTAGTAAACTGGAGAAAACTTAGGTAGCCATAATACTACATAACTTTGACAGGTTTAAATACCTGATGAATTTCATGTAGGGATGCGGTAGATGGGCCAGGTATTACTCCTACCGCATTCCTACACGAAATATATTAAGGCAGAAGATTGTAACAACACTTTGTCTTTCACTAGCTTCACACATCGCTTTCTAAGTTTTGACACCTTATCACATTGTAAAAAAAAAAAAAAGATACATAAAGACACCACTCTAAGCAATGACGTAGTAATCATTTTCTTTAATGACTGTAAATACAGGTAACTACATGTATGCAGTGCAAGTATGCGTGTCTTCTTCTTCTACCATTAACATGTGTGTCGCACATTTGGTGTTATAGATACATATACAAAGACGGAATTAGCGAGGACGAGCACCACGTGTCTGACCAAAAAAAAAAAAAAAAAAAAAAAAAATCCACACGCGGAAGGGAAAAAGAGATCTCCTTTACTTATCCGGTAGTAAATGTACAAGGGGTTTCTACAATAAATAGCAAATGAATAAAACAAAGAAGAGAATTGTATACAATATTTATAAAAGAGTGATGTTGGACTCCTTACTGAAACCTGGACAAATTAGTTCTTGGATTTAAATGTAGATTAGTTTGTCTCTTTCGCTTTACATCTAAAATTTTAGAAAACAGATGGCAAAATAGACTGTGTGGGATATAATGATATCTATGAGATATACATTTGTTATGAGATATACTCGCAACCACAGAAGACGATTTCCTGTCGGTTAAATTTGATTGTTCATTCTTCGGGGGAAAAAACAACCAAACTATGATTTGTATGTTTGTCAATGTGACGTCGTTCCTAATTTATATAGTAGGCAATTTATGGTTGCAAAAACGTCTCTTGTTAGGCTTTTGTGTACTCTTTATTGAAGGTCAAAACCATGTCCTATGGTAATTCTACTCTTTATTGAAGGTCAAAACCATGTCCTATGGTAATTCTACTCTTTATTGAAGGTCAAAACCATGTCCTATGGTAATTGCAACTATTTTCAGATTCATATGTAGATTCTTTATTCACTCTGAAACATTACATGGTTATTAAGAACAATACAACATGTATGGTGCATAAGTAATAAATATAGCAATAACTATTCAATAATAAAACACAATCACACATCAATTACTGCTGAGAGTATAATGTGAGGATGAGAGCACATGACATAACTTGCGTTCTCGTTTTTAATGCTAAATACATATATATTGCTAAATTGCACATAGTTTTCTTTCGATTAAAATTCGTCAGCTGTACACATTTTATCATAGAGGGATGTTTTTCAAATCATATCTTGCAATGAGGGATTTTCTCAACAAATTATACTTATTACAAACCAATGAAAAGTGATATTCGTCTTCACTCTTATTTTGATTACACAGTGAACATATCCTATGGTTTCTGTCTATCTGAGTATTGCTAAATCCATTAGTCTCAACTCTCAGTGAGTGAGATGAGGTCCATATATTTGACAGTGCTGTACTACATTTAAGATTCATAAAAATCCCAAGGTTATCTTCATTTCCAAAATTGGTTTTCATGTATTTATAAAACAATAGTTTACATGAATCTACTACGTTGTGATTCCGTATATAAATCTTTGTTTGAAAACATTAATGAAGATTTTGACAAAAGCTGAATCAGAGTATCTCCATGCGTCTGAAAACCATACATATCTAAAAAGTGTTTCGACAATGATAGCCAGTTAGAGATATTCTTTTGTGACTGTGCATACAATACTTTATACAATGCAGTTAATATAACATTCTCACTACTTATTATTTTTAAGCAATATTTTTTCAATATTTACAATATTTTTAATATGATAGGCAAACGATCAACTTCCCCATAGACAGCAGCATTCAATGTTGACAGTTGAACGTTCGAAACATATTTAATAAACTTAAGTTGTAGGCGCTCAGTGGAATTGGCGCTATGATATTCCTTAACTTCATAAGCGTACGAAAAGATACGAGTAAGGTATGTATCAAATAACTCTATACATTCTCTTGGTTTCAGCGTTAGATTTTTCAAATGTAAATTAAAAATGTTAAGTGTCTTTATTCCTTTACGTGCCAAAGTCTCTTGCGCATTTAAAAACTTACCGTTACTGAAGAATCGATATTCATTGGCACGGTTAGACTAGGGATATTATCTTACAAAAGTCAATACTTACTGGCACGGAAACACTAGTTGGAGATATGTTATAAAAATCGATACTCACTGGCGCAGTAATTCTAGGCGAAATTTTATAACTTTTTTTCTTATCTGGCAATTGCTAAGGATTATGGAATAATCGGTTTTGGATGTCAGAGCATGGCTGTCGTTTATAATTGGAAGATAGATGTCGTAGTTGTTACATAGTTTGTGGCAGTTAGTTAATGACATTTCGTTACAATAAGTTAGTTGACTTGTTCACTAACGAAATAGTCAGTTATTATGCCGAAATAGTGCGCTATTGACCAAAGTCATCAAGGTACATACATGTTGAATTTAATGCAACATGTGAACATCAAACGCTCTAATGAGATGAACCAGTTTAATAAACTCAAAGCAGCAATATAACCGTCGGAGACGGCGGAGTCTCAATGACGGTGAACTTTATACAGAGCGGCATCGATTGCACAAGCAGATGATAAACGGCAAAGTCTAGATAAAGTGCGGCAGCTGGATTTTTTTTTAAATATCACGAAAGAGAACCTGACTAGATTTAAGTGTGTGTGATGCTGCTATAAAATGAATTGTGACTATTACAATTCTGCAATTTTGTCCAACTTTGTCTAAATGATGCTTTGTGCAACTTATACAATAAGGTCATTTATAGAACCAAATTTCAAGTCTTGCTGGTCTAGTAATTTTCGATATAACACCATCGAGTCAAGTGTCTTATTACTTTTGTTGGATTTATTTAACTGAACAAATTTCAATATAGATTTACCAACTTTTTTAGTCACTATTTTATGTGTACATATGTATCACTATTCTATTATATTTGGGTATTACGTCACTGTTTCTGTGTGCTATGACGTGGAAGTGAAGTCGAAATCATGTTTGGATTTTAACTTGTGTATTACATAACTGTTGTATGCCGTGATATAGCACTTCTTTCTAAATAATGTTATCATTTTAAATTGTGTGTTAATCACTGTTTTCTGTTGTAGTGAAGCCCATACAATAGAAATTCTCACCAATATACTTTCCCCGAGTAACTCCCGTGCTCTCTAATTGCTAATGATATATATATATATATATATATATATATATATATATATATATATATATATATATATATATATATATATAAATATATATATATATATATATATATATATATATATATATATATAATTATGTTAACCGTGTTGGAAAATTTGCATATGCTGAACTAAGACTATAATAAATGTCACCAAGGGAAGTAATTTCTAACAGCATAATTGTACTTACCAATTATTTATTAGGCGTAGAATATTTCATTTTATTTTTTGCGTTCGTTAATCACATGCATATTCTGACTGGACTAGTAATTTTGATTTTTCTAAATGTTCTAATCTTACTTAATTTTGACATTTTTCTAGTTAATGTTTTAAAATAGAAACGATGTCATGTATTTAAATCACTAATATGTTTGCAAACGTTTTAATGTAAAGCAAAATATTAATATGGTTCTTGTTGATTCAAAGCTATATTGTTGAATACTTCTTTTCTTTTTTCTTTCTTTCTTTCTATCTTTCATCTGTCTGTCTGTCTCTCTCTCTCTCTCTCTCTCTCTCTCTCTCTCTCTCTCTCTCTCTCTCCTTACTCTGTTTATTCGGTACTTTTAATATTATTTACATTCTAACTAATTATCTTCTTTCTTTCTTTTTCTACTTGACTTGTTTTTATTCTTTTTAAGAAATGCAGAGAAATAGCACAAGTTTTGGAAAGATTTGAGCACAACTGAAATATTTGTTCTTCAACTTGTTAATCACTATAGCTCTATTAGTAATTCATCATACACTCATAATACATCGAAGATAATTTTCACAACACTGAAACAGTCAGCTTTCCTTTCTTTAAAAAATGTATCTTATCTCCTATGATAATAGGAACTGTTTTGTTTATGGCTTAATCGAAGAAGTCCTTTTTTTCTTATCACGAATGCTAAATCTGGTTGACGTACATAAGACGAATCGCCTTGATCTATTATACCGTTATACTGAGGTACGATTGCAAAACTTAAATGGTAATGTACATGAGATAACAAAATACGTATGTAAACAGCAGTCTATTAGCAGGGAATTCTCATTTCAGTAATTTGTTTATATAACGGTGTGGCATAAATGACTCTGCAAACTCAAAGAACAGATGCATACACCTTTGAAGGGTTGAGCAACAAATTAATTTTTTTTTCGCCCTTCAAAGTGTCGTTATAGATTGTACGTTTGCTTGAAAGGAGACGATGTGATATTTCACTTACAAAATGTTTACAAGTGGTATGAGTTCAATGAGCACATTTTCCTCCATGGATAATTTTTCATCCTTTGTTCCGACCTCCAAGGATTATTCAGAAATGTATTTGCATTTAGGTGTGAAAGCAGTTTGAATTGACGCCAGAGTTCACCAAATAGGATCAATTGCCATATCTGTCCAAATATCCTTACAAAAAGCATTGAATTCAACTTATTTTAACAAGGGAACAGTTAAAGTTGCATTGATAATTTGAACATGTGCTATTGACTGCAGGACTAACAAGAATTAGTTTACTAAATAAATAGAGACTGGGAAAAGCGCTTTATCGATTTAGATTCTTGTCTTTACAATATTTGATTCAAGAAAGCTACGTTGGTTTCAGGATTCCTTTCATATCCTTAATTTACAAATTTCACAGGTTTACGGCCTGGATACAAGTGAATTCAGTCGTCATTGCTTGAATATTAACACGTCTCAGCTCAGCTGGTAAAGCGTAGGACTCGTATATTATAAAATCGCGGGTTTGATACCTACCCAGGCCAGCCCGGGTTCTCTGCCTCCGTGTGTCCTTGAAAAATGCAATTAACTCCCATTTCGGCTGCATGATATAGCCAATAAGGTGTTAAAAGTACTGTTAAAGCCAACAAAAACAAGACAAAACAAAATATGTTTTGAAATATTATGACATGATTCAGTTTGTAAGAAAGTTCGTTGTTGAATATATCTGACAATTTAGGTAAAACAACTTAGGAACGTTGCGACATTGTTTTATACTGCTACATATAGGTGCATCAAGAATATATTGATAATGCAACCGGAAAAACTGCCTGGACATGCGCATCGGCTAACACTACATGTACCACATGCATGATCATGTACACGGTTACTGATTTTGTGAACATTTACAGGCAGTAAACTAAACAGAGCCGTTTACACATGTAACGTTTAGGCCTTTGAAAATACAGATGTTTAATATGCAACAATAACCGATCATTTCTTATAGTTTTTATGCATATAAAATTGTAAAATTTCAGAGACAAAAACCATTTTGAAAATTTAAAAAATTCGTGTTATGGAGAAGGGATATATATTGAGAAAATAAAACAAGTACATTTACTACTCAGACCAATTAATCATAATATCAAAATATCAAAAATGTATTTGGTGAAAATACACACATAATAATGAGCATGCAAGAAGCGTTCATGTACTCTGGATGAGGGTTTTTCTCTCTTTGCCCCCCTCCTCTCTCTCTCTCTCTCTCTGATATATTAAACAATGAATTCTTACTAATATAGTATCTTTTACAAAGCCTCAAATCAGTTACATAGTTAAAATACAGAACCAAAAGAACACTTACGACAGAACGAAATAGAACAGAACAAAGCTATATTGCTAGATTATGTCTAACAATAGGCATATGCTAGATTATGTCTAACAATAGGCATATGCTAGATTATGTCTAACAATAGGCATATGCTAGATTATGTCTAACAATAGGCATACGCTAGATTATGTCTAACAATAGGCATACGCTAGATTATGTCTAACAATAGGCATATGCTAGATTATGTCTAACAATAGGCATATGCTAGATTATGTCTAACAATAGGCATATGCTAGATTATGTCTAACAATAGGCATATGCTAGATTATGTCTAACAATAGGCATATGCTAGATTATGTCTAACAATAGGCATATGCTAGATTATGTCTAACAATAGGCATATGCTAGATTATGTCTAACAATAGGCATATGCTAGATTATGTCTAACAATAAGCATATGCTAGATTATGTCTAACAATAGGCATATGCTAGATTATGTCTAACAATAAGCATATGCTAGATTATGTCTAACAATAGGCATATGCTAGATTATGTCTAACAATAGGCATATGCTAGATTATGTCTAACAATAGGCATATGCTAGATTATGTCTAATAATAGGCATATGCTAGATTATGTCTAACAATAGGCATATGCTAGATTATGTCTAATAATAGGCATATGCTAGATTATGTTTAACAATAGGCATATGCTAGATTATGTCTAACAATAGGCATATGCTAGATTATGTCTAATAATAGGCATATGCTAGATTATGTCTAACAATAGGCATATGCTAGATTATGTCTAACAATAGGCATATGCTAGATTATGTCTAACAATAGGCATATGCTAGATTATGTCTAACAATAGGCATATGCTAGATTATGTCTAACAATAGGCATATGCTAGATTATGTCTAACAATAGGCATATGCTAGATTATGTCTAACAATAGGCATATGCTAGATTATGTCTAATAATAGGCATATGCTAGATTATGTCTAATAATAGGCATATGCTAGATTATGTCTAACAATAGGCATATGCTAGATTATGTCTAACAATAGGCATATGCTAGATTATGTCTAACAATAGGCATATGCTAGATTATGTCTAACAATAGGCATATGCTAGATTATGTCTAACAATAGGCATATGCTAGATTATGTCTAACAATAGGCATATGCTAGATTATGTCTAACAATAGGCATATGCTAGATTATGTCTAATAATAGGCATATGCTAGATTATGTCTAACAATAGGCATATGCTAGATTATGTCTAATAATAGGCATATGCTAGATTATGTCTAACAATAGGCATATGCTAGATTATGTCTAATAATAGGCATATAGTACAAATGCAAATTATTAATGGTAGTGGTATAGCGGATGGAGAAGATAAGGGTAGAAGGGGCTATTTTCATCAATATTTTGGACATATATGACAAAATGCGACGAGACCGTGATATACATAACTGTTATGAGTTTATATGGATACAAAATGATTTAAATATCAGTTTCTTAAATTTACTTGTTGTTATCTGTATGTTAAGATTTTTATTATTTTGCAAATCACTAAATTTGTATGTACTAATAATTTTGAGATACGTCTTACTGATATATTATTTTCTTATTATTGACATTAAAAAAGATAGTTTAATTCATCACTTATATCTTGTGTGGCACATAATTCACATTTTCTTTCAGATATATCCAAATTTTGCTACCTCCCAGTTTCATTTGGAAACCTCGGATTCGTTGTACGGAACCTTGTTAACATTATTCTCTAATTTGTGGCATACATGTTAAAAATGTTTCGAACTTAAAGTTTTTTTCAAATATCCGATAAGCTCAATTTTTAGAGGAATCAAAAACACTAAAATGCCAAGTTTGTATATATTTCTATGTCAGCCTACCAATAGGTGGAAATAATTGAGATAACCATCAAGTATTCTTCCTAAATCACGCAAAATTTGTTTGATAAAGGAAAGCCATTTAAAGCTGCATAACCGGAAGTAATAGAGTGAAACATATTATCATATAATATTTTTAAAAAATGTTACTCCTTTTTCCATTAACATATTGAGCCCAAAATATATCAGCTCTAATTTTGATAAAAATACTGGTGGTAAACCTACTGGCCTCTCCACACAACATAGCTGGATTTGTTTTCTCAAAAATACAAAGTTTCGTAAGAATTCTGTGTGTACATATTCTATAACATAATTATCACTAAAACTCCAGTTCTCACATCAATGTAACAATAACGGCAAAGCAATATTTTCAAACAATTTGAATTGTAAATCCAATGATAAAAGCAAATTTATTGTTTTTACAGTGATTTTTAAAATATTTTGCACATCAATCCAAAGCTCAAATGTGTAGCTTAATTTGTCAATAAATAAAGACATTATTTCTCTCTTTGATCTCAGGTTTCTTATTGAGAGAGAGAGAGAGAGAGAGAGAGAGAGAGAGAGAGAGAGAGAGAGAGAACACTACATGTGCTCGAAAATGCGTTTAAACAATGCTTCTCTTAGAAATGATGATTGATTTAAGAAGGGGGGTTTACGTCATTAAACTTCGCAAATTGTTGCACAAATCTGAGGCATAATAGTTTTTCTGTCAATAAATTTGTCTCAAAACATACTAGTTCAGGGCGTTTTTTCACAGGATTATTGGATTATTCGGATTTTAATTCACCATATTGTAAGTGACTTTTGAATTTTCATTTTAATTGTCTAGAAATAAATTGCTTGTTGATTTTACTTAAATTGTTGGTTTAATTTTCTTTCTGTTACATATTTTTAAGACCTAGAGTCATAACATTAGCATGAGGTGTTTCGTAGGATTGCCCCGCAATAAGTAAACAGTGACAATCCAAAAATATTCTATACATACGCGTTCATTGCATGACATGATTTTATGATGAAACACAATTTTAAGCCATGCACACATATATTTTGCCTTTATCAGACTCAGCTGGAGTCTTTTCTAACATGACTTTGGTGTGGCTTTTAATACTGAATGGGGCTACTTTCATACATATATTCTGGAACGATTTATTCATAGAGCGGACATTGTTGTACAAACTGGTTCATACTAAAGTGCAGGGTACGCTTGTGGGTTTGGTTTATTGCATACACACAACCTTCAACGAGTCATACTAAATGAGAACATTTTAATACCGAGAACTTTGGTTTTCCCCATACTGAACAGGTACGTCAACTTACTCATAATTTCTGGTTTTATTACAAAACGGAGAAATTTTCCTACACAAAAGTTTTGACTTCATTCAGACTTTTTGACAACATTTTAATACACATAAGCAATATATTCTTTTAGAGCAGACAGACATTGTAATCTATGCATCCTATGGGTTTTGGATACAAAATATGTCATTTTCATACAAAGAGTGTTGCGTGATGCACACACATAAGGTTAATTTCATACATTAAAGATGATGTATACATGTAACAATTGGGAACATTTCCATGCACTCAACCTTAGCGTGGTACATGCAAAACTGAGAGACATTTTGATACACAACAACTCGAGGTGGTACACACAAAACATAGCCATTTTTATGCACACAGCCATTACCTTTTTAACACCAATCTGGGGCTTTTCATACACAACATTTAAAGTTTCTCATGCCAAACGGGATCATTTTCATGAGTACAGTCTTGACGTGATAAATATAACATGGTCATTTTCATACCATCAGCGTATTGTATACTAAATGATAATATTTGTGTACACACACCGTTAACGCGGTACATGCGAAACGGGAGCATTTTCATAAACCCAGCTTTGCCGTGGAACATACAAAACTTACACATTTTCATACATACAACTATGACATGGTACTTACAAAAACAGGGACAGCTTCATACACACAACGATGACTTAGTACATACAAAACGAGGAAATTGTCATGTATACAATCTTGGCAAAGTAAATACGAAACGGGGACATTTTCATACAAACATCCGTGACCAAATTCATACTCAACCATTACACAGTGCATACAAAACAAGGACATATTCATACATACTGTAATATGCCTAGGGTATGTGCTATTTGTATTTACATCTCCGTTTATAGTTTTGTTAGATTTTAGCGATTATTTGTTGATTACACTGGTCTACAATTTTTTCGAAGTCGTCTGCTTCAGTGATCAAATGTGCTATTTATTAGGGATTTTGATGTGCTGAATTCAGATATGACAATTAAAACAACTGATTGGCTACAGTTTCCAAGATATTTAAGTTTTTACATTTTATGTCTTTGTATATTGTGTACATAGTAGAGTTTTAATCATAAATTGTAAACCTAGGTTTTTTCATGTGTTTTTAGTTGCTTTACATGATAATATTTCACCTGTCCTGTTTATGTAACACTTTAAAAAAACAGCAAAAGGGTTATATAAATAAAAAATATATTGAAACAAAAGTAAAAAAAGCTATTATGTATATATAAGTACTTAGTTTAGTCCTTAATCAATGTCTACTCGGCGCTTCTTGGCTTGTCTCGTGTATTCATTAAATGGAGCATCTCTTGTCACTGTCCAGCAATAGTCTGCAAGCATTGATGGGCTCCATTTGCCCTGATAGCGTTTCTCCATTGTTGCAATGTCCTGGTGAAATCGCTCGCCGTGCTTGTCGCTCACTGCTCCGCAATTCGGTGGAAAAAAATCTAGATGAGAGTGCAAACAATGTATCTTTAGTGACATGTTGCAACCAAGGCTTTTGTATGCCTTGAAGAGGTTTTCCACCAACTCCCTGTAGTTGTCTGCATTGTTGTTTCTGAGAAAATTTGTTGCCACTAACTGGAAGGCTTTCCATGGCGTCTTTTCCTTGCCACGCAGTGCACGGTGAAATGCATCATCTCGAAGAAGTTCATGAATCTGAGGACCAACAAAGACACCTTCCTTTATCTTAACTTCACTTAACCTTGGAAATTTTCCACGGAGGTACTTGAAAGCTGCTTGTGTTTTGTCCATGGCCTTGACAAAGTTCTTCATCAGACCCAGCTTGATGTGTAAGGGTGGTAACAAAATCTTCCTTGATTCAACAAGTTGTGGATGCTGAACACTTTTCATCCCAGGCTCCAATGACTGTCGGAGTGGCCAATCTATCCTGATGTTGTGGGAATCTCTCGCACGACTATCCCATTCGGAGAGAAAACAGCAGTACTTTGTGTATCCAGTCTGCAGACCAAGCAAGAGAGCAAGAACCTTGAAATGGCCACAAAGCTGCCACTGATGTTGGTCATAGTTTATGCACCTCAAAAGTTGTTTCATGTTTTCATAGGTTTCCTTCATAAGGACTGCATGACCAACTGGAATTGATGGCAAAACACTGCCATTATGCAGCAAAACAGCTTGAAGACTCGTCTTAGATGAATCAATGAACAGTCTCCACTCATCTGGATCATGAACGATGTTGAGGGCTGCCATCACACCATCGATGTTGTTGCAGGCTACAAGATCACCTTCCATGAAGAAGAATGGGACAAGATCCTTTTGACGGTCACGGAACATGGAAACCCTAACATCACCTGCCAGGAGATTCCACTGCTGTAGTCTGGAGCCCAACAGCTCTGCCTTACTCTTGGGTAGTAATCCCTGACAAGGTCATTCAGTTCACCTTGTGTTATGAGGTGTGGTTCAGAGGAGAAGGATGGGAGAAAATATGGGTCATGTGACATTGATGGTTCAGGACTAGAAGTTTCATCCTCTTCCTCTTCCTCGTCTGACTCAAGTGAGAATGATTCTGGTGCATCAGGAACCGGCAGTCCTTCTCCGTGGGGTACTGGGCGTATAGCTGACGGAATGTTTGGATAATGCACAGTCCACTTTTTCTTCTTTGACACACCTTTCCCAACTGGAGGCACCATCCAGAAGTAACAATTGCTGATATGATCTGTTGACTCTCTCCAAATCATTGGCACTGCAAAAGGCACTGGCGAAGATTTGTTGCACAAGTGTTGCAGCATATGTGTGGGGCCCACCTCTTGTCCTGATCTCCAATGCAGCCAAAATAATGGTGATAGGCTTTCTTAACAATAGTGGTTATACTGCGCTTTTGTGATGCAAAAGTCACTTCACCACAAACATAGCAGAAGCAATCTGCATTGTTCACACAAGTACGAGGCATCTCTGCTCACTTTGGCTAAACAGAAATGTGTCCCTTTGCAAAATCAAACACTAACAAATAAGAGAGCACAACACAGTACGATTTGTAGAGCTGATATAGGGCAATTTCTTCAGCAGAGTGATGTAAGCTTAGTTATGATTGCATCATCCATGACTTCTAGGAATAACATGATGCAATTCATATCATGTATGATGCAATACCAGCTTCAGATTGCATCATTCATTGTTTTGCCTAAAAAGCAAGTACAGTCCAAACCCAGTCATAGATTTATTCATAGATCCAGTCAAAGATGTATTTTAGTCATTTCTGGTTTAAATTGAGATCCCTTCCCTTTATAACTCACTTATCCTCCGCCATTCCCAAGTCAATGGTCGTACATACTGACCCAGTATAATATCTTTAAAACTAGAGCCAATCCACAATTTTAAGCATCATTTTCGTTCTCAGTGACCCAGAATTAGTAAAGTTTGACAACATTTATTGCGGAAGCATTTTGTCTGTAGACCAGTGTTATGAGAGTTGGTTTTGGGAAGATATTTCTTAAACCGAGTAATTAGCAAATGTCTAGAAGCAGACGTCATAATGCACAGTATTCAGGACATATGGTAACATAGATTAGTTTCGTAAAATGGACCATCCCTAAGAAATTGTCAGAGATATTCTAATGTATAAGTGTTTAGCAATTTGGGACATGACTAATTCTATGTATTAGGTTTTGGGTCGTGTCTTTTGGTACATGGCGTAAAGTACCAATCTTCGGCTTGGAAAGGCTTACTGATGGGTCATACAAATATAAAGCAAGAAAACCCATGCAAGTATGAAATTAGAGTTTCGTGATGTGTGGTCATTAGGATATTAGAGGAAATATTTTGGAATTTTTACGTTTAAGAACCCTTCAGTTGACAACGACCGTTGTCTTGAGGTCCTTGGAAATAGGGGAATCATCGACCTCAAGCTAGGTTGACGCAGAGGTTGTTTGATTCGTTCGGCACTGAGCCCCCTCGCGTGTTACAATACAATCGTGGCAAGACACATATGAAACGGGGACATTTTCATGCACACAAACATTACATAGTACTTTCAAAACGTAGACATTTTCATACACACAACTATGATATAGTACTTACAAAATGGGTATATTTTCATACACACAACCATGATATCGCACTTACAAAACGGGGACACTTTTATATGAATATACAACCCAACAAAATTTAAATAAAAAAACAGTTTCCTGCTGAAATGAGACATTTTAACAACATATTCTTGGCGCGTTTCATATTGAAGAGACATTATCATGGTATTAATTAAATGGATTCCATTTAAAAGGCAAATTTGAACACACAAAGCTTCAAATCTTTTTTTTTTTTCTTCACATTTTAAGTTTAAAAATATATACGTGTCAGTAAAATTATTTTAACTGAACATCTGGCATGCAGGTCGTTGATTATTTTCTTTTAACAGAAATATATTTTCTGTATTTTCGCACACTTCTGACGAATAAGTTTCTTCAAAATCGAATAAATACAATTTACATATTTATAAATTAAACGTAATACAAAAATTCAACATAAATTTCAATTTAGTTTGTTGATATGGAAGGCAACTATTGACATGAGTTGAGATTACGGCAATATTTGGATCAATCTGCTAGTTATTTAGAATGATACTACATAATTATGGAATGTCTTCAATTTGATTGTATAATTCCCGACACTTTGTTTGTATTTGTGTGTCCCCATTCTGATGGTAAAAATTCAAACACATTTATTTTTGAAAATCAACTACAAATCGATTGCAAACGACATGCATATATGCAAAGCATAGTAAAATCGATCTTCCTGCCTCTAAAGTTTTTGAGATCTGGATGGACCCACTTTGATGGTAAAAATTTTATGTCCCCGTTTCGTTGGTTTTACAAGAATGTGTGTGTGCGTGTATGCGTGTGTGTGTGTGTGTGTGTGTGTGTGTGTGTGTGTTAATGGGATGTTTGCTCGCTTCGACGAAAGAAAATGATATTGCATTTACGTGTAACGAGATCAGGTTTCCTTCCTTATAATTCACTTCCAGGAAATATGTACCCGTTTTAAACACCCTATGACCATCTCGGCTATTTCTGAGAGAGAAAAAATATGCTTCGGATTAATGCCGGTGTAGTAATTTGCAGAAAAATAATACATTTTGTTCGCCCAATATTCGCAATATATTTAGACCACCTCTGTCTTTTTACGATTGGATTAACCGTAGGATTGATAGAGAAGCTGCAAATGAAAATATAGTTTGATGCATTCGCAACTTATTGGTCAATCCTTGTTTCGTAAATAACAAAGGTGGTCCGAATGGCAGCTAATGGCAATTATCGGTATACATTCGCGATATGATCCGTAGGACTGACTGAGAAGTTGCGAATGCTGTACCCATAAAGCCACAGTAAGGGGCAGTAACTACCAAAGTGACAAGGGAGTTAATAAAAAATATGCTAAAGAAACGTTATCCTCTCTCTCTCTCTCTCTCTCACACACACACACACACACACACACGCACACACACACGCGCACACAATACACATTCACTACTATGTAACTGCAAGTACATATTAGAAAGCACGCATAATTTCCAGTAATACAGACAACTTACAATGGCAGTGATAATGAAGATGAATTAGACTCTTTGAATTTACCAGTTTTTCTATGAATGTGAACAAACATTACTGTTATTTGTCCTTAACTAATCTAATAATAGCAAAACTAAACATACTACATTATTAAAATAAATTGTTGGTATAAATTTATTAATTTTCCAAGAAAACAATTCAAAACGATACAACCGCGAAACGTCGAAGCCTGATGCAAAAGGCTTTATAATGAACAAGAAATAGTTCGCCATATTGAATAACCTTTTGGAATAATATAACTAATAAGAAAAATATCAGTTTTGATAAATATTAACAAAAAAGAGAGCATTAACTTCTTCCTCTTGCGCGTCTATGTACACACTGTAGTACACAAACAGAATACGCCACTCAATACGCTGATGCACGTCATTTGATGTTTGCCGCAGTTTGTGACGTTATCATCATTTTGCATTAAAACACAGTAAAGACTAATACCCTTGTCAAAAACAAAACTGTTCTATGAAGTACCCATGTAGTAGATACATATGGAAGACTATCATTCAAATCTGACATAGGGCCGATTATAGTCAAAAGCAAACCTAGTCCTTTCTACGTTAAGCAAGCAAGCTAGATAAGAGCAAGGAAATTCCATACCAGCACCTGCCACCAGCCACGCGAATACCAAGCTCGTGGCACTCCCTTATATATCCAGACAAGCACTGTATTTAAAGCAGTGACCTTTTCTAAATAATTTAATACTTGATTTCATTATAACTTCTGACATGTCTGGCTTCATCTGGCAGGGTGTTCCAAAGCTTAGCTGGCGCATAGCCAAACCTGTATCTGATTGAGTACTTAGTGAGTTTGATATTTACTAAATCTTTAATATGAACTGGGTCTAAACCATAAACTGCTTTTTCTTTTTTATCAGTTCATCATAGGTACTGTCAAAATCATTCTATGCAGATTTTAGAGCGCTAAACTGGAGTTTTCTCATTTATCTTTATTTGTTTTACCACAAAATTTTTTTTCAATCGGACAGAGATTGAACTTTGTCATAGTAAATGCATGACATCTTTTCTCTTTCCAATCACTGTTGCCTGGAATTTTTCAGGGTTTGCTTGCATTCGTTTACATGAATACCAATTGAGAAGTTACAGACTCCCTTTTCCAGGGTTGCTTTAAATATCTAGTAGTTTTCATGTGCATAAAATTATTTGTTATTATCCACTTTGTTACAGATTTTTGTTTTCTCTATAAAGTAACAAATTTCATTAAAACTTTTTGAAAATATCAGGGACGAAAATTGAACCTTGTGGAACATACACCCCACCCTAACTCAATGCAAAGGTTTTGAAATATACTTCTTTTGGTTCCTATCTGAACACACTGTTTTCTATTTTGTAAAATAACCGTCTATTAGTTTAGCGGCCCCTCCCCTAGACCATAAGTTTGGAAGAATTACATTATTCATCGGTAACACTAACATTTGAAGCCTAGTGGGGAAAACAAACAATAAAACTTCCGGTGACGTTATCAGCATATTATGATCATTGTAAAAGTTCAAGCAAATAAAGTGAATAGCATTTCATATTTCACAATTTGACTACCCACTAGAAAGAAACCAACATAGCTGGAATCAGTGGGTAATTCCCCTGAATCAATACATCTCAGCACAAAGAAAACAACATAGCTGGAATCAGTGGGTAATTCCCCTGAATCAATACATCTCAGCACAGAGTGCATTGAATAGGAGTCGAGCGCTCACCTGATCACTGCATATTCACCTTTGGCTGTGTGCGTAACTTAAAATCGTTTTCTAACGTTTCACGCAACAGTTGTTTCCTCTGCTATATGACGGTACATTTTTAATATGTATAAGCAGACAGAGATATTTTATTACATCGGTGTTCTTAAATATTTATCAATCCACTTAAAGTTCAGGATCCTCATACGTCATACCTGTAATAACCCTTCATATGCAATATAGTAAACTAATGTGTGGAACTAGGTATAACGTTAGCATATGCCATTTAATGTGCTGATAACTTGTATATTATATCTCATTGACTTTTGATGTGTTTTGCGTGAATCAACCTGCGTCCTCTATCTTATTGACACGAACTCGTCTACGTTTATAAGTGTCAGACATAATACTACTGTCGACTTGTACAATCATCATCAAACAATGAGGAAATTTGCATTTAACGAACAAATATATATATATTGTTCATCAGTGGCTGAAATTACACCATGCTGTGAACTAATATGCCAAGGAACTCTTATCTTCAGCAACATTTTCTCTTAATATTAACATTGATCACAGTGATAGTGTTTCTTGGCCTTAATCTCCCCCTCCATCTGAGACTAAATCCACACAAGACCCAATGACCACCTCAATGCTAATGTGACTGTTAAAATAATAATATAAATCTTAACACGAGGTCCATATAAGATAATTTCAATTTCTACAATATTTTAAACATTCCTAGTCACAAAATAGATTTTCTTCCTTGAAAAATAATTTTGCCACACACATACACAAAACACGCATACAAGCAGGCGCACGCTCACACAAGGTCAAGAGAGGTCACAAGTTTATAAATATGCACGGCAATGATACTTAAGATTTACAATCAGATTCTTGACTAAACAATTTAATCACAGCACTAATAATGTATCACATCCTAGTTAACAATTTAATCACAGCACTAATAATGTATCACATCCTAGTTAACAATTTAATCACAGCACTAATAATGTATCACATCCTAGTTAACAATTTAATCACAGCACTAATAATGTATCACATCCTAGTTAACAATTTAATCACAGCACTAATAATGTATCACATCCTAGTTAACAATTTAATCACAGTACTAATAATGTATCACATCCTAGTTAACAATTTAAACACAGCACTAATAATGTATCACATCCTAGTTAACAATTTAATCACAGCACTAATAATGTATCACATCCTAGTTAACAATTTAATCACAGCACTAATAATGTATCACATCTACGTTAACAGTTTAAACACAGCACTAATAATGTATCGCATCCTAGTTAACAATTTAATCACAGCACTAATAATGTATCACATCTACGTTGAATATTTAATCACAGCACTAATAATGTATCACATCCTAGTTAACAATTTAATCACAGCACTAATAATGTATCACATCTACGTTAACAATTTAAACACCGCACTAATAATGTATCACATCCTAGTTAACAATTTAATCACAGCACTAATAATGTATCACATCCTAGTTAACAATTTAAGCACAGCACTAATAATGTATCACATGTACGTTAACAATTTAATCACAGCACTAATAATGTATCACATCTACGTTAACAATTTAATCACAGCACTAATAATGTATCGCATCCTAGTTAACAGTTTTTATCACAGCACTAATAATGTATCACATCTACGTTAACAATTTAAACACAGCACTAATAATGTATCACATCCTAGTTAACAAATTAAGCACAGCACTAATAATGTATCACATGTACGTTAACAATTTAATCACAGCACTAATAATGTATCACATCTACGTTAACAATTTAATCACAGCACTAATAATGTATCGCATCCTAGTTAACAGTTTTTATCACAGCACTAATAATGTATCACATCTACGTTAACAATTTAAGCACAGCACTAATAATGTATCACATCCTAGTTAACAATTTAAACACAGCATAATAATGTATCACATCCTAGTTAACAATTTAATCGCAGCACTAATAATGTATCACATCCTAGTTAACAATTTAATCACAGCACTAATAATGTATCACATCTACGTTAACAATTTAAACACAGCACTAATAATGTATCGCATCCTAGTTAACAATTTAAACACAGCACTAATAATGTATCGCATCCTAGTTAACAATTTAATCACAGCACTAATAATGTATCACATCTACGTTAACAATTTAAACACAGCACTAATAATGTATCGCATCCTAGTTAACAATTTAAACACAGCACTAATAATGTATCGCATCCTAGTTAACAATTTAAGCACAGCACTAATAATGTATCACATCCTAGTTAACAATTTAATCACAGCACTAATAATGTATCACATCCTAGTTAACAATTTAATCACAGCACTAATAATGTATCACATCCTCGTTAACAATTTAAACACAGCACTAATAATGTATCGCATCCTAGTTAACAATTTAAACACAGCACTAATAATGTATCGCACCCTAGTTAACAAATTATCCCAGCAACATTTAAAATCTATCGCATACCAACAAATTTGACCTTAAAAACAATAACATATTCATGCACAACAATGTTTATATCTTTTAATTGCTTACCCTACGAATTATAAGAATATTAATGAGGTTAGTATAATGCTTTTATTTTTATTTTTAAATAGAGGCCATGCATTCGTTAAAATATGACACAAAATACCATATGTAGAATTGGATGGTCTGCTCTGCGCCAGACACAGTAAAGAAAATTATCGCTTTGAACATTAAAATAAAAAGGATTTTACGATGCGCACATTGCTGAGTGAGATATTGTGATTTGGTGAAGTAATGTGCAATTTGTACAAAGCTGCAGTCATCTGGAAAGACAGCGTATTCAGAATCAATGTTGCATTGCATACAATTTATTCTTGCTTTATAATTTATAAGAATTTGACTCTCTTTAAACTGAATCACGAAAACAAGACCATAAATCTTCTACACCGACGCTTAATGGTGTCAAAGCTAGAAAACTATAAAATGCAGATTTCGTCTTTTTCTCATCTACCTATATATCATCCAGTTGCCAATTACATTGGCTGGTTTCTTTTAGATAATAACTCACACCAAAAGTCAAGTTTGAATGAATATACGAGAATTAATATGCGGATTAAATGCATGGAGTCAAAAGTCAGTAATGGTTGATTGATACACTTCATGCTGTCTAGAAAATAAAGATTTAAAAATTTGCAAAATATTAGGAGAAAGGAACAAGACACAATTTATTCATTGTGTTTTGCAATACATCAGTCAGTCTGTGTGTCTTTTTCCATCTCTCAAAAGTTACTAATGATGTAGGATGCAACAGGCAACAAACATTTGTGCAAAATGCCACAATTACGTCAGTATCTTGTAAAATTATTTAACATTTTTGTGAAATTTAAGTTTTAGACTCATAATTTATAAAGTGTGCCTTTAAAACCACCATTAACCCAGGCCGGGTAGTGGGGGTGGAGAAGGGGGTAGGGAGGGAATCGCTATGTTATTCTTGTTTATTTTTTTTACTTGCTTTATGGTGATCAAGACACAGATCTTGAATCTTTGCTGGAATAGGTCTCTCTACATAACTGACTACAGTAATGCAGTTATTTTTTACTACACTTTGTGGTAAAAATTTAAAAAACCAAATCACTTATTCTTGCCACAAACACTGATAAAATTAATGAGACTTTAGTATTCGCCAACCCCTCTAGCAGATTGTCTTTAGGGGATCCCAAACACAGTCGTCTTCTACGTGTTTCAAAACAAACCGAAGTTTTTGATGTCAACGACGAGCCTGCTCAAAGTCATTTTCTGGTTTCTGGAAAAAGTCAATTTTCAGCAAAGGAGTGGGTTCTTTTCAATACACATACATAGAAGGTGACCATAGCGTCGTGTGCATCCAGTATTTTTAATTTCTAGTTCTAATATTTTCCAAAAATTGAAAAAATAGAAAGGGAAATATATGCCCTTTCAATTTGAAAATATGTACAGTATATAGTTTGAAATTTTTTAACTTTATTGTACAAATTCATCAAAATAACTCGCCCACGCAAATGTGGACGCTTCTTAGTAAAGAAACTACAGTTTGGTTTGAAACGCGAAGAAGATGACAGTTTTAGGGACCACCTAGCGACAATGAGGTTACATATTTTAAACTAATTAATGAAATGACTAAGTTATGTGCGTTCCTTCAGGCTTTTCGTTTTATAAAATTGGAAGGGGGTACGAACTGCTGTGGAGAGGGTGGGGGCAATACCTTAGAACTCATTTAAATCTGCTATATCATTTTTTTAAAAATAATTAGCTTAAAAATATTATAATAACTGGAAGAAAAATTGTACAAGCCTATGAAATTTTACTGCTGGTTTCCAGCTGTGTAACTACGACTAAATCACGAAATTTCATGTTATGTTATAACGTGTTGCTTTGTTAGTTAAACACATGCTTGTCTAAACTGTGTCCATGTGTAGTGATCTGTTTGGTTTACAAATGTAACTCAGTCTCCATATTTACCCTGAAGAAAAAAACGTAGGATGAATACCAACTGTAAATATTTTAATCTCTGCTGCACTAATAATGTCGTATATCCCTAATGTGAATGTTTGATAGCACAACTTAGAGTAAATAAAATCTGAGCACCATAAAAAAGTTTTCAAAAACATATGCGAAATGTTTGCATGATTCTAATGGGAATCTATTTCAGAATCCAATCTTGACAGACAATGCTTCCAGTGCTTACATAATTATTCTATTGGTGATTGTGAAGGAAATATTGCTTAATTTCAGATACATGTAATGTAATATTTTATGAACATTAAAGAGATACAATCTTTGTTAGGTGTATGCTTCATGCTAGATTTTCCGCTCAACAAAAAAAATCTTATTTACCGATTTAATACTTTGTATTTTACTTGCACCCTAATACCATCACAGTAATTATATTGATGGGCAAGATACGGACCCATGGGCGTGTAACGGCCCAAAAATCTGAAACTATTTTCGGGAAGAGGCCTCTGCCAGAATTACAGCTGTCTACGCATCACAAATTTTCCAACATCAGCCGTCGGGACCGCACTGTCGTATTTGATTCTGCAAACATATTTGAGACTCTGCGTGAATGTAATTTTTCACTATCTGGCATCACAAATAAAGAAACCTTGTACAGCGTGAAGACACAAAAATGAAGATGGCCGACTCCATCTTAATCCGCATCGTATTCCCCGTTTTTACATCAGTTAACTTTGGCCCAAATAACCGTTATTTTCTTGTGAAAAGACTTTCTACAGTTGCAGAAAGAGTCAGAAAAATGGTTGATATTACTTGTGATAAGATAAAACCGTCCATGATTCTCGAAGTTTACAAATGTGTTAAAGACCTTTGAAACATTGTGCTCATTCATGTTCACAACGTCACTGAAGAGCTTAAGGCTCAGTGTCATTATAATAAAAAGTTCAAAAAGATGCTTTATCCTGACGTGTAAGACTTATACCTAATTTCCGTAATTGTCATAATTAAATTAACACTACAGAACCTATGACAAATTTCTTCCTGCCATGGTTTCACTTTCATTAAAGGTTGTTATCTATGAGCGATAACCACAATTAATGTGAGCAGGTTTATCTGAGTATATCACATGAGATTTTATGTCGAACATAAACTAATTTAAATTGCATCTTTATCTTAGCTCGGCGGTACATTGCAACCAGGGAAGGTTGAAGGTTTTTGCCTTCATTGTGGTGTTATGTATCTGCATCGCAGCCCTAACAACCTACTTCGTCATCAGGAATTCGGAATCCAACTCCAACGGTAAGATCCCTTTAGCGAGAATACAGACAAACTGAGTGAGAAGACGGATAAACACACACAACACAGACATAACCTCTTCAATTAGAGCTGCATATTAATATTGTTTTCTTATTGGGAGGGGGACACAATTTTCGACACTGAAGAAACAGCCGGAAAATAACACCTTCCACCCCTCTCGTATCGCATTTATTCTCAAAAATCTACAAGGCAACATACAAAAGTGAAACACAAAATGAATTACAACCATGAATATGCTGTAAACTATATGTTAAGATTTATCAAGAGATTCGTTTTCGTTCTGTTTTTGTTGGTATATACTTTCCTCATTAAAAAAATGTTCTTTTTTAATAAAAAAAAAACATTCCTTAGACACAATGATTTGAAACAACTATGGATATGCACAAACTTAAGTCACCTCACTCCCCCTTATGATGCATTATACAACATGCCAATAATATTATGTCTTAGATTTGTCTTTGAATATTTGAACTAGGTCCATAGATTAATGTACAATGAAAACCAGTATAAATAGTGTAAGATATATGGAGAATCCCCAAAAATGAACAAAAGTGTTTTACAGATTAACAGTGTTATCGCTCTTGATTTACAAACACTGGACACTAAGACTTACCAACATTTGATATTTCGTACAAGAATGGTTGTTGAAGATGTAAATAGACTTCGTAAACATGAGTATAAAGCTTTATAATGTAAACCATAAATGTGATAAGTTATTTTTTTTTTCAATTACAGTTGCAGCATCTACTGAAGCATCAATTCAAGAAGAAGGAGGTATTTTTCTCGTCTCCAGTTCAATTGAATTTTCCACATAATTTTAAAAATCATTTTTGTTTTTTATATTTTCAGTAAAGGAAGTCTGTCTCAATTGAAGCACAGCTATAAGGAAAACATACATTTTATATTATCTATCTTTATTTCATTCATTAAAAATAAATAATAAGTAAATTCTTTAATGCAACTGAGTTCAATTCGCAGGCAGATGTATTTAGACATGACTACCAATACACTTTCTTTCCTTCAACTCTCTTTCCGTCTTAAATGGAAATACGCAGAACTTCATAAAGGTTCTGACTTCATGATTAAAGATATTCATTCACCAATGGTTCTGTCTGTATCAAAAAACAGAACAGATGTAATTTGCCGGGCACTCTTGCTTCCAATCAATATATTTTTCTATTATTAACTCACATTAAGCCTCATAAAAATACAATTATTTTAAATCAATTGACGGAGCTATAACATATTTATTTAAAAGGCTATTCCATCGTCAAATACATCCTCAGTACAGTTTATTTTACAGCCTGAAGAGAGAGAGAGAGAGAGAGAGAGAGAGAGAGAGAGAGAGAGAGAGAGAGAGAGAGAGAGAGATGAATATAATTTTGATGTTCTGATTAAGTATCAGATTTCTAGAAAATGCCTTAATGTTCCCTTCAAGTTAATAAATCATATATATATATATATATATATATATATATATATATATATATATATATATATATATATATATATATATATATATATATATATATATATATAACAACAAAAAAACATAGAGCATGTGCTATTTGTAATTACGTCTCCGTTCATAGATTCGATAGATTTCAATAATTATTTGCTAGATTACGTGGAACATATTTCTCAAACGAATAATTAACCACTTAGTAGATACAGGACACGTACTGAAAGGTATTCACGGGACTTAATTGTAGCAAGAATTTGTTTCGTAAATTGACCCCTGTCAAATTTCTTAATGTAAGGAGATCTTTGGCTATTATTATGTATACATGTTTGTAATTAGAGATAGGAATAGTTATGTGTATTATATGTTTGGACCTGTTTAACGGTATGTGGCATGAAATACCGAATTATGACTTAAAATTGCTTGCAGATAAATCATACCACTGTGATATGTATGTACGTAGCAGCGTTTCACATCACCTCAGCACAATAGTAGCTATATGGTGCCAACTAAAGGTAAAGTTCGCAAAATGTAAAAATGGATTGAAACTAAAATTTAGGAAGCTGGTTTCTAAATAAATTTAAGCCTGAAGTTCAATAAGACAAAAGATACAACGTAAAGATGTTAATATTCTGTCAAATGTATAAAAAAATAAAAAAATATAGGTACCACATTTAAAATCCTTAAAGCATATGATACTTTTTTTTTCACCTCAAAGAATTCCCTAAAAAAATCTAAGATTTTCTCTGGTGCTACATCATCATACAGTTTCTTCATGCAGTTCAGATCACACTACTTCTGTCTCACAGGATGGAAGTCGACACATTCGACAAGAATGTGTTCCATTGTCAGTGGACACTGGCATGGTATACACTCTTGTCAAGGTTCACCATTCAGGAGGTATGCATGAGTCAGGTATGTATGTCCAATACACGATATGCTCAATACCACCTCATCTCTGTTATTTGTTCTATACGAGAGATGTCACTCTTCAGTAGTGGGTTTGATGTTCCAAAGTTTACTTGTGGAGTTTTCTTCCACATATTTCACCAATTATATAGAAGATGTTGATTTATATAATAACTGAAGTCAGTATACGGAATCGTCCATTCGGAAACGGATGACTGCAGGGCAGCTTTGGCTGCTTTATCTGCCCTTTCATTACTATTTTGTACCAGTATGACTAAGCAGCTACCAGTATAGTATACGTTTCCCAGATTGTAGGAACACATCATGTTTCTGTAATATCTGGGCTATTAACGAGATGTCATCTTTTAATATTTTGCAAGGCTTTCAATGTGGAAAGGGAATCCAAAAAGATGATGAAATTTGTTGTTCTAGAGGTTTCAGTGTAGTTCAAAGCTATTAGTATGGCTGTAACTTCTGCCGTAAAAATTGAGGCTTTATCCGATAACCGGTCCGAGATAGTGCCATGAGGTGTTGTAGTGACAACTTCAACTTTTCTCCATATTTCTCTATGTACAGGAAGGACTTCTGGATGACTTTTTTGAATTGGCAAACATCAAATATAATTTTTGGGGGTGTCGATAACCACAATGATGATTTTGGAACACAGAATTTTGCAGTATTTCCAACATTGATTTTTGCTATTTCTAAGTGATAATGTTTTTGGATGACAAAAGGATGAAATTTGGTTTCTGAGCGTACAAGGTTTGGGATTTGGTCCTATAGACTACATAATATGCGGGATTAGATGGAGTACAAGATAGTGTGGTAGTATACTGAAGAGCCAAGATCGTTGGTCTGAGGTAAAGCGATGGTTTGTTTGGATCAACATAGAGGCTTTCTGAAGGGGAAGTTCTAAATGCACCCAAGATCTAAGTCCCTGATTGTGTATCGGATCAAGCGTTTGGAAGAGGGATTTACAGGCTGAGTCATAGTCAAATTTAGATCTTACTAATAACTTGTATAACTGGAGCAAGACTTTTCGATCTCATCCCCAATCTGTGTTTGCCTCGACTAGTATTAAATCCATTTTCTTTTTACATTTGTCCCTGAGGTATCTAATATTCGTTTACAATCGAAAATAAGACCTCACAAATTTGCTATCCTCCACAGCAGGACGAAGTCATCAAGATAGAGCTTTGGTACGTAACGAATTCGATGTAATCGGGAGAAGAGATTCAAATAGTTTTAGATTTTGAAAATTTTAACACATATTACTGTGAAGTAAAAAAAAACATACATGTGTGTAATTGGTTTTGTGAATGTGTTTTCTTCAGTTTTATTAGAGAAAATAAAATATATTTGTGGTATTAGCGCGTTTTATAGAACGCTTCAGTGACAATGACTGTTATCTTTGTGTCCTTAGGAATACAATAGAAACAACGACCTCATGTCTCGAAATGTGTTCGACACTGATTTTTTTCGGTTAGGTCTTGATGTAATTTGATGAACTAACTGCTTTTAGACCCCTGTCTTATTGCAATGTTGATATAAAGTGAAATCACAATGTAGAGACAAACAGTCATACATACAATTATATATTTATAAATGATATATAAGTATACTATATATAAATTCTTTTATAAAATTTTTTTACAATTTTATATAATGCCTTAGTATTCAGGCCATTGGGATACAAAGTATCTAACCGATAAATCCAGTAACTTTCTTTAATTAGTCTGTTCATCTCTCCATGCACAATATCGATTAGCATGAAAGAACGATCACGTAAAGAGCGATTATTTGTATTAAAATGTATTGACACATTAGAGGAGAATTGAAGATCCATACAATTTTTTAATATGAAAGCGGTGATTATTCATTTTCTTAGAAACTTGTTGAAGTGTTTGTTCAACACATTGCATGTTACATTTTTTACAGGTTATCAAATAATTTACATCAGTTAATATGCAGTCAGTGTTATAACGTAGTGAAAAATTCTTTTGTACAGGAGCTACTAAAATAGGTACTTTTTCTAATATTTGTACATTGAGAGCACCGACGTCTGTTACAATTAGATGATGATAAAAATCTTTTTATATTTTCTGTCGGTTTAGTTCTGATATGTAGTTTTTTCTTAGAGCAGAAAAATATATTCTATGACAATAATTTCCTATCTTTGATTTTAAATTTGTTTTAAATGTTTAAACACAGAAAAAGAATCAGAGAAATAATAATCACTAAATGGCGGCTACAAAACGAAAGATATGTGACTAACAGCATTAAATTACATCCACAGGGATGTCGTATATGAAAAAAATAAAGAAATAAAACGGAAAGTTAGTAAAAAGGCTGATTTGTGCAAAGTAAGTGTATGGACGTAAATAAAGAGATAGATAACTGGAGAACATGTATATGACTATCATTAATCTTCATTTTCTTGTTTTCAACCTCTCAAAATGACTCAGACGTACAAAACAAGCACCGAACGTAAATAGTCTCATCCTTTGTATGGCTCTTTCTCATTTATAGTCCGTTCCACAGCTAAATATATGCTCTTAGCTGTCACGGACACATTCTTCCTTTTTCAGAGAGTTACCACTATAACGTATCCCCTCGTTTGCAGCGGGGAGACAATTATTGTTAAAATACTTTTATATATATATATATATATATATATATATATATATATATATATATATATATATATATGTATATCTTCCTTTTAGGTACCGACATAACTACGAAACTGACAACATCCACTCCAGGTAGTTATTTTTATCTCATCACAGTCACTGCAATATTGCAGCGTTTCTTCCTTTTTGTTCAAAGAGAAGGTCACCTTTGCCACTATTCTTAAAAGAGGCGTACGACAGAAAAACTTCATCAGATTAATAGTAGTCATAGACATATGCATCTGTTAATGTATATTTATTCTTCTAGATTATGCCCCCCCCCCCATTTAATAAAAAAAAAAAAAAAATTTTTTTTTCTTTTTTTTTTTTTCTGTGCCCCTGCCTTGCTGGTGCCCTAAGCACGTGCTTAGTCTGCCTATTGGGTAATCCAGCACTGCATCAGCTACGTACAAAGAAACCTGAGTGGAGATTGCTTCACTTCCAAGTCATGCATCATAAGCCTATGAGAGGTTGTCTCGCTATGACTAAAACTAAAATTACTTCCGAAACTTCTAGCCTTCCAATCTAAGGGCTCTAATGTGTACCTGAAGCAATCGGAGTGACATACCGGCTGATTTTAATCAAATCATTACGGCCTAGTGGACGTTCAGGTGCATCAAACCCTCAGAGACGAGTGTCCCCGGAATTCGCCGCCAGAGAGAGCAAAAGGGATGATGAATCGCCCGCAATCCGACGATTATGGATAGAATCAAAACTTTAAATCCAGCTACCATATGCTTTCCCTTCTGCGTCTAGTACACGAAGTGTAGGAAGTATACAGGAATATATTATTTAAACTTACCCTCAAACACTAAACTTTTTAATGTGTGATATAGTCAATTAAACAAGTATTTACTATATTTCACCTATTCCATGCCTTAATTTTGTTTTATTTCAATCACTCAGAATTTGTCTACATTTCCTATCTTCTGTTCCAGTAAGGGATTCAGATTTTAGGCCAGATACGAAATGGATGCTAGCGTGTATGCCTCATGACAAGCATATGCAGTTGCCGTTACACCTTTCCATTTTCTCATCCTATATTTTAATCACATATACATTAAAAGACCACTAATTAATTTCCCATAGAACTTAATGTTAATATATTAAAAATAAAAATAAGTTCTTCATTAGCTTGGCATACAAACCACACTTGGTTACATTCATTAGAGTTGGAGACATTTTTTTCAGCCTTAAAAAACAGGTGCCTCGCAGCATATTTTTGAGTCTCGTGATGCTAGTAGGAAATTAAATACAGGAGATCACAATAAAAGTAAATATTTTTTTGTCAGCTATAGCATACAGATTGAAGTTTGTGAAATTAATAATGGAACAAAATTGAACCCATTTATTACCTAATGGGCGCATCTCAAAAGATTTAGTACTCTATTTTTTATTCCCTCCACAAGTAGACTGGTTCCCTGGCTGCAAAATAATTAGTGGTCCGATACCTCTATACTTATCTAGAACGATGTTCTGTCAAAGGCAGTTTGTGATGCAATAGGCTCACGTTCTTGTATAGCCATACTTTACAACTGGAAGATGATACGCTGGAAGCAAATATTAGCTACGTCTCCAAACCATCTCGTAACCTTTTCCTTGCATCAGAAAAGCACAGCTCTCCTGAGATACCACTGCAATACACACATCTGACATGTGTTCAGGGAGCACGTTGATTGTAAACAAAAGAATATAAAGAATTTCGGATAATTACCGAGTACTGTATCGTGCCTGTAGAGTAGTGACCGAAACGGTTACAGAAAATGAAGAACCAGATACGAACAGACTTTTTCATCATAATGCCATTTAACAAAGTAACAATCGCGAATAAAGACACGTATATGCGGTTGGAGCTCAGTACGAATACAACAGAAATATATCAAGGCTGAAGGAATATCAAGTTACTGAAACGGCCAGTTTAGAAATATTAAGTTTTGTTATGCAATGTCCAGGGCGTGGAACATTAATATGTCCATGGCGTGGGACACTAATATGTACGCTAATCTGATGACACATCGGGGATCTGCCAAAATAGAAACATTGATGCCAACAAGGAATACTCCGAAAAAGGGTAGACACCCTTTCTGCAAAACTCATAATGTGTACTGCCAATGCAAACACAGGCGTGCACATTTTACGTGCACTAAAGACATATGTATTATTTATATCTTCCCCTTTTAACTTCGAACACCACTATGACTCAAATAACAACTGATCTAGGTAAGTATCATTCATCGCATCTCTCAACTAATTTGTCTCGAAAAACTTTATTCTCCTTTTTTCTATCCTAAATGAAGATTCGCCTTTGGGGCTATACATCAGAACGAATATCGACTATATTCTCTCTCTCTCTCTCTCTCTCTCTCTCTCTCTCTCTCTCTCTCTCTCTCTCTCTCTCTCTCAATTTCAGATCAAATGCTCCTAAAAGTTTTTTCATTCTTTTTCCAATTTGAGATCCAGATTTCGAACATGTACCAAATGAAAATCGCTTCTAGTTTGATACACGCTTTATATCTGTTCCCATGTACACTATATTCATGATATATCGGGGTTCGGGGTTCTGTCTAATTAGAAACATTGATGTCAACAGAAGAACGAACCGTCCCAAAACGGGTAGACCGCCTTGTTGAACGTGTAGCGAGATGCATCATTTGCACTGCCAATGCATTTGCAGGTGTGTATCTCAGATAGAGTTAAGCAGATGCGACAGTTACAACACAGATTTTCCATGTATACGCAATTATGCTTCTCGAGTACCTAGTTGTGTGAAAATCAATTTGGAATGTAATAGCAGATAATTCTTTTTTAATGTTGTATCAGCCCAAGTCCCATATTCACAAAGGCATGAATTCGTGTATCTTTCGAAACAGTGGATCAATAGATCTTTGTAACCTATACAACTTTTTTACAACTCTATGTTCTTTTATTCAAGGATTGGACACGACTAAGAAAGAGAACTAAAGTACAATACGTCAGGGTCCCAACGATTTCTCTCTCTTCAACTGACCGTCTGTTCGATATCAGCACATACGCCCTTCATTTTTATCACTCACAATCTTTTTTCTCGCCCCTTACCTAGCGGTTTTGACTGACAAGTTTCCCATCGTTATCAGAAAGAAAACAATTGTTCACATTCCTGAAAGATATTTGTATCATTTACACGTTTTCCTTTTAGCTTTGAACACAAATATGACACAATAATAACCTCTCGAGATAATTATCTTTCTTCACACCTGTCAACGTCTCGAAAAAATGTTTTTTTTTTTTTCTCCCTCCATTTTTATGTGAAGATTAACCTCTGGGACAACTGGAACGAAGGCAGTTACAAAATTAAATCCTGAGAGTAATGGAAAAAATGCATGTATTTATAACTTTGCTCAGAACGAATTTAGACTATAATCGCTCTCTCTCTCTCTCTCTCTCTCTCTCTCTCTCTCTCTCTCTCTCTCTCAAGTGTTTCGTAACGTTTGTTTATTCCATTTCTTGCATGTATACGTCCTCTCGCTACGTGTTACATAGTTTCTTCCAATTTACTTTCTTGCTTTATAGCTCCTGGAACAAGTACGATATCGACATCATCAAGCAAAGGTAAATATGTTTTTTACTGTCTTCCCCAATTGCTTTTCTCCTACTGAGTTCAAATTCTTTTATTTCCTCCCTTAGTTCCTATGTACTTTCTAACACTACAATAAAGACCATGTGAATTGACTATATTCCACTCATACTTGTGTATCTGGCACTCAATTTTACAACCCACCATAGTGTGCAGTATTCTTATGTTATTGGTGAGCACAGGCCTTTGCAGTATTCACATATGGGACATTGGATTGCTTTCGAGTTCTGACAAGATACTGCAGTCAGACTATTATGGATAGTGTCACAATCACCAATTCAATCACCAATTCGCAAAGGTGTAGGATACGTTTTATTACTAATGTTAAATGTAATTATTGCTGCATGCTCTCACCTGCTGTGTACTACAATAAGTGTCGGAAATACAAAGGAATCTGCAGTGAAACTTTGAACAGGACATTATACGGACCAAACGTTCTCGCGGATTTATGGAGGTGGTCACTGTCCAGACGTTTAATAAACTTTACAACATTATTGTAGACTCGTTTCAACCGCTTCTATCCTTGGAGAAGAAAGTCATTAATTTTTAGTGGGAAACGACGTCCAGCAAACAACTGATCGTCAACAAGTCTTTATAATGTATAGAATCATCCGCAAGGCAGTTGGTTCTTCCTGCATTTACATAGCTATCCCTTAATCGTACCAGAGCATTTTGCAAGCATTATAATGGAGGACGCAAGATTTCCAATTATTTAATATCACACGCACTCAAGCTTGCAAACTTAATCCATGACAAATAAACAAATATTCTTTCTGGAATGGACGGTATTCTGGTGATAGGTGGTCTATAACTTAATAACAATATTGATCTTCTGGAGAAAGAAGACGAATTTTTACATTACTTACATACCATCATTTCTATATTTAAGCTACCCAGACGTCTATCAAGCCCAACGCAAGTAGCGACGGTAACTATCTCATGGCTATTGTGTCTGTCTCTATAACTTTGTCTGAGTACGAATTTCAATTTTCTGCTCAATTTTGTTCACTTAAAACTTTTCATTCGTTTTGTGGAATCTGTTTATCATTTCTCTATGTCCTACAATGTTTATTCCATTTTACTCTCTTCCTTTATAGCTCCCGGAACAAGTACGACGCCAACATCATCAGCCAAAGGTAAAGTCTTCTCCGTGTGTTTTCCTCGTGTTCAGTTCTAAAGCTTTCGTTTCCTTCCTTAGATACCCATTTAATCTTACATGCTTGATCTGGTGTTCGATACAGCTGTTCAGTCCGTATTTCCGTAATTACACATCCAGATTGGAACTCCAAAGATGTCTTCTTTGACGTCGGAGGCGCTGAAATTTGTAGACCATGTGAATCGAACTTGTATGAATCGCAATTCGTTTGAAATTTCATTCTTACAGCAACGCTAAAAAAATTTCGAAAGCGTAAAAAGGGGGTATGTAATAAACGCAAAACCGCATTCGTGTTTTGTTCCGAGTCAGGGGAAGGAACTCGTTTGATTTGGCTTATGAATGCGTCTCGGCCTGACGGCCATAACGTATCCCGACGCCGACTCAGACTGGAACACGTATGCAGTTTTATGCGTATACTTTTCAAAGTGCAATAAATTCTATGTGGACTGACCATTTTCAATTTACACCCGGGATCTGGCATTGAATTACAACCCACTACACTATGTACTATTCTAGATATATTGATAAGCACAGAATTGTGCAGTATTCAGGTTTGCTTTCTAATTCTGAGAAGATAAATAACCGCTGCAATGTTCCTATTATGGATAGAGTCAAAATGACCAAGTCAACTACAAATTGGCAAATATGAAATATGCGTTTTGTTGCTAATGTGAAATGCAATATTTACGACACAATCTCACTTGCTGTGTACTACAAGGAGTGTTGGGACTACAACTAAATATTTAGTAAAACTTCCATCTTCAGGACATTATACGGACCGACAGTCATCGCGGATTTACGGATATGATCACTGTATAATTGTGTAATTACATTTAGAACAACATTATCTGGACAAGCATATGTAGCCAGTCTACACAAGGAGATCGGGTTATAAAGCGGCCCTTTTAGGGAACTTTCACTCAATAACTCACATCTACCCCAAAATACTAAACTTGCAAAAGTGTAATATGGTCAAATCACATGGTATGCGCAGTATTTCACCTATTCATTATCTTCATCTTCCTTATTGCAATCACGCAGAATTTGTCGCATTGTGGTACCTTCTATTCCACAATTAGAGATCCAGATTTCGACCATAAACGAAATGAATATCACTTGTAGTTTGGTATATGCCTCATATCTCGTATACGTTGATACACTCGTTCCTTTCCATTTTCTCATCCTCTATTTCAATGACATAGACTTTGAAAAGAGTTGTTACTCCTCGTGTACTTCAAGTACAGAGGCCATATTTTACAACGGAAACTGACACGTACGAAACAACAAGTTGGCTACTTTTCCATGTCAGCCATGTCAGCTCATACAAATTTCCTTGGAACAGAAAAATGAATCCAATTACAAACAAAACGGGCGGAGTCCAGTTTACATATATTCTGGCAGATTGTTGAATGTAAACAAACCAATCGAATAAATTGACGATAATTACTAAGACCTTTTACATTACTTACATACAATCTTGTGGAGTAACGACCGATAAGGATACACGAGGTGTCCCCAGTCTTACATCTCCAATAAGTAGAGTTGTTACTTAGAATAAAATCATATAACCTGCTTTGCATAAAGAGGATCATACTATCCTGTGTTTACAATAATATTTACACAACCACATTGCAGATTGATCTCGTTCCACCTAAACGTTCCACGACAAGTAATTACCGTCTTCTCTTGTTCGATATATTTGAATCCATAAAGAAAAAGAAGAACCAGACACGGAAGAGAAACATTTGTAAGATATGTCGTTTAACAGAAGGAGATTTGCGATTAGAGAGGCATATTCTTTATTGGAGTTCAGTGCGTAAGAAACAGAAATATATTAACTTTCATGCAGCTGCAAGTTATTCAAACGGCCAGTTTCCATCTAGCAAGCATATTCATGCACTGATGTAAGGGTGGGATATTAATGTGTACAGATGTACACTAGTTTCATGATACATCAAGGTTTTGTCTAATTAGAAACACTGATGTCAACAGAAGAACGAACCTTCCGAACGGGTAGACCGCTTTGTTGAACGTGTAGCGAGATGCATCATTTGCACTGCCAATGCATTTGGAGGTGTGTATCTCAGACAGAGTTGAGCAGATGCGACACTTACCAGACAGATTTTCCATGTATACGCAATTATGCTTCTCGAGTACCTAGTTGTGTGAAAATCAATTTGGAATGTAATAGCAGAGAATTCTTGTTTAATGTTGTGTTCAGCCCAAGTCCCATATTCACAAAGGCATGAATTCGTGTATCTTTCGAAACAGTGGATCAATAGATCTTTGTAACCTATACAACTTTTTTACAACTCTATGTTCTTTTATTCAAGGATTGGACACGACTAAGAAAGAGAACGAAAGTACAATACGTCAGGGTCCCAACGTTTTCTGTCTCTTCAACCGACCGTCCGTTCGATATCAGCACATATGCCTTCATTTTTATCACTCACAATCTTTTTTCTCGCCCCTTACCTAGCGGTTTTGACTGACAAATTTCCCATCGTTATCAGAAAGAAAACAATTGTTCACATTCCTGAAAGATATTTGTATCATTTACATGTTTTCCTTTTAGCTTTGAACACAAATATGACACAATAATAACCTCTCGAGATAATTATCTTTCTTCACACCTGTCAAGTTGTTCGTCTCAAAAAAATGTATTTTTTTTCCCTCCCTCCATTTCTATGTGAAGATTACCCTCTGGGACAACTGGAAAGAAGGCGGTTACAAAATTAAATCCTGAGAGTAATGGAAAAAATGCATGTATTTATAACTTTTCTCAGAACGAATTTAGACTATAATCTCTCTCTCTCTCTCTCTCTCTCTCTCTCTCTCTCTCTCTCTCTCTCTCTCTCTCTCTCTCTCTCCTCAAGTGTTTCGTAACGTTTGTTTATTCCATTTCTTGCATGTATACGTCCTCTCGCTACGTGTTACATAGTTTCTTCCAATTTAATTTCTTGCTTTATAGCTCCTGGAACAAGGACGATATCGACATCATCAAGCAAAGGTAAATATGTTTGTTTACTGTCTTCCCCACTTGCTTTTCTCCTACTGAGTTCAAATTCTTTTATTTCCTTCGCTGGTTCTTTTGTACTTTCTAAAAGTACAATAAAGACCATGTGAATTGACTATATTCCACTCATACTTGTGTATCTGGCACTAATTTACAACTCACTATAGTGTGTGGTATTCTTATGTTATTGGTGAGCACAGGCCTTTGCAGTATTCACATATGGGACATTGGATTGCTTTCGAGTTCTGACAAGATACTGCAGTCAGACTATTATGGATAGTGTCACAATCACCAATTCAATCACCAATTCGCAAAGGTGTAGGATACGTTTTATTACTAATGTTAAATGTAATTATTGCTGCATGCTCTCACCTGCTGTGTACTACAATAAGTGTCGGAAATACAAAGGAATCTGCAGTGAAACTTTGAACAGGACATTATACGGACCAAACGTTCTCGCGGATTTATGGAGGTGGTCACTGTCCAGACGTTTAATAAACTTTACAACATTATTGTAGACTCGTTTCAACCGCTTCTATCCTTGGAGAAGAAAGTCATTAATTTTTAGTGGGAAACAACGTCCAGCAAACAACTGATCGTCAACAAGTCTTTATAATGTATAGAATCATCCGCAAGGCAGTTGGTTCTTCCTGCATTTACATAGCTATCCCTTAATCGTACCAGAGCATTTTGCAAGCATTATAATGGAGGACGCAAGATTTCCAATTATTTAATATCACACGCACTCAAGCTTGCAAACTTAATCCATGACAAATAAACAAATATTCTTTCTGGAATGGACGGTATTCTGGTGATAGGTGGTCTATAACTTAATAACAATATTGATCTTCTGGAGAAAGAAGACGAATTTTTACATTACTTACATACCATCATTTCTATATTTAAGCTACCCAGACGTCTATCAAGCCCAACGCAAGTAGCGACGGTAACTATCTCATGGCTATTGTGTCTGTCTCTATAACTTTGTCTGAGTACGAATTTCAATTTTCTGCTCAATTTTGTTCACTTAAAACTTTTCATTCGTTTTGTGGAATCTGTTTATCATTTCTCTATGTCCTACAATGTTTATTCCATTTTACTCTCTTCCTTTATAGCTCCCGGAACAAGTACGACGCCAACATCATCAGCCAAAGGTAAAGTCTTCTCCGTGTGTTTTCCTCGTGTTCAGTTCTAAAGCTTTCGTTTCCTTCCTTAGATACCCATTTAATCTTACATGCTTGATCTGGTGTTCGATACAGCTGTTCAGTCCGTATTTCCGTAATTACACATCCAGATTGGAACTCCAAAGATGTCTTCTTTGACGTCGGAGGCGCTGAAATTTGTAGACCATGTGAATCGAACTTGTATGAATCGCAATTCGTTTGAAATTTCATTCTTAAAGCAACGCTAAAAACATTTCGAAAGCGTAAAAAGGGGGTATGTAATAAACGCAAAACCGCATTCGTGTTTTGTTCCGAGTCAGGGGAAGGAACTCGTTTGATTTGGCTTATGAATGCGTCTCGGCCTGACGGCCATGACGTATCCCGACGCCGACTCAGACGGGAACACGTATGCAGTTTTATGCGTATACTTTTCAAAGTGCAATAAATTCTATGTGGACTGACCATTTTCAATTTACACCCGGGATCTGGCATTGAATTACAACCCACTACACTATGTACTATTCTAGATATATTGATAAGCACAGAATTGTGCAGTATTCAGGTTTGCTTCCTAATTCTGAGAAGATAAATAACCGCTGCAATGTTCCTATTATGGATAGAGTCAAAATGACCAAGTCAACTACAAATTGGCAAATATGAAATATGCGTTTTGTTGCTAATGTGAAATGCAATATTTACGACACAATCTCACTTGCTGTGTACTACAAGGAGTGTTGGGACTACAACTAAATATTTAGTAAAACTTCCATCTTCAGGACATTATACGGACCGACAGTCATCGCGGATTTACGGATATGATCACTGTATAATTGTGTAATTACATTTAGAACAACATTATCTGGACAAGCATATGTAGCCAGTCTACACAAGGAGATCGGGTTATAAAGCGGCCCTTTTAGGGAACTTTCACTCAATAACTCACATCTACCCCAAAATACTAAACTTGCAAAAGTGTAATATGGTCAAATCACATGGTATGCGCAGTATTTCACCTATTCATTATCTTCATCTTCCTTATTGCAATCACGCAGAATTTGTCGCATTGTGGTACCTTCTATTCCACAATTAGAGATCCAGATTTCGACCATAAACGAAATGAATATCACTTGTAGTTTGGTATATGCCTCATATCTCGTATACGTTGATACACTCGTTCCTTTCCATTTTCTCATCCTCTATTTCAATGACATAGACTTTGAAAAGAGTTGTTACTCCTCGTGTACTTCAAGTACAGAGGCCATATTTTACAACGGAAACTGACACGTACGAAACAACAAGTTGGCTACTTTTCCATGTCAGCCATGTCAGCTCATACAAATTTCCTTGGAACAGAAAAATGAATCCAATTACAAACAAAACGGGCGGAGTCCAGCTTACATATATTCTGGCAGATTGTTGAATGTAAACAAACCAATCGAATAAATTGACGATAATTACTAAGACCTTTTACATTACTTACATACAATCTTGTGGAGTAACGACCGATAAGGATACACGAGGTGTCCCCAGTCTTACATCTCCAATAAGTAGAGTTGTTACTTAGAATAAAATCATATAACCTGCTTTGCATAAAGAGGATCATACTATCCTGTGTTTACAATAATATTTACACAACCACATTGCAGATTGATCTCGTTCCACCTAAACGTTCCACGACAAGTAATTACCGTCTTCTCTTGTTCGATATATTTGAATCCATAAAGAAAAAGAAGAACCAGACACGGAAGAGAAACATTTGTAAGATATGTCGTTTAACAGAGGGAGATTTGCGATTAGAGAGGCATATTCTTTATTGGAGTTCAATGCGTAAGAAACAGAAATATATTAACTTTCATGCAGCTGCAAGTTATTCAAACGGCCAGTTTCCATCTAGCAAGCATATTCATGCACTGATGTAAGGGTGGGATATTAATGTGTACAGATGTACACTAGTTTCATGATACATCAAGGTTTTGTCTAATTAGAAACACTGATGTCAACAGAAGAACGAACCTTCCGAACGGGTAGACCGCTTTGTTGAACGTGTAGCGAGATGCATCATTTGCACTGGCAATGCATTTGGAGGTGTGTATCTCAGACAGAGTTGAGCAGATGCGACACTTACCAGACAGATTTTCCATGTATACGCAATTATGCTTCTCGAGTACCTAGTTGTGTGAAAATCAATTTGGAATGTAATAGCAGAGAATTCTTGTTTAATGTTGTGTTCAGCCCAAGTCCCATATTCACAAAGGCATGAATTCGTGTATCTTTCGAAACAGTGGATCAATAGATCTTTGTAACCTATACAACTTTTTTACAACTCTATGTTCTTTTATTCAAGGATTGGACACGACTAAGAAAGAGAACGAAAGTACAATACGTCAGGGTCCCAACGTTTTCTGTCTCTTCAACCGACCGTCCGTTCGATATCAGCACATATGCCTTCATTTTTATCACTCACAATCTTTTTTCTCGCCCCTTACCACGCGGTTTTGACTGACAAATTTCCCATCGTTATCAGAAAGAAAACAATTGTTCACATTCCTGAAAGATATTTGTATCATTTACATGTTTTCCTTTTAGCTTTGAACACAAATATGACACAATAATTACCTTCCTAGATAATTATCTTTCTTCACACCTGTCAAGTTGTTCGTCTCAAAAAAATGTATTTTTTTCCCTCCCTCCATTTCTATGTGAAGACTACCCTCTGGGACAACTGGAAAGAAGGCGGTTACAAAATTAAATCCTGAGAGTAATGGAAAAAATGCATGTATTTATAACTTTTCTCAGAACGAATTTAGACTATAATCTCTCTCTCTCTCTCTCTCTCTCTCTCTCTCTCTCTCTCTCTCTCTCTCTCTCCTCAAGTGTTTCGTAACGTTTGTCCATTCCATTTCTTGCATGTATACGTCCTCTCGCTACGTGTTACATAGTTTCTTCCAATTTACTTTCTTGCTTTATAGCTCCTGGAACAAGGACGATATCGACATCATCAAGCAAAGGTAAATATGATTTTTTACTGTCTTCCCCAATTGCTTTTCTCCTACTGAGTTCAAATTCTTTTATTTCCTTCGCTGGTTCTTTTGTACTTTCTAAAAGTACAATAAAGACCACGTGAATTGACTATATTCCACTCATACTTGTGTATCTGGCACTAATTTACAACTCACTATAGTGTGTGGTATTCTTATGTTATTGGTGAGCACAGGCCTTTGCAGTATTCACATATGGGACATTGGATTGCTTTCGAGTTCTGACAAGATACTGCAGTCAGACTATTATGGATAGTGTCACAATCACCAATTCAATCACCAATTCGCAAAGGTGTAGGATACGTTTTATTACTAATGTTAAATGTAATTATTGCTGCATGCTCTCACCTGCTGTGTACTACAATAAGTGTCGGAAATACAAAGGAATCTGCAGTGAAACTTTGAACAGGACATTATACGGACCAAACGTTCTCGCGGATTTATGGAGGTGGTCACTGTCCAGACGTTTAATAAACTTTACAACATTATTGTAGACTCGTTTCAACCGCTTCTATCCTTGGAGAAGAAAGTCGTTAATTTTTAGTGGGAAACGACGTCCAGCAAACAACTGATCGTCAACAAGTCTTTATAATGTATAGAATCATCCGCAAGGCAGTTGGTTCTTCCTGCATTTACATAGCTATCCCTTAATCGTACCAGAGCATTTTGCAAGCATTATAATGGAGGACGCAAGATTTCCAATTATTTAATATCACACGCACTCAAGCTTGCAAACTTAATCCATGACAAATAAACAAATATTCTTTCTGGAATGGACGGTATTCTGGTGATAGGTGGTCTATAACTTAATAACAATATTGATCTTCTGGAGAAAGAAGACGAATTTTTACATTACTTACATACCATCATTTCTATATTTAAGCTACCCAGACGTCTATCAAGCCCAACGCAAGTAGCGACGGTAACTATCTCATGGCTATTGTGTCTGTCTCTATAACTTTGTCTGAGTACAAATTTCAATTTTCTGCTCAATTTTGTTCACTTAAAACTTTTCATTCGTTTTGTGGAATCTGTTTATCATTTCTCTATGTCTAACAATGTTTATTCCATTTTACTCTCTTCCTTTATAGCTCCCGGAACAAGTACGACGCCAACATCATCAGCCAAAGGTAAAGTCTTCTCCGTTTGTTTTCCTCGTGTTCAGTTCTAAAGCTTTCGTTTCCTTCCTTAGATACCCATTTAATCTTACATGCTTGATCTGGTGTTCGATACAGCTGTTCAGTCCGTATTTCCGTAATTACACATCCAGATTGGAACTCCAAAGATGTCTTCTTTGACGTCGGAGGCGCTGAAATTTGTAGACCATGTGAATCGAACTTGTATGAATCGCAATTCGTTTGAAATTTCATTCTTACAGCAACGCTAAAAAAATTTCGAAAGCGTAAAAAGGGGGTATGTAATAAACGCAAAACCGCATTCGTGTTTTGTTCCGAGTCAGGGGAAGGAACTCGTTTGATTTGGCTTATGAATGCGTCTCGGCCTGACGGCCATGACGTATCCCGACGCCGACTCAGACTGGAACACGTATGCAGTTTTATGCGTATACTTTTCAAAGTGCAATAAATTCTATGTGGACTGACCATTTTCAATTTACACCCGGGATCTGGCATTGAATTACAACCCACTACACTATGTACTATTCTAATTGTATTGATAAGCACAGAATTGTGCAGTATTCAGGTATGAGACCTTGGATTGCTTTCTAATTCTGAGAAGATAAATAATCGCTGCAATGTGCCTATTATGGATAGAGTCAAAATTACCAATTCAACTAAAAATTGACAAATATGAAATATGCGTTTTGTTGCTAATGTGAAATGATATATTTTCTACACGATCTCATTTGCTCTGTATTACAAGGAGTGTTAGGACTACAACTAAATATTTAGTAAAACTTCCATCTACAGGACATTATACGGACCAACAGTCATCGCGGATTTACGGATATGATCAATGGTGTGATTACATTTAGAACAACGTCATCTGGACAAGCATATGTAGCCAGTCTGCATAAGGAGATCGGGTTATAAAGCGGCCCTTTTAGGGAACTTTCACTCAATAACTCACATTTACCCCCAAAATACTAAACTTGCAAAACTGTAATATGGTCAAATCACTTGGTATGCGCAGTATTTCACCTATTCCCTATCTATATCTTCCTTATTGCAATCACGCAGAATTTGTCGCATTGTGGTACCTTTATTCCACAATTAGAGATCCAGATTTCGACCATAAACGAAATGAATATCACCTGTAGTTTGGTATATGCCTCATATCTCGTATACATTGATACACTCGTTCCTTTCCATTTTCTCATCCTCTATTTCAATGACATAGACTTTGAAAAGAGTTGTTACTCCTCATGTACTTCAAGTACAGAGGCCATATTTTACAACGGAAACTGACACGCACGAAACAACAAGTTGGCTACTTCTCCATGTCAGCCATGCCAGCTCATACAAATTTCCTTGGAACAGAAAAATGAATCCAATTACAAACAAAACGGGCGGAGTCCAGCTTACATATATTCTGGCAGATTGTTGAATGTAAACAAACCAATCGAATAAATTGACGATAATTACTAAGACCTTTTACATTACTTACATACAATCTTGTGGAGTAACGACCGATAAGGATACACGAGGTGTCCCCAGTCTTACATCTCCAATAAGTAGAGTTGTTACTTAGAATAAAATCATATAACCTGCTTTGCATAAAGAGGATCATACTATCCTGTGTTTACAATAATATTTACACAACCACATTGCAGATTGATCTCGTTCCACCTAAACGTTCCACGACAAGTAATTACCGTCTTCTCTTGTTCGATATATTTGAATCCATAAAGAAAAAGAAGAACCAGACACGGAAGAGAAACATTTGTAAGATATGTCGTTTAACAGAGGGAGATTTGCGATTAGAGAGGCATATTCTTTATTGGAGTTCAATGCGTAAGAAACAGAAATATATTAACTTTCATGCAGCTGCAAGTTATTCAAACGGCCAGTTTCCATCTAGCAAGCATATTCATGCACTGATGTAAGGGTGGGATATTAATGTGTACAGATGTACACTAGTTTCATGATACATCAAGGTTTTGTCTAATTAGAAACACTGATGTCAACAGAAGAACGAACCTTCTGAACGGGTAGACCGCTTTGTTGAACGTGTGGCGAGATGCATCATTTGCACTGCCAATGCATTTGGAGGTGTGTGTCTCAGACAGAGTTGAGCAGATGCGACACTTACCAGACAGATTTTCCATGTATACGCAATTATGCTTCTCGAGTACCTAGTTGTGTGAAAATCAATTTGGAATGTAATAGCAGAGAATTCTTGTTTAATGTTGTGTTCAGCCCAAGTCCCATATTCACAAAGGCATGAATTCGTGTATCTTTCGAAACAGTGGATCAATAGATCTTTGTAACCTATACAACTTTTTTACAACTCTATGTTCTTTTATTCAAGGATTGGACACGACTAAGAAAGAGAACGAAAGTACAATACGTCAGGGTCCCAACGTTTTCTGTCTCTTCAACCGACCGTCCGTTCGATATCAGCACATATGCCTTCATTTTTATCACTCACAATCTTTTTTCTCGCCCCTTACCTAGCGGTTTTGACTGACAAATTTCCCATCGTTATCAGAAAGAAAACAATTGTTCACATTCCTGAAAGATATTTGTATCATTTACATGTTTTCCTTTTAGCTTTGAACACAAATATGACACAATAATTACCTTCCTAGATAATTATCTTTCTTCACACCTATCAAGTTGTTCGTCTCAAAAAAATGTATTTTTTCCCTCCCTCCATTTCTATGTGAAGACTACCCTCTGGGACAACTGGAAAGAAGGCGGTTACAAAATTAAATCCTGAGAGTAATGGAAAAAATGCATGTATTTATAACTTTTCTCAGAACGAATTTAGACTATAATCTCTCTCTCTCTCTCGCTCTCCTCAACTGTTTCGTAACGTTTGTCCATTCCATTTCTTGCATGTATACGTCCTCTCGCTACGTGTTACATAGTTTCTTCCAATTTAATTTCTTGCTTTATAGCTCCTGGAACAAGGACGATATCGACATCATCAAGCAAAGGTAAATATGTTTTTTACTGTCTTCCCCAATTGCTTTTCTCCTACTGAGTTCAAATTCTTTTATTTCCTTCGCTGGTTCTTTTGTACTTTCTAAAAGTACAATAAAGACCATGTGAATTGACTATATTCCACTCATACTTGTGTATCTGGCACTAATTTACAACTCACTATAGTGTGTGGTATTCTTATGTTATTGGTGAGCACAGGCCTTTGCAGTATTCACATATGGGACATTGGATTGCTTTCGAGTTCTGACAAGATACTGCAGTCAGACTATTATGGATAGTGTCACAATCACCAATTCAATCACCAATTCGCAAAGGTGTAGGATACGTTTTATTACTAATGTTAAATGTAATTATTGCTGCATGCTCTCACCTGCTGTGTACTACAATAAATGTCGGAAATACAAAGGAATCTGCAGTGAAACTTTGAACAGGACATTATAAGGACCAAACGTTCTCGCGGATTTATGAAGGTGGTCACTGTCCAGACGTTTAATAAACTTTACAACATTATTGTAGACTCGTTTCAACCGCTTCTATCCTTGGAGAAGAAAGTCGTTAATTTTTAGTGGGAAACGACGTCCAGCAAACAACTGATCGTCAACAAGTCTTTATAATGTATGGAATCATCCGCAAGGCAGTTGGTTCTTCCTGCATTTACATAGCTATCCCTTAATCGTACCAGAGCATTTTGCAAGCATTATAATGGAGGACGCAAGATTTCCAATTATTTAATATCACACGCACTCAAGCTTGCAAACTTAATCCATGACAAATAAACAAATATTCTTTCTGGAATGGACGGTATTCTGGTGATAGGTGGTCTATAACTTAATAACAATATTGATCTTCTGGAGAAAGAAGACGAATTTTTACATTACTTACATACCATCATTTCTATATTTAAGCTACCCAGACGTCTATCAAGCCCAACGCAAGTAGCGACGGTAACTATCTCATGGCTATTGTGTCTGTCTCTATAACTTTGTCTGAGTACGAATTTCAATTTTCTGCTCAATTTTGTTCACTTAAAACTTTTCATTCGTTTTGTGGAATCTGTTTATCATTTCTCTATGTCTAACAATGTTTATTCCATTTTACTCTCTTCCTTTATAGCTCCCGGAACAAGTACGACGCCAACATCATCAGCCAAAGGTAAAGTCTTCTCCGTGTGTTTTCCTCGTGTTCAGTTCTAAAGCTTTCGTTTCCTTCCTTAGATACCCATTTAATCTTACATGCTTGATCTGGTGTTCGATACAGCTGTTCAGTCCGTATTTCCGTAATTACACATCCAGATTGGAACTCCAAAGATGTCTTCTTTGACGTCGGAGGCGCTGAAATTTGTAGACCATGTGAATCGAACTTGTATGAATCGCAATTCGTTTGAAATTTCATTCTTACAGCAACGCTAAAAACATTTCGAAAGCGTAAAAAGGGGGTATGTAATAAACGCAAAACCGCATTCGTGTTTTGTTCCGAGTCAGGGGAAGGAACTCGTTTGATTTGGCTTATGAATGCGTCTCGGCCTGACGGCCATGACGTATCCCGACGCCGACTCAGACTGGAACACGTATGCAGTTGTATGCGTATACTTTTCAAAGTGCAATAAATTCTATGTGGACTGACCATTTTCAATTTACACCCGGGATCTGGCATTGAATTACAACCCACTACACTATGTACTATTCTAATTGTATTGATAAGCACAGAATTGTGCAGTATTCAGGTATGAGACCTTGGATTGCTTTCTAATTCTGAGAAGATAAATAATCGCTGCAATGTGCCTATTATGGATAGAGTCAAAATTACCAATTCAACTAAAAATTGACAAATATGAAATATGCGTTTTGTTGCTAATGTGAAATGATATATTTTCTACACGATCTCATTTGCTCTGTATTACAAGGAGTGTTAGGACTACAACTAAATATTTAGTAAAACTTCTATCTACAGGACATTATACGGACCAACAGTCATCGCGGATTTACGGATATGATCAATGGTGTGATTACATTTAGAACAACGTTATCTGGACAAGTATATGTAGCCAGTCTGCATAAGGAGATCGGGTTATAAAGCGGCCCTTTTAGGGAACTTTCACTCAATAACTCACATTTACCCCCAAAATACTAAACTTGCAAAACTGTAATATGGTCAAATCACTTGGTATGCGCAGTATTTCACCTATTCCCTATCTATATCTTCCTTATTGCAATCACGCAGAATTTGTCGCATTGTGGTACCTTTATTCCACAATTAGAGATCCAGATTTCGACCATAAACGAAATGAATATCACCTGTAGTTTGGTATATGCCTCATATCTCGTATACGTTGATACACTCGTTCCTTTCCATTTTCTCATCCTCTATTTCAATGACATAGACTTTGAAAAGAGTTGTTACTCCTCATGTACTTCAAGTACAGAGGCCATATTTTACAACGGAAACTGACACGCACGAAACAACAAGTTGGCTACTTTTCCATGTCAGCCATGCCAGCTCATACAAATTTCCTTGGAACAGAAAAATGAATCCAATTACAAACAAAACGGGCGGAGTCCAGCTTACATATATTCTGGCAGATTGTTGAATGTAAACAAACCAATCGAATAAATTGACGATAATTACTAAGACCTTTTACATTACTTACATACAATCTTGTGGAGTAACGACAGATAAGGATACACAAGGTGTCCCCAGTCTTACATCTCCAATAAGTAGAGTTGTTACTTAGAATAAAATCATATAACCTGCTTTGCATAAAGAGGATCATACTATCCTGTGTTTACAATAATATTTACACAACCACATTGCAGATTGATCTCGTTCCACCTAAACGTTCCACGACAAGTAATTACCGTCTTCTCTTGTTCGATATATTTGAATCCATAAAGAAAAAGAAGAACCAGACACGGAAGAGAAACATTTGTAAGATATGTCGTTTAACAGAGGGAGATTTGCGATTAGAGAGGCATATTCTTTATTGGAGTTCAATGCGTAAGAAACAGAAATATATTAACTTTCATGCAGCTGCAAGTTATTCAAACGGCCAGTTTCCATCTAGCAAGCATATTCATGCACTGATGTAAGGGTGGGATATTAATGTGTACAGATGTACACTAGTTTCATGATACATCAAGGTTTTGTCTAATTAGAAACACTGATGTCAACAGAAGAACGAACCTTCTGAACGGGTAGACCGCTTTGTTGAACGTGTGGCGAGATGCATCATTTGCACTGCCAATGCATTTGGAGGTGTGTATCTCAGACAGAGTTGAGCAGATGCGACACTTACCAGACAGATTTTCCATGTATACGCAATTATGCTTCTCGAGTACCTAGTTGTGTGAAAATCAATTTGGAATGTAATAGCAGAGAATTCTTGTTTAATGTTGTGTTCAGCCCAAGTCCCATATTCACAAAGGCATGAATTCGTGTATCTTTCGAAACAGTGGATCAATAGATCTTTGTAACCTATACAACTTTTTTACAACTCTATGTTCTTTTATTCAAGGATTGGACACGACTAAGAAAGAGAACGAAAGTACAATACGTCAGGGTCCCAACGTTTTCTGTCTCTTCAACCGACCGTCCGTTCGATATCAGCACATATGCCTTCATTTTTATCACTCACAATCTTTTTTCTCGCCCCTTACCACGCGGTTTTGACTGACAAATTTCCCATCGTTATCAGAAAGAAAACAATTGTTCACATTCCTGAAAGATATTTGTATCATTTACATGTTTTCCTTTTAACTTTGAACACAAATATGACACAATAATTACCTTCCTAAATAATTATCTTTCTTCACACCTGTCAAGTTGTTCGTCTCAAAAAAAATGTATTTTTTCCCTCCCTCCATTTCTATGTGAAGATTACCCTCTGGGACAACTGGAAAGAAGGCGGTTACAAAATTAAATCCTGAGAGTAATGGAAAAAATGCATGTATTTATAACTTTTCTCAGAACGAATTTAGACTATAATCTCTCTCTCTCTCTCTCTCTCTCTCTCTCTCTCTCTCTCTCCTCAAGTGTTTCGTAACGTTTGTCCATTCCATTTCTTGCATGTATACGTCCTCTCGCTACGTGTTACATAGTTTCTTCCAATTTAATTTCTTGCTTTATAGCTCCTGGAACAAGGACGATATCGACATCATCAAGCAAAGGTAAATATGTTTTTTTACTGTCTTCCCCACTTGCTTTTCTCCTACTGAGTTCAAATTCTTTTATTTCCTTCGCTGGTTCTTTTGTACTTTCTAAAAGTACAATAAAGACCATGTGAATTGACTATATTCCACTCATACTTGTGTATCTGGCACTAAATTACAACTCACTATAGTGTGTGGTATTCTTATGTTATTGGTGAGCACAGGCCTTTACAGTATTCACTTATGAAACATTGGATTGCTTTCGAGTTCTGACAAGATACTGCAGTCAGACTATTATGGATAGTGTCACAATCACCAATTCAATCACCAATTCGCAAAGGTGTAGGATACGTTTTATTACTAATGTTAAATGTAATTATTGCTGCATGCTCTCACCTGCTGTGTACTACAATAAATGTCGGAAATACAAAGGAATCTGCAGTGAAACTTTGAACAGGACATTATACGGACCAAACGTTCTCGCGGATTTATGGAGGTGGTCACTGTCCAGACGTTTAATAAACTTTACAACATTATTGTAGACTCGTTTCAACCGCTTCTATCCTTGGAGAAGAAAGTCATTAATTTTTAGTGGGAAACGACGTCCAGCAAACAACTGATCGTCAACAAGTCTATATAATGTATAGAATCATCCGCAAGGCAGTTGGTTCTTCCTGCATTTACATAGCTATCCCTTAATCGTACCAGAGCATTTTGCAAGCATTATAATGGAGGACGCAAGATTTCCAATTATTTAATATCACACGCACTCAAGCTTGCAAACTTAATCCATGACAAATAAACAAATATTCTTTCTGGAATGGACGGTATTCTGGTGATAGGTGGTCTATAACTTAATAACAATATTGATCTTCTGGAGAAAGAAGACGAATTTTTACATTACTTACATACCATCATTTCTATATTTAAGCTACCCAGAAGTCTATCAAGCCCAACGCAAGTAGCGACGGTAACTATCTCATGGCTATTGTGTCTGTCTCTATAACTTTGTCTGAGTACGAATTTCAATTTTCTGCTCAATTTTGTTCACTTAAAACTTTTCATTCGTTTTGTGGAATCTGTTTATCATTTCTCTATGTCCTACAATGTTTATTCCATTTTACTCTCTTCCTTTATAGCTCCCGGAACAAGTACGACGCCAACATCATCAGCCAAAGGTAAAGTCTTCTCCGTGTGTTTTCCTCGTGTTCAGTTCTAAAGCTTTCGTTTCCTTCCTTAGATACCCATTTAATCTTACATGCTTGATCTGGTGTTCGATACAGCTGTTCAGTCCGTATTTCCGTAATTACACATCCAGATTGGAACTCCAAAGATGTCTTCTTTGACGTCGGAGGCGCTGAAATTTGTAGACCATGTGAATCGAACTTGTATGAATCGCAATTCGTTTGAAATTTCATTCTTACAGCAACGCTAAAAACATTTCGAAAGCGTAAAAAGGGGGTATGTAATAAACGCAAAACCGCATTCGTGTTTTGTTCCGAGTCAGGGGAAGGAACTCGTTTGATTTGGCTTATGAATGCGTCTCGGCCTGACGGCCATGACGTATCCCGACGCCGACTCAGACGGGAACACGTATGCAGTTTTATGCGTATACTTTTCAAAGTGCAATAAATTCTATGTGGACTGACCATTTTCAATTTACACCCGGGATCTGGCATTGAATTACAACCCACTACACTATGTACTATTCTAATTGTATTGATAAGCACAGAATTGTGCAGTATTCAGGTATGAGACCTTGGATTGCTTTCTAATTCTGAGAAGATAAATAATCGCTGCAATGTGCCTATTATGGATAGAGTCAAAATTACCAATTCAACTAAAAATTGACAAATATGAAATATGCGTTTTGTTGCTAATGTGAAATGATATATTTTCTACACGATCTCATTTGCTCTGTATTACAAGGAGTGTTAGGACTACAACTAAATATTTAGTAAAACTTCCATCTACAGGACATTATACGGACCAACAGTCATCGCGGATTTACGGATATGATCAATGGTGTGATTACATTTAGAACAACGTTATCTGGACAAGCATATGTAGCCAGTCTGCATAAGGAGATCGGGTTATAAAGCGGCCCTTTTAGGGAACTTTCACTCAATAACTCACATTTACCCCCAAAATACTAAACTTGCAAAACTGTAATATGGTCAAATCACTTGGTATGCGCAGTATTTCACCTATTCCCTATCTATATCTTCCTTATTGCAATCACGCAGAATTTGTCGCATTGTGGTACCTTTATTCCACAATTAGAGATCCAGATTTCGACCATAAACGAAATGAATATCACCTGTAGTTTGGTATATGCCTCATATCTCGTATACGTTGATACACTCGTTCCTTTCCATTTTCTCATCCTCTATTTCAATGACATAGACTTTGAAAAGAGTTGTTACTCCTCATGTACTTCAAGTACAGAGGCCATATTTTACAACGGAAACTGACACGCACGAAACAACAAGTTGGCTACTTTTCCATGTCAGCCATGCCAGCTCATACAAATTTCCTTGGAACAGAAAAATGAATCCAATTACAAACAAAACGGGCGGAGTCCAGCTTACATATATTCTGGCAGATTGTTGAATGTAAACAAACCAATCGAATAAATTGACGATAATTACTAAGACCTTTTACATTACTTACATACAATCTTGTGAAGTAACGACCGATAAGGATACACGAGGTGTCCCCAGTCTTACATCTCCAATAAGTAGAGTTGTTACTTAGAATAAAATCATATAACCTGCTTTGCATAAAGAGGATCATACTATCCTGTGTTTACAATAATATTTACACAACCACATTGCAGATTGATCTCGTTCCACCTAAACGTTCCACGACAAGTAATTACCGTCTTCTCTTGTTCGATATATTTGAATCCATAAAGAAAAAGAAGAACCAGACACGGAAGAGAAACATTTGTAAGATATGTCGTTTAACAGAGGGAGATTTGCGATTAGAGAGGCATATTCTTTATTGGAGTTCAATGCGTAAGAAACAGAAATATATTAACTTTCATGCAGCTGCAAGTTATTCAAACGGCCAGTTTCCATCTAGCAAGCATATTCATGCACTGATGTAAGGGTGGGATATTAATGTGTACAGATGTACACTAGTTTCATGATACATCAAGGTTTTGTCTAATTAGAAACACTGATGTCAACAGAAGAACGAACCTTCCGAACGGGTAGACCGCTTTGTTGAACGTGTAGCGAGATGTATCATTTGCACTGCCAATGCATTTGGAGGTGTGTATCTCAGACAGAGTTGAGCAGATGCGACACTTACCAGACAGATTTTCCATGTATACGCAATTATGCTTCTCGAGTACCTAGTTGTGTGAAAATCAATTTGGAATGTAATAGCAGAGAATTCTTGTTTAATGTTGTGTTCAGCCCAAGTCCCATATTCACAAAGGCATGAATTCGTGTATCTTTCGAAACAGTGGATCAATAGATCTTTGTAACCTATACAACTTTTTTACAACTCTATGTTCTTTTATTCAAGGATTGGACACGACTAAGAAAGAGAACGAAAGTACAATACGTCAGGGTCCCAACGTTTTCTGTCTCTTCAACCGACCGTCCGTTCGATATCAGCACATATGCCTTCATTTTTATCACTCACAATCTTTTTTCTCGCCCCTTACCACGCGGTTTTGACTGACAAATTTCCCATCGTTATCAGAAAGAAAACAATTGTTCACATTCCTGAAAGATATTTGTATCATTTACATGTTTTCCTTTTAACTTTGAACACAAATATGACACAATAATTACCTTCCTAAATAATTATCTTTCTTCACACCTGTCAAGTTGTTCGTCTCAAAAAAAATGTATTTTTTCCCTCCCTCCATTTCTATGTGAAGATTACCCTCTGGGACAACTGGAAAGAAGGCGGTTACAAAATTAAATCCTGAGAGTAATGGAAAAAATGCATGTATTTATAACTTTTCTCAGAACGAATTTAGACTATAATCTCTCTCTCTCTCTCTCTCTCTCTCTCTCTCTCTCTCTCTCTCTCTCTCTCTCTCTCTCCTCAAGTGTTTCGTAACGTTTGTCCATTCCATTTCTTGCATGTATACGTCCTCTCGCTACGTGTTACATAGTTTCTTCCAATTTAATTTCTTGCTTTATAGCTCCTGGAACAAGGACGATATCGACATCATCAAGCAAAGGTAAATATGTTTTTTTTACTGTCTTCCCCACTTGCTTTTCTCCTACTGAGTTCAAATTCTTTTATTTCCTTCGCTGGTTCTTTTGTACTTTCTAAAAGTACAATAAAGACCATGTGAATTGACTATATTCCACTCATACTTGTGTATCTGGCACTAAATTACAACTCACTATAGTGTGTGGTATTCTTATGTTATTGGTGAGCACAGGCCTTTGCAGTATTCACTTATGAAACATTGGATTGCTTTCGAGTTCTGACAAGATACTGCAGTCAGACTATTATGGATAGTGTCACAATCACCAATTCAATCACCAATTCGCAAAGGTGTAGGATACGTTTTATTACTAATGTTAAATGTAATTATTGCTGCATGCTCTCACCTGCTGTGTACTACAATAAATGTCGGAAATACAAAGGAATCTGCAGTGAAACTTTGAACAGGACATTATACGGACCAAACGTTCTCGCGGATTTATGGAGGTGGTCACTGTCCAGACGTTTAATAAACTTTACAACATTATTGTAGACTCGTTTCAACCGCTTCTATCCTTGGAGAAGAAAGTCATTAATTTTTAGTGGGAAACGACGTCCAGCAAACAACTGATCGTCAACAAGTCTATATAATGTATAGAATCATCCGCAAGGCAGTTGGTTCTTCCTGCATTTACATAGCTATCCCTTAATCGTACCAGAGCATTTTGCAAGCATTATAATGGAGGACGCAAGATTTCCAATTATTTAATATCACACGCACTCAAGCTTGCAAACTTAATCCATGACAAATAAACAAATATTCTTTCTGGAATGGACGGTATTCTGGTGATAGGTGGTCTATAACTTAATAACAATATTGATCTTCTGGAGAAAGAAGACGAATTTTTACATTACTTACATACCATCATTTCTATATTTAAGCTACCCAGAAGTCTATCAAGCCCAACGCAAGTAGCGACGGTAACTATCTCATGGCTATTGTGTCTGTCTCTATAACTTTGTCTGAGTACGAATTTCAATTTTCTGCTCAATTTTGTTCACTTAAAACTTTTCATTCGTTTTGTGGAATCTGTTTATCATTTCTCTATGTCCTACAATGTTTATTCCATTTTACTCTCTTCCTTTATAGCTCCCGGAACAAGTACGACGCCAACATCATCAGCCAAAGGTAAAGTCTTCTCCGTGTGTTTTCCTCGTGTTCAGTTCTAAAGCTTTCGTTTCCTTCCTTAGATACCCATTTAATCTTACATGCTTGATCTGGTGTTCGATACAGCTGTTCAGTCCGTATTTCCGTAATTACACATCCAGATTGGAACTCCAAAGATGTCTTCTTTGACGTCGGAGGCGCTGAAATTTGTAGACCATGTGAATCGAACTTGTATGAATCGCAATTCGTTTGAAATTTCATTCTTACAGCAACGCTAAAAACATTTCGAAAGCGTAAAAAGGGGGTATGTAATAAACGCAAAACCGCATTCGTGTTTTGTTCCGAGTCAGGGGAAGGAACTCGTTTGATTTGGCTTATGAATGCGTCTCGGCCTGACGGCCATGACGTATCCCGACGCCGACTCAGACGGGAACACGTATGCAGTTTTATGCGTATACTTTTCAAAGTGCAATAAATTCTATGTGGACTGACCATTTTCAATTTACACCCGGGATCTGGCATTGAATTACAACCCACTACACTATGTACTATTCTAATTGTATTGATAAGCACAGAATTGTGCAGTATTCAGGTATGAGACCTTGGATTGCTTTCTAATTCTGAGAAGATAAATAATCGCTGCAATGTGCCTATTATGGATAGAGTCAAAATTACCAATTCAACTAAAAATTGACAAATATGAAATATGCGTTTTGTTGCTAATGTGAAATGATATATTTTCTACACGATCTCATTTGCTCTGTATTACAAGGAGTGTTAGGACTACAACTAAATATTTAGTAAAACTTCCATCTACAGGACATTATACGGACCAACAGTCATCGCGGATTTACGGATATGATCAATGGTGTGATTACATTTAGAACAACGTTATCTGGACAAGCATATGTAGCCAGTCTGCATAAGGAGATCGGGTTATAAAGCGGCCCTTTTAGGGAACTTTCACTCAATAACTCACATTTACCCCCAAAATACTAAACTTGCAAAACTGTAATATGGTCAAATCACTTGGTATGCGCAGTATTTCACCTATTCCCTATCTATATCTTCCTTATTGCAATCACGCAGAATTTGTCGCATTGTGGTACCTTTATTCCACAATTAGAGATCCAGATTTCGACCATAAACGAAATGAATATCACCTGTAGTTTGGTATATGCCTCATATCTCGTATACGTTGATACACTCGTTCCTTTCCATTTTCTCATCCTCTATTTCAATGACATAGACTTTGAAAAGAGTTGTTACTCCTCATGTACTTCAAGTACAGAGGCCATATTTTACAACGGAAACTGACACGCACGAAACAACAAGTTGGCTACTTTTCCATGTCAGCCATGCCAGCTCATACAAATTTCCTTGGAACAGAAAAATGAATCCAATTACAAACAAAACGGGCGGAGTCCAGCTTACATATATTCTGGCAGATTGTTGAATGTAAACAAACCAATCGAATAAATTGACGATAATTACTAAGACCTTTTACATTACTTACATACAATCTTGTGGAGTAACGACCGATAAGGATACACGAGGTGTCCCCAGTCTTACATCTCCAATAAGTAGAGTTGTTACTTAGAATAAAATCATATAACCTGCTTTGCATAAAGAGGATCATACTATCCTGTGTTTACAATAATATTTACACAACCACATTGCAGATTGATCTCGTTCCACCTAAACGTTCCACGACAAGTAATTACCGTCTTCTCTTGTTCGATATATTTGAATCCATAAAGAAAAAGAAGAACCAGACACGGAAGAGAAACATTTGTAAGATATGTCGTTTAACAGAGGGAGATTTGCGATTAGAGAGGCATATTCTTTATTGGAGTTCAATGCGTAAGAAACAGAAATATATTAACTTTCATGCAGCTGCAAGTTATTCAAACGGCCAGTTTCCATCTAGCAAGCATATTCATGCACTGATGTAAGGGTGGGATATTAATGTGTACAGATGTACACTAGTTTCATGATACATCAAGGTTTTGTCTAATTAGAAACACTGATGTCAACAGAAGAACGAACCTTCCGAACGGGTAGACCGCTTTGTTGAACGTGTAGCGAGATGCATCATTTGCACTGCCAATGCATTTGGAGGTGTGTATCTCAGACAGAGTTGAGCAGATGCGACACTTACCAGACAGATTTTCCATGTATACGCAATTATGCTTCTCGAGTACCTAGTTGTGTGAAAATCAATTTGGAATGTAATAGCAGAGAATTCTTGTTTAATGTTGTGTTCAGCCCAAGTCCCATATTCACAAAGGCATGAATTCGTGTATCTTTCGAAACAGTGGATCAATAGATCTTTGTAACCTATACAACTTTTTTACAACTCTATGTTCTTTTATTCAAGGATTGGACACGACTAAGAAAGAGAACGAAAGTACAATACGTCAGGGTCCCAACGTTTTCTGTCTCTTCAACCGACCGTCCGTTCGATATAAGCACATATGCCTTCATTTTTATCACTCACAATCTTTTTTCTCGCCCCTTACCACGCGGTTTTGACTGACAAATTTCCCATCGTTATCAGAAAGAAAACAATTGTTCACATTCCTGAAAGATATTTGTATCATTTACATGTTTTCCTTTTAACTTTGAACACAAATATGACACAATAATTACCTTCCTAAATAATTATCTTTCTTCACACCTGTCAAGTTGTTCGTCTCAAAAAAAATGTATTTTTTCCCTCCCTCCATTTCTATGTGAAGATTACCCTCTGGGACAACTGGAAAGAAGGCGGTTACAAAATTAAATCCTGAGAGTAATGGAAAAAATGCATGTATTTATAACTTTTCTCAGAACGAATTTAGACTATAATCTCTCTCTCTCTCTCTCTCTCTCTCTCTCTCTCTCTCTCTCTCTCTCTCTCTCTCTCTCTCTCTCCTCAAGTGTTTCGTAACGTTTGTCCATTCCATTTCTTGCATGTATACGTCCTCTCGCTACGTGTTACATAGTTTCTTCCAATTTAATTTCTTGCTTTATAGCTCCTGGAACAAGGACGATATCGACATCATCAAGCAAAGGTAAATATGTTTTTTTTACTGTCTTCCCCACTTGCTTTTCTCCTACTGAGTTCAAATTCTTTTATTTCCTTCGCTGGTTCTTTTGTACTTTCTAAAAGTACAATAAAGACCATGTGAATTGACTATATTCCACTCATACTTGTGTATCTGGCACTAAATTACAACTCACTATAGTGTGTGGTATTCTTATGTTATTGGTGAGCACAGGCCTTTGCAGTATTCACTTATGAAACATTGGATTGCTTTCGAGTTCTGACAAGATACTGCAGTCAGACTATTATGGATAGTGTCACAATCACCAATTCAATCACCAATTCGCAAAGGTGTAGGATACGTTTTATTACTAATGTTAAATGTAATTATTGCTGCATGCTCTCACCTGCTGTGTACTACAATAAATGTCGGAAATACAAAGGAATCTGCAGTGAAACTTTGAACAGGACATTATACGGACCAAACGTTCTCGCGGATTTATGGAGGTGGTCACTGTCCAGACGTTTAATAAACTTTACAACATTATTGTAGACTCGTTTCAACCGCTTCTATCCTTGGAGAAGAAAGTCATTAATTTTTAGTGGGAAACGACGTCCAGCAAACAACTGATCGTCAACAAGTCTATATAATGTATAGAATCATCCGCAAGGCAGTTGGTTCTTCCTGCATTTACATAGCTATCCCTTAATCGTACCAGAGCATTTTGCAAGCATTATAATGGAGGACGCAAGATTTCCAATTATTTAATATCACACGCACTCAAGCTTGCAAACTTAATCCATGACAAATAAACAAATATTCTTTCTGGAATGGACGGTATTCTGGTGATAGGTGGTCTATAACTTAATAACAATATTGATCTTCTGGAGAAAGAAGACGAATTTTTACATTACTTACATACCATCATTTCTATATTTAAGCTACCCAGAAGTCTATCAAGCCCAACGCAAGTAGCGACGGTAACTATCTCATGGCTATTGTGTCTGTCTCTATAACTTTGTCTGAGTACGAATTTCAATTTTCTGCTCAATTTTGTTCACTTAAAACTTTTCATTCGTTTTGTGGAATCTGTTTATCATTTCTCTATGTCCTACAATGTTTATTCCATTTTACTCTCTTCCTTTATAGCTCCCGGAACAAGTACGACGCCAACATCATCAGCCAAAGGTAAAGTCTTCTCCGTGTGTTTTCCTCGTGTTCAGTTCTAAAGCTTTCGTTTCCTTCCTTAGATACCCATTTAATCTTACATGCTTGATCTGGTGTTCGATACAGCTGTTCAGTCCGTATTTCCGTAATTACACATCCAGATTGGAACTCCAAAGATGTCTTCTTTGACGTCGGAGGCGCTGAAATTTGTAGACCATGTGAATCGAACTTGTATGAATCGCAATTCGTTTGAAATTTCATTCTTACAGCAACGCTAAAAACATTTCGAAAGCGTAAAAAGGGGGTATGTAATAAACGCAAAACCGCATTCGTGTTTTGTTCCGAGTCAGGGGAAGGAACTCGTTTGATTTGGCTTATGAATGCGTCTCGGCCTGACGGCCATGACGTATCCCGACGCCGACTCAGACGGGAACACGTATGCAGTTTTATGCGTATACTTTTCAAAGTGCAATAAATTCTATGTGGACTGACCATTTTCAACTTACACCCGGGATCTGGCATTGAATTACAACCCACTACACTATGTACTATTCTAGATATATTGATAAGCACAGAATTGTGCAGTATTCAGGTTTGCTTTCTAATTCTGAGAAGATAAATAACCGCTGCAATGTTCCTATTATGGATAGAGTCAAAATGACCAAGTCAACTACAAATTGGCAAATATGAAATATGCGTTTTGTTGCTAATGTGAAATGCAATATTTACGACACAATCTCACTTGCTGTGTACTACAAGGAGTGTTGGGACTACAACTAAATATTTAGTAAAACTTCCATCTTCAGGACATTATACGGACCGACAGTCATCGCGGATTTACGGATATGATCACTGTATAATTGTGTAATTACATTTAGAACAACATTATCTGGACAAGCATATGTAGCCAGTCTACACAAGGAGATCGGGTTATAAAGCGGCCCTCTTAGGGAACTTTCACTCAATAACTCACATCTACCCCAAAATACTAAACTTGCAAAAGTGTAATATGGTCAAATCACATGGTATGCGCAGTATTTCACCGATTCCTTATCTTAATCTTCCTTATTGCAATCACGCAGAATTTGTCGCATTGTGGTACCTTCTATTCCACAATTAGAGATCCAGATTTCGACCATAAACGAAATGAATATCACCTGTAGTTTGGTATATGCCTCATATCTCGTATACGTTGATACACTCGTTCCTTTCCATTTTCTCATCCTCTATTTCAATGACATAGACTTTGAAAAGAGTTGTTACTCCTCGTGTACTTCAAGTACAGAGGCCATATTTTACAACGGAAACTGACACGTACGAAACAACAAGTTGGCTACTTTTCCATGTCAGCCATGTCAGCTCATACAAATTTCCTTGGAACAGAAAAATGAATCCAATTACAAACAAAACGGGCGGAGTCCAGCTTACATATATTCTGGCAGATTGTTGAATGTAAACAAACCAATCGAATAAATTGACGATAATTACTAAGACCTTTTACATTACTTACATACAATCTTGTGGAGTAACGACCGATAAGGATACACGAGGTGTCTGTCCCCAGTCTTACATCTCCAATAAGTAGAGTTGTTACTTAGAATAAAATCATATAACCTGCTTTGCATAAAGAGGATCATACTATCTTGTGTTAGCAATAATATTTACACAACCACATTGCAGATTGATCTCGTTCCACCTAAACGTACCACGACAAGTAATTACCGTCTTCTCTTGTTCGATATATTTGAATCCATAAAGAAAAAGAAGAACCAGACACGGAAGAGAAACATTTGTAAGATATGTCGTTTAACAGAGGGAGATTTGCGATTAGAGAGGCATATTCTTTATTGGAGTTCAGTGCGTAAGAAACAGAAATATATTAACTTTCATGCAGCTGCAAGTTATTCAAACGGCCAGTTTCCATCTAGCAAGCATATTCATGCACTGATGTAAGGGTGGGATATTAATGTGTACAGATGTACACTAGTTTCATGATACATCAAGGTTTTGTCTAATTAGAAACACTGATGTCAACAGAAGAACGAACCTTCCGAACGGGTAGACCGCTTTGTTGAACGTGTAGCGAGATGCATCATTTGCACTGCCAATGCATTTGGAGGTGTGTATCTCAGACAGAGTTGAGCAGATGCGACACTTACCAGACAGATTTTCCATGTATACGCAATTATGCTTCTCGAGTACCTAGTTGTGTGAAAATCAATTTGGAATGTAATAGCAGAGAATTCTTGTTTAATGTTGTGTTCAGCCCAAGTCCCATATTCACAAAGGCATGAATTCGTGTATCTTTCGAAACAGTTGATCAATAGATCTTTGTAACCTATACAACTTTTTTACAACTCTATGTTCTTTTATTCAAGGATTGGACACGACTAAGAACGAGAACGAAAGTACAATACGTCAGGGTCCCAACGTTTTCTGTCTCTTCAACCGACCGTCCGTTCGATATCAGCACATATGCCTTCATTTTTATCACTCACAATCTTTTTTCTCGCCCCTTACCTAGCGGTTTTGACTGACAAATTTCCCATCGTTATCAGAAAGAAAACAATTGTTCACATTCCTGAAAGATATTTGTATCATTGACATGTTTTCCTTTTAGCTTTGAACACAAATATGACACAATAATTACCTTCCTAGATAATTATCTTTCTTCACACCTGTCAAGTTGTTCGTCTCAAAAAAATGTATTTTTTCCCTCCCTCCATTTCTATGTGAAGATTACCCTCTGGGACAACTGGAAAGAAGGCGGTTACAAAATTAAATCCTGAGAGTAATGGAAAAAATGCATGTATTTATAACTTTTCTCAGAACGAATTTAGACTATAATCTCTCTCTCTCTCTCTCTCTCTCTCTCTCTCTCTCTCTCTCTCTCTCTCTCTCTCTCTCTCTCTCTCCTCAAGTGTTTCGTAACGTTTGTCCATTCCATTTCTTGCATGTATACGTCCTCTCGCTACGTGTTACATAGTTTCTTCCAATTTAATTTCTTGCTTTATAGCTCCTGGAACAAGGACGATATCGACATCATCAAGCAAAGGTAAATATGTTTTTTACTGATTTCCCCAATTGCTTTTCTCCTACTGAGTTCAAATTCTTTTATTTCCTTCGCTGGTTCTTTTGTACTTTCTAAAAGTACAATAAAGACCATGTGAATTGACTATATTCCACTCATACTTGTGTATCTGGCACTAAATTACAACTCACTATAGTGTGTGGTATTCTTATGTTATTGGTGAGCACAGGCCTTTGCAGTATTCACTTATGAAACATTGGATTGCTTTCGAGTTCTGACAAGATACTGCAGTCAGACTATTATGGATAGTGTCACAATCACCAATTCAACCACGAATTCGCAAAGGTGTAGGATACGTTTTATTACTAATGTTAAATGTAATTATTGCTGCATGCTCTCACCTGCTGTGTACTACAATAAGTGTCGGAAATACAAAGGAATCTGCAGTGAAACTTTGAACAGGACATTATACGGACCAAACGTTCTCGCGGATTTATGGAGGTGGTCACTGTCCAGACGTTTAATAAACTTTACAACATTATTGTAGACGCGTTTCAATAGCTTCTATCCTTGGAGAAGAAAGTCATTAATTTTTAGTGGGAAACGACGTCCAGCAAACAACTGATCGTCAACAAGTCTATATAATGTATAGAATCATCCGCAAGGCAGTTGGTTCTTCCTGCATTTACATAGCTATCCCTTAATCGTACCAGAGCATTTTGCAAGCATTATAATGGAGGACGCAAGATTTCCAATTATTTAATATCACACGCACTCAAGCTTGCAAACTTAATCCATGACAAATAAACAAATATTCTTTCTGGAATGGACGGTATTCTGGTGATAGGTGGTCTATAACTTAATAACAATATTGATCTTCTGGAGAAAGAAGACGAATTTTTACATTACTTACATACCATCATTCCTATATTTAAGCTACCCAGACGTCTATCAAGCCCAACGCAAGTAGCGACGGTAACTATCTCATGGCTATTGTGTCTGTCTCTATAACTTTGTCTGAGTACGAATTTCAATTTTCTGCTCAATTTTGTTCACTTAAAACTTTTCATTCGTTTTGTGGAATCTGTTTATCATTTCTCTATGTCCTACAATGTTTATTCCATTTTACTCTCTTCCTTTATAGCTCCCGGAACAAGTACGACGCCAACATCATCAGCCAAAGGTAAAGTCTTCTCCGTGTGTTTTCCTCGTGTTCAGTTCTAAAGCTTTCGTTTCCTTCCTTAGATACCCATTTAATCTTACATGCTTGATCTGGTGTTCGATACAGCTGTTCAGTCCGTATTTCCGTAATTACACATCCAGATTGGAACTCCAAAGATGTCTTCTTTGACGTCGGAGGCGCTGAAATTTGTAGACCATGTGAATCGAACTTGTATGAATCGCAATTCGTTTGAAATTTCATTCTTACAGCAACGCTAAAAACATTTCGAAAGCGTAAAAAGGGGGTATGTAATAAACGCAAAACCGCATTCGTGTTTTGTTCCGAGTCAGGGGAAGGAACTCGTTTGATTTGGCTTATGAATGCGTCTCGGCCTGACGGCCATGACGTATCCCGACGCCGACTCAGACGGGAACACGTATGCAGTTTTATGCGTATACTTTTCAAAGTGCAATAAATTCTATGTGGACTGACCATTTTCAACTTACACCCGGGATCTGGCATTGAATTACAACCCACTACACTATGTACTATTCTAGATATATTGATAAGCACAGAATTGTGCAGTATTCAGGTTTGCTTTCTAATTTTGAGAAGATAAATAACCGCTGCAATGTTCCTATTATGGATAGAGTCAAAATGACCAAGTCAACTACAAATTGGCAAATATGAAATATGCGTTTTGTTGCTAATGTGAAATGCAATATTTACGACACAATCTCACTTGCTGTGTACTACAAGGAGTGTTGGGACTACAACTAAATATTTAGTAAAACTTCCATCTTCAGGACATTATACGGACCGACAGTCATCGCGGATTTACGGATATGATCACTGTATAATTGTGTAATTACATTTAGAACAACATTATCTGGACAAGCATATGTAGCCAGTCTACACAAGGAGATCGGGTTATAAAGCGGCCCTTTTAGGGAACTTTCACTCAATAACTCACATCTACCCCAAAATACTAAACTTGCAAAAGTGTAATATGGTCAAATCACATGGTATGCGCAGTATTTCACCGATTCCTTATCTTCATCTTCCTTATTGCAATCACGCAGAATTTGTCGCATTGTGGTACCTTCTATTCCACAATTAGAGATCCAGATTTCGACCATAAACGAAATGAATATCACTTGTAGTTTGGTATATGCCTCATATCTCGTATACGTTGATACACTCGTTCCTTTCCATTTTCTCATCCTCTATTTCAATGACATAGACTTTGAAAAGAGTTGTTACTCCTCGTGTACTTCAAGTACAGAGGCCATATTTTACAACGGAAACTGACACGTACGAAACAACAAGTTGGCTACTTTTCCATGTCAGCCGTGTCAGCTCATACAAATTTCCTTGAAACAGAAAAATGAATCCAATTACAAACAAAACGGGCGGAGTCCAGCTTACATATATTCTGGCAGATTGTTGAATGTAAACAAACCAATCGAATAAATTGACGATAATTACTAAGACCTTTCACATTACTTACATACAATCTTGTGGAGTAACGACCGATAAGGATACACGAGGTGTCTGTCCCCAGTCTTACATCTCCAATAAGTAGAGTTGTTACTTAGAATAAAATCATATAACCTGCTTTGCATAAAGAGGATCATACTATCTTGTGTTAGCAATAATATTTACACAACCACATTGCAGATTGATCTCGTTCCACCTAAACGTACCATGACAAGTAATTACCGTCTTCTCTTGTTCGATATATTTGAATCCATAAAGAAAAAGAAGAACCAGACACGGAAGAGAAACATTTGTAAGATATGTCGTTTAACAGAGGGAGATTTGAGATTAGAGAGGCATATTCTTTATTGGAGTTCAGTGCGTAAGAAACAGAAATATATTAACTTTCATGCAGCTGCAAGTTATTCAAACGGCCAGTTTCCATCTAGCAAGCATATTCATGCACTGATGTAAGGGTGGGATATTAATGTGTACAGATGTACACTAGTTTCATGATACATCAAGGTTTTGTCTAATTAGAAACACTGATGTCAACAGAAGAACGAACCTTCCGAACGGGTAGACCGCTTTGTTGAACGTGTAGCGAGATGCATCATTTGCACTGGCAATGCATTTGGAGGTGTGTATCTCAGACAGAGTTGAGCAGATGCGACACTTACCAGACAGATTTTCCATGTATACGCAATTATGCTTCTCGAGTACCTAGTTGTGTGAAAATCAATTTGGAATGTAATAGCAGAGAATTCTTGTTTAATGTTGTGTTCAGCCCAAGTCCCATATTCACAAAGGCATGAATTCGTGTATCTTTCGAAACAGTGGATCAATAGATCTTTGTAGACCTATACAACTTTTTTACAACTCTATGTTCTTTTATTCAAGGATTGGACACGACTAAGAAAGAGAACGAAAGTACAATACGTCAGGGTCCCAACGTTTTCTGTCTCTTCAACTGACCGTCCGTTCGATATCAGCACATATGCCTTCATTTTTATCACTCACAATCTTTTTTCTCGCCCCTTACCTAGCGGTTTTGACTGACAAATTTCCCATCGTTATCAGAAAGAAAACAATTGTTCACATTCCTGAAAGATATTTGTATCATTTACATGTTTTCCTTTTACCTTCGAACGCAAATATGACAAAATAAGTACCACTCTAGATAATTATCTTTACTCACACCTGTCAAGTTGTTTGTCTTGAAACAATGTATTGGGGGGGGGGTCTTTCTATTTCTATGTGAAGATTAACCTTTGGGACTATTGGAAAGAAGGCTATTACAAAATTAAACCTTTACAGTAATGAAAGATATGCATGTAGTTACGATTTCTCTCAAAACGATTTTAGACTATAAGCTCTCTCTCTCTTTCTCTCTCTCTCTCTCTCACACACACACTCTCTCTCTCTCTCTCCCCCCCTTTTCTGCATAAGTGTTTCGAAACGTTTTATAATTCCTTTTCTTGCATGTATTCATTATCTTGCTACGTGTTAAAATTTTACATCCATTTTACTTTCTTGCCTTATAGCTCCTGGAACAGGTACGATATTGACATCATCAAGCAAAGGTAAATATGTTTGTTTTTTACTGTCTTCTCCACTTGCCTTTCTCATTCTGAGTTCAAGTTCTTCTATTTCCTTCCTTAGTTCCTTGGTACTTTTTAAAAGTACAATAAACACCATGTTAATTCAATATTTTCTACTCACACTTGTGTATCGGACACTAAATTACAATCTACTATATTGTGTAGTAATCTGATGATACTGGTGTACCCTGAACTTTGCAGTATTCAGTTGTGAGACATTGGATTGGTTTCAAATTTTGACAAGATCAGCAATCGCTGCAATCAGACTATTATGGATAGTGTCAAAGTCACCAATTCAACCACGAATTCGCAAAGGTGAAGGATACGTTTTATTACTAATGTTAAATGTAATTATTGCGACACGCTCTCACCTGCTGTGTACTACAATAAGTGTCGAAAGTACAACAGAATCTACAGTGAAATTTTAAGCAGGACATTATACGGACTGAACGTTCACCGCGTTTATGGAGGTGATCAATTTCCAGTAGTTTCATAATCTTTACGACACGTGTTTCCACCTCTTGTGTCCTTGGGGAAGAAAATTCTTATTTTTCAGAAACGACATCCAGTAAACAACTCATCGTCAAGACGTCCGTATACTCTATTCAATTTTCTGAAAAGCTGATGGTTATTCCTGAATTGAAATAATTATCCCCTATTATGATTCAAATTTAAGATTCCCGTGGATAAAGAAAAATTGTGCCAGAACATATTGCAATGGGGTATCATGGAGGACGCAGGACTTCCGGTTAACAAAATCTCACATGCACTCATGCTTGTAAACTTAATTCATGACAAATAATCAAATATTCTTTCTGAAATGGACGGTATTCTGGTGATAAGCAGTCCTTAACTTAGTAACAATATTGATCTTCTGGAGAAAGAAGACGAACTTTGACACTACTTAGATCTGATCATTTCTATATTAACGCGACACAGATGTCCACGAAGCCCAATGCAAGTAGCGACTGTAACTATCTCATCCATTCAATGGCTCTTTTGTCGGTCTCTATAACTTTCTCTCGGAACAAAATTGAAATACTCTCGCCCATTTTCTGTTCAAATTTTTCATGACGTCTTTTCGTTTATTTTGTGCAATCTGTTTGTCCTCTCGCTCTGTCTTACAATGTTTCTTCCATTTTAATCTCTTCCTTTATAGCTTCTGGAACAAGTACGACACCATCATCATCAACAACAGGTAAATATTTTTTCCTGTCTTCTCCGTTTGTTTTTCTTGTATTCAGTTCAAATTCTTACATTCCCTTCCTTATTTCCTTTATACTTTTTTAAGGTACATTAAACACCATATGTACTGACCTTTTTCGCCTCACATCATTGATCTGGTATTGAATTACAACCCACTACACTGTGCACTATTGTAATTATATTGGTGAGCACAGGATTTTGGAGTATTCAGTTATGAGACCTTGGATTGCTTTCCAACTATGTCAAGATAAATTATCTCGGTAAAGTGCTTATTATGGATTGAGTCAAAATTACCAAGTCAACTACAAATTAGCAAAGTTGGAGTATGCGCTTTATTATTAATCTGAAATGGAACTTTTTCTACACGATCTCACTTGCTGCGTACTACAAGGAGTGTTGGGACTACAACTAAATATTTAGTAAAACTTCCATCTACAGGACATTATACGGACCGACAGTCATCGCGGATTTACGGATATGATCACTGTATAATGGTGTAATTACATTTAGAACAACATTATCTGGACAAGCATATGTAGCCAGTCTGCACAAGGAGATCGGGTTATAAAGCGGCCCTTTTAGGGGACTTTCACTAAATAACTCACATTTACCCTATCATACAGTAAAATTTCAATAAACAGGACATTGTACGGCAAAACTTGTTACTCCTCGTGTACTTCAAGTACAGAAGCCATATTTTTACAACGGAAACTGACACGCAGGAAACAACAAGTTGGCTACTTCTCCATGTCATCCATGCCAGCTCATAAATATTTCCTTAGAATAGAACAAATGGATCCAATTACAAACAAAACGGACGGAGTCCAGCTTACATATATTCTGAGAGATTGTGAATGTAAATAAACCAATCGAATAAATTGCTAAGACCTTTCACATTACTTGCATACGATCTTGTAGAGTGACACGGACACATGAGGTGTCCCCAGTCTTACATCTCCAATAAGTATAGTTGTTACTTAGAATAAAATCAAATAGCCTGCTTTGCATAAAGAGGATCAGACTATCTTGTGGTAGCAATAATATTTACACAACCAACTTGCAGAATAATCTCATTCGACCTAAACATACGACGACAAGTAATTACCTTCTTCTCTTTTTTGATGTATTTAAATGCATAAAGAAAAAGAAGAACCAGATACATTTGCGATAATTACTGAGAACTTTTACATCACTAACATACGATAAGTAGAGTGGTGACCGATACTGATACGTAAGGTGTCTCCAGTTTTACATTCCCAATAAGTGTATTTGCCACTTAGAATAAAACCTGTAGCCTGAATTATATAAACTGGATAATACCATCTTGTGTTTGCAATAATGTTTACACAATACCATTTAAAAATGGAAGATTTATAATTCGAAATGCGTGTACTTGGTCCGAATTCAGTGCGTAGAAAACAGAAATATATTAGGTTTCAAGTACTGACAGGTTACGGAAACGGCCAGGTGCCAGCTAGAGAACATTTTCATGCACTGTCCTGGGTGTAGGAGATTACTATGTACAAATGTACACTTATCTGAAAACCTATCCGGATTCTGTGAAATGGAAATATTGATGTCAGCAGAAGGCGTATTTTTCCGATAAAAGGGTAGACCGCTTTTCTGCACGTGTGACAAAATACATAATTCGCGTTGCCAATAGAAGTAAATATGGGAAGATTGGGGGTTATACGGGAATTTAACATTGGGGGTACATTGTAACATTGTTAGAAGTGGTTGACCTCAATTTATGGGGTCTAGCGAGAATTTAATATGGAGGTAACACTATGGGGTCATATTGGGAATTTAACATTGAGGATACATTGTAACATTGTTAGAAGTGGTTGGCCTCAATTTAAAGGGCCATGCGGGAATTAACATTACACCATAGGTTTACATTAATATGCCACTATAGGGTCAAAAGTGAATTTAACATGGGGAAAATTTATGGGGTCAAACGTGAAATGTAATGTTACAATTTTTAGAATCCAACACCACGTTTTGATTGCTATCCAACACACACTTTAAGAGATACTATCCAACACACACCCTTTCGTTACTATCCAAGACACCACTTTTTGATTACTATCCAAGACACCACTTTTTGATATACTATCATACACAATCTTTTGATTACAATCGAACACCTCACTTTCTGACATACAATCCAAAACATACTTTTTTTTTACACGAAAAAAACATCATCGTAATGCCAGTATTACTTACATTGCTCAAAATTTATTTCAACAAAGTAAAGCGCATAGCACCATCAGTCTCAATGCACATTATTTAGTGTTGTTTTAAAGTTCAAGAGGCAAAAATCTCAAGTTCAAGTTTTAGCCAAACAGTTAGGAACACCTTGGCTAAATTATGCATATGACGATGCCACTCAATTACCACACGCGTATTTACTCCCCGGTTTAAAACCTACCACTTCCGATTATTTGAGATTTATGACAAAATTTGTTTCACGATTGGTGTCAAGAAGGAGGTCCATTCATTTACACATCAACTTCCTCGTTTTCGTCTGTCTAAAAAAAAATTAATTTACTACTTTTTTTCTAACAGTATTCAACATTACTTTATTTCAATCTCATCCTCCTACCAAACTGATGCATGCACTGTATGCCATCAGTCGCGAAGAAAAAAAATAAATGCGCAAGTAAAGTACGTTCATATTTATTAGAAGCTAGTGTCAAGAAATGCTACGATGGTTTACTTTGACAGCACGTCAATTACCAAAAGGGATCATTCACATACCGCATCAAACAAAACGTTTTCTTGAAAATAGCTTTGTCACAACTAGCTGATCCAAGAATCGATACTTAAACAAAACAAACAAATAATTAAAATCAGGTGGAAGTGGATCTTCAGGAGGTGTCATTATTCGTTCACTTTTAAAATTGGATCCTAATGCCGAAGCTAAAAAAAGCCAAATCACCTAACAGACAGCAGTCCAAAAAGAAGAGTGAGGGAGCATCGAGTTCATACTATAACGAAAAAAAAAAAGAGAAGCCCCAAAAAACAAATTCTCATGCAAGAAAGAGACGTACTTCTGCTAGAACACGCACTTACTGAAAAAACTCGCTCTGAGTCGGTTTCTCCTGCCACTTCTTCTTCTACTCCGTTCATAATGATATCTTGCAAATCTGATTTAAGATCAGTGTTTCCCAGTTTGATGAAAAAAGGAAACCCATATATAAAGGAACTGCTTCTTCTTCGGCGACGACGTCTTCATCTACTGCTTTAGCTGCTGCTGCTGCAGCCAAAAAGTGTCCTCTCCTAAAACAAAAGTACAAGACAGAACAGACATGTTACAAGGACTGGCAAGATTTAATCCTTTGAAAACACCTTATCGTCGAGCGATGCCCAAAGTTAAGTTGGTACGACGTCCCGACAATCAGTGGACACGAATTCCAGTATAAAAAAGAAAGCAGTGTTGGATATGACTCCCTTCATGTATTCCTCCTAAAACATAGATGTCACAAAGTTCACACCATCATCATCGACAACGTCCAAAGAAACCTTTATCCAAAAGAAGAAAAAATAGGAATTTCCTCTTCGTTTAGCCAAACATTGGGATGTTTTGTCAGTACTAACCAATCCAATGCTGTGCTGCGAAAACAAATCATTCAAAAAGCACTAAAAGAAATCATCAATACCGTTTGTGAATGTTGTTTGAACGTTTTGAAAGGAACAGTGCCTATGTCCAAGATACAGAAACAGCGATTAGGGAAACATCGTCACCTTCTTCGCCAAATGGTGAAATAGAAAATGCCCATCAGTAAAGTATGAGAAAAATGCCCGTTCAACGAAGAGAATTTCTACCCATGCTAATAGGACCATTGTTAAAAGTGGCTGCTTCTTTGTTAGGATCGATTACTGGACCTCTTTTAGGAGGTGTGTTGTGATGATGAAAAAGAAGATAAGCTTTTCTGGAAAGACATGATACTTGTACCTTTGGATCATATGGAAGGACGAACACTAACTTTAGTTCCAACCCCATCGTTGGTACGAACAACGGACACCCCATTTACCTGCTAATCCTAATCTCACCGTGGTGTCACACTTACAACAAGAATTACAATCGTTGATACACCAAACAGATTTGTCAGAAACAGAAAAATCTCAACAGTACGGACAATTATTGCAACGTCTTCAACCGTTTCACCAGAAAGTTTTAGACGATACCGCTAAACCTGCTCTAAAATATTTCAAGAATGTTACGAAAAACGAAGAAAAACAAAAAACAAGAAAGACGATGACAGAAACAGCCGCAGGGATGGAAGAAGAGGAAGAAAAAAGAGAAGTGTTTCAAACTCCAGCTGCTCAAATACCTAGTATGTCAACATGACTGTTGACACCTTCGCCTACTGCCAGACGAGAAACAATGAAAGCTTGGGTCAAAAAGATGATGTCAACATACTCTTCAGCAGAAGAAATAAAGAAAGAAGTGAAAACAGAACTGAAAAAAGAAATCAAGAAAGAAATAACCAAAGAACTGATGACAACTCTTGTAATTGCTCGTCGGACACGTCAAGCAATCCACATTACCACAAGAACAACCTAAGAGCGGTATTAAACAGCGGAAGACTTATTGAGAAGCAGCAACGACAACAGCAAACCACATGGATACACTTTTAGTCTGCATTTTCTAAAATCCTGCTCATGCTGCTGGCTACAGTGGAATTTAAAAGTAGTACCGTGCCGCTAAAACCAAACTCAAAAGTTTACATCTGTAAGATGTACAACAGTGGTTACAAGAATAATCCAGGTGCACGTTACTCAAACCCATTCGACGAAAGTTTTCCAGCAGTCAAACGAAAGTAGCAGGCATCAATCATCAATGGCAAACTGATTTAGCAGATGTCTCTCATTTAGCGTCGTACAATAGAGGTTACAAATATTTGTTTTGTGTCATGGACGTGTTTTTAAAATCAGCTTGGGTCGTTCTTTTGACTTCATAAACAAGTTCAAAGTTTAGAGTTAGTGTGAGCTTTAAAACTGGTCTTGAAACAAAGTGGTAGACATCTTCTACGACAGCAAAGATATAAAGTCACCGAATTTCAGAACCAAGCTTTTCAAATAGAATTAAAAATTGTACCTTTATCTTTTCGAGACCGAAAAATCCTGAAATAAAAGCTAGTGTCGTGGAGCGTTTAAAAAAAAAAATTTAAAAGAACGCATGTGGAAATATTTTACACATAAACATAATTTCAAATACATCGACATGTAACTGCATCTAGTCAAAGCTTACAGTCAATCGTACCATCTTAACATAAGATGTGCACCAGAAGAAGTGACACATGAAAACGAAGTGATGGTGTTTGATCAATTGTTTGGAACGTCAAAAACCAGAGCAAAGAAAGAAGTGTTAAACACCGGAGATTGGATTCGCACTGGAAAAACAAAACGCACTTTTGACAATGGTTATTTACCCAACTGGACGACGAAAATGTTTCGTATCACTAGACAAGTATGTGGACATGATCCTCCTGTCTATAAATTGGAATATATGAACGGAGAAGTGTTAAAAGGAATGTTTTTCTTGCCTGAGTTACAACGAGTGACTAAGAAAGAAGACGACGTGTACGATATCGAAAGCATTCTCGATCGAAGAACACGTAAAGTGGGAAAACATGGACTTTAAAAAGTGAAAGTTCGTTAGAAAGGCTATCCGCTCAGTTTCGATTCTTGGTTTCCCGCTTCACGAGTCATGGACTATAAAAAAAGAAGTACAAGTTACCAATCTGCCGTTAAACACAGCTACATCTCCTTCTCAGAGTTCCTCTCTTTAAGAACGACAAAAACAACCCCTGGGGGTGTGGTGTGGAAAACATGTCCCTACAAATCAAATCGTCTATTTCTGACAGATCTTTTTGGTGTATTGAGTCATCGGAGAAACTATTGGACATTTGAGTTTGCAACAAGGGGATAAACAATTGTGGACTATTTTACTCAGAAGTTGTATTGGTTATTTTCTTCCCAAACCGTCGTTGAAATATACCGACAATAGCAACAACGGTAGCCTCGCTGCCAACACCAGTTACCTCAACAAGTCTTCCAATCACAGCAGCTGTCCTCTTCTGGAACATTTGGAAAATCATCCTTTGACAACGAGTATGCGACCAAAACCATCGAACTATGAATAACGAATTTTATTTAACATTACCCAGTGACAGTTCTATGGATGTGTTTCCCAACGATAAATGATGTTGTTTCACGGCCAAATTAACTCAGTCCATACAGTTCGATCGCGAAGATCATTAGGCAGTAGCTTTTGTAAAAATCATTCATACTACTCAACTACTCATTAACGATGGTCAAAACACTTTTATCGTCGATATCCTCAACGATCAAGTTCAAGAACAGTTGGACAAAAATGATCCTGTCCATTACGAATCCAAAAAACATCACCAGCTAATCCTTAATTGAACACCTATACAATGAGAATTCCTACAGAATATTATTTCAATGCTCAACATCTCGTCAAAACGATTTCAGATATATTCAACGATCAGTTCAGCAAAGCAGTGGAGAAAACTCACCAACGTGTACTGATCGAATACCTTAAATTTACTCATCGTATTAAAATGTATTTTTCTGGCGGCAAAACACTCGCCATTACTTTTTCTATCGGTTTCTTTGCTATTCTGGATGGATACACCTCTCTCACTCCTGTGAAAGAGATTCAGAACAACGATCGATTCTACATGTATTTTTGCTACCCAATCAACTTGAAAGAAGGATTGAATTTGCTGTTTGTGTTTTCTGATGTGGTCGAGCTGCGATTCATTCCTTTCAATGTGGATTCTGCCATAGCTGCTTACGATAAAGGAGGAAACACGTATTACGTTCACCCATAATTTGTACATCCTCATTATCTTTCTGCTACTAAGTCGTATTTTGACAGTGTCAATATTAGTATAAAAACAGATTTTGGACAAAATATTCTATTCTCGAAAGGAAAAGTCACCGTAAAAATACATTTTCCAAAAAGATTCTCCAGTGAATTGTAACATATAATCCTGCGTACCAAGAAGTCGCTCGACAACGAGGACATGGTTTAGGAGATATGTTAAAATAAGTTTAGGAGATATGTTAAAATAAGCTTTTCGTACGGTATCACTCATCTTAAAATCGATGGTGACTCTGTGTCGTTCTTGACCACTTCATCGTCTATCGAATTTGAAACCAAAGGACAAACCAAAGATTACAATGATCTGAATAACAGTCACTTGTACCTGAAAGTCAAAGTTCTCAAAATGGACAACACCAACCCAGGGGAAGATGTCAGAGTAGCTCCCTTCATCAATTTCATGTATTCGTTGTTCAGCAAAGTAGATTTGTACTTGAATAACAAACTAGTCAGCAGCAGCATGACACGTACATTTACCGAGCTTACCTGGAAAATCTCTTGACGTACGGAAAAGAAGCCAAGAACAAACATCTGGATGCTTCAGTAGTATGGAAACCTAACACACATGACAAGTTCAACGACACAGCGTTGACTGCAGATGACGATCCTCACAATGTTGGATTTAACGACCGCCGAAAGAAAATAAAAAATGACGTAGTTTAGAAATCATGGATTGTTTGCATTTGGACATGTGATTGCAAGACAAGTATTTGTTGCATGGACTGGATGTACGCTTGAGACTGAATCGAAGTAGTACCGTGTTCCATTTGATGGCTAATGCTAACAAGTACAAAACAAACATCGAAGAAGCAGTGTGGAGGTCTTACCTAAAGTGGAAAACGATATCAGTCAAACTCTGAGCAGAGCTGCAGTCTAGTATCCTCTACGAGGGACATTTCCACCCTATAAAATCGGGCCAACTTCGTGTGGAACTTCAGTTTATAGTTGCTCTGGCGAACACAGTGAGCATCATCTTGTATGCAAACTTTTACAATACTCTGGAAATCAACAGTTTGTGAAAAGTGATCCTAGACTATTAAAAAAAGATGGAGATAGACGAATAGGGTTGGGTTTTGGGTTGGGTTTTTTTGGGGTTTTTAAAAAATTTTTTTATCCAGAACAACAACAGACACATATCATGGCTAGAAGATGAACAACACTTATTCGCCTGTTTTGCTAGTGACTTGACTGAAAACATTACAGGGCGATCCATTGAACATTGTTATGGATGTCATCCTAGCCAGAAACAGCACGACAGATGTTTGATGATGATTTCAGAACACAAATTGGAAGAGTATCCGAATTATGCATGGACTCTCATCTCAGAAGAGAAGATTTTGAAAAAGTAGTATAAAGACTTGTGTGACCATTCCTTACCTCCCTTTACTTCTCTGCAGGCGTTACGCATCGAACCTTCTTGGAACATAGTATTGAGACTTCCCGTTAATCGATTTACTTGACAGATATTTTCATGAAAAATTCAAGTGTAAACTAATGACTAATGACCTGTGAAAAAAAAGGATGAATATTTGGGAACATCTTTACCTTCTGACTCACAGTTCGTACACATCTTTTTGGAATCCAGTGGTGCGTGCTAAAGATGAACTTTCAAGCCTATGTCATCAACACGGACGACAGTCATCGACCAGGAACCTATTTTTATAGCCGTCTTCTTTCCCGACGACCACAGTGTGGAATATTTTGATTCTTATGGATTAGCTCTTCTGGAAGACGATATCATCGACTTCTTGAGAAGAAATGCTGTATCTACTCAATTCAATAATGTGTGATTACAAGGATCAGATTCCATTGTGTGTGGACAATATTGTGGGTATTTTCTTCATCAACGCGGTCTTTGATTTCCCTTGGAACATTTAGTGACTTGTTTTGGCCGTGAGTACTCTAGAAACGATGATAAAATAGAAAGATGGTTTTGTGAACATTATGGTTATCTATTTTCTTTACCTCAGTAACGTAGTTTGAATAAATGGCAAAATGACAGTGTATTAGATCAATGGAAGTCTAGTCTGACTCCACAACGTTGTCAATCTTGTAAATACGTTCAGGTTTCATGTTTTTGGTATTTGTAAATGAAACGGAGCATACTAACCCTAATCATCCATTTTCATAGTTGTTGTTTCAGTGAACGTGGCTTTTTAAACAAAAAATATTGATTTAGAAAAAAAATAGTTGTCTTGTTTTTTGTATTTAAAAAATAATTTTTGAACCTGCTCTTTCACATTTTCTCTGGCGATCTTCACATTTGTAATGTTTTCTTTCATGTCCGCGTACCGAATAGGAGGGATGTTTACTTCACGTCAGTGCTTCTCAAATATAAAGCGGTCCGTTCACCAGTGTTGCCACCCATCGTTGACTCGTCAACAACAATCATGTCTTCCATCAGAAAATTAAATGAAGCATTGGTGCACATGCACAGGGTAAAACACCTTTTTGTTCAAAATAGACTGGACAAGAAACTAAGCATTTATCTGAGGATGTCAAACGACCTCGTCGAACGTATGTTAAAAGAGGAGATCCAAAGAGAAAGAGAAAAATGGGAAGAGAAGAAACAACAGCAGAAGTAGCAGCAATAGCAATAACAACAGGGAGAAGATGTGGATGAATAAAAGATGGAGACAGATGAGGTCACTGTCTCCTACAGAAAGAGAAAACACAGTGCTGTAGTCAAGCCCATGGTGAGACCTACCCGTCCTGGATATCGTCGATATTGACATCTTTCGGTCCAGGAAGACAATCAACAGCCCTTATCAGATACGAGATATTACTCTATCATTGATAATATATGTGTTTGCATGTTTGTGTATCTCTTTGTCTTCCGCAAAAAATTAAAACTTTAAAACCCCTTCTACCCCTGTATGATAGTGTATATGTGGTATAAACACGCCTACCCTTGTTTATCATAAATTTCTCAGTCTCAATGATAACAGGTCTGTGTTCAAACATTAAAAGAATAGTTTATTTTAGGCCCGTGCGATTTCTCTTGATTTGTATTCTGTACTACACCAAGAGATATTTTCCTTCACGTCCGTGCTTCTACCATATAACACGCTGGACACAGCGTTCGCCAGTTTTGCCACATTCGGTCAGGAGCCAGCCGTCAAGGAAGAAACATCGTCCCGAACCTGCTGTGGTAGGATGAAGGGGAGGGGGCCACCTGTGCGTCCACGGACTGCCACGTGCAGGTAATTACCAACCTATTACTGAATATACAGGAAGTCAGGGGCATACCAGCGAATACGTGGCAGTACGACACAGACGTTAACCAACCTATGCCCACCACTAAAACCGAAGCCGAAGTCCAAGCTGAGTCGAGCAGTACAAAGGACAGGACCAGCGATGGGGAAACCATCCGGAAGTACGCCGGCGCAGCGGAAGTCATGCCTGGATGCAAGCCGGCAGTAGAAGGTAGAAGAAAGGAGGAGGGAGCAGACGACCGGGACATGGAGGGAAAATGCAGTAACTGGGAAGTGGGCTATAAAGAACAAGGAACGAACACGCAGTATACGACGCAGACCGAGTACGCCAAGTCCCCCCCCCCCCGGAGAATCCTGGTCAACAAGAGCTCCTTTCCAGAAACAATAGCAGAATGACGGCTGGAATATAGTCAGCCAGCCCGAAAAAGTCTGGGAGTAGAGTAATACTGGCTCGACATGACTCTCCCACCTGAGCACACTGACCACAATTGCCTGACTGTATGGGGTTTTCCGTTTGGAAATTTGAAAACCCCTTTTGATTATACTTTTTTTCAACATAAATTTGACAGTTTTTAAACCAACGTCGAAAACATAACCTTGAGTTAAGTAATATGTGCGTGGCACTAAATTGAAATGAGTAACTTATACTCACGGATTGGTATTATTTTTGGAAAAATAATGTACACTATGTGCGAAAAATTTATATCTGAATTGAATTAATATATAAAGAAATATGGAACTGATACAATTGTCACAATTTAACATGTGGTTAACACATACTTTTTTTTAGGGACAGCCCGATTAGCTAACTGGGCAGAATTTGATCATGTATGTTCGTGGCGTTTCAGTACATCCGTTTCGCTTCGCGCCCGTACAGTCTTCCACTCCAGACATGCAATTAAGAAGCATGCCGTGCATGCATTAATGTGTCAAATGGGTTGTAGCCCGGCAGTTCAACAGACATATAAATTACACACCCTCCCATATCGCCCCTCCAATGAACCCTCAAAATGGGGAAACCATGCAGCAAGGGAGCGGTGTGTGTTAATACAACTATAAGGGTAATTTAATAAGTCGTATATGGCCGTAGGGCCGAACACGACTAAAATCTAAGATCAGTCAGTCAGTCTTGCCACCATGTCGTGGAGCCAGCAACCAGCCATCGAGCCAGCGACATCGCAAGATCAGAGCTGCACCTGCTGTGGTAGGAAGAGGGGAGGGGGCCACCTGTGGTGTGGCACGGCTGCCACGTACAACCAACAACCAGACGACTACTTGTAATAAAGGAAATACGGGGCGTGGCTGCAGACAAGGGAAAGAACGTTACATAAGTGAGCCGACCAACCCTCCAACCAAAGTGGATGAATACTAGGAAGTTCTACGAATTTACCGAGAAGTGCCCTGTCGCAACGGGTACCAAGCCAGGTCGTACGTACAGCATGCCGGGAGAAAAGCGGCCAGTAGAGTGGAGGGGGTGACTGCAGCCAGGAGGCTAGTTATGCTGTGCTTTCAGACATACTGACGCAGTACACCCGCCACCTACCACCACTAAAGCCGACTCCCCTGTGACAGCTGCACCAAGACGACTAGGACTAAATGAAAATGAGTAGCTCGTGGATTGGTAAAGTATTTGGAAAAATTTTGTGCATTAATGTACTCAAAGTTTATATCTGGACGGAAATAATAATAAATAAATAAATTTGGAACTTATTGAATTGTCGTAATTAAACATGTGACCAACACATAATTGGTTGTTAGGGATAGCCCGATTTAGTTAACTGGGCAAAATTTGATCATGCACGTTAATGGTGTTTCAGTACTTCTGTTCCGCGTCGCGTCTCCCTTGCCGAGTCCGTGCAGTCTTTTCCACTCCAACATTAATTAGTTAGTGCGCCGTGCGCACACCATCAATCCTGTACATAGTGGCTCCATTTATAAGTACAGGTATAATCCCTGAATACGCGTGCTGTGCACGCATTCGGGGTATCGACGTGAATGGCCAAATGACCGATATACGTCGATAATTTAAATTCAGTCAGACTCAGTCTTGCCATTCCTCGTCGATCCTGTCAAAGACTAAAGAAGAATGACATAGATTGGCAACCACCCAACATTGCAATGTGGGAAACTTGAGCACCGCATTAAGTCTCTTGGACAGAGTAGAACAGCTCCTGGAACGGGTAGAGGAGATGCAGTCTTAACCCAGCCTCACACAATTGAAGAGGGCAACCATCTCCCTAAAAGCAGCGAAGGCAGTCATGAGAGAGATCATCGATGAAGAATTTGAGAAGATCAAGAGGGCGTGGGCGGAGGAGAAGAGGGTCAAGGAGCGGGAGAGAAGAGAGAGGGAATTCCTGCGCCTAAATGCAAATTTGATGAAGATCCAAAGAAAAAATGAGGCAAAGGGGATTCCATAACGGTTGGATTCTTAAAGAGGAGGAGAAAGAAGATTGGGAGAAAGAAGCCAACGAGCATCCTTTTAGACTCACTGTCTCCTTCCGCCGTAGGACTGAATACTTGGACAAGATGTGTCCTTGTTATGGAGCCCGGCCTGAGAGATGCAGTTGTCCTGGATATCGGTAAACATCAGCGATCCAGGACAAAACCTGTGGCCCTTTTCAGGGCCACCCAGATCTCTAGAAAAGAGAGGTACTACTTAAAAAATCATTTCCAATATATGTGTTTGTATGTTTATGTCTATGTCTATGTTCACGATCCAACTAGAACTTAAAAACTCTTCCCCTCTTTTATGTTTGTGGGTATAGTGTGTCTATAAACACTACCTATCCTTGCTTGTGTGTGATAGTGTGCTTGAAATTATAAGATGTGTATAAACACTCTTACCCTTTTCGTTGAATCGTCAGTGTGGGGTTTTTAGTCACTACATACAGCGTGTTGGATAATAATCAAAAGTGGGTGTTGAATAGTATATAAAAAGTGGGTGTTGTATAGTATATCAAAAAGTGGTTGTTTAGATAGTAATCAGAAAGTGGTGAGTTGAATAGTAATACAGAAGTGTGTGTTGGATAGTATATCAAAAAGTGGTGTGTTGAAGAGTATCTAAAAATGTTAAAATTATATTTCACGTTTGACCGCATAAATTTGTACCAAGTTAAATTTACGTTTTACAATATAGTGGCATATATAAAGTAAAGCTATGGTGCAATATGAATTCCCATATGACCCTATAAATTGAGGTCAACCACTTCTAACAGTGCTACAAGGTTAAATGACCGTTATGACCCCATAGTGTCATATCCATATTAAATTCCGTTAGATTCCATAAATGTGTTTCCCATTTTTCTTTATATATTATCATTTGACCCCCAATCACCACCTATTACTACTGCCAATGCATATGCAGGCATGTACATTAAGTAAAGTTGTTTCGTCTGCATGGAATTGAAAATCATTTATATAAATTAGAAATAGAATGGGGTCTAAATTAGACCCTTGTGGAACACAGTTAGTAATTATCTGGAAGTTAGAATGACAAGTATTAACTGAAACAATTTCTTTTATGAGTTTTTGTGAAATATGATCCAAGCCAAGAAAGAGTCAAGTTAGAGCTGATAGCTTTTTAAGTAAAATAGAGTGCTCCAAAAGATCAAAAGCTTTTTTATATATCAAGATATACTGCTCGAGTAATATCGCCATTATCTATTAAGTTTGTCCATTGATCTATTAGCTTGATCAAAGCATTCTGACAAGAGTAATGGGGTCAAAAACCTGATTATGTTGTGTGTAAAAAGTTATATTTATTAAAGTAACAAAGAAATTGGCGGGTAACATGTTTTTCAAATAGTTTATAAAGGGCAGATAGGATTGATACAAGTGTGTTATTAGAAGGTTCAATTTTGTTGCCACTTTTGCGTATGGGGTTAACCTTTCAGCTGGTTTGAATGCTTGCGGGGAGACTCGAGTTGAGATTATATGATTCATTAATTCTTTAATATTGTCAGCAATTACACAGGCAGATATTTTTAAGATTTTAGGGCATAATTCATCTGCACCAGTAGATTTATTTGAATTCAAATAGAGAAGATATTTAACTATTTGTTTACAGGTTACACTTAAATTTACAAATGATCTCAATGTATCATAGTAATTTCTGAAGGTAGATTTAGTGATAATATGCTTTGTAGCAGGAACATAAAAACAGAAATAAAGAAACCATTAAGCTGTTCAGCAATAAGATGAAGATCAGCAAATGATTCATCATTAAGGTGCAGCTCACTGAACATGTTAGCGTTGTTATCAGTATTAAGACTAAGAAAATGATTCCAGATCGGTTTAAGATCTTTAGATTTAAAATTAGTTTAAAAAAGCAATTTCTCTTAGCTTGATTAACAATTAATTTTTTTATTTATTTCTTAAATACCTATAGTTTTCCCAGTCTCTTAAAAGATCAAACCTGTCTCTAAGTTGATGTGCTTCCACTATTTCAGGAGAAAACCACGCAGGAAGATTTATTTATTTCACTCGTTTACTTTTGACAGAAGTCCGTTTCGGATGTTTTAAACGTGTATATCAATTAATGATGGTGGGCTGGTATATCTGCGTTACCACTGAAGTCTTAGTATCCACAGGACTTTGACTCATGCCCTTATCGTTAGTCGGTGACATTTATACATTTGAACGAAATAAGAGGGCTTACACAATGTCCGTTCGACATCCAAACATATGCCTTTCATGTATTTCTCTCCTACACTCTGACCCCGCCCTTTACTTAGTCTCTTCCACATCTGGAAACAATGAACCAATAGATCTGTGTACACAACTTTCTTACACCTTTATGTTCTTTACTGGAACACTTGCCACGATTAAGAGGGCCAAACATTGTACAGCAGGTAAGGGTTTCAACGTATTCTCTGTATCTTCAACTAATCGTGCGTTTTACATCAGCACATATGCCCTTCATATCGGTCTCTCACAGACTTTTTCCGCGCCGCATCGCTGACAACTGTCCCATCGTTATCAGAAATAAAACAACTTTTCACGTTCCTTAAAAAAAGTTGTATCATTTAGATTTTTCATGTTAGTTTCCAACACAACTACGACACAAATAACTTCGACTCAATGTAATGCTATTTAATCACACCTCTCTTTTCGTTTGTCTTGACCAAGTTTATTCACTATAATTATTTTATATTCAGTTTCTTTTTTATAACACTTCTCGCGAAGTGTGCATTCCGTTCTATTCGCCGTGCTTTTCCCCATACACTGATATATGTATTGACGGGTTTACTTTTTCTATTTCCAAGTGAAGATTCACCTGTGGGACTACGTGAAAAGAGGAGCATTATAAAATTAATGCTTAAGATTGATGGAAAACATACGTGTGTTAATGTGTTCATATATATTTTGTCTTGTCCTCTTTTAAACTTTTAAGATTTATAGACGCGTATCAATTGCTTCTGTCATTGGAAAATAAAACCATTAACTTTCGGTGGGAAACTCATCGACAATATACAAAAATCAGTTGTTCATTCTTGAATTCAAAATTACTATTCTCTTTTTTTATTGACTTGTAAACTTCCCGTGAAAAAGAAAGATTACAGCAGAAAATATAGCAAGTAGTATAATGGAGAACGTAATATGTTTTTATCAATGTCAAATATACACATGTTTGCGAAGTTAATACATGAAAACGTAAGAAGAAGTATTCTAAAGGGAATGGACTTCAGGTTAGTGATTCTCATAGTAAGAATGTTGTTTGATTGATTTATATTTTTTTAACTCCATTTTCTGAAGATTTTAAGATAATTTAAAGAAAAGCAATGCAATACATAAAGCCAAGAAAACATGCAATTCAAAACTTATGAAGCCCTATGTATTAATGAGAGAGAGAGAGAGAGAGAGAGAGAGAGAGAGAGAGAGAGAGAGATTGAAAGTAAATTTTACATGACTTTACAAATGTAGAATATACTCTCTCTCGGCGCATTATCCCCCCCCCCCCCCCCCCCCGTTCCTGAAGTTTTTTTTTTCAAGCGTATATCAGGTATTTTTTGGAATGTGCTAATCCTCCCGCAATCTATTACAATGTTGTTTTTTTTTCCATTCTACTTTCTTACTCTATAGCCCCTGGAACAAATATGACAACGACAACATATCTCAAAGGTAAATATTTTTATTTTACTGTCCACTCCATTGGTTTTCTACTATTAAGTTGAATACTTTTGATTCTATCCTCAGTTTCTTTCTAATTCTTTTCAAGTACAGTACGCATTATATATATATATATATATATATATATATATATATATATATATATATATATATATATATATATATATATATATATATATATATATTGACCATTGTCTATTCATACTTGTGTAGCTGGCACTGAATAAGAAGAATTCAGGTATTATGTTGTGGGATATTTTATTGCTTTTGAATTTTGACTTGGTAATGAATAGTCTGCAATCAGCCTATTATTTATCGGCAGACATACATTAAGTGTGTTTTCTTTCCATTTTGCCATTCTCTTCTTCAATTGACTTAAACTTTTAAAAGAATTTCGACTCCTTCTTCCCTTTGAGTAAAGAAGCATTGAAGGTAGACCTGAGACCCCCATATCACTTACGTCTAAATTATTCAGTATGATGATTTATGCAATATCTGAAATTATCGACTCGATGTGATGGACTGTTAGCGAGATATTTAAGTTTAAATGTACACGTCAAAATTATCATCCTAGACCATGTACAATTTCGGCAGTTTCCGTGACTCGAATCCGTTTAAAATCACAAGAGGAACCCCGCATTGCGAATCACCATTATTCTACCGTTGTCAAGTATGAATGTGTGATAGATTTTTTTTATTTTTTTTTATTGCGTCATGGGAAGGAGGAGTGTCCTTGGTGGATGTACTAGTAGGAGTATGTCTTCGCCGTCTTAAAGTCACGAAAAATAGAATAGTATCAATTAGCAATTTCTTTATTAGCTAAAAGTCAAATGAAAATGCAGTGTATCTATTCATCGAATTCTTTTGAGAGAGAGAGAGAGAGAGAGAGAGAGAGAGAGAGAGAGAGAGAGAGAGAGGCGATCTTTACTCATATTATCAGAATGCATGCAATTTTTTTATTCCCATAAAACTATATAAACAATACCGTATGTTGGATGAGAAAATGTCATATGCAGCCGCTATTTAAAATAAAGATGTAAAACGTGGTTCTCTTCATAGGCATGGTTAAACATGGTTCTCTTTGCAAGTATGTCTGTCTGAAGCAGACACATCGATATTAAAGTCCCATTATTGGCAAAGATGTTCCTAGCAACACGTATATTAATATATTTACACGGATATTTTTTTTTAAATTAAAAATAAACCGTAGGTTTAAGTCTTAACAAGGGAGAGAGGGATAGTAGGTTGTAAGCGGTCGCTGAAAAATGAGCTTTTGGATTCCGAGTTCGGAGTTACATCTGAGAGAGAGAGACAGACAGACAGATTACAGCGACAGATGATTACAAGGCAGTGTCAGACTGGCGGTCTAGTGTTCCATCCCAGTAACTCGCTATTTTGCCACATTATTATTAATTTCAGCAATAACTTAACTCAGTATTTACGGACAATTATCAATCAATTATCAAACTTCCGCTGTTAATTGCTAGGTTACTAATTGGGCTGTTAAATACGATGCTCCAAGTCAGATGGCTTCGTATAATATACATGATACCTTTCCCAAACCGAATCTGATTTTATCAATTATCAATTGTCCAATTATCGAACTTCCGCTCTTAATTTATTGCTGGGCTACAAATGGGGCTGTTAAATACTACGCTCCATGTTAGATGCTTCGTGTAATATGAATGACACCTAAACACACATGTATTGAATATACACAATTCTGTTCAAATGATTTTTTTTTATTATACTAAATATATAATTGACATTAAGAAGATTTATTCCGTTTTTTGTTTTTTTTTTGTTGTTCTTGTTTTTTTTGTTTTTGACTCTCAATTCTGTGCTAAACATAAAACATAAGCGAAACCTTTTAACGAAAATGAAAATAGATGTAAGAGGTACTCAACCGTATTTAATGGAAATATACACATCATTTAAACAATGTTGCTAACAAAAGCAAGTTTTATTGGTATTATCGTTGACTGTCACACCGATAAAGCCATGCTCCTTAGCCAACTTGGGTTCCGCTCGTGACATCACAAGCTCGCGCTTGTGATCGGCTGTTTTCGTGGGGGTCGCATTTTGGTGGCAATGAAATAGCCTTATCTCCTAATCTAGTGAATGAATGTGTGTCTAGTCTTCGAAATGCACGCGAAATGTCTAACAAATTAAGATTCCCGATTGTAGTGTATATCATTCAGGTCTACCTTTAAATCAAAGCGGAAGAATGACAAGCAGAAGAAAAACTCATCGGCAAGTTAATTATCTGTATTTCATAATCATATCCAATTGTATACAATTTAAGAATCAAAACTTTGTCCTTTCCATTCAAATTTCCTTTTATTATTTTCGATGTATTTGCCTTCATTTTTTCCTCAGTATCATAATTTGAATCACTCAAACTTAGTTGAATTTTCGCGCCGTCCTCTCCTGTAAGCGGTATGAATTTCGGAGAGTTACAAATAAACTAATACAGGAAAGACAATTAACATTTGCTGATGTTCTCCTTCTCCCCTTCAATAAAGTTATTGTTCGACATGGTTTCGAATCCTTCTTTCCTTTTTTTTAGAGATGTGTTGATTTGAACTGGAAAATGACTGACAGAAAACAATTCCTCGACAATATATCCATTTGATCTCTATAGTATTTCCTTGGAATAGTAAATGCGCCATGCATGACTAACATTCACAATCTTCCATGATGAACGAAATGTTTGTACTTATAGGCAAACAAACAACTAGACATTATTAAAAAGGAAAAGATAAAAGTGTGATGGAGGACGCAAGAACGACGACAAATACCTTAATTTACTTACTTTTAAAGACTATAACATAAAGAAATAAACTGGGAAGATAAGTTGGTCCATGGGCGACCATACTCACAGTAAAAATTTGAATTATTGAAAGGAAAGAAGGGGAATTTTGTATATGAGTTACGGGCAACTTTTTGTTGTTGTTTCATCTGAGTTTCTGAAATTACTATAAAGAACCACGCTGTTTCCAAAGGCAAGTGCTTCACCCTTTCTATGTTTCCTTTCCTCAATCTCTTAACTTTGGCAATATAATATTGGTAATGCGACCTTTCACACATAGCGTCAAGATTAAAACTATAGAGACGACATTAAATCGCTAAATTGTTAGGTTGGCAAGAACTGACTAATGTCAGAATCGACTCTGTTTCAATTATTTATTTTGGTCTTATGATAAATATAAAATATTACAGAGGTCACTTTTGAGCTGTCGAAGAGCTATGTGTATATTGGAGATAATGATGTACAAATGGTCTGCAATGTATCAAACTATTCTGGTCTCGCAAGAGTTGAAATCCATCGAGAATTGGACGCAGCGGGACCCATACAAATCATCGCCAACATCACGTCAATCAACCGGAACGTAAACACGAGTATAATCACCTTAAAAGAAGGAAATATCACTACAAATTCCGCAGTCGTGCGTGTTGGTTTCACAAACCAAGTGGCCTGCAACGACAAAGGACGATACTACTGTATAGTGACAGGGTACCGAGTCTCTAATGTAACCTTGAAGTTAGATCTACTGAGTAAGTTTATAAACACACACACACACACACACACACACACGTGCGCGCGACATATGAAATGAGCTGGGTATTCGGGTTTCATCGTTTTCTTCCAAACTAATCGATGCCCTTAAAAGTGATCGCTTAAGTGAAATTATGCTTTTAAGAACCAGAAAAGTTACAAAGTAATTGCTACAGATATTAGAAGAAAATAGTAATTTCACAGAATGAGCCAGTCTTAGGTAATGATAACTCATGGAGATCTCCTAAATTATATTCTAGTTCGTTGTCTAAAAGAGAAGTAAAGCAAAGGATAGAGGAGGACGCATGGCGGTTTAACTACTGCAAAGAATGTCTTCAATGTGTTTAGTTGGCACATTTCGTAAGGTAATCGAGAACGATGATGAAGACATGTCATAAATTTATAAAGCATATCCACAGAGAATGTTTTATATCAAAGAACTAATCCATTTATTATTAAGAAACCAGATTAAATAGCTCAATTGCTATTCAGTTGTTTTCTACAACAGGAAAGCCAAGTAAACCTACTCTAAGCTTATCCAGAGACATAGTAGAGGGAAAGCAAAACCGAGATGATTTACCTTTCCTCTGTGAGGGAGACGTTGGTTACCCGGCTGGAGATCTTGTGCTTGACTCTAACTTTACCAGTAATTTTTCACCGTCCATCTCGAAAATCAACCTAACAATTTCAGAGAACACCTGCGGAGCCTATAAAAAGACTACTTTCTACTATGCGTTCTCAAGAGACTGGCATGGCAAAGAGATTCGCTGTTCTGCAGTCAACAACAGAAGTTTAGGAGAAAACGAAATACCACCATTCGATAAACAGTTAGTGAAAGTTATACCAGGTTAGTGGACCATATAGTGTACTGGGCTTCATTTACACGATATTTCCTGCCCCTGACTAACCTATGCGATACACTCATCAGTTTGACCTCGTTCACATCTTTGACCTCGTTCACATCTCCTCGCAATCATCCTTCATAATCTGACAAAATTAGTTCAAGCCTGATAATGCACATGCGCATGCAGTGATGAAATGTGATTATTATTATTTTTGGCTTCATCCTCAGAAACCCCGTGTTTTTGAATTTTCCTACATCAATTTAAATATGCAAGTATTAGGGAAAACCACACAAATAAACATATAAGTGTCATGTGATCATAGGTATTGTTCGGAGGAGGTTGGACTGGGGTCACTTGATAAGGAGGGGAGGGGGACTGTATGCTTTGAAACCATATTGAAATATGTTATATCTCCATTTAAAGGTTGCTACGAAGGACATTGATGAGTTTTCTACACTTTCTGGTTCTAGCTTTAAAATAGTTTAGAACATAAGTATGCCAACATTTTATGACTGGTAGATAAAAAATTAGAATTAGGATCAAAGTCGGTATGTATAAGCTGCTAGAGAATGGATTTACTCAGAGAGCCTTTATCATTTCTTATCAGTAACGATAACGTCAGAACAATCACAATAATTCATGTGCCCTGGTAGAATAGTGTGTCATGAATTTGGCACTCACAAGTTTCGGATCGTGAAATTGTAATTTGTATGTGATCTTAGGTATGCTAACTTTGAGGTTGTCTCCTTTTCCTCATGATGTCTGTTCAATTTTGGACTTCTTTTAAGCTACCTACTGCCAGAATCGACAAGGCCTTCATTATTACCATCCATACGACTGCAGTAACTATATTGACTGCGTAAATGGGAACGTAAATGTGGGATTGTGCCCTAAAACGCTGTGTTTTGGTGTCAATGAAACGGCCTGCAACTATTGTAGAACTTCGCTGTGTGTAATTAATGTCACTGGTACGTAAAAACTTTGTGTTATTTTACATGGCTTACATATATGTTGAAAGATATAACTCGTTTATTTCAAGCTCTAACATTGCATTTTCTTTCTGCCGGCAAAGGAGTACGTGAATCCTATAAACAGATCAATTAAAAATAGATCAATTACAAGATATAAGCAGATCATTTACAAGATATAAGCAGATCATTTACAAGATATAAGCAGATATATAAGCAGATCATTTACAAGATATAAGCAGATCATTTACAAGATATAAACAGACCAGTCACAAAAATTATCACAGAAATAACAAAAAATATTAGTTTCTTATAGATAACCAACAATATAGTCAAAATGTAATGGTTTCACGATATCAATCCACAGTGTTTATGTCTTCTTTTTTAAAGTTGGGTCAGATCTATTGCATCCAATACAAGTTGAGCATGCAGTGCATCTGACCGCAACACACAGACGGGAACGACAATGCAGAGCATGCCTTACTTTGACGCCCCTAAGGTGAAGAATAGACGTTTGCGTTTACCGCCTCTGCGTTTATATCGTAAATGCACTGTACGTACGAAGTATTAGAGATACTTTAAGCTCGTATTCAGCTGATTTGATTCAAAAGTTAGAAAATAAATAAAATTCAAGGTTTGTTCAAACTCGTATTTAATTGATATTCAGAAGTCAGAATATGGAATTCAGGGTTTGTTCATAACTTTCTGCAATACTATAAAATTACTTTGTAATGATTTTATATGTAAATAAAATTGTACAGATACTTTTTTGTAGAGTCTCATTGTCCCGGGTCTAATGCAGAAGCACTACGTTACCCTGGTCTCAGATGCAGCATGTATGTGAACTGCACGGAGAGAATGGTGCAGGAGTGTCCCGGAAATGAATGTTTTATTGTCAGCAATAAAACCTGCCCAAGTTGGACCCAGTCCATGACTTCGCCTCCTTCAACAGGTAATGAGATATGGCTGTTTTGAGTTTTGGGATTGTTTTAAATATGCTGTTAAATAATAACCAATATCCAAGTCAGTTGTATGATAAAGAAATGGGCAGTTTGACCTTTTTGGATCGTGCATGCGTGTACCCAACTGTGGACAGGGAAGGTCGCATGATGTGCTGGTACATATGTGCCTACGCTGTATGTTTTACCCGTAATTTCAAGCAAACAGCATAGACCCAGATTTGTTGGCGCTTTATACAATAATTGATTTATTATTTTCAAACGTGGTTGAGAATTATAGAGGGATAATACTGTAGCTTCTCTGGTAACAGCGTGTACGATTGGCGGCCCGCCCTTAAGCAGTGGTCTCTTCTGCGATCGTGCTCCACCTCACAAGGCATCTGTACGCCTTTACCTGTGTTACTAGGGCTCATATTCTCGAACCCATTTAAGCACAAAACTTAAGCTCAAATGCAATGTTCTAAAAATGTTGACAGTCTGTAACTTTAACTAAAAGAAAGTTAGACTTGGTTACCTGTCTGGATCTTTTTAACTAGCGTATCTATACTAACATGCTAAATTTTCATTTTATACGTTCTCTCCAATATGTAATTTGGGGAGGAGGGGGGGGGGGTAGAGTGATTTTAGCTTCAGTTTCTTGCTCAAAAAGATTCCAGAGCATTGGGCCAGAAAAAAATTCAAATAGCTTATCGGAACTTGTTGCACATTAGAAGAAGAATTCAATGAAAAATAGTATACCTGGACAAATATGTAGTGAATTAAAAATTCCATTAAAATGATTCTGAAATATTATTTTTCTAATTTTGGAAACTCTTTCATTATAACAGGGATTAATTGGTTTATAGCCGACTCGACCAATTGATCAAATGCATCCATTTGGTGCACAGTAGAGGATGTAAACATTATGTCTGTTAAATTTACGATATTGCATCAGTTTGTCATGTGACATATGTATTCCTTTATTTTCAACGTCACGTTGCTTCTGTCCTTGGAGAAGAAAATCATTAATATTCAGTGGGAAAACGACTTATCATCAACACGTGCATGTAATGTTGATAGTTTCCGGAAAGCAGTTGAGTATTTTTCAATTCAAATAACTATCCCCTATTATGACACAAATGTCAATCACCATGTAAAAATAAAAATCGTAGCAGAGCACTCATGCTTGCAAGGTTAATTCATGAAAAATGAAGAAATATATTATACGGGGAATGAACGGTATGCTGGTGATAGGCGGTCTTAAACAAATAAGAAAACCGTAACTATTTCATCCTTTAACGGTAACTATTTCATCCTTTGAATGGCCCATTTATCTGTCTCTTTCGCTTTCGCTCAGAAACAACTTAGACTCTCTCTCTCTCTCTCTCATTTTCTCCTCAAATGTTTCATAACGTCTTTCCACCTTTGTATGGAATGTCGCTGCGTGTTATAACGTTTCTTCCACTTTACTTTCTTATTTTATAGCTCCTGGAACAAGTACGACACCAACATCATCAACCAAAGGTCGTTATCTTTTCTACTGTCTTTTCCATTCAGACTTTTAAAAAGTACAATACATACCATGTCGATTGAACATTACATACACACACCTGTGTAGCTGGTACTGAATTACAACCCACTATATTGTGTGTAGTATTCTAATAATATTGGTGAGCACAGTCCTTTGCAGTATACAGTTGTGAGACACTGGATTACTTTCGAAATTCTCACAAAATAGAGAATCGCTGCAATCAGCATACTACTAAATCATCAATTCAGTAACAAAATGGCAAAGGTGACGCATACATTTTATTACTAATGTTAAATGTAATGTTAACACATGCTCTTGCCTGCTCTGTAGTACAAGACGTGTCGGGAGTACAACAGAATATGCAGTGAATCTTTCCTAAACAGGAGATTGTACGGAACGAACCTTTTCGCTAATGTTTTGGAGGTGGGATGTTAACAGTGGTTTATTGTAGCTTTATGACAGCATTATTAGGAACAAATTATGTAGAAGGAGGCCTGGTCACAGAAGGGGAGGTTTAGGAAAGTTTCTCTACATTACTTAACTTTACCCCTAATCACTTAAATTGTAAAATTGTGATATGGTCAATTCACTTAGTGTGTATTATATTTGACTTATTCCATATCTTCGCTTTCTCTATATCCATCACTCAGAATTGTAGCATTTTCGTAAAATCTATTCCAATAAGAGATCTAGGTCTCGGACATATACGAAATAATTACCACCAGAGGTTTAATATACGCCTCATGACACGCATGCGTAGATATGTGCGTTTCTTTTCATGGCCAGAGTCTCGTCTGCAACTACAAACAAAACGGGTCGATGCCATCTTACATATATGCATAGGGCACGTTGATTGTAACCCAAACCAAATAATGGACTTCGGATAATTACTGTGAACTTTATTTATTTTTATTTGCTTATTTATTTATTTATTTTTTTAATTATTTTGTAATTATTTTATCTATTTATTTATACAATATTCATAGAGGCAATACATCTGGCAAAAAAACTTAAAAAAAACAATCTACCATGTAGACCTAAACGTATTTACATAACACAAAACAGCGCGGATAATTAAAAATATAACAGCATGCTAACATAATGCGTTAGTATCGATAAAACTAAGTAGAGCTATCAAACTCCACTACAATCAAAACCACACAGTACACACACATACCAAAGCACACATTGCACAAACATGCGATACAAAACATAAGCAGAAACATAGAAGTAAAACACTGATACCATCACGACAAACACAGACATATTAGCGGCAGAAAACTTTGCGTAATAAGTGTTAATAGGAACTATAATATTTGCATGAAGATGGGCGAGATTTTGTAGATTTCAGCACAAATTACCGTTCCTTAGTAAAGGTTAAATAAAATAAAATGTTTAAACGAGCACAAGAAAAGATCAATGTCTGACAGAGATAGGAATTATATTCCACAGAGTTGTCCCCGAATAAGAAAATGAATTTTAGCCATAGTTGCACGAAGTTTAGGTATATAGAGAAGGCCTTCAGTGAAGGAGCATGAAGAACGTCGATGGATGTTAGAAATATAAGTAAGGAGGTCTGATATGTATTTAGGTGTAAAGTTATTATCGGTTTTATATACTAAGATGCACTTGTGGTATTTGATTATGTCATGAACACAGAATCAATCATATATCCTGAACATTTCACTAGAAAGCGTTTTGAAGGCAGCGTTTGATATAAATCTGGCTGGTCGTTGTTTGGGGTTTGTTTATTAGTCTAATGTCAGATTTTTAATGCGTTACACCAAATGATGCACCCATAGTAATAAGAGGTTAAATGTAAACATTAAAGAAAAGCTTTTGAATATTAGTTAGAATGTATCAGGATATACATTTTAACAGAAGTTTTAGTTGAAAGTATTGAACAGAGCTGATCAAAATGAATGTTGCAATGCAGATTTCCAGCTATAAATACCCCAAGATGTTTCTCAGAAGAAGCAAGTATCAATTGTATAACTTGAATAGATAATTTCAAGTCCAGTTTATTTGCCAATCGTTGTCGAGGACCAATTTTCATGAAGGTGTTTTTCCGTGGGTTAATTATCGTGTGATTCGATTTACACCATCTAGAATCAGAAATAAGATCCTTCTGTGAATTGATTTCAAAATCATCTATTGATTTCCCAAAGGTGTGAATAGTTGTGTCATCAGCAAATAAGTCAGTGTTACGATTAGTAGCATGGAATTGAAGATCATTTATGTAAATTGGAAATAGAATGGAGCCTAAATTAGACCCTTGTGGAACGCCGTTAGTAAATATCTTGAAGTTAGAATGACAAGTTTTAACTGAACAATTTCTTTACTAGATTTAGTAAGATATGATCTAAGCCAAGAGAGAGTCGAATGAGAGTAAATAGCCTTTTAAGTAAAATAATGTGCTCCATATGATCAAAAGTTTTTTGTTTTTTATAATCAATATATACTGCTCCAATAATATCGCCATTATCAACAGAGTTTATCCATTTATCTATTAGTTCAATCAAAGCACTCTGACAAAAGTAATGGGCTCAAAAACCTGATTATGATGCAGGTAAGAGGCTATATTTATTAAAGTAACTAAGAAATTGGCGGGTAACATGTTTTTCAAATAGTTTATAAAGAGTAGAGAGGATTGATACAAGTCTGTTATTAGAGGGTTCAATTTTGTGGCCACCTTTACGTATGGGGTTAACCTTGTAGCTGGTTTGAATGCTTGCGGGGAGACTCGAGTTGAAATACTATGATTCATTAATTCTTTAATATTGTCAGCAATTACACAGGCAGATATTTTTAAGATTTTAGGGCTTAATTGATCTGCACAAGTAGATTTATTTGAATTCAAATCGAGAAGATATTTGACCACTTCGTCTTTCGATATGAATGTTAACAAAAGTAGGTATTGCAGGTTGCACTTTAATTTACAAAAGATCTCAGTTTATCATAATAATTTCTGAAGTTAGGTTTAGTGATAATATGCTTTGAAGCAGGAACAGAAATAAATATCACTGCCACACATGCACATGCTTGCAAAGTTAATACATACAAACTAAGGAAAAAGTATTCTAAAGGAAATGGAATTCAGATTAGTGATATGTGGTGATTCTGATAATAAGAATAGAGAAACGGTAAGTAAATTTACATGACTTACATACCATTTTCACTTAAGGTAACAATCTCATCTATTCTGTGGTTCTCTTCTCTGTCTCTCTAACTTACTGTCATTATGAATTTAGAATATATGCTCTCTCTCTCTCTCACTCTCTCTCTCTTTCTCTCTCTCTCTCTCTCTCTCTCTCTCTCTCTCTCTCTCTCTCTCTCTCTCTCTCTCTCTCTCTCAGCGCGCATCATCTCCCTTTTTTTGATGAAGTGTTTCCTAACGTATTTCTGTTCCTTTTTTTGGTATGTGTTAATCCTACCGCACTCTATTGATATGTTTCTTCCATTTTACTTTTATTACTTTATAGCTCCTGGAATAGGTACGACAACGACAACATACCTTAAATGTAAATATTTTTATATTACTGTCCTCTCTCCTTTTGGATTTCTCAAATTTAGTTCAATCTCTTTTCTTTCTATCCTCAGTTTATTTCTAATTCTTATGAGGTATAGTACGTAATATATATATTGAACATTTTCCATTCATACCTGTGTAGCTGGCATTGAAGGGGAAGAATTCGTGTATTCTGTTGTGAGATATCTTATGGCTTTTTAATTTTGAATTTGACTGGGTAATGAATCTCCTGCAATCAGTTTATTATTTAACGACAGATATACAGTGAGTGTATCTTCCTTTTCATTTTCTCATTCTATCTTTCAATTGACTTAAATGTTTAAAAGAGTTTAGCCTCCTTCTTCCCTTTGAGCAAAGAGCATTAAAACAAAGCGGCGAAATGACAAGCAGATAAACACTGATCAGCAATTTATATCCACTTTGATTTGGACCTGCGATAGATCAGTAGTTTGAGCATTCCAAAGGTTTTTGGTTCGATAACCTCCCATGCCAACCGGGATCGGCTGCCTCGGCGAGTCTTTGCAAAAGGCACTTAGCTCAGTTTTATCGGCATTATATCACCAATTATGTGTTAAAAGTGCCGTTAAAAACCAACCAACAACATTGCCTTGGTGAAGGACAAAATAATAGTGACAATTGAAATATAACAGGCTTGATTTGTTCAAACAAGATGAATAATTTTGAATAATTTTTTTAAAATGTTTTCTGAACCTTTAGCGGGAATAAGATTAACATTGTTGAATAAACTTCATATAAAAAGACAATAAAAGTGAGATTCTGTAAACAACAATACATAATTACATTTAATTTCTATTAGATACAGATAGAAAAGTGTAGACGTTTCTAATAAAATTGGGGATTTTTAGCTTTGTACTTAACCTTTGTGTGATAGCATCACGTTACAAGTTTACTTGCTTGAAACCATGACATGATATTGTAATACCAAACATCACACACATGAAATGGGTCCATCGGATGTTATATCGACGATGTCCAGTAAATTAATTACAAATCAAAAATCTAATATGATGAATCAATCTTAGGAACGGCGAATAGTAAGTCAATATGTAAATGACATTTCTATTAGACCTGTCAAAATTGAAAACGATGCTATATTTTCAAATACTTTCAGTTGTAACTTTGAAGCCGTCAAAAATAGAAGTGTACATTGGTGAGAGTGATTTCTTCATGACGTGCAATGTATCAAATGTCCCACAACTCACCCGTGTGGATATTTATCATCAATCCGAAATGCTGGCCACAAACAACAGAACATACAAACCTGGAATAAATTTGGAATACCAGCAAAATATGTCCGACCACGCCATTTTGAAAATTAAGTTTTCCAATAATTTGACGTGTAATGATGATTGACAATACCACTGTGTAGCTATTGGGCAATTCAACTTTACCTCCAGCATCCAGGTGAACATTTTCAGTGAGTAATTAAAATCCTATTTCTAATTTTAATTTTTCATTTTGTACTTTGCTTACAATGATAATTTAAAAAACTTATTTAGACATGTTTTCTTAATGTAAGTTATATTGGTTTACCGAGCTTTTAGAATGAAAAAAATAGCTTGATAGTGAATAATAAATGGTAATATTTAAGTAAAATAATACTTTTTTATATATCATTTCTTCAGTTTTAAAACTATTTACATTGAAATTTGTCAAAAGTGTTTTTGATTTAAGCTATCTACCCTGTGTGTTAAGATCGTAATATAAAAATATTTTTCATGTCGTTATGGTTTCACGTAACGTTGCTGATTCGGTTTCAAAGAGAATTTGATGTTTGAATAAATCCTAATCATTATCCATTTAAATCTAATACATACCACCAATGCTTGCGTTTATTGAGCCATTCCATTGTTTATAGTCTAAAATGACTTTCTTTTAATTGAAGACTTCAGATTCTTGTGAATAGTGATCAGGCAGCTGGCATACAAACAAATTTCGAACTTCTTATGAAACTCTTACGATTTGACATTGTTCTCTGATCTAATATATTGAATAGGTTATTGTACTTTTTAAAGTGTCATGGGTCAGGCTACTTGCAGTACTTAGCTACTCTGAATATCGTCAGTCACCTGGTCTGACCATACATTGACCTATTGTACAGGTGATCCAGAGGTTCCTACCTTGACCTTGTCGTCGTGGATTGTAGAGAATCAAATCACTCTGAATGACAGATTGTTCCGCTGTGAAGGAATGGTCGGTAGACCTAGCAGCCTGATGTTAGTGGAGGCCAATATTTCTGGATCGTTTCAACCATATAAATTTCAATCATCAAACATCAGTAGGACTGAAGTTAACTGTAACACCAACCTAAGTTATTCATTTTACTACACATTCGACATGAGTTGGCATGGTAGATCCATCAGGTGCTCAGTGAATAATTCCAGAACCGGAGTTGTGATGTCATCGTTCCCGCAGACCATAAAAGTTGTCAGGGGTATGTAATGCTTTCTTTTCTCAATCTGGGTATAATGTGTACAATTATGTATAGAAATGGTTGCTGCCTGTTATTTATGTTTGGTTTCATGCTAAAGTAGGTGAAAAAATGGAATACTCGGTTTGCAGCAGAAGCATAAATGATTCACTCTTTCTGTCGAAATAATTAGGTAGGAGATTATGAAGCATTTCATTATCTTTTATGCAATGTTTGACAGCAGTCTGTACAATTACGTGGTCTAAGGATGTTCTTAGCCCAGAATACACGATGTTTTCAAACTTCTTTCACTTCTGAGAATGAAGTAGTTGTAGGGACAATTTATACTAAATGCAGGTAGAAGTTACTACATGTTGTTGCGGGGTTTACATATGTTAATGTTGAAAAAATGCTTACCTCTTTAGGTGAAATGGAGCTAATATATTCTGAGAACTGCCACAGTTCAAAAATAGTGAAAGGCATAGTTCTGAAGAAATGAAAGATAACTAAGTCACTTTCATTTAAGTGCAGAGGACGAATATATAATACGTTTCTAAAAAAGTTACGACATTTATTTTTTGTGTAAGAATTACATGTAGCTTAATATTAAGTAGTTAAACGTTAACCATGCATTCAGTGTTGAAAGACCTTTGTTATGAAATCATGCACGTTTTGCACCTTTTGATGTACTTTTAAATCTTTTCAGAGGATTACTGTGTTAATAACACGGAAAACGTGAAGCCTTTTCCTCACCCATATGACTGTAAGAAATTCATCCCATGTAAAGGAAAATCAGTTAATGCTGTTTTTTCATGTGTTGACAAGCTGTGCTTCGGAAAGAAAGAAATAGAAACAGGTAAATGCGACTATTGCTATGACCCAGATAATCCGAAAGTTTTACAAGTGGATTGTTTGCCGGGTGCACTTTAATATTTAATTGAATATAACGTTTTACATTCCAAAATGTGTGTACATGTCTTCCTCTTTGCCATTCTCATTATACGAAGGTTTTATCCAACAAATGCAACGCATGCGTGGAAATGCGGGATCATTACAATGCCTATATCTATTTGGTCTTTCATCCGTCTTATATATAGAAGATTGTAATGAGGATAGTTGCTTGTATCGAGTGAATAACGGATATATTTCACGGAGTGGGTGAAAAACTGAGTATTTTCAGGAGTGGCGAAAGAGCAAAATGTGTTTGTAATGTCTCAGATTGCTAAGAACTATGACAGATATATATTAAATCTGAGAGTGAAAGAAATGGAAACAAAAGTTTGCATGTTGCTTGATTAACAATATCTGAGAGAGAAAGAAACGGGAAGAGATGGTTACAAGTTTTATCATGCACAATATTTAATAGTAGCGTTTTATATTTTCTGATGTATTATTCATTACCTTATTTAATAATTTGTCGTCAATGAAAAATGTAACGGTTTGTTTTTGTTTAGTTTCTACTTTTAAATTATTACCTCTACATACTTCTTATGATCTCATTATATGGGCATATGCAGTACATACTTCTTATGATCTCATTATATGGGCATATGCAGTACATACTTCTTATGATCTCATTATATGGGCATATGCAGAGCATGACAAAATTTATTCCTGTATTTTCATAGTCAAACTAATTTCCAGAAAACGTATTGAATATCTTTTCGTGAAAGAACATGTATAGAAACAATATAGAGAACATCTGTAATATTGCAGAGCTGTACGTCTGCATTTTTAATTTAAAAAATTAAAAAATTTACATATGTAGTTGCTTTGGGAATATAAGTAATCCCAGGAAAGGTTGACAACTTTATTAATACAGGCCCGTTCTACTTATATAATTTAACTGCTGTCGAGGTGTATCTATACTACAACTATAAAAAAAATGATACGAAAAAACAACATTTAATCATCAAGAGCGTATTTGCTTCGATTGTTCAAACTATGTCCCAAAGAACTAATTATGATGAAAATAATTGCAGGGGAAAATAATGTTATAAGTCATACTTGTGCTTTATATTTATACAGATCATACTTTGCTAATTTATTTATTTGCCGGTTATTGGGAGGAAAAGTGGACAGGTTTTATTGGTCATCGTGGACATTTGTGCAATTCTTCCTCAGTCGCAAGAAAATATCAGTGCTGTTAGTTACACATGAGTAGTGAAAAGGACCCCGTCAGCTTTGAAACCTTCATTACTTTATTATAAAGGAACTCATTGAAGTTTTTTCAGTTTAATGTGAATTTTTGTTTTATAGGCTCTGGGTAAATAATACAACTGTCAATTTTTTCCCTAGGCAATTATTTCCTATAAACCTGTAAATAAGTTGATCAGGGAAAAAAGTTTATTGTTACAAATATTAAACTCCACAATGACATATAAAGCTCTCCGTACATCTTCCTTATGGCAGACAACAATTAATGGTTGAGTTTCGTGTTTAGATACTTTTCTTCTAACGAACATTTTTAATTTATGGCACTCTATTCGATAAATCTGAACTAGGAAACATTTCATTTGAAGATTTTTTAAAGGTTGGAAGTCCAGAAAAAAAGAGAAGGACGCTGTGCCTTTCTTTTGATGGTTATTCAGTCAAAGAGGTATGTTTTGTCACGGTTTTCAATTTTTTTTCTTTAGATTATCAAAACTTATATTTTGATAGACGATGTGACAATGCGAACTTTTTTCTTACTTGTTGCTAGGACAGAAACTCGCCCATACAATGTTGGCCTACAAATCCATCTTTTTCCCCCAGTCAATTTATTTTCCGAGACACAGGTACTGAGCCAATTAATATTATTGAACAGCAGAAAACTAGGACGTGGCATTTAATGAGTGAGGAAATATTTTACGTGCATAGTGATTTGCACTCAAAATCTTGCACTGTGTAAGCAGGAATAGTTTATTAAGCCCAAATCAATTCTGAGTAAATCAATAAATTACCGGTCTGCGTGTCGCGAAATCAATTAATCAAACCATACACAAATACCCATGCAAGTATTATATACAGAACTTTCTATCATTTTGATAACGACTTGTTCCTTTATTTAACTATTCCCAGTCTTTGCGCACGCTTTACTTGTCTTCACTCGATCCGGACAATGTGTTAAACGTTTTTTTTGTCATATTTTATAATTACTTAAAAATATGCTCTACTAAAATTCAGAAGATATAAGCGTCACACACAAGCGGAATTGTACACCGATGATATGAAAATAGATAGTAACTTGTGTTACTTCTACCACCAAAAGAAAAATTAACAGAATCATAAATATTTCTCAAACACAACAACGTTTCTCATCAGAGATTATAAGAGAAAATATTTCTCTAGTTTTATTTCTGGTAGAAAGTTCAAAAAGTTCATCTGCAAACATTTCAAAGGCATTAACGCATCTAATTCTTACACCATCCCACGTGCAATTACTTTAAATAATAAAACTGTACGTAAATAACACGAAATTGCAAAATATGATGGATGAATTTGTCATATCTGTTACAAATCGCTTGAATAAAAAAATTACTTGCACCCCACTTGAGATTTCCTCCTTGTCTGATTTTGTAGCAGCACGAGTGCCTTCTGAAATTGAATTTGTTATACTTTTAATGAAGATTTTAACATTCTTTTCAGTCTTGTTACGAATAATGCTACAGGGACAGATGTGATTAGTGCCAAAATATTAAAGCTTTCTGCACATAGTATAGCTCCCTCTCTGACTGAACTCTTCAATAACTTTAGAAACTAGAGTATTCCCTGATGCATTGACGCAATTCATTAAGGCGCGATCAGAAGTAGCCTATGAAATTATAGACCTACTTATATCCTGCCTGACATTTTGAAACAAATTAATAAGAAACACATCCCTGCAAACCTATGTTGTTATCTCAATAAATATAATCTTGTAATAATCGTGTGATTCGGACAAGATCAATCCTGTCTAACTGCCCCTACTAAGCCAATAGACCAATAGATATCTGCTACTAAAGCAGGTAAAATCACCGGGGCTGTATATACAGATTTCAAAGAGGCTTTCGATATTGTTTATCATGAGATTCTTTTGAATAAATTAGCAGCCAATAGATTTTCAGATGACTTTGAACTCGCCTCTATATACTCGCAGTTTTGTGCAGGTATTTTCATTGATAACAATATTCAGTGGGACACCCAAGTTATTCACATTTGTCTTTTCACTGAGTAAACGGATTGCACTATGAAAATTCTTTCTAATCGCGTTTCTGAAATATTGTTAAACTATATAACAATAGCTATATTTCACCAATCTTAGTATAATTATGGTTGCTGATATTTTCACAACATCTTCTGAAATGCTTTCAAGATTAAACTGGTTACCATTTTGTGAATTTGCTGCATTGCGGAATGGTTGCATGATATACAAGGCAGTCAATGGCCTTGTATCTGAATATCTATCTTACGTCACCAAACCGCTAACACACGTTCGTTCTGTTTCAAACCAGTATATTTTTTCCACAATCTCGCTCTAGTGCCTAATATATGAGAGAGCTGAAACACAAGTCAAATTTAAAATTGTGTGATCTTTTTGAATTTGGCTGTCGCCCACGCACACAAAAATAAAATGAAACGAATAATTGATTAATTCAAATTACTGCTCTTTCGTGCTGTAATATATACTATCAACTACTGAAATATCACGAGAACATTGATGTAACACATTCCTTACTACTGGATAAAAACAAACACACACGCTCATAGCTGGCACATTTTCCCTAATATTGTTTTTTTTTTTTTTTTGGGGGGGGGGGGGAAGGGCAGTGGTATCGTCTCGGTCTCTCGTATACAAAACTACGACATAAACACTACCATACTAACGTGATATTTGAAACCTGACTTACTACCTTAAATCGAAAAATGCTATAATTGCGATACTTCAAAATAAAAACAAAATAGTTTAATTGAATAAGATACATGATGCAGCAAAGCTACATTGTGATCAACTCTGAAATTTTCAGAGAGATGAGAGAGATATTCAGCAAGTTCAACATAAAAGCAACAATCTCGGTATCATAAGATATTGCATATCTTTACAATTTCAATTGGATTAAAGTGTGGTCAAAGTTAGTTGTGATAAAAAAAAAATTACAAATGTATCGTAATGTTTCATGAAAGATGCATATTGCTTTAGGTGACAAATGCACTGAGATAAGCAGCAGCATCCCTGATAGCAAGATAATCAAAATTGTGCAGTATGACGAGGGATTAGTTTTATTTCGTATTTGATATGGATAAAAAAACAAATTTTCATTTGGGTGCATTTAAGGCACAATCAGAAGATCTCATCAACTTTAACACGTCAATATACAACGATTCGTCACAAACAGATATAGAATTTGTGGAAAACAAAGTTAGATTCAAAACAGCACATGGTGACTTTGTGTATGAAGTGGTTGTTTTTGAATCAACAATTGGTACGGAAACATTTGACATAGATCTGAAATCATTCGTATGTTTGAAGGAATTAAACAATGTTGCAAATTGTTGAAATAAAAGTACCAGTTGTAAATGTGTGTTCTTTTGGCTTGTTGCTCACTCCAAAAGACAATTTGTTACGCGAAAAGTACTCTCAATATATGTTTATACAGTCTTAAATGACTGACAAAGTACAGTATTTAAGGCATCTAAGCTACATTCATGAACGTTCAGTTGTTTACATAAGCATCACTCTCTTATGAGAACAAATTAAAGGAGACAAAAGAAAAGAAACTATTTTGAATTGAAAAAATGGTTAACTAAAGAATCTACATACACATTACACAAGCAAGCTAAAAAAACGATTTCTATGCAGAAGAGTCTATGTTACTAGCATTAATAACCAGTGGCAAGCAGATATTGTTTATATGCAAACATATTACACATACAACGATAGATACACATACATCTTGAAAGTGATTGATGTATTTTTAAAGTACGCCTGGCATGAAAAAGTGAGAACAAAAAAGGGCGATGACATACACGGCGCTTTCACATACATCTTCAAATCGAGAAAGCATTACAAGACAAAGTTTGATGAGGGGAAAGACTTTTAACACAAAATAGTCAATAATATGTTGGACAATGAAAACATTGCATACTTTTCAACATAAAAAGACATAAAAGCATCTGTAGTGGAAAGGGTTAGCAAAGCTCTGAAGATTCAGATGTGGAAGTAGTTCATTCAAAACAAATCCAGACGATGGCTTGACGCTTTACCAAAGCTAATTCCAGGATACAATAACACTCAACACTCATCAATAGACATGGCTCCAGTCAAAGCTAGCGAGGAACAAAACAGATGTAAGTATGGATCAATCTATTCGGTTACCTGATAAGAGATACATACGGAGATCAAAAATTCGAAATTTGTGAAACAATCACATTTTCAAAAGACAAAACAATTCTTGCAACAGGACTACCTTCCTAACTTCATCGAGGACATATTCAAAATCAGGCAACTAATACTAGGTGATCCAGTTGTTTAGACACTGGAGGGCTTGAATGGAGAGGATATAGAGGTCATGTATTACGAGCTATCACTGTATAACAAACAGGATAATGTATACAATAGTGAAAAGATTTTTAAAAACCAAGACACCGAAAGGATAACAGTATGTACTAGTGAAATAGAAGGGATGTGATGAATAATTTAATAGTTGGGAGCAGCAGAAAACATTGTCTCATTAGCATAAATGGTAGAAGCTCAATACATGGATAGCAGTATCAAGCAGTACATTAACTTTGAGTTTTTAGGCTGTGACAGATGTGATAAAAACAGTTCATTGGAAAATGAAGGAACTAAAAGATGCACGTCCTAAGAATTTGTAATGATCACGAAACCAAAGGGGAAAAAGAAACCACGTCCAAAACCATCATAGTTAAACAACAAGAATAGAATTGATTCTTTAGAAAAGTACCAACTATAACGCGAGTGAAACCTTGCATGAAACATAAATTGAAACCAAATTAAACATTTTTCTCTCCTTTCATGCGTATAACCAGATACGAATTTGAAGATATGTGCTAAGAATGAACCAACAGGAAATTATGTTGACTGATGTCCTGCTGCTTCACCTGTATAGTACATAATCCAAACATTTTGCATAGCCAGTTTAGCAAGAAAAATAGGTCATCAAAACCACGATTTAGTGTTTAGGGGTGTTAAGATAAGTGATAAATGTAAAAGCACACATGAAATTGCATGACCATACATGCAACGGCGTGTAGGAACATGAGATATAAGCAATAAAGAGTGCCTGGCGCACTCTGTCAAAGCAATTATGGTTGCTGTATCTAACTACAATATGAGAGAGAGAGAGAGAGAGAGAGAGAGAGAGAGCGTTATAGCATAAACGTTCACTCAGTAGCACACTTAACTGCTTTACTCCTTGGAGAATACATTATTGTGCATTGCGAACAAAAGTGGTAAATAGTCTGTTATTACCACAGAAATTAACGCGAAAGCATCTCGAGGTCTACCTTCTGTTCGCGGCTCATGATACATATTAAGGCATCATGTGACCATATTACTCATGGTCATGGTCCATTTTTAGATGGGCAAACCCCTACGTACATCTAAACTGGACCTTCTATTCAACGCAATTGCCAACCTTTTTACAATGAATACAATCTTAATTTCAAAATGGTTGGACATTTTTTAATCTAGCACATCAACAACTGAAATTATAAACAGTAGGGTGAATATTTAGACCTGATCAATAAAAGTACAAGGACGAACTTGATAACCCACCATTTAATTTTTTGGGAGAGGGGGGAGGGGGACCTGGATTGTTAAACAAAATAATTTCCAGCCCCCATGTAGTTTGAAAAAAAAATCTTGTTGTGATTCATATGAAAAAGGAACTAATTATATCCATTGTATTAGTTTAATATTGTTTTAACTGTCTTGAGGTGAAGGAAAAAACAATATATCCTGGTTAGAAAGAAAATCCCAGCATCCGTCCCCTCTCCCCCCCCCCCCAAAATAAAAATGTTTGGTCTGTCTTTAATGGGTATTTGACTCCAAAGAGGTCGGTTTTTCAACCACAAAAGTATATGTCTAAAAGGCAACATCTTTTTACCCTATTTGCATAAATATATACAAATCCTCCAAATATGAGCCCCAAAAAGTGAAAACAAATATAAAATTAAGCATCTAATAAAAGATTGTGTAGCATTTTTTAAATTTCTAGTCAACTTTCTGACTTATAAGAAAAATATTTACCATAAACCACATATAAGTGCCTTCCTATATTTTTCTCCAAAATATTTTTAATAAAACCCCAACACTTTCATTTGAATAATAAAATACAGAGGTACATGCCTGCCATTTCTAACTTTTTACAAGCAGCCTTTCACTTATCACATACTGACAGATGATTTCGAACTAGTGTCAGCAGATTTATAAATAAACAATACATGTCATACTAACTCGACGTGACATCAAATACCTTTATTAGCCACGAATTCCCATCCAACCTGTCCTTGTTCTTTAAACTGTATTTTGAAAGAAAGAATAGGTCTTGCACTCTTATATACACATGAGAATCTAAACCTTAGCACAGAATAAGTATGTATTTATGGCATACAGAGTATCTGTACCACAATAAGTGATACCATAATAGGTCCTTGAAACCTTGGATCATGACATACGTGTTTTGTTCTCAAATAATAATTATAAGAGAGCAGATTTAATATGCAGAGGGTCTATTACATTTTGAAAACATTTACACAATAAGACAACCATCCTATTATGAATATACATACATCAGGTACCCATGGCTTTAAGAAGTAGGAAAACATATTTTTGAAGGGCTTACTTTAAGGCATTCATTGCGCTATGGTACGAGGTATTATATAAAGCATGAACAGGAGACCTTTACAAGCCCACAACCTGTACTAATTCTGAAATATCAACGCAAACGCAGTGAGAGGGTTAATCTGGCTACAGCTCGAGGAAACCCAATAGTTTAATACTGTAGATCCCAGGAGATGAACTGACATGCATACACTATGGTAATCGGGCATGCCAGTGTCCTTTTGGTGACAAAGGTGATCAGTTCGTTTCGGTCCCACGGGTCAGACAATATCAGATACAGGTTCTGCAACTGATCATGCCCACCAAACACATGCCTCCTCTGTTACTCTTTCTTGAAACCTTACATAGAAAGGCAACCTCCCCTCTGGTACCAGAGGTAGCCTGGGCCCCTCTGATGACAAGGAGTAGACCCATCTTTCCACACCACTTCTGCCCTCCTAACACACACTAGGTAGGGTTGTATGAAGGCACAGACTGGTTGAGTTCCATGATCTATAGTCGTCTCCCTGGATCAAACCAATCCAGTGGATTTACACCCTTCACCATATGAGCCCGCCCCCCCCCCCAAAAAAAAAGGCCACGAGAAATTGTTTATTATCAGAAGTAATAACAATAAATTTAGAATTAAACCAATGCCAACTGTTCTGACTGTAGAGTTCTGGGAGTAATCAATTTGGAGCAATGTCAACATTTAATATAAAGTCTAAATACTTTTTGTTTAATAAAATGGAATCACTTTGCCAATAGCATTCGTTATTTCTCACTACGTTAATGTGAAAATTAGGTTTACCTATAATTTAACATGTAATGCCGACGGAAAGTACCACTGCAAAGCCATCGGCAGCGCCATCTTTACTTCCGGCATCAATCTGACCATTTCCAGTGAGTACATTACAACACAATAATATTTTCTTTATTTCTGATTCTGATAATACTAACAAGGGTATATGGTGCTTATGTAAACTACTCTGGAGAGAACTGGATAATATAAAACCATTGATCTACGTACACTATTCTGGTGGGAACGGTAAAATAGAAAACCTATATCTCGTATAAACTACTATGAGGGATGGGGATAATGGAAAACCCTTGACTTATGTAAACTAATCTGGAGGGATGGGGATAATGGAAAACCCTTGACTTATGTAAACTAATCTGGAGGGATGGGGATAATGGAAAACCCTTGACTTATGTAAACTAATCTGGAGGGATGGGGATAATGGAAAACCCTTGACTTATGTAAACTAATCTGGAGGGATGGGGATAATGGAAAACCCTTGACTTATGTAAACTAATCTGGAGGTAATAGGGTTAATATAAAACCCTTCACTTATATAACTACTCTGGATGGATGGGGATAATAGAATACCCTTGACTTATGTAACTATTCTGGAGGGGAAGGGATAATAGAAAACCCTTGACTTATGTAAACTACTCTGAAGGGAAAGGGATAATTGAAAACCCTTGTGATCATTATTATCAATATTCCCAGAATCGTAATACTTTCAGAATTATAGATACCATTCCTTATGTCAGCTTTCGAATAAGAAAGCAAATGCAAACTGATATCCCCCCACCCACTCCCAAAAAAGAAGGATTTTTATTGACACATGTCCATGTGAAGGTGCACATTTAAGTTGCATTTTCCTGGCAACTGTTTATCAACTTTATAAAAAAAATAAAGATGTCCTTCAAGAGCAATTTAAATTTTTTTCATTTGTGACTGTAAATATCGAGAGATCATAAATTTACTTCAGATATCTCATGTGGTATGTCATCTTGAATTAAGTTTTTCTCCCTTCCGTGCTCGCATATCACGAGTGATTTATCATAGAACACGTATGCAGACAACACAGGGTGATGAGGTATACTATATTGAATCCGACTCCAAAGGCTTTACAATAGTTCCATGACGTCATTTGCGTCTGTGGCCTCTCATTCATAAAGCTTTACTGAACATCCAGTGATAAATGTTATTCAAGGCATTTATCAGAATATTTTTGAGTTGAGTAAGGTTTTATGAAGGAGAGTCGGATCTTGTATTCTTTGCCATGTCATCTAACTCCTCGATGTATCAAGTCATGTTCATGTCTTCAGACAATACTTTGTACTCTCATAGCAACGTTTTCTTACCATGAATTGTATTTTCCCCTTCTGACGATGTCTAATATACTCGACTTTGAACCTGTCGCCTTGGATTGTTGAAAATCAGACCACCATGGAAGACAGAAAGTTCCGCTGCAAAGGGATGGTTGGCAGACCTGCCGGCCAGATGTAAGTGGAAGCGAACATTTCTGGATTATTTGAACGATATAATTTTCCATATGTCATCGATAATGCAATGTACAACTATAATATCAACCAAAGTTATCAGTTTTATTACACATTATACATGAGCTGGCAAGGCCGAGATATCAAGTGTGCAGTTAGAAATGGCAAGGCCGAGATATCAAGTGTGCAGTTAGAAATGGCAAGGCCGAGATATCAAGTGTGCAGTTAGAAATGGCAAGGCCGAGATATCAAGTGTGCAGTTAGAAATGGCAAGGCCGAGATATCAAGTGTGCAGTTAGAAATGGCAAGGCCGAGATATCAAGTGTGCAGTTAGAAATGTAAGATTCAACAAAATTATTAGGTCGCTGCCGAAGCTTGTAGAAGTTGTACCGGGTAAGTTAAATGTCCGGCTTTTTCCGAAACGTTTAAATCTCCTTAAATAGAAAGAACGTACACGACTATTACCTCAAAATAAAGTTAGTAAAATAAAAACAGGAAGTGTATAAATGCCTTTGTATCCGACTGAAAGTTAAATTACTCAGAAAGCATTTTTAATAAGAAGAATGAGGAAGAAGAGAAGAAAAAATAAATAAAGAGAAAATATGTTTGTGATAGAAGTAAATGATACTTAGCCACCATCAAAGTGATCGGTTGAGTATATAATTGTTCTCTCTATGAAAAGTTTGTAAGTTTTGTGATTCTGGTCATTAAAAATGGTCAGCATGGACCCAGACTGAGTTTACCAAAGGTTTTAAAACTCAACTTTTATTCTTGAGAGAACTATTTCAGCAGCGTTGGAATATGCCGCTTTGATGCAGAGTTCTAGATAGGCCAGTATATGAACAATGTTCGTATTTTAGTCAGTATAGAAGAGATTCTAAATTTGAACATTTGCACCTATTACAAATGCGTAGATCTAAATAAACTTCAGCTCAGATAGCTTCCGATCTTTGAGAGAAAAAAATTAATAAAATAAAATAAAAATATCCAACGCTTTTTGTTTCAAATACCATAAAGTGACTCATTTAAAACATCATTTGATTTTCTTGTATTGAGAATACATAAAATATACAACAGAAAAATATCTTTGTTGCTGATGCAGTCTTCTTCTTGCAAACGTTTTCCTTTACAATTCAATCTTGTTCAGGGAACTACTGTCTCAGTGCTGGCAGTGGAAACGATAAGTTCTATCCTCATTCTTATGAGTGTACAAAATGCATCCGCTGTTATCAGTACAAAATTATTGGTATTTATTTATGTGTCAGCAACTTGTTCTTTATGGATAACCAGACATTAACAGGACAATGCACGTAATGTGACAAAAGATTTAACGATCTTAAGTGTTGGTCCAAAGCACATAAATCGTAGTTGATTCACACATTTAACACTCATCATTGCCTTCCAAAATAATTCTTCATCTGACATTTGCATGATGGAAAGCATGATTCCACTAAATATTCCAAAGAAAGTGCAAAACACATAACTGTATTACAACCTATATCAATCATGTATATGTGTGATTAAATTTCCAATCAAAATGAGATTCCAGCAAGTACTTTCACCAAAATAAGCCCACTTCTTGGATTAATAACAACAAGAATGAAAAGTTTTGATGAAGAAAAAAATAAATTTAAAAAAAAAATAATAAAATATAAATATGAGTCCGTTCGGGAATTGACACTCAACTGGCAAAAAAGAACTGGTAGGAATCCATGGGAAGTCCTTTTTTCCCCATCCTTTTATTCATTGTAACTGCTGGGTACTGAAACCATTATATATTCTTGAAACACTCCAACATACCGAACAAATCTTAGAAAAAGATACTATATTATACGTTTAAGTTTACAACAAAAATCTTAGTCATGACCTTCAACCTTGAGCCTTATATCATGGATAGATAAAGATCACCGAAGTCGCCTCAAATATAGTCAAGATGTCCCCACATGCCAAGTTTGCTTACAACCCCATGGAGTTATTAAGCTACCGTCTCATTATGAGATTTTTCTACGGAAGATGTGATCGAGACAATGGCTTGTATGTCAATAAGACGACTTACTGATTGCGGAGTGCTGACATAATTGTGTAGACTTGATGGGGAAACTGATATATCTATGTTGTCTTAAGGATACGTTGACACAATATCACAACCTAAATATGTGAATTTGTCGTCATGTCTACATAATCATGTCGACACATTGTAACTCATCTTGTTGACGTAACATACGTCTTGATTTCGTATGCTATAGAATTATCTCATGATAACGATTGCTTAATACTTCCATACAACCCATAGTACTATGTTTGATCTGTTGTAACCATACGCAATTATGGTTCAAAAGCCGTTATGACCGATGAACTGGCACTCACTTGCTGTAATCTTCAGATAAATTTGGTACAAATCCATTCATACTTTTTTGCATTATGCTTACAAGCCATTACATATGAAACCCTCAAATCATGAACTTTGACCTTGAAATCTTTGTCCTAGTGCAATCAACTTTTTTTTTTAAATACGACTAATTACAAAGTCTGATGAAAATCCATTAGCATATGTGTTGGACGTAATATCTTTATCATTATCATTTTGGATCAACTTCATATTGTCAGAAGTCCTTCAGTGAACGAGTAGCAATAATAAGATTTTCTAGATATCCATCTTGGCGGCATGTTGGAGGTGAAATCTGCACGATTTTCATATAGGACCAGCTACATCGTTGCAATAAACTATTTTAGTAAAAGTCCAAGTCAGTACAACAATCCATTCAAGAGGGGTAGCAATAACAAGATTTTCAGGATGGCCACTACAACTGTCATAATGGAGATCAGATCAGCATACTTTTCATATTGGACCAACCACAGATCGTACAAATTGTTGACGTGAAAACCCCATGTCAATATAACAATCGGTTTAAAAGAAGAAGCTGCAGAAAGTTTTCAAGGTGATCACTGTGGCAGCCATATATCAGCACACTTTTATTTAGGACCAACTACATACTGCAATACGTGTCTTGATGAAAATCATAGAATATACATTCAGATGTAATAATAATAATATATTTTAAGATGGCAACAATGACAGCTATTTTGAAAGTCAGATCACCATTGTTTTCATTTAGGACCAATAACATACTGTAATAAGTGTTTTGGTTAAAATCCCATATCAACGTGACCATTCAAGAGGAGAAGCGATTTGATTTTCAAGATTGCTACCTTGGTGGCCATGTTGTAGGTCAGATTGGCATAACTTCCATTCAGAATCAACTACATATTGTAAAAAGTATTTTAGTGAATAGTTTATGTTGATATGACTATACAGGATATTTGGTGATTTTGGGGCATTTTAAGCCACTGCAACACTTGAAAGTTATATTGTACCAAGTCAAGTCAAATACCTTGCCAAGGACACACCAACATAATTGCCATATTCCCAGACAGTGTTGGGGTTTTTTTAGACTCAAAAAGTGTGTTTTGAGGTCCCAAGAGGGGTCAGTGCGCGTGACCCCCCAAAAAAGACGTCATCCACATGAGAGTATGCTATCTTTTCAAATCACCCTATAGCAAATGACTGGAAATTCAAATCTGAATAAAAGAAAATACCATATGTTTTCTCTGAAGCATTTAATATACTTACAATAACAACAACAACAACAAAAATGGTAGACTTGGCATTAATGTCAAACAACATCACCACAAACATGGTTACATCCTCACATACATTAAATACAAAAATAAAGCAAACTACTTTCTTTCAAATCCATTGTACAGTGGAATGTAGTTTTAATTACATGCAGTCTTTGCTGCTTTCAACAGTTCAGTGGTTGGTTTGACGGTATTGCAAGTGTCATTTGTGTTCACAAATATTCCTACACTTTTCCTTCGCAAATGTGCATCCACGTCTATGTTGGCGCCAGCAGTGTCCAAAGTCACTAAAAGTGATTAAACCTGTAAGATGGCAATAAATCAAGGTTTGTGGTAGCTGGCCGAGTTGCTAAAGTCTTTGACCGCCGCTACTCTAAGGTATTTTCGAGGTTAAAGTCACACCGACGGCACTGAAGATTTAATTTTTTTCTCAGGCTGAATTAATGAAAAAAGGTACTCATTTATGCAAATTCATAATTTGTCATTTAATTAATGATTTGATACTTTTTAATTATTAATATTCCATGGTGCAGTTCTTTTCAGGTTAACCAGATATTCAAATATGTTAATGTTTTCATGAGTTACTTGATCACATGATAAAATGTTTATTGCAATCATGTAAATGTCCAAGGAAAATATGGGAAAGTTAAGGTGGCAAAACTGTCTAAGCAAATAAGATTATCTCATTTTTTAACACTTCTAGTGCATTATGTACTACAATCTTCCTTTGTCCCTATAAAATGTTGTGTCACCCAAATCTGGAGGATGAGGGACACGGTGTCTCCTGACCTTTGGATCCTAGGTGCAACACTGCATTAGAGACTAAATGGTGCTGTTGCTCAACCTACCAAAATAATTATGTTTTGAATTGTATATATGGAGTAAAAATCCGACTTTAAAGAATTTTTGCTGCCGATAACAAATTTTAATAAAGATGGCTTCAACAATTTCATTCAATGCAGTCACTGATGTGTAATAACATTTGTTTTTCAACACTCATCTGTTTGATGTACTTAACTTCAGACAAATTGGGTTGTTCCACTTACTGTCTTTTACCTATGCAAATTAGCCTAATGGGCTCTCCTTCAGCAGTGCTCAATGGATTTGACACAACACATCACCCTAGCTACTGAGAGCCAATTCAGTAAATCTCTGAAAGGTGTATGTTTATCTCTAACCACTTTACCTTTTAATTGTCTCTAAAACAGCTGTATAAACTTCCAAGAGGATAGTTTTACAGGAGCTCTGAGCACGACTGTTTACTGTTGATACATACCACAGATTACAGGCATATATATCATTGTGGTCAAGAAATGTACATTTTTGGGGGGCGGGGGATTTTTTTTCTCGCCAAGATTGCTGAAAATTGTGTTTTTCTAAACACGACCATGTCGGGGGGTTGGGAGTCCAAAATCATGTTTTTTGCATGACATGTCATGTTATGGCATGTATGATGGAGTTTTGACCAAAAGTTTTCTAATGTTGTCTATATTGTCCTAAATGAATGTAGAACTAATGTTATTGTGAAGAAACCATTTTCTGTATGATTTCAGTAACAGTGACCTTGACATTTCACCTTTCGACTCCAAAATCAATAGCTTCTTCCTTACACCAGCAGCAAACCATCCACAAAATTTGGTAACCACAGATAATGGAGAAATGGAGAACTCCAGTTGATGTGTGGAAACCATTTTTCTTCTTTCAGTCTTAGTGACCTTGCCTTTTCCTTTCAGCCTGCAATCGATTGGGTCCTTTATTACCAAAAGTACAAGTTATCCACAAAGTTTTGTAATTGTAGAAGGTGGAGAATTCAAGTTATTGTGTGAAAACAATTTTCCTTTTTTTTTTTGTACCAGTGACCTTAACCTTTGAGCTTTTAAGACCAAAATTAACAAGGTTCTTCCTTACTCCAAGTGCAAGCTATCCTCAAAGTTTGGTAACTGCAGATGGTTGACAACTCAAGTTTACTGTGTGGAAACCAAACTGGTAAAAGACAGATGGACATCATAACATAATATGTTCTCTCTTACGGCAAGCATATAAAAATGAGACAACTTCAATTATTAAGACATATTAAAATTTATTCTTTGTGTAGATTTCATTTTGAAAATGTTATTTACATATATTACATGATGAGGAATTTACTGTACAAACTAACTTACAAAAATGAACACATTTGCATTAACTTCCCATGATAAATATTTTAACTGAATGTACAAGTCAGGAAGAATGAGACCTTCATACATAATTTGTGTATAGAGTTCTTAATTAGTAAAACTAATATACAGCACTCCTGATGGCAATCTGATGTTTGATTCATTATATACATATACTTCACATCAAAATAATTTGACATGCATAAAGTCTGAACCAGTTCTACCTTTATTTGAATGGTCACTGTGACAAGGTATGCAACAACACAAGTTATATACTTTTAGCAGAATTTTGAGACTTGTCCTTCACACTGTTATTTATTTTATATTTAGGTTATTTAAGTTTAATTACTTTCCTGAATATCCTGATCTATAGTATGCAAAATACAACAGACAATATGCAATTATAGTAAACCAGATATATATTTCCGAATATAAATGCCAGTATTATCAAACATAAATTATCTGTGTGTTGTTTAACTACATTTTCTATTCATCAAACGTTTTGGAGCACACACTTGTTTTTACATAATTTTCACCTGATCAGTTATCTAGAGCAAATTTGTCTCAACAAATCCGAAATATTGATGTTTCACAGCTGAACTAGTATATCCATTCTTTACTTAAAATCACTAATAAAACAAAAAATTATGGTTTCCAATAAACCAGTTTATCATTATATGACACAGGTTTACCTATTTGCAGGTCTTCCTTCCTGGACTTAAATGAACTAGCAAAGCCATTTAAAGAATGAATAGAATAGAAGTAAATACTGCACATTGCCCTTGAGAATAAGATACATGCAACAAAAAAAGAAAATAAGGTGATTTGCCACTTTGTTACAAGGTATCATATCACCCACTTTGTTACAAGGTATATCATATCACCCACTTTGTTACAAGGTATCATATCACCCACTTTGTTACAAGGTATCATCATCTGGTAGTGTCAATGTGAGGAAAAAAGATCATTTCATTATGATATACTTGTATTACATGGCAGTCTGCATGTTCTTCTGGGGAACACTAAATAGACTATATTGGTTATCAAGGACATTTTCAGATATAAAAACAATGATGTAACATAAATGTTTATGTCAGAATGATGAACCACAGACACGATTTTTACATTAATTCTGAAGAAGAAATTAAAATTGAATAGATTAATTGCAGAATTGTTTGCATTATGTTGCAATGTAATGTAACAATTCAGAGATTGTCCCTATTACAAGGAAAAGACAAAGAATATATATTCTGTATTTGTCTGGTAATCTTGGATATAATTTTCATTGGAAGTAATCTCACAATCACAGAAAAGTGGGACATGGTTAACCATGGAATAAAACTGATAAAACAAATATGACCAAACATGACTGAAGATGTATTTTCTTGCAAGCATGCATTTTGTGAAGTAAATTCTGAAAAAAAGCTGTGACAAAATTAGTTGTTGCCCTAGGCCAGAATTTGATGGTGGCTTTTTTTCTTCTTCAAATCCCTACCCTCTTTATTTTAACTAAATTCCATTAGTACTGGTGTACTGATGATTTTAACACATGAATGAGATAATTAATTTAACACATGAATGAGATAATTACAATAAGTTGAAGGCATTTGATAATGATTATACTGGTTTTTGAACGAAGCAAGTTTTAAGTATTTATCATCATACAACTAAAAATGAATGTTATTATAACATTTGTACCAATCACATTTCCCACAAAATGTGTACTAATCAGGTTTCCCACAAAATGTGTACTAATCACATGTTTCCCACAAAATTTGAGAGACAAACCAACAAAAAAAAAAGAGAATCATTTGTTATTAAGTATCCTCCACTTCTATGTTACAGGGATATGATGAGATAGAAAAAGACTAAACAAAACAGGCCCTATAATAATGTTACAAGTGTCAGGGTATGTTACACAAGTACACACAGTTACAAGTGTCGCATATGGACAATTACATTGCACCAGCTATGTGACATGTTTAAAACAGAACCTTTGTTAAAATAAACAACAAAATAACATATTGGAAGCTTGTTTCATTTTATGGTATTTGTGACCATAGTAAAACAACCAATATAAACAAGCCAGGACGTGCATGTCAAGCCCACAATTAAAACATTGCTGTAAAACAAGCATGTCACAGAATGAACTCTCCCAGCTTCAAAATGATGTATCATATGAACAAAATCCACCAACAACTTTAGGAAATATAAGCAAATGAAATTGTTTTTTAAACAAAACAATCATGAAATTTTCTATGACTGTTATCTGGACCCCAAAAGTCAGAGGGGCGAATGAGCATGTCACAGAAAGAATGGTGTCATCTTCATAATGATTCATCCCAAGTTTTAACAAAATCCATTCAGGGATTTAGGAACAAATTTGAACCAAAACCTTAAAGCAAATTTTCTCTGACTGTCACCCTGACCCAGTATGCTCCAGAATGACCTGTCTTAGTGACACAATGGGTCATCTCAAGTATGAACAATCTCCATCACTGAGTTTAAGAAATATATGCAAAAAATGAAACTTTAACCAAATTCTTAATGCAAAGGTTTCTATAACTATGACACTGACACCAAGGTCAAAGTTCAAGTGAGTATGTCACAGTTAACTGTATTAGCTTCATGATGATTGATCCCAGGTATGAATAAAATCCAACATGGAGTTTCTGAAATATAAGCAAATTAAAAACTGTAACCAAAACCTTAACACACATTTTCTATGTGACCTTGACCATAAAAGCGGTAAGCAAGCATGTCTCAGGATGAACTGTCCCAGCTGCATGATGATTCATCCCAATTCAGAACAAAATCCATCAAGATGTTTAAGAAATATAAGCAAATGAACAACTTTAACCAAAACCTTAAATGCAAATTTTCTACAACTCACAATGATTCCATGGTCAAAGGGCAAGCAAGCATGTTGCCTTAATAATGATTCATGCCAAGTAGGATGAGAATCTATCAAGAGGTTTAGCAAATACATGAGAATGAAAAACTTTAACCAAAATTTCAAGAACTGTTGATAAATATAACAATGATGGATGAAAAGTAACTGATATGTCTCGCTTTTCCACTAACATGGGCTCAACAATAAACTCTTATAAGTACTCAAAACCAATAAACAAGTAATAATATAAATGGCTGGGATAAAAAGTAAAGTGGTTTTAACAATATGAAAGTGTGACCCTTGTATATGACATTGGGTAAAATTAACAGAAACTTTTAATGCTCAGATTTGGCTATATACAAATGAATGAAATTATCAGAATGTGAAGACACAAAGAAAATCAAGATGACCCAAATGGAGACCTTATTTAAGATTCAAATGCAAACTGGTTAATTATACAAATCCTTTAAGGAGATATTAAGGGACTCAACTATTTTTTTCTTCATGACTGTGTACACTGAATTGGTTCAGTGATAAACTTGGGTGACTGCGGTATAATGAAAAAATTTTGGAGTGGTTTAATGACCACAATGTTCACACCTTGGTCACAAAAATAAGTTAACCACTTGGTCACAAATACAAGTTAACTACTTAGAAATGAAAGAAAATAATTTGAAAATTTGCAAAACTATGAAATTTATTGATGCAAACTTTTTCATTGGAAAAAATGAAAATTAATAACACAGAAATTCCCCATATATACCATAATGGCACATAATATTTCAACCTTTCACATACTGGAAAAACAGACATGAAAATACCATCTAGCCTCATATTTTCACTGGATGATGCAAAAGCATGGTTGTTGTTAGATCCTGTTGTGAAATTGATGCAAAATGAGTGATGTTTAATAAATATCTGAAATGCAAGCACAATTCACGAAGCACATCACAAGCAACAGCAATTGTTGAACAGCCTAAAATCACCCAACCTCACGTTTTCAAAGTAAAACTCAAATTCACCAAACCTCACAAGTTCTAACATTAAAACTCAAATTCACCAATCTGATGTGTCAAAGCAGTATAACATCAGATCAGGTCACAATTTTACCAAAATATGTCTTACACTTTCATCTATGATTAAAATATCTGATTGGTCAATTTCAAGTCCAACTTAAATTCAAGCCAAACAAATACTGGATTCTAGACTTCAGTTTTAAGTCCCGTCTAAAGTTCTGTTGTTGTAATTGGAATCAAAGCATCTTCTGCCTTTTCCACGAAAAAAATCACATTCTGAATTTATGAGGAAGAAATCGCATGTGATGGGAACAAGTGGCTAAATACAACACTGTACATTAAAACTAAAGTATTGATTTATTAAAAAACTAAGATTCAAAAGCTACATTCAGTTTTTAAAAAATATTTCTGATTTAAAATATATTAAAACGATTTGTTATATCCACATACATTCAAGAAACTGATCACAGGAAGGATGCTATTTTGTTGTGCAAGAACTCAGTGTGTTGTTTGGTTTTTTTATTTTCCCATAAAAGAAGGAATCATTCCACCTTATAAATTCAAGATTTTTTTATTGGCTTGCCAGAAAAGTCTAAGGTGCTAAAACTGGGGGAAATCAATGCCAGATTACTTAATTCTCGGTCTGGAATGGAGACTCCAGTTTCACAAACATCCAAAACAAACACTGAATTATACTCAGCTCAAAATTATCATTAATCAAATTAGGACAAGAGTCCCTCAAAGTGACTGATGCTCTAGTGGTTGAAAAGAATTTCCTGGAATTCAAGATAAGACCATTTTTTCTTTTTAATAGCCGAGTATTGAAACCATCTTTGATATTCTTCAGCAATAACAATATTTTCAAATTAGCTGCCGTGGTGGACATATTAAATGTCAGCTTGGCACGTTTTTCATTTAGAACCAACAGGGCATGATAAGAAGTCTTCTTTAGGAAACCCCATGTTGATATGACATTCTGGGTTTTTCTGAGTAACAATAACAAGATTTTCAAGATGGATGCCATGGTGGCCATATTTGATATCAGACTAGCACCATTTCTACTTAGTACAAACTAGACGTCATACAAAGTCGTTTGGTGAAAGCATTATGTCGATATGATCTGCCATCTTGGAGAAGAAGTAATAGCAAGATTTTCCAGAGTGCCATTGTAGCACTCATATTAAAAGTCGGATTGGTGGACATATAAAACGTCAGATTGGCACCATTTTCACTTACGACAAACTAGACATCATAAGAAGTCTTTCAGTTAAAACTCCATGCTGATATGACCATTCATTCAGGAGAAATAGTGATAACAAGATTTTAAAGAGGACCACATTGGCAGGCATACTGAATGTCTGTGGTGCCACAATTAGGACCAACCAGGCATCATAAGAAGTTTTAAGTTGATATGACCATCCATTCATCAGGAGTAGTGATAATATTTTCAAGATAGCCACTGTCGTGGCCATATTGAACATCAGATCAGCCCCCATTTTCATTTGGGACCAACTAGACATCATAAAAAATATTTTAGTGAAAACCCCATGTTGATATGACCATCCATTCAGGAGTAGCCACAGTGGCCATCCTGAATGTCCAAGCAGCACCATTTTCCTTTAGGAGAAACTAGACCATGGGGATAATGTGTGTGTAAAGTTTCATGGCAATCTTCCAAGTAGTTAACAGCCTTGTGCTAATGGACAGATTGACAACAGACAACAGACCATCCCAGAATGACCTGTCGAGTTAAAAAAAACGTTCGTATCTAAATATTACCTTATGACAAGTTATATACTTAATGTAATTATCCACTGAATGAGGTTAAAAAAATAGAATGAAGACAAAAAACTGTTCAGTACATATTGGTTTGACTGTTTATGAAACAGAACCAGATCAACCTCTGCGGAACATCCCAAAATGAGTGCATCCTCAAATAAATTTTATTCCTTATTTGCCATTATATTTGTATGTGTTTACCCATAATTATTAATAAAATTATTTATCAAGAGTTAACATATACAAATATATGTTTATTTGTAAAGGCCATTTGTCAACTTCATAAGAACTGCATCTATGTCAATAAAATTTCTGTAAAGCTAAATTTACCTTTTGCAATGACTAGAAATCACAAGCCTGTTTTGAAACATGGAAACATGAGTTTAATGTGATGTGTTAAAGTACTTGAAACATTAAAAACATATTGAGTTTGTATTCAAAGTCGAGATGGTTTATGAAAGCAACATCAAATACTGTACAGCAAATGAATCAATGTCTTATTGCAAATAAATCAACAACGATCTCCACATGCAGAGCAGTATATGATGATGTAGAAAAGTCAGCAAATCCATAATTTTTTTCCTGCAGAGTTTTGAATTCAAAAAGGGCTGGTTGGTTTTGGTTAAAATGGCTACCATTCTCTTTATTTTCACTTACAAATATATTATTTTAACTGGAGAAATAGGTTCAACTGATCCCCATTACCCACTTCTTCTGCCACAGGAAGTATTTCCATTAAGACCTGTTCTGCATAATGTTAGAATTTTTAAGATGGTATCAATTATGAAATGAATTATCTCCTCATTCCCCAAAGTTTGGTGGTGATTCCATGGTCACAAGTATGTGCATAGATATGGAAAAATTAATAAAATGATGAAAAAGATATATGACTGGCATACTAACAATGAAAAATGCTGAAACTCATGACAATAATGAATTGAATGCATGAATCTCTGTGAATACCAGAATCTTATAACACTGGACTTTAAGCAATAGAGAAACTCATGACAATACTGAATACATGAATCTCTGTGAATAGCATAATCTTATAACACTGGACTTTAAGCAATAGAGTAACTCATGACAATTTCTGAATACATGAATCTCTGTGAATACCATATTCTTATAACACTGGACTTTAAGCAATAGAGAAACTCATGACAATGCTGAATACATGAATCTCTGTGAATACCATAATCTTATGACACTGGACTTTAAGCAATAGAGAAACTCATGACAATGCTGAATACATGAATATCTGTGAATACCATAATCTTATAATACTGGACTTTAAGCAAAAGAGAAACTCATGACAATGCTGAATACATGAATCTCTGTGAATATTATACTCTTATAATCATAGATTTATAGCAATAGAGAAAGTCATGACAATGGTGAATGCATGAATTGTGATGATGACTGACTGAGATTCCAAATGGTACTAAACATATATAAGTTAACAATAAAACAGGTTCAGTTGATGTAATACCACAAGAACTTAGTTACCTTCACATTTCTTTTAACCAAGTCTTACAGTTATCTATTCCAAAATATGTGATCAAAAATCTTCGTTGGCAGCGCAATGGCATGCTTTATGTTTTTTAAAACCTTTGCTTCAAAACTGTTTTCATGTATGAAATTTACCCTGGATAAGTATTCATACCTGTACAAACTCTCCATATAATTATTATTCCTATGCAAACTATCTAGCTAGCTGGCACTGTGTCCGAGATACAATGACTTATCTTTTAATCTAAAAACTTCATAAATTATTTTGTATATAAGGAAGATACAAAACAAACCTGTATTTAACCATTTTTTATCCAGCATCATCCAGTCCACAATGTATGGGTGTGGGGAAACATAAATCTTAACAAAATGCAAAGAGCCTATACTCTGACACTGGGTGTAATCACTTTCTCAAGTGTGTTCTATACCTGTGATATACTCGGACACTGGGTTTAATCACTTTCTCAAATGTGTTCCATACCTGTGATATACTCTAACACTGGATGTAATCACTTTTTCAAATGTGTTTCATACCTGTCCCATCTCTGAGTGATATAAAATCTCACAGAAAAATATATTTTCTTTGTCCAAATTTTTCCTCATCATATACTATGGTATATTCATTAATTTCAGGTATGTAAATCCAAATGAAAATCTATTAACCTTGATTTACAAGTGACTTTTTTATGTTGTTTTAAAACTAATTGCAACTTGTAGTAAATTGAAGATAACAAACGATTAAGTCTATACTGTGTATTAATAGCATGCAATTTTGCAAGCTACTCATGTCTGTAAAAGTGAACTCCAATAAAAAGTTTGTGTGCATTTTGGATCAAAACACATGGAAAACAAACATTTCACAGAAAATTACCCAAATCCCACATATACTTTGTCAGACCTTAACAACCGCCGTCTTCTTGTCACCAAGTCTCTTTTCCATATTTGTCCAGCAGCCCTTACACAGTATGATTAAGGTAAATTACTCTGTAGCTAGTTCCAGACTTGAAACATGACCCGAGTTCCAAATTGTGTTAAGTACAGTGCAATTAAGGTTGATTACTTTGTACCTAGTTCCAGATTTGAAACATGGCTAGACATCCAAACTATGTTAAGTACAAAGTGTGATTAAGGCTGATTACTTTGTAGCTAGTTCCAGACTTGAAACATGACTAAAGTTGCAAATTGTGTTAAGTACACAGTGTGATTAAGCTTCATTACTCTGTGGCTTGTGCCAGACTTGAAACATAGCTAGAGTTCCAAAATGTGTTAAGCATTGCAGTTTTTCTCTTATGATTAGCCCTGGGGGCCAACTTTATAAATTTTGTGTCAAGGGGACAGTCTTATTGCTGACTTGTTCCTCGTGCAATTTGCTGAAAGATTCTGGAACTTGCAGATTGACTTATCATAATAGTATTCAGGTTATTCAATCTTTTATCATAAAATATTCATTAGAAGTCAAGTGCTGATATTTTTGACAATACTAATGCCAACATATGCACAGTAACAATCCAGAAATTGGACTATTACAGATATATCTTCGGAATTACATTTTACACCACACAAGACTGTACAGTGATATCTTTGTTATCATAACTATACAGTGGTGTCCTTGTCATGACAATTGTACAGCGGTATCCTAGTCATCAAACCCGTATCCAAATATTCTTGTTATTTTCCATTTTTAAGATATCCCTGTCATCAACACTGCCACAGGATTACAAACATCTTTAACAACAGACCCAACTCATGTACTATTTTTCAAACAAAAGTTCATCAGCTTGTTAAGTAGCATTCTGTATTAAATCTCTTTGGACTCTTTTCCCTGCTGTCAAAATTTGATTGTCTGATAAGTTTGGCTTGTTTCATTAACCAACACAGGAAAAACAGCCTCTCCTCTAAAAACTGTTGGGGGCCTGCCCCATTATTTAGGGAGAATGTTATTATCCCTAAGGGTTAGGGAAAAATCATCATCTTCACTGGCATGGTAGAAATTACTATCCCCTTTAGGAAGGAAAAAGTAAGTCTCCCTATCAGTCAGGGAGGATTCATTCTCCACACGTCTGGGAGAAGTCATTATCCTTGTTGATCAGGGAGAGATCATTATCACAGGCTATAGCTGGTTGTGCACCACTGAGCAAGTACTGCATGCTCCATCCTCAAGGAGGTTAACAGTTCTTGATATTAAACAATTTCAAACTGCTGATACCTGCTCCTCTTCTAAATCTGAAATTTAAAATAAATGTAATCTGTACTTATCAGTAAATCATCTCAAAGCAACTTTTCTTGCGCTTCATCTGAAATGAAACAAATATAAAACATCTGGGAGGTAAAACTGTTTTTACTTTTCCCATTAAGATTCTTCAGCAAATATGTGCAGAGAACTCGATGAATCTTGAAGAATGCACATCTCTTTTCGATTTCAAATCAAAATTCATTAAATAAATGAAGTGCATATTGTGCTGTACAATATTGTGCTGTACAGATAAATCGTACAGGTTTCATTCACATCAGATGATCTGATATATCCTTACTTCATCTAAACATATAACAAACATTATCTCCAAATGTTATGATAGCTAAGCATAAATCATTTGATATTCCACATGTTAGAGAAACAATCTTCTAATTAAATTTAATTAAACTTTTACACATGATCTACATGCAGTTGACATTGCAATTGTTATCTGTACATCTCTCTCTCTCTCTTTCTCTCTCTTTCTCTCTCATGTTTTCACCAACTATAAAATGCTCAAATTGGACATTGGAAGTTTCTGCTAAGAAGCTCATATTCAGATCTGATAAATAATTACTTTACCTCAATCTCATACACTGGTATTAGGCTTATATTAGACATAATATGTACATTGCAACAGGTATTAAATTGCCTTCGAGCTATAGTAAATGGTACAATATAACCAAATTTGTTATTCACCTCAATCCAATTTGGGATCAGACCACTGAATGTAATGGGTAAAGAGAGATCCTCAACAAATTTTTCAAAAAGACAATGGAAAAAAAAAGTTAAATATTCCAAATTCAAAATTATAATGTATGCTGATAACTATAGCTTTGTACTAATGTACAGCCAAAACAGGGTGTACAAGTTTGATTCTCAGAGCAAACCACACTTATGACTGAAATAGTTCTGTTCCAGAGTCATGTCCACTTACACTACATGTAGTCTATCAAAACAATACAATGCCATCTGGCCCATGTACATTTAAGTGACATGCAGCTGATGTCTGCATGTCTAGCCATGTTATAAGAAATAAAAATGGATTGTGTCAAATTTTAAACATAATGATACTTCCAAAAGTCAAAATATGAACATGCAGTGTATTGGAGTTAGCTGTCTGAGATAAGATGGATTGAGTTGAGGGGGGGGGGGGGGGCCGGAGCAGAGGAGAGAGAGAGTATGTGGTATTGCCTGCAACCACCTCTAAAAGAACAAAAGTCCAACAACAATGCATACATTTTCTAAAGCTCCAACACACACACACACACATACACATATATATATATATATATATATATATATATATATATATATATATATATATATATATATATATATATATATATATATATATATATATATATATATATAGAGAGAGAGAGAGAGAGAGAGAGAGAGAGGGGGGGGGGAAGAGAAATGGTTATAATAAAATATTCTTGATTTCTGATTTTTCACCTGATCGAGTCTTGATTTATAGACCCATTATATCAATTGTCTCACAATCTGGCCCAAATGTATCAAAAGAAAGCTTGATAATAAGACAATCAATGGCAGAAGAACAGGTTAAAACTAGTGGAAGATGGACTAAGGAGGAGTGTCCAGCTAGAATAAAGCCCCACAAAATAAAGCATAAAAAATGCATTTGTCAGTTTTATATCTTCAATGTACATACACAGACAATTCAGGACAATAATGTTGTACCCTAAATTATCATGATACCGGACTCAAGTAAATGCATTTTGGACTCGGACACTAACTTATATATGAATATGTCAATATTTCTATTCACTTCCATTTGAATAGGTCAATATTTCTATTAACTTCCATATAAATGTCAATATTTCTATTCACTTCCATTTGAATAGGTCAATATTTCCATTCACTTCCATATAAATGTCAATATTTCTATTCACTTCCATATAAATGTCAATATTTCTATTCACTTCCATATAAATATGTCAATATTTCCATCACTTCTAATGTAGAAATAAAGGTCTCTCTGATATGAATCAAATAATGAGTCAGAGACTGTTACGAACTGAAGAAATAGTCTCAATAAATTGATGAATTGCCAAATCTGAGGTAACAATGCCTACTAATTAGTTATACTAATGCCTACTAATTAGCATATCATTTTCTGTAAAATAAAAGATTTTCCTTTCAAAATTTTATCACTTTAATACATAGTAATTTTGGTTTCATTGCAAAAATTCCACAAATATTGGGTGAAATATAGTAAAGTCTTACCAGTTTACATTTGTACATGTTATAATAGTAAAACTGGCCAAAATGACAGACCATCAAGTAGCTTGGCCACTTTATAGTCGGACATACTTAGCACCCCATACGTTATTACATAATAAATCAAACAGAGCCACACTAGAGAGTGGGCAGTAGTCCACTGGAATGTTGAATTAACAATGCTTGACTGACAGCTGTTGTTAGGTGTGGGAGATTCATCAACTGTTTGACAAGACCTAAATTTCAAGGCATTTGTGTCTTGCCACCTTGTACAGGCATCAGGCACCCAATGAAGTGTAAAATGTATGTAACTGTGACATGCTTTTCATATTGACAAGTATTATTAATCCAGCTGACTGGTTTGATTTGGTTTGGTGTTTTGTGGCACAGGAACACTTTGAAGGTTATATCATGCCGAGGCAAGTAGAGTAAAGTGCCTTGCCTCAAGACATACCATGGCAGCCAATCCAGAGGCTCATCCAATTGTGGGAATCAAACCCATAACCTTCTGGTCCAGAGTCAAACTCATTAACCACTGAGCTACCACTGCTTCCCTAATCCAGATGAATGCACCCTTAAGTTTCATGGCTGTAAATACAAATATCTGAAAATAAATTAAGAACCCAATATTGGCATCATCATGGCCACTGATATTGACAACACTGCCAGTGACACTAACAACATTGCCACCAATACTGACAACATTACCAGGAGAAAAATTAAGTCTATTTCTAACTTGTGTTGTCCTGGCAATAAAGGTGATGATAAGGGTACATAGAATTTTAATATGCAATACATGCAATAGACAAATCTCACTCATTTTCAAAACTGTGCAATCTTCATTCATTACAAAACAATCCTCTTCAAAATGGGAATGAAATAACACGCATGCAGATAATGCAACAACTTTGTTTTCTGAATTATATTAAAGATGCAACATGTACAAACTTAGTGCCGCCATTATTGTAAATATCCAAACATGAAAAAAATAATTCCTTTTATCTCTGTCTGGATAATTTATGCACTAATGAAAAATAATTTTTTCCAAATATCTTGTCCAGAAAGTTAATATTTCTATTGTCAGAACTGTGTACTGATGCATCGTGCAAGTTCAATGCTGGCTGGAAGTGGGCTAGGTAAACTAGGTTGCATTATATCCTTGCTTGCCAATAAGGAACATTTACATGATCATGTTTCTGTGTTTTCTTTTTACCAATAAACAATTCGGCTTGCAATTCTTGTGTTATTCCTTTTTTTGTGTAAAACTATGTCAGTCTGTTCGTTGACATGTACTGCTTTTGGTGATAAATATCCACAGTTTGCAAATATCCCCAGTGAAATGATATAATTATTTTAATCTCTAAACTCTGGGCAAGTTCACAAACCATGGCAGATACCATGTTGCTTAATCTGTTTAAATGGACATAAAGTATCACCAATATCAAGTGATTAAAGCCCAACAAGCCTCAAGCATCGCTAGAAACTGATCTCCAACCATGACTCTAACCCACATTATAGCTGCTAATTGGAGCAAGTTCTAATATCAAGATACTTTCATAATGGAAAAGATTGCCTCTCAAAAAATGTATCACTAAAATGATGAGCATCAATTCACATTATCTTGCCTCTAAAAAACTGAAAGATAAGCCATTTTTTTTCAAAAATGTTCGAAACGATCTCAAAACTACAACTCCAAATACAGCAACGACACACCACAATATGCCAAATAATTTAGATTGGCTTAAGAATTTAATCACATAAAAGTTATTTTTCATGCAACTTTAGGTCTGATGACCAAATCGACCACATCTCAAATGAGGTTACTGAGGGGAAATCTGCCTGAGTAAAACTGTGCTGACAAGAACTTGTGAAACCTGTATGTCGGAGATGTTGACCATACTGTTCAGTGAACTGCTTATCATGAATTGTGAAGCATGGCAGCTGTTTTACTGCTGCCCACTGACAAAACATTAGTTAATCCATGAGATAATTAGGTAATCATAGTACTTTCAGGGTTGGACAGTTGTCTATTCAATCACCTGTTTTTGAGTACAGGTTAAACATTCCTAAGTTTACCTTCCAAATTGAATGTTTATTTTTTGTCAGCTTTAAAAAACTAACTTGAAGCCCGTCAATTTTATGTACTACTGAAAATTATAAATTCTAAAAATATAGTGTCTGAAAATTTTAAAGGTCTGGATATTTACGTTAATGATGGTAACAAATATTCTTATAACAAGATGCACAATGGTGATTAAACAAGACAACATACCATCTGCAGTATCGTCATAATCTGGGTCATATGAGTAGCTGGGGGCTAGCCCAGCATGCATTTGGGTTCGCCCATTTTCCCATCGCTGACGTTGCCGAGCAAACTGCGCCATTTGTTTAGTGGCAACGTGATAATCTGGCAATGGTGGCCGCCGCTGAGTGGTGTAAGTTTGATGGATGAATTGACTATTGGCTGTTAAGAAAGGGAAAACAAGCTATCTAAATACAGGGATGGACAAGAATGCATCATCCAAATTGACAAGAATGCATCATTCAAACTAACAAGAATGCATTATTCAAACTGACAAGAATGCATCATTCTAAGACATGTGGCAGGCATTTGATCATAAAACATGCAAATATTTTAACCTCAGTGCAAAATCATCATGAATCAAATTTCAGATCATCAAAGGAAATCATCTTCTAAAAAGTTTGCATACACAATTCCCCTCCAGATGCTCCTAATTATTGATCTCAAAGATGTCATTTCCCCGCCATCTTAATGACCGCAGAAATATCAACTTTAAAAATTGTAACTCTCGGTTCTCTTCTGCTAGTAGATGTCATCAGCTGATGTCATTATGGATTTATCATTGGGAAGAAGAAAATAAATAAATAAATGTATGGGTTTAGTTTTTCACTAAATTCATAATTTAAAAATCAGCCATAAGGGCCATGTGATTAATATATTCAGCCATCATTTTCATTCACTATCTTGGAATATCTGTAACAAATCTGAAAGAGTAATGAACGTGAAGGCCAGATCTGTCTACATATATTGCGCTTTGTCTTCATTGACTGGTAAATTTCATATTTAAATACAAGGCAAAAAGTTTGAAATCAGTTTGAAAATCAGTAACAGCACTCCAAACTGCAAATAAAATGGTCATATTTGTTACTAAAAGTTCAGAATTGGTGACTAAGAACTGTCAAATGGTCGCTGGTGACCTTCAAAATCATAATGCAGGTACTAGAAAATCTTTCAGACAGATCTAGGTATGTATACTATATTAACACAGTCCTATGTTTTTTATAATTACTCTTTAATTTGCCTTAACAGCTACACTCATTGTCATCTTCTGCCATTAATTTCCCATTCAAATGATTTCTGCTTTCTGTGTCCAAAGCAACCAAATAATTAGGGCTTAGTGACCTAAAATTTGAAATAGCCACTAAAATTTCCCAGCAGGTTACCCTACGGTACTAAAGTTTTGGTTACTTCAATTGCAGTGGTGAATAAGCAGCAAGTACTAGTGACTTTTTACATCAATTTAATCTAGCATTTGCAAGCAGGAGAGTTTATTATGCTTGGTTCACAATAACAAACGATGTGATGATATTAATGTTCAAGTTTAATTTTTACATAGTTTCAATTTTTACACTTTGTTGATTTGCTAATGAACGTGGCATTAATTTGTACAAAGGAAATTATGCTGTTGAGCCCATATCACAACTTCACAATAATAATCATTCTATAAACACATACATACATGCAATAACCATTGTTAAACTGCTAACAAAGTAAATCAGTCTGATTTTGATATTAAAGATACAAGTTTTGATATTACCCTCTAAGTAGTATTATTACAACCTGAAGGTAACATATACAAAAGCTTCCATATTAAATTAACAGCCCTGAATCAACTCTAAACTTTATGCTATCGCTGCAAGATGCATTTTTCACAAAGTGTGCTTCTACAACATGCTTATAATATGGGGCTAATAATGCATTCAATATCAATAAATCATTCCAGTAATAATGAAAATACATGCTAATTACATGACAGATTCTGTGGTTTTTATTTTTTTTATAAAGTCATAACTTATTTGGCATATTGCTCTTAAAACAATGTAATAAAGAAACAAAGACATCTGAATTAGATCAGCTGTAGAGAAATTACATTTCATATATTCATTTTCTGACACCCAGGTAAGTAGGCAGTCACAAATGCTAGTAAATTATTGTACAGAAATAATATTTATGTATTAATTATGATCCTTAATATGAGATTGACAGTTCTTACAGAATATAAATTGTCCTTTGTCACAAAGTTTTATCTAGAAAATGATAGGTGTTACTGAAAAGATGTGCAAAATTCCTGTCAAAATTTAAACAATAAAAGCAAAACAATTAAAACATTCAACATTGTTCATTTGGTGATTTCTTGATACACACTTTATATGGATGTGATTACATGTGTTTATGTTTGTGATAAATAGGATTATTCTCCCAAAAAATTGCTAATACATACCAAAGCACTGAGAATACTGATGACTTGGAGGACTCAAGTGTTACTTATTTACACAATAACAGATGGATGAACGTAACACCAGAGTACTGAGAATACTGATGGCTTGGAGAACTCAAGTGTTACTTATTTACACAATAACAGATGGATGAACGTAACATCAGAGTACTGAGAATACTGATGGCTTGGAGGACTACAGTGTTACTTATTTACACAATAACAGATGGATGAACATAACACCAGAGATATGGCTATTCATGGTCCTTTTTATTATTGTAAACATATATATCTACATAATCATTATAATATTATTCTAAATTATCTTTACTTTTTATGTCACTAGAGAATTTATATTAACATTTGAAACCTTATTTGAGTACTTACTGTGATTTCCTTTTAAAAGCATTTTTCACTACTTCTTCAAGTGTTCCCATCAGTGGTACAATATTTAAGGAAGATAACTACTATAAGACTAATGTAAGGTCTAGTCCTTTGCCTGAATTTGAGTTGACTCCCTTGACATAAAATTTACCCAAAAGGCCTCTATACTTTTTTACTGAATTTAGTAAGACCAGAGTGTTTGTTACTATTATTAGCAACACAAACTTTATTTGGTAAAAGAGAATGGATATCATGCCACAGACAGAGCAGGCTGAAAATCCCCCAAACCTCCAAGCCAACACTTAGCTTCGAAATACACGTCGAACATGAATCAATTTAATACTCTATACTATTTGATGAACTTGCTCCTGGCATAAAGATTTCTCTTATCTGTGACCTCAAAAGCTTTACAAAATTGAAAACTTGAACAAAACTGTTCAGCTCTGAGCACTTAAGAGTTTTTGAAGTTGTACTGTATCTCATTTCCTTGAAGTTTATTATCTTTCTTAAGAATACTTTAATGAATTGATACATGTACTATATGTAGACAAGAGAAATGGCAATTTCTTGGGAGAAATTCAATGTGCTAATTGTGAATATTATACAGGATGCCTATAGAGCATGATGATACTATTATAACCTTGGTGACAGATAACCTAAGAGGTGATACAAAATGAGATCAGGATGCTGAGAAATACTGCCATTTTTTCCTCCACTAGCACTCTGTGAATATTTATGGGCACCCGCACTTGTATATATATAATTTTATATACTAAACAAGATGAAAATTATCCACATGAATATCAAAATCCTGAAATGCCAAAGGTATGCAAAATTGTACGAGAACACTTGTATATACATGTTCAAGTATATTCCAATAAACAGACCACAGAAGTTGAGACAACTTTATTATATATTATAGATTTTTCGACTGTTTTTGACCATAGCAGCACTTTTTACAAGTATCCTCAATAGCTTTAGTACTATTATATAATTTTTTTTACAGATGTCCTCAATAGCTTGACAGCTATTATATAACTACCATTTTATCTGTCTGTATTAGGGTCAAATACATTCTAAGATATAAAAAATTACAATATGATGACCCTGTGTGGCAGTTTAGCTAAGCATCCAAGTCTGAAGTGTTTTTAGAGTTCATAATGGAATGATAATGGATGATTATGTCAAAAACTTGCAAACTTTCAAACCAATAACCCTCATTCAGACTTTTTCATCATACTTGCATTAAATGAAATTGAATGCATCAGTAGCTATCTGAATAAAAATCTGGTTTCAAATCAATTTTTTATTCACTAGATCTTACAAGTATTAATGTTAGAAATTTTATTAATTTCTTTATTCATGATCTGTCGGATTTTATCTACACACACACACACACTCACTCTCTCTCTTTTTAATTATCAGTAAATAAACACAATGTCACTACCATCCTGTAATATGAAATCATTTTTATCTCTCCCTGTTTTCAAAATGTCTATCTAATGACCTGATGTAAAATGGGTGACAAGAAGTGAGATGATGCAGGATGAAAAAAGGAATGAGAAATGAGATGACTATTAGTAAGCCAGCCTACAAGCCTGGTTTCAGGGAAAACACTTTCCCAGCACCAATATATACAAACTACACCACCAATAAAGACCACTCAATGGTAATGTTTTGCCCATTCTAGAAGTTAATCTATGATAGTGATAAATTGGTACAGTCAATGAAATCCAGTAAAGGAAGCGATTTTTTGTTATAATATGTTTTATTTTTACTAGAGTAGCTGTAAAGCAATTCTAACAATGTTAAGTTAGGAATAAAAATTTCAAACTATCAGTATAAAATGTATCTGCATGCCGCCCCAACTGTACCAATCTTTTGAATCTATTGGGCCAACATTATCTTCAGAGAGACCTTTAAAGTTGGGTATATCAGAACTATACATAGACCTGAAATATTAGGAGTAAAACTAGTCTACAGTTCTGGTTAAGTGCTGGACTACTAAAAATTTTCTTCTGATAATTTTCATCTTATGAGAATATTTTTGTGAGGCTATGTTCATGTGTTCAATTTCCTCAGTGTCCTGTATGAATTCAAAATCTAAAATGTCAATGTAATTTCAGCTCTTAAATGAGGATGATGTAATTATGTTAACATCCATCATTATGTAAGTGTATTTTACACATACAGGATATATTTTTAAAATGTTTTTACTGTAAGAGCTATTAATAAAATCTGTAGAGGTTTTAGTACATTAATTAGGTCTGGCAACATTCCAAAAGGTTCTGGCAGAACACATGAACATTCCAAAAATATGATCTTTAGATTCCACTAGTTCCACTCAATGAAACAACATATACAAACAAGCATTTATTACAATGTCATGCACAACACAGAACATTTGTTTCTGAACAAATGCATTGCTCACCTGGCGAATTTTGTACGACGACATGATAGGGTGGAAGAGGGGGACGTACTTGTGGCGATGGTAATGGAGGGGCATTTTGATAAGCATTAGACATCGCTGAAAGACAAGTCAAGAGTTCAACTCACAGTAAAATGACAGGCAAACAGACAGAAAGACAAAAAAAACAGACAGACAGATATACAAGGGTACTTAATAGCAAAGGTGAGTTCTACACTTTGTCAAAGACAATCATATCACTATGAACAAGTAGCAAACTGCAACACTGATGAATAAAATTAAATATAATTCCAACTAAGGTAAATACCCAGAAAGGGGGGTGGGAGAGAAGACAAATACAGTCAAACCAACTACAGTAACCACCTGCATACAAGTACCACCTTGTATCAGGGCTTCCATTTATCTATAAATCAGATTTACTTCTATAAAAGGACCACCTGCTCATAATGACCACTTCTATAGATGGTCCCCTGCATGGTTCTTGTACAAAACTTTGCACTCTGAATAAGGAGTCAATGATGTAATACATCTGATCTGACAACAATTGAGATTTTCAAGTCTTTTTCTTTGACATCAATCATTATTTCACTTTTGGACAAAATCTAATAATTATTTATTTCATTTCAACACATCTGATCCCTCCATCATAGCATTTACTCAACTACAAATTTTACTTAAACATATTCTGACCAATCAAAAGGCCACATCTGCCCATTTGGAGTAAGCTTTCCATGACTGGAGTAACATTTATTACTCAAAATGCTGAGTAAAATTTTATAACAGAGGTACCTGGTACTCTGGATGGAGAGACCTGGTACTGTGGATAGTGGGGCCTGGTATCCTGGATGGACAGACTTGGTACCGTGGAAAGAGGGACCTGCTACCCTGGATGGAGAGACCTGGTAACGTGGATAGAGGGGCCTGGTACCCTGGATGGATAGACTTGGTACCATGGATAGAGGGATCTGGTACACTGGATGGAGAGACTTGGTGCGCTGACTGGTTAGGCCTAGTGCCCTGGAAGGGGGGACTGGTATCCTGGACAGAAGGACCTGGTACCTTGAACCTGTAATCTTAATCATGAATGCAAAAGTATCTAGGTTATTTCCAATCCTTTCAAAACTGATCCGAGAGATTAATATCCAACTTCAAATATTCCTTTTTTTAATGAAGCAACCCTGATGTAATCAAATAAATTTGTCTAAAATAGTACTATGTTCCTACTTATTATAGAAAATTAAAAATTCCTGATGAAGGTTTTTTAAAACTTTTAGGATCCTTGTTAAATTTTCAGAACAGAGATGAATGAAGACAAAATTTTTTACTCAACTTAATATTATAAAATGTATTCTTTTAATACCTTGTCCATGACAACTTCACATATTGGTTATAGATTTATATACCTGTTGTACAACTAAAAATCATTATAATAGATTTATAAAAAGTCCAGAAAAAAACTCTGGTACTGTCTGATAGCAGAGGCAAGGATGCTGGCTTTGAAGTGCAATGGCAGGGAAGCAAGGAAATAACAATAACAAAAGTTCTGCAGAACTCTCATTCCTAAATATATGTCACTTTTTGCCCATGTGAGAAAGCCATGTGGGATACACCTATCCCACATGAGTGCTCTCTGTGACAGTACAGATCAAAATACTTATGAATTCATGAATGTCTGCACAATTTCTAACATTTTTTAAAATTAAAAATAAACAATTTTTCAAGAGTATAACGAGAAATTCTTGTTTACAACACATTTTTTTTTTCAACTAAGCTTGTTATGTTCTATCCAATGACACAAACATTATTTTGAAAATACTATGTCTTTTTAGAGGTACAGCCAAACATGATCTGCAGTCTTTGTTCCAACACTCTTTCTGATTCAGAGTAAGAGAAATATAATCCATCACATGTGTTGGTGTGGGATAGGGAAAATCCACCCCTGAGATTAGAATTTGCTAGCCAGGAACTAAGTAAAACCTCATTTCTGCTCACAAAAAACCCACCCTTGGGTGGAATTTGACCCGTCCACACCAGAACATATGATGGGTTCTATTTATCTCACCTATGACTCAGGTTATGATCAACCCTGTGACTTGAGCTATGATTATCCCTGTGACTTGGGCTATAATTGCCCCCGTGACCAGGGCTGTGATCACTCCTTTGACTCAAGCAGGGTTGCATCTGGATTTGGTAAATGTGGGAACTTGCCCCCACTGAATTTTAACAACGGGGGCCAATATAGTGATAAGGGAGGCCTACCAATATAGTAAAAAAAAAACACAAAAAAACAACAACATCTAACAGATTCAAACATAGCAATAGCAAGTATAAGAAGTCTATTAAATATAACACTTAATGCATATCATGTGTTCTGTATATCATTGTATAACACTAAAATTCATATCATGTGGTCTGTATATTACAGTATAACACTAAATGCATATCGTGTGTTCTATATAATACAGTATAACACTAAATGCATATCCTGTGTTCTGTATATTAAGGTATAACACTAAATACATATCATGTGTTCTGTATATTACAGTATAACAATAAATACACATGTATTCTGTATATTACAGTATAACAAACACTAAATGCATATCCTGTGTTTTGTATATTATAATATAACACTTAATGCATATCATGTTCTGTATGTTACAGTATAACACTTAATGCATATCATGTGTTCTGTATATTACAGAACACTTAATGCATATCATGTGTTCTGTATGTTACAGTATAACACTTAATGCATATCAATTGTGTTCTGTATATTACAGTATAACACTTAAAATTGAAATCAAAATCTTGTGTTTTCTAATAACAGTATTTTATCTACACACTTACAATTAAAAAAATCAAACCATGGGCTGCAAATCGTGTCACTCATCTGTTCATTCTTATATCTTAAAAAACAGTGTTGTGTACTTACTGTGTCTCATGATTGCTGTCATGCATATAACTTTAAGATTTTCACTTAGTTTCAAATTCTGAAAAGCCTGCTTGTGAGCTAGTAATTAAACGTGTCTGTCAAGAATTGATGTCCTGAAATTAGTATTTCCAAGTGTGAACGAATTTTCTTTGCCAGTTTTTACGCACCAACTGCAAAACATTTCATTTATTTCATTCGCTTCCAGCCATGTTGATTTTTTTCCAGTCTGAACTGAAAGAGTATTTTTTTTCTTGACTTTGGATGGACCCTCAGTTTCAGCACCACCATCTTTAGCATTGTCTGATATGTGATTAGCTTGAGGATTTCTTTGTTCACTGTCACTGTGACTACTGACAGAAAAATCTGCACTCTGACTGTTATTAGAAGTATTACTGCTAAAATAATGAAAAAGTGTCGGACTTTTAACTGATTTCTGATTTTGCCATTTAACGTATTGTCCTGCCAAGCTAGCCTCATCATCAAACATGTGCTTTCCTGACCTTTCTTAGTAACCAATCAGAACTGAGGATGTGACACAATCGAAATGTGATGTGATTCACAACTAAACAATGGCAACATATCAAATTAGATTGACAACCCGGGACTTTTTACATTTAATTATATATATATATATATATATAAGCACATTCTTTACAAAAAAATGTGCACAATTCTTATTTTTTGCACGACTTTGCAGAAAATCTTCAATGGGAAGGGGGGTCACGATCGTGCATCCTAGATGCAACCCTGCTCAAGCTATGATCATCCCTGTGACTCAGACTATGATCACCCATGTGATTCAGGCTATGATCACCCATTGTGACTCAAGACCATGATCACCCCTGTGGCTATGATCACCCAAGAGACTCGGCTATGATCACCCCTGTGACTCAGACTATGATCACCCCTGTGGCTATGATCACCCCTGTGACTCAGACTATGATCACCCCTGTGACTCAGGCTATGATCACCCCTTTGGACTCAAGCTATCATCATCCCTGTGGCTATGATCACCCCTGTGATTTGGACTATGATGACCCATTCCCTGTAAAGAACTGGCAGAAATGGCACAACAATAATATATGTATGTTACCTTTGCTTTGCTGGAGAGTCAAAAAATAAGGTGCTCTGATGGGTTAGATTTCAAAGGAAACAAGGACCAGTACCAAGGCTGAATTACCCTGGAAATATTGCCAGCCCTTTGCAAAGAACTACTTGATGGGAAAGCCTAAAAAATTGTCTACAGAAATAGCAAAAGGCTCTAGTTTAAGCAAGAAAAAAGATTATAATCTTGTGGAAGAGGAAAACACTACAAATTAAGCAGGGAATAAACAATTCTACAGCAAAACATAAAACAACTGTACAGCAAAAATGTAAGTAAAAGTTGATACAGCAAATTTCCTTTTAATATTGGAGACATTAGCCTGTTCATATATGCTTATCCACATACCCTCAATTGTACCCTTCAGTGCATATTTGCTATTTAGAATTTTACAGGTGCTATTGGATAGTCATATCAAAGGAGGTGGGTAGATTTATACATAGACAGACTTGTGAAAAACAATTGATTAAAGTTAACATATTCTTTGAAAGGCTATCCTGTGGCCAACATTTGCTTTCATTCAATTCATGCAACAACTCCTGGGAACATATTCTGTTGAAGAGAGAATATATGTGGTCACCTCACTTCTTTATCTATCTGTTTATTTATTTATTTGGAAGAATATAATTAAAAGTCTGTGGAAAATTACTTATTAATATAAGCAACTGCAACTGTTATTTCTTCAAATAAATCAGTAACAATAGTAAACTAGAGATGACATATCCCTCTGGTTACCCACTTATGTTCAGACACCTTGTCAAAATACCTTATGGTACAGCACTATACAAATTTATATACTACTTACGCAAATGCCCTTTGGTCTAACACTCTCAATTTATATACTACTTATGCAGTATCCTATGGTCCAACACTCTCAATTTATATACTACTTATGCAAATTCCCCCCTATGGTCTAATACTCTCAATTTATATACTACTTATGCAAGTACCCTATGGTCTAATACTCTCAATTTATATACTAACAAGTACCCTATGGGCTAATACTCTCAATTTATATACTACTTATGCAAGTACCCCTATGGTCTAATACTCTCAATTTATATACTACTTACACAAATACCCCCTATGGTTTACTCCTCTCAATTTATATACTACTTATGCAAATGCCCCCCTCCCCAGGTCTACTACTCTCAATTTATATACTACTTATGCAAATACCCTATGGTCTAACACTCAATTTATATACTACTTATGCAAATACCCCCTATGGTCTAATACTCTCAATTTATATACTACTTATGCTCCACTTTGTTTTCACAGTAACATAAAAAATATTGAATGTTGTAAAATCTAAGTATCAAAATGCACCATTATCCAACACGCTTGACATTTGTACCACATTTGGTTGAAATACTTTTAACAGTTTAAGAGATATGCTCCAGAAACCAAAAAGTTTATGGATAGGCAGACAGACATAGTGATAACTATAAATTCCCCCCACTCCCCTACTGCATACATGGGTCATAAACGATAATCCAGCAGAGGATAACAAATGCCCATTACATCTTGACAGAGACAGACAGAAAAACTGTCCTCTATACTCCAAGGCAGTGAGGTAGACTATAACAATTATAACATAGAACAAACTATCTGGGTGAGGCCTTAAGACCCTCTATACTCTGAGGTAGTGAGGTAGATTAAAATAATGTAGAACTCTCTGAGTGTAGGTCATTAAAACCCTCCATACTCTGAGGTAGTGAGGCAGATTAAAATAATGTAGAACTCTCTGAGTGTAGGTCATTAAAACCCTCCATACTCTGAGATAGTGAGGTAGATTAAAAAGATTATATTGTAGTGCACTATTTGGGTGTCAGCCATTAAAAATAAAGTGTCATAAATTTTTTAAAAACCCACAAGAAACCATTTAAATTTGTTTGTCAAAACAGAATCTTCTTTACAAACTAGAACAATCCATTGATTTTTAATAAATACAGGCTTTAATATCTGACATATCCTGAAATTTGTCAAATTAAAAAAAGTTTACATATGGGTTCCAGGGTGTTTTTAAATAAAAGTGTAGCTCTCATTTGGAAATACATTTTAAAGAAAAGACATCTGTTTTCACTCCTCTCTTTACACCTTTGTATATGAAAAAAGAGCATAAAAACTGACTTTGAAATGTAAAACATACTACTCTTTTAAAATGAAAATCTATTCCAGAAACTGAGAGGGACTTGGTATGTCCTTTAATTTACAAAACAATGATTATTAAACAAAAATGCAATTTAGTCACTGCTACATATGAAGAGCATTAAAAAAAGATGGTTCAAAACAAATTATAGAATGGCTAAACTTTGTCTGTTGGATGGATTGGGTTCAGTTGAGCATAAATCAACACATCCCTAAAAAAGAAAGCTGTGAATTATGAAGAAAGAACTCAAAGCAAATGAAACTCAAGAGTTTTGCATGAGGTATCACAACAATAATTAGGTTTCTTATATATTCTTCCATGTCTCTACATATTTGTATAAAATCCAGTACATTAATTGTATGTTCAGATGCACCAAAATTATCTTACTTATGTTACGCACTATCCTAAACACAACATTTAAACATATCAGTGTAGGTCATGTAGCATTTTCTGGAAATAGCTGCATTTGAACCAAATGACTGAAATTGTTAGTGCAAATGACCTTACTGGAACTGGATGAATCACACCTGTTTGGTAACATCCTTCACAGGTTAGTAAATCTCCAGGAAAAATCAGGGAAATAATATTAATGATTTCTTAGAGACTACAACAGAATGCAATAACAACTCATTGGCTCAATTAGTATAGTGATACCTAGAAGAGATGACACCTTATCATTTATCCTACTGTCTGAATTAATACAAGACATGAATGAGTTAAGTACACAATCTGGTGTTGGTTACTCCAAAATGAGGCTGACCAAGTTTCAAATTAATCGTTTGGTTAAACTGTGGTACAGATGACTGATAGAGGCTAGTTTATTTTATCATAATGATGTTTATCACTCTATCAATTTTGAATGATACACTGAATGAAGCACAGGATCAAAGTTAAACTTGCTTATATAACAGATGAGTTAATAAAAAATATTTGAATGTCATGGTCTGCATATTCATTATTGCATATCAATCTACCATGAATACCTAAAGTTTACCACAAAAAAATATTGCAAAATATCGCTGTAATTTAAATTAATGTTCTCTGGATCTCTGACTCCTTTCAAGGGATGTGGGGAGAGGGATCTCTGACTCCTTTCAAGGGACATGGTGGACTGGGAGCCCTCTGACTCTTTTCAAGGAAAGTGGAGGAAAGGGAGCCTTCTGACTTCTTTCAAGGGACCTGGGGGACTGGGAGCCCTCCGACTCCTTCCAAATGAACTTGGGGAAAGGGAGCCCTCTGACTTCCTTCAATGGAGCTGTGTGACTGGGAGCCTTCTGAATCCTTTCAAGGGACCTTGGGGAGAGGGAACCATCAAGGGACCTGGGCGAGAGGCAGCACTCTGACTCCATTCAAGGGACCTGGGGTTAAGAGAACCCTCTGACTGCCATCGAGAGACCAGGAGGAGAAGCGCTCTGACTCCTTTCAAGGGACCTGCAGAAATGAGAGCCCTTTGACTCCTTTCAAGGGACCTGTAGGAATGGCAGTCTCCAGACTTCTTTCCAGAGCGAGCCAAAAATTATACCCCCTTTTGCAGATGGTTACCATATCAACAATTAATGAACAAAGTTTGTTGAATTTCCACTAAGAAGTTCAGGAGATGTTAGAATTTCAGACAGATAACTGGATGGATTGACAACTGCTCCTATCACAATATCCCTGAAACTACCATATATACTCACTTTTAAGCCGAGTCCAAATACAAACAAAAGAGATCCTGATCTGCTGTAGCATAATCCGCAGACATATCAGGGTCTATGTTGTTTGTTCTACTGATTAGTCGCTACAAACTGCATAGACCCAGATCTGCTGGTGCATTATGCAACGGCAGATCTGGGTCTATGTAGTTTGCAGTTGGTATGGATTATATGCGAGTATATATGGTAATGCATGAGTATAAATATAAAAAGCAAAAACTATGAGGAAGTTATGAGAACATCCAATAGACAAAGTCTGTGACCATTATGTGTTTTCACTTCTTATCCCACTAATTCTGTTTAGGTTAGTTAGTCCTACCTGTTTGAGGTGGATGATTATGATGATGATGATTGTGATGATAAGGAGGAAGATTTGGGTGAGAAGATTTCCTGGAAGATGGTGGAGTGATGGAAGACGATCCTAGAGAACACATACTACTGTTGCTGTCAAAATTTGATGATGATGTCATGCTGTTGCGACCTGAATCTGTTTCATATGGGTGACCATGATTACTATTGGCACTTCCTGTTGACTCTGTTGACCCCATTGATCCTGCAGAAAAAATTTAATCATTTACTATAACAAGGATTGCAAAGATGACTTGTCTCACCAGCAGACTGAGCTATGAATGTACCCTCCTTGTCAAAAACTTCCTGATGACAACAATGACAAAGATGCTGTCATTACCAGAAAAGCGATATCTAAGTCTCACTATCTACTAATGCATGTTAGGCAAAATCAAACAAGACATATCACACAAATATCTTTATATTTATCTTAGTCATGTAGAGTAAAATAATTACCAGAAATACAGTAGTATGCATTACAAATTTGGTACAAAATTCTTTCTGACTGGGGATTATATTGCTTTATAACACACATAAAAGTCACTTGCATTATCAATATTCAAAACAAGAGTCCCTCAAAGTAACTTGCTGAAAAGAATTTCCAGGAATCCATAATAAGTACATTTCTTCTGTCATTTTATTCTTTTTTACTCCCAAGGATTGATACTATCTCAGATATTAAGAAAGTCTACAATACCAAATTTGATAACCCATTTTCATATATGTTTATCACAAGATAAATGCAGTACAAAATTCTATTAAATTTTTGTGCAATTCTTCCTTATTTTAACATTTTGAGTACTTACATCTAATTGGCACCATATGGTCATTATTATGCCATTAAACGCCAATACATACATACATATAAAATTCTTTGTCATGGCCTTGGACCTTGAACCGATAACATGGATAGAAGATCACTGAACTTGTCTCAGATATGGTCAAGTCATTGTGTCAATAAGCTCAATGAAGTACCAAAAAGCAAGCAGTGACCTTTGTCTTCACCACATGGTCGGGCAGCCATGATAGCTCAGTTGGTACAGTGTCAGTCTCGTAATCCAAGGGTCATGGTTTCTGTACTCACCCAGACCAGCTAGAGTTGGCTGTTTTGGTGTATCCTTGGGAAAGGTACTTAACTCCCATTTCCTCAGCATGATATAGCCAATAATGCATAAAAGTGCCATTAAAACCAACAAAAAACACCAAAAGAAATTGACCACATGATCAGCTAGGTCTGGTTTGCAAACTCCTTCACAAAAGCATGGATATGTTGTTGGCCAGATCGGCACCATTGTTATTCAGAACCAATTCCATATTGCAAGACATGTTCAGTGAAAATCTCATGTCAATGCCATCATTCATTCAAGAAGTGTAGTGACACAATTTTTGAGATGGTCAATATGGCGCCATGTTTGAAATCACAGATTAGCACCAAATTCATTCAGAACCAGCTAAATAATGCTTTAGTGTTTTAATGAAACCCCATATCGATATGACCATCCATTCAGGAGAAGTAGCCATATACAGATTTTTAAGAAGACAGTCAAGGCAGCCATTTTGGAGGTTGAATCAAGATCATTTTAATATATGAAGAAATACATACTGCAAAAAGTGTTTCAAAATGCAAACATGTCAGTATGGCCATCTATTGAGAAGAAGTAGCTGTAACAAGATTTTCATGATGGCCTCAGTAGTGGCCATTTTGAGAGCAGAGACATCACCATTTTCATCTAGAACAAACTGAATAGCATAAAAAGTCTTTTAGTGAAAACCCTTGTTGATATGATTATCTATTCAGGAGTAGAGATAACAGAATTGTTAAGACGGCCACCATGGCATCGATCTTGGAGGTCAAATAAGCACCATTTTCATTTGGAACCAACTACATGTCTTTTTGTGAAAAGCCCATGTCAATTTGACCATCTGTTCAGAAGAAATAGTAATAACAAGATTTTCCAGATGGCTGCCATAGTGGCTATGTTGGACTACAAATCAGCATCATTTTCATTTAGGGCCAACTAGATATCACAAGAAGTCTTTTACTGAAAATCCCATGTCAACCCAATAATGTTTTTTAGAAGTATCTATAACAAGATGTTCAAGATGACAACTCTGGTGGCCATATTGGATACTGAAGGGCACCATTTACATTTAGGACCAACTGAGATGAATGTGTGTGCAAAGTTTCATGGCAATCCTCACTGTAGTTTAGAAGCATTAGCGATAACAAACTTAAGCCAACGGATGGACACTAACCAAAAGGCCATTGCATAAGCTCTTCTGGTCTTCGACTGGTATAGCTAATACACCGAACAGGATCTTAACTTTTGTTACTGAACTAAATTATAGCATGCAGCAAGGTCACTGTGCCAATGTTGAATGTCGTTATGGCCCAAGAAAGTCAAATTGTTTCTATGCAATCACTTCACTGCTACTGAACTTACCTTCATTAACCTAAGAGTTATTTTGCCTCCAGTAATAAACACAAACCTACTGATTTTGGCTGAGATCAAAGATCAGAGTTACTGCATTCTGACTGGGAAATTAGTTTTTGCACATTAATTTGAGTTCTTTTAAACTAGTCTCTGTGAAACTTTACAGGTGGGTTTGCCCTTCAAGGTACAAGCAAGCCTGATGATATTGGATTCAAAGGTCATGCTCAAGATCATTATTCAAGGTCTTGACTTGCAACATGACAGGTGGTATGCATATTATGTATCATTTGCAATACTCCCATTTTTCGATTCCAAAAGCCCTGATTCATTTTGAATATATATTTGCACTTGTTAGACTAAATGGTATAAATGTCATTCAGAATATCTGATGAAGCTATTTGTTAAATGAACAAGGCTGATCATAAAACAAAAAAATTCTTAACAGTAATTATTTCACATGTTAATAGTAAATTTGGTCAGTAATTACATGTCTTGATCTATCCTGAAGTCATGGAATTTTTTTAAATTTTGTACAAGGATATTCATTTAGCACACACAATTCACTTCCCTGAGCAATGTGTACTCAAAAGCATTTTGGTGATCACAGCAAACTTCTTGGGGTGAAATTGGTTGCAACTCTCATTTTAAAAATACTTAAAAAGATTTATTACTTTATATACTCACTTATAAGTCAAGTCCAACTGCAAACCAGATTACGGTCCATGTTATTTTTTCTACTGATTACTCCTCACAAACTGCACAAACCCAGGTCTGCCAGCACATTATGTGATGGCAGATAAGGTTCTATGTTGTTTGCAGTTGCACTCTACTAATAAATGAGTAAAGACAGTAGTAGTCACCTACTCAGCTGAAGCTGTATTAAGTTAATTGGATTTTGCTAATCTTTTTAAAGAAACACCTGGCATGTAATAATATGTGATATATGTAATAATATGTAATAATGGAAAGATTTGAACATACACTGTTCAACTGGAACAAAATAATCAGTACCTAAAATAAAAGGTGAACATAAGATGTGAGTGCTATTTTGTATTGTGCTATTGGATTAAATGAGGACAGATGAAGTGCAGGTGTACAGAATACATGTCTTTTCATGCATACAATAGACTAAATACTTGTGAATTGCAAAGCTACATGTCATGACGTGATTTTTAAATATATGTAACTGTCATGCAGCATTATTCTTTAACATATTTAATTATTCATACTTTTCAATGTTCACTGAGAGATACAGAAGGTTTAAGTTGTATTTTTAGTCCAATTACCGTATATACTTGTATATAACCCAATACCAACTGCAAAGACCCAGATCTGCCGGCGCATTATGCGACGGCAGATCTGGGTCTATGCAGTTTGTAAGGACTAATCAGTAGAACAAACAACACAGACCATGATCTGCCGGCACATTATTTGACGGCAGATCAAGGTCTATGTTGTTTGCATTTGGACCCTGATTATACGCAAGTATATATGGTAATAAAGAGATTATTGTCAGTTTTCTGCTGTCTATAAAAAGATGATGAAATGCTCCTGTATTTATAAATATAACGATGCTTAATATATATTTCATTCAATCTATGCCAATTGTTTGCAATTCCATATGACTAAAACCTCATGCATAAAGATTACAAGCATTCTTACCAGAACGACTAGGTTTTCGATGCTGGTATGCTATATTGCTCAGGCTTACGACAGATGAGCTTTCAGAAGAGAGATGGACAGGATTTTGTTTTACATGACGTGGTGATTGGGGCGGACGTCGCCCAGATAAATTGGGACTAGTAACAGGGGGAAGTGGGACTTTAGGATCATGTGGACGAACTTTGTCACTTAATGCCATCAACTTCCGTGTGTTCTCCACTGTCCCTGCACCTAGGAAAGGAGATGGAAAGTGAGGTCATGCGAGTGATATTGCAAGAAGCCAATTCATTATAAGTATATATAGGCCTTTTGAAAGTAGACTGAAATGATGACAATTTGCAGAAAATTGTCATAATGGTATTCAAGTGCATCTATGAAATTTACAAAAGACAACACATGAATGATAATGTGAATCAGAAACTTGGAACTGGCACAGATTCATGCTGGTCATTTTCACTGTCACTGGAATAGCTAAGTATTGAAACAAACGGTTGTAGGCAAGATTTTCCTGTAAATCAGGGCTGCAAAAATCTAAAAATTGTCAATCTGACCAAGCTAAATATTTTCATAAAAATGTACAAAATCTGGATTTTTCCTTTAAATTCTTTATAAAATTTTAAGCAAGTGAGAGAAAATATTAGGATCCCAGCTTAATTTTTAACTTGTTCTCTACTGCAGGACAAGGAATTTTTCCATCCCTGTAAATGCATAGGTTCTACAAAAACTCGTCATTTAAACTTCAGATACCAAATGCTGCAATTCTGTTTATTTTGTTTCAATAATAATCCAATCCATCCAAGTATTCTGTGCAGTGAAACTGAAAATGGCCTTAAAGAACTGCTTACTTCTGCAAAATTACATCCACTATATCTTTCTACAGAGTATGATTAATTGTATTAGCGAGAAATACTTTGCAGTACAACATAACAGTAAAGCAAGAAAGGATATAAAAATGGTGTGCAGTTTGGTAAACATAGTGAGTTACATTTTTAAAAGTATCAAAGTGTTTCCATGGTAAATAGTTGGTGTCTAATAGTTTCAGGTAACTAGAAGACCAAAGTGGATTTTGATTCTTGCTTCTGAAAATGTTTATAAACATATCTTATTTTAGCATAACAATGGAAATAGATTACTCCACTGAGAAAATAATATATATTAAAGTCATTTTAAAATAATTTTTGTCAGAGAAAGATATTTTCACCTTATTAAACATCACAGACATGGATTTAATTACTCAAAGTCAATACAAGAAACATCTTAGCCTAATTACCATTGCATTAGTTTTTTCATCCTTTTTACTTAGTGCATAAATTATCTTTACCATGTTACCATTATTAAGTGGTGCAAAGCTTAGATACATGTGAGAAATTCATTCTGATGTGAAGAAACGTATCTTGATAATAAATTTAGACAGAAATTTGTTGTAGAATAGGTTGATTATAAGATGGACAAAGTTCAGCTTCAAGTTCATATCAAAGTAACTGTAAATTTTGGTTTACTGATGGAATGATTTAAAAATTTGTTTTTAAAGATATTGAACATGAGTGTGTTTAGTAAAAGTAATAAAGTTCACTTGGATAACACTTACCAAATTTAGGTCCCGTATACACTGGCCTTTTGTCATCTGTAAAGCTTGAATTGCTGGATGAACTTGCGATTGAGGGAGAGGATTCACACTTCTTAGCTGGAACAACAGAAATTTACATTATTATAATGTATCCTTTACTGCCTTATAAGTGGAGTCCAACTGCTAACAACACAGCCCCTGATCTGCCATTGCATAATGTGCTGGCAGAGCAGGGTCTATGTTGTTTGTTCTACTGATAACTTCCAACAAACTGCATAGACCCAGATCTGCCTGCACATTATATGATGGCAGATCTGGGTCTGTGCAGTTTGCAGTTGGACTCAACTTACATGCGAGTATATATGGTACCTGAAATCAGGGATTATGCAGTAGCTGACCAAGTGCTGTAGAAGCTATCCTTCAAGATTTCTTAATGGATGTCAGATTTTAAAGACTGACATAAAATTTCAATGAAGTGATCTTATGACCCTATATAGATGTTGGCATGTTTAGATAAATTTGGTTACGTTTTGTTCCAAAAGTTCATCTGTCAGGATATTCTTATACATGGATAAATCTGCTTTGTGTTTTCTGGTTGTGTTATGGGATGCTGATTTGCCTTGCCTAAAGCTAACAATATATTCCAAAAGTAAATATGTCAAGACACTTATAAATCTGCTTCATGTTTTATGATTGTGTTATGGAATGATGATTTGCATTGCCAAATGCTTATTTGCTTTGCCAAATGCTATAATACTCACACAGATATGAATATCTGAAAACTTGGATATATTTTATTAGACTTCAATATGACTCCATAATGGACAAGACTTGTAATTTAACGCTGGAAACAAAAAATGTGAGCAAATATTAACAGCTCCCCACTCACTAATCAGGCTTTTTAAACATATTTATTATTAGATTGTCTGTGTTGATTATGTTTGTACAGATGGAAGTAAGCCCAAACATTTATTCTTCTTAAAAAAAATCTGGATAAAATTTATGGAATTCATTAACTCTTTAAGAAGAATTTAAAAGATTTTTTGAAGAGCAATTCAGAACTTAATGTATTTCTTTTCTTTTCTTTTACTATCTCTACCTTTTGAACATGCACCACTTTCAGAGGCATCAAGTTTACGGAGAATAAGAGTACAAATGTTCTGAATTTTACAGAAAATAAAACCAGGACCATAACACTTATATACATGGTAACGATCATGTAATAATAAGCAAATGAACGATAATCTCTGACCATATTTCATCTTTACAGCACCCACCTCACTCCCAGCACACCTGCCACAGCTCCGAGTTGATTTTATTTACCATATATACTCGCATTTAAGCTAATACCAACTGCAAACTGCATAGACCCAGATCTGCTGTCGCATAACGTGCCGCCAGATCTGGGTCTATGCAGTTTGTAAGGACTAATCAGTAGAACAAATAATATATACCCTGATATGCCGGTGCATTATGCGACGGCAGATCAGGGTCTATGTTGTTTGCATTTGGACCCAGCTTATACACGAGTATATATGGTAGTTTTATCTACCCTGAGATCAAGTTTTGGTGATGGGAAAAAAGGTTGTTACATGCATGTGGTTTTTACACAGACTCTTAAGTTCAAAGACACCGGGGGTGTTCTGGGGCTAAACTGAATTTAGCTGAGTAATCATAATCCTACCATCTATATTCGTTTATAAGTCGAATCCAACTGCACACAACATAGACCCTGATCTGCCGTCGCATAATCAGATCAGAGTCCATGTTGTTTGTTCTACTGATTACTAGTAACAAACTGCATAGACCTGGATTTTCTGGCACATTATGTGAGAACAGATATGGGTCTGTGCAGTCTGCAGTTGGATTTTACTCATAAGCAAGTATATATGGTACTTGTTTGCTTCAATTTTTTAAACATTTCTGATTTTCATCATCAGTGTAAGTTCCAAAATGTTTGGTACAACATATCAACACTTTTTCATATACTGTCGATACTCGCTTATAAGTCCAACTACAAATGGCACAAACCCAGGTCTGCCATCACATAATGTGCAGGCAGATCTGGGTCTATGTAGTTTGCTAGGAGTATTCAGCTGAACATACAACACTGACCCTGATATGCTGGGACTTTATGCAATGGCAGATCTGGGTCTATGTTGTTTGCAGTTGGACTCGACTTATAAGTGAGTAGAGATGGTATCACATTTACTTCTCAAACAGTGCATATTTGATGAATTCTACCATAAAAAGTCAACAGTCTTGCTAATACAGCGCTTGATTCATAACACTTAATGCTGAAAAACGGAATGCGCAGGTGTTGAATCACAACCAAGATACTGAGGCATATTTCTTCTGTGGCAGTGGTCAATAAAGAACACATAACAAATTCCAGACATCATACCTGGTGGTTCACACTGGTGCGATAGTTCAATCAGCTTATCTTCATCTCGGTTCACTGGCATATTGCTGAGGTATGACTTTACACGTCGTATCATCTGAGCCTCCTCATACATTTTACGAGCATTGGGAATTGCTGAGCCACGGCGATTTTTTGTTCGTTTCATAGTTGCCATCCCTGAGAGCCATGAACTGTCATACATACTTGGGGTGCCTAGATACATTGTGCTGACATCCTGAACAAATTATTACATAGAATATTTAAGTTTAATAATAAAGTGAGCACAAAGAACAATATTTACTATTCAATAAACCAAATAGAGAATTTCAAATTTTCTTTAAACATAAAAGCTGAATCTGAAACAACCAAATTCAATGCAAAAATGAAAGAAAAAAAAATTAATTTATTACCAACAACCATTTTACCACATTGTGGCCTGTATTATAGCTACTAATCCTGACAAATTAATATCACAACATTTATATGCATGACAATTTCTCATAGTGACAAAAAAAAGCATACTGTAGTATCATCAATTTTTATGAACTTGTCAGGTCTTTGATTTGTGCTCATACAGGTGGTAGTATTGTTTTAAATGTTAAAGTGACCGCCGTTTGCTTCGGCATAGTTTTATTCTTTTGTGTTCTTTATTTTGGGTATTTGTAGAGGTTAAACCATGAAATGAAATACTTACTAATATGCACACTTTGATGGGCAAAACCATGAATTTAAGTACCCATGAAAATGCCTTTTTTTTTAACAAAACCACGAAAATTGTGCCCCATGAAAATAAATGATACTACAGTAATATGTTTCAGACAAATATCTTGAATCTGTTGGTGCTATGTTATGAAAAGTCAACTGAAGAGCAAGAAAATTTGGGGTGAATGATATCCTAGTATTAAGGGCTGTCCTACTACATATTTGAATACTGAAACAGTACCTCTGATTTGATCCAATAGGGACATTTTCTTTGACATTTAAGTGTTTTTAAACAACATTATACATCCAAAAACATGCTAAACAAAATAACTTGTGCTAGAACCCAACACAAATTACATATAAAATCATCCTGAAATATCATGCTAATCAAAATAACTTGTCCTAGAACCTAACACAAATTACACATGAAGTCATCCTGAAAAATACCATTATCATAAAATGTTAAATTTCTTTGAATTATCACTTTTGAAATGAAAATACTAGCAAGCAAATACTAGGAATTGATGCCCCAGATTCTGTTGGTCTGATCAATATTAAGCTGCCTATATAATTTGGTTCATAAAAATAATTATGGGAGTGACTATGCGGAAACAGAAAAGTGGGTGGGTCAAACAATCAAGGACGATAACTCCACTAAATGATGCAGAAATCTGACAACTGAACTTGGCCAAGATCTCATGAAAAATCAAGCTGCATACCAGATTTGGTTGAAATAAAAAAATAATGTAATTTATTGTGCAGAAAAAAAGTGGGTGGGTCAAACAATTAAGTGCTATATTTCTGCTAAACAATGATGCAGAACATTAACAAGGTCTCATCAATATCTACCAAAATCCAATAACAATTAAGGGAGTTATTATGTGGAAACAAAAGTGGACACTTTTAACAATCAAGGGCTATAACTCTGCCAAATCAAGCTGCACACCATATTTGGTTCAAATCTAATAATAAAGCGGATTATTGTATGGAAAAAGAAGTGGGTGAGTCCTAAAATTAGTGGAGATAACTCTGCCAAACAATGATGTAGAAGACTGACAATCAACCTCAGCCAAGGTCTCATCAAAAGTAAGCTGCAAACAAATGTTGGATAAAATCCAATAATAATTAATTAAGTCATTGTGTAGAAATAAAAGTGGGTGGTTCTGACAATCAGGGGCTATAACTCTGCTAAACATTGATGCAGAAAGCTGACAATCAAATTCAGCATAGGTCTCATCAATATCAAGCTGCATACAAAATTTGGATCAAATCTTATAACAATTAAGGGAGATATTGTGTGGAAAAAAAAGTGGGTGGGTCAGAAAATCAGAGGCTATAACTCTGCTAAAAGATGATGTAGAATGCTGACAATCAAACTCTTCCAAAAGTCTTGTTAATATTTAACTGCATAACAAATTTGGTTGAAATCCAATAATATAAAGGGAGTTATTGTGCAGAAATGAACATAGAATAGACATATGAAAGGATGGATGGACAGGCCAAATGTAATATCCCACATTTTCTACAAAATGCAAGGGACAAAAAAAACAATAGGATGAACTTCCTGGTAAATTACTTGTCTTGCAGCCCATGAAACAGCCCTTAAGTTTCAAGATAAGAGAGAAAATATGAATTAATATAATTTTTAATAACTTACATATTTGGCTGAACACATGTTGCATATATGGCGGACTTCCTTGGCTACCATTCTGAGCTTCTCAAAGTTGATCAACCCATCCACCTCAGAGTCATTACCAAGGTCAATGAAAGTCAGATCTTTCTTCACAACAGGAAAAAATGGCAGCTGAAATTATTGAAGGACTTTTCATGAATATGCTGCTTGCATTAATTTTCTATTTCCAAAATGCCTGGATTTAGAACACCAATCCATGGCTTATTATTTCAAATGTTATAAGATTATGTGTTAAAACTTAATATGTACCAAGCTCTGTTTTAAACCACAGCTGGAACAGCTAATCAGATCCCCCTGTCACAAAACACCTTCGCTGCAAAAGAGAACCTGGACTAAAAAAATTCGAAAATGTTCGACTTTCAATAATTTTATTTGCATTAAGGATCGGATTAAAATTATGTGCTACACATAATCACAAAGTATCAGGGATGTCAAAAACTTTTACCATATATACTCGCGTATTAGCCAAGTCCAAATGCAAACGACACAGACCCTGATCTGCTGTCGCATAATGCGCCGGCAAATCAGGGTCTACGTTGTTTTTTTCTACTGATTAGTCTTTACAAACTGCATAGATCCAGATCTGCCGGCGCATTATGCGACGGAAGATCTGGGTCTATGCAGTTTGAGATTGGTATCAAGACTTTGGAGTCTTGAGTCCATATTTAACTTTTGACTAAGACATTTTAATTAGTTAAAACTAAACATAAAAAAGCAAATGATTATACATCTTAGGGAATGTTTAAAAGACATATTCTACCATGAAATTTTACTTGATGAATGACCCACACACTGAACATTTAAAAAATCTGTGAAAATTGTTTAAATCTCTGTAGCAGTATAACCTTTACACCTTGGGGTAGAGTAAAACTGTCCATCAGAGTTAAATTTTGTTAAAATTAGTTTACCATTGGTGGCTGCACAAATTCACTGTTGATGAGATTTCTATATTTGGACATGTTTCTGGATGGATCCATCAGCAGTTGCAAATCCTTAAAGATGAAGAAAAATGAACTTGTTGAACAATCAATTTAGACGGATTTATATTAACTGTATACATTTTATTCTTTTTTTCCCTTCTACAGCAAGTTTTAAGCTAGTTGCTAAGTGTTATCCACTAAGAATGGAAAGATGGTGTAAAACAGTCTTTCAGACTGGGCAAAGTTATCCCTGCAAAAAGGGATAACCTTGAAACTAGGGGAGATAACTATGCTATGCTGTCTATACTGTCAGAAATTTAGTTTTATAGGTGATGCATTAGACAAGGTGAAAAAATGCAAAAGTTTTGACATTATAACGACCAATATTGTTAGCAAGTTTGAAAACATAGTATTGTTATCCCTATTCTAACATACTTTGGAAAACTGTGTCAAAATAGGCAAACAAGTAGGAGATTACTTTAAAGTTCTGCACTATGCATGCCTAGAACAAGAAACTAAGTCAATCGAAAAACAAGGCAGTGTCAACTTGAGAGTAAATTGGGTGTGGCAGCAGTTTGTTTGCTCAAAACTCAAGATGGCCCTGGGCAAGAGCAGTGAGAAACTATAAAGTGAGTGTACCGTCAATTGTACAATGTCACTGGGAAAGACATATTGTTACAATGGTCTAAAAGCTTTTTGCTTCCAAAACTGCTGACATTCAACCAGTTAGAAAGCATGTTACCTTCACATATGTGTTAGAATTCAAAATTACACGTTTTTGTCTTTTTTCCATGAGCTTGCTACCACACCTCAGATAGCTAAAGCTCCAACACAAATTTCAAGTTAAACAACTGATATATAGTAACTGTTTATGGAAATTCACTTATCAAAATCATGGAAAATATAACAATGTTTTTAGTCTTTTCAAAACTGCATCCTGAAACAAATCTTCATTTTTGACCAATATTTATCCACATTAAAATTAATTATATTACAGAGAGAAGATTCTGAAAAAGATGATTTGGTCTGTTATTACTCAGAAGTTAATTACACTTACCTCATATATTTTTTTGTATTTATTTGGCAGTTTTTCCCATGTGTTGTGTAGGCGACACACAGCATTGTGATTCAGACCACTAACGATAGCAAACATGGTGTTGAAATTTTTACAATCCTTACAGTGACCTGAAATGGATGGGAAATGAAAGATTGAATTACAGATTGTTTATTAGGCTATATAAAATTATGCCTCTAATCTGCTGAAAATAAAGACTTTTATAAAAAAAAAGAAGAAAAAAACAGAAAGAAAGAACTAGATATGTGTTGGTACAACACGGATGATCCCACTAATATGATACAACTTAAGTAAAAGTTCTAAGTCAAACAGAGGCCACAACTCCATTAAATTTTGTTGGAAAATGACAACAACTGTACCTGACACAGATTTTCTTCATGTGAAGCCTTACACCAATTTTAGTTTCAATCCATGCAGTCCTTCTCAAGTTTAGCAGAAAGAAAATCTGTGATGGGTGTGACATGACATGACAACTGTGATAGGTGTGACATGACATGACAACTGTGATGAGTGTGACATGACATGACAACTGTAATGGGCATGACATGACATGACAGGACAACTGTGATGGGCATGATGACATGACAAAACAGTATGCACAGGCATGAGCTACACTATATACCCTCAACATACCATCTATACTCACAAGTCAAGTCCAACTACAAACTGCACAGATCCAGATCTGGTGTCGCATAATGTGCCAGTGATCTGGGTCTATGTAGTTTGTTGGGAGTAATCAGCAAAACAAATAACATGGACCCTGATCTGCTGGTACATTATGCAACAGCAGATCAGGGTTTGTGCTGTTTGCACTTGGTCTTGACTTATAAAGAAGTATATACGGTACGTATGGTGGGGGCATAAAGATAGAAAAGGAGAGAAAAATATACATGAAAATGTACAGTGCACAATCTAATCTGAACATGTATGTATTCCCAAACAAAGATTTGTTATCAAAGTAGACACAACAGATTATGATTAAAATGTATTTCACTTTAAATATGCATGATATACTTGCAGATACTCTTACACTACTAAATTTAAAGATTATTTTGAACTTCTTGAGATAGTACAAAATAATACTATTACCTTACTACATTACCCACACAGGAAGTAAAATGGAACATGGCTACAAAATTTGGTATCCAACTTATTCTGAAGACTTTTTAAAAATGATAAAGGCAGCAAACAATACAGATCAATGTCTATTTGATACAAGCATATGTCTAATACACGATGTTAAAGGCAGCAAACAATACAGATCAATGTCTATTTGATACAAGCATACGTCTAATACACGAGTCGTAACTATGAATTCTCCAAACCTAGACAGAACACATCCATAAAATACCTTTCATTAGGACATGTATAAAATACCATTCATTAGGACATGTACATATGTATGTATAGGTTTAATGGCACATCAGCACAATCCTGGCTATACAGTGCTAAGTAAGTGTATGTATCTTCTAAAAAAGATAAACAAAACAAAGATAATGCCAAAAATAGATAAAATCCTTCAAATACAAAGTTCCCCTTTTTATATAAATCACACCTTTATAAAAAGGCCAAGATGTCTCAACTGGAATAACATCACTGGACACATCACTTAGCAAAAAGGTCGCCTCCATTAATTACCTCTTACAACATGCAGGAAGGCCCATTAGGCCTATTCTACACCCCCAAGCCCAAAAGGGGATGTTTAGGACACGCACCATGACTGAACAATACATGAGAAACATCAACTAGTGTTCCAAAGTACCTGGTGTTTTACCTGTACATGTGTGTTTATGTATCTTCCCCCCCCCCACCCCATTAGACTTGAAAAAACTTGAACACAAAGCTTTAATGTTCACACCACTGCCATTATCACCACCAAACAAGTGATACCTGTATTTCACCATGCTTACTCAAGTACAACAAAAATTGTTACATACGTGCAATTTTAACAAAATGCTTAATGATTTTCATCCTCTTGACTAGATTAGTTTCGCTGCAGATTTCCGTAACGACCCAGAACATCTCTTTATTCACCAACTGAAATATGGATCACAATAAATTGCTGCTGATACCTAAGATGACTGTAAAAGCCATTATTCAAGACCATAAGATGTTTTACATTCATTTGAAAATTAAGCATCATTTCATATGACAAATTTATCATACAGGCTGGGAATAAGGAAATTTGAAGTTGCATTTGTTCAAAGAAGCACATTTCATCAAGTGATTTTGATGATGCAAAGGTTGAATAGTTTCACTTGTGAAACAACTGCAAGTACTTACAGAAACATTTTATTTGAAAGTATTTATTAAGTCATGGCCAAAACAAAAGCATGAGAACAAGATGATAATATATGGTGCTCTAGTAATAGTGAGGATATAATCGAGCTGACGTTAACTTAGAAATTTCACCAAGGGTATTGATATATCTTGCTTGTTTATTCTTTATTTGTATTCACACACTTTTCAAAGTATATTTACAGAAGTTTAGGAAGACAATTCTGCAAGTTGTATGCAGGTAGTATCAGACATTCATATTAAAGCAACAGTATGTTACAAATTCAAGGCTTACCTCTGAGAATTTGTTTAAGTTTGGAGTCCAAAAGTTTGACTTAATCTTGAATAGGTCATCAATATACTCTGTATCCTGAATTTCCTTGAAGACCTTGAAATCTTCCAATGTCAGCTGTGAAGCCACCTCTGTTGTGTTCAGCTGAATCAAGCTAATCTGCCCTTCCTTGATCAATTCTCCCATGAGTTCATCTGGTACCAGTGGCTCTGTACTCATGTTGTTCTTGAGGTAGTACCTATGTACACAGGGCAGAGCACGCCTGAATGATCAGTAACAAACAAAAAAACAAATTTAAAAACCCTGGACTCTGGCCCACTCAGTCTGCAGGAGACTTTGGAGATGAATTTGAACTAGCTACTGGGTATTGATTGGTTAGTTCAAAGAAGCAAGCAAAGTGATTTGTTAGTTTGTCAAAGCATACTGCATGCTCATTGGTTAGTTCAGGAAAACTGGATACTGATTGGTTAGAAAAAAATAGGCATACTGGTGAGTTAATTCACTCAAGTTAAGCATGATTGGATAGTAAATAATTAAACAAACCAGGTGTGATAAATTACTTCATGGATTCGTGCATTTTCAAACCTAGGCTTTGTCTAAGTTTTAACTGCCATTCAGTAATGAAAATATTAAAACTTAAGACCAACATGCATCTACCAAAAATAAGAAGAAATCATAATGACAGACGATGATGAAACGAATTGTGACAACATGCAAGAAACATCACAACATGCTTTGATACACGTGCTGTAGAAAACTCAACTGCCAAAAGAAAACATCAGAATCAATTAAATTTTTATTTTATTGAAGCTCAACCATTTGAAAATGAAAGTATCCACTTGTGGGTATGATAACTTCAGTAGCCATGCACTGCTCATTCAAAAGAAGGGGACAATATGCAAGCTTGAGTATAACAATTTCTCTCTCATTGTTGAATACTATATATACTCACTTGTAAGTCAAGCCCAACTGCAAACAACACAGACCCTGATCTTCTAGTCGCATAATGTGCCAGGAGATCAGAGTCTATGTTGTTTGTTCTACTGATTACTCCTAACAAACTGCACAGACCCAGACGTGCCAGTTTATTATGCAATGGCAGATCTGAGTCTATGCAGTTTGCAGTTGGACCCGACTTATAAGCGAGTATAGATTGTACGTATCTTATACAATGATGCATATGCAAACACATTTCATACACTTGAGTCTATTTGTATAAGTAGACGTAGGGTCCAAATTAATTATTTGTGTCACTAGTAAGCAGATCCTTTATTACAGATTAGGTCAGTGGTTCAAACCAATTTGTGAACTGATCTTTTTTTTGCTTGCTAAGTTTCAATGATCTGCAACTATAATAAATTCACTATTAATTGGAGCCCTAGATGATCTGATGTAATTTCTGCTGATTAGTTCAAAATTATCTTGCAGGAACTTTTTAGCCTAGATAATGCAAACATTTGTCCATTTGCTCATTTGACAGAGTATAACATTGACAAGAGTGAAAAAGATACTGAAAGAGACTCCATTACATTTGCTTCCAAACTGAACAATACAGAATACCTTGTACTTGAACATGAAAAAATGTTTTAAGAATTTCCAATTTTTGTATGGTTTGAATTAGTTTTCTTTAGCTGACAAAAATGATTACATTCGAATTTTCTCTCTAATTTGATATTCCCAAAATTCTATTCCCCTTTGTTTCTCTTTGCACAGATGTCCTTCATCACAGATGCCCTTCATCCAGACAGATGAATGATTGTAAACAGAAAGGCTTGAGTCCAAATTTCAAGCTGTCCTCTCAGACTTAAGAGGATTCATCCACCAACTAATTAATGTCTTTATCTTTTTTATTTCGTGTTTTTTTTTTTTCCTTGACAAAAATTATGGCAACTGAGGGCACTTATTTCGTGAAAATTGGACAAGAGATGCTGAAGTTATAAAGGTTTGAAACTGTATATATTATAAAGCACAACAGGCATAGATGACCCACTCTACACTAGATACACAGCTTGAGCCAAAATGTTAGGTATAAACCTAGCTGACAGACTGGTTAGCAGCCATCGGAGTTCCTAGCTGCCTGAGGGTCATCACGCTACGCCATGACGTAAATTGATGCATAGGTCAAAAGTAAACCTTTATCTCTCATCCGGCATATATTGTTGTTATTTCGTTCACATTTTGCCAACAAGGCCTGTACTGTAAAAGAAAACTTTGAAATGTAACCAATTTTCTTTTCAAAGATAAGCATTATACAATCATGACTCTCTACCAGAACAAACAGGATTAGAATTGTGTAATAACCACTGCCTGTTGCCCAACCCCACCCATGTTTTGAAACATATGACAAATGAATCATTAGAACTGTCTGTTTACCATCAGCAAAAATGAGACTTGTCTGATATAACAGGGGGACGAGTTGTTCTGGCATGTGGATAATAAGCTAGCAAGTCCACTATGCCAAAACAACAAGTCTTGTTTTTAGGTCCCAAGGGGGTCAGTGCACGTGACCTAAAATAGCGACGTTGTCAAATTGAGAATAAGTTATGTTTTCATATAATCATATATAAAATTACTGGAAATTCAAATTTGATTAAAAAAAAAATAAAAAAGTATGTTTGATATACTTAAAAACCAAAAATAGTTGGTAGACTTAGCAATGTCCAATATCATCACCACACACATGCACACATGTGCCCACACTCACATAAACACAATCACACAGACATTAAGTAAAAAAAATATACCAAGCTTCTGTCTTTAAAATCCATTGGACAGTGGAATATTTTCTTGATTAGATGCATGTCTTTGCTGCTTTCAATAGTTCAGTTGGGGGTGGGGTGAAAGTAATACAGATGTCATTTGTGTTCATCTTGGCAATCATTTGAGACTCGATGGTACTGTTGTTCAAACTTCCCCAAAGACCTTGCTGCATGTTTCTCAGCATAGAAAATGATTTTTCTGCATCTGCATTGCTGTGCGAGAGTGGAAAACGTGCTGAGTGGTGTTATGTTGATGGATGTCGTACGCTCCAGAATTACTAATGTCAACATGGTGTTTGCAGTGTGTGCAAAAAATAAAATTTTCCCCCTTGCTGTTGCATTTCACAAAGTAAAATTCCATCCAGGAGTTCTGAAATGTAGTTATGCTGGGCTTTGCTTGTTTTGCAGATGGCTCAACTTTTCCTAAATCACAGCTTCATTTCAACATTTTGCCATAAAAAATGAACCAAACTTGTACACTATTCCGACTACCGAAATAATCATGTTTTACATTTTATATATGGAGTAAAATCCAACTTCAAAGAAACTTTGCTGCTGATCACAAACTTGCCAATAATCTTTAATAATGATGGCTGAAACATTCTTATTCAAGGCAATGATGTGTAATAACTTTTGTTCTTCAACACGCATCTCTATGATTGTACCTAACTAAAACAGATTGGGCTGTTCCATTTATTGTACTTTACCTATGCAAATTAGCCTTATGGGCTTTCCTACAGCAGCTTTCAAAGGACTTGACATGGCATCATCCGAGCAATTCTCAGCCAATTAAGTAATATGGAAAATGGTGGTTGTTAATCTCTGACTGCTTCACTTTTTAATTTACTCCATGATAAACTGCCCAGATGATAGTTTTTACATGGGGTCTAAGCAGGACTGTTTACTGTTTATACAGGCTACATGCTTTGGACACGTATAGTGGTGGTCAAAAACTCTGAGGGGGAGGGGGGTTCCCTATAATTATTGAAAATCGTGTTTTTCGAAACACAAATGACGTGTTGAGCAGTTTGGGAATAAAAAATCATGTTTTTCGCATGTAAGTCGTGTTATGGCAGGTGTGCAATAAGATGTTTATTATACATGTATAATCTAATTTATAATTTGTCTCATTTAATGGAATTTTTAACAATATTATAAGGAAAATAATTATAAATATTCAAATAAATATGCTCTTTTATTCTTCACTCAACTTCATTCGTAATTTTATTTATGACACACATGTATATATTGGGCAAGTATGATGATTTCATAATGTAAAAGTTTAATTATGTAGCAATGTCCTAATACATGACCTTGACATATACCACTTGATGACATATACTATTGTTCGGTTAGACACTACGATACTATTTTAAGTCTATGGAAGAAATATGAGTATATAATAATGTGTATTATATGACTTTCATAATCTCTTACACAACACATGGGCTAAAAATTTTCAAATTGTCGATGAAAATGACACTGCTGTAGTCACACCAGGAAAAGAAAAAAAGATTTCTTTCTACTTGCTAATGCAAGGGAGTCTAAAATTATTTACAGTCATACCTGCTACAGCAACCACCTCAATATAAAGATAAATGAGTATACAGACCAGGTTTATAAGGTTCCATTTTATACACAAGTTAATATGAATTTTCTTGCATATGAAGACCACCTGTTTATAATACTGTAGTATCATTTATTTTCGTGGGTCTCAATTTTTGTAGTTTTGTAAAAAGAAAATATTTCATGGGTACTTCAATTCTTGGTTTTACCTTTCAAAGTTTTCATATGTGTAGGTATCTAATTTTGTGGATTAACCTCAACAAATACCCCCAAAAAAGAATACAAAAGAACAAAACTATGCCTACAACAAATGGCAGTTGCTTCAATGGTTAAAACAATACTACCACCTGTATGAGCACAAATCAAACACCTGTCAAGACCAATCACTTATACTCAATATCAAAGGGAGTCGACGCAGCCAACAACACTAATCTATTTAGTTATTAAAGGGCATGTGTATGATCTCTTCCTTAAAATACTATCCATAAACTTGCACCATCAATTACTTTCTGACAACCGTGGTGGTAACACAGTGGTTTAAGAGTGGTAAAATTTAACTTAGCTCCCCATCGGTTCAGATAATGTTATCATTCAACATGTGAATCAAACACATGACCAGCTGCCCCTTGCACAATGAAATTACCAAGCAGTGTCAACATCTGATGTGTACAGAGCCCATCAAAGTGCGAAGATGCTAACTAAATTGAAAAACAATGGAATCCCCGCTTTCTTTGAGACAACTTCAAACACTAGATTTTACTTGAAACTTCATCAATCAAGCCAACTCATGCTGAATGGATATTTGCAGCTCACACAAAAATGTGTGAAAGATTGGACCTAATTATCCACAGCTTTGAGAATGCTGACTTGTTTAATTGAACAATTTCATGATTATTTACCTTAAAAACATTTGTGTGTACCTGCAGTCTTGATTGACATGATGTTGATTCAGTGGTTTTGTCCAAAAATCAGTAAAGTGGGAGCTTCAATACTCTGCAGTAATTAGTGTATATACCTAGTGTTTCATTAGTAATTGTGCTCCAAGCAATAGTTCTAGTATTTTACAGTCATGTTGTTCATTGGGATTAAGCATGCATGGGTAAAATGAGACATGCTTTCATGAGGATTTATATTCCTTGACAACAGTTTCACTTGAATGAAGAATTGATTTGAACAAATATTAAATCTAATTTTCATATACTAGCATTGTTTATTTTTTTTCTTCATTTTCAGTAATAGTAGTTTCTCTCCATTCTTACTTATGTCACAAAATATCAATTTAAGCCAGTGAATGACATTACAGCTACCAGATACCGTATAGATACGTGTGCACTGAAACAGCATTAAATGCATCATAATTCTTTTTTTCAAGCGTTAAAATAAAACAAACACATGTAAATGCTAATATTTTATTACCAGATCACAGTAAGAAAATGGGGGAGTGGTTCTTTATCATATTTGGCTAATTTTTTGTTGGGTCTTTAAATTTGTGGTTCGAGGCAATAACAAAATCCACGAAAATTGGTGCAACACAAAAATTTGAGATACCACAGTAACTATATTTAGTTGGTTCACAGAGTGGTTGTTATACACAGGTTACCTGCCTTTCCTGGAGCATGGATATACATTACATAAAAAACTTTGTTTTTTAAAATATACAGTGGCCAATCCAGGCAGGAATAGGTCCACAAAAGATAAAATGAAGCAAATAAACAGATCGGACAAGTCCAATTTAGAGTAATAATAGACACAATATGTGCATTCAGGTGTGCATAGCACTTGCTTTCACAACAACACATGCACCTCATATGAACTATGCATGGTCCCAAATCGACGAAGAACCAAGCTCCACCCACCGCAGAATTGTATCCAATGAAAAAATGCACTCTCCACATTAGCAATGAGCCTGCGCAGGTAAAACTTGCCTAGCTACCCTTCGGCAGTGATTTGTGAACAACAGATTTTCAATGCCTAATATGATCTTTTGTCAAACAATAAGTGATTAGGTAATTCAGACAGTTTAACTGGTGGTAAAAGATGTGCCTACAGATGGAAATGAAAAATATACAAGTTATTTAGAGATATGAAAAAGTATTCAAAGAAAACTGAATCAAGACAAAAGGATAAAAGAGTATGTGAATGGAACATTATATGCTGCCCCATATTTAATAGTCCTCTATGTAGGCTTCTTTCTGTCACAGTGACTTTGACCTCTGCCCCCACAATCAACAGGCTTCTTTCTTACCCAATGTGCAAGTCATCCACAAACTTCTGCAAAAGTACATGGTTGATAACTGAAATGTTTGTGCATAAACCATTTTCTTCTTTTATTCATAGTGACTGTAACATTTGGCCTGTTGACCCCAAAATCAACAGACTTCTTCCCTACTGCAAGTGCAAGACATTCACAAAGTTTGGTAACTGTAGATGGTGGACAACAAAGTTATTGTGTGGAAACCATTTTTCTTCTTTCAGTCAGTGACCATGACCTTTTGAACCCCAAATTGATAGGATTCTTCCTTACCCCAAATGCAAGCCATCCACAAAGTCTGGTAACTGTAGACTTAGAGTTACTATTGCAAACCATTTTTTCTTCTGTCATTCAGTGACCTTGACCTTTCATCTTTTGACCCTGAAATTAGTTGGGTTCTTTCTTACCCCTAGTGCAAACCATCCACAAAGTTTGGTAACTGTAGATGGTGGACAACTTTGAGTTACTGCACAGAAACAAAACTGGTAAGGCAGACAGATACCGTAGATGAACAGATATCGTCATAACATAATATGCTCCACCATATTGCAGATGTATACAAACAAGAGTTCCTCAAAGGGACGGACCCTCTAATGGATGAAAGGAAATTCCTGGAGTCCAAGTTAAGACCATTTCTTCTTTGCAACTGCTGAGTGTTGAAATCATCTATGATATTCTTGAGTGACAAAGAAATTTTCAAGATGGCCATCAAACTGGCCATTGTGGTGGCCATACTGGATGTAAGATTGGGACTATTTTCATTTAGATCAGCAAGATATCATTAGAAGTCTATTGGTGAGAATCCATTGACCATCCAATCTGGAGAAGTAGGGATAAGATTTTCAAGATGCCCATCATGCCAACCATACTGGGTGTCAGACACCATTAAAAGTGTTCTGGAGAAAAACCCATGTTGATAAGACTTTCTGTTTAGGAGGTGTTGCGATAACAATATATTTCAAGATGGTGGCCATATTGGATATCAGATCGGCACCATTTTCATCTGGGACACACTAGACATCATTGCAGATCTTTTGGTGAAAAACCCATAACATAAGTCTTGTCATTCAGGAGAAGTAGAGATAAGATTTTCAAGACGGCTGCCATGGTGGCCATACTGAATGTGAGATTGGCACCATTTTCATCTGGGACACACTAGACATCATTGCAGATCTTTTGGTGAAAACCCCATGTCATATGTCTTTTCATTCAGGAGAAGTAGAGGTAAGATTTTCAAGATGGCTGCCATGGTGGCCATACTGAATGTAAGATTGGCACCAATTTCATTTGGGATACACTAGACATCATTGGAGATCTTTTGGTGAAAACCCCATGTCGTATGTCTTTTCATTCAGGAGAAGTAGAGGTAAGATTTTCAAGATGGCTGCCATGGTGGCCATACTGAATGTAAGATTGGCACCAATTTCATTTGAGACACACTAGACATCATTGCAGATCTTTTGGTGAAAACCCCATGTCATATGTCTTTTCATTCAGGAGAAGTAGAGGTAAGATTTTCAAGATGGCTGCCATGGTGGCCATACTGAATGTAAGATTGGCACCAATTTCATTTGAGATACACTAGACATCATTGGAGATCTTTTGGTGAAAACCCCATGTCATATGTCTTTTCATTCAGGAGAAGTAGAGGTAAGATTTTCAAGATGGCTGCCATGGTGGCCATACTGAATGTAAGATTGGCACCAATTTCATCTGGGACACACTAGACATCATTGGAGATCTTTTGGTGAAAAACTCATAACATAAGTCTTGTCATTCAGGAGAAGTAGAGATAAGATTTTCAAGACGGCTGCCATGGTGGCCATACTGAATGTAAGATTGGCACCATTTTCATCTGGGACACACTAGACATCATTGCAGATCTTTTGGTGAAAACCCCATGTCGTATGTCTTTTCATTCAGGAGAAGTAGAGGTAAGATTTTCAAGATGGCTGCCATGGTGGCCATACTGAATGTAAGATTGGCACCAATTTCATCTGGGACACACTAGACATCATTGGAGATCTTTTGGTGAAAAACCCATAACATAAGTCTTGTCATTCAGGAGAAGTAGAGATAAGATTTTCAAGACGGCTGCCATGGTGGCCATACTGAATGTGAGATTGGCACCAATTTCATCTGGGACACACTAGACATCATTGCAGATCTTTTGGTGAAAACCCCATGTCATATGTCTTTTCATTCAGGAGAAGTAGAGGTAAGATTTTCAAGATGGCTGCCATGGTGGCCATACTGAATGTAAGATTGGCTCCAATTTCATCTGGGACACACTAGACATCATTGGAGATCTTTTGGTGAAAACCCCATGTCATATGTCTTTTCATTCAGGAGAAGTAGAGGTAAGATTTTCAAGATGGCTGCCATGGTGGCCATACTGAATATAAGATTGGCACCATTTTCATTTAGGACCAACTAGAGATCATAAGAAGCCTCTCAGTGAAAACAGCAAGCTGATATGACCATCCATATCATTTTCAAAATGGCCACTTTGGCAACCATATTGGATGTCTGAGCTGCGCCATTTTCATTTAGGACCAACTAGACCTTGTGATGAATGTGTGTAAAGTTTTATGGCAATCCTCAAAGTAGTTTAGGAGGACTAATGAGATAACAAACTTGTGCTAATGGATGAAGTACAACAGGCCATCCCATAAACTAAACTGTTCTATGACCAGCACAGCTAGAAACAAGAACACTGTACTGTCCATAAATATAGTTTAGGTCATAAGCGATCAATGAAAAATATAAACATTTATAAATACATTTTATTTATCAGCAGTTTAAACAGTAATACTGAAAGGCAGAGTACAGTTATTAAATAACTAATTCTTGCTCTATGTATGCAAGTCCACATGGCCAGGACCTCTTGACATGTTGTTGTTCCAAACACTTACTCTATAACTTTTACCTTCCTACTGCTTCAGCTAGTCCACATATGATTTTGTTTGTAATATATGTTGTAAAAGGTGTGAGTACCTGGCTTGGTATATGTCAAGAGGTTGTTTACCCTGTTCTGTAGATGCACAATATCACAGGGTGGGTGGACATTATAAATGCACAATATCGTAAAGGTGTGTGTGTGTGTGTTGTAGATGCATAACATCACAAGGCAGTGGGATGGGGGTGGGTTGGACATTGTAGATGCATAATATCACAGGGCGTGGATGATGTGGGTGGGGTGTTGGTTGACAGTTATAATTTGCTTCGAAACGAATAATAAAATCACATTTAAGATTTTAATCCTTTCAATATAATTGTTTAACAAAGGGAGCATGAAAGTGCATGTTCATTGAGGAAATCTGTATCAATGATCTTAAACTCTGCAATACAGTCAGTATAGAAGTAGGTCTAACTCAAAAGTTAGGTTCACTGTCTCTCTTTCTATTCTTTAAATTGTTTCTTTCTTGCTTCTTATTTCCTATTATCTAAAAAAGGCATAAAAACAAACTTAACATACCCAGCAGGAACAGTGGGCATCATTCACTCTCCCCAGTTCAACATCCAGATGTAAGGAGTGTGGTTTCTCACTTTTTTGCCAACTCCTATGGCACTTGGCCGATAGCTGAATCACATTTAAATCACCCTTGAAAAGTTTCACATTCACAAAGTAGCCTTTGCTAAAGTATTTGTATCCTTGATGTCTGGATTTAAATGTGATTTTGGTACCTTCCAAGTCATTTTTTTATTAATCAGGGGGCAAATCCTTTAGTGATGCAATACTCATATACCCATCGATTGACATCTTTGTGGTACATTTGCCAGGTATAGTAAACTGTTCTTATGGCTTCTAAAGTTTGCGTTGCTACATCTCACTTGGTAATTCATCAATTGCGGGCATTGGTATGGTCTGTATACAATATTTACTGTTTTCAAACCCCATTTTATCCTTGCAAGCGGCCTGATAGATGTAAACAAGACAACTAGCTTGTTCATTGTAGTTGTTTATTATAGCTGTTTGAAACAAACTGTGTTCAAGATGGCAGTGGCATCTGTTGCCCCGGCAACTTCCTTTGTTTAAATCCAATGTTATTATCTGAGCTATCTTAAAATATTAAATTTTGTTATCATTTAAATGACTTAAACTTTTAAATATTTGTATAACTTAATATTAAACATGTTGACTGATAATGACCATGGACAATTCAAAATAGATGCTGTAGTAAGAGCTTGTTTTGTGCTGAACACAAGAGTTTAGAGTTGGTCTTATCAGTCCATGAATCCTCAAAACTTTTTGAACACCAAATTCCAGATTTCAGTCGAAGTACAAAAACTTTATCTTAAGATAGTTTATAATAATACAAACCATTAAACTTTATCTTAACATAGTTTATAATGGTGACAACCATTAAACTTTATTGTAACAGTTTATAATGATACAGCCAATAATTTTATCTTAACAAAGTTTATAATGGTAAAAACAATAAACAATATCTTAACATAGTTTATAATGATACAACCATTAAACTTTATCTTCACATAATTTAAAATTTATCATAACAATTTATAATGGTACAACCATTCAACCTTATCTTAACATATTTTATAACAACAGTACAATCATTACATTTATCTTAACATAGTCTAGAATGATACAACCATTGAACTTTATCATAACATGATTTAGAATGATACAACCATTGTTTCTTCTTAACACAGCTTTTGATAGTAGAACCATCACACTTTAAGGAATTTCATGCTTGTTTGGTTGTGGTTCTTCAAGTGTGATGCTAAGTTTTAGGACACAGACATATAGTGCTCAGAGACCATATCTGATAATGAGCTTCTGAGTTTAAGTTTGTATGACACAGGCACCTAAATATAGTGCTCAGAGACCGTATCTGATAATGGAGCTTTCGATTTTAAGTTTCATGATCTAAGATTTAATGAACTTGGTCAGGTCTATCTTTGTTCTTATGACAGCAATAAAAACTTAGTAATGTTTTCTTCCAAAAATTCCACATATTCCTTTCAAAATCTTCTATGTGTGTTCTTTATAAATTAAAATCATGTTTTAAAAAAGTGCTTACAACACCAATTAAAAGCAAAGAAATTATTTCTTTTCTTTTTAAGATGATACCATGATTAACATGCTCTTTATCTCATTTTATTTTCCAAACTTTGCCAGGATTTTCCTATGTTTTTTGACATGGGGCCTGATGCCCATGGAACTGAGAAAATTGCATGTTATCAGACTCCATTGGGAAGTTTTCCAATACATGCAAATAAAGATTACTGGTATCTCCTAGAATTTATTTCTGTCTGTAAGGTGATTTTGTGTTTTTTATCCTTAAAATAAAATTACTGGTGTTTCAAGAGGAATGCCTTTAAGTATTTCACTTTCTTTATCTGAATTGGGAATTTTCAGACCAAAATTAGGAAAATACACATCATTTTCAGATTGGGAACGAGGCCCAAATTCAGACCAAAAATTCACCTAGGAAAATCCATGTGTATCCAATAATATTGGTGAATTTTCTTAAACACCAAAAAGCAAGCATCCATTTAACAGCACGATTCTCCTAAATATGGAGCCAAATTGATTACCATAAATACTCGTGTATAAGCTAGGTCAGAATGCAAACAACATAGACCCTGATCTGCCATTGTATAATGCACTGGCAGATCAGGGTCTATGTTGTTTGTTCTACTGATTAGTCCTTAGAAACTGCATAGACCCAGAGCTGCCAGCGCATTATGCGATGGCAGATCTGGGTATATGGAATTTGCAGTTGGTATTAGCTTATACACAAGTATATATGGTATGTAAAGAATGTAACAAAGTTAAAATGTCAATATCAGCAGGAAATACATCAGATTATCTACATGTACAAAGAAATTCTAGATATCAAGTGCTACTTTATATGCCACACAGATGCAAAAAAAACCATTTCTCCTTCAGTTTTCAATCCAATTACCAAAAGATGATAATTGAGAGTGAATAAAAAACGTTATGAGCTACCCTTTACAAATTATGATTGTAATTTTCACTTAAGAAATCATTTCACTTAATTTGTACTTTATGTTGGTTTGTTGGTTGGGGTTTTTTTTACAGCACATTCAACACATTACTGGCTATATCATACCAAGGAAATAGAAGCCAAGTGCCTATCTCAAAAACACACTGAGGCAGCCAACCCAAACTGGCCTACACAGGAATCGAACTCGCAACCCTTGGATTACAAGTCTGATGCTCAATCCACCTGAGCTCCCTGTTTTCTTGACAAGAATATAAAGTCGTAGATTGATACTTTACCAACATAGCATAAAGTATATACTCACTGCAAACAACATATATCCTAATCTGCCATTGTATAATCCACTGGCAGATCAGGGTCTATGTTGTTTGTTGTACTGATTACTCCAAACAAACTGCATTGCATAGATCCAGATCTGCCAGCAGATCATATGAAGGCAGATCTGGGTCTATGCACTTTGCAGTTGGATCCAACTTGTATGGAAGTATACATGGTATGCAGTAAGATAATGGCCCAACATGTAATACTTCAATAGAAATCACACATTATTCATATTACCATGCATGTACATAGATTCCATATTGTAAAAAACATTATTATTTCCAGCTGATCCAGAATCCATAGATAATCAAATGAAATTTTTATTTTTATTTTATTTGTGCTGGTGTATTGTTCCTTTCTAATTCTAAGCAATAACATTTGTAGCTACCACCTAATGCATGTGTCCATCTCATAATGTCATACACAATGAACCTAAGAACCAATCAGTTGCTCACATGGGCAGTTAGGTTGTGAGATGGCTACTGACTAACATCAAAAGAAGAGATGCATCTGCAAACTTCAGCATTTAACGGAGTTGTAGATTATTAGCTTTCATAAAATGTCATGTAATAAAAATGTTCTAAAAAAATTATAATCATTTTGAAAGGACATCAGTTTAAAGAAATAAAAAAGAATATAGTTTTAATTCTTTTTTATGTAAATTATCAATGCTGAAATTTTTTTATTTTTTGATAAGTAACTGGAGTAATACCATATTTCTCAAATGATAAGCCCATACTTCACGATAAACTCATTCTGTACCTTGAAACATTTTGTAAGATCATCATTTAAGAAAGCTTTAATCATTTATGAGGCCACCCACTTTAATGAAATACAAGGTGGGGTCTACAGGCTTACAATAGGAAAACTTGTGTAGCCAATGAGTCTGCTTCAAAACATGATGCAGACAAAGCACAATTAGCATAAGAAGTCTCAATAAATAGATACTAAGTACAGTATCTTGTATGAATGGATACCAAGTACAGTATATTGTATGAATGGATATTCAGTACAGTATATTGTATGAATGGATACTCAGTACAGTATCTTGTATGAATGGATACGAAGTACAGTACCTTGTATGAATGGATACGAAGTACAGTATCTTGTATGAATGGATACTCAGTACAGTATCTTGTATGAATGGATAATCAGTACAATATCTTGTATGAATGGATGCTATTGATATAAACTTAATAAGAACTTTGTAAGTAGAGTAAGTTGCTATGAAAGAAGAACATTACTAACTAGTTTAGAAATGGATGAGACTAATTAGAGAAAAACATAATGATGTGGTGAAACATTCAAATTTTGAAGAAAAAAATTCTCAAGGGGAATTAGATTGTATATCTTTGTAACAACCAATGATGCAATCTTCCAGAGAGGAAACAATGCAGATCTACATATCTTGTGTGCATATTAGTTAAATTTACAAGACTGTCAAATTTAAAATGCATAATAATGAAAATATACATATTTGGGGTAGACTTTAGTTTCCTTAACAAAACACTTTAACGTTCCATCTTAAAAGGTTCCAAAATGATGAAGGCAGTGCCAATTTGGGATCCATATCTTCAACTCTTTTCATGTGTAACAGTTCAGTGCAAGGCAAAAAAAAAAAAAACAACTTTAAAGTTCAAAATGTTTAATGTTTAACCACACATGTATTTGTAGATTAAAACTTTGAATACAGCAGTAAGTTGTCTGAATACTCAAACAAACAATTTAGTAAGAAAAGCTGGTGAAAACTACTCATGTATATGAATCCAATAGTGAGTGATGACTTGTTTCCCCCAAACCAATTAAACATTTCTAACATGCTTTACATGCCATTGTGAATTTCTTCATGCCAGTATGCCATTGTGATATCCATGCTAACTATACCAGCACAGGTTAGCCTGGCCTGAGAGAGGTGCACATATCACAATGAAAAAGAACTACAACCATCCACTGGGTTATGCCAGATTTGTATACACATACAGAAAAGTGAATGCAATTTAGTTGAGGTTAGGTGAAACTTTGGATCATTCTGCATGCATTTCAACCTGACTTGGGGTCATACTGGAACCACAATGTACCATGTTTCTCACTGAAAATATCTCTGAGACCACTGATTGTTACAAATGTGCTCTATGGAGATATATGCTGAAATTTGCATGTTATATTGTAATTGTCTAATAACAATAATACTACAACAAAAGCAATAACAACTCATCTATTCCATGAAAATGTGACCATGGACACGGTGATTTCTCAGACATCAATCACATATATTACATGTAACAAATAGTGTGGCTCATGGCCAAGCAATCAAAAGCAGTAAACAATTTTTCCAAATATAAATTACTTATGAAAAGTATGCAAAATTTTGTCTTTATAGATATCTATTCTGATGCAAAATTATATTTTATCTACTTAATCACATGATACTACTAAAATGGCTTTTGCCTAAAACAGAGGGAAAGGTTCTTTCTAGTTTTGCACATACAGAAACACATTCACATTCAACTGTTAGTGGGTTTTTTTTCTCCCTCTTTCACATATAAACACACACAATTGCATACACATACATGAATGTTTAAAAAAAGAAAAACCTATATATGAGAAACATGACACATTGTGCTCAAGAGACCCCAAAAAAGAAACAGACCAACTTTCCAGTTGCTCCCATTTTTTTCTTTTGTTGCAGGCCAAAGTCCAGAGTTGCCTCCCTTCACAAGGTGAGGCTAGTAGAAAATTACATTCTATCATTACCTTACTGCACAGGCGTGACTTGCATCCCTAGATAACACATCAGGAAATAGGGAATCATCATAACAGTCTAAATAGAGTGTGTGTACATGAGGAAGAATGTGGATGTGCATATAAAGGTGCATTTTAAAACAATTCACTACTTTTAACATACTAAATCTTCCAAGGCACTAAATGTTCTGAGAGTATCTTGCTAGCTGATATTTTTTTATTTTTTCATACACTATTTTAAAAGCATTCTTCTGTAATCAAAGAATCCCCACTTCTATCCTGTAACAGTTTTACTGTAAATGCAGAAAGCAAATGCTGAATATTAGATCTGAAGCAATCCCTATCTGATCCATACAAATATAAAATACTTCAAAATATAATCATAAAAAGAATAGTTCCTATCATGGTACTAATGTTAGTCATTAGCTTAGCTAGCAAATCAGCATATCAGTGATCGATGGTAGGTATCTAGTACTCTCGAGTACCTATTTAAAATTACCAGACTGTATAGTATGCTGTCATCAGTTAGATAGACTGTACCAGTTGCTACATGGAATTATTTACCACTCAACTTTTACTTCTTCTATGCCATATTTTTGCTGGATGCAAAAGAAAATATGTTCATTACATTAGATGTTTAATTTCCTTTTTTACAAACCAAAAAATAGCACAAAATCAAGAATAAGTAAAAGTCGTGAAGCCAATGGTTCTGTATGTTCATTGGCACAGTCCCTCAACTTTCTCCGACAGACACATAACAGCAGGTCAAAGTGATTAAGAGAGTGACAACAAAATTATCCATGGCACCTCAACTAACTCAACTAAGAACTGAACTGGTGAGTAGCAGAAAATCTGAATAGCTTTAGTCTCCGTGAGTATGTTAGAATGACTTCATCTTTAAAATTAGACCCTTTCTAGCAAAATATTATTTATACAGGCTCCAGCATGAATAAAGTTACTAAGAATGGAATACAAGTTAGTCATCAATTACATTAACAGCTTATATATTCCCACCATATCTTTTTGCTTTTTCAGTGATTTTTTTTTCTAGATTACACTGAAGTTGATCAGGTCAAGCCAAAGTCACTTTGAACATTTTTTATTTATATGAATGAAAAATCCTTAAAGATAAAAATAAAGCAATACTATATCATTTTTAATTGATATGAACCCCCATACGAACAAAGAAAAACCAAAATGCTGGACACTGCAAGGTTTGATAAGAATGTTTTATATGAGGATCCATCTAATTATCAAAGAAACTTTAACTATTTCACTTTATATGGAAAATAGAAAATAAAATACCAGTCTACCAAAGGAAGATTAGAATAAGAGCTTATTTGCTAAGCCAATACATAATACATGTAATTCCTTGTCTAAAGGAAGAAAAAAAACCCCATGTATATAAAAAGCCACAACAAAGCAAAAAAGAACAAGAGCCATGTAGAGATGACATATCCCCCGGGTCCCCTGCTTATGTAATGATTCTTACTGAAAGTACACCTATGGTACAGCACTCTAAATTTTTTAGTTTATTTATGCTAGTACCCTATGGTCCAGCACTCTCAATTTATATATTACTTATGCTACACTTTGTTTCCATTGTAGCATAAAAAATACTGAATGAGGAAAAACTTAAGTATCAATTAGCACCTCTACACAACTTGCTTGACAAGTTTACCAGTTTGGTTGAAATATCTTAAACAGTTTGAGAGTTATGCTCTGGCAACGAAAAGGTTTATGGACTGACAGACCAACTGATGGACCTAGTAATAGCTATATCCACCCCATCACCACCACTGACCCATATTACATTTACATGGGGGGGGGGGGGATAAAACAAGAATAACAGAAACAAAAATCACACATTCCTAACCTTCTGATTATGCCATTACCTGTCACACTCTACAAAAAATGTGCTTACTTGTCCTTGTTACAGATGCACACAAAAACATTAAAAAAACGTCTACAGTTGGAGAAAGGGGCAGGGGTATAATTTAAAGTTGAGGTTAACAAATGTGCAAGCCTACCCTTTCATGCCGGACTCTCCCCCACAAAATACCAAATACCAACTAAATATTATTCTTGGATATAACTATGTGTGTGCAACCTACAACTGTATTCAAATGTTGCAAACTCATAATCCAACAAAAACATTATGTGAGCCAGGTGCTAACTAATATTTGTTATGTGAGATAGGTGCTAACTAACATTTGTTATGTGTGCTAGGTGCTAACTAATATTTGTTATGTGAGCTAGGTGTTGGTTAGTAGGTGACTAGAAAATGTATGGCAATCTAGCATGGATCTAATCTTCCTTTTTGATTATTACATATTTTAGTAATACATTTCAATTAAAGTCTTATAACAAGTCATTCCTTGCAAAGGCAAAATGACAGTATATGCAGCTTTCATTACTGTATATTTTTTGTAAATATACAAGCTGTTAACTCTTTGCAACTTTAATAACATTTTGAAGTATGATATATCTTCTGATGGATAATAGCAAATTAATCAAATACTTAAAAAATATAAATATTAGAAGAAAACACAATAATAAATCATCCATGCTTGATTTTGTTCAATAGATATCTGCCAACCTTACCCCCAGCCTTTAAAAATGTAAAATTCTAAGTAGCTTCTTGAAAACGGTACAAAACTAAAAAAAAAACTCAGCCATTCGATTTCTTTTTTGTGAACCACTTTTCCTCCTAAGCTAATTCTCCAACTGAGAAATAATGTTGGTTTTAATTTCAGACAACTGAACTGATTAATGGATATAAGGATTTCTATTGTTCAAATTTAATTATTTATTACATGCTCTCAACATAACTCTAAAATGGTACAACTTCTGTCCAAATTAGAAATTTTCAAGTCTAACTTCTTATCAAAATGCATACTATGATTTCAACACAATTAGGGTGACTAAAAACTCAGTGTCCAGAGACTTAGGATAAAGATGATAAATATGATTTACACACAATCGGGGTGTCTGAAAACTTGGGGTGTCAAAAAATTAAGGTAAATATGTAACTATAATTTTGATGCAATCAAGGCGTCCAAAAACAGTGTCCAAAGACTTCGGTAAAGACAGTAACTATGATTTCCACACAACTGAGGTGTCTGAAAACATAGGGTGCCCAAAGACTTAAGGTAAAGATGCTAACAATAATATTGACACAATTAGGTTTTTGATGGATTTTATCATATGACATTTCATTAGAAAAACACTATAAAAAAAAAAAAAAAAAAAAAAAATAGTTTGATGTTTAATATATTTAATATTAACTGGTGAAGATTTATTTAAAATAAACCAACCCTTAAAATCTGCAATGCAGAATGTAATACACAGGGGTACAATGAGAAAGAACTTATCAAATCTTCCAGAAGCAATCAAATATCTACTGTGGCAGACAACTATAAACAAATATTTGCAAGTGTTAGTTATAATGCCAGTGTACCTTCAAACAAGCTAATGTTATGCCATGTTGCAGATTTTAAAAAGCAGCCGGTTAAAAATTTACCTTCCATTCAGTGACAGACGCTCTGGGAGATTCATAAACGAATCTGCAAGTCTCTTTTGTTTGATAAACCCCTCACTCTCAACAGTCACCTCACAGAGGGAAAAATTACTGGAAAAGAACATTTTGATACAAATTTTCAGTCATACAGAAATATTTTATCACTCAATGCCTTTAGATAATTTTAGTACAAATAACCAAGATTTGGTGTCATGAGAAGATAATTGCACATATATCTTTACAACTTGCTCCTGGATGAAGAAATTGAAAAATCATTCATAACATTTTGGATTTAATTTCCAGTTTAGATCTATGTGATGTGTTATGCCAAAGACATAAAATTTCATAATTTTACTAGATTAAGAAGAAAGTGACTGAATTAAAAAAAAAGTAATTTAAATGTTTCTATTGTTTGTTTGTTTTTAAAAATCATTACATTTGTGTAATTATTGTCTCATACAAGTTGCCTCCTGTGGACACAAAAAAAATGTCCTTTTTAATGAAACACAACTGAGAATACTGATTTTTTTAATTAATTTTGAAAGCACTGTGTGAAATGATTTTATTTAAGTGATGATGTAACATGCCATGCATCAAGACAATACTGATCTCTATCTGAGATGATGTACAGAACAACAGCCATAAATATTCATTTCTTCACGAATTAAGGTTATTTCTCATTCTCAATGAACTCTAACTACATCAGAGTTGGCTACAGTGGTGTGTCCCTGGGCAAGACACTTTACTCCAATTGCCTCAGCACTAAATAACCATCATGTGTTGCTGTGCCATAAAACTAAATAACCTTCACATGTTGCTATGCATAAATCTAAATAACCTTTACATATTGCTGTGCATACAACTATAATAAACTTCACATGTTGCTGTGCCATAAACTAAATAACCTTTACATATTGATGTGCATACAACTATAATAAACTTCACGTTGTTGTTCCAAAAAACTAAATAACCTTCACATATTGCTGTGCATACAATTATAAAAACCTTTAAATGTTGCTGTGCCATAAAATTAAATAACCTTTACACATTGCTGTTCCATAAAACTATAATAACTTTCACATGTTGCTGTATATAAAAACTATAATAAACTTCACATATTGCTGTGCATGTAACTATAATAACCATCACATACTTGTGTGCATACAATTATAATAACCTTTACATATTGCTGTGCATAAAACTACAATAAATTTCACGTTGCTGTGCCATAAAACTATAATAAACTTCACATGTTGCTGTGCCATAAAACTAAATAAACTTCACATGTTGCTGTGCCATAAAACTCAATAAACTTCACATATTGCTGTGCCATAGAGCTATAATAACCTTTACATGTTGCTGTGCCATAAAACTAAATAACCTTTACATGTTGCTGTGCCATAAAACTAAATAACCTTTACATGTTGCTGTGCCATAAAACTCAATAAACTTCACATATTGCTGTGCCATAAAGCGATAATAACCTTTACATGTTGCTGTGCCACAAAACTAAATAAACTTTACATGTTGCTGTGCCATAAACTAAATAACCTTTACATGTTGCTGTGCCATACAATTCCATAACCTTTACATGTTGCTGTGCCATAAAACTCAATAAACTTTACATGTTGCTGTGCCATAAAACTAAATAAACTTTACATGTTGCTGTGCCATAAAACTAAATAACCTTTATATGTTGCTGTGCCATAAAACTACAATAACCTTTACATGTTGCTGTACCATAAAACTCAATAAACTTTACATGTTGCTGTGCCATAAAACTAAATAACCTTTACCTGTTGCTGTGCCATAAAACTAAATAAACTTTACATGTTGCTGTGTCATAAAACTCAATAAACTTTACATGTTGCTGTGCCATAAAACTAAATAAACTTTACATGTTGCTGTGCCATAAAACTAAATAACCTTTACATGTTGCTGTGCCATAAAACAATAATAACCTTTACATGTTGCTGTGCCATAAAACTCAATAAACTTTACATGTTGCTGTGCCATAAAACTAAATAACCTTTACATGTTGCTGTGCCATAAAATTCCATAACCTTTACATGTTGCTGTGCCATAAAACTAATAACCTTTACATGTTGCTGTCCCATAAAATTCCATAACCTTTACATGTTGCTGTGCCATAAAACTAATAACCTTTACATGTTGCTGTCCCATAAAACTAAATAACCTATACATGTTGCTGTGCCATAAAACTAATAACCTTTACATGTTGCTGTGCCATAAAATTCCATAACCTTTACATGTTGCTGTGCCATAAAACTAATAACCTTTACATGTTGCTGTGCCATAAAATTCCATAACCTTTACATGTTGCTGTGCCATAAAACTCAATAAACTTTACATGTTGCTGTGCCATAAAACTAATAACCTTTACATGTTGCTGTACATTAAAATTCCATAACCTTTACATGTTGCTGTGCCATAAAACAAAATAACCTTTACATGTTGCTGTGCCATAAAACTAAATAACCTATGCATGTTGCTGTGCCATAAAATTCCATAGCCTTTACATGTTGCTGTGCCATAAAACTAAATAACCTTTACATGTTGCTGTGCCATAAAATTCCATAACCTATACATGTTACTGTGCCATAAAACTAAATAACCTTTACATGTTGCTGTGTCATAAACTAAATAACCTTTACATGTTGCTGTGCCATAAAATTCCATAACCTTTACATGTTGCTGTGCCATAAAGCTATAATAACCTTTACATGTTGCTGTGCCATAAAACTAAAAAACGTTCACATGTTGCTGTGCCATAACATTCCAAAACCAACCAAACCAAACGTTCAACCTATATTAATTATAATTCAAAATTGGAGAGTATATGACCATACTACATATTAAACTGCATACTGAGACCAAATAATTAAGAAAACAACATGTGAATGATTTAATGCAAATATTATGCAACACTATTTCAACTATTTGGGCACTAAGGACGTTATATTGAATCTTACACTCACATATGTATGATTATACTGTTATATAGTGTTAAACACAGTGTTATACTGTTATACAGTGTTAAACACTGTTATAATGTTATACAGTGTAATACTCACATAGAGTACTATACATACAGAGTGTTATACTCAATATCGTGTGATTATGAATGTGAATTTTATACCTGCTGGGGTCTGTGAGTCCAAATTCTCGCAATGACAACATCACCACCTCCCTGGCTGTGGTCTCCTGCAAATATACACACAAAAAATATTTATAAGATCAATGAATAGCTATTACTTCAAATGTAAATATATGCAGATAAGTAGCTTTTGTAAGCAAAGCTACTTATTTGCACTTTTTAAATACAGTAAAACCTGTCAATAACACACTTGGATTTTTGGATTTTGCCAATTTTCAGATACCAACTTCAAGAGTGAAATTTACTTCTTTAATAATATGTTAGGACAACATCCATTACCTCTTAAGTCTACCCCATCCCAAGATAAAACAAGAGTCCCTCAAAGGGACTGATGCTCTACTGGGCGAAAAGAATTTCCAGGAATTCAAGAGAAGACCATTTCTTCTTTTTAACTGTCAAGTGTTGAAACCATTTCTGACATTGTTCAGCAATAACAAGATTTTCAAATTAGCATTTCACTTAGAACCAACTAAGTATCATAAGAAGTCGATTGGTGAAAACCCCATGTTTATATAGCATCCATTTGGAAAGGAGTAGAGATAACAATCTTTTCAATAAATGACTGTCCCTTTAGGAGCAACAATAACAAGATTTTCAAGATGGCTAATGTGGTGGCCATACTGGACATCAGATTGGCACCATTTTCATTTAAGACCCACTGGACATCATAATAAGTCTTCAGGTGAAAACCCCACATTGATATTACTTTCTGTTTAAGTAGAGTTGTGATAACAAGATTTTTACTATGGCTGCCATGGAGGCCATATTGGATGTCAGATCGACACCAATTTTATTTAGCACCAACTAGACATCATAAGAAGTCTTTTAGTGAAAACCCCAAGCTGATATGACCATCCATTCAGGAGGAGTAGAGATAACAAGATTTTCAAGATACTTCCATGGTGGCCATATTGGATGTCAGATCAGTGCCTTTTTCATTTTGGACCAACTAAGACATCTTAAGAACTCTTTTAGTGAAAACCCTCTGTTGATATAACCATCCATTCAGGAGGAGTAGCAATAACAAGATTTTCAAGATGGACGCTGTGGTGTCCATATTGGATGTCCAACATCACCATTTTCATTTAGGACCAACCAGACCATGGGATGAATGAGTGTGTAAAGTTTCGGATGCCAGACAATGGACGCATGATGAACAACAGACCATCCCATAAGCTAAAAAGTCATCTGGTTGTGAAGGCAAAAGTCAGACTAGAGTGGTTTCCCCTTGGATAGAAAGACTGGCACTAAATCCTGTCAATCATCAGTTACTACTGTAGCAGATGTTTATGCTCTTCCTGGGATGTAACTGGGAAGGCTTGGGAAGCTGTATCCTTATTATGATTGTCCAAGTATTATTGAAGAAACATATTTTACTCCAATAATTGGTTTCTTCTTTAAATATGTTACCTGATCATAATACTTTATGACAATAGATGAGACAAAAGGAGTTACATCCCCTTACCACAGAGTTGGCCCCGTCTCCAGTCTCCTACCATTTATGAAGCAGCTTTGAGTCTCATGTGAGATATAGGCTGCTAAGCAACCTACCTAGGAAGGTTGCCTGTTGTGCTGCCGAATTCATTAATATGCGTGTATCTCACTCATTACCAAAATTTTCTGAGATCTTGATCATATAAGCATATATTCCAAGTTTAATCAGAATCAGATCAGAAATATGGCCTCCAGAGTGGTAATAAGTTCAACCAATCAGATGCAAGATAACTTTATTAATATGCATAGATCTCATTCATATTTGAACTCATCCAACATACTGATGATGTAAACCCATTTCCAAGTTTTATTGAAATCACATCAAAAACATGGCCTCCAGAATGTTGACAGGCAAAACTAGACAGACAAAAGACACAAAGCCACACCATAAGTGCACCAGGTGAGCTAAAAATTGTCCATATTATTTCGTTTCTTTGCTACAATATTTTCCATTTACTTGAATCTAAGACAAGTTAGGTGCATGAAGATTGTCTGTCACTCACTTATTCATAAAACTTCTAGGTGATATTTTATCGTACAAGGATTACAGCATACTCCTCCCTCTATATGTATAATTTCCAGATGTCTATATAACAAGTAATGATGGAGAAAAAAAGACTATGATGAATGATTATAATTACATTTCTTTGTATGTATAGTAAACTTAAAAATGGAATATTTTCTTGTTCTTCATGGTTCATTAATCCTGAGCTGTGTTAATTGTTTCTTGAATTAAAAGAATCAACCATCACCTCATGCTGACCTTCACCCACACCCTAGGATTTAGATCATACTGCAAAGTATTAAATCCAGCTACAGCAGTAAAAGATTAAAATAGATCCAGTAAATTTTCAGATTATCTGAAACATGCTCTTACTGGACACACTCTGGGTATTGATAAAAAATGGAAGAATTTATTGAAATACAAATTAATAGTTATGAAATTCAGATTAAATTTTCACCATTTTTATTTCTCTAAATTCTAACAAAGTAACTGTCATTTCACCTTGTGTATAAGAAGATACTTGAAAGACTGGTCTGCTCTATACACCTTGATAACATGTTCTGGGAATTCAACTTTTGGCTCATCCGGATTAAAATTCCCCGCCGTCCAGAGGTCAGGATTACTGGCACTCAGATGGTTGGACAGCCCTGTATTGGAAGAGGAGCTGGAGGAGGTTGAGGATTTCCGTGACAGTCGGGACATGTACAGGTTCTCATCAGAATGGTTCAAGTTTGTGTCACTGAAACATGTTCAGGTGTCTAAATTAGTATCACAAATTTTTTAAAAAATTTCTTCATGAATTTTATTTGTATGTGCAGGTAAACTGGAATTCAAAATGTATGTGCTGAAGTATATCAACCATTTTACATCTTTGACCGATATCAACCAGCACAAGGCCAAGGCTGGATAAAGAGTAAAGGCATTACCATGACAAATTTGTAAAATCCATGAAGAGTCAACAAAATTCCCATATAACTCATACCCCATTGACAATCAATAATTTTTTATCATGCTGGACCAAATATGTAACTTTTTCTGATAGTTCTCAGGAGTGAAAAACTCTGAAAATATGGAAATTCCCCGAGATTCTCATGCCTGAATTTATGTACTATAACTCTCCAATGATAGGTCCATGTTTGCTGGTAAACCTTTAAACTAATTTTGCCAAACTTTGGAACATTTTTACTTAAAAAAATCTTTTTCCAATGATATGCCCACCTCACTGTTTAAAAACTGAACAAGACAGAGACTCCTGGGCATATAATAGGAAAAATACTACCTGTATTACACATCCATATTTCCAACCCTGCAATGTTAATGCTATTGTAATAGATGTTTTAGATGTATAAAAATTGTTTCCTTGTATATAATGCAAGTGAGGAAAATATGGACAACCAGACTTTTAAGTGGCGTGTGTATGTGTGTGCGCACGTGCGCATGCATGCGTGTGTGTGTGTGTGTGTGAGTGTGTGTACATTATTTTCCATACATCTGAATCTAAAGTCAATTGCATGAAGATTGTCAGACACCCACCTATTCATGCTATTGTTGCTCATATTCCTTGGGATTAAGCTCTTTAGAGCTTTACGAATCTTGGGTTTACTGCCTGCAATCGTCATCATCAAAGACTTGTCTTTTTTCCCACCGGACTTCTCCTTCGGCGGACTCAGAGTATTTTCTAAATCTGGGGCAGAGAGACGCTGCTTTTGATGCGAGGAAAAATCTTGTCGCTTTTGATTTGCACATTTCTCCTGATTGTAGAGCATTTCCTTAAATTCTGTAAACAAGATTATATTTGTCTTTATCTGTAAAGTCATTCATTGACACAAAGTATCGACATCCTGATCTATACATCAAAATTGGTTACTAAACTGAACAGATGAATATTAACTTGCAGTATGAATTTTAGGATATATCCTCCTCATCATAATCAAGCATAAAATATGTACTCTAACACACATATGAATTGAATGTGCTTTCTGTTTGGTCAAGCATCAAAATTTGTAGCAGAAAGAATTTAAAACTTTCTGTCAGAATCTTGGATGCCAATGTGACATCATGACTCCCCCCCCCCCCCCCCCAGGGCAATGGCACAGAAAATTATGTTTTCTGCTACTTTGAAACACTTTTTCCAAAGAGTGATAGAATGGGGATCAGTCTTGCATGTGAGGATTTAAGTGTGTTAGAATGGGGATGTCTTGTGTCAGTGAATTTAAAGTGTGTTAGAATGGTGATAAGTCTTGTGTCAGAGGATTTAAGGGTGTTGGAATGAGGATAAGTTTTGCATCTGAGGAGTTGGGAGTGTTAGAATGTGGATCAGTCTTGCATGTGTGGATTTACGAGTATTAGAATGGGGATAAGTCTTGCATCAGAGGATTTAGGTATAAGTGAATGGGTTAAGTTTGGCATGTAAGGACTTAAGTGTGTTAGAATGGAGCGAGTCTTGATTGCGAGGATTTAACGATGTTGAAATGGGAACAAGTCTTGTGTGTGAGGATTTAAGTTGTGTCAATCTGAGGTAAGTCATGCATATAATGATTTACGGGTGTTAGAATGGGGAGAAGTCCTGTGTGTGAGGATTAAAGAGTGTCAGAATAGGATAAGTCTTGCATGTGAGGATCTGAGGGTGTATGAATGGGGTAAGTCATGCATGTGAGGATTTAAGAGTGAATGGGGACAAGTCCTGCATGTGAGGATTTGGGAGTAAGTGAATGGAAACAAGTCTTGTGTGAAGATTCAAGGGTGAAAGAATGGGGACAAGTTTTGTGTATGAGGATTTAAGGGTGTAAGAATGGGGATAAGTTTTGCATGCAAGGATTTAAGGTGTAAGAACGGGGATAAGTCTTGCATCAGAGGATTTAATGCTGTCCAAATGGGAACAAGTCTGGCATGCAAGGATTTATGGGTGTAAGAATGGGTATAAGTCTTGTATCAGAAGACTTAAGGGTGTTTGAATGAGAATAAGTCTTGCATGCGAGGATTTATAGGTATAGGAATGGCGACAAGTCTTGCATCAGGATTTAAAGATGTTTGAATGGGGACAAGTCTTGCATCAGGATTTAAAGATGTTTGAATGGGGACAAGTCTTGCATCAGGATTTAAAGGTGTTTGAATGGTACAAGTCTTGCATCAGGATTTAAAGGTGTTTGAATGGGGACAAGTCTTGCATCAGGATTTAAAGGTGTTTGAATGGGGACAAGTCTTGCATGTGAGAATTTAACGGTGTAAGAATGGGGATAAGTCTTGCCTCAGAGGAGTTAAGGCTGTTGAATGGGTACAAGTCTTGCATGCATGGAGTTAAAGGTGTAAGAATGGGGATAAGTTTATCATCTATGGATTTAAGGGTATTAATCATGGTTTTATTATTGCAAATATCTGTTATAACAGCTCTGCTGATTTGTCGCAGGAAAAACTTAATTTGTGACAGTAAATCCACCACTAATGTCCTCAAATCTTTATAAACAAGACTATTATACCCTAATTTACACAGTAATTTTTCAGGTTTAATGTTTCTGATCCATTTTAAACTCCACACTATAACCAATCAGGCACTGCAAAATAATTTTAACAAATAACACAAGCATTTTATTAGGTACAAATTTTTTTAAAAATTGAATATTGTAAGCCAAAAGCTCCACATGTTGTATCATTCACAACTTTTTACAAATTTTATGACAACTGAACACGAGCTTGAGATTTTATTTATAACTGCAAACAATAATCTGCGCTACTATCTATCTATTCACAGTCTGACAAATAATAATCTGAGCTACTATCTATTACTTCACAATCTGACAAATAATATGAGCTACTATTTCTTCACAACCTGACAAATAATAATGTGCTACTATCTATTACTTCACAGTCTGACATAAAAATTTAAGCCACTATCTATTACTTCACAGCCTGACATATAATAATCTGCGCTACTATTTCTTCACAACCTGACAAATAATAATGTGCTACTATTACTTCACAATCGGGAAAATAATAATCTGAGCTATTATTATTTCACAATCTGACAAATAATAATCTGATCTACTATTTATTACTTCACAATCTGACATAAAAATTTGAGCTACTATCTATTACTTCGCAATCTGACAAATAATAATCTAAGCTACAATCTATTACCTCACAATCTGACAAACAGTAATCAGAACTACTATTTTTTTTACTTCACAATCTGACAATAATCTGATCTACAATCTAATATCGGAGTAATCTGACAATAATCTGAGCAACTATCTATTGCCTCACAATCTGACAAACATTAATCTGATCTACAATCTATTACCTCACAATCTGACAAAAACATTAATCTGAGCTACTATCTATTGCCTCACAATCTGACAATAATCTGATCTACAATCTATTACCTCACATTCTGACAATAATCTCAGCTACTATTGCCTCACAATCTGACAAACAATAATCTGATCTACAATCTATTACCTCACAATCTGACATTAATCTGAGCTACTGTCTATTACCTCACAAACTGAACAACAGTAATCTGAGCTACTGTCTATTACTTCACTAAACAACAAACATTAATCTGAGCTACTGTCTATTACTTCACTAACTGACAAACATTAATCTGAGCTATCTATTACCTCACAAACTGACAAACAGTAATCTGAGCTACTATATATTACCTCACAATCTGACAAACAGTAATCTGAGCTAGTCTATTACTTCACAATCTGACAATAATCTGAGTTACTGTCTATTACTTCACTAACTAACAAACATTAATCTGAGCTACTATCTATTATCTCACAATCTGACAATAATCTGAGCTGTCTATTACTTCACTAACTAACAAACATTAATCTGAGCTACTATCTATTACCTCACAAACTGACAAAACAGTAATCTGATCTACAATCTATTACCTCACAATCTGACAATAATCTGAGCTACTATCTATTACTTCACTAACTAACAAACATTAATCTGAGCTACTATCTATTACCTCACAAACTGACAAACAGTAATCTGATCTACAATCTATTACCTCACAATCTCACAATAATCTGAGCTACTGTCTATTACTTCACTAACAAACATTAATCTGAGCTACTATTACCTCACAAACTGACAAACAGTAATCTGATCTATAATCTATTACCTCACAAACTGACAAACAGTAATCTGAGCTACTGTCTATTACCTCACAATCTGACAAACAGTAATCTGAGCTACTATTACCTAACAATCTGACAATAATCTGAGCTACTATCTATTACCTCACAAACTGAGAAACAGTAATCTGAACACTATCTATTACCTCGCAATCTGACAAACAGTAATCTGAGCTACAGTCTATTACCTCACAATCTGACAAACAGTAATCTGATCTATAATCTATTACCTCACAATCTGACAAATAATAATCTGAAATGCTATTACCTCACAATCTGACAAATAATAATCTGAAATACTATCTATTACATCACAATCTGACAAACAATTTTCATGAACTGATGTAATGACGCAAATTTATATAATTTTTAATGGGAAAAAATGCTGTAAACCATGATTAAAACTGTCTCTTATAACAAATACATTGCAATACAAGTTTAACACAGTATATACACTTCAGACCTAATAAGATAAGAATAGAGGACATAAATATAATGAATATCTAATTAATACAATTTCAATAAAATTGAACATATTTGCTACTTGGAGCGCTGTATCTTCTATCAAATATTAAATGTGAAAACATTTTACATCAGCACAGAGAATATCCAAAAGCTAGTGTTTAAGGGTGCCGATAAGCTCACCTAAAAGATTGGATTTAACTGTGATGGATAGATGTGTTGTGCCTCGCAAAATTTCCAGGGCCCTGTTGTGAGATATGCACTGAAAATTTTGACCATTCACCTCCAGAATCTGTAATAAACAATATATATTTTATAGAATCTGTAATAAATATATATTTTATAGAATCTGTAATAACAGTATATATTTTGTAGCATCTGTAATAACAGTATATATTTTGTAGAATTTGTAATAAACAGTATATATTTTGTAGAATCTATAATAACCATATATTTTGTAGAATCTATAATAACAGTATATATTTTGTAGCATCTGTAATAACAGTATATATTTTGTAGAATTTGTAATAAACAGTATATATTTTGTAGAATCTATAATAACCATATATTTTGTAGAATCTATAATAACCATATATTTTGTAGAATCTATAATAACAGTATATATTTTGTAGCATATGTAATAACAATATATATTTTGTAGAATCTATAATAACCATATATTTTGTAGAATCTGTAATAACAGCATATATTTTGTAGAATCTATAATAACAGCATATATTTTGTAGAATCTATAATAACAGCATATATTTTGTAGAATCTGTAATAAACAATATATATTTTGTAGAATCTGTAATAAGCAATATATATTTTGTAGAATCTATAATAACAGCATATATTTTGTAGAATCTGTAATAACCATATATTTTGTAGAATCTGTAATAAACAGCATATATTTTGTAGAATCTATAATAACAGCATATATTTTGTAGAATCTGTAATAAACAATATATATTTTGTAGAATCTGTAATAAACAATATATATTTTGTAGAATCTGTAATAACAGCATATATTTGTAGAATCTGTAATAAATATATATTTTGTAGAATCTATAATAACAGCATATATTTTGTAGAATCTATAATAACAGCATATATTTTGTAGAATCTGTAATAAACAATATATATTTTGTAGAATCTGTAATAAACAATATATATTTTGTAGAATCTGTAATAAACAGTATATATTTTGTAGAATCTGTAACAAATATATATTTTTGTAGAATCTGTAATAAACAATATATATTTTTTAGAATCTGTAATAACAGCATATATTTTGTAGGATCTGTAATAACAGCATATATTTTGGAGAATCTGTAATAAACAATATATATTTTGTAGAATCTGTAACAAACAATATATATTTTGTAGAATTTGTAATAAACAATATATATTTTGTAGAATCTGTAATAAACAATATATTTTGTAGAATCTGTAATAAACAATATTTATTTTGTAGAATCTGTAAAAAACAATATATTTTGTAGAATCTATAATAAACAGTATATATTTTGTAGAATCTGTAATAACAGCATATATTTTGTAGAATCTGTAATAAACAACATATATTTTGTAGAATCTGTAATAAACAACATATATTTTGTAGAATCTGTAATAAACAACATATATTTTTTAGAATCTGTAATAAATATATATTTTGTAGAATCTGTACTAAACAACATACATTTTGTAGAATCTGTAATAAACAATATATATTTTGTAGAATCTGTAATAAACAACATATATTTTTTAGAATCTGTAATAAATATATATTTTGTAGAATCTGTAATAAACAACATATATTTTGTAGCATCTGTAATAACAGCATATATTTTGTAGAATCTGTAATAAATATATATTTTGTAGAATTTGTAACAAACAGCATATATTTTGTAGAATCTGTAATAACAGCATATATTTTGTAGAATTTGTAATAAACAATATATATTTTGTAGAATCTATAATAACCATATTTTGTAGGATCTGTAATAACAGCATATATTTTGTAGAATCTGTAATAAACAGCATATATTTTGTAGAATCTGTAATAAACAGTATATATTTTGTAGAATCTATAATAAAAAGTATTTATTTTGTAGAATCTATAATAACAGCATATATTTTGTAGAATCTGTAATAACAGCATATATTTTGTAGAATCTGTAATAAACAATATATATTTTGTAGAATCTGTAATAACAGCATATATTTTGTAGAATTTGTAATAAACAATATATATTTTGTAGAATCTATAATAACCATATTTTGTAGGATCTGTAATAACAGCATATATTTTGTAGAATCTGTAATAAACAGCATATATTTTGTAGAATCTGTAATAAACAGTATATATTTTGTAGAATCTATAATAAAAAGTATTTATTTTGTAGAATCTATAATAACAGCATATATTTTGTAGAATCTGTAATAACAGCATATATTTTGTAGAATCTGTAATAAACAGCATATATTTTGTAGAATCTGTAATAAACAGTATATATTTTGTAGAATCTATAATAAAAAGTATTTATTTTGTAGAATCTATAATAACAGCATATATTTTGTAGAATCTGTAATAACAGCATATATTTTGTAGAATCTATAATAAACAGTATATATTTTGTAGAATCTATAATAACAGCATATATTTTGTAGAATCTGTAATAAACAATATATATTTTGTATAATTTTGTTTGTAGATTGTATTTTCAATCAGAACCCAATGAGGCCAAACAAAAAAATATGTGTTTCCTAGTGCACTGGTTTTAAAATTAGGGTAGGCAGGTATTTTTTTTTTTTTTTTAAACATTATATATAAATCAAATAATATTTCAAGTGCTTCAAAGTACTGGGCAAAACCGGCTCAATTAGATGCACAAATAAATTTCGACAATGTGATTTTTTTTTATTTAAAAAAATAAATAAAAAATAAACAAAATTTAAAGGTCGGCAATGAGAAACAGAGATGGTCAGCCGACCGGAAACACATATTTTTTTTTTTGCCTGATGTAAAACATATACACAACTGGAACCCAATTATGTAAAACATATATACACAATTAGAACCAAATGATGTCAAACATATATACACAATTAGAACCCAATTATGTCAAACATGTACAGTGTATACACTACTGGAATCCAATTATGTAAACATATATACACAATTAGAACCCAAAGATGTAAAACATATATACACAATTAGAACCTAAAGATGTAAAACATATATACACAATTGGAAACCAAAGATGTAAAACATATATACACAAAATGGAACCCCATTTTCATCAGAAAACCTAATTATAGAATCATGAGAAATGAAATATGCACTAAATCCTTGTATTGTATCAGCGCTAAAGACAAGAATTTAATAAAATGGCTATTTTACTCCCTGATTTGGAACTAATTGGGGTTTTTTTTAAAATCTGGAAGGGTACTTTGTATACGCTTCAAAACATAAAAATTACTGTACCAGACTGAGTGTGAATAATCAAGACATTAATCATGTCTTTCACACTGCATCAAATGGATGAGTGACTAAGACTAATTCCAGGTGTGTTCGATTATATGGCTCTACTTGAGTAAGTGTTCTCACAGTGATGAAATACCATCATTGCAAACATGCAAGACATCTGAAACTTAACCCAATTGCTTAGTTTATATTGATCCAATGTGCTATCATGAAAAAAGAACTGTGCATATGGCTGGAGCAACAATTTAACTGTTTATGGGATTATCTTTTGCTTAAACAGACCTGGTCTCCACGTTTAAGACCCGCATCATAGGCCTTTGACACCTTTTCCACTTTTGAAACAAAGATTCCATATCCACGCTCCTGACCACCCAGAACAGAAAAATGCAGTATTTCCTCTCGTGTTGCTCTTGTCAGAGTTATTGTTCGTGACCTAGCTTTACTTGCACAAGCCAGGTTTAATAATCTCAACTGTCCAGTCATTCTCTGAAAAAGTCATAAGTAATGCAGCTTAAGTCAAGAATCACATGCAAAATATATTAAAATCACATAAAAATTGTATTAAAATCATATTAAAATATATAAAATGTAAGAAAATAATATGTAATAAATCTAAATATTGTCCCTGTGAAATATTTGCATTTAATTTAATAAATATTTGCAATTGTAAGAGTTTTGGTAAAATTCATGTCTGTTTATACCTTTATGTTACTATGATAATTTCATTTACCTTTTATGTTACTATGATAATTTTACATTTACCTTTATGTTACAATGATAATTACTTATACCTTTATGTTACTATGATAATCACATATAACTTTATGTTACAATGATAATTTTATTTACCTTTATGTTACTATGATAATTACATTTACTGACATTATTCTACTGTTAGAAATTGTCAAAGCTTCAGATCAGCAGCAGAAAATTCAGAAAATTACACTTTTCCTGGCACAAAATCAATCATTTTTCACTTAAACTGTCATCTACCTGATCAAAATGTTTATCCCAAAGCACTGTTTCTGCTTTGGCTCATTTAGAGTCTGTTGAAAACAGAAGACAAGCCCACTATAAAAAATTTCCACATTTCAATTTGCAAAGTCAAATATGGCTTTAAAAATTAAAATTATAATTTTATTCTCAGATTTTAATGAAACTTGCACCCAAATGGGAAAAAAGGATTTGTATCCCTGCAATACAGAGTACTTATCCATTACAGAAAACACTCACCAGTCTTAACCAGTGATGCATCCAAAACAAACAAGTGAATTCTAATTTTCAACAAGACTTATGACAATTAAGAATATTATATGAAACAAGAAATGTCTTCATGGAAGACATACGGCTCAGCAGTGCCCAAAATGATCTAAATGAGTAACTTAACCAAGGTGTTATGGATGAACATATGTTTGGATGCACAGACAGTGGTAACACTATATGCCCCAAGCACTGACATGGTGGAGCATAAAAGGTATCACCATACTAATTAAGTTCAATATATATTTCCTTTATATTTCTACAGTTTTGATGAAATCCAGTGCATTAGTTAAAAATTAAAATACACCAAGACAATCTTATGTCAGGCACTAACTTGGACACAACATATGGACAAAAATCAGCAAATATTATGTTGCATTTTCTGAAAATATTTGCATCTGAATGAAATGCCAGGAATTTGTAGTGCAAGTGACCTTTCCCAAACCAGACAAATCAAACCCATTTGCTTTGTCCTCCTATCCAAAATATGGGAACCTGAATTCAAGAAACATTTTATTTTCTGTTAGGCTTTAATGCTGCTTTCTTTCGAAAACAAGTAACATTCCTCAGTGATTAGCAGGAAAAATCAGAAACAATTTCAATGATTTTCTTGGGGACTAAAATAGTATGCAATAACATCTGATTCACTTAATTAGTGTAGTAATACCTAAATAAAAGGTGGCAGACAACCCATTCTAAGAATTATTGCCACACACAGTATAACTGGAATTACAAAATAGTTTGGTTTTGTGCAGTGGTTTTTGAAAAGTCGTGATATTTTTTTAAAAATTTGGTCCAATTCTGTTGAGCCCTTTTGTGAAGTTGTTTAAAGATTTTTATATTTTTAGCAATGTCAACCATTGTTTATGGCATATCAACTTCATTTATAGAAAATTTAAAGACCTCTATACCAGGATCCTTTCTGTCAAATTTGGACAAATTCTGTTGATGACTTTCTGTAAGTTGTTTTAAAATGTACATATATTTGTGTGTGTGTTGATCACATTCTGGGAAGAAATCGTTTACAGATAATTTTATTAATGGCAGCCATACCTGATGGCAGATCTGCATCACTTTTGCATATATCTGAAAGGTCATAATGCCAGAATGCTTTCTGTCAAATTTGGTTGAATTCTGTTCAGCAGTTTTTAAGATCAAGTTGTTTAAAGGTTTTTCTATTTTCAGTAATGGCAGCCATATTTATGATGGGCTGGTATTATTTGTACAAATTTAAAAGGCCATTTGTGTAAGGATACTTTTGTCTAATTTAATAAAATTCTGTTCAGTGGTTTCTAAGAGTATGTTTTTCTATTTTTAGTAAAAGTGGCCATACTGATGAAACATTGGCACAATCTGTAAAAAATTAAAAGGCCCTTATGCCAGGATGCTTTCTGTTAAAACTGCTCAAAACTGTTTTCTGTTAAAACTGTTTTCTATTTTTAGTAAATATTTAGTAACAGTGGCCATATTTGATGGCAGACTGGCATCATTTGTAAAAACCTGAGAAAAATTTGCACCAGGATGCTTATAGTTGGAACAGCCCGGGAAAGTTTTTTTTAAGGAGTTTTCAAGGACTTCGAAAGGTGTGAAGGAGTATTTTTTCTAATGGAAACTGAACTTTTTTCATATGTTACTTAGTTTATCTCTGCATAAATATGTACAAAAGTAGAAGAAAAACATAACTGCACTACTACTGAAAAGGGATGCTACTCCATTTGGTAACTACCAGAGGCATGTGTCTTTTGATCCACCCAACTTCATCCCATTTTACTCATTTATTCATTATTTGTAGGAAACATGTAAATAACAAAAATTCTGAATTTAAAAAGTGACATACTTTATTCAGATGAAGCCACTGTTTTACCTCAGATAAATTCAATGAGTTTTTCAAGAAAATCAAGGACTTTCCAAGGATGAAACTAACTTTTTTTTTTAATTCATGGAGTTTTTAAGAGAACCCCTTAAATTCAAGGATTTTCAATGTTGTATGAACCATGATGCCACCCGTGATATTTGGTTGAATTCTGTTGAGCAGTTTTAGAGAAAAAGATGAAAGTTTTGATGGACAATGCATAGCAGCTGAAGGACCATACCCAGGGATTTACAAATCCACTTGCCCGACTCCCGGAACAAGCTCAAATTCGTTTCAGGCAAGCTCAAGTTTGCAAGGCACTTGCCCATGGGCAAGTAAATAAAAATTGAGAGAGGGATACAAGATACAAGAAATTTTATTTAACATCAGTGGTCTGGGTAAAATACATAAACAACTGCTCTGTGCGAGCTATTTTAGCAACAAGGGGTGTTCAGTTCCTAATGCTTTATGTTCTGCAAGTTTTATACCCTGTGATCTCGCCACAGCACATATATCAGAACCTTTATTTAGCATTTATATGGAGTGCATTCTTCTACATAATTGGCCACAGTTTCATTCATCTATTGTATGTGTCATGTCCACCCTGTAATCAATGTCAAGGTCAGTCTCGCATTTTCTCGTGCAGATGTCATAATGTGAATATTTACTATTTAAAGCAAGTTTTGACAAATAAGGAACAAATATTTATATTTTAACTTATCAGTTACATTTTAATCGTAATATTAGTATGAGTCCGGCATTCGGCGACTTTCAGGTCCTAAGTTAGCCTCTGGCAGTTTGTCAGATTGCCAACTCTACACAATCAGCTTTTCAAAGATTGTTTTGATGCATGTCACATGTACATGTCTGCTTTTGCTCTTCTAATTATATCTGCATTCTAACTCTTTCTAATCTACATATCTATCTACATGTATTATTTAAATATATATTTTTTTTATAACTTGAATTATTGGCATATGGTTTTAAGGTGCCAGTAAAGAAAACAAAAGTTTCAATAAATATATGATTTCCTTAAAACAGACCAAATTTTATTTTATCTTACTGTTTTACTCATGTTGGAATATTATGTTTGGGGCAAGCTCAGATTTTCCAAGGGCAAGTCCAATTTTACAGTCAACTTGCCCTGGACGAGCTGACTTTGACAAAATTTGTAAATCCCTGCCATACCATAAGCTCACATGGCCTTACAGCCAGATGAATTAAAAGATCAAGTTCTATAGCAGATCTGGGATCATGCAACATACTCATAACATTTCAAAAAAGAAAGAAATTCAAGCAGTGAAGTACTGTCTATACTTACGTATAAGCCGATACCAACTGCAAACTACACAGACCCAGATCTGCCATCGCATAATGCTCTGGCAGATCTGAGTCTCTGCAGTTTTTAAGGACTAAACAGAAGAACAAACAACACAGACCCTGATCTGCTGGCGCATTATGCGATTTGGCACATTACTGCATTTGGACCCGGCTTATTCGTGAGTATAAAATGGTAACATATAAATAATCCATTCAACAAGATGCATAATAGAATATGGTACAACTATAAAAGAAAACTGTTTTTAGTCTTATACATGAGGAGAACATTGTTATGCCATTTTTGATAACATTGTGAAAAAGTGATTTAAATTAACAAAGGAAATTTGAACAACATTGGTAAGTTATGAAAATCAGATCCAAAAGCAAGGATTCTGAATAACAGAGTGTGAAATTAGAGAGTTCAAAAAAGCTAAAATTATTCTTTCACATAAGTATGAACAAGTTTAAGTTCTTAAAGTTCAATCCACTATTTTGATACCAGTCTGAAAAAAATGCTGACTAGGCTAAAACAAATTCAGACAAAATGTGAATAAATGAACATCCTGTCTCACTGTCTTCTCCCATTTAGAACTACCTTCTTTTATTTACAGAGTCTGACACATTCTTCTACAATAATCATTTTAGATCAATGCTGACTTCAAGCTAGTGTAAACTTCAATGAATTATGAACCCTCAAAGATAGAGTGCATGCTCATGACAGAAATACAAACTCATCCCAGATCTATTATTATATCCATTCAAAAGAGAATGGAGGTTGAAATTTCAAGATATCTTTACTTACTGATCGACAGAATTTTTCTAGTGATTTCTGTAAATACATAAGCATAAAAATTAGCCTTTGAAAGGAACGAACAGCTCGTCTTTCCTTTTCTTTTCTTCAAAAACTTGAGTTAAGATTTAAAATGTCTTTTTGTTTGGTATGAAATGCCTTATATTAACCATGTCCATTATGGTCTCTTATATGTGAAATTTTTGTTGAACAATCAAAAATCACATTTATACCAACAGTAATTAGATCTACATCATAACTATATTTATCCAGCTCATTTCTCCTCCAGAAAACTAGGTCCTCCATACCTTATGTATGTCCACCCATATACAAATATGTATTTTTTTTTTTTGGGGGGGGACTAATTTTAACTATGCAATATTTACCCATTACTATTATGCAGCTTTTACTTTTCGTGTCAAAAAATCTTGTCCGTTCGATGTGAATATATCCTCCCACAGAGTGGAGAATTGCCAATAAGAAACGGCCACTCGTGCACCTCTCTACGAATGCATGGAACAGTCATCTTTTTCACAGACAACATTACGCCAGGACATCAGAGCGGGGTGGGAGGAGGACCGTCGATAATAGTCACGAGTAAGTATTGCATAATTAAAATTAGTTTCCTGCCCCCCAAACTTAATTTGAACAGCAGCAATACATTAACCATCACTAGTACGCAGCTGTCAGTTTGGTGGGTATGTTGATGTGTTAAACTGATAAAAAACAAACAAAAATAGAAAGTACTCACCATTTGAGGGAGAGATCCACTTTACAATTTTGTTCTAGTCCCTCTGGGCCACAACTATGGGTCCCAGAGAGAAAATACAGGTGCTTTGTTGTGCTAATGATCAGAGGAAGAAGAAGATAGTATGGGATCGCCAAAATGCTGCCTTCATGACATCCTCCATGAAAGAGTGATTTTAGATAGGCCCATGAGGCAGCGACAGCTCGAACCTCAGGGGCTTGTAGTTTCATAAAAGAGAGGTCTCTATCAGCAAAGAGACTGATAAGCTCTTTTAATTGCGGTGACAATCCACCATGAGACCGAAATATAAACGGAGCCCTTAAGAGGAAGGAAAAGACGTTTCCTACCCTTCCTTTTCCCTTTTGAAGCATTTAGATAGAAACGCAGTGCCCTAAATGGGCATAAAAGCCTATCTTGATCATCTCCAGCACAGATTTGACTGAGACTGCGAATCTCTATAGGTGATGGAGCTACCAAAGGTAACTGATTTTGGGCTAAAAATCCCGGCTGACAAAGGAGGGAAATGGATTCATAATTGCCATTAAACTGGAGACAGCCAGTGTCAACAGACAATGCATGAATCTCACTGTGTCTTCTTGCAGACATCAAAGTGAGTAAAAACACAGTCTTGAGTGTGAGATCCTGAAAGGAAGCCTCACCTAATGGTTCCTAGGGAGTTTTGTTTAAGGACTATAAAACACAAGATTGGTTCCATCTGGGTGTAAGAGAGCGGGAGACTGGTCTCTGCAGCTCAAAATACTTAATGAGATCAGCAAGGTGAAAATCTGAACTGATTGCTGAGCTCTGAGAGAATTTAAGTGTGTTTGAAATGGCAGCTCTATAGCCCTTGATAGTTGTTACTGAACATCTTTGGTTCTCGAAATGGAACAAAAGGAAATCAGCAACGGAAGTTACAGAGGGACAGCTAGGATCAACGTGTTTCCTATACTGCACCAATCACAGAAAATTCTCCACCTGGCATCATAGACCTTGGATGTTGAAGCTCTCCTGACCTGGATGATGCAACTGGCAACCCAACCTGAAAACTTGTTCTGGTGGATAGATTGCCTGAGATGAGCCAAGTGTGAAGGTGGGGAATGTGTGGGTTATTGTGTAAGAGGGAGCCCCTGTGTTGTGACAGAAGATCCCTCCTGTGAGGTAGAGACCTGGATTGATCTATCAACAGGTCTAGACGATTGCTGAACCACAATCGTTGGGGCCATAATGGGGTTAGGAGAATGATACGAGCAGTGGAAGTTCTGACTTTTGCAGAACTTGAGGTAGCAGTCGTAATGGTGGGAAGGTGTATGCAAACAGACAATCCCACTGGAAGCTGAATGCACCCACTGCCCAAGCTCTCTGGTCCGGGACTGGTGAGATGTAAAAAGGAAGTCTGTTGTTGAACCTGGTCGCAAACATGTCCACAAGGGGCTTTCCCATAGTGAAAAAAGGGATTCTGTTACAGAGCAGTGAATACAACATGGTAACCCAAGAAGACCTTTCCAGAACTAATTACTGAAGAGGGCAGGGGCTACTGGCATAAAAACAGAAGACAAGACGGATGAATGTAACACTAGATGAAATAAAGCTGAAAGAAGAACCAAACATGGTTTAAACTCGCAACAAGCAATTTTTCTCTGGTCATGTTATGAACGACACAACATTAACATGGTATCCCTGAAAAAGATCATTGTTCCGTGTAGGCGCGGAGAGGTGCACGAGTGCACCGTGTCTTATTGGCAATTCTCTGCTCTGTGGGAGGATGTATTCACATCGAACGGACAAGATTTTCTGACATGAAAAAGTAATAGCTGCATAACAGTGATGGGTATTGTATTGCTGCTATTAAATTAGTATAACTACAAACTTGTTCATCTGAACTGACCTTTACCCAAAAGTTTCTCATCTCCTTTTCGAAGTCTGGAGAAGAAAGGTGTAAATGTGTACAGTATTAGACCAGTCTTCTGAAATTAATATGCCAATAAATTGAACATGGACCTTGTTGGATTACTCACTTCTCTCTCCAAGAGCTGCTCAAATGCCTCCAGGAATTCACACATGTCATTGTCTGTCTCAAAATCATTGAAGTGGTTGTTCACCCACAACAGAACCACCCTTGTCACCTGAAATGCATGAATTAAGCAATTGAATCAACATGACCACATGGTTCTAACAAGTAAGTACATAGGTTCCTACTATTGAATATAATTGCATCCAGTGGTTCCTCACTCTAAAGCAACATGAATACATGGTTCTAACTAGTAAGTACATAGGCTCGTACTATTAAATTAATTGCATCCAGTGGTTCGTCACAGTAAAGCTACATGAATACATGGTTCTAACTATTAAGTACATAGGTTCCTACTATTGAATATAATTGCATCCAGTGGTTCGTCACAGTAAAGCAACATGAACACATGGTTCTAACTAGTAAATACATAGGTTCCTACTATTGAATATAATTGCATCCAGTGGTTCCTCACTATAAAGCAACATGAACACATGGTTCTAAAATGTAAGTACATAGGCTCATACTATTAAATATAATTGCATCCAGTGATTCCTCACTTGAATACTGTTCGTGGGAGCTATAAAAAGGTACTATGTTACAGGCAAAAATTTAACCAGTATAATGGAATCCATAATCATACCATGTTACATCAAGGATTGTGTAACAGCATGATCCACTGAACAAATCTGTTGTGCCCTGTGCAAGGTCGTCAGCTCTTACTTCTCAGCTGAGAATGAACATTCAAAGGACATTTATTTCATACAGGGAAAAACTTGTACTCTTGGTCACTTCATTTCTAAGAAAACAATTTCATGACCCCAGAAGAGCTCGGCTTTGTGAACTGAGAGAATTAAACACCTTTGTTGGCAGAGATGGCACCTACACCCAAACAATAACACAACCTGTTAGAAAGCTTTGCAGTGTTTAGTGAAAAGGTCATGTATGTCAAAATGAGAGAAATTTTGGAATTAACCATCTTCCCCCTGGCACCTCAAACCAGTGTATACAAGTTTGTTGCAGAACTAGGTCAGATTCAATAGGGAGGCTAACCGAAAGAGTATTGTACAGTTCTACAGAGCTAATGTTAGACAGGGTGACCCAACACTGTCTTTTGATCAGGCATCTTAAAGCATAGTAACAAGTTTTTGGGTTGTTGTTTTGGGGGATTTTTTTGGCAGAGCTCTGCGATTATATATAAAGGCTTAGTATTCGGCAGATGAAAGACAGATGACAGATGTAACAGCATATGATTTTACAGATTTTCCGTTAGAGATGGTAACAGCTAACCTTTGCCCTGAGAGCTGGGACATCAAACCACTGTAACAACTTGTTGCACAGCTCAATGGCATTGGGTAGGAAGGTTCTGTAAGTCAGGAGGAAATCTTCAACAAACGTTGGATCCACCACTGAGTGATCTTCCACCAGCTGCTGCATCAGCCGCTCCGGTGTGCCCTGTACAAATTAGACTCAAGTGAAATACATGATCTCATCTGAAATCAATCGGGACTAGAAAAATATAAAACATCTCTGTCCTGAATTGAGATTTGTTAAAATGAAATTGCACAAAATAATAAAATTATGCATCAAGCTTACTATGAAATTATCATCATTTTACACAAAATTTCACCTGCCCAGCAAGTTTTTTTGTCTTGTTCTGGGCTGCTGGATGAGAACTGTTTCAAGCCTTGAAATAATATCATTTTCCCTTTCTTAACCTGCCCATACATTAAAGCTCTTAGCCCATCTTCTTTCTGGCTCTTCTGTGTTCCCTTGTGAATTCATAAGTAATGCTTGTTGACAGTTTTGCTCCATAGTGTCCCCTTGTGAATTCTGAATTAATGTCTGTTGATAGTTTGGCTCCTTAGTGTCCCTTGTGAATTCTGAATTAATGTATGTTGACAGTTTGGCTCCTTAGTGTCCCTTGTGAATTCTTAAGTATTGTATGTTGACAGTAAAGCTCAATATATATATATATATCAATGAATTAATTGAAAAAGATTCTAAGCAAAGTGTGTATAAAATGCTGATTTATCAAGATCTAAAAGAATACTGCAGTTTCTGTCGGCATTAAATCTGTGTTCAAAGTTATGTATCCTCACCCTTATCACAATATGTCCTTTTCTATTGCCACCATCAAATTCCCTCCTTTCTGTCACCATGACAACTCGCCCCTTTTCTTCATGCCTTTGTGTATTCTCTTCTCCCTGTAGAAACACAACATTTTTGACAACCATGGGCATTATGATGGATCTAATGATAATCACTGGAGAAGGTCCTATGGCATGTGATGTGCATTATGATGGATCTAATGATAATGGTTGGAAAAGGTCCTATGGCATGTGATGTGCATTATGATGGATCTAATGATAATGGTTGGAGGAGGTCCTATGGCATGTGATGTTCATTATGATGGATATTATATTAATGGTTGGCAAAGGTTCAATGGCATGTGATGTTCATTATGAAATTTTGAATTTTTGTACTTCAGTAAGCTCTGTTTAAGAAGAAATGTGATGCTAAGCAATACAGATTAATGGGTTTTAAATTAATAATACTGGATGAAGTTAAACATGTTAACAAATTTCTTGGTTTGCTTAAAATTGCCAATACTGCATCAAAGTGTCCCCTTTCTTTTAACCAGAATATAATCATTGATTACATTGCTCATCACTATGAAGCTCTTAGTAGTCACCAGTAGCCATTGTAAACAGTAATTATCATGCAGAATATAAATTCAGACTTAAGTGAACTTAACAATGAAAATACATTTTCATTTTCAATTTTTTCTCTGTACATTTTAACTTGTAATCTTTTTAAAATTTAAAATGTTAACTTTTTTGGCAATATATAGCCAATATTGTGCTGATGTACCATTAAACCACATATCCACCCACCTACCTACCACCTACTTGTCTACCTACCTACTGTGACAGGCCATAACAGACATAGAATAAAAAAACACATTCTGTTCTATGACATCAAAGTAAACATACTATAATTACGTGATAAAAACCTGAGATTAATGCTGTTTGGAATATAATATTTTTAAAAATTCCTGTTCCTAAAGTCTGCTTCATAAGCTATTATTATCGTTGTCTAGCCCTGGAAGCCAGATTTTACTGGGTGAACGTCACAGGCTTTGAGTAACCTTGGAGTGATAGCCAGTAGATACAAGCGAAGTTCATGCAACAATAATTACCTTGATTAGCCACTAAAGATGAGGTTTCACATGAAAAGCATGCATCATGCAGTCCACTACTCATTCACATGTACAATATACAGTTAACGTGTTGAGGATAACCTATTACAATATATAATGTATAGTCATTAATATGGAGAGTTAACATGGAATAAATGTATTTATTTCTACTCCAACTGTACTGGTCATAAAGGGCCTTCTGAGAAGCCTAGGATGTATATAGCATGGAAGAATCCGTGATCATCAACACAAATACTTAACCCATGTTAGTAAAGCCTACAATGCAGGTCACAGTGACATTCATGAAAGTCACTGAAGCATGAAATATAGGTCACAGAGACCTCTTTTTGTAATAAGGATGTAGAACTTATCAAATACATGCACACACAAAGTTTCATGATTATAGATAGGATAGTATGTAAAAAGCATGCATAAATCCTATGTGGTCATGAGCTAAATGCAAAAACTTAACCAGAAGCATGAAATGTGGGTCACAGTTACCTACTTTTATGAGGAGTGTATAGTACTCTTCAGGCTGCATCCTCTCATCAAGTTTCATGATTCCAGGTATAACAGATTTAGGCAGGAGGTTAAAAAAACTATTTATACAGGAGGCTAAAATAACCTATGTGGTCATGAGCTAGAATCAAGAATCTAACATACACAATTAAGATGTCAAATGTAGGTCACAGTGATATTCTTTTGTTGTAAAGGTGTGGTACTAACAGAGATGCATACAAACAACTAGTTTGATGATGGCATGAACAATGCTCGAGATTGAACACAAGTCAGTTAAGTATGAAATATGAGTCCCAGTGACCTACTTTTGGGATGAGAATGGAGTACTTGTTAAGATGCATCCTCTTACACAGTTTCATGATTGTGGGTATAACAGTATGTATAAAGGGTGCAAAAAACCTATTTTGTCATGAGCTAAATGCAAAAAATTTAACCTAAGCCAATAAAATGTGAAATGTAGGTCACACATACATGTGATTCTCCTGGCAGTAGACCAAAAATACCATTTAAATGCCATCTACAGCACATACCATTTTATAGTTGAAATCTACCGCATTTGACAATTGAAAGAATTTTTCTTTTTTAAATTCAATATTTTAAAAAAAACACGCCGTAGTTTTACATGTTCTATCAACACCTTAGAGAAACCAGCCAGAACCAGTCTAATGGGGACCAGAAATGTTTCCAACAGTACAGCGACCAGTGTGATGATGCGTGGTGGAGTAATAGGATTAGAATTGTTTAAGAACAGCTAGCGTGTACACAGCAAGCTCTTAATGGATTACCTTACTGTTGCAATTTGAGGAGTTTAAGACCAAATGCGGGATGTTTTTTGAGGTGTTGTAAGTAACAAAGGATCTAAGGTGGTCCATGATGTCTTCTGAGCCTTTGATGAAAATCAGCCGACCTTTGATAGAGGGGAGATAAAATGGAGAGACCGACCATAAAAAATTATTTTGGCAGAGACACTAGACTACGTATTTTGAATTTTTGTCCTGTTTAATTGTTATTGTATTGTTAAAGATGTTTTAAGAGGAATATTTAAAGATAGCTCTTACATGTTTTGTTCAATTCATGTCAAAATGCCAAATGCTAAGAAACCACCAGCTAAGAAATATTAAAAGTTCAACAATGCTTGGATATCCAAGTTTAAGTGTGTGCAGGTGAGTAGCAAAGGTCCTGAGTATGTTTTCAAAGGTATGCATCTTTGGTATTTCATAAACTATTTGAAGTTTTCATGCACATAAATTAAATTCACGTCCTAGATAAAAAATATCAGTTAAAAATATATTACAAGAAAATTAATTTTAAAGTTGGGATCAACTATTCATAAAAGTATAAATACATCATCTATTTTTTCATTGTTTATTTCAAGTCTAAATCAGTCTTTTTTTGCTTTTATTTACAGTGGTAAAACTTGCCAACAGATTTTTGAATCTGAGCCCTGAAGAGAAAAAAGCACTTGCTGATGAGGCTCAGGAATACATCTTAAGTTAAAGTCAGAAACTTCCTCCTTGGGGTAAAATAGCTTGGAGGAGTATTGGAGAGCAGTCAGCAACCTTACAAAACCAGCAACATTCTTTGCAAAATACAAAGAGAGATAGGGGAAATCTGGACCAGATAACTATTGAGATTCTGTTAAGTGTGAAGCTTAATAATCACAATGAATGTCATCAGTGGTCATCAAACAGTAATCTTGTGAAGGCGACAATAATGCTATTGGATTTTATTTTAAAAATCTTTGCAGTGAACTACCGTATATACTCGTGTATAATTTATATCCAAACGCAAACAACATAGACCCTGATCTGTCATCGCATAATGTGCTGGCAGATCTGGGTCTATGCAGTTTGCATCGGCTTATACACGAGTACAGACGGTATAAGATAAATAACAATCCCTTTTTCACTAACTGACAATATACTGACTCGTATTATTTAATTATTATTGTAACATTTTCCGTCAGAGTCTGAATCTGATTCATGTCCAAAACTTTCTGTTTTATTATAGTACAAAGAGAATGTATATTATGGAAAAAAATGCATTTGTTTTGTTTTCAATCCTGTTAAAACACATAAAATTTATGCCGATTAAAAATCTACTTGTTTAGAAGCCAATCTACTAATCAACATTTGTAAATCTACTGTTTTGAAATCCTGGTTCTGTCACATGTATTGTCACACTGACTTTATTCTGTTGTAATGACGTGGTACCAGATGCATAAAATCATTGAATTCGATGATTCTAGCATAAACTGAGTTTTAGAAATAAACTTAAAGCAAAGAAGCATAAAATATGGGTCACATCGATTCTATTTTGTTGTAACGGTGTGGTACTAGCAGGAGATACATACAATCATTGAAACCGCTGATGCTAGCTTGGACACAGGTGAGAAATAAACTAAAAACACAACATTTAACCAAAGTCAAGGAAGCCTGAAATAAGGATCACAGTGGCCTACTTTTTTAACAAGGATGTAGTACTCATCAAGATACATTCCCTCACTAAGTTTCATGATTCAAGGTATCTCAGTATTTATAAAGTGTGCAATAAAACTACCTAAATGCAAAAGCTTAACAAAGAATGTACAACTAATGTACATGTATGTTCAAACTTAGCCCCCTCAGTCACCTCTCCAGGGGGTTGGTGCTATGACACCCACTCCAAACTGTTGCCTAGGACCTAGGAACAAAGAATGGTTGAGATTCAGTGAAGTTGTACATTTGTACATGCTTCTATCTGTGTGGATGCCAATGCCCACACCACTGGCAGGACCGGGTGTAGTATAATAGCGGTAAGCAAATAATTACCTGCATTACTGTCATACTATGTGCAGCAGTGCTTTTAAAGTTAAATGCTTTATGAAGATGTTTGTAAAACAAGCGCTGATGCTGGGAATACTCTCAGTGGCTCTGGCATGAAAGGTTAAAGGGTAAAAATTCATCAATTATTATCAATAAAATGAAATACTGTGAAGTCATTTATTTTTGTGTGTATCAATTTTCATGGTTTAACAAAAAATTACATTTTCTTGGGTGATTAAATTCATGAATTGAGGAAGGGGTTCCATTGTTGACGCAAAGGGTCATTATTCATTGGGTCTTTAAATTTGTGGTATGTAGTAACCACAAAATCCACAAAAGCTATATGAACATTTTTTAATTCAAAGTTCCAACCCACCTTGTGTAGAATCTGATAATAATCTCCCTGAGCAATACAGACAAACTGGCAGTCATCAACAAGAGTGTGCATAGTTCCATAGTGGTACTGCTTCTCTAGAGTTGGCTTTGTCCCAAAGCTACAACAAAATCATCAGATATATGATGTAATCATCTATAACTTACATGGAAACATGATTGTAATGAAAGTGAAATTGTCATAAATAAGTGAAAATTCATAAATCATTAACAGAAAAAAATTGTGACACTAAAAAAATTGTCCTACCTGGAAAATGTCAAAGGTTAGTGATTAACCTGTTGGTAGGAGAGCCACCGATTCCATATAAACAATTCCTATAAATTTTCAATTATTTGTTTTTCTTCTTTATTTTGTTACTGGTCAGAAATATTAACAAAATTACATAAATCCCTATAAATGACATAACCCTACCAATATTGGAGCCTGAATGTGTTTTACAAATAAAAAGGTGACACTGACCAACAATAACACAGATATATCAACAGTATGCAAAAACAAAAGCAATAAGGCCTATCTGAACAAGATAAAAGATATTTGTAATTACACATGTTAAAACTAACAAAACAGAAATTCTTTAAAAAGAGAACTTATACACAATTGTTTGTAAGGCTCCTAAAGACTGGCAAACCTCTCCATTCATGCTCCTCACCATATTAATATTTGTCATTTAAAAGTCAATTGGAAACAAAAATATGTGAAAATGTTCTGTGTAAATTTATGATAAGCAGAAATTTGAAAATCAAGAAAACTAAACTCTTCAAATTTGAGTGAATATATCACATTAGTCACAATAACATGTATCAGATACTGAACAGGAATATTAACTAAATTAGAGAATATTAACTAAATTAGAGATAATTAACTAAATTAGTTTCACCCCTACTGTAGAGCAATATCCACTACTTCCTATGTCTAGCTCACATTGCACTGTATGTGGATAAATACACATGCATCTGATACACAGTCATACAATTCGACTCAGGACTATGCAGTCAAACACACCATTATGTCTGTGTGTAGAGAAGTTACTGCTATTCCGTGAACCATATGGTGTACATAAACATACATTTGATACCCAATCATAGAATTACACTCAGGACTATGCAGTCAAATACACCATTATGTCTGTGTGTGCGAAGTTACTGATATTCCTTGAACAGTATGGTGTATGTAAACAGAGATTTTATACCCAAACATACAATTACAGAAACAACAATGTAATCAAACACACCATTATGTCAAATAACTTTATAAACCTTGAGGTAGGTTGTCAAATTCCAAACAGGTAATCTCTGACGAATATAGCTGGGGGCTATGTCCAACAATAGTATATGTTTAAAAATAAATTTGCTAAAACTAATAATACAAATAATTAATTTAGTAACTGACCTATTGTTGATGTATTTGCAACCATTATCAAGTTCTGCACTAGCTATAACTGGATTGATATACAATTCCTAAATAAGCCAGACCTCTCATGAACACCATAATTGTGAAAAGTCATAAATGCATTTCAGTCTTTTAAAACTTTTAAACTATTTTCTAATTTTTAATGTATAGTTGTTTCCGTTTTAATTCTTCAAATGTTGGCTTTTATTAGAACTGAATTACATTAATTTCATTTGTGAGAAAAAGCATGTTTCATTATACAGAAAAAAACTAATAATAATACCAATAATAACATTATTATTATTATTATTATTATTATTATTATTATATCTTCTTCATCATCATCATCATCATCATATTATTATTATTATTATTATTTTTATTATTATTATTATTATTATTATTATTATTATCTTCATCATCATCATTATCATCATATTATTATTATTATTATTATTATTGCTTTTTATGTTGTTGATAAAAAGAATCTTTTGTAAGATGTACCTGTTACATTTAACTCCACTGTTGATTATTTGCTAAACAGCCTACATGTTTTTCAATTTCAAAATTGCTAAGTAAGTTGATAGGGTTTTCTGATTGAAAATATCCTCCTAACATTCTTTCGGGGAGTGTATTTCCCAACATGATGGCACAAGATAACGATTAGGAGAAAAAAGGCACTACAGGCAATATCAATGTGTGTGAATGACCTCATTTCTTATTTTAGCAATAATCTTTGGGTAATCACCACTTCCTGCAGTACTACTGGCTTAGCTAGTGACACCACTTCCTGCAGTACAACTGGCTTAGCTAGTGACAGAACTGAATGACTTGTGCAACAGCATTTGCTTTGGTAGACAATCATCATAAACTTGATTTATGGAGCCGAAGAATGTCAACATGAAAATAGATAATGCACCCAACTGGAGGTGAATCTTCATTCTTCAAACATGCACATCAAATTTGAAAATTTCCCAAACAAAGAAATGCCACAGGGATTGGATGAATTCATTCAGTAACTAATGCTGTTCAGGAATAGCTGAAGTCTTTCTAAATAATATAATTTTTTGTCACCCAACTTTTACAATAAAGTACATTCACTGTATTTGCAATAAATATTTAATGGACTTATTATATCCACCATTGCATTTAAATCTTTACCCAAAATAACATTTTTTCAAATTCAATTTCTTGCTAAATTTACAAACATTTGAAGCTTGTGAAAATTTGCTGATTTATACCTTGTGGCTACTTTATGGTCAATGGTGTGTGAAACAGTACTATCAAAAACATCATGATATGGGTCTCTGATATAGGTTTTTGTAAAGAGCAGAACCATGTAAGCCTGAGATTGCTCACCTGGCTGACATTTGTCTAACAGCCAAATGCAAGAAAGTTGACCAAGAAAAATCTTGTTCAACTGAATGTTTTCTGTAGAAATTTCTTTCAATGCCGTTGACTGCGTATGTTATGAAAACAACTGTTGCCATGTTTCTCCATTTTTCGTATCCCCATGGCACATCAGCATCATTTGTCCAATACCACAAAGCCTTTATAAAAGCAAGTGTTCTGTCAGATTTGGTCAAATTCTGCTAAGCTGGATTTTAAAAAGTAATTTAAGGTTTTTCTAGTTTTAGTAATGACAGGCATATTTAAAGACAGATTGATATCATCTGTATAAAACTGATAGGCCTTCATGCCAAGATGCATTCTGTCAAGTATGGTCAAATTCTGCTGAGAGGTTATTTTTTTTTTTTAATGGTAGCCATATTGATGGCTGATAGGCATCATTTGTATACATTTGAAAAGCCTTCATGCCAGGATGCTTTTTATCAAATTTGGTCAAATGCTGCTCTGCAGTTTTTGATAAGTTGTTTTAAGTTTTCTTCTCTCTTTAGTAACAGCAGCCATATTTGATTGCAGATTGGCATTATTTGTACAAACCTGAAACACACACCAGGATGTCAGATCAAAAATTTGGTTAAATTCTGCTGAGTATGTTTGGGTTAAGATGAAAATGTTGACAGACAACACATGAAAAAAGAAGGACAATGCCATAAACTGGGCCTGAATTTCACCAACTTAACTTACGCCTAGACTTAACTTTAAGTTTAGAATCCAGTGATCTAATTGGCTAAAATTAAAGTTTTACTTAAAATTGACCAATCAAATGTCTTAAATCTATACTTAATTTGAGACTTGTGTTGGTGAAATTGAGATACGGTGAGCTAAAAACTAACAATTATAACTTTTAATGCAAAATGTTTGAGCTGATAAGAATTTATACCATAATATTAATTAATATAATTGCCAAAGAAGTCAGAATCTAACACCTCTTTAAAAACTGCAATACCCCTGATCTGTTCGTACAATATGTGAAGACTGGAACTGTAATATTGTTTGTTTGTTTGGTGTGGTAAGGCACATCAATGCATGGAAGGTTATATTATGCAAAGTAAGGTGCCATGCCCAGGGAAACATCATGGAGGCAAATCCAGAACTGTAGTAACATGGTTTTCTAATCAAACACAATGTCTGGTTATTCAACTGTGGCCATTGGTCCTATTTAACCACCTAATTCTAACTGACCTGTCCCCCATTTGAAGGATCTCACAGCTGCCATCAGGACGAGTTATCTCCACCTGACCGTTAAGTATGACGGACCATGAGTCCAGGATTTCTCCATCCTTCATCACTATGGTGCCTGCCTTCTCCACCACTGCAAATACCATCACAGCACAGAGCTCCCGACGGGTCGCCAGGGTCATGTTGGCAAAAGCCTGACAAAAAGAAGAAAAGAAGTGTACAACATGTGGCATCATCTAGAAAACAAATGTATTTTCTTTAAATCCTGTACAAAGATTTATGAAGCTTAACTTCTGCCTCAAAACCTAAAGCACATCACATTTTTTGCATCTTTGTTTTTGCTCTTTACAGAGAAATATTTTTTAATACTAGAAAGCTGCTGTTCAGCTGCAGTTTCTCAGGTTTCTCTCCTAATATAGTCACAATAGTATAATTCCTAGGCCTCAGTCCTAATATAGACATGAGTCAACAATTGTTGTGTATTTATACTTGCCTTCTTATTAGGCGATATAAATTCACAATGAGGTTATTTAGTAAGACTTCATCCATTTCAAAGGTAACGCTCTTAGCCCATACAACATGATGCAAGTGACTCACGTATAATGCTATCACAGGCAAAAACCCATCTTCAACCATGATACATAATGAATGTATTCCAGACATAAGAGTGATGCATAGACAGATAGGAAAAGTTTAACACTTTCTTTCTCTTAAAGTCATGTGATACAAAATGTCACCGGGTCAACTAGCACACATACAGTTACAATGTTGGGATACCAAACTTATCTTCTAGGAATTATGACATAGAATCCCTCATAATCCTAATTTTAATTGATATTTAACTAAGAAGAATGTCACATTCAATGGCAAAGTCATTAACCTAATGTAATTCCACAGAATACTGACTAACCCTGAAATGCTGCATAAAATCTAGCAGCACAACTATGTCATCTTCCTTTCTCTCTTGTGGTTCCTTTTCCAGACATTCCCGCACTGCATCCCGAACTTGTAAAGACTGAAACACAAGAACATTAGATCTGGAGGATATTGTGATTTAAAATGGAGCATTAATAATCACATTAAATTAAATCTATATACACTGATAATCTGAACAATGAACATCAATGAGATGAGTAAAATGCTTCATTTTTTAATTTTCAATTTTCAAATGTTCAGTTTTATTACTTCAGTATACCGTATTTGCCGGCCTATAAGTCGATACTTTTTTACCTGGAAGTCTGGGCTTCGTCTTATACTCCGAATCGACTTATATATGGATTATGTCATTGAAATTGATTTACCGTATGTTAATGTAATTTTTCGTACGTGAAAATCGTTGTATACAATGTACCAATAAATAATACCTATAAATAATACATGTACAGACCATCTTAATAATTTTCCCAATAAATCTGGAATAGCATAGTGATACCATTAATATTCATGAAACCAGAAGTTACTAGCGAAAGTGACAAAGCCAAGGTGTTGATCTGGCTTCGTCTTATACTCCGCATCAACTTATATATGGATGAAGGATTGAAAATTGACGAAATTAGCGAATTCAACTTATACTCCGCATCGACTTATAGGCCGGCAAATACGGTAGTTTTGGATTCACAAAAATCTGAACTTTTATAATCTATATAAACTTGCGTGTCTTAGCTCGAGTTGCAGACAAAAGCTTTTGTCTGTTAATTAAGAAAAATCTTAACATGCACTGGGCAGTATCTTTTTTGGTCTAAAATGGAATTCTGTTTATTTAAAACGTTATTTAAAATGTTATTATCTAATTTTTGCATAAAAACCTGCATGTGATTATTGATTTGATAAACACCTGTCAGTCATGTAAATAAACTGTCGTTCAAGCATTTCTACACTCTTGAATACAACTGTAGCAATGATGCTACTGTGCATTTTTTAAATGAACCAATCAGTGTCCATTCATAGCATTCTTTTTAAATGATTAAATAATTTGTTTTCCCCACAGCAAAGCTGAAATCTATCAGCCAACAGTGGTTGACTATTTCCTCTACTTAACTTATCTCAAGTGTGCAAATGAGATATCCATACTCCACCCTATAAAGATGAACCTCTAAGATATATACCTATCTATTTATACCTACTTGTATATAAAACCAGACTGTATTGTCAAACATCACTTTATGATATGAGACAGGGTTTCCACAATACCATGTGCCAGTATTATCTAAAATGGTTCATGCTTTTAAGAACTGAAGGTTTGAAATGCAATCAACTCATTTTGAAAGTTTTATGTATAATACTTAATAAAACAACACACCTTATAATTTTTTCATCTCTCATTCTTTAAATGAAAATATCACTTACATTCATCGAAGAAAGTGTTTGTTTTTTCTGCTGGGTATAAAAGACTTATACAGTCAAACCTGACACCTCTGGAAAGTGAAAACAGTGACCTCTCAAGACAGGTGCTTCCTTAATTGAGATTCATTTCTTTGAAATTTTGATTAAACGGACTCTGGAAAACTGTTTGTTTAAGACAGGTGACTGCATAAAGGTGACCTTTAAGGCAGGTTTTACAGTAACATACAATTTTGCTAGATGGGAATAGGAGTCACAGTGGCTCAGTGGTTAGCGTGCTAGACTTTTGACCAAAAGGGTGCGGGTTCGAATTGTAGCATCGGATTAGCCCAAGTCAGCTGCTGTGGAATCCTTGGGCAAGGCACTTTACTCCAATTGCCTTGGCACTAAATAACCTACTTATGTTGCTGTGCCATAAAACACCAAACCAAACCAATCTGAGAGTGAGATTATATGACCAATCACCTTTCTTCACTGATGGATCAATAACTGTATCGTAAATAAGGGGCATTAAAATATCTATATCAGGATTTCAAGAAGTCAAAGGTGGTTATACTGCTGAAATTGATTTTTTTCTTAGCAACATATCAGCAGAAGTGTAAAATAGACAGTTATGACAGTAAAACAACCATGACAGAAGTCAAATATCCAAACTTTTCTAACATGCTGGAAATTATTTTGGAAAAAAATTGCTGAATAAGAGGCCCAGGTGGGCCTGATATCACTCACCTGGGTAACTGACTAATGTAAGCTTGAGAAAGCAAATTCATGCATGTAGTGAAACTGTGGAGTGGAAAGAAAAGTTTTGAGCATTTAGCTGCTATACTGTCTATTAAGCATAAAAAGAATACAAGTGTTTCTAGTTTTATGCTAAAAACAAAGAGTCCCTCAATGGAACTGATGCTCTACTGGCCGAAAAGAATTTCCAGGAATTCAAGATAAGACATTTCTTCCTTTTAACTGCTGAGTGCTGAAACCATCTCTGATATTCTTAAACAATAACAACATTTTCAAAATAACTACCAGGATGGACATATTGGTTGTCAGATTGGCACCATTTTCTGTTAGGATCAGCAAGACTTCATAAAAAAAAGTCTTTTGGTGGAAACCCCATGTTAATATGACTCCGTTTTGTAGTAATGACAGCAAGATTTTCAAGATGGTTTCCATGGTGGCCATATTGGATACCAAACTGACATTATTTCCATTTAGGACAAATTAGACATCATAAGAAGTCTTTTAGTGGAAGTATAATATTGATATGATCAGCCATCTAAGAGAAATAGCTACATGTATAACAAGATTTTCAAGATGGCCATTGTGGTTGCCATGCTGGATGTCAGATCGGCACCATTTTCATTTATAACCAACTAGACATCATAGGAAGTCTTTCAATGAAAACACCATGCCGATATGACCATTTATTCTGGAGAAATATTGATAATAATATTTGCAAGATGGCCACTGTGGTTTCTATATAGGATGTCGGAGCTGCAGCATTTTCATTTAGAACCAACTACACTTAAGAAGACGTTTAGTAAAAAAACCCATGTTGATATGACTATCTATTTATCAGAAGTAGCAATAACAAAATTTTCAAGATGGCCACTGAGGTGGCCATATTGGATAAGCAAGCAGTGTCATTTTCATTTAGCACCAACTAGACTTTATAAGAAGTCTTCTGGTGAAAACCTCATGGCAATATTACTTTTCATTCAGGAAGAGTGGCGAGAACAAGATTTTCAAGATGGCCACTGTGGTGGCCATACTGGACATCAGATCAGCACCATTTTCATTTAGGCCCAACCAGACATCATAAGATGTCTTTTGGTGAAACTCCATGTCAATATGACTTTCTTTTCAGGAGGAATAGCATTAGCAAGATTTTCAAGATGGCTGCTGTGTGGCCATACTAGATGTCATATCAGCACCATTTACATTTAGGTCCAACTAGACATTAAAAGAAGTCTTTCAGTGAAAAGCCTATGCTAATATGACCATCCACTCAGGAGTAGCGATAACAAGATTTTCAAAATGGCCTCTGTGGCAGCCATAGTGGATGTCCAAGTAGCACCATTTTGATTTAGGACCAACTAGACCATGGGATGAATGTGTGTGTTCAGTTTCATGGCAATCCTCGAAGTAGTTTTAGAGGAGCAGCAATAACAAACTTGTGTTAATGGGCAGGCAGACAACGGACAACAGACCATCCCAACTGGATTAGTTGTTCAAAATAAGATTTTTTAAAAACTCATTTATCCTCCTTCATTTCGCTGATGTGAACCATGGTTGCATGACCCAGTTTTATTCCTCTGAGAAATGACTTTGTCAGTATTAATCAACAACCCGATGCTTTCTGATAGTTTGATATACACTCTCTATACAATTACTTAAATAACTGCATTCGACCGATGTAACTTGCTGTAACTTTGAACCGAGCATGATAAGCAAACAGCACATCATTACTGAATCAAGCTTTTTAGTCCATGTCTTGTAGGTGCTAAAAAAAATTGGAAGAAATTGCAAACATCCAAATGAGCGTGATCTCTAACACTGTTACCTATGGACAAAATGAAATGTGGTCTGGTGATAACATTTAGAAAATCCAGAATTTGTTTGTTAACTGTTGGTTTTTTTAAAACTGTTTTATGATCAGAAAATTTCTAGGGTTGGCACCCAAAAACTGGAGGATCCAAATTCTTTAGTTAATGATGGTAATTAAATTTGGAAGTGGTTCTTGAGAAAAGCATATTGGGTTTTTGTTTTTTATTTTATTATAGACCATTTTATTATAGACCAAAAATACCAAATATAAATCTAATATAATGTGTGACTAATAACATTTAAAGTATGAAATGCCATAAAATAATTAATATACATGTGATAACATAAAAACAACAAATATTTTAGGCATTTTAATATAGCAGAACCATTTTATGGTCTTAGTGATTTTTAAGTTTTGTTGTACAATGAGGTTTTTAAGCTCAAGACAGCAATCCATTCTAACATTATATATAAAACAGTAGTTTACTTGAGACTTTTTCTTTCTTCTTTTTTTGTTTATGTTATATTTTTATTTTACATATTTTTTCTTCAGATTCAAATTACAGATTATTAAATTTAATCCCAAAGGTGCAATATTTTGCTAATTTATAGAACTTGTTTGATTTAAATTCATGTATCATGTATTTCAAAATTATTTTTGATAAGCTTTTAAATGTTTTCCAGTGTGGAGAACTGTCTTTGCAACTCAAAACCTGTGATTCTCAATAGGCATAATCATAGATTACTTCCCTTGCTTTTTAATATGTCAATAGCTATTTTGGCCTCCACAGTGGTAACAAGGTCAGCCAATCAGATGCAAGATTACCTCATTAAATATTTGTGGATCTCGCTCATTATGGAACCCATCCTAGAGCTTGATGATATAAGCCTATATGTAAAGTTTGATTAAAATCAAATCAGGAATATGGCTTCCAGAGTGGTAACAAGCTCTGCCAATCAGATGCAAGATCACCCAATTAGTATACATGGATCTCGCTCATTATCAAACCTGTCCAAGATCTTAATGATATACGCATATATTCCAAGTCTGACCAAAATCGGCTCAGAAATTCAGCCTGCTTAGTGGTAAGAAACTTAGTCAATCAGATGCACGACACTTTGTTTGTATGCGTGGATCTCATTCATTATCAAACTTGTTTGAGATCTTAATGATATAAGCATATATTCCATATTTAATCAAAATTGGATCAGAAATATGGCCTCCAGAATGGTAACAAGGATAACCAATGAAATGCAAGATCACCTCATTAATATGCATTGATCTCGCTCAGTATCGAACTCATCTGAGATTTTGATGATATAAACCCATATTCTAAGTTTGATTGAAACTGGATCAGAAATATGAACTCTAGGGTGGTAAGAAGCAAGTGTTGACAGACGGACATACGACGCACGACAGACGCAGGGCCATGCTGCAAGTTCACTTGGCCTTATGGCCAGGTGAGCTAAAAATCTAATCTTTGTGGCTCTGTGTCATGGGAGAATCATGATGTTACAATTACATCTATGTTACCAATGCAAGTTTTGACATTCAACTAAGTACAAAGCATGTTACATTTGTAGATATCCTTTCCCTTCAAACTATGAGTGGTGGCCTTCATAACACAGTGGTAACATGCTGTATTTGCACCTTTGACACCTCTGACACCCTGAGTTCAAAGTATGTTACATTAGTAGATGTGCTTTCCCATTCAAATTATAAAGAGGGGCCTGAATAACAGTGGTAACACATTGTATTTGCAACTCTGACACCCTTAGTTTAAAGCAAGGTACATCTGTAGATGTGTTTTCTCACTCAAATTTTGAGAGAGGGCCTGGAGAATACAGTGGTAACACATTGTATTTGCACCTCTGACACCACAAGTTCAATCCCCAGTTCTGACACTTGCAGAAGCAAGTGACTGCCTTGTAAGATTAGCAAAGATGTCAATCCCTACCAATGTGAAAGATGAATGTAGACAATTAAAAATCGGAATCTGAACATAAAAATAGGAATATTTCACATTTTTATCCAACAATTTATTTTAAGCATTAAATCTTTCTGATTTAAAGTGCTTTCTGGTTAAAACACGCTTCCAATATACATATTTCCCACCATGTGACATGCTGAGGTCCGCAGACAAAACACTGCAAAGGTATGGTATTCGTACATGCTGATGCCTTGCATATTCCATTTAAAAAAGCTGTAGCACTTTTTTCTGTCTAGGTAAAATCCTCATTGGCCACTTTCGGTTTGACATTTGTCCTTAACTTTCTCTGGTGAAACAGGACACTAATCTGATATGATTTCTGATTGGTCAGTAATCAGTAATTGCTTTTGTGAAACAAGTGCCTGCTGAGAATGCTTTCACAAAAGAATTACAATCAGAAGACACTAAAAGTATTTCTGGGATCTAGATATACTGCTGATCAAGTTACAATATGCCTACATGAAATTATATCTGACCTGAAAATCAGACAGAAGTGATCATCATGGTGTAATGTGAGGTTAAAAACAGTAATTATTCCTCAAAATTGGAATGGTTGGCATTGCTGGATTAATGATTTCTTCCGGTTTCTTCAGTTTGCTCCACCTACACATCCAAATTTTATTACATACCCATTTAATCAAATATGTTTGATCTGGTGTTCGATGTAGATGTTCAGTCCATATTTCTGTGCTGCTGCACATGCAGACTACAACTATTCGTTTTCACTGATGTCCTCATCAATAAACTTATATGCACTAAATCATACCTTTATCAATCCTCATTCATTTTAAGTTCCACTAACACTAATAACTAAACATATCTGGAAAGTATAAATGAGGGTGTGTGTGATAAATACAAAGCGCATTCGTGTTTTGTTCCAAGTCAGGGCAAAGAACTCATCTGATATAGCATATGAACAGGTAAAGGACATATGTATGCCATACCATACTCATTCTTTCTGCGAACATGGAACAAAACACATAGATTTGTGAACAAGTCAACACCTGAGATATCAAATGTACTTTATGTAAGCTCTAAGAACTTACAACTGACTTGTAATAATTACAGTTGAAATTTAAAATTCAAATAATACTCACTTCAGTCGAATCAGCATAACCCTCTTCTTCATCAGAATCCACAACGCTCTCCATCAGGCCACTGAGATCAATGTCGGCATTATCCTGGTCATCTATCGAGGACTGCATCATGTCTGATCCCGAATATGCACTTGATGTATCACTGGCCCGAGAACTCCGCTTGTAAGAGTATGGGTCATTTCGAAGATACTGATCATTCCGTAAATACTGGTCCTTTGTTATGTAGCCAACTTGTATATCTGGAACCAACTGAAAGCAAACAGCAAAAGCTTATAATTGTCGTGATTTAATGCTGGTGGCAAAATATCAAAGGCATTAAACTGATTTCAAAAATTCACTAAAAGATGAAATATTTTGGCTATCATATTGCAATTTCTATTAAACTATTACAAAACCAATCAAGCTATTATAAAACCAATCGAGTTATTATACAAATAATTTGGATTAGTCAACTTTCATTATATTGCAAGAACATTTCAGAAAAACATCTGAAATCAAAGGAATCAAATGTTATTCTTTGGTGGTATTTAGTCTGATACCAAAAAAAATATTTTTTCATGTTGTCACTTAGAATAAAAATGCATAGAAAACTTAACTATATTGCCCATGCTTCTTCTACAGCATCCTTTGTTTTGAGACTTTCCCTGGATGTGAAAGTCAGTTCAAATTATAGTTAAACATGCAAAAAATAACTGTGTGGACTTGTGAATGGAATGGAGAATAATATGCCTTATCTGTGAAAGCTAAGCACTACCATATGTCAGTGAAATTATCTTGGCCATCAAACCCTATTTTCACACAGGCTGCTTCAGTCTCTCAAGAACTCCTGAACTGATTCACTCAATGCAGGATTTTTTTTTCTTAGAAACTTCTAACAATTGATCATATATATTATGTGATTATCCATGCAAAATCTTAATTTAAAGCCAGCACATTAACTTTCTTTTTGACAGAGACTGGGTCTGCATTACATCATAAAGTTCTTACTTTTGAAGCAGATATTTTTATACAGTACAACATTTCATCATGGTTGGGGGTGAAGAGAGTGTGGTGAGCATTAAGAAAAAGTCCCTCCACCATCTCTCCATAGATTCGGATGGAGATGCAGCTGTTTCTCACAGAGAACAGTTCTGCACATGACACTTTCTCACAGTCACATCAGCCAATCAATGTGGAGTTGAGGTAGTGTCAGTAAAATAGTCATTGGTTTCATTGAGGGAGAGAGAGAGAGAGAGAGAGAGAGAGAGAGAGAGAGAGCACAGTAGGGCACTGAGTTATCTATGTTGCTGCCATTGCAATATTAACAAGGTTGTTTTTGTTTTTTTCTTCCAAAATCAAATTTTAGCTAACATTAGCATAATATTAATTACGTGCTAACCTAAATATTACTATATATTGCATGCAGCATCAAAAGTTCAGTTTTGTGTTTTTTTATCATCAAATAATGAGTATGTCCGCACTGTCTGAACATCATAAAGAATTGAATATCATTAACTAGCGAGTTCATTATCAGGTAAACGTCAAATGAAAATACAATGTTATCAAATTCATTTGCAAGAGAGATAAAGAAGTGATTTAAGACTGTGCCCCTTTCTTCTGTAGGCTTGTAAATCCATACTCATATTTTCACAATACATACACCCCCTCCCCCAATCTATATAAACAAAATACCATATATTGGATGAGCAAGTGTTGTATGCAGCTTTTTTCAAATAAAAAAAATGTTTGATCAAATTCTCCTAGTAAAATGTGGTTCTCGTCATAAGAATGTCTTGGTAAAACATGGTTCTCTTCACAAGCATGTCTGTCTGAAGCAGATGTATCAACATTCCAGTCCCACTGTTGGCGAAGATGTTCTTAGCTACATGTATATTAATATATTTATATGGATATTAAAACAACAACAAAATAAAAAACATGCCTAAATCACAACATGTTGAGAAAGGGAGAGAGTAGGTTGTGAGCAACCACTGAAAAATGCACTTCAGGATACCCACTTGCAGCTAAAAGAGAATTTCATTATTTTAAATTAACCATGATCGGGAAAAGATGCAAAATTAAACCACGAGAATAATTGACGGAAGGCGAGAATAGCAAAAGAGAAGGATTAAGGTCAGGGCCAAACAAGTGGGTGCATGTGGTCTCAACATCATGAAAATAGAATATAAAAAACTATCAATTTCATTCACCAAATCCTCAAATTCCTTTGAGTGTGTGAGAGAAATTGAGAGAGAGAGAGAGTGAGAGGCTTGTATGCAGGATCGCTGAAGATAGACAACTACATGACTGCACTTATTTTCACTAAAACTATGGATAAAAGGTATATAAAATAATCTGGGATATTGGACTGGAATTTTTCTGTGTTGTTTTCTTGTTTGCATAATAAAAAAGTACATAATTTGATGTGTACATTTGGTCTGTTGATTTATGCAATGTATGAATTCATAATGGGATCGAATTGGTGGTCTTAGCCCCCCTTCATCTTTTAGGAGCCACCCAAACCCAGTCCCCCCTGTAAAATATCTTGGTTTATCGGTGGGCCAGTCCAACCTTCAGGCTCAAATAATGCCAAGGCAACTGGAGATGGTTGGTCAGCTACTGTGATGTGTCCCTTCACAATGCACTTTACATATTTCTTTGCATAAGAGACATGAACAAATTAAAATTGTCAATGACCCACAGTACAGATGCTTGGATAGCAACACATCTTTCCTATAAATAAGTAAACAAAATAAACCAGATATTGACTTAAAATGAGAGAGTGAGAGAGAAGGAGGCTGATATTGATTATGGATACTGAGGTTTATATGGCATTCTCAAACATTATATAATTTTAGAGCAAAGCAAGAAAATGGAAGCAAGCTGTAAATTACGGTGTGAGGCATTTCTCCTCCTCTGTTGGAAAATAAAATCTCTGAACATTTGAGATTCCAACTTGATTATGAGAGAGAGAGAGAGAGAGAGAGAGAGAGAGAGAGAGAGAGAGAGAGAGAGAGAGAGAGAGAGAGAGATTGGTTTTGGAATCATTACAGTTTTCAGCAATAAATTTAATTCTGTTTAATTATGGTCAATTATCAAACTTCAGCTGTTATTTGCTGGTCTATAATTGGGGCTGTTAAATATGATGCTCCAAGTCAGATGGCACAGTGTAATAAAAACAGTCCCTTGAAGGGAATGATGCTCTACTGTATAAAAAGAAGTTGCAGGAATTCAAGATAAGACCATTTCTTCTTTTTAACTGCTGAGAATTGAAACCATCTCTGATATATTTTGAGCAACAAGATTTTCAAATTAGCCACTGTGGCAGCCATACAGGATGAAAGATCGGCACCATTTCATTTAGGACAAACTAGACACCATTAGAATTTCTGTGAAAACTCCATGCCAATATTACTATCCATTCAGGAGAATTATTGACAAGATTTTCAATATGTTCATTGTGGCAGCCATATCGGATATCTGCTGGGAACCATTTTCATTTAAGACCAACAAGATATCATAATAAGTCTTTCAGTGAAAACCCTATGCCAATATGAGCATAAATTCTTCTGGAGTAGCAAATACAAGATTTTAAAGATGGCTGGCATGGTGGCTATACTGAATGTCAGATCAGCATCATTTTCATACAGGTCCAACTATAGACCATAATAAGTTTATATGACTTTCCATTTAGGAGGAGTAGTGAAAAGAAGATATTCAAGATGGCTGCTGTGGTGGCCATATTTGAGGTCAGATCAGCACCATTTTCATTTAGGACCACTAAGTATTATATTTAGTCTTCTGGTGAAAACCCCATGCCAATATGATTTTCCACTTAGGAGTAGCAACAAGAAGATTTTCAAGATGACCACCATGGCAGATATACTGCATGTCAGATCAGCACCTTTTCAGTTAGGCCCAACTAGACATCATAAGTCTTTTAGTGAAAACCCCATTTTTTATATGACAATCCATTCAGAATGTATCGCAATAACAAGATTTGTAAGGTGGCCACAACAGTAGCAATATTAGATGTCCAATTGGAATCATTTTCATTTAGAACCAACTAGCCATCATAAGAAGTCTCTGGTGAAAACCCCATGTCGATATGACTTTCCATTCATCAGAAGTAGCAAAAACAATATTTTCATGATGGCTGCCATGGTGGCCATATAGGATGTCAGATCGGCACCATTTTTTTTTATCACATTAATTTGACATCATTAAGAAGTCTTTCAGTGAAAACCCCATGCTGATATGACCATCCTTTCAGGAGGAGTAGCGATAACAAAATTTCCAAGATGACTGCTGTAGTGGCCATATTGGATGTCTGATCAGCACCATTTTCATTTTGGAACAACTAGACTTTGGAATGAATGTGTGTGTAAAGTTTCATGGCAATCCTCCAAGTAGTTTAGGAGTAGTAGTGATTACAAACTTGTGCTAACAGACAGATGTCAGACGTCGGACAATGGACTACAAGCCATGCCATAAGCTCTTCAGGTCAAAGACCAGTAGAGCTAAAAATGACACCTTTCCTTTTCCCAAGCCGCAATGTGAAGTTGACATTCTCTTCTGTCACTAATTCTTGCAAATATTTTCATAAGTGTTGACAATGGGTATTGCCTTGATTTCTCTAGAACATCCCCTGAAGTTAGGTCCATAACAGGGAATGACCATTTAATGTTCGGAAGGGGGTTGGGAAAGGTGGAGGGAAGGCTGCTGGAATTTTGTTTAAAACAAATTTTTGGCCCCAAATACCTTGAAAAAAAAAACTCTTGCCCTGATTTGTAGAATAAAAGAACTAATTCCATCCATGATATTAGCTGAAAAATAATTATCGAGATAAAAGAAAAAAAATATTCTGGTTGGAAAGAAATTCCAATGACCCCTACCAATTATATGGTCGGCCCCTTATAGTACACTTGCATTAGGCCCTATTGCATCCGAATCCAGCTGGCTCAAAGTTGTATATTACACAACCTTGTGAGCACATGCTATTGTTGACAGCATGTACTGCCTTTACTGATTAAGGAAAATGACAGCGGTTTGCATTTCAGAGTAAATGTGTTTTCTGTTCTTTTAGTGGATGTCATTTGGAATTTGATTGTCCATATCTCAATGAATTACATTTCCTTTGTAACAACAGGATAAATATATTCCATTCAAGAGAAACCACAAGATGTGCCTCTTCTCAAGTCCGTGCTTATGTTAGTTCGAACTGATTTGACTTAAGTAAAAACATAAAATTCCAAGAAGTGTCAGTGATATCTACTTTCCACTGATCATGATGTAAAATTGTTATGCTCTCTGAATTGGGAATGTACATAAATTTAGGAATGCATATACATTTTTTACATTGGCAATAACCACAAATAGAAGTTGTGCATAGAAGCAGACTAACCATTTCTAAACACATTCATTGAATATACTGAAACAATTTTTTTTATTGTCCAAATATATAATCAACATAAAGACGATTGATTCTTCATTTGGTATCCGATTATAAATCATTCTGACATCTCAGTCTTTCCTTGGGTGATCTTCATGCACTGGCTATTCAAATGTCAATCAATAATGGTGACCAGACCCTCTATGGTGGAGGTGCACAACACTTGCCTGCCAAGTCACAGTAGTGACTTACTAGGTACCTACCCCTCCACCACAAAGTTTCAATGTGGAGAGAGTGTGGAGGAAATGAAGTGCCCCGCCACAATGGGCAGAGAAACGAAAAATCACGCGAGTTATATACTGTATCCACTTTTGGGGAAAAAAGAGAGTATATAAGTTTCATCTCAGTGTCCATCCATGCATACATCATGTCCCTTATAAACACAAAAGCTTTTTTCCACCGATCATGATACTGCAGTCAAACTTAGCAGGTGATTTCCCCATAGGTTGCAGATTTGAGGTAATGTTTCATAATTTCTCCATGACCTACATCAAATGCTCCTTCTTCTCTGTTGATTATGCTTTTCATTTTCATTTTGGTACAGTTCTTAAATTACTCAAGATACACCCTGCATGAAATATGTTGCTCACAGTTGATCCCAGGGTCCCTCAGGTAGAATGGTGGGTGGATGGTGGTGGTGGTGGTGTCAAAGCAGTCAAATAGGACATGACCAAGAATGCCATTATGGGTTTCAAATCAAAAGTCTTTGAGAGCATGTATGCATGGAACAGATTTCAATCCTCTCAGTGACCTCTGGCATCCAAGGGCAGAAGTCAAAAGTTAAAAAAATAGAATGTCATTAAGCCATGTTGTAATGGACATTAAATTAAAGGCTTCTGTGATCTTTGTAACTGCAAAAACTGTTCTTCTGCAGAATGACACAGATATCAGACTCAGTGACTTCCCAATAGGATACAAGTTGGCTGTTAAGTTTTCCAAATTTCACCGCAATGTCATGCTCCCCACCTGCCTAAAGCCTATAAGCAGTTTTATAAGGACAAAAATACATTTCAGCCCTTTTGTTTTCTTGTTTAAGTTTTTTACTTTATTTTCCTTTTGCTACAGTTCTGAAATAACTCAAGACATATCACATATGTGCCTTTTAGTCCCAGGGACCCTGGGGAGGGGGGGGGGGGGGCTGAACAAAGAACATCAAAAAAGCATGTCATCATAGGTGTCAAATCAAAGGTCTTTGATTGTACTTTAGCATGGAATCAATTTCATCTTTACAAAGTGACAAAAGGTGAAAGGTAGTAATATAAAAAACATTGCGAGTTTATTATATAAATTGTATGAAGAGTGACATTTTTAGTTTTGTACATGGAGTAGAAGAAGGCACATTATACATGTAATGAGGTTTGGGCTCTGGCCTTTTTGGTAACTATCCAAGGGTAGGGCGGGGAAAGGGGGGGTGGCAGTTAGTGGTGGGGGGAGCAAATGTGGGGATTTAAGATGGCAAGCAATCATAGTAGCACTACTTCAAATTCACTTTCAACCTGAACTAAACATTAAAAGCAAAACATGTACTCAAGTTCATTTTGCTTAACAAACTATTTACCTGCATATACTCGCATATAATCCAGGTCCAAATGCAAACATAAACCCTGATCTGCCATCCCATAATGCGCCGGCAGATCAGGGTCTATGTTTTTTGTTCTACTGATTAGTCCTTACAAACTGCATAGACCCAGATCTGCCGGCACATTATGTGACGGCAGATCTGGGTCTATGCAGTTTGCAGTTGGTATCGGCTTATACGCGAGTATATATGGTAACAAACTTTTTGAAAGTACTGCCTACATGTTACAAACATGATATAAATCTTCTTTAAAACTGTATGTAAATTGGACCAAGATTTTGGGTTTACGTCAAATCCTGATGGCTACACAAGAGAAGATTCATTTAAAAACAACACCTAGTTTATGTGGTTCATAATATTTTTCATAAGCTTCTGGTTTTTATCAAATTCATTTATTTTTTCTCTGATTTGTTATTATCATACTCAGTTCATCATGAGCCTGTATTAGTGGAGAATGAGAACTTTGAAACTAACAATAATCAAGCCCTGTGCTATGAAATATAACAGTCTCCTTGTCTCAAAGACACGGTTACTCTGAATCTCCAACTGATAGCTATGTCTAGTCAGACAGCATATAAAGTCTACTCCCAACTTCTCAAAATGACTATATATATATATATCGTGTGTGTGATTTACTTTGACATTACCTAGACCTGGTCCCATATTCATGATGAGGGCTCATTCAAACTCATAAATTAACTTTACTGTAGGTCTTATATTTGTTAAAATGTTACAAAATAAACTATACACATTTAACAGACATATTTTCTAAATGTACTGATACTTCAAAATAGTTTGTATTTCAACAAGTTTACTTATTGTCAGATATACAAATCTGAGTGTGCACTCAAGCTGAGTGTTTTGTGAATATGGAGTCTGGTGTTGCTCCCATAAGCATCTCATTGTGTATGTGGTGGTTTACCATTCAAAATAATTAAATTTAAACTTAATGTATATTTTTCATACTTTCATGACTAACAACCTAGAAAGTATAAGATGAAAACTGTCATGAAAATGCAAAATTTTTAACTGAAGATGTCACAGAGCTAGCACATCTATATTTTACACTGACATGAAGGATACAGAACATAGGTGAGCTGTAATGCCCTCAAACTGGACTCCAACTGAAAGTGAAAGTCTGCTGATGGGATCTAGAAGCAGTGTGTGAAACTCGGCAACAAATCCTGCAAGCACACCGGACCAGTAACCTCAAAATTTTCCTGGTCCTGTCCATAGCCAACTGATCCTACATTTCATCATACAACGAAGACAAAATATAGTCAACGACTCTGTGGTAAATTTAGCTACATATGAATATCAATCCTTTGTAAAGTTACTTGTATGATGAAACATGGAAAATAAAGAAAATCACAAAAATATGATATTTATATCATTATGTCAAATTTACTAAATTGTATTAAAATTAAATTCAGCATAACATGGCCACTATTTACTGACCAGGACAATGATGCTTACTGTCCAGCTGATCCAGATCCATAGATAGAGGCTGAGCATCATAATATGTTGGTGTCATTGATGACCAGTCTGAATTATAGTCTGAATAAGAATCAGGATCCTCTACTACATGACTTGTCACCAATGATAGTATCAGAACGAGACCGAGCCTCCAAAGATGAGTCTCTAGTATCCAATGTACAACTGCCCATAAAATTAGGTCTGAGGAAAGATGAGTTTCAGCAGTGGATTGCTGGAACTGGATCAAATGCATCCTCATCAGCTTAAAGTGTCTGAACAGTGAACAGCATTGTCATCATCTTAGCATGCATCCTGTTTCTACATTCCATGCAAATTCTCTTACCCAACTATTTTTTAAAACACCATTTTCATTTGATGGTGTTGTATTCCTTTTCAATAGTCCTTTATTCCATGGCTGTGTTTGGTTTTTAGCCTCTGGTGGCTTCCAGGCATCCAAATACCTCCACATGTCGACATTGGGAATCGGATGTAGCATGTGTCATCTGACATCACATAGACATAGAAGAGTTTTTAACTAGAGTTGCAAGCATCTATTGAATAAAGATTCGTCTCACCCAGATTCAAAAGTGGTCATCAGAAACAATTCACCATTATTAAATTTTCACTTGGTTTCTATTATTTCTTTTAATATCATAAAACATACAATTTATATAACAAACTTACTCAATATATATAAAGATCCAACTGGTCAGATGGACTGGCTACTCATTTTTGCCCCAGCTCGCCATGAAATTAGCTCACATCAAACCGGCGGACTGGTGGCAATTTCGCACACTGTCTAGAAGCATGCGTTGTAAAGATGTTTCATTTTGTTGGTTTTAGCAGCAGGTTTAACACACTATAGGCTATATCATGACAAGTAAATGGGGGGCTAAGTGCCTATTCCAAGGACACACAGAGGCAGCCGACACGGGCTGGCCTGGGTGGGTATTGAACAAGCAACCCTTGGATTACAAGTCCAATGCTCTACCAATTGAGCTACTGCAGCTGATATTTTGGCACCAACATACACTTACAAGAGTATTTGAGTATGTTTAGCTATGCCCTGCCTTGGACCCATGAGCCCATAAGGAGACAGATAAATAGGGAGCTAAATTCATTACAATCTGGAAGCTACTCTTCATCTCCTGCAATGCATGGTTTGGTTTTGTGAGGTTTCACACCATTTTTCAGCACATGATGGCCAGTATAGTTGGTGAAGAACCTGGGATGACCCCGGAAAGAACCACTGTCCCATGGGAAGCTACATGGACAGAGGCGAGATGTGAGTGATCTGTAAAGGCGACTGCCTCAGACCACTCAGTCACCTGGGGCCCCCTTCTGCAATGCAGTAAGCTAGCTGCAGTGTACATATATTTATGTAATGCAACTTGACCATTCAAAGATTGAACTTGATAAAAAAAAATATAAAAAACCCATATCTGCATTAAAAATCTGCTGCTTTTTATTCAAGAATTCCAGTTCTAGATTTTGGCAATAAAAGCAAATTTTCACTGGCACTCACCTGATCAGTGACACCTTCTGGATTCATACGCTGCATGCGGATGTCATCGTTTGGATCATACGGTGGAAGTCTGTCGAGATTCATGGTGTTATAGCCAGGCCGTGATGGAGCCTTGGTCATATGGACATCTGGGTAGTCAATCTGAAATAGCAGGGGGACAGTTGTTTTTATGTGATGGACACAACAGGTGCTACCAAAGAGAGGACAGTTGCTATTAAATTATGCTACACAAATAACCTGCCACACCCCACCAACCCCCACCCCCCCCCCCCAAAAAAAAAAATCGTCTGTGAATACAGTGGCAACCCTTTACATGTCAGAGTAATATCACAAGTTTATGTACAAATGAAAATGTCATTTTCTGCACAGTGTAGCAACCATGAGAATTAGTATCCCACAAAAATTGGTACTCTGTGAAATGATTATAAATCACAGTGGTTGTCAGCTATCTGGTATCATAAACAACAGCAGTAAAAAGCTTGGAGATCAAGTGCATTGTTGTTAATGTTTCATTTTCAGTTTGAAACAGAGTACTTAAAGGTCAACATTACCGACAATGAATGTACACTCAAAATGTAGAATATGACAACAATTAAAAGCATTCCAGGAACAATTAATGCACAAGAGATTTATCCTCCATCAATGAAAATACATTATTTCATTATGGTAGCTTTTTCCAGAAACAAAATTGAGTGCACAGCCATTTGCTATAAATGATTTTCTTATAAACACCCATGAAGTCAAAACAAAGTGAATGAATTACACACCTAAAACAAGATATCCTGTTTGTTTCATGAGTATTATCATTCAATAAACACACAGTATCCTTGACAAATAGAGCTTATTTTCCCGGTAGCATCAAGCACCTCTTTGAACTACTCTTCAGAAAAAATGATATCATCATATGATAATAACACTGACCCTGTACATCATCCTGTTGAAATTCTCTTCCTAGTCACAGAAACATATAATATCTTGCTATATCAATCTTAGAATTACAATCCATGGAAAGTTAGCTCTTTTCCAAGTAGGCATCAGCATTTGGTAATTACTTCTTCCAGCCTCACAGATACTGATTAATACTAGCATAAAAAAGAAAAGCCGAGCGGGTCCCTGCCATTAGAATATAGTACTGTTATCTATGCAGTACACAACATGAAGCCACACCATTTTTTTATTTTTAATTTTGCATTGTCTAAAATTTTCAAATTTATATTCTCTGCAAAGGGTAATACTTTAAGCATATCTTCACAACAATCCACAGAATCAAAGGCCTTTTGTTGGCTGAAACATATTTTACTGCCAAAGCAAATCTGGCATTATAAAAAATGCATGGATTGGAAACAAGTAATTAAACTTAATAGTCTGTCTCCATCCTGTGCAAGTCTTTGTGCTTCCTAATACTAACACAGCTCTCCTCAATATAATGCACTTCTGTTTTAATGCAATTCTGGACATAATGCGGTTCCACTATGGACTCCATAAACAAAATCAAAATTGGGTTGAACGAAGACAAGGTGAAGCTTAGTGTGATATCTTTATTTCCTTTTCAAAACACCATTATTTAACAAAATTTGGTAGTTCCTGCCATAACGTGGTTCTGTATATTACGATATTCTCAATATATTGCGGTTCCATACATAATGTGGTTTTCACTATAACATGGTTCAGTAAATAACGGGGTCAGCAGTTATGGATCCCAACTACCGCATTATCACATTATCGAGGGACAGTTGTAATGCTGACTACCAGTATTATTGTTTCAGCATTTTATAGGTCATGACATCCATGTATTTAAGAATAAGACATGCTTCTAGACTATATTTCACACAATTGCTGGACACTGTTAACACTATAATTGCCTAGATGTAACATTTCACCCAATTTAATAATATATTTGGTCAAAATAAATCAAAATAATTATTTCACAACTGTTAACATTTCAAACCACATAAAAACTTCTATCATCAATACAAATGTAAGTACTGGTATATCTTTTATTTTATGGGCAGGTGCTCTCCTGATCTAGATTAGATTCATGCAAGTAAAAGTGATACTTGATGATGGCTAGATTAATGTCTATGCCTCTTAATGATTCCTCCATCCTGAGGATTATCTCTCCTTCTGCCAGATGCAGCTATCTTGTAATAGTAAAGCTGTCATCAAGAAGTTTTATCTATACACTCCGAACAGATTAGCTGTAGCTAGGAAAAGCCTAACTCTCCACAAGTTTCACTGAACATGTTTAAAAGATTTTTATTAGATTTTGTTTTGTTGGTTTTAAACAGCACTTTTAACACATTATTGGCTACATCATGTTGTGGAAATGGGAGCTAAGTACTTTACCCAAGGACACAGTGAGGCAGCCAACCCAAGCTGGCCTGGGTGGGTATAAAACCTGCAACTCTTAGAGTACACTTTTTATTCAGTTTACAAATCATTTTCATAATTGATTGTAATCTTATTCTTTCCTTCTACATAACAACTTTTTTAAAGTTATAATTAGACTTGTGTTGTTAAGCAAAGCCCTGGTCTCTCAGTGATACCATAATATGTGTGTCAGAATGGATACAGCAGAGTTCCAATTATCCAGATTGTTTGGTCATATGGACTAGTGATATTAGTATATTATTGCCATCACAATGTATAATCGTCAGATCTGGACTAATAACAATATCCGCAAAATATACAGACAGGTGATATTGTATAGATTGTAGATACACCCCACCCTCATTCCTAACCCACGTAAAACCATGTCCAATTCAATATAACTGACGCAGAGTAACATATTTATCATAACCAGTGTCCTAACCATTATACAATTTAATTGATCCATGTTTGTCAGATACAATAGAACAGTCTACAGATAATTATGCTGTGGAATTTTCTGTGAGCTGTAATCTTGACCTTGCACTGATTGCCAAATGTTATTGATATGAAACACAGGGCTCGAAATTAGCAGTAGTCTGCTAGCCAGAGGCTAGTAAATTTCCTGTCAGACTAGTAGTTTTCATAATTTTATTAGTCTGATGGCAAGTAAAGTTTGAGTTGTCACCAGTCAGCATTTATTTACGCTATCATACATATTTTTCTAAAATCTGAACGAACAGATGATGTCCAAGTTCTCTCAGAGCTAATTACATAAATCCCTGAGATTCAATTGCCCCCTAAGAAGATTAGAACAAATGAGGATTTTACAAATAATATTTCAAAATGAGGCTGAATAATAATAATAATAATAATAATAATAATAATAATAATACTTTACTTATAGAGGGTGACTCATTTAGTTAAGGACTATTCTTCTTTGAGTGTAACAATCTGCATGATACAAAAATAATAGTAATTACTATATATTTTAACATGTCTTTAGTATTATAGATGCTATATTCTATTATAATATATTAGTAACACATGATATCTCTTCCTAAATACTGTAATATTTCTGCATATTTTACATGCAGTGGAAGCTTGTTCCACAAAACTGTACCAGGGTATTGGAAGCTTTTCTTAAATTGTTCTGTTCTTGGTTTTGATGGATGAAGGTTTCCATGTGATGTTGATCTCAACTGATAATGTGTTGAATAAGGCCTGAATAAATCCTGAAGGTACTCTGGTACAGCTCCATGTAGACATTTACATACAAGAACTGTCTTGTGAAAATCAATTCTTTCATATATTGTAAACCATTTTAATTCTGTAAACAATACTTTTGATGAATAATTAATAGATGCATCTAAAATAACGTGTGCTGCCCTTTATTGAAGTTTATAAATCCTATCAAGCTGAGATTTGGCACAGTTTTCCCATACAACTGAACAATAATCCATTGTTGGAAGAATATATGAATTGTAGTATAGAATGCAAGTTTATGTAGGTAAATATTTCTTGATTCTTCTGAGCAGGGCAATTTTGGATGACAGTGCTTTACAAAGCTTGTCAATATAGTCATCCCATTGCAAATTATTATCTACAGACACACCTACAAGCTTTTCATGTTTGACATTTTCTAACTGACGATTATTTACTGTAAGAGATAATTCTGGGTTCCCTAACTTATGCAGTTTCTATGATGTCCCCAAAATCATAGATTTTATTTTACCTTCATTAATTACCAGCTTATTTTGTTGTGCCCAACTTTGAACTCTAATAAGGTCTAAGTCGAATCTTGTTTGGATAACTTCAGTATCAGAACTAGATGTATGCAAGTTTGCATCATCTGCAAACAAATCTGTATTTGTGGATTCAGTATTTAATGGAAGATCACTTACATAAATAGGAAAGAGGAGAGGACCTCAAACAGAGCCTTGAGGGGGACCCCTGAATGAATAGTGAGAGTTTGTAAGCTAATATTGCCAATTGTTACTTGTTGAGACCTTTGGTTTAGTATGATCTAATACAGTTTAAAGAATGATCAAACCTGTAACAGTTCAACTTTTGCAGCAGAATTTCATGATCAACTAGAACAAAGACTTTCTTGAAGTCAAGGAAAACAATCCCAGTCAAAGAACCATTATCCATTTCTTGTAGCCAAAGATCTGTTCATTTGGTGAGTTCTGTTTGGCATGAGTGATACATGTAATTTCTCAATCCTGATTGTGCCTAATGAAATAGAAAGTAAGTTTCAAAAAATTAATAGTCCTGCATAGCTACTTGCTTTTCAAATAATTTTGATAATATATGTAGAATGGATATTGGTCTGTAGCTTCCTGGATCCTCCTTTTCTCCTATCTTAAAGATGGGTGTGACCTTTGCACATTTCAAGGTATCTGGTGAGTTACCACTGATTATACTTAAGTTTATATTATGCGTTAATGACTTTGTTATTACTGGTGCATTAATTTTAAGAATTTGTGGACCAATACCATCCAGTCCAGAGGATTTATTAATACTCAACTTAAAGCATATCAAAAACCTCAGCTTCGCTAACATTAGCTATTGAAAAATATTTACCCTCAGGAATTTGAGCTCTTATAAATTAAAGAAGGGGATTAAGCTCAATTACGATGATAGTCTGGTTCTGAATACAGAGATGCTTGTGAAGAAATTATTGAACATTTCAACAATATCTTGTCAGATATTGCTATGTCATCATTTTGCTTATGTCTAGGGGGCAAACAACTGATCTTGGATGGGTTCAGCTCTTTTAGATGCTTCCACAATGGCTTGGTACTCTTACTTTCATCAATAGCCTGTTTATAATATTCTTCTTTTGCCTTAGCAATCAGGTACTTAGCTTTATTCCTCCATTTTCTATAGTTTTTCATGTCTTTTTTCTTGCAAAATTTATCCCTTAGGTGCTTAGCCTCATTGATCTCAAGGATAATCCACCTGGGTGTAATTTGGTGTTTAAATCTTTGCTGGTTTTGTTAGATTTATAAGGTAAAGTTGTATGTCAAAGACTGTTAGTTCAAGTTTCCTCTGACCTTTCCTAACTCATTTTAGATATTTTGACATTTATATTGGGGTCTATGTCAGAACTCGATGCCCATGAAAAGTTGGAATTCGCCAAAAACCGTGCAGTCTCGGCATGGGTTGTCACTTAATACCAGTCCTAGCAAACTTAAACAATCTTACATAAACCATATCTGCATGATAGGAAAATGATTTAACTTCTCATAAATTCCAAGTATAAAATTTATTATGTCTTTCATTCGTTGGCAGACGAGACTAAACCACTGCATTAACGAAATCTGATCTGGCGCTCCCCATCTGCATTGCTAGTCACATGACTACCCATATCTCGCAACATACATATCCATGACATCAGAGGTCCAGTAGTCAAGTGATACCAACAAAAACACCTTTCCAATGTTGTACAAAAGCTTAGAAAATATTAAATGAAAGTCACATATTTTTTTTTAAACAAAATGAAAAGAAGCATAATTTTCAACATATTTATTCTGAGAACCACCACCAGAAACCTGTCGCTGTTGCAGCAACCTGGAGAAAGCCATATTTATCATGTACACAGCATACTAATATGTCAATGCAATAGTCACATGATACAAACAAAAACCGTGTTGATGTGCTCTCTGCCTGATGAATGTCAGCATCAGGCATGGAGCACATGTCAATGCGTTTTTTGTTAAATGTTAAGAAAAAAAGTGTTGTTAATCTAGACAAATGTCCAGGGATCAAGCTAGACTTGAATTTTAGAAAGAAGTAACTTCCCCCTTTGGACAGTACAGGGAGAAGTGGCAACAAAGCAAGAAATTCAGTGTGTGTGTGTGTGTGCGCATACACGTGCGCGCTCTGGTCCTCTTATTTGAACTGTGTCCTGTACTTCTCAATATGCATATTTGCATTTAACAAATGGTTTTAAGCAACACTTTATCTTCAAGTAGAAAATTCTCTATGTTGTATGTATATTATAAACACATTTTGTAAGTGTATGAATGTATCATACTCATATGCAGTGTATTCATACTTGAAAATGTGTATGTCTAGATGGAGAGAAATATGCAATGTATTATGACCATAAGCATAGCAGAAACTATACATTGTAATTAATTTCAACTGACTTGAGTACCTAGATTATAGAATTGTAATTAGAAATAGGTAAAAATACTTAAGCAACTGCCACTTAAAGAACAAATTTAATTTTGTGTTAGTTTCTTCACTAGTAAATGGCAGTCTACAACATTTCTAAACTAGTTTGAAACAACCCCTGTAACATACCGGTATACATGAGAGCACATGCACAGATGTCTTCAACATCAGTGTTCATCCATTCAAAACACAGTGATCCCTATAATCTCAACTTTACAACTGCATTTTGAGGGAGGTGATTCTAAATTAAATATGAACTCTGTCTGATCCAATGGTACAATTCAAACCTGCACCCTTTCAGTTGCAAGTCTGACATGCAAACCAGTAAGACACAGAGGCTCCTATTTGACATGGACATTGGGACAGCAATGAAGCAATATGTACCCTTCTGCTATCATGGTAGATGTACAACAAAGGAGATCAATGATCTACTGCTACATTATGTGCCCACAGCTCATTGTCAAACCTATTGTTCATTTGGTCTGAACAGGATGTGAATAAACAAAGAATGGCGAGTTCTTCTTTTATTGTTTCAATGGTAAAAAAGAAAGGTGATGTACCATCATATACAGTAAAGACTCTCTGAGTTATATCACACAGACATTCAGGTAACTGGGAATTTGAATGGTCAGGTGCAAAAGAACCAAAGTAGTTGATAATGGATTTCATTCACACATAACGGCTAATAAGGTCATGCAACAGAGGTGACTTAAATGGAGTTGTTAGGTCAAGGTCATGGTCAAGTTTTCACATCAGCAAAAATACTAATTGTCATTTAGGAGTTGAAATAGCATACAAATTTCTCTGTAAATAGCTTGAACATAGTTCATTGCATTTGCATAACAGAGCCACTGCTATAAACCCTAGCTTCACATTATAAATTGTAAAAATGTATTTCACTATCCTTTCAAATGACAGTTCAACCAAGCATCCAAGCACCCAACTGACTTCCCTGATACATGTGTGCCAATTATGGGCAGTTGAGAGGATGGGCAAAAACCATAAACCAAATAAATCTGTAAAAACAAGTCTGTACTTAAATGAATTCCAACATAAGTAATATCATTAAATGAATTTTGAATTGACCAATCAAATTACCATAGCTGACTCAAAGTGAAGTGACAATGAAGTGTAAGCTTATCAAATTGAGATTGTGCTGTTTTCTGTTAAAAAATGTGCATAACTAGAATTAGCATGCCATCTTCAACCCCATTTCACACCTACCAAGCATTGTGCCAAGAAATATCAGAAAATTGTTATTCATTAATTTCATGGTCAAGACCGCATAGCACTGACCAAGATATGGTATGATGTGCACTAATCGAGTAATTGCAATGAAACTGGTGCCTCTTATCATGGTCATACATATATAGATGGTCTGAAAGATGGAGTAAAGGTTGCAGCTGCAGTTGTAACACCCCATAGCACCATCTGAAGCTGGTTACCAGATAAAACCTCCTTGTTTACCGCAAAAATTACAGCCGTGTTCAATTCTCTGAACTACAGTGAAACCTCTCAAACAACAAATTTCATCATCTTTTTGGATTCCCCTTACACACCAAAAGCATTGCAAAACCTTAAATCTGACAGCCCGTTAATATTCCAAATGTTACAGAAACATGATTTGCTTATACAATCCAGAAATCTATATTGTTGACTGCCTAGTCACATTTGTATCAAGGGTACTGAATGGGCATGTAAAGAGGCCAATGCTGCACTGCAGTCACCCATTGATGAATGGAGGATTCCATATACACCTCTCCCTCGATAACTCGCACACAACGGGGTCCAAAAACACAGACCGCACTATAAGCGAGGGCGCGAGTTACAGAGGGACCTAAAAAAAAAATTAAGAAGGGTATGCCATCCCCGCTGGACATTGAGAAAACCACAGGTGGGGGGGGGAGGGGGGACTGGGCTGTTTAATGGCTGAATACTTGTTTTATAATTGCATTGGGAATAATTGTCAATAAAGAACTTACATAATAATATTTAGAACAGTGTTTGATTGATCAATTGAAATGAGTTGAACTGACACACGGTCAGTTCCGCTAGCTCTTACACAGGTGAGATTTGAACTCCTTTCAACATTTTTTTTATTCCACCCCCCTTTATTTGATTTGATACAAAAGACATAATTAACATGATAATACAAAGCAGGCCTGCTTTTAACTGAGTGTAACAACAACAAATACTTCCGCAAGTCGGAGATTTAAAAAACGGTCGGAATAGGTTCTCTTGGAAATGCTCATGGACATAGCTGTGATGGTTGAATGATATTTTTCACGTTTGAATACAAGAGAGCATATTGCATTTGTGATGATTACACTGAAACCGAATTAAAAGATTGAACTAAAACACAAATTTCATTTGACAAAACTTATTTAATTGGTAGGCATTAGTGACATTTTCATTGATCAAAATTTCGTCGAATATTGTTATTTACAGTGTACTGAGAATGTTGGTTGGAAAGGAAATTGAACATAATATATGACTTCTTATTAAAAGTTGAGAATTTTAGGATGTTGATTAAAATTTCCAGGTATTAACCACTGTTTTCAACGATAAAACAAGCGATATATCAAGGTTTCATTTACCAATTTTGATCGCGATTTTTTTCACATTGAACAAATAGGGGCCAATGTTTTGGGCATTTTCTAGTATACCAAAAATGGGATCCACACCTGACCCCATATTATAAGCGGGTTCGCGAGTTATCCGGGTGTGAGTTATCAAGGGAGTGGTGTACTGACTTCAAATATTATATAAGTTGGTATGTTCTATATACTTCACAAAATATGTGGAATAAAAACTCCACATACAATCTTAATAATATATCAAAGCCATCATTGGAGAATGGCATCTCTCATATATACAAATAAATTGCATTGATGAGATAGTACAGTGTTGATCATGTATAGGACACACATTCCTGACTCATGAATACCTCCTGAAGGGTGACCCTTGAACAGAGTGCAACCCTGCCAGTGTCTACTGACAAAATTCCATTGAAAGTGAATACATTCTTGTCAAGTATATTCACTTCTGCCCTGTGAGACACAAATTGTTGGATGTGAACTCGGGGCCCCGCGCAGCTGAGTGGTCTAAGGTGCTTGCCTTTACAGATCACTCACACATTTCCCCTCTGTCCGCGTGGGTTCGAGTCTCGGTTCGGCCAATGTGGGCATGTAAGAAAGCTTGCCAGTAGCTTCCTGTGGGTTAATAGTTCTTCCCGGGGTTTTCCCAGGTTCTTTCTCCACTAAATATACTGGCCACCATGTATAGCCATCATGTGCTGAAAAATGGTGTTAAACCCACAAAAACAAACTAAAATTGATGTGAACTCAATTAAGAAACTTTACAATGTAGTACCAAATAAAATCTTGCACTTTTTGCGAAAATGTGTCCTATATAACAAATTTTGATCCTAACGATTTTATAATTTTAACCTTTATATTTTATTTTATATATCTATTACAGAATTCGAACATCTTTACTTTTTACCTTGTAGTACAGCATGTTTACATTTTTATTTGAAAGTCTTTATCTTCTGCGTTTCCTTTTAAGCAATTCTTTATCTTTACATTTTTAGAACTTAACATTCAATCGGAACCATATAGCCAGTATTGTGCTGATGTGTCCTTAAACCCTATACATATATATGTTAGTAGCTATCTGCACAAACCACACTGAATGGTAAATCCATCATCTGAAAGCAATCTTTTACTGGCCCACTCTGACAAATGAAATGAGCTGGATTGAAACTCCTGATAAACCTTAAGCTCCCTCTTAAATTAGGACTCCTAGTTTAGCTGACATAGCAATCTGAGGTATGCTGGAAATATGCACAGAACTATAAAAGGCTCAGAAAACGTCTGGCTGCACTAAGCATGATTTTTGGAAAGACAATGAATGCCTAAAAACACTGATGATTTTGCCATTTCAAAACAAAACTAGGTGGATCAATGTGAATTCATGTATACAATTCTGAAACATTAGTAAATTTTTCTTGGAAAAAAATGCAAAGTTTTAACTATATGCAAGATTTACTGGAATCCTGAAGGATTGCAGCTATATGTACATATTTAGTTACTGATACTACTCTATTCAATACATGCTAAATGAGCAAACTACATATTAGTTATATTATATGATGCATGCTTGTGAGATTCATGCTAATATTTTTTTTAAATTGCACCAAAATCTCAACTGAAAGTGCAAAAATTCACCCAGTATAATTTCAAGCACTACCTTTATTTCTGCAATAAATCCCTTTCATATTTAGCAACTTCTGATTTTCAAACAGGGAAATGAGAAGGGTTGAGGGGGTGGGAGTGGGAGTGGGGATTTTCCACCTGAATTTCACTTTTAGAATAGACCCTGTACATATGCTGTATATTATTTTCTTGAGTAGCAATTTTTGTGGTTTTGCAAAAAATGACATGTTGGTTGGTCCTTAAATCTGTGGATCTGGGAAAGAAGGAGTCCTATTGTTCCACAGAAGGATCATTGCTTGTTGGGTCTTCAAATTCATTTCTCTGTAGCACCTATGACATCCACAAAAATCAGTTATTCCAATGAAAATGTTATCTTTGTATTGATCAATCAATTAATCAATCAATCAATCAATTAATCAGGTCAAAGCCACACAGATGTGTCATTCTTTTAGAAAACTATTAGTCAATCACACAATGAAAACTTGTTCCCTGCCCCATGTACATCAAAACTGTCACCCACTAATGGCTTCTCATGATTCATCAGGACAATCCATGTTATAAAGAGGTTGCCATCTCTAAAGTAAACTTCAACAGACTGGTCCCATGCCGGGATTTTTTGTGTCTTCAAGGGACCCAAGTTATAATGTAAATGGGCCCCATTACCAATATATAATATTTAAAAATCACAAATTATTCCAAATTAAAGCAATCTACTCCAGTTAATTTCCCCAAAATGATGATGGGCCCAAGTCCAATTCCCAATCAAACAAGAAAAATTTCTGTCATCAAATATGAAAAATGCATAATGGCAGCATGATGACATTTAACAAATCTGAATACTGTGAAACTTCCATACAATGTCCCCCTCTGTCACCTGGCCTCCTCTGCAGATTGGTCAAGTCCCAATATGGCTGCTGTAATACTAATCAAACCTTAATAAGCTGGCCACCTCAATAAAATGGCCAAAATGTTTTGGTCCTGACATTATACACTGGCCACCGTCACCTGTCCTATTCTTCAGACTGGACAAATATTGGTCCCAATATGGTGCTGTAATACTAATCAAACCCTGATAAGATGGTCACCTCAATTAAATGGCTAAAATGTTGGATCCAGAAAGCGTCCAGTTTGGGAAAGTTTCAATATGGTTTAATGTCCATATTTTAGCACGTTAAAATGAATAGATTTCTTTTTTTACAAAATTTATATTACAAAACGATGCAATTCATCTCAATAAGGAGCATCATAAAGCAGTGTTGTTGATTTTCCAGGTTGCATTGGGATTGAGCTGCACACTTAAGTAATGCTGAGAATTACAGTAATTGCTGTTTAAGTTATCAAAGTTCACGGTCTTTGAGAAGCATTAATATCAAACAGTTGAAAGACATAAGTTACACCAGGCAGTGCTGAAAGTGAACATGGCTACCATCTCTCAGACAACAGCTGCAATTAGAGAAGTGTCTACCTGACCTAACCTACAGCTTGGTTCAGTTTATCCACTTGTAATACATGACTGTTCTACAAAAAATACTTCTACTTGTGTGTTGAATGCTGTCAAGAGTGTAATTTGGACTTTATGCTACCCCATCACGAAGAATTGTTATCTTTAAAAGCGGTCAAAATTTTTTGTATCTGTATCATAAGGCTGTAACAGCCTCTGGTGAACGATATCTTCCTTGGTCTTAGCCTTATTATTAGAGATGGACAGACATATAGACAGACACTGGGTCTATGGGGAAGCACTTTATTATATATTCATTTTTAAATGGATTTTTCACAGAAATTAGTGTGTATATACACCATGATCTAACATCACATTTAGCAATAAAAGATCTCAGCCACGCAATCCACTTGGAAATTGCACAAATATCTTTTTGATTACCAAAAGCTGAACAAGGTCTGAACACATTGCACTTTTATGGGCAACAAACAAGAGATATTACTCACATGCCAAATAATCTTAAAACAGTGACCTTGAAATCTGATTATGTCAACCAATATTGACAGACTGAGATACCATCTTTACTCGCTTGTACGTTGAGTCCAACTTCAAACTGCACAGACCAAGATCTGCCGTCACATCATGTTCCTGCATATCTGGGTCTATGCAGTTTGTTGGGAGTAATTAGTAAAAAAAACAACCAATACAGACCCTGATCTGCCAGTGCTTTATGTCACAGTAGATCACAGTGTATGTTGTTTGCAGTTGGACTTGACTTATAAGTCAGAATATATGGTACTATGGATGCTGACATTTTAAACTATGAACAGTAAATGATTCATCTTCATCTGACTCCAGAGTTCTCCAACCAAAACAGTTATTAATTATAAGTCAACAGATGTCTTAAGCATGTTCTCTTTTAACAGCTTTCCTAAAGGCAAGCATGAATGAAGTTTCCATATGGAGGATGACTGGGCTTGGATGGGATCAATTACCATAAGCGGTTGTGGAAATGAAATCTGTAACAATTAAATATTTTGCAAAAGAAACTGAGCAAGAGACAATGGAATTGCATGCTGGGTAATTAGTTATATGCATTAGCTTCATACAGGTCATCGTTCACATGAAACATGGATTAATCAGAAATTAATAATTACACTAGATCCTTAAATTTTCATCTGAAAGTCTATATTCTGAATGTTCAACTAAAGTCTATCCTCTACATGTAGATGAGTTTAATCTGAAGTCCTCACAATGCTCTTGATAAACTGCATATTTTTTTTATGTACATGAATTGACTAAAAACACATAATAACATTTTTAACATGTTCACAGTACACAAAAAATTAAATTAAATGTAAGCATTTATTCCTTATAATGGGTGTTTTGATCTTGCTGTAAGCACAGTAAATGTATATTATGGAATATCTGATCAATACAATCTAAGGAATTGGAAGAAGTCCTTGATGTTCTGTGCATGTTAACATTGATTGTACTTGATAATGACGAGACCAGTCATCAAACTGAGACATGTAATCAAGTGCACCCTGAGCTAGTCTTTGTCACTTAGCTGTTTTACAATTTCTCAATAATATGATACACATCTTGATGATTAGAACTCTATATCGTAAAAAACAAAATTAGTTCCAAACCAGGGACAAAAATATCAAATTCATTAAATATCTTATATACAGCTCTGCTCCATGTGAAGACTTAAATGACAATTACAAAAAGCTGGATGAGTAAACCATGGTCTAAGCAGCAGATTAAAACAATCCATATAGAACTCTTTAACAGGGCACCTTGCCTTATCCCAAACTCTATGTGGTCTACATCACTAAACTAGTTTCATGCCATCTAACATGGAACATTGTTGAGAAGTTTCTTTGAAATGAGAGTGCAGTGCTCCAATGATAACCATCAATTTACAATTTTTTCAATCAATACTGTATCAGCTATATCGCATGTGACAAAGATGGTACGCAATGTATTACATTTATCTGATCGACATTACGTACTACAGTGTATATGTATACTGGATTCAACCAAGTGATATCACATTCAATCAAATTGGTTCATGGTAGAATATATTAAACTAATCAACAGTTGATATATGCTGCATTAAACCAAGTGGTGTGCATCACTCAGCTTAAAGAAAAACTATCCAGTCTAATGTGGCATAGCACATGCTGCCAATCAGTCATGTGCAATACAGCACATACTATAAAATATCAAATGAAATGCAGTGGTTACCATCTCAGTCAAATGAAAACTGGATCAACTGCAATGGCACACCATCACAAATTTCCAAGCATTTTAGTGCATATTCATACTCCCCACCCCATTATCAGACAGTGACAAAGGGGTCACATTGCAAATCCATCACATAATATGCTTTTATTGCATATTTTAAGTTTGGTCAGAAAATATATGAAAATGTCAGTGTTAATGAAACTTTTGTACATTTGACCTTTTATCCTCTCCCAAGAACCCCAGGGGTGGGAACAAAGGTTGACACCCCTCTTGCAAATGGTTACCCCAAGGCAACATAACTACCAAGTTTCATGGATTTCCACCCAGAAATTTAGGAGATGTGGTAAGACAGATGAATGGACAGACTAATGGTTGGACAGATATACTGAGACAGACAGACAGAGGGTATCATATCATCCTTCTGCTGAAGCATGGGGATAATAACAACTGCAACTTGGTATTTAGCCTAGTCTGTATGCTCTTGACCAAAAGAGACATCATTCATTAACTTCTGAAGTGTCTGAGAAACCAAACCTGTTTGACAAATTGATATAAATTTGCGGAGGCATGAAATTTTAGTAGGTTGCAGAGACCAAGTTTTGATTAATGTCAGACAGTTTAGATACAAAAAAGGACTTGGCAGAGATAAGAGACAGAGCCAAGTACCAGGGAAAACTCTGTATCTTATCAATAAAGTGCATTTTAAATACAGTGTATTAAAGTATCTAAAGCTTGAAGGTTTAGAAAGTTCCTTGCTGGACGCCAGCTCTCAGTAATAATTATTTCATATTGAAAACAGATATGAAGGCAAATATCTGGAGTAGATTCAAATACAGAACCTCATTTTTGCCTATTCTGAAAGATAGGATTTTATGCAAACAAGAAAACAAGTTCCTGCTAATATTTTCAAAGGACATTATTATTTTGTGTTAATTTCCACTACAATCATTTAATCATGTTTATACATTCTTACCTTAAGTTTGTCGTGTTGATTAACTGTTATGAAAATTCTGATTTACAGCAGCAGCTATATATAAATCAACCAATAAATTACAGTGATGAAAACACAGCTGCACGAGTGTCCACAGCAGGATTTTGTCTGATAAATCACTCCATGACATCCATATTCCATGCACTGAACGAAGATCTAATGAGAAGCACACTTTTATTCCATGATAGTGAAGTTTTCGACTTCTAAGATTGTGTAAAATGACAACCACAGATCATCTTGTACTAAACTAAACTGAGTTTATGTTATTTTCGTTGCCTACTTTAGAGTCTATAGTCCATCCCTGTTGTGTTGGCATGAGCTGACAAGCACAAGGTCAAGTCCTAAAACATCCTTGTATGAAACATTAAGGATCTTTTTTCAAGATTTACAAATTTAAAAGTATAATTTCTTACAAATCAAATAAATAAATAGAGAAGAAAGCTTCCAACAAAATGAAGACTTTTTCAATATCAAATCTTGAGGCTTCTGAAAACTTCCTCCAAATGAGTAAAATTAGTTTATTCCAACTTAAATTCATCTAAAGAAAGAAAAATAAAACTTTGAATTGTCCACTTGAAAAATAAATGCTGCAACTTTTTCTGAATAGAATAATCCTTCCTGTAGACACGTTACAAGTCATCAATATTCAAGTGCTTTTCTTTTTATGGATATTTATGAATCAAAAACAGGTCAGCACAGCATGCCACAAGATTAATCCACGTATCATTGTGATGAATATGCACTGTTAAGAAAATCTCAACACTTTTCCTGTGAATAAGAATACTAATTGTTTCCAAGTTTGTGTGGTATAATCCATCTTGTCCTTTTATGTTACAACTTGCTGATCCAATCCTCCATTACTGAGAGAGGAAATCTGGATGGGTTTATACTGGGAGACTGAAGGAAAGCTGGTGACTTCATTTCCTCAGCTCCAGGAGCATGCATTTCCTATCTTCTATTGAACAAGCAGGAGTCACTTTCTTCTCATATACCATATCCACCAGAATAGCAATCATACAAAAAGCACAAATGACATGCTAGCTTACACATTTTCCAATGATGAATGGAGTGCTTGTTCCTGTGGAATCCTCCATTTCCATAGAAAGGTCCAACAGCAAAGATCTGAGATTCTGCTAATTACATATATTTTAAGAAATGTCACACATATTTTGCATGCATGAGACTCCAAGAATCTGCTTAGATGTCCTCCCAAAGTCCACTCATTAGATGATACAGGTTTTCATTCCAAACAGTTGCAGAAGACAAGAGCATTTCAGTGAAAATAACTTTCAACTAACTATCCCCTGTTGGTATCCCTTTGACCATCTCAGGCCTTAATCACACTAAAGAACTTTAGATCTGCATGACAACACTCCACAGTGAGTAAACCCTGATATGACTGAATCAAAGGGCCAAGGTATGGGTCTTTCCTGATGATAATAAACAAGCTACAGAGGCTATGACTATGATAGATCAATCCATGCAGGGAAAATTATATGGATGTATTTGGTAATTACTCATTCAGATCTTTGTTGAGGAAACACTCAAAATTTCAAAGCTGCTCTCAGCCTACACCACAAATGTATACTACAGAAAACCCCAACAATGAGCTCAAACCTTAAAAATCAACAATTCCAATAATCATCTCCAGATTGAGATGGAGTCTATGTCGGGATAAATTACAATTTCAATACTGTTTTATGTTAATTATGTCAAAAAACTGCTTCTTTATATCATATATCTGTACTAGTACTCTCCTTATCCATTTGTTTCTGGATTAACTAGATCTGTCAGTAAGCAAGTGCTTATGGAATACTCCAATTTCACCCCACCCCTGCAAGATATAAAGTGTCCATACAATTGCCAAAAAATGAGGAGATATTTCAATAAGTACCAATCTCACAAAAAGCTGAATCTTATGTGGGATACACACTCTGGTTATGATACAAGTGCACACCAAGTTTCATGAAAGTATCTCAAACATTTCTCGAGGTATTAACTGGACAAAAGCATGATGGATGGACACAATTTGAAATAAAAATGGGGGTAACTCTCAAAATGCTTATCAGACAGACTCATTTTCTTTGCAGAAAACAAATGTCTAGTCATGACTCAAAAGCTTCCCAAGTTTTATGAAGATATCTCAATATTTCAGGAAATATTAAGTCAACAAAAAGTGTGACAAACGGACTAAAAGACAAGAAGACTCCAGTATACCACCCCAAACGTCGTTTGTGGGGGTATACAAACTGATTTTCAACATTATTATGATTATAATGTGGAGATTCATCTTTCAACCAATTGCTGGGTCAACCTTAAATTGGAAAATTGTGTTCAGTCTGAATTAGTATGATTATCATTTAAAGATGAAAACACTGCCATTTCCAATATGTGCAACGAAACTTGTCTATAAATGACAATAAATATGCAGTATTGTGTCCTTTATGAACAAGTGTCCTGTAAATACAGGCATCCTTTAAAAGAATGTGTCCTTGAAGAGCAGGCGTGTACTTATAGACCATTTACCCTTTAAGAGCAGGTGTACTTTAAAAGCAGTTGTCCTTCCTGTGGAGGTGTCTGCTAATCCAGGTGCCACTGTATACAAGCCTGGTTCTAAGACATAATGTTACCCAACAACTTGTGATCAAAATATACAGTAGGCTAAAGTTGTGGCCTTCTCTTCTCGTCTACATACAAATTCATTTGTTAGAACAAGAGTCCCTCAAAGGGACTGACACTCTACTGGGCAAAAAGAATTTCCAGGTATTCAAGATAAAACCATTTCCTCCTTTTAACTGTCAAGTGTTGAAATCATCTCTGATATTCTTCAGCGATAACAAGATTTTCAAATCAGCTGCTGTGGTACACATACTGGATGTCAGCTTGGCACCATTTTCATTTAGGATAAAGTAGACATCATTAGAAGTCCTTTGGTGAAAATCCCATGTCATAATGATCATCCATTCAGGGAAGTAGTGACAACAAGATGTTCAAGACAGTCATCGTGCATTTAGGACCAACTAGGTATCATATGAAGTCTATTGGTGAAAACCCCATGTCGATATAGCCATCCATTTGGAGAGGAGTAGAGCTAATAATATTTTCAAGATAGAGATGTGATAACAAGAATTTTACGATGGCTGCCATGGCAGTTATATTGTATGTCAGATCAGCACCATTTTTATTTAGGACCAGCAACACATCATAAGAAGTCTTTCTGTGAAAACCCCATGTTGATATGAATGACCATCCACTCAGGAGAAGTAGTGATAACAAGATTTTCTAGATGGCTGCCATGGTGGGCTTCAAATTAGCAAAATGTTCTTTTATGACTAACCAGACATCATAAGTCTTTTAGTGAAAACCCCATGCTGATATGACCATCCACGTACAAGGTGTAGCAATAACAAGATTTTCAAGATGGCTGGCATGATGGCCATATTGGACGTCAGATCAGCAACATGTTAATTTAGGACCAACCAGATATCATAAGAAGTCTTTTAGTGAAAACCCCATGTTGATATGACCATCCATTCTGGAGGAGTAGCGACAACAAGATTTTCAAAATGTCCACTGTGGTGGCCATATTGGATGTCTGAGCAGTACCATTTTCATCTAGGAACAACTAGACCATGGGATGAATATGCGTGTAAAGTTTCAAGGCAATCTCCCAAGCAGTTTAAGAGGAGTAGCAATAACAAACTTGTGCTAATGGATGGACAGACGATGGATGGACTGACAACGGACAACAGACTGTCCCATAAGTTCTTCTGGTCTATGACCAGTAGAGCTAAAAACAGGTTGTTTATGCCCATCTTCTTCACGAAATTTTGAAGAAAAAAAAAAGCTGTTCAAAATTGTATGTAATGTCAAAGTTGCAAAAAGTTTCTGTTCAAACATCTCAATTTTGGATGAATGCAAAGTTTACATATTAAATACATGTACTAAATATAAATCAGCACGAGTCAAATGCTACTTGAATATGAACTAATACAAGTAGAAGGTAGCCAATTCAACTGAATAGTCATTTTCACCAAGATTATTTAAGATCAAAAAGTTGTTTTTCTTTTTCATGTATGTAATTATGTAAAATTGTTCATCTGAAGAAAAAAAATACAAAGTTAATCAAAGCTGTTTCATCACCTTCAATGTCTCAAATGGAGCAGTGGTACATTAAAGACAAGGACCCCATGTTCACAAAGAAAGCTCTTATCACTAGACATACTCATGATGGTTGCTAATCCATGTGACACCAGCTATATGCTGGGAAAACATATATACTGAAATCATTTATACTGGAGATAAACTGTGAATAATAACATCAATGTAACAAAAGTGCTGTGAGCTTTAACTCATTAACCCCTGGCGCCCCGTTTACGCGTCATGAGGTTGTACCCTACTTCCGAGCTCTGTAACGTGAACATCATTTAGGATACACTAAAGTGGATGGTATTTCAGGAAAGTAGACAGATGTAGCTCTACAATGATACCAAATAATGTCGACTTTCTACTCGCATTAAAAAATACAGCGAAAAAAATGCAGTTTTTGAGACCCTGATTTTTTGGAGGTCAAAAATTGCCAGTTCCGGAACCGGAGTTTGTGTCCGGATTTTAGACTTTTTGGCCTTCGATCTAAAGCAGACCGGTCCGAACTGCACACAGACAGATGAACATTTGCAAAAAGTAGGATAAGTTTGAGATTTGGAGTAAAAAGGGGCCAGGACACAAAAATCGGGGATCCAATACGAAAAAAAAAAAAGAAGTCCAACTTTTACCCTTCTGCACATGCGTGAGCGCAATAGCCAATCAAAAACAATGTTTCTGATACACCTAAGCATCCGGCTAAACAAAAAACTTTCTTAAGCAGATGTGTTTTGCTGCATTCAGAAGTAACCCCAAAAATGCGTTTCCTACCCCCATTTCAGGCGAAAATGAAAAGAATCTCCAGGGGTTAATGAGTTAAGTAAAGCTACTGAAGGCAGTGCTGTTTTCACAAAACAATAAAATTTGCGCTAGATGTCAGGTGCTGTCCACTCATTTAAAGATAGCCATAGCTTAAGATGAAGATGTACAGTACTGGCTCCCACTTCTACTTACAACAATCATCTCGGATGGTTCCAGAATCAAACACTCGCTGGCCCTTCTTGCACATCCTGGTGTCCTCTTGCCAAAACTGGAAAGAAGAATACAGGACATAATAAAATTTATTCATGTTTAAAATACCAGAAAACTGCAAATGAGGATATGGCCAGATTGCAAAGCTTGTCTTGTGTAAATGGTATAGTACTTCTTATGATGCATCCAATGTATCAAGTTACTTCCCTCTTCAGTAATAGTGTCAAAGAAACTGAGCTAAATGCAAAGGTTAACGCAGATCACTGGAACATCAAATATATGTCATAGTCACTAAATTTTGACTGAAGAGGGTAGTACTGCCCTAGAAGCATCTACATGAAAGCTACACTACTTTGCAGGCAATAGTGTCTGAGAAACTGACCTAAATACAAAGGTTAATGCAGTTCAACTGAGTGAAATAAAGGTCACAGTGACCTAGCTTTGACTTAAGGGTGTAAACAAACCTAAGAAACTGAGCTTAATGTCAACTTAAGCAGAAATCAATGAACCATGAAATATAGGTCACAGTGGACTATTTTTAACTGCTGGCTGTTGTACTCCTCATGATACAATTAATTACCAAGTCATTTGACTCTACAGACAATAGTGTCTGAACAATTAGCTAAACACCAAGATTAACCACAGTTAATGGACCATGAAATATATATCAGTGACCTTTTTTTAACTCCACATGATACATCTAAATATCAACATATGTTTAGTGTACAGGAAATAGTGTCTGAGAAAATGACCTAAATCCAAACCCTAAACCACAGAAATTAAGCTAAACACAAAGGTTAACTAAAATTAACTGGTCTGTGAAATATAGGTTAGTGGGTTCAGTACTCTTCATGACACAATTATATACCAAGTTCTGTGCAACAGGCATTAGTGCCAAAGAAAATAAGCTTACACACAGCTGAAATATGTAATTAAACTTAAAAGAACTTGATTAATGCTGTCCTTTATAAGCATGTATTGTTTATATGTAGGTGTTCTCTAATGCAGGTGTCTAAGTTATGCTTGTGTTCTCTAAGGCAGGTGTTTGTTAAATGTAGGTGTTCTCTAAGGTACATGTTCTTTGTATTCAGCATTCTCTCAAACATCTTTTATATGTAGTGTTCTCTAAGACAGGTGTCCTTAATGTGTAGATGTTCTCTAATGCAAATTTTTTGTATATGTAGATGCTCTCCAAGACAGGTATCTTTTATATGTAGGTGCTCTCTAAGGTAGGTGTTCTTTGTATTTAGGTGTTCTGTATGGCAGGTGTTCTGTATATGTTAGTATTCTCTAAGGCAGGTTTCACTATAATGGTCTTGCTGTGGGCTGATAAAATTATGACAACCACATTTCAGCTGATGTCTCCAACTCCACAGTCGTTAGAAAGTATATAGAAGGTACTACACACATTTCAAATAAGCAGCTTCACTTAATAGCATGATTGCTGTGACCTTGACCTTTACAATGACTATACGTTACATATAAATCCTCAGGTGACAGGATTCACACCTGCTTAAATGCAGATATTCGTAGAAGCATCTTAAGTGCCTTTAACAAGAAACTGCAGACAGATAAACAGAGAAAGTGACAGTTATGATTGCTACTTAAAGAGCTCTTGAAAACAATACACAATGCCTTTTTGCGCATCTCTGACAGAATGCATTCTCTGACAGTGACCCGTGTCATTCATTGGACTACAAACATTTATCCTTAATAAGCAATCATATATAAATGTTGAAAATTATAATAAATTAGAAGATAGTTGTCTATATCCCCTGCCAAAATGTCCACAAGGAGACAGAAGAATTTCTCCAAGAGTTCATACATCAGGAGGCAATTTAGCCACTGACCCACTGGCCTGTGGGTTTTGAAGAGGGCCAGTTAATACTGACAGCTACAGGCCTATGGGGTTAGTTACATTTTCCAAAGTTATTTTTTTTATTTGATTGGGAGGATTTTTTATTTGGTTGGGAGAGCTAGTTGATTTTCTGTGGTGCCAGTTGATTTTCTTGTGCACTGGCCCTGCTGACCAAATCTGTTAGGTTGATCCCTATATATAGTACATTCATATTTACAAAGTAAACAGGGAAGTGATTGGTATCATGATTTTTGTTCTGGAAACAAAACTGTGAATGATGGATGGATGGATGAAAAGATGAATGGACAAGACAGTACAAATACTGAAACTGAAGAACTGTAAATTGCAAAATGTGCATCTACATGATTAATCATGTACCAAATTTAGAGTTTTTGACACAGAAAAGTATAGATAATTGGATGAATGGACAGACAAATGGACAAAAGCATTAAAAATACTGAAACTGAAAAATTTTAAATAGCAAAAGGCACATTATGATAACAAGTCTAATAAGTGTACCAAGTTTCTGAGATATCTTGAACAGTTTTGGAGTTATGCTCTGGAAACAAAAGTGTGATGGATGGAGGTAGGTGTGGATGAACAGATGAAACCCATTTATATATCCCCTGCCAACATCATTGGGCAATGAATAATTACGAAAAGAAATGTTGTTCTTAATGAGGTGTACTCTACATGCAGGTGTTAATTAATGCTGGTCTTACTGCAGTTCAATTTCTTAATTAGTAGATATCCTCTATATGCAGCTGTCCTTTAATGTGGGTTTTACTGATGTTATGTTTCTTAATGAACAGGTGTCTTTGTATGCATGTATCCATTAAGGTAGATTTTACTGCAGTTATAGTTTCTTAAATAGAAAATTGTACACTACTGGATCAACCAGTAGGGTGATAATTGTGCTACAACATTTTCATAACTGACCTGCACACTGCTTTCAATTCTATATGATTGCACACTAATTAAATTCATGTTTTGTTGCCTTTTTGTTGTTGTTGTGATAAGTAATGAAAAAGCTGATTTTGGAGCAAGAGAAGTAAGCATGAGATGCATGTTGTACACAAATGAGTCACTCCCCTTGAGAAGTTTTCATACCCACAAGTCAGTGTAGCCCAAGGTTAGAACAGCAAATGCTTGTAAAGAGTATTTTAAGTGAATGGCGACTAAAAATCTTTATTTCTGATTTTCTCTGAATAATCATTTGCATTTGTATTTGGCATGTGCTATCTAGGTCAAATCATTCTTGGAAAGTACCAGGATGTCACTCGAAATATGTGGTGTTTTCTAGAGCTGCAGCTCAGCCATACTCAGCCAAACTACTTCTCATCTTTATATAACATACAAAATGTATTTCTTCAAAAAGTGTTCCATGGAACAATTTGTCTCACCTGAGAACCATGCTGTGATAAACCTGAGTACTCTTCCTGAATATGCTTAAATGAGTTTCAAAAACTTCATAAATACTAACATGAACCCATTTCATTTCCCTTTACAATGTATGGAGAAAAAGAGGTATTTATCTTGCACAAGATATTCCTCTTCTCAGTCTTGCACCTAGAGCGCAGGCTCGTGGGTTTCCCGCAATTTTTTGTCCTATGTCTCCCAAATCTTGACCCTGTGCACCCCTCAGGGCGTGCTTTTTTGTCAGGAAAAAATAAAACAAATATGCCTACACTTTTCCTTTCGTGGATGTGCATCCACATTTATGTTGGCGCTAGCAATGAAAAAGTCTCTAAAAGTGATAAAACCTGTAAGATGGCCATGATTATCCATTTCAAACAATGAATCTGGCAATGAAAACATTCACGGTTTGTGGTAGTCATCCGAGTCGCTAAAGTCTTTAACCGCTGCTATTGTAACATATTTTTGAGGTTAAAGTCACACCTACGGCAGTGACGATTTAATTTATTCTCAGGATCAATTATTGAAAAAAGGTACTAATTTACTGGTATGCAAATACACAATTTGTCATTTGATTAATGATTTAATACTCTGAAAAGAAAAGTAATTAAGAAAACATGGGTATTTATTATAATAAATGCTAGTAGATAATGAGTGAACACTAAAGTTAAATGAGAGAAAGATCCAGAATGGAAAATTCCATGGTGCAGTTCATTTCAGGTTAACCAGATATTCAAACATGTTAAAGTTTTCAAGAGTTACTTGATCATATGTTAAAACGTTTATTGCAATAATGTAAATGTCCAAGGAAAATATGAGAAAGTTAGGGTGGCAAAACCATCAAAGTAAATAAAATGATCTCATTTTTTTAGCACTTCTAGTACTTTACCGGTATGTACTACAATTTTCCTTTGTCCCTTTAAAATGTTGTGTCTCCCAAATCTGGAGGGTGAGGGACGCAGTGTTCGTTGACCTTGGGATCCTAGGTGCAACACTGTCTTCTGTAGGCATGTCACCAATAGTAACACTCAGAATGACATAACACTGCAATGTCATTTCAAGAGTGTGCAGTCAATAAGGGAGATGCTCCCATCTAGTAGTTCAAGATCAACTGAGTGCAACTGATTTAAACAAGTCAAATTTGGTTTAAATATTGACTTGACCAAAAATATTTTCAACAGATAAATGTCTATTTTTTCATTGCTGCAATTTGGCACAAAATCCCTTTATGCTGGCACGCTCAGGAATTACTTACAATTGTAACATTGAAAACATGTATTTATCTATCAAAACTGATACCTCTCTTCAGATAAATATTTAACCATGTCGTCACTGCCATTATCACCTCTACTGACATACTGCCTGTTGTGAGAGACCAATTTTTTGTTAAAAGATAAGGTGGCAGGTGGTTGCTAGTGATAGCTTTAATTGCACTGACATCCTCAACATTTTGCATATCTTATTTTACATGAATATATATTCAAAATCTTGTTAAGTACAGCTGAATTCATTCTTGGCAAGTAAAATTTATCACCAGATTCTGCCCTTATTCTATTTGACCTAAATTACATACTACATTATAACATATTTTTAGTTAAACTCATATTAATATGATCATTGTGAAATTTCTCTGATACATAACACCATACTTCTGATTAAAGAAGTAATTCTGTAAACGACTCAGCAAGCTTTCACAGAGGAAATGGAAACTTGCCTAACTGAATTCATATTACTGGGCCATAATTACCTAACAACTTCAGCAACTTAAATTTCAGTATGATAATAATCAGGTTCTAGGTAAGTAGGTCAGATGTTACATGGCACATGTAATTCTGTCACTTTTGAAAGTAACTACAGCAAGGCTTGTAACATAAAAGTCAAAGTATATCACATCACCTACAAAGTACTTAAGTTTCTAGGTTTTGGTTCAGTTTGGTGTTTTACTGCTCAGCAACATAAGTAGATTATTTAGTATTGAGGCAATTTGGCATAAAGTGCCTTGCCCAAGGGCACACCACAGTAGCTGACCCAGGTTGACCCAACAATAGGATTCAAACCTATACCCATTCCGACACGAGTCCAGTAAGAAAACCACAGAGCCACTAACCATGGCTCCTGCCACCTTTCGTCGCCTCTTAAATTACAGGATCACATCTGGCATATTCTACATCCCTGTGCCTGCAGTGGGTACTGTATATACTCACATATAAGCCGAGTCCAAATGCAAACAACATAGACCCTGATCTGCATTATGCGATGGCAGATCTAGGTCTATGCAGTTTGCAGTTGGTATAGTCCTATACGTAAGCATATATGGTATGTTTCTAGGTACATGTATCTGAATTCTTAAAACTATTGTATCAGCTTGAATCTGAAAAAGGTAGAAGTACATGTACTTCAAAAATATTCATTTTAAGCGAAGTTGGAGACTTTACAATCTTAAGCATCTGCACATTTCAGGTACAACTTGACCACATGTATGAATTAATTTGATTCTCAAAGTCAAAGGTGTTGCAAGATAGTGTATTTATTTTAGCACACTTTAACATTTAGCACATCATCATTATTTATACCCTACCAGGTGCAATAATCAATTAGCACACTCACACTCCAATTTTAAAAACAAGAGTCCTTTGCAGGGATTGACACTCAACTGGCTGAAAAGTATTTCCTGGAATCCAAGACAAGACCATTTCATCTTTTTCACCCCTGAGTGTTGAAACCATCTCTTATATTCTTGAGCAATAACAAGATATTCAAGATGGCCACTGTGGTGGCCATATTGGACATAATAGTGGCACCATTTTCATTTAGGAACAACTAGACATCATAAGAAGTATTTTGGTGAAAACCCCATGTCAATATGATCATCCAATCAGGAAGAGAAATAATAACAAGATTTTCAAGATGGCCACCATGGTGGCCATATTGCATGTCAAATTAGCATCAACTTCATTCAGAACAAAGCAGATATCAGAAGAAGTCTTTTGGGAAAAACACCATGTTGACATGACTTTCCATTTGTGAGAAGTAGCAATAACAAGACTTTCAAGCTGGCTACCATGGTGTCCATACTTGATGTCAGATCAACCCCATTTTCATTTAGGACCAACCAGACATCATAAGAAGTCTTTCAGTGAAAACACCATGTTGATATGGCCATCTGTTGAGAAGAAGTGATAAAATTTTCAAGATGGCCACTGTGGCAGCCATACTGGATGTCCAAGTGGCACTATTTTCATTTAGGACCAATTAGACCTTGGGATGACTGCATGTATAATGTTTCATGGCAATCCTAAAAGTAGTTTAGGAACAGCAGCGATAACATGCTTGTTCTAACAGATTATGGATGGGCAGACGGCAGCAACAGGCCATCCCACAAGCTCTTCGGGCTTACGACCAGTTGAGCTAATTAGACACTGTATGAATTTTTCTAACTGATTTAAATAAGCCAACCAGCAGTGAGTGAAAAAAACTCTTCATCAAGCTCAGTGTCAAAATACATATACTTGTATTATCCTTGTTTAATTACAGTTGATAGTATTGGTCATTTCTTAGAATATTATACTATTACTTCTGACAGCAATTGGCAGAATGATCAGAGTTTAGGGGCACTGACACTGTTTTAATGGCTTAAGATGTACAACACAAAATGACTATAAATACCAGTTCTGTTCCTGTTGTGCAAATATTTCAAATGACAAGAGAGCAAATACAAAGGTTTCAAATCAATCATTACAATAACCTATCTGAGAATAAGGTCATGAGAGCATTTTCAGACTTTTTTTTATTCAGATTCATAATCCAGCAATCTAAATTGGACAAAACCCCAAGTCTGACTTACCATATATACTTACTTATAAGTCAGGTCCAACATAAAACATCATAGACCCTGATCTGCCATCACATAATGCACCGGCAGATCAGGGTCTGTGTTGTTTGTTCTACTGATTAGTCATTACAAACTGCATAGACCCAGGTCTGCCGGCACATTATGTGACGGCAGATCTGGGTCTATGCAGTATGCAGTTGGATCCCAATTATTACTCATAACAAACTGCATAGACCAGGATCTGCTGGCACATTATGCAACTGCAGATCTGGGTCTATGCAGTTTGCAGTTGGATCCCACTCATAAATGAGTATATACAGTAACAACAAAACTATTAATCCACATCTGCAAAATAAAATGGTATTTATTTTACCTTATGTTAAGCAGCAGCATGTAAACAACAGATCAGTCATATTAATCAATTATCCTGATTTTTATCAAAGTAAATATCTCACAAAAGCAGATTTATTGTAAAAAATAAACATAACTGCTGCCTAAAAGAGTAGTCATGTCCAAGACATTGACAGGTTCTATGACCCCAGTGACATGATTATTATGTTTGAGAAGACTTGATAAAAGTATATTATAACAGTGATCACAGACTGGTAGACAACTCTATTTATTAAAAAAGTAAAAAGTAAGTCATCATGTAACAGAATAAGCCAGGATTCCCTCATTTTGTTTTAAGTTGGGGGTATGAACATGAATAACTCAAATGCTGTGATAACCTGACATATTGGCCTGGAACAGCAACTGTCAATCAACCATGACATAACAGAACTTTGAATGGCCTGCTAACCAATCCACCCGTGATCACCCAAATGGTTGTGAATGTTTATCTCTTGCAATTTTTCTCCACTTTTTGGGTCGGTCAAGCAGTCCATCATGCAAATTGTACTATAAAACATATACAATTTCTAATCTTTACAACTTCAACATCTCATTGCTAAATTTCACGAAAGTTTAAAAACTAAAAAGTCATCTATGATTTACCATAATTTTTTACAAGAATAACACCAATTTAAAAGAAACAGCTATGAAAATTTGTGGACAAATCGTTTATTTTTGAAGAGTGTGTTTTCTCTTCTTATTTTCACTATCTTTCCTAAATTCAATGCTCATGGATTCAAGCATACTTTGTATAAAACAATGTTAACCGACAGTAGGATGAAAACATGGAAACCTATATTGTTAACACTGGCTTTATAGAGCACAACACAAAAAACTACCAAACACTGAGCTGATACCTTGAAATTTGATATTTGAATTTTAAGGAATACCATTTTATGGTATTCCATTAGTAAGTGATTCATAAGTGTACAAAAAAGCAGAGCACCTTTTCATATAATATGTTAATAGCTGCCTCTTTTAAAACAGATTTTCAGGAAAATGTGCAAATTCGGTGAATGACTGACAAACTTTTATATCAGTATTTTGAAATTAAGCAAGATACAGTCACTTCATCATCTGCCAATAAATACATAGTTCATTGGCAATTTAACATGCAATTCTCTGACACTGACAAATCTTTTCAATGTGCATTGATCAAAGCATAATGATCTTACAGTTTGGCAAGTGCTCTGTATGGATGGCTTCACCTTTAAATATCACAACATTATCAGATGATGACAGATAGAAGGTGCCAATGGTATCACTGCATACTAATTACCTCACTGACAGCCAATCACTAAATATCTTCATATATTTGCTAACACACACCTTTTTATCCAGATCTGACATATATGTGTAGAAAAGAAGAAAACATGTATATCCATACAGACTCCACCATGTCTCCCAAAAGTAAAAGCAATTCAATAGGAATACTGCTGTGGAGGTCATTTACTATCGCAAACACAACAGATTGTTTAAATTTACAAGTCTTTCAACATCTTGGTTCAATATGTATGTACATAAATTCAGATAAGGCACTTTCATCAGAATGCAAAAAAAGCAAAAAGCAACAAGCTACTGTAACTGACCACATGACATTACCACCACAAATTCATAACTATTTGATACATTGTATATACTCTCTTACAAGTCAAATCCAACTGCAAACTGCACAGACTCAGATCTGCCATCACAAAATGCGCCAGCAGATCTGGGTCTATTGAGTTTTGATAGGAGTAATCAGTAGAAAAAATGACACAGACCCTGATATAAAAGCAATTATACTATGGCAGGCCAGGGTCTATGTTGTTTGCAGCTGGACTGGACTTATAAGTACTTGTAATATTCTGTTTGCTGAAGCTTTCACCTTCACTGAACAAATCCACTGCATTAAACTGCAGAATGTACTTTAAGAAATCTGAGGTATAAATCTCAGCAGCAATTGAAACTGGCCTCCAATTGTCTTTGATGATCGATATGGTTTCGTTTTGTGGGTTTAACACCATTTTTCAGCACATGATATGGCGGCCAGTATATATTTGGTGGAGGAAGAACCACCAACCCATGGGAAGCTACTGGCAAGCTTTTCACATACCCAGGTTGGTCAAGCCGAGACTCACACCCACGTGGACTGAGGTGGGATGTCAGTGACCTGTAAAGGCAAGCACCTTAGACCACTCGGACACCCGGGGCTCATGTCAGTGATGAAGTAAAGTCTGAGTGAACTTTAAAGCTATGACATACTTACTGTCTATACTCACTTATAAGTTAAGTCCAACTACAAACTGCACAGACCCAGATCTGCCATATCAGAGCTGGGTCTATGCAGTTTGTTAGCAGTAATCAGCTGAACAAACAACACAGACTCTGATCTGTCGGCACATAATGTGATGGCAATGAGGATCTAGGTTGTTTGCAGTTAGACTGGACTTATAAGCAGGTACAAATGGTACATGTAATATTCTATCTGATAAAACCTTCATCACGGTTGATATCTTACAAAGTTTAATAATGGTTAGCCACGAAAGAATCACTGCAGCACATTTCTAAAACAAAAAAATAATTAAGAAACAAACATAAAGCAAAACCATGCAGTACCGTCACATTCATTTTCTTCATGTCATTCCTGCATGCATTTTTAGAATTCCATTATCTGCTGATGGAGGCTTTCATATTTTCAACCAATACTTAAGATATATTACAGTCAATATTACAATGTATAAACCAACATAATTATATGATTACAATGTATAAAACAACTATATGATTACAATGTATAAACCAACAGACTAATAAACTACAAAAAAAATCAAAGTAGCCTTTGAAAATACAATTCCTTTATTTCTCAATTCTACATAAAAGATAAGAAATGGAGGATGATACTTCAAAGATGAAAGATGGTCTTTATTCACCTGTTTCTCTGAAGAAACTCGTCTTTTTTTGTTGACAAGCCTTTTTAATTCCTAATTATTGCAGGTAACGGCACATCAGGACATATATTGTTTGTTCAATATCCTTGTTAAAATGAACAGTGTACACATGACATGACAGGCCATTATGTGAAGGTGAATCTGGGTCTAGCTGTTTTGCAGTTTGGTTGGTATATGTTGTACATAATCAAATAGAGTACTTTGTCCCATGAAGTAGAAAAATCAATAAAATAGTACAGCTTTGTTTTAGTTGCACAGTACCAATTTGCGAGGTTACAATACTGAAAATTCACTATTTTACATGGGGAATTAATTTTCATCGATTTCTTGGTTGCAATAAACAACAAACTTAAAGACACAACAATCATTAACAAAAGTCCCCCAGAGGGACTGACGCTCTACTGGGAGAAAAGAATTTCCAGGAATTAAAAATAAGACCATTTCTTCCTTTTAACTGTCGAGTGTTGAAACCATCTATGATATTCTTCAAACGATAAGAAAGTTTTCAAATTAGTTGATGTGGTACACATACTGGATGTCAGCTTGGCACCATTTTCATTTAGGACAAAGCAGACATCATTAGAAGTCTTTTGGTGAAAACCCCATGTCATAATGATCGTCCATTCAGGGGAAGTAGTGACAACAAGATATTTAAGACAGTCATTGTGGCAGCCATATTGGATTTACAACTGGCACCATTTTCACTTAGGACCAACTAGGTATCATAAGAAGTCTATTCATGAAAAACCAATATTGATATAGTCATCCATTTGGGAGGAGCAGAGATAACAATATTTTCAAGATACAACTTTCCATTCAGGAGTAGCAATAACAAGATTTTCAAGATGGCAGCTGTGGTGGCCATATTGGAAATCAGATCGGCACCATTTTCATTTAAGACCAACTAGACTGGATAAGGAGTCTTTTAGTGAAAACCTCATGTTGATATGACCATTCATTCAGGTGTAGCAATACCATGATTGTCAAGATGGCTGCTGTGTGGTGGCCTTATTAGATGTCAGATCGGCACCATTTTCATTTAAGACCAACTGGACATCATAAGAAGTCTTCTGGTGAAAAACACACGTCAATATGACTTTATTTTCAGGCAGAGATGTGATAAGATTTTTAAGATGGCTGCCATGGTGGCCATATTGGATGTCAGATCATCACCATTTGTATTTAGACATCATAAGAAGTTTTTAGTGAAAACCCCATGTTGATACGACCATCCATTCAGGAGGAGTAGTGATAACAAGATTTTCAAGATGGCTGCCATATAGGACATCAGATCTGCACCATTTTCATTCAGGACTAACTAGACATCATAAGAAGTCTTTCAGTGAAAACCCCATGTTTATATGACCATCCATTCAGGAGGAGGAGCGATAACATGATTTTTAAGATGCCTGCCATATTCAATGTCCTAGCCATACCATTTTCATTTAGGACAACTAGATCATATGATGAATGTAGGTGTAATGTTTCATCGCAATCCTCCAAGCAGTTTTTAGGATGAGTAGCAATAACAAATAAACCATCCTGTAAACTCTTCTGGTCTATGACCGGTAGAGCTAAAAATGATTCTTCTGCGGGAACATGTCATTCTTTCTCATACCAGCAAAGCTGTTCAGTACTCAACCAACAATTAAACTAAAGACAAAATATGTCCTTCATTCTCATACCAACAAAACTGTTCAGGATTCAACTGAAAATTTAAGTATTGACAAAATATGTCATTCTTTCCCATACCAGCAAAGCTGTTCAGGATTCAATTGGCAATTTAACTACCAACAAAGTATGTAATTCTTTTCCATACCAACTGACAATTCAGTTCAGACTTTGCCTGCACGAGCTACTTGAAAGTGAGTGAAATAACAAAAAATCACTGTTTGACCATACCACTATAAAACCCAGTGTTGCATGTGCGAGTCCCCTTTTCTACTTGAAAGTGAGTGAAATAACAAAAAATCACTGTTTGACCATACCACTATAAAACCCAGTGTTGCATGTGCGAGTCCCCTTTTCTACTTGAAAGTGAGTGAAATAACAAAAAATCACTGTTTGACCATACCACTATAAAACCCAGTGTTGCATGTGTGAGTCCCCTTTTCTACTTGAAAGTGAGTGAAATAACAAAAAATCACTGTTTGACCATACCACTATAAAACCCAGTGTTGCATGTGCGAGTCCCCTTTTCTGTTAATAAAACAACAGATGCTACACAGACAACTGCTGATATCCAAAAGCACATGTATTTCATCCTTACTTTATTTTGTTCTTTTGCCTCATGCAACTGCTGTTTTTATATTCGTGTTTGTTCTTCTTTCTATCCAACATGGATAATTCGGACTCCGGAGTTTTTATGTCTCAGATGCTGACAATATTTTTGAGACTTCTTCCAATAGTGAAAAGTCTTTGGCTATGAGGGAAGAGAGTGTCAAAACAAATGGCTAAAAAGAGGCAGTGCCTTCTTACATGCGAAATGTTTTTTCAGATGTTTCACCAATTGAAACTTGGCTTACTTGGCCGAAGAAAACTGCACAGAATGTGCCATCACGCTGAGTGAGATACACATTTCTATTGACGTATATATTTTTTCATACTTCTATGCTGCAATTATTTACTTCTGTACATTGCTGATCAGGCCTAGATTTTTTTAAAAAAAATTGCAACCAGAAGAACTAGTAGATTGAGAAATTTACTTATCCTGCTGAATCTTCACTAGTCCTTCCCACAAAACAATATCAGACACATATCAAGATTAACTAGCCATAGGACTATTGAAATTATGAAAACTACTAGTCTGACAGTAAACTTACAAGGCTTGGGCATAGAGGACTACCATTAATTTCGAGCCCTGCTGATGAATATTTTATGACTGATGTACTGGCATGACTGATGATTTTATATTATATTTATCATACACAACATCACTTTTTCCTTTTTTTTTCTTTTCTTTTAAACCACTTAATATATCCTATCAACTACAAAATGGGACTTTCATTAGACACTTTTCACAATTGCATGTTTGTTTGAAAATTATTTTAAAAAATCCAAGAATGTCTAACACTGTAACACATGTACAAGTTCACTTGATGTGGGATTCAAACTATTTATGCATTTTACTTACACAATAGTGAAATTTTAAACATCTCATAACTTGTGTGTCACGAAATATTGACGGGCTTGGCAAAAAGCTCTGTGATCAGGAAGTTAAAGATATATGTTGTAAATATGACCTTATATCCATACAAGAAACAAACGTATATACTCATGTATAATACAGGTCCAAATGCAAACCACATAGACCCTGATCTGTCGTCGCATAATGCGCATTATGCGACGGCAGATCTGGGTCTATGCAGTTTGCAGTTGGAATTAGATTATATGCGATTATCTATGGTAGTACCATTGAAAGTAATGTTGATGTAAGTAGTTTAAAGATAGAGTTACAGGGTCTATTCTGATATGCACAATTGTGGGATTCATGCTAATTTCTAAAAAAGCATGCATTCAATTTTCAAGCCATACCTTTATTTCCTCATTAAATCCCTCCTATATCTAGATAATTTCCCACCTTTTTATTCAAATGGAGGGAGGAATTTCCCCCAAAAAATGTTGAGTTCTAGAATAGACCCTGGAGTTATGAGTGACTGTAATGAAACAGTTAGCAAGGAGGTACCAAGTTTATGCAAAATGATATAGACACCTTTCTCTCCAAAACAGACTGTTACAATGTAAATGCACGGTTACTGTGTAGAAGATGCACAGTGTAAGATGAGAAAATCATGTGATATTATGGAAACATCCATCGCAAAAGATTTATTGATATGTGTGCAAGTTCACCAAAATGAACTTACAAATGTGGGACCCCTGGTGATTACCATGACAAACTTGCATGCCATAACCATTGTGGCACAAGTGCCATTGATTATATAATAGTTTCTGACCTATTTTATGGATAATGTAGTAGCTCGAAATGTACACAAAGTCACAGTACATTCTATCATTTGTTCCACTGCAATTATACATAAGTGTAACATTAATTTAAAGATATTTAATGTCATTAACCTATAAACAATACCAAATAAGATTAAAACTCAACAATCGTAATAAGGATACCTATGTAAAACAACTGAATTCAACTGGCTCTCCGAATCAATTAAAAACTCTTTTCAATAAAACAAACAGGAACTGTCTTGAAGAAATAAACAATGTAACTTCATCTTTAACAAAAAAAATCCTCCAGGCAGCACTTAAATGATACAGGCTTGCATACCCAATCAGAAATATGGTCTCAAGTGTATATTCACAAGCTCAGCCAATCAGATGTAAGATCACCTCATTAATATGTATGGATGTCAATCATAATCCAAGATCTTCATGACAACTGATACAAGAGCACCACATTCATATGCATGGTCTCGCTTATTATCAAACTCATCCAAGATCTTGATGATATATGCTTACATACCAAATCTGATCTTAAACTGATCAGAATGAAGCCTCTAAAGTGTTCACAAAAAAGTGTCGACAGATGGACGGATGACAAACGACAGATGAACAAGGACAGATGCAGGTCCATACCACGAGCTCACTTGGCCTCTGGCCGGGTGAGCTAAATATCAACTAAACACTTCAGTGTCTTGCCAAAGCTGAGCGTGAGGCTCATCTTTGGCTTAATGCTGGTGGGTTATTAAGCATAAATGTATAATTCCAGTGTGACCTAAAGCTCATAACTAACCATAAATATCAGTTATAAATCACACCTGAGTGTATATGTATGCCCCTTAGCTTGTATATCATTATATTTTACACTTTGTTGGTCAGGATGACACCTTGTTTCCATAAACCCAACCAAGTTTCTCAGTAACTTGTACATGTATAAATTTCCACCATGCTGAATTAGCATTTTACCGATGTATTAACTTCTTAATTATTTAAATAGAAAGAACACATATGGGGATACATTGGCCAAAACAACCTGCCCATTGATAAGATATTTTTTTGCTACATGAACTATCTTGTGCAGCATTATCAGAAGATAATGGTAAATATGCATGTGAATATATTTAACTGTAACAAAAACTGAAATAATAATAATGAGCACAGGCTAAAAATCAATAAAATAATAGTCCAAAAAGAAGAAGAAAAATGTCTTTACCGTTTGAATATCACACAGATGAACATCTAGGTAGCTGTCACCATAGAGTAATTGACAGTTGAGGTCTCGGTAGACCTTTGACACTTAGAGTTCTGGATCCTAAGTCTCCAGAAATTGAGCATCCTGGTAGGAAAACTGAGTGTCCAGGTGAGAAAAGAGTGAATTCATCAGTGGACATTAAAATCACTACATTCAAAAATCTATAATAAAAAATATTACAATTGTAAACCTCCTTCTTTACTTTTAAATATGAACATTTTTCATTACTTTTTTTACAACAATGGCTTTTTTCTTGTAACCTATTGTGAAAAATGTATATCCTCTGAATTCATAAATTTCAAAAACTGAGGGTCCAGGACTGTTTATTGCTAGTCAACATGATGCATAGGGTGGGAAAATTAGGGGTCCAAAAGAAGCATCCGAAGATCTAAAATGTACTGAAGCTGCTTACACAGGAGCTCTGGAATTTACACAGATCTACATCCGAATCAGACTACTTCTTGAACACTTAAATATACATTTATTTCACTTAATCTGACAAACTTAAGCAATGACACAATCAGAAAGGAAACAATAATGTGCTATCAATCCTACATAAATGGAACTCCTCATTAAAAACATTAGCATCATGAACTTGGTTTATTCAGACCAGTTTCAGAATAAGCGAACATGAGGCATGTTGTCATTCGGACCACTAAGCCTATGCAATACAAAAATATGCCTCAGATGTATGTTGGCACAGTAATTTACAGAAAATAAAAACATTTTGTTCGCCAGAAATTTTAAAAAATAAACCGCAATCTATTCGGACCACCTCGGCTATTTCTACGACTGAATTTTCTGGAGGATTGACTGAGAAGTTACAAATGAAAAAATAGTTTGATGCATTCACAACTTCTCTGTCAATCCTCGGTTCGTAAATAGCCGAGGTGGTCCAAATGGCAGCTATCAGCATATATTTTAGATATGATCCGTAGGATTGGCCTCAAAGTTGTGAATGGCTTGTAGCAAGTGTGAGACTTGTGCTACATTATTAAACTCACAAGATTGCAACAAATTAACAGACCCACTTTGCTACATCATACCAGAACAGCATCAATTCCTGATAAGTTTAATAGATGTATGACCCCAAATACACAACTGACATTCAATATCCTTGAGAATCATTATCATATCTATTGCAGGATAAAGATGACTTGGGCAAATCCTACATGTCTGCTACTTCAATTCATACAGTGAGCTGTAAGGTCAGGAGTTGAGGAGTAGTGTTTCAGTACCTTTTAGTGTTTTCTGTGTTTACTTTGTCTATGATACAAGATAAATATACATGCACACATTTTTTTTGAGACTCTGCCAAGCCACTGATAACTTGAACCACTAAAGATTATTTAGCTATAAAGCTTGACATGTATGGTTCATGACCAACTGAAGACAGTTGGAGCCTTGAATCAAGCATGGAAGGAAAAACTTTTCCAGAATAATGGAAGAATTACCATCTGTACTCACTTATAAGTCAAGTCCAACTGCAAACAACACAGACCCTGATCTGCCATCACATAATGTGCCAGCAGATCAGGGTCTTTATTGTTTGTTCTACTGATTACTCCTAACAAACTGCATGGACCCAGATCTGTGCGCACATTATGCAATGGTAGATCTGGGTCTGAACAGTTTTCAGTTCGACTTGTAAGCGAGTATATATGGAATTCTTACAGTATTTGATCTAAATTCCATGCCTTGTTGTGAAGAGTATAGACCCAGGTCTGACTCATGTGCTAGCAAATTAGGGTCTACACTGTCTATTCTACAGACAATTTAAAGCAATTTAAAACAAACAGCATTAAACCTGATCTAAAAGTGAATTAAGATGCAACAGATCTTGGTCTTCACTGTCGGTCGTTGGCTATACGTTTATACAAGAGAAAATGTGGCACTTCCCACCCACATCACAGACCATTTATTTTCTAAAAATATTGCACTATATTCCTGTTAGGTTCTCAAAGATAATTTTAAAATTTGGCTTCTTATCAAATAAAATATTTAAAAGCAAAACTGAGATATGTTTTACACTGATAAATGATGTCCTAATTCTCTATTCCAGTCAGTTGCCAAGTTTATTAAAAGTGTAAATTTTAAAGACTGGGAATTTAAAGTACTCTCATAATAAGTTTGGAATACTCAAGTTTTGATGAGAAAAACTCTTCTGATAACAATTAAATTATTGCATGATTAGTGGCATTTAAATCTAAAAAAGTAAACTTTCATATAAAACTTGAAAGAGAATTACAGTAAAATGTTGATTATCCATACGCATCTGTAGATACAGATTTTGTCTGGATAATCAGTACATGAAAATACATGTATCCGGATTAAATGGGTCTGGTATTGGTACGAATATCAATCAGTAATTAAGTAAATATTAACATTTTGTAGATATTTGAAATGTTTATAAGAACAATAAAAATATTAATATGCTTCAATTAAATAGTTTGCACCCATTGGAGATCTACTGGGACAATCCATATTGGAATAACAAAGGGCTTTGTTAAGGTACACTTGGCTGACAAAGATTCTACTCGCACCTGTGCCAGTAGGTGATCAACTTTTATCATATGTTAAGTCACCATTGATTGCTGATCAGACCATTATGTAAAAATAAACTTTATCTTTTCCTATTTCATTCCCTCCCTCTCTCCTAATCACATTTATTTCTACTTTAAAATTTTAATTTACTATTATAATTTAGTCATTCATATCATTATAATTATAACTGTATGAGATAATATTCAATTGTGATCGTTTATGATTTCAAGTTAAGCTGTTATATGCTGATGTCATGACCACCAAATTAGTTTCATTTATAGATACATGTACACTGTAATAAGTAAAAGTTTCAGGGATCACAGTAGTAGTCCATATAAGTAAATAATCTGGTTAATCTGCATCTAAATAATTAACAGTCTACTGCGCATGCATTGACATAACAAGAAGCCTGATATCACTCACCTACCAAAACAAATGACCATTTAACTAAGTAGGAATATGTAGTATTCTAAGAACATAACCCAACATGAACCATCTTCCAAACTTTACATAATGATGATTTTACTCATTTTACTGTAATCAGATCAAGATTATTTTCAAAGATAAAGGTATAATTAATATGCATAGTCTCTTGCTCATATCTGACCTCATCTAAGATCTTAATGATATGAACCTACTTATAAGTTTTATCAAAACTGGATGAAAATATAGTCTAAAGATCTTGAGAGGTAACAAGCTCAGCCAATCTGATGCAATATCAACTTTATGAATATGTGCAGATCTCACTTATTATACAACCTGTATAAAACAATGATGATATAAGCTTATCTGCCAACCTGGAGCAAAATCAGATTGAAATTCAGTCTCCAAAGTGGTAACAAGCTCAGCCAATCAGATAAAAGTTTACCCCATAAATATAAGTATATCTTGCTCATGATCAAGATCACCTCATTAATATGCACAAATCTCACTCATAATTTTGTTTATCTGAGTTCTTGATGCCTTAAGTCTACTTACCAAGTTTGATCAAAATCAGATCTGAAATAGTCTCAAGAATGGTAACAAGCTTAGCCAATCAGATGCAAGAACACAAACACTGATATGTGTGAATCTTGATCATTATTGAACTCATATGAGATCCTGATCATGTAAGCATTATTCCAAGTCTGATCCAAATCAGATAAACAAATTATGGCTTTCAGAGTGGCAACAAGCTCAGACAATCAGATGCAAGACTATATCATTAATATGTGTGGATTTCATTCATTATCAAACTCATGTGAGATACTGAAGATATCAGCCAATATTACATGTTTTATCAAAACTGAATCAGATATATCTTTCAGAGTGATAACAAGCTCAGCCAATCTGATGCAAGATCACCTTATTAATATGTATGAATCTCTCTCATTACTGAACACATCCAATATCTGAATGACATAAGCCCATATTCCATGTGTGATCAAATTAGATCAGAAATATGGTCTCTGGTAACAAACTTAGCCAATCAGATACAAGATCAGCTCATTAATATGCTTGGATGATGCTGATTATTGATCTCATCTGAGATCTTGATGATACAAGTCTATATTCCAAGTTTAATCAAAACCAGATCAGAAATGGCAAGGATTTACAAATCCACTTGCCTGACTTCTGGGACAAGCTCAAATTCGGTTTGGGCAAGCTCAAGTTTCAAGGCACTTGCGAGTGGGCAAGTCCAAAAAATTGAGAGAGGGATACAAGATACAAGAAATTTTATTTAATGTTGATGGTCTGGGTAAAGTACATAAAACACTAGTAGCTCTGTGCAAGCTATTTTACCAACAATGGATTGTGTTCAGTTCCTAATGCTTTATGTTCTGCAAATTTTATACCCTGCAATCTCGCCACAGTACATATCTCAGCATCTTTATTTAGCCTTTATATGTAGCACATTCTTCTTCAGCATAACTGGCCTCAGTTTCTTTCATCTATTGTATGTGTTATTTCCATCTTGAAGACAAGGTCAGTCTCGCATTTTCTCATGCCGAAGGTGATAATGTGAATATTTACTATTTAAAGAAAGTTTTGATGAATAAGGAATAAATATTTATATTTTAACTAATCAGTTACATTTTAATCGTAATACTTGTATATATATATGTATCTCTTGCTCATATCTGACCTCATCTAAGATCTTAATGATATGAACCTACTTATAAGTTTTATCAAAACTGGATGAAAATATAGTCTAAAGATCTTGAGAGGTAACAAGCTCAGCCAATCTGATGCAATATCAACTTTATGAATATGTGCAGATCTCACTTATTATACAACCTGTATAAAACAATGATGATATAAGCTTATCTGCCAACCTGGAGCAAAATCAGATTGAAATTCAGTCTCCAAAGTGGTAACAAGCTCAGCCAATCAGATAAAAGTTTACCCCATAAATATAAGTATATCTTGCTCATGATCAAGATCACCTCATTAATATGCACAAATCTCACTCATAATTTTGTTTATCTGAGTTCTTGATGCCTTAAGTCTACTTACCAAGTTTGATCAAAATCAGATCTGAAATAGTCTCAAGAATGGTAACAAGCTTAGCCAATCAGATGCAAGAACACAAACACTGATATGTGTGAATCTTGATCATTATTGAACTCATATGAGATCCTGATCATGTAAGCATTATTCCAAGTCTGATCCAAATCAGATAAACAAATTATGGCTTTCAGAGTGGCAACAAGCTCAGACAATCAGATGCAAGACTATATCATTAATATGTGTGGATTTCATTCATTATCAAACTCATGTGAGATACTGAAGATATCAGCCAATATTACATGTTTTATCAAAACTGAATCAGATATATCTTTCAGAGTGATAACAAGCTCAGCCAATCTGATGCAAGATCACCTTATTAATATGTATGAATCTCTCTCATTACTGAACACATCCAATATCTGAATGACATAAGCCCATATTCCATGTGTGATCAAATTAGATCAGAAATATGGTCTCTGGTAACAAACTTAGCCAATCAGATACAAGATCAGCTCATTAATATGCTTGGATGATGCTGATTATTGATCTCATCTGAGATCTTGATGATACAAGTCTATATTCCAAGTTTAATCAAAACCAGATCAGAAATGGCAAGGATTTACAAATCCACTTGCCTGACTTCTGGGACAAGCTCAAATTCGGTTTGGGCAAGCTCAAGTTTCAAGGCACTTGCGAGTGGGCAAGTCCAAAAAATTGAGAGAGGGATACAAGATACAAGAAATTTTATTTAATGTTGATGGTCTGGGTAAAGTACATAAAACACTAGTAGCTCTGTGCAAGCTATTTTACCAACAATGGATTGTGTTCAGTTCCTAATGCTTTATGTTCTGCAAATTTTATACCCTGCAATCTCGCCACAGTACATATCTCAGCATCTTTATTTAGCCTTTATATGTAGCACATTCTTCTTCAGCATAACTGGCCTCAGTTTCTTTCATCTATTGTATGTGTTATTTCCATCTTGAAGACAAGGTCAGTCTCGCATTTTCTCATGCCGAAGGTGATAATGTGAATATTTACTATTTAAAGAAAGTTTTGATGAATAAGGAATAAATATTTATATTTTAACTAATCAGTTACATTTTAATCGTAATACTTGTATATATCCAGGATTCACCGACTTTCAGGTCCTAAGTTAGCCTCAGGCAGTTTGTCAGATTGCCCTGGACAAGCTGACTTGTATAAAATTTGTATATCCCTGTATGGTCTCCTGAGACATAACGAGCTCAACTAATCTGATCCATGATCACCTCACTAATATATACAGATCTCAATCATTATTGGACTCATCAGAGATCTTGATATAAGCCCATACTTCCAAGTTTGATCAAAATCAGATCAAAAATGTGGTCTCCAGAGTGGTACCAACCAATAACTGATGAACAGACGACAGATGACATGATGCACACAGGGCCATATCATGCAGGTGAGCTAAAAATTAGGTAATCAGTGATTCTGATGAGCGATTTGTGAAGAAATATTTAGTTTTTACCAATGTTCTGTTTCTGCACATTTTTCCTATTTTGGGGTAAATGCTCTCATTACATTATATTTTCAAATATCAGTGGACAAGAATGTTCTAAAAAAAACAACATTTTATTCTCCATGTCATACTAGTCCTAATTAATTCAATCAGACATACAAAACATCTGTTGTCTGCTGCCAGGAATAACATTGGAATAATGTGATATCATAATAATGCTGCAGCTCATGATTCCAAACTGCATCAAAATCAATATGAATTTGTGTAGAATGTTTCCAGTCTGATTCCAAAAATCCACAGATCTATCTAAGGTCTGTAATATTTTGTCATTACATTCCCTAGTAAGTGTCATTAATGGCAGACAGGAAATTCCCTGCCTATTTGTAAACTGAGTTGACCCACTGCACCCACCACCTGCAAAGCAGAATGGCTTATAATGAGATATGTAATGAGGTGCAGTACACTTGTTTAATGACATTTAAATTTGTTCAATGACTTTTAAATATCAATGTACATGTAATACACTTGTTGAAGTAGTTTTCATTTAAGTACCATCTATACCCACTTCTAAGTCGGGTACAACTGTGAACTGCAGAGACCCAGATCAGCCATAGCATAATTCATCAGCAGATCTGGGTCTATACAGTTTGTTAGAAGCAATCAGTAGAACAAAAAAAACAAACACAGACACTGATCTGCCAGCACATTATGTGACAGCAGAATAGGGTCAATGTTGTTTGCAGCTGGACCTGACTTATCAGCAAGTATAAATGGTATGTGTCTAGATTTGCATTTTTAGGAAATGACCAATTACTTTTCCAAAGAAATGCATGCAAGTAATTGATTTTATTCCAGACTAAAGCATTCTATATGTGTTTCTGTGTATCAAAAAATATATGTCACAAAACTGAGAAACCATGACTTTCTCAATTAAGCTGCCTGGATAGATATTCATTTATTTGGCAACCTGTATTTGACCCCTGGAGTCAGGCCCCGCTTTTATAAAACCTTAATCCAAATTTTACTTATAAATATTTTAATCATTCAAAATTTTGCAGCATTTGTACATTTCAAGTTCTGCAAGTAACATTTGATACTCAAAATGTTGAGTCAAGTTTAATGACAGAAAGATCACTTTGTGTGTGGGTCTCAGCGACTGCTAATGCTATCCATGCACCGGGGCTTTTACCAGACCCTATAGTCACAGAAATTGAATTGAAAACTCCAAACCAAAAAGATTTACTTGATGTCCCTCCCAATCATTGAACTTGCTAGAATACTGAATCAACAGTAAGATAATTCCATTTTCTTTTAAAATGACAAGTCAATATAAGTTTACCTACCATATTTACTCTCATATAAGCTAATACCAACTGCAAACTGCATAGACCCAGATCTGCCATTGCATAATGCGCCAGCAGATCTGGGTCTATGACAAATTTCCAATGACAAATGATTTCATATTATGATTTCACGTGCAATCATACCAAGAGTCAAAGGCATTTGTAATAAATTTATCAACATCTCCTTTTCATAGGATCTTTGTGAACTATATATAAATGTGACCAAGATATTTTTAAAGTAAAATATTGATGAAGAAAATGGAAATTACAAAAACTGGACTGAAACAAAATTTGGATTTTTTAAAATTTGTTTGTTTATTTTGGGGGTGGGGGTGGGGGGGGGGGGGTGGTAATCTACAAGTATTAGAACAATTATAATTACATGTATCAAACACAATAAAATTAATACATATATAGTGGACACTAAAGCTAGTAGCCCATTCTTTACAATTTGCTTTGGCAGGGCCTTAAACAGAAGAACTTCTGCTGGCAAACCAAAGTTTGGAGTAGATGAGCATTTTAGGGGCCATAACTCTTCTACATAACACAAAATGCTGAAAATCCAACTCAAGGTCTGATCAATATAAAGGTGCATAATAACTTTGGCTGGAATGCAATACATTGCATTTCTTAGTCAAATTATGCTCTAGAAGGTAGAGTTAGGAGAATGGGCAATCAGAGGCCATAACTCTTTTAAATGATAATGTGAAACACATGAAATTAAACTCAGTCGATATATAGCTTCATGCCAAATTTGGTTAAAATCCAACAAAGCCTCATCTACTGTAGTGGAGATGTAATACTGATCAATAAAGGGCAATATCTTCATCAAAATTGGACCTGAAAGATGAAACTTTTAAAGCTACAATTCCCAGCCTCAGGTCGCAACCCAAATCAGGGTCATGGAGGGTCCTCAGTCAAGTTGCAAAGGGACATCAGAAGATTTTTTTTTTAATCATATCATAAGATTGAGGGTCGGGAGGTCCTGTTGGTGGCCAATTTAGGGTTGCAGCAAAAAAAAGGTTGGAAACCACTGCTTTAAAGGCTACATGTAATTTTTAATAGGCAGCTCACCTACCAAATTGCATCTAATTATGTGTAATGGTTGCAGAGCTATTCTGGTTGCAAGCAACATCCTATGTGAAAATATAAGATTGCCAAGGGTCATATCCCCATCAAAACTGGAGCTGACAAGACAAAACGCATAAAAGGCACATCTAGGTCTATGAGAGACAAAACACATAAAAGGCACATCTAGGTCTATGGGTAGCACCAGTGAATATTTTTTTTAGAATTATAGAATATATGAAAATGGAATGTTTTCTGCATAAGTTGAGTGTGCAGAATTTTTAAAAAAACCTCATCTTTATGATATCTTTTGAACTAAACTCACAGGAAGCATTCAAACACATATACCATCCACCATTGTTAATATTGGTCTTTGGTCACTTTTGCAAATTCTTAACTCGTGTAATTTCAAGCTGAAATTTGCATATTTCCTACATATGGTTATATAGAAATGTTTTGTGAACATTCAGCTTTAAGAATAAATTGACTTTTCCGATGTTCCAGGTACTTCTGAAGCCTTTCTGTGCTTTTTTACAAAGTGCCACCCTAACATTTTTGCATGAAATACCATATTCTTAAGTCATACACGAGCTGAAATTAAAAATTTCTCTTAAAATGGAATGTTTTCTGCATAATTTGAGTGTACAGAATTCAAAAATGAACCCATCATTACAAAATCTTTTGAAATAAATTCACAGGAAGCATTCAAACGCTTGCACCATCCACCATTTTTAATATTGGTCTTTGGTTACTTTTTAAAATTCTTTAGCTCGTGTTATTTCATGCTGAAATTTGCATATTTTTTACATGTTGTTATGTAAAAATCTTTTGTGAATATTCAGCTTTAAGAAAAAATGGACTTTTTCTATGTTCCAGGTACTTCTGAAGCTTTTCTGTGCCTTTTTATTAAGTGCCTCCCCACCCCCAACATTTCTGCATGAAATGCCATATTCTTGAGTCGTACACAAGTTGAGATTATATGTTACTCTTAAAGCCAATAGTGCATATTCATTACACTGTTCTTGTACATATATACATTGATCTGAAATCACAATTTAATAAAATTGCCATTTTAAAATTTAGTTAATATAAGATAATTTTTGGTCAATTTTCAAATCTTTAAAATAAAATCATTGACCAAAAAAAAAAAATTCTGACCATTATTTTGCACAATATTACAGTTCATGAAGTAGAGGCAAGTGTTAAAATGTGGAATCGGATAGAGAAGGATCTGGCACTGAGTTGGTTCTCAAAAAATATTTATGATTATGTTTTTTAAATAAAGAAATGCTCTAGATTGATTTTCTGTTCTTTATTATGTCAATATTGATATTGATATTCACAAAAAATTACTTGAATTGGTTTTCTTTCCTTCCAAATTCTGCAAAATGGTTTAACTTTGACCTCTTATTTCCATATACTAAATATGACCATTTTAATTTGAATACCAGTGTCTCTAGATATGAACCTTACATACAGTAGATAGCCTAACAATGATAATATCTCAGTAATTCTCTGGCACATATGTCGAGTCTAACCTCAAAAATACATTACACAACAAAAGTTGTATCAAACTTTTGTAATGAATTTAGTATAATGACAAACATAGATTTGTATAATCTGATTCATTGGTATAAATGTCTGCTTTTTCATAAAATGAAGTTGTCGTGTGTTTTTGAAAGTAATTTAAGTCGTACTGTTGTCATTGTTTACATTTTTTACATAGCCACGTGTCAGGAAGAGTTATGGTTCTTGCTGTCATGGTGACCTTTAAAAACGACATAATTCTGGGGTTTTACACAAATATTCGCACACATTTTACCATTATTCTAGTTATAAAAAAAACTCCAAAGTATTTAAAAAGCAGGCATTGGTGAGCGTATATGTTCATTTTATGAGTTTTTCTGCGTTTTGAAAAAATCTGTTGTCGTTTATTTCTGCTGAATATGTTGTGGAAAATCCTCTATGTTATAAACACCAAATTATGGACAGTTGACCTTTCAACCATGAATACATTCGGATGTAATAATGTTGGCTTTTTACATATGAAAGCGGAGAAAGTACCAGGTGTAATGAGGTTGCCATTTTGAGAAAATGTTAATCTTGATTGCCAACGCCCTCTAGCAGCGCGCCTGTTGCTACTATGGGACAATGTACACATCAAATTGCATCAGAATATGTTAAATGGTTCCTAAGCCAAACTGGTTACAAGAATACACTGTAATGGAGTAACTCTGTCAAAATGGACAGGAATGGACAAAAACTTTTTAAATGGCGCATCTACATGTAATAAGCAATTCATCTACCAAATGGCATCCAATGATGTGTAAGGGTTGCAGAGTTATGCTGGTTACAAGACGTTTGAATAAAAATATTGACAGAGAGCTGCACAGATTGACGGACAGAAAAGGTGATTACTATAGGGATCCCACATCTCAATGCATGACCCTAATAAATACATCATCTCAATACATGACCCTAATAAATACAGCGTCTCAATGCATGACCCTAAGGCAAAAAAAAAAAATGTGTTTCCGGTTGGCCGACTGTCCCTGTTTCTCATTGCCGACCCTAGCACTTTTTCCCCACCCCCCCAATTTTTTTTTTTTTTAAATAAAAAAATCACATTGCCAAACTTGATGTGTGCAACTAATTGAGCTGGTTTTGCCCAGTACTTTGAAATATTATTTGATTTATATATAATGTTTGTTGTTTTTTTTTTTTTTGTTTTTTTTTAAATACCTGCCTACCCTCATTACCCTCATTTTAAAACCAGTGCAATAGGAAACACACATATTTTTTTTTTTGTCTAATAAATACAGCATCTCAATGCATGACCCTAATAAATACAGCAATATGAACTTAGAGGAGGAACTTTCTGTAAGCCTACTAGAGACATTCTAATCTTTAGCTATACATTCCGCAAAGTTTTAAATGCTAGTAGGGGACTTCATTTCTAACAGAGAAAAGTAAGGCAAGTGAAACTTCTTCTACCGCTAATTACTGGGAACTGATATGCCTCTCTAAACAAATGAAAAACATTGATAAGTCTAGCTTTTTAAAGTGTGTGTATGCTTCTAGGCAGTGAAATTCAAGAAACCAAAAACTTGCTACAATATATTATTTCTTTGCACAGTAAATAATACTTGTCCCTAATTGTGCCTAAAAGTGAATGGTATTACACAAACAAATCTGGCTATGTAGTGTGCTAGGAAATTTAGTGTGTGTGGCATTTAAATATCAAAAAATTTCTATGCTGACAAATGCTATCCAAGAGTCATAAACCTAGTATCTTTGATATCTCAGAAACTTTTGTAGACTGTTATAAAGTCATATAATGGGATACAAGAATCCCTGCCAAAATGTGTACAAATTCTTAAAGTCTGCACATCTGTTCATAGTTTGCCCTTGCATTCATATTCAAGTCTGTCTCTTCACATTGTACATGGGTTTAGGATACTAGCTACTGCATTGTGACAATGCATCACATTCTTAATTGAGTCATGGGGCAAAAATTTGATCTTCAGGGTGGGCTTGGTGCCACAATGTTTTCTTGAAACAAAAATATTGTCCCTTCTCTCAAAGAAAAGAAAGGTTTTCCTCTGATCACCTGTCTGTACATCCCATATTGCTTAGTGAAAAAAAATCCTTGCCCATAAAGGACAAACTCTTCAAATTCTGTAAGAAATTCCCTGTCCCGCAACTTCACCCAATGGATGGTGTACTAGTCACTTTTATAAAACAACTAAATGACACTTTGTTTTTCCTCATGCAACCTCATTTATAAAGGTCAGTCTTGTAGATAATACAATAGATATAATATTCTGATATTTTAAAACCTTTCCTGTACAAAACATCCTAAATTTACATTCTGAATGTCCCCTTGATTGTGCCATTACATACACAAGTAACAATTCTTTTATTCCAAGATAAAATTTTAATCATCTAATCATAATTGGTCAAAATATTCTTTAATTTACAGACTTAAGAAAAGGGGATGCAGTTTGACATCAGCAGATTTTGTAGTACATTACATCCTGTATTTTTTCCATAAATAATTCACCCATGCAGGTTTATGTTCAACTATATGTTTGGGGGGTTTTTTTTGTTTTTTTTAAAAATCAAACTGATTTTACAAGAATTATGACATTGTACTGCTTGCAAATAGGACATGGGAAAACATACACAGAGACACATTTACACTATGTACCTAAACTTTTAGTGTACTGAATACTCAATGACATCTATAATTTTCAAGTAAAAATGTTATTTCCTAAAACAATAATTTATATATATTCCTCTTAATACTGCATACTAGAGATTACTGAAATTCAAACCCTTATGCACTACATTATAGAAACTAGACCCTTTTACCTTTCAAAAGTGACTTCCATCCTGCAATGTGTAAGCCCCTGGGGGCTCTCACCTTCTTCATTATTATGTGTTTCTACCACCTCCTTCGTCCCTGGGTCTAGTCCCTCTCTCTTGGAATCTTGTCCCACCAGATAGATCAACATGGCTGATTATAATCCTTTCCTCATATTTTATGTATCATTAGTGCTTAAAACTTGAAACACATCCACATGACATGGAAATGTGGCTCATTAAAACTCCCGGTTCCATTTTCAGGACTTAAAGTCTTCCTTGCCAGCTATACTGGCAGCAAAGATATTATTACTAACTAACTAGTCAACTTGTTCCCCACTTATACACAGTCAGCTGGTCAACTGTAAACATAGCAGTGGGAGAGCAGGAGAGATAACTCTAGCCCATCCACCATCAATGTAGGTCAAGCATGAACAAGACAAAAAGCCATATGCTAAACACAGACAGGTTATACAGTGAATTAATTTGAATCTGTTGGACAAAAATCAGGCATAAAATATCCCTGTGCTGAACTTAGATTTTTTCTTAATTCTGGTGTAAATAAAGAGTCACAATTGAATAGCACTACATAAAACTGTACTCTTTTGTTATGGGATTTACAATCACAATATAGTCCATAAAGTTTGATTGGTCCCTACTGCAATGCAATCAATTCTTTATCACTTCTTTGTCCCTAACATCCATCAGATTATGCAAATTAACAATGTAAACCCTCTAAATAAATTAAATTACAGATTTATCTATGGTTTCCTCTCTAATAACTAGCACCTGCAATCACTGGCAAATTACAATAGCTATATTGAAGTCCATACATTTCTAGATGTTAAAAATCCAAAGCAGTAAATCACATGCAGAATTGGCTTTAAGCCAAACCACAAAACAAATGACAGTTTTACATTTAAATGAAGTAGTGATATGACAACCAATGTCAATATGATACCATTCCTAATGATACACAATTCAAGGTCTTTAGAATGATGCATTAAACTGGCAAATATCCACAGTAAATAAAGTAAATATCAAGAATTGATTCAGGAGTCATATTTTTTTTTTTTTTTTTTACTGTTTGTTTGGTTTACATGTTAATCTCTCTCTCTCTCTCTCTCTCTCTCTCTCTCTCTCTCTCTCTCTCTCTCTCTCTATATATATATATATATATATATATATATATATATATATATATAATGTAACTTGCATTTGTATGGTAAAAATTTGTATGGCAATTTAAAGATACAATGAGCACTGCTTTGGAACCCATTCAATCCAATCAAAAAATTTAACACAATGTTAAAATGGCATTATTTTTTAGGGAAACAAAAAACAGAAATGTATTCCCATGAAAATAAATCCCCCCAAAAATTAATCGGGACTGTTTCTGAGATGTGACACTGACCAAACACTGAATTATGCTCTTGAATTTGCTCTCCTTGCCAGTCAGTATATCTAACTTTTTCAAATATTACAGCTATTTATTTATTTATGTATTTATTTATAGCTTTCAATCTAAACCTATTCTATGCAGTCAGCTTACATATCTACATTGTAATGCATACATATTTTAAAAAATTACTTGGTGAAATGGTCTCTTTTTTTTTTTTAAAAATGTAGTTTTTATATTTTTCCAAATTTTTCTTTTTCACAATTCAGTATACTTACTCTATGGCACGAGACTGTGGAAATTGCAAAAATTCCCAATAATTGCACCCAAAAAACCCCAGTAAAATGTGTGAAAATTGTGCATTATCATGAAAGCCCCACCTTTGCTTTAACAATAAATTCCCTTTATATTTTGAAAATGCCTCCTTGTCGTCAAATGGAGGTTGGGAATTTCGCATCCATATTTTTAGCCCCCCCCCCCCCCATTACAAATCAATTGGGTTATGTGTAATGCTCTGTAAAAATGACATCACTACTGTGTCACTGTCACATTGTAATGAAGTGACCACATGTTGAGTCAGTCAGGGGAATGGGGCACTTACATAGCACAGTGCTCTACAGCTAATTGTACTGTATATACTCATTAAAGTACCAATACCGTTGTAAGAAAGGTTTCCTTTTTAATAGTGGAGAACAAGATCTACTGGTGCAAAGTAGCTTGTAGATTAGGGTTAAAAAAATGCTTATTTTATAAAAGATGATTAAAAAAAAAGAATAAACCCTGATGGTATTCCTTTTAAATTTTTAGGGCTAGCACACTGTAAGAACATGTGACACATAGTGATTCCTTGGTGTTATGCTGGTGGGAATAAATCTGTCCCAAAGTCACTACAAGGATGAATTCAGCTATGAGCTTATAATATGATACAACTGGTTTTATATAACACATATTTTCTTCAACAAACATCTGTATATATTTTGCTGCCTTTTTAAAAAAAAATTAAATCGCACATCCCTATACAATAATCATCAAGGGTGACTGATAATGTGTTTAAAATGTAAATAAAAGGTATTTTATGCAGCTTACATATAGGAGTAATCAAGAATGTCACTTGGTCACATGACTGGTCTTTTGATCCATAAGGTGGGCAGAAAGACACAAAACTAGCATTGATTACAGAGATAAAGTGGCTGATGTACCATCTACACTCACTTAGAAGTTGGATTCAACTGGAAACAACATAGACCCTAATCTGCTATCGCATAACGTGCTGACAAACTGCATAGACCCAGATCTGCCAGCACATTATGCAATGGCATATCTATGCAGTTCACAGCTGGATCCAACTTATATGCGAGTATATATACAATTACTTCTACAGCAACCTTTTCATGGTACATGTATATTTAGATTGTTTGTCCAGTGTCAGTGTGTGTTAGGAATATCAGAATGAATTTATGGATACATGTCCTGACCATAGAAGTACTGGCCCCCTATGGAGTTGTAGACAAAAGACAGGTGCACTCTCAGATAATATGGTCAACAATGGAATTATAATATGACCACATTTAAGGGAATAAATATTACCCCTGACAGCCTATAAATCAACAGCCAATACCATTAAACACTGATAATTACCATCTATACTCACAAAATGAGTCATTAATGTACCACTAGTAGTGCTCTATGTGGTACTAGCGTGACTGCTCCCCGGCCCCTCCACTCGGGTTTCATAAAAAAAGATTGTTTATTTCAGAAACACAGTAAAGATTTTTTTCTCTTTTCTTTTCTTTTTAACAGCTCCTTTAACACATTATTTGCAATATTATCCTAAGGAAATGAAAAGAAAGCAAAGTGCCTTTCCCAAGGACACACTGAGGCAGTCAACCTGAGCTGACCTGGACAGGTATTGAACCTGAGATCCTTGGATTATGAGTCCGATGCTCTACCAACTGACTGGTTTTGTTTTTGTGGGGTTAACACCATTATTCAGCACATTAAAGGCTATACATGGTGGCCAGTATATTTTGGTGAAGGATGAACCACCAACCCACTTTAGCTACTTGCAAGCTTTCTCACATACCCATGTTAGTCAAGCTGAGACTCAAACCCATGCAGACAGATGTGAGCGATCTGCAAAGCCTTAGACCACTCGGCCACGCGGGGCCCCACTCAAGCTACTGCGGTTCCCGAAACATAGTTAAGAATGAATGCATGTAATAATTATTTGAATCTCCATTATCCCTATATTTTGCTCAAAACAGCAACTCAATTATTCAACCAAAACTGATGAATTGCCAGAAATGAGAACCATGCATACTCATAAGCATAGCATTTTCTTTAAAACAATTGTTTATAATTTATCATTATTAATTTAGCAATAAAACCATAATTTGATAAAGAATAGCAGCCTATAAATCCCATATTATAAGGATTTCACACCATTACCTGTGGTTACCTGTGGAAAAATTAGTTACTTCAAAGCAGGAGTATGGATTTTACCTATTCAAGTTCATGGAGTACATTATATCATTTATCTACCTATAAACTTAAGTGTCTCAAGTAAAGTGAAAACAAACCTTTGGATTCGTGATCTATAAAGCATCTACATGTATCTAAATATATCTGTAACAGGTAGCTATATAGTATGTATAGTGTAGGTGTGAAAAGTAGAGCATAGTAATGAAGATTTAGTACTGTAAAATTTAATCATAAAAAACATGACACAAAATTTAAGACAACAAGCATATCTGCTTTTTTTTAATTAGTGAAGGCAATATGCATGGGTCTTGTTTTTTTAAACTGCTGTAAAAGAAAATGAACAGAGTGAAGGCCACTTGTATTCAAGGTATGCTTATTTAACATATGTATTATCAAGTGTGTATATGTATGTAGGTAAGTATTAGGGTTTAAAAGGACATCAGCACAATACTGGCTACATGGTGCCAATTAAAAGTTAAGTTCTAGGAATGTAAATACAAAGATTTTACAGTAATATTTCTGACATTACAAAACCGACATCACAAGTTCATTATTTATTTACCCATATAAAGAGTCATGTTCATCATCTTTCTCCTCTACTAATGTCAATACACTGACATAGGTACCACTGAATGATGCTACATTTGTAGTTGTTGCTTTTCTTCTTTCATCATCCTGTAGAAGTTGCAATGATCAAGATATACAAAAGAACAAATTTCACAAGTTCTCAATGGCATCTAAGGAAGTGATATGAACTTGTAAAACTTCATGAAAGTTAAGAAGGGATAAAACATCCAATTTTGATTTGGGTAAATAATCAATTTATTATTTATAATATATTTCTTACAGTATGTAAACTTTTGTTGTTCTACAGGAAGAATGTTGATATGTTGGTTGGTTGGTTATTGTTTTATGGCACGGCAGCACAAGTAGGTCATTAAGTGCAGAGGCAATATGAGCAAAGTGCCTTGCCCATGGACATACTGTGGGAGCCAACCCAGACTGATTCAATAGTAGGAATCGAACCCACATCCTTTCAGTTGCGGGTTTTGAATGCTAACTATTTTAACACTGCAGCTCCAGTATCCATTAGTCGCCTCTAACGACATACAGGATTGCATATCAGGGCCTATTCTACATCTCCAAGACCACAGGGAGTTCTACAGGAAGAAAATTAAAAGTAATCGTAGAATTCTCATTCACAACCCAAAGAATTATGTACAAGGCCCTGCTAACTTTAACCTATATATATTTTACCAAGTTAAGCAAATGATATATTATGTACATAGATGTGCAAAATTACATAATACATGTATATGTTTTGACAAAGTTAATAATACTGTTTCTGCTGCTGTTGCTGATACTACTATTACACTACAGTGGAATTGGATCTAAGCTGCTCTTCCTGACATTTGGTGTTCAAAACAGCTTTTTTTTAAAGAAGTAACATGTTTATTTCAAATTACTACACAAGAGAAGCTTTTAATTTAATACACCTAACTGAACTATGGAACGCATGTAACATCAATTTTGCAAGCTTCAGAGAGTTTGCACTTAATGGATATAGGTTCATACAGAATAAACACTGTGGAATCTATGACTTGTAAAACAACCGCAGGATTATGTCATAATAATTCACAAACACCTGAATATCTACAAAATAAAATATTTACAGGCATAGAAATGTGTGAGATAAAAGGCACAATGAGCAGTTGCCACAGGAATGAAGCAATCAAAAATTAAAACTGAGGAAATTTCCATTTGAGACACTTTTAATGGAGTTTCAACAGGCAAATTATATACCCAAATTATTACATGTTCCTTCAAAAAGTAATTTGTATCAAAGAGGAAGGAAGAACAATAGAGGAAATAAATAAGTAAATGTGAGAAAGAAATTGAAAGCATTACTATAACTCTTATGATAAGCCCATGTTTGATGATTCACCACTTCTGCAAATGTTTACAAATTGTTGTACAAGAGAGCACATCCAGTAATAAACCCATTCCTCTGTTATTAGCCCATCCCTAGGTGTTCAAAATTGTACAAGGATGACAACGTTAACTAATATAGACAAAATACCTAATACTTTAATCACAGCAGAACTGTTAACTTCCTTCTTCCTTCCTTTAATTCATTTTTTCTTTCCTTTCTTCCTGGTTTTACTATATTTATAACTGTATTAATAAACTGCAGAAACACTAGAAAATGCTATAAGTAAATTGAAAGGTCTGCCTGGGATATTAAAACAGCAGGGGAGCATATCCGAAGCTGAAACTTGAGTCTCTTCTGGTAAATGATGACCACTTTGTCTGCCTGCAACCATCATAAGCTCACCCAATAAGTGACCTCAAAATGACCTCATGATACAGGTGAAAATGGACAATTCAGCTAAGTACCCATAAAAAGATGTGTATTTAACCATTATTTACTTGTCACATGACAAATCATATGGTGTTCACAAACACCAATTTAAAACTTATTAAGTACATGTGATAATATTGGTAAACATGAAGGATATGCCTATCAACCAAAAACCATAGGGACAAAATCCTTTATCTTCTTACAACTTTCTGCATTTGCAAAATTTACAAACTGAAATGACTGAAATTGCAGGCTGACCACATCTGCTGATTTTTCCACAAATTGTGGATTTTCTACAAGTTTGCAGATTCTTCAGCAGATTTGGCAGTTTTGTGAATCTGTCTAGTCATCTTAAAATTTGTGGAATTTGTTTACACTTAATTTTCTACTTTTTAAAATTTATATAATTTTATGAGTTGCATGCAAAATACAATGTATAGGAGAAGATGAGCTTGCATCACATTCGTTTTTTAAAACAAATGTGGATTTTGCAATCCTAGAATTTTTTTATTTTTTTATAGCTGATTTGCTGTGTAATTCTGGATGAAAATATGTAGATTTTTGTGAACTCTGTGTGGTCACACAGAATTTATATCATCAGAGAGTGGTAATACATACTTACATATAATACTACTTCATGTACACCAGTTAAACCTTAGAGAACAATTGCATACATCAAATACTTACATTAATTGCCTATTAATTAGATCCTTTGAAAACAAAAAAAGGACATACAATACCCAAATAAATTCCTGTGGTACAAAAAACAAGTTATCTGTGAAACCGGACACTACACTGGTAGAGTAATAAAACTTCTGGCATGTACATATACATGTACTAAATACTGCTAGAATTTCACACCCAGTCAAGCCAGAAATCTATTTGGAGCAAAACAATAGTGGCATACCATCAGATAATTGGGGAGGATCTACCGATTTATCTGTATGTTCTAGACATTACACCTGTTGAGAATTCCTACTCTGTCCCACATACTTATTTAATTGTCTCCAAGTTAATCAGAGTATTATATATGTAACACTAGCTACAGTGTAGCTTTATCAAACTTTAGGAATTCTTTTGCCCTCCATAAACATGCGACAGTTATGACTGTATCATTCGCTCATTAAAAGTTTGTCAATTTAGACAGTGTATTTCATTCATACAATTGGCACAAGAACTTGTTTACTTATTTTACAATATATACTATTGGCATATGCACATATATATTGCCAAAAGATGTGAATTAGCCAAGTGTGTGTATGCATGTGTGTATGTGTGTATGTATGTATGCAGGCATGTATGTATGTAATAGCATTTAACTATATCTCAGCACAACAATACCTATATGGTGCCAATTAGAACTAAAGTTTAAAAATGTAAAAATTATGAATTACACAAAATGTTGACGAAGATAAACCTTTCCAAATAAATGTAAACATGAAGTACTACAATTTAAAATATAGAAGGTAAAGATGTTAAAATTCTGTAAAATGTATCTAAAATAAAATATAGTGGTAAAAAATATAAAATCCTTAAAAAGTATATGATGATATGATTAAATCAACTGAATTATAAATATAATGAATCACAACTACTGTATATACTCGCGTATAATCTGATATCAACTGCAAACTGCATAGACACAGATCTGCCGTCACATAATGCGCCGGCAGATTTGGATCTATGCAGTTTGTATGGACTAATCAGTAGAACAAACAACATAGACCCTGATCTGCTGGTGCATTATGTGATGGCAGATCAGGGTGTATGTTGTTTGCATTTGGACCCGGATTATACACGTGTATATACAGTATAAAGAGCATTGTGGAGACCAACAAAATGTGTCCTTTATGGACAAGTGTCCTTAACAAAACACTTCAAAATGATCATCAATACAAGGGAAAGGATTAATACATGTTGTTCATGATAAGCAGGTGAATTTAATACAGGTGGCTGCTAAAGCAAGTTTCACACAATTTGGAATTAGAACAGTAGAAGACATATTTTCTAAGACTCCTCTCAATGTTAAATTTCTGCTAAATAAGGGTAAGAACAAACATTTAATTGCTTCCAAATAGCTGTAGATTTTTATTCAAAAGCCAGACTAGAATGTACAACAAAAAATGTGTATATTTGTGTTCAATGAACATGGTGTTGTGTCCATATTTAGAAATCCACCTGTTAAGTACTATAGCAAGATCATTTAGTTTTGAATAAATAAAAAAAAAAAAAAAAGATAATTTGCTTTTTCTTTAATTAAATTAACCATGACTCAGTGTTCTGTGAAGAGGTATATGCAGCTTCAATGACAGAATCGAGACTTGTATTATACACTTATATCAAACAGCTACATGTATCTGACTAATTCCTTTGAGGAAGTAAAACAGTGCTAGGGATGATAGATTGGTTAGCCATATTTGACAAAAATGTGACTTTTTATACACAGATACTCAAGTCAATGGAAATATACTTTAAAACATATTAGCTGTAACTATGATCATGGGAAGAATTTTTTTTTAAAATATAGATGTGTTTCATTTTTTTCTGAATATTATTACTATGTGTGTTCATAGAGTTTTAACACACCAGCATGGTAGCATTTTCAGGTCAGTGCTAATAATCATGATGCCTAATAATATTCAGACTTGGGCTTTACCCGAGACACGACTAATACTGCTCTGCAGAAAGAAGGACTTTATACTGGGATGGATAAGGACCAATAAAAAATACTTCCTGTAACCTGACCTACCCTATTTCAATGGCCTACACCAACTGTGCCACGTTTTTCACCTCTGAACCAGTACGTTTAGACGGGAAACTGACATGAACTACCACAAGCTGGATTTTAAAAAAAGGTAATAAAATCAGAATTAAAACTGACCTTCCTACCCTATTTTTGTTCACACTATTAGCAGAAACACATATATTGTTTTTTTGGCCTAATGATCTGCATCTGCAACAAATAAGCCCTAGCTATCTTACACAAAATATACTCACTGAAATCAAAAACATATCAAGTTTTTAATGAATAAAACATGCTTGATTACTCAGAGCCTAAAAGGGACCATCCATATATAATGTCACACAATTTGGGAAGATTTTTTACCCCCCTTTCCCCACCCCATCACAAAAACTCAGACCCCCCCCTCATATATGACATCACAAAGCTTTGGACCCCCCCCCCCCTACAAATTTTCAAAAATAAAATTAGTTGTAAATCACTTAGTATTAGAAAATCACACAACAATACAACACTTTGTTCTGAATTATTTAATTCTTTAAAAAAAATATCTTGATCAATCCGGGTTTAGTCCTCTGGAAACCTATACTAAAGAGAAAAATCGTGGTTAGGAAAAAGACTTGAAAGCCAAGGAATAAAGCACTTAACACTACAGCGCAAGTGCCTCGGGTACTGTGCACTTTTTCTGTGATACTGCGATGCTACATAGTTCACATTTTCTCTTGTTTGTGACATCACATCCCCCCTCCCCCCCCCCCATTGTCACACATGGTCAAGCAAGTCAGACCCCACCCCCCACCTCCTTGGTCTGTGACATGATATATGGATAGCCCCTAATGACATGATCTATCCCTTTAAAATACTTCCTCATTGGGATCTACTGACCTGCACATATGGTTTATATACTGATTTATGACATTCCTATTCTCTTAATCAATGAATTTAAAGTAAGCCCTATTGATTGCCCCAGAGATTCTACAGGAGTCAATAACATTGATCACAACCACTTTACTAATCTTAAACAACTGCACAAGAGGCCTGATTGTGCAGTCCTGCATGTGGTATCAGCAGGGTTGCATTTCAGATTTAGTAATTTAAGGCACTATTCCCCCTTAAAGTTGAGACCACCAAAAAAAAAAAAAAAATGGGGGGGGGGGGGCCATCTGGTTATAAAAAGTAGGGGGGGGTCAATCTGGTTATAAATGCGGACTCTCAATAGGGCATAAAAAAGTAACTTTAAATGAAAGCTGAACAAGTGTGTTATAATGTATCCCTTTTCTTAACTGGTGTTAAAATATGGAAATGAAAATTCATATTCTCTTTCTTTAGTGTAGCACTTGCCAATAAAAGCCATAACCAAGCTGCATTTCCACCATCATCAATTCCTCATAGGTCCATCCTCAAGTTTTGAAACAGCACTGAACTTTTAACTTTGCTGTCATGTGAAAGTACAACTAAAATGAAGGATCTCCAATAACACATCCAGTACAGACTTGTTCTTATAAAGTATAACAATGAAATGTGAGTTAAGATGCAGCTGAACATCATGTATGATGCACCAGCATTACTATAATTAGTGTCAACCATTCAAATTCATCAAACAGAACAAAACAGCATAGATTAAGACCTGCTGACGTATTATATGATGATAGTCTGATAATACATGACATCAACCCTGATGTGTATGATTGGGGGAGGGGGGAGTCTAATTGCTTTATTCATACTATATTTACTCGGATGCCATTTTCCTCAGCAAGTAAATCCAGGCACATCTAGTGGTTGCATTTTTCAAACTCTGTTGACTGCCATTTCAGTTCCTTAAGAGCGATGGTTCCTGATGAATGCCAAAGTTGCTTGAACTATGGGTGCAATTTCCATAATGAAATGAATATGTCCAATCACATTCAGCCAAATGTGATTAGAAATATTCATTTTGTTAAAGAAACTTAACTGGTAGTTCATATTCAGCATTCCTCAGCTTCCATCACTCTTCAACCAACTGAAATGGTAGTCAACAATAGCAACAATGTACTGGAGCACAAGTGGTACTTTTTCTACATTTCTTGAAATTAAAGCATGCATGATTCAAGAAAATGTGTGCCCAATCCTTATTTATGGCATGAAATTGTGCACAAAATTTTCTATTTTAACAGGATTTTCACAATCATGTGTTCTAGATGCAACCCTGTAAGAGGCAACTAATGGAAGTAACCTGTTGCCATCGGATGCATCCTCTGATGGCATTCCAACTAAGAAGGTCCTGGACTTTTTAAAAGATTGCGGTTTATACAGAACACTTTTGATCTTGTATTTTAATGACTATACCCTCTTTTGTCTCTATCTTTATTTTGAATGCCTTATTAGCACAATCCTGGCTATATAGTGCTGGAGAAAAAGCTCATTAGCAGAAATGGCATAGTCAAACACCCTGCCAAAGTTCCCAAGAAAAGAAAAATCCCTCCAACCCAAAAATATCCACCAGGAAACACAAAAAACTACATCTTTACCTTTTTTTTTGGGGGGGGGGGGGTCTCCTAGTGGATATTTACTTTTGGTTGGTGGGATTTTTCTTCTTGGGAACTCTGACAGGGTGTTTGACTATGCCATTTCTTCTAACAAGCTTTTGCTCATACATACATACATACATACATACATACATACATACATACATACATACATACATACATACATACATACATACATACATACATACATACATACATACATACATACATACATACATACATACATACATACATACATACATACATACATACATACATACATACATACATACATACATACATACATACATACATACATACATACATACATACATACATACATACATACATACATACATACATACATACATACATACATACATACATACATACATACATACATACATACATACATACATACATACATACATACATACATACATACATACATACATACATACATACATACATACATACATACATACATACATACATACATACATACATACATACATACATACATACATACATACATACATACATACATACATACATACATACATACATACATACATACATACATACATACATACATACATACATACATACATACATACATACATACATACATACATACATACATACATACATACATACATACATACATACATACATACATACATACATACATACATACATACATACATACATACATACATACATACATACATACATACATACATACATACATACATACATACATACATACATACATACATACATACATACATACATACATACATACATACATACATACATACATACATACATACATACATACATACATACATACATACATACATACATACATACATACATACATACATACATACATACATACATACATACATACATACATACATACATACATGCATACATACATACATGCATGCATGCATGCATGCATGCATGCATGCATGCATACATACATACAACTAAATTCCAACTTTTTCAGTTTCCAGATATCAGCATTACTTGCAAAAACATTTCAAACTCTTTTTTTATGCATGTCAATCTTCCATTTAAAAAATTGACATTAAAATAAGTGAACCACTGAAAGACCACAAGTGTAATTGTTGTGTTTATTTTCCTCCACCAACATAACAAAAGTATTAACTACACATTTCTCGTACAACCATAACTAAAGTATTACCTACACATTTCTCACAGTACCATAACTAAAGTATTACCTACTTGTTTCTTGTACAACCATAACAAAAGTACTACCTACACATTTCTCACGGTACCATAACTAAAGTATTACCTACACATTTCTCACAGTACCATAACTAAAGTATTACCTACTTGTTTCTCGTACAACCATAACAAAAGTACTACCTGCACATTTCTCACGGAACCATAACAAAAGTATTACCTGCACATTTCTCACAGTACCAGAACTAAAGTACTACCTGCACATTTCTCACAGTACCATAACTAAAGTATTACCTGCACATTTCTCACACTACCATAACTAAAGTATTACCTACTTGTTTCTCGTACAACCATAACAAAAGTACTACCTGCACATTTCTCACAGTACCATAACTAAAGTATTACCTGCATATTTCTCACAGTACCATAAGTAAAGTATTACCTGCACATTTCTCACAGTACCAGAACTAAAGTATTACCTACACATTTTTCACAGTACCATAACTAAAGTATTACCTACATTTTTCTCACAGAACTATAACTAAAGTATTAACTACACATTTCTCACAGTACCATAACTAAAGTATTACCTACTTGTTTCTCGTACAACCATAACAAAAGTACTACCTGCACATTTCTCACAGTACCATAACTAAAGTATTACCTGCATATTTCTCACAGTACCATAAGTAAAGTATTACCTGCACATTTCTCACAGTGCCGTAACTAAAGTACTACCTGCACATTTCTCACAGTGCCATAACTAAAGTATTACCTACACATTTCTCACAGCACCATAACTAAAGTATTACCTAGATGTGTCTCATACAACCATAACTTAAGTATTACCTGCACATTTCTCACAAAGCCATAACTAATGCATTGCCTACATATTTCTCACACCATCAAAGTATTACCTACACATTCGTCTCACACAACCAGAACTAAAGTATTACTTACACATTCACACACAATCATAACAATACGATTACCTACACATTTTTCACACCACCATAACTAAAGTATTACCAACACATTTTAGCCTCATAATGGTTTGAAAATTAGTAAATGAAGGTTATTTTTGGGGACATCTTTTGAATCTGACGAAATGGAAAATGTGGATACTTGACTTGTATCAGAAATGTACAGTGTCTGATTGAAAATAAAGCATGCTAAAATTATAAAAGAACTGATTACAAAAATCTAGCACACACTTATATACGTATTTGCCGGCCTATAAGTCGATACTTTTTGACCCGAAAGTCTGGGCTTCGTCTTATACTCCGAATCGACTTATATAATTTGATAATGAAGTTACTGTTGCTGTAAGAATACAACTTGCACTTATTTTTTGACAACAGGGGTTCATATTGTTGCATACAATGTACCAACAAATAATACCTATAAATAATACATGTACAGACCATCTTAATAATTTTCCCAATTAATCAGGAATAGTATAGTGATACGATTTATATTCATGAAACCAGAAGTTACTAGCGAAAGTGACGAAGCCAAGGTGTTGATCTGGCTTCGTCTTATACTCCGCATCGACTTATATATGGATGAAAAATTGAAAATTGACGAAATTAGCGAATTCGACTTATACTCCGCATCGACTTATAGGCCGGCAAATACAGTAAACATCCTTAGGACTGTATACAAAAATCTAGCACACACATATATAAACATCCTAAGTTCTGAAAGGTACATCTTTGCTAGCCAAGTGTTGTCACTAAGTTCCACATTGACCTTTGGCATATTTAGCTAGCTGAAACAGTATTTATCGCTCTGCTATCTGATTACATGCAGACGAAAGAAACTGATCCAATCGCATTGCTTGCTACATTTACCTAAGGTACATGATGGAACTAATCACTGCAACCTCTAAAAACAACACATATTGCATGTCTGTACTGTTTGTACAAGATTTTTCTTTCAAGATCATGAATTATCAAGAATATGATTTGAGCTCTTTCACTGGTCAACTGATTTCACTTGCTATGGGGATTAACTCTTTCATCCACAAGAGGGCACCTGTTCAAAAAACACTGTTTTGGTTGCCAAGGATCAGTGTGAACATGAAGTGGTTCAATGACTCTTGGTTAGCAAAGATGTGAAAGATAATGATTGGTCAAAAATTCAGTACACACTTCTCAAAGAGGGAGAAAGAAAGATTCTCACAGAAAATAACTATGGCAACTTACCTTGGGTTACATTAAATCTGACACTTAGTTAGGAATGAAAAGAATTTAAAATCCAAGTAATCTGAATATAATCCAAATGAATTACAAATTTCTTATGACCAAAGATGTCAAGGGATTACTAATCTATCTCACACTGGTCACTTTATCACCAAACATGTGTATCAATCCCAGCAAGGAAATGAAGTAATCAAAATCAACAGTGCCACAATGACAACATTGTATCTGGTCAAGGTTCAAAGTATACCAGACTTAGGAGATCTACATTTCTACTAGACTTCCCAGCAAACACTTAATTAGGCACAATTATTGGAAAAAGTATAGAAGAGTATGACCACTATCCATTTTCAATGCATAATATCAAAGCAGTGACATTCCTTTTCTTAAAAATCTATTGTCTATTACATTTCTTAAGTTATCAGCATAAAGCTCATTGTAAGTTATATTCTACTTCCCACATAGATATACTCTGATGTATATATAAGCCAGCTGTTTTGTCAGCCAGCTTAGTCTAGTTTATCATTAGTTGAAGATCAATATATATCTCACTCTGATGGGTCTCTCTCTCTCTAGCTGGCTATCATCTGCTACTAAGCAATACACTCTACTGTCAATATACATGTTACTTGTCAATATGCATACATTCAGCCAATCAGGTCAGGATGCAAGTGTACCTAAGCACCCAGCACATATTTATTGATAAGCAGCATAAAGTGACCCCCTGCTGACTGACCATCCATTAACTACAAGGTCAATCCAATTTTGATAAGCCTCTCAGCTCTCCATTTTCTAACCTTTCAGTTCCATCCTTAATGAACATGCCATTTCCCATGATCATGGTCATAGTGAAAATGTACCTGGGCCCTTAGGGGCATTAAACTGATTTATGGCCACTAGCTGACACATACTGGCCCTAAGATTAATTTATCTAAATTTGATAGGTCTCTTGTGCCCCTAGTTTTATCCTTTCACTTCTTAGGTTCTAAGGAAACCTTGCGGCTTCTGTTACAAACATGATCCACTATACACCAGCTATTTGCAAGAATATGGGCACCCAGGCCACATATATTTGTAGCCACAAGCTGACATCATACTAACCAACATATCATATGGGAGATCATTCAGACCTCATTTTCCCAATATTGTTACTCTCACTTATCAAACTATGACCTTTGAACTATGATTCATCAGATTGACCAGACTGTAAAATAAACAAATATTACCCAGACCCTGTAATGGATGCCCCTGTGGGCTCTGGGATGTAGAATATGCCTGATGCACCCTCCTGCATGTCATACGAGGTGACTAATGGAGGCAGGAGCTATGGTGGCTCAGTGGTCAGCGTGCTGGACTCAACACTGAAAGGGTGCAAGTTCAACTCCTACCACCGTCAGATCAGTCCAGGTCAGCTACCATTGTATGTCCTTGGGCAAGGCACTTTATGTTGCCTGCTTCAGCACCAAATAACCTACTTGTTTTGCTCTGCCAGAAAACACACAAAAAATCCATTGTAATGGAGATTGATATAATCTGTGTACAAGTACATCAGACATACAAGCACATGAAAAAGGCAGATAACCTGGATTTGAAACTGTATAGATTATCATTACAAAACAGTTCTCAGCAATTGGGTAGAATGCACATCTATTTACTGTTTGGATCACAAGGCATAAAATAACTCACAGAGCATCACATCAGTCACGCAAGCAGGTTAACGATAATTTGGTTTTTAATTAATGAAGGAATAATGTGTATTTCCAGCATTTTGCATCAAAATGAAGATGCTGAAGTCAGAACATGAGATCATCTGATAAACTTGTAGTTTTAAGACAAAAAAACATTTAATTACGGCATGTACTTGCTTGTAAGTCGAGTCCAACTGCAAACAACATAGACCCTGAGCCACCATAGCATAATGTGCCAGCAGAACAGAATCTATGTTGTTTGTTGTATTGATTACACCTAACAAACTGCAAAGACCCATATCTAATGGTGCATTATGTGGTGGTAGATCTGGGTCTATGTAGTTTGCAGTTGGGCTTGACTTTGAAGTGAGTACATATGGTCTGTCTCCTCAAATAAAAGTGATAGTTAAATGGAGGTTGCATCGAGTCAATTAGTTAAATGGAGGTTGCATAGAGTCAATTAGTTAAATGGAGGTTGCATAGAGTCAACTACACTGTATCTCTACTTTACAGCTATTGCTATCAGTGTTATTTGCTGCAGGCAAAGTCACAGTTCAAGAACATAAAAAATGCCCAAGGTGCTTAAATTGATATGCAGCAAATGAATGGCCACAAAGTCAGCTCCATCCTGACAGGCCTCCCATTCCCATTTCCTTCTCAATATCAATATACATGCATTTGAATGAGGCAAGTTCAGAATGCCTGAGCACCAGGCAGCAAATCTTATCTGAATCCATAGTTTGACCAGAGTTACTGACCCCTGCAGACATTGATATCCAACTGAATCAGCATTTGGCTGCATATTTATGGCTAAAAAGCTATGGTGATAATGAGAACTAGATCTGTGTTTGTAAAACATGCACAGTATGCCCCACACTCCCCCAACCCCCACCCCACCCCATACCTGCTGACCAAAAACTCAGTCTTAAAAGTTCAAAAATTTTGAAAAATTTGAAAAATTGATATAATGGCATGAAAATCTACTCGGGTTATCTACACATGCATACAAATATGAATACCAAATTTCATTTGTCAAACTCAAGTGGTTTTTGCTTAATTTTGCTAACAACGTTTTCGTTTAAAAAAATCTATGTCCAAAAGTTCAAAAATGTGTAAAAACAATTGACAAATTTCACTAATGGCTTGGAAATCTAATCAGGTCATATAGATATTTGTCTACCTGATTTTTGCTTAATCATGCTAACAAGATATTTGTCAAAAGAGTGCGAGTCCAAGAAGTTAAAAAATGTGCAAAACACTGAAAAATTGCTTGAATGGCCTTGCAAATCAAATCATGTCATCTACATATGCATGCAAATATTCTAGCCATATTTCATTTGTCAACACTGAGTGGTTTGTGTGCAACTTGCTAACAAAATAATGGAAGGGTTGCTTTCAATGCTACTCTGAAATCGCCAGGAAGTGTCTAGTCTACAGACAACAACCTTGGGGTATACTTGAGCAAGATTCATTTTTTTACCCAAAGGGCAAAATGGAGAAAATTAATCAAATCCCAGCTCCTTGTCAAAACCCCACAGTATTTCTTGATAATACAAGGATCAATAGCTGTCTTTATCAAACCGAAAAGAAAAAAAACGACATATTGTTCATCAACATTCATCCAATAAATTGGCTTCATTATTCTCCTCCTCTCCCATATTCAAAAAAATGATTTATATTTTGTATTTTTTCATGAAACTCTGACCAAACAAATACGAAAAAAAATGTTTGTTTTCCCACTGACCAAGAGTAATAGAAAACACTGACTATTATTAATTAATATAATTGGCTCCAAACATGAAAATGAAAATGTTAATATCAAATCATAAATCCAATACTTTTATGAAAGCACATACCAGATAAACCTGTTTATACTCCTATTGGACCAAATATCATTTTCATCACAACAAAGGTCAATCAATATCATTTTTCACTTAGACCACATATGGGAATACATACTACTCAATTCTATTAATGGCAAGCTATTCCAAATAAATATTTGATACTTTTCCCAATTAATATTTCATGCATTTTGTCATAATTACATCAAGCTTTTTATTCTCAGCATACACAATGTTAAATCAAATTTGAGTTGCCCCAGGTGGCCGAGTGGTCTAAGGCGCTCGCCTTTGCAGATCACTCATACATCTCACCTCTGTCCACGTAAGTTCAAGTCTCAGCTCAACCAACATGGGTATGTAAGAAAGCTTGCCAGTAGTTTCCCATGGTTCAGTGGTTCTTCCCGGGTTCTTCCTCCATCAAATATACTGGCCACCATGTATAACCTTCCATATGCTGAAAAATGGCATTAAACTCCACAAAATCAGATCAAATCAAACTTGAATTAACCCTCTATAGATACTCCCAACACAGAAAAGTGTAGTAAATTTCAAGTCTGGTTTTGCTACTTGCTCACACAATGTTTAACCTATATATGTCTTATCTCAAGAAGTACATGATATATTTTTTAAAACAATGAATGATATAAAACTTCACTTACTTTCACTCCCTAGGTGGCTTTTCCTATCCCCAAGAAAGATAAACTGAAACCATCTTGTCCCACCTCACTGTCCATGTGTTCCAAAGAATTACTCAAGAATAGCATTACTACAAAATGTCCTGGCTATCTCCTTGGGGGCCAGTATTTGCTGACCACATTCATCTTATGACCAATGCCACTTGTCAGGTACATGATTTACACTTTACTGGCACATATCATTTGTCAAATTATCACTGATGAACTTACAGAGTAGCCTGTAATTATTCGACAGATATTGTAAACTGAATTGTATTTTATGTCACCCTGCTACATCATGAACCATGTACATGTACTGAAGTAAAGGCAGACCCCTTTATACCTTGTTTTAATTTATTTTCCATTTCATTACATAGGTATAGATTTTTTTAAAAATTCATTACAAGAAATGCACTTGGCATGCCAGTAAAACAGCAAAAACAACCCTGCACTTATTGCATTTCATGACAGCACAAGTAATGGAAGTACAAGATTTGGAGCTAGTAAGTTGACTAAGTCAAGGAAGCATGAAGATTAGGTCACAGTGACCTATTTTGATACAATGGTATATTATTCCTCAAGATGCACATACAAGTTTTATGACAGCAAATACAATACTGTAAAATTATACAGCACTGCATTATCTGGTTCTTGTCTATTTACAACAATATCTTGTATATCATAGCATGTACAAAAATCATGATATATCATAGCATGTACATAAATCATGATATATCATAGCATGTACATAAATCATGATAATGGAGAAAAAACTTAAAGTTTGTAAAGTTTCAAGTTTTACACCTATTAAATAATACAAAAATTATGCAGGAAAAGATAACATGAAGGAAAAGAATTATTAGGATAAAGAAATTAAAATTCATCATGTAATGTTTGTATATGAAAAGGTATACACTGATTATCAAAATTGTCAAGCTATGTTCTTTTTATGGGTTAGCTAAGATTTTTATGTTGGCTAGCATAGTTTTTTTGCGGGTTGTTTGGCTAAGGTTTTTTGTGGGCTGGTTGGCTATGTTTTTTTGTGTGCAAATATCAATATACATGTATAAACAAATGAAGTACAACACATGTCTACATGTTTTACTCAATATATTTTTCAACCTGAAATGCAGCTAAATCAATGTGTACCAATTTTATGGCAAAAAAGGAAGAGTTTTAAGTTGCTTACCACCTAATTTACAAAATAACAATCGGAGTAACTAAATAAATCAATAATGATGATCACTGTTTTGTATGTATGTATGTATGTATGTATGTATGTATGTATGTATGTATGTATGTATGTATGTATGTATGAGTTTAATGGCATGGCAGTACAATACAGGCTATATGGTCTCAATTAAAAGGTACGTTCTAAAAATGTAAGATAAAGAGTTGCATAAAAAACCTTTTAGAATATAATAAACATAAACATATAAAGCTACAAGATAAAAGATAAAAGGGAAAGACGTCAAAATTCTGTTAATAGGTTATATAAAATTAATGCAAATTTCGAAACCTTTATCAGCTTATGAGAGTAACTCAAATGTTACATTTATCCCATCTTTACCAGCCTTGGAAATGTTGGTTACAGTACCTAAAACCATGAAATTATCAACACACATAAATCAGCACATACTAAAAAATCATGACTATCGATAAGTTATACTCGCTGTCATCCTTACGGCAATTTATGTATTGATAATAATAAACATTTTCTATAATCTTTTTTCTTTTATACAGAACTAAATTTTCTCTGCCCACTTTTACTAATGTTCGACCTGCCAAATCTTGATCTACCAGCTGTCAGCATGCCAAGGAGTAACTTCCCCAACTTACCTAGCCTGAACACGTGAGAGGGACAAGGAAACCAAAGGAATTAACAGCAAGTCTATCGAGAAGTAAGAACACTGAACGATTGCACAGAAGATTTTTTCAAACAATTTAAATAGCAACCAAAAAAAACTGACATTAATGACACTGATCTAGTTGCTACTAAGCATGGACCTTACTATTACAACAGTTTTTGGTTGGTTGGGATTTAGACTTAATGACTAAATTTATGCCCTAAAGCCATACTTTATTAATGTGCAATACAAATTATGTTATGACAGAACTTCTTAAACAGTGAAATATCTATGAAACTTTCAGTAAGTAGCATTGTGAAAATTCAGTTATTTAATATTTTGCCATTTTTGCAGCAGCTATCAAGAATTATCAATGCTTGCTCCTTGCTACTCATCTCATTATGCCACAGATGTCAAATATTTTGCAAGATTTGGAAATTGCCATCTGCAGCCCTGTAATATCGAAGAGTACAAGCATTAAGCCCCAAGGAGATGCATTTCTCAATGTTCAATTTTATAGATGAGCCCCACAGCCAGCAAACATACTCAGCAAAATCTGTATAATTTTCACCTTAGCTAATACTATAATGGTCAATACAAGATGAGAAACAAGAGGCACAAGTGAGTCTGATATCACTCACCATATTACATAACTTAATAGTTGACTGTTTCACTAAGAAGGCTTATGTAATAGTTTAAGAACACATCCTATGTAAATTATCTCCCAAACGTTATGGCATCATGATCTTACAAATTTTACTATATCCTGATATAAATTCTTTCTAAAGATGAAGTCATAATTAATATGCACAGGCTCATAATCAAAGTCATCCATGATCTTGATGATAATAAACCCAACAGTCAAAAATATGGTTTCAAGAGTGGTAAGAAGACCAGTCAATCAGATGCAAGATCAAGTCATTAATATGCATCAATCTGACTCATCATTGAAACGGTCCAAGATTGTAATGATTGAAGCATACATGTATATTCCACATCTGATTAAAATCAGATATATAAATATGACTTCTAGAGCGGTAACAAGCTCAGCCAATCAGATGCAAGACTGTATCATTAATATGTGTTGATCTCACTCATTATCAAAACCATCCAAGATCTTGATTATATAAATCAATATTTAAAGTTAGATAAAAATCGGATCAGAAATAAGGCCTCCAGAGTGGTAACAATTAACCAATCACATGCAAGATTATTTAGGGGTGAAATGATATGCCTGTGCCACGTATCAATACATATCACAATACACAACATACAATATGATACATATTGATACACTTAAAGAATAAAGAGGCAAACAACTAATAATTATTCATGGCCTTTGAAGATTAAAAGTAACTTTTATAAGGTAAGTATCATTTTGTATCAATTCTATACCTTTAATATCAATAGGTGCATCAAAATGGCAAAATTATTGATGCATCAATACATCAGTGAATAATTTCACCCCTACTCATTAATATGCGTGGATCCTGCTCTTTATCAAACCCATCCAAGATCTTGACGATATAAGCTTATATTTCAAGTTTGATCAAAATAGGATTAAAAAAATATGGCTTCCAAAGGAGTAACAAGCTCAGCTAATCAGGTGTATGATCACCTCATTAGTATGCATGGATCTCACTCATTATTTAAACCATAAGAGATGTTAATGATATAAGCATATACCGGTACTCCAAGTTTGATCAAAATCGGATCAGAAATACTGCCTGAAGAGTGTAACAAGCTCAGCCAATCAGATGCAATGCATGGATCTTGTTCATTATCAAACTCATCTGAGATCTTACTGACATAAGCAGATATTCCAAGTCTGATAAAAATCAGATCAGAAATACAGCCTCCAGAGTGGTAACAAACTCAGTAAAATCAGATGCAAGATCACCTAATTAATATGCATGGATTTCGATCCTTATCGAACACATCTGAGATCTTAATGATATAAACATATATTCCAAGTCTGATCAAAATCAGATCAGAAATATGGCCTCCAGAGTGGTAACAAGGTTAGCCAATCAGGTGCAAGATCATCTAAATAATATGCAATAATCTTGCTCTTTATAAACTCATCAGAAATTCTGATGATATAAACCCATATTCCAAGTCTGATTAAAATCAGATCAGAAATATGGAATCCAGAGTAGTGACAAGGTTAGCCGATCAGGTGCAAGATCATCTCATTAATATGCATGAATCTCGATCTTTATAGACTCATTAGAGATTTTGATGATATAAACCCATATTCCAAGTTTGATTAAAATCAGATCAGAAATATGGAATCCAGAGTGGTAACATGCAATTGTTGACAGACGGATGCACGATGCACAATGGATGCAAGTCCAGCTACCATTAAGTTCCTTGGCCTTAGATGGAAAGGCTCATATCAAATCGGATTTCAATCCATGAAGTCCTTCAAATGTAATAGAGCAAAACTGAGTAAACTTCTAAGTCAAAGAAGGGGCCATTACACTGCAAAACTCTGCTGGAAAATGGTAAAAATCAAACTTAACCTAGGTCTTCCTAATCTAAATCCTCATACTAAATTTGATTTTAATCCATGACCTCCTTCAAAAGTTACTGAGCGGAAATTAAATGAAAGGGTAAAGTCATACATATGGGCCATAACTCATTAACAGATTCCAAAAAACAGTGAAATTGAACTTGACCTAGGTCGTCTTAATGTAAACCATTATACCAAATTTTTGTTTCAATCCTTGAAGTTCTTAAAATGGTACTGAGGAGCAACACAATTTGTGACAGACTGTGATAGAATGGGACAGACTGGCATGGGTAATACTATATACTCCTTCCATAAATATGGCGGGATCATGAGAAACTATTCAAGTCCAACAAATTCATACATTTTGACACTGTAAAGACTTTTGTAGAGAAAAAAAATGGAATATCAGAATTTGATCTACATCATTTGATGACTGAAATGCAAAAAAGAACACGACAGCTGGGCTGAATGGTATACATTTTGTAGAATGCAACTACACAAACCTATGAAGCATTGGGCAAGAGATTTTGGTAGCAACTTTGTAGAGAAAAAAAATGGAATATCAGAATTTGATCTACATCATTTGATGACTGAAATGCAAAAAAGAACACGACAGCTGGGCTGAATGGTATACATTTTGTAGAATACAACTACGCAAACCTATGAAGCATTGGGCAAGAGATTTTGGTAGCAACTTTGTTCCTTACAATATGAAGGTTATTTTCCATGCACTACAGCAAAGAGCAGGGATACTGTAGTTGCCCCTGCATGTTAGTCTATCCATCTCTGGCCCATTCTTTTGGAAATACCATGAAAAATTGGTTAAAAAAGGGGGTATTTTGGTAACATCATCAGTACATCATCACTTCTTCTCCCACACTGTTTGGAAGATTTTATTTAAACTTTGAAGACTAGATAGGTGGTTGGTGTAAATGCACAATTAAAATGTTACTTTTATCCTCTGCCTCATTTTTTGGGGATATTTTCTGAAATTTTGTACAAAAGGGGTATTTGGGGATTTGAGTTAATTGATCCCCTTCTCCACCCACACCACCTGGAGGATTTTACTGTAAGCTGTTAACTAGATTTGTGGTTGGTGCAGATGCACAATGAGGTTTAACTTTTTTCCTCTGACCCACTTTTGGGGACATTTCATGACAAACTGTCCAAAAAGGGTTATTTTGGGAATTCAGTTTGTTCTCACTTCTTCTCCCATGTTGCTTGGAAGATTTTACTGAACACTTTGTAGGCTAAATAGGTGGTTGGCGTAGATCTATAATAAAGTTTTACTTTTTTCCTATGGCTCACCCTTTTGGAACTGTCTTGAAAAATGTCAATAAGAGGTATTTGGGGATATTAGTTCATCATCACTTCTCCTCCCACATGCTTGGTCCAGAAAATGTTCAAAATAAAAACCTGACCTTAATATAAAGTTTCATACCAGATTTGGTTTTAATCCATCAAGTCCTTCAAACGTTACTGAGCTGAAATTAAAGGGCAAAATTCTCAGTCAAACTGGGGCTGGAACTGTAAAATGTTGCTGGAAAACAGGGAAAATCGAACTGGACCTAGGTCTTCCTAATCTAAAGGTTCAGACTAAATCGGATTTCAATCCATTAAGTTCTTCAAAAGTTGATAAGTGGAAATTTAAGGGCAACATTCTAAATTTAACATGGACCATGGGGCCATAACTCTGCAAAATTTGGCCGGAAAATAATGAAAACAAAACTTGACCTAGGTCTTCTTAATAAAAAACTTCATGCCAAACATGGTTTCAACCCATGAAGTTCTACAAAAGTTATTAAGTGGAAAATAAAGGGCAATGTTCGAAGCCAAACTGGGGCCATAACTCCATAAAGTTTGGCTGGAAAAGATGAAAATCAAACTTAACCTACTTCTTCCTAATGTAAAGCCATGTGCCAAATTCAGTTTCAATCCATGAAGTCCGTCAAAAGTTACTGAGTGGAGTCAGATGCAATGGATGGGATGGAAAAGACGGACGTGGGTAACACTATATGCCCTCTCCATAGATATGGCAGGGGTATACAAATGTATTACACTAAAAATCACAGCTTTGCCCACAAAAAACGGTCTCTTGATTAACCCCTTCCCATACAGCTCTAAAACAAGTTGCATAACTTGAACAAGATAACTGCACATATTGCCTCTCAACAAGGTACAAGGTTTGCTGCCAAAACTCTCCTCTTCGCTCTAATTTGATAAATTAAACTGTTGATAACTTCTCAAACTCCAGTGCAATAACCTGAATATCTTGTCTTTTGGTAAAGGAAGAAGAACTTATCACAAAAATTAAAAAGGCACTTGGTGAGAGTTGTGCTACTGAACTCACAAGACATTCAATTAAACTAAAAAGCAATAAGAAAAAAACCTGTGAAACCTCTCAAGTTGTGCTTATCCTGTTTTCCTGATACAGACTGGCAGACATTTCAATCAAAATGGAGCTGAATTAACCCCTTATTCTCCAAAATCAAGACTAAAAACACAACAATCCGATATATTACCTACAGCATCATGAATGAGTCTGAAAAACCAACTCCATAGTTCTATGATTCTAACTTAATTCTGGTTTAGGTTACAAAATGTCAAAAAATTTTGGACAAAAGAAAGAACTAAACCTTGTGTCAAAGGGCTTTAGACTTCCAGCCAAGGCCAGATCAAGCTGGTAGGACACTCTGAAGCAATTTTAAAGAGTATCCCCCCACCCCCACCCCGGTAAAAAAAGAAAAGAAATACTATTTCACTACATTGTGGGGGGCTTGAGGCAACTGCTCTATTTGCTCCACCTTTAATCTGGCTTTGCTTACAGTCCTTGATCTGTCATAAAGTTTCAGTTGATAGAGCTCCGCCTACTCTTCAATAAAGTCAATCGTGTGTACAGTGGTCTGAGGACTGGCTGATATTTTCTTTTATAAACAGGGTCACCTGATTGGACAACTAAAGAAATAAGAGGGAGAGCATCAATTTAGACAGAGATAGAGAGCTGATTCAATATTTAGAATTTTAAGTATCGTATATACTGCTCATAAGTCAGATTCAACTGCAAACAACACAGACCCTGATATGCCATCTAATTATGCACTGGCAGATCATGGTCTATGTTGTTTGTTCAAATGATTGCTCCTAACAAACAACACAGACCCTGATCTGCCGTCTCATTATGCACTGGCAGATCATGGTCTATGTTGTTTGTTCAAATGATTGCTCCTAACAAACAACACAGACCCTGATCTGCCATCTCATTATGCACTGGCAGATCATGGTCTATGTTATTTGTTCAAATGATTGCTCCTAACAAACAACACAGACCCTGATCTGCCGTCTCATTATGCACTGGCAGGTCATGGTCTATGTTGTTTGTTCAAATGATTGCTCCTAACAAACAGCACAGACCCGGATCTGCTGGTGCATTATGTCCCAGCAGATCTGGGTCTATGCAGTTTGCAGTTGGACCTGACTTAAAAGCAAGTATATACAGAAGAACGAAAACTGGACCATATGTATGTATTCATGTATTATTTTACCTGAACAAATAGAACAAGCTCTGAATTCTCAACATACAGACATATAGACACATAAGACATATGGATTACTGCTTTTACCAAACATTCATACTGCATGAAGAAACCATATGTATTTGGTGCCATTTATAACGACCACTGACCACAATGGGCTGATTACCTCTCAAATTGATATGTTTAAATATATATTTTATTGCATGGTTTGAGTTTAGAATTCTTTTCCTTAACATTAAGCAGATATTAAGGATTAAAAAGTCATAATATCCTGCATTTTCCTGTAATTAGGTGGGTTTTTTTTAATCTCTGAAGAAATATTGAGAATTTCCTCAAATTTGAAAAATTCCTCAACTCTTTTTTCAACAACCAATGGACTCCCAGAAGTCACTTTTAAAACTAAAGAGTTATATTTCATCCTTTGTACTCTATCTACCTCCCATACAAATTCCAGTATTGTCAGAAGTACCATAAGCAAGATAATGCAAAATCTCAATTTGAGGAAAATGTTTGAGAATTTCAGTCAACTGGGGCCAAACCATTATGATCAGGTAAACACGATATGGAGGTATCTGCTATTACACATAACTAATTTGTGATAAAAATTATTTTAAAAAAGGTCTCACATCTTTAAAATTGATATCAGTTACTGCACTTAGGCACAAACAAGTTTCTTATCTCTCTGCCTAATTTAAAAAATGTGAACCCTTTCTAGACAACAAACTGTCTTTGATAATAGGCATATCTGTGAAAACACATTCAGTGATGCACCTCAAGTCAGCCCAGGGGACATTCTCCCACCCCAAACTGCCAGTGCCCCCTAAATGGGGGGGGGGGGGATGGGGATTTTCCAATATCACACACCTGCAAATCTCATCAAAATTTTTCCCTCAGAAAACTTCAAAATCTATTTCAAAATGGAAAAAAAAAGATGGTCAAAGCTCTGACAAAACTGCAAATAAAAAGTTCTGACAACGGCCAGATAAAATGTTCTGACACAACAGCCATATAAAAGTTCTGACACAACAGCCAGATAAAAAGTTCTCACAAAATAGCCAGATAAGAAGTTTTGACACAACAGCCAGATAAAAAGTTCTCACAAAATAGCCAGATAAAAAGTTCTGACACAACAGCCAGATAAAATGTTCTGACACAACAGCCAGATAAAAAAATCAAAATGATATATCAGTACACCACACATCAGTAAATTTTGCAAAAGCTGTCTATAAACCATCTGGTAGTACTGAATATGCTTTCTTGGATAATTAAATTAGTGATATGACAACAAAAGTATTGAGATGTGTTGTTAATGATGCTATTAAGTAAAGCCTAATAAACAAAGAGCACAAGTATACATTTATCAGAGTGGGTTTTAGGGAAAGTTATAATTAAGAAATAATTTAGAAAATATCAGTTACATTATTAAAAATTGCTTTATACAAGTTTTGTACAAAAATGAAACAATGATAATTTGGAATGTGTTAAATGTTATTAATAGTACAGTTACTACAGAAGCAGTGTTAGATGACAAGGTGTCACATGTGTGCAATATTAGTTGAAGAGTCTGTAGGACAGTGGTAACTGTAGGGGTCTGTACCAGGCAGGAAGCTGGACATTTCAAGTGGAGAAATAAGCTGCCAGGACAAACAAAATCACATCAATCCCCATGTCCACAGGCTACCTGTTGGGAGTAGCAGTTGTTAGGAAACATACAATTAATAAGAATAATTAACTCCTTCCCTATGCTGACTTGACCAACAGGAAACTTTAATTATAGTCAGAAGTTATAACCTGTCGATCAGTGACTGTTAATGTGAAACTTGAAATAAAAACTATGAACCAAGTCATATAGTGTGGTTATTCAGTCAATTCTGCAGCTCAGAGTTGGAGTGGAGGTTAGTATTCATTTTAGGCCCAAAAAAATAAATATGTGTGTTTCCGGCCAGCTGACCATCCCTGTTTCTCATTGCCGACCCTAGCACTTCTCCCCCCCGCCCCCATTTTTTTTTTTTAAATATAAAAAAATCATATTACCAAAATTGATTGGTGCATCTAATTGAGTCGGTTTTGCCCAGTACTTTGAAGCGTTTGAAATATTATTTGATTTATATATAATGTTTAAAAAAAAAAAAAATACCTGCCTACCCTAATTTTAAAACCAGTTCAATAGGAAACACATATTTTTTTTGTGGCCTTAGTAGAGTGATGACCATGAATGAATTTTTGAGTTATAAACAGAGGACATGAAGGAGTTTTAACAAGTTACCAAATGTAAACATCTTGAAAAACAAAATGGGCTATTAGATCCAATTAACAATAGTTTAAAGCTCATTCTCATTTTAAATTGTCACTAACTTAGGCCACACACAATGAGCCCCCTTTTAAGCACAAAATCCCCATACATATGAGTGAAGGAAAAAAAAAACAAGAAAGTTGGCATGGCTTGTTTATATCTTGCCAAGGGCAGCAATAAACCACAAATAAAACTTCCCCAAAAGCAGGATATTCCTTCCAAGGATACATTTTTTGGGGAAGCTCGCATTTTTCAAAAGCTAATCATGTTGGGAGTTTCAGTAGTTTAGAATAATATTTTCATGCAACATGTCGTGACTTGGAAGGTATGACAATTTTGGTGAAAGTATGTGACATACTAGATTAATACAATGGACAAGATAATTTGTGTATATCACTGAAAATTATGATCCAAAAGTATGCAGGTATACCAAATACTTTGTCTACCAGGAAATGCTCATGAAGCCTAAGAAATCATTAACTTCATCCATGAAATGATAATCCGAGTTCTGTTCTCTTGTTTATATCTGCAAAAGTGCAATTTACAGTGCCGGAAAAAGTTTTTTTTTTATGTGAGCCTGCTGGATTATTTAAGACAATAGTTAATGCTAAAATGCTCAGGAAATATAAAAGCCACTGATGTTATTAAATAAAACACATGAATGAAACAGGCCTACAAAGATCACATACTGAACAATGTGGCATATGTCAGGGGAATATGGAAGCTCATCAAGTTAAGATAATACAATTGTAATCATCCTGAAGCATGTCGGTGCCAGAATTGGGATTTTTTGACAGAAATTTCATTTCCAATGTCAGTATAATACCAAGTTGCTTAAATATCATGTTCAATTTGATTGTTTTCAAGCAGAACTTACAGAGCTTTGGATGCCAAATACACAAGGGATGGCAATATTTCACATGATTGTCAGATAAAAAATGTGTGACTTGCATGTATAATAAATTACAAGAGAGGATAGGTAATGGACTTTTTCCACAGGACCCAGCAAGCATGCAATATAAATTTATTGAATTTCCAAATCTGATATAGAAAATGAAACAGAAGTCTCAAAAGTCTGCCAGTGTGCAAGATCATTTTATTGGGAGATGGATTTACAGAAATGCTTTGACACTTGTTTTCAAATCATACACTGATAATCTTCACGATGTTTATTACTTGCAATATCTGAAATAAATACTGGTATATAATAATAAAGAAATATAGAGGGTTTTCTCTCTGATCACTAAGAAATGTGCTTTTGACTCTCAAGCAAAATACACTAGAACCCTTGAGGGCACTGAACACAAGAACCCTTGCGGACACTAGAACCCTTAAGGGAGCTGGAGCACTAGAACCCTTGAGATGACTAGGACACTAGAACCCATGACAACAATAGAACCCTTGAGAGCACCGGAGCACTAAAACCTTAAAGGACAATAGAACACTAGAACCCTTAAAGACACTAAAGCACTAGAACCCTTGGGGACACTACAACACTAGAACCCTTGAGGACACTATGTACCTAAATCCTCTGAAAAGAAAAACCTAGAGTATGGCTTGAACTAAAAATCTGTCAACACTTGGTCAAAGAACATTTGTGTAAGGTGACAGATATGTACAGTGCACTCAAAGATAACCATCTGCACTAATGAGAGACACACATTTTATCTGATTACTTAGATACATGTATATCAGAATCATGAAAAGAAAAAAATATAATAGATCATCCAAAACACTATGTGAGTCTGTATGGATATGTAATAATACTGAACAATCAGCAAGATGGTAAAAATTTTATGAAATTACTAAACACTGAATCATTCAAGTCGATAAGAGAAGACTTGTATTTAACTAAAGTCTCTTTCAGCATGGTCCAGTATGTATACCCTCTCAGTTTTCTGAAAAAAATACTTCACCAACTTAATAAGAGGCATAAGTGGGCCTGAAATCTCTCACCTAGCTAAATAATTTAACAGCTGATCATTTTCACTAAGCAGTTTTATGTTGCACTGTAAGAACACAAGCTTGTATAAATTATCTCACAAACTTTATATCACACTGATTTAACCCATTTTACTATATCCTGATAAATAAATTTTTTTTTTTAAAGATAACATTCTAAAGATAAAGGCATAATTAATATGCAGTTTCTTGCTTATAATATAACTCATCCTCGATCTTGGTGATATAGACCCATTTACCAAGTTTGATAGAAACTGGATGAAAAATATAGTCTCTAGATCTAGAGACGTAAGAAACTCAAACAGGTGCAATGTATCTCAATAATATGCAGATCTCGCTCGTTAAAGAACCTCTCTATAACAATGACAATATACAGGCTTATTTACCAAGATTGAGCTAAATCTGACTGAATGGTAAAAAACTTAGTTAATCACAAATAAAAGGGTACCTCATTAATATGCATTGATCTCATCCATAATCAAACCCATCCAACATCTTGATAACACTAGACAATTTAACAAGTATGATCACAATCTGATCAGAAATATAGTTGCTAGAATGTTGACAAGCTCAGCCAATTAGAAGCAAGGTCAGATCATTAATATGCATGAATTTCACTCATAAGCATACTCAAACAAGCTCTTGATGACATAGGCCTATTGAAAATAGCCTCTTGAGTGGTAAAAAGAAACAGCCAATCATATGCAAGATAACCTCATAAATATGCATGGATCTTGCACATAGTAAAATACATTATTGATGATATTATCCTATTTACCAAGTCTGATTAAACTCACATCAGAAATACAGACTCTCAAATTGGAGTGAAACGATTCATTGATTTATCAATGTATCAAAAATTTTGCTATATCGATACAAGAGGTGAAGAATTGATACAAAATGATACTTACTCTATACAAGTAACTTAAATCTTAAACAGTAATGAATAATTATTTGTCATTTGCCTTTTTATTCTTTAAATTGAGAATTCATCAGAGAGAGCCATAGCGGGCACAGGCACTAGTTTCTGTCAGGAAAAAAGAAAAAGTTCTGAAAATACCCACTCCCCTTCTACAAATGAACACAAGGTGACTAACTCGCGCAGTTCAAAATCTGCTCCCCACCCTCGACCGATTCCATGCTAATATTTTACGTTATATTGGTACATTCAGCCACTGATAACATATATCAATGTAAATAAGACATTCCAAACTTGTTCCCCAAGTGCAATTAAAGTACTTTACTCATCAATTAACAGCCACTTGTATGCAAAGTTTCTCTTCTTGCTTCGTATCGTGTATACTTGCATCAAATTTGAAGGCCTACTCCTGTGTGTCATACAGTAAAAAAAGATACATTCAATTTTGATTATTGTTTGTTCGGCCCTGGGAAGACAATAACCACCAATCAGAACTGAATGTAGCTTATTCACTTGGTGACAAAAGTGTAGGCATCAAAACGCAATCCAAATATAAAGCAACAGAGACACTTTGCGCAACAGTGGCTATTAAATGATCGGTAAAGTACTTAAAACATACATGGGAACAAGTTTGGAATGTCTCCTTTTTTACATTGATATATGTTATCAGTGACTAAATGAGCCAACAAGATAAAAAATTAGCACGGAATTGGCGAGAGGCAGATTTCTAACTGCACGAGTTAGTCCCTTTGTGTTAATTTGTAGAAGGGGAGTGGGTGTTGTCAATAGTTTTCCTTTTTCACTGACAGAAAAAGTGCCTGTGGTCACAGCAGTTGTTTTGCATCTGCAGTGCAGTGTGAGAGATTTGGTTATTAGTCCTCTTCGCTCCAGCACCTGGACCTGTTCTATATAAGATTTTCTTTGCATGACAAAATTGCACTATTTATTCTGTTTCTAAGATAACATCATAATGCCATCCACATTTAAGCGAAGACATAAAATTGGTAATAAGACAATTTTTAACTCATTAACCCCTGCTGCCACAATAACATGTCATACTTTTACTCCCTTATCTCCCGAGTGCCATGATAACGTTGTGCAGTTTACCTTGCTTGTATCCCGGGTGCCACTTTTGTGTGGCAGTATTAGTCTAGGCCTGTATCCCGCATGACAAGTTAAAGTGGCACACACCATTGGTTGATTTCAAACCATTTCCGAATTTTGCAGGCAGTTTAACCAATCAAATTTTAGCTAACAAAGATAGAGAAAACATTGCAAGCACCAACAAAAAAAAATTGACTTTGATAGCACCAGAAATAGTGGAGTTATTAAGATTTGAAAATTATGCAAAATGACAATAATCAGCAACTGGGAGTAGAAAGTTAACTGACAGACTCTGATGGAGAATTTTGGGAATTTTCATCAGGTGAGATTGATGTGTGGATTGTTTTCAACCATATCATGTAGATCTTTTGAAGAATCGGTAAATAAAGATTTGCTGATGTTTGGGAAAATGAATTTAGTTAGCATGAGTGTACATAATTCAGAGTTTGTTAAAAGTGTTTTGCTAGTTTTTTAAATGTTAGTGGAGAATTCTAAGGAAGGAAGGTAAGTAAAGTGGAAGGAAAATATGCCCATCTGCTTGCAGTTTTCACAGGAGGCTAAAGTTTGCAAGAGAGATGACAAATGGAATTTCTGTGTACATAAAATAGAATTATTTCATGTGTTGAAGGTTTTAATTATTCAGTGTGAGTTCATAATGGATTTTATGGATTATTAATGACAAGAGAAGCAAATTGGTAAGTAAATCATTTTTGTTTACCTTTATGGATGAGTTTTATTTCTGCATGTTGCATGAAATTTATACCATTATGTACATAACTTTATTGTAAACAGCTGTGCCAAATTTCAGCTTAATTGAAGGAACACAAAGCAAAAAAAACTAATTTATTTAAAGTAGCCCCCTCTGTAAAAATCAGCAAGTCAAGTACTGTCAGTGAGTCTCATGGATACAGCTACTGGTAAGGCTAACACCGCTCTAGGTGATCCCTCTGCAAGTATGCTGTAGGGGAATACCTAGCGATTTGGCTCAGGGGTTAATGAGTTAAGTAACCCAAAGTGTAGTTTTTGTGAGAGGTAACACTAATTTTAATAATGTAATACTTGCTGGTCTCTACTTGCCTTCCAAGATGCCAAGTCCCTTCATCCATGCTCATAATTCTAACCTCCCATTATATAGAATGTTCTAGAAATCTAACAGAGAGAACACAGAACCAGCCTGACTACCACATCATTGGCCCATATGGAATACTCTTCCTCTTTGTCTTAGACCCAGACTATAAGCTTGGGCAATCAAAGTAGGGTGGGAGGAGGGAATCTTGCAATAGTGACAGGTAAGTATTACATAATTAAAATTAGGTTTGCCCCTCCAAAAAATGTAGGGGTTTTTTTTGGAGGGGGGGGGATAAAACTAATTTTAATTATGTAATACTTACCCATTGCTATTGCGTAGCTTACTCTTTTATCATGCCAAAAAACTTTTTCTGTTTGATGTGAATACATCCTCCCATAGAGTGGAGAATACTCAATAAGACACAGTCAACTCATGAACCTCGCATTGCCCATGCATAGACAAGTCTGCCAATTCTGAACATGGACTCGGATAGTTGCAGAGAACATTCTGTGAGTACTACTGTCCACCAGAATATTATTCTTACCCAGAATATGTCCAACACAAAGGGTAATCCCATCTGATGCTGACTAGTGAAGGAAGTTCCAATCCTCCATGCAAAGAGAAGGCGCATGTGTACCTCTTTGTCGCCTGAGGTACACTACTACCTACATGTTGTCATTGGAGACCATCACACAATGACTCTTTAGTGGTTGACACACCCCTCCCTGTAGGGCTAAAAATACCGCCCTTATTTCCAAATTGCTTATTTAAAGGGTAGCTTCTTCCCCAGTCAATGGACCCTTAAGAACTGCACCATCTAGCTCCAAGTAAGCGTCCCTACCTGAATCTGACATGTCTGTGACCAGATAAAAGTGGGGTTCGGGGGTGTGCATTTGGATTCCGGTCAGAAACTGGTGCTGATTGGCCTACCAACTCAAGTGATGGGATCCTTGTGCGGTTTCCAGTTCACCAGAAGGAGAAACTGTAAAGGGCGCAAGTACAGTCTTCCTAGGGAACCAGGTCTGCCATGGAGTTCAAGGTCCACAGGAGGAATAGATATAGGCAAGCCAATGGCTTGAAGTGCTGCAAAAAAGACATTATTCTGTCCTGTCCAGTAGAACACGAACTCGCCCAAGGTAGGTGAGGAAATTCATCCCCATGTAAATGAAATCCTGAGAAAGGATTAGCTCCAATTTCTCAAGGTTAAGACTGAGTCCTAGCTGGGTCACTGTGGAACAGCAGCGAGACAGATGCTGCAAGAGAAACACTTTGAGGCCATTGAGCATCAACCGATCATCAAAATGCTAAAGAATGGGGATTCACAGAGCCCTCAGGTGGGTGGCAACTACTCCCATCACCCTAGTAAAAGCTCAGCGAGTTGAGGAGTTGAGGCTAGTCTGAATGGAAGAGCTCAAAATTGGAAAACCTCCTAGGCCAGGCAAAACCAGAGGTATATCCTGTGAGGAGGAAAATTTGGATGTGAAGGTATGCATCCTGAAAGTAGGCGGAGACTGCCCAGTTGCTGGACCTTATTGTGTTCCTGCCTGAGGTGGTAGTCTACATCTTGAATGGTTCCTCCTGAAAATACGCATTTAGGGTAGAAAGATCAATGACATGTCAAACTTTCTGCCTTTCTTGAAGATCTGGGAGATCAGGGAATAGAAAGCCAGAGACTGGTCATTTACCACCTGCTCTACTATGCCCTTCTGCATATGGGTGTGCACCTCTTCCCTTAATTGAGCCAGTTTTGACTGGTGAAAAAGAATGGGGGTCTTTGCAAGAGAAGGATGTTTCCAGAAATGAAGCTGTTATCCTTCCTTTTGTATAGAAAGGACCCACATATCTTCTGTTATGCCCGACCAAACCTATGAAAAGTGGGCTAACTGAACACCCACTGTGATCGAGAGAGGGATGCATGGTAGAAGAGGGTTTCTAACCCCTAGGGCTTCCCCCCACCCTTGTTCCCTTACGAAAGGAGGAAGAGACCACAGGCTTCTTCACTTGACCCTTCCAGCCGCCTTGTCTAGCTAAAGACCGGCAAGAGAAAGGCTTAAATTGGTGCTGCTTCCTGGACTGTTGAGGCTGCATCCTTTTAAAATGCTTTGAGGAAGGCCATGAGGGGATGACAGGATGAGGACACTTACTGGCCAGTTGGCCAGGAGTGGCTGTGAGGGACCAGTGCCGTTGGTCCTTCAGGTCTTGAGATGCCATGGAGGAAACAAGACCTCTGACAAGAGTCTCAGCCTCCAACACAGCAGCCCTAAGAAGGTTCTTACTGTGACCCAGTAAGACCTTTGACATGCCCAGAGCAATGTCCCTGCAGAGGTGGAGCAGCTCCACAGATAGCGCCATGGACATTGACAAAGCATGCCACGAAGTTTTGGCAAATGCCTCCAGCAAGCACTGGAGCACAGCTGAAGACAAAGATTCCTCCTTCAAAAGATTGAAGGAGGCTGCTGAAGAAAGATTGGAATGCAAGGCTATGTAGACCAGTGTCTTGACTGGAAGTCTAGCCCAGGTCCCCATTGAAATCCCCACTTGCAATGCCCCAGCAACAGCAAGAGGGGCTTAAAAGTAGCTGTAGCTGGACACTGAAACCAACATTTGCAGCATAGAGGGGGGAACAAACCACCCCTTATGATGCCTTGCCAATTCCTGGCCTTTTGAAAAGCTCTGGGAAAGCTCCCTTACCATGGTCAAATGAGGAAGTAAAAGGAGATCTGGTCATGGTGCATCCCCACCCCACCCCGAGAGGCTCTCTAAACTAGAGCTTGTCCTCCACACCCAAAGGCTTGGGACACAGATCTGGGGGGAGAAAGCAGTAGAATTCGTTTACTGCCTTGACAAAAGACCAGATCTCTTCCTCCTCCTCGGTCTGAACTGACATGTGCGAGGAGGAAGGGGACCCAAAGGGAGAAGGAGGTATCATTTCAGCCAGTTCCTTGGTGAACTCATTCAAGTCCACCAAAACTTAAAGAATATCACTGTCCTGCTACCGCTCCTGAGGGGAGACGGGACTTTCCAACCCAGAGTCTCTCTGATGCGAGGGAGACTTGGGAGTAGGAATATCCTCATCCCGCAACTCCTCATGGAGGATGGGAAATACTTCTCATCCCTCCCATAGGGGTATCCATATCCCACAACTGTTCACGGGGAGTGGCAGGATTGCACTTACTCCCATACCTTTTAGGGGGACGGAAACGCTTTTCATCCCTCCTAGATTGTCTGGTGGGTGAGGACTGCCCCCCCCTCTCCTTTTTGTTTTGCTCCACATGAGCATAAGATGTAGGTCCACAACCTGCTATATCTGAACTGCTTGGAGGCCAAGGCACAGCCATCCATGGTACTCCTAATGGGAAGGAAGATTCGCTTCCCTGGAATGGATGTCCCAACATCCTGTTGGGGTTGAAAGGGAACATAGGAAAGGGGCGGTGGGCATACCGATCCAATCCCCTTTCCTAGTTGGATGAGTATACGCTGACTCCCTATCACCAACAGGATTGATCAGTAGAATGGAGACAGAGTGGGGGATGGGGGGTGGTATCAACTTGATCCCTTTCCCTGTGATGCTGATGGTACTTGAAGACCAGTGGGATTGAGGAGTATAGGAAGAAGAAGGGTGTTTCTTACTCCCTTTATATGTGCGCTGACACTCAGCCAGGTCCTAAACATTGTCGTGCCATAGACAACAGACAGAAGACTGTTCTTATGCACTTTGTGCAAGATGGGGTGTGAACCCCACTAGGACTTCTTGTGCCCATATTTCCACACATTTTGCAACATTCCTGAAAATAAAAGTATGTACTGCTGAAGTTAGTACTCTCTGAAAAAAAACATATTATGCAAATATCTGATTTTTAATTTTACTGCCAAAGCAGTGCAATAAAGTTATTTCAACACCACAATTTAAAATTGTACTGCCTAAGCAAGTATCTATTCACAGCAGTGCAATAAATCTGATGCAACAATAGAAATCAAAATGCTTAGCATGTACAAATTTGAAGCAGTGCAATAAAAGTCAACAATTAAGTACTGCCTAAGTGAGTACTTTTTCTAAATGCACTGATGAAGCAGTACTATAAAATTATTTCAATGCACTAATTTGAGCATACTTCCTAAACAAGTACCTGGAACTTATTAATTATTCAATTTCCTCATTTGATAAATAAAACAATTAATGGCACTGCCTAAGCAAGTGTTATTAATTATTAATTCCAAATTTGATGAACAAAAGGGAATTAGGATTCGGGAACAACAATAGGGTGATAGGGCAGTAACACTTACCCTAAGCAAAAATATAATGAGTACTGCCAAAGCAAGTAATAAAACAGACTTCTGGAACTACCACAGAGGAGGAATTACTTACCTTAATGCCCGGTAAATGGAAAAAGGAAGAACAAAGATGAGCACTGCTAGATGAACACGGTGCAATAAAGTGCCCTAAACAATCAAGAGAGCTAAATTCACAATCAAATAATGCAAGGACATAGGTGATAATCACTGATTAAAATGGAAAATTTGAATAATTTACCCAAGAACATATTTAAACATGTAAACGAATGCAATTTTCCAAGAGTGAATTGAGCATGTCTTAGCATTACAAGTGTCCAAATATAAGAGGAAGAGTATCCAGCATGAGCCGCTGACATGGTAGTCAGACTGGTTCTGGGTTCTCTCTGTTCTAGATTTCTAGAACATTCCATATAATGGGAGGCTAGAATTATGAGCTCAGACGAGGGGACCTGGCATCCCGGAAGGTAAGAAAGGCAATAGTGACAGGTAATTGTATTACTGCTTTTAAAAGGTTAAGTCACCAATGACTAGCAAGTAATCTGTTTGGAAGTATTTTGTTATCTTGTCAAGGATGAGAATGGCATGTGAACAGATGTTAAATCTAGGTCTGTCTGAAAACTAAATATCAGAAATATGAACAGTATGTCAACACATATGAATAGGGACCACCCTACCACTGACAATCCTTCTCATAATGACAAGACCTTCAAGCAGATATATGCATCAATAATGTATCACATCGCAGGTTATGTATACATAACAATCCGAGGAACAGGTGAATCATTTCACCCCTACTCTCATGTGGTAAGAAGCTCAGCAAATCATATGCAAGATCACCTCGTTAAATATGCCGATTTTTGTCATAATAAAACACATGATATATCTTGATGATATAAGCCCATTTAACAATTCTGATCAAAACTGAATCAGAAATACAGTCTTTAGGGTGGTAACAAGCTCAGTCAATCACATGCAAGATCACCCATTAATATGCATGCATCCCATGCATTATCAAACTCATGATCATGTAAGCCTACATGTATATTCATTGTTTGATCAAAATCAGATCAAAAAGATGACTTACCGAGTGGTAAACAGCTAAGCCAATCAGATGTAATATCACCTTATTCATATCTGTGGATCTTGCTCATTATCAAATTCGGTCAAGATCTTGATTAATTATGTATAAGCATATGATCCAAGTTTGATTTAAATTTGATCAGAAATATGGTTTCTAGAATGGTAACCAGCTTAGCCAATCAGATACAAGGTAACTTCATTAATATTTTTGGATCTTGCTTATTATCAAACTCATCCAAGATCTTAATGATATAAGCAAATATTGAATGTTTGATCAAAACTGAATCAGAATCAGAAATATGGCCTCCATACTGGTAACAACGTCAGCCAATCATATGCAAGATCACCTCATTAATATCTGTGGAACTTGCTCATTATATAACTTGGCCAAACATTTGATGATAAAAACCCTAATTCCAAGTTTGATAAAAATCGGATTAGAAATATTGCCTCCAGAGTGAAACAAGCAACTGTTGTTGGATGGACGATGCACATAATGCACAATGGATGCAGGGCCATATCATAAGCCAGGTGAGCTAAAGATGATAACTAAAATTCTTGACAACATGACAGCTCAGTTATTTTGAGCAGGTAAATCGATTTAAATTCCATTAGAAGTATAATTTGTAGCAGAAAATGCCTAGCATGGAAACATTCCATTTTTGTGAATCATCATGGGTAATTTTCTGCGAAACATTGCAGGTAAAACTGGTAGAATATTATACTTTCACCAATTCACCCCCTGTAACAATGAAAATTCTGCAGACAAGAACCTGTATCAGTCATACACACACTATCTTGCAGAAATTACCCACAATGATTTGTAAAGATGGAGCCAATTTGTACTGGAATTTCCATAGGCCATCATTTGCTAAAAGTCATATTTCCAACTGAAACTGATGTTCGTTTACCTGCTGAAAGTAACAGAGCTCTCCTTGTACCAAGGTTTGTGGTTATCATTTTAATCTGGTGAAGTATTTTTTCCGAAAAACTAGAAGTATATACACACTCAACCATGTAGAACTACAATATACTCATGAAACTCAGTCACAAACAAAGAACAGTGGACCAATTTGTAGAAAGTGCTAAAAACTTCAAAATGTTTTGTTTGATAGGAATTTTGTCATACACAGAAATAAATGCACAGTTTTTCCATCACCCAAGTTTAAAAAGAAACTTCCTATTATACTCCTGAACACCTGCTACTGTGGTGAAGTAGTTGTGAAGCCTGGAACCTAGAAACAGCACCCTTTCCAAGAAGAAACAAATTTTGTATCATCTGAACTGATAAACAAAAGTCTGGATGCACAGAAATCATTACATGTGCCATGCTTAAGTTCACAGTGAGATTGCTGGAGATATGAGGCACAGCTGTATTCTCAAGGTTTAATCGGAACCTTGTCTATTTTCCAACTTTATCTTAAGAGTCTGATGGAACCCACTTCTAAATTTAGCAACAACACAAAAACTGAATTACTGTCAATAGTCCCTGAACTTGTTACTTAGGATATGACAAAAAAATACAATTTAACACAGCTCAGTACTCTGATGTTCTGCTTTGTTTTGTTGGCTTTAACAGCACTTTTTTAACACATAATTGGCTATATCATACAGTGGCAGATCGGAGTCAATGTTCTTTGCTGTTGGGAGAGTGTCATACATGTGCAGTTGCGCACACGGGGTATTCTTCAGTGTATTCCAATAATTATTTCAGAGCAAGACCTCTTTGCTGAACAAAAATTTTTACTCCTAGCATTTACTGCCATTTGGTCTTAAAGATCTGCATGAAATTAACTGTTACAGCCAAGACTGATCTAAAGTTGTCCCTAGGTTAATCTTGCTCTAACTGTCCATCAAAAATCATTCATCACAATATCTCCTCCTTGTAAAACTTAAAATTAATCAATTACTATCCATGAAAAAAGTGAACATGCCCATGTGCCAGTTCAAATACAGACAAATTTGTTAATTCACAGGATATCAGTACTAGGTTCATCTGTTATTCATTACACCTGAAGAGCATCATCTTGATGATGCAAAAGCACTTGGAGGAATAAAGGATGAACATATTACTGATATCCTGTGTGTGTGTGTGTGTACTATGTGTGTGTGTACTGTGTGTGTGTCTGTGTGTCTCTGTGTGTGTGTGTGTTGTTTGTATCTATCCTTTTCACCAAACTGTCAAGATTTGATGAGATGTATACACTTTAATCCATAGAGAGAACAAACAAAATAATGTACAACATATTTCTTTAAAAAAAATTAATTTGTCAAAAACATAGGTTGATATTATACATTTTGTAACATCAGATGTTTTCTATTTCTTGCTGCGATATGGAAGCATCAGTACTTCTATCAGCAAGAATAGAAAGGAATTTACTGGAATTCAGACTTTCCCTAACTTCTTCTCTGAAGACTTGATCGATTGGGAGAACAAAGTATCTTGCCCTGAATCTGTTCTTATAATTAGCACCAAGTTCAACACCATTCTTCTCCTGGAGTGCACGCAACATTTCCATATAAAAAAAATGATTTTCCATAACGGGCTAGGCTGTAGGCTGTGTTAAACAAGAGCTCTCATTTTTTTTCATTTCAGTCTCGTTTAGTTTTGAAAGGGCCTTTCCTAGTGGACTGTCAGCAAATCTAACTTTAAGGATTTTCTGCACATACTGGCTAGTTCATGCATATACTGTGCTGCACAGGCCTTGTGAGGTCCTGTCTAGAACTGTCATGAGACTCTGTTGGTTCAATCCTGAATGTCAATTCCATTGACAAATACAGTGGCTTCCAACCTGTGCCAGTTTGGGATATTGTTTGCAATAACTGCGAAACAGTCAATGAATTCAAGCTAGGGATAACGATCAACCCAGTACAGCTGAAAATTCTCTTAGTAGTGTCATATTTTACATTTTTTGTTGCCACAGAGTCTAGCTTACATCTCTTTGGGCAAAGAGTTACCGCACACTCAGTGGCAGTCTTACATTTTATCCCTCAACTTTCACATGAATTTTCCTTCTCTAAAACTTCATTATTAATTTCCTAGCGAAAATAATTTAGTAAACTTGCTTTATCCACATAGTAAATATCATCTTGCTTGACAACTACTTCTAAAATGATCATAACATACATTTTGTCCTTTAAATATGAACAGAGATTACTGTAATTGTTTCGCTTCAAATGCTATATCGGACGTGGAAGTTAATCCTCTGTATAATTTATTAAAAATTAAAGAATCATCATTGCCATTTAATCACTTCATAAAGAGAATGGATACTAATGTCGGTAAAGTGCCTTTCATAAATTGATTGGATTGACTCAAAATGGATTAAAATCAACTGGTGAGTCATTTGTGAGAATCTGGTTTGAGTAAACACAATAAAACGAAGTCATTTAAAACACTGCTAATTATTCATACCGGTCTTGTTTTGTTTCACGTGTTTTGATAGGTCAATAATTTGGTCACTTAGCCCAATATGCAGTCAAGCGGTAATAGAACGTGAGCACATACAACAGTTATCAATGACCACAGGTACATGTGATACAGGATGTAAATAAATACATGGAAAGGGGTAGAATGAAGCATTCAGTATGCCTGGAGGGCATGAATACGCAGATAAAGGTAGATAATGTGATTATGGCATGAAAATAAGCACTTGCCCGACTTTTTTTAAAATAGGAAAAAAGCACTTGTCCTGGACTAGCGACTTGGAAAATTGTACTTGCCCAACTTCGAAAATTAATAGTCTCTCTCAAAATAAAATGTTACTAGTAGATAAAGAGATGGATGAATGGATGAATTAATCGATTTAGAGACAAAGACATCTAAAAAGTATAGTCTGGAGATAGAGATACTTTGAACCTTTGAAACATTTACAAGATAATCAATTAAATCAATAATCAAATAAATACTAAAAGTATGCATCAGGTGTCACTGGAATTTTCTATTGCAATATATTGCAATACAGGACAGTGTATTGTGATACATACTGCTATATATAGTGTGAAAATCTGAAGTGCAAAATAATATTCAAGAGTGAACAGGAATTCAAAGTTTCATACAATTTTCATTTCTTTTAACTTGCCTCAAATGAAAAATGATTGGGAAATTGCCTTATATTTGGGCATGTCAGAACTACTTGTACATGAGACAGGTTCCTGTTTAACTTGCACCTTCTCAATTCTGGTCACCTTGGTAGCTAGGATGGGTTGTAAATAAGGGCAGTCAAGTTGGTCATTCACCCCCCCATGAACTTCACCTTTGCATCACATTCCCGACAAATGACAAGGTTATCTATTAATCTTCCATCTTTCATGAAGAATTTCAGCCAAAAATGCTGCCAGTTGAATGATTTGACCTTTGTATTAGGCACCAACTCTTACATGACTTCAGGTGCCATGTCTGCCATTTTGGTCATTGCTATCCAACAGCCGGGATAAAACATGCAGTTAAACCATTTTCTCAGCGGACACATCATTCAAAAATCTTTTAAGGTTTTAGAACAAAAGACACTTAAGAGACTGAAATTTTAAACAAAACAAATTACATTTTATTTCTATGCTATTTACAGGAGAACTGATAAAACCAGTTTATTGGCAATGTTCTGCAGTAAACATACCGGCAGGATCTGTACCACAATATACTGATATACTGGTAAAACCACACTAATATTTCTAAGACATCATTCATACGTGTATATAAATACTAGTATTCATAATGCCAGAGCCAAGGACAAAGAAAAAAGGAAATTCATCATGCTTTGGGTTTCACCAGTGATGTGTTTTATTAGTCTGGTTTTAAGCTTTTTACAAAGGGAATATGTTATTATGTTATTCTCATACATAAAATAATTGCAGCAATATCAAATTAAACCCAACATTCTTGAAGACCACCCCTAGAGATGGTATTTCATTACATAATGAGCTGAACATTCCAATAAAAATAGCTGAACTATAGAAAACATTATACAGATTAGCTGGTAGGTACTGTATATACTTGCGTATAAGCTGATACCAACTGCAAACTGCATGGACCCAGATCTGCCATCGCATAATGTGCCGGCAGATCTGGGTCTATGCAGTTTGTAAGGACTAATCAGTAGAACAAACAACACAGACCCTGATCTGCTGGCGCATTATGCAATGGCAGATCAAGGTCTATGTTGTTTGCATTTGGAACTTGCTTATACACAAGTATATACAGTAAATATTTCACCACTAGATATAGCATTAGCTAACTATGGAAGTAAGCTGAATGCAGGAATGCAAAAGCTTATATATATATATATATATATATATATCTATATATCTATATATATATATCTATATATCTATATATATATATATATATCTATATATATATATATATATATATATATATCTATATATATATCTATATATCTATATATATATATATATCTATATATATATATATATATATATAATTGGGTGGGTTTTTTACATCCAAATTATCACTAGCTTTGTACTCTCTCTCCTTTCTAACCTATTTTCTCTCTACCAGCAATCATCAAACAGAATAATTCAATGTACTAGACTCACACAATTTTATATGAGCTTCAGCATAAAATGCAGCATATACAAATATGTTTGCTTTAGATTTGTACAGACAACTTGCCCTCAATGCCCTGTTTGCTGCTTCATACAAAGATTAGAACATGTAAAACCATGCCCTTCCATATGATACCTAAATAATAAATCTATCTACTAATCACTAGTACTAGTTATGCATGGAATTTCTGGTGGAGAATGCCTTGATTGATGGTCTTGTTAACTGAGAAATATTAGATATCAAGTTCTACATGTGACATTTTAATTCTTAAAGCTGAATGTTCAGAAAACATTTCTATATAAACATATGTAAGAAATATGCAAATTTCAGCATGAAATAACATGAGGTCAAGAATTTGCAAAAAGTGCCAAAGACCAATATTAAAAATGGTGGATGGTACATGTGTTTGAATGCTTCCTGTGAATTTATTTGAAAAGATATCATAAAGATGGGTTCATTTTTGAAATCTGCACACTCAAATTATGCAGAAATTATTCCATTTTTGTATATTCTATAATTCTGAAAAAATCATCCCCTGTTGCTACTAAAGATGAACATTTTAATTTGAATACCAGTGTCTCTAGATAAGAATTGAACCTAGAGCAGATGACCTGACATTGATAATATCTCAGTGATCACAATCACATACATATCATCAATATCATTATCAGTATCACCCGTCGAGTTTCTAACCTCGAAAATACATTACACAACAAAAGTTGTACCAAAATGTTGTAATAAATTTGGTATAATGAATGACAATACATTTGTATACTTGGTATACGTTTGTATACTTGGTATAAATGTCTGCCCTTTCATAAAATCAAGTTTTCGTGTGTTTTTTAACCCAATTTATGTCATATTGTTGTCATTGTTTCCATTTTGTATGTACTCATGTGCCAGAAAGAGTTACCATTCTTGCTGGCATGGGTGACCTTTAAAAAAGACGTAATTCATGGGTTTTCCGCAAATATTCGCACACATTTTACCACTATTCTCGTTAAAAAAACTCGAAAGTATTTAAAAAGTAGGCATAGGTGAGCGTATATGTTCATTTATTTACTCTTTCTGATTTTTGAAAAATTTGGTTTTAATTTATTTTCACCGAATATGTTGTACAAAAGACCCAATGTCATATATGCTAAATATAGACATTTGACCTTTCAACCATGAATACATTCGGATATAATAATGTTGGCTTTTTACATATGAAAGTGGAGAAAGTACCAGGTGTAATGAGGTTGACATTTTGAGAAAATGTTAATCTTGATCACCAGTGCCCTCTAGCGGCAGCGTCTGTTGCTAGTTATGGTTTGTATTTGCATTTTACAGCACAGGAACACAAGTAGGCTATTTAGTGCTGTGGCAATTGGAGTAAAATACCTTGCCCAGGGACACACCATGGTAGCCAACCCGAGCTAGTCCAATGGCAGGATTCAAACCCACACCCTTTTGGTCATGAGTCCAGCATGTTAACCACCAAGTTACTGAGGCTCATGATATGTACTAGGGGTGTGTGGTTTTACCAGTATATCAATATAGTGTGTTACGGATCCTGCCATTATGTCTACCATGGTGCATTGCCAATAAACCGCTTTTGGCGGTATTCCTATAAATAGTATACAAAAAATGTCTACTTCAACCTTCATTTGTTACATTTGAAAATTTTGTCTCTTTCAAGGTCTGTTGATCTAAAACCCCAAAATGAAAGATGTGCCCATCAAGAAAATGTTTGAACTGCACCTTTTATCCCACCTGTTGCATAGCAGCAACCCAAAATGGCAGACAAAAATTGAACCCTGAGGTACTGAATGAGCTAGTACTGAACAAAATGGCAAAATCACACTACTGACAGAATGTTTGACTGAAATTCTCCAAGAAAGATGGAAAATTAATAGAAAACCTTGCCATTTGTCAGCAATGTAATGCAGAGATGAAGTCTGTGAATCATGGGTGGAACAATGAACTTGACTACCCACATTTACAAACATGATCCCATCCTAGCCGCCAATGAGACCAAAGTTGAGAAGATGCAAATTAAACTTGAGCTTATCTCCTTTAGCCTGAACCTGTCCACATGTAAGGATTTTCTAAATATGTTGCAATACACATCACAATACACTGTCCTGACAACTCTAATATGTATAAATCTATGTATTTGTATTATCAATAAATTTTCTTTTGCATGCATAGCAATCAAAGCATTGATCATTTCCCATTTGTAAGAATGACCTCGGGTAAAATTTAACTCTTCTAATTATCTATATCGTCTATTATTACACTCGTTATAAAGCTAACTATTGAGTCAGATCTCCAGTTTGCAGGCAAGTCATACACAAAGTCTTGCATGCATGTACAATCAACCTAAATAAGGTCATCTTTCTCCAGCCAAATATCCTAATCAAGTCCAATCTTATTTATCAAACTTAAACTTTAATAAAAAATAAAAATAGTACGAGAAATCTATGCGAGATAAATTAATATAAAATTCATTTGAAAGATATGTTAAAATTTGAGAGGAACAACTTGCATTGATTAATAAGGATTGGCTGTACAAAATACATGGCACTTCAGACAGTAATTTTAACAAGTGTTTAAAGGGAGACTTGACAAAAACTAGTTCTGTATTTAAACAATGTACAATTGATTAAAATAAACACAAAGGCAACTAACTTGACTTTTTAATGATTGGTAACTGCAAAATGTCTGAGCTCCCTTTCTTTTGAAATTGATGCAATTATATGCTGTCAGTTCCCAAAAGAAAGACTAAATGCAGACCCAGAGATAGAAAATTGGGTAATTAGGAGAGGAGACTTTCATATTAGACATCACTTACACAAGTTTTTGATCCTTTGTAGTGCCCAAATGGCCTGAACACTGATCTTCGGCAGAAAATACCACAGAAGAATCATCACACACTTCCTTTTAGACGGGCACTTTCCAGATAACCTGACTCTTAATTCATTTATCTTCTGGTTGTAAACTTAAGAAATTCAGTTTCTAAAAACTCAAAATGTGTGTTTGAAATGCCTTTAATTTTTCATGAATTTCAAGTTTGCATGCAAGAAAAACAAAAATCTTGCATACTGCTGTGAACACTCGTGCAAAATACAAATGAGAAAAGTATAGAATGATTACAAGGGTTAATATCTATCAAAACTTATCATCAATAGTCAACAACCTACCAGCATCAAACCTCCTGAACTGTCTGTTCCATAACAAGGCTATTATCAAGTTACCGTATATACTTACATATTGGTTCCAACTGTAATCTGCATAGAATCAGATTTGTTGTCACATAATGCACCTGCAGATCTGGGTCTATGCAGTTTGGTAGGAGTAATCAGTACAACATGCAACACAGACCCTATCTGCCAACACATTATGTGATGTCAGATCAGGGTCTATGTAGTTTGCAGTTGGATCCGACTTATAAGCAAGTACATACAGCATCCCTTCTCTGCTTGTGTGGGAAACTAGAAAACTTCCTGAAATTGATCCCTACTGTGACAAAATAAACCTGAGAATCAAATATTTACAAACAATAAGCTTTGATATGCCACAAAGCACATATCCAACATGTACTGTCTGGATGTGTTAACATTTATCCAATGTCAATATTTAGTATGTCAACAACACAGTGATGCCTGAAAGTGATCCAAACATTAATATGTACATGCAATGATGAACATAAAAAGAGTCTTGAATGTAAAACGTTTTCTTTGGTTTTGAAACAACTCTTTTCCTATGATTTGAGGAGGAATAAACTGATCCCACCATTCATGACTGATGTCCTTGATTAACATTTTCACTTTTGGAGAAGAAAAAAAAAGATATTCTAAAATTAAGTGTATGGTAGCAAAACAAAAACAAATTAAACTCCATTATGCAATCATCTGTCTTTTTTTCAAAGCCAGTTTTAATAAGCCCCTAAAACTTAACCTTCATTCTTCCAAGTTTGCTATTAACCACAAGTTACTCAAACTGGCAGTAAATAGCAAACTTGGAAGGAGGACCAAGGTGGCTTATTTTGCAATCTATTTAAATATATTTGTAGCTGCAAAATATAAGATCCATACAAAAAAACAATATTATTAAAATTCTACCTTTTAAATGGAATGTAAAAAATACAAGTATCCGTTATGTAAATCCTATTGAGTTTGCATAGTATGATAACCATATTAAAACTGCATTAATGCATTTTACATATTTCCAATTATTTGAATTCTATAGACAAACCATACACTGACCAACTTGTATGCCAAATCTAAAGAATTATAACTGATATGATCTGCTGTATAAGCGTGAAGATTAGTTACAAGTACCGTCTATACTCACGTATAACCCGATACCAACTGCAAACTGCATACACTCAGATCTGCCGTCGCATAATGCGTCGGCAGATCTGGGTCTATGCAGTTTGTAAGGACTAATCAGTAGAACAAACAACATAGACCCTGATCTGCTGGTGCATTATGTGACAGCAGATCAGGGTCTATGTTGTTTGCATTTGAATTGGGCTTATACACGAGTATATATGTTAACTAATATATTCATAGGAATGGTCAGCAAGCTTAACCTGGCACATGCTGACAGAGTTAGAATAATTCTGAACCATTGCCAAACATTTTGATGATACAAAATTTATTCTGCAATCCATATGCTAAATGTGTCTTAAAGATCAGTGTGTCTCTCATGTACAAACTTGTGTACCTTTACACATGATAAAGGTGACATATTCTGATTCATAATCATTGTTCTTCATGATCATGCACATACAATTTGGCAACAGTGCCAAGCAGTCAGGCCTCATACAAGAAATGACTCTTATTGACTACTGCTTGCATTTAGCACAAAGTACACAACTCTATATTTCATGCTATACACCTCTCCCTCGATAACTCGTGCACAACTGGATCCAAAAACATAGACTGCACTATAAGCAAGGGCAAGAGTTACAGAGGGTGCTAACCACCGTTTTCAACGATAAAACGAGCAATGTATCAAGGTTTCATTTACCAATTTTTGATCATGATTTTCTTCAAGTTCAAAAATATGGGTCAATTTTTGGGGTATTTTCAAATGAAAATAAATGGGATCCACGCCTGAACCTGCATAATAAGCAGGTTTGAGAGTTATCTGGCACGAGTTATCGAGGGAGTGGTGTATCTCCTTTCAATGTTTGTATATTAAAGTTTACAAATATATAGCCTCCACGTTAATATTCAGGAAAAAATGTCCAGCAGAGCCATTAGAATTTCAGGATCTCTGATACATACAAACAGAGTAACCAGCAGAAAACTGGAATGCATTGAAAAGTCTTCTTGATTTTATAGTAATAATGAAGATTCAGAATATGGTATTTTTCTTACAAAATACATAGTGAGGAGGAAACTCCAAACTTTCTTTACAGAAACTGAAACTACAATACAACACTTGCACATTCAGGAGGTCAGAAAGTTTTGATTGTGATTCCTGGTGGATCTCTTTCTAAGTTGAGTTGGTACTTTCAGGGATAAAGCTACCAGAATATCTAACCACTGAGAATCCCACAATATATATATACCATTTATACTCACTTATAAAATAGAGTCCAACTACAAATTGCACAGACCCAGATCTGCCATCGTAATAAAGCACCAGCAGATCTGGGTCTTTGTACTTTGCTAGGAGTAATCAGTAGAACAAGCAACATACAGCCTGATCAGATCAGGGTCTATGTTGTTTGCCATCTGACTTGACTTACAAGCGAGTATATATGGTAACTCTCTTCAGTGTGTTCTGCAGATTATTTTCACTTCATTGATACTAAAGCAAATATGGAAATAAAGTTATTTAATTATTACCGTGAAATAAATGACTAACTTTCAGCTGCAAATTGTGTCAGTAGAGCTGCATATCGCCGGCCATGTTTTATCACAGTACATGTCATGATAACTGTCTTCAATACAATATGTATTATGACAGTTTCACATACATAAACTGTAAAATATACAATTAGTCCACCTTTGCAAAACAAACTTTGCTTGTATCATTACATAAATTTGTTGTGGGATATGCTGAATTCACAGAACGAACCAAAACAAAAGTTTTTTAAATCTTCTTTCTGTTTTTCTTTAAAATGTTCACTAACATTGTTTAGATACACTAAATTGATTTTAAAAACACTTACGCACTTTTAGGGGAATTCAATTAATAATAAATCTATGGAGTATGCACAGAAATGCAAAACAATACTCGGGTGGAAAAAACAATTTACTTGAACAAATCAAAATGTACACAGAGTTATCTGAAAAATACTGGCAAACCTCTAGAGCAATAATAATTGTTATCTCATGACAGACTAAACTTCTTTGAATTTTAAAAAGATTGTGTAAGAGTTACCTAAGTGGATATAGTAGGTCTAAGGACACAGACAGTTTTTATTCATGGCTGAAGCAGCCTTGTTGTTAATTTCATTCAAAGGAACAGAAAGACAATAAAATGTTCATTTTTTGACAGTTTATATCACTCATTATGTTTAATTCTATTATTGTCATATATTGAGTCTATATTGTGATATATTATTGCCACAGAAAATATTGCAATTTATCAATGCACTGAAGATATCAAACCACCTCTACGAGTCACAAGGGGAGAATTACATTTTTCACCTATAAAATAATTATTAAACATGTAAAATAAATTCATATTCCTCCTTAGGTACAAGATAAGCATGCAAGAAAATATCACACTTTCCTGATTTTTCAGTCTAAACATTTTTTTTCCTACCCAAACTTTTAGACGTCAAAAGAATGTACTAGTGATAGCTGATAGTATGTGACCTATGCCACACAACTGTCAACAATTTTTATGGACTGCAATAGTAGATATCTGCCATGCTAAGATGCCAGTGAAAAATGACAATGAAAATAATATAATTTTCACCTACATGTCAGTAACTGTTATGATTGCATTTCAGAAAAAAGAGAGCCCACACCTTTCATTTGGCTAAGTAAAAAACTTTAACATAAAGGTTAATCTAAGTTTGGATGCATGAACGGACACACACATGAATGCCAAAGTGATTGCTATGTTGGACTGCCACCAAGGTGGGCTCGATAAATATGACCTACCTGCTCCTAGGCAAGAACATGGATCCTTCAATAAAGACTGACCCTGACAGAAGGATGTACCAGCATGTGCTCAACTCACTTTGGCTGTGGATAAAAAGTAAACAAGAACAATTCAAATTTGGTGTAATTAATAACAAAAGTTATAAACTTATGATCTATATAGACTCTTCAAATTGTGAAATTATCATTGCTTTTTTATTTGATGATGATGCATTACTGGACATGAAATTACCTTGGACTCCTCATATTTTCTCTTCCCTGTTTATTAATAATGAATGGACAAAGGAAAAGTTGAATTTCACATCTCTCCAACAATTAGCTGTAATGCTCATCAGAAAGCATCAATACACCCATTTAACACTGTTACCTCCATTTTCGACTACTCTCTATAAGATAACATGAGTTTCACAATGAGGGGGCACTGTCCTGCAAATCACATACAGTGAATAAACAGAAGAACAATTTAATGTTTAAATGAATATATAAATGACATAAATGAAAGCTGAATGAATTAATAAATGAATGATCCAATGAATAATATTTATATGCTTAAATGAAACGAGCAAATTCCGGCAACTAATGTCCCCTCCGCTTTCGCTGGAAGTAAGGGAGTATAGTTATGTAGAGGAATGGCCCAGGTGAAAACTGTCATACAGTAAATGAGTAAAGGTACATTTGTAAAGGAAGTCACTAATGATGACACAAAACACAGTTAACGGAATCCAGGTGAGGTGTCATCAATACAAAGCTGCATACAAAATGTGGATCTAACATTCTTTGGCCATAACTCCACAAAATTATGAGATAAGAAGCTAATAATAAAAATCCACTTAAGTTAGATCAGCTTGAAACCCAACAATAATAATTAAGGGAATAATTGTGTGGAAAAACAAAAGTGGGTGGGTCACATGTAATCAGGGGTCACAACTCTGCTAAATTATGATGCAGATCATATGCCAAAAAATCAAACTAATCTAAAGTGTCATCAACATAAAGTTGCATACCAAGTGAGCTACTGTGCAGAAAGAAAAGTTGGCGAGTCAGAAAATATGAGACAATAACTCCGCTAAATGATGATCTTGCATATTAAACATGCATATAAGCAACATTGACAATCAAACTCAGCCAAGTTCTCATTAATATGAAGCTGCCTACTAGATTTGTTTCAAATCCATTACAAGAGTTAGTTATTCATGTGCAGAAATAAAAGTGACTGGGTCTGACAATCTGGGCTATAACTCTACTAAATTATCAAGAATACTGACAACTGAACTTATCTGAGGTCTCATTGATATCAATCTACATACCAAATTTAGATGAAATTCAATTTAAATTAACTAAGTTACTGTGCATAAATGAAAGTGAATGGGTCCAATAACCTGGGTCTATAACTCAACTAAATACAGACATAGAATGCTGATTATTAGATCTTATCAATATCCAGCTGTCTACCAAATCTTGCTGAAATCCATTCATAAATAATGGAGCTGTGCCTAAATAAAAGATGGTGGGTCTGTCAATCACATGCTATAACTGCTAAATGATGATGTTGAATGCTGACAATCAATTCAGTCATGGCCTTATCGATATCAAGATACCTATAAAATCTGCTTGAAATCTAATGATAATTAAGGAAGTTACTGTGCAGAAACAAAAGTGGGTTTGTCTGACAATCAATGTCTACAACTCTGGTAAACAATGCAGAATGCTAACAACTGAATTCAACTAAGGTCTCATCAATATCAAGCATCATACATGGGTGGGTTTTACAATCAGGGCCTATAATTCTCCTAAATGACAATGTAGAATCCTAACAATTTAACATCAACAATCAATAGTTAAGGGAGTTATTGAGCAAACACGAAAATAGGTGGGTCCGACATTCAGGGGCTGTAAATCTGCTGAATGACAATGCAAAATACAGACAACTTAACTCAGCCAAGGTCTCATTAATATAAAACAGCATACCAAATTTGGCTGATATCAAGTAATAATGAAGGGATTTATTTTGCAGAAAAAGTGGGTGGGTCTGACAATAAGGGGCAATTGCTCTGCTAAATGATAACTTAGAATGCTGAAAGTCAAACTCAGTCAAAGACATACCAATATCAAGCTGCATACCAAAGTTGGATGAAATCCAATACAATTAAAGGAGTTAATGTGAGGAAATGAAAGCGACCAGATCTGATAATCAGAGGCTATAACTCTGCTATACAATGATGCAGAATGTTGACAATCAAACTCAGCAAAGGTCTCACCACTATCAAGCTACTTACCAAATTTGTTTGAAATCTAATAATAATTCAGGGAGTTGCTGGAGTAGGTCTGACAATCAGGCTATAATGCCGCTCAACAATGATGTAGAATGCTGACAATCAAACTCTGCCACAGTCTCATCAAATATCTAGCTGCATACCAAATTTGGTTGAAATCCAATAACAATTAATGGCCTTATTGTGCAGAAACAAAAGTGTGATGGATGGACATAATGAAGGACATGTTTCTTGTATTCTAAAAATTTTCTAATGTTGAAAATTCTATTCTGCAAGGGGAAAAACTCTACATAACTTCAAACCTGTGACAAAATAGTCCTTATCATAGGTTACTTCCCTTGCTTTCTGATACAAGCTTGCAAGTAATTGTATGCAATGTACCATGTGTATACATGGTTTCAATATTACATTACTAGAATTAAACATCTTGACATTCCACAAGTGCTATAAGCAATAATGTAACATACCAAATGTGATAAAAATCTGATCAGAAATAATCTCTAGCCAATCAGATGCAATATCACCTCATCAATATGTGTGGAGGTTGCACACAATCAAACCCATCCAAGATCTTGATGATATAAGCTCTTATTAAAAGTATGATCCAGAACGTACATGACGGAATCGTCGCACACGTCTATAATCCAACTTCAGTCAGTCGGTCATGATCCAGAAATTTGGCCTCCACAGTGTCCACAAGCTCAACCAATCAGACGCAAGATCACCTCATTAATATGTGTGAATATCACTTATAATCAAACTCATCTGAGATCTTGATGATCCAAGGTTTCATACCAAGTCAGATCAAAACCTATTCAGACATGCTGTCTCTAGATTGTTGACAAGCTCAGCCAATCAGATCCAAGGCCACCTCATTAATTTGTGTGGATATCGCTTATAACTGAATTCATCTGAGATCCTGATGAGAAAACCTTACATACCAGGTCTCTTCAAAATCTTATCATATTGGATGTAAGATCAGTACCATTTTCATTTACATAAACAGACACCATTAGAAAACTTTGGTGAAAACTCCATGTTGATCATGAGAATTGGAGACAAGATTTTCAATATGTTCATTCTGGCAGCCATATCTGAGGTCAGATCAGCACTATTTTCATTCAGGACCAACTAGATATCATAATTAGTCTTCTGGTGAAAACTCCATTTCAATATGACTTTCCATTTAGAAGGAGTAGCAATAACAAGATTTTCAAGAAGGCCCCTTAACCAGTCCAAGCTATGACTGACTCCAATCATAATTTCTTTTTCACTTTTTGATTGTACGTCATTTTGAAGAAAAACATGCCAAATTTTTTGTGAACAAAAAGGTTAGTGACTGCAATAGTTTCAAAGTTACTCCCCATAGTCTTCAATGACACCAGAACCCTAAAAACTTGTGACGTTGCAGAGTGTGATTGCTCTTTACTAACAATTTTTCAATGATCGTGGATACCTCTGCTAGGTATCTCCCACCCCCTCAAGCAAATCTCACATGTTCTTATGGGATTTACTGTCACTTAATTGCATGCTATTGCTTTTTGCATGTGAATGTGGATATATTTGAGTGTTATATTGATTCAAAATAAAACAATATTTCCTTTTTTCAAAAACTTGGGATATTTTATCTTGTGAAACAATAACCATCAATGGCGAAACTAGATTTTTTTGTGTTAATCGTTCTATTAGTAAAATACTGATGCCGCAATTTCCTGGCAAGTAATAGTGAAATTTCTGCTCATCCTTGAGCAAACCTTTGAGTGCCAATTTTGGAATTTTACATTTACTACAAACTTTGGAAGTCGCTTCATAATTAACCGGATCTGTGAAACAAAGCTTTTTATTCACCGAACACTCCTTTCGCTTGATTCATTTGCTATCCTGGATCACATTTGTGAATTAGTATGATAAACAACTGATTAATTTTAGATACTTTAATTATGTAACTTAGATAATAATATTTATAACTGTGTTCATTTGGTCAACTGAAATGAGTTGACCTGACACCACTGCTGTGATCACTAGCCACAAAACATATTGACAAATTATATATATACACAAAACTCACTTTAACCAGTCTACATGTCTAACTTTCACTGAGTGATCGTAGAGTCAGCTCCACAAATTCTGCAACGATCATTATTATGTGCTCAACCTGAGTGCTGCATTACCCTTCTCATGTTCTTCTTTCTAAATATTTAAAGCATTATTGATTTGTCTTTTTGCTGATCTGACATGTTTTAAAGTTTAAAAGATCACTCTTCTCTAACATTTTTCAGTCATATCACACCCGAGTCACATCGATAAAACCTGTCTCACTTAACATCTGCCGACATTTTTTTAGTATAGACTGGTCCACTAACAAATTCTGTGTATTAATATAATGAATCTGTGAGACAAGTTTTCAAATTGAAGAAACCCGTCTGTTTTCTTGGAAATGTGTCATATACAGCTGCTATAAATAGAAAATAAGGGAAGTACATGGAGGTCTATGACAAATGTACTCTTACACTATTCTTATTCATCAGTCTTCTTTTTTAGAATATTCTCGGATTTATACGATGTGTGGGATTAAAGAGATGATAATAAAAATGACAAACACAACTTTTTATTGCTTTATTTTTTTTAATGTACCAAAAGAGCATAATCCATACACAGGTGAGCATAAGATGTAATTAGGTGCAAAAAAGCGGAATGATTATGCCAAAAACATAATGGTTGGCTGGGTATTGGATGAGTTCAGTATATAATAGAAAATTTTGACCTTGTATTCTAAGGATTTTATCCATCTTTTTGCTTTGATCTTTATTTTATATGCCATTTTGGGGGAGTTTTTGTAACATGTTTACCTCTGATTTATTTTTTCCCTCATGGTGCATGCTTACTTTAGGTTGGACAAGTTTGTCTTTCTGGGAATTTTGGCAAGGTTTTTGTCTTTACCAATTCTGCTTCTTAACTTCTGCTCATCACTATATAGTCAGGATTGTTTTGATGTGCTATTAAACCCTAACACACACACACACACACACACACCAAAGGTCCACTGATAAAATCGGGACCAGTATTTACATGTGTATTTTGATTAGTGGTGTGACAACTGATCAAAATAACCAAAGACTGGTCATAAAAGTCAAATGACTAAGCATTCGATTATGGTTTTCAATAATCGATAATGAAGTATTCAAGTTTTCTTCATTGGAATATTTTATTTGTACACCTTTCATTTGAACATTTTCACTGCACTGCAACCCAGCATATTTAATAGTTCAACAAGTTTTTGTGAGATAACCATTTGACATGGATAATTCCATAAAATCAGGGAAACACAGAAACATATCAAAGTATACCAAAACAACATATAGCAAATATTTCCAACCAATTAAAATTGATGGTTCATTAGTTCTTATGAATAACTGTTCACTGATCTTTAAATTTAAATTCATTCCTGACACTTATTTTGATACATACCAGTAAAGAATGTCATTGGCATCATGGTACTCATATCTGACTGTCCTGCAGAGGGCTCGCAGAGCTGGCTCCCGGAGGGATGATAGCGCTTCCATGCCATGGAGGTACGCGAATATGACATCCAAATCCTGGGAAGAAAGTACATAAGTATATATTTTATAGTGTTTATTTCTGAAGTGTCAACAATTTTGCAGTATCCTCAGACTGAATTATTGGCCGTGATTGCATCATCGCACACAAGAGATGTCCCTGTGGGACAATTTATAGTAAATTACATATTTTGAGTTACATGTATTCTGTAATTTTGACACAGCTTTTTTCCAACAAGCAAGTCAAAATTAGACCAATATAAATTATTATAAACTCCTCCAATGTGACACTCACACTTCTCTCAAAACCCCAACGCCATAAGTTGATTTCTGCAACTTGCAGAAACACCCGATCTCATTTTTCATGGAATTTGCAAAAAAAGGAATGGAAGCCTAAGCCAGCAGATCTACCACAGTGACTATTACGTGTACATTGTTCACTTTTTGCATCACAATTCAATTCAAAATTTACTTCAATCACTACACAAAACCAGACTAACCCTGAGGTCAAATGGTCTGTGCAAGCAGTGGCATTGTATACAACATCATGTGAGCAGTTTGAAATTATTATGCCGTATATACTCGCTTATAAGTTGGGTCCAACTGCAAAGTGCATAGACCCAGTCACATGATGTGCCAAAAGATCTGGGTCAATGCAGTTTGTTATGAGTGATCAGTAGAACAAACAACATAAGATCCTGATTTGCTGATACATTATGCGATGGCAGAGCAGGGTCCATGTTGTTTGCAGTTGAACCTGACATAAGCGAGTATATACGGTACTTGTCCCTGACATGTTTAAAGATTGCATGGAGCCAATTGTTGTTGCATGCATTACGATTATGTCATCAAAGTTTCAATGCTAATTGAGAATTCGCTGCAGGACCAAAAAAATATTCAGTTAAATCTGTCTTTATATATTTAAAAATGGAATTTTTTACTTTATCTGTTCATTTGAGACAAATGCACTGCATTTCAACAGTAATAAATGTCAAATCTATCAGCTGCAAACTTTCAAATTATGTTTTATATGTATCTTTCAAATAAATCTGAATGTTTCGTATAAAGTGGTTGTCAAACATCATGCAAAATATGATAGTCTATCAATGGTGTTAATTGTACACCAAGAAATAGATGAAAACAGCAAATTATTGTTGTATTATATTTGTACACTTACTGTTAGTATGAAAAAAAGTTGTAGCATAGTTTTTTTAATAAGTCTTTTATTACAAACGAGTTTGGTGGTCATTAGTGTAGTGGCATTTCCTTTTAAGGAATTTTCTATCACACAGCAGGTGTTTGAGTCCCACCAAAACACTTGTGCTTTTTTTCCCACATATATATATATATTAATTTTTTTTGTTGAAACTCACTTTTTAAAAATATATCTCATATTAAATATTAAATAGATTATGGGGGGGGGGCTCAATAAAAGAAAATAATTATGCTTCCTTCGATTTTTTTTCTTTTCCTTTCCTCCTTTAAATATGTGTTTTAATTTCTCTTATTACTACTATCTTGTGTGCAATAAACTTGGTAGATCTACTATGAGAACATGGAATATTTTTCATACATGTAGTTACCACAAGCAAAGAAAGGTAGTAAGAATGCAGTATAGATTTACCTAATAAATTAAAATCTTCCTATAAAAAATGAAATAATTAATAATAATAATAATAATAGCAATATCATCATCATCATCCATGTTTAGTAATTTGCAACTTGTCACCGACTTTATACATTAAGTAGAGAAACTGATTTAATTCAGCGTACAAACATGTGTTATAATACAATAATTATTTATACTTTTCAGGATACCATTGCTGTAATTTCAAAGACCTTGATGATAATTGGTTAATTAATTAGGGAAGGTAGGGATAAAAGATTACTGGATAAGAGATAAATCATCAAGATTCACTTATATGTACGAACAAGAAAACACTGGATACTAATGGACAGTATAAAAAGGAAGCCAGGAAAAATAAAACAAAAACACTGTTAGCCATGACACAGTTACTCATCTTGTACCATCCTTGTAAGGCTGCAACGTTTACCAACAAGTCTAAACATGTACACAGTTTACAATACATGTAACCGAAATGATGCCATTTAACTGAAACGATTAGAAACTCAACCTATTTCCGTATCTACCAGTTAGGCTTAATGAACAGCTGACAGCTATTATAATGTTCATGCTTTACCTTGCTTAACTTGCAATTGTTTAATATGCGGTACGTCTTTTACCACTTATTATGACAGGATTCAATTTGCAAGACATGTCTTTGTTGAATACATATTCAGTAAAACATAACATAGGATCATCTTGATAGTATAATTGAAAATGCTACTGGACATACTGCCTGGACATGCACACTGGGTGCTTTGGTAGAATCTACAATGACCAGAAAACTATGCAGTGGCTTACAAACTTGAAATGGTATTTCTTTAAAATAAAATGTTACTAAACAAAGGTTCTGTAACAAACATATGTTTCAAAGGTAAATATGTAGTGTACAGAAATTTTTATCAGCATTATTAGTAAATAAACCCGATATGTAATGCTGTGTATGCTACAACCAATCCATGTCAATTTCTGTTTTTTCCTAGTGATGCCACATTTAATGTAAAAATTATAGATACTTTATGAAAGAATGAATAGAAAAATTTAGTTTTTGGGGGGGGTGGGGGGGAGTGGTAAAACTAACTTTAATTGTGCAATACTTACCCATCACTATTGCATAGCTTTTACTTCCTCATGTCGACAAACCTTGTCCATTCGATGTGAATATATCCTACCATAGAGTAGAGAATTGTCAATAAGACACGGCCTACGTGTGCACCTTGAAGGCCCATGCGCAGAACATTCGTCTTTTTCAAAGACAACAATTAAACCAGGACATCAGATCAGGGCAGGAGGAGGGCATTCAGCAATAGCAACAGGTAAGTATTGCATAATTAAAATTAGTTTTACCTCCCCAACAAACTACATTTTAATAGCAGCAATAACTTACCCTTCGCTATTGCGTAGCTGAATTTGTCAGTTAAGTGGGTAGGCTGATCTGTTAACTGATCAAAAACAGAGAAATAATGGAATATACTCACCATTAGAGGGAAAGATCCACTTATACAATATTGGTGTTCCTCTGGGTCACATGTTGTGCCGCAACAATGGGTCCTAGAGAAAAAAAATGCCTGCGCTTTGTTGTGCTAACAAGTGGAGGTAGAAGGAGAAGGTAGTATGTGATCGCCAAAATCCTGCTTTCATGATGTCCTCCAAGGAAGAATGAATTTGTAATTCCCATTACAACAGAGACAGCCAGTGTCGACAGATAATGCATGAATATCACTGTGTCATCTTGCAGACACCAAATTCAGTAAAAACACAGTCTTGAGTGTGAGGTCCTAAAGAGATGCTTCACTCAATGGTTTATAGGGGGTTTGGGTTAAAGACCATAAAACACAAGATAGATTCCATCTGGGCGTAAGAGAGTGGGAGACAGGCCTCTGCAGCTCAAAATACTTAATGAGATCAGCAAGGTGCAAAGCCAAACCAATTGCCGTGCCCTGAGAGAATTTAAGTGTTTTGGAATGGCAGCTCTATAGCCCTTGATAAGTCAAATCTGAACATCTTTTGGTCTCAAAAGGAAATCAGCAACTTAAGTTACAGAGAGACAGCTAGGATCAATGCATTTCCTACTGCAGCAATCACAGAAGATTCTTCAACTGGCATCATAGACCTTGCATGCAGAAGCTCTCCTGGCCTGAATGCTGCACTGGCAACCTGGCCCGAAAACTTGTTCTGGTGGATAGATTGCTTGAGACGAGCCAAGCATGAAGGTGGAGAATGTGTGGGCTGTTGTGTAGGAGAGAGCCCCTGTGTTACGACAGAAAATCCCTCCTGTGAGGTAGAGACCTAGGTTGATCTACCAACAGGACTAGAAGATCACTGAACCATGATAGTTGGGGAAACAGTGGGGCTATGAGAATGATATGAGCAGTGAAAGTTCTTACTTTTTGCTGAACTGAGGTAGCAGTCAGAATGGTGGGAAGGCATATGCGAACAGACGATCCCACTGGAAGCTGAATGTGTCCACTGCCCATTCTCTCTGGTCCAAGAGTGGAGAAACGTAAAAGGTAAGTCTGTTGTTGAGCCTGGTGGCAAACTAGTCCACAAGAGGTTTTCCCCATAGTGAGAAAAAGGATTCTGTTATGGAGCAGTGAAGAGACCATTCTGTGAGGAATGTTTTGTTTGACCGGGACAAACTGTCCGCTAATACGTTCTTCTTCCTCCAAAATATCTTTAAGAGGAATGTGGTGGCCATGAGGGTAATCCCTTCCAAGGCACCCAGCAAAGGAGGTTCCAAACCTCCATGCAAAGAGAAGGGCCATGTAAGCTTCCTTGATTTTAGAGATATGCGACGACGGATGTGTTGTTAGCGGAGACCATGCACCCTCGCTACACTAGAAATAAAGCTTTCATTTCAAGATTGTTGATGTGGAGGGATGATTCATCCTGAGTCCAATAACCCTGGAGAATTATGCCCTCCGGCTCTAATGAGCACCCCAACTGGAATCTGATGCGTCAGCAAACAGATAGGAGTGGGGGTCAGGTGCATGCATGGGGACTCCAGTTAGGAATTTGTCATGATTCATTCATCAGTGCAAATGACGATGAAATCTGGTCCTAGAGGAATCAGAGCTGATGGAGAATCTCTAGAGTTTCCACCTTCCAAGAAGGACAAACTGTAGAGGGTGCATATGGAGACCTCCTAAGGGTACCAGATCGGCAGTGGCATTCAAGGTTCCCAACAAGGATAGGTAAAGGCAAGCGAACAATGATGTTTTTACTCGTAGTGCCTCTAGAAGTGCCAGGATTCGATCTACATGATCCCATGGGACCCGGACTAAGTTCTGGTTTGTGAGGATGTTCTTTCCCATGTAAACGAAGTCCTGAGATGGAATGAGCTCTGATTTTTCGAGGTTGGGTAAGAGATCCAACCAAGCTACTGTGGACCAACAATGGAACAGATCCTGATGGAGGGACCAAAGCTGAACATTGTGGATCAGCCAGTCGTCAAAGGACTGGAGAATTGTGGTTTCCACGATTCAAAGGTAAGAAGCTACTACTCCCTTAACTCAGGTGAATACTCTGGATGCGGAAGTGATTCCAACTGACAGAACCCAGAAATGAAAACTTTCTGGTCCCAGCAAAACATGAGGTATTCCAATTCGGAGGAAATATTGGGATGTGCAATTAGGCATTTTGAAGGTCGATGGAGACCGTCAAATCTGACAGATGCATTGCGTTCCAGATTGAGGAAGTAGTCTCCATCTAGAAATGTTCCTCCAGAAGAAACCAGTTTAACAGGGAGAGATCAATTATGATGCAAAATTTCCTGCTTTCCTTGGTGATCAGGAATATTCAGGAGTAGAATGTGGGAGATTGATCATTCAGGACCCTCTCAACTGAACCTTTCTGCAAATAGGTGTGCACCTCTTTCCTTAATTTCACCAGATTGGACAGGTGAAAACATGTGAGGGTCCTTGATAGAGTGTACTGTTCCCAAACTGAAGTCAGTAACGCTCCCTCACAAGAAAAGGACCCATCAATCCTCCATGATGCTTGATCAAGCCTCTGAAAAAGGCAGAAGAAGGTGAAAGTCAATAGGACTGTTCCTCTCCCCTGCCCCTTCCTTGGGAAAGAAAGGTGGGTTAGAGAACTTCCTCCTGGTGGCTCTTTTCGGTGATTTCCACGCCGTAAACCCTAACGACGAGGAGGAGGTCTCATTTGGTCTTGCACATTGGAGCACATTGGACTGTGGCTGCCTCTCTTGAAAATTTTAGCAGATGGCCCCTGGGGAAGATTCACATTAGAACACATCCCTGGCCAATTGCAACAGTCTATTAATTATCCTTCAAATCTTGTGAAGCCATGGTAGGGATGAGTCCTTCAAAGAGGGACTCGGCTTCCAAAGGAGCAGCCCTCAGAAGGTCTTTACTGTGGTTAAGTAAGACCTTTGAGGAGTCCAGCGCAACATATTGGCGGATGTGCAAAAGTTCTGTCAATAAAGCCATTGTGACAGAAAGTGAATGCCGGGACCACTGGTATTTCCTGAATGACACTATGCCTCCAGCCTTCCTAGTGGATGCCATCTGACAAGGTGGTGATGGCTGAACATGTGCCATGGCATCACCTCTATTCTGGGTACAGGATCCAGTAGCCCTAAGGGGCATAAGGGGCCAATTACCCCAAGGTGGAGGGCACCACATCCCATACAGATTCCCTAGTCTGGACCAATTGGGCAGACTCTCAAACCTGTACTGGGTGTGATGGTAGAGTGAGGAGAAGGAGAAACTCAGTCTGATTCCTATCCCCATACCATGAAGTGACTGGTGACTGGTGACCATACACTGACTGGTCACTCTGACGAACTGTCAGACGATATAGGTATGTCAGAGCCTAGGTTGTCTTCATCACTCATTAAGGTGCAGTGCTGCTCCTCCCATTCGGGAGGGTGCAAAATGCTACCCTGAGACAAGCAGTGCACTTCCTTCCTCGCAAAAGGCAGCAACACGCTATCCCTGAGATGAGTAGTGCACTTCCTTCCTTGCAGCAGGCAGCATCCGCTATCACAAGATGAGCGGTGCAATTCCTTCAGGCAGCATCACGCTATCCTAAGACGAGTGGTGCACTTCCTTCCTAATGGAAGGCAGCATTACGCTAACCTTAGCCAAGCAGTGCACTTCCTTCCTCATGGAAGGCAGCATCACACTACCCTGAGACAAGCGGTGCACCTCCTTCCTCAGGGAATTCAGCATCATGCTACCCTAAGATGATTGGTGTACTTCCTTCCTTATGGAAGGCCGCATCATGCTACTGGAAACATGAGGGATATTCAACTTCTCCCTTCTGAAGGGAGGCGATCTACTCATGGAACGTTCATTCCCTCCTATGAAAGTGGTCTTACCTGTCTCCAAAGAGACTGGTCCCATAAGATCCTGGGACCCGAGAGTGTTCTTCTGAGCTGAAGAACTAGTTTTATTTTTCTTGGGGTTCTGTAAGAGAAAAACCTGAAAATTCAGACAATGAGGGGGATTGAACATTTCCTCCGCCCTCTATACATTTCTTTAATAAAGAAGACGTTCAATTGTTAAACCTTTATTGTTCTCTAGGAGCAATGCAGAACACACACAACAACAATGTAATAAAATACAATGGTGAAATAGAGAAAACACAGAATTGATGTTAAATCAATTATTTAATAAAAGAAATTATAATTTCCTATTGAGGTAGGGCCTATGTTGCATTATAACTTAAAACACAAGACTTACCTGTAACCAATTGTATTTTGAAAATAAAGAGGGGTGTACCCTGACCCCTAAAGGGTGGGATACAACGTGGCAACCTAAGAGGTCCCTTAATGAACCACTTTCTGAAAGGGAGTGGGGGTTACCAGCATGTTAATTAGTATACAGAGAGGATACATGTAACACCCAGATAATATTTGTTGAAGGAAGACCACAATGCAGTGATAGCACTAGAAATATTTGAATTTTTCTCTGGTCACAGATTTGACACACGTCCATTAACATTGCATCCTTGAAAAAGATGACTGTTCTGTGCATGGGCATGCGAGGTGCACGAGTGGACCGTGTCTTATTGACAATTCTCCACTATGTGGGAGGATGTATTTTCATCGAACGGAGAAGGTTTATCGACACGAATAAGTAATAGCTACGCAATAGTGATGGGTAAGTTATTGCTGCTATTAAAATTGTATTAAACAGTCCTCTTAAGCAGAGATGTGGAAATATATAAAATATAACGTGTCAATGACAGCCATATGCATGTTCATTTACCTATTTACCGATTTTGTAAACATTTCCCTGCAGTAAACTAAACTGAGCCGTTTACACATGTAAATGTCGCAGCCTTACCACCTTGCCTTTGTTCATAAACCAGTCATAATACTGACATGCAAGTGCAATCTCAACATGCAGGAATGTTAAAGGTGACAATCACTGAGCAGCAAAGTTAAAACCTAAGTCAGGATTGAGTGTACTGTATAGAAGTGAAACAAAAAACATTTTAAATTCAAAACTTCTTATAATTTTGTTTTCTCTTGATTTCAAACACAGAATGGTACTGCATATATATTATCCATTTTTTCTCTCCTTAAGTATGTACATATTTGTGTGTATGTGCATGTGTTTGATGATTTAACTCTTTTCAATGTAGTTTTTTTGACATACCATTAGATCATTTCTGCATGATCTTTTCTGATAATTTTGCAATGACAGTCTCTGAAAATTAAATGATCAGTCCCTTTATCTAATTCAAACAAAATTTTATACACAGTGGAACCTGTCATTTTGGATGGGGTTTTTTTTAACCTTAAACAGTGTTTTAAGAGAAAAATGAAATCACAATGGTTTTTAACTTCCACCTTCATCAGAATAACCTATTTTGTTTAGATGGAAGCATTCCATCTTTGCTCCTATTAGAACCCAATCCCATAAAATCCAATCTAGCAGAGCCTCAACCATCAACTTGTCAAGTTTGACATTACACCATTTCAGTGCCATAATACCTTTAACAATGTTATGGAAAGAGAGTTACTATCATATTTTACCAACCGCCAGACATCCAAGTCAAACACAACAGAATATGCCTCTCTGCTAAGCACATCTAATGGCCTGACTTGATATCAAAATGAAAATCAAAATAGAGAAACATCATTTCTCCTGAGCAAGGCTGTATGAACCTGGCCACAAATGGGTCACAATTTAGCTATGAAGCACTTGTTGTAATTTATTACATTATCATTTCAATGATGAGTGAGAGTGATCTTACAGTAGTGCCACTGGTGTAAAAGAACAACTTAACAGCATCACAAATGCCAGCCAAGCAAGTCATTATCGTATAATTGACAGTTTTTGTATATGACTGATAATTTTCAAGATCTCTGGGTAAACTGCACATTAAAAAAATGTCCAGCAACTGTGACATGTGGGATCACTACCGAGTAGGTTCAGTACACATCTATTATACCAGAGTCCATTAAAGGAAGGAGCCATCGTAGCTCAGTTGGTAGAGCATTGAACTTGTAATCCAAGGGCGGTGGGTTTGATACCCGCCCATGCCAGCCCAGGTCAGCTGCCTCAGTATGTCCTGGGGAAAATCACTTAGCTCCCATTTCCTCAGCATGATAAAGCCAATAATATGTTAAAAGTGCTGTTAAAACCAATAATAACAAACACAAACCATTAAAGGGTGCATTTCCTTGAATCTAGAGTTCTTCAACCAAATTTCAAAAACTTTCTTGCATGTGCAAATCAGTATACATCTTCAATTAGTTTTTTCATTCAATTCATTCATTCACTACAACTATTATACAAACAATAACTGAAAATAGTCTCAGAGAAATTCTTATTTCAGACACCAATGGTCCTAAACAAACACATTATAGGTACATACACTGTTAACAACTCAAAATATAACAGACATGACTTTATAAGGTTGTATATACTGTCTGATGTGCAATTAAACACCAATCATTTACTGCCTAAAATGGGTTAAGGATTTCAACCCTGCAAAAAAAATAACAGGAGTCCCTCAAAAGGACATTCTACTGCCCGAAAAGAATTTCCAGGAGTTCAAGATAAAAGCATTTCTTCTTTTCAACTGCTGAGAGTTGAAACCATTTCTGATATTCTGGAGCAATAAGATTTTCAAATTAGCCACTGTGGTGGCCATATTGGATGTAAGATCAGCACCATTTTCATTCATGACCAACTAGAAATCATAATTAGTCTTCTAGTGAAAAGTCCACGCTCCATGTCAAAAGGTTCTTACATTTAGGAGAAGTAGCAAGAAGATTTTGAAAATGGCTGTCATGGTGGCCATATCAGATATCAGATCAATGCTATTTTTCATTTAGGACCAAGTAGACATCATAAGAAGTCTTCAAGTGAGAACCCAATGTTAATATGACTTTCCATCAAGGAGTAATGATAAAAAGACCTTCAAGATGGCCACTGTGGCAGCCATATTGGATGTCAGATTGGCACAAATTTCATTTATGACCAACTAGACATCATAAGAAGTCCTTTAGTAAAAACCCCATGTTGACATGACTTTCCATTCAGGAAGAGTAGTGATAACAAGATTTTCAAGCTGGCTGCCATGACAGCCATATTTTATTGTCAAATTAGCACCGTGTTCAATTAGAACCAACTAGACATCTATTAGCACCGTGTTCAATTAGAACCAACTAGACATCTTAAGAAGTCTTTTAGCATAAACCCAATGATGATATCACTCTCCATTCAGGAGGAGTAGCGATAAGATTTTCAAGATGGCTGCCATAGTAGCTATATTGGATGTCAGATTGGCACCATTTTCATTTAGGACCAACTAGACTTCACAAGTCTTTCAGTGAAAACTCCATGCTGATATGACCATCCATTTAGGAAGAGTAGCGATGACAATATTTCATAAGCGCTGTGGTGGCCATATTGGATGTCCAAGCAGCGCCATTTTCATTTAGGAACAACCAGATCTTGGGATGAATGTGTGTGTAAAATTTCATGGCAATCCTCCAAGTAGTTTTGGAGAAGTACTGATAACAAACTTGTGCTAACGGACAAGTGGATTATGAACAACAGGTCATCCCAAAACTCTTCTGGTCTATGACCAGTAGAGCTAAAAATGCATGAAGGTGCATGTTCATACATGTGTTTATTATTCTTGCTAAATATGTTTGGAATTTAAAATGTGTCTCTCTTGGGCACAAATGTTCCTCCAGAAAAAATGGCAACAAGAATAAGATTACGGTGAATGGCACATTATATGTCTGCCCCTCTATGAAGGAACTACTATGGTTTGGTTGACTCCAGAGATTATAGTCCAATGGGTCAAGTAAACGATCTTGAAATGGAGTTAATGCACAGAAAACATTATTTTCTTATTAGACTTATCATGACCCTTACCTCTAGACCCCAAAATATATAGGTTTTTTTTATTAAGCCAAGTGCAATCCATACAAAATTTGGTCCAGGAACTTCCTCAAGAATAAAAGTTATGCTGCAAAGCCCCCTTTTCTTTGAGCCACATTTACCTTGATCTTTGACCTTTTTACCCCAAAATCAACAGACCTCTTCCAAACCTTAAGTGCAAGTCCTCCACAAACTTTGGTCAAAGTATGCAGTCTAGGACTAAAGTTATCGTGCAAAAGCCATTTTCCTTCTTTTAGTCTCAGTGACCTTTGACCCAAAATAGGCTTCTTCCTTATTGTAATGCAAGCCAGCCACAAAATTTAGTCCATATCTGGGATGTCAAACTCAAGTTATTGTGCAGAAACCTTTTTCTTCTTAAAGTCATGACCTTTGACCTTTACAAAGTCAATAGGGTTCGTCCTTATCCCAAGTCAAAGCCATCCACAAAGTTTGGTAACAGTAGATGTTGGAGAATTAAAGTTATTGTGCAGAAACCATTTTTTTTCTTCTTTCAGTCACAGTGACCTTGACCTTTGGACCCCAAAACTGATAGCCTTACTACAAGCCATCACAAAGTTTGGTAACTGTAGATGGTAGAGAATTTGAGTTACTGTGCAGATACCATTTTACTTATTTCAGTGACATTGACCTTGAACTTTGATCTTTTGACTCCGAAATCGAAAGGGTTCTTCCTTAAACATGCCATCAATAAGGTTTGGTGGAGGCATGTGCTGTATATCTTAAATTATCATGTGGAATAGGAAAAGTTAAGGACAGACAGATAAAGTTGATGTATAATACAATCTGCCAAAATGGCAGATGTATAACAAGAGTGGATGTAACTGAAATTGCATGTGCATGCAAGTGAAAGTGCATGAAACAGAGTTGATACTGCACTTCCCATCAATGAAATCAGTCCAAATTTAAGACTTTTATCTTCATTAACGTTATAATTGATAAAAATTTGAAGGTCTGTTATGTTTCTTCGTTACTTTTTAAAAGGCAGTATATAGCAAAGAATGTTCTGATGTGCCCTTAAAATACACACAATCATCTTTTTACACAGCAGCATCATTGTTCTTCTGTATGGCAGTGAAGAATGCAGACTTCACACTTTGTATTAAAAATGGAACATTAGAACAAGCATCTTTGCAAGAAAAGAATATGCATTTACATTTAAAATGCTTGACGTGAGCAAGCACATAGTTATAACGTGTTAACTGCGCATTAAAAAACAACATTTCTTTCTCTTTCCTCTGACTAGAAAAAGGGGTGTAAATATTTGAGCCTAAATAATGCAGCACCCTGGATCTAATGACATGAAGAACTTAATACAGACACGCAGATTTTGTTGCCAGGTAGTTTTTTCAAGTCCAAACTCCTCTGAGCAATGAATGCAGTGCTGCACATGCACAGTGCTTTCCCCATTTAGCATGAAAGGACAAATGATTCCAATTGTTCTAAACACTGGGAAGTTGATCCATTGCATTCTTGTTGGGAACACTGTTTTCTTTACATTATATACTGTAAGCTGGCAACACCATTCTCCTATTATAGTCAACCTTTCTTGTATGATGCTGAGAAAGAGCGTCCAATAAGAAAGTTTTCTTTACTTCAAGAAATAAAAAGTCCAAAAATACAAAGAATTACATTTTCCGTTGCCATGACATTGATCTCGAAGCAGGGGGCATGACTCATAATATATACCTGGGCAATATTTCATGAAAATCTCTCCAATCATTACAAAGTTATGACCTGGTCAAGCAAATTTTAACAGACAAATGGATAAACAGATGGATGATTGCTGTTGCTGGTTGGTTTTTAACAGCATTTTCAGTACTTTATTTGGCTATACAATGTCAAGAAAATGAGGGCTAAGTGCCTTTCCCAAGGACACGCTAAGGCAACAAACCCAGGCTGGCTGGGGCTGGTAGCAAACTCACAATCCTGGGAATTTGAGCCTGTTGCTTTACTAACTGTGCTATTGCGACTCCCAGTGGAAGCATGGACAAGTTGGTGACAACACCACAACATAATATACAAAAATAATACAAGGTCAAACAAATAAGAAAACTAGGTCACACACAATGACCTTTAAAAACATAAGGCAGAGTAATACAAATTTCATACATCAAAAGATCTGTTTTGCCTGCTACACCTTACCCAAACACTGTCTTCCACATTTAACTCCATCCTATATACCAAAAACATATGTTAACCCGAAATATATCATAGGCCTGGGTAGTTAAGGGATTACAACAATAAATCAAGCACTCTGCAGTCCTGAGTATGATCCTGGATTTGACCCTTAGAGTCTACAAATGATAGCATCAATAGTTGTCTACCCATGATTCATGGTTTTCTTCCAATTATTCTGTTTCCTCTACCTAAAGGACCACAACTGCTGTGTGTATGTAATTCAAATTATGAGAATTTCTTGTAAATATGACCTACAACTGATAGAATGAAAAAAAGTGTCATGGGCCTTGCATCGACACCTATTTACATTTACTTAAATATACTGGCAAAAAGAAGTCCTGAAATATTAAGAAATAGGCAAAAAAAATCAAACAATAAAGTCCTGCATACATGAAGCTTTTCACTAATGACATATTAATCACCTGAAATCTATAGAACAAACAAGCTAAAATGAGGATACAATCGGCAAATACTATCCAGATAAACATATTTACATGGATCAATCCATCCTGGAAGATAATCAGCCTATGACTAAGCTGCAACAGCTGGTAAAAGTGGGTCAACTGTTCTCAACAATCCTACATTTCATCACAGCAGTGTTACATGCATGAGAAATTAAAGAATTTTTGTTAGTGGGATTAGCATATAAAATATGACCAGTTTTTCAGCTCAGATCAAATTTTTTTTTTACAGATTTGTTCAAATGTTGTAATACACCTCTCTACACTTTAGTTTAGCACACCTTGATAACTCATAGGTGTAGATCCCATTTGTCTTCTTATAGAAAAGGCAGAAAATAGAGTTCTATTTGCTAAACATAAAAAATTTCAATCAAAATTTGTAAATGAAAACTCAAAATATTGTTTGTTTTATCATCAAGAATGGTGGTTAGTGTGCTGTTAATTAGGAATCGACGTCATGAAATTCACATATTTTAATAAAAAAGTATGTTTTTTTATGACTTTCTGTAAAAAAAAAAAAAAAAAATTCACAATAAATAACACAGTATCCAACAAAATACTGATCAATGAAAATGTTGGGAAATGCCTACTGATGGTATCAATCTAAGAATGTAATACAAATTTAAAAAGTCTTTTCAAGTAAAATTCATGGGTTAGTTTTAGTTTTTATTTCAGTTTCATCATGCTCATTATAAATGTGATATGCCCTCTTCTTTTCAAATAATCAACAGTCATGGCAGCACTCAGTGGTTAAATCATAGCTGCCAAGATTGCAGTAACATCCGTGTGTGGGGTCAGTTTAATTTCTTCAAAATCACACACCAGTCTTTGGCTAATCTGTGGATTGTTCTTCAAAATGTGAAGTGATACATTTTAAAATAACTTGCAAGTTCTAATTAAGCACAAGTTTTTGTCTTTTCAGTTTCTTTCTGGTTGATTTTTTTTCAATCAGGATGAAGTGTTCCAGGGACCATGCAACTGCTGTGCACCGTTTTTATTAGTACCAAAGATATAGGATTGTACTCCATCATTGCAATGTGCTATCGATAAAGAAGTGTATGTGCTATCTTGAAGAATTACCCAGTGAAAACATACTAATGGGTTTTACTCCAGTACTTTATGATATAATTTTAGCTATGACATTTAAGTTTGTTAGTGTTTCTGCTTACAATGGATACACATGTTCTGACCTTAAATGGGAAGCAACATGTAAACCTGATCTATATTAAAAGTCGCTCATCAGTTTATTGACTTTAATGAAAGTTGCTAACACCCAACTCCCTCACTCGCCCCCCCCCCCCAATGTTAACCAAAATTTGAGTCTCACTCACCATCTTGCACACTTGCCTATGCTGTGGCCAATGTTTATGGAACCCATCACTCACAGATTATCGGGGGCCCCGGGTGGCCGAGTGGTCTAAGGCGCTCACCTTTACAGATCACTGACATCTCACCTCTGTCCGCGTGGGTTCGAGTCTCGGGGTCGGCCAACGTGGGTATGTGAGAAAGGTTGCCAGTAGCTTCCTGTGGATTGGTGGTTCTTCACGGGGTTTTCTTGGGTTCTTCCTCCACCAAATATACTGCCTGCCATGTATAGCCTATTATGTGCTGAAAAGTGGTGTTAAATCCGTAACAACCAACCAATCACGGATTATCAAGGGAGAGGTGTACTTATCTTAAAAATCATCTTTCAAATGCAGGTATTTTTTTCCACCAATATATATCTTTACCAATGTTACACTGTTGCAATGGATTTGTTTGTATTCCAGTTCTCTTACTTTTATAACATTTTAAAGTACAGTGCATTTGACCGGAAATTATGGAATAAGTTTCCTTTTGTTTTGGAACTTGATAGAAAAACTGATACATTACAATGGGGTTGCAATATTTTGAATTACATTCTGCTCAGCATAGTTGATATGACCAAAAGTGCAACATGATCAACAGTAAAACTTGTACCTGCATGCAAACATAAGAGATAGCAAATTGACATGCAGTTTTATTATGGAATAAATGCTAATGATATACAAAAAGTTTAATATTTTTTACTGAAGTGTGTAACTTGAGTTTAATTTTTCACAATGAAATAAATCGAATTTGCCTCTTAATTATCGAAGATATTTTTTTTTTTTCTGAAACAGAATCAGCTCAATATTGACAATAAAACATGAACTTCTGGAGCAATTAATGTTTCTCAAGAAAATGGGGAAAGGTTGAATAATTTGTTGCATTTCATCAAAAAGCAAGCTAGAGGGAAGCCAGTTCGTAGAACATTGGTCTCATAATCCACGAGTCTCAAAGCAAGGGGCATCTGCCCCAGTGTCATTGGAAAAGGCACTTACAGTGTCATTGGAAAAGGCACTTACAGTGTCATTGGAAAAGGCACTTACAGTGTCATTGGAAAAGGCACTTACAGTGGCTCCTCTTGTCATTGGAAAAGGCACTTACAGTGGCTCCTCTTGTCATTGGAAAAGGCACTTACAGTGTCATTGGAAAAGGCACTTACAGTGTCATTGGAAAAGGCACTTACAGTGGCTCCTCTTGTCATTGGAAAAGGCACTTACAGTGGCTCCTCTTGTCATTGGAAAAGGCACTTACAGTGTCATTGGAAAAGGCACTTACAGTGTCATTGGAAAAGGCACTTACAGTGACTCCTCTTTCCTTTGCATTATATAGCCAATAATGTGATACAAGTGCCATTAAAACCAACAAAAAAAAAATGTTATATAAATGTTGGTCTTTGAAGAATGGGTAAAATAAAAGTGCTAGCACGACTTTCATTTGTTTCAAATTACCATTGGCCAACTGATTCCTGTTAGTGGAGAATGAAAGAGCCTATTATACGTACTGTACTACAAGGAGCTGTATATTACTTCCGTCAAACCTTGGATAAGTAATACACGAGTAAAATTATGAAACCTTCCATCTTCTCAGAACATTCTTATATCTATGAAGTTGAGCAGCATTGAAATTTTCTTCTTTCTTTCTTTTTTCTTTCCTAATGAATATCTACCATGTCAATGTCTGATCAGGTACATGGATTGTTGCTGTGAATTTATTCTCTATGGTACTCTGACCAACACTACCGGGAAGGGGGGGTATACTTGTACCTTCAAGAATCCTGGGTCACTGGCCAGTAGAGAAAGCAGTGCACCATGACCAATTTAGCAGCAATATACCATGAAATCAGATCCATCAGACTCCTCCTGGACTAAAGGCTAGAATCCATTAGTCTACACAGGGAACATTATATAATAAAATAAACAGCTGTGGAAAAACTAGTCAGAGTTTCCTCTGACCTTCACACCCCATTTTTGATATTTGGACATTTATGTTGGGGAGTGGGGTCAGAGCCCATTGCCTATCAAAAAGTTGGAATTCGCCGCCACCGCGCGGTAGCGGCATAGGGTGGCTGCTTACTACCGGGCCTAGCCAATTTAAATGACCTTACATCGAGCCATACCCTCATGAAATCGATATGAAGATGATTTATCTTCTCAGAAATTGCGAGTATGACATTCTTTTTGTCTTTAATCCGCTGACAGACGAGATGAAACTGCAGCGTTGATGAAATTTGACCTGGTACACGCCATTAGCATTGCTAGTCACGTGACTACCCTAATCTCGCAACCTACATGTCCAGGACATCAGAGGTCAAATAGTTACGTGATATCAACAATAAACCCCTTTCCAATGTTGTTGTACAAAAAAATCAAAAACATTAAATGAAAGTCACGTAATGTTTGTAAAACAATGAAAGGACACACAATTCTCAACATATTTATTCCGAGAACAACTACCAGAAACCTGTCACTGCCACATTAACCTGGAGAAAGCCAGATTCATCAAGCACAGAGCACATTGTCAACGTGGTAGTCACGTGATACAAACAAAAACATAATTGGCATGTGCTCTGTGCTTGATGAATCTATGGAAAAACCAGCATCAAGCTCACCAGTATGCTAGTTTCTGTGGTGAACAAGCAAATGGCCACTTACTATGGACAAGCAATGTACCCCATATACATGTCAAGTCCAAATGCAAACTGCACAGACCCGGATCTGCCATCACATAATGTGCTGGCAGATCTGTGTCTATACAGTTTATTAGGAGTAATCAGTAGAACAAACAACACAGAACCCTGATCTGCCAACACATTATGTGATGGCAGATCATGTTCTATGTTGTTTGTAGTTGGACTCGACTTATCAGTGAGCATATACAGTATTATTCAAAGTACACGTATCTATAAGCTGGATGTCAACTGAGATCCATTTGCTCAGTGTATGACCAATAGTCTGTTTAAACAATTTAACCAACTGCTGTTCTTAAAAAAAAAAAAAAAAAAAAATTCCCTCTAATCTTCGTTTCTGAAGTTTAACAAATTGAGGGAAAAAAAAAAAATTTGGGGGGTACAATTATTTTACATATCAAGAGTCAGTCATGAGTACATCTGCAAACAGAAAAAAGCATTTGTAAGACATGGGAACAACTGTCAGTCATGTGCAAGTGTTGTGATATTATGATTACACCAGTCATTGTGTTCACAGTAACCAGGATTGTGCTGGTGTGCCATTAAACCCTATAACATAGAAATCACTGTTCACTGTAAGGTAAAAAAAAAAAAAAGTATGCATCTTTCTGCTAACAATGTGAAATAAAATACGATAAGAAAGTTGGCACTAATTTATTTTTATTACTTTTTTTTATCCAGTTCATAATGGTTTATATCACAGTTTCAAACTAAAGTAACAAGTTTTGAGGTAAACTGCTGGTAACAGTCAGTACTGATTTTTATTACTTCTTCTTCATACAGTGATAAAAGTTATAGGGTCAGGACCATTAAAATTGGGTATGTCAGATTACTAAAATCACACATTGGGGGAGGGGGGCCTAATAAGAAGCTATGAAAAGGCCACTGAAACATTATTCTTCATTCTTCTCGACACAAATGCATCCAATATTAACAAAGTTATTGCCCTCTTCACCACTTATATGATTGCCCTCTTGATCACAGGTGCATTACAAAGTCAATCAAATAGATATGGGGATCCTTGTTTAATGGCTACTTGCCTGGCTATGGTTAGATGAAGGAAGAGAGAATGCTTCTTTATTTAGGAATATTGAATTACAAATATTTCAGTTATCACATGTTGATGGTGAAGACCCACATCACTTTGGCTTTCACCTCCAATACCACTTCATGCCATTTTTAAAGCTGTCTATATTAACATATTATATAGGGCTGTTTGAACTTGTTGCACACACACACAAACTAACATAAGTGAATAATGTTTCACTTTTGAAACAACTGGAAAAATGTGAACCTCAGTAATTAGCACCATTTGAAATGTAACAATGACCAATCAGGACATTATACTGAGTTAAAAGTAAATTACAAAAAGTGCAAAGGCAGATATGCCAGAAGAGTATAAGAAATTGAAAATGTATGCTGCATACTTCTGGCCTTCACCTCATGCTGTACATGTACATGAACATAATTTGGATGTCAAGCATGTGAGGTATGTTGTAAGTGAGTTGGTCTGATCCACTACCTAGATAATACTACAAAGGCATTGGGTTTCCACACTGGGAATTTCAGACATTCATTCAGAACAGCTGTAAAATGTAACTGTACCAACACTAAAGTGGTTTGTGTCATGGTTGGTCCACTCTTACAGAGGTAGTCTGGACAGTGTTACGGAATCAAGCCTCCTTTATTTTTTATATATTGATTTAATTTACTAATTTATGATCTCTGTTTTTTTTTGTCTAAATAGCGGTTAGCATATATGTATAGATACGACTACTGCTCGATCAATAAGTGGTCACATGATCAATTGCGCGGGAAAATGAAGTCGACCTAGCTCTGTATTTTTGGAAATCAACATTGAAAGGTCACATTCCATTCTGAATCAATATTATGTTTACTCTTTAAGATTTTAGTACACTAGACCTTTGGGTAAATGACGCGTAACCTAGTTCCTGATTGGTTCTTAGAGGGTTGTGTTATTTTGAAATACCATATTATTAAAGATGGAGAAAGGGTATTCCCTTTTAATTCTGCGCACTTGGTAAAGATATATAAGGAATAATCTTGGGAATTATCATTCTTTACAATTGCTTGAATGAAGAGAGGTTATTGAAATTATTCAGTTCAGTGTGGAATTTATTTAATTAGTAATTCATCTGAATTACTATACAGCTCCGTGGAAATATCGGACATTATTCTAAAACTTGTGAGATTCCAGACTTGCAAGGATTATTTTGGATTTTATCAGAACTTGTCAGCTTCAGCACAGTACAGTTATAAGTTATTTTAATTCTTTCACTTTGATTGTTTGTTGAACTATTTTAATTCTTTTAATATTTTAGGAAATTAAAGATTTGCATTTTAATCTTGAAAGCTTGTTTGTGTCTTTTATTCTGTTACATTACCCCTAGAGTCGTAACAGGATAAATTGGGGGCTCGTCCGGGATTAGAAATTAGAATAATTTCGGGATCCGAATTTAAATTTTTTGAAATTTAGATTTAATTAAATATTTTCGAAGTTTTAATATTTCAGAGATTTTGATACTTCGGAAAGTTTTCTTTTTGGGATTTGAATTTCATTGTTTGAAATTTTAGTGGTTTTTTGATTTCCAGATTAAGAAATAAAGAGAAACTAACAGGCTTTCATAATGACATCCAGAGTAGAGAGTTTCTTAGCTGATCCTACCCAGGAGAAATTTGAGTCCTTAAAGAAGGACGAATTACTTGAAATTGCTCAACATTAGTCTTACTGAAGCGAAGGCTTCCATGTTGAAGCAGGATATTAGAAGTATCTTGATTCAATATTTGGTACAATAAGGTATTTTTGAAGAGGGGGTTTCAAGTGTTAAGAAAAAATCTCCGTCTGGTTTGGGAAAGAAATTACAGATAGCTGAGGACATAGAGATTGAAAAGATCAAACTTCAATGGGAACAGATGCAGATGCAGGAAAGAAGGGAAGATAAGGAAAGGGAAAGGGAGGAAAAGGAAAAGATTAGGGAAAGGGAGGAAAGGGAAAGACAAGAAAGAAGGGAAGATAAATTAAGAGATAATGAAAGAGAAATTCAGAAGGAATTAAGAGAAAGGGAAGATAAATTAAGAGAGGGAGAAATTCAGAAAGAATTAAGAGAAAGGGAAGATAAATTAAGAGAGGGAGAAATTCAGAAAGAATTAACAGATAGGGAGGATAAAGTAAGAGATAATGAGATACAAATACAAGAGAGAAATAAACAAAGGGGAATAGAGAATGAATTAAGAGAAAATGAGGAAAGAGAGAGAGACAAAGTTAGAGAATTTCAGAATCAAAATTCTGATAGAGAATTCAGATTAAGGGAATTAGAATTGACCAGCAAAGGGCACTCTCATGACAATCAGGGTTCATACTTTGATTTGGCCAAACATTTGAGACAGGTTCCCCCTTTTAGAGAAAAGGAGATAGACAAATATTTTCTCAGTTTTGAGAAATTGCCGAGAATCTGGAATGGCCAAAAGAGAAGTGGACCTCATTATTGCAGAGTGTATTAACTGGCAAAGCTAGTGATGTTTATACTGCACTCTCATCTGAACAATCTGCTGATTATGAAGTGGTCAAAGAATACATTTTAAGAGCTTATGAGTTGGTACCTGAAACTCATCGTCAAAACTTTAGAGAATGTGAAAAGGAAACAAATCAAACTCATGTAGAATTTGCTTGGGAAAAGAAACGTTTGTTTACAAGATGGTGTACATCTAAGAAGGTTGAAGGCAATTATGATAATCTTGAACAACTGGTATTGATTGAAGATTTCAAGAATTGTGTCAGTGATGATATTAAGGTGTATCTTAATGAGAAAGGAGTTGAGACTTTAGAAAAGGCAGCCATCACAGCTGATGAATATTCTTCAATACACAAGGTACCATTGATAACTAAAACTTTTCCTCAACAATCTTATGTTAAGAAATTATTTCAAACTCGTTCGGGTAATTTCAGATCTCAGGGTGATGTGATTGTAAAGAATCAAAATTCTAATAGGGAATATCAGAAAACCTTATCTCTGCCCATGTGTTCATATTGTAAGATGAAGGGACACGTTATTTCTGATTGCTTAAAGTTGCAATTTAGGCCTCAGAATTATAATAGAGCAGTTCCAAATGCTCTAGTTATTAAGAAGTCAAGGTCAGGGTCATTTATCAATGAGGATATTTGTTTGGAGGCTAGCTTACCTCAGTCTGATTTTATAATGAAGAATTACAAACCATTCATGTCGAAGGGTTCTGTGTCACTTGTTGGTGACTTGGATAAGGCTACTCCTATTAAGATATTAAGAGATACAGGAGCTTCTCAGAGTCTATTGTTAGATAGTACTTTGCCGTTTTCTGAGAAGTCTTCTACTAGTGAAAGTGTATTAATACAGGGGGTAGATTATGGATATGTTAATGTCCCTCTTCATTGTGTTAATTTGTCATCAGACTTAGTTTCAGGACCTGTGATCATAGGAGCAGTGGCTTCTTTGCCTATTAAGGGCATTCATTAATTACTAGGTAATGACCTAGCGAAAGATAAGGTCGTGGTTAATCCACTTGTAACTAACAAGCTTAGTATGGATCAAAGAGTTGATCATATTGAAGTAGAAATCCCTGGTTTAAATCCAGCTTGTGAAGTTACTAGAGCTATGGCAAAGTATGCTCTTGAGAATATTGTTGTTGAACAGGATGTATTTCCTTTAGCGGACACCTTTTTGGGTCAGGCTTTTCATGAGGTCACTTCTGCTCCTCAATCTAGTATTGATAGTGATACTCTTTCAACTACTATGTCTCATAAAAATAGTCAGGGTGTAATAAGACAAGCACTAGATGTCTTACAACAGGGAGATTCGGATATCTCCTGTTTGTTTCAGGGGGCTATGACTGAAACTGAAGCCATGCAAGAAGGTACTTGTTACTTCTTGACAAGTGAAGTCCTTGAACGGAAACAGAGATTGCTTAGGGTAATTGCTGGTGATGAGTGGTCAGTTGGTAAAATAGTAGTTCCTAGATACTATCGTCAGGAATTACTTAGTGTAGTCCATGAAACGTCGTTGTCTGGTCGTTTAGGAATAAATGAGACGATGTTAGGCAACCAATACTTGTCGGCGAAGTGTGCGTCTACAAGTTTTGTAAAAGCTATTCCTTTGTGGAATATTAAAACTGAGACCATAGTGATAGTTTTGGTCGGGTTCTTCACACTGTTTGCTCTTCTGAAGCTGATACTATATCAGGCTTTAGAACGAATTATTGTAACATATTGTTATGAGATGGCATATAATTGGGAATTGTTGTGGAACAGGAAGGGAGTAGGTTTAACGTCTCCAATTATTGTTGTTTGCTGCGAGGGGTCAGTGTAGGAGTTTTTTTAAATCAGATAATAGAGTATTAGTTTTGCTACCTATACCCCAAAAATTCTCTTTAGGTTAAGTATTTTGGTCCTTATACTACTGACAAAAGGTTAGGGAATTTAAATTATTATTAATACTTCTGGGAGGAGAAAGCAGAAACAACTTTGTCAAAATGTTAGAATGTTAGAACAATATGTAGATAGAAATAGCCATATAAATTATCGATTACTTTAGCAGTACTTGTCTCACACACTGAAGATTTGAATGAAGATGAGAAATCTGAAGAGATGATTTGAAGTCACTACACTTCGCACATACTGCTGTCTGAGATTTACGAAATGAAATAGTTGATAGAAGAAAATGCCGCCTGAGATTTACGAATTGAAATAGTTGATAGAAGAAAATGAATATTTATTTACAGACATTCTACACGAACCAAATAAAAGTGACTGGAGTTTACCATGTTTCAGTGCAGAAAAAAAATAACACTTTCTGTATATGTGTAAAGTATAGAAAGTAAATAGAGTCACCGGGACATATTCATTTCCAGTTTCTAGACAGGATTGGAAATGACTAATACGTCGCAAGATATTGACCTATTGAAGAGATTCTACCAAATTTCACTTACGGAGAGAAAGAAAAATTTGCATTCACGACTCCAGAACTTTACCAATACAAAGTCGTACCATTTGGGATGAAGGTTCCCCAAGTTTCCGACGTCTGATGAATATAATAACATCCGAATAGAAATTGCGATGCATACATCGATGATGTAATCATCTGCAACGACATGTGGCAAGATCTAATAGAACCATTCTTCAAGAGATTCAGCGAAGCGAACCTGATCAATCAATATTAAAGTGACTTTTATCGTGCCTGTGTTACCTTTTTAGGGCATGATTGTGAGACATGGACAAATAAAATCAATAGAAGCTAAGGTTACGGCTATTTCTTAGTAAAATTTAATCGATGATGTATTTTCATGTGTGTAATACCACCGTTACACTGTTTTGTATACATGACTATATCATGTATTAATTTTCTTTTTGATTTAATTACTTGTATGTTGGAAGTACATATTAAAAAATAAGTTTTTATTGCATAAATCCTTATTTTTTCCGTTGATGGTTGAGGGTGTTACGGAATCAAGCCTCCTTTATTTTTTATATAATGATTTAATTTACTAATTTATGATCTCTGTTTTTTTTGTCTAAATAGCGGTTAGCATATATGTATAGATACGACTACTGCTCGATCAATAAGTGGTCACATGATCAATTGCGCGGGAAAATGAAGTTGACCTAGCTCTGTATTTTGGAAATCAACATTGAAAGGTCACATTCCATTCTGAATCAATATTATGTTTACTCTTTAAGATTTTAGTACACTAGACCTTTGGGTAAATGACGCGTAACCTAGTTCCTGATTGGTTCTTAGAGGGTTGTGTTATTTTGAAATACCATATTATTAAAGATGGAGAAAGGGTATTCCCTTTTAATTCTGCACACTTGGTAAAGATATACAGGGAATAATCTTGGGAATTATCATTCTTTACAATTGCTTGAATGAAGAGAGGTTATTGAAATTATTCAGTTCAGTGTGGAATTTATTTAATTAGTAATTCATCTGAATTACTTACTATACAGCTCCGTGGAATTATCGGATATTATTCTAAAACTTGTGAGATTCCAGACTTGCAAGGATTATTTTGGATTTTATCAGAACTTGTCAGCTTCAGCACAGTACAGGTTATTTTCATTCGGAATACTTCATTCGGATTACTCGGATTAACATCAGGAAGTGAACTTTAAAACATTTTAGGATATTCTATACTATAAGTTATTTTAATTCTTTCACTTTGATTGTTTGCTGAACTATTTTAATTCTTTTAATATTTTAGGAAATTAAAGATATGCATCTTAATCTTGAAAGCTTGTTTGTGTCTTTTATTCTGTTACATTACCCCTAGAGTTGTAACAACAGCAGCAGTCCAGTCTCCAGTCTGGTTGCATAGCAGCAATACTGCAGCATTGACTCTAAATGAACAATATATATATATATATATATATATATATATATATATATATATATATATATACACACACACACACACACATACATGTATGCAGGCAGCCATAGATCTGTTAAGTTTGACCATAAAACTTGGACTTGCACCAAGATCCCTTTTCAAAGAATTTTTTCAGATGGCTGTAATGTTCTATAAAATTCAAGTCATGCCCCTACTGTACTTAAAACACCTCTTCAATAACAACTGAAAAGAAGACCTTTCTCATCTAAAATTGAAGAGACAGTGAAGTACCAAGAACACAAGAACTTGATGAACAAAAATTGAGGGAAAATACATCTATATTGAAAAGGGGTATGTGGTGCAAGTCTACCTAAAACTGTGTCAGGGACAGGGCACAGTACTGGAGATGTTTAAATATTGGCCAGAGATTTAGTTTCATGTAAATTCATGAGACGAGTACATGAAATTTAATCTCTGGCTAATATTATCACTCCAAACACTGCAATTACCATGGAAAATATCCCAACCCATCACCCTTGTGCAGTGCCTATTCTGATGTAACTGCACTTGGGGAATTAGACAAATGAGAGGTTTTTTTCACATTTAATTAGATCTTAAACCTTCTTGTTCTACATGCTGACTCCCTGCACTATATCTGACCCTATCTTATAAAGGCTTCTTGACCCTACTAGACTTGAATATGGAGCTAACTTATGATATGATTGTGCTAACTGCTCACCTTTATCTAAGTCTAGTAAACAAACTAAAATGCACAAAACCTAAATTCTATAACCAAATTGTAGCCATATATCCCCTCTCCACACACACACTCCTTTGTAACATTTAACATATATTATAATTTCCAAATTTATCATAATTAATTGGGAAAATACTTGTAAAATATATCCTTATGAGCTAATTAATTCCAAATTACACTGTAACTGCTTAACTCTATTTTAAGCACTTTACACCTACTTAAAGAGCTACAAATTTCACAACAAATGGTCACAAAACTAAATGTTTAGCTATTAAGAGAAACTTGCTATCAATGATTTATTGCAAGTTTACAAACACAGATACCCCATCAATAATGGGTTATTTTGTTTCAACTGCCTGACATTTTAATGTAACCTCCCCTCCTACTGGGTTAGAGTGGCTACAGATAACACCATATTTAACTGGAATCACATCACTATAATTAACAGTAAATACAGATTTACCCATCTATTATAGAAAAACAATAATTACATTTATCAAGAGAATTTAGAGAATTATATACAAATGTAACTTCTCATCTAAGACATAGATAACTACAATACCACTTGAAATAATTAAATTTGGCACTATAATAACCCACTGACTGTAACTTACATCCACTACATGATGAAATCATCAGATGCTGGATAAAATAAAAATTAATTCTTTCAAACATCTTACAATGTTGACAAGATTAATAAAATATTTCAGGCATAAACTGGCTCAATTTCTGATTGCAGCCATCGTGGGTGTCACTTTTCAGCCAAGTTCTTACACTTAATTCCAGCCATTATACATGATTATTGATTTTGTAAATTATCAGAGAGTGGATTTTAGGGAAAGTTATAGTTATGTAATAATTCAGAAAATATCAATTACATTTTTTAAATATTACTTTATACATGTTTTGAAGAAGATTTTTTTTTTTTACAAGTTTTTAATGTTTTAAATGTTATTAATATTACAGTTAAGAGCTATGGCTTAAAATGCACTCAGATCTACATTTCAAACATGTGTGAGCAGAAACACATCTGCCATACTAACTTTATAAACAATGTTAGATGACAAGGTGTAACATGTGTACTAATTAACTAATTGTGGTTTTGTGGGTTTAACACCCTTTTTCAGCACATGATAGCCAGTATACAGTATTTGGTGGTGGAAGAACCCAGGAGGAACTGACCCATGGGAAGCTACTGGCAAGCTTTCTCACATACCCACGTTGGACAATCTGAGACTCGAACCCACACAGAGGTGAGATGTCAGTGATCTGTAAAGGGAAGCGCCTTCGACCACTCAGACACCAGGGACCCTTCCATATTAGAGGTAACTAAAGAGCCAAAAGACCAGTTGTAACTGAAGGTCTCATGGACCATACTAATTATATGGAAAAATAGGAACCAGTCTAGAAATGGGTGAAATATAAAACAGAGTATATATGGGTTTGGAGGGCCATGACAGGTTGATGATGAAAAGTAAAATTTCAGTAAAAAGAATCTTTTGAGACCTTATCCTATCTGTAACTGAAAAAAAATAGAAACAAAGTTCCATTAATGGAATTTTTTAAATTTTTAATTTGCTCAGGAATACAATATTTCATACATCATTGATAATAACTATCTGACATTTACGTACTGTAGGTTAAGGTATTCACACAAATACATATATACACTGTCACAGAAGATTCAGTGTGCATTCTAAAATATTCTATTTTTTCATGAATGTTTCATATTTTGAGTTGGTCAGGTAGTGATATGAACTGCATTCAATATCATAGGCAATTTTAAGGGCTGATATATATATATATATATATATATATATATATATATATATATATATATATATATATATATATATATATATATATATATATATATATATATATACATATATATATATATATATATATATATATATATATATATATATATATATATATATATATCTTTAAACTATTAAGCATATATTAAACAATTCTATTGCATATTTTGAATCCACAAAACTGAGTATGACTTCCTCAGCTTTGAATTGGATGTTATATTTTCTCTGTATAATATTTTTTATTCCTCTCCAAATTATCTGTACATATTGAAACTGCCACAGATGTATAATTGACTCTGAATTTCCTTTACAAAAACTGCAAGAATCTGATGAAGCCCTTCTACATTTCACAAGAAATTTGTTGGTTGTTACAAAATAATGGACAATTTTGTATTGAAAAGTCTGTAATTTAGTATCATATGTAACAGATTTTGGCCAAATATATATATATATATCACCCCAGTTATGAAAATTACTATTTAGAACAGATTCCCATATATGCTGTGATTTAGTTGGTTTAGTTGTGATCTGTTTCAAAAATTTCTTATAAAATGGTTTAGATGTTTTTTTACACTGTGTCAACAGAGATAATATTTTATTTTCAAGCAATATAGGTTTTCCATATTCTTTAAAGACATGCTTCCACCTCTGGGGGATGGCATCTAAAATTCCACAATATTTGTTAATAAAATTTATATTTAAAAAAGTGTATTTTTCTTTAAAATCCTTTTAATTGAAAAATTCACCATTTTCATACATGATTTAATGTAGAAAAATGATTCCATGTTCATGCCATTTTTTTTAATAAGATCATTTTATTATCAACTTTGATTTTTTCATTGAACCACAGTATATACTTGATACTTGAACAGAAATATTATCATAAGTTGTAGGGTCGCATGCCACCAGAGAAGACCATGCCAAAAAGGCATCTTTCCAAAAAAGATTAAATTGATTTGCTATGTGATGAAGTCCATATCTGGAATAGTCTAGTATATCTTTTATAAATCTATTACATACATGCATATCTCTTCATTTGATATTATCTCAATACAAGCCTCTGCAGTTCACACTACCACTAGTGAAAGAATTAGCCATAGATAACAGGTAATAAATAAGAATCATTACTGTGTGTTACATTTATGAAATGACAATTTTGTATGTCAGCACCAATGAGCAATTTAGCAGGAAAAAGGCACTTTTTTATACTCATCCATACTCGTTCATTCATCCATCTGTCTTCACACTCCTTCAAATTGTCCTGAGTCTTTGATTCACAACACTCAGCATCATAACAAATATAACAATAATTTATAACGGAAAATAATGTCATCACTTTAGTCTAGTAGGTAAAGACTGTTCCTACTGTACCGTTGCAACCATCAGATAATGAAATGTAAGCAAGTATGAAGGAAAAACTTGTGCACTGTTCCACGAACGGTATAGATTGATTATGTACTGCAAAATACTCTCTTAACGGTGTTAATGTAAAAAAAAAAAATATGAGCAGAGAGAGAGAGGGCATCTAAGTACTAAATCTAGGACAGTGCATGCAACCTATACATGGAACACCAATCAAGTGACACTCAAGATATGCTTGCAAAGTCCAATAGTCCCTGCAATGTGGTATGCTTTTATACAGTGATTTAATGTGGGTCAAAAGAGATTACCAGTGGGGAATCCTAAAAGCATGTTTTCTTTCCAAATAGTAGTAGTAGTGGTTTTAATAATAATAATAATAATAATAAATGCAAAATTTGCATGGATCGCTTGAAAGCTTGCTGTTGTGACCTGGTGACACTTGATTTCCTTATGCAAAATTAGGAATAATATGCAAGGCTTTAGGGAAAAGTCCAATTAGGTAAATAGAAGTGATTGTACAATAAAAGCTCAAAAGAAACTACTAAAATAACGAAACAAAACAACCAAAACAACCAATCATGCAAGAAGAATGCAAGTAGAGATCAAATATTTCTTCCTAATTGGAAGTATAAACGGAGGGGTTCATCAATGTTCCTTTGTTTTCAGTTCTACAAACAGGAAATTTCTTTAAGGCACACAAGTGCAGCCTCTTCTTTATTTCACCTGGCATTACTGACTTCTTTTTTAGGAGATTTCTTCTTTCATTAACCAATGGGGGGACGTCTGGTACCACAATGTAGCCTGAATTCTTCCAGAGTTGAACGGCTGCTTTCATGACTGTGTCACAATCCATGAGGGAGAAGAAACAAATGATGATGCTACGCTTTTCCTACTCCTTGGAGGGAATCCAGTGCATTGCCTAGAATAATATTCAATCAACAAGATCTGAGTCTCGTTTTTGGGTCCATCTCAGGAAGTTTCACATCCCACGTTCAGTGGTCTGGGGTTGCTCCTTGGTATAAACAGGAATCCCTTGAATGACAAGATTCCATTTCCTCCCCCATATCTCAAGTTTTAACCTCTCATGGCTCTTATCCTGAATTTTCAATTCTATGGATGGAATGGTATTATTATGAAGCATGGAAAACTTATCATGGAACCAGTGGACTGAATTTTTTATCATATTAACTCTGTCTTTGACATCCTTCACAGCAACCTGAACTTTTTCAACTTTGGTATAAAGATTATTATGTAAGGGCTGGAAGCAAAGCTATCACACTGATACACATTAGACACAGAAGAATTTTCTTCGGAACCTAACAGCTTAACATAACTGATCTCCATTTGGCCCTTGTTGGTAACCTCCCTATTTTCCATTTGAACAATACACACGCACAAAGCCAGAATAGCTTCAAAATGTCCAAATATATACAAATTTAATTGCAATCTAGTTGTAACTTAAGAAAACAGTTCACACAGGGAACTTGTCCATACACACCAATCAAATTTACACTGAATATAACTTTAAAATATTGATAAAGTTACAACTGCTGTAATGAAGCTCAACTTACCCAGCCATAAACAAAACCAGAAGTCTATTTATGGAATTTCAGTCCTTCTAAAGACTTAAATGAAATTAGCACATTATTCTTTAAGTGCGTAACAGAAAACACAAGTTTCAGCCACATGTAGATCATTTAGAAATTTGAAGTTATTGAAAATCAAGTTATACAGTCAGTCAGTCATTTTGTTCAGTCAAAGTGTTCAGTTCATGTTCACCACAGTGATTACCATGAATGATGTCTTCAGTTCTACAGGGTGGATATGAAGAAGTTTTAACATGTTACAAAATGAAGACATGGTGAAATTCTACTGAATTATACACGTAATGTGTTGACTAAGTGAAACTAAATTTTGTATTTTTTATGAGGTGGAGAGTTGATGTATTAGTATAATTATGCAATGTCTGTAAATAAAAATGTCATGAACTAAATGCAGTGTTGTGAGCTATTTCCCGTGTGCACACACACACACATGACCAACCTTTGTATATGTGTGGTGAAGAATCTGAATCGCAAGCACGAGAAGTTGGTTGTGTGTATGTTATTTGACATATTTACTTATCTGTTTATTTCATGCATTATAGTATTATATATGTCTTAGTACATTAGACACAGCATGTGACTAAGAATGAAATTTATCAATACAGAGGTCAGGCAGGGCCTTGTGTATCAAGTGTTTCCATCAAGTCAGAAGATGCAAAGATACCCAGATTGCAAGAGAGTAGAACGGTATCAGTCACCACAATAGAAAATCAGAAAGAAGATGGATCAATTCTAAAGTCTATATACCAATTATCGGAAGTAAATTCCCCCCTCCCCAAATTCCTAATCATTAATGTTTGTATCAAATTATAATTAAAACGTGTTAAAAAAGAATGACATTTTTATTAAAGCTTGAAGCAGTCAGTGCAGGCCTTTAGTTTATACTTGTTTCTTACAATCATTGAATGTCTCTTGCATTATTGAAACAGAGGGAAAGATGTGAAGAATTTTATTCGAGGGAACAAAAACCAACATCTGGTGTATTAAAAAAAACATTATCAAACTTCAAAATTGTAAGAATCACAAACAGATTTGACTGATTTCTCCCATGGGAGTAATCTTGACCAAAAACATAAATTATGTCACAGTGCCACTACCCTTCCCTGTGCTGCAACTCCAGTGGAAAACAACATGACGAGTTTATGACAGCAGTAATCAAGAATGCTCAATTTTTTTTTACAACTAATGCAAATGTTTGAGCTGCATAATTTAATTTCTAAAACAGTAGTTTTTATAAAGTCACTATATATCTCTCCTCATTCTAATGTGGGTTCTATAACTGCTGACTGTGGTATGGTGATAATGATCAAAAATTCTATGAAAGTGTGTGCCACAGTGATGGGAGGGAGTATGGAGCCAATAAACACAATGCCAGTTTTCAAACATAAAGCAATAAAATTTAGTTTACATAAATGAAATATTATTTCACTTCATGTATTTGTGCATTCATTTATGAAAAGGAAAAAAAGAAATAATACTAATCTTCATGGTATGACACCATATTGTCAAACATCTAACAGACCAATTCAAGAACAATGGTTTCATTTTGCTGACGCTGTCCACAGCGGTACTATATTATATCCAGAATTGTTGTATAATGAAGGGAGTTATAACAAGGGAGACCTGTATTTCCATCAGTTGAAGCAATAAATTTCTGTATTATTTTGACAAATAGAAAGAATTATGTCTGAAGTTAACTGTTTCTGCCCACAACTTGCACATCCAAATGACCAGTAATGTGATCGCATGAAAAAAAGATATTAATTACTCCTAAAGTCCTCAGAACTCACTGGAGCTTTTAAGGTTGGTCGTGTCTATCAGTTTGAAGCATTTGACACTCCCATTCAACTCTCAGGACTTTGAAAATGAAAGTCCAGGGCCACATTTCTGCAAAATTGTGGTTCCTGTATATAGAAAACTGCCAACTTGTCTTGAAAAACCAGAGTCCAAGATGTCCTCTTTGAAGCAGGGCCTCTCAGTCCAAACAGCCATGTCTGGGATAAATGGTTTTGTTTGGTGTTTAATGGCACTACAACTCAAGTAGGTCATTTAGTGCCATGGAAACTAGAGTAAAGTGCCATGCCCAAGAAACAATTGGAGTAAAGTGTCATGCCAAAGGACACAATTGAAGTAAAGTGCCATGCCAAAGGGCACAACTGGAGTAAAGTGCCATGCCAAAGGACACAATTGGAGTAAAGTGTCATGCCCAAGACACAATTGGAGTAAAGTGTCATGCCAAAGGACACAATTGAAGTAAAGTGCCATGCCCAAGACACAATTGGAGTAAAGTGTCATGCCAAAGGACACAATTGAAGTAAAGTGCCATGTCAAAGGACACAATTGGAGTAAAGTCCCATGCCAAAGGACACAATTGGAGTAAGGTGCCATGCCAAAGGACACAACTGGAGTAAAGTGCCATGCCAAAGGACACAATTGGAGTAAAGTGCCATGCCAAAGGACACAACTGGAGTCAAGTGCCATGCCAAAGGACACAACTGGAGTAAAGTGCCATGCCAAAGGACACAACTGGAGTAAAGTCCCATGCCAAAGGACACAAATGGAGTCAAGTGACATGCCAAAGGACACAATTGGAGCAAAGTCCCATGCCAAAGGACACAATTGGAGTAAAGTGTTTTGCCCAAGAACACCACAGCAGTCAACCCAGGCTGATGTGACGGTAGGATTCAAACCTGCACCCTTTCAGTAACAAGTCTGGCATGCTGACCACTGAGCTACTGTGGCTCCTGCCTCCATTAGACACTTCTTACAACACACAGGAGGGTGAATCAGGCCTATTCTACATCTCCTGATCCAGAGGGATAAAATATGTGGACAAATATTGCAGCACACAATTCATCTAGAGATAAAGTGTAAACTGTTTAGTGAAGACATGATCAGATTAGACTGAGATACTCAAAACTGAACATATAATGTTAAAGTCACATGAATAATATCTATTTACAACAAGATGTACATGCTGTGACAGACATGCAGATCCTCACACTTCATGCATATTCTTCTGAAAATGTTTTTCTTCTATGGTAAACAACATCAATACTGCACATTCCCCCTTTCTCAAGACCTATAAACCATTGAAAGATTGGAATGTTTCCCACACATCTGAAAGTGTCTAGCAATAAAACTGTATAGAACTGCATAAATACTAAATAAACAAACTGACTTCTCAAAATTCCCTTTTTTCAACAATTTTCAAGAAATGTCCTAAAAAGTTGGTCAGTGGAAAAAAGTAAAACCTTATTGCACGTCTAAACAAACCACATATCTAGCCTACAAAGTTTCAATAAAATCATCCTAGCAATGGTGGAGAAGAAGCAATGATAAACCGAATTCTCTTAATACCCCCTTTTATCAACAATTTTCAAATGTCTCCAAAAATGGGACAGAGGAAAAAAGTAAAAATTTATTATGCATCTACACCAACAAATTATGTTCTTGGCATGTGGAAGTACTGGATACACTCGCACCCCATCCCCCTTCTGATATAAAGCAGGGAAAATTCAGGGTATGGATTATAGTATGCTATAAATGTGGTACATATTTCTCACAAAACAAAATCTGTGCAGTTCAATGCTATTATATACTGTCAAGCTGAAAGGAGCCATATGGACAAATGCCAAGTCAATCACCTGGTAGAAAGAAATGAATATCGGTCTTTTGACAGCTAAATACCCAAGGTAACATCGATGGGAGAATTACAGGTATAGTATGTGAAGGTTTGGCAGATGTGAGTATGCATGATAAAAGTGACCTTCTTCTTAAAACAGTTATACTAGTAGAAAAACATTATTAAGGTATTGTTCACTCTCAGTGGTATATAATATTTGGTTTTTTTTGTTATATCTGATAGTGTCCTCCAAGAATACATTTTCTTCTGGCAAGTAGCTGCCCTTAATGCCAGATGTTATAATAACTTTTATGATGGAACTCCTTTCTAAATTTTGTCCAAGTTCATCGGCACAGCAACCACCCAAGCAACCTCTACAAACCTCAGTGGGGGCACAAAATTCACATCAACAACTTTTTTATTGGGAGGGGGCCCAGAATTAAGTTTTGTGGGGACCATGCATTACTATCCATTACATACCTGGTAATGATAGCAGTGCAAGAACCATCCACTATGTTTACCTTTGATATGAAATATCGTCACTATAAAAAACATTTATCGCACATAGCACTTTTTATTGAAATAAAAGTACTGGTAAAGTCCATAACCTGCTGTCAGGAAAGTACAATTAGAACACCTAGTGACTTTTCTACCAAAATCACTGGCAGAGAGGGACAAGCATGTTTTGACTCCATGAAAGTAGCAGTTGTGGTTTAAGGAATATATTTTTCTGGAGAATATTTATTTTTAATAAGAACCCAACATTACTATTAGAAATCTTATGTCATATTTTTCACTGCATTAGAGTATATCATAATTTCTTGTATTGACATTTACTTCCACATCCTTTTGTTCACAGATTTATTACTTGCCTTATAACTAAGAAATAGTCCTTGCTCCTTAAGATGTTGTCTCAATATGCATCATACAGACATATGTGAAAGCATTGTTTGAAATTATTATTTCCTGCAAATATTCATGCAGAATTTATGTGAAATCCAATCTGTTCGCTAGTATTAAAAAGTAAGTCACATGCAACTGATTTGTGGAGACATACTCCTAACGAGTCGGAGAGAGCAGCCTGATTACCTTCCCTGATAGCAAGTATATGTAAACATAACAGGAAGAAATCACACTGAGACTACTGACCAAGGTAAAATAGGCAGCTGGATGACACTCAACCTTTACCTTGCAAATAAAAATGAATGATGACATTAGGCACGAAGCCTGTGAAGGCCTCAGCATAACCATGTCATACACAGACAAACATGAAATCAACTTGTCAGAAGACCAGCACATTACACAGCTATTTATTCAGAAACAAGACGTTTGTATTTGTCAATACTCAACATGACCAATACTGATGGATGAACAACCATACAGGGGCACCAAAATAAACACAATATCTGAAGCATGACACAGAATGGACCTGTCTCCATACAGGACATTGTTGTTCATGTGGGAGGAAATTACTACAACCAGGGCCATAGAGAAGGATTAGGAAAGCCTGTTTTACAGATTGCAAGCCATCACAAATCACAATACACAACTCCGGCCTACTGAGCCTTGCCACATGGTAATGCTGATGTTTACCCCGCGACATACCTTCTCAAGCATATGTATGATAATTTGAACACCCTGAGTTGTAACCTCCTGCACAATATTGATGAATGTGAAGACATCTGGAAGGAAGAAATGCTGCTAGAACTATGGTGAAAACAACCACATTAGACAAGTTTTTCGGAATGTAAAATAATTCAATGCTATTTGTGTGGACTTTACAGACACAAGGAAATTATATTCTGAGTGAGGAACTTGGTAAAGAAGAAATTGCCCTTCATTTTCCTCACATTTGATGTAATACTTATGAATCTGACAATTACTTTTCAGTACTAAGCACCTTGTGTATTGACTGTAAAATGTGACAGTTTGTCAATGTACACTTCTTGCTAATACAGTTGATCGGAATAATGTAAATACTACATTCTGTAGATATACGAAGAAAGGTAAACAGTTTAAATATGCAGGACAAGATCATTCATACTGTCACTTTGCATGCCATGTTGGTGGTCACTCCCCTGAGGCCCAAATTAATTCTGTTTCAAGTGTGCCATCACCTACCATATATACTCGCTTATAAACCATTACCAACTGCAAACTCCATAGACCCAGATCTGCTGTCGCTTAATGCACCAGCAGATCTGGGTCTATGCAGTTTGTAAGGACTAATCAGTAGAACACACAACATAGACCCTGATCTGCTGGCACATTACGCAATGGCTGATCAGGGTCTATGTTGTTTGCATTTGGACCTGGCTCATATGCAAGTATATACGGTAATTGCAATAACTAGATAAATATGCAGTCACATACATGCGAATCTCTGCATGTCAAGCATGTTCTTCTGAACAGGTTCTTCTTACATGTTAAATAAAATATACCCAACACCCCAAGACTTTTAGAGAAATTTTGAAAATTTTACAAGAAATTTCCCCAAAAATGGACCAGAGTAAAAAGAAAACCTTATCGCACATCCATACCAACCCAAATATCTGGCTTACAATGTTTCAATACAATTATCCAACCGATGTGGGAGAAGTAATGATGAACTAAATTCCCAAAGTACCCCCTTTTTGACAAAACTTTTCATGAAAGATCCACAAAAATTAGCCAGATGAAAAAAGTAAAACCTTACTGCACATCTACACCAACTAGTTATCTAGCCTACAAAGTTTCAACAAAATCCTTCAACCGATGTCGTCGGAGAAGCAAAAGAACAGAATTCCCAAAATACCCTTTCTTGCAAATTTATCATGAAATTCTCCCCAAAATGGACCAGAGGAAAAAAGTAAAACTTACTGCATGTCTAGATCAAACACATATCTAGCCTCCAAAAATTTAATAAAATTCTCCAACCAATGTACGAGAAGGAATAATCAATTTTTTTTATTTTCAAGAAAATTCCACTAAAATGGGCCAGGATTATTTTATACTTTATTATATTTTTACCTTCTCAATATATTCTATTTTTAACTCCTCAAATCATTTTATATGCAAAAATATACCCGAAGTTGTATATGAATCAAATATCTCATTTCTACATCGTAACCAGTTCAATCTGATCATCCTGCATCAAACTAATGCAGCAAACAACTTAACAAGGCATATCTTTATCAAGGGTAAACATCTGTCAACAGAACATGTCAATTAATAATATCCTCCAAATTTTACTATGCACAAACTTAGCAACAACCCTCTATGCATCAAAGTTTTCAACTGATGGACCTTGTTTTTTGACAGTTCACAAATACATATATAATATAACAAAATTATTCCATCTCGTTATTCAGTCCCAAGTAATTCCAAAGCACAAAATAAATCACTGAGCGTAATGTCCAGTAAATTCTTGCTGAAAGATACATTAATTAAAAAAAAAATTTTTATTAAAGTTTGTCCACTTTGACAACTGACTTCACAAACTGCCATATTTTCCAGTTTTGTCTAATTGATTATAATTTGATAAGCAATAAAACAAAAACCAATATTTCATCAAAAGTTAATCCAATAAAATCCTAATTGTTTCTCTTTTTTTCTATCATAATCGTCAAAGATAATCTCGAAACAATCTAACCTTGATTCTGTTATGCACACATAAACGTTATATCATTGACCTGTTAGCTCCACCTAGTTTGTATTGATTTTACATAAGTACGATATTATTGGCTGATAATGTGTACACAGTAGTCTATAGCTAATGTCAATCAAGGGCGCTTACAGTAAATTTTTTATGGGCAGCACGGGCATAGTAGGAAATTATGCCAGAGGCGAATCAAGGGTAATTAAGACTATGTTCCAGCCCCAGTCAATGTGCATCATAAAAACACACAGGTTGGAATTTCCATGCATCAGAAATGGGTCACATTTAAATTCCACGCATCAATTGAGAACCCTGGAGGTGTAGTGATGACAAACTTGTGCTAATAGATGGATGGATTTTCAGAAAGTTTTGACTGCCCACCAGACAACCAAACTCAATAATCTGGTTGCCCAGCCAAAACATCTGGGTGTCCGATTAAAACTCTTTGAGGTAATTCCAAATAAACAATTATTACACAATTATTCAAAATTCAGTATCAAATTTTTTGAAAACAGTATGAAAAAGACTGTCAACATGTCTATTTTCATCTGTGATTTCATTTTAACAGCTGTTATTTTACTGATTTTACATCACAGCAAACAATCTTATTTTATACCATTGCAAGCAAGAGCTAGTTCTCTAGTTGGGCTTTAAATTTGAGTCATTTGGTTGCCCAGCTTTAATTTTAAGATGTCCCAGGCTACCTAGCAGTAGATTTTTATGTCCCTATATTTCAGTACCAATATAAATATCTGCACAACCATTATTCTTTGGTTTTCTATATTTACTTAATTCTTATTGGTAAGTGGTCAAACATGTGACTTTCATACAGAGCTCTATGCAGGATTTTGAGAATGAAAGTCCATGACCACATTTAGCACTGCACCCTGAATGAGCCCAGGGGCCATTCTCCTACCCGAAATTGCAGTGTCACCCTGAATTTAACAAATCTGAATATCATTATTGGGGGAGCAAAGTACATAACATGTTCCCCTGACAGCTCAACTAAAGTGCAACACTGACATTTCTCCAACACCCGAGAGTCCCTTATATCAAAAAAATGTAGACAAATTTGAAAACCTGAGGTCCAGGACCAAGAGCGTAGGTCCCAGAAGCAATGACTCTCACTACCATGAGCTCATGCTTATATCACTTGACAAGTATCCATATTTACTACCACTCAGTTCACAACCATGTCAACCATAAGTTTAAAGGTTCAAATTTAATTTAATTTTGTTAATGGCACAGCCAGGACTGAGTTTCACCAACAGAAATTAAATCTGAATGAACCCTTGTGTCTAAAACTGAATGAATTGATTGGGTGAAATTTAATTCACACTTAACAGTGACTGATTAAATGCAATACGGATAGACTTAACTTGAAGACTTATGTTGATGAAGTTGGAGCCGGTCAGTGGTGTACTGGGCATTGGGCATACCGCGACAAATCCCGGTGGGCCGCCGCAAAAAAATCTGTTTTTACCGGTGTTTTACTGGTGTGAGCAAAACCCCGGGCCTGTCCCGGCAGACTGTCACATCGGTGGGCCGTCAAAAAATCTGTTTGTACCGGTGTTTTACTGGTGTGAGCAAAACCCCGGGCCTGTCCTGGCAGATAAGTCCTGGGCCGAGTTGCTTACCCAGTACACTCCTGGAGCCAGTTCTACAAACATCTACCAATGTGCTCTCAGGCTGTGATTTTGGCATGATGTGGACTTTTATAATGGAGGTACATGAGAAGGAAACACTATTGACCTTGGACAATGGCCAACCAATTGGCCTCTCGGATTTGGGATGCTCCATCCACTAATTTGCATAGCTATTTATTTAAAAATACATGTTTCTCCCTGAAAAATATCATGGCAACTGACAGAATATGTTTAACTAATTCTTGCAAAAATTCCATGAAAACTGGATGAAAAAGTTGTAAAAGGCTGAAATTTTTTACATGTCCTATAACTAAATCTGCCTAAGTGACCCACTCCACTGTACAAACTCTTATCCTATCATCAATTTGAACATGTAAAAATGCAATAATGTGAACATTTACACCTTCCCAGATGGTTATATTGGGCAGTCAATCATTGGAATGTTGTCTTCCAGACTGACAGATGTCTCCCTCAGACACCAAGTCAATTATTACCTTTGTCTGTTGTGTGTGCTGTAGCCCAGAGTTAACCTATTCGATAGGGTCAGTCAAACTCTAACACTTGCCAATACCTATGGACTGCTGACCAATATTATCACTGGTATAGGTGTGAGACCAATATTATCACTGGTGTGAGGCATTAGGTAATTACAGGCACACTGTAATCTTGCATAACATTTGGGTCTAATATCTATCACCTAGCTCAGAGGTCTCCAAACTTTATAACACAAGGGCCGTGTTAGATTTTTGAAGGGGGTTTGCGGGCCAAAGTGACTGTGAAAAATTTAAATATATGCAAAATCGTTTAAAAAAGTACAACACCACGGGCCGGACAAATCGAAGCTGCGGGCTGTAGTTTTGAGACCCCTGACGTATCTGACTGCAGCTATAACAGTCTGTGTAATGTACAGATTCCAATTGTCATATTTTTAACAATTTTCAACCGTATATGCCAAAACATAGCACTTATTCATTTGGGATTAATCTTCAAACTAAAATAGTGATTTTATAAGATGTTCGATGCTAATGAGTACGAGTGGTTATCTCAATTGGCAATCTTGGGTTAGGCAAACCACAAAATTATGTGTTGTTCCAGTAACCTGACCCACCTTATTTTAATGGCCTGACCCTATAACTTTTCATCAAGTATGCAAAAAATACAAACTGGTTATGACTGTACCTAGTTTTTCGCCTCTGAACCAGTAACTTTACATTACTTTAACACCAGCTGGATAAAAAAGGGTAATTAAAAAAATTAGCACCAACTTTCCCACCCTATTTTTTTTCACACCGTTACCAGAACCACATATATTTCTGGGAGGTGGACCTAAATAGAACAGTGACTATAAATGTGGAAAGCAAGCACACTACTGCTGCACAATACAGGCCTATGAAAACTATGCATGGATACAGATAATGCATGATCCGGTGACCTCTTATGATAGCTCTCTAATGCATTTTGCTGCATTTGAGACAAAAGGATTAGCTGCACAAAACGTACCTGTTCTGTTCTCATGTGTGGTGGCTTCTGCAGACAGTTTATGAAGTGTCTATCTGCATAAGAGGTGGCCATTTTACAATTATCATAATGAATATTGTAGCTGTAACGCTCCAATGAACTAGGGTACATTCCAAACACCTTAGAAACTTGTTCCTCACTTCCCACAACAAATAAATGGTCTGGGTCAATGAATGAAGTAACAGTACCCTACATCTCCAAGTTTCTTTTAGAACTTGATAGTGTTTCTATAGTAACATATGTGCTCCTTCTCATTTGTTATGATAAAGTCTGAATGATGACACTATCCAGCCTAACACTGTTTATAATTTTCATTTTTTTCTGGGCCAGATAGTCTCTTTTAAAAATAGACATCTATCCCAACACATCCGATTAGATATATTCCAGAAGATAAATATCAACCATAAGCAAAGCACACACTTGCTATAAAGCAGGAAAAATATCCATGATGTATCCAACATTCCATTTTCTCATCTAGGATAGGAACCTGAAAAAAATGAATATTTTGCATTAGATAAAACTGAATATACATTTGCTGCACAAATCTTACCTAGAAAGATACAACATCAAATCTTATTTGCTCTCTGGGATATATATCATACAGCCCCTGTTTTCATTGCATTTATTACATATCCATTTGATCTTACATGTAACTGACATATTGCACACCCAGACATCCCGACTGGAACTATTCAGGTGTTCTCACTGGTATCCACAATATTCTTAGATGCCTGGAATCAACTTTCAAAAATCCCATTTGTATCTGAAATCCATTTAAACCAAAAAGCTATAAAAAATATTCCAAAAGAGTAAATGAGTGAGTATGTAATAAATACAAAACCACATTCATCTTTTGTTCTTTTGTTCCTAGTGTTTGTTTATTATGGCAAGGTTCTCCATAGGATTTTGAAACAGGGGATAAAATACCCATGGTTGTCAAAACCCAAGGGTGAATCTGGAAATCTGAGGGACAAATTTCTGATCATAAGAATGAAACAAAAATCCCTCAAAGGGACTGATGCTCTATTGGGCAAAATGAATTTCCAAAAATTCAAGATAAGACCATTTCTTCCTTTTAACTGCTGAGTGTTGAAATCATCTCTTATTTTCTCCAGTGACAAGATTTTCAAATTAGCTGCTTTGGTGGACATTTTTGGATGCCAGATTGGCACCATTTTCATTGAAGACCAAGTAAACATCATTAGAAATCATTTCGTGGAAACCCCATGTCAATATGACCATCCATTCTGGGGAAGCAGCAACAACAAGATTTTCAAGACAGCAGTCATGGCAGCCATTTTCGATGTATGATTGGCACCATTTTCATTTAGGACCAACTAGGTATCATAAGATACAAAAATAGCAGCCAAAATCCTCACAAACATTAAATTCTGCTGTTTAACCCTTAAAGTGCTCTATATTTTTGTAGCACAATATTGCTCAGTGCTGAATTGTTTGAGAAATGAAAATTGCACTCTGCTTTTAAATTGCCTGTATTTTAATTACTGTACATAATAGATACACAAACCCTATATGAAAAATAATTATTGATATCTGAACTTTATTATAAGCATCAAGTCACATATGTAACTTTATCATATCTGCACTTACAGGTGCAAATACAGATAAATATACAAATTACCTTTGTATTTCATCTGTATTTTTTTTATCTTTTTAGTTAAAAAGTTCAAATTATGTCTAAAAAAAAAATACTCCATTCTTCCATGGATCAACCATATATATGTATGTCTGTTACAACTTTATATCCAAGTTGTGAAAATCACAGGTGTAGAATAGGTAACAGTTATTATTTAATGAGCATCCAGTTAAGGAACACCACAAGTAAGTTTACATCCCCTAAAGTCTGTAATAAATGTTCACAAAGCATTGGAGTTTTCTTGTTATTTGTTCTAGTATATGTCTGTCATCTAATGTCCACTTATGAGGTTACAAAGACAGTCACCTGTCAAGTTCATTACCTGTTCAGGTGTTACTTGCTTAGAATATTAAGAAATATATCCCAATCACATTTTTTTTTGTGGCTGAAGTGTGGGGTAATATCACATACTCAGCTGTCCAGAAAAAATCGAAATCAGATTTATGCACCAAACCCACCCCCATAACTAATGCAAAAAAAAGAAATAGAATTTCAATTCATCAGGCGCGACAGGCTTCAATGTTCTCATGTGGCTGTTGTTAATCAAGTCTGCCCTATTTATTCTCTGCATTTGATCTATGATCAGATGCAACAAATCCTTATAAAAAAATTGCCTTAAATGGTCGATAGGCTTGATATTCTCCATTTGTACATTTAATTTTGAAATACTGCTGAACAGGGGGTTGACCATCGTGCCGTCAGTTTATTCATCATCATTTTCAGGCTCAAAATCACTCACTGACATTTCCAGTAACACTTTCCCAGCTCTAATAATCACATATACTTCAAAACTTTCAAAATCACTGTCATCATCGCTATCATCATCCAGTATTTGCCGAATCAAATAGTTATCTGGAGATGAACCATGTTCAAAGTCAGCCATTTTGAGACTTTTCTGGGTAGGGCCTATCATAAACATGCATTTGTAAAACTTCTTTGATGAATACAAGGTTAAAACTATGACAGAATGCTTGTTCCAGGACCCAATGTACCAATCAAATTTAGTTTCACAACGATTCATGTCAAGCCGAAGCACCGGGATGTGTAAACAGTTGCTTACCTGAAAAATGACTGAACTCATTAACCCCTAGCACCACGTTTATGCATCATGAGAATGTACCCTACTTCCAAGCTCTGTAACGTCATTTAAGATACACTAAAGTAGATGGTATTGCAGGAAAGTAGACTGATGTAGCTCTACAATGACACCAAATAATGTTGACTTTCTACTCGTATTAAAAAATATAGCGAGAAAAATCAGAAGCAGAGTTTGTGTCTGGATTTGAGACATTTTGGCCTTAGATCTAAAGCAGACCAGTCCGAACTGAACACAGACAGATGAACCTTTGCAAAAAGTAGGATACGTTTGAGATATGGAGGACACAAAAATCGGTGATCCAATATGAAGAAAAAAAAGTCCAACTTTTACCCTTGTGCATATGCGCAAGCATAATAGCCATTCAAAAACAATGTTTCTGATACACCTAAGCATCCGTATAACTAAAAACTTTCTTAAGCAGATGTGTTTTGCTGCATTCTGAAGTAACCCCAAAAATGTGTTTCCCACCCCCAATTCAGGCAAAAATGAAAAGAATCTACCGGGGTTAATGAGTTAAGTCGATACAAGCAGTGCGAGACCTCTACCAGCGACTAACACTTTAAGTGTTAATCATGTTATGCTCTTAAGCATGTTGAAGCGTACTATCATGCTGCTATGATACCCCTACCCCAGCAATGCTCACTGTATCAATCCGTGCAAGAAATGTGTTAACAAACATTTTTAAAAAACATGAAAACTGTAATTATTTGACAAAATACACATTTGAAGTATGATATCCAGGGTCACACTACCAGATGAAGTTGGCGATTAAGCCGCGCTGAAAATATGTAAACTTCACCTTCTTCTATTAGGAAAGCGAAAACGACTTCGCCCTGTGATTTTTTAGATGTACACTGAGTGCCAGCAGTTTCTGGCTTTTGAGATGCTCCCTCAATTCAGCCGAGTAGTTAGTGTTGTTAGCCCCAGGCAGCCTTAGCAGGTGCTGATATCAATCGCACTGATAAAACAAACTCTTGCACATTCACAGGCATGTGTTTTAATAGCTGATTGACCATTACCATTTCCTGCACAAGTTATCAATGTCCAATTTCCGCACATTATCATTTCATGATGAAAACACACTAGTTTGTCTTTTAAAACTTAAAACATCAATATGTAAATAACAATTTGTTTTAAGAAAAGAATAGGTGAAAGTACATTCTAAAAATATTTACTTGAAGATTTTTACTGCCAAGCTTGCATTATTTTCTTCATAAAATCAGTTTGAAACTGCAAGTAAACCCGTCAAGGCACAGGGACTCGTTACAAATGACATACTGTTTTTAAGCTGAAATCTACTGCTATTGAAAATTAACTGATTTCTTTTTTTTTTAAATTGAAAAATGAAAGAAACAAAAAACTATTTTTACACGTTCTATCCATGCATTACAGAAACCAGTCAGAACCAGTCTACTGAGGACCAAAACTGTTCCAGCAGTCGTTGCGATCCGTGCAGTGGTGTGTGACTGAGTAAATGAATTAAAGCTAACATGTGTTCACAACAAGCTGTTAATTGACTACCTTATTGTTGTAATCTGGAGAGTTTAGGCCAAATGCAGGATTTTTTGGGGAGGTGATATAAGTAATAAACAGGGGTGAAACGATACACCTGTGCCGAGTATCGATACAATTCACGATACACAGCCTATGATATGATACATTATCGATTCTCAGTTTAAAGAATAAAAAGACAAACGACTAATAATTATTCATGACTGCTGAAGATTAAAGTAACGTATATAGGGTAGGTATCGTTTTGTATCAATTCTTCACCTCTTGTATCGATACGTGTATCGATATGGCAAAAGTATCCATGCATCGGTATATCAATGAATTGTTTCACCCTTAGTAATAAAGGGATCAAAGGTGGTCCATTATGGCTTCTGAGTCTTTGATTAAAAATCATCTGTCCTTTGGCAGAGGCGAGATAAAATGGAAAGACTGACCAAAAAAATGATTTCATCAGAAACACTCAAGTGATGCAAAACTGGTTAAACATATTAAGCAGCACCTATGAACAACATCAAAAGTGTCAATAGAAACTGTGTAAAACAAAACACGCTTCAGATGCTAAGGCCAAAAAAAAATATGTGTGTTTCCTATTGCACTGGTTTAAAAATTATGGTAGGCAGATAGTCTTTTTTCTTTTTTTTAAAAATATTATATATAAATCAAATAATATTTCAAGCGCTTCAAAGTACTGGTCAAAACTGGCTCAATTAGATGCACAAATCAATTTCAGCAATGTGATTTTTTTTTATAAAAAGAAAAACCAAAAATTGGGGGGGGGGGGAGTGCTAGGGTCGAACGCCATTTTTATCAGCGTCCTTCACCGTAGTCGAGACAGAGTCAGCATTATGTATGTTGAGCAAATCCCATAGCCTGATTTCCCAGACTATTCATTTTCGAAGTCTGGCAAGTAAAATTTTCCAAGTCGCTAGTCCAGGACAAGTGCTTTTTGCTTATTTTAATAAAAGTCAGACGATGCCTATTTTCATGCCATAATCACTTTATCTACCTTTGTCTGGTCGTTCATGCCCTCCAGGCATACTGAATGCTTGATTTTACCCCTCTCCATATATTTATTTACAGCCAGTATCACACCTATCATTAGTCATTAAGAACTCTTGTATGTGCGCATGTTATATTACCGCTTGACTGCATATTGGGCTAAGCAACTAAATTATTGGCCAATCAAACCATGTAAGACAAAACAAAGCCAGTATGATTACTTAGCAGTGTTTTCAATGGCTTCCTTGTGTTTACTTAAATCAGATCCCCACGAATGACTCACCCATGATATTAATCCAGTGAATCAATCCGATTAAATTAATGAAAGGCACTTTACCGACATTAGTGTCGGTTTCCATTATGAAATGATTAAATTGCAGTGATGATTCTTTAACTTTTAATTGATTATACACAGGGTTAACTTCCACGTCCAATATTACGTTTGAAGCGAAACAATTATGCTAATTAACATGATGTCTCTGTTCCAATTTAAACGACAAAATGTATGTCATGATCACTTTAGAAGTAGTTGTAAAGCAAGGTGATATTTACTATGTGGATAAAATGAGTTTACTAAAGTATTTTTTCAAGGAAGTTAATATGGAAGAATCAGATAAGAAAAATGAATGTGAAAGTGGAGGGGTAAAATGTAAGTCTGCCACTAAGCGTGTTGTAACTATTTCTCCAAAGAGACATAAACCAGACTCTGTGGCAACAAAAAAATGTCAAATATGACACTACTAAGAGACTAAGAAATTTTCAGCAACATTGGGTTGATAGTTATCCTTGTCTTGAATTCATTGACTCAGAAGCAAAAAGGTTTTGCAGTTATTGCAAACAATATCCCAAACTGGCACAGGTTGGAAATTCAACCAGTGTGTTTGTCAATGGAACTGACAAATTCAGGATTAAATCAATCATGTCTCATGACAGTTCTGGACCTTACAAGGCCTGTGCAGTTAGAGAAAGTCTGAATTCCAGCAAATTCCTTTTCATTCCTGCTGATGGAAGCAGTGGCGTAGCAAGGAAAAGTGCAGCCCAGGGCCAACTACCAAAATTACGCCCCCACTCCATTAGTATTATTTATGATATATACGGTACTCTTACCAAATTGCCACCCCGTAGAAAGTGCCACCCGGGGCAACCACCCCCTTCGCTACACCACTGGATGGAAGTACATGTACTGATGATACCGTATTGGAGCAAGAAATAGTGCATGTAAGATACCTGGACAATAGAAAACTGAAAACCTCTGATGTAACCAAATATATAATATCAACCTATGTTTTCGAAAAATTACATTCTTTTAAGAAATAAGTATGTTGTACATTATTTCATTTGTTCTTTCTAAGGATTAAAGTGCAAATATCTAATCAAATCTTGACAAGAGATTTAAATTTGGGACAAGTGAAAAGGTAGGTGTAACAAGTTAATTTTCTGAAACCACTTGTCCTGGACAAGTGGATGACAAAAAATTTGCTCAGCCCTGAATATACATTCCGAGTTCTCTTTGTTGTCTTCACTTCTGCTCTCACTTTCATCTATTTGTTGCCTTTAATTACCATTAATGTCATTATATATATATATATATATATATATATATATATATATATATATATATATATATATATATATATATATATATATATATATATATATATATACACACACATACACCTCTCCCTCAGTAACTCGTGCACAACAGGGTAAAAAAATATAGACTGCACTATAAGCGAGGGCGCAAGTTACCGAGGGACCTAAAAAAAATTAAGAAGGGATGCCATCCTTGCTGGACATCAAGAAAACCGAAGTTTGGGGGGGGTGTAGCGTAACAGGGCTGTTTAATGGCTGAATACTCATTTTATTATTGCATTGGGAATAACTGTCAATAAAGAGCTTTTTTTCTAATGTAGTTGTTTGCTTTTTTTTAATATAAATTACCTTTATTTTCAAGATGCCCAATCTCTGAAAGATCGTTAACAACATTAGTCCTGGTGGTTTCAACAACACGTGTACACGAAAATATTGTGTATTACGTCACTACTTTTTGTTGATGTTGATTCACAACAAAACAAGATTCCTTTTTTTCAAAAACTAGGGATTTATTTTGTGAAACAACTGTCAACGTCGAACTCGATTTATTTATTGTTCTCTTAATAAAATATAGATGCTGTAATTTCATTGCAAGTAATAGTGAAACTTCTTCTCATCTTGAGGAAATCTCTGAGTGGCAATTTAGACATTTTAAGTACAATACAAACTCTGAAAGTTCAACTAGCTTCTCTGTAATGAACCGTATCAGTGAAACAATGCTTTATATTCACCAAGTACTCATTTCGCTTGGTTGCCTTACTATCTTTGTGAAAGAGTAGGCTAATTTAAGGTAGTTTAATTATATTACTTACATAATAATATTTATAAGTGTCTGATTGATCAATTGAAATGAGTCGACTGGACACACGTCCATGATCGAAAGCTCTTACGCAGGTAGGATTTGCACACCTTATAACTCTTTTATTCCACCCCCTTTATTTGATTTGATACAAAAGACATAATTAACGTGATAATACAAAGCAGGTCTGCTTTTAAAATGCGTGTAACAACACAACGAATACTTCCGCAAGTCAGAGAAACAAAACGGTCGGCACTTGATTAGGTTATCACAGAAACGCCTGAAGACATCACCGTGACGGTTGAATTATATTTTTCACGTTTCAATACAAGAGGGCATATTACATTTATGGTGATCACACTTAACCCGAATTAAAAGATAGAACTAAAACACACATTTCACTTAACAAAACTTATTTGATTGGTATTATTTTTTTTAAGTGTTGCTACCAGTAGGCATTAGTGACATTTTCTTTGATCGAAATTTCATCGAATATTGTTATTTACAGTGTACTGACAATGTTGTTTGAAAAGAAAATTGAACAAAGTATATGACTTCTAATTAAAAGTTGAAAATTTCATGATGTTGATTCAAATTTCCGGGTACTAACAACTGTTTTTGACGATAAAATGAGCATTACTAATTTTGATCACGATTTTTTCACGTTCAACAAATAGGGGCCAATTTTTGTGCTATTTTCTAGTAAAGAAAATGGGACTCACGCCTGACCCGGCACTATAAGCGGATTCGCGAGTTATCCGGGCACGAGTTATCGAGGGATCAGTGTATATATATATCACACACTACCAGCAGACTCCATCATCACTGACCAGTCACATGATGAACCCCACATCAAAGGTCACTCACCAGCAGTCAGGTCAGCCAGGTACAAAATATAATGGCTAAGTGAATGAATAACTATCCTGGATTATCTTAATTAAATACCCAAGACAAGATAATAGGTTTTGAATTCACTGACAGGATGTTTATTTAAGGCATTCATTTTAAAAGGATAGTGGGAAACATAAAAGCATAGTGGCACAAGCAGATAGCATACCGGTCTGTTCTAAAGCATAGCGGGCTGAAATGATAGTGCAGTGGGACCGCTATGGTAAAAGGCCCTGGGAAGAACTCTGTACATGTATTATTATTACTGCATATTAATGATTGTACAGTACTGTCCAACTCAGACTCTGCGAAAGCTTTGATTACTTTCATTATACAAATTGTCACCATTTAAACACCATTAAAACAAAAATGGACATTGTTTATTTGCCAAACAATCACAGATGCTTACATACTGTTAATTAGTCACACTAGCTTCATGTCTGTTTACCTAAGTCTAGCCATTACCTATTACGCAGATAGGCCATGACTGACCAAAAATATAAAAAATAAAGCGTCATAGGGGAAAATGAGGCACATCACAGGGACACATTATGTGAAGAAACGGTGCATCTTTTGAGAATTTCACACATATTTGACCCGGAAGATTGAGTCCTTGAGAGCCCTGTATATACACGAAGATACAATTTAGATGGCATATAACAGTCTTTCCAGATGCACTGGATCACATTTGTCCAAGACTGATTACATATATGAAACAAACTGAGAACACACTGCAAAATTAGTGTAATCTAGGTGTAGCACTTTTGGGACCTAAAGGTCCCTTTGTTAAAGGCAAACACTCACAAAAATTAACAGAAAAAAAAACATGACAATAAAAGTCCCACATGATACTACTTGTGTCTTCAAATATATACAAAGATAATATTATATATTAATAAGTAGACTAAAAATTATTTTCTGTGATTTTCAGTCTACTTAATAAACATACATATTTTTGTGTATGACTGAGTCTTACTTTGATGCATAGTCATTATGATAATGGCTCTGACTTCTATACTAAGTACCATCCATATTTATGATGATAATGTGCATGGCTTTGTCTATCAAAGCTACTGTATGCTTTCTCAATTCATCCTGATTCTTGTGTTAACTAGTGAGTCTATATGACTTGTATTTCAGCAATAAAATGCATAAAATATCTCCTACATAATAAGAAACGTTTTCATTTGGCTTGCTAATGCATAATCATCCGATCCCCACCCCCCATCCCTCCAATACTTTCCACAAAAAAATTGGGCATATTCATGCATTCTCTGCCATCATAAAAAGCGACTTTGCACTGCATGGTATAATAAACAAATTATAACAGAAGAATAACTATATTAATACACTCCTAATGACTAAATACTTAAGAGTGACTCAGTCGGTGATAAAATGCCGTGCAACTTTTGCCACAATACTGCGGATTGGGGGTTTGGTCAACAAAACTGACTCTCTAATCAAATGGACGATAAAGCGAAACTGAATATCAAGTAGCCATAACTTATGATAAGCTTCATGTAATTAAGTAATCGGATCTTAGTAGAGAAAGACTCTTTAAAAGAGGCAAATATATGGAAATAATCACTTACTTGACCTCAACCACCGCTCTAATGTCTGTTTACTCTCAAAACGAGGCTGAATTCCGGTTTAGTTGATTGGCTGATTTCGGACACTTGCAGCGCCGATACTATAGGGGATATAACTTTGTATTCACAAAGTTGTGCTAGTCGCTTCGAAACAATCCAGAAAGTTCAAAGATGATATTTATCGATATAATACAAACTGCATACGTTGCTAAAAAAACAAAAAAAAAAAACATATTAAAACTTAAAACAATATAAGAAGATGAAATCCTTGGATCTGGAATTTCATTTTAAAAAATACATAATTTCAATAAAGTTACAATACATGGGAACACTCTTTTCCTGTCGCTTCTTTCTTTCTTTTGATTTTGTATCATTCTTTCTTCTTAAGTGAACACTTAGCATTGTTCATGTATGCTTCCAGTCGGCAGTATCTATCCCAAAAAAACTATTTTTCAATATGTATATCAAACGAAACTATTTATGTGCATGCATATATGTAATATGTATGTATGTATGTATGTATGTATGTATGTATGTATGTATGTATGTATGTATGTATGTATGTATGTATGTATGTATGTATGTATGTATGTATGTATGTATGTATGTATGTATGTATGTATGTATATATGTATGTGTGTACGTACGTACGTACGTACGTACGTACGTATGTATGTATTTATGTATGTATGTATGTATGTATGTATGTATGTATGTATGTATGTATGTATGTATGTATGTATGTATGTATGTATACAATTAATGGAGGCCTCTTGGACCTGAGATGCGTCCCGTGACGACGTTGACGCTAAGAAGGTCTTGAACTTTTGAAATTATTCAGGCTTATAGCAAATATCTGACTTTCGTATATGAAGGATTGTACCCTTCTTTTTTTTTTTTTTGGCCTTTATCTTTGTTTTATATGCCTTTTTGGAGTGACTAAACTTACTCGGAAATATATAGCCATGATTGTAATGATGTGCCGTTAAGCCCTGTGCATGCATACATACATACATACATACATACATACATACATACATACATACATACATACATACATACATACATACATACATACATACATACATACATACATACATACATACATACGTACACGTATGTATGTATGTAGGTAGGTTGGTAGGTATATAAGTATGTATGTAAACCATAGTAGTATATGAGGATTGTATGGCCATCTATGGGAAATTTATTACGGTAAAATTAGGAGAGTATGACCATCTATGAGAATTTAATATGGGGATGTGACGGTATGGCCATGGGAATTTACACTATGTTTTGGACGATACGGCCGTCTATGGGAATTTAACATGACGGATGTCACAATGGCCATCTACGGGAATATTACTGGGTCGCCTAGCTTGGAGTTTGGAGTCCGACGGGAATTTAACATTGCGAAAATGGCACAATAGGAAAACGGAAATTAACATTACTAATAACACGGGGGGGGGGGAGGAGGGCTATATAAATTTAACACAAGAATGGCACTAAAGATGTGGGAAGTAAAACTTAGTATTATGGCTATAAAATGATCGACCTCTTTGGGAGTCTATGGGATTTCACCGTACGGATGTCACTATGGGGGTCTATGGAATTGTAACACTGAGGGCTACTATTGGTGTATTTGGAAATGTAGCATTATGTATGATACGGAATATGAGTGGGTGACAGTGGCGGGAACAAATAGCAGGGAAAGAAAAGGCGAGGTTAAAGACACGCCTAATTTCGGAAAAGGACTTATTTTTACAATCCAACACTCACATCCTTACATCCCAACACACGTTTTTTGCAATCCAGCAACCACACTTACAAGCAAATCGATAAGGGATAGGGGGGATATGTTATGGTCAGCATCCCACATTCATACTGACCAATACCAACCCTTACTGACAAACATTCACACACAAACATTAAACACACTCGCATACAAACTCAGTTGTATTTGGGATATAAAGTAGGGGTAAGGTTATGAGAACTGGTGCCCTCTAACTGAAATGAACATTATGTCTTACGTTTATCATGTGTGGTGAATCTGTTTGTTTATAACAGTGTAACATGTTGGATCTATTTTGACGGGAAAATGTAATAGGTTGGAATTGTCTGCCCTCAAACATTTCTTGTTATAGGCCAGAGAACCTCACACATGATAAACTTGCGGAGTAATATTCATTTTCGTTCGATGGTCTACTAATTCCAGCATGTTGCACTGTTACAACAGACAAACAGACAGACTCACCAAACATGATAAATGTTAAACGTAATATTCAATTCAGTTAGAGGACAGGCCAACAAACACATGTTACACCGTTACATTTTCAACCATACTCATCCTGTGAAAAACCTATGAACCAATTTATAAACAAAAAATGTGTTTCCCTATGCGTTTCAAAATAGCGGTTTAATGTTAAAATCCCATGGTCCCCTAAATTGCTGCTTTAATGTTAATTTTCATTGTCCCTCAAGTGACATAATATACTACTAACACCTATTCAGACTGACCAATACCTATTCTGACTGAACTACACCTATTCTGATGACCAATACCTTTTCTGATTGACCAACACCTAAGATGACTGACCAACACCTATTTTGATTGATCACCACCTATTCTCACTGATCAAGAATTATTATCAATGACCAATACCTATTCTGACTGACAAACGCTTATTCTGATTGACAATGTTCAGGCAAGTAATGATGAAGTTTGCCAAATGTGACCCTCTTGCATAATCTAAATAATGAAAACTCCAATTATATTTGTATAGAAAAACATGAAAGCAATTGTAACATCATCGTATAAATGTTGTCAGAAACAAACTCTCAAGTTCTAAATTCGGGGTAAGGTGTCGTGTACTTTTAAACACCAAGCGTAAAGTACATTGTTCTTTTCAATCGCTGCTGCTATTATGTTTCTCCACGGCGATATTGGGGAACGCGACACCAAGCATTGCTTTACTTTGTGAAAAACAAACGAAGTTCTAAACTCGGCGTAAGGTGTTGTGTACTTTTCAACAGCAAGCATAAAGTATATTGTTTTTTAATTGCTGCTTCTGTTATGTTTCTCCACGGCGATATTAGGAACGAGACAACAAGCATTACTACACTTTCCGAAAAACAAGCTCTCAACTTCTAAATTTGGCGTCATCCAAAACTGGAAGCTGCTGCTCCCGATGATTTATTTTCACATTCAACCAGCGATCAAATTCACTTCCAGAACATTTCGAACAACAGTCTACAGTTACACTGTAAGATTCAAGGATTTGAAATACCAATTCCCCGGAGAGAAAGCGGACGTGTTTATTACTGGCTTATCTGAATCCATATTGCTCGAGTTAAAACGACAGTGTCGGGATGCAGATCAAGATCACTTGCGACTTTCTATCATCTATGACAGTTTGCAAAATTCTGTTTGGATCGAACTTAGCAAACCTGCTGATTTAATACTTTCCAAGATCATTGACAAAGTACAACACCGATACACCGGAATGGAATCAACTATGTGTGAGCATTAGAAAATCACACGAATCCAAACAACAGAGAGAAGCAAAGATACTTTTGAAACGAGCATGGATTTCAAAAGAGACCGCGTGTTGAGCCCATGAGATGCAGAAGATTCAAGACGTGTTAGCTCCGCGTTATTCCTTAAAAGTTCTCCCCCAAGTCACACGTGGATATCTCTTGTTTCGTGAGCCTAATTTTCCAAGCAGAAATTGTATCCACGTTTATCATCATCAAAATCTTCTCGATACAATTATCAATATCAAAGGATTTTTCAAATACAGTTACTTTGGCCAAAAATGTGACATAGGCTTCAACAATCGCAAACAAAATTTACGTTGTGGAGAGAGATATCGACACTGTTTAGCGTCCAGTCCCGAGGGAAAAGGAATCCTTCCGTGCTCCACATGTTAAGCTAATTTGTAAATCAAGCCTGTTATGACCGACATAAAAATGAAACAGCTCCAGCAGAAAAGAGCTTGTGAATTACTGGAAGTGTGTCAAAAATGTTGACAGAATGTTCTTACCAATTCGAAAGACTTACATATTTGACCAGGACAGAAACGATGTCATATTTGTCATCCCTTCGTCGTTATCATTATTACATTCAGCTATACGTCAACGAACAAGACGAAGAATTGGACAACCACAACACATAAAAACGAAACGTACCCATCTCGTAAATTCTATCTGTTTTAACTTTGAATGTTCACAAGACACTGGTATTCACATCCCTAAATTTTGTGTAGCAAGTCGAGTTTGCAGTGAATATATTCAAGAACCTCTATTCATTGTCGGAATCGTATCATCCTCCCGGGAAGACTAGAAAAGATATTTTGTGGACCTACCACTCTACCCGATTTTGCAATGTGGGTCTTAAACCCCACTGACAGTAGAGATTAAGATTTAGATCGTTATAGCAACATCACAAGTACAACCCTGATGATATGCAAGCAGGGCAAGGGGAAGCTTTCTACGCATGGTACCTGTGTCACGGAATTGTGTGCAAGAAAATACCTTTTGCATTATATATGAACACATATATTGATTAGGTTTCGTTGCTTTGTAGCAAGTTAACCATGGTGTATGGTTTTAGTTTTGGCAATTTCGAAATAACGATTTCTGTTCAATTACTGGTACGCATATAGTACAATAGTCAATGGTGACTTTCGTGACGTTGGTTCGACGGATGATACTGGTCGATTCATTGTGAGGAGCCAAAGGTTTTGGACCAACGGGTCTGCGGGGTAGGGAGGTTCCCAAGGGGTCCTTCAGCAGGCCTGGAGGAGTGGACTACACGAGATCATTCCTCAACCATTCATCGGGAGTAGTGAATTGGGAATATTCATGACCATTATCCAGATGTCTTGAGATAACAACATCATATCTGTTGATGGATAATATATTAGGCTTTCCACTTAAAATTCAGTGTCATAATATGTATGAAAATCGAATGTACCATCATACTTGCTGATGAACAATACGTTAATAATATATGTTAATAAACTCATACATTAATAGCATTTGTTGATACATTCAGACATCGGTCATACCTGTCGATAAATCCGTGCATTGGTGGTATTTGTTGACGAATTATACAATTTGTGATATGTGTTGATGAACCATGCATTGATTGTACCCCTGCAAGAACGACACTATTTTGGTATATCCGTTGATGAACTTTGTGAGCATGCGTAGGGTAGGATTTTCAGTCGTTTGTGAGAGATGGAAGTAAGGGTGTGAGATAGGGTATCAGAGATTTAATTATCATTAATTTGCATTTTAAATAAACATCTCATTCACCTGTTTTTGTTATGTGTCTTCGCAAGATCCAATCCTACCCGTTTCATCCTCTTAAAACCAGGCTTACTCTTGTGACACTATTGATTTTCAAGAATAAATGCAAAGGTACTGCCGGTCTGATGTCGACATTCGACAACGTTGTCGTGGAAAATGTCTATACCTATTTATTGAACAGTCTTGCTCAGTAATTTGTGGGGAAAACTAGCTAAGTGCCCGATGATGCCCAAAACAGAATACTTGATAGATCGAAGAAGATACCTTCAGTTGGTAGACGATAAAGGAAAACTCAGCAAACACATTGAAATCTTACGAGAAGATTTGATTTTGATGACTGAGTTTGTGGAAATCAACGAGTTTGCCAGCGTGATCATTGCTGCTAGCGCCCGTTTAAACTGTGTTCAGTTTTTGAGCCTTTAGGTGACCGCGCGCTTGACTTTGACACAGACAGTTGTATGTATATCGATTGACCTGGATGCTATTACCCGCACATGGAAGACCAACGTTTAGGAGCGTCAACCGATGAGCATCCTAAAGATCCCATTCTCAGTTTTGTCAGTGGCAGTCCCAGAAATTATGGATATAAGTACCGAGATACGAAATAACAAATTCACACTAGATGCAAAGTGGAAGGACTAACACTCAGCTATCTGTCGAGTCAAGTGGTCAACTTTGACCTGGTGAAGAAGGCTTGAAATCGGGCAAATTCATCCCACTTTCCCACTTAACTCTTGAATATCACCGGGAATCAAACGTATTTCGTCGTTGAAGTACCAGACGAACAAGTACAAGAACACTTGGATTGAAAAGATCATGGCTTTTACGAAAATAAAATATTCTCTAAAAAAAATAAAAAAATAAAATAAAAACATTCGGCAGCCAATTCAAAACTTAATGTGTACAACATCAGAATTCCTTAAGGATATTTTTTATAGTAATGTTCGACATTTCGTCGATATAATAACCACTTTGTTCAACGATCTGCTTAAAGGCATAGCGTTGAGAGTCAACAAACGTGTGAATATCGATTAATACGCAGTCTTAATATTATCTAGAGGAAGCCTGGACTCTCATCCAAGAAGGAAGCCTGGACTCTCATCCAAGATGAGAAGCCTGGACTTTCGTCCAAGAAGAGAAAACCTTGAACGAGTGGTATAAAGACTTGCTACACCATTCTAAACCACCACTGATTGGCACCGATACGAAATGAATTGAATCCCTCTTGCATCGGCGCACGAACACTTACCACTCCTCAACTTACCTCAACAACCAGTTTCAAGAAAAAGTCAAGGTTTAAATCATCACCTATCATCACCTGTGAACTTTATAGATCTAAAATAATAAATACCTGTGAACTTCATTTCCTTTTGACTCACAGTTCATATACAGCACCCGGGAATCATGCGGTCTGTGCCAAAGAAGAACTTCTTCTCGAATAGTTAAGACGTTACAACCTAAGTGATCAACACAGACAACCAGGAACACATTAGGTCGCTGTCTACTGACAATATGGCAGAATATGTTTATTCGTATGGATTATCCCACCAACGCCACCACCATATGAGAAGAAATGCTGTTTCTACCCATTTCATTAACGTGAGATTACAATGATCAGATTCGATCGTGTGTAGACAATATTGTTTGTATTTTCTTCATCTTCGAAGCCTTGGATTCCCTTTAGAACGTTTACTCAATGGTTTTGGACACCATTTCCTTAGAAACAATGAAAAAAGTAGAATTGTCGTTTCGAGTCCATTTTGGTTATCTCTTTTCTTGGCTCGAAAACGTAGCTTAAATCGATGTTTAAGAAGAAAAAGTTCATTGACCATTGGAACCCAATTCTTACTAAGCACCAACATTATCAACCCTGTAAATATGTTCATTATGAAGAAGAAAACAACTGTATGGTGTTTGTAGATGGTATCTGGGTTGATCTTTTTACCCTTTTCAGAGAATGCAGGCATTGTACATGAAAAAGAGGTTCTGCCCTAATCATCCATCTTCAGTATTGTTTCATAGGTGAGTTAGGTTCATTAGTTGAATTGCGCAAGGACTCTTAAAGTGTTGATTTTGAAACAAAATATTGTCATTATGTTTTAATTATGTTTTAATTCTCTCTCTATTTTTCTTTTGGTAACAATAACAATATTGATAATATGATCTTTCGGTTGTTGGATTTTAAAATACGTGTATTGGATTGTAAGGGTGTGATTGTTGGATTATAAAAAGAAATCCTAATCTGTGTCTGTAAATAGATGTGTCTTTTTTCCCACTGAATTTTTTGTTTGTTTGTTTGTTACGTGCAATAGGCACCTACTTATGTTATATTCCCATAAAAATGTTTCATATTCTTTGATCCCATTAGCGGCCCACAATATTAAAGTGTTATATATATGTACCGACTTGACTTTTAGAGTTACTGGCGCCTTAAATTGTAACAATATGAATAAAGTTTTCATTTCTTCTTAATATTATTTGTCTGTCCATTTACCCTGAAATATATTCGGTCGAAAATGTTTTCTTAAAGTCTTCAGCTGATGCCCATAAAGAAGTAACTACTGTGGTTTTGTGGGTTTAACGCCATTTTTTTAGCACATGATAGGCTACATATGGCGGCCAGTATATCTGGTGGAAGAAGAACCCTGGGAAAGCCCCGGGAAGAACCACCGACCCACGGGAAGCTACTGGCAAGTTTTCTCACATGCCCACGTTGGCCGAGCTGAGATTCGAACCATCACGGACAGAGGTGAGATCTCAGTGATCGGTAAAGACAAGCGCCTTAGACCACTCGACCACCCAGGGCCCCAAGAAATAACTAATAAATAAGCTTTTATAGCACATAACGATTTCAAAATGTTGTCTATAATCAGCTTGTTTTAGCAAATACTACTCGACAACGACTACATTCCCATTTGAAAGGAAATACTAAAATGTCTGTCCTGTAATTTATGCCAGACGATCAAAATATATATTCAATATACAATTAGTTTTATATTTAATTACGTTTTTTAATTTCATTCTGTTTATTAATTTGTTTAGATACTAACATATTAACTGATTATTAGATCAGAACAAAAAATCTGAGCACAATGCAGTTGAGAAATAAGAAATACAATCCTAGGCGTTAAGGAATCGACCTCACTAGATCCGACTCACCTACCTTTCGCTACCCAGCACTCGAAGGACTTCATCCATCTGTCTTTGCCAGACAGGAATTATATGCATAGTTTGAATGTGATAGATATTGATATATGATTTTTCATGTTTAAACTATTGCTACGTATGCATGTGAGTACATGGATGATGTGTTGGTATATAGGTTGATCTTAGTGCTGTTTTATACTCTATGGAGTGTTTATGACTAAAATAGGTTGAAAGGTAGAATGCATGAAGTGTGAATGCAAGCCCTTTTACGCGGACCTGTTTTATGTATTTTATATTGTCACATTCTTTATATGGATGAAAGACAATATATTATGTTATCTGTCATCCTCTACATACACAAAATGAGGTGTACTCACAACATAACGGTGAAACGTCGAATTGACGCAACGCTTTGACAAACAGGGCAAACTCTCTTGGATACCACACTGTTGAAGGATTTTGTTATTCAACACGGTTGGAGATAACCATAAAGGGCTATCATCTGTTCTGTTACACAACTTGTCTTAGTCTCTCTAATGAAGTAAGTTTTGAGATAAAAATTAATATGTGTGGCACAAAATAGTATATAGCTCTGAAATCCATCCCTTTAGATGTCTTGAGAATAAATTAACATTGATACACATTATAGACTAATCATTATGAAGCATAAAAACATGGTTACACCCTCCTACTCCTTTCAACTAAATCTGATAATAACTTGTCATAGACAACACTGCGACATGCATGAAATATATGATTCGAGCAGATTATCCGCGATTATCGAATTTCTTTGGATTTCCGTAGTGCAGAAGAGGTACAATGTTAATTATGCGTGAAAACTTTTTTTTTCGGAAAAGAGTACAATGATGATTCTAGTAAAACAAAATTGGTCCTCTCTCTCTCTCTCTCTCTCTCTCTCTCTCTCTCTCTCTCTCTCTCTCTCTCTCACACACACACACACACACACACACACACACACACACTTCAGATTTATGTGTGAAGAATAAATTATCCAGTAACCTGATAGCTTTAGATCTTAAATAATAAATTGTAAACGACAAGCCCGAAGACTCACAGCCTTTGCACCGTAGTATGTCCGGGTAATTAAAAATAGATAATGCCAATGACAAAAAGGCTTATCATGTGTTTGCAGCAATAATATTTACAGAAATTGCTGCATTTAGTATAACACTAAATCGTACACAAATATTGAATGTTGACGCTGTTTCCAAGCAGTTATGCTAATTTTTTAACAAAATGTTTGTCTTCTTTCAAGTCGATTGTCAGGTCAAGGATGCGGTCCAAAAGGTGCATCGGGCAATATAACTTTTCCTTGATAGCAGTATACATATTCCCGATTCTATTGCAGCCCACCCTAGGTTACTTTTCTTTATATCTTTAACAAACCCCTAAACAACGAATGAGAGAATTTTAAAAGTAAAACAAATTAAGTAAAGTATATAATTGTATCGACTTTGTTTAAAAGAATCTGAAAAAGGGCTTGCATGACTTTTAAGATATTTAACAAAAAAAGAAAGGACTATATTCAATAAGGTCCATTTTCTGCCCCCTTTCTAATTGTCTTTATATGATGTTTACTGCATGTATGAGATGGTCAGCATTTATTTTTGATATCAGTTTTTTTTATGGATTATGTGTGTACGGAAATGCAGTACAATACTGTACTGAATACAGGACGCATATCATTTAGTTGACAGGTTAAATATCGTAATAGAAATAAACATAAGAACGATAACCCCTTTCATTATTTAACAAAAAATAATGGAAATATACGTACATTACTATTAGTTACGGCATGCTTTTTGTGAAAAATTGGCAACTTAAACAAAAGTAAAGTTAATGTTGACTCCGTTCAGTCTCTGTTTACTTGGTTTCCAAATCCATCGTTAGCGCCTCTCTAAAAATCGCGTGCCCATTGCAATTTAGAAATGATAAAGAAAGAAAGAAATGAATGAACAATATTGTTTAAAAAATCTGATTTGTTCTTTTTACTGGATTTTTTTTGGTAAAATTCTGGAAGAAATAAAATAACCCACTGTAGGAAATGCTGTTTTATTTGTTCGAAAATTTTTTTTGTTTAGAGTGACAATCGCAACCCTGCTCCAATATGATAATATGAAAGAAGTTTTTTTTCACAAGAAATACTCAATCTGTGAAAATTTCTTCTTAGAGCAAGACTGCGCTCAGATCTTATTTCGAGTTTGAAGTTGCTCAAATTGAGCATTTTATTTTCAATTTCCAACACCAGCCCATTTTCAAAGTCGTGTTTTGGTATTAAAAATAAATCTAAAAGCATAACTGTTGTAGAAGAGTGTAACTTGTATCTGGAATAATACAACGAGACCAATAGTCATTAAATTTATGAGTATTTTTTTTTCTCTCATAAAAACGGGGACAGAAAATGGCCCTTATTCAATATTTTCCTTTCTTTAAATGAATCACTTATAACTGAAAAATTAACTTTAACAATAACAACATATAAGGAAATTAGCATCTTTCAGAAATGATAATCTACTTGTTATCTATCGAGTTCACTTTCTTATAAACGATCAAAAACACTTAAGATTGTGTTCTTGGTGATTGATATTGGAATAAAGGGTGTAATTAGCATGATACCACATAGATATGCTGAAAAAAATCATGACAAAAATGTTAACATAGTATAGTGTTAAGATAGAAATTATGGCGAATACGAACGGTAAAGGTCATTCACTATATCTTATCTAGTAATACCAATTTTTTTGGATAGGCCATCAGACAATACATGCTGATAAAAATCTTTAGATGGACAACTGTTGAACAGATTAGATAGGTAGAATAAAATCTGTTCGAAATACCAGATGACCATGATACTGGTTGTATTTTAGAAGTGGACTTGGAGATTCCATTACACTAGGACTATCCAGTAGCTAAAGATAAATTAATTCAAGATGAATATGATTTATCAGAGTAAGGGAATAAGTTGCTATATGATTTGCAGCGGTGCGAAAAGAACTGTGCCACAACTGTTATGAAAATTTAAAATCAAAGAGAAATATGTCATTCACTTGAGAAACTGAAACTTGTGCATGCAGTTGGGTTTAAAGCTGAATACCATACACAGAGTTCTCTTATTTCATCAACAACAGTGGGTAAAACACAGGACTGAATACAAACTGGAGACAAAAAAGACTTTTTGAAATTTATGAATAACAGCGTGTTAGATAAACAAATCGCAAATCTCAGGAAATTAACAACATATATATAGCTTACGGTGTTAGGGTTAATCTAATGGTTGATGTATGAATTCTATGACAACATGTTAGCAAACAAATACGGTGATAGAATGGGTCTTTTAATGACTGATACTAATTTATTCTTTATCTATGTTAAGACAAGAAGTTTACAGTGACATGAAGGATAACAAGTTTGATGACACAAGTGACTATTCACAGGCTAGCATATTTGGTATTTCACAGATGAATAAGAAAGTTTCCTGGACTTTTCCAAGATGATTTGAATGGTATTCCCATTAGAGAGATTTGTGGGTTAAGTCATAACGATATTCATTCACAACAGATAAAGAAAAATAGAACGTTTGCAAAGAAAAAAAAAGCTGTAATGAAACAAAATTTTAAATTTGCAATGTAGAAAGACTGCTTATTGAATCACAGGGAAAATCACAAGGAAATTAATTTTCTCAGATGACACAATCATGAGATATAAAAGCATAGAATTGAGTATAGTTGTTTTGTTGATGCATGATCACAAGCGTATTTTTGGTGACAACATAAATACAGTTACTTATGGACACGTAAGTACTCTATTATCAAACGGAAACTCTAAACACATTGAATGCTTGTTTCTCTTGTTTCAGTTCAGCTTATCTGAAATTTCTCTTTCTACATCATTTGCGACGAGATTATTTGCAATGAAATAGTTTCTCAGTGCTGTAAAAGGCAACCAAAAGACGTGTGCTTTCTCTCAAATATTTGATGACACAGTCGTAATTTGCACGATCTCCCATTATGATATTTCAAAATGTCTACCACTCAAAGCTCATATAGCTAGGTTAACTCCTTTCTTTTTCACATAGTTAAGATTGCCACATTCATCAATCATAAACAAAGTATTTGTAAACATCAACCAGTAATTCTAACCACTTATCTAATTTATCTTTGGGATCCATCACGATCCCCTTTTCATCACCGAACAACTACTTTATGATGTCAGTGTTGTTCAACAAGAAAGATGAAAACGATGTATTAAATCTAAGAGATTTAATACAAACATAGAATTTTCCACAATTAGTCACTCCACATACAGTCATGTTAAGGGGTTAATGTATATACATTTTTTTATGCAGAAAGCATACGTTGCCTCTGGCACTATCCGTAGATAAAAAGCCGTTTTCTACACGTGCGCGTAGCATAGCCATACTACTTACTTACAGTGAAACAAGGTTGCAAATAAAATGCGTATCGCACCAAAAACATAACTGATTTTCTCTGTTTCTTTTGAATTTTTACTCAAGCATATGAAACAAAATAAATATACATTTTGTATGCATCCATATTTTCCTTTTTCTTGATTTGTAGATGGATACTTTTTTGTGAGTTATCAAATTTATGACCAGTAGCATGCTATCTGTTATCGAGTGTATATCTCAAATCATGCCACATACAATAATTTTCAGTGCAAAAGTTGTTAACACTTATGTTACTAATTTTTCTGCTTTTTTGTTGTTCATGATAGAAATATTTTGTGGCTTCTATAAACTGTAGCCACAGCCAGAAACTCTGGAGAAATAAAACATATCTGGCAAACCTTCTAAAGTCACTGAGAATTCTTTTTTTTTTTCTTCCTATTGCTGAGTTGTACACCTTTTTTAGATTACTTTCTCCGATTTATTTGCACAGTGTCAAAATCCCCTTGAAAATATCACTACACGAACAGAGCCCATAAGCTTTAATTGGATCCTATTGTGGCTCATAAGAAAATCATTCATATTTTTCTCCGAGTTTTCCTGGAGAATTACCAACAAGAGCAGAATGTTACTTGTATTCAGTAGCAATCAGCACTAAAGCCAATATAGAAAATATAACGTTCATTGAGTTCAGCCTCTGGGAACATGCATAGAATTACAAAGCAAACAGGCGTGTTTCGACCGGTTCCGGAAAGGTCACTTGCACTAAAAGTTCCAGTAATTTCATACAAATGCCACTATTTCTATAAAATGCAATATAACCTACGCTGGCCTTTTTATATGTTGTGTCCAAGTTCGATCCTAACATAAATAAGGTAGCCTTAGTGCATTGAACTTATAACTAATGCACTGGATTTAATTCAGAAATTTTGTTTAAAAATAAAAATGAAGGAAGTATATACCAAACTTAACTAGTGTCGTGATGCCTTCAATATTATAGAGGTGAAAATCATTGGTGAGCACATTTGCTTAAATATTTAAGCCTCCTAGATGCTTTCATAGCTAATTATGTTATGCATGTAATTGAAACTATACAATGCTCAAAAAAAAACTTTAACATTTTTTAAGATGTTGAAATTTACAGACAACATGCACACCAACACCTATCACAAGTACAATGACTATGTACTCATATTTTAATCGATTATTAGAATGTTCGTGAACAAGTTTAGGTTATCTTGGTATTTCAAGTTTTATCTTATTTTCTGAGTGAGCAGATGTATTTGGATGGGTGCAGTACGCTTTGCGTCTTTGGCACCTGCAACACTATTTGTAGATTCATAAGGCGCAAAAGCACCATCAAGGTTGATTTTTTGTTTTGTTTTTTGGTGTTTTTTTATTTTATTTTTTTAAAGACCAAGTCCGTAAACCTTATTTTCCTAATCTTTCATTCAAGTGACCATTCTATTATCAATTCAATCAATATGATTTTCCCTTAAGGTACCTTCAATCGTGAATCAATGCTGTTGTTAGTTGGATTAAATTTAGCTTCAGTAAGGTAAATGTAGTACATTGTCATGATGACCATTTATTTCATCAAAAACCTACCTTGCTAATATCGGTCCCTGATTACATATACATGTAGATCGAAATACTACAATCTGTAAACATGAGAGAGAGAGAGAGAGAGAGAGAGAGAGAGAGAGAGAGAGAGAGAGAGAGAGAGAGAGAGAGAGAGAGAGAGAGAGAGAGAGAGAGAGATGTTAAACGAGAGGTAGATTTATCACATGGAGGGGTGGGTTTTTAACTTGAAAAAGTCTTCTTTATTTTTAATTCCAATGATACCGAATTTGCAGTTTGACCCTCAGTTCAAAGCTGGACGTTACAACAATAGGAAAACGCAAACAGAAAATAAAATATGAGATGTAGCTATGCTGGAACTGATAAGGAATGGTGAAGGTGAAAAATCGCTTCTTCGCCTCTACAGGAAGTATTCATGAAAATAAAATGAATACTCCGGCATTCATTACAAAAACAACGAATACTCCGGAAGTAAAAAGCATTTATATTGCCTTATTTGAAAGCGAATATCATAATTATTCATCAAATTCTACGTTGCTGACGAGACATGGAAGGCCGGATCAGTACGTCAGTCCTCTATGATTAGAATTGTACAATATACTGAACCAGCGGTCATTGTTTTCAGTCAGATATCACGAACGCTATCTGTTGTCATAAAACGAAATCTGTCAAGTGCAAAAGGAATTTAGAGTTGGAAAGACGCAATTAAGATGTTAACGTGTGTAATATTACAAATATCAACATAAAATCACTGACAATAAATCTGAAGACATGAACTGCAGTATTCCAGTATAACACTTAACAAATTCAATAAGAACTATTTGCAGAGGTAAAGAAGCGTCTCAGAATATAAATTCAACATGAATAGCCAATATAAACATAGAATAATCTAATTTAGAATATACATCGTCTACTCATAGAAAATATATACATAGAATTATGGGGGTGATTCCCCTCCATAGCTTTGCGCCGTTATTTATGATGTACTATACAGTTTCAGTTCTGTTTTGTATTTGCTTCGCCACTTTATTGTGCTAGTGCGCTAGAAAAGTCTCATTATGAATTTTATTATTTTCGTATCCATACAAGACTGTATTGGTGTGTTGCGCTAGTGCGCTATAAATTTTGGATTCTGTACTTTAGTGTAGTCGTGTGAATGGGTTGGTATATAATATTATACTGCTCCAGAACTCACATATTTACTACTAAAATGTAACTAGTAACTAAGTATTGTCATCAGTTCTTGAAAATGAATATTAGAAGCATAGTCTGAATGGTTATTTATACAGAAAAATATAAAACTTTTGGAGACATTGGGACCTTTCGTTTTAGACTGCTTAAATCTTCGAAAAATACAAAATGCTGCCCACTGGCTGAGAATCTTTTAAATGGACCCACTTGTGCAGACCTGATGTCTTTGCGACGAATTATTGCTATAAGTACCTTATATACTCGCGTATAATTGGGTCCAGCCGCAAACAACATGGACCATGATCTGTCGTCGCATAATGGTCCGGCAGATCAGGGTCTATGTTGTTTTTTCTACTGATTCGTCCTAACAAATTGCAGTATGCGAACTGTGGCTGTAACCGGATTATACTCGAGTATTGACGGTATATGTCATTTAAATTATTATAATCATTTATGTTACTGAATATATTTATGTACTGTGAGTGTGCATTATTTCCCTATGTCACATGTTGTATAATACTTGTACCTTATCGTTTTGTTCTGTCATCCATTTAATTATTTGTTGCATTTAATTACAACTTTGCCGCTTGTGGGCCCATTTTCGGTAATAAACTTCATCTTTTGTACTATGTGAAATATATAAAAATGATGTGAAATAAAGTAAAACCTTCTCATACCTAAAAGAAAAGAATAAATCCCAAAACAACTTTCCATAAAACTTACTTTATTTGACATAAGTGGAATAATTTGAATGAAAAAAAAAGTTTTGTTTGTTTTCCTTTCTTTCTTTGAAAATTATACTCACCGTGGCATACTTTTTCAACGTATTAAGTGTTAGGTTTGATATTTTAAAAGACATGCCTTAGTATTATTCTATAACTTGAACAGGTCGGCGATCGTGTGTGGAAGGGCGAGATCTTTTTGTCAATTGTTATTTATGTGTTCATTCCAGGATGCAAATACGTCTTAGTGTCTTAGTATTATTCTATAATGTCATGTAGGTGCAATACTTGCATAAAAATTACCTTCTATGCGGTTGTGTTCGTGTATTTTTTAATTTTTTTAAAATAAATTCCGTTAAAGAGTATGTCAGATCGCATCCGTTGTATCGAGGATTAGTTAACGTGTTCCGGAACGGTTTTTTTAATATTTTTTTCCGAACCGGCTTGCATATTTTAAGACTTCTCTTGACAAATGAGGAGAACATTATCCAAACCGTCTTTTTTTGTCAGAAAAATCTGCAAATGACTAAAAATAACTGACATATAAAAATGTCAGCAGGTCAGCGTTTTTTGCACTTTGTCAGCAGGTTTTGGTAGACAGCAAAACGCTGACATCAACAGACTGGTCATTGTTTTAGCATGACCGATTGGATTTAGTAGAGTAGCCTCCCTTACGCTCCTGAAAACAAGACCAGTTGGGTGAAGTGGCTATGGACACCAGCACTTAATTTGTTTGACTTTCAGTCGCCATGGCCCTAAAACTGATTAGAAAGGCAATATTTACTTTTCAGTTTTTATGTAGTTTAACGTACTTTTCGTTCGAGAAAAAAAGGTGTCATGAGTTTAAGCCGGGTTTTTCATGAAACAAGTTTCTCGAACGGATGACGATACAGTATCCTCGATCTGCCATGGTTCATGCCCTCAACGTGAATTTTAACACTTGCATTATAATATTAAGATAAACTGTTAAGATCACATAAAAAGTGTTCAGCTATATCTGCTAAATAATCGTTGAAAAATGTAAACTTTCAAAATCCTTTGCAAGTTACCCTTTTTCCGAACGTGCAAAATTTGTATTTCTGGAAGTGCGTCATGATGTCAGGATCTCAAAACAAGCGCATGAGATTGTGAGAAACATGGCGCATGAATCGAGGACAGGCACATAGTTAGGATGGTCAACGATAGTGTTTTTTTTTTCTTCTGGATCATACCCTATATATAAAAAAAATTATTATGTACAGAGTGTGATCCAGAAAAAAAATGCAAACACTAACGTTGAGCTAATATGCATGGTTTCTCCTTGGGGACCTCGATTCAAACATATTGGGAGTCCCAGGGATTCATCTTTTACAACAACAGCAACAACAACAACACATTTTCGCTGTTTTCATTTGAAGTGCCCATAATTATAACTCTAGAACCTTAATGTATAAAGCTGATAAATCCAGAGGATCCCATCATCTATTAACAGTAGAGCAAGAAGTTGTTCTCCACCTTTTTTTTTTCTTTTTTCTGACCCAACCAGTCATGTCAATTATTTAGAAAAAGAGGTGGAGAACAACTTGTTATTATGCTATTGACAGCTGCAAGAACCACAGAAATGGTTTATGTAGTATGTGAGATAGATTAACAGAGAGAAAACCCAAGTTTAGTTACAGTTCAGGTAAAGAGGGCGGGTATTAGAGTGTATCTGTATAATACTGGACAGACCTTGCATTGGGGTGGGTGGGTGCATTTATTACTTGCACAGTCTGGTTTTAAATTCCTCTAATGTGCTGGCTTGGACACAGCTTTCTGGCAAACTGCCTTTGATGGTTCTTGGGGAAAAATAATTGTTTATAAACATCCATGTTGCAGTGGAGAGTATTTAGTTTCCGAGTGTTGTTTCGATTGGTACAGATGTGATTATATGAGATGTATTCATGGGCAGGAACTGCTATCAGACTCAATAATATTTTGTACAAATGGGTTAGACTAGTTTTTCTTCTATGCATTTGAGGGTGTCCCATCCCAATGTCTTCATGTTTGTCACACTGCTCCTCCTGCTGTAGTCATTGCACATGAATCTTGCAGCTCTGCAATGGATGTTTCCATTTGGTTAATGTCACTCTTCAGATAGGGGTTCCAAATAGTTGAGCTATATTCTAGGACTGAGCAGACTAGAAATTTGTATGCAGTGTCTTTGAGGTCAAGTTGGTAGGATTTCACATTTCTCCTGAGGAAACCCAGTATGCTGTTGGCTTTGTTTACAGGCTTATTGATGTGTGGTGTTCATTTTATGGCATTATTGATGATAATGCTAAGGTTGGAATTTTTGTCTACCCTTTTCAAGAGTTGCTCACATAAAATATAATTAATTTGGTTGTCTTGATCTGCTTAGTCTAAAAATTAAACATTTAGCTGCATTAAATATCACTTCCCAGTTTTCAGCCCGCTGTTAGAGAGAGTTGAATGTGGTCTTGAAAAGAATGATTGGTCTGTAGAGAAAATAGTAATCTGTGAATAATCAAATTTGTGAGCTCACACATGTAAGTCATTTATGTGGCAGAGGAACAATAAAGAATCTAGCACTTTTCCTTGTGGAACACCTGATTCCATCATTATAGATGTGGAGGCTTCTCCATCGATGACAACTCTTTGAGATCAATTTTGTAGGAAAGAACTATCCAGAGGTATATGTCTCTGTTGATGCCATAGTGGTCCAGGTTGGATGGCAGTCATTTGTGTGGAACTGTATCAAAAACCATGCTGAAATCCAGTATTGCCACATCTGCCTGCACTTTATTATCGTATAATTTAGCAAGGTTTGTTGACTGTGACCAGTAGTTTAAACTGACAAAAATGTCCAGATCTAAAACTGTGTTGGAATTGTGTCAATATCTTGTGCTTTTCTAGGTGCTCCATTACGTGCTTGCAGATGATATGCTCCAGAAGTTATGTAAATGCTTGTAATGTTAGGCTAATGATTAAGGATTAGGGTCCTATGTAAAGTCATTAGTGCACTGCAGTACATCGAATTTGCTCAGTGATTCAGCTTGTTCTGGACTCAGACATCAAAATGTAGATGAATATAATTATTAAACTTAAATTTAAAATTGACCATCCATCTTTAAAAAGTTTTCTTCATGTGTATGCAGTTTTTAGAGTTTGGTTGTAATGCAGTCTAAAATTGAGAGGCTTTGTGAATATGGGTGGTGCAGTAGGCTGGTTTTTCATGATGTAATGAGCTTTTGTTTACTGTCTCCTGTATGCAATTCAATGCAGTAAATGACTAATGGTCTTTACAGGTATATGCACCACAATTTTGACAGAAAATCTATACTTAATTAATCTCCATGATTTTGTTGAAATTTTCTTAAGAAAAGACTTTAAATAATGCTTTTAGATAATAATGCTCTTATTCAGGTGTACAATACTCTCAGTTTTGCAAAATGAGGTCCTAAAGAAGATGACTACATGAAAGATCAAGACCAAGGTTTCACCTCAGCCTAATGGGAAATTGTCTCAAAACAGCCAGATGTAAAAACTGGCCTATGGATCAACTTCTGTATTCAGCTGACATGGAGTGGATAATTTGGGAATAAGAAAGTCAAAGAATCTTTTCACAGTTAGCATGACCATCTTGACCCATGTCTATCAGTTAACTTAAGTCAGTGTCCAAGCTTCATGTCATACATTATCTGTAGCAGTATTCTGATGGATGTATTGAGTTTTACCTGAGTATAATGTGCACAAAAAGTGGCAAACAGTGAGCCCCAAATCTGCCAGTGTGTTATGTTCATAGTTGGCTTCTCTTTATTCATACAATTTTTCTCTCGCTTTCCAATAAACTTGACTGGGCCCTTCTCATTTTCAGGGGGCCCTGGCTATTATTTCATCATTTACTATGAATATTTATTACTTCTTACAGCACTACAGTTATGAATATTTATATTAAATTCATTCAAATACATTAATTTCAAACTAGTATTTCACTTTCAAGCTATATTATTGTGAAATTTTTGTCACATTCTTATTGAAGATAAGAATGTCTATAGATAAGAATTTAAATAACTTTGTGCCTGTGCATGACTCCAGCATGGGTCTTTTCTTTCATATTGCTGCAGAGTTGAAAAGAAATGAAATCTGAATGGCTGAGCTATTAATCCTGGTACAGGTTTCAGATGCTGAGGCAATTCCCCATTTTCATCATCACTAATTTCAGTTCAGTCATTTTGTACAGCAGTTCACTCATTCCCTTTCAGCCATTAAATACATTGTAATTGTATTAATATTAGACAATCAGTCATTACCACCTTCAATGGCCCCAAGTATTCAGACTGATAAAGTGCATTATTCGTTAATTCCTTACAGTTTGCTCTTATACAGGTTTGTTGAAACATGATGTAATCTTGATCAGTGAGAACCTTGCCACATGGTCCAAGTGTTATAATCAAGCCTCTGATGACTTAGATTTCTTGCCTAATAGTCGGCACACAGAGCACAAGCTTGAAAATGATATAGATGGTTGTTTTTTGTGTATTTTATAATGTGTAGCTGATGTCTACATGCACCATTTTCAAATTTTTCTGTGTTAAAAAGCACAAGGGTGCAGCCTTGAGAAAACACTGTCGATAAGCAAATGCTGTATGTATTGTAATGTAATTTGTAAGTGAAAGTATTAGTGATGTTATCATGAGCCTAAAGTTGTATCGCGATATTGCCACATTGTTACAATATCATCACAATAATATCTTGGTTTTTATTAGCAGTGAGTCATTTTCTACAAAGCACACTGAAGATACATGCCTGGTTAAGGTCAAAGTTAACAGTTTTCAGAAAATTAATTTTTTCCCCCAACTAAACACTGTATTTGGACTGTTGCTATTTATAATTAACAAACATGTATTGATTGATGTGTATTAATGCTGAGGGCAAAGCTGATTATGATAAACATGCTACTCTGCATTAGAGCTTTGTATCTAATGCAGTGAATTGGAAACAGATAACGATCAATATTTTGTTACCCATGTTTGCACATTGAAGACTAGTACCATATAGAAAAGCAGCAGGCCTTCATGCTTCCTTAGTCATTCATTGTCTTCACTCCACCCCTCATCCCAGCTCCCTAGTCCCACTTATTCAAGGACTGGCTTAAGTTCTGACTAAAGCTGGCTGATAATTCCGGCTAAAACTGTCTGAAAATTCTGGCTAAAACTGGCTGATAATTCTTGCATGCCACTTTTTTTGTAGCAACTAGAGCTGGTACACAATGAGCTGCGTTTGGAGGATGGCTTCTCTGCTGGCCCTGTTGAAGATGACCGTAAGTGATTGCTTGGCTGGTTTTTTGTTGTTGTTCTTTTCCATTTCTAATGTTACATTTTTCTGTATTTGTTTGATGCCCAACTACAAACAGCATACAGCTATAATGCACCAACATATCGGATTAAAAGTTTTTGGTTTTACTTATAATTTTAAGGACTATTGGTAATGTGAATAGGCTTAACAGGGTGGGTGAGTGTGGTATAGCCATATATCCCTTATAGTACGCAATCAGTGAAAAGTTATAAATTATAACTTAAAAAAGTTTGATTTAAATGTGCAGGTACAATCAGTTTTGTGGAAAAGATATTTATAAGAGCTAAAAAAAGGCACTTTGAAATTGCATTTTACATGCAATAGATCACAGCATTGAGATAGTATTGAGCTATTACATTGTAATTATTGTGTTGCATGAAGACTTAGCAAGATCTAATGAGCATTACATTTTTTATATACACTGAGCTTTGCGTATAATGCATGTGGTAAATGTCACTATGCCATGTAATGGGGGCTGCCATGTTGGTCTTCTTCCAGTCAACCCGGTCCCATGACTGACGGTCATATTTTATGCATACCTGTAACCTGATGGTTATCAAACGTTCTATATTGAAAGTACAGTTGTGGATGGTACTGTTAATAGCGAATAAAATTCCTAAACATTCCTGAAATACATACTATGAAATGACTTATTTGCGTGTTTAAATTTTACTTCTTTTCCCCTCTTCTTTCACTGCATGTGGTTCAGTAAATATTACTCTGCTGAAGTTTATATCTTCGCGTATTATCAGTCCTTTGTTCTTAATACCCGTCTAAAGACAATGAAAAGTACTTGACATTAGCTAATTATCCTAAATAAACCTTATATGTATGCATAAATGGGATATATATTGAATTTACTTGTAAGTATGAGAACTATTGTAGTTGTTGTATGTGTTTCTGCTAGTGTGTGAGAAGGCACTTCACCTAAAGCCAGTATGTAGTGTTAATTAAGAAAAAGACAAATTTTAACAAAATTACAAACTTTTCATGTAAGATATATGGTCAGTTGCATGCTTTAAAAGAAGGTACTTCGTTCAGTTCTGTTGGATGTTACGATTGTCAATAAATATGAATTTTAAACTAAGTATAGCACAACATGCTTTGTGGTGGTGAATTGAAATGTAAAAATGTATATATCCATGTGCTTTTTTATACAGTGGATTCTACAGTGTGTCGAATAAGCCACGTGTAAATATAGTAAGGCGTGTGAACGGAGAATATGAAAATATTCCAGACTGTTAATTTTGTGGATCATCATGATGTTTGGGGCTGAAAATTGTGTCGAAGTATAGTTAATTATAGTCGTAGTAAAAATATGTATGCAGAACAACAAACACCTAAGTATAGTTAATTATAGTCGTAGTAAAAATATGTATACAGAACAACAGACGCCTAAGTATAGTTAATTATAGTCGTAGTTAAAATATGTATGCAGAACGACAGACTCCTAAGTATAGTTAATTATAGTCGTAGTAAAATTATGTATGCAGAACGACAGACGCCTAAGTATAGTTAATATTAGTCGTAGTAAAATATGTATGCAGAACGACAGATGCCTAAGTATAGTTAATAATAGTCATACAAAAAATGTGTATGCAGAACGACAGACGCCTAAGTATAGTTAATAATAGTCATACAAAAAATGTGTATGCAGAACGACAGATGCCTATGTATAGTTAATTATACTCATAGTAAAGTTAATTATAGTCGTAGTAAAAATATGCATGCAGAACGACAGACGCCTAAGTATAGTTAATTATAGTCATAGTAAAAATATGTATGCAGAACGACAGATGTCTAAGTATAGCGAGTAAAGTGTCTAATTTTCAGGTTTTAATTTTTTAAATCCTACATTATCAGAACCATAGGCAATTTGTTTATCATCATATATTTAAGAATAATAAATTGCAATGCTTTGATTGTTAAAATGTGATATATTTGGAATAAAAGCCGCTAAAATCTTTACATGCAAAAGCTGGAGAAATCTAAGCTTGCTAGTCATAGGAAAAATGTGTATGCAGAACAACAGATGCCTAAGTATAGTTAATTATACTCATAGGAAAAATGTGTATGCAGAACAACAGAAGCCTGATGAAAAAGAATAATTGATTATATGATAAGTATCTTGGTAGTGAATGTATTCAAATGCGCGTGCAATAGGTTGTGAGCAGTCGCAAAAATTGGATTAAAAGAAGTAAAGATCGGGGACTAAATGTATATCTCTGTGCTGCCTTAACATCATGAAAAATGGAGTATCATGAACTAGTGATTTGTTTTTCAGCTAAATGTTAAATGGAAATACAGTGTATCAAATCATCCGATTCTTTTACGAGAGAGAGAGTGGCAATATAAGACTGTGTTTATGAGTGCTGAAGACAAGTAAATCTATAATGATATTTTCATGATACATGCATTTTTCCCCCAAATAAACTATACAAAGAATACCGTACATTGGATGAGGAAGTTTCATGTACCGCTGTTATTTTAAAAAAATTGCATGATAAAATTGGTAAAACATAGTTATCTTCACAAGCATGTCTGTCAGAAGCAGACGCATAGACATTAAAGTCCCATTGTTGGTGAAGACATTCCTAGCTACATGTATATTAATATATTTACATGGATATCTATTTAAGAAAAAAATGTAGGCTCAGTTCACAACATGAGAGAGAGAGCAGGTAGTGAGTAGTTGCAGAATAGTGAATGTCATTATATTAAATTAACCATGATTGGGAAAAGATGTAAAATTAACCACAAGAATAACATAGAGAAGCAGAGAACAAATAGTGAATGAAAGGATTAAAGTGGGGTACTAAAGAAATGGGTGTGCATTATCTCAACATCATGAAAATAGAATATCAAAAACTTGATTTCATTATCAGGTAAAAGTCAACTGAAAATACAATTTACCAAATCCTGAAATTTCAGACAACTACAGATTGTGATCATTTTCACTAAAACCTTTGGATAAAAGGTACATAAAACAATTGTTACAGTGCAGGATACCAGACTGGAATATTTTATTTTCATTTGCAGAATTGAAAAGAATACATGATTTGACATATGTTTGGTTTGGTTTGGGGTTTTACAGCACAGCAACAAATGAATTCAGGGCAGGCTCAGACAGAGTTGGTAGGTTCGTCTACTATTTCTTTGCCTATGAAACATAAACAAATTCAAATTTTAATATTGACATTGACCCACAGTGCAGTAACTTGTGTAGCTAGACATCTTCCCTATAAATAAGTAAACTAAATAAACCAGATATTGACTTAACACTAGAGAGAGGGATTTTGATTTTGGATACTACGATGTGGTAGTCTAAAACATCGTATAACTTTATACCAAAGCAAGAAAATGCAGGCGAGCAAACTATAATTGATAGTGCGATGTGTTTCTTCTTTGTTGGAAAATAAAGTCATAAAATCTTTTATTACAACTTAATTATCACGGAGTGAGAGAGAGGGGAGGATTACTCTTGGAATCTTGAGTTTTTGCCACATTATTATTCTTTTCAGCAATAAAGTTAATTCAGTTGAATTGCATTGTGTAATATAAATGACACCTTTCCCAAGCCAAAAGTGACATCCTCTTTTGATGCTAATTCTTGTCAATATTTTAAATGTGCTGATAAAAGTCAAGCCTCTCTTAGGGACAGACTATTTAAATCTCTAAGGGGGAGAGGGAGGGCTTGGTTTCTTTTTGCAAATCTTGAAAATAATTGTCTTGCTCTGATTTGCAAAAAAAAACATACCTTACTCTATGCCTCTTATTAGTTGAAAACAATGATTTTGTAATGAAAGAAAAAAAAATCTGGGTTGGAAAGAAAATCCCAGCTGCTACACCCCCCAACAATACAATTAATGGTCAGTCCCTTAAAGTACACATGGAGTAGGCCCTATTGTAAATCTACCTGGCTCAAAGTTGTGTATATTCAACCTCGGGAACGTGCTGTCATTGACATTTTGTACTGCCATTACTGCTTAAGGACTAGGCAAGTGATTTGCATTTCTGAGTAAATTCAGTGTTTTCTATTTTTTTTTATTATTTCAAATAGCAGTGGTTGTCATTTGGAATTTAATTGTTCATATCTGAGAGGATTACTTTTCCATTGTAACAAGGAGATAAATTTATGCTGTTCAGGAGAAGCTGAAAGATGTGCCTCTCATCAAGTTAGTGCATAAGTTGGTTCAGATTTCTTTGAATAAAGTAAAAACGTAACATTCCTAGAAGTGTGTGTGATCTACATTCCACTGATCATTTTGAAAAATTCTTGGGTTACATTGTTTAAACAGAATTTGGGAATGCACATGAATGTTTGACATTGGCAACAACTGCAGACAGAAGTATTGCATAGAAACCAATCAACCTTTTCTAAACATACATGTATTGAACATACAAGACTCTTTTGAAAGGATTTTTATTTTTTGTACAAGTATATAATCGACATAAAGACAATTGATTCTTCAATTTGTATCCAATTGTAAATCACACTAATGTCTCAGTCTGTCCATGGATGGTCTTCATGCATTGGATATTGGCCTGGTAAATGTCCATCAGTAATGTCTACCAGCCCCCTATGCAGAGGAGTTGCACATGATATGCCTGTGAAGTCGCAGTAGTGATTTTTAGGTATTAACCCCTCCACTGCAGAGCTTCAGTGTGGAGTATGCATGGAAGGGATTACCTGTTCCACTGTGAGGCATGAAGAAATGAAAAAAACGTGTGAGCTGTACTTTACTCTATAAAGAAACGGTTGAATGAGTATTTAAAATTTCATCAAATTTGCACATGTTGAAGATCATAGACTCTTCTTTTCAAATACACAAAGAAAATTATATGTTCTTTGGTGTATTGTTTTTAAGTATGACACAATTATTGAGATCACATCAGTTTTCTGCAACAATGTCTGAGCGGCCAATTTATTGCAGGTTGTAAATCATAAAAAATATTCAAAGGTCTTAGATACTTATTATTGACTTTATAATTTTATTTCACACAACTGTTATTGCAATTTCAAAACTTTTATAAACATTTTTCTTTTTCACTCTTTAGTTAGAGACGGAAGTCACAACCACATCATTTTATGTCCAATCTCTCCTAGAGTTCATAGCACTATGATATACTTAGTAAACAAGTGACACCATATTGATGATGTCATTATTTAATGATCACATCATTTCAAGCTGTGCAGCAAGCATTGATTTTACAAAAGCAGATACCCTTAAATAAAAAGGAAATAAAAGAAAAAATAGGGCTAATTCAGGTGTTAAAAACAAATCTGTATAGGCAAGTTTTATACTCAGTGGTTCATATTTACACATGTAAAATTTATGTTTGTTGAAAGTACTTTCAGTACTTATTTTGGTTATGTCATGTTGAGGAAATGTGAGCTAAGTGTCTTGTTGAAGGACACACCAAGGCTGCCGACTGAGGCTCATCTGGGCAGGTACTGAACCTACGATTCTTGTATTACCAACTGAGCTACTGAGGCTCGTCTGGGCAGGTACTGAACCTAGGATTCTTGTATTACCAACTGAGCTACTGAGGCTCCAAAATGTGAGCCAAGTGGCTTTTTAAAGGACACACTAAGGCTGCCAACCCAGGCTGGCCTGGGCAGATATTGAACCCACGACCCTTGGAGTACAAATCTGACACTGTACTAACTGAGCTACCATGGCTCCATTTTAAGCATTATGGTTGATGCCACACCTTTATACTAAAAGTGGTTGCCATGGTTTACTGTTATAGCTTAATTTACTAAATTATTGTAGATGGGTAATTTTCTCTGACTGATGTAGATAGATACAATAATGAAACTGTTTTCAACTTGAGTACACATGGATGTCCAAAGAAGGTCACTGCATGTGTTCTGCTTTTTATTCTAATTCTGTATGTTTTAAGATGACATGTTTATTTCAGACAAGATGCCTTATAAAACATGACACTGAAGGGGTTATATTTATTTCAAACTCTTGTAAAATGTTATCTTTAGAATATAATAATGACAACAAGATATTTAAAAATGACAAAAGATATATTATGTTTATTTACTTTGACTAGGACCACAAAATGTGTGCCTCTGGAAAAGGGTTGTCATCATTTTAAGCTTCCAATGATGTCAAGTGAATAACTGACCTTATTTAACTGTGGAGTTTCCTGAGTGTATTCTACATAAGTACTTGACACATCAAAATTGAGTTCCTGGTCTGAGACCAAAAATCAAGCATGAGGCAATTTTGGATTTTAGGACAAACCATTACGACTATCCATTCCATACCCAGCCCCTGTTGGACATATCATTACGACAATCCACTCCATACCCAGTCAGTTGGACATATCAAAGAGCTAGACATATAGACATTGCTTTTCCACTTTGAAATTGCAGAGAAGCCTTTAGCCTTTTAGACAAACTTTTATTTTGGGAATTATTATGTTTTCAACGAAATATTCATATTTTTATCCCACATTTTTTAAAGATGTGTTGGGGATATTGTTATACCATATGTCTATCTCTCCTTCCATCTGTCCATTACCATATCTCTTCCTAAACAGCTGGGTGGAATTTCACAAAATATTGTGGTTATATTGCCCCTTTGATAACCATCTGCAAAAGAGATATCATCGTTGGCTCCTTCCCCTGGGATCCTTTAAAGGGAATCAAAGGTCAAATGTAACAAATATTGCAATTACAATGACATTTTCAAATATTTTTAAGCAAAGTTCATATATGCAATCATAGCAAAAAGATGCATTGTATATGTGATGTATTGGGGGGGGGGGAAGCATTAAGTACAGGGGACAGGATAGGGAGGGGGGTTTGGAATATGCAGCTACAGACCTGGGGATTTACAAAGGTGAGCCACTTAAATTTCTCTAATTTGATTTGTCACATAATTTATTTGGTTTTTGCCACCATTGCTTTTAATAAAGATATTACAATTCATAGATGTCTTCTTTTCTTTCAGTGTTACATTGGCAGGCTTCCATTCAAGGACCAGTGAGTGTCATTTCTATAAGTGGGGTGCTTTTCAGCATTATCTTACCAAATCCTATTAGACAAACTTTAATGTACATGTAATTGTATTATTCCATATAAGTGACATTCAGTTGAATTGACCACAAAATCTTCCCTTTTCGAAATTCACAAGTTTTCCATGTGAAACGAACATTATGCTGAGACTTCTCTACCACAAGAACTAGTATTTAGTTACTTTTCCTGATAGGACGGTGACTTAAAATACTATATATACTCATTTATAAGTTAAGTTCAACTGCAAACTACCCAGACCCAGATCTGATGTCACATAATGCGCTGGCAGATCTGGATCTATGTGGTTTGTTAGGAGTAATCAGTAGAACAAACAACATAGACTCTGATAAGCCGGTGAATTATGCGACGGCAGATCAGGGTCTATGTTGTTTAGAGTTGGACTTGACTTTCACATGAGTATATATGGTACATAATACTTGCGAGTCTTAGTATCCTTTTATTTCAAACACAATCAACTTTGAATTTCTACATACAATGTATGATTTGTAGCCATGCATCCATGGCACTTTGTCCATAGCAGAAAAGAATGGTGAGGGCAGATAGGACCATTCTCATAGCAAAGAAATTACTTGAGTGGTATGGTTCTTAATCTCACAGTCTAAGCTTAAGTGAGACAGTTGCATCTCTTTTCCAGTCTAATTGTTGTATATTTTATGCGAGTCCAGTAGGCACCATTAAAAGGTTGCTTTTTTAAATTTTAATAATTCCACTTCTTTGAAACTGTTGCAAAGGATATCTTTGATAATAAGTCCAACTCAGCAATTTGACAACTTTTCTAGGCTGGCCCCCTGGTCGTATCATGGGACAAATGCTGTATGTTTCATGGTTGGTACATGAAAAAGTTAAGATAATGATACCTCCCTGTTCAATAGGGAGATTCCCTGTTTATGGTCAAGAGTTTGATTTATCAAGTGAAAATAATGATACCTCCTGAACAACAGGGACTCCCTGATATATACTCTAAAATTTGGCTTATAAAATGAAGATAATCAAGAAGTTTCCATATATTGTGTATATGCAGTGTTCCCTTATTATAACACATCTCAGTATAACACAGTCCAGTTCTATAAGGCAGTCATGGTCATGGATTCCATTATATAATTTAATAGTGATACTGTCAAATGTTGATTATTCAAACCCATCGGGGGGCATACACTTCATCCAGATAATCAGTCGTCTGGATGATCAAATGTTTTGGTGAATAAGTAGAACTGAATTGAAGAATATGTATTAAATGGGTCTGTTAATGATATGTTTGACTGTATATGTATCAGTAATTAGGTAAATAGTAACATTTGTAGACATTTGACATGTTTAAAAGTAGAAAAAGTACAAACAAAATAAATTTATTTAAAAGACTTAAGTTAAATACCAAATTTCATTATCAGATTTTACATTTGCACTTCACATCTATCAGAGATCTACACGGATTATCCATTGTGGAATGAAAACATAGGTGTCATGGACATTCATTTTATGTGTGGTCTTGTGAACACAAGTTTCAAAGAGCTTTGATCAAGTTAAACTCTGCTGACATGGATTCTATTCACACATGTGCCTGTCGGTGATTAACTTTTATTACCTGTGAAGTCACCATTGATCACTGATTGACAGTTAATTATATAGGCATGGACTACAAAATGCCTTTGATTGGACCATTATAAAGTTTTAGTCATGCTTGATTAACCTGGGATTGTTGTTGGACAAATTTCATATTGTCATAGCGGCACTCACTTAGCAACAATTGGTTGTAAGAATAAACTTTCTCTCTTTGTATCTCCTTCTCTCTCTCCTAATTACATTTAGTTTACTTAAAAAAGATAATTTAGTTATTCATAATGCCATTGTAATTATAATTGTATGAGATTATATTTGATTGTGTTTGTTTCTGATTTCTGTTACTATGTTTATTGGCGACATGATCAGCAAATTTAGTTTTATCTATAGATAGATGTACATTGTAATGAGTTAAAATTTCTGGGGACATGGTAGTAGTCTGTACGAACAAATAATCTGGATAATCAATGGCCAGATAATTTATATTTTACTGTACTATGTATAATATACCCTAGTGTAACGTGCCATCACTTTTAATACAGGACTCTTTTATGGTTCCCTTAAAAATCCATTATAGTGAGGGAACCTTGTATATGGGATAATCTTGACATTAGGAAAATCTCTCCCTGAAATTTGTTCCTGGTTCCATAATTATGACGTATATATTTAGCTCTTTGCCTTTGATACTGTACAGTCATCAAAATTCATAAGTGCATTTGTTTTGAGAACAAATATTCAGAACCTAAAAAAATAGATTACAGTGACATACATTTCTTTCTCTAGTTACAATGTAAGCTTTTGAAGTAGTCCAGTCATGACATTCCATGAAATACTTTGTTGTTTGTGTGGTGATTGACTATAAGTATCCATTTTGTGGACAGTGCCTTTCTGGTCCTGGATTCATCATACTCGTCATACTCACGAATTTTATCCATGTTTTTTTTTCTCCACATAAACCTATGCTATGCTATGGTGTGATACCTCCACATGAAAGATCACTATATCGCAGTATCTTTGTCCTCAGTAAGCTCTTCCTCACTATAATGCCTTTCATTGTAATGTGGTTCCTGTTGTAAGGTGAATATGGTCATTGATCCTATTTCATTACATTGTAGTAAAATTATATGTATAATGTACTTCATTATAAGGTTGTCTGAGTATAAAGCAGTATTCTCTATGGCTCCCATAGACATTATAATGAGGGAGTACTGTGTCATGTACTTTGTTATAAGGTCCTTTCGCTATAAGGGAGTATGTTATATGGCTCCCAAGGACAGCATTATAATGAGGGAGTACTGTATCATGTACTTTGTTATAAGGTGATTTCGCTATAAGGGAGTATGTTATATGGCTCCCAAGGACAGCATTATAATGAGGGAGTACTGTATCATGTACTTTGTTATAAGGTGATTTCGCTATAAGGGAGTATGTTATATGACTCCCAAGGACAGCATTATAATGAGGGAGTACTGTGTCATGTACTTTGTTATAAGGTGGTCTGACTATAAGGCAGTATTCTCATTGGCTTCCATAGACATTATAATGAGGGAGTACTGTGTCATGTACTTTGTTATAAGGTGCTTTCGCTATAAGGGAGTATGTTATATGGCTCCCAAGGACAGCATTTAATGAGGGAGTACTGTACTTATTAACCAATGATATCATAACTTTGTATCATAAATGTAACAGATTCAAAAGAATTGTGTAAAGCATGGTTTTGTTTCAATGAACTGTCTTGTGTATATTTCACAGGCTGAGAGTCCCTATGCTGGCGGTCAGTTTTGGCTCAGGATACAGTTCTCAGCTGATTATCCATTAAAGCCTCCCAAGGTAAAGACTTCATATTTGAAACTGACAGTTTCACTGCTTGGTTTATGTAAGTGAGCTGTCAACAATTGTGCATCAGTACTGCTCAGTAGAGCTGCAAAAATATAGGAATATGTCTCAGGAATATCATATTTATATGGCAGTATGATGTATTGTATCAGCACCCATTATATTATATTTATATGGCAGTATGATGTATTGTATCACCACCCAGTATATCATATTTATATGGCAGTATGATGTATTGTATCACCACCCAGTATATCATATTTATATGGCTGTATGACATATTGTATCATCACTCAGTATATCATATTTATATGGCAGTATGATATTTGTATCACCACCCAGTATTATCATAATCACATTTCAGGGATATACCTCAGAAATATTATACTTACACTGCTCCCTCGATAACTCGCGCACAACGGGGTCCAAAAACATAGACCGCACTATAAGCGAGGTCACAAGTTACCGAGGGACCTAAAAAAAATTAAGAAAGGGATGCCATCCGCGCTGGACTTCAAGAAAACCGCAGTGGGGGTGGGGGTGGGTAACGGGGCTGTTTAATGGCGGAATACTCGTTTTATAATTACATTGGGAATAATTGTCAATAAAGAGCTTTTTCTAATGTAGTAGTTTGCTTTTCTGTATAAATTACCTTTATTTTCAAGATAACGAACCTCTGAAAGATCGTTAACAACATTAGTCCAAGCGGTTTGAACAACACGTGTACGCGATACATTGTGTATTACATCACTGCTTTTTGTTGTTGTTGATTCACAACTAAACAAGATTCCTTTTTTCAAAAACTATTGACATTTATTTCTTGAAACAACCGTCAACATTGAACCTTGATTTATTTATTGTTCCATTAGTAAAATATGGATGCTGTGATTTCATATCAAGTAACAGTGAAACTTCGTCTCATCCTTGAGGAAATCCCTGAGTAGAATGTTAGAAAGTTCAATACAAACTCTGGAACTCGCTTCTCCGTAATGAACCGCATCTGTAAAACAAAGTTTTTATTCTCCAAGTACTCATTTGGCTTGGTTGCCTTACTATCTTTGATTACATTTGTGAATGAGTAGGCTAATTTAAGGTAGTTTAATTATATTACTTACATAATAATATTTATAACTGTTCGATTGATCAATTGAAATGAGTTGACCTGACACACGGCCGTGACCGCTAGCTCTTATGTAGGCAGGATTTGCACGCCTTTTAACTTTTCTGTTATTCCACCCCCTTTGTTTGATTTGATACAAAAGACGTAATTAACGTGATAATACAAAGCAGGTCTGCTATTAATTGAGTGTAAAAACACAACATATACTTCTGCAAGTCGGAGATAAAAACAAAAAAAGGTTGGCACATAATTAGATTCTCACGGAAAGGCTCTCGGCGATAGCTGGGTCGGTTGAATTTTAATTTTCACGTTTGAATACAAGAGGGCTTATTGCATTTATGATGATTACACTGAAACCGAATTAAAAGATAGAACTAAAACACATATTTCACTTGACAAAACTTGTTTAATTGGTATTTATTTTTAAAGTGTTGCCACCAGTAGGCTTTAGTGACGTTTTCATTGATCGAAATTTCGTCGAATATTGTTATTTATAGTGTACTGAGAATGTTGTTTGGAAAGAAAATTGAACAAAATATTTGACTTCTTATTAAAAGTCGAAAATTTCATGATGATGATTCAAATTTCTGGGAACTAACCACAGGTTTTGACGATAAAATGAGCGATATATTAAGGTTTCATTTACTAATTTATGATCACGATTTTTTTCACATTCAACAAATAGGGTCAATTTTTTTTATTTTTATTTTTTAAAAAAAATTTCTAGTTTAAAAAAAATGGGATCCCCGTCTGGTCCGCATTATAACCGGGTTCGCGAGTTATCGAGGGAGCGGTGTATATGGCAGTACATATCATATTTATATAGCAATATGATATACTGTATCACCTCCCCCAGATATTTATAGACAAACTTTGGTATAAACACTGTACATTTTTCTTCCCTAATCTTTAACAATTGCAATCATCTAGTTCTGCTTTTGAAAGTCGAGAATTGTTCATCATACATTTATGTGCTTGAATTTACGACACAGAATTTGGGGGACATGTGTTATTAATAGCACTGCTGAGGAAATGGATTACACAGCATTTTATTAGCTATCCAAGGAAACCTTTTGTTTTAAAATTCAGAATGGCTAAAATTGGTACTGTAAGTAAAAAGGTCTTAATCTTACACAACAGACAACTTATTCCTAAAATTACAAGCAAATTCACCCTAACTGGCTGATAAAAGGGTTGTACATATTTTACCTGGGTCCGTTTCTTCTGTGTGAATTTGTTGCTAGAGGGCATAGAGAACTAATTCACTTCCCATAGACGATAATGTTAATATTTGTCCAAATTACTATACTTTTCATGGTGAGATTGGCAAACACACTTAAGTCCATTGCATGATTTATCCTAGAGGACACTTTTAAAACGATGAAACCATGGTTCATTTTTGAGAAGAATTCTCATTTAGGTGCCTAATATAAAAAACCAGCCCAGTGAGATCTCGTTTACGTCCAGTATTACCTATGCAACAACAGTGATAAAATCAAAATGGTTTTAGTTTCAAGTTTACTATTACATACAATTTACCCACACATATGCTTCTTCTGAAAAAAATTAATTAATTGTTTTGTCTGGTAATTATTTTCAGCCAATCAGCAACCTTTATTCTTTTAAATATGGTATTTAATATACCACCACAAATAGGCTGGTTCTGTAGCTTATAAAATAATTAGTTGCCTGTGACCTTTTTCTCATTTTCTTTTTTGGAGAAGGCAATTCTTGATTTTCTGTAAGCAAAATATAAGTAATTTTACATCCTTTCCCATCAGTTAAACTATACATGAATGCATTTGGAATACTGGTATATGGAACATCTGAACATTCATTAATTTTACATAAATTACATATTTGACTGCTGCAGTAAATCCATGATAGTCACATTTATATTGAACTTTGATAAGTGATCATACAATATAAATTCACAGTTTTCACTCACTAAATCATTGATAGTGACTATGCCTGCATGATAAATTTTCTTCAGAAAAATATTTTTTTCACCAGTTATAATTTTATCATTGAACCAAAGCAGTTCTTTGAGAAAATCTGTTGTTGATGTAATTTGATTTGAACATTTTGTGATGAAATGACTCCATGCTTTAAACACATCATAACAAAATGAATGTAACCAATAAGTGTTCATTTTGATGAAGTATATCAAGTTTGGTCAAAGTAATAAAAGCTGGCCATTGAATACCTAAGAAGTTCACCCATTTTTGTTTCTCAGAAGTTGAAAGTCTTCTAATCCATGTTATTTTCAAAGCATCAACAAATGAGTTTATATCTATCATACAAAGTCCACCATCTTTAATAAAAAAATTCCTTTTAATTCTATCATTTAAATCGATCCAGACAAAGTTGAAGAAGAGAGAATGAAGTTCCTTTATTATTTGTTGCAGAGGATTTGCCAAAGAAAATAAATAGTTACTTTTTGACATTACAAATATTTTTTATAATTTTAACTCTAGAATTGTAATTTATTTCAATCACTTTTTTAAGGTTGGTGGAAAAGTTTACCCCTAAGACTGTAAATTGACCTTGATCCCAGTTAAGATTAATTTCATGGCAAAATCAAAGAATGCTACTTTTCATACTCCCTAACCAAATAACTCTGGTTTTTTATCAGTATTGATTTTCAAACTGAAAAACTTTCCAAAGTGAGTTATTAAGTTATTAACTTTCCAAAGTGTGTTATTAAGTTATTAACTTTCCAAAGTGAGTTATTAAGTTATTAACTTTCCAAAGTGAGTTATTAAGTTATTAACTTTCCAAAGTGAGTTATTAAGTTATTAACTTTCCAAAGTGAGTCATTAAGTTATTAACTTTCCAAAGTGAGTTATTAAGTTATTAACTTTCCAAAGTGAGTTATTAAGTTATTAACTTTCCAAAGTGAGTTATTAAGTTATTAACTTTCCAAAGTGAGTTATTAAGTTATTAACTTTCCAAAGTGAGTTATTAAGTTATTAACTTTCCAAAGTGAGTTATTAAGTTTTCAAATTCTTTTCAGTTACCTTGAGCCATAGTTTATGTTAATGCAACATTTCGCATCCTGGATGAAAAATATCTCAGTACGGGTGGGAATAGATCCTACCTTGTGTCTATGTGATGCAAAAATTGGGAATTGGATGCAACAAGATGGCAGGTTGCATCAAAATTTGCCATAGTTTTCTTCATTGTTATTCTCCATAAAGTGCGAATAGTTTACAAATGACCAATACCCAAAAGATATTTAAGTTCTTATTTTATTGTTGATATACAAAATGTTCACTAGCTCCCAATCATTTGCACCTCCTACTGTAAGAGTACACAAAGCTGGTGTTGATGTAGATTTTAGCCTCTGTATTGTCTAGGTACCTGTATGTTTGGTTTGAGCATCTAAAGAACATACTTTTATTGAACCAATTAAGGGCTCTCTTGGGCAGTATAATCACAAGGTGACAAATTTCTTCATCACCAACCACTCAATCAGACATGTACATTCACTTAGTAAAAAAAAAAAAATAATGACTTGCACACATTAAATAATTTTGCTTGGTAATTATTAGAGCATGCAAAAATCTAAAATGTCATATAAAAGCAAAAGCTGACTAGATCAATTTTAGTTGTGTGTGTATGTGTCTGCTATCATTCAGTTTTTGTTTTTTTAAATTTTCTTGCTTTTTCATACATTTTTCATTAGCATTGGGCACAGTGTGTGTAGTGTCATTTGTCACTAACCACATAAAGTTGTAAAGGTCATCAAGATTGGAAGTTTGCAAAATTGCGTCAAAATGTAGTTGAAAATTTGTGTTCTTTCCTCTGTGTAATAGGGGACATTCAGTGACAAAAATGATACTGGTTTTCAGCTTTCTGTTTATGTACAATGTTTACATATATTTCTGTAATGTACAAGGTTTACATATTTATATTTCTGTTATGTACACTGTTGACATATTTATATTTCTGTAGTGTACAATGTTTACATATTCATACATGTGACAGAACCAGGACATCAAACCAGTAGATTTACAAATTATGATCTGAGTAGATTGGCTTCTAAACGAGTAGATTTTTTATTGACATAAATTTTATGTGTTTTAAGGGAGGGGACTGAAAAGAAAACAAGTGGATTTTTTTTACATGATATGTATTCTCTTTATTCTATAATAAATCAGCAAGTTTTGAACATGAATCAGATTCTAATGAAAAATGTTACAATAATAAAGAATAAAAAAAACCTGTCTGTGTATTGTCAGTTAAATGAAAAAGGAAGCGTCATATATCGCATAGTTTACTGCAAAGATTTTTTTATAAAATCCACAAGCATTTTTAGTTTCCTTTGCAAGATCGCTGACGTAACCACTAATGACATTCATTGTGATTTTCAAGTTTCACACTTAACAGGCTGTCAATAGTTTTCTGGTCCAGATTTCCTTTGAATCACTTTATATTTTGCGGAGAATGGAGAATGTACTCCCTGTATCAGCATTAGAAGTGGCAGTGACAAAACAACCACGCTCAGGTTGCAAAGACGTTCAAACTTCAGTTTTCCTGTGGTTGGGTTTTTAAGGCTACTGATAGCTCTCCAATACTCCTCCAAGCTAAGTTCACCCTGAGGAGGAAGTTCCTGAGTTGGACTTAAGATGTATTCCTGAGTCTCATATTTCTTAGCGGGTGTTTTTTTTAGTATTGGGAGAAAGTACATGCTTCAGCATTTTGACATAAATTGAACAAGGCAATAACAGTTAAATAATACAAAAACTCAAAATACTAACTGAAGTGTTTCTGCTGAAATAATTTTTTGGTTGGTCTCTCCTTTTTATCTTACATCCTTTAAGGTTGACCAATTTTTATTGAAAGACTCGAAAGCCATCATGGACCAACTTGGATTCCATTATTACTTATAACACCTCATAAAATATTCTGCATTTGGCCTTAAACTCTCCTGATTACAACAATAAGGTAATTAAATGGCCGATTACTCAGTCACACATCATTGCACTGGTATAACATTTCTGGTCCCCAGTAGACTGGTTCGCACTGGTTTCTGCAACATGGGGATAGAATGCATAAAAATTGGGGCGTTTTTTATATAAATTTTTAAACAATCTTTTGTTTCAAAAGCTGTAGATTGAACATAAAATGGTATGTGCAGTAGATGGCCTTTAAAACAGTATTTTTGTCCTACCGCCAGTAGAATCACATGTATACATATTCTTTTATTCTCTTATTTTCTCACAGGTACTACTTTCTAGTCTTAGATGCTGTGCACTAATGCAGAATTTAGTGATAATATTTCTGTTATGATACATGAGTACTAATAAAATAGGCATCACATTTAAAAGTAGCTTTAAATTTGAAATAAGTGTTCCTTTTTCTGGAATTGCAAGATTTCTCCTTATATTTGTTCTAAAAATTTAGTCTTATTGAAGGACACCACCATTGTGTCAGTTTCTCCATGTTAAGTTGAAATTTCTTGCCAAGTTTTACAGTGGCATACCATGAACAATTATTATCTTGCATAATGACTTATATATTCATAATGATTTGACTAAATCAGAGGAGTCATTGTTCAAGTCTATGTCAGTAAAAGAAAATCGAAAGTTTGATGTTAAAGTGCACTGGGAAGCACCTAAGCCCAGAGAGCACAGCAGTATTGGAGATGTGTTTCCTCTAGGATGTACCCCTAGTATGTACAAAATTTAGTGTGCATTTTATTGGCTTCCCAATCATCATAAATACTATTTATGTCTGTAGCTTCAGGTGCTGTCTTTTTTATTTTATATTAAATACTCACAAGACCTCTCAGCCATACATTAGAAAAGGTTGTATCATCTGGTCAGATAAGTACAGAAGAGTATGAACTGTTGGTTTTCCTGGTTATGTATCTCTTTTTATTTTGAATTATGCATTCATTGATTTATTATAAAGTAATATTTTACTCTGTTGGAATTTCCCAGAAGCAGACATGATTACACCTAAATATTTATAACTTTTAACACATTTTATTGTCTGGACATTTGGTTTAAATACTTCTTGTAATAACTTAGCATTGTTGTTGAATATTATTAATTTAGTTTTATCAGTGTTGGTATTCAAGCACCATTTTTGCAGTATGCCTCAAGAATGTCAAGTCTTGCTTGTAGGTCAATTACTGTATACAATAAAATAACTACATCATCATCATAAAGTAGACAATTAACTGCGATATTATTTAGAATAACTGGGTTGTAGCAGTTCAAACAGTAAGGTAAATCATTCAGAAATAATTTGAATAGTTTGTACAGCATGGGACCAGACCACTGAACACCATGTGCTCAGTTTCACATACAGCATGGGACCAGACCACTGCACACCATGTGTTCAATTTCACATACAGCATGGGACCAAACCACTGCACACCATGTGCTCGATTTCACATACAGCATGGGATCAGACCACTACTATTTCATGTCAGCAAAGTGGTACATGTGTCCAGAACTCATGAAAAAGTGTTGTTCTGCAATATACACCAAATGTTATTCTTGATTGAGGAAACAAATCTGTTAAAATTCAGTTAAATCCAAAAGCTTTAGACTGTTGCCTCAGTATTACTGGGAGATGCAGATTTTGACCAGCAGTAAGTTAAAACTTACAAAGTACCTTAGTCCATGTCCGTTACTGAGAGCCAGTGCATGGTTATGCAAACTTGGGACATGGGCCACACAGTTTTTGGTGTATGCATTGTAAGATATATGGTCACAAAAAATATCTATCACAACCTCAGCTTCTAGCATAAGAGATGTATTAACAGAATAATATACCAATATGTATTTATTAATATTTATGGTAATAACTTTTATAGCTTGACTTTTCCAAATGAGATGATCTAGTATTTAACACAAAAAAATGAAGATGTAGGCGAAAAGGGGATCACCTTGACAGCATCCATGACCAGGTTTTGAGCTATGATAAAGTATGGCCATTTACTATGACACAAGATTTTATATTGGTACAAAAGAATGAAATCCATCTTAAAATGGAATCACAAAATTTAAAAAATCTGAAACTTTATAATTGAATACTTTCTTGAAATCTATTAGTAATAGAGTTGCAGAAATATTATGCTTTCATGACTTGATGTTGTCCCCAGTGTTTCTTCAAGATAAAAATTCAGTCTGGTCACAGTTTATCAGTTTAGGTAGAACAGATTTCAATATATTTGCAGGATATGCTGATGCAGTTTTCTACTATACATTTGATAATGATATTGACCTTCAATTTTTAGCTCACTTCCCTGTAAGGTTAAGTGAGCTTATGATATTGCCCTGCGTCTATAGTGCATCATCTATCATCCATTGTCTGTTGACAAGCAATTGCTTATTTCCACTCTGGAGTCCATATTTCTGATCCATTTTCAGACTTGGAATATGGGCTTATAATATCAAGATCTTGGTTGGGTTTGATAAACAGCAAGTTCCATGCATACTGATGAAGAAATCTTGAATCTGATTGGTTGGATTTGTTACCGTTCTGGAAGTCCAATTTTTATCAAACTTGGAACATACGCATATATCATCAAGATCTTAGACGAGTTCAATAATGAGCAAGATCCATGGAAACTAATATGGTAATCTTACAGCTGATTGACTGAGCTTGTTACCACTCTTGAGGCCATACTTCTGATCCAGTTTTGATTCAACTTGGAATATATGCTTATATCATCCTGGTCTTGGACAAGTTTGATAATGAGCAAGATGCACATATATTAATAAGGTGATCTTGCATCTGATTGGCTGAGCTTGTATCCACTCTGGAAGCCATATTTATCATCTGATTTTGATCAGACTTGGATGTATGCTTATATCATTAGGATCTCAAATAAGTTCAGTAATGAGCTAGATCCATGCATACTAATTAGGTGATCTTGCATCTGATTGGCTGAGCTTGTTAGCTTTTGGGAAGCCATATTTCTGATCTGATTTTGATTAATCTTGGAATATAGGACTATATCATCAAGATCTTGGACAAGTTTTATAATAAGTGAGATACATGTGTATTAATGATTTGATCTTGCATCTGATTGTCTGAGATTGTTGCCATTCTGGAAGCAATATTTCTGATTCAATTTTGATCAAACTTGGAATTCATACTTATATCATCAAGATTGTGAATAATTTCAATAATAAACGAGATTCATGCATATTAATGAAATGATCTTGTATCTGATTGGCTGAGCTTATTACCACTTGGGAAGCCATACTTTTTATCTGATTTTGATCAAACTTTAAATATAGGCATATATGATCAAGATCTTGGATGATATCGATAATGCAGGGATCCATGCATGTTAATGACGTGATCTTGCATATGATTGACTGAGCGTATTACTACTCTACAACTGTATTTCTGATTCAGTTTTGATTAAACTTGGTGAATAGACTTATATCATTATGGTCTGGGATGAGTACAAGTATGAGTAAGATCCATGGATATTAATGAGCTAATTTTGCATCTGATTGGTTGAGCTTACATTTTTGGCTTAAAAAAATGGAAAATATTATTTCTTTTGTCTTGGTTCCTTAGTCCCTGACAACTCATAGTAATAACCTTTCAATGGCTGGCCATTTTGAATGATCACATGGTAATAAAAAATAAAAAAATACAGTCAACTGTCTTTACAGGCGCATTTGTTATAACAAAATATTCACTTAACGATGAAAAATGAACCAGAACGAGTTCTGACATTGACAAATATTTTTATAAACAAATGTGCAAATTACCTATATAAACTAATCATTAAAATGACACTGCCCAGACACCTAAAATCAGGATTTCTGATCTACCTGTAATTCCTTGATGTGTCCGAGTATACGCAAAACATTAGATACTCGTTGCGATAATCAGGTCATTGACATAATCACATATAACGAGCTAGCTGTATTTTATTCTCAGATTTGTTGTTTAAAATAGATGAGAAAAGGGTAAAATAACAAGTTGAACCTTCATTTTCTGACGGCAGATCAGGGTCTATGTTGTTTGCATTTGGACACGGCTTATACACGAGTATATATGGTAATTATTGATTTCACTAATTTGAAAAAATCACCAGAAGCAATATAACTATGCCTACTCATTAGCCAGTCATTTTCTGTAAAGCTAATGCTTCTCTTGTGAAAATTTTAAACATGTATTACAAATGGAATTGATACATGTTATGCAACAGAAACTATTCAGGTGTCTAACATTTATGAGTGGCATTCATCCTCTTAGTCAGACAAGCTTAGCACAACAGATGTCCTTACTTGATGGTTCACACTTTTGTGTGGCCAAGTTTGACTCGCATTCCATTGGTATTGTGAATTTTACCTTTTTAGAACTTAGCTTTAATCTGCAGCATGTAACCAGTATTGTGCTGATGTGCCATTACACCCTATACATACATATATACATTGGACTAGCCAGAAAAAGTCCAAAGCACAGAGTCCTAATAGACTGTTATGGATAAATCGCTCTGACTTCCAGTTTTCAGCAGTCGGCTAGAGGGAGAGCCCTGTTGGGAATCGTGTATCGAAGACCTAGGTCTGCTGTCGAAATGTGTATTGGCAGTTGGTAATAACTTTGTTTACTGCTTCATGTCAACAAGTTGAAGGAAAATAATGTAAGTTCAGAAAAGAACATTTTACCTCAAATCCAACAGAAAGACAGTCTTGGAGGAGGGATGGGGAAAAAACATATATACATATACACATGCATACATATGTATATACATCCATACATACATACACATGCACACACACACATACATAGTTATTTGTATATGTAGCAAAATGAACTTACCTAGTGAGCAAGCACATTTGTCCTTGACTTGCTTGTTACAAATTGTATAGTACTATCAACAAAGTACATTTTTATAACTTTGTTTTAGTATCAAAAGTTGTTCTTGACACTTATATTTTATTGTGTGGTCCTTGTGCAGACCTCATTTTCAGGCAGTGAATGTTAACTTCCAATCCTTGATATGTTTTTTTTTTCAGCATAGAATTCTATTGAATGTTGGTGTTACACCACAAGAGAATTTTCTTGATGGTCAGTATTGACTTCTTGGCGACAGAGATGTTATGTGGCAATGATGCATTGCACATCAAATGTTCATTTTTCATATATGTTAACTTTTCCTTGTATGATTCAATAAATCCAAGGCATCAAATGACATGATACAAGAAGTTTAGTGACAATATTAGAGATCTTGACTTTTTTGAAAGAAACATTTGTATTAATTTTGATCGGGCATTCCTTTCTGTGCATGTATGATCTGTTGACTCCCCTTAATAGGCCATAAAATTTGTTTCGCTTCAAAATGAGATATGTCAAACACTTTTAATATAATATTTTTTTTTTTACGAACTCCCCTTTAATTTATTCAGAATTTTTGCAAATGTTCACAAATAAAACAGCAAGATTAAATCACAACACAGGCAGTACATAGTAGATGTAACAACAGAAGGATAAGATGTGATTGGCAGCAGTACATATTAGATGTAACAGCAGAAGGATAAGATGTGATTGGTGGCAGTACATATTAGATGTAACAGCAGAAGGATAAGATGTGATTGGCGGCACTAAATAGTAGATGTAACAGCAGAAGGATAAGATGTGATTGGCGGCAGTACATAGTGTGTAACAGCAGAAGGATAAGATGTGATTGGCGACAGTACAAAGTAGATGTAACAGCAGAAGGATAAGATGTGATTGGCTGACACCCAGTGTTAACCAGCAATGACATGAATGGGACTGTAGAGCTGATCCTAGCTACTCTATCAGCTCACCAAAAATAAGTACATGATAAATATAATTATGGCAGAGTAATTGCTATTATAATTGGCCGTTCCTTTTGACATACAAGCTGAATTAACCAATGCATTGCAAAGTAATGATAACAAAGAATAAACAAATTCATAATGAAAAGTTTAATAGTTCCAAAATGCACATGCCATGGTGATGATTTAACACACATGAGTTGTAGCATCATACATTTTTTCTGTAGTTTTCCATGTTTAAACCATGGCCTGTCAAGGTGAACCAGATGGACATTAGTATGGTATTAATAATTATTATATATTGATGTATTTATTCTGAATTTCAACCTTTGCTGAAACATTTTCATTGTGCATGATTCATAACAGTGGCTCTCCTTCAGATAAAAGGGAGAAGCTCACTGCCAGAACAGACGAGTTTACTACTCTGTGAGTTTACTATTCTGTATCAGGTGAAACATTATTCTCTACTGTCAGATCAGTTTTAGACTTTGCATATATTTTGTTGCTCTGATTATTTTCTCAGAAGCAAATAATTTTTTTAAATATTTCTTTTAAAGTTATGAAACTAAGCATATACACAGTACACTTCCATATGTCTTGTTTTTTTCTTTTGTTTTAGGTATGGTTTGCAACCAAAATTTTTCATCCCAATGTGGATGATAAGGGAAAGATCTGTGTTGACTTTCTGTTGTCTGAGTGGAAACCGAGCTTTACTGTGACTTATAGTGAGTACAATATTTTATTGTGTGTAATGCATGCCAGTCTTCTAACAGAATAGATTCTCATTCTGTCATTGTGTGTAATGTATTGTGTGTAATGCATGCCAGTCTTCTAACAGAATAGATTCACATTCTATCATTGTGTGTAATGTATTGTGTGTAATACATGCCAGTCTTCTAACAGAATAGATTCTCATTCTATCATTGTGTGTAATGTATTGTGTGTAATACATGCCAGTCTTCTAACAGAATAGATTCACATTCTATCATTGTGTGTAATGTATTGTGTGTAATGCATGCCAGTCTTCTAACAGAATAGGCTCAGATTCTATCATTGTGTGTAATGTATTGTGTGTAATACATGCCAGTCTTCTAACAGAATAGATTCACATTCTATCATTGTGTGTAATGTATTGTGTGTAATACATGCCAGTCTTCTAACAGAATAGATTCACATTCTATCATTGTGTGTAATGTATTGTGTGTAATGTATGCTAGTCTTCTAACAGAATAGATTCAGATTCTGTCATTGTGTGTAAAGTATTGTGTGTAATACATGCCAGTCTTCTAACAGAATAGATTCACATTCTATCATTGTGTGTAATGTATTGTGTGTAATGTATGCTAGTCTTCTAACAGAATAGATTCAGATTCTGTCATTGTGTGTAAAGTATTGTGTGTAATACATGCCAGTCTTCTAACAGAATAGATTCACATTCTGTCATTGTGTCTAATGTATTGTGCGTAAAGTATGCCAGTCTTCTAACAGAATAGATTCAGATTCTGTCATTTTGTGTAATGTATTGTGTGTAATGCATGCCAGTCTTCTAACAAAATTGATTCAGTTTCTGTAATTGGTTGTAATGTATTGTGTTTAATGCATGCCAGTCTTCTAACAGAATAGATTCAGATTCTGTCATTGTGTGTAATGTATTGTGTGTAATGCATGCCAGTCTTCTAACAGAATAGGCTCAGATTCTGTCATTGGTGTAATGTATTGTGTGTAATGCATGCCAGTCTTCTAACAGAATAGGCTCAGATTCTGTCATTGGTGTAATGTATTGTGTGTAATGCATGCCAGTCTTCTAACAGAATAGGTTCAGATTCTGTCATTGGTGTAATGTATTGTGTGTAATGCATGCCAGTCTTCTAACAGAATAGGCTCAGATTCTGTCATTGGTGTAATGTATTGTGTGTAATGCATGCCAGTCTTCTAACAGAATTGTGCAATTTCCAGTCAGATCTGTGTCTGTATTGTTCTTACTTGAATACATTTTATCCATGGATAATGAAAGTAGGTTTGAAATTGTATATTTATTACCCTCATTTTCTCAGGTTTTAAACAATTGTAAAATGCTCAACTTACTTGGAATGGAGATTTTTTTTATAAAGTCACAAAGTCTTATATTTTTCTTTTATATTTTGTATGAAATTATAGACACATAATGCAAAATTTTACTTGCCCAATAAAACTTTATAATCTTCCCATGCTGCCAAATGATGGATTTTACCAGCTCAGTTACCCCATATGGAGTTCAAATAATGTCCTTCAGTCACCTTGAAAAATATCCTTTTTGTAAAATTTACTCCTGTATTTTCTTAACTATGAAGAAAGAATTGTTCTGTGCATGCTTTGTCATAACTTTTGATTGTAAGATTTAGTTCGCAACTACATAGCATCTTTTCCACAGACTGGTAAGCTGCATCTCAAATACAATGCTAAATTGATAGTCAAAATTTTATACAGAAAATGAAAATTTATTAAGACAATTTTATTATTGAAATTTGTAAGATTTCTCTATTTATTCCTCAAAAGTACATTATACTCTAATTATATAACCTTTGATCACTGCCTTGTACAGTCCATCTCAAAAGTACATTTATACTCTAATTATATAACCTTTGATCACTGCCTTGTACAGTCCATCTCAAAAGTACATTATACTCTAATTATATCACCTTTGATCACTGCCTTGTACAGTCCATCTCAAAAGTACATTATACTCTAATTATATCACCTTTGATCACTGCCTTGTACCATCCATCTCAGAATTACATTATACTCTAATTATATAAGCTTTGATCACTGCCTAGTACAGTCTGTCTCAAAATTACATCATGCTCTAATTATATCACCTTTGATCACTGCCTAGTACAGTCCGTCTCAAAAGTACATTATACTCTAATTATATCACCTTTGATCACTGCCTTGTACAGTCCTTCTCAAAAGTACATTATACTCAAATTATATCGCTTTGATCACTGCCTAGTACAGTCCATCTCAAAAGTACATTATACTCTAATTATATCACTTTGATCACTGCCTAGTACAGTCCATCTTAAAAGTACATTATACTCTAATTATATATGCTTTGATCACTGCCTTGTACAGTCCAACTCAAAAACACATTACACTCTCACTATATCACCTTTGCTCACTGCTTTGTACCATCCATCTCAAAAGCTTTTAATAATGCCAGTCAATATATGTAAAGTGACACAACTCAAATTCTAATCCAGAGAGGAAATGATTAGTCAGAGTGGTTATCTCCCTTGAATACTTTGACCGCTTCTGTGTACTACTTCAAGCAATACAGAATCATTTCAGTAAAAATGCTGTTCAAAGGTAATTGCATAAATATTTTTAACAAAATATTTTATGAATATTTTTATAAATTCTCATTTAAGAGATAAAGAGAAGAAAAACATTTATAATTAAGATTACATGTATTAGAGGAATATTAATATTTGCATATAATCATAACAGCGGAACATGAATATCAATATCTTGCAACTTATGTTCATCCCATTGATCTGTTTAATGTTGTATTACCTGAATCCTCCAAGACATCAGTATTCTCAATAACTTTATTTGCGGAGGAGCAACATATAGTCTTGTCTCATTTACATGTATTTGTCTTATATTATTAAATTATTTGCTTAAAAAATATCATGCCATGAATTTGACAATTTATCAGTGATTATATTGCAGTTTATCTCCTTTGATCAGATCTGAAATTGATTGACAAATATTGGGAAGTTTTTGGATTTATCATCAAGTAAGATCTATCTTTAATAACAGTAACTTGCCAAATTTTGTTAAATGTGGAGATAGTCTTATCATTAAGCTTGGGCATATCTTGTGAGAATTACATTACTACATGTATACTTGAGTATAAGTCGATTCCAACTAAAAACAACATAGACCCTAATCTGCTGGTACATAATGCACCAGCAGATCAGGGTCTGTGTAGTTTGTTATACTGATTACTCCTAGCAAACTGCAGAGACCCAGATCTGCTGGTGCATTATGCAATGGTAGATATGCGTCTGTGCAGGTTGCAGTTGGACTTGACTTATGAATGAGTATATACAGTAAGTTGAACTCATAATCTAAGTTTTGGCATAATATGACATTTTCAGCAAGAATGGTTACATCCAAATAACAAGACTGGAACATATTTTACATTACAGTACTTCAGGCTCTCTGTTCCCTGATGCTGCATCCCAATGCTGACAACCCTGCTGTGCCGCAGATTGCAGACATGTATCAGAAAGATCGGGACAAATTTGATGCCACAGCTCGACAGTGGACAGAGAAATATGCAGGACTTCACCAGAGCTGATCATAATTTAGAGAAATTCATGACAAGTTGCATCTAAAAATTGTAAACTATTATCCATTTGATGGAACATTTAACATTAATATATATTACATTACCAATATAAAAATGATTAAGAAAAAGAAGGTCTCTTTGAATTAGGTTTAATTCTATTTTTGTAGTAGCTTGTGAAAGTGAAAGGTATTGTAGTAATCAGGATGTAAAGTATATTCTATTGATCATTGTTCACATGAAAATGGTTTGACTGCTTTATGTGTAAATGGTTTTTTTTATTTTTGTTGTCTTGTATATCAAGTGTTTTAATCATGATGTCATCAGGCATCAATTTTTGTTTGAACTTTTTGGAAACGATCATATTGTTTTAATTATTGGATTGGTATCTGACTTGATGCATGGATTGGCATCAATCTTAACACAGACTTTGCATATGGATTGATATCAGATTTGGCATATAGATCGGCATCAGACTTTGCATGTGGATAGATATCAGATTTGGCACATGGATTGGCTTCATACTTTGCATATTGATTGATATCAGATTTGGCACATAGATTGGCATCAGATTTTGCACATGGATTGATATCAGATTTGGCATATAGATCGGCATCAGACTTTGCATATGGATTGATATCAGATTTGGCACATAGATTGGCATCAGACTTTACATATGGATTGATATCAGATTTGGCACATGGATCGACATCAAACTTTGCATGTGGATTGATATCAGATTTGGCACATGGATTGGCATCAGACTTTGCATGTGGATTGATATCAGATTTGGCACATGGATTGGCATCAGACTTTGCATATGGATTGATATCAGATTTGGCACATGGATTGGCATCAGACTTTGCATATGAACTGATATAAGATTTGGCACATGGATTGGCATCAGACTTTACATATGAATTGATATCAGGCTTGGAATATATTTATCAATATTAGATTTGGTATATGGTTCGATATCAGACTTTAGATATAGATTGATAACAGGATTGGCATATGGATTGACATTTGGCTTGGAATGTGGCTTGATACCAGGTTTGGCATACAGATTGATATCATGCTTTGCACTACAATTTATATCAGTCTTGGAACATAAATTGATACTACATTTGGGATATGGATAGTTGTCAGATTCAGTACATGGATTGGCATCAGATTGGACAAATAGGTTTCATATTGGACCCGAAAGATTGAAAGTGACCCATGGAACTATAGGTTATAGTTAAAGATCACAAGGAGATGAGGATGGGATTTTCCTTTTTAGTTCTTCTGGTCATATGGGATGGCCTGTTGTCTGTCTGTCATCTGTTGTCCATTTGTCCATGAGCACAATTTAGTTATGGCTACTCTTCCTAAACTTCTTGGAGGATTGCCATGAAACATTACACATTCATCCCAAGGTCTAATTGGTCCTAAATGAAAATGGTGCTGCTCGGACATCAAATATCTTGTTATCACTACTCCTCCTGAAGGGAAAGTCATATCAAACCATGAGGTTTTTACCAGAAGACTTCACACGATGTCTGGCTGGTCCTAATTGAAAATGGTGCTGCTCGGGCATCAAATATGGCCATCACTGCAACCATCTTCAAAATCTTGTTATCACTACTCCTAGATGGATGGTCATATCGACATTGGGTTTTCACCAAAAGATTTCTTGTGATGTCTGGTTACTACTTCTAAACAGAAAGTCATATCAAGATCGGTTTTCATGAGATGACTTCTTATGATGTCTACTTGGTTATCAATGAAAATGACGCAGATCTAACCTACAATATGGCCACCACTGCAACCGTCTTGAAAATCTTGTTATCATTACTCATTCTAAATGGAAAGTCTTATTGACATGGTGGTTTTCAGCAGAAGACATCTTATGGTGTTTAGTTGGTCCTAAATAAAAATAACGCTGAATTGACATTCAATATGGCCACCACAGTGGCTAATTTTAAAATCTTTTTATTGCTCAGAAATATCAGAGATGGTTTCAACACTCAGCAGTTAAATAGAAGAAATGGTCTTGTCTTGAATTCCTGGAAATTTATTTTGATCAGTGGAGCATCAGTCCCTACGAGGGACTCTTGTTTTTTACTTGTATTTTGCTATGCAGTTCTTAAAAGTGTATCAATTTAAAGGTTCAGAATGATTATTTTTTTATTTGTTTTTTGTTTTAATTTTTAGATCAACCTTTCTTCTGTCTGTGATATTCCATAAAGAGATAATTTTGGTGAATTATACATTGGATCTTGCTTTTTTTCAACCTGGTTAAGGAAGGTAACATTGGTAGAAATTGTATGTAAGCTTTGCACAGAGTATTTAGATAATATAATGTATAGGATATATCCCAAGGAGAAAGGTTGGTAACTCCAAAAACATGACTGCTTTGTTGATATGCAATGATATGTTTTGCATCTTTCTGGTGTCAGCATTTTGTATATTACATAATAACATGGCATTTTAGTAGTTTGTAGATCATCAGTGTTAGGTTACAGAGTTGTACCAAGCCTTTATAATATATTCCTGTGAGGTTGATTTGCTGATTATCAACACATTAGTCTTATTTCACTGGGTTGGGATATTTTGTGCCATTAGGCTTTTTGTTTTATTTTTAGTCTTTCCTATTTTTATCCCCACATTTTGGCCAAGAGAAGGGAATATTGTTATTGCCCCCATTGCATAAGTCTGTCCATCTGTCTGTCCATGACAAAACTTATCATCACTTCTCCTCTCGCAACAATTAGATGATTTTACTGAAACTTTGTAGGCTATATGGGGGGTTGGGGTAGATTTGCAATAACATTTTTCTTTTTTTTTCTTGAGCCCATCTTTGGGGAAATTTCTTGAAAAATTGTCATCAGAAGGTTATTTTTGAGAATTCAGCTTGTCATTGCTTCTCCTTCCTCACTGCTTGGAGAATTTCATTGAAACTTGGTGGGCTAGATATGTGGCTAGTGTAGATGTTTAATAAGGTTTTTCTTTTATCTTCTTGAAAAAGTTTCAAACAAGGGCATTTTGAGAATTCTTTAGAATTTTTATAACATATGTTACTATATTTTTGTTTCGCATCTTTGCAACCCTATGAAGTATTATTGCAGGACATACACAGATATACAGGAAACATTCTGATCTTTAATTGCTCCAAAAGTCTTGGTGGTGGGGTTTATGTGTTGTTTGCCATATAAGAAAAACCCATTCTAAAGAACATGCTTCCAATGTGGGGATATGCATCTCTGTGACTGCATGTACATCTAGTTTGTACTTTGCTAAGTAAGATAAAATATTGTCATATGTGGGAATACATTTGCATCTTCATTGGTATTTTGTCTACCTGGTAAATATTTTAAATGAATCAACACCTAATAGTATTTACATCTTTATCCATTCTAATAATTGTATAATATGGTATTATTTTTACAATTTCTTGATTAGTGCATTTTTTGTTATGATATATGCATTTCTGTTTCTAGTAGGTTTGTTTTTAAACTGAATGTGACCAAATATTATCACCTCAGACATCCAAAAATTTCTTGAACAAGGTCAACAAGTACCAGAATAAAAAATTTTTAAATAAATTTTCTAGCTTGGGGGTATTTCAATCTGTCCATGCTTACAGCACAGTGTACATTTTCTTTTACCAAATAAAGTTTAGTAACAGACCTTATGTTCTAACTAAAATCAGTAACAAAGTATAGATCCATTGGCCTTTCAGGCGAGTTTTATATGTCCTGAAAGGCGACTCAAATTTAGGTAAATGATTAGACCTGATAATAGTCATCTAGTTTGGATACTGTGCCACTGATGGTAATAATAGACACAATAATAGAAAATGCTTTTAAAATGAAATCACCACAGTAATTCCTCAAATAAGAATTTTTGAAAAATTTTATAAAGATAACTTAGAGTGGTGTGTTTATGACAGTAAAAAGGGCCGTCAATAGTAATATCTCTGAGTTATGTTCTTCCATCTGATCATAAATTAGTATCACTTCAACCCTCAGAGTTATCAGTATTCCCAATACTATGATTTTACATTTTCAACAGTTATTGTTTTTCTGTGTCATGAATGCAACATATGTGGATAAAAATAATATACTTTTTGATCATAGAGAATAAATCAGTGAATTCATTTGATCTTTCTTACTTTACTATCTCAAGAGTGTGTGTTTTTAATGCAGGTCATGAAATTTTAGCCAAAGATTTCAGTCTTTCATTATTTGCAAATGAATTTGTATTCTCGATGCTATCTATGCTGTATTTATGTGAGAAGTGTACATGCACACACACAAAGAGGAATAGTACCAAGCTAAATTTTTTAAATCCAGAGGAGAAGAAGGTGGAAAATGACATCTCAGTATGCAAAAAGAGACAGTAATTGTGTTCCCATTGAGTTCATTTATTATATGGGTATGAGGTTTTTTGAATGGTGGGGTGGGGTTTAACAAAATCAATATTTTGTAGTATTTTAATTTATAGATTGGGGAAGGGGGTCCTATTATTTATCGGATCTTAAGATTTGTGGTTTGTAGGAGTCGCAAAATTCATGAACATTTGCATCCAGAGAAGAATGGTGAACTCTGAGTATTTCTGCCAGTATTTGCAATAGTAAATATTATTAATTTGAATTTTTTTTCTTCAGAAAATTGTATGCCATTATCAGCAAAAAGTCCTACATTTACCTTGGATAGTATTGCCAATCTTTTGAATCAAAATTACAGTAATCTAGTCCCATGGTTTTGGACTGTTTATATCAAACAAGTGTGTGTGTGTGTTCGCTCGCATGCATGCATGTGTGTGCATGCATGTTTTGAAAGAAATAGAGCCTTGAAATGTAAACTATTGTGCCTTATATATGCTCCACCTGTATTATTGAAGCTACATTAGTAGAAATGTGAGATGGAGCCATCATGTTTCAAATCCAGTAGGTCCTTGCCAATGTTTTTATAAACAGTTTTGTTCAAAATTGGTTAAAATTTGTTTGAGCTTGACATAGACATAATAATGATGATGATGATGATGATTGATGATGATGATAACTACAACAACAACAATAATAATAATAATGATAATAATAATAGGCCATATTTGATCTTGATGGACTGTTGAACCAAAAGCTGATCTCACAGAAGGCACAGATGTATTAAAATGTACAGTATTCACATTATGTACAATAAAATAAATGAATTACATAAGATATGTATTATCATACACTGGAAGCAATTAAATATGGCAACTTCATAAAAATTATAAAATTACATTTTGGGTTAAAAAGAATTACATTTGTGGTTAAAAGCAGCCAGAGTTGTACATGATTTAATATCATTAGGAAAAATAGGCCAGATTAAAATACCATTGTTAGTAATACTCTATTTAAACATTTCATTCTTGTGTTTTGGTATACTTAGTTGAGTTTTAGTAGAAAAGTACATGATTTGACTAGGTACTTCTGAGAGTAAAAGTATTCAGATAATCTGGTGCAAGGTTGTTTTGAATTATCTTAATGAGGACTGGTTCATTGTATTTTACTCTGTCTTTAAAAGGTAATCATTTGAGTTTTTCCTATAAGGTATCATTGGATGTTGAATATTTTTCATTTGAAAGAGTTCTAGCCACATTCTTTTGCAAGTGTTGAATACATTTTAAATGATACGATGTACAATGTACCCAAATGCTCAACTCTTTCCAAGTGAAATAACTTGAACATTTTTTTTTCTACATATAGAGTTGATTTGTTTATTCCATGATAATGCTGTCAACTGCAGCTCCTACAAGTTTATCATGAGCGACACAGTCAGGCTTGTCATGTCTGCAGTAAACAGAAAAATACTTTTGCAGTCTGATTTGTTTGTGTAATGCCAATTAGTCAGACCTTGCTTCTTTGAGAATTTATCCACATAGTGTTGTTCATACACCAACTTGAAAAGTTTGACATGTCAGAATTTAGCATACTGTCAATTTCACCAATATTCGCACTTATATCATGAGTGGCTGTCATCCACATGCATAAACATATCATTATGGTCAGATACCAAAAGGAGGTCATTTATATCATTATGGTCAGATACTAAGAGGAGGTCATTGATTGACAGTCAAAAGAACAGTGGTCCTAATATTGACCCTTGATTGATACATTGAGATCTGTTTAAATATGAGCCAAAAACAAAGTATTGTTAAATCTGAACAACCATAAAAATTCCTAATTTCTGTAGTAGAATATAGTGATTAACCATGTCAAATGCTTTTCTGAAATCTAACAGTAATACACCTGTAAGATTCTCTCTATCTATTTCCTGATACCAAGAATTGGTAGTGTTTGTTAATGCCATTTGGCAGGAGTGAAATTTTCTAAAAACCCTGACTGATTCTTAGATAACAAATTATATTTTGATAAAAAGAAATAAAACTCTGTATCAGCCTGCGACTTGAGTAGTTTTTACAGTATGGGAAGAACAGAGATTTGCCTATAATTTGATCTATCATCACTTCCCACTTACTTGAAGAAAGGCATGGAATGCTTTCATGGATATGGTCAGCACCAATTTTTTAAAACTTGCTCACTGATTCCATCAAGTCCAGTTGATTTTTTTATGATCAGACAATTTCAGAAATTTCGAAAACTTATGAATTTTTAATGGGGAGGGAATTTCAAATTTAATATCTTCAGGCAATTTGCTAGATACAAAATCTTTGAATTTCTTAGTTATAGCATCACTAGGATTGTTACACACTGGGATGTATTCTGTAGCAACACTGGTACAGAAGTCATTTAAATGATTTCCTATTTCTTTGCTGTCTGTTATTTCTGATATTAGGAAGGTAGAGATTGGTACATTTGAATTTGGTACATTATGTAAGTTGTATTTCCAAAACTCATTTGTAGTACTGATATATTGGTCTAGGATATTATTGCACAACTCGTTTGCAGTACTGATACATTGGTCTCGGATACTATTGTACAACTCTTTCTTTGCTTCAGATAAGAATAGTCACCACTTTTTGTAGAGAGTTGAATTTTTATGTTTATGTTTATTTTTTATTGCAATATTTATATCCTGTTTGGATGTTTTGGATGTTTTACTTTCTTTTCTTTGATTCCAGGTGTCAATCATATCAGTAACATTATCAGACCATCTATCAGAGACCAATGAACATCATTAAGAACCTTGAAGAATAGATTACGGGCACAATTCTTAGTACATCTATACTTAATGCAAAATTTTTGCTTTAGAGTTACATTCAGATTGGTGGTCACTTTTTCTAATAATGAATGCAGGAAAGTGGTCACTAAGACCTATACATGGTACTTCAATGTGTATAATCTTATGTGGATGTGTCATCCATATGTGGTCTATACATGTCTTAGAGTTTTATCTAGTGTGTTAATCAAGTTTGTGAGTCCAAAAGATTTGTATTGTGCAGGTCATGGCATTCTCGTATGAAGGACCATGAAGTAATATTGTTGTTTTTCTCATGTACCGTATATACTCGAGTATAAACCTATACCAACTGCAAACTGCATAGACCCAGATCTGCCATCACATAATGCGCTGGCAGATCTGGCTCTATGCAGTTTATAAGGATTAATCAGTAGAACAATCAACATAGACCCTGATCTGCCAGCGCGTTATGCGACGGCAGATCAGGTTCTATGTTGTTTGCATTTGGACCCGGGTTATACGAAACTATATCCGGTATATCCAGCACTTCCAAAAATTGTAGAAATCATATATGTTGATCTATATAAATAAGTAAGACGCAAGTTTACCCAGTAAATTTCAGTAGCTCTTCAGTTTTTCTCCAGGTAACTCAAATGGTGCACCCTCTTTATAACACTAATCTTTGGAGCCATGAAAGTGACCTATGTTATAAGTGAGGGAATTTTATAATGAGGTGTGTTCTAACAAGGCTGTGTCATAATAGTGCATACAAAAATAAAAATAAGGTATTGGATGATGTTAAACCACATTAAAGTTATTCTCATTAGCTAAGAACTAAAACTAATTAATCGGCAGTTATATAACAGAATTTAGCCAATTTAATGGCGTTGATGAACATACCCACATTATGAGGGGCAGCAGTAGACTGATTGGCCTAATAGTGAGGGACTGTTGTATTTATGTTCATTCCATGTCAGTAAAAGAATAGTACACTAATCACAAGTTGTATCAAATTAGAAAACATTTATTGAACTTTTACAGTATTCAGAATGTATGTAATATTTTGTCAGTTCTTTTTTTTCACTATAACTTAGCCTTCGTTGTGCAGGTCTTGACTGAGATAACATATCACATTATAAATAAGCCTTCCTTGTGCAGGTCTTGACTGAGATAACATATCACACACTATAACTTAGCCTTCTTTGTGCAGGTCTTGACTGAGATAACATATCATACATTATAACTTAGCCTTTCTTGTGCAGGTCTTGACTGAGATAACATATGACACATTATAACTGAGCCTTCCTTGTGCAGGTCTTGACTGAGATAACATATCACACATTATAACTGAGTCTTCCTTGTGCAGGTCTTGACTGAGATAACATATCACATATTATAACTTAGCCTTCCTTGTGCAGGTCTTGACTGAGATAACATATCGCACATTATAACTGAACCTTCCTTGTGCAGGTCTTGACTGAGATAACATGTCACACATTATAACTTAGCCATCCTTGTGGAGGTTGGCTAAAATAATATTTCACAATCAGAAGTAGTTATTTTGTGAAATTTCATAGCAATATTTGTTGAAATCTTCTGTTGGTATGATTTTAACTCGCCGTCATAAAATTTTAAAGAGTTGCTAATGTTACTATTTTGTGTGGCCTTTGCTGGTTGATTTGTTTATTCTGCATCATTTAATTTTGAACCTTTTGTATGCAACAATAAATCTTCTCAATACTACATGTGTAATTATTTGTTACTAACTATAGTGAAACCCCACTATAGCACGATGGTTGGGGTCCACAAAACAACATCGTGCTATGTACCGAACCGTGCTATAACCAACCAAATCGTTTAGCTGAAAAAAATGATGCATGAACCAAAAAAAGGGGTGGGGTATAATAGTAGGCACAAAACTACGTGCTTCATTGGCACAGTTACCATCTTAAATCGAGGGGTCGGCCAATACTGTGGACTTCATTAATGCAGTTATAAACTTGTTCCATATTAAACAAGAACTACTTAAAACAGTCATTATGTATTTAATATTTATTTTTATGAATACAAAATTGGCAACTTAAGCGTAAATAGTTGAGAGTACGTGTACTCACCGGCCGACTATCTGGTTGTATCCATAATAGTAATTCCATCAAAAAAGTGCACAAAGAAGCATAATTTATATTTTTAAAAATGTTTGATCCAGTCCAATCATAATATTTAATTTCTTGCTAATACATTCACACGAACTTATGACAAAGTTTTTTTTTTCCCCCGCAACATTCATATTTGTTGGACATGTCCAAAGGGTCTGATTTCTGACTGAAAATAAACTGCATGATTCAGACATTGAGAGTTTCTAAAAAGAAACCTGTATTTAGGCTTGAAAAGTACATTTTACATGAGCTGAAAATTCATACAGGAGGTCAAATGTACTGTATTGACCTCGTAATGTACTTGCGATGAGAATTCTGCAGGTGTGTGTACATGTAAACTGCCTGAACCCAGCTTGGGAGTAAACCATTCAATTATATGGGTACACAGTGAGTTCATAAAAACAGTCGAGTAATTCTCTAATGTACAGAGGAAAAAATAAATAAACCCAATATTCATTTAAAGTTTTGTTTGTAACTATGACACTGCTTCACTGCAGAGCAAAAGCAGGGAGTATAATGTTTGATTATATTAGCCAATCGCAGCACCCCGACAACTTAAATGGTCCTGTTCCAATTACTTGGACAGTTTTCTGTGTATATGTGAATGATCTGAAGCTAGAAAATAAAATGTGTTAAGATGGGGGGGGGGGGGGTTACATGTGTGTGTTAGTGTGGCTCCTGACAATTCGGGCCATAAACTTGTTTCAGTGAGGTTGATTGAGCAGGCATTGTTAGTCTATTGTCTTCCCTTAAAAAGGTAGGTAAATTGATCAATTTATAAATTCAGGTAAGAAACTTTTTCAGTCCACCACATTGTTTGCTTGACGGGTGAAGACCTAAATCTCGAAGTTAATTGCATTTGTTTAACTCCGGACTTAATCCGGCCCAGGGATTCGAGGGAATCTTTAACAGTAATAGCATTACGTTTCTGTGTCCTGTTATCCGTTGTAAATACCCACTAATTAACACTCTGACACCCATTTGTTTGAACGACTACAGCAAGAATAATTGTTAAGAAACAACGTGCTCATTTGTATAGAGAATGCACGATATTATTCACTGGTGAGTTGATCACGTGATGATTGTCTGATAACACCGCAAAGCTTCATGCGCGTGTTGGTGGCTTTTTGTTTTTTTTGTTTTTATAAATCATTGTCCCATAATTTGAACAACCTTTAGCAGTGAGATTGACTTTGATGATTAGCAATTACTTAAATCAATTGATTTATAAATTTGGATGAGAATCTTTCTTTTGAGCAACAATTGTACACAGAATGCATTGAAGAAAAACACAAAGAAGACTTACTGGTTTTATTGTTCATGATTCAATAATAATAAGATTAACACTTATCAACTTTTTAATGAGCTGACATCTTTTAAAATAAGCTAAGATCAAAATGCAATGTGGACTACTGACAAATTTGAAATTAATATTCACAAATAGAAACGTTTGACATCTTTATTCATGTAAAGAAAGATGCAATTATTAGACACTTTTTCTTCAAGAATACAATACATCATGCCAAATTATTAAATCAAACTCTTGTTTAGTTTGGCACACAAACTTTGCAGTACTTCAAGAAATTTGTGAAATTATTGTAAAACTTTGGATACTCAAGGTTCCATATTGTTGTAAAACTTTGGATACTCAAGGTTTCCATATTTAGTATTCCATAATCCATCGTGCACCGGCCAGCATCAGTCATCCGTCAACAAATGCTTTTTTTATACCTCGTTTTAAGAACTGCCACACAAGTTTCAACTAAACTTGGCACAGAGCATCCTGGTATAAACGCCTATCAAGTTGGCACAAATGACGCCAATCTGCCATCTCTTTTTGTCGCCATTACTAAAAATAGAAGAAAAAAATCATTTAAATGACTTCTCCAAAACCACGTAACAGAATTTGATCAAATTTGACAGAAAGCATCCTGGAATGAAGATCTTTCAAGTTTATACAAATGATGCCAATACAGCCACCATTACCAAAAATAGAAAACCTGTATGTCATCCATCAATAATTGCATTTTTTCAGCTTCTCAAAAACTACCAGACCAATTTCAACCAAACTTGGCACAGAGCATCCTGGCATAAAGGCCTCCAGTTTGTACAAATAATGTTCATCTGCCATCAACCGCTACTAAAAATAGTAAAACCTTTAAACGACTTCTCAAACACTACTGAACAGAATTTGATCAAATTGGACAGCAAGCATCCTGGCTTGTAGCCCTTTCATATTTATATAAATGATGCAGATCCACCATCAATTATGGCTGCCATTACTAACAATATAAAAACCTTTAAATTACATCTTATCCAAAATCACTGAACAGAATTTAACTAAACTTGGCAATGTGCATCTTTGCATAAAGACCTTTCAAATTTACACAGATGATGTTGATCTGCAATCAGATATGGCCAGTGTTATTAAAAATAGAAAACAAACATAAAATGACTTCTTCTCAGAAACTGCTTAGCATAATTTCAGGTTTACATATAAATCATGTCGACTTGCCATCAAATATAACCACCATTACTAAAAATGGAAAATCCTTTAAATGACTTCTCAAAAATCACTCAACAGAATTTGACCAACTTTTACAGAAAGTGTTCTGCATGATGGACTTTTTTAAAGTTTATACAAGCAATACCAATCTGCCATCAGATGTAGCTTCTGTTGCTAAAAATAGAAAAACCTTTATTAGCTTCACAATAACTACCTGATAGAATTTGACCAAATTTGATCGAATGTGTCCTAACTTGAATGCTTTTCAGATTTGTACAAATGATGCCATTCTGCCATCAAATATGGCCACCATTACTATAAATAGAAAAGTATTTACACAGCTTTATCTACAAAAAAAACGCTGCACATAATTTGATCAACTTTGACACAAAGTGTCCTGGCATAGGGCCTTTCAATAAATTATGCTGATGTACGATCAGATATGGATCAAGATACAAAACAAGAGAAGCCTTGAATTAATTGTTTTCATAACATATGCAACTGTAACGGGATGGATTTATTTTGGCTCTTGTTAAGCAACCTGTTCAATTTTATTTTATATCTGGATAGGGATGGTCAGCTCCAGATGATGGGGTCAAATGTAAACAACTAACAAAGATAGTTGTACTGTTTATTACGAAGGTGTTAACTGCAGATACCAAACAAATGAACTTTATTTTAAGCACTATATTGTAACATTATAATTGAGAACTAACTATGAGCATAAATATGATCAGGAAAAATGAGAAGTTCTCTGTCATGTCCGATTGAGAATATATTGCAAACCCCGTCTCTAAATTATCTCAAATCTGAACAAATACCAACATGAGACGTAGGGAAAAAAGGGGTAATAACTACATGAAAAATTAATTAACTAATAATTCCTAAGGAAGAAAAACCAAGCCCCCCCCCCCTCCATTCTTTTGTGTAAGGGCCTAAAACTAGTGAAAGAAGGACAAAATAATCCTATACCTATGGCAAGGGCTGCTCAGGCAAAGAGTGACTCACCTTCAGCAAGCAAGCTGACCAAACTGACCGCTGGTGCAGCTTTTATACCTGCCTGGAGCAGTAGAATTGACACACCTCCTGCACAAGCCAATCAGAACGAGGCTTACAGAACATGAGGGAATTAGAAATCAAAAAGGAAGTAATGCTTCCAATATATAGCAAAGAGTGAATCAAAGATCGACAATGTGCAGTACCTGGTTTTTGCTCTTAGACTTTATAACATAATTGTAAAGATAAATACATGTGCAGTAACTTGTTTTTGCTCTTAGACTTTATAAAATCATTGTAAAGATTGACCATGTGCAGTACCTGGTTTTTGCTCTTAGACTTTATAACATAACTGTAAAGATAAATACATGCGAAACCAGTGAAAGAGTACTGTATAAGTTTCACAACATAGCTTGTGAGGTGAGCCAAGTTTATGTTGTGTAAGCAAGTTACATGACACTTGATAACTGGGTAATTCCCGCTATACAATCAACAGTATTGGAGAAATTTCAACAGAAAGCATCCAACTGACCCAGATTTCTTGGCCAACTGCTCTTGCATTTGGCTATTAGGCAGATGTCAATATGGTGAGTGATCTCAATCTCACTTGGGCCTCTTGTTATGATTGAAGCTTCATTGTACTTATACCAGATTCACTAACACTCTACTTTTGCTTTCACTAGATGATACATTATTATACCCCATCCTTATAGAGACAGGGGCTTATTGTGCATCTGTCCTTCAATCACTGTGTTCCTGCAATGTTTAGCCCACCTGGCCAAAAGACCAATTGAACTTGAAGTATGGCCCTGCATCTGTTGTGCATTCTGCATTGTCCATCATGCATCCTTCAACAACAATTGCTGTTTTAAACATGTTGGCAAGTAATTGTATTTGTTTCTAATAATGGTTTTGCTCCAAAAAGAACATATTTCTCGTAAAAACATGTCCAAGTTTATACATTTATTTGCAGATAATTACTTTTAAAAGCTTTGCTGCATTTTGAAATTCTTAAATATTTGGAAACAAGTTTGATATTTTTGGTGAAACAGAGTTTGACAGTTGCTAGTATTGCCATGTTAAAGTATCTAAAACATCTGTTGTTTATATTACTACAAGGATAGACTGAGTGGGTTTAGATCAGAGTAGGGACAAAGACCAGTAATCAGAATAACATATTTATTTATAGTGTATATATATATTATATATTATATATATATATATATATATATATATATATATATATATATATATATATATATATATATATATATATATATATATATATATAGGGAAATAAATACAGACCTACTGTAACATACATTCACAATTTTGACACCACATAGTTACACAATAAATTTTTTGATCTGGAACACAATTTAGATTAGACAAATACTTAAATACTTCCTACATATGGTATACACTTGTACTAAATACTGCTACATGAATGATATGCTTATTACAACATGAAGTAGTGAGAAGTTTTCTACTGATGATTCTTGGATTTATCCACTCTTATAACAGAATGGCTACGCATTGCCTATTCAACAATACACATTTTTTTTGCACTTAACAAACATGAATTATTAGATTATTCTGTTAACATAAAATATATGAAACTGTTCTGTTCACTGAACAGATATGAATAAATGAAAATATAATATTGTACTGTTCATATAACAGACATAAAGATATGATACTGTGATATTGTACTGTTCATATAACAGACATTAAGATATGAAAATATAGTATTGTACTGTTCATATAGCAGACATGAAATTATGAAACCATGCTGTTCATGTAATTGACATGAAATCACCCTGTTCCACTGGATGCATAAGAAAACGAATGAATCCTTATATGGCACTCCAGGATATCTACCAAAGAACCCTGTCTACCAATGAACCCTGTCTACCAATGAACCCTGTCTACCAATGAACCCTATCTACCAATGAACCCTGTCTACCAATGAACCCTGTCTACCAAAGAACCCTGTCTACCAATGAACCCTGTCTACCAAAGAACCCTCACTTCTGTACAGAAGAAGACCAGAGCATGTCATCAATACATTGACCCCTCAGATTAAATGATGCTGAGCCAGATCACAAATGGCTTCCTCTCAGCCATCACAAGCTGCTCAACAACAAGTATTACTGGGCCAAACATATACACAGCTGAAATGTGTAACACATGGGCTAGAAACTTTTAGCATGTTATAATGCAAACACCACAATTACATGTTATGTATTTGTATACAAGAAAAGACCTAGTCAAACATTAAAAGTGTTCTATATCAAGAACAACTGTATAGGATTACATGATAACTAAGTTCATGCATGAATCTATCTATGACAAGAATAATCACACAGGATTGTAAGCAGTATGAACCCTTCTCATCCTTTACTATATACAACAATCATAATTCAACCCAATTTGTCAGTTATGATTAAAAGATGACAGTAAACTGAAACAGGCAATATTAAATCTGATAGCATTGTATCAATTGAAATTTGCCTGACCTAATGGAAATTTAGGGGAACATTCTGAATTATCTTACATAGCAAAATACTCTATATATCAAATCCAGATGATAGAAAGAAAATAACATATGCAATTATTACATATTGCCACAGCTGAAAGATGAGTATCAGAAAAGAGACAGCATACTAACAAGGCATAAAGCAATGTGACTACACTGACAAATTCAAACTCTATATACTAGTATGTGGTGGGAACCATGAACATAAAACATTAGGTAAATAAATTCCTACTGCCAACACTTCACATATGCTGCAGTAAATTGGTCAAGCAAGTGAGTACAACTATACATGTGACAATCATCCAACAGAGCTAAACTATACACCATGGGTAATGATGTACATGGCAACAGAACCTGTACTATATTTATAGTAGAATACAATACAATTACAACTTTGTGAACACTTCTGTGACATATAAGTTATCACATCTATTGGGTACTATTTTATGGCATGTCATATATTCAGTGCCATTACTCACAAATTATTTAAAATTTATTTTTGTATTTTTAGCTTGTAATAAAAAAATATACCCCAATATGCAAGTCTCCTGAAATACTTCAAAATTTAATTACCAAGAATAACGAAACCCTTGGCCATATTGAAAAGAAAAAAAAAATTAAATTTTTTTAAATTTCAATTCATGTGAAAACCATGTGACTCTGTAGACCACATATTATCTGTAAACTTTTAAAGATCTTGGATGACTGATTATGAACAAGAGAATAAGCATATTAATTATGCCCCTTCTTTTATAAACATTTTTTTATCAGACTAAGGCAAAATGGGTAAAATCTAAAGCTTGGAAGATAGTTTACATAGGTTGAGATCTTACAATAGTATATAAGCCTGCTTAGTGAAATGGTCAACTGTTAAGTTATACAAACCAGATGAGCGATAACTGGCCCACTTGAGCATCTTGTTATAAGAGTTATTGCCCTTTTTAACCATACAGCTACTTGCAATATATGACACCATATTGTGACCATAGCTTGTCTTGAAGATTTGTGAATGCAACTAGTCTTGCAGTTGCCAGTGTATTTCTTTGATACTTTTTACACATTATGGTCATCATCTGAAAAAGCATATGGTAACCAATTGCTGTGCTCCTGCAATTTTCATATGAGTGATTTCCTTTTCAGCTAACAGCTGATGCATTATATGACACAATCTTGTGATTGCAACTAATCTTGCAGTTATTATATGATTTTTCGGGTACTTCTTACATTTATAATCATGATCTGAAGATGTACATATTAACCAACCAATATTGTGACTGCAGATAGTGTTGCAGTTATTGATAGATTTCTGTGATACTTGGTCCATAGGTAAAATGAATGTATTGGCCTATCACTGTGCTTTGGCAATTCTTGTTAGAATTATTACCCTTGCAGCTTATGTAAAAATGTATGATGCGGTTTTGTGATTGCAACTAGTCTCATAGCTATCAATGGATTTCTGTGATACTTGGTTACATATTATGGTCGTTATATGAAAGTGTTATTTACCAATCAATTGCATCAGTGATTTTAATAAGAATTATTTTGACCATTTTGATTTTCAGCTGGAGGCTGCTAGTACATGTATCGCAGTTTTCAGTGGAAAGAATACAATAGACCCATTTCTATCATGGGCATAGTGGTGAGATGCAGGAGAGGTTGGGATATATTTACATAAGTATTCTTCTCATCATTATTTTATTTCAAATAAATCCTACATCACTCAATGTAGATAGAGAGGTACCCCTCCCCTTTGCCCATAATGTCTTTCCCTGTGTCTTTTAAGTCGGCTTCTCTTCCTCTTTTAGCATATAACTGAAATATCTCATTAAAACCTTTTGTTTTACTACTGTAGTTCCAGGTAATTTTGATGTTTCTTTTTATTGTGATTACAATGAGATCATGCTACTGTATATAAATTTCACAAAAAAATAGTGAATTTTGACATGGAAAGCTCAATGGAAAACGTGTTAGTTTTGAATATATCTGATAGAGTTATTAACTTTCTGGTAATTATGCAATTGTAAAGCACATGAGGGCAAAGAGTTAGTATTGAGAAGATGAAAATATGCGCTCATTTAGAGTGAAAAAGTCCACATATGTAAATGCTGGTGCATGAGTATTAGCTTGGGGGGGGGGGGGGGGGCAAAAAAAAAATGAATAGGACTGTCTTGCAGCCTTGAGAACAATTGGGCTGAGCATTTACCTGTATAGTGCACATGTTTATGTTATTTTCAGTATCAGTTAAGGAAACATTCATGATGATTATGTTTTGTACACCTATTATTCAATATGCATTGAAATTACTCTTTCCAGGTAATAAAATCTGTTCATATGCTTTTGATTACCGGTAAATACAAATATCATTTGTTTTCATGGATACACATGCTGACTTGTTGATTTCTCCCTGACTGCACCTTGGACAACCACACTCATACCAACATTTTACATTTGACATGAGTCGGGACAAACTTTTTCTTATAATCAAAGCACTAGAACTTTGCTCCAATGTGCTTTACAAGTGTGTAATTAACACAAAGTTGATTACTTTACAATACATGTATGCCACCAGCAGCACACCACTTTATGGGAAAAAATTTCCCAATAGTAAAAGATGCCTTTTTTGCTCACCCTGTTGTAAAAAATGTTTTTCTACAGCACTTGCCAGAACGTGATTCCAACTAATATTAAGTCAACAAGTAAGTTAGGTTACAGTAGTTGTGGATGTGACATTCATCCTGAGAGTCCAAGATGCAGGAAGATTCCACTCCAGTTTCACGTGTGACAAGTGTTGAAAATAAAATGTGCACACATGTTTGGGTAATGAAGCAGTAACTTAAGTATAAAGCTCCTTAAATACCAAATAAATTACTAATAAATGGTTTTGTAGAAAATAAGAGATCTTCCCATCTTTTGCAGAAAAACCAGTATGGTACAGCCATGTGTCATAATAAATAAAACTAAGTCACGATATGCTTTGTGACTTTGGCTTCCATATTGATTGTTAGGTGTTCTTGCACCTGTTCTAAACTTTGTGACCATAGGTTGAACATTGGATAAAAAAACAAATTTAAAAAAAAAAAATTCATATTTACCTAGTTGGGACCTTGATATCTCTATACCCAAAGATACACTTAAGTTCTACTTAAGGTGGTCATAGATGAAATTTTTTTTTTTTAAAAACTTAGACTCAGTTTTTTGTGATATTGTTCCAGACATGACAATTAGGTGACATGTATAATCAAAAAATCTCAATTTTTTACCATTATGTTGGTGTTTCCAACCCAATCCATCAAAATATATGTCCAAGTTAACTGTATTCCAGTAGCAATTCATGTTAAATGGCAATTTGTTTCCCACAGGCAAATATAGATTTCCTTTTGATAGTTTCTGTCCTGTGTTTTTACATTATTACCCTCCCCTTCCTCACTCCAAATACTGAAAATTAGATGTGTGGTCTAAGATGTGTATCTGGTAGTGGTGGTAGGATTGAAAATTAGATGTGTGGTCTAAGATGTGTATCTGATAGTGGTGGTAGGTCTGAAAATTTGATGTGTGTTCTAAGATGTGTATCTGATAGTGGTGGTAGGACTGAAAATTAGATGTGTGGTCTAAGATGTGTATCTGATAGTGGTGGTAGGATTGAAAATTAGATGTGTGGTCTAAGATGTGTATCTGGTTGTGGTGGTAGGACTGAAAATTAGATGTGTGGTCTAAGATGTGTATCTGATAGTGGTGGTAGGACTGAAAATTAGATGTGTGGTCTAAGATATGTATCTGGTAGTGGTGGTAGGACTGAATATTAGATGTGTGGTCTAAGATGTGTATCTGATAGTGGTGGTAGGATTGAAAATTAGATGTGTGGTCTAAGATGTGTATCTGATAGTGGTGGTAGGATTGAAAATTAGTTGTGTGGTCTAAGATGTGTATCTGATAGTGGTGGTAGGATTGAAAATTAGATGTGTGGTCAAAGATGTGTATCTGATAGTGGTGGTAGGATTGAAAATTAGATGTGTGGTCTAAGATGTGTATCTGGTAGTGGTGGGGATATCTTTGGTCTAAGATGTGTATCTGGTAGTGGTTGATATCTTTGGTCTAAGATGTGTATCTGGTAGTGGTGGTGATATCTTTGGTTCCAGTATCCAAAAAGAGAAAATGTTCTTGCACTTTCACAAATGCAATTTAAGTTTAACCATTATATACACATGACAGTGTGCATCTTAAAATGTAAACTCTCATTATTTTTTATCATATCAATGAGTTGAACATAAACACTTTGTCTTAAGTGCTGTACATGGCTTTTTGTGACAGTTTCTACAATTGGTAAGTTTTCTTCATACCCACACCCCTCACAGCCATAGTATAATATATATGTTAAGTAGTCAGATCAATTATATCAACACTTAGAATTTGACAATCCTTTTTGAGAAGAAAACTTTGAAAAGTATACTTTGCAATTTTATTTTAACCATGAGCAAAAATGCTGATTTTATTCAACTGTGTCAATCAAAGTTCATTGTTTTATTGCAAGTATTCTTTATAAGTCTCCCTATTTTTCAAATTAAACAAATTACAAAGGATTGGAAATTTGTATATAAAATGAACTTTTTCTATTTTTACACTTATTTTGTAAAAATTTTCAAAGTTACAAATTATTTTTTTGAAATGAATATTATGTTCACTATTGTCACATACAAAAAATGAAATTCAGAATTCAGGAACTTGGAAATCAAATAACAGGAATTCATAATTCATAATTTTAAGAAAGTTAAATAAAAATCAAGCTTTTGTTGCTGTTGTAGAATGGTGTGACTCTTGTTCAAAGTTTGCAGAATTAAACAAAAATATCCATCTGAATTACACGATCAAGTGAATATCCCTAGCCAGAAAATCATTTACAAGATTTTTTTTTTTGATTTTTTTAAAACTGTATTAAACACAAGTTGTCAAGTTGATACATATTCCCCTACATCACCACCTGACCTGGTGTATGGGGCATTACCTTAAATTATTTTGCATCCTGATCTTTACATGAGTTCCCTTACTTAGACACAACACACACACACATGCACTCACACAGACACATACATTCACAATTATTGTACACAAACACACTCTCGCATACAAACCCTAAGGTGTTTTTAATTGCCTGTTTGTTTGTTGTTCTTGTTCTTTTTGTTTGTTTTTTTAAAAAAGGAATATTTTTTTCTTTGCCCAATCCCTAATGAAAGTAAATAAGATGTAACAAACAACTATTTTAAAAAAAATCCTGAACCAAAAGTTGACAATAGGGTCTACTTTTTCTTAAACTTATCACTTCTGTTATTCACTTTGGCGACATATTTTACAGCATTTTATATGATAAAACACAAATTTTATAATAGGTAAGAATTGGGATTTTTGATGCACAATGTGATCTGTATATAACATATTTTGCAAGCAAAATTACGAGTTAATAAGATCATCAAAGTTGTTATTTCCTATAAAGACATCTTTTTGTGTAATTCTAAAATTTGGATCGTAAGTTTGAATCCATTCCACAAATAGTTTCCAAAAGTGTTCAGTAACTGAACAGTCATAGAATAAGTGCTTAATTTGTTCCATTCCTTCATTACAAAAGGTACATTTATCATTATCACTTAAATTAATCTTTTTCAAAAACTGGTTTGTGGCAATATTTCTATGGAGAAATCTAAAATTAAAGCTAATCAGTTTTGTGTCTTATGTACAAAGTTTAGCCAAAACAAAAGAGTTGGTCCATTCATTTGCACCAATTTCACACTCAAGCTACCTGGACCAAGTTTCATGTTTACCATTTGACTTTTGTATCTTGGTTCTTATCAGGTCTTTATAAATAAATTTATTCTTTGCTCTTACCCTAAAGAGTGACATTTTGTCCAAAAAACATGAAAACTATTTCCACTTTCGAAAAAACTTTAAATTTCTTTTTCCACTGCACTGAGATCTTTGAGATAAGAGCAAAGTACTGTATGAAATTATTAGCTTGTGTTTTTTGTTTTATTTAATCAAAACTTAATAGAGATCCTTGAGCATCAAAAACATGTTGAATAAGTACAACACCGTTTGTTCTCCACCTTGTGCATGTTTTAAAATTATCTATAGTAACTAAATTAAGAATATCTTGAAACGAGTATTCATGAACAGTAGATAGTTTATTTTTCCATTGTGATTAAGCATAAATAACATCATGCCAAAAATTTTTAAAATTGATTAAAAAATTTCTTTTAATTTAGTTTTTCCTAATTTAAATAACAGCGTACCTCCAAATTTTCCACATATTTGTTCAGAAACCAGTTTTTGCCATAAACCATCTTCTTTAGTAAAAGATGCCTAATCCAGGAAAGTTTTATATAACACACAAATGAGTGCAAGTGAATCATATTTAATCCCCCTTCCTTAAAAGAAGCTAAAAGAGTGTCTCTTTTAACCCGCTCAGTTTTACTGCCCCAAATAAACTGGAAAAATAATGTATTCAGTTCATTTTCTATATGGGGTGGAGGACTTGGCAGAGCTGTAAAAAGATCAATGAATTTAGGCAAAATCAAGGACTTTATCAGAGTAATTTTTCCAATAAGGGATAAATTTCTTCTGCTCTACCAGCCAAGAAGTTTCTTTAATTACTTCCTTTAACTTCATCAAATAATTAAGTTCTACCATATCCTCCAAGTTCAAAGAAAAGTCCACTCCCAGTAATCTAAAATTGGACATTGACCAGTTAATATCAATTTCTGGACGTATTTTTTCATTAGAATTTTTTAAATTTCCAATCCAAATAGCTTTTGATTTCAAAACGTTGCAGTACAGACCTGATACCAAGGCAAAGTCATTTAAAATCGGCAAGGTTGTCTTCAAGATCAAGTGACTATCCCTATCCAGAAAATCATTTACAAGACTTTTTCAGGTCCATGGTTTGGATGGATATCTTTGACTGGTGTTTGATATGGTATATGCGACATGAATAATATGTTTGTATATGTATTAGAAGTATAACATAAGTTATAAGTTTGTATTGAGCCTAGAGTTAGTGTTGTCACAAAGGTAGGTACTTTAAGGCTGATTTTAAATTATAAAATTATGTTGAAAACATTTTTTTAAAAATGCTGGTAGAATTAGATTTTGTTTGAAAAAAAGAGGTGTCACTGATATTGTTTTTTAAATCAGAGGACACGATGGTCCGGTCTATTTGCACACTGCATCCAAATAGTATCATCGGGATCGCAATTTCGCTGCGAAAAAAGTAAGATGATATGAGTTACCTCCCTTACACAACCGCCGTGCAAGAGCAATCAAATTGCAAGATCAATTTGTAAATAATAATGAACTCTAAGAAAAATGCGAAGAGGAAAGCCAGAAACAGAAAAACGAAGTCTTCTCTCATGTTTGATGAAACAGCCCGAATGTTAGTCTTTCTCTCGTATATCGACAGATAGACTTATAATGTGGATATGGTTTTCCATTTCAGTGAAGAAAACAAAATCCTTCGAGGAGCTCAGAAACTGTGTCATTATCCATGAATTCGCATTTTTTTCAGCTGTATTTTAGCAGAACTAATTTTAACAACTTTCCTAAAAACTTTGTACTACTAGACTATATTTAAGCATTTTGTTGAAAGACTGAAAGTGCCCCAATAATTTGGAAAATGCCTTCCACGGAACTCTCTCTCACTCTCACTCTCTCTCTCTCTCAGTAGCAACAGGGGATGATTTTTTCAGAATTATAGAATATACAAAAATGGAATGTTTTCTGCATAATTTGAGTGTGCAGATTTAAAAAATGAGCCCATCTTTATGATATCTTTTCAAATAAATTCACAGGAAGCATTCAAACACATGGACCGTTCACCATTTTTAATATTGGTCTTTGGCACTTTTTGCAAATTCTTGACCTCATGTTATTTAAAACTGAAATTTGCATATTTCTTACATATGTTTATATAGAAATGTTTTGTGAACATTCAGCTTTAACAATAAATTGACTTTTTCTATGTTCCAGGTTTTTCAGAAGCCCCCCCCCCCCCTGTGCCTTTTTATCAAGCACCCCCCCCCCAACGTTTTTACATGAAATACTATATTTTTCAGTCATACACAAGTTGAAATTATATGTTGCAGTTAAAATGGAACCTTTTCTGCATAATTTGAGTGTGCAAAATTCAAAAATAAACCCATCTTTATGATATCGTTTCAAATAAATTCACAGGAAGCATTCAAACACATGAGCCGTCCACCATTGTTAATATTGGTCTTTGGTCACTTTTTGCAAATTCTTGACATCATGTTATTTCATGCTGAAAGTTGCATATTTCTTACATATGGTTATATATAAATGTTTTGTGAACATTCCACTTCAAGAATAAATTCACTTTTTCTATGTTCCAGGTACTTCTGAAGCCTTTCAGTTCCTTTTTATCATGCCCCCCCCCCAACATTTTTGCATGAAATGCCATAATCATGAGTCATACACAAGTTTAAATTGTATGTTACTCTTAAAAGCAAGAGTGCAAATGCATTACAGTGTTTTTGTACATATATACATTGATCTGAAATCACAATTTAGTAAATAACAATTGCCATTTTAGAATTTAGTTATGATAAGATATTTTTGGTCAGTTTTCATATCTGTCAAATAAAATCAATGACAAAAAAAACATAAAAATAACTTACTTTGAATACTTCCACAATTCTACTTCTGGCACTGTTTTGGTTCTCAAGAAATAGTTATGATTATGTTTTTGTTTAAATAGAGAAATACTACAGATCGATTTTCTGTTCTTTATGATGACAATATTCATATTGATATTCACAAAAAATGGTATGAAATGAATTTGTTTTCATTTTTCAAAATTCTGAAAATAAGTTTAACTTTTACCTCTTTTTCGCCCCTACTAAACATGAACATTTTAATTTGAATACCAGTGTCTCTAGATAAGAATCCTACCTAGAGCAGATGACCTGACATTGATAATATCTAAGTGATCACAATCACATACATATTTTCAGTATCATTATCAGTATTACCCGTCAAGTCTCTAATCTCGAAATTACATTACACAACAAAAGTTGTACCAAAATGTTGTAATAAATTTGGTATAATGAATGACAAATACGTTTGTATAATCTAATTCCTTGGTATAAACGTCTGCACTTTCATAAAATCAAGTTTTCGTGTGTTTTTGAACCCAATTTATGTCGTGTTGTTGTCATTGTTTCCATTTTGTACGTACCCATGTGCCGGGAAGAGTTACCGTTCTTGCTGGCACGGGTGACCTTTAAAAAGACGTTATTAGTGGGTTTTCCGCAAATATTCGCACATATTTTACCGTTATTCTCAATAAAAGAACTCCAATGTATTTAAAAAGTAGGCGTAGGTGAGCGTATATGTTCGTTTATTTACTTTTTCTGCGTTTTGAAAAATTTGGTGTCGTTTATTTTCACCGAATATGTTGTACAAAAGGCCCAATGTCATATACGCTAAATATAGACATTTAACCTTTCAACCGTGAATACATTCGGATATAATAATGTCGGCTTTTTACATACGAAAGCGGAGAAAGTACATGGTATAATGAGGTTGACATTTTGAGAAAATGTTAATCTTGATCGCCAGTGCCCTCTAGCGGCGGTGCCTGTTGCTACTCTAAGTAGTAGTAGTAGTATTTGGAATAATCAGCATGTATACTGGCGTTCAATAATCTCGCGGTACTAACGAATTGAACTGTTATAAATTATTTTTAAAAAGACTCGCCTGACTATAATTCTGTTGTTGTTTCATTCTTTAACATCTGTTTCCAATTTGGCACAAATATATTCTTAGTGCCGTAAAAGATTAGAGTCCATTTTCCACTCATCAACACGCCAGGTGACAGCCATCATTTAAAAGGGAGGTTACCATAGCGTCGCGGTAAATAAGTATTTGTGTCTAAAGTGGCTCAGAAGGGTAATAACACGAATAAAAGGTCACAAAAAGTATCCACAATCCTCAAGTCATTGACATGATATATTATTTGTTAGAGTGGTTGGTGTGTGGAGGGCGATCAGTTCAATATAACTTTGAATGTTTCATGTTTCTAAAGTCAGTTCTGATCATACTGTTACAAAATTTTACCCTGGTTAGTTTGATGCTTAAATAATAGACACATTTCATAATTATGCAATATTTTCACTTTATCAGATAAGAAAACATATGTACTATGCCATAATAATGAAACATTACTATTTTTATTTTAAAAATAAAAGCAACAAAGAATGAAAGTAACGTAGTTTTAGTGCCTTAAAGAAGTGTGCAGGATTCAGTAGAGTTATGGTCCTTATTTTCTACCATACTTTTGTTCACCTGACCGAGCGATGCGGTAAGCTGTCATGTTATTCTGATATGTCAGTAACATTCATTGACATGTAGACGACCCTTTTCTGTTAACTGGGAAAATTATTTACTGTTTTTGTGTTTGGTAGAGGTGTAGTGAAGGAGGGTATACATGTGGATTTAATTTCATTGTTTTTTCTATCCTTTCATTTTTTCTTCCCAATTTACCACAAAACAAAACATTTCTTTGATATTTAGTGTTCAAACTCTTCAATAAGTTCCTTGTTGCTCTGTTGCTGAGATAAACAACAGAAAGGTGTTGCACCATTGTATATATTACGGAAATATGATTTACCGCGAGATTATGGAACCTGCGAGAATATGAGAAACGACTATACAGTGAAACCCTGCTATAACGCGCCCCGCTATAACGCAAATTCGGATATAACGCGATTGTGGCGTGGCTCCCAAAATTTCATATATTCATTCGTGCATGACATTTTTTTTTCAAAGTACGAGAAATAGTGTATAAAATGTGTATATTACAGTATCATTTTGGGGAAGAGATCGCGTATGAATTCGAGTATAATACGTTTGTGGCGTGGTTCCTGACATTTTATATACATTTTTCTCGTACACGTAAAAAAAAAAAAATTTAAGTACGAGAAATAGTGTATAAAAAGTTTATTTTCATTTTGGGGAAGAGATCACGTATGAATTCGATCGTGGCGTGGCTTCTGAAATTTAACAATTTCTTGAAGTGTTATGCCAAAATTAACATTTACGGAAATGTTACTTATTACTGATCCATGAGTAAAGCCAGTAAGTCTTCTTTGTGTTTGTCTTCAATTGATTCTGTATACAATCATTGCTCAAACAATAGCCGACATGTGTTTCTTCTTTAACTGCATACACAACCGAGAATCGGACAATGTGGTGGTTGATAAAACATTCTCACGATTTAATAAACATCAAAAAACCTAAGCCGCCAACACGTGCGCTGGACTTCAATTCATCCTGTTTACAATCATTGCGCAAACAATAGCCGACTTAATGAATGTTTCTTCTTTAACTGCATACACAACCAAGCACCAGAAAGATTGTCATATGTGGGTGCTTATGTAGAGACTGAGCTTGGGCGGCAAGATTACAGGGAGTTCAAATAACCACTCTGTTACTTGGCACTGAACAAGTATAAAACTCGCGGCTCAATCAAAGGGTTGTCATGTGGGAAAGCAAAGACGGATCGATATCAGATAGTAAACGGTGTTGATACCCTATTCATGCTATACATTAGACATGTATATATAATTAGTGGGCATTTACAATGGATAAAGGTGCACGGAAACACATGAGAAAATTTTAGCAGTATGAAATTTATACAGACACCGTTCATAGACCCTGGAAAGTCATGAACCGTACATGTGCTTCGGTCTTTCGTCACGTAATTTTGCTGTTCTTTTTTCCCATTGAATTCAGACACATAATTATCTGTGACAAAATTATTGAATAGTTTAAATATCTATGCAATTTATGCAATGGAATTACATGCATTATAGATGAAATGCATCTTACGACGGTGCGATATCAGACAGTAAGTAAACGATGTTAATACTTTGTTCATTAGACATTAAATTCAGAGAATGAATCAGACAATGATCTGTGACAAAATAATTGAATATTTTAAATCTGTGTTCAGTTTTTCAATGAAATTACATGCATTATGGATGAACTGCATGCCGCGATGGCTCGATATCGGATAGTAAACGGTGTTGATACCCTATTCATGCTATACATTAGACGTGTATATGTTGTTCTCTGAATAAAGTAAAATACATTAAAAACCCGCAATAACGTGACCCCGCTTTTTCCGCGATCGAATTTTATGGACCCCAAATATCACGTTATTGCGGGGGTTCACTGTAATACATAAAACATTTCAATACAAGAAAGAAAACAAAAAATACAGTTGGCAGTATTAAAACAGAAAAAGATAATACAATTACAGTAATACATGCAAACACATACACGTGAGGTACACATTACACAGGTAAAATGAGATATGTTGATTAAACCTAAGAATACCTGTAAAGCCTTTATGGGGCTTATTTCAAATGGGGTCCTAGCTGTGGTTCAAGATTTAGGGGTCAAAAACTTTGAAGAGACGAAGGAAAGTAAAGGAACAGGTTACAATGTCTGTATACTTAAAAGATGACAAACCAAACAAACAAGATACATAATTCAATTACAGTCAAATAAAACAAGACACACAATTCAACCAGATGGCAAGAAGTAAATACAGTCAAATAAAACAAGACAAACAATTCAAACAGATGGAAAGAACTTAATGCTGGAAAAAAATGGGATGAAATGTGGATCACTGTTCATTGGGTAGGAGTAGATGTCATAAATTCACATTATCTGCAAAAAACAAAACACATTTGTATTATATTAAAAGGTTGTGGATGATGCGCTATTTACTCTTGGTACTACAAAGTTATAATCAATGCCTCTAATGATGATAGTCGATACTCTAAGGAAACTGCAGAATAAATGTGCTGGACCGCAGTTGTTCACAGTATTGTGTACATGGTTCAGCCTAAGTTGTTTGACTCTGATTTCCACATTTACCATCATCCCAACATTTTAAAGAGCAGATTGGTGAATTTAATAGATCTTGGTTAAAAATCTTGTATAAATCAAAAAGTTTTTTTTTTTTAGCAATTTGAAGTTTGTATTTATAATACTGAGGGAGTCCAGAAAACCATGCAGAACAAGAATAATGAAAATGGCATTGAATCAATGCTGAGTTCAGAGATTTTTCAAGTTTTAATTTATAAAATTACATTGTCTATACAGAAACTTAAGCCTGTTATTAGCTTCCTTCACAATACCATTCACTGCTCAAATGTAATAGTCACATATTCACAAAATGTGAGTTAATTCTAAAAAAAAGGTGCTACATTTTCCAATGATGTAGTATAAATCATTAGCAAAACTCCTTTATATACATATTTCAGCAACAACAGATGCATAATTTCTGAAATGTTAAACAAGTATTGTTTTGGCATTTCCGTTTAAATGAGATCATCTGTTTCATGCCAAGCCCTTTACTGTGGCCATTACCTTCTGATAATGTACAGTGAACCAGGGTAAAACCATTGTGTTTTTAAGATGCAGCACCAAAACATTAATTTTACTAAATATGGAAAAATGTATGTTCTTAAGACTTGTAAAGCTTTTATTTTTTAGGCATGAATCTGTTCAATATGAATTCCTAAAACCAGACTGATATTCATAAAGTATATTGCTTTGAAGTAAGTATGTTTCCAGTTGGCTGTAGACTGCCTTCTCTAACATTTTAGATGTCATGCTCAAAATGCTTACTGACCAGTAGTTTCCTCTTTCACATCTACTGCTTTTCTTTAACAAGGTTCTTATCTCTGCTGCCTTCAATTCATCTGGCACAGCTAAAGCACAGAATTAATGCATAGTTAGCAATAATACAGTAAATGTTTTTATTTATACACTTCTTTAGACTTTCTGATCAAATGGACCAACAGAGTATCGCCTGGATACACTACTTATTCTGTATAAATTTATTGTTATCTGGCCAAACAACTTTCTGGACAAAATCTGTAGTCTCCCGATGTGTTCAGATAACTGATGTTATTCTGTAATAATAATAATACATGTAATAATAATGATAATAATAATAATAAAAATAATAATAATAATAATAATAATTAAAGCTGGAGCAATTTCAAGTGACCTATAGTAGTGTTCCAACAGCTACTCATTAACTCAGTTTCAACTCAATTTATTGTCTGACAGGTGAGTTCCGACTTGAAATTTTCACAGCTCAAATTGAAACTGCTTTTTCCATTCATGAATTTTACATATAAAAACCAAGAGGAAAATATATTCTAAGAATAAACCTTTGTAAAACATCTTTATTCCTTGAACATATTTATTTTCCTGGCTGAAAAATGTGGCATCAGCCTGTCACCTGCCAGATGTCAAATTTTGGAACAACACAGATTTTTCTTGTAGACCTTTGCTTGCTAACAACTACCCTGTGCAATATACAAGCATCAGCAGGGTCCATTACATCAATGACATTTCCAAAATAAAGTTTTCAAATCAAACTTGTCTACTGTATTGTGTCATGTCAACTGTCAAACGGGTAGAACTGCATTTAGTATTTAGTATATATCAGCTAAGAAGAATTGTACCATTTTCCTGGGAGAGGAGAAAGTTAATGTTTGGATTAATTTTGGCTTTAGAAAACTGATTAAAAAATACAACTATACAAAACTATTTGCTGACACTGTAAAGTTGAATATTGATATACAGGAAACATCATTTGATTGATTGCTCATTTCTCCAAGAAACGCGATGCTGAGATTAGTATGCCAAAAACTGGAACTGTGAGTGGAAATCAGCCAATTTTAGCACAAGTTACAAACACTGGAATTTAATTTGGAAAGAGCCTCTCAACTCAATAAAGCAGTGTTTTACTATTTAGTGAAGGCCTTGCTTGCATCCACTGTCAACTGTGAAGCATGATGCATTTAAGCTTATGTTACAGACATTTAAACATGGGCATAAACTTCCTTGAGACACTTGGTTCACTGAAACTCTGCTTCCTCAAATTTATACTAAGGTTACGACTGAAGTTGAACAGGACCTTAAGGACCAATTGGCTGTTGGCATAACAGCAGACTTTTGGACTTCACTCCAAAATGGGGATTATTTGACAATGACCATCCATTACATTACAGAGAAATGGGAGATGAAGTTCAAAAACCTACTGACTCAATACCTTGGTGATTCCATGCCCAACAATGAGTGGCAGGACTATTCTCATACTGGTGAAAATATTGCTGCAGCCTTAAAGGATATATCTGCTGAGTGGAAGCTTCCAGAATTTGTTGGTATGACTTCTGACAATGCATCAGATTTTGTCTAAGCACCAAAACTTGTGTCCTGGAGGTGGTTGGGGTGCCTTGCTCATTCACTTGACCTAGCAAGTAAAAGCAGCCTTGGGTAGAAGTGGCAAAACTGCACCAATTCCAGAGCCCCATGCTGTAGTAGCCAAGTTTCATACAGTTGTAAAGTACTTAGAAAATGCCCACAAGCTTCTCATGTCCCAGAAGAGAAGTAAATATCTCTGAATATGGCTAAGCACAAGTTAATTCTTGATTGTGAAACCAGGTGGAACTCACCATGTGACATGCTGCAGATATATTCAACAAGAACTTGCAATCGAAGCAGCTAAACTTGACCCTCTAGATCCTGACTTCTTGATAAGAAAGATGGCAAGGTTGTACAGCAGATTCTTGGTGTCCTGAAGGACTTCAAAACAGCATCAATTGGATTTGTGCTTTCCTCTTCTTGCAAAATTGAGGGCCATGCTAACTGACCATGAGAGTGATGAACACGTAATAAAAAAATTTTTTTTTTAAAAATGGCAACTTGATAACAAGGTACAAAGAGGATGAAGTTCACAATTTGCTGCTGATCAGCACCCTGTTTGACTGTAGATTCAAGAGCATGTCGTTTCTTTCACAGGAAGAAATGCAGAAAGCTTTGGAGCTTGTAGAAGCACTTATGATTAGCGAATCATAGCATCTTGTTTAAATCAAGCAGGAGAAGGATCAAGATCCTGAAGATTGAGGATAAAACACAAGGTACCGTACATACTCGCGTATAATTCGGGTCCAAATGCAAACAACATAGACCCTGATCTCCAATCGCATAATACGCCGGCAGATCAGGGTCTGTGTTGTTTGTTCTACTGATTAGTCCTTACAAACTGCATAGACCCAGATCTGTTGGCGCATTATGCAATAGTAGATCTGGGTCTATGCAGTTTGCAGTTGGTATTGGCTTATATGCCAGTATATATGGTATGATTAGCGAATCATAGCATCTTGTTTAAATCAAGCAGGAGAAGGATCTGCTGAAGCTGGACTACCTGGTGCATCTCGCCGTCTAGATGATGTTCCCCAGGCACCTCAACCTGATCTGCCTCAGTTACCTCAACCTGATCTGCCTAAGTTACCAGTGTTGCCAGGGATCCCATGGTCTAATGATAGAAGTTTCAGTGAAGAGAAAAGTGAGGTGATTCCCAGTCACATGCATGCAAAAAGTGATGATTCTGTGATGATTCTCTGGATCTAGAGTGTGATTGGCTATCTGACATGGTAATCTTAAAGGTGGAGGGCCAGAAATCTGCAGCAGAGTGTGTAAAGCTTGAGCTGGATAGATACATCTGTCAAGAGGTATCCATCACTGATTCCACTGATGCACATGTGGAACTATATAAAGTTAATGTCCTGAACTAGTGGAAACAGAACTCCATGCTATAGCCAACATTTGCTTCATTGGCAAGAATGTTTCTGTGTATTCAGTGCACACCTGTTGCTAGTGAAAAGAATCTCAAGTACAGCTGGGGATCTTGTAACAAAATGTTGAGGTCAGCTTCATCCTAACAACATGGATAAATTGATTTTTCTTAACAAAACTGTGCTGAAGACACATTTTATGGAGCAATTAATTAGTGAAGCGAATTCATTCTTTGTATATTACATAGGTTGCTTCCATTTGCTGTATTTTATGTAGAATAGTTGAAAAATACTATATTTGGTAAATCATAAATATCGGCTATGAAGAAAGTTGGTAGTCTCGTTTTGGTTTGCACATGCGAAATTTAGTTGCCAATAAAGAGAGAACTTGGCAACTCTCTGTTTAAATTGCAAAGCCAAATATGAAAATAGTTTATGTTTATTGGTATCCAGAGACCCCAAGAGAGTTTAAAAATCATCGGGTACATTTTTTTTGACCTTAAACAGGTCATCACTTGTCAGTGCATGCTGCAAGGGCTTTGCTACAACCATATTTTCAGTGTAGAAGCCCAATTTAACTGCAGCAGTGTACAGCCATATTTTCAGTGTAGAAGCCCAGTTCAACTGCAGCAGTGTACAGCCATATCTGCTGTTAATATCTTGGTAGATCAAGGTTAATGATTTTCATTAGAAATTATTTGCTGACTCAACGTTGTATACCTTGATCTGCATATCAGTCATACAGTCATGGGCCAAGCTGTTTGCTTTGGGCTTGTCTTACACTGAATGGAAAATATGGTAGTCTACCAGCATCTTGAGCTGTCTCAGCAGTTGCAAATTTAAATAAATCTTTGCCATATAAAATAAATAAATGATTTATAAAGCTGATAGTGAGAAGAAAGTGAAGATAAAAGAACATGCAACATAATTCATATTTGAACTTTTATTTAAATCTGTGTCAAACTCATCCCATTACGCCAATTAGAAGAAACATGTAGAGCCAAGCTGACTTGAAACTCGCTAGTCAAGAGTGTAGCAAGTATCAAGTTGGATTTTTCTGAGTGAGTTTGAACATGAATATATAATCTTCATATACAGTACTTCTCCTATGATAAGACCAAGGGGAAAGCCTCATGAATTTGTCAAGATTTAGGGATGTGCTTATTATCAGACCTATGATAAGACCAGGGGACCAACCTCATGAATTTGTCAAGATGTAGGGATGTGCTTATTATCAGACCTATGATAAGACCAGGGGGCCAACCTCATGAATTTATCAAGATGTAGGGATGTGCTTATTGTCAGACCTATGATAAGACCAAGGGGCCAACCTCATGAATTTGTCAAGATGTAGGGATGTGCTTATTATCAGACCTATGATAAGACCAGGGGGCCAACCTCATGAATTTGTCAAGATGTAGGGATGATCTTATTGTCAAACCTATGACAAGACCAGGGGGCAAACCTCATGAATTTGTCAAGATGAAGGGATGTGCTTATTATCAGACCTATGATAAGACCAGGGGGCAAACCTTATGAATTTGTCAAGATGTAGGGATGTGCTTATTATTAGAATTAGGACAAGGCCAGGGGGCCAACCTCATGAATTTGTCAAGATGTAGGGATGTGCTTATTATCAGACCTATGACAGGACCAGGGGGCAAACCTCATGAATTTGTCAAGATGTAGGGATGTGCTTATTATCAGACCTATGACAAGACCAGGGGGCAAACCTTATGAATTTGTCAAGATGTAGAGATGTGCTTATTATTAGACCTATGACAAGACCAGGGGGAAAGCCTCATCAATTTGTCAAAACGAAGGGATGTGCTTATTTTCAGATGTATGATAAGACCAGGGGGCAAGCCTCATGAAGTCATCAAAAAGTGTGTGTGTTATTGTGATGTCAAAAAGTGTACGTGTGATTGTGAGTGTGTGGGCTTATTATCAAACAAAGATATATTTAGTAAATATTTGCCAAGCTTTTGTAAAGATGGAGGTGGGTGGGCTTATCATTGGATAACTACGTTAATTTGCTGCAGGTGTGGGGCTTTGTCTTCAAACATCTTTGTAAAATCCAATGATACATCATTGATATTATGATAAATCATTCTACCTAACAGAGAAATAGTGCATCATATTCTTGGATTAATTTGCATATCAAATAATTCAAGCACATTCATTTTCTGTTGAAAGCTTCTGAAAACAAAGCTTAAACTTGTTATTTTCTCACTGCAGTGAGTTCTTAACTGGCTTCAAGAAGAGAAAGGATGAAAGGAGAAAAAAAGCTCATGAACAGATTGAAAGAAAACATAAAGAAGAACATAAAGAATGGAGAAGAAAGGTTTGTATTAACATGTTTTCCTTGGCATTGATATATTTTTATTCATTATTTTATGCTCATTCTGATATGAATAATTTTGTACAATAACTAACAATTTATTATGGTGATCACAATAGCAGAGTCGCACCTGTGTAATCCAGCAACAAAGGGGAACAAGGCTTATATGAATTAATTTTTGTGATCATAATAGGTGCAGGTTAGGAGTATTCAGAGATGTTTACACCGTAAACTAATTTGTGAACATGATTTATGTAAATATTGTTTCAGCACAATAATAATTGATATTTAACTGAAAACTTACATGAGGAACAGACACATTTTTCTAAATTTACATTAAATGTGACATAAACATTTAATCTATCCCACCATGCATTTTGACAATAAATCAAGCTTGCCCCACATAAGGATTGATGAGTACCTGTATAATTGCATTAATGAGACTTCAGTTTATTCGGTTATTGCTTTAATTTGATACAATTAAATGAAAATGTATGTACAAATTATGTAAAGGTCACGTAGAATAAACTTACCATTTTTGTTGGGACAGTTTGAGTTGCATTGACAAGACTGTAAATTGAGAGAAATGTGTAATTTTTTTAATCAAACCTGGGTTCATAATTAAGAAATTTTGCACCGATCATTCGTAAAAAATATAAATGTATTGGGCTGGTAATGTTGTATAATGAACAGCTATATACCGTATATACTCACGTATCAGCGGATACCAACTGCAAACTGCATAGACCCAGATCTGCCGTTGCATAATGCGCCGGCAGATCTGGGTCTATGCAGTTTGTAAGGACTAATCAGTAGAACAAACAACATAGACCCTGATCTGTCGGTGCATTATGTGACGGCAGATCAGGGTCTATATTGTTTGCATTTGACCCATAATATACATGAGTATATACAGTACCCTGTTTAACTTAACTATTTCTGTTTAGAATCACATGACTTGTAATCCTCACCCTGGAGATTATGTGATCCTGCTCATACATGCATGTGGGAGTGTGTGTATTTGTAATGTCATGCAATTTTTCCTACACCATTCAAGAGAGAGACTTCAAACCTTAGGATATGATTAAGGATTGTTTTTGCATGTGTTCATCGACTTTAAAATTTAGATGTAGCAAGTTGGGCTATGGGGTTTGGGGTGGTTTTAAATCAGTTTAAAATGACTTGTAAAGTATGTGACCAACATATCTGAGAATTTGTTTGTATGATCACTGACCCATGTATCAACACGTCAGATGTGGTTTGAATGAGGTCCCTAGGTAATGTTCCAGATCATGCAATTGTGGTTATAACTTAAAAACCATTTATATCCCACCCAATTATTGTATATACATTTACTGGGTATGAAAAGACAAATTCTGATATGCAACTCAATTCGCCCCTGGGTCTGTTCTTATCCCCAGGACCCTGATGGCACAGATTTTGGAGGTTGGTAGAACCTGGTGTGGAAATGTATGGATACATGTTTTACAATCACTCTAGTTGTACATAGTGATATACAGTGAACAGTTTGATGAAATATTCTAGTGCAGATAATAGGTTGGTAGGTGGCAGGCCTCCAGAATTGGTCATGTATGCCAGACATGTCCACCAGAACTGATTTTTTTCACTGACTATAAAATACCCAAATCAGACATTGGGAGTTTCTGCTTAGAAACTTATCTTTAGACTTGATGAATAATTGTTGTAAAAATCAAACTCATACATCGGTTTTTACCTTAATCTTACACATAAGTTGTACATTACTAAAGGTGTGAAGTTGCCTTGGGACTATATTAAACAGTACAATATAATCTACCATATATACTTGCTTACATGTCAAGTCCAACTGCAAACATAAACCCTTATCTGCTGTTGCATAATGCACCGGCAGATCAGTGTCAGTGTTGTTTTCTTCTACTGATTACTCCTAACAAACTACACAGACCCAGATCTCCCAGTGTATTATGTGATGGCAGATCTGGGTCTGTGCAGTTTGCAGTTGGACTTGACTTATAAGCCAGTAACTATTTTCCTGTCTCAACCAGGTCTGGGAGTAGACCATTTGATTATGTGGGTAAAGAATGATCCCCAACAAGCATGTCATTTTCAGAAAAATAAATTGGAAAGAAAAATTTAAATATTCCCTATTCAGATTATATGTATGCTGACTAATGCACAGGCAAAACAGGATGTAGCAAGTTTGACACTACATGTAGCCTGTAATAGCAATTCAATGTCATCTGGCCCATGTATATCTCAGTGATATGCAGTTGACATCTGCATTTCTGGCTGCATTTTAAAATAAACGAGGATTGTGTCAGATTTTAAGCATATTGGTAATTCCATAGATATATAATGATTTCAGAACTTGATTAAACAACAAAATATGGATGTACTGTGTGTTGAAGTTAACTTTCGAAGGTAAGGTAAAGGGGGTTGGGTAGTAAGGGTGAATGGGATTGCCTACAACTGCCTCTGATGGAACGAATGTCCAACAGCAGTCCACAAATTTTCCAAACATATGGTAGGTAGCAAAATATCCTTACCTCACATATGAATGGTTTGATGGATGAAAGCAGAAAGGGTGAATATATATATTTTATAAAAGTTAGCTTGCCTAGGGCAAGCTGACAGCAAAATTGAACTTGCCCTTGGAAAATTTGAGCTTGCCCCAAACATAATATCCCAACAGAAGTAAAACAATAAGATAAAATTAAAAAATGATATATTTGAAGGAAATCGCATTATATTTATTTAAACTTTTGTTTTCTTTTATCTTTCTTGGTACCTTAAAACCATATGCTGATAATTAAAGTTATCAAACATTATATATGTAAATAATGCATGTAGATAGATATATAGATTAGAAAGAGTTAGAATGCAGATATAGTTAGAAGAGCAAAAGCAGACATGTACATGTATATAGACAGACAAATGGATAGGTAGAAAAGGGTTTGGAAATAGCTAGATTATTAAGTAACAGAGAGAGATAATGAAAGCTAGACTGTTTGTAAGGATTTATTTATACTCACAAATGATGGATATGGGAACACTTTTTTATCCATTTACTTAACAATTATTATCTAATCACCTTTAAATCGGTGACATGCATCAAAATATTTGGCAATCCGACTTTTGAGAATGATTTGAGAACACTTATTTTTGTCTATTGGATTGTTTAACAAGCAGTAAGTATGTATCAGTCTCTTGTAATTATCACGTAAACAACAGCTCATAAACACTGCTTGAGGGTGCTATATTTTCGTAAAATCAATCTCGCTTTGAACGAAATCCTCCTTGTGGTTAATCGTTAGAGATGAGTGCCTTTTATTTCCAAAGACACCTGTCAAAAAAATCTAGCGAGTTGTATTATTAATAATTAACCTACTCACCATAAAATCGGTGACATGCATCAAAACAATCTTTGAAAAGCGAATTGTTTAGAGTCGACAATCTGACAAACTACCCGAGGCTAACTTAGGCCCTGAAAGTCAGCGAATCCCGGATACATACAAATATTACCATTAAAATGTAACTGATAAGTTAAAACATAAATATTAATTCCTTATTTGTCAAAACTTGCTCTAAATCATAAATATTCACGGTATCATGTGTGAGCAAAAAAATGTGATACTGACCTTGACATTGACTACAAGATGGAAATGACACATACAATAGATGAAAGAAACTGTCGCTAGTTATGTAGAAGAAGAATGCACTATTAATAAACACTAAATAAAGGTGCTGATATATGTACTGTGGCTAGCACGCAAGGTATAAAACTTGCAGAACATAAAGCATTAGGAACAGAACACAACCCCTTGTCAGTAAAATAGCTCACAAAGATCCAGACCACCGATGTTATATAAAGTTTCTTGTATCTTGTATCCCTCTCTTAATTTTTTGGATTTTCCCGTGGGCAAGTGCCTTGCAAACTTTGAGCTTGCCCGAACTGAATTTGAGCTTGTCTCAGGAGTCGGGCAAGTGGATTTGTAAATCCCTGTTTTATATATATATATATATATATATATATATATATATATATATATATATATATATATATATATATATATATATATATATATATATATATGATACATTGATTCAAAGTATCATTCTATCAGTTGTTCTATTGAATATTAATAAAATTTTTTATATCTACTCATTTTCTTGGGGTTCAAAGTAAGTTTTAATTACAATTTCATAAAGTGTTATTATTGCTTATATATCTCGAGACCAAAAGATATGCAGTGAAACCTGTCTACTAATAGCACTTTTGGGACCAGAAAATATGTTAAAAGAAAACAGTTGCAGTAGAAAGATTATTTTATTCATTATTCTGCATCAGTTCCATTAATGTTTATTGAAATAAGACAGGAATTTGAAGTTGCCAGGTTTCACATATGACATGTTATAATGCACATTCAAAGATATTTTGTCTTATTGTTGTTAAGTGTAATATGTATGGTTACCTGTAATGCTTGGCTTCAGAAATGAAGATTATTGAATGAATGAATGAATGAAAATACATGTAATTTACAGCGGAAAGAGCTAATGTTGAGTCAGAAAAGTAATCACCAGTCTGTTCCTGATGACCTTGAAGAGTTGGTGCCCCAGTCTGTCCAGGTGAAGGAGCTGCCAAATCACACTATCACCATTGTAGACTTGTCTGACATCGATATTGCAGGATGCAGGGGTCTTCATCTTGGGAAAAACAAGGTCAATAATGATGGTTTCAAATCCCTATTCCACATGTCTTGCCGTTGAACTTAATAAAGTGACAAAAAAGAAGGAAAATAAAACTGCCTGAGCCTTTAAAGGGCCTATCCTCCTGAAGCAGTGGTGTACTGGCCATTGGGCATACCGGGACAAATCCCGGTGGGCCGCTGCATCGGTGGGCTGGTGGGCCGTCAAAAAAATCCGTTTTTACCGGTGTTTTACTGGTGTGAGCAAAACCCCGGGCCTGTCCCGGCAGATAAGTCCAGGGCCGAGTTGCTTACCCAGTACACACCTGTCCTGAAGTGAAGACAAGTCACTTAAAGTACAACCAAGTATCATTTGTCCAGCATCTGTTTATCCATCAATCACATTTATACAATGCCACACCTGGAACAATATCTTAAAAGTCATTCATAAATTGATTCTGTTTTTTTGATAATCACCTTTATCTGACAATTTTAGTGGCAACGATTTGTGTCAAATAAATGATATTAGACTATATATGACTTTCTTGGTTGGATTCCAGTCCATCACAGGTCAGCCTACCAACTGAAGGTTATACATTGACAGTCCAGTCAAATCAAGTCAAGTTTATTTCCTCAGTGCTTGGACAACGTTGAGAAGTTACAAAGAAATTAATACAATACAATAAAAGACAAATTATGTACATAATGATCCTTGTGTATGTTTACTTGTATTGTGATACCTACACAAAGTGAAAAGCTTACACATAATATTAAACTAGATATGATTCTTCATAACTCTCTCATGAGCAATTCAAGGTATCGATGCACTTCTATCCTGTTAGTACAAAATATCTCGTACAAGAAATCACCTACAAGTGGTGAAATGATGACTGGAAAATCAGTTATAAGGAAATATATTTTTCTAAATCATTTTAAGCATCAGAATTGTTACATACATTTCTAAGTTTGTTAAAAAGGCGTTGTCTTTGTTGAGGTGAGAGCATTTTGTTACAAAATGAAGCTCCTCTAGCTCTCAGCTGCAAAATTTGCATATCCTATTTGTTTTTTTTGTGTTTTTTTTATCAAATTTTCTTTTATTTGCCAGTTCTGTCTTAAGTCGATGTGATCATTAAATTCTGATTTGAGTGAGACTTTGGTGGAAGTTATTGTTTTTCATTGAGCTAAGGTACACATATATTGCTATTTTATAGGTCTTTTTAATGAATGTATTGCACTTTTCATTGCCTTCTTGCTTTTTTTATAGTATTTATGTATGTATTAGCATTTAATGGCACCTCAGCACAGTAATGGCTATATGGTGACAATTAAAAGTAAAGTTCTAAAAATGTAAAAATGAAGAATTGCACAAAAGCTTTAGCAAGATAAATCCTTCCAAACAAAATGTAAACATGAAGTACAACAAGATAAATACAATAGGTAAAGATGTTAAAATTCTGTAAAAGGTATATAAAATAAAAGATAAAGGTAAAACATGTAAAATCCTTAAAACATGTGGTTTTTGTTATAGAATTGTATATAATGTTCATCCAGCTTATCACCACCTGCAGGCTCATGGATATAGAATATGCCTGATGCTTCTTCCTGCATGTCGTAAGAGGCAACTAATGGAAGAAACCTTTTTGCCCTGGTATGCGTCCCATGATGTTTCAGCTGAGAAGGTCTTGGTCACTTTCAAAGAGTGCAGTTTATATGGAGAATTTGGCTTTGTATTTTAAGGATTTTACTCGTTTTGCCTTAATCTTTGTTTTGTATGCCTTTTTTTTATACCTATATATAGCCATATGTTATCAGTTACGGCTAAAACACGGTATTGGTGCTGATAAAGGAATTTTCATGTTATATGCATGAAATAGAAAAATTAAACAAGATATGAACCAATTTTAAAGATTGGTAAGCCTGGCATATACCTCTCTTACTTTCCTGAAAATTTCAAGAGGTTAGTGTAACCCATTGTTGAGATATGCATGGAAACAAGCTCTAAAAATGGCCATTTTTGAGCGTTATGTAGTCTCACTCGAAAAAAGCTTGAATATAAAATAGAGAATTCTCTAAATATCATACTGAAATTATGCATTTATTGGTCTGGTTTTATGCGGAATTCTATCCTGCAAATATTGCTTCTTGAATTAAAGAAATCGGTAAAATATTATGGATTTTATAAGCAAAATACCGTCAGTAGAAGTTTTGTTTCAACACTGAAATTCAAACACTAATCTGTTGTTATATGCCAACATTTTGTACAAAATAACATTCATTATAACTTTTATTGACATCTAGAACTCGACTTTATATTATAATAAGTAGTAAAACCATTTAAATCACATGGCTAGCCAAGATATTCGATTGAGAGCTTGTTCTTTGTCAAACTTTCCAGTTCTAAATTTTGTAGTGTCTGTAACCTTTACAAGTTTATATGGCAATAATTTTGTTGTTTCATTATGGAAAAGTATAAATCCTACAAAGGCTCATGTGTATCCATGTGATGTCCAAGTTGGCCAAAATTGGTGGTGCTGTATTGTACCATTAAAAAACAGCAACTCAATAAAAAAAGTTACAGACACTACACAAACAGGTATAAAAATGAAAGATAAAAGTATTGTTCTACTTGTCATTAAAACATTGTTTTTCTCAATAGAAAGTTCCATCTTATGTGATGTAATGTTGCATCATCTATTTACCTCTGCAGCCAAGAGCAAAAAAGTGATGCAATAACTCTCTTGATTGAATATTGCATCATTCTTGCAGCACTGTCTGTTTGAGTAATTTACTACAAGACAATGTAACCTGAATTTCTTATCCTAGAAGAAGCTGCCTAATTACTTTTTCTGTTCTTTACCATGGTACATCCCTAAGGCATGGGAAGACGACAAAAGCAAACCTCTGGGAACAACTCTGGTAAGTTTGTATTGAATGGTAAACCACACTCTTAAATTGTAGTGTCTGTAACCAATATCCCGTTTTTATAATGTCTATGACTTTATCCCTGTTTTTTTTAAAAAAAATGAAGCCAAATTATGTTTCCTATTACAGTATTGATGTGTAAGGCTAAATTTTGACATATTGTCTGTCTGCAATTTGTAATATTTTGGTATATTTATAGTTTCTTTCATCTAGATTTCTGATAACAGGCAACATTTTCAGTGATTTCTTACAATATGCAATTGAAACTGAGTATTTTTGCATTCCATATCATTAGACTAGTAAATTCAAACAGAAATATTATGAGAATTCAATGAGCTCAGACTTAGTATTGGATACATTGCTGATATTGTCAAATGGTTACAGACACTACTAGACATGTGAATTGACCCGACTGTTGTTTACATTATTAAGGAAAGTGTGCAATCATTGTAAATGCTAGAACATTGAATAATCATCAGGTTTTATGCTATTTCTTTTTCAATCAGATACTTTTCTTTAAGAATCTACAGGTTATTCCAGTTTGCTTATGTATGAAAGCATATTGCGTACTCATTACAAGTATGTTTTGTAAAGTCTAAATTTCATCCGTATACATAGAGGAACAAAAATGAGAATGAAGTTGTTTGCTTTTAGGAAGCAAAGATAAGCCAGAAGAAGATGAACAGAAGATTAAAGCTAGAAGGGAGAAGACGAGGCTAAAGGTACAAGCCTGGAGAAAAAAACAGAGGGAAAATAAGGCGAAACATGAGGAGCTAAAAAGGGTTGATAGAGAAAGAAGAAAAGATGCAAGACTACTAAAAAAACAGCAATCACTTTCCGATTCAAATCTTCAACAAGAATTAAGAAGGAAAAAACGTGAAGAAATGAAAAGGTATCGCCAGAAAAAGAAAGAAAAAGCAGCCCTGGCAATATCGGTTAATAAGAGTGTTGATTTAAGAAGTCCGAAAACTGCTGAATTAAGTAGAAAGAAGAAAGAAGCTGTGAAAAGAACCCAAGCATGGAGAATGCGTATCAAACTGAATGAAAGTATACAGCAAGAGTGTATTCAGACTGATTGTGAAATAGGAAATACTGGGTCAGCCAGAGATTCACCAATGAATAAAGTGTTACCTAAAGCAACTCTGTACAGACAATTAAAAAAGGTAAAGGAAGTATTACCAAATACCCCAAAGAGAAAAGCAGTCATCATAAGTAAATTAATTGAATCTCCATCAACATCAAAGTTTCTAAATAGGAATATAATGATAATGACACCGGATTGCAGAAAAAAACTTGAATTGACAGATACTGTTATACAATCTGTGTCAGAGAGCATTTCAGAAGTGAAAACAAGGAAAGGGGGTGCAAAGAAACATGCATACAACATCATTTGTGACGCATTACTGAAGAAATATAAAAGACACAGACTAAAAAAGTATTTCAAAGTATCAGTGAAAGGGCAAAAACCTAGTTCTACATGGTGGGAGACGAAACAAAGAAAAAGAAGAAGGGATGCACTTAACTCTCCATTAAAGAAATCTGTGAAAGATTTTTTTCTAAGTCCAGAAATCAGTAGGGAAGTGCCTAATAAACGTGAAACTGTGAAAGTAAGAAAAGGTGGTCAAAAAGAAATACTTCAAAAACATGTGATGACTATGACATTAGAAGAAGCCTACAAAGACTACAAGTTAAGGAACCATAGTCACAAAATAGGATTAACTTCATTTTCTAAATTGAAACCAGTGAATGTTAAAAAGGTGTCTGAAACAAGCAGAAGATCATGCTTATGCCAAAAGTGCTGTAACGTGGCCCTAAAAAGTGAGGCACTAACAAATGTAAAAAAAGCAGTGAAAGAAAATGGAGATTTGGATGAAATTTCAGTATGAAATTAGAAAAGCTTAAGTGATGCTACTTTTTGTAAATACGACACCAATCCAGCTATTAAATGTTTAAGAAGAGAATGCAAACAATGCGGTGTGAAATGTTTGCAGAGTTACCTTAAACCATTTGTTGAAAAGTATAGTGACAGGCAGATATCATGGCATCAATGGGAAAGTATAGAAATAGCAAAAGATGATAAAGTAAAGCGTTGCGTCTCCTGTGTGCCTAAAGAAACAGACATAAAAACATTAATTACATGCTTAGAAACTGACATGCAAGAGTATCCAGAGCACGTTTTCAGGGCCAAATGGCAACAGCAACAGATGGGAATTTGTGTTGATAGAATTGGTGAGGGTTCTATTGCTATGGTCATGGACTTTAGTGAGAACTATGGGTGTGTTTTTCAAAGTGAAGTACAATCTGGATTCTTCGACAGGAACCAAGTTACAATACGTCCAATCATGTGTTACTATACAGAAAAACAGGGAGAAAAAGAATTCAAGATAAAGCATGCCATTATTGGCATCAGTGAAGAAACCAAACATGATGCAGACTTAGCTATCACTTTTTGGAACAAAGCTATAGAAATTCTGAAGAAGAAAGGTGTGAAAGTAGAGGAGATCCATGAGTGGACAGATGGCTGTGCTGCCCAGTATAAGGGGAAGAAAGCCTTTGCTGACATAAGTCTGAGGAAAAAGCCATCTGTAACACGAAATTATTTCGAAACATCACATGGAAAGAGTGTTTGCGATGGTCTCGGTGCGACAGTCAAGAATGCTTGCTACAGAGCTGTAATCAGCAATAGAAAGGTGATAGGTTGTGCAGAAGATGTATATCATTTCTGTACAGAGAAACTGAAAATGGAAAATACAGATAATGAAGCTAAAACAGTTTCGAGAAGGGAGTTCATCCTTGTTAAAGATGTTGAGAAAAATAGAGAAGAAACTGATGTGCAAACACTGCAAGGTACAAGAAAATTACATGCTGTAAAGTCAGGAAGCAATGATTATGAACTGAGCATAAGAAATCTGAGCTGTTATTGTGAGCAATGCATGAAGGTTGACGGGAGATGCAACTTCAGCGAAAATGTTAATGCCTGGGAAATGAGAAAGTTAGTACTCAATAAAGATAATTTAAGTCAGAAAGGAAAACAACTTAAAGACAAGAATCCATCAACAATAGAAAATAATGACAAGAAAAGAAAACAAGGAAGTAACCAGAAAGATCATAACTCAGCAACAAGCGAAAAGCCTAATAAGAAACGGAAGTCAACAGAAAGACAAAACATTGTGACAAAGAAGATCAAAGTTGACAAAAAAGCACCAACCAACACAGAGAAACCAATAGAGAAATACCACCCTGGAGAATTTGTTGCTGTAGGACTTAAGCCAAAGAAGGGACCTCTAGATGTATACTTAGCAGAAGTAATAGACATTCTTCATAACGAAGTTAGACTTAAATAGATGAGAAAGTCTGGCAACATGTATGTTTGGCCTGAAAAAGATGATTATTCACAAGAGGCTCTAGATGCTATCTTGTACAGGGTAAAAGCTCCACAAATAGTCAATGAAAGGGGTCATTTCAAGTTTAATGCAGCTGAATTGTCTAAGCTCAAGTCAAATCTGGAAAAAAATCATAAGCACTTCTATTTGAAATGACAATATAAAGTCAAGGTTTAATGTGTAGTGTCTGTAACCTTAAGATCAATCACATATGGGTCTGTGTTTGAGTCAGCACCTTGGGTTGAACAATACTTTAGTGACTATGATTTATTGAACATTCATTATACTTCAATATTTTACTCTTACAAACACTATTTAGTATTAAACTTTCAAGTGCTATTTACCAGTTCATAATTTTAACACAAGTATTGGACATATACCTGTTACAATGTGGTTTTATCATTTTATTAACTAATCAACATTCATTTAATGAATAATTCTAGTCAATGTGTTCATGTTGAATTATTTTTGAAGTGAATTTTATGGAGATATGTATGGTTCTGCAGCTGTATTGAAATGCTATAGTTTTGTAGTGTCTGTAACCAATTTTATGGACAATGTACTTCTGACTCTTATGGAAGTTTGCAATACTTTTGGCCAGTATTAATGATTTTGTTTGTTTAAATATTCTTCTTGGTGTTAGATAAATGCCTAAATAAGATTATTCTATGTCTTTTATGTTTGTTATGCAAAAGTTTCATGGTTAGGTTTTTTTTCTTAGTGATACCTTTGTCATAGATGTTTTGATTTTGTTATTAAGTTGTTTACCACTTCCAGTTATGTTGTTTACTTTAAATGTTGATATCCTGTTACTGATGTTACTGTGAAAAAAAATAAAGTTTTAAAGTTTTCATGCTGTTTTTCTTGCATGTTATACACCAAGTGTAGTGTCTGTAACTGTTGTTATACCAATGAATTGAAATAATGGTTAAACAAAATCGCATGCATGTTCAAGCTAAATCTAACTTGATCTGACTAGGGGACACCCTAGGGTATATAATGAGCTTCATTGAAATGTTCTATCAAACATTTCAATTTTTTAAGTGAGTGAGACTACTCTCAGCACCAATACCGTGTTTTAGCCGTTAATGTTTTTTGCCTATCTGTCATCAGTTAATGTCATTTGCCTATCTGTCATCAGTTAATATTGTTTGCCGATCTGTCATCAGTTAATGTCATTTGCCTATCTGTCATCAGTTAATGTTGTTGCCTGTCTGTCATAAGTTAATGTCATTTGCCTATCTGTCATCAGTTAATGTTGTTTGTCTATCTGTCATCAATTAATGTCATTTGCCAAATGACCAGTGCAAGTCTCCTACTAATTAAGAAACTAATTTCAATAAAAGTAATACATTTTCTTGTGAAAACTTTCTTACAAACTTCTGCTTTGAAAATTTCACCAACTTTAGGCCAAAAATGGACAAACAATAAAACTTTGAATGTATGCATGTTAGATAGTGCTGTTGGCATTATTTTATGAGTCACTTTGCTAGACCTGTGACAGACAACTAGTGTCTGTTTCAATTGATTTATATTTTGCCTAATGAGTTCTTGCAACTTGTGTAATACCCCATAGATGACTAAGATGTTTGCTTGTTGTGACTTGTATTCTCAACTTGTGTAACACCCCGAAGATGACTAAGATGTTGGCTTGATGTGACTTCGTGTTCTCAACTTGTATAACTTCCCATAGATGACTAAGATGTTGGCTTGTTGTGACCTCATATTCTCAACTTGTGTAATACCCCATAGATGACTAAGATGTTGGCTTGATGTGACTTTGTGTTCTCAAATTGTGTAAGTTCCCATCGATGACTAAGATGTTGGCTTGATGTGACTTCGTATTCTCAACTTTTGTAACATCTCATAGATGACTAAAATGTTGGCTTGATGTGACTTCGTATTCTCATAGCATCTCATAGATGACTAAGATGTTGGCTTGATGTGACTTCATATTCTCAACTTTTGTAACACCCTCTAGATGACCATATTGTTGGCTTGATGTGACTTTGTATTCTCAACTTTTGTAATATATAGATGACTATGATGTTGACTTGATGTGACTTTATATTCTCAACTTTTATAACACCCTGCAGATGACTATGATGTTGGTTTGATGTGACTTCATATTCTCAACTTTTTTAACACCCTGTAGATGACTATGATGTTGGCTTCATGTGACATTGTATTCTCAACTTGTGTAATATATAGATGACTAAAATGTTGGCTTGATGTGACTTCATATTCTCAACTTTTAAAACACCCTGTAGATGACTAAAATGTTGGCTTGATGTGATATTGTATTCTCAACTTGTGTAACACCCTGTAGATGACTATGATGTTGGCTTGATTTTACTTTGTATTTTCAACTTGTGTAACATATAGATGACTAAGATGTTGGCTTCATGTGACCTCATATTATCAAAAACAAATCTCAAACTCAAGCTCAATACCCAAATCTAGTACTTTAAGTAAATTTGAATCATTGAAATTTGACATGTCACTAGATTAACGAAAGGTAAGAAAATCATGAAAGTTCAAAGAGTCTTGTTGTATTATAATTCAAGTTATAGAGTTTTAAAATGTTCAGTATTGAGAATATGGGCTGTGGTTTTGCAGTTGAGAAACTTTTAGGATGCCTTGGATGGAATACCAAGTACCATTGCACATACCAGGAATCAAACCTGGGACAGCAGAGGTGATGAGTGAGTGCATTGCTACTGTGCTATCCAGCCCCTAGTTTACTAATATCTGTTTTAAACTTCTTGAAAACCACCATACCAGTTGTGGACAAATTTGGCGCAGAGCATCCTGGCATTTGTACAAATGATGTCTATCTGGCATAAAATATGGCTGCCATTACTAAAAATATAAAACCTTTAAATGACTTCACAAAAACCTCTCAAATTGAATTTGACAAAATTTGACAGAAAGCATCCTGACTTATAGAACTTTCAGTATTATACATATTATGCCAATTCATCGTCAAATATAGCAGCTGTTGCTAAAAATAGACAAAACGTTTAAATTACTGTTTAACAGAATTTGACCAAACTTTACAGAAAACATCCAGGCATAAAGGGCTTTCAGATTTTTACAAAAAATGCCAATCCACCACTAAAAGTAGAAAAAACATTTATACAACTTTATCATAAACAAACTGTTAAACAGGATTTGACCAACTTTGACACAATGCATCCTGATATAGGGGCATTTCAGTATTGGACAAATGACTCTGATTTGCCATCAGATATGGATTAACATACAAAATCTAAAGAAACTTCAAACATTGTTATCATAAAATATGCAATCAATAGCATTGGAAGAAATTTATCAGATAGCATCCTACTGACCCAGATTTCTTGGCCAACTGCTCTTGCATTTGGCTATTAGACAGATGTTAATAAGGTGAGTGATGTCAGACCCACTTGGGCCTCTTGTTTAAAAATATATGCCAAGGTATTCTGATTACTCAAAGAGTTCATATGAAAATGATACAAAATTCCAAATTGCATCTATGGGCAATTACTACACATTGAAAGTGCCATCCCTGGGTCCCAAGTATATTTTACTGGAACAGTCCTTATATGAATAATTCCATTTGTTTTCAGTTTGCAGATGGTACAGATCCCAGTAATGAAACAGAGACAGTGAATTTACCGAAACAAGAAGAGAAAAAGAAAGCACTAAAGTATGTATTAATACTGCTTACTGAAGTGTTGATATTCAAAATACACCTCTCACATAATAACTTGTGAGCATTGGGGTCCTTAAACATTGACCACAGCGTAGGCAAGGATGTGAGACAGTGAGAAAGACTCAAATTTTGGTTAACAGTTTGGGGAGGAAGGAGTTGGTGTGCTAACAATTTTTGTTGATCCATGAGAATTATAATCTCTACTGACCTTTACAAACATTCATCTAATGAATATTAATATAAATAGATATTAGATCTTAAGAAGTCAATTAAAGTTAATAAATTTATGACAGACTTTTAGTATAAATCAAGTTGACATGCAGTACTCACAAATTCATGCACCAGCAAAGTTGGTGTTGCCACCCTTTCATAAGCAACAAAAAAATTAATTAAAGCTTCAAAGCTAGAATTACACTCATAAACTGCCAGAGCTGAACCCATCAGTACATTTTTAGCTCTACTGGTCATACACCAGGAGACCAGGAGAACTTATGGGGTGGTCAGTTGACTGTCATCTGTCCGTCTGTTAGCACATGTTTGTTATCGCGATCCTCCTAAACTACTTGGAGGATTGCCATGAAACTTTACACACACATTCATCCCATGGTCTAGTTGGTCCTATATGAAAATGGTGCTGCTCGTACATTCAATATGTCTACCATGGTGGCTGTCTTGAAAGTCTTGTTATCGCCACTTCTCCTGAATGGATGGTCGGATCAGCATGGGATTTTCACTGAAAGACTTTATAATGTCTAGTTGGAAATCTTGTTATTGCAACTCCTCCTGAATGGAAAGTCATATTGACATGGGGGTTTCACCAGAAGACTTCTTATTGTATCCAGTAGGTCCTACATGAAAATGGTGCCACTTGCACTTCCAGTATGGCCATCACATGGGCCATCTTGAAAATCTTTTTATCACTACTCCTGAATGAATGGTCATATCAACATTAGGTTTTCCCTGAAAGAGTTATGGTATCTAGTTGGTCATAAATAAAAATTGTCATTTAGAAATCTTGTTATTGCTACTTCTCCTAGATGGCTGGTCATATTGACCTTGTGCTTTCACCAAAAGACTTCTCAGGACTGGTTGGTCCAAATGGAAATGGTACCAATCTGATATCCAATGTGGCCACTGTGGCAGCCATCTTGAAAACTTAGTTATGGTTACTCCACCAAAATGAAAAAAAGTCATATCAGCATGGGGTTTTCACCAGAAGACTTCTTAAGATGTTTTGTTGGTTTTAAATGAAAATGGTGCTGATCTGATGTCCAACATGGCCACCATTGTGGCCATTTTTGAAAATCTTGTTCTGGCTACTCCTCTTAAATGGCAAGTCATTTTGACATGGGGTTTTCATCAGAAGAGTTCTTTTGGTGTCTAGTTGGTCCTAAAGAAAATGATGCAAACTGATCCACAATATGGCCACATATTGTTATCTGTACTTCTCCTAAATGAATAGCCATACAAACATGGGGGTTTCACATATAGACTTTTTATGATACCACAGAAGCAGATTTGAAAATCTTGTTATCACTGAAGAACATCATAGTCACTTTCAACACTCGGCAGTATAAAGGAAGAAATGGTCTTGTCTTGAATTCATAGAAATTGTTTTCAACCAGTAGACCATCAGTCCTTTCACAGAAGTCTTGATCACTGGTCATTTCCTGAAGATAGCAATTTTAAATGTCAGCATTTCACTTATTCATTAATTGTCAACACATGGCAATGACTATGTACAACTCCAATTCATGTGTACCAATAAATACAGTTTACAAACAAAAAAAATCCAGATGTAGTGTTCCAGGACCACTATATGCCATAGTAGTCACATGGTCCTGGAACACTACCTCTGGATTTATTATTTTTTAAAATTTCAATCCCCCTCCCCCTAAAAAAGATATAAAGACAAAATTTTGTGTGTTTTATTACAACTTTCAAGTTATCTTTGAATACAGCGTATATCACTGCAGATTTTTTTTTAAAAATCCAAATACAAAAGCTTAGGAGTATCTTAACTGTGATTTTATCAAGAAATTAGGCTGACCCTATTGTGATGTCAGCACCTTTCATGTATTGTAATTGGCTGGAGACAATTAATCTGTTAATTAGCTTGTTTTGTTGTATCAAAGGACCATATGTCCTCATCATTTGTTAAAATAAAGACAGCTTAGGTGCTCAGTAAGTAGAGTCATTACAACTGCCTTTATTACCCTTTTGATTTCACCATGTTCTCGATGCCCTAGTCATTAAATATGAGACTAAGCAGTGTTGTGTCACTATAAATGTTTATATTCTGATATGTTCATATATTATTTTTTATTCCCCATTAACATCAAAAGATAATCAGACAGTATAACATTTAAAATATGTGAATATTGGATGTTCATTTTGATTGGACTTTTACAAAACAGAGTTTTAATTTGTCATCATCCATGTCTTTATTTTTGTTGCTGACATTTTAAAAAAAAGGATCCATTGATCTTATGATATTGTAAGCAGGCTCATGAGTTATCAGGGCACATATTAAAGAGATAGTGGTGTACTTAAGATGTATTTATATTGGATATGAATGTATTTGTTTATACTGAATATTGAAGTATAAATTAAAGCAGTTTACTTTGGCTATTTTAAACAAGAAGGTTTTCTTGGATGATTTAACCATAATGATCTTCAGTTCATTTTAATTTTTGTTTTTGCATATGTTAGCACTTAGTATGTCAGAGATATCATGTGTTAGCAGTTAGTATGGCAGAGATATCATGTGTTAGCTGTTAGTGTGGCAGCGATATCACCTTTGTGAGATAACAGTCAGTATTAATTCTTTTGTGTTAACATAGCACTGTTCAGATGTGTGCTTATACACAAAACTACATATGTGCTTTGTTCTGAGTTGGTCAAAAGAACAAGTTTGATATGTTGTAGGGATACGTCGAGGCCGTCGGGACGAGAGATGTATTTATGACCCGTAGCAAACAAGTTTTTTCCCCAATTCAGAACAAAAACACAAATGCAGTTACATACCCTTCTTTTACAGTTTCTAAATATTTTTTAGCTTTACAATGTAATTGAAACTCAAAATGAATTGGAATTTATTCAAGTTAAATTTTTTGCTTTGCCTAAGAATATCAATGTGCAGACATCACAAAAACCACCTAAATAGTTCCAATTTGGGTGTGTGATACAGAAATACGGATTGAATATCAGTATCAAATACTAGATCAACCATGTAAGATTGAATATCAGTATCAAATACTAGATCAACCATGTAAGATTGAATATCAGTATCAAATACTAGATCAACCATGTAAGATTAAATATCAGTATCAAATACTAGATCAACCATGTAAGATTGGATATCAGTATCAAATACTAGATCAACCATGTAAGATTGAATATCAGTATCAAATACTAGATCAACCATGTAAGATTGAATATCAGTATCAAATACTAGATCAACCATGTAAGATTAAATATCAGAATCAAATACTAGATCAACCATGTAAGATTGAATATCAGTATCAAATACTAGATCAACCATGTAAGATTAAATAGGCACGTAATAAAGTGTTTTATGAAAGACTTCTATCAAATATTTAATAAAAAAATTGTTTCCTTCTGTCAAGTTTGGTATTCATAGCACTATACAATTCACATGTATCTATATTATTGATATGTATTTATAAACATTAAATGTTTCTTCTTTTCAGTTCCAAATAACTATCAATATACTTTTTCAGAATTTCAAAATCCAATATTCTAGAAGATCATATATTCAACCTAATACAAGGATGATAAAAAAAATTTTTTTAAAGTGCCCAAAAATGCCAGTGGTACAAAAAAATAGTATATAAAATAAACCCTTCTATACGAAGATAAAAAAAGATCCAATATTCAATCAATCTTATTTTGATAACTCTTTAAATAGATACATGTATACTACAAAAGCTGGATAATAAATGCATAGGTGAGAATGTTTATATGGAAAATTAGGTTAGACAGACCTTATGTTAATTTTCAGTAAATACATGTACAGGCAAATATACATGCATTTGTGAGATAAAGAAAACAAGTCTAAGATGCAGCACATACTCTTCTGATGAATATATTTGTAATAAAGTGATGAGTATGACAATTTATTTACTGTCAGTGCTGTGTTTTGGTACTGTCTTTCTGTTCTTGCCATATTTCCTTTCTGTGATCAATCCCTTTTATGTAACATATTGTAAAATCTGCTTAGATAAGCATAAATATCAATACTTTACAAACAGTTGTTTTGTGCTGCATTTAACTAATTATTATTTAGACACTTTCTTGTGCTCTGATTTTGTACTGTAAATTGATTGCTCATATGATTATAAAATTTTGGGCTGTTGTACATCCAAGGAAATTCTTAGAATGTTCAGTTAGTCCATGTAAATAAATAATCTTCTTAGAATGTTAAATTAGTCCATGTAAATAAATAATATGGATAATTGGTATCAGTGTAATCAATATTTTGTTGGTACCTTTTCACTTTAGTCTACATTGTATCTTCATTTACAGTTTGACCTTACCGTATATACTCATGTGTAAGTCAAATCCAACTACAAACTGCATGGATCCAGATCTGCTGTCGCATAATATGCCGGCAGATCTAGGTGTATGCAGTTTATTAGGCATTATCAGTAGAACAAACAACATAGACCCTGATCTGCTGCCGCATTATGAAGCAGCGAATCAGGGTCGATGTTGTTTGCAGTTGGACTGGATTTGTATACCAGTATATATGGTAATTATCCCAACATCGATTACATGAATTTTTGCTTCATTGGAATCAAAACCCACCCCATCAGTTCTTATTGATACACATATAAAAACTCAAAAATAAGCTGCAGCCTATATTATTCTTAGTAATTTTTTTCCGCTTATTTTTGAGAATAACTTACTTTCAAGAAAGGTGTATTTTTTAGTCGACCATGGCAAAATTTGGTAGACCATAGCAAAATGGTTTCTGAGGATAAATAATTACTGATGTATATTACAAGAATGTTTAAGAATTTTTATATGCATACTTTTCAGTGCACCAATTCTTTGTTAATTGATAGATAATTTTACTGTGCACATTAAGGTATATGCATAGAAGACATGTATTCAATATTTTTTGTTGCTTATTTTTGAGACTGCTTACTTTCTAGAGCCAAACATCATATGAATTGGATGTTTTTTTTTTAGATAGCTTACATTCTAGAGCAAAACATCGTATGAATTGGATGGCTTATTTTTTAGATGTTTTACTTTCTAAAGAAAAACATCATAAATTGGATGGCTTATTTTTTAGATGGCTTACTTTCTAAAGAAAAACATCATATGAATTGGACAGCTTATTTTTGAGTGCTTACTTTCTAGAGCAAGACGTTGTAGGAATTGGACATCTTATTTTCAAGGTAGGCTTTCTTTAGAGGTTGGCCTAATTTCGAATTTGTAGGGTGGATACATGTATGTGATAAATGCAGACTTGATGATGAAAACTACTTTTTTACCTATGAACTATTCTCAGGTCCCTGGACAAGTTTGGATAATCAGATTTCTGTAGTATACTAACTTTATTCATTTTCTTTCAGAAGACTTGATCACAAACATTTGAAGAATGAGCATCTTCTACAGAAAAACTTGAAACATAAGCATGGACAGAAACATAAACATGTTGTATCTAAGAAAGAGAAAAGGAGATCTAGGCACAAGACAGACAGACACTGATGACATTTTATGGTTCTATCAATAACAAGATGAAAAACATGTATGATGTGTTTATGTGAAATAAAAATGATGCTGAGAAAATTATTTCAAAAGAAAATTCAAATAATATTAAACATACGGATCATTTAGCAAGATCTGCCCTATAGGCATATTTTTGTGCAGGACACACTGAAGGATTCTAACCAAAAGAACTGTGTACATTGTTGCAATATGTATTAGGTTCAATTGGAACAGGCACGCGATTTTATATCTATTTGTAGTTTATGTATAATGCTTCATGGGACATGCCCACAAAGTTATTATGGTCATTATCCAGAATAATATTTTGATTCATTTTTCAGTATTCTGGAGAATTTCTTTAATTTAAACTTATTTTTTAATTTTTTTACCTGAAATTCCCATTATCGTTGTTATTAAAAATTTCTACTGCATCATTTATGAATAACTGCATTTAAAAGTATGACCCACAAAAGTTGATGCAGATACAATCTGCACCTCTGATATATATATATATATATATATATATATATATATATATATATATATATATATATATATATATATATATATATATATATATATATACACAGGAGTGAGTGATGTATCTCTAGAACAAAGAGTTCACTAAATGTAATGAACAGTGATCCTTTGGAAATTTAAGAAATGTACACGACTAATACTACAACTGTGGTCAGTATGTTCATGGATAGATCAAGAGAAGAAAACAAGAAGAAAAAAATAAAGTGAGTGAATACATATATTGGCAAGAATTATGAAAATACTTTACATTTAGATTCAGCCATATTGAGAAAATAAATACATCAGATCCATATTTTTAGTCAAAATTATTTACAATAACTCTTCGAAAATAAATTAAAGTTCTTTGAAATTGTACACAGAGACACTGCCCCCTTTAAATGTAACCTCTTATCTCTTAACATAATATTTTGCCATGTCTTACTCAATATTTGCTGCTGTTATTTCTCGATCATAAATCCATAAAGCAAAGGTTTAAGGAAGATATGGGTTTGCAGTTCAAGTTCTATAACCTATGAAATCATCATCTCTGAAGCTTTTGGTATAATGAAGGAGAACAAAGATGGCAAAACGAGCAAGATGCTATTTCTGACAGATGATTGGGAAGATTTTGCAATTGAGGCATTTTTTTAAAATGAGAACATTCTGGCATTTGGGCAGATTGCTCCAAAACAAAGAGGAATTTCCACAAAACAAAGCGGATTTTCCACAAAACAAAAACTTGCCTTATTATCCACAAAACAATGAGGATTTTCCACAACCTTTACAATTTTGATGAATTAATGTACAGAATCAAAGTACATCCCAACAATGCAAATGAAAAAATAAGAGATCAGACATTCGAGAGACAAGAATGTTACTGCTGTGTTTCACATGTGTGGTACATGTAATTGTTGCAGGCAATACAACAATTTGGACAGTTTCCTCGAGATCTAGCCTCATGGCTTCTTGACTGGGCCAAAAGGGAGAGGGTGTCACAACCGGGTCTAGGACTTTACCCCTCTGTCAATTACCCCCCTGCCATCCCCCCCCCCTCATTTACCCCCTCTGTATATTACCCCCCGGTTAATTACCCCCCCCCCCCCCCCCCGGTCTATTACTATATAACATATAATTGTTATACCCCAGAATAAACAATAAAATAAATTTCTAAAGAATTTATTGTAAATTTTTATTTTAGTTAATTAATCTCAGCCTTGAAAACATATACTTGTCCTGGAATATTCAGTATTAAATTCATCATATCATAATGTTATAGTACCATAGTACCATAAAATATGTTATATTGATATGATTACAGCTGAATGTTATGTGCGATCCCTCGCAAGTATTCATAGTGCAACACAATAGTATAGAATGAGCACAGATTAAAATGACAGGATAGAATCTTATTGCGGTAAAGCAACACACAATATGTTTTTGCTTTAGTTACATTGATTGAGCACAGGATATAATCATTTTGAGGTGAAACCAAGGCAGCTCTTCGTCGTCGCAGGGGGGTAATATACAGAGGAGGTAAATGACGGGGGGGGGGGGGTAATGGCAGGGGGGTAAAGTCCTGGTTCCGTCACAACCAATCAAGCTGCTTATTTTATTTTGGGTTGCTTATACCCTTATAATGATTGAACCAAAAAAATCTGTTAGAATTTTAAAAAGTACATGTATATGGATTGTTTGTTTTCGTTTATCATATTCAACAAATTATGTCAGCAGTGAAATAGATGTTTGGCTGGTACTTAAAGAATGAAGACCTTCATACTTTTAAGACTCGCAGAGCCAGTATGTTCAAATGAGATAGTCCATTTTCATTAAAATACATTTGTATTGGCAAGACTTCAAGAATTTCAAAGAAAGCTGTGTCTTGCCTGTTGATAGCATTAATATGTAGGTGACTGCATCCGAAAGTTTTGGCATTTTATGGCACAGCAACACATTTAAGGTTATATCGAGCATTGGCAAGTAGAATAAAATACCTTGCCCAAAGATACACCACAATAACCGATCTGGGCTGATCCACTGGCATACATGTGACAGAACCTGGAGATTAAATCAGTAGATTTCAAGATTTTAATCAGTAGATTGACTTCTAAATCAGTAGGATTTATTATTGACTCAAATTGTATGTATTTTAAGAGGACTGAAAACAAAACAAAACATTTTTTGCCTTAATATGTATTCTCTTATTATAATAATACAGCAAATTTTGAACATAAATCAGATTCTGATGGCAACATTGCAGTAATAATCAAATGAAAAAGGAAGAGTTGTATATCTCATAGTTCACTGCGAAGATTTTGTTTCATATATAAATTCCACAAGCATTTTTACCTTCCTGCACAAATTTACTGCCTGGTGTCCACTGATGACATTTGCTGTGATTATTAAGTTTCACATGTAACAGGCTCTAAGTAGTTTTCTGGTCCAGATTTCTCGTATGTGTGATGGTGTCTGCGTATGTCTGACTATATCATTTCTTCCCTCATATACTGTCTTAAAATCCTTTTTGCAAGAAACACACAGTGCAAACTCAGCATCTTGCTACTTGCCTACACTGACTTAAACTCTGATTTCCAAGCATCGTTGAACTTGTTGTAATATTTGTTTGTCCATGGTTGTTTAGCATTGGAAGATAATGCACGTTTTGGCATTCTGACATGACCAAAGAAAGAGAAGTTTCCCTAAATTATTCCTCTTCAAAACATCTTGAAAAACACAATAACAATTAAACAAGAAAAAAATCAAAATGCTTAAGTATTTCTGCCAAAATAGTTTTTTTGAGTCAGTCTCTCCTTTTTATCTCACCTCTGCCAAAGGTCAGTCAATTTTTAATCAAAGACTCACAAGCCATCATGGACCACCTTCGATCCCTTTATTGCTTATAACACCTCAATAAATACCCTGCCTTTGGCCTTAAACTCTCCAAATTGCAAAAATAAGGTAATAGCTTGTTGTGTAACAATTAACCTGGTTACTCAGCATGCATCATACTCCAGTTGTTGCACAGGTGGAACAGTTACTGTTTTCAGTGGACTGGTTTCTGTAATTTGTGAATAGAACTTTTGAAAATACTGTGCTTTTTTCTTCAAAATTTTTATAAAATCCTGTAATCTTCAAAAGATTTCAGCTATAAAATGGTATGTACAGTAACCTGCCTTTAGAAAAAAAAAATTTGTTCTACTGCCGGTAGAATCAAACCTGCGCCCATCTGGTCACAAGTCCAGTTCCGTAAGGTCTTGACCACCAAGCCACCACAGCTTCCTTTGCTTGCACTGACAAGACAGGATATTCTAGCACATTTTATATGCCAACCATAAGGTGGCATGTATCGTATTATGATGCCATCCATCCACTACCAACATTTTTAAGCTGTTTGCATTTGGGGTAAGAAAGAAACCTATCGATTTGGGGCTTTTGAGTCAAAGGTCAGGGTCACTGGGACTGAAAAAAGAAAAAATATTTCCACACAATAACTTGACTTGTATACTGGATACCTTGAACAAGCACTGTAATTGGCTTGCATTTGAGATAAGAAAGAAACCTTGATTTGGGAGTAAATAGATAGATCAATGGTCAATGTTACAGTGACTCAATGAAAACAAATTTTGCAAAATATCTCGAGTTCTTTGTCACCTACTTTGAGCAAACTTTGTGTATGGTTTGCATTTGAGACAAGGAAGACACCTATTCATTTTGAGGTCAAAGGTCAAGGTGAGGTCAGGGGGACTAAATGAAGGAAAAACAATTTCCACAAAACTACTTAAGTTCTGTACTTCATGTCTCAACTAAACTTTGTAGTTGGTTTTCATTCAAGATGGGACACCTATTGATTTTGTAGTTAAAAGGTCATGGTCAGAGAGACTCCAAGAAGGAAAACTGTTTCCAAAAAGTAACTAAGTCCTATGCCACAAACCAAAACCAAAACTGCAGATGGTTTGCATTTGAAACGAGGAACCTATCGATTTTGGAGAGAATAGACTAAAGGTCAAGTCAATGAGACTGAAAAACATTTTCCACAAAATAACTAGAGTTCTGTGTCTTTTACATTGACCAATTTTTTGGTTGGCTTGCATTTAAGATGCAACACATTTATTTTGGATTCAAAAGTCAAGCATATGACCAATGAATGAAAGTTTTACACAAATATAATATACTATTTACTATATGGTGGATGTATAATGTACCATTTATGGTACTCTAGTTGGAACTTTTTGGCATACAGTAATACTGTACTAAAAGTTTGGCTGAATACTTCAACTAATAAAGATGTACAACTTTCAACAAGAAGCCTGTGTGGGCCTGATGTCACTCACCTAGACTGCATAACTTAACAACTGACCATTTCAATAAGTAGGTGTATGTGGTATTGTAAGAGCACATCCTATGTAAACTGTCTCAAAAACTTCATATCATGTTGATATTACCTATGTTACTATATCCTCATAAAACTTCTTTCTAAAGATAAAGGCATAATTAATATGCAAAGTCATGCTCATAATCAAAGTCCTCCACGATCTTGACGATAATAAACTCAGCTCAAAAGTATCACATAAAGAGGTAACAAACTCAGCCAACCAGATGCAAGATCACTATATTAATATGCATGGATCCCGGTTACTTTCAAACTTGCCCAAAATTGTGACGATATAAGCTGATATTCAATTTTTTTCTCTAAATGGATCAGAATTATGGCTTCCCAAGTGGTAACAAGCTCAGGCAATCACATGCAAGATCACCTAAATACACACGGATCTCGCTATATTAACTGAAATGGTCCAAGAGCTTGATGATATAAGTATATATTCCAAGTTTGATCAAAATCTGTATACAAAGGTGGCTTCCAGAGTGGTAACAAGCTTAGCCAATCCGATGCAAGATTACATCATTAATATGCATGATCTTGCACACTATCAAACCAATCCAAGATCTTAATGATACAAGCCCAAATTTCAAGCTTGATCAAAATTGGATCAGAAATATGACTTGGAGAGTGGTAACAAACTCAATCAGATGCAAGATCAACTGATTCATATGCACGCATCTTGCACATCATCCAACTCCTCCGAGATCTTGATGATGTAAGCATATATTCCAGGTCTGATAAAAAAAATCTGGCCTCCAGAGAGGTAACAAGATAGCCAATCAGATGCAAGATTACCTCATTAATATGTATGGATCTCTTTCATTATTGAACTCGGAGATCTTAATGATATAAGCATATATTCTAAGTCTGATAAAAAAAAATTGGATCAGAAATACAGCCTCATTACAGCCAGGTGAGCTAAAATTGATGTCAGAAAAGTGATACCCGTGTCCTGTCACTAAATGGTGAGATAATAAAATCTAGCAAAATATTGGTGAGCACTCTACATCACTAGGCAAGTCAATAATATGCCTTTTAAGGATGCTCGATTGTGAAATGTTAAGAATATTTAACTTTTTGAAAAACTTGTATTTTTACAAAGCTAGGGGTCCAATCAATTCAAAATGTATAGGTGGTTGTACATTTTGATATTTTTACAAAGCTAGGGGTCCAAGCAATCTAAAATCAATTCAAAATGTATAGGTGGTTGTACATTTTGATATTTTTACGAAGCTAGGGGTCCAAGCAATCCAAAATCAATTCAAAATGTATAGGTGGTTGTACATTTTCTTGTGATACTCTTAGTTGAATATTTATTTCCAAGAAACGGTACTTACATAGAAAAGTACGAGGAAAAAATAGTCACCTATTGTCCATAAAATAATAGCTTAGTACTTAAAAATTCATAAAACTTGCACAGGTTAAAGATTATAGACACCTCTCATGAAACACACAAAGAAAAGTGTATGATGACAAGTTAATTTTTTCAGTTGACACAATTATTGAGATCACAGTTTCCGCAACCAAAAGCTCGCTTAACTGATATATAGCAGGTCGTAAATTGCTAATGATTTCCCAAATGTCTTGTATATTTGTTGTTGCCCTTGTCATTTCTTTCATAGCTCTATGATATAAATGGGTGTGAGGTGATGTCACAATGTAATAACCACATCATCTCAAGCTGCACAGTAAGCATTGATTTCATAAAAGTGAACATCCGTAAGGTGGAGATACTTGCGATTTCCTTACCAAAAGCATGAAGTAAGAAAAAAGTCTGGTTCATTTTGATATTTTATTGAGAACTATAGTTACCAGGTACTCAGAATTCTTATCATACATACAAAAGTTAAAACTGTACATAAAGAATATATGATCCACAAGTTAGAGTGAGGAAACAAGGGCAGAGTTGAACTGCCAGAGTCAAACAAATTCAGTATTATACATGAAATTTTTACAAAAGCTGGCAACATCATCATGATCTAAAAACAACACATTCTGGATTAATAAATGGTCCATAGAATACCATAGTACAACTCAAAATTACTGAAAAGCAAAATAATTTAGGTAAAATGACAGTTTAAAGCTGGAGTCAAATATTTCAAAAAATCTCAGTTGTTACATCAACTTAAATTCAGGAAGAAGAGGTTAAAGCTGGATCCGGTCAAAAATTCTTTAGATAATGCTTCTCTACCACTTGTGTATTTTTAAATCCTGTAAAAGGTAATAAATTATGTTTGCAACTTTTGTGATATAGTAAACAACCAATGCTGGCAATAATGGAAATGACTATAAATTTGACTACTGCCTATGAAGAATCTGACTTATGGTTATCATTAAAAAGCTTTAAATCTGTATATTAAAATAAAACAATTCACTTTTTGGAATCCATATGTATGGTACTATGATAAGAAAGCTCCAAACTATCAATTGCAACATAAACTTTATGCGGTAATTATAAAAATATGTATTTGTGAAAAATTATCTAAAATTCTGGTGTAACTTTATACTAGCAAATCTTTATATAATCCCATATGAACCATTCTGGGCAACACACCTGTCCAAACAGATTTCTAATGGTTCAAACAACAGTAAGAAACTCTGAGACAACAAAAGTAGGACATCCTTTAAAAAATAAATTGTCATTTATTTTACCACATATAGACCATAGCAAAAAAAAATAATATTTCAGCTAGGCAACCACACTTTATGTGTGTTTGCCCCTTCAGAGGTGATAAACTCTGAAAACTTAAAATTCAAATCAAGATATACCGGGCATGCTGTTCTTCCATATTATTTAAATACACGTATGTGAACATAGTTTGAGGACTTGAAGGACCTGACATTTAATGTACAGAAGATACATTTTTTCAACACTTTTCAATCCTTTTTGTTCTCTTCCTGATAATAGTAACCTTGACCTTGAAATCCACCAAGAAAAAAAAAATTATTTTTATCAAAAAATACACTAGGCTTTTGATAAACTTTCATAACAATCAAAAATATTATGTACAACCCCTGTCAACTGTCACAATCTTTAATGAAAAATAATCCTCTGAAGGTATACCAGAGCGTTGAAAGGAGGGATTAACTGTATGGACTGGCTGGACTCTTTCCCAGGAAATGTCCATTATACAGTACTTCCAGACTTTTCTAAAACCAAGCTACAATTTGAAATTTGTTGTGGTAGAACTGTTAACTATCGATTTAAAATACCACTTTCCAAAATCCTACAAGTTTTAAACATTACTAATAAAAAAGTTGTTTCTTTTTAAAAACAAATAACATGACACTTTATAACAATATTTTGGCATCAGAATGGTTATTTTTTAGGAACAAAGTTTGTTGTATGGTTATAAGCAAATCATGTCTAAATTAGATTTTTAAGCAAATTATCCATTATTCCATGCCCCTGTTAAATCATCAACACAAATTATAAAATTATTAATGAATACAATAGCAATGTCCCTAGAAACCTCTACACAATCTAACCTTTAAATTGTTGACTGAAGTTTCAACAGATTTATCAAACATAAAACACATTTTTATTATTTTCATTTTAAAATCTCAAAATTGGTTACACATTAAAGTCTAATAACCAATCAACATTCAGATCATTTACTTTAATTTCTTGCACAGAGTCGATGAACATTAACTGATTTTTGTCAAAAAGTTTCAAAGCACAGTTGAAATAAAATTCATAAGTCACTTTTTCCATTACAATACACAGACCTTAAGAGGACTCCTTGAGCAATACATGCTACATTCCTTTCTAATGTCTTATATATTGACTTGACCTCATTACATACTAATTTAATTGTAGGGCCATTCAGAAAGTTAATGACCATAACCATATGCTCTTATGAGCTCCAGATGTGGTTAACTTGTGTCAATACAGTGCTCAGCAGTTTAAAATGTTTCACATATGTTTAGTATCTTATTAGTATATTTAGTATCTCATTAAATAGACAGTTTTCATGTTTTCAGTTTATAGTATTATGTAGAACATACAAGGTATGTTGTGGACTCAACTGGCAAACGTCATGGCATATACAATTATGTATACATTTTTGTACATTTCTTTTTACAGCTTTCAGCTTCAGGAAAAGAAACCCTGAGCTTACTGGTATTTTCCACTATGACCAGCATAGACTAGAAAAAATGAGGCATTAATAACAATTTCATTTACACAAAATGCAATACAAGTTCTGCACTTGCCTCTCATATCAGAAGGCAATCAAAATGGATACCTGTCTAGAATATGATGCTATCTCTTCTATGCAAACCCATTGCAGGCTTGGGGATGTAGAACAAACTCGATGTGCCATCCTGCATGATCCCAGAAAACGACTACTGGAAGCAGGAACCACAGTGGCTAGCATGCCAGATTTGTGACCAAAAAGGTGTAGGTTTGAATCCTACCATCAAATCAGCCTGGATCTGCTACTGTGGCATGTCTTTGGGCAAGGCACTCTACTCCAATTGCCATGGCACTATATAACCTGTATTTGTGTTGCTGTGCCAGAAAACACCAAACCAAGCTCAATGCATTTGTTTACCATGAAAAATGATTCATTTTTCTAATTCATTTTTTCAGTTTACTCTGCCGCTCTCATGTAAGATTGTCTGGGAGCTGCTGCAGTTCAGTGGTAGTGTATCTGATTCACAATCAGTGAGCTGAAGGCTGAAACGATGCCCAGACAAGCAGGGTTTGTTGTGGTGTATCTCTGGGTGAGGCATTTTACTTCCATGGACTTGGGACCTAAATTGTCTTCCATTTGCTGATATGCTGTTAAACATCAATCAATCACACAAGATTGTCACCAGATACATTTGTGAACACTTGAACAAGTACCATCCTAGTAATCTTGTTTACTGGTATACATACTAAAAAGGCTACAATCATAACACAATCTCATTTACATCAGATCTTCACTGACTTATCTTATACAGAAATCTGTGAGACACCCATCTAGGATTCTCAAAGTCATTCAAGCCATTCTTCAAGTATGGCCACAAAACAAAAATGTTTGAGTATACCTAATAATAAAGCCTAAAGCTTTTGAAAGCGGCTATCTAATTCGCTGATAAATTGATACATTATGGAATTCAGAAAGGTTAGAAAATAACTCCTGATGGGTGCCTGTCAGATCTGCATGTAATGAAAGGTTGTGGAAATCTGATTTTAATCCGATTGGGCACATTAAAGTACAACATGGCAATTTTGCAGAAAATTTACAAATTTTGTGTCAAACATCTGTGGAAAAAAACATGATAAAAGTAATAAAATAGACAATATAACTACACTGTAGTTTGGGTCAAATCAAACGATATAATTTCATAAATGCAAATTAATCTTTACAGCTTAGTCCTGCTAAACTTTTTTTCAAAACTTGAAAAAATGTTGAATCAGTCAAAAACAGTTTGTCACAATGTGAAAACAAGATGTTTGCCTTAAAGATCATTGTTAAAACTAAGTAATTCATCGGTATGTTGCAAAATGCAGTTTTGAATTGGTGGAACATAGTACTCTTAAGCTGCTAAGAACTGTATTATATTATGACTGTGGCCCCAAGTCTTGCACATAAAATGTCCCAAAATGGACGTACATATTACAATCATTTCATACTCTCGGTCGTTTGCATAGCATTTCTAAACTTAGTATGCCGCCTCATTTGGTCATTCTCATTCATTTCTTAAATAGCAAACTTCTCCTCTGAAATCAGATCACCTCCCAATTCAGAATACCATATTCAATGTAACACCTGCACTGTGTACGTAAGAAATTATCTGGGTAAATTTCCTGAGGTTTAAGCCAATCATATTAAGCCCACAATTATGATATTATAAACAATGTCTCCATCACTTGTAAAAACATGCTGGAAGAGTTAGCTCTCTTTGTCTAGGTTGGGAGCTCTCCACTCTGGAGGTGTATTATCTCTCCAATATGGTTGTGCTGAATAAAATGTTTCACTTTTGAGACCGATTTAACCCTTAAATGTGGTAACAAGACATTAGACATGCATGGTGCCTCTGCATAATGATATAAAATCAGGATATTCGAGGCAGATTTTAGCAGGTGCTTCCCTCCCACAAGTTGTGCAGAGATAGAGAAATGTGCACTCCCTAAGGGGTACTCTTTGTGAGTTTAAACCAACAATGGGGGTACACACTTATTAAGATATATGAAGATATTACATAGAATACAGTATTTTTTTTCCTTCCCAGTCTGATTAGTGATAAGTTGGCACTCAAAACAGCTCTCTTGTGCTGGTAAGGCTAAGAGGAACAATTTGGGAAACTGCACCTGTAGATAATCAGTTTAATCCATCAATAAAGTCTAAAGTAATGAATGCTCTTTTAATACTGGTTTTGATTTCTGAAGGTTGATAACCTTTATTGAGACCTCTGTCATAACTGCACAGCCCTGATTTTTGTATATACATTTGTGTATAAATATATAACTGTACACTTAAATCATTATAATAGGTTTGTTCAGATTATATTCCATAATCCTACGAGATATATAATTCACAAGGAAATACCGAGTTGCTGTTTCCATTATTTAATAATATCCAATTCTAGGTATTATATAGATTTTGTGAATGAGTCTCAAGAAATCCATCTTCAAACCGCCTTAGTATAAATTTGCTGGTAATGCTTGTCAACTGAATTCGAGTGGATGCCAATGCATCATTTGGCCACTTGAAGTGCACTCTTAATGATCAGAAATTTTGAATAGATTTGAACAATTATTTGCATACAAGACTTCATGGACTAGTTTTTTGTATTGGTAAAGAGAAAGTCATATAAAATCGAAAAAATTAAATTTTTCCATCTGTAGGTTAGGTATCACTGAAGCTTATAAACAAAGATTAGCTTTATTATCATTACAACTAATTAATAACTCTTCTCACTCAGCATACATAAAGTTGTAGATAAAAAAAATGTTTTTAATAACATCTATAAACTTACAGAAAAGATGATGCAAGATATAAGAAACGAGTAAGCATGTGAAAACTGTGAAAGTGAAATCAATATTTTAAACATCACTCAAGCTTTACTTAAAAGTAGAGGAAAATATCACATCATCTAGTAATCATCACTTATCCCTTCTGACTAAGAGCACTAGGGAAATTTATAAATCCTTATTTATAACAGTGAAGGCAATCAATATTATTTACAAAAGCAAATGATGTACAATAGCAAAATAACATGGATCGACACACTGAACTCGTGGAGAACCAGTGTTTTAAAAATTATGACAATCAGCCTCTGGGATGAAGCAAAGTACCAAGTGACATAAATCAAAGGCACAATCAAGACATGTAAATGGGAGGAAACTTGTTATTTCCTTTCTGTTTCCTTTTCTTTCTTTTTTTCTACCTACACCTTCATGTTAGCAAGATATAGGAAGAAAGCAAGACTGACTATCTTTCAGTATTGCTTAATGAATCTTGGACAAGTATGACTGACTGCACGATTGACCAGTAATTATGTGCCAAGTAATAAAACTTAAGGGCATACCAATCACTGCTTAAACAGATGAACCAATAGTTATAACAATTGGATGCCCTCCATCCTATTTTCCCATTAATAATTGGAAACCACATCACACTATGCATGATCATTGTGTGAAGTATTCAAATTGAATGAAGAATTAAACATGCATTGGATTATTAAGAAATTCTTAAATTATTCCAAATTTTCCTTTAAAGAACCACTTTATAAGTACGATTGTTGTTAAACCGGTCTACATGATTGGTGCGATTTTTGCATTTTCATAATATATATCAGAATATACCAAAAAAGATACTCCATATAAAAATGCTTAGTATGAATGCCATTTATTTTAGTAAGTTGCTTATTTTTTAAGCAAGGCCTTGGCAACCCTACTTACTGCATAAAAGTTATTTCTCACCCCCCCCCCCCAACACACACAGGGTCAAAATCATCAAGCAAATAATGTAAGCCTGATGTCGTTAGATGACATAATATACAAAGATTTTTATTTTTGAGGCGGTTATCTTTTGACCAATGTATCCATGAGAATAAAAACATGTAGGTGACATGACACACAAGCCACGTGAATTATTGTATGTTTTTCATGTTCTCCTTATGGTTAAAGTCACTGTTCTTTGGGCTGAGGAGAAATTAGCTGAATTCCTGGACATAATTGACTGGGAAAAGCCCAACTTGATTTGTGGAGGAATTTGTGCCCCTCCACCAATGTTGATCAACCATTTCCTCCACTAGAATTACATCTCCTCTGCGGATCTTCAACTCTCCGTCTTCTTGTGGTTGGAAATCATACATAGCTTTGCACTTCTTCTTAGTTGCAGCTGGCTTGTTCTGAAGAGAAACATATACAATAGTATAAACAAACAACAAAATATACCAGTACATTGAATGGCACATTATTTGCCCACCCGTGTTTAAGACTTCTCAATGTAGATAAATGTTTTTTGGGGGGTAAAACTAATTTTAATTATGTAATACTTCCCTGTTGCTATTGCACAGCTAATCTATTTCTGTGACAGGAAATACCCGACCGTATGATGAGAATTCATCCTCCCATAAGGTTGATTAGAAAGTTCTAGTGAATAGAACTCTGTGTAAACCCCACAGTCTGAGCACATGACTCCCACAATTCATACTTCATTCTTTTCAGGACGTAGCCTTACTAGTGGGACATCAGTGCGGGGGAGGGAAGCTGGCAATAGCAACAGGTAAGTATTACATAATTAAAATTTGTTTTACCCCCAAAAAAACTACATTTTAATACCAGTAATAGCTTACTCTGTTGTTATTGCATAGCTGAATTTGCCAGTTTGGTGGGAGACTGATGATCTCACAACTGGTTAAGGAAAATAACAGGGAATACTCACCCACACTGCAGAGGTGTTGACTACAACTAGTGGACCCCCCCCCCCCAAATATGCCTTCGCTTTGGTGAGCCAATGAGCTAATGTTAAGGGAGGAGAAGGTAGTGTGAGATTGCCAAAATGCAGCTTTCATCACATCCTCCAGAGACGAATGAGGTAATAAGGCTCATGAGGTAGCAATAGCTCAAACCACATGAACTTTAATTTTCATGAAAGAAAGATCCCTCTTGGTAAGGTACTGGTAAGCTCCAGCTGGACATAAAAGTATATCCTGATCATCCCCAGCACAGGTACGGCTGAGACTGGGGATCTGGTTGGCAAAGGAGAGCAACCGACTCATAATTCCCAATGAATCTCAAACAGTCTTGTTCTATGGATAGAGCATGAAGCTTGCTCCTTCGCCTCATGGACGCTAAGGAGAGCAAGAAAACAGTCTTGAGGGTAAGGTTCTCAAAAGAAGTCTCACTAAAAAGTTCATTGGGGGATTTATTAAGGGACCACAAGACACATGAGATTCCACCTAGGCATCAGAAAGCAAGACACTGATATATGCAGTTTGAAATACCTGATCAGGTTTGCTAAGTGAGAGTCTGCACCAACAGCCGGACCCTTCGAAAATTTGAGTGTTAGAAAGGGCTGCCCTATGACCCTTGATAGTAGAAACTGAGCAATGTCTCTCTTCATTTAACAGGAAGAGAAGAAAATCAGCCGCTGCGCACAATGAGGGACAGCTACGATTGATACATTTCCTACTGCACAATCGCAAAACATTCTCCATTTTGCATCGTAGACCTTTGACGTAGATTGCCTCCTGGATTGAACGATGCACTTGGCAACTCGCTTGAAAAACTTCTCCTGGTGGAGAGATCGTTTGAGATGAGCCAAGCGTGAAGGTGGAAAATCTGTGGGCTGTTGAGCAGAAGAGAACCCCTGTGTTGCGACAGAAGATCTCTCCTCTGGGGTGACATCCTGGGGGCTGGTCTACCAGCTGGTTGAGAAGATTGCTGGGGCCACAGAGGGGATATCAACACGAGCTGAGCAGTGGAGTTCCTTACTTTGTGAAGTACAAGTGGAATCATCCTGAAGGGTGGGAAGGTGTAGACGAACAGACGATCCCAATTCAGACAGAAAGTATCAACTGCCCAGGCTCTCTGAACGGGACTGGGGAGACATAAAAGGGGAGCTTGTTGTTTAGCCTCGTGGCGAACGAGTCCACCAAGGGTGTCCCCCCAAGTCTGAACAGGGTATCTGCTACGGATTGGTGCAGAGACCATTCCATGATGACTATCCGTCCTTCCTGGATGACTATCCGTTCTTTTTGCCAGGAATGTGGCAAATTTGAAGGGTAATCCCTTCCGAGGTTGTCCAACAAAGGAGGTTCCAAACCTCCATGCTAAGAGAAGGGGCATGAGTGCCTCCTTGTCTTCAGAGGTAGGCCACCACTGATGTGATGTTGGAGGAGACCATCACGCAGCGGCCCCTTATGTTGTCTAGGCACCCCTGAAGGGCTAAGAACAATGCCCTAATTTGCAAATTGTTTATGTGGAGGGAAGATTCTTTCCAGGACCACGAACCCTGAAGAATCAGACCCTCCAGCTCCAAATGAGCACCCCACCCTGAATCTGACGCGTCTGCGAACAGGTAGGAAATGGGGATTGGGGGAGTGTAAGGAAATTCATCCCAGCGCAGACTAAATCTTGAGATGGAGAAAGCTCCAACTTCTCTAGGTTGGGTAAGAGACCCAGTCTGGTCACTATAGACCAACAGCGAGACAGGTCGATTCTGAGGGACTCGAGCATTCCATTGTGGATCAACCAATCATTGAAATATTGGAGGATTGGGATACCCAGTGACCTTAAGTGGGCTGCAACTACTCCCATGACCCTGGTAAACACTCAAGGTGTGGAGGCTAGACCCCATTAACCACTTTGTCAACGACCAGACCTCTTCTTCCTCTGCCGCCTTAATCAATGGTTCGGGAGATCTTAGGGGGTGCCACCTCTGTCGGTTCCGTATCAAACTCGTGAGAATCCATGAGGACAGAAAGGACATCCTCATCCTGCACTCGAACCTGAGAAGCAGGACTATGTGACTCCATTGTCTCTCTGATATTTAGGCTGGGGAGACTTGGGAGTAAGAGGGACCTCGACCCGTGACTCCTCAAGTGGAACCAGGGGACTGTCCTTAGTGGCAGGCATGGAAGAAGCATGAGAGTATGAGAGCGACTCTCAACCCCCCTGGTGCGGTTGGGGGAGAGTCTGTCCCTTTCCCTCCTTCTATGGACTGTGCATCGATCTCACCGCCATGGGGCCAATCCCTGAAGGCCATGGCTGTAAGTAGGGGGCCATCCAATCGCTGCCATGCGGTGGAAGGGCCCCACATCCTGTCAGGGTTTAAAGGTATCATAGGGAAGGGGGGGATGATGATCTGAACCCCTTCCTTAATCCTACTTCGGTACGACAAATCAAAATCCCAAGTGAGATTGAACGGTAGTCTGGAGGGACGGGGTCTCGACCAGGACACTCTCCCCATACTGATGGACCTCAAATGACAGGTAATGACCAGTATCTGTAGCCCTATGACTGGTGACCGGTGACTCTTGCCCAGTGACCGGTATATGGTCACCGGTCATGCGACTCTGATCTGTATGAAGATCCTCTCCCAGATCTGACAGACTTAGATTGATGCTCAGCCCTTTCAGGGTGGCATGAACCTGTCACCGACAACAGGCCATGGGGGCTGAAAGGGTGATGTTCTCCCCTCACAGGGGGACGCCACTCACTTTCGGCCGACCCTGCTCTGTCCTTTGTCACAACAGAGGGTGCTGCCCTCCTAAACAGGAGGGTGCGACTCGTTCTCTGTCCTAGTAGAGTGGAGAGGGTGCTGCTCCTCCTATCCTGGAGGGGTGCGACTTGCTCTCTGTCTTACTGGATCGGGAGAGTGCTGCCCTTCCTCACTGGAGGGCGCGACTCACTCCCAACTCACCTTGACATAGCTGTAAAAAAAGAGACACTGAAAACAAAATAATGGTGATATATATGTTTATATATATAACTGCTTTGGAAATGAACCTTAGCAGGAACTCACCTGTAGGTGGCTAAAACACTCAAGTTTTATATCTTTTTTATCATATACAAAAGGACAGAAATATTACTGAGGTATTTTATATATATATATATATATGTATGTATATACACAACTATATATATATATATAGGTAGTAAGATAAAACCAGGTGATGTAAACCAGATTTATCGAATACTGGATATGAATAATAAGCAAAAAACCAGCTTGGTAAAATGCTTTAATTAATATTATAGCAAAAGGAATAATTTCCTATGCTAATTAATTAAAAATTGAACCGAAGTTCAATATAAACACACATAAGAAGAAAAGACTGGTGTGCGACCTGCTTTCCCCGAGCTTTAAAAATGGCCAACCAATCAGAATCGAGGGAAACCAATTTTCTGTTTTTGTGAGTTTTCTAAAAACAAACAAAAGAAAATCAACTGGTTGGCGACAGGGATAGGGAAAAAAAGGATAAATTACCTACCCTAGCTTAAGAAAAACAATATGAATTCTCAAAAGGCAATAATTAACCCCTGACGAACAATAATATGAATGGGGAAATAACTGACTAACCACGATTAAGAACAGGACGTTTCTTGGTATCAAATTGCCAAACTCACAAAGAGTTGAATATTTCCAGACAAGGAAAATAGTGGTCAAGGGTAAATGCCACATGTAGTTTACGAAAAACGTAATGAAAAAGCGAAATTAGCTACGTGGACTCATCTAGCGAAGGCAATTTCTCAAGTGATAATGTCACCATCTTCATCAAAATGATGACCGGAAAAGAATGAAGTATGAATTGTGGGAGTCATGTGCTCAGACTGGGGGGTTTACACAGAGAGTTCTATTCACTAGAACTTTCTAATCAACCTTATGGGAGGATGAATTCTCATCGTACGGGTATTTCCCGTCACGGAAATAGATTAGTTATGCAATAGCAACAGAGAAAGCTATTACTGATATTAAACTGAATATTTTGTGCAGATAATGTAGTTTTTCAGGGGTAAAACTAATTTTAATTATATAATACTTACCTGTTGCTATTGCAATGCTAATCTATTTCCGTGACGGAAAACACCCGACCGTTATGGTAAGAATTCATCCTCCCATAAGGTTGACTAGAAAGTTCTAGTGAATTGAAACCCCTGTGTAACCCACAATTCCTCATTCTTTTTTCAGTCGTCATCTTGATGAAGATGGTTAAAATTAACACCTAAAAAAATAGCCTTCGCTGAAGAGTCCACGTAGCAATTTATGCTCTTTCCTTATGTTTATCGTAAATTACAGGTGGTATTTACCTTTGACCATTATCTTCCTTGTCTGGAAATATCAGCTCTCTTGAGAGTTTTGTCAATTTTGGTACCAAGAAACGTCCTTTTCATAATCTTGGTTAGCACATTATCAAAAAGTTCCTTAACTGAATTCACATTTAAAAAAATTCCGTCACACAGGGTGGAAGTAAATACACTCAACTAGAATGTCTTCCACTGTCAGTGGACACTGGCAGCGTATGCAGTCAGGTTGAGTTTCACCCTTAAGGAGGTAAGCATGATGCACGAGTCGGGTAAGTGTGGTGATTGGACGACTCAGTGAAGTATATGATCCGTATCTGTTCAGTCTGGTATCTTACTTCTCTAACTTGGGAATAAATTTATGATCTTTTTTTTTCTTATTTTTCCATGATTTTCAATCATTTCCTCAAATGTTTGACCAATTTTATTACGAGTGGATCTCTCTCTGCATCAGGTACAATGACGCCAATGGTCGAGGAAACATTTTCCTTTGATAATTGCTAAAATATTTAACTTGGGATTTCTTTAACGACAAAAGAGACCACTTGGTTTCTCAAAGATATAGACTGAAGTCTGTGAAGAAAATGGGTTCCAAGATTTACTTCCCTTGTCTATGGTAATCACTGTACATGCACACCTTTCATATAAACATTTGCCAGACACACCCCTCTAATGGAGGAAAGGCAAATGATACAGATATTACGTAAGCATGCTGAATGATGTTAAGTAATGTTTTGAGAAAAGCAAAAGTTTTTAATATTTTATCAATTAGAAGCCTATGTAACAATCCAGATTACCTCCCTTTGTCAGAGTCCTGTTGCAATGTGCATCAAAATTCATTTAGCTTAGGATACGCACTACATATTCACATAGGAATCCAAATACTTCTTTTTGCATACACCTAGAAGTTTCTGAGGGAAACTTTGATTCTTTTGTGGAAAATGTCAACAATTTTGCATTATAGTATGCTCCAAAATGAAATAAATACCTTTATATCTACAAAACAACTATGTTTTTGCAGGAGGTGTCAAGGAAAAATGGTGTTGACTATGAATAATTATTATGAAAGTAAATCTGGATCAAGGTCACTGCTAACTAATTATTTTATGAGATAAGGAACCAACGTAATTGTGGTGGTATATTAAAGTTTACTGATTGACTGAAAATAATGACAGGACAAAATTAGTTTCATTTTTCAGAAGAAGCCTACTTATAGCTAAACTGTATATAATAGCAGACTTGAACCTAAAACAATTTTTATTTTATCATTGTCACAGCATAGGTACTAATGGATGTGAACAGGGTGAACTCGCAGGGCTGGAATGTTATACTGGGCACCTACAAGGGAACGGGTCTAAAAAAAGAGCCTTGCAGCGTATTGTTTTCATTGTTTTAAAAGTTTACCTATTGGACAGATCGTTCATAGGAAGTAAGCATGATTTGCTGGTCTTACCAAGAAAGTACAGTAATTTGGACAAACATTAACATTATGGTCCATGGGAATTGAATTAGTTGTCTGTGCCCATATGCAAGTGCTGATTCATCTGGTACCACCACTGCCTCCTAGCAAAATTACTGTGTCTTGCTTTTCCACTGACATGGGATTGTGCCGATGCCACTGGTACCAGTACTGCATCCTGGCAAAATTACTTCTGTGTCTTGCTTTTCCACCGACATGGAAGTGTGCTGATGTGTCTGGTATCACTACTGCCTCCTGGCAAAATTATTGCTGTGCCTTACTTTTCTACTGATGTGGGATTGACAAAAATTATTTTAAAAAACTGATTGAACTAATTGAGTAAATCTGGCTTAGTCTAATAATAAAAATCTGGCTCAGAGCTTGTAAAAACAAACTTGGTATATTTACCCGTTGGTTTGTGTCTATCATATCAACCAGTGTAATATTTTGGTTGCGACTGACTGAAGTTGTGCGATGATAATCCACCAATTCATTTAGGGAGTTGAACTTCACAACCCATAGGAAATATTTTCCAGCTTGGTCTCGTAAAACTTTGAAATGCTGTACTTGATCATGAAATCTGAAACAGAATAAACCATATGAAAGGAATGAAATAAAATTGTGCATATTTGCAAATGTCAAATTTAGTTAAATTTTTTCCTTCATTTTAGGGGAAGCACACTAATTTGATGTGATTGTTGCCATAAATAATAAAGATTTACATATAAAAGCATAAACAATACCCATGGTCAATTGATTTTTTAAAATGGCTTTTTTAAATGGTACTTTCGGCACATTACATACTATTTCATGCTGAGGAAATGGGAGCCAAGTGCCTTTCTCAAATACACCGTGGATATCATCCTGACTTGGCCTGGGTGGGTATCAAACCTGTGACCCTTGAATTGCGAATCCTCCACTCTACCAACCGAGCTACCTTGACTCCCCACTTTCTGAATGACATGGGCCTATTTTAATTAGGGCCTAAAGGTAATGGAAAATTTCACAGAGGTAAGTGTTCATCACTGAGAAGCTTCCATTACTTTGATGTTAATGAATAAGCACTTTGCTGATATTGATCACTGACTGACATTGTGTATACAGGTATCCTATGAAAAGAAAATCAGAGACCATAACCTCTGACGCCTCACTAATTTTATCTTGTCTGTCGAATCTTGCCCTCAAACAGGTGTCAACTGGAATAAACTGGCCAAAGCTCTAGGCAAATTTAATTTGCATGTAAATAAACAACGCACAGCCATGTGATTCTTGTGACAATGGACATCATAATTAAAACAAGAATGAACTGTTTATTCAGAGGTGTCAATTGATAATGGAATATAGTACAGTCCTACCCACTTATATCGACATCACTTATGCTGAGAAACCGCCTATGTCAACAAAAAAGGAAAGTCCCAGTCCCCTGGTCTATTTTTACCACCAAATTTGTCATGCTTATGTCGACATTGAGATAAAAAATAAATGTATATGTCGACAGAAGCCCTAGGTCCCAGCTTGAATAAATCCTTTGTTTTCTAATCATTTATGTTGACAAACTGCCAGTTCCAACCCATACTTTGTTCTGCAATTATTTGATGTTGCTGCCAGAGTTAAATAATACTGCCATGAGATTAACAAACAGGCATTTGTTTGGTCCTCCAAAGTTGGCCTTTCACAGCGACTTCAAAAAGGATTGCACCCTTCATCAAAGCAAGCCAACTAAAATCTTCCATAAAAGCAATGCACCCTTCATCAAAGGAAGTCATCATCAGACTTGAATAAAAGCAATGTAATCTGATCGATTGTTGCATTTTCCAAAGTGATTGGTGATTAAAACATGTTTATCGTGCCATGAAAGTTTCCTTTTCTGCTGAAAGAAAAGTAACTTTATTTCTGCTTACGATGGCTACCAACAGCAGCGTAAAATGCAAATTCTACCTGTGCTTAATTAAAACTTTTTAAAAAAAAATGTCATTGAATGTTTTGCTATCAGAGAGAATTCATAACTTGTTGACAGGTTTTCATTTCCCTATGAATAGACTCTTCCCATTGGTAGCCTCAGTAAGATGATTACATTTGCAGCCATGTGCTACTGGCAAAAATGAATATTGTAGTGATTTGTTTGGTCACATGTGTTGGTTGACAACAGGATATAGATCAAACGAGGACTACCATTTTTTATACATGTTTTCTAACAGGATGTGACTGATACATGAATTTTCGAACAACTGACCTATACTCAAATTCATGGATTTTTCATATACATGTACTTAATGAATTATGGATTTTATTACACAAAAATGTAAGTTGTCAATATACAAGTGAATTTGAAACTGGTTTGTCTTCATTTATTCAAAATTTCCAAGTTTTATTTTCTCAAAGTGTAAATCCTACTCACTTATGACAGGTCACCCCTTAAAAACAAATTTAACTTGTATGCGGGTCAAAGAGAAATTTGCTTTTTTTCAGCCCTCCCCCCCCCCCCTCATCTTGACAATATTGCCTTGGGTAGGACTGTAGTGCCCTTGTACATGAGGAAGATCACAATCATCAGGTAACTGAACAATACAGATTACAATTGCCCTAAAACTTCCATCTCTCTTTCTCTCCAAAATAAAACTGGGGGAAAAGCATGTTAATGTTGATGACAGCAATTTCCCAATTAATCTGGAATACCATACAGTGATACAATGAATATTCATGAAACCAAAAGTTACTAGCAAAAAAGACAAAGCCAAGGTGTTGATCTTGCTTCATCAAATACTCCACATTGACTTACATATGGATGAAGGCTCAAAAATTGACAAAATCAGTGAATTCAACTTGCACTCCACATCAACTTATAGGTCGGAAAATACAGTAAACAAAATATTTGTTTATTCTTCTTAAATCAATATATTCCAATAATATCACAACATTTCATTCAATATTGCAATATATCACAATATGATTTTCAATACAATACCAACCCTTAGTCGTATGCATAATATAACAGGAGTTTGACTTCAGATATAATCATTACAATATTTTCCTATACATTTCTAATTATGATTTTCCATTGGCATGTCATATTGACTGGTAAAAAAAAGACAAGATGGGTAGCGGATATCCTTTTTCCTTTACAGTAGAAACAGTCAGGCAATTTCTAACAACATGTTTGACTTGTGTTGTTCTGAAATGGATTCAACTAGTGTACTACCTTAGATGTATACCTTATTAAGTTTCTGGTGTTACTGCAAGATCTAGTTGCAAATATGACATGTTATCTCTAGGAAGAGACAATGAAGTTTACAACAAATAAATAATCTGTCAGAAATACTGTATACACTCGCATATAATCCGGGTCCAAATGCAAACAACATAGACCCTGATCTGCCATCACATAATGTGCCGGCAGATCAGGGTCTACATTGTTTGTTCTACTGATTGGTCTTTAAAAACTGCATAGACCCAGATCTTCCAGCACATTATACGATGGCAGATCTGGGTCTAAGCAGTTTGCAGTTGGTAACAGATTATACACGAGTATATACGGTATATGGAATCCCATGCTTTTATTGGTTAAAGCCATGCACAGTTCTAATTTGGTGCACATGACTATGCTGTCAGTCCTGTCTTCCCTCCCATAATACAACCCGAAAGCAGAGAACCATGGAAGCTCAGTTTTAGAAGCATAGGACTTGTAATCCAAGAGTTGTGAGCTCAATACCCATACAGACCAATCCGAGTCAGCTGCCTTGGTGTGTCCTCAGTATAGCCACTTAGCTCCCATTTCCTTGGCATGATAGAGCTGGTAATAAGCTAGAAGTGCTGTTAAAAACCAATCAACAACAACAACAACCCAAAAGCAAACAGGAGTCCCTCAAAGGGCCTAACACTCTAATGGCTGAAAAGAATTTCCAACAATCCAAGATAAGACCATTTCTTCTTTTTAAATGCTGTGTTTAAACCATCTGGCAGCCATACTTTAAGCTCAGCCCATTTTCATTTAGGACCAACTAGGCCTCATAAAAAGTCTTTTAGTGAAAATTCCATGTCGATATGACAATCCATTCAGGTTAAGTAGCGATTAACAAGATTGTCAAGATGGTGACTATGGTGGCCATACTGGATGTTGAATTGTTACCATTTTCATTTAGGACCAACTAGACATCATAAGAAGCCTTTCAGTGAAAACCCCATGTCGATATGACCATCTGTTTCGGAACAGTAACAATAACAAGATTATGAATATGGCCACTGTGGTAAACATATTTTATGTCTAAGGGGCACCATTTTAAATTTAGGACCAACCAGACCTTAGGATGAATGTGTCTGTAAAATTTGGTGCCAAGCCTCATCACAGTTTAGAAGGAGTAGCAATAACAAACTAGTGCCAATGGACGACAGATTACAGGCATAAGCTCTTCTGGTCTATGACAGTGTAGACCTAAAAATTTCATGTATATCTCTTTTAATGGAAACATACTGCATTGACCATCTTGCACTAAGCCTCTGTGAGATTAAGCAAAATGTGGAGCTGAACTGAAAGAGTCATTTGAATGGTGGCAGTGTTCATTTGGTCAGGTACATTAAGAAGAAAAGCCTTGGCTGATCTCTTAGACTCTGGAATCTGTGAATCTCTGTATTATTGTCTATGCAATGCCCGGAAGAAAACAAGGTTGTGTCTTGCTCTACTTTGACAGGACTGTCACTCCTGGAAAAGCTGGGTGTCATGCAATATATGACACATATGAAACAGCACTATGAAGTCTACAACCAGACACAGAGCAGTAGTGACATGTAAGCCACCCCTGTAACTGAGAAACCAGTCATTTCTGTTACTTCCGTAGTATCAAGAAAACATGAGGTTTCTCCAGTTCAGTCAACATCACAGAAGCGGCTTAAGCAAGGTCCTGGCATGGACAACTTTGTAATGCAGACATCAGCAAGCACGAGAGCAGCATTAGAGCTACAAGTGGCCCGCTTCATTTATGCCACTAACACTGCCTTCTCAGCTGTGGAACATGAGGAGTTGGTAAAACTTGTCAACATGCTATGCCCTGGATACCAGCCTCCAAGTCGAACAGATATTGGTGGTAAGCTTCTAGATGAAGTGCAAACTTCAATACTCGGTGAATGCAGAAACAAGCTGAGAAACCAGACTGTATCCATGGCTCTTGATGGCTGGAGCAATGTACATAATATGTTTAAACTTAACTGTAGTGATTGTCTTAATCTTGCTTTTTAATTACTTTAAAATATAACATTAAAAATTGTATATATCCTGCAAATAAACTGAAAACCTAAATCTATTCCTGTATTCACAATATAATCATATACTATGGCCTGATAAATTTCATTAAAAAATTTTAAAAATCGGATTTAAATTTTACAAATCCAATTGAAATAAAAAAAATCAGATTTTTTTTTTTTAAATCATGATTTTTTAAAAACAATTTCATCCAACAAAACAGACAGTCTTGTTTAAGTTATAAGTGAAATTCAATAAGCAACTTTCTTTGACCTTGCAAAACTCTCAAATTTGTATGCAACACGTGCACTGGAACGTAAGAATTTGAATTCTTAATGATTGGTGACAAAAACATTGATTCAATGCTGGGTGACAAAAACATTGATGAAGTAGCTTTTGTATTTATAATCATTTTTTGTGCATAGATCAACCTACAAACCAAACCCAAATAATTGTGTCAGCCCTGTTGCTCCTAAATGTATCTGTATTTTTTAAATCGGATGGAAATTGGTAAGAAGGTACTGAAATTACAAGCCTGGATAGGTGCTTAAATAATGCTCAGTGAAGCATAAACTAATTAACAAAGATGTTGTTTCCAAGTCATAGTTTAGCCCAGAGCAAGATGCATCATGCAAGATATATTAAATTTTATTACTAATACATGTCCTAGAAAATGACAAAGATCCAGCTAAAGCAATGGTTTCACAGAACACTCTATCAAACCTGTGAACAGCAATAAGCAAGTGAGACATATGTTACAAGCTTGAGGAATACATTAAAATTCTCCCAAAGTTTCAGTTGTAAACAGCCAATTTACGTAGAAATTTTTATAACTTTAAAGTGATACATATCTATGTCTTACCATTCACAGGTTGAACAAAATTGGGTATACATTTGAATAAATGCAGGGTGGCCTCTGATTCCCCCCACCCCATACAGTAACCCTCCAGAGGTCACACTACATCAGCCACTATACAAAACACATTTGCTCAACCCATAAAAGATACACAGGAGTAAAAAAGGGTATGTTAAAATCCCTTAAACAGTTTTTCAGTTATTAGGCTCCAATGTAACTTTAAAATCAATGATAATGATGATGCCAATACTGGAAGAATATGATAAAGATAGGCTACAAGAACCAGAGTACTGCTATGGGTCTATGCAGTTTGTAAGGACTAATCAGTAGAACAAACAACAGAGACCCTTATCTGCCATCGCATAATGCTAATTCAGCATCCACGCTATGGGGAATTTCAGATGAAATAGTCACCCATATGCCTGTCATTTCACCCAAATATGGAAAGAAAGCAAAGTTCACTTTCACCTTTTCTCAAACTAATGTCAACCCAACCCCCCAACCCCCTTTTTATGATTTCAAATTCTGATTACAATATCAATTCATGTCTTTTTTCTCTTAAATGTTGGGGGCCCTGGGTGGCCGAGTGGTCTAAGGCACTCGCCTTTACAGATCACTGACATCTCACCTCTGTCCACGTGGGTTCGAGTCTCGGGCTCGGCCAACGTGGATATGTGAGAAAGCTTGCCAGTAGCTTTCTGTGGGTCGGTGGTTCTTCCCGGGGTTTGCTCGGGTTCTTCCTCCACCAAATATACTGGCCGCCATGTATAAGCTATCATGTGCTGAAAAATGGCGTTAAACTCATAGCAACCAACCATTTTCTCTTAAATGAGCAATGTAACATAGATGAAACATATTATTTCATGCTTTTTGATAAACTTTTGTGTCAAATGATTCTTGATGTCTACAACTATGTTGCGATCGTTGTGATTACTGCTGAAAATTCACACATGAAGCTAGACCAAGTGAATGAAATTCCATTTATTTGTATCCCAATTACGAGCATATTATTACTCTATGGAGGTTTATAGCCTGATTGCTAGCAACAGTAAAGAAATTTATTTTGTATTTCATCCTGTAAAGTAGAAAGAATAGACTTGTACCTCAATATCTGTCACCCATTTTCCATTTTCAGCACAGTCTGTAGCAATAACAAAGTCATGTAACAATTTTTCTGAATTAAACTAAGAAAGATTTAATATTTTCATAATGTTTAATATTTCTTTTGATTTTCTCTTATCTGACTCAAAGGTTTGGTAAAATGGCTGTTTTAAGCGACTGTTGTAAACATTATAAATTTTGATAACTCTACACTCACTTTGCCAATAAATTTAAGTCCAGCTTGGACTCTATGCTATGTCTGGCATTTTTCTCTGAAAAAGACCACACTGTTGTAAACATTATAAATTCTGATAACTATATACTCATTTTTCCCATAAATTTAAGTCCAGCTTGGACCCTGTGCTATGTTTGGCATTTTTCTCAAAAAAAAGGCTAGGCAAAAAATCACCGAATTATGAGGTTCCTAGGCAAAATACAAATAGGTTAGAAAGCCCTACTGACAATAATTTACAAGACAAATGTGAATAATTTCTGCAACATGTTTAACAGTGATGCAAGCACAAAGTTAAAGCAGCAATGTATTTCTAGGTAAATTTCATATTCCATCAAAAAATGAGCTTTTAATACAACTTCTTCCATACATACTTGACAGATATTGAGAACTGGCCCGGTTCACTTTCGCTCTTTCTAACCAGAAAAGCTCCATCTGGTTGCATGCATTCACCATGATCATTCTTCTGTAGGAGCATGTTCTCTGCCTCAACTCTTTTCATGGCCCCCACCCACCAACTGAAAAAAGAAAAATTGGCCATATAAACCATGCAATACCAAAAAAAAAAAAAAGAAACCTACTATGTATGGCCACATTACAAACCATGATTACTACATTCATTTTTATTCATAGGGTACACATTTTAATTCATAGGGTACACGTTGATTTTTTTTTTGGTTCCTCTGAACCACAAACTGACATCTAAATACCAACTTATGTGACTCTACAAGCAATAGTGTAAGAAAAAAATGACCTAAATGCAAACCCAAACCATGGAAACGGAGTTCAATGCACAGGTAAGCATGAATGACTGAACCATGAAATATAGGCCACAGTGACCAAACTTTTGGAAAGGCTACAACGTTTACCAACATTTCTAAACATGTACATGGTATACAATAACCAAAACAATGCCATTTAATGGAACCAATTTGAAAATCAAACTTTCCCTGATCTGCATGTTAGGCTTACAGCTAATGGCTATTTAAGTGTGAAACGTTTTTAATCTTCATCAATGATTTGCCTCTTTACTAACAAAACAATGCTTGAACTATACATCTCTATGATGATGATAGCACACTCTCTCTAATGCACGTTTTTTTTTAGATGTACTACAAATTAATTTGCAAGGTGCCCTAGACCATTTGGAAACTTGATGTAAACAGAATGGAATGACTCTAAATATATCAAAGTATTCTGATTATTACAGTTCAGAGAAGATCAAGATTAACTGAAGCAACACTGGATCTTTCTTACAAGAATGCCTTTCTGCAGGTTGTCACACATGATAAGGTTCTCAGTGTCCATGCTGATAACATCCAAATATGGAATGAACACATTAGACATATAATGAAAAAGGTCTTCTCTAACACTATGGTTGCTATCCAAGATTAAAAACTTCCTCCCGATTTCTCACTGTGTTGGGTTATATAAAAGCTATGGGCTTCCCTACTTTGATTTTTGTAACATGGTATGGGGAAACCATTGCCAAAATTATCTGACTAAACTGTTCAGACTCCAGAAAAGAGCATTTATGATTATACATGGTGAAAAATGTACAGATTCCACTCATGCAATGGACCAACTAGGAATATTTTCAATCAAAGAAAGGATATTTAAGAGAAAGTCAAAACTTATGTACAAAATTTCAAATCAAGATGGTCCTCAGTACCTCCTAACTAGGATCAAACCACAGCAAGCAAATCCAAATTCAACATTGTTACGGTCTTCGTCAAGTAATAATAAAAAAATTCCAAAACCACAAAAGAATCATTTAAAAAACATTCTGCATACTCTAGTCCATTGATTTTGAATAGTTTACCTAAAGATGTGAAAGAAGCACCCTCTTTAAATGCTTGTTATCAAACAATAACAAAATGACTACATGATACAACTGTATGATTAATAAGTACTCTCATACATTCCTCCAGTTGATCTTTGGTTGTGAAATCAATAGGCTTCTTCCTTGCCCCAAGTGCAAGAAATCCACAAAGTTCGGTAACTAGATGGTGGTAAACTCATGTTCTAATACTGCCCACAAGGTATTGAGCCACCAGAGGGTAACAAAGATCCCCTGTACATATTTATATTTTTCATAATAACATTGGGAAATTTATTAAAACATTTAATGTCAGAATGTGAGTTCAAAGACATTATAAAATCATATCATATAAATAATTTAGCACATCCATATGATGAAAATTTAAATTCTGTCCATGTACCAATTGGCACAGTGTAAGCAATTTTGTGCAGAAACCATTTTCTTTTACTTATGGTAACCTTGACCTCTGACCTTTTGACCCTGAAATTCATTGGGTTATTCGTTAACTCAAGTACAAGACATCCACAAGGTTTGGTAACTGTAGATGGTGAAAAACAAGTCATTAATGTGCAGAAGCCATTTTTCTTCTTCCACTCACAATAATTTTGACCTTTAACCTTTTGACCCCAAAATCGATTGGGTTCTTACTTATGTTAAGTGCAAGCCATCCACAGAGTTTAGTAACTGTCAATGGTGGACAACAAGTTATTGTGCAGAAATAAAACTGGTCACAGATGGAGAGACAACATCACATAGTATGCTCCACTTTATGGCGGGCATATAAAAGGGGGGAAATTTTCATGAATACAGGAGGGATTTATTGAAGAATTAAAGGTTGGGCTTTTCTTCGCACATTTTGTAGATTTTTTGGCATGATTTCTTTCAGAAATTAGTGTAAATCACGTAAACGCGCGTCATAGAACAGACCATGACAGTGCTGATTTTGGATAAGTCATTATATCACACGTCAACAGATTAGGGTTTCAGCTGTTTGCTTAAATCACAAGTAGAATAAACTGTATATCGTAATCGCCAGGCATATTATGGGATGGAAGACCTGGGTCTACAAATACGATTTGCCTGCAGATCATGCCATCAAATGCTTTCCTTGTATATGATTTTCAAAACACTTCAAAACAAATTCTGAATATTGATGATGCCACTGCGATTATGTTTTCGGCATAACTAGAAATGTGCCCATATGCCATGGATGCCACTGCCAATATGATGCAATTAAAAGGCAAAGTCTGAAATCAAACAGGGCCATAACTCCAAAAAGTTTACCAGAAAATGGTGAAAATCAACTTCAATCTAGGTCTTCTTAATATAAAGCCTCATACCAAAAATTAAGTTTCAATCCAATAAGTTCTTCAACAGTTATTGAACAGAAATTAAAGGGCAAAGTTATAAGTCAAACAGAGCAAAACAGTGAATATCAAACTGTACTAGGTCTTCTTAATGTAAAGAAGCCTCATTCCAAATTTGATATAAATCCACAAGTCCTACAAAAGTTACTGAGTGGAAATGACATAGGAAGGCAAAGGTTCAGAGTCAAATGGGCCATAACTCAAATTTTCTCAAAAAACTGTGAAAATCAAACTTGACCTACAGTGTAGGTCTTCTTGATGTTAAGCACATATCAAATTTGATTTCAATGCATGGAAACCTTCCAAACTTATCAAGCAGAACCAAAACTGATAGCAATATTCAAAGTCAAATAGGGGCTATAACTCTGTATAATTTTGCCAGAAAATGGTGAAAATCGAACATGATGTGGGTCTTTCTGATGTGAAACCTCATACCAAATTTTATTTCAATGCATGAAGTCTTCAAAAGTTGCTGTGTGAAACAAATTTTGCAAGAGACATGATGTGATGGACATATATGGGGGTAACATGGTATACCACTCCATAGATACAATGGAGGCATAACAACTTATCTATACCATACATACTCGCTTATAAGTCAGGTTCAATTGCAAACTGTATAGACCCAGATCTGCCACAGCATAATCTGCCAGCAAATCTGGATCTATGCAGTTTTGCTGGGAGTAAATAGTAGAACAAACACAGACCCAATTTACCTGCCCACTATGTGACAGCAGATCAGGCTCTATGATCTTTGCAGTTGGACCTGATTTACAAGTTAGTATATATGGTAAATCTTCTCTGTTCTCTGCAGTGGAGACAAGAAGATATGAAGTTGAAATTGTGAATAGAGAGCAGAGCTTCCCGGTAAACAAGGTATGGAGCTGCCAGAGGGGAACAAAGCTCACCTGTACATATTTTGGTAATGCAGGTTTTCATAATAACATTGGGACCTTAATTAAAACAATCAAAGACATTATAAAATCACATCACAGAAGTAATTTAGCACATCCATATGATACAATGAACATTTAAATTCTGTCCTTGTACAAACTGGCACTGTTCAAGCGATTAAAGCATCAATGAAGAATTCAATTCTCAAAATGGCAATTACTGCAGTGAGAACTACATGTAGCCACATAGCATGAAGTATGCGCACAAATATTTTAATTTGAATTTTTTTAGAACATGGAACAGCTTTGGTTTAATGATAAATGTTTAATTATGTATAGTTCTTAACAAATGATTTCTTAAAAGTGACTACTATTAAAGTAAAAATGTGTTTATAGAACACAGATGCCCCACTATACTGCCTGAAAACTGATCTAAACACAAAGACTAGCCAAGGTGTAATGGACAGACAGACAGATAGCTGTATGGACAAGTAAACCACTGTATGCCCTGCTACCATAGTCATGGTGAGACATAAAAAAAAAAAACTTTACAGCCCTTATGGTACTCTAAGAATAATCTGTTGAGGTAATTGTTTTCAAAGTAATGTTCCATTTGTATGCACAGCTGGTTTTGACTACAGGACTGATTGACAAACAGGCACCTACATGTGTGGTTTGACACAGAGGTAGTTGTTGGGGACGTATCCTGTGGCTCCATTTAACTCAGCTTTGTACCAATTCTCATCCTCTTCAAAATTAATTATCTGAAACAAAAACAGAATAGTCATTTTACTAGCAAACTAAAATATTCCTTTAACATCATGCCATCCAATGCATAACTTATACCTCTGAACTCACCTATCATTATTGATGTTGAAAATGCCACTTAGTGAAAAATCTACAGGTAATCCACAGGTACAATCAGGTTACAATGCTACTTTGGGTAAATTCTAACTAAAGCTAAACAAAGACTGATGAATTACACTGACCCATCGTTCAATCCTGGATTCAGCCTCAACTTGGCTAGTGGTCATATGAAGATTTGATAAATAAATTTACCCCAAAATTATGCATATAAATATTTATTAATCCTCTAATGGCAGGATACAGTATTAATTTGTATGTAGAGTAAGAATGAATCAAAATTTATGTTGCTACATGTAGTTTATCACTTACAGGTTTCAAACAATGAAAGATGTAAATTTGTCTCTACTTGTTACATGTATTAGTATAAACACTAAAATGTCATCACAATGATTTGTTGTGAATACTGTTAAAAAGTATTTTCCTTGCTTGTGAGTAATAATTGTGCAGCTGTGCAAATTTTGTTAATCATTCACACTGAATTTTTTTCTCACAAGATTTTTACTGACATTCATTGGATTCAATGCTAACTAGTTCATGATCAATGTCAGGGGTCTATTAGGAATCTGCTGTTTTGCACAGGCACTCATTTCTGTCAGTAAAAACGGAAATATATCTACCACACATACTCCCCTTCTCATAATCAACACAAGGTGACTAACTAGTGTAGTTCGAAAACTGACCCCTCACTAATTCCATCTTAATTTTCCTATAACATGAACCCTATATTGTTGTAAAGAGACATTCCAAACATTTCCATCATGAACAATTTAATGGCCACTTTTACTCAAAGTTTCCCATTTGCTTCATATATTGTCTCCTTGGAGCCAGTGTTATGTATGCCTGTCTTGTAGATCCTCCACAACCTTGCCAGAACACCCTCAACTGGTGAGGTTGAGTGATCAACGTTCAAGGCGTATACGGATTTCTATATTTACAACCCACCACCTATTCATACATTAAGTAGGGGAGCAATGGGAGGCCACCTTTGTGATGTGGAAGAAACTGAAGTACCCACAGAAAACCACCATACCATCGGAGGTAAGACAGACCCTTCAGCCTTATGACCTCAGTGCCGTTTACTGGATTTGAATCTTAGAAAAATCTATCATGCAGTAAATAGCCTACATTCAGTTCTGACTGGTGGTTATTGTTTGTTACCAATCTATTCTGGCCAAAACAATGCCAAGTAGACAGGATACAAAGCAATTGAGACATTTTGAGCAAAAATGGTCATAAAATGATCAGTAAGATATACTTAAATCATTCATGGAAAAATAGTTTGGTATGTCTCCTTTACAATAATATAATGGACCGACCATTTGGGGGGGGGGGGGTTTCTTTCAAACAAGGACTTTTTTCTCTTTAAGATTGCAAGTTTTTTTTCCTTCTTTTTTTCAGCTAATATAATGGATATAATTAGTTTTTTCTTATTCTACAAATCAAAAAGTATTTTTTTTAAGCTACATAGGGGCCAGAATTGTTTTCACACAAATTCCAAGCCTTCCCTTCCAGACAATTAAATGGTCGGTCCCTAAGCTATAAGTAGCTGAATGCGCAGACTGTATATGAAAATTAGCATGGAATTGTCAAGGGGTCAATTTTTAACTGTGCCTGTTAGTCACCATGTGATAATTGGAAGAAAGGGATTAAGTGTTGTCAATATTTTTCAGTTTTTTTAATGAATGAAATGAGTGCCTGTGTTTCAGAACCAGACTGTTGCAATTAGACAACTTGCTCATGTCATATTGACACACTTCAATCACATAGTATTTCTATAAGCATCTCCATGATGTAGATGCTTTAACTATCAGAAAATGTACTGTTCAGAAGAAAAAAAATGGTGTCACATTTAAGTACCAGAAGTGAATCAATTACCATTTTTATGGGCAACCCTGGTGCAGCAGGATTTGACTACTGGACCAGTGGCCTCTAGATTGGTATCCAGCTGAGCACGGTTTTGCCTTGAAAACAACAGTCATAGACAAGGAATTTTTTTTTTAAGAATGCATATTTTCAACACCAAGTATATTACAAAAATATTTGTCTAACATATAGCATCATGATCTTTTTCTTATATACAGGCATAACTATGACTTCAATAGCAGTTGCAACAAACAAGTGGGCCAAGCTAAAGCTTGAGACTCTGGATACACAGCACACATTATCAGGATAAGACATGCATGAGCTGGATGAGAATAATATTAATCCAGCATGATTTAAAATATTAGTAGACCTTTTTATTTGCTTGAAACATTAAGCAAAATGGTCCCCTCATCCAAGCATTTGTGAAGGATGAGGGGCATTATTGGAGTAAAGCTGGAGGCTGAGCATGTATACACCCACCCTTCCTTTGTTGGAAGTTAAGGTTTCACCACAAAGGGGTTCTCCCCTCCCTTTTTTATGTAGACAACAAAAGCTGTTTGCTTTAAACTATGAAACACATGGTTCGAGTGTCTGGTTTATATATGACATATCATGTGACTGCTAGAAAATTTATCTTCTCTTTGACGAGCGCCTGTTTCGTCCAATGACGGAATAACATGCTATGTATACATGTGAGGCTGAAGGCTTTACATAAAATAATGATTTATCAAACTCCAGCTCTTAACAACTTTCAAGAAACTAAAAGGGGTTACTGACAGAATGTGACAGCTGTACTACAAGAGCCTGCAATGATGTAGTAAACAAGCTATTTCCTGCCATTAATGATATTAAAGAGTCACTTTAATAAATGACACATCAAACAGTTCCACACCACTATACAGAATGAATGTTATTCTTCAGAACTTGCAGTAAATGAACCTGTTGTTAATATTTTGCACTAGAAAGTTTACCCCAACCTAAAGCAAGAAGAGTCGTCAGTGAGACAAGTCAGCTTGCCTATATGTTCGTGTTTGTCTAATGATGCAGTTGTCATCTCCACTCTAAGAAAAAGTAGGGATCATGTCATACTGCCCATCTGTCTGTGCCTGCATGCATACATGTCAATAATGCTACATGTACTCCTCTTGTAAATAACACAGACATCATTTCATGCATAAAAAGTAGGCCACTGTAATATATTTTCTCTTGGACAGTTTCCCAATTATAATTATTCTGACCAAGGTACACGACCAAACATATAGTTAAAGTTATGCCAGGATCAAACAACAGTGATTACTGTAAGAAAAGTAGGTCACTGCGAGCGAGCTAAATTTTCCCTTGAGGAGGGGCAGAATGATGAAAAGAACGCCATGTCCATGTTCTAAATTGATAGATAACATGCATAAAGCTGGAGCTCAGCTCAGGATTTTTCTACCATTTTCAAAATGTGGCTCAGGATCTATGGAATTGGGAATATTTATGTGTAAATAGGTCAAATTGGGAAATTTTTATTTTTCCCCCCTTTTTTACACACAGTTAATTTACAAAGAAAAGATTCTTGAACATTTAAATGATTCAATAGCTAAGGTTATTTTGACTCTTTAGATCACTCGCTACACTCACTATAGTAATTTTCTTGACAAATTGAATCGGATTTTTTTTTCACAAGTTCTGATGGGGAATTTTGTACACTCAGATTGGGAAAAATGAGGAGTTGTGGACATTTGGAATGGAGCCAAATGTTTGCCTCAAAACATGCAGAGAAAAATCCCTGGAGCTAATGGCTGTAAACATAAGTTTAACGCTGGGATACATTAACCTGTAAATACATGTCATCAGTGAAAAAATGTAGGCCACTATGACCTATATTCCACTGGGGTTGTTCAAAATAATGCAAACAACAACCATATAAAATACTATACAATATAAGATTTACCAGGAACGCAAAACTTTTAAACTAGGTTGAAACTGTTGAACAACAAAGAAATTAGCAAGAAAACAAGAGGCCCAAGTGGGTTTCAGACTACACCTGTCTGACATTTGCCAATTGGCCAAATGCAATAGCAGTTGGCCAAGAAATCTGGGCTAGTAGCATACTTTCAGTTGAAATTTCTTCCAATTCTGCTTAATGCATATGTTATGAAAACAACTGTTTTAAGATTTCTCTAGTTTTTAAATGATGTAACAGATTAAATTTCTTGGAAAAGGAGCACATACAAATGCATAATTCAGTTATAAATTGGACTTTTATTTCAGTGGTCCCCTCTTAGGAAGCCCCTGTCAAGGGAGGTGACTCCTTTTATAAGGCCAACTTGCCTGTCACCAAAATATATGTAGTACACAGGGTTTCCAATAAGACTTACTGGCATATTATACTCCATGATGTCCAGAATTTTACCACTGGACGGCTGAGGGACTTCCCTTTCTTTTACATATGGTACAGCTCATGCAATTTTTCTTTTCTCCACATTTTGTGGTGAGAGTGGAGAGAGCTTGGAGAGGATTCAGAAAAAACCACCACTGCCTGATATATGAATCACAGTGACCTGCTTTTGTGATGAGGGTGTAGTACCATTCAAAATGCACCCCCTCACAAAGTTTCATAATTCTTGGTATAACAGTATGTATACAAGGTGCAAAAAATCTATTGTCATGAGCTCCATGCAAAAACTAAACCTAATCCAGTAAAATGCAAAACGTAGGTCACATTGACCTTTTCTGTTGTAAGGATCTGGTACTATTAGAGATGCATACAATTGTCTAGTTTTCTGATTCTAGCATGAACAGAGCTTGAGAAATATATAACCCCATGCTGATATGACTATTCATTGAGAACAAGTAGTGATAACAAGATTTTCAATCTGGTCACTGTGGCAGCTATATTTCACATCAGATCAGCAGCATTTTCATTTAGGACTAACTAGACATCATAAGAAGTCTTCTGGTGAAAACACCATGTCAATATTACCTTCCATTCAGGATGAGTAGTGATAACAAGATTTTCAAGATGGCCACTGTAGTGGCTATAATGGACCTCATTTAGGACCTACTAGACATCATAATAAGTCTTTTGGTGAAAACCCCATGTCAATATGACTTTTCATTCAGGAGTAGTGAAAACAAGTTTTTCAATATAGCTGCTGTGGCAGCCATACTGGACACCAGATCAGCACCATTTTCATTTACAACCAACTAGACATCATAAGAAGTCTTTCAGTAAAAACCTCATGTTCATACAACCATTGATTCAGGAGGTGTTGTGATAACAAGATTTTCATGATGGCCACTGTGATGACCCTATTGAATGTCAGATCGGCACCATTTTCATTTATGACCAACTGGACATCATAAGAAGTCTTTTGGTGAAAACCCCACATCAATATGACTTTCTGTTCAGGATGAGTTGCACTAAGATTTTCCAGATGGCTGCCATACTGGACATTAGATCGGCACCATTTTTATTAAGGACCAAGCAGACATCATAAGAAATCTTTTAATTACAACTCCATGCTGAAATGACCATCCATTCAGGAGACACCATAAAAAGTCTTTCAGTGAAAACCTCATGTTGATCAGGGGTCAAGCTAGACTTGAATTTTAGGGAGAAGTGACTTCTCTTTAAGGGCAGCACAGGGAGAAGTGAGACCTGAACAGGAAGAACTGGGAGCAAAGCAAGAAACAATATATCATGTATGTGTGTGTGCTTTGGTTCTCTTATTTGAACTATTTCCTCTACTTCTCAATCTGCATATTTGCATTTAACATTAGTTTTTAAGCAATACTTTATCATCAAGTAGAAAATTATCTGTGTCATATGTACATTATAAACTCATTTTGTAAGTGTATGAAATCATCATATTCATATGCAGTGAATTCATACTTGAAAGTGTATGTTTGGATGGAGAGATATATGCAATATATTTTGGCCATATGACTTTAAAAGAGCACAGCTGAAACTATACAATGTAATTATTTTTACTTCTAGGAGCACCTAGATTACAGTATTGTAATTGCAAGTTGGTAAAAATACTTAATCAAATATCACTAAAACAAGATTTTTTATTTTTTTGTTAGTTTCTAAAACTTCACTAGAAAATGACAGTCAAAAACATTTCTAAACTAGTTTGAAATCACCCCCTATAACATGTACATGAGAGCACATGCACAGGTGGCTTCACTCCTTAGTGTTCACCCATTCAAACCACAGTGGTCACTGATTTAAAGATGATTAACCTGAACTTTACAAAATGTTTAGGGTGTTAATTCAAAATTAAGTGTGAATCTTTTCGACTCAGTTTTTGGTGAAGTTTCAAAAAGTAGAAAAATTTAATTACTTGTTCTTGTGGCAGTTGATTAACTATTTATACCTATTTGTAATTACAATGATGTAGGTACTTGTATGAGTTAGAATTTACGACAATATATAGTCCCTAATGATGTGCTTATGTGAAATCATATGGCCACAATACATGGTGTAGAGACCAAGTAGTGCATGTAATAACATCAAAACATTAACGTTTAATTTAATTCTTGCCAATAAAACATTACCGTAACTATTCATTTATGACAAACTGAAGCATTAAAGTCAATATGTGAATGAACTAGACCATTCTTTCCAACCGAATCAGCACACAGCCAAGAACAAATATGGCGCCACACATGCCATGTGTGTGCATCTATTTTTAGAAAGATGGATTTTCTTAATATGACCACTCAATTTCTAGCTTCGTTACAACAATCCATAGAAAGAATTGCAAATGTATGGTTTTAATATTTGTCTACATACTGGTAATAACATTGTGTGATTGGTTAGATATTATTTGCTTCACTGCTTTTTCAGTATTTTCACAAAAATGAATGATGTTAGAAAACAATCCTGAAGTTACAGTGCTGTTCAAATTCCACAACATAGCATTGTACCCATATGTTTATGACCTATATTTTTATTTTTAGGCTAAATCTTGTATCACATAACAGTTAGAGTTTGCTTTTTACAAATTATACATTTTCCTTAATTTCTTTGCCAAATGATTTACGAACACAGACAATCTAATTCCAGACAGCGATGTCTGCCATTATTGACACGACAGGTTCAAGTAGGTTTCAAACTTATTTTATGAAGAAAATAACACAAACAAGGCTGTTAAAATCTTCCCCAAAAAATTAATTTAGAACGAGCTTTTCACCAATTTTATTCTTAAAACACAAACTGCTATTTACATATTGATGTTTAAGTTTCGAAACACAAGTAGGTATGTTTTCATGATCAAATGATAACTTGGGGAAATCGAACAGGGATAAATGGCTCAGGAAAGAGTTAATGGTCAGTCAGCTATTAAAACACATGCCTGGGAATGTGCAAGAGTTTGTCATCACAAATGATATCAGAGGTCGAGGGAGCATCTCAAAAGTCATAAATTACTGTCACTCAGAGTACATCTAACAAAATCACAGGTAGTGTGACCCCTGGTTGATATGACCATCCATTTAGGAAGAGTAGCCATAACAAGATTTTCATAATGGCCACTGTGGTGGACATACTGGACATCAGATTAGCACCATTTTCATTTAGAACCAACTAGACATTATTCAAAGTCTTGTAGTGAAAAAATAATGTTGATATGACCATCCATTCAAAAGGAGCAGCAATAACTAGATTTTCAAGAGGGCTACCATGGTGGCCATATTGGACATCAGATCAGTACCATTTTCATTAATGGCCAACAAGACACCTTAAGATGTAGTTTTTTTGGGAGGTAAAACTAATTTTAATTATGCAATACTTACCAATCACTATAATATAGCTTATTACTTTTTCGTGTCGAAAAATCTCGTCCGTTCGATGTGAATACATCCTCCCACTTAGAGTGGAGAATTTTGTCAACAAGACATGTCACACCCGTGCACCTCTCCGCACCTGCGCTAACATTCATCTTTTTCATAGACGAAAATACGCCAGGACATCAGAGCGGGGTGGGAAGAGGACATTCGATAATAGTGATGGGTAAGTATTGCATAATTAAAATTAGTTTTACCCCCCCAAAAAACTACATTTTAATAGCAGCAATACATTACCCTATCACTATTATATAGCTGAATTGGTCAGTTAGGTGGGTAGGCTGATGTGTTAAACTGATCAAAAACAGAGAAAAATGGAAAGTGCTCACCATTTGAGGGAGAGATCCACTTTACAAATTGTTGGAGTTCCCCTGGGCCACAAGTTGTGTTGCAACTATGGGTCCCAAGAGAGAATACCTGCGCAATGAGCGGAGGTAGAGAAGGTAGTATGTGATCGACAAAATGCTGCCTTCATGATGTCCTCCAAGTAAGAGTGATTTAGATAGGCCCATGAGGCAGTGGAGGCTCGAACCTCATGAGCTTGATGTTTCGTAAAAGAGAGGTCTCTATCGGGAAGGGACTAGTAAGCTCTTTTGATTGAGGCGACAATCCACCGTGATAGTGGAGGCAGAAATATCAACAGAGCCCTTAAGATGAAGGAAAAGACATTCCCTACCCTTTCTTTTCCCTTTTGAAGCATTTAGATAGAAAGTTAGTGCCCTAACTTGGAATAAAAACCTATCTTGATCATCTCCAGTACAGATTCGACTGAGACTGGGATTCTTATAGGTGATGGGGCTACCACAGGTAACTGAGGTCCTGAAGGAAACCTTGCTCAAAGGTTCTTAGGGGGTTTTGGTTAAGGACCATAAAACACAAGATAGATTCCATCTGGGCATAAGAGAGTGGGAGACAGGTCTCTGCAGCTCAAAATACTTAATGAGATCAGTAAGGTGCGAATCTGAACCGATTGCTGAGCCCTGAGAGAATTTAGGTGTGTTGGAAATGACAGCTCTATAGCCCTTGATAGTTGATACCGAACATCTTTTCTTTTCTCGAATGGAATAAAAAGGAAATCAGTAACTAGAGTTACAGAGGGACAGCTAGGATCAACATGTTTCCTACTGCACAAATCACAGAAGATTCTCCACCCGACATCATAGACCTTGGATGGTGAAGCTCTCCTGGCCTGAATTGTGCAACTGGCAACCCAGCCCGAACACTTGTTCTGGCAGATAGATCGATTGAGATGAGCCAAGCGTGAAGGTGGAGAATGTGTGGTTGTTGTGTAGGAGGGAGCTCCTGTGCTGCAACAGAAGATCACTGAACCATGATCGTTGGGGGCATAATGGGGCTATTAGAATGATATGAGCAGTGGAAGTTCTGACTTGCAGAACTTGAGGTAGCAGTCTGAACGGTGGGAAGGCGTACGCGAACAGACAATCCCACTGGAAGCTAAATGCATCCACTGCCCAGGCTCCCTGGTCCGGTACTGGTGAGGCCTAAAAGGGAAGTCTGTTGTTGAGCCTGGTCGTAAACAAGTCCACAAGGGACTTCCCCATAGTGAGAAAAAGGATTCTGTTACGTAGCAGTGAGTATCCATTCCATGAGGACTGTTTGCGTGACCTAGACAGACTGTCCGCTAAAACGTTCTTCTTCCCTGGAATCTGGCGAACTCGGAAGGTAACGTTCTCCGAGGTGGCCCAACAGGGGAGGTTCTAGATCTCCACGCTGAGAGAAGGGGTGTGTGTGACTCCTCAACCGTCGGAGATACACAGCGACGGACGTGTTGTAGGAGAAGGCCATGACACATCGAGCCCTTACTCTGACGATGAACCGTTGTAATGCTAGAAATATGGCTTTCATTTCTAGGTTGTTATGCGGAGGGAGTCCAGACTCCAATGACCCTGCAGAATTATGTCCTCTGGCTCTAGGTGAGCGCTCCAACTGATATCTGACGCGACGGTGAACAGATAGGAGTGGGGCTGAGGCACATGCATGGGGACCCTGGTCAGGAAACTGTTCCAATTCATCCACCAGCGCAATGGTGATGAAAGTCTGGTCCCTGAGGAATGAAAGCTGATAGAGAATCCCTGTGTGGTTCCCACCTTGCGAGAAGGAGAAACTGTAGAGGGTGCATATGGAGACGTCCTAAGGGAACCAGATCCGTTTCAAGGTTCCCAATAGGGATAGGTAAAGGCAAGCAGACAATGTTTTTGCTCGTAGCGCCTCTAGAAGTGCCAGGATTTGATCTATGTGATCCGGTGGAACCCAGACTAAGTTCTGGTTTACGAGGAAGTTCATCCCTACGTAAACTTAGATGGAACGAGTTCTGACTTCTCAAGGTTGGGTAAAACAAACCCAACCGAGTTACTGTGAACCAACAACGGAACAGGTCCTGATGGAGGGACTGAGCCTGAACATTATGGATCAGCTAGTCGTGAAAATACTGGAGAATCGGGGCTCCCAGTAATCAGAGATAGGGCACTACAACTCCCATAACATGGGTGAAGACTCGGGGTGCAGAAGCAATTCCGAATGGCAGAACCCAGAATTGAAAGACTTCCGGGTCCAAGCAAACCTGGAGGTATTTCCACCGGTTTAACAGGGGGAGATCGAAAATTATACAAAATTTCCCACTTTTCTTGATGACCAGGAAGAATTGGAAGTAGAATGCAGGAGACTGATCGTTCAGGAACCTCTTGACTGCCCCTTTCTGTAAAAGGGTGTGCACCTCTTCCTTTAATTTCACCAAATTGGACTTGTTAAAGAACATCAGGGTCCTTGATAGAGGAGGTTGTTCCCCGTGACTGAAGCCAGTAACCCTCACTTACCATAGAAAGGACACACCCATCATCCAAGTTACTTGACCAAGCCTCTGAAAAGAGGCCTAGACAAGCACCTACAGGGACATTAGGAGAGGAATCCACGGCAGGAGAGGGTAGAGGTAGAGGTAGAGGAAGGTGGGTTGGAAAAGTTCCTCCTGAGGACTTTACACAGGAGGAGGTCTCATTTTAGCTTGAGCATTGGACTGGGGCTGCATCTGTTTTAAAAAATCTGTGGGTGGCCCCTGGGGGCAGTTCACCTTAGTGTGCTTCCTGGCCGATTACGATGGGCCAGGTGCAGTTGTGAAGGATCTATGTTCATGATCCTTCAAATCTTGTGAAGCCACAGTGGGGATGAGTCCTCCGGAGAGGCTCTCAGCTTCCAATGGAGCAGCCCTTAGAAGGTCTTTACTATGGTTAAGTAAGACCTTTGAGGAGTCCAGCACAATGTGATGGTGGATGTTAGAAGTTCCACTGATAAAACCATTGCGACAGAGAGCGAATTCCGGGATGTCTTGATCACAGCTTCCAGCACGGATTGTAATGCGGCTGGGTTCAGAGCAGCCTCCTTCAGCATACTAAACGAAGTAGCCGAGAAGAGGTCTGCATGGGAAGCTATGGTGACCAGAAGCCTGCCTTTCTGCTCAAAGGCTTGATTATTTTAATAGGAAGGCATGCCCAGGCTTCAATTATAATACCCACTTGAGACACATCTACATCCAACTGGAGAGGTTCTTAATGGGTTTTCACTTCGGGAATGTACCCAGTAAATAGAGGCAGAGACCAAGGTCTCAAAGTAGAGGGAGGGACAGACCATCCTCTACACCGTCTAGCACAGGCTGGCCTGTGGAAAAACCTCTTTGACATTTCCTCAATCGTTGAGGAATGTAGAAGGAGCAGGAGATCTGGTTGTGGCTGGGTCCCGGAGATCTTTTAAACTGGAAAGGATCTTCTTGGGCTGTGCGCAAGATGACTTTGGGCACAAGTTACAGCATTATCAAAAGACCAGATCTCTTCCGATTCATCTAAGTGAAAGGAACTGGTGGGACTGATAGGAGGCGACGAAAGAGCTGTTTCTACCTCGATCTCACTGGAGTCAACGAGGGTAGATAAACGCATCATCATCTAGAACACTCCGAGCAGGAAGACGAGACCGCTTGTCTTTCGTGTATGATGCTATGCTTCCGCCTTATTGGTGAATGCCACCTGATGAGGAGGCGATGGCGGGACACGAGCCGCGGCATCGCCTCTACTCTGGGCCCCACCTCTCGTACGGATTCATTGGGATAATAGGAAAGGGTGATCCCGATCCGATCCCCTTCCCTAGTCTGAACCCTCTGGGCAGACTCCCAATCCTGTACAGGGTATGATGGTAGAGTTGGGAGATGGGGTTGCCCAGTGACCGGACCGGTCAATACCCGGTGACCGGACCGGGCACCGGTCAATGGCCAGTTAGGTGACATAGATATGTCAGAACCTAGTTCGTCTTCATCACTAAACAAGGTGCGGTGCAGCTCCTCACTTTAAAGAGGGTGTGACACGCTACTCCGGAAGTGTTTGGTGCGGTGCAGCTCCTCCCTCTCGGGAGGGTGCGACACGCTACCCTGAGACGAGCGGTGCACTTCCTTCCTCGCGGAAGGCAGCAACACGATACTCTGAGATAAGCGGTGCACTTCCGTCCTGGTGGAAGGTAGCAACACGCTACTGTGAATGTGAGGGGTGTTCGTCTTCTCCCTTCCCGGGAGAGGCGATCTACTCCTGGAAAGTTCACTCCCTCCTACAGGAGGGACCTTATCTATCTTGGGGGGGCTGGTCCCATAGGCTCCTGGGGCCCCCAAGTGTCCTTCTGATCTGTAGTGGTCGTCTTACAGTGTGTTCCCTTTGCCTGAGTACCTGTAATAGAAAAACCTGAAAATTCAGATGATGAGGGGGATTTAAGCATTTTCTTCCGCCCTCTGTATGTATGTCTGGAATCGGCAAGATTCCAGGTTTCATTCGTCCATTTAGTGCAGAAGGTACAGCGATTCTTTCGTGTACACTTGGAACATGTGAGGCAGTCCGGGTGGGTATCCCAAGGTGCCTTCTTGTGGCCACACTTTCCTACAGACTGTGCCGACATTGTTCACTGAAATAAATGTTCATTGAAAGATAATACAATAATAAAACGGGTAAAACTCACCTTTTATTTCCACACGTGAAAAACTCACCCTTTTTGTATATATCACGTGCTATATGCACACCAGTTCACCTCGCTCTGCTTGCATACTCTATTAGTGGTCTATATGCACCACAGTGGATTTTGTCTAAAGGTAAACAATATACATATACATGAACAAGGATTAGAAGTCTAGTTTTCTTGACAAACTTTATTGTTCTCTAATTTTCAAAAGTACAGAATAACAATGTGACGCGTCACACGTGGTATTAAAAATACAATTGATGACTTAGCAAAAAGAATACTGAATCAAATATTTAATTGGTAGAATTATGCACCTGCCAATTGTGACGCTATCCCGGTTGTCTATGTTACGTTGTAACTAACACACGAGACTTACCGTGAGCCAAATTGTATTTGACAAGAAAAAATATATGGTGTACCCTAACCCCTAAGGGCGGAATACACGTGGTAATCTAGAAAGACTCTTTCTAGAATAAAATACTGACGTAGGGCAGCATAAGACACATAAGACGAGATGGACAAATGCAATACCAGATGAATTTAGGCTGAAAGGAGAACCCAAACGTGGTTGAAACCCGCAGCAGACAATTTTTCTCTGGTCACGTTCGCACGACACAACCATTAGCCATGGCATCCATGAAAAAGATGAATGTTCGTGCAGGCACGGAGAGGTGCACGAGAGTGACGTGTCTTATTGACAAAATTCTCCACTCTAAGTGGGAGGATGTATTCACATCGAACGGATGAGATTTTTTGACACGAAAAAGTAATAAGCTATATAATAGTGATAGGGTAATGTATTGCTGCTATTAAAAAGTCTTCTAGTGAAAACCCAATGATGGTATGACCATCCATTCAAGAGGAGTAGCGATAACAAGATTTTCAAGATGGCCACTGTGGTGGACATACTGGATGTCTGAGCAGCACCATTTTCATTCATGATCAACTAGACTATGGAATGAATGTGTGTGTGTAAAGTTTAAAACAATCCTCCAAGTAGTTTAGGGGTATCGATAACAAATTTGTGCTAGCTAATGAACGGATGGACAACAGACCATCCGATAAACTCTTCTGGTCTATGACCAGTAGAGCAAAGAATAATCACTCATCATAAAATATAGGTTACAAGTACCTAATTTTCACTGCTGGCTACAGTACTACTGATGATGCAATTACATACCAAGTTATGTAACTCTGTAGGCAACTGTGCCTGAGTAAATTAGCTAAATGCAAATTTGAGCCAAAATCATTGGACCATGAAATAAATGCAACAGTAGCACTCCACATGCATCTAAATACCAGCTTATGTGACTAAGTAACAGTGTCTGAAAAACTGATCTAAACACAAATCCTTGAAAAACTGCAATTGTTAACAAAAAGCACTAGATCATGAAATATAGAATACCATGACCAAGTTGTCTCTCAATGATGTAAAACTCTTCATTATGCAATTACATGCCAAGTTCTGTTACTCCATAGGCAATAGTGCCTGAGAAAATGAAAAATGCAAAGGTTAACTAAAATCACTGGACAGTGAAATACAGGTCATGATGACCCAATTTTCACTGAAAAATGTAGCATTCCACATGTAGCATCTAAGTAATAGTCTCTGATAAAATGACCTAAACATAAACCCTAGCCTGAAGAATCTGTAATAATGTTTAAAATCTATTTTTCCAGTAATAAACACACCATACCTGAATAAAATCAGCTACACAATTTATCCGCAAAGTAATAACTTTCAAAAGCTAGGCATTCAATATTATATTTTCAAGCCCCATCTTTATTTCTTCAATAAATCGTTCCAATAGTCAGAAAATTCCCCCCTCCTTTTTTAATGGAAGGGAAAATCCCCCCACCCGATAATTTTCACTTCTATAATAGACCCTAAGTTACAAGCCTTTTTTCAGAGTTAACTAAAATATAGTCCAAGCTACAAGCTTTTTCCAGAGTTAGCTACAATATAGACCAGGCTACAAAGTGACCATATACCTTGCAATGGAGCAAATAAAACTATTGTAAAAGTATTATAAAAGTAAAAAAGAAGACTTGAGTAAAAAAATCTCCTCTGTTCGAAAAGTCATACTGTTCAGGAAGTCCGACTTATTATAACATTATTAGGCCTATATATAGTAAAATATCGTCATATCTGCAAGAACATGATATAAACAGTAAACTGTTCAGCTTGGGCCAATTCATACAGCTAATTGCCACAGGGATGAGTTAAAGGTTAATCAATGAGAGGTAAAAGATCAGCACTGCACAGATTACTTAAGTGACAGACAATAGCTAGGGGCATATTATGTTAACAATCAATTCTGGAAGAGCCCATTACCCTAATTTTCAGAGGTAAAGTACACAAAGTGGAACAACCCAATTTGTCTGAAGTTAGGTAAATCAAAGATATTTGAATTGAAGAAACAAAAGTTATTACTCTTTGTTGCCTTGAACGATATTGTTTAAAGCATCTCTACTGAAGATTACTGGCTAGTTCATGAGTAAGTTTTCTTTAAAACTGGATTTAACTCCATGTATCACATGCAAAACTTAATTATCATGGTAGTTGGAAATGTGTAGAAGTATGATTAATTTTTAAAGCCAAAATGTTAAAACACAGATGTAATTCATGGAAGAATGAACCAGCAGCAGAGCGAGCAAAGCTCAGCAGAACTAAATTTTAGAACTCCTGGTTCTGATGTAGTTTAACTTTGTGAAGGTGGTGGGGCAGGCACATAATGTGAACATCATATTGAAATACGTACATTAGGAACCGACCAGTCAAGGTCCCCCCCCCAAAAAGTGTGTTTGTGGTCAGCCGACAGTCCCTGTTTCTCGTTGCTGACCCTAGCACTTTTTCCTCACCCCCACAAATATTTAAAAAAAAACAAAAAAAAAAAAAATCACATTGCCAAAATTGATTTGTGAAATCACATTGACAAAATTGATTTGTACATCTAATTGAGCCGGTTTTGCCCAGTACTTTGAAGCGCTTGAAATATTATTTGATTTATATATATAATGTTAAAAAAAAAAAAAAAAAAACCTGCCTACCCTAATTTTAAAACCAGTGCAATAGGAAACACATATTTTTTTTTGTCCTTATGGTTGGGGGGGGGGGGGGGGGGGAGAATTTTCTTTTGAATCAGATTTTTTTCTTTTAACTGAAAATAACAAAATTTCAACTACTATAATGGATATAATTCTTTCTTTTTTCTCTCTGTAAATCAAAGCAAGAATATTTTTTTCAAGCTATTTGATGGTCAGATTATTTTTTGAGAAAACCCCAATTAAATGGTTGGTCCCGTAGTCACTGTGGCATGTACGACATCAGTCAACATAGTAACAGTACCCATCATCAGGACAATGTACGAATGCAGAGCCCAATCCCCAAAGTAAGTAACACATTTCAACTTACTAACTAGTGTGGCCATACTATGTCTGACACTTCCTTGTAGCAATGCAGATGCAGAAAGATCATTTTCTGTGCTGAGAAAAATTCAACAAGATATTCAGGGAAGTTGAACAATAGTACCATCCAGTTTCTGACGAGTGCAAAGACAAACTCTAATGACACCTGCATCACCTTCAAACTCCACCTCACCCCAAATGAACTATTGGAAGCAGCAAAGACTACAACTAGTTAAGACTGTATTCCACTGTCCACTAGATTTTAATAGCATGAACTTGGTGTATTTTGTTTATTTCACGTCCATGTGGTTGTGTGTGTGCACATGTATGTGTGAGTGGACTTGACAGTGGTAAGTTTACCAACTATTTCCTCTTTGAAAGTGTATCAAATGCTTAAATGAAAAGATTTTTTTTTTTTATTCAAATTTGAATTTCAAGTCATTTTCTGCAAGCTTATAGGAGTAGATAACTTTAAATATTCTCAGTTGTATGATGTCAATTTTTGGGGGTCGCATTAACTTACCCACCACCATCCCTTTTTGGGACCTCAAAAGACACTTTTGATTTAAAAAAAAAAAAAAAAAAAACACTCAGGGTGGTTGGCAGGTATGTATCTGCTAACCATATTTTGACAGCATGATATTCTGACAGTAATTCATTATTTTCCCAAAAGACTTGCTATACTATATACATGTATGGATATTCAATATATTCTGTTTATGTTTGGAAACAAGGATGCAATGTCCTTATATGGCATACCAAAACACAAAGCTGAAAACTGAAGTAGTATTACATAAACTAATATGGCAGATGATTCAAAAGCAAAATTCAGCTAAAGAAGGTAAACACTATTTTACAAGCGTTTCAACTGTGAAAATCAACAATTTTGGTATTAAATAGATATGTACGCAATATCTTCAAACTTGCTGATAGTATGAAGAAAAAGCACTAGGTGCGAATCACACCAAGCTGCTCCATTGGTAGATATAGGATATCTCGCAGACGAAGGCGGTAGGGGTACTAATATTAGTACTATAATCTTAAGTATACCATTTCATTTCACATACGAGTTCAAATACTGCTTGATTGATAGGTGGTCAATTCAGCGAGGACTGCTAGTAATAACTAAATAATGAGTAGATGGAAAGATTAAATCCAATGGATTGGTAGATGTGGGAATAGACTTGTTATCTGAGTTCAAAGGTCAGGGTATACTGAATTTGCCCCTGTGCAGTTTTCTGCCATGGTCAGTGATGTCAGAAATTTATTATTAAAAAAAAAAGTATAGGAAAACAACCTGTTGGTCTCTTACAGAGTTAGTTTAAGATAATCCAAAAATATGTCAAACACGGTGGATTGTATCATCAATCATTATCCATGTCGTATCAATGATGAAATCATTTTCAGTCTAATAGTCAATTCATGAACATGTCAAAAAGGAAAGTTTACAAAAGCACCATCTGATTCTAATGATACATATATGCTTATATGATGTTCTAGCACTATAATCTGCCAATGTGAATACAAAAATGAAAACAAACTTAAATGTGGATGCTATTAATTTCAAGCCCAATCAAACTGAAGTGACATTGATAAGACCAGGAAGTCTCTTCATGAAACTTTGGTCACTTCCCACTTTTTCTATAAGCGCTTACTCAGCCAGCAGCTCAGTCTAGCAATAATTATTTATCATAAAAAAAGTAATCAACCTGTACCTTCAAAACATTTCCCTTCTTAAAGCTAAGTTCATCATCTGCAGTCGCATTGAAGTCGTGTTTCGCTATGGCCTCCATCTTGATTTTGCGTAGAATGTTTGCGGAGGAATACAAATTTAGTGGGGAAATGTGAATTAAAATTACAAAGACTTCTACTTTCTACAGTTGTATATGGTCATACATATTTACTTTTAAATTAATTTAGGTTTTAGTATTACATTCAAATATTTGTTGTGAAAAATTGTGAATAAGTTTAAATAAACGTATTTAGAAATATATCTCTAAGCGTATGTATATTTTATACTTACGGAGCAAGAAGGCCATATTGGCGGATTGCCTTTGCTATCTTCCTTTAGGTTACCCATTTTGGTCGCACTTGATTTCAAATTGTCCGACGCTCACTTCGTGTGCAGGGGAATTATTTCAGGAATGACAACATTTACTGTACCGATTAAAAATGTAATCAGTTTCTTGGTATATAGGTGACAGCTGTAAAGATGCCAAAACAGCAAAATGGCTCTAAATTTATAAATACCTTAATCTATGGTACAACAAATTGAAAATGACGTGGTATTATATCTGGGTGTGTGCTGAATCTAAAAGCGATTTTGAAGTTGCCCCTTCCATGACCGATGTGCTTTTTTTTTTTTTTTTTTAATTTTTTTATAGGTGTCCTGAGTAACTGTTTATAGAGCATAAAACAGTAAGGTGCGATGTTGCTAAGGGCCTGAAGTACTGACTGAGGATATAATTTGCAATCAGGCAATGTGCAGAAATTGTTTGGTTTGCCGTTTGGTGTTTTACAGCACAGCAACACAAGTAAGTTATTTAGTGCCGCGGCAACTGGAGTAAAGAGCACACCACGGTAGCCTGACCGAATTGATCCTAGGGTTACCAAATTTGAACTTTCCAAAAAGAGGACATATATATATATATATATATATATATATATATATATATATATATATATATATATATATATATATATATATATAATGACACAAAAATTTATAACGGCGCAAATACAAAACATTTTCCCAACGTTTCGAGCTAAACAAGCTCTTCGTCAGGAGAAGAAACACCACAAAACAAACATCAAACACGAAAGCCAAGAAAAATTCTTGACTCCTACGTGTTTAAATGACGGGGAAATAAACAAACAAAGGATAAACTATAGAAGAAATAAATAAGACAAAATTAAAAAACGGTCTAAAACAGGTAAACTACATATCTATGTTATGCTGCCATCAGCCCAACAAAGTTGTGTAAAAATAATTGAAAGTGTTTATCGTGTATATCACGCAAAGGACCAAAGTGTTTTGACCTAATTCCAGGCTTTATATATATATATATATATATATATATATATATATATATATATATATATATATATATATATATATATATATATATATATATATGTCGGGGAAAAAGAGCACGTATGGCAACCCTAGCTGATCCGATAGTAGGATTCGAACCCGCATCCTTCAGGGTCAGTTTTCTTCCGCCGCCAATCATGACATTTATGCTAAGGTCATGTAATAACGTTTTTTAAGTCAACATTTCTACATAGTTGCTATACTGAGCTGAAACGATTGTCACTATTACCACATGTCTATCATGGGTCGATATTACCATACGTCTATCATGGGGCGGTATTACCATAACTCTATTATAGGGCATATTAATATATGTCTATCAATGGGCAGTATCACTAGAGGTCTATAGTCACCCGGCTACCATGGGACATGTTTGTCATGGGGCAGTATTACCATATGTCTGTCATTGAGTAGTATTGCTATATATCTACCGTGGTGCAGTATTACTATAAGTCTATCATTGGGCAGTATTAATATACGTTTATCACTGGGCAGTATTACCATATGTGTACCATGTACCTATTACTATGTCTATCATGGAGCAGTATTACTATTTTTTTGTCATGGGGCAATATTACCATATGTCTATCATTGAGTAGTATTGCTATATATCAGTCATGAGGTTGTATTACCATATGTCTACCATTGAGTAGTATTGCTATATATCAGTCATGAGGTTGTATTACCATATGTCTACCATTGAGTAGTATTGCTATATATCAGTCATGAGGTTGTATTACCATATGTCTACCATTGAGTAGTATTGCTATATATCAGTCATGGGATTAGTATTACCATATGTCTACCATTGAGTAGTATTGCTATATATCAGTCATGAGGTTGTATTACCATATGTCTACCATTGAGTAGTATTGCTATATATCAGTCATGGGATTAGTATTACCATATGTCTACCATTGAGTAGTATTGCTATATATCAGTCATGAGGTAGTATTACCATATGTCTATCACGGGGCAGTATTACCATATGTCTCTCTTGGGGCAGTATTAATATATGTCTGTTTGTCTTGTGGGGTTTAACGCCATTTTTCAGCACTTGATAGGCTACGCATGGCAGCCAGTATATTTGGTGAAGGAAGAACCACCAACCCACTGGCAAGCTTTATCCCACGCTGACCGAGCCGAGACTCGAACTCACACGGACAGAGGTGAGATGTGTGAGTGATCTGTAAAGGCGATTGCCTTAGACCACTCGGCCACCCGGGCTCCATATATATATCTGTCATGGGGTAGTATTAATATATGCCTATCACGGGGCAGTATGAACCATATGTATATCATGGGGTATATTACTATATGTCTGTCATGGGGCAGCATTAAGATAAGTCTATCACGGGGCACTATTACCATATGTCTATCATGAGGCAGTATTACCATATGTCTATCATGGGGAAGTATTACTATATATCTAACACGGGGCAGTATTAAATATGTCTGTTATGGGGCAGCATTACTATATGTCTGTCATGGGGCAGCATTACCATATGTCTATCATAGAGGCAACATTACCATATGTCTATCGTGGTACAGTATTTTACTATATTTCTATCATTTAGCTGTGTTACTATTTGTCAAACAATCAATCAGCTTTTATTTTCGCTTCGCTTGGACTACATAACACGTAATTTTTTAAATTTTTTTTATATAAAAAAAAGTCAAATATCTACTACATCAGTTGCTGTATTAAACTGAAACTTGATGTTACTATATATAAATTGTGTACCCTAATATGCCAAGAGTTTGTGTATCGCCTGCGCAAGCAGAAAGCCGGTGGCATAATTGCCAAAAATGTTAAGGTGCTGGGTCAAATATCTTTTAGATCAGTCGATGTATTTCACTGAAACATTGGGATTCTATTACTATATGCAGGGCCTTCGTACGGGGCAGGCGATACGGGCGACCGCCCAGGGGGGGGGGGGGGGGCATTTCGCGGATCATGTCTTTTTATTCTGTATTTCACTTAAATAAACGTACAGCCTTTTCATTAAAATATCTACGTTTAGTTATTATTCTATAGACTATTAATACATTTAAAATGTAAACAGTTCGCGGTTGTTTTTTTCCCCGAGGGTGTGGGGCGCTGAAGGCGACGCTCCTCCGGGGCTCCGTTTCGACGGCCCTGACTATATGTCTAATATTGGTACACTAATATACTAGTCGTTCCTGCCTTGTCAGCTTAAAGGGAAAATCCGGGCTAAGGTATAATATTTACTCAATCGATAGAGTTCATTACATTTGTAAAATTGGAGCACATTTGTCCCACCATTTTAGGAGAAATTAAACCTCTAATTTACAACCTAGGAGACTTACCATTTTCTTGCAGAGGAAACTTCCTGCTAAAATCGTGTTACCGCTGTCAAGGTTATAGAATTCTACCAGACTGTCGTGTGTGTGTGTGTGTTTGTGTGCGTGCGTGCGAGAGAGAGAGAGAGAGAGAGAGAGAGAGAGAGAGAGAGAGAGAGAGAGAGAGAGATAGCACGTGTGTAAACTAGTATTACGAGTGCAAGAAAGTGATCTTGCTGCATTTTCTGTCGCAAATTATCGGGTACGTAGTTTTATCAAATAACAAACCTGATGTAAATAATGAGAAACAATTACCACATTTTATCAGATAATTCATAAGGCATATGGTCATTTAAAAAAAAAAAAGCAGTTGTCACGAGTTGTGAATGACGCATGACGAGACAAGTTAACTGTGCCAAATGGCACGTTCTACTCTTGATCAGTCTGTTGAGCGGATTTGTGAAATGCAGTTAAAATTCTTAATTAGATATGACGCCTAGTAATTCACTCTCACTTATACAACCAATACAAGAAAAACAATAGGATTTGTATATTTTCATGTAAAAATGAACTTATCTATTCTTTTTTAAAATCAGTAGTCCACATTTACAAGATTTCGATCGAGAAAAGTTGAATTTATGATTTATGTGTGAAGAAGAATTTATTTACTTTTACTTTTTTCTTCTTTTTTTTGTTGTTGTTGTTGTTGTTGTTGTTGTATCTCTCATAGGTTTTATCTCATTTTCAGTGGACTCCTTGAAAGTTTATATGGTCTTCAGGTGGTTTTGGTTGTGTATTACCTATGTAATTGTATACATGTCGATTTATCAATCTACGACTGTGATTGCGCAACTCTCCATAACGATAGATCTTTCGCCGTGTTGATCGAATTCTATATCCTATATCCAAATACCACAACAGCAAATGTAATAGTTATTTTATATGACGCTCTGTGTATTCTCAGAATATATCCAACAAGAGTTCTGGATCTATGCAGTTTATTAAGAGTAATTATTAGAACAAACATCATAGACACTGACCTACCGGCACATTATGCGTCAGCAGATTATGGTCTATGTTTTTTACAGTTGAACGCGACCTATAAGCGAGTACAGACAGTAACTATAAAAGTGAAAAACTTGCTTGTTAACTTTCCTTTCTGGTATCGAGTCAGGGGCGGCGCGAGGGGGATATGGGGCATTTGCCCCCGGGTGTCGGGCGAAGGAACGCCGTCGAGAGCTTTTTTTTTATTTTTTATTTATTGTAACCTAGGCGTATATGGAGGTATATGGAGATGGAGTGGGAGGGGAGGTTTGGAGGTTGGCAACTGAGATAAAAACTGTTTTCTTTGGCAAAGTATGGGCGCCATTAAAGAATATGGACCGCGGGCGCCTCGAACCCTCGTTATTGTGGTTCTGATAACTCACAAAATATGGTTGGTTGATTGGATTTAACGGCACTTTCAACACATCAAACAGTAAATAAACACTATACTATGCCGAGGAAATGGGAGCTAAATATCTTTCTCAAGGATACACATAGGCAGCCGACCAGGACTGGCCTGGATAGGTATCAAACCTTCCACCCATGGTCCAACGCTCTACCAACTGAGCTACTGCGACTCCCTCACAAAACATGTCAAACTTGTGTTATTTGAATTTGTGTAAGTGACCATATGTTCACTTTTTGTACCAGAAAAATATTCAGTGGTATTATTAATCAACATAATACTATGAAAATTCGTTTTGTCAAGAATGACAGCGAAGAGACGTTTCAAGAAATATTACTCAAGGTAAACTGGTTTTCGGTTTTGATTTGTGATAATGTTAAAAAGGCAAGGGGTCGGTTCAAAACCCTGTTTTTATCTGTAATATATGAGATAGCTACAGTCAAAGAAATTAGAATGAAACAAAGGACAGAGTCTTGAATTATTAGTGAGATTTTGGAAGATATAAGAGCTAGAGACAAAGCTTTATATAGGTTTAAGAAGTCAGGAAATCTATATGATTATCTCGAATTTAAGAAATTAAGAAACAAAGCTCAAAAGCTAATTACCAGAGCTAAGTCTGCCTACTTCAACAAAACTTTATGACAATCGTACCGACTCCCAAAAATCCTCCATTTCATTCTGTACCTCACTGCGATGAATAATTGCTAACGTAATATAACCATGTTTATATCATCCTTTTGGGTATTAAATCCAGGTCATGATAGCTCTAACTGTCAAAAATGTGGTCAGCAGTGTACGACTTACTTTAACATATCGTCACATCACAAGACAAACTGACAACGACTTTCATTGGTATATATTTTACAAGTTTGGACCTGAGCTACATATAGAACTCAATCAAAGTAACTACGAGTCACAGTTACTAAATCCTTTTAGAAACTGACATCGAAACAAGACTGGATGAAACACAACATTATCATTTTGAGTGTATTTATTAGCCTGATGACTATACGTTTTGTCATAAGGAAAACTTTCCAGGTCTTGCTGGAACCGAAACTGTTGAACCTATAAAAACTTCATTTAAAAATTAAAGCCTTTTTCATTAATGGAAATAAACCGTAATGAGAAACTTCCTTACGATCTATATACACTGATTATGTGTCTCTATGTATATTTGCAAGTACTTTTTATTTATTGATGTCCCATTTGTTTCTTCCTCATCTGTATTTTAATAGTTTAATTGGTATCGTTGACTTTCCGGAATGTTTACCGTTTAAACCAATGTAAATAGTTAGGTTTCCTTCTGTTCTAAAACTAAACCATGTTTATATAATCGTCAACTATACGTGTGTTTCATATATGTCTCAGAATTGTCATTTTGTTCGATACAGTTATTCATATTTTACCCATTTTAGCAGTGAGACACGTAACCTCATGACTCCTCCTGTCAAAAGTGTGTGTGTGTTAGTGACTGTATTTTTTGCATTTTTGTTTACCTGCTGGCTCACTTTGGCAAATTTATCACCATTACAGGAAGAGACATGATTGCAATTCGCAACCGCACTCTCCTAAAATTTGTCTGTTCACGAGAAAATCATGTTGTTAAAAGTCATGACTGGTGATGAATACCAATCTACTCATGTGTGAGGAAGAGATTCGTCGCACTTTGAACACAAACACCACATGTACCAAGAATTTGGTGTCGCTAATGATTTGCACCAACAGACTTTACACTGGAATGAAGAACGCGACTGGAAAATTATTGAATTTGAAGCTTGGAGACGAGACGTAGCCCACTATGCAGAGGTCCTGTGTGAATGTTTACACTAGTACCCATCAACACCACCACCGCAAAAAGAGCCCAGACTGATCGTGATGTGACAAAAAGAAAGACAAATCGCTGCTTCTAACGCGATGACATTCTGTTTATGTGTTGTCTATTTCAGGAAAATTAAACCTTGTTCCTATTCTGAATAAAACGTGTGATATGTTCAATCTCACAATTCCAAAACTTCTAGGCTCATGGTTGCAAACTCCCTTCTCAAAGCGATTGACGTAAGGTCAGATCGTCAAAGTTCGGAGATACTGTATCTTCGCCGTGCCTTTAACATGTTGATTGCTGGACCTAGCATTTCAGGCAAAACCGAAATTGTCAAATGTTCGATTGAACACAAACAACTCGTTTGATTGTCCTACACAACGCATAATATATTATATTGTCCTCCACAGCGAATAATGTATTACATTGTCCTCCACAACGCATAATGTATTACATTGTCCTCCACAGCGAATAATGTATTACATTGTCCTCCACAACGCATAATGTATTACATTGTCCTCCACAACGCATAATCTATTACATTGTCATCCACACCGCATAATCTATTACATTGTCCTCCACAACGCATAATGTATTACATTGTCCTCCACAACGCATAATGTATTACATTGTCCTCCACAATGCATAATGTATTACATTGTCCTCCACAACGCATAATGTATTACATTGTCCTCCACAACGCATAATGTATTACATTGTCCTCCACAACGCATAATATATTACATTGTCCTCCACAACGCATAATGTATTGCATTGTCATCCACAATGCATAATGTATTACAAAGAATAGCAGTCGGTTTATTCTTTACTCCAATAAAGTCAAGGCAAAACATTTGTTTGTGTAGGGTATTACTTGTGAAGACGAGGGGATCATCTCTGACTCTAGTCAAACTCGTCTCGTCATCTTCAATGATATGTTAGGTGAAGATGAAGAAGAAGTTGGTTTATACGATAAGGGCATAATCACACCGCTAGTATTATTTACATTACACAAAATTTATTTCAACAAAACTAAGTCAATCGCACCATCAGTCTCAATGCCCATTATGTGGTGTTGTTTACAAGTCCCAGAGACAATGTTAAAGTATCAGTGTTGGCCAAATAATTGAAATTGCCATCGCTCAATTTTGCCTATTACGATGCCGCACGTTCGCCACACGCGTATTTACTGCTCGATTTAAATCCCATAAATCCCATAACCTCTGATTAATGGAAATTTCGTACTGACTTGTTTCACGACTTGAGTCACGATGGTGAACCAGTGATTAACACATCGTCCGCCTCGTTTTTCTCTATCTAACAGTATTCAACCCACATTCACTCCATTCATCCATCACATTTTTCAATTACCTCACTAAAATCTAAAATCTCATCTCCAGCCAAATTGATTCGCGTACCGTATGATAACATTCGGGAAAAAGATGCATAAGTGCGTTCACATTTGTTGTGAAAAATTCCCAGGGTGGGTTTAAGAGTAGGAGAATTGACATCGAACCCATTATTCACTACGAACAATCGAACAAAACTTTAGGTGTTGTGGATTTGTTTGAAAAATATATCACTCTCGTTCCCCGAATATGGTTCCTGTATAAGAAACCCCTAAAAGGAAATGACGAAAATGGAATTCCCACGTTTAGTTGTGGAACTATACCACAAGGATTAATTAAGCGGAATATTGGCTTGATTTAAACGTTTGTTTATTGCTTTTGAACTCAACCATAATATAGACAGTCTCTCTCTCTCTCTCTCTCTCTCTCTCTCTCTCTCTCTCTCTCTCTCTCTCTCTCTCTCTCTCTCTCTCTCTCATATATTTGAAAATTGTTTGAAGCTTATTTTTCCTGCGACATTTCAAACCTGAGATCTTTTAGCTAGAACTTCATTTATTTGCACGGAATGTGTACTGCTAACTAAATAAGTTTACATTATTGTATAATTCTGTATGCTTGTTCTAATTTTGGAACTGCGCGACTGCCGAATTTAAGGAAAGTGTCGAGCACTGCTGAACGCTCATAATGGTTAAGAGCTGTCTTAATGATTAAGAGTTTATAGTGCACATTCTTCAGACTTAAATCAAGCTTTAGTTTACGAAGCATAAGTAGCTGAAAGGTTGAAAATATAGGCTGAACTCTAATTTTTGTTTGATAGTTGAGCATGTCAATTGGCAAAAAGATATAGATCACAGGAGGAAGGCAGAGCTTAGGTATGCAATAACTGCATGGTTCTGTTGGTTATTGCATGGCCAAAAACCACCTCCTCCTAGCCATTTGTCTCCTAAGGAGAATTTTTCAACTGTCCAATATCATTAAAATCTGAAAGATATTTCAAAGTAAACTCTAACTCCGCAAATATACTTATGCATGCTCAAATCAAAGAAAAATGTTGCCATTCATTTTACAAATATGGTTGGATGCCCAGAGAGCATATACATCTATGACTCTTCATATAGACCATCAAGAATGACGATAACAGAAACAAAATGACGTCCAGTACATAGGACGGTAATTCATGAATGAGATGGTGTCATTTTTGTTGTATGAATAATACCGTATACTCGCTTATAAGTCGAGTCCTACCGCAAATAACATAGACTGTAATTTTTCGGCAGTTCAGGGTACTTGTTGCATTATGCAACAGCAGACTTGGGACTGTGCAGTTTGCAGTTGGACTCGACTTATAAGCGTGTATATTCGCGTGTCATATAGCATCTACTACCTGAAGAAGTTAGCCAAAGCTACTTTATTTTCTTCGTTGCTAGTAGAAACACTGCACTAAATCCGATGGTTACGTGATTTGATGCATTATCTATATATCTAACAAACAATAGTCACATAAGTCACTGCATGGCAGCGAGTGTACAAATCCAGATCACGTTTCATATAATGTTTTCCTTGGCTTTAAACAATCTGTCATTAAGATGTTTAAGCAAGGTCCAAGTAAATTTTCAGTAATTAATTCTCTCCGATTCAGCTTCATTTCCGAAATATCTTGTACACTGACTGAGAACGATTTAAACTTTTGGAAGAGGTGAGACGGCTTGCTTTTTCGCATTGTTCTATCATAACAAAACAAAGGCCGGGTATGCCGCAAACACAAACTTGAGCACAGCAATTAGATTAACCTCCATCTCGCTTAAATATGGCTAGGATATAACAAACACTATCCTCAGATATACAGTAAGCTCTACTTTTTCCGGTCTATATTCTAATTACGTGTGATATTATTAGACAGAATTAATGCTTGCTTGAGAATTCCAGATGATAGCTGCTTTATTGCTCTCAAATAAAATTATTTTTTTAAGGGGGGGGGGGGTGACGTTTTCAGCTTTTTTCTCTTTCAATGTCTTGGCACAATATCAACAGCATACTTCTTCTTGTTCAATACTAGGTGATATATTGATGAGATGATTTGGAATTGTATCCATTTAGTTTAGTTTAAACATATTTTATTTCATGAATTTGTAGTTGGAAATTACAAGATGTACAGTACCGAAGGTAAAGGATTAGAACGAAAACCAATGGCTTGTAATGTTCTTCTTTGATGATTCAAAAATAGTAAAAAAATATGTGAATATATGGCCACTGATATTGAGTTTTAAGGACAAACATTTTAAATTGTTGAATAGTCAAAGTGAAGAGACTCTTAATTAAACATTAGCATTTAGCCAAGGTATATAAGGCACAAAGATGAACAACGAATGAGTTGGTAAAACATGAGAATAAAGAAAAGAAAGAAGATTAAGGGAAAGAACTGTTAAATAATATTTGTAGGGTATTGTGTATACAGTTGAGAAAATAAGGAGAAAAGAAAGGGGAAGAACAAATGAAAAGAAGAAAAAAAGCGAGATTAAAAGTGAACTGTGCTTCATTGTAGAGCTATTCGTTGCAGAAGCAATGACCATTCACTTTGAAAAAAGGGAATTGCTGTTTACAGTTGTTTATGACCCGTAGATGTGCATGCGTGATAGTAATAGGTACACTTACGTAAATCTGTTTGACTTTTAAATACATTTATTAACGGCATAAAAAAATACGACTGTTTACTTCATATGGAAGCTTTATACCACCATACAAAAATGTATTTGAATTAAACTACCATATGGTGTAATGACTGAAACAGTTCGATGCTTTGTTCTTGGTCAAAAACGCAAGAAAAAAAAAGATGTGTTGTATATCTTCAACAAATCAATATCTACAAGAGCTGATCCAGTTATATTTTTTCTAACTAAATGTTGATTAAATGAACTGCAATTTTTTCGAAGTAGAGCATGAATAATTTGATATTTCCTTCTGCCCCCAATAAAAATGTCTCGAAACATGAGTGTCACGATTATTTTAATCCGCTTTTTACGTTGTTAATGGAGTCGCTTTGACGAGTCTCGATAGATAATATTGTGTTCCATTTTCGAATGGCCTACGGAAGAAACGGGTTGTAATAAAATAATTGCATTATATTGATTGAAACTTGTTTACATCACGTATGTTGTAGCGAGTAAAATCACAGCTGATGGAATCAGAGATGTGAGATAGTGATGGCTTGAACCAGTTGTCATTTTGTATAATAGCGTAAGTTTGTGTGGACTTGAAAATCTGCTTCCAAGCTGATTAGAAATTCATTCCATCATAATGGGGACATTTGTCTCGTCTCTTTCCAATCTGGCCTAATAATGTTTTTCATGTTGCCAGCACTTCAAATTATATCAAAGATGGCTTTGAAGGCAATCGAATATTTTCCATACAAATTCTTCATAGCATGCTACCAAGCTTGATCACTTTATCCTACAGTAAATGCAATCATCCCTCTTGGACTCAATTCGTGGTTGAAATTTTGTTCTCCTGTATGATGCTATTTGCTATTTTCGCCGTTCGGACCATAAAACCTCTTCAAATTGTATATATGCTTCTTAATTTTCATTTCCTGCCATTTGCATTTCCGCTACATAAACTGGGATTAATTTGGTGTAACTGCTTCTCGAAACTGTCTTAAGTTTAAAATACTGTCTCATTAACTAACAGTAAATTAAGATCAAAATCATCTTAATTTCAATATCCAAATTAGCAAAAACAAAATTTAACAGTATTGACAAATTTACCTTAGTCGTTAAAGCGTAATATCTGCAAATGTATCCACATTTCTTAATCACAATCTTGATTTTAAAAAAAAAGTTTTTATTGAATTTCTTCCGCAAATGAAATGTGACATTATGCTGCATATCATTCAGTGAAATCTTCATTTGTTTTGTGAAACGTTCACAATATTTCATCTACTTCAGTTTGTAAAGGCTTTCAAAAAAGTGCCTTGCAATAATTTTCATTGAAAGCTTGATGGTTTGAATACCATTTTTTTTAAAGCTATGTATAAGTTTGCAGATCAAATTCCTACTTAAATACACTATATCCACTTAACGTAACAACAGAACTCCAAAAGAAAATTATACGGTTCTCCTAAGCTAGATTCATAAGCTTTCTGCTTGATCAGCACCTCCGCCATTTCTTCAGTAGAATTTGTTGACCAAGTTTGCATCTACAACATCTCTCAGTAATAAATATAGCGAATACTATACATTAATATCCAAAAAAAGGTGTTTCTTATAGTCATCCACAGTTTTCCGTAAAAGCACAACGTTCTAATCCAAATTTAAAATTAATCAACGGATAACCTTGCCTATACTGGTATATGGAGACGTTCACCCCAATGGGTGCACGTTCAAACCTAGCGGTACATCAGTGGAGTGTCTTTTCAAAAACATTTTCAATACATAATAGGGCTTTATCTTTTATTGTCCGTGCCTGAAGGTCCCTTAATTAATATTTCTCAGGTTTATTACTTGGAAGTGGGTATCTGACTCCAATTAAACCCTGAAGATAACATTGCCGACGGCCAGGGCCGGTTTAACCACTAGGCACACAATAGGAGGTCGCCTAGGGCGGAAAAGTTGGGATGGGGAGAGCGGCAAAATACTGAATGAATAAAAAAAGAAAGAGAAATAGCGTAAAATAGAAGATAATTAGCGTCTAAAAATAGAAAGATAAAAACAGAAGGAAAGAATAAATTTTGTGTCTGAATGTGTGTTCGCGGCGCCACATGCTTCGACTTTGACATTGTATTCATTTTCGAAAGTTAATTCGCCAAATACCCTTGCGCCGGCCCTGTAGACGGCACATCTGCCTGGACGTGAATATGCCTACATCTCAATTAACACTATACGGTTATAGTAAGTTAGGTATCGCAGTAGGTACTTTTCTAACTAGTATATACATAGGTACATGAATTGTCGTTAAATTTACTTTGGTGCATTACTGGCTACCATCTGGGGACCTGGGTTGCACCTTTTTTGGACCCCTGACTGCACATCTAATCCGAAAATATTAGGAGCTTTACCCGGTATTAATGTATGCTAAACGGCTTGGTTAATGTATTTCAAATGGGATTAAACCCTGTTGATGTATGAAGCAAGCATCCTACTTTACTAAGACAAAAAATTAGCAACCGCAGGTGATCACCGGCAAAGTTTTGCAAACAATCATCTCTTTTGTCCGCTGATCCGAAGGAAAATTCTCTTCAACGGAAAAATTACCAAAAAATCATTTTAGAAAATACAAACTTAGAGTTAGCTGGCACTTTTATAGACATAATTTGTTTTAATGAACCCCATATTTTTGTAGATCATTCATTCAAAAGAGATATCTCAATAAAATCGTAGCCTTAGACGCAGGAAGAACGCTTGAGTATCCTTCACTTTATTTATCCTGTAAAAGATTGGCCGAAGATGGACAACATCACACACCTCTCAGACTCGAATGTGGTCCATTTCGAGTTTATTGTGGTGACCCGTGATGCAACTGTGTCAGGACCTTTAACTAATTTTAATAAATAACAGGTATGTCTTGGGTTGATCTTGTCCACTGGTTCAGGCTGAATAACCTAGATCTAAGAATAATCCCAAATTCAAAATAACACAGGTAGGCAGCACCCAACAGAGGGCACTTTTTCCCTAACCCTGTTATTTCCCTCTGTACTTTAAATTAAAGCAGCATCTTGTATAAATATTGATCCACTATATTGGGTGACTTTACCTGGATTTTGGATCAAGAAAAAAAAAAAGCACATTTTTTAACCTTGATTAAATTGCGCATCATTTTATATCGCAAATCATTAAAACAAGGAAGAATTTTGAACTTTGATCTTGTACGATAAGCACTGTCTCAGAATTAGTAATGAATTGGATAAAACGTATTAATGGCATCATGATGAATTTAATAAAGAAACGATATGGGGAAAAAAATCAGAAAATTTCAAATATGATTTCCGCTTGCAATGCTTCAGAGCACAAAATGTGAACAGTATTTGAACAATTTATTCCGTAAACGCACTTTAATTTAATTTTCCATTTCTTTCGATTTCTAGGTTTAAACATTTTATTAAATATAACTGTCAACCATATACTTCAAGAGTACGATGAAATTTAAGATATTAATTCATTGCATTTTCATTGCTTTTAATACTCGGAAACTTTTTTAAATAATTTACCTTGTATACTTATTATGACCTTTACATTCGCACTCCTTTTGGTATCAGTGAAGGGACATTCCCGTCCTATTGCCCGTTGGGTGAGACAATATTTGTGAGAGGTGTGTTTTGTCGGATTAACCGAATAAAAATCAATTAAAATAAATATAACCATATTTTGTTCAATATGATAAAATGGGCCTTAATTTAATACCTAATTTTTAGGATAAAACTAGAGTAGTCGAAAAGCAGATGCTGTTATTTATCTTTCAAGGCTTACTATTATTCTAGATTTTATTTTTCTACGGATAACACGGCTTTCTTTTATGTGCTGTAAGGAACGCTGTAAGCAGTACGTATGTTGACAGTTAAGAGAGTAGAAATTTGCAGTACACCAGCTTTGGCTAGACTTTCTCAACAACATTTTAAAAAAAATCTCTAGCTCTTGTAGTTTCTCTTGTTGCTGCTGTGGTTTATCTGGAGGATAAGTCTGCCGCAGGCTGTTTAGTTGTTGCCTTTTCTCCTCAGATGCTGTAATTGTTAGTAAAGGCTTTGCAGTTCATAATGAATTGAATTTCTCTAACTTGCCAGGGTCCTTGTTCTTTACATAAGGGACTAATTCCATATATCTCAAACCGTGTGAGGACAATATGGACACTGTTTTGGTATTAATGACTATTTATGTAGTGAAAAAGTAAGTACTAAAATTATCCATATTTGACTTGCTAAATCTCACAAAAGTAACAAGCATGATGTTACTTTTTTGTCACTAACTGTAAGAAAATGACAATATAACTATAAAATAGTGAATGCTTCATAGGTAAAATTGTATTCACCAGAAGAAGAAAAAGAGCACTAAAATTGGTGTATCTTTAAGAAATAATTTGCATTAGAAATAATTATGTAAAGACATTATGATATAATAAATCAACAACTCAGACGGCTGTGGAAGTTGTGAAGCAACAACTCTTGTTTCAAAGAAACAACATGCGTGATGTTTTTGTATTTCTATCTTAACAAACCATTGTGTGAAGTCTTAAAAGTTCAATGTAAAAAGTGTCATTAGGTGAAATTCGCTAGTGAATTTGATAAACGTAATGGTGGTTGCATGAGATGCAAATTATGTGAGATAAAGGAAAATACCAAATAAGCTACAGAAAACAAGGCACCAAAAAGAGCTGGAAATATATACAATGTTTGTCAATGAATTCGCATCAAAAGTCATAGATACATGATACATTGATGATGATGAATAAGCTGTTTACATCAACATTACTGACGACTGTAATAACAGTACATTGATATAGATTTTGAAATAATATAATGCATTACAATCTTAATTTTTTCTTCAGTAGTGGTGAAATTATGAATCTACAACCAGGAAATTCTTGTGAAAAATTCATTTCTTTTTCGCTTTATAAATACAACGTTATTGAAAATAAGATTAACCAATCACATATTTCTTATGAAAATGCATTGAAATCAAGTAGGGTAAAAAGAACCAGAGATGAAAGCGAATATAAATTATCAATGAAGAAAATCTAGTGAAAGAGAAACATAGCTAAACAAGAAAACTGTTTAACGTAACAAAAGCGGCTCAAAAGGTAACGGGAGTTTGAGCAAATCAGAATATGTGAATTTTAGAGTATAAACTTAAAAAGTTAAACAGAAGGTTAAAGAGCAAGCAATTGATTAGAAGAAGGTAAAGAAGAGGTTGAAACGTGTTACTCGACGTGTTCAAATACAGAAGCAAATATAGATAACAAAGACAAAATCCCTGAATAAAGTGGTTAGCACTTTCAAAATCCATAGGAGGATATGACACGTCTGTTCAGGAGATTGAACCACAAGCAAAAGAAATTATTATGCATAAATGTTGACAAATTTAATTCTGTTAAGGTACAAAAGACGTAGAGAAAAATATTTTTTTTACTACACAACAAGTTCAAAATCAATCATGAATTTTCTTTTTTAAAATTGATACAATGTTAAATATCTTATTCTATGACCTCTTCACTCAATTCAAACAGTTTATACAAAGTGGTAGTGTGATAGAACTAAGAGCTTGCACATGAATGTCGACAAGTTCGATCCATTAAACGTTAGCTTATATACAGAGTTACCTGACTGGGGTAATAAAAAGGCTAATATTAACATTAAAAAATACTGACAACTGATGCGTCATTTTGCAATTGAATCGATTCTAAAATGTCAATCTAAAAAATCGTCAAAGGTCTTCTTACTACAATTGGAGCGAATACTGTCAAAGAAAGATTTTTTTTAGTAAGAATTCATCTGTAAATGTGTAAGAAATAATGGAAGCAAACACACTAAACCTCTCAAAGTAACAGAAAAGAAAAGGGATCAGCATGTTGATATGTACAAAAACCTTATGCAAGCATTAACAATTATCTATACTTTTATAGAGTAAAATAGATAAACAGAATGAATTATTAGCACACTTGCAAGAAATGATTTAGTCATTTCAAGACAGCAGAAAATTAAACTAACAGGCAAGACTATGCTACAAAGCAGGAAATATCGTTAACGTCATTCAAAAAGAAGATTAAGTTGTAAAAATTGTCCTCATTAAGTTGTAAAAATTGTCCTCATCAGCTTAAAGTTCCGTTTGATGTTTACTGTCATTTTGAATTTTACAGATGAAATGCATGAATCAACATTAATAGAAAATAAAAACATAAAGTCATGGAGACTCGTTGCAAAAGGCAAGATGTTCTTGAAGAACAACAGCAAAGTTGGACTGATAAAACAACAAAGCACGTATCTAAAGTTTTTGGGATTTACATTCAATCAATTCACAAAGAATACAAGCCAATTGTTTACAGAAGACCTGATTGTGTTCAGGTGTTTTACTTATGATTGGAGAAGATAACATAAATAGTGTGCGATGAAATTAGACCAAAGTATGCCAAACCAATAATCTTCACTGAGAAAGACAACACACATTACATTTCAACAGATATTTGTAACATTTGTGAGGGAGAAGTAATAGAGAATAAAGTGCGTAGTAGCAAAAATAGTCAACATAAAGTTCGTGATCATACTCATATCCTGCTCATAGCTACTGTAACTTAAAATATAAAAATCAACAATTCATCCCATTGTTCATTCACAACTTGTCTGGATATGATTTCCATCTGTTCCTCAACCATTTGGCGCCACAAAATCTTGATTATAATGTAAAAATCATCCCTAACACTGATGAGTAATACATTTCATTTAGTAACGACTTTGTAGTTAACACGTTTAGGAGAGAAGGAATAAAATTACTGTAAAACAATCGATTAGATTCGTGAAGAGCTATTGTGTCTCGAAGCAAGCTCTTGAACAGTTAGCTAAGAATTTAGATGATACAAAAGGTAAAAAGGCAATTAAGCGTGTTGAAAAAATCACTTTCATAGAGGTATTCTGAAGGAACAACATCTAAGATACAGAATACATTTCTTCAGAAAACATTACTCCGATGAATACCTGGATAGTTTTGATAGATTCGAAGAAACAACATTGCTTTCTGTTGATACATTCTATTCATCACTGTCCAATCCAAACATTTCTGATGATGACTAACAACACGTTAAATATGCAATGTCACACTGCAACCTAAACACATTAGGTGACCTTCAGTGGCTGAGCGAGGGTTCGAGGTGCCCGTGGGCAATATTTTTTAGTGGCGCCCCTACTTTGCTATAGAGGAAAGCTTTTATGTCAGTTGCCAACCTCCTTCCCCCCCCCCCCCGCATCTACGACACGGTTACAGCTATATAAAAAAGCTCTCGACGGCGCCCCCTCTCCCCCGCCCAGCAAGCAGGAGCAATCGACCCCCGCCCCCGCTGCCACTAGTGACCTTCACATAACTATTGCGTTCAGAAGGACACCCTAATGCTATGCAACATATTTGAACAATTTCGGAATCCATGTATGAAACACTACAAGTTACATCATGCAGATTACTACAGCGCTCTTGGTTTATCACATGATGCAAGCCTGAAGATATCTGATGTAAAACTTGAATTACTAACTGACTGGGATAGGTTTCGCGGAGGTGTTAGCATAATCCTTAATAGATATACGAAGGTTAATCACGATTTCTTTTCATCTCATGATGGAGAAATTAAAACTTCAGAATATGATAACACAACACCAAAATCATTTATCATGTACGAATATACAATTAACCTCTAAGATTAGGCAACGCGCCAACATTTACGTAGAACGAAACTTCAGGTTGGAAAGTGAATAATACACTCATCAGGCAGAAAAAAAGTTAAAGTAGGATTCTAACCCTCACCCTTTCCGCTTGGCACTCTTACCGCTGAGCCACCCGGCGCTCCAGTGAAGCAGTCAAAATGTCAAAATACAAGACATTGTTTGCATAGGCTACTTTTATAACTTTACCGAGGAAATTTTACAACTCAGACTAGTTACTTTAGGTTTAGAAACTGGACGACTGTAACGGAGAGGATACAGAGGGCATGTTTTACAAGCAAAATGGCATGTACGAAGTTGAAAAGATCTTGAAGTCCAAAAGAATGAATGGTAAAAGGTATGTCCACGTGACATGGATATCAGGCATCTTTTCACAGTTGGGAATCGGCTGAAAACATTGTGCTATTAAATAAATAAGGTACTATATAGGCATTGTGCCTTACAAACTTACCAAACATTGGTAGGGGTATTTTTTCACAAATAATTTTTGTTTTAAACATGTCTTAATTTTACCCAAAATTACGAATGCTAAAAATGTATTTTTAACACCATGGTAACATATATTGGAATTTATCGAATACAATCAAAATGACAAACAGCTACCGCGTTTCATTAAAAATGAACTTGAATCTGAAGAGCAGAAACATATAAAGGTATGTTTTAAAATATATTGCTATTCAATGTATCTTATGTAACATATTGGGTGTGAATGTGAGCGAGCATCACACTCGTTCGGAAGCAAACCTCGAACCAGTTTCAGTTATATTTTGTGACAACATAGTGGTTTACAGGGATTTCGCTGATGATGACATAATCGACAACGAAGGCCATACTATGTTGACACCGGCAAAAGAAAGATTTCTAATTTATGGTGAAAAGAATATCTTTTACAAAACAGGAATAAAGTTATCACCGTTGGACGTTAAAATAAAATACATTAGGGATGGAAATACTGTTGTGCTTAAAGTATTCATAGCCTACAATGAGCTAGATAAGTTAATTTGAAAAACTAGAAAAAAACTTAATTTTAGTCTTATAGGGTATTATTTAAAGGGATTGTGATTTTACACAGGGTCTAAAGAGCAGTATACTTTTAAATACAATCTTCTTTTGCATGAGAGACCCATTACTGATTAAAAGGACAGAAGTTGTATATATTTACACTGAGGCGTTCGATGTTGAATTATTAAGTTAACAATATAAAATAAAACAATCTATAGGTCGTTTTACTACCGCATTGGAGCTAGAGTGAACGTTACAAAGATAAATGATTGTGAATCTATGAATGATCTAATTGAAGTCATATATACAGTTTGCAATCTTTTTTTAATAATTTTACAAACAAAATCAATTTGCAGTTCAAAGGGAAACATTTGTAACAGATACAGAATTCTATGGTATCAAGTAAAGTTTCTTAAATTCATGTTGTTGTTTTTTTAGGGTGGAATGACTTCTTAATTCAAAAGCATATTATGTAAATGGGAGGATCTCAAACCAAAGACACTTAACAATCTTGGGCAAATACATAAGTGAGGGAATTAGCACTAAAATTATTATTTTGTATGCGACAGATGTGTCTGAAGAAATAATATAAAGCAGGTATAAACATGTGTGGCAAAAGGCTCAAGATATTTCAGGTGAAACACATAAGAAGGAAATGGTCTCAAGGGTTTTGTATCCGCACTAGCAAAAGAAGGTGAAAAGTGTTTTTTTCTGTTACCGATCTCTTCTTAAAGAAACAACTAATTAACATGAAAGTCGAATGGGTCTTTTTTATGCCTCAAGGTGAAATTATTACATTCATTTTAAGGACGAGTTTAAAGATGTGTTAACAGTAACGAAGGCAACTACGAAGGGACATTTCCTTCTGAAGGTTTAGCAACAACGGTACAGTATTCCGATGCAATCACAAAGAATAGATGTGCAGATCTACTTTCACCGTTAATGAGTGTGCAAATATCAGTGATAATGATGAATATGACATTGGTGATAACTATGGCATTCTGTGACATTCAATTATTGACATTCTATGACATTCAATTAGTGACATTTTGTTGCCTTTCGGTACAAATTAGTGACATTCTATCACATTCCGTTAGCGAAATGTTGTGGCTTTTCGTAACAATTAGTGACAATATGTGACAACAAGTTAGTTGCATTTAGTGACAACAAGTTACATTTTTTTCACTACCAAAATAATCGCTAAAAAGTATCCCTAACGTCCTCACTCACCCAGGGGAATGTGGAATTTAACGCAGCATGTTAAAAGTAAACATATTAACGAGGTGAACGAGTTGAACAGACTTAAAGCTAAAGGCAACTCGACACAAGCTTAGGAAAGACAAAAGAGGATATATCACAGCTGAATGGAAAAAGAAACATTGTGGAAGAGAGCTAGGCTAAATCAGACAGGCTTATAACAACAGAAGAAGGGCATAAAAACTACTTAGAAACGAATTAAACCTGTAGAGACAAAAATAAGATCATTTTTATATACATAAAAAGAAACAAAAACTACAAAGCATAGAATCAAGTCTACACACATTATTTATTTCGCAAGAGAAATTGATAAAATGGAGGTGGGATTAAAAGCACATTAAACAGAAGTGTTAAAATAGGAAAAGGTATTATTTGAGATATTGTCCACAAACAATGTTATGTTGCTTCTTGGCATTTACAATATTATTTACAACTTGAAGTCATCGCCAAAACCAAAAACCAGCTCCACAACATAAAAACAAAACGTCGGAGACTTTGCAATGAAAACCAACGGTACAAGATGAAAACAAAACGTCTGAGACTTTTCAACACAAAGCAACTATACAGCCTAGCAACAACTGTTACATTCCAGAAGTGTTGTAGATTTTGTAATTTTTTAATGTCTGAAACATAAGACAGATTAAATGCAATTTACCACGGACCGTTAAGTTCTGTTTAAACAGTTTGGTACAGTATGTTGTTACCAGATCTAGTCGGGTACAAGATATGACCACCGTCTAAAATGTCTATCGAAGAGATACTTGATTGCTTGTACTTACTGCTGTGTTGAATATTACAATTGTCTATTTAATTGTACACGGATTGTTCCACGATATACACATCTAGCCTTATGCATTTTCAATGCCTTTTTGTTTTTGAAATCTTTTAATATCTTGTAGAAGGTACGTAATGCATTTGTTTACTTCTGCATTTTACTGATTTAGGGATATTTTTCTTCACAGTTTCAATTGAGTAGGGTGTATGATTCCAAGTCAAACAGTTGGAATTTTGATCAAAACTGTGTAGACGATGTAAATTTCTCCGTGCAACCTATCCAATAAATCCATATACTTTTTTTGACCTTTCATTCGTGTTATTACCCTTCTGAGCCACCTTAGGGACAAATACTCATTTACCGCGACATTATGGTAACTTCCCTTTAAAAATGATGGCTGTCACCTGGCGTGTTGATGAGCGGAAAATGAACTCTAATCTTTTACGGCACTAAGAATATATTTGTGCCAAACTGGAAACAGATGTTAAATAATAAAACAACAAAATTAGCTATTCTTACCCTTGAGGGAACCAAATTGTCGACTCTAAAGATTGGCTGGTTTAGTAATTTTTTATTTGTAAAATAAGTCTGGTTTGTAAATTCCTATTTATTCCAGCAAACATACCTTTATAACTTGACTGCCAGTATGATTCTGTATCGACTGTCTGTTATTAGTTGGAAAGGTTCTGGAATGTGAAACGTCACTGGTGACACAAATTGAGAAGTAGTGTTGAACTTAGATAGGGCGCGTCACTGTGTTAATTGAACACAGAGATTCTAGGGCGGATCTGGTGTGTCATTTCAAATTTGTAAGTAAAAACAAATATGCAACGGTCTTACTGACTTTTTTAATTTTTATTTTTTATTTTAGTTTTATCGTATCCCTACACAAGTGGGTCAATGTGAAAAAAAGAAAAACAACTTGCCCAGAACTGTCAATATCATTTTTTATTATTTTTTGTACTATCGTATCACTACACAAGTGGGATGGTATTAAAAAAAAAGCATTACTCACTAGAACTGTCAATTGGATTTATTATTTTTGGTGTTGTCATTTCATCTTCTACTAGAAATGTGAGCTATATATGTTTTATTTTGGTGTTATCTGATCCCTACATGCGTGGGTTGGTGCAAAAAATGAATCCTTGCTAGATGTAGCAATATACTTACTACTGCTTTAGCTATTAAATTGGTAACAACGTTATCACTCGTGAATCGCTGATATACACTTTTTTCATATAGGATGATTCATTCGCAAACTCATTTATGCTTTTGTTTTTGGTTTGCTTCGGCTATGATGATGATAGTAAAAAATATGAGTCAACTACATGCTTGTCATCAGATCCCACGTGACTTGAAACTGTCACGTTGGACCAGATGATAATCATGTACTACTTTCAACCTAACATTAAAATGCCTCCTCTGAGTAATTCCGACAGTGTATTTAAATTGACAATTAACTCCAATTTTCTCAAATAGTGTGCGTGCAAGTGGGATTCCTGTCTTCATGCTAAAATTATGGATTTTTGAATATATATAATATATATATATATATATATATATAGATATATATATATATATATAGATATAGATATATATATATATATATATATATATATATATATATATAGAGAGAGAGAGAGAGAGAGAGAGAGAGAGAGAGAGAGAGAGAGAGAGATAAAGAGAGAGAATATCAAAGTGGTTTTTCGGATCTTTAATTTTAGGTAAATGTCCAAATAAAATTATTGCTCTCTCGGTGCAATCCACTCGTGTTACTCAATCAGCTATTTTTTGTATTTAAAGTGCGTACTTTGTGGTGGAGAAAATGATTTCATTACTTTATCAATAAACTTCTAACCACATTCCATTTTAGTGTGTTCATCACAGGGATTTCTATCAAGTATTTCTCAGCTTGTTCCTTCAGTTCTGTCTCTTTGTCCCAAACTCTCACAGTATTTTAAAGTTAAAATCACAGATTTAATGATGATTTTGATGACGATGATGATGATGACCATCATGTACTACGTCATCATCACCGTCATCATCATCATCATCGTTATTATTACGTTTGTTCCCAGCGAAATTTACATACTTTGTAATTTACAAGATAGAAACCATTTATCGTTCTAATATTTTCCAATTATTATTATTATTATTATTATTATTATTATTATTATTGCTTTTGATTTTTCCTATTAATGTTCCTTCTTTGTCTTATGTATGTACGTACATATGTATATATGTGTCTATTGAAAGAGATGAAAGTCAACAGCTATATTGTTTACAAATATATTCTCACGTTTTTCAAGTTAAACTATCAACGGTCACAACAACGCAAAACTGATATGTTCCATTTATAGTACTCTGTCTTGTAACTTTCTTTTGTAATGGGCTGTTTCTGTGCAGTATTTTAAGTCTTTAATATTTCACACAAATCAACGAATTTCAAGTCAGAGGAACATTTATATTTGCCTCTTTGTGCCAAGCAGCGATGCACGATCTTAAATGTATGGGATGAAAAATATAAATGTATTTCATCTGCCTACATCTGAACCTTGAATTGATATATTTTTCTATCTAACTAAATTCGCTGATGTGTCGCTTGTTTGTGTGAATGTGTGTGTGCCTGTGTACCTGTGATTGATTTTCGTTTTAATCAGATCTAGGGATGCCTGAATTATCTGCAGCTCAGTGACAAAGGACTGATTTTATTTAAGGAGTCATCTCTTATGAAAATGTTTTAAGTTACTTCCTGGTTCCTTTTCATTGAAAGTAACAATTTAGCAGTGCTGCCTGTCCAGCTGCAAATTCGCTCGACTTGTATTGAAGCATTTGAAAGCAAGTTTAAATTGAATTGAAATGTACACTATCAGTATTGGTATATAACAACCTCAAAGTAGGTTTGGAAAACGTCCAAATACATTCCACTTGCTCTAGATTATAATCAGCTCGAGCTTTATGGTTGCAATAAAGACATTGTGTTTTGTCGTCTGATAGGAAATTTAAAAGCACTTCATTTTGACATAAACAAATGATGTAAGAAAGATATTTATTAAAATATGAGATATCAAAGTTAGAAGCATTTATAACTAAAGACAAATTCGCCGGATAGATAAAATAACTGGCAAAAAGCCAGGAAGTGTAAATCTCCGCTGCAGCCTTTTATTCACAAAACTGGAGTGTGTGCATTGCATGACGCTAAGTAATTGGATAAAAGCTTACATGTTGTGTCATTGTAAATACGTTACAAGCACCTGCTGTTCCTGAACATATTGCGAACGCTGATACCAATTTGCAATAAATGCATCAGTCCATTTGGGGGGCCCGGGGCAGTTCAGCTTCGGGGGGCCCGGGGCACTTAAGATATAGATCGACAAATACACCCTGAAAGATGTCCTTAAATTTTCTTTTAGATGTGCATACTTATTATAGCTATATTATGCTAAGTATTAGACGGTTTAGACCTATATATGGTTTATTTAAACACATGTAATTTTATCCACGACAACAAATGGAGATCCATGACTACGCGGTACTTGCCCCCTGCGCCCCCACCTTAATCCAGCACTGCATTAGTCAGTAGTCATGGTATTTCTACGGATGCTCGAAATTTGGTCCATTACTTCAATTCTGTGCATATGCTCTATTTGCAATTCTTTATATTTCAATGCACACAATTTCATTAAGAATTAAAGAACAAGTGCGACAACGACAATAACAGCTCAGCACAGCACAACAGCAGCAACAACAACAATGACAATTTTTCATTATTGTATGATCAGGCCGGTTTTTAGCTAGTTTGACGCTTGCGATTTTGTAATGTTACCTGTGCTAAAAAATCAGAATTGCATATGCTGCTTCAGCACAAGTATTATTCTACGTTATTAAATTTTCGTTTTTAAAAACTTTTTTTTAAACGTATTTGGTATATTAAAATAAAACTATATACTAAGTGATTGATCAAGTAAGAATAACGATCATACACTGTTTGCTGTGTGCAAACGTTTGCCAGAGTACTCCGGAAAGATGTTTGACCCTTGAGCTCAAACTCTGCTGTGTGCAAACGTTTGGCAGAGTACTCCGGAAAAACTTTGAACCCCTGGGCTCATATTCTCTGCTGTGTGCAAACATTTGCCAGAGTACTCCGGAAAGATGTTTGACCCTTGAGCTCAAACTCTGCTGTGTGCAAACATTTGCCAGAGTATTCCGGAAAGTCTCTGAACCCTTGGGCTCATGCTCTCGTGTTCTGGCACACAGTCCTATATTTTAGTCAGATTTGATATTCAGCTCATTTGTAATACATGTGTGTAGTTAAAAACACTTGAAATCAGGTGAATACACCCAAGACGTAAACATTTGTGTGGCATGGATCTGAGTCAATGATTATATGATGGACCTTTTCCGGGTTTTTAGTGCTTTGCGTAAGTCCGTTACGAAGATCCTCAAGATATAGATCACTTCTGTGCATACAATGGGTTTGAAATACCGTATAACCGGTCATGTTCAACGTATTCTAATTTTGGCCAATTTGTGATGTCAGAATGCTAGTTTACCACAAAAATTAGAATTGCAAAATATATATGGAATTATTAAGCGCCGTCGTCAAGACAAGATATTTCTATCAAGACGACGTCTTTTATGTTAACAAGGCGAGTTACCGATTGCAATTTGTTGACATGATTACGTAGACATGACAAATTTACATACTTACGCTGCTATATTGTGGCAAGATGTCAGTAAGACAACATAACCAATTTGTAATTTGTCAATTTGTCACAATGGCGCAAGGCGGTGATTCTTACACAGATTATAAAACACGTGAAGATTACATGAGAGATAATTATGAATACACAGAATCAGTACAAAACCTCGAACAACACGTGGATGTAACATGTCAACAGAATGTGTACAATTCCTTAACAAACTCCTCAGCAATCTAGACTTAGAAATATGTTGGTTGGTTGTTATTGGTTTAACGCCATTTTTCAGCACACGATAGGCTATACATGGCGCCCAGTATATTTGGTGGAGGAAGAACCCGAGAAAACCCCGGGTAGAAACCACGGGAAGCTACTGGCAAGCTTTCTCACATATCTACGTTGGCCAAGCCCGAGACTCGAACCCACGCAGATAGAGGTGAGATGTAAGTGATCTGTAAAGGCGAGCGCCTTAGGCCACTCGGCCACCCGGGGCCCCCTTAGCGATATAAATGCATGTCAAATAATACCAGATTTTAGCATTGATAACAATTACAATTTGAGTGATGAATTTATCAAAACATATGCTAAAGCTGCATTTAAAGATATAGATGGTCAAATGTATATTATATCAAAAGGAAAGTATGGACCAGAAAACGTTTGTATCGCTTAAAAAGGTGGACAGGAGTTTTTAGGGCTCAGCTCAATACAAACACACCGTGGAGGTTCTAGTTTTGTAAAAGATTTAATGAAAGGAAGTTTAAAAATATAGGTCAGAAAAGTTAAACATTATTAACCCCACGGATCAAGGTGGTGTGTATCCTACCTTAAAAGAAGCGACAGACAGAGAAGAACAAAACAGAAACATCCGCTACAACCAACAGTTACCATAAGACAGACAATACACATTCTCGAGGAAATGCAAATAATCAGCACAAATAAACCATTTGACTAGTTGGTTTAATTCGTCACAAGTCAGATTTATTATATCTACCCCATGCATCTAATAATGTTCAGGTTTTAATACTGTTAAATTATATTTAAGCAAATTTGATTATTGTTTACAACCTCATAAATAACTGGTTTGCCAAGCGTACAGTTTTTATCTATATGAAAATAAAAAAATAATTGTTTAAACATATACTAGAGATTCATAATCGAAATAGGCATAACTAATTGCCTAATGCTTTTAAAACTAGTGATTCATAATCAAAATAGACAGAACTAATTTGCTATTGCTCTGTGCTAGTGATTCATAATAAAAAAGACATAAATAATTGCCTAATGCTCTGTACTAGTGATTCATAATCAAAATAGACATAACTAATTGCCTAATGCTTTAAAAACTAGTGATTCATAATCAAAATAGACAGAACTAATTGCCTAATGCTCTGTATACCAGTGATTCATAATTAAAATAGAAATAACTAATTGCCTATTGCTCTATACTAGTGATTCATAATCAAAATAGAAGTAACTAATTGCCTAATGATCTATATACTAGTGATTCATAATCAAAATATAAATAGCTAATTGCCTATTGCATTATACTAGTGATTCATAATCAAAATAAACAGAACTAATTGCCTATTGCTCTGTACTAGTGATTCATAATCAAAATAGACATAACTAATTGCCAAATACTTTAAAAACTAGTGATTCATAATCAAAATAGAAATAACTAATTGCCTATTGCTCTATACTAGTGATTCATAATAAAAATAGAAATAACTAATTGCCTATTGCTCTATACTGGCGATACATAATCAAAATAGACAGAACTAATTGCCTGATGTTAGTGATTAATATCAAAACAGACATAACTAATTTCCTAATGCGTTATATTAGTGATTCATAATCAAAATATACATTATTACTTGCCTGATATTCTATATTAGTGATTCATAATCAAAATAGACATTATTACTTGCCTGATATTCTATTTTAGTGATTCATAATCAAAATAGACATTATTACTTGCCTGATATTCTATATTAGTGATTCAGACTACTGAATGAGAAACATCAGCTACAAGAGGCCTGTTTAGAAGACAGCACTTCATCATCTAAGAAGGCAGTCTTCAACAACACCAAGAGCACTGTCTAATGCAAAATGAGAGAGTTTCAAGACTCATAGCTGAGCAACAAGGCAGATGAGATTCAGTCCTACGCTGACAGGAATGACATAAAGAACTTTTATGATACTTTGAAGACAATCTACGGGCGACAGTCATCAGGAACATCTCCAATGCTGAGTGCTGACAACACCACACTACTCACTGACAAAGAAAAGATACTACAAAGATGGGCAGAACACTTCAACAACATCCTCAATCTACGATCATCTGTCAGTGAGGAGGCAATTGATTGACTGCCCCAAGTAGAAAACAACACATTACTTGCTGATCCTCCCGAGCTGACTGACACTGAGATAGCAATTGACCTGCTGTCAAATGGCAAGGCACCTGGAGCGGATGCTATACCAGCAGAAGTCTAAAAAGCTGGAGACTCGCGCATGGCACATAAACTGACTGAACTCTTCCAGCCAATGTGGACTCAAGGAACTATACCCCAGGAGTACAAGGATGCATCCATTGTCCACTTGCATAAGCGGAAAGGCAACAGACAATCCTGCAACAACAATCAGGGTATCTCCTTGCTGTCAATAGCCGGAAAACTAATCGCCACAATTCTGCTGAAAAGCCTTGTGCAGCTCGTCAACTCCAGAAGAAATGCTTGGAACAGAACTCCAACCTGTTCACGACATTCATCGACCTGACAAAAGCCTTTGACGCAGTCAGTCGTGGGGTCCTTTGGAAGATCATGGCAAAATTTGGTTACCCAGAGAAATTCATCGTAATGGTTCGGCAATTCCAAGATAGCATGCTCGTTTGTGTCGTGGACGACTTTGAGTCATCTGAACCTATCCCAGTCACCAATGGAGTCAAGAAGGCTGTGTGTTGGCCTCAACCCTCTTCAATATGATTTCTCTGGCATGCTTACTGATGCCTTCTGTGACTATGTCACTGGGATTGACATCAGATACCAGACTGATGGCAAGCTATTCAATCTACAGACAAAGACTAAGCTACAGGGAGTGACTGTTCGTGATCTCCTGTTTGCTGATGACTGTTCCCTAAATGCCAAATCTGAGTCTAACGTGCAACACAGTATGGACCATTTCTTTTCAGCTTGTGACAATTTCAGTGTCACGATCAGTATCAAGAATACAGATGTGATGCACCAACCTGCACCAGGAAAGCCTTACATAGAGCCTACCATCACAGTAAATTACCAAACCCTCCTGGCAGTGGACAAGTTCACCTATCTCGGCAGTACACTGTCACGTGCAGTCCACATCATTGATGAAATCAACACCAGAATTGCTAATGCAAGTGTGGCCTTTGGCAGACTACACGCAAATGTGTGGGAGCGCAGAGGCATCAGTTTGCAAACAAAACGTAAGGTCTAAACAGCCACTATGTTGCCGATCTAGCTGTATGCAAGCGAAACCTGGACGGTGTACAGACGCCATGCCAAGAAGCTGAACCATTTTCACGTGGGCTGCCTGAAGAAGCTAATAAGATGGCAGGATAGAGTCCCAGACACGGAGGTTTGCATACGGGCAGGCATCCCCAGCATCCACACTCTGCTGATGAAATCACAGATGAGATGGGCAGGCCACGTTACCAGGACGTCAGAAGAGCGACTGCCAAAAAAGATCCACGGTAAGCTGAAAGAGGGAAAGCGATCTCAGGGTGGTCAGAAGAAACGCTTCAAAGTCTATCTCAAGTTAGCCTTGAAACATTTCAACAGTGATCCTGAATCTTAGGAAGATCTCACACAGAATCGCTCAACCTGGCGCAGTCTCATCCATACTGGAGCTACAGACTTTGAACTGAGGAGAATTGCAGAGGCAGTGCAGAAGCGCGAGCAGCGTAAATCTCAGAACTGCAACACGTCATCTATTGATCAAGCAACCACAAGCGGCATCTCTTGTCCAGTGTGTCACAGACAGTTCATAGGACAAACTGACCTATCAGCCGCTCACGTACTCAAAGAAATCAAACCAGTTAATGGTGTCATTGTCATCTTCGAACTCGAAGGACAAATAACAAACACTAGTGATTCATAATCAAAATAGACATTACTACTTGCCTGATGGTCTATACTAGTGATTCGTAATCAAAATAGACCTTAGTAATTGCCCAATGCGCTATACTAGTGATTCATAATCAAAATAGAAATTACTACTTGCCTGATGTTCTATAATAGTGATTCAAAATCACAATAGACATTAGTAATTGCCTAATGCACTATACTAGTGATTCGTATTCAAATAAACATTACTACTTGCCTGGTTTTCTATACTAGTGATTCATAATCAAAATATACATTACTAATTGCGCTATACTAGTGATTTATAAACAAAATAAAAATTAGTAATTGCCTAATGCTCTATACTAGTAATTCATATTCAAAATAGACATTACTAACTGACTTATTTTCAATACTAGAGATTCATATTCAAAATAGACATTACTAACTGACTTATTTTCAATACTAGTGATTCATATTCAAAATAGACATTACTAACTGACTTATTCTCAATACTAGTGATTCATATTCAAAATAGACATTACTAACTGACTTATTTTCAATACTAGTGATTCATATTCAAAATAGACATTACTAACTGACTTATTCTCAATACTAGTGATTCATATTCAAAATAGACATACCTAATTGATTATGCTATATACTAATGATTCATATTCAAAATAGACATACCTAATTGCCTAATGCCCAATATTAGTGATTCATATTCAAAATAGACATACCTAATTGCCTAATGCTCTATACTAGTGATTCATATTCAAAATATACATACCTAATTGCCTAATACTCTTCAGCTGGGAGTATAATATGAGGGAAGTAGTCACTCAATACAGTTTTAAACGAACATTGTCACTCTCATCCTATGGTTTTGACCAGATGTTTCTTTTACAATGGTATCAGTTAACCGAAACTATGAAAATTGGCAATCTAGAATAATTATTTCATGCCAAGATACAGGTTTTGTTTTCAAATATAATGATTTTTTTGCTTATTACCCTTGCTTGAAAAAAACCACTTTGCCTAGAAAAAAGTCAAGAAAGTTGGTAAGGATCTTATTTTCCTAAAAATAGTGCATTTTTTTTATAAAGCCTTAATTAGAAAAATAACTGACAAACTGAAAAAAACTCTACATTAATGCCATGTTCATTCTTGTCCAAAATTTGACCGTCTATGACCTGTAGTTTTGATAAAATCGGGTACAACGATACGGTTCAATCTTGTGCGTTGGGGGTGGGGTGGGGTGGAATTTATTTTCCTCCTAACCCGGATATTGTTTTCTTTTAGTTCAAGATAAATTTTTTTCTTCAACTAATATCATGGATATCTTTTTTTCTTTCTTTTTTCTAAAAATTAGAACAAGAGCATTTGTTTAAAGCTATTTGGCGGCCACAATTAAAAACAAAATCGCCATAATCGCTCCCCCGCCCCCCCCCCCCCGCCCCCCATCTCCCTCGAAAATTAAATGATTGCTCCCTATGGTAAACATTAGACCGTTTCTTGGATTCCTGTATTGTAATCTTGTCCGCTAAAGTGTGTATTTTTATCACTATACATATTTTTGACTTTAAGCTTGAACTTGTGGCTTACTTCCTCTATACCTAGAGATAACGCTGTCAAAGTGACAATATGAATATATATAGCTGAGTAAACTTGTTCCACGCATTCATTTCAAATCATGTAATGTACGAGTCGTTCCAAAACCTTTCGAAGGAAACTAACTGCAACAGGGTAGAACACTCACTTAGCCGCATTTGCTTCCCTTAGATAAGTAATATGAACTTGTACACGAACTTGGACTCGTTGCGACCAAGTTTTCTCTTTAACAGAAAGTCGCAAAGCTAAAATGAGATAAGTCAGGAAAAGGATAACCAAATAGAGTACATGTTGGTTGCAGGGGGAAAAAAACATGCAATTTATTGAATTACAAGACAAAATTATATGATTCGTGCAGCCCTTGCATGTTATTGCATGTTGTTGTTATTGTCGACATTATATCAATTGTTCACATCACACAGAGAGAGAGAGAGAGAGAGAGAGAGTCCAAACCAATCCAGCGTTTTCATCAATTTTTAAAAGGTGAATGAAATGCAATTTTTTGTCGTATTTCGCCAGAAGTGACCTGTGACTTCTTGTATTTAGCATTGAGCACTCAGATTGTTAATCTAGCGCATGAAACAATAATTCGAAAGCTGATGATCCGACACTTGGCATTTGAAATGCCAATTACATCTGTAGCTGTTTTAAGTCTGAAATGCCAATTACATTTGTAGTTGTTTTAAGTCCGAAATACCAATAAAATCTATAGCTGTTTTAAGTCCGAACTTTTAGTCGAGTTCTTGAGTCTGTGGGTCAAAATATAAACACAAGTCGAACAAAAGGTGTTTTAGGCGAAGGTTTTGCCCTAAAATATAATCACTATCGGTTGGTTTATGGAGACAAGGTTGCGTTTAATTATTCAAACACCGTGGGTTCATGCCTTTTTATTTTTCTGTTTATGAACAGTGGGTAGTCAAACTTCAATTCTCCTTCTTTTGCATACAAGAAAGACGAAACGAACAAAACTATTTATGCTGTTTGTATTATTACCGAAACCAGGCCGTCAACAATTATTTTCACAATGCAAAGCAACAACCAATAAAGCCAAATTAGTGTCTAAATTGTATACTGAAAAGTCATTATCTCATGCGACGTGCGGGTGTGGGCTTACTTATTTATTCAATTATGTCTTATCAGGCAGTTATGGAAAATATGATATAGTTTCACATCTGAATTATGGTTTACTTATCAACACACAGACACAGACACAAACACACATTAGCGATGAGATATTTCAGTGTAAGATATCTTGAACTTTCAAATTAATTTAAATGCTTCCGTGTAGATTTCGGATTTATTCAGTTTTTTGAGATTTCGGTATCCAAAGGCTACACAATTTAGTTAACCATATACTGTATCAATAATATTATAATTTGTTGCTCTATGTATGAGAAGAAAATCTTTAAAATGTATTTTATTCAAGTCAATTGTTTATTCAAACATACAAAGTATGAGCAGAGGTATTCAAACTGAAAAAGTGATACGAATATGACATGACAGCAAAAATATAATCTGTAATGTTCACATTAAGATAAAGTTTGTCAATTACAATTACTAATAAACGGTGAAACAAATACAAGAAACATAATAACTTCAGTATGTGCATTTACATAATAATGGAGAAAGAGAAACAAATTGTTCCTAGGGCAAGTGTAAATCAGACTTTTAAGAAAAATTATATTATTGTTAAGGACGATAACGTGGAAATGATTCACATTTGACCAAACAGTTACGAATATTGAACAAAAAAGCGATCTATAATTTATTCATTACTTCTTTTGCACATCAAACGACCACTCCCGCTCTAATTAGATGAGAAGCAACGTGTCCAAAGAAATTGTAAAATCTAGAGTCCTTTGTTTAATAATGATATCTGTCTGTACATGCCAGAGTCCTTTGTTTAATAATCATATCTGTTTGTACATGCCAGAGTCCTTTGTTTAATAATCATATTTGTCTGTACATGCCAGAGTCCTTTGTTTAATAATCATATCTATCTGTACATGCCAGAGTCCTTTGTTTAATAATCATATCTGTCTGTACATGCCAGAGTTCTTTATTTAATAATCATATCTGTTTGTACATGCCAGAGTTCTTTATTTAATAATGATATCTATCTGTACATGACAGAGTCCTTTGTTTAATAATCATATATGGCTGTACATGCCAGAGAGTTCACAAGAAAACGACAATAGATTTTATGTATTTTTTAAAATAGCGACAGTATTGGACATTAAATCTTGAATATTTATATCACATTGAATAGTGACAGTATTGGGTATTAAATCCTTACTATTTATATCACATTAAAATAGTGACAGTATTGGGCATTAAATCTTGAATATTTATATCACACTGAATAGTGACAGTATTGGGCATTAAATCCTTAATATTTATATCACATTGAATAGTGACAGTATTGGGCATTAAATCCTTAATATTTATATCACATTGAATAGTGACAGTATTGGGCATTAAATCTTGAATATTTATATCACACTGAATAGTGACAGTATTGGGCATTAAATCTTTAATATTTATATCACACTGAATAGTGACAGTATTGGGCATTAAATCTTGAATATTTATATCACACTGAATAGTGACAGTATTGGGCATTAAATCTTGAATATTTATATCACATTGAATAGTGACAGTATTGGGCATTAAATCCTTAATATTTATATCACATTAAAACAGTGACAGTATTGGGCATTAAATCCTTAATATTTATATCACATTAAAACAGTGACAGTATTGGACATTAAATCTTTAATATTTATATCACATTGAATAGTGACAGTATTGGGTATTAAATCCTTAATGTTTATATCACATTGAATAGCCGCGATAAGACGATTTTTTAAGGTTGGTGGGGTGGTGTGAGGGTTTTAAAGAAACGTTTTGTCTAATGTTTAAAACAAAGACGATATTTGTCGGTAGATCGTCACTATTTGCACAAATATGAATGAACAATATACGAAGATACTACTTGTTAAAATGTGGTCAGAATCAGGTCTTTTTCTCAAGAAAAAAGCAACAATCATTCGCTATGTCTTCTGGAACTTTGTAGCTCATTAACATAGGTACCAAATTGAAAACATCCGACGTGGAATCTTTTATATAAAGCACCATCTATAGCTCTTCTTGCTGCACTTCCCTGGTACTTCGTACCATCGCTAAATCCGATTAAATACAAGAAAATATTCCTAACTATTTGGATGAAAATTATTTAATTCTTTCATAATGTAAAATGCAAGGGGTCTCACTACCGAGCGATTCAAACAACTCCTCAGTTGGTCTAGTTTGAGGTCCCCGTTTTTCCTATTTCCAAGGACCTTAAGACAACAGTTGTTGTCAACTGAAGGGTTCTTAATCACGCGAATACTACAAATACATTTTCTTCTAATCGCCTAATGACCACACATCACAAAACTCTAATTTCACACTTGCAGTTGTTTTTTTTTTAATTTTACGCTTTACAATTGTATGCCCCATCAGTAAGCCTTTCCAAACCAAAGATTGGTACCTTACGCTATGTACCATAAAACACATCCCAAACACCTAATACAAAAAATTATTCATATCTCAAATTACTAAACACTTGTATATTAGAATATTTCAAGAATTCCTTATGTTACGAAATTAGGAACAGTCCATTTTACGAAACTAATCCATGCGACTATAAAGTCTCGTGAATACTGTACATTATGATGTATGCTTCTAGAAATTGGCTAACTACTCGGTTTGAGAAATATCTTCCCAACACCGACTCCCCATAATCAACAAATAATCACTCTAAAATCTAACAAAGCTATACACAGAGACGGGATACTAATTGCACATACCCTACACATTTCCAAGATTTGTAAGCCGATTATCCGTCACAGACAGGCTTTCGTAAAAAAAAAGAAAAGAAAAAAAAAAAACTTGTATGAGCTTTGCCATTAGTCAATATTCTCGTTAAATATCTAAGACCATAATCCATATCCGTATTTTTGTGTATTCCTTATAAGTTCCTTAAAATATCATAAACATTATCCCCAACATAAAGTAATAATCAATACCCCTGGTGTTCAAACATCATTATCCCCAACATAGAGTAATAATCAATACCCCTAGTGTTCAAACATCATTATCCACAACATAAAGTAATAATCAATACCCCTGGTGTTCAGACATCATTATCCCCAACATAGAGTAATAATCAATACCCCTAGTGTTCAGACATTAAGCATCCCGTATTGCTAAAATTGAAAGGACATATATATCTATAATTTTACGTAATACACACAAAATATTCGAAGAAAAGAAACCTTTCGTTTACTCTGCTTTCAGTTTTCTCGCATAAAGCAAGCAAGGAAGAAAGGAAACAGGGATAAAAGTGGTTATGTAGGTTATAGGAAACTCACATTACTGAGCTCCGAAGCGAAAAGAACGGAATAATTTTGCTGTCATGCTTACGTGGTGCTAATTATAAAACACTCAGAGTTTGGCTTGGAATACACTTGACATTTTCATTACAACATATCATTGCGTGAGATTGAACAGCTATTCCATTATTCTCTTATTAAATTGAAACTTTAAATTTACATTTGTTTACTTGTGTGGCTTCTCTTCTTAGACAGTTGCGTCTTTATCACAATATTGCGTATCAAACTGGGAATACTTAGAGTCTTAGACCAATGGTTCAAGGTGCCCCGCCTATATATTTTCTATACTTTTGGCATTCGAGATATAATGTCCTACATTATAAACACTTTTTTTCTTTCCATTTTTGAGGAACCGCGGTGGCTCATTGGTTACCTTGCCGGACTCGCAGACCAAACGTTGTGGGTTCGAATCACGCACAGGTCAGCCTAATCGACTGCTGTGGTGCCTTTGATCAAATCATTTTACTTCCATAGCCTTGGTACTTTATAGCCCTTCATGTGTTCATGGGTGGTTAATCACCAAATAAACAAACTACCCATTGTATATGTCTTAAATGATACACCCCCACCCTCATTGAGAGGCCTTTTACACCTAATTATCAGTATTCTACTGCTAACTTGCAAACTATTGTTGTCAGTACATCAATATTATTACGCGTAGACGAGTTAAGTGTCATTTCTATCTCTTTAGCGCGATCGTCTAAAGACAAACGGAGCCTCGCTAAAAATCTTATATTTGTGTTGTTCGCTTTGTAAGTGGAGATGTGGCTGTCACGTTGTGTTAACCTGAAAGAAACTTCGTGACTTTGAAACTGTTATCGTGCCGGAGTGCCAAATTAGTATGGACTGCACACAATCAAGTAAGACTACAGAGTATTTTGAATTTTGTTAATTAAATACGGACAAAACTACGACTGATTTAGACCTTTGTAATTAATCCATACTTAATGACAGTGTTATCATGCAAATCATGAGGATTCACTTCACTGATATAACCACTGGTGCGCGTGAGGACTCTTCTCTTCCGAACTTTTATTTTAATACTCAAATAGATTGGTATTTATCTTCAACTTAACTTTGATAGTTCTTACTTTGCTCTTATTTCAAAAAGAAAAAACGCATGCCACTAAACTATCTCTACTCAATTTTAATCAATCCCAAGCCATTCTTACTTATTTCCTGACTGAATCACGCACTTACTTATTTCCTCACTGAACCACGTACTTACTCCGGAAAACCATCATATACACAATACACACAATATGACAATACGACAATCCTCTCATATTCTCTTAATTCAGAGTTTCAGGCATAACAATAATTAAGGAAGGATTGAAGGGGACAGAGACGAATAGAGGGAAGTAGGGCAATCATATCACTGAATTCTGTCACGTGATTGTACGGGACAAATGGGAGGAAATAATTTCTGCATTTTGTGTTTGTCAATGCCAAGCCATTCTTACTTATTTCCTCACTGAATCACGTACATACTTATATCTGCACTGAATCACGTACTTACTCGGGAAGACAATCATATACACAATGCACCAAATATGGAAATATGACAATCCTCTCATATTCTCTGAATTCAGAGTTTCAGGCATAACAATAATTAAGGAAGGAGAAGACATAGATAAATAGAGTGAATTAGGACAATCATATCACTGAATTCTGTCACGTGATTGTACGACACAAATGGTAGGAAATAACCTTTGTCATGATTCGTTTCATTGTTTGACGCTAATTACTAAAAAACATCAATGTTTTTGACCATAAATAAACTTTCCATTTTCATTACTACACGATATAATTTGCTAAATTTAAACAAACAGTAACTTTGTTCATTCGTACATGTTAACTCTCGTGGTTCGTTGTCTGGAGTAATCAGAGCTCCCTAGCGCTGAGAAAAGCAAATCTGCACAATCATTGCTGCTTGGAACTACGAAATAGCTTTCTACAGACCAATAGTAGAGGTCAGCCTAAATAATACAAAATCTGAATAATGTAGATGGTACGGAATTTGGTACTGCACTATATGCCATTGACACGGAATTTGGTACGGTACTATATTCCATCTATGCAGAATCTATATTCGCTACTGAAACAAAATATATCTCTGCCTGTATGATTTAATATAGATTTATGTATTACTGAGTTGCTTCTGATGTGCCTCCAAGTAAGGGACAATCAGCCCTGTCAGATTTATCATGCCACTTATTTGTAAGCCATATCTTACAATCTTCGAGATCACGTTTCTGATGACGTCGCTCAGTAAGGAACCTTGGTCTCCAGGATTTCTGTGTCTACAGACCGTCTGCCATCGAGTCTGGCAGCATAAATGTGGCTGTATATTCTTATCTCATATGATATAGTCATATAATTTTACATAACTGTCTGTACGTTTCTACATAAATCTCATCATTTCTGTATACAAAAGCAGGTTATGCCTCGAGCTGTTCGTAAACAGATCAGTCGGTGCATGATACGCCGTCAGACAGATCCTACACAATTCATTTTGTGGTTGCTATGGGCATTGTAAACATTCAAATCTACTTGCGTTTAATGTCGTGCCGCTTCAGACTCCTGATCTAAACTGTGTGAAAATCATGTGGTTTTCAGGCGTATACATATATTTGACTTCCGGGTTCTTTCTTAATCAATGTACAATAATGTTGGAAAAGTAAAGTCCTCTGCGATTGGTCGAGCACAAAATCTCCAGCTCAAACTCAACCTGAAAGGCTTAATGATCGTTAGGTTAGGTCGATCGATCGACAAATGCAATATATGCAGATGAAAAATCATGTCAAAAGATGACTGATCTGCAAGCTGTCTTGCCTTCCGACTACTTCCTTCCTGCCTGACAATTTCTTTGGTTTTCTACTTCGGCGAAAATCTCAGAATAAATCCAATTATACTGACCTCGAGGATTTAGATTTTTGAAATTAAATACGGGTTCAGTGCTTTGCAAAATCACGCTTAAAATTATTAAAGCAAAAAAGGTACAGTCTTTTTTGTCATAGACGACTTATTATAGGGACACGTCTTATTGGCGATCAAAAAATCTGTGTAGATGAAAGGGTCAGGAAAAAATGCCGTGTCTACGCCTATTACATTTTCGGACGTTGATTACTTCTGACAGTGACTCAAAGAGAAGGATACAATGCATGTATTCCCGGCTTTCAAAACTTTTCTTTGTATTAGTAGTTTTATTGAGTAAACCCGTAATGCCATCTATACTAGTGATCATTATGAGTAAACCTGTAATGCCATCTCTGCTAGTGATCATTATGAGTAAACCCGTAATGCCATCTCTTCTAGTGATCATTATGAGTAAACCCGTAATGCCATCTATACTAGTGATCATTATGAGTAAATCCGTAATGCCATCTATACTAGTAATCATTATGAGTAAGCCCGTAATGGCATCTATACTAGTGATCATTATGAGTAAACCCGTAATGCCATCTATACTAGTGATCATTATGAGTAAACCCGTAATGCCATCTATACTAGTAATCATTATGAGTAAACCCGTAATGCCATCTATACTAGTGATCATTATATAAGTTTGTCGTTGATACTGGAGTTTTTACTGTTCTTTGAGATGTTGCAAGCTTTCTTCAGACAGGTTCAGATTCTCAAGGACCTTTGGCTGTTAGAAGACAATCTTCTTCATCTTGCATGCTGTTTGTCAGAAAACATCAAAATACCAGGCATACAAGTCTATACGGAGATATTAGTGCATTAACAATGATAGGGCTCAATCGCCCCATTCTGCATGGCAACTTAATTTTCAACGCAAATTCTTTGAACCTTTGTTATATTACTTTTCCAAAATTTCTTTCTTTTCTTGTTCTTGCACGCACTACTCTGACAAAGATACAAACTTTATTCTTTTCTTGTTCTTACACGCACTACTCTGACAAAGATACAAACTTTATTCTTTTCCTCGAGTGACAACGGCTATATTGGATATTTTATCGACTATTTTTTTTTTTTTTTACACTAAACTAAAAGTCTTATTGCGGGGATTTACTATATTAAGTATGGGCAAATTTATTCCAATGCTTTTGTTCATAAAGAAGTCGATCAAGTATGTTCTGTTTGTGTTAGTGGAAGCCATATTGTTTTTATGGTCGACGTTATTAAATAAATGAAAACATTAGATGCCGTGTAGCTTTCTTTGAATTTGAGTCGAAATCAGTCGACTGCTTTTAGAAAAGTGATTACTTTTTATTTAGGTCACAGCGTCCACATAATAAGGAGAATATGCGTTATCGTTACTTAGTATTAGATCGCTCCATATGAAATTCGGCAACGCTTGGTCGAGTGGCTTTTAGAAGAAATGAAAGATAATATTTGACGGACGTACCTTGTACGACCCACATCAGACATAGCTGAACGGAAGTTATACATTGATTAGTAACTATTCTGCAAATGACCGACATGTTAAACGTTTCTGGGACTTTTGAACATCCCATAACTATTAGAGATTTTCTCTGTTTCTTTAATTCCATTACTTGTGAAATTGCTTCAGACGTCTCTCTCACATGGCATGGCTCACCTGCCACAACTATTCACACTTAACTAACGGCACTTTAGTATTAACTTACATATTATTTGTCAAGAACATGTATATTCCATTAGGTACAGATGATTTCGGTTTGAGTACTATCATGACCGGAAACACGGCTACTTGAAGAAAAACACCAAACCATTTTTGAAATTATTTGGGCGAGGAGAGCGGGTTGTCACTTTGTCATGCAAGGTAAGAAACGTTTCGTGACTTGAAAACGTTTTATGTAGGGTCCCGACATTTTTTTCGACTCATTGTCATTAAACACAACCTCATTATCATTAAACTCAACCTCAAAGTATTTTAATACTTTTGCCACTGATTGGGCGACATAACATCGTCAATAGTGTGTTTGATTTACCTTGACACCCTAAAATAAGTCCTCAATTAAATACATTGCAAATATGTAAATCATATTCAGGGAGATTCGGTTCACTAACATAGCTCATGTTGCACGTGAGGATCCATCTGTTCTCATACTGTATTTTCCGATTAATATTCCTGGCTTTTACATTACTGATCTTGTAAGAAATATTCCATGCTGCCTGAAAAGTTTCATACCCATACCAGATCAACGTGTAATCATTTAATGAACTTTTTGCTTTGCAACTGACCCGCTTAATTAGGAAACTCACCATTTAATTATTTGATTTATTTAATTATTCAAGTGAGAGTAACATATTATCTCGTCGCAACCTTTTGTCGTGAAACTCTCATCTTACACAGTGACCGAATTTATAACGCTATAGACTCGTTTCCTTGTGTTGCAGTTTTAGACAGTCAAAAGCAGGTCACATTTTTTTTCAGCTATTAATCACCTATTGGCAATAACATAGTATCTCCTATATGCAAATTTAAATATTACATAAAAGTAACTTTTTGGACAATGGTGACAAAACTGATTGATCACCCCTGCTTGGATTCGTTACAGTGTATACAAATTGTGAAGGTCAGTTGGGGCCATACGAATTTGAATAATGTAGATCTTATGATAAAAGAACGATTTTATCTGCCATTGTAACAGTGGCAGGATATTACAATAAATGTACAACATGTAAACAATATGGGAACAAAGCGTTTCTTTTCCAATAGCCAGAAAGATTAAATGTTATCTTATCACTGAAACTATTCCCAAACAAAGACAAATCTACCCTGTCAAATTTATCGTGTCAATAAACCGCACATCCTATCTTGCGATCTTCGACAACATTAACAACTTATTCGCTTCCTCGCCCCTAAATGCCATAACAAGAACTATATCAAGGTTTCTATCTAACCCCAGCGGCCCTTGAAGATCTGTCGTACAAAAATCACGCTAAACTTTACAGCGGAAATCCCTATCAGCAGATTCATCTGTCTTTCGTTTGAACGCCTCCAAAATGGGAAGAAAAGACATTTTGTGTCTTGAAAAAAAATAAAGGAGCTATTGCAATTTCTTCCAAAAATATTGGGTAATTATGTTCTGGTTGGTAATGAAATTTTACAGTGATCTGGTTTGGAGAAAGGCGCAAATTATCAAGTGCATTAGCTTAGCTAAGCATAAAATCCTGCCGTTTTATGTTTTATTTTATTTACGAGAGACTTCATGCGGGTATAACCCTAAGTGTGCTTGGAAATTAAGTTGGCCACATTTATATATTTATGCATTTTGAACCTTTGAAACCACTCTGCCTCAATGAAGTCGTTCAACTCTTTCGACAGGTATGCATGCACGTCTGTATGTATGTATTAATGCATGTATGTTTGTATGTTTTCTTCTTCCCAAAATAAAAAAACAACCCAGCCATTAAAATTTTTATCATTTGTTGAGTCCTCGTATGTAATCGAGTAATTTTGTAATCGCGGTGCCAGAAAGTCTCCCGTATTAAATGACTGATTACACTGATGAAACTGACGTGATTAACTACGCAGCTGTGCGTATCTCAGTTTCATATGTTATGGTAAACTATCTCTCCACGTCACATGTCATGACTTGTACTGCCTCGGTGGATTATAATCGGTTTCAAACTCAAATTCTACTGCAAACTGTAGAGATTCTGGCATCGCTTTCAAGAAAAAGTCTCATCTGTGAGTATGCACTAAGTGCAAGATTCTGTATGCAGAAAATTACGATTTAATCAGTGCAACTCATCTCTGTTTTAAAACAGGCGTGTCGTGTTAGTCAGATATCTAGCATATTATATCGAAAATTGACTTTGATTAGATATCCCGGAGGAATTTTTTTTTATTTTTATTTATATTAAATTCCTATTCTTTCGAAAGTGGCATTTTTATTTTGAAATTATACTATTTCATCACCATCCTTATCCACATAGATCTGATATGTTAGAGTTCGTTTCAATCTTACTGAGGTCGCTTTAATCCTAGGATACATACGATATTGCAAACTGCAGCGTTAGCTATATTTGTAAAATCTCTGTCCTGATTTCAATCTAACAAGGTGCTCTTTGTTCAACCCCTCTGTATGGTTTCTTTTAGCAACATCACGCTTAGATCTGTTATCTACATGTAATACGTAAATACCCGTCACGTCTTTTTGGAGTGCTGACAGATTACAGTCGCAATGCTGTGATCTCTGTCCAACTTGGTGCAACTAATGAGCAATTACGGTTAATACTGTCTTGAATCATGCCCCATAAATTAGAAAGTAATCGCTTCATTTATCATAAATTTATGAAACTATCTGTTTCATCGAATGTCTCCGGGGGATTGAGTCTATTTATTTGAGAGAATTTGATTAAATATCGTGTCAAGAAATGTTGTCGAATTCAATTGATTGAAATTATATAATATTGGTGGCATATCGGTGGAGCCGATGTAAACGTAAAATAAAGCAATTGCAGTATCATCTTACACATAATACATTCCTGTGTTTATACATGCTTTTTACATATGCTTGAAATTGATTAGCTCTTCTTCTGTTGCTTATTTGTCTTCAATTTTAATTTATTTTGTTACGACTCTATGGTCTAAGAAAAATGTAACAGAAAGAAAGTGAAACCAACAAATCAAGTAAAAATCAACAAGCAATTTATTACTAGATAATTAAAATGAAAAATCAAAAAGTCACTTACAGTAATGTGTTTTGAAATCCTAATAATCCAATAAGAATGATTGTTCTAATCACAAGTCCTAAATATAGAATGTTCCGAATTCACGGCTGTGTCCTTGAATGTTATGATGTGCTAATGGTCTCCAAAGTCCTGATGTACTAGTAATCTTGATGTGCTGATGTCAAAATGAAGTATTCCAAAATATCTGAATAAGTTCACTTAAATTCCAAAATCATCAATTAAAAATCCAAATCCAAAAGTTTGTGAGCACTGTTATAATCCAATGAATATTTAAAATAATTCCTCTCTTAGAATTTGGAATGAATTTTCACAACTGCAATAGCTCTTTACAAGACTGATGGTAATGTCAAAACTGAATAAATGTCCACCAAACATGGTATATATAAAGATTGGTCACATGACAGAATGTTCTAGAATATGAGTCATCTTAATGGAATTCTAACTGTAAACAAAATTCAACCTTGACCTTCAAATTGAGAAAACATATTGATCAAAACAACCTAATTCAAGGACACTAGTTAAACATGTTTTTCCTGATAAACATTAAGATTTAAGCAAATATTAAAGTGAAGAAACATTTATAATTTCCCAAAATATCCACAATATTATATAAACATCATACATAACACCTCCCGTCATAAAGAAAAAGAAAGATTTATATAATAAAGCCTTCTTTTGAATATACATCTAATACTACAATAACCAAAATTACATAAGAACATGTTTTATGATACTGGACTTAATTACATCAAGCAATATTACATTTCTAGGCACGTGAGAGTGCATCTGCAATCACATTGTCTTTTCCCCTGATTCAATACTCCACCAACCCCTACATCACTTGCATCAACAGATAATTTAAATGATTGGCTGAAATTTGGTGCAGAAAGAACTGGTGCATTCTTAAGCATGGCCTTTAACTTGTCAAAAGATTCCTGACACTTGTCAGACCAATAAAATTTGGCTTTCTTACTCAATAAACTTGTCAAAAGTTCAGCAATTTTGGAAAAATTGGAACAAAATTTCCGATAATATCCAGCCATACCTAGAAATCGCATCAGTTGCTTTTTACAAATTGGAACTTGAAATTCAGAGATAGCTTTGACCTTAGCTTCTATAGGTTTAACTTGACCTTGTCCCACAATATGTCCTAAAAATGTGACACAAGCATGGCAAAACTCACTTTTGCTCAAATTAATTGTCAGATTCGCATCGCTGAGTCGATCGAAGAATTTTCGAATGGTTTCCAAATGATCTTCCCAGGTGTTGTTGTAGATAATGGCGTCATCGATATAAGCGTCACAATTATCAAGACCAAATGTTATCATGTTCATCAGACGTTGAAACGTTGCAGGCGAATTTTTCATTCCAAACGGCATGACTTTATATTGATAAAGTCCATCTGGAGTTGCAAATGCTGAAATTTCTTTTGCCCTTTCCGTCAGTGGAATTTGCCAGAATCCTTTTAAAAGGTCAAACTTGGTGACATATTCCGCATTTCCAATTTTATCAATGCAATCGTCCATTCTTGGGATTGGAAATGAATCAGTTTTGGTGACACTGTTGACTTTTCTATAGTCAGTACACATACGGAATGTATTATCTGGCTTGGGAACAAGAATACATGGTGAACTCCAGTTACTTTTACTTGGTTCTATGAAATCATTCTCCAGTAAATACTGAATTTCTTTCTTCAGATAGTTCTGTTTGAGAGGATTCATCCTATAAGGATGCTGTTTCACAGGCGCAGAATCTACAATGTCAACGTCATGATAAATTTTACTTGTTCGTGTTGGAACATCAGGAAACAAGTGCTCATAGTCATGTAATAGCTGTTTTAGTTCATTTCTTTCCTGTTGTTGTAGATGTGAAAATTTCTGGTCTAGGTTGTTCAATATTTCTGAATTCCGAAGATTGGTTATACCAGAGTCACTATAGTGTGATCGTACTCCATCGTTGATATCTTCACTGTGTGGGACAGGTACAACTAAATTAACAAAATAATTAGCTGAGCTATCTCTGTCAAAATATTCCTTTAACATATTTATATGACAAAGTTGTTTCTGTTTCCGTCTCCCAGGAGTGTTAATGATATAATTTAAGTCATTTACTTTCTTTTCAACGGTATAAGGACCAAAAAATTTAGCCTGAAGAGGATTCTGAGGTATGGGAAAGAGAGCCAGAACTTTGTCACCAGGTTTAAAACTCCTTTCCTGTGAATTTCTGTCATACCTTAATTTCATTTTTGACTGGGTAGTGTGAAGATTAGTTCTTGCTACTTCACAGGCCTTTGACAACTTGTATTTGAAATCAGAAACATAATCAAGAAGATTAATCTTTGAATCTTCATTTGAAAGAAGTTTCTCTTTCAATAATTTCAATGGTCCACGGACAGTATGACCAAAAACTAGTTCAAAGGGACTAAAACCCAACGACTCTTGAACTGATTCCCTAACAGCAAACAACAACAAATGAACACCCTCATCCCAATCCTTTTCTGTATCAAAGCAATATGATCGAATCATATTCTTCAAAGTTTGATGAAATCTTTCCAAAGCACCTTGACTTTCAGGGTGATAGACAGAAGATTTAAACTGTTGGATGCCTAATTCATGCATAACTTGTTGGAAAATTCCAGACATAAAATTTGACCCTTGATCTGACTGGACAGATTTGGGAAGGCCAACAAGTGTAAAAAACTTCACCAAAACTTTCACAATAGTTTTAGTTTTTATATGTCTCAGAGGAATTGCCTCTGGAAATCTTGTAGATGCACACATGATGGTCAACAAGTATTGGTTGCCTGACTTGGTTTTAGGTAAAGGACCAACACAGTCTACTATTATTCTACTAAATGGTTCATCCAATGCTGGAATAGGTTGCAGATGAGCCTTAGGTATCTTCTGATTGGGTTTTCCTACCATTTGACAAGTGTGACAAGATCTGCAGTATTTAGAAACATCACTTTTGAGTTTCGGCCAATAAAAATGATTCAAGATTTTGTGATAAGTCTTACGGACTCCTAAATGACCAGCCAAAGGAGTTTCATGGGCTAAATTAAGAATTTCCTGTCGATATGACTTAGGAACAACAATATGATAGCTCACTGACCACTCGTCACCAGCGGGTACATCAGGTGGTCTCCATTTCCTCATAAGGACCCCATTTTTCACAAAGTAACACACTGGAACTTGTGTGGCTTCAGTTTCACTAATAGCCCTCTGAAACAAACAAGATATCTCGGGATCTTGCTCCTGTTCAACGACAAGGGATTGTCGTTTGTCATCTTGATTAGAACAAAGAGAATGAGTTGCCAAAAGAGGATCACTGTGATCAATACCATTTGATTGATCAATACCTGAGGAAAAAGTGACCTCATCAAAAGACTGACCAATACATGTGTCAGCTAAAGGAATAATATCCTGATCAACATCACTCTCAAGAGCACTTTTTGCCATAGCTCTAGTAACTGCACAAGCAGGGTACAAATCAGGGATTTCAGTTTCGACAGGATCAACTTTCTGATCCAAACAAGGCTTGTCAGTTACAAGTTTATTAACCACAACCTTATCTCCAGCTAGGTCATTGCCTAGTAATAAATGAACACCCTCTATGGGTAAAGAAGTCACTGCCCCAACAGTCACAGGTCCAGAAACTAAGTCTGATGCCAAATTTACACAATGGAGAGGAACATTTACAAAGCCGCACTCTACTCCCTGAACAAGAACACTTTCACTTGAAGAAGACTCCTCAGACAAAGGCAAAGTACCTGATAATAAAAGACTCTGAGAAGCTCCAGTGTCCCTTAATATTTTAATTGGGATAGGTTTGGCAGAATCACCAATAAGTGATATAGAACCTTCTGACATGAATGGTTCATAAGCCTCCAAAATAGAATCAGACTGGGGTTTGTTTGACCCAACAAATGTATTGCTTTCAATACAAGACCGTGACCTTGACCTCGTAGAAATAAGAGCATTTGGAAAAGATCTGTCTTTACTCTGTTGCTTATTTTTCAACTTGAAGCAATCAGAAATAACGTGCCCTTTCTTTTTACAATAAGTGCACGTAGGAAGAGATAAGGATTTCTGATCAGTCTTATCAGATGTTTGATTCCTAACAGTTGTGCTGTTGTGAAATTTGGAAGTACTCGAATGAGATTGAAATGGTTTTTTACCAGAAAACTGCTGAGAGGACGATTTATTACCAAATGAAATTTTGTGAGTCAAGGAATAATCATCAGCCATACGAGCAGCATTTTCCAAAGTTTCCACATTCCGCTCGTCAAGATAGGTTTTAACATCACTATGGATGCACCTCTTGAACTCTTCAATTAATACGAGCTGTCTGAGGTTATCATAAGCTTGATCAACTTTCTTGGCTGAGCACCACCTATCAAATAGTTGTTCTTTATCCCTTGCAAATTCGACATGAGTTTGTCCAGTTTCTTTTCTACAATTCCTAAACCTTTGTCGATATGCCTCTGGTACCAACTCATAAGCTTTCAAGATGTACTCCTTAACCACATCATAATCAGTGCTTTGTTGTACTGACAGTGAAATGTAGACTTCACGAGCTTTGCCAATAAGTACACTTTGTAATAACAAAGTCCAATGCTCTCTGGGCCATTTCAAGTTTTCAGCTATTTTCTCGAAATGAAGAAAGTATTTATCTACTTCTTTTTCCTGAAAAGGGGGTACTAACCTAATATATCTAGTAACATCAAAACCTGGACTTGTGTTTAAAGGAGTGGAGTGTGCTCTGTTTGCCAGTTCTAATTCTCTTAACTTAAATTGCATTTCCCTTTCTTCTCTTTTCATCTGCATTTGTATTTGTCTCTCTTCTTTCTGCATTTGTATTTGCCTCTCTTCTTTCTCTATCTCCATCTGCCTCTCTTCTTTCTGCATTTGTATCTGCCTCTCTTCCTTCTCTCTCTCCATCTGAATTTGCCTCTCTTCTTTCTCTCTCTCCATCTGCCTCTCTTCTTTTTCTCTCTCTCTCTGAATCTGAAGCTTTGCCAATTCTAAATCCATCTGGTTCTTTAACTCTAATTCCCTTAATTTCCTGTCAGAACCAGATACAGGCTTTCTCTTCAAACTTAAAGCACTATTTTCAAAAATTCCCTTTCCTACTAAATACTGAATCAAAATAATCTTTATCTCCTGTTTTGTCAATGATACTTTTGCCTCAGATAGACTGTATTTTCTGGCAAGCTCGAGCAACTCATCCTTTCGCATGCACTCTAACCCCTCCTGGGTAGGTTTTGAAATGAAATTCTGAACATTAGATGCCATAGTAAATGCTTGTTGGTTTCACACAAAGAAAATTTCTCTATTTAAAAATCTTTGCCAAAGACAAAAAAAAATTCCAAGACAAAATCAATATGAATTTCAAAGATAAATTTAATATCTCTAATATGCTTTAAAGAAATTCAGATCCCGGAACGACGAGCCCCCAATTTCTGTTACGACTCTATGGTCTAAGAAAAATGTAACAGAAAGAAAGTGAAACCAACAAATCAAGTAAAAATCAACAAGCAATTTATTACTAGATAATTAAAATGAAAAATCAAAAAGTCACTTACAGTAATGTGTTTTGAAATCCTAATAATCCAATAAGAATGATTGTTCTAATCACAAGTCCTAAATATAGAATGTTCCGAATTCACGGCTGTGTCCTTGAATGTTATGATGTGCTAATGGTCTCCAAAGTCCTGATGTACTAGTAATCTTGATGTGCTGATGTCAAAATGAAGTATTCCAAAATATCTGAATAAGTTCACTTAAATTCCAAAATCATCAATTAAAAATCCAAAATCCAAAAGTTTGTGAGCACTGTTATAATCCAATGAATATTTAAAATAATTCCTCTCTTAGAATTTGGAATGAATTTTCACAACTGTAATAGCTCTTTACAAGACTGATGGTAATGTCAAAACTGAATAAATGTCCACCAAACATGGTATATATAAAGATTGGTCACATGACAGAATGTTCTAGAATATGAGTCATCTTAATGGAATTCTAACTGTAAACAAAATTCAACCTTGACCTTCAAATTGAGAAAACATATTGATCAAAACAACCTAATTCAAGGACACTAGTTAAACATGTTTTTCCTGATAAACATTAAGATTTAAGCAAATATTAAAGTGAAGAAACATTTATAATTTCCCAAAATATCCACAATATTATATAAACATCATACATAACAATTTTAATTATTCAGAGCTTTTATTTCCGTACAGCTACATACGATAATTATTCTGTAATATGTATGTTTGTATATACACGTAAATTTATGTGTCATGTAAATTTAGGTAAAATTATGTGAAGCTAAATATGATGATGATGATATATATATATATATATATATATATATATATATATATATATATATATATATATATATAGAGAGAGAGAGAGAGAGAGAGAGAGAGAGAGAGAGAGAGAGAGAATTACAAATATACAAATATACACCAAACAGGTAGGCAGGTAGTGATAAAAACTTCAGTATACCCACATATAAAATTTTCTCCGCTGGAATATTTGCTGTTTCTTCATTCTATCAGTAGAAAGTGTTGATCAAACTTTAAAAAAGCAATTTCCGTGCTGAGGAACACAACTAGCTCATTATTTTAGATTGAATATGTGAGGAAAATAAATCGAAATAATCAATATGGGAACATTATTTAGATTGAATATGAGGAAAATAAATCGAAATAATCAATATGGGAATAAAAAAGTGTATCATTCAAAAATCCGTTAATGCTCCAATACATGTATATATCATCACTAACCCAGACACAATCTATAAATCAGTAATTTAAAAATCACAGAACTGAATGTCAATTCGCGTAGAAAAAACTCCTCCATTTTTTTTTAATTGATCATTCTGAGTTGAAAAAACCGAAGTGTTCTCAATAGTTCTTGTCAAGCAGCCCGTATGTTAATTTTATTACAAGTCATATCAATTTGATTCATTTGGTTGAACTCCTTTGTACACCAGTAAGTTTCCAAGGGACAATTAATTTGACCTTAACATCCAGCTATACAGCCCCTTAAACACTATCTAGGTAAATCACAGCCAAACCTCTATTTTACGCCATTTCTCTCTGTCACTGAAGATCTGATATACAACGAGAACCACGTGTCATTAAGACAAAAACAAATTCATGTCATAATTTATTACGTGAAACTGAAAAACTAGATGTACATTGTTGGTCCTTGTTCCAGTTTGATTTTAATATTTCATATAAACCCAAGATGGCGGCCGGTGCTGGCGGAGTAATACTCGCTAGAAATTGTGCTACTCCTACGTTTTAATTTTCAATGACAGTTTTCCTTAGGCCTACAGTGTTTAAACAAAAGGTTCTGGATCCCGTTGGATTTAAATTAGTCACTGCACATGACAAAATAATTCTCATTTTTCCAATGTGTACTGATTGGCGGAAAACTATATCGTCATTCTTAGACCATGTAAATAAATTTGGTACCACCTAAGTGTCATAACTAGACAGGTCAATTTCATTCTGTTCTTATCCGGGAATGTTGTCACTAATCCCGGACCCAGCAAATATTCTTGCGGGACTTCCTCAAAACCTGTAAAACGAAATCAACAAGCAATAGCACGTGATATTTTCGATCTATTGTATCACAGATAGTGTACTGACAGGATTGATTTCTGCTGTAACTCTAGTACACTTCCACAATTTAGTGACTCCTGTTTTATTGAGAATATCTCTTTACAAGATGAATAACTTAATTATACAGGATCTCCGGCATCCATTTTGTTACAAACCTGATAGTATCTATAAGCTTTGACGTTTCAAAGGTCTGTGAACTTTGACGTACTACTTGAGGGTGGGGGGGGGGGTGGTGGTGGTGGTGGTTAAGTAGAACACATTCACACTTGTGAAGTTGGTAAACTGATTCACTTTGATGAAATCTTTCAACTTCTCTGAGAATTCAAACCTGAAGTACTCGCATGCTCGGAACTTATTTCAGTGATCTTCTGATAAATCTCTTTTAGAAAACGAATCATATCTTTCCACCATAGACACAAGCTGAAGGATATCCACTTGAGCTCAATGTGATGGACTCTTTATCAAAAGGACACTGACTTGGACTGACAGCGTTGATCTTAATTATACAAATTAAATGAACTCCTGCATTCAAATTTAAAAAAAATATAAACCTTAGCATTTCTCAATAACAACAGACATGTATTCATCTTTAAAGAGGATCTTAGCTCACTTAATAGCAGTAACGCTAATTGTATTGTTACTGGTGATTTTAATATAAATATCTTTAAGTAAGAGGCTCAGAAAGATTCTAAACTTCGTGCATGATAATGGTTTTAATCAAGTCATTGAAATTTCAAGAAGAATAACACTAAACTTCTCCACCTACTTTGCTCGTGTCTTTTGTCACTTTAACACTAGTGAAACAGAATCTGGTACGATACCTGTTTCTGTTGTTGAAATGCTAAGTAGAATTGAATTAAATGTTGTGATTATATTGAATCATGCAATGCAGCATGAAAACTTGTTTTCAATAGCATTTTAAATCAACAGTGTCCTTCTTAAAGGACAAGAAACAAAAACGACTGTCGTACAACGATGAAACTTTCGAAGCAGAGCATGGCAGAGATTATGCCTATAGAAAAGCACTTGAACTGAATACACCTGAACACTGACATATTAATATAAAACAAATCTAACACAAAGCCAACAACTTGATCAAACAAACTAAAAACACGTGTCTACTATTGTTCTATCATTATCGATTCTAAAGATGACAGCAAGCAAATGTTATCTGTTATGAAACAGCTTCCTCCCAAAAAGCAATGACACTGGTATCACTTCTCTTGAAATAAATCTAAAAAGTATTTCTGAAGTAAAGTCTATTGCTGATGTCTTCTTTATATTCTTTATTGAGATTAGGGAAAACATTCTTAACAATCTTCAAAAGTCTATCCATTGTGTTATATGCAGAAATTCTTACCAAGCTGGAATGCGAAATGCACCTTTCAGGTTTTATTTGCTAAATATGTCTATAACATATCGAAAAAGTTCGCTGATGGAAAAACCACAAAATTTACAACTATCAATCTAAACTCCTGAAAATATGTGCCCATATTATTTCTGAGAGTCTTGCACACATAATTAATCTCTCATTAAAACATGTAAAAGAAAATACAATAGAAACAATTGGAAAAATGCAAGTGTTCCAGCTAGTTTTAAGAAAGGTAGCAAATCATATTCAGGTAAGTATCACCCAATATAAATTCTGCCAATGCTTTCCACAGTTTTAGAGAGAATTGTTCATTCTCTCCTCAACTTTTATTTCACAGATAATGATCTCTTCTCCGCCGCTCAATCTGTTTTTAGGAAGGGACACTCAACTGAATCGGGACCTCTTAGATTAACTGAATATGTTTTTAATAAATTCAAGAAGAACATGATGGTGGCAATGGTATAATTTGATCTTAAGAAAGTCTTTTGACACTGTTTCTCGCTCCTATCTTTTGCAAAACGTAAACATTATGGCATTAATGATACTAAATGTATGTAGTTTTGTGAATATCTATCCAGCAAATAGCAATTCGCTGTAATTACAAGTAAAATTGCCACAAGAATCCATCATGTGACTATTTTTTTTGTTATTTATAATATACATATTTCTCTTGAAGAAGCTGAAGTAAAAGTACGCTGATAATACCTCTGTTTACTACGTTGACAAAACGTTGACAAAATGTTAACAAAATGTTGACAAAATGTTGACAAAATAAGAGCAGTTCTCTAGTTTAATCTTTTCAACTTCTATGATTGGTTGAATGTCAACAAACCAAGTCTCCACATTGGCGAGACCATCTCTTTGCTCCTATGTACTACAACAAAAATGAAAAGAATCAAACTTGTTGAGACTAACCTATCTCTTAAACTCAATAATGAGACAGTTTCAAGAGTCGAGAACTATGAATACCTTGGTAATAATTTAGACAAGAACTTCACTTTCAAACAACAATTACAGAAAACAATAGGCAAAATAAATAGGTCTGCTGGTATTCTGATAAATGGTGTACCATGTTATTAACTATTCGTATCCTTTTAGTTGTTTTATGTGGTATGTTTGATATGTCATTTGTCTTAATATCTTCTTTTCTGTGTATTAGTATCTTCTATCCTAAATATGTGTTTTGCAATGTCTTAGTGTTCATGTTGCTTTCATTTTTGTAATCGGTCTTACCTACCTTTGTATGTGTTATGCAGTGTCTTAGTGTTCATGTTGCTTTCATTTTTGTAATCTGTCTTATCTACCTTTGTATCTGTTATGCAGTTTCTTAGTGTTCATGTTGCTTTTATTTTCGTAATCTGTCTTACCTACCTTTGTATGTGTTATGAAGTGTCTTAGTGTTCATTTTGTTTTTCAATTTTGTAATCTGTCTTACATACCTTTGTATGTGTTATGAAGTGTCTTAGTGTTCATGTTGCTTTTATTTTCGTAATCTGTCTTATCTACCTTTGTATGTGTTATGCAGTGTCTTAGTGTTCATGTTGCTTTCATTTTTGTAATCTCTCTTACTAACCTTTGTATGTGTTATGCAGTGTCTTAAAGTTCATGTTGATTTCATTTTTGTAACCTGTCTTACCAACCTTTGTATGTGTTATGCAGTGTCTTAGTGTTCATGTTGCTTTTATTTTCGTAATCTGTCTTATCTACCTTTGTCCTCATAAGTTTAGTAATTGTCTTCTTATTTATGTCCATTATGTTTTTTGTGTACTTTTGTCATGTGTATGTTTCACCCGTTTGTGTACTTTTTGTCATGTGTATGTTTCACCCTTTTGTGTACTTTTGTCATGTGTATGTTTCACCCTTTTGTGTACTTTTGTCATGTGTATTTTTCACCCTTTTGTGTACTTTTGTGATGTGTATGTTTCACCTTTTGCGTACTTTTGTCATGTGTATGTTTCACCTTTTGTGTACTTTTGTCATGTGTATGTTTCACCTTTATATGTACTTGTTTTATGGAACCTTGGACAAATAATTGTTCCACAAGTGACAATGTATCCTATAAAAATCTAAAAATCCCAAATCTTAAAAATAACCAGAATATTGAAAGATTTTCATTTTATATTCTGTCTCTTTCCGTAAACGTAGGGGGAAATATTTCGACATATGTTTGAAAGTAATTTATTATCATTTTCCACACAAGACTTGTGTCTTGCGATTAAATCTTGTAGAATTAGCTAAGGGACTAACATGAAAAGTTGTGTACTCTTAGTTAATAACTTTGCGAGTAAAATACTTTCAATAAAGAATCAATATGTTAATCCCTCTCGTCAACATACTTCTATATTATTTATATGGGAAAATTGCATGTTGTAGATACATTAGCATTGTTGATTTCAAACCCTGAGTTCAACTATTAACCTTAATTTCCGGACTAACACATGCCAGTCCCTCCTCAATCAAATTATCAGCGGGACATTCCTACCTGTGTTTTCTTTTATGTCTGAACTTTGATATCTCCACAGTATATAAAATATTGTATCTCTGAAGCTCATCCATTGGAAGAAGAGACATGTATTGTCCAGTAGTAAATTTCAACATCCCATCTTTGAATGTGTTTGTTTGTTTTCCATTTATCACTCAAGGCAAAATAGATTTGATTTCACAAACATTATTGGAATGCACCAAACAGGAATTATGTAGTTTCTCGTCAGATTTAAAGTCGGAGACGATCTGGAAATGATATTGATTGTGAACAAAGAACTATATGTATCAACACATATTCGTCCCATTAAACCAAGTTTCAGAGGGTTTTTTTAATTTTTTTTTATAGCAAACAATAAACACATTATGTTAAAGTTACACTGCTTAAGAAAAGAGCATTCATAATTGGCAAGGAAGCACGAAGGAAAAGAAAACAAATTTCGAAAAATGTTAATAGTGCCAAAGTTGCTGTAGTTTCCTTAACAAGATAGCAAGTGTCAGGTCTTGACAGTGATATATAGTAGGTCATCGATAAGCCAATACATTTTAAAATTCTGATGGTGATTCATTCGAAATGAATGAAGATGAACTATAGTGCAAAATAGTTGACCTGCTCCAACCCAGTTCTGAACAGAGCAGGATGTTAATTTAAAACAACCGATTCCGTTTAGATCATCTGAGAATAAGATCGCATGTTAGGCAGCGATAAACCGTCAATGGTGTAATGTGTTTGACACCCAAATATCTATTTGTTGTTACTAATTAGGCTTGCAATAATCTAGAGAGGGAGTTTATTTACATCACTTTATAATCTGAGTGATCCCTTAAATATTTAATGAACTTAAGATTCTAATGTCGAGAAGTAACCGTTTTAAAAACTATTTTACTGTATCAGCACCTACCTTTTTGAATTCTCTACCTCTGTTGATACATAATTCAAATTATCTTTCTTCATTTACGAAATTTGTTCTTGACCAGCTGGAATGATATATTTAAAGTCTCCTCGTAGAAAGTGTTGTCATTGTATCTAGATATAATGCCAGAGTGTTTGTGTGTAGGTGAACAGAATGCATGAATGTTACTTGTCATTGTTTGCATGTATGATTGTGCATTATAAAGTTACATGTGTGTGTGTGTGTTTTATTCAACATATGTCTGTATGACTGTTGGCATGTTGAAAGAGTATTCCTATGTATAGTGTATGTTCATTCGCGAACCTGTTGATCACTACTGTTATGTATATTAAAAAGTCTATTTGACGTGTGTGTGTGAGAGTACATTTTAGTGCATGCAAGTGATTTTATTATAATATAACTGTTGCCGTCATTATAATACGTAGCTTTCGCCTCCAAGTTATTACATAAATATTGATTATCATTAAGACAAGAGGTATGGATGTATAAAGTCTTGTTAATTTAAAGGACTTTAAGCGGTCACTTATAGTAATGTTAGAAAAGAGTTCCACATATATCACATATCTGATCCTAATTATCAGGATAGCCCTTGGGATTTGGGTCTGTAACCTGTCATCACTGTAAACACAAAAATGTAAATGCATATTGTTAATGAACCCTGAATATGTCTCTATTCTGTAGTTTTTCCCCTGAAATAAGACTTTTGGTAATATATCGCCCTGGTGTAAAAAGATCAATCTGTTCTGTGCAAGGTGCAGCCGTCTTGTGATATAGCTTGTGTGAAGATTAAAATTACTAGGGAATCTGCTTTTGTCTTGGATGTTATTGTTTGCAAATGTTTTACCCCGTAACAAATATTGGTGACAGCGGTGGGATTGCAAAGTTGTGGGAATATTTGTCAATAACACTGCGTGGATTTAGCACAAACAGCATAAGTACCAAAGTTACGTTTAATGAGTACTGCAGTGAGCTGTGTTGAAATATCACGGTGTGTCTGTCATTCAAGTTGGTGAATATACAGTGTGGAAGCTAACTGCGATCAAACATACTCTGCAACTGTGTATATGAGATTCCTGTTAAGAATATAAACCAACAATAACCATAATAACGTTTAAAATGGCAATCCAAGATATCATCATCGACGATTAAGAAAAGGTTGGAGAAGAGAACAGCATTGCAAGAGATAGACTAAGAAGGAAAAGATCAACAGACGTGATACCATCTACGAACATTGAAAAAGACTTGAGTGGAGCAGAAGACAACGAAAATAGGAAGAGTTACCTGTAAGAAAACCGAAGCAAACACAATGCAAAATTAAAGCGACCAAGGAAACCAACAGACAAGTAGAACTAGAGTTAGAACGCGAAAGGTTGCAGTTAGAGAGATTACGACAGGACTTTGACGAGAGGAAGTTTAACTATCAGCGCGAAGTTGAGGTGCGATTGAAAATTAAGGAGATGGATCATCAGGAGGAAATAAAAAAGATGGAAATAGAATTGGAAAAGTTGAGACGAAACACAGACGGAAAGTCAGAAACAAGTGCGCCATACATAAAGGTCAAGTTACAACCCTTTGGTCCTCCAAAGGAAAATATAGTAACCTACCTTTCTGAATTTGATGCAGTTGCTGAGCAAGCCAATTGGCGCGACAATGTAAAACTTTTACAGCTGCGCAGTTTATTGGTTGGAGAGGCCAGGAAAGTGACGGCAGAGGCCAGTAAGTGTTATTCTGATTTTAAGAAGGCGTTGACTGACCGTTTTGGCTGAATACCTCTCTGACTATTTTGCAATGTTACAATCAATTTGCAAGCAACCGGAAGAAACATATCGTGGATTGATGGCAAGAATCGACCAATACCTGGCCAGATTTGTTCAAGAGATAAGTCCCGTGGAAAGTTTTCGCGAAGAATTCTTCCTCAAAGATCTTCATCCATAGCAAGCGCAGTGGATTCGAAGACATAAGGCTTCTTCATCTGAAGTGGAAGCAGCTGAGGACTATATTTTTCTAAACCAAGACAAGCAACGCAACGCTGCGTCTAAATAGAGCTGCTTCGTCAAGGTCGATAAAGGAAACAAAATGAATATCAGAAGTCCAGCGAGTAAAGATAGCAAATCATTTAGTAGTATATCTGACTTAACGTACTATTATTGTCGCGAGAAAGGACATAATGTTCGGAATTGTCCTAAAACGAAGAAAGACTTAAATCAAGGAATTTACTTTGTCCAGAATAGAACAGCTAATAAATTTAGAACAACAAGGAAGTATTGTTCGTTAAGGATACAGGCGCAGCCATGACCCTGATACGTGAGGACATGATTTATAAGTTTTGTGTCCTTGATGGGCAGTGCCTGACCCTTAATACCGCCTTTGGACAGCCGTTTGAGACGAAATTAGACATTGTAGAATTAGACACGCCATATTAGAAGAGTCATGTTCAGGTCGGACTGGTACCTGACTTGGCAGCACAAGTGCTGCTGGGTATGGATATTCTACACAGAAAGAAGACTCTGGCAGTAGTTAGGAGTCAAGAAAGCTCTGAAGGAGAGAGTTGAAAAGGTAAAGAAAAAATAAAGAAAGTGGGATCTGATTCCACGAACTGGACAACTTGCGTCTGGATAGGCTATTTTCGCACGAAGATAGTGACATTGATCCTGGAGAGAATGAGGATGATAATCAGCCTGAAACTGAAGCTGATGACAAGGACTTGTCGATTAATCAGTTGCCTACTGGTAATGTGGATTCGATCTCTCGGTATCAAAAGAATGACCAATCTTTGGCAGGCATGAGAGAAAAGGCCTTGTCAAACAGGAGGCGTGGATAATGCATTCTTCTGCGTAAACGGAATTTTGAAAAGAAAGTGGAAGCCGTCATATGGAGACAAATATGGAATCCAATTTAGTACTGCCGAAGCAGTTACGTCAATCTGTGGTTGATTTGGCACATGATATAGCTCTCGCTGGGTATCTAGGAAGAGAGAAAACGAAGGAAAAAATAGCAACGTCATTTTACTGACCAGGAATGTTTGGCGACATTAAGAGACGCTGTCAGGCATGTGACATCTGTCAAAGGACAGCAAGAAAAACAAGGAAGGAGATAGCTCCTATGGTGTGTCCAACGATCGTGTCTGAACCTTTTGTTAAGACTGCGATGAATATCATTGGCCCACTAGAGCAAACAAAGACCGGAAATAAATATATATTAAGCATCGTTGATGAAGCCAGCCGGTATCCGGAAGTAATTCCATTGAAGGACACTGATGCCAAACAGTGGCCAACGCTTTAATTGGTTTATTTAGTTGTGTTGGTATCACTAAGAGTATCCTCATTGACCAAGGGACCAACTTCACAAGTACTCTTCTGCAGCAACTCTACGGCATGTTGAACATACAGGGGATAACAACCTCTTCGTACAGGCCACAATCGAATGGAAAGGTTGAGAGATGTAATGAAAACACTCAAAGCTGTCTTGAAGAAACTGTATTCTACAAATGGTGGAGAGTGGGATGTGATGTTGCCTTACGCACTGTTTTGTTATAGGGAGGTACCACATGAGGGAACTGACTTTTCTCATTTTTGAGCTGCTCGACGGTTGGCCAGTAAGAGGGCCGATGCAGATTCTTAAAGATCTATTCATCAGTGATGGTGAGACGCAGACGTCGGTTGTAGAGCACGTTGTTTCGATTCGTCAGCCATTGGCCGATGTAAGCGAGTTAGTAAAAGAAAATCTGACAGAGTGCCACAAGAAAGTTAGATCATTGTAGGACAAGAATGCTACGAAAAGGGAATTTAGGCCCGGGGATGAGGTCCTGGTTTTGCTTCCATTCTATTCATCGAAGATGAAGGTTCACGTGAAGGGCCTTATCGTGTCATTTTTAATATCAGTGACATTAATTACAAGATTAACGTTGGTGGTAGGCGAGGACTAGTAACCTACCATGTTAACCTATTGCGTCAGTACAAGACAGCTGTACTGTTGGTAGCAACTGTGTGTGACGAGTTTGATGGAGGATATAGGACTAACTTCACACTGGCTGATATGGAGGGTTTAGATAGCATCAATCTGAATGGCAGACTGACGAAAGAACTGTGAGAACAGGTGCGAAAATAAATTATGCTCCGACTGTGTAGACTTGCTAACTTCTAAACCAGGCGAGACCAACTTGATCACTCACAACGTTCGAACAACAACAGTAATCCCAATCACGCAGAAGCCGTATCGTATTCCCCATGCAAACAGAGCTGAAGTCAAAGCTATATTGGACGAAATGTTGCAGAGGGTCGACAAATCCATGGTGTCAACCAATTGTATCTGTTCAAAAGAAAGATGGAAGTCTACGACTTTGTGTTGACTACAGGACATTGAACAACATCATACTTTTTTATGCCTATCTTACTCCGATGATAGATAAACTCTTTGAGAAGTTGTGAAGCACAAAATACATTAGCAAATTTGACATCACGAAGGTTACTGGCAGGTACCTCTGTCTACCGAAAATCAGGAGAAATCTGCATTTGTGACACCCAGTGGACTGTATGAATTTATTGTTATGCAGTTCGGGATGAAAACTTCGCCAGCTACATTTTCGCGCATCATGGACTTGTTGTTGTCCAAGTTACATGATGTTGCATCATTCTTTGATGATATCATCATTTACAGCGAGACCTGGGATGCGTGTCTTCAGAATCTAACATCAGTCTTATAGAGATTGCGAGAAAACAATCTGACAGTAAAATCTTGCAGGTGTGACATTGGAAATAATACCATTGTTGGCCTTGGTCATATTGTTGGTGGAGATCAAATTCAGCCGGACGATGATAAAGTCAAAGCTATGGACGACTTCCCACTCCCGACAACAAAGAAAGAGATTCGATCCTTGCTGGAAATGATGGGCTTATTCAAAACTTCATTAAGAATTGGGATGAGTTTTCGGTTCCACTTTGTAGCATGACAAATAAGGGATAGCCAAATCGTGTTGCTTGGGATGAGAAAGCCATTAAGTCATTCAGTAAATTGAAAAATGCACTTGTAAAGGCGCCTCTCCTCGTCAACCCTGTTTTTGAGCGCACATTTCTACCTCAAACTGATGCAAGTGATGTGAGCTTTGGAGTTTTTTTTGAACCAGTAAACGACAATCAGGAGGACAGAATGATTCTACAATTGAGAAAGAATGCCTTGCGATAGCATGAGCGATAGAATCTCTTCGCTACTACTTGTGCGGTGTTCCATTCAGTGTCGAAACTGACCATAACCCGCTAACCTGGCTGATCCAAAACCAAGGGAAAAACCAGCGGCTTCTGAGATGATCCCTATGCCTGCAGCCATACGAGTTCACGATCAAACACCGTCGGGGAGCAGAGAATGCCAATGCTAATGGGTTGTCAGGTGCCAGAGTCTACAATTCTGTGTTTTAGTGTTCATTTAATGTGGAATCTAATTTTGTGTTCAATGTTGTTGTTTGCAACCTTTGTACCCCGTAACAATAACCTGTATATATGTTGAGGAACACCTTGCAGATGGGTCCTTTATGACCAGATCTGTTCTGCTCGTTAAATAAAGATTATTATTATTATTGTTGTTATTGTTGTTGTTGTTATTGTTGTTGTTGTTGTTGTTATTATCATTATTATTATTATTATTATTATTATTATTATTATTGGGCTACGTTGGGATACATTTGACATTTGACATTAATTAACATTCACATCTTCCACCAGAGGATCAGAATCTGTATTCGTGACGGTGATAATCTTAGGAGTAATATAAGGGGCGCATTATAGACTCTAATGGGAATGTAATATTAAGGATGTTACTATTGGGGTCTATGTGAATTTAAAATTACGTTTGGGCCGCTATGGGGATTGTTGGAATTGAATATTACACTTCGACAGTATGTTGCTCTATGGGAATTTTAACAGGATGGAGAGACATACAAATACACCGAGTCATACACAAACACATACTTTAGAGAGCTTAGAAAAACAGTAGAAATTCCGAGTATGATTCTATTTTTAGAGTGTATTTTTAGAACTTGGAAAGTACGGCGGAAATTATGATTCCATTTGTACAAACATCTAGGAAGGTTTACCTTATTCCAGGAACGCAAGTGTAACATTGTATCAACTTTTTCAAAAACAACATATTACACACTTTTTAGAATAGGAAAATTCTAAGGTATGATTTTATGTTTAGAGTGCAATTTTAGAACTTGGAAAGTACCATGTGAATTTCGATTTTAAATTTATAGAACGATAGGAAGGTTGAACTTATAAACTTTGTCAAAAACAAAGAATGCTCTCAGTCTCATTTCGCTATATTCATTTTTTTTCATATTATTATTGTTGTTACCGACAGAAAAATAAAGAGAGGAAGAGAGAGAGAATTATAAAATATATAAATTAATGTAAAAAAAGACCTTATATTTTTCTTTTCAAAGTCAAGACTTTAATGGGTCCCGCTCAACTTATTCATTTACTCATAATTAAAAAAGAATAAAGATTAGGGGAGTTCTTCCTGTTTATGTACAGTGCCAAAGCTGTAACTGGAGAAAGATGAATGGAACAAAACAATGTACAACGCACAATACAATACCCATCTTTAACAGTGAACAACACTCTTTAATGAGCTGTGGGTTCCAATGTTCCATGACAGTTTCTTCTTGCCATTCACTTAAACTACGTTGTAGAGCAATAAAAAATACATTCTACTTAGAGAAATGGTGTCCAAAAACAAGTTAATAAATGGGCTAGAGGGACTCCAAGACCTCATTGTCGAAGAAAATACACAAACTATTGTCCAAAAATAATGGAATCTGATCCACGTAATTTCAGGTAATTGCAATTGGTCAAAGCGGCATTTGTTCTCAGATCATTGTCGACTTTGTTCCAGTGTAATAAGTGACCCTAGTAATAAATACTTTGCAGAGCGATAGGTGCAAATCATTTTCGGTTTTGTACCAATGCACTATATGTCCCACTTTGGTATACCGTATTGATAAGTTTTATAGAACTATAGGCAAATTAGTTGATGAACTTTGCACCACTGTATTCGGTGACTTTGCTACATAATTCCGTATTGATCAATTTGTAATTAAAAAAACAAACGACACAATATCCAGAGAGCAAGGGACATGATTTGGTCTGATAACTAACACACTCTTGCTTAAGAAAACCAAAACAAACACGTGCAAATAAACAAATAAGGGAAGGTGGTATGATATGAAATTTTGTTTTCATACAAACGGAATATCAGCTCAACTAAAAAAGCAAATGTTCGTGTGATAATAAATGTATATTTTAATTTTGTTTTAAATGCAGTGTGAATCAAGCCACACGTGTGGAAATTTTTTTTAAACGTTTATTCTCAATTCTTATGTTTGATCTTAAAAAATGTTAAGACAATTTCAAATAAAAACTTAAAGAATGTTGCCGCTTTGTTGGAAAAAATAGCAACAATGTTACGTAAGAAAATTATCTAAAAATTAAAATTTTAACTGAGATAAGTTGATTCAGGAGAAGAAAACTATAGCAATTGCCATTGTTACCGAGAGAGAGAAATAAACATACATCTATGCATCTTACTTTTTTGTGTATACTTTGTATATTTCGATCAAAATAAAAAATAGGCAAAGAGCACGCACCAATAATGTTAACCTATGACAGACAAATATTTACTTTTACAGACAAACACACAGACTTACAATTTAATTAATTACAATGGCATCAATCTTGAAAATTATGCTATCGTTACTCCTCCACAACGGAAAATCATATCAAAATGGGGTTTCCACTGAAAGAAATTTTAAGATGCCACCTTAGGCCGAAATGAAAATGGTGTCACGCTGACATCCAATATTTCCACCACTGAAGCAATTTTAAAATCTTGTTATCGCTGAAGAATATCAAAGACGGTTTCAATTAAATATATTTTGTTTTAATTGGTACACTTGTTTACTGTCAAGAGTCAAAATAACATAAATAAACAACCAATCAGCCTTTTTGTTTTTCTGAGGTGATAAACTGAGAAGGCACAGGTATTTTCGCTTTCCAGATTTTACAATGCAAGGATGTTTGTAAAAACATTTGCCTTCTCTAGAAGAGATGTGTGACCTTGTACGTGCCAATTTTCATTACCAATGCATTATTTTTCTTGATATATCAATAGTAGTTAGAATAGTTGTCTCAGTGTAAATATTTGCAAAAGTATATTTCTAAAATGTGTCAAGTGTATTGCCTCATTCAGTTAGTTTGTCTACATTTCAAGTTTGAACATTTAATTTGTACAGTTCTTTGTCAAGTGTGATGTATTAAATTTCACTGACTGAATTTTGAGATTGCATGCCTGTATCTTTTATTGTATAGTGGATTTGCACAGTTCTGATTATGCGAGCGATGCAAGTTTAAATCCCATCAGACTCGAAAGATTTTTAAAAAAATCATTTTCATATATTTGTACTTCAAATATATTTCTTATTATTCAAACAAAAATGATTTTTTTTTAAAATACATAGCGTTTATTGCTTCCAATATAAGTTTTTGGCAGGCTTGTACATATTTGATGGAGAAGCAGATTTTTCGATGCTGTCTGTCCTAGCTGGTAATTGTGTCGTCTCCTTTTGCATACAGATCTTCCCTAATTATGATGAGCCTGAGTTACACGTTGTTGAAAAAGTAATTTTGCATGATTATGTTTTGGATTTTATGAGCTACAGGATATTATACCCGTTCATAATCGAGGTGTTGGATTGTAAGTATGGGTGTTTGTATGAGCCAGCATAACACCATCTCCACAAGATATTAGTTTATAAGCGTGGGTGTTTGCAAGTATGAGTGTTTGTTTGCAACTCTTAGAAACAAATATACATACATACAAAGAAATACGCACACTTATAAACTAATATCTAGAGGAGAAGGTGGTACGCTGACTTTGACAAGCACCCATATTTACAATCCAACACTACCACCACAAATCCAACACTTACACTGCGACATTCTTCCCAAGACATTAGCTTGTAAGTGTGGCTGTTGGATTGGAAGTTTGTATGTTTGTTTGCAATAGTCACCACACCACCATCTCCGAAAACATTAGTTTAAAAGCATGGGTGTTTCTTTGTAGGTATGTGTGTTGTTTTTTTGTAAGAGTCAGTATACCAACTTTTCCCATATACATTAATTTGTTAGAGTGGAGTGTTAGATTATCAGACTTTGTGTTTGTTTGTAAAAGTAGGTGTTTGTCCGTCATTAGGTACAAATTATCAGTGAATTTAAAAAAATGTGCGCCTATATTTTTCTTATCGAGAGATATAAAATAGACACATACAATATACAACATCCAAAATAAAGTATAATGCATGTAAGTTTGCTAATTTCTCCCTCCTACACAAATTAGTTTGTAATTGTGTGGAGGTAGTTTGAAAGAATGTGTACTTGTCTGTAAAAGTGTTTGTCTGCCATTAGGTAAAAATTTTCGATGAATTTCATTTCCTATTCCAATTTCTGGCCCTATATTTTTCTTATCAAATACAAAATAGACCCCAAAAAATCGAGAATTAGGCAAAATGCATTTAATTGTAACTGTAGGGATATAAAATTACAAGAATGTATGTTTGTCTGTAAAAGCAAGTGTTTGTCTGTCATTAAGTAAAAATTATCACTGAATTCTATTAGCTATTCGAAGCTCTGCTCCTACATTTTGTATATCCAATAATACAAAATAGACAAAAAAATTGAGAATTCAGCAAAATGCATATATTATTTTGTAAGTTTAGAGGTATTAAATTGTAAGAATGCGTTTGTCTGTAAAAGTAGGTGTTTATCGGTCATTATGTAAAACCTATCAGTGAATTTGATTTTCTATTTCAAACTCGGCACCTACATTTTCTTATCGAATGACACAAAATGGTCACAAAAAGCTGAGAATTAAGAAAAATGCATATATTAGTTTGGTAGTGTATTGGCATTAAGTTGTAATAATGTGTGTTTATCTGTAAAATTAATTCGTTTGTCTGTCGTTAGGTAAATATTATCAGTGAATTTCATTTGCTATTTGAAGCTATGTGCCTATATTTTTTTTATCGTATTATACATTTAAAAAATCCATAGATGTTTCCTTCTCCCTCCCTCCCTCCTCTCTCTCTCAGTTAAAATACTAGTTTTTAAATAATTATCTTATGTGAAATTGTTTTTACCCATCATTGCGGCGATATTCTTTAAGTTTTCATTTGAAATTGTCTTCAAAATATTAAAGTTTAAATGCTGTAAACGGAAGAACTGAGAATCGAAAGTTTTAAATTCACAAATGTTCAAAACATAACAAATCGCACGTACAATGTTATTTCTGTGTGACCAGATTCACTACGCATTTTCGAACCAAAAATATCATATATATTTAGGATCATTCGTATATTTGCTATTTTGACTTGATCTGATACTGTGTTTGTATGAAGAAAAACATACCATATCTCCTTCCGTTATCAGTTTATTTTCAAGTGTGTGTGTGCCATTTTGTCAAGTAAGAGCGTGTTAGTTATCACATCATAACATATCTCTTCCACCCTGGACATTGTTTTTTATTTTAAAAATGTTTTATTACAGACTTATCAATAAGGAATTACTTAGCGGCGTCACCGAGAGCTTAGGCACAAAGTTCATCAACTTACTTGCCTATCATCCTATAAGAATGTATCAATATGATCTAATAAACTGGTTCACTGGGTGCATTATTACAAAGCTGACAACGATTTGTCGCTGAACAAGAAGTTATCAATACGGTATTATGCAGCGGGATCATTAAGTATATTAACAGAATAAAGACAGAGCTTGCTTTTCCAAATGCTGTTATTTCAAAGAGTTCAAGGTCACAGTCTTGTATTGAAAGCAATACATTTGTTGAGTCAAATAAACCCCAGTCTGATTCAGTTGTGGAGACTTATGGACCATTCATGTCAGAAGGTTCTATATCACTTATTGGTGATTCTGCCAAACCTATCCCTATTAAAATATTAAAGGACATAGGAGCTTCGCAGAGTCTTTTGTTATCAGGTACTTTGCCTTTGTCTGAAAAGTCTTCTTCTAGCAAAAGTGTACTTATTCAGGGAGTAAAGTGCGGCTTTCTAAATGTTGATCTCCATTGTATTAATTTGGCATCAGACTTAGTTTCTGGACCTGTGACTGTTAGAGCAGTGACTTCTTTACCCATAGCAGGTATATATTTGTTACTAGGTGTTGCGGACCCACTTTTTACATGGGGTACGATTTGGTTGGTTATCGTTATCTAGAGGATGATCGACCTCGGTGTTATTGCCAGGATCGAGTAAATAATAAAATAAATTAAGAAATTTATAGATGGAATAAATAGAGATCTGAGCAGATATATAGCACAGAATAACACAAGCCCCCGTACATGAATTACCACAATTTGAATCAATTACATAGAACAAATTGAGATAATACATAACATTAGGAAGATACACTTCTTTTTGAAATAAATCATTTACCGAATTTCAAACACAAATATACTTATGTAAATAGCCGATCTGTTTTAAAAGATAGAATGAGTTCATCACAGAATCGAGTGAACAATCGAAGTCATTGCCCAGCATGCCTACATAACCTGCTTATCGCTGGTCACTCCAAATTCAATCTGCTGTCCGGTCAAGATTGATGTTCTCTCCCTTTTTTCCCCCTTCTCCTCTCTCTTATCTCGCCTCTTTCCGGCCCTCAAACTTTGTGTGGGTAAGTAGGTTGGTGGATAGGTGGTTATGTGGATACGTAGGTAGGTAGGTGGATAGGTGGATGGAACTATTTCTCCTTGTGCTTTCAAGCCTCGCTCGCTTTTAACGGCAGAATTGTGTCCGTCAACTTCCAGACATCTGTCCTTCGAACAGTTGTATATACGAGAGAATTTCGCCTAATTCTATCTCGGAGTCAAGACCTCTTCCTCTTGCAGGAAAACTTGGACTAATTAAATTTTGCGATGTGTCGTATTTAAAACATGAAATTTTCGTCTAGGAAACACACCGGATCAACACAATCAGATCAAACGTATCTACCGCCTTTTATAAATACACGCTCTAGCGTTACCTCTAGATTTTTAAATAACCGATTCTGGAGAATTTCAAAAGATAATACAACTTCGACTTGCTTCACATCTAGTCCTGCAAATTCTCAACTTTGACATTTCCGATACCTAGACCAAATTTAACCTTTTCCTTCCAATCTGTCTGATCGTTAAAGAAACGAATGCTTAATTAAAAATCAAGCTCGCCCCCTAACACGGACATTAAACCCATCGCAGTCTAGCGATTTCATACGGTATCTTTCCTAATAAATCTAATTAATTGTTCTCTGCCAAACTAAATGTGCTCTACAGAAATCGACAGAAATTTGCACCATTACACTAGGCAATGACCTAGCTGGAGATAAGGCGTGGTTAATCCACTTGTAACTGATAAGCCTTGTTTGGATCAGAAAGTTTATCCTATTGAGATTGAAGTCCCTGATTTGTATCCTGCTTGTGCAGTTACCAGAGCTATGGCAAAAAGAGCTCTTGAGAATGATGTTGATCAGGAAATTATTCCTTTAGCTGACACATTTATTGGTCAGTCTTTTGATGATGTCATCTTTTCTCCTGGTATTGATCATTCAGTGGGTATTGATCACAGTGATACTCTTTATACTATTCATTCTCTCTATTGTAATCAGGGTGGCAAAAGACAATCACACGTTGTCAAACAGGAACAAGATCCTGAGATCTCCTGTTTGTTTCAGAGGGCTATAAGTGATTGTTACTTTGTGAAAAATGGGGTCCTTATGAGAAAATTGAGAATACCTGAGGTATCCGTTGGTGACGAGTGGTCAGTGATCTATCAAATTGTCGTTCCTAAGTCATATGGACAGGACATTCGTAGTCTAGCCCATGAAACTTCCTTGGCTAGTCATTTAGGAGTCAGTAAGACGTATCACAAGATCTTGAATCATTTTTCTTAACCGAAACTTAAAAGTGATGTTTCTAAATACTGTAGATCTTGTCACACTTGTCAAATGGTAGGAAAACCCAAACAGAAGATACCTAAGACTCATCTGCAACCTATTCCTGCATTTGACGAACCATTTAGTAGAATAATGGTAGACTGTGTCGGTCCCATACCTAAGACCAAGTCAGGCAACCAATACTTGTTGACCATCATGTGTGCGTCTACACGATTTCAAGAGGCAATTACTCTGGGAAATATTAACACTAAAAATCATTCGGAAAGCTTTAATTAAGTTTTTTACACTTGTTGGCCTTCCCAAATATGCAGTTTGTAAGGACGATTCAGTAGAACAAATAACATAGACCCTGATCTGCCAGAGTATTATGCGACGTCAGATCAGGGTCTATGTTGTTTGCATTTGGACCTAGATTATAAGCGGGTAAATACGGTAATTACTCTAAATACAAGGTTACTGTGTCTTCGATTTAAAATATATCATAACATTCTTAATACTAATTGTTTTCTCTTTAAAATTTGTTATACTCATGACAGGATATGTTCTTTTGTAATAATGATGATGAAACACTAGTGTATATATTATGCAGTTGTAATATTGTCAAACGATTTTAGAGTGAATTTTTTTTAGTCTTTTGACTGGATTAAACCTTAAATTGAGCGATAAATATCTCGAGAATTAATTGTATTTGGAGATTTGAGGGATTCTGAAAGATACATTTTTATACTGGATACATGACCTGCATACCACTGTTTCATTAAAAATGAGCAAAGGAAGAGATATAGAAATACATTTTCAAAATGGAGACGCCCTGTAAAAAGATTGGAAAAGTTCAGTAGTGAAAGTGAACTCAGTCAGCCTCAAAGCAATTGACCAAAAGAAAACATATGCAAAGTTCTTGTGCGCGCGTGTGTGTGTGTGTGATTGAAGTTCTTATAATAAACTATGATTCAAAAGCAATACAGTTGATTTTATGCTGCACATAATGACATTTCATCATGGCCACAGCTAATGGTATGAAGAAGAAAAAAAAATAAAGAAAAAGAATAAAACAAGAGGGTTCACTTCAAAGAAAAAGTATCGGCTCCCAACCAGCTGCCACCCCCAGCACGTAATAACAAATCTTCCTTACGGTATGTGCGTTCGGACCAAACGCATATGTTCTAATCAGGTTAGCTTTGAAAAAAGACCCGGAGAGCTCAGGTGAACCTTAGAAGGAGAGGATACAGAAATAGCTACATCGAGGAGGCTATTAACAAAACTTGGCTCCTCGATAGAGGAACCCTCCTGAAATATAAAACCAAGAAAACCAACAAACGCATCCCCTTCGTGGTTACTTTCCACCCCGACACCCCAAAGTTACAACAGATAATTCGGAAGCATTGGAACCAGATTGAATCCTCCGAATATCTGAAGGGTATATTTCAAGAAGTTCCTATGGTTGCGTACCGTAGACCTACAAATCTGAAGGACCGTCTGGTATGTGCCAAGGAAACTTCAAACTAGGCCACAGATTCAGGCACATATTGCTGCAAAGATAAGCGTTGCCGAATTTGCAAATATATGCCCGAGACCAAATCGTTCAGAAGTTCGACGACAGGAGTTAGCGACACTATCAATCAGAAGTTAGGATGCCGAACCAAAAATGTAATCTATCTTCTAACATGCAAGATCTGAGACACTCAATATGTTAGCAAAACCGTTGATTTCAGAAAACTAATGAATAACCACAAGAGCCACATTCGCAACAAAATCAACACGAAACTCGCCAACCACTACAACTCGACTGGGCATTCAGTCGAGTCACTCGAGATGCTACCGATTGATATTAACCTGGGGTGGACCGTTATATTACGCACATGTAAGGTACGATACTAGTTACTTCAATTGAAAACTCATGGGGAGTTCGGCCTAAATTAAAAAGTTTAACCTTCCTATTGCAATCTTATCAAACCTACAACCAGGCATCAGTTTATCAGACGTACCCAAGTAAATATTCCGTAACTCTTTACATGTATTATTGGTATTCTTCTTCTACTTCTTCTTCTTCTTCTTATTATTACTATTATTATTATTATTATTATTGTTGTTGTTGTTGATACCATGCTCTTGACATAATTGCTCAGTACCTCCACGCATAACTTTACCAGGATATAATTTCCTTTGCACATTTTAACGACGACGTTGATTTATCGCCGCGCATTGTGTCAGTCCTTTCTTCTAAGCCTGGAAATAGATCAAAACACTTTGGTCCTCTGCATGATACGCACGATAAACACTTCTTTGAAAGTTTTTACAAAATTTTGTTGGGCTGATGGCAGCATAGCACATATATGTAGTTTGCCCGTTTTAGACCGTTTTTTTATTTAAATTTGTCTTCTTTCTTTCTTCTACTGTTTATCCTTTGTTTGTTTATTTCTCCGTCATTTAAACATGTACGAGTCAAGAATTCTTCTTGGCTTTTGTGTTTAATGTTTGTTTTGTGGATGTAAATTGTTTCTTCCCCTGACAAAGAGCGTGTTGAGCTCGAAATGTTGGGAAACTGTTTTGTATTTGAGTCGATATAAATTTTTGTGTCATTATATATATATATATATATATATATATATATATATATATATATATATATATATATATATATATATATATATATATATATATACTCTACCCTCGTTATAACGCCATCATTTTTCCACAGAAAAATGTAGCTTTATAACGAGATTGGCGTTGTTAGGGGTTTTGACCTCAACCATCATTAAGAGCAATAATAGATGAATCGAAAGAGGGAGAGATCGTCATTGTGAAGACTGATACATGTAGTATATAGGATGATTTTATAAGTTAAAAATCGCTCCAATTTTAGAAATGTAAAACTGAAATTTGGTGTCATTTGATAAATTACAATAAGTTTAAGAGATGTCGATGTAAGCCCATCTCAGAAGTTCATGTCGCTCCAACTGAAATTAAAAACTACTTATTTTTGTGATTCTGTATTTCGGCATCACGAAAGCAGTTTTATTTATTATGATGTTCTCGAAATCACAATCTCATATGGAACTTGTGAAACATTTTAATATGGAAATTAAAAATGCAAAATTTATTTCACGTGAGTCCTCTTAACTTGGAATCGAAAGATTTGCAGGTTTTTTATGACTGTTATTTTTCCGCATATCAAATGTATTTTTAGCATTATAAAGTCGAAAGTGTTAAGAATGCACTAGAAAAAAAGTTACTGCTGGGAATACTTATGCACTAAAAAAAAGTTACTGATGGGAATACTTATTAAAACATTAAAGGATGTTTAAGGCCGGGTGTAATCCACTTGCGTTATTATGAATACAATTACTGTAGGAAATTATATTTTTGTCCCAACTTTAGACAGGAGAATGGTGATAGGCGAGGGTGGAGGTATGATGGGGGAATAATATGGTCGGAAAATCATTTCTAGACAATTTGTTAGCGATGAGCGACGGTGGCGGTATAACGAGTGGAGTTTTGACTGATATTAAAGTACCTTGTTCAGGCATTAAGCTGCAGTCACTTTACATAACACACAGATTGACTGATAAACAACGAAGAAATAAGCAGTATTTTTCATTATCAAGTAAAGTATATATATTTAGTACTTTTACAAAGTCCGTTTTGTTTGATGGAAAGCATAGCTTTATTGTTAAAAATTAAATTCATCACGACTTGCAAAAGAGCAGCTCTGTTTTTGTGGTACACATCATGCAACTATGTTATGTCTGGAAGTACAATCAAAAAATAAATAGGAGCTATTGGAGTGCCTCTAAGTGTTATGCATACAGTTATCGAGAGCGAAGAATGTGCCACGGTTCCCTTGGAATGAATAGCGAAAGTAATATCTCTATCTGTGAATCATTCAACTATTAAATAATAGATTCAATTTGTGTTGGCAGCAGTCTCCACGTTTTTTGTGCCATACAAGTTGTCTTCCTTTTTTCATGCCAATTTGCCAAAATTAAGGCAGTATATTTCTTGGCTTGTCATGCCAGTCTTATACTGCTCACTGTATGCTTGTTAATATACTAAGGTTTTAGATTGGTTACAAGAGAGCCTGCGAGTTGTATCCAGAACTCAAGTTTTTATTTAATTCATCTGCATAAGTTGTGTACCGTCCATACTCGCGTATAATGTGATACCAACTGCAAAACTGCATAGACCCAGAGCTGCCGTCGCATAATGCGCCGGCAGATCTGGGTCTATGCAGTTTGTAAGGACTAATCAGTAGAACAAACAACATAGACCCTGGTCTGCCGGCGCATTATGCGACGGCAGATCAGGGTCTATGTTTGCAGTGGACCTGTTAAATACGCGAGTATATACGGTAGTTTTTCTGTTTTTAATTACCATTAATAAATGAGATAATGTTACTCGTCTTTACTCAGTATTATTTATTCTAAGACAAATAAAAAGACTGATTATAGCTCTCACATGATCTTTAGACAGGACGAGCAACAGGCAAGACAAGCATGAAAGGTATCAACAGAAACTCAGGCGAAACAGAAGCATGCGTCCTGTCTATATATGTTTGGTACTGGTGTAGCACATATGAATATGCCAAAAACTAAAACCAATGTTTGTCAGATATCATGGTTTAGTTAATTGCCATCCCTATTTTTTGCGATGGACCGGTCCTAAAAAGTAAACTCTCTCTCTCTCTCTCTCTCTCTCTCTCTCTCTCTCTCTCTCTCTCTCTCTCTCTCTCTCTCTCTCTCTCTCTCTCTCAAGATAGCCGTATACATAGTTTTGATAAATTAAAAACAAAATTCCATTTTAAAAAAATCTCTAAATAGTTTTGGAGATCTATAGTTGAGCCATCGTACGAGGCATTGTACGCACCCCCTCTCCAATAAATACACCATTTGCCTCTTTTTTTGTCAATATCATTGGTACTGTGTTTTACAGACTGTGTTCTTTTTTGTCAGTGTCATTGGTATTGTGTTTTACAGACTGTTCTTTTTTGTCAATGTCATTGGTATTGTGTTGTACAGATTGTGTTCTTTTTTGTCAATGTTATTGGTATTGTGTTTTACAGACTGTGTTCTTTTTTGTCAATGTCATTGGTATTGTTGTTTTACAGAATGTGTTCTTAGTAATGTTGATCTTCGTCTGATTTGAGGTTCGTTAACAGGACATGCTATTGTAAGCAGACCCCACACTACTACCCTTAATCTGGTACCATCGGTAGTTCATGAGTTGCACGTCTTTGTTTACATATATATATATATATATATATATATATATATATATATATATATATATATATATATATATATATATATATGTGTGTGTGTGTGTGTGTGTGTGTGTATGTATGTATGTATAAACAAAACAACAACAAAAAAACACGATTGCTTTGCTCACCTGAAGGTACATATAATACCTGTTTTCAGTCCATAGTTGTCTCGTGCGGTCTGTTTATTTGGCATTATAAATTATTAGGGACAGACCTGATATACTTTTTAAAAATAAATCTTTATAACGGGCATATTAAATATGTATTTAGACATATTATCGTGGTGTGAGCTCTGTTAGAACTACTTTTCTTTTGCCAGACAGGGCAATCGTCATTGAAATACAGCTGTAACGAGTCTGTAATCAAGAGTCATTGTGTCATTTAAAAAGGTGGCCCACAGAAGTATAGAGTGACCCATAATAATGTATAGCTGCCCAAAGTTGTATATAGTGGCCCATACATAGAAATTCGCGAAATAATAGTCTTCATGAATAAAAGTCCATAGATAACAAGCGTCACATACCCACTCCCATCCCCCAACCCCCCGCACAAGTCATTATATCCTATCAGATTTATTTGTTTATTTCTTTATTGATTCCAAGTAAGATTTTATTGAGAATAAGGATATACATGTAGTATATATATCGTATATTTTACTTTATCCATTATTAAGCACATGATTTCCTTCAAACTCCTAAATCTGCCGCTTATTTTTCTTGTAAAAATATGTCTGGTATTTGAAAATATTGGGCGTTGACAGGATGAATTACAGAAAATATCATGAAATTGATGCATACCTCAATTTTGTTGCTAGTTTTACCGATTTCCTTACTTAGTGCTATGTTTATTCCTTAAGCGCAGAGAAAATTATGGGTTTTTTTTGTTTTTTGTTTTGCAAATTAGATGCTATCACCCTGGAATTATTTCATTTTTCCGTAATAGTTTGCGTATTCCTCCTTAAAGAATGAATAGAATCTCAATTTCACGTAATAAACAGCATTGGTATTTCCTTGATAGAATCTCAATTTCACGCAATAAACAGTATTGGTATTTCCTTAACCGTATTAAATTGTATTTACCAGTAAAAAATGTGACGAAAGATACATTAGGGAAATGATTGACGTTGATTATGTAATAATAGACCATTTATTGCAGATACAGGATATTATAAGTATCGTGGGTAATTTTGTTATAAAATCCATCTGGCTTTGAGCGTTCCGTTTCGATGATGTATGTCACACTGGAACGAGTTGTTGACCTTGGGGAAGGGATCAAGAGCGTACTATCCGTTCTGATCATTTTTATTTATTTATTAATTATTTTAAGCTTTATCTCTCAATTTATGGCAATTTATGTACCATAACAGATCTGAATAACCTTTTCGGCTATTGATAATCTACCACTGAGTTTGGTACTGAGACGTACACCGTAAGCCTAGTTTTCGATTAACGAAATATAGTGATAACCAGAGTTACCTTGATTATTGATGATTGTGAAACTCATCTATATATCAATGTGTTCTTACGTCAGCTTGACATTCAAGAGTCATTCAAGAGTCCCTAGGAGAAAGTTTAAATAATCTGGGCTGGAGGTCATACAACTCTTGAGCTTGAGTTTGAGCTTGAGATTTATGATCAACCAATCGAAAGAGACTTTACTTTTGAAACACATTTTCTGATTGGCTGATGGAAAAACTCAAGCTCAGAATCAAACTCATATGTTTGATGATCTCACCAGATGGTGTTTGCTCACAGAAAGAAGGGTGAAAATATGCGTAGGGCACAGAACCAAGGTTTGCACAAATGCAAAGATACTCAAACTTTGTAGAGTCGAAATCTTGATTGTGTTGTATGTTGCTCAGTTTGTGGGAAGAGTAGGTCTTAAATTTATACTTTAAATACCATTAAAAATAATTGTTTTAATAAATAATAAATAATACGATTTTAAAATATACTCGAAAAAATGGTAACCAATCGATATGTTGTTATTCGATACAGCAGGCAGCAAGCGCTTGTGTAAAACCAATTCATGAGTATATCTCATCCGGATGAGCATAAAATGACAAATTTTAGAATTATCATAGGCCGAAGCAAACAATTACAAATAAATGGATGCAAAATCTCTACAGTTAATTTGATTGAGATAGAAAGAGTAAAAAAACTTCCTTAATGTAAAGTAAACGAAAAGTAAGCGAAATAGACATTCAACAGACTCTTTCTTCCATTTTGTTTGTGTATATTAAGTTTTTTGCCTGCGTTATTTTTTTTTTCTCCTCACAACACTCTGTGTCTCATTACAGAGATAGAAAATCTCATATGACACAAGTTTAGAGACGGAACGCAGAAGAAAATTATATCAATTACGTCTCACAGACATTTCAGCAGCTAATTATGTACTTGTGGTTTTCGTCAATCCGCAAAATTAGGGAAAAAGAAGGAAAAAGAAAACATTCAATCTTGCTTACTGATCCAATTATTCTAAAATGTTTTCGGGACGGGAAGTTAGAACAGTGGAATATAGATCATGTAAAAAGTCAGAGGCTGTAACCACAATTATCTTCTAATTAACTCCCACGACGATACGGAACTTTACCGCAGATCTGTAAAACTTGAATTAATTATAAGTTTTTGCAGGAGACACCCATTTTCTACAGAATCAGGGCGTTCATGTATGTAAGTGGAATGGGAAAAATATCATTGGGATCTGGAAACTTTTACATACTAGTTGTCTTCCTCGTTTGGATGTAATACAATGGACCAGAGCGCAAGTGTAATTGCTCGCTTTTGATGAATATATTTCAAAACGATAAATTATTCATAAAAACTATACACTTGATACACTTAATTGATACGAAAGTAGAATTCTGTGAAGTTTTCTATTTGCATTCTCCACAAAGAATAGGCGCTTCTAGATTAAGAACTTCACAAGAAGACACAGATATTAAAACAAACGAAACATAGGGAAACTGTCAATAGAAAGAAGGAATCAGTTTGAAATAAGTTTTCTGTCTAAATCATTCTGACAGACTCGTATGATGACTCTATTAATTTCAAACATGTCTTTTGAATTTAAATCGCGTACCTTGGACTTCGTGTTTGTTTTACATGTTTATTTTATGTGTTTCTATCTTAATATTTGTATACCTAACACTAATGCAGAATGCAAATAAAAACCCCAAGCAAATTATTATATAATATTCTTGATACTCTTCAAACAAATTCAGTATATATTTTATTTTCATACAGGTAAGATAGTTATAATTCAGTGTATATACATATTGTCATACAGGTAAGATAGTTATAATTCAGTGTATATACATATTATCATACAGGTAAGATAGTTATAATTCAGTGTATATACATATACAGGTAAGATAGTTATAATTCAGTGTATATACATATTATCATACAGGTAAGATAGTTATAATTCGTCCCCTGCTGGAGATGGAATATAGGTGGGAGAGTTTCGGCACCCATCACCTTGCCTACGCGCACAACCCCAATACCCTCTCGACTAAGCGCGCATCCGCTAAAAACGGATGGAACTTAAACGTGAATATTTACATTCATGCATAGATGACACACTCGCTGGCAACCCAATATTTAACTTTTGCAAACAAATCATATTTAATTATGTACCATGAATTCATGACCAAATCGTGATTGAGTAAACAAAAATCATATTTAATTATGTATTGTGAATTTATGACCAAATCCTGATTGATACAAAAAATATGTAATTATGTATGGTTAATTAATAACCAAATCCTGATTGATTGATTGTCTTTATTTCCTCCAATGTGTGAAAAGTTTCGTATTTTATGATCATATAAATTTTTACAAATGATACAAAAAAAATGAACATACATCCAAGAGAAGGATAATTAGCCCAAAAGTGGTGAAATATCTGTGTCATTAGAAGAATACGTGCTATACATATTTTTCCACACTCTATCGTTTATCACTTTTAATCAGATTCATATTAATTGTACTTATACTGATTTTATTACTAAATGATAGCATATATATATATATATATATAGAGAGAGAGAGAGAGAGAGAGAGAGAGACAGACACACACACACAAAATTGATAACGGCCCAAATACAAAAGTTTCCCAATGTTTCGAGCTGAGCAAGTTCTTCGTCAAAGGAAGAAACAACTTACATCCACAAAAAAGAACACTAAACACAAAACCCAATAGTAATTCTTGACTCCTACATTTGAATGACGTGTGTGTGTGTGTGGGGGGGGAGATCTACAAAGAAGGGTTAAATAATAGAAGAAAGAAAGAAGAAGAAAAATGAACAACGGTCTATTTTGTACTGCCGTCCGCCGAACAATGTTGTATAACAAAATCAAAGGGATCATCTTTCCTATTGAACAGAGAACCAACACGATTGGATTTTACAAACCACTGTGTTGTTGTCCCTCCAGAACATCTCTCCGTTGGCGAAGAAGACAATGGGAAGGAAATTTACGTGCGTGGTGTTTATTAAAATACTTTTCCAGCATCTTGCTTCTTCTTTAATCGTTCAGGTTTGCCCTGTTCAAATTTCTGTAAACGTTTTCCAAGATGCCTACCAAGTTCAGCTCTACGATGATCCTTCCATGATCCTTTGTCCTTTGCGTTCCAACCTTGTTTTGATCTTGCCTCTTTCTTGACCACCTTCCATTTATTTGACAAGAAAATCTGGATGATAATCAACTCGAGTTCAAGATATTATAAAAGCTGGATGCAGGATGACTTACGGTGTTAGAATGCCTAGTGCAAAATAATTAAAAATCTATTTTTGTAAACAACGAGATGGATTCCAAGATATGTTCAGAATGTGTAGAAGATACAGATATGGCTGAGTTTGCGCAAAAACAAAAAATATAAACCCTGCAAAGGATTAAACAGACAATGAAGAGAAGAACACAACGAGCAATGTAAAGAGTACTTAACAAAAGTGGAGTAACGAAAGCAGAAAGCACTATAACAGATACATGAAACAAAAGTATGTTAATGATGCAAACATCACATTTGGCTACAAATAGGATTTTGCGAACGTTAAGAGATAACATAAATTCGGACACGACATTAAAGGCACTAAATATACCATCTACGGACTTCTACAGGAAGTATCAAAACTTTACAAAACCTGAAGGTGTATATGAAGATGAGCTTCACATCGATCATGTCAGACCGTATGGCTCTTTTAATTTGTTTGATTCAAATCCACAAAAGATATGTCTGTACTTGACAAACACAAGATACCTGTTGATCTGCGAAAGCAGATCAAAAAGTGATAAAATGCTATCGAGTGATGAAATGGAAGAGCACCAGAAACAAGTTGAATCATTCAAGATGACTTACTTCATCATTGAGGAGATCTTGTATTGTCTAATGTATTTTCTCTGAATGTTGTCCATAAATTGATATGTTTCAAGATAATCTAACTAGCACCTAACGCGGATATAGGCAAACCAGGCTTAAGTGACAAAAGGTTTCGTAACTCCTCAAAATAATCATCTGGTAGAATTTATCAATAGGTATTACAAAGGGTACATAATGCGTGGTATAGAAATACAAGGAGATCAATTTCACTCATGGTAAAGGATTTTTAGAATTGAAGACAACACACTATATTATCACGACATGGATGAAAACAGTGTTAGAATATCAAAGTAAAATAATCCATGAGAGATATTGGCTGAAGAAATAATACAGGAGAGATCTGTATCCAAAGAGACAAAAGGAAGGATTTAAAAGAAGCTGAACTATTCCAAAGCATTTGTCCAAAAACATTTGTTAAAACTGCATATGAAGGTGATGTGTTTCCTACATTACAGGAAACGGCATAGACACAATATCAATTGCGAAGCATCACTAGAAGTGAATTGCGTTGCATCTCTAGAAGAGAATATCCTATTAAACCATCAGTTAACATCAGACAAACAATACAGATCGCTGATAATATTAAGATTCCAACAATAGACGCAAATAAGACGTTTGATAACCCAGTATAAGAGGCAGAGACCATTATAGATTGTACAATAAAAAACATTCAATGTGGAGAACTTCCACCTGCAGTGAAGAGATTATTCACAACTCAGGAGGAAAGAGATTATTCACTACTCAGGAGGAAAGAGATTATTCACTACTCAGGAGGAAAGAGATTATTCACAACTCAGGAGGAAAGAGATTATTCACTACTCAGGAGGAAAGAGATTATTCACAACTCAGGAGGAAAGAGATTATTCACTACTCAGGAGGAAAGAGATTATTCACTACTCAGGAGTGAAGAGATTATTCACTACTCAGGAGGAAAGAGATTATTCACTACTCAGGAGGAAAGAGATTATTCACTACTCAGGAGGAAAGAGATTATTCACTACTCAGGAGTGAAGAGATTATTCACTACTCAGGAGGAAAGAGATTATTCACTACTCAGGAGTGAAGAGATTATTCACTGCTCAGGAGTGAAGAGATTATTCACTACTCAGGAGGAAAGAGAATTAAGGAGCTATGTAAATACCGTCAAAGTTGTCAAATCAAAAATGGAGTTCATGAGACTTGATTCTTAAATGTGTGAACAAACATACTGAAGAGCTTAAATGGACATCAGCAAAGAAAAAGACCTAAACAAAATTGCTGTTGTGCAAGAACAGTTGGAAAGAGTTGAAATTGTTAAAGCTCAAGAAGTTAGATATCTAACAGAGCTTGGTAGCAATTTAAGAGCAAAACACTGAGAAATTCAATTCAAAAGTGTGGGAAACATTACCTATAGGTGACAGGCTGAAACAACAGTTCAGAGGAAAGGGTGTAACAATAGCAGCAATTGTTACATCGATTGCGATTACTGTATCAACAGTTGATCTGCCCATAGCAAATCTGGTAAGAAATACTTTTTTTTCCGCTTCACCACTCCTCCTCCTACACTTCCGCCTACTGCAATTCTTTCTACTCCCCGACATCCACCTACTCCAGGTGAATTATTTTTGACTTGATCAAAAAAGCTTGAAAAATTTAACCGAGTATTTGTTTGCAGCAGCATTACCTGATATTGTTGGTAGTGTTATAAGCTTTTGCTTAGGATTGCTGGGCAGATTTTTCTTTCCTCACTAAACACTTTTTGATATTTGCCAATACACTAGTAGGTTTGTTACTCGCCTTACTCTGTCAAAGGTTTAAACTTAGCATCTGCCACAGTTAGAGGTTTATCAACGTAGTCGAGGTCTCTCTTCAAAAGAAAATAAACAATTTCAAAACGTAAACCATACCAGCTTCCACATCCATCAATATAAAATGAAGTGAATGTTTATTTTGTTGTTTCTTTTTTTTTTTTTTGGTATTTGTAAATTGGAATTGGTTCACACTTGATGATTGTCTTGTGTTGTGTCCTTTGAACATCCTAGAATCTGATAGAATTATCAGACCTGACAGTAGGACTACTGTCGACATCATAGTCCATCTTCTCTACATAATATCTACCCACTTTGTCTTCTTTTTTTTTTCTACAGCTAAATGTCTTATTGTCGCAGAATGTGTATGAGCCTTAGGAATACTTCTCTTGGTTACCTCGATACTGATGGTACGGATGGTATGGAAAGAGTCATTGAACTCCTGCAAATTGTTGTTTTTTCGACCTATTTCTAGAATCATGTCACTTGGTAACATAAAGATACAGTTAGCACCTACAGCAGGGGTGTCAAACTCATTTGCTATGGCGGGCCAGATTTGATATAAATAATAATAAATAATAATAATAAATAATGAGTCTGGTGCGCCGTATCCGGCCCACGGGCAGTATGTTTGACACCACTGACATACAACATAGTCCAATTTCACTTTTGAATCTGTTATGTATTTCTGAAATTCATGTCATAACCTTGCTATCCCAAAAATTAGTAACTCCTTTAGCTTTTTAACAGTGTCTGATGCTGTCGAAAGATACTGTGTAATAAATGTTCTGTTTTGAACCTGTGCACCCAAGGTACATATTATAAATTATCTGACTCTTTGATTTAACAACCTTTTGTTGGCATAGCTTTTACTATCCTGTTGTAAAACTCCTTTCACGTATCAAACTGTATCTTTTCAAACATTCTTTCTTTGAAGATTTATCTGATAGGATCGTGTATGTCATCTCTCTTTTTGTTTTCCCTCTCTGAGTCCATGTGTATTTAGAAAAGACACATATCGCTATCATAATGTACATATAACCATCGTTATATTTTATATACGCTTGCATGTCAACAATGTATACTTGCTATCCACGTGAGTAATATAGACCCTGCTGAAGTTAATCATTTTGCCATTGCTAGTGTAATGTGTAGGTAGATTGTTCAGTTAACCGTTCTTTCAATGCATTATATTTTAATTAATTATTGTCCTATTTAATTTGTTCCCACAATTGATTGATATTCGTGTAAGAAACAGTACTATCAGGATCGTAGTAAAGCTGACTTAATACCGTTCTTTGTTAAAACGGTAACAAGAAATATTCAGAACACTGTACACCTCGCAAATTGTCTTTGGGTGTTATCAACAATCCAACAGGAAGACCTTCTAAAACGGGTACTTTTACTTTCAGTAATTTGCTACATTTTTTCAATTATTTCAAATGTATGAACGATTTAACATTGATGTTACATTTTGCTTTTCCAATGGTTGATACAAAAGCAGTTATTTCATACACTGAGTTATCATGTGCTGTTTTAAATCTAACTTTGTTTACCATAAATTCTATCACGGTTTCTGTTAAATCTGTGTAGACTGACATTGTAAAGTTTACTAGCTCCTCGAACTATACTGTAAATTTAGTACAGTATTTTGTCAACATTAAATACGTATTTTAAGTCTTCATCATACTGTACAGTTTTGTTCATCTTGCTATCAAGGTTGATGCTGCTTATTTCGAGGGTACTGCTATTGAATGCAATCCTTAAATCTGCATCTTTTCTGAAATAACTCAGTATATCTTTTGTAATGTTTGAACTCGATAAATCAGTATTTGTAGTCTCTTTAATATTATTTTGCATCACAACCAGTTTTGACCATACTCTTATCTCACCTAAACTTTTAAATAAAAATACATTATCTCTTATCTCGAGATTGCTGCTTTTATATTAAATTAATAAAATATTTCTATCACCTCTCTGAAAACTGTTGCATTCATGCCAATGTAACTTTGTGCCATTATTTATATTGTATAAACATTTCAATTTTGTGTTGATATCATGCTTTGCGCGGACTGTGGCATCATGCTTTACATGGACTATGTCATCGTGCTTTGCGTGTAATATGTCATCATGCTTTGCATGGACTGTATCATCATGCTTTGCTCTTCGTTGTGTTTCAAGTGCCCCAGGACTGAACTCTCACTATAGCGCAGGGACTCGAGGGTATTTTTTTTTCACGCAATAGTATGAATGTGACACAACACTTAATTATCACTTTGTCCCAGGGACTCTACAGTATTTTGATTTCAACCAGAAGTACTCAGAAGAATGACCACGCACCTTTACGCGGGATGGCGATATAGAATAGATAGTAAATGAGAATTCTGGAATCTTTAATTTACCAGTGGTCTTTTTATAATTTTGTTTGCTGTTTGTGGGTGACAGCCCATGCCAAGAAGATTTTCCTATTTTACATTCACCAAGCGGCTCAGAATTTTCAGTTACAATCCACTGCTGCGCTTTCACTGTTCGGAACGCTGGCCGTACAATGTTTGTACTTTCTTTATTTAAACCAGCTTTCACGTTTGAATCTCAAGCGTCCCTCTTATTTATTTAATCAACATGAATGAAAATATAAGCTCAGAAAGACAGGAAAATCAACATTTTCCAACAAGACTGAGAATACTTGTCGGACTAAATTTTGCAGGGATACACTCTGCAGAAACGGGAAGAGTTATCTCCCTCCGTCAATACACAGTTTATTGTTGGAAATGTGACTATGTATATTTGTATTTATTATAAATAAAATATATGTGTAGTATGTACACGGTATCTTTGATATACCACTAGTTGTCTAAATTGTTATTTACAAGGAAACTCTGCAAGCCACGCTTACTTTTAATGAAACCTGTATTCGTCTCGTGGTACATCAAAGAGGAGTATATATAAATGTGCAAATTCAACAGGATATCAGTAATATGTTCATCCTTTATTTGTTCAAGCGCATTCGCATCATCATCATCATGGATGCTACATTATACTTTCACGAGTCAGATTGCTTATTCACACAAATACTTTTGAAAGCGCTTGAAGGAATAAAGGATGAACATATTACTGAATATCCTGGTGAATTTTAAAAAGTTTCTATATATGAACCGGCACATGGACATATTCACTTTTTCACACACACACACACACACACACACACACACACACACACACACACACACACACACACACACACACACACACACATGAACCGCTAAATTCAAGGTAAATCTGTATTGCTTACAACATTTATTTTTCATTTCTCTATTGCGATATAGCTAAAATGATGAATCTATTCGGGAAACAAATGCAGATATCTCCCATATCAAACGGTTTATAATGTGCGAAAATAATTTATTTTAAACCACAGAATCGTGCAAGCTTTTCGAAGCTATTCGAAGCGATGTCTAGAATATGATTGACTGGCTACCAGTCCCTTCTGCTTGTTATCTCTCTCTTGGATTGCCAGGATAGTTAGGCTGTAGGTAGTGACTCACGATCCGCTAAGGGCAGGTAGATGCATTGCGAAAATGGGAGGTTGGAGAAATGTGTATGTATAAGCTGTATTCCTCCACTGTGTCGTATGTTGCATTATGAATTTGAAAGGGCAATGGAGATTGAATAACGAATAAAGACCGTCTTTACCCACCGACATTGTTAAATACAACATGGAATTAGGGTCTATCATTTTTGTGTCTTTTGTTTTGAACAGCAGACACTCTCAGGTATAGGGGTAAAACTCGGAAATATTATTATTATTATTATTATTATTATTATTATTATTATTATTATTATTATTATTATTATTTATATTAAAATGGAAACAATGACAAAAGAAAATAAATCTATTTTAAATGGAAAAAAGGTCAAATATTAAGTTTTACAAGATTCAATTTTTGACTGACATGTATAAATTTCTATAAGAGATCATGTATGTATGTATGTATGTATGTATGTATGTATGTATGTATGTATGTATGTATGTATGTATGTATGTATGTATGTATGTATGTATGTATGTATGTATGTATGTATGTATGTATGTATGTATGTATGTATGTATGTATGTATGTATGTATGTATGTATGTATGCATATATGTGTGTATGTGTGTGTATGTATGTATGTATGTATGTATGTATGTATGTATGTATGTATGTATGTATGTATGTATGTATGTACGTATGTGCATGCGACGTTTTCATGCCTACAAGGTCCACAGATGTAATATGTTGACAACTGCGTAGAACACCTAGAGCATTTCATAAAATAATATAATCGACACACTATACCTAAATCTATATTTATCTTGCTCGTAAGTAGAATAGTTATGAAATCATTGAATGTGGTTCCGTGATAGAACGTATTTAATTATCAGCATAAAGGAAATGGGGTCTGGGTTATAAGTGATGACTAAGCATTTTCAGAAAGAGAGCTATATCATCTAGCAAGATATTGTACCTATATAACAGGTGTACATCAAAGCATCCAGGTAAATATGTGGATTAGATAACAATGATATGTTAACTGTCTGTAAAATTAAACTGTTGGGATTTTATCTGTATTCTTTTACGAAAGTACAGAAACTGAAAATCCATATATTTATTAAACTACAGAATCAATGCAGATATAAATTTCAAGAAACACGTGGAGTAAAACCAACCTCTTTCCTCACTAGTATAAAATCTGATTAATGTGTGTAAGGTTAGTCATCAGTTTATGGCATGAGTCTTGAAGTTGAATGTACCTTTATAAAGTCGCAGGTCTTTTTTTCTCATAGTACCAAGGGGCAGTTGTGTATCATTATAGATAAAAAGACATTAAAGACAGAAATATATCCGTAGAAATATGCTTGATTTTTAAAAATATTCCCCAGAAAATGTATGAGAATACAAAAAACATTGTTACAATGTAGATATAATGTCCAAAGAGGATTAGGTCAGAAAATTTAATTTAAAAAAAACAAACAAACTACCAACCCCAATTTCAAGTTCCTCTGTCATTTATTATAAATTTTAAATTATCATTGTAACTTCCAAAAGCGAAATTGACAAACAGCTTAATATATTATCCTGGATAGTTAAAGCAGCCAAACACATTCCATCAGGGTTTTATATTTACCTTAAATCAATTCACGACAGGTACAAACCAATAGCTTACAGAGGAAAGCATTGATTTGTAGTATTTTATGATCCGTTGGATAAGATTGCAAAACTTGCATACGAAGAATTAAAGACTTAAAACTTATGATGTTTACTTAGGATGATGAAAAACATTTTAACTCAAGAAACAAATGCCACGAGAAAGAAGTAGTGCCAAAGGCAGCGTATTTTGGATATATTATAACAGTTCAAAAGTTGCGTGACCACAATCACATGCCAGTTAAATATAAAGGTCCAGCACATAACGAATCTAATTTGACTATAAAATATCCACACAAAAAATACATACCATTGTTCATTCATTACTTTTTCGCTTATTACAGTCGTCTGTTAATTAAATCACTGATAAAAAAATGACACAGATGAAAAGGTTAAATCATACAAAAAACAAAATGAAAAATATATAGCAAGGCTTTTATAGTTGATAGGTCAATGAAAGAAGGAAAATAAGTAATAGTTAAAAGGACAATCAGGTTTGTAGACATCTTTATATTCATGGTACAATCAATAGAAAAGCTGGACAAAATTTTAAGTGATGAAACATTTGCAGGAATGCTGAAACAGTTTACAGGTATGCAGTCCAAATATTTGAGGAAAGACAAATTAAAGATTTATTCATCACAAATGACAAATACCAGTGTGTTGAGGATGTCCTGGAATATTTAACCTTAAAACATTAGGTGATCTTCATGAATACCGTATTTACTAGCGTACATAATCCGAGAACAACTGCAAACTGTATAGACCCAGATCTACCGTAGCATTATGCGCCGGCAGATCTGGGTCTATGCAGTTTGTAAGGACATCAGTAGAAAAAACAACATAGACCCTAATCTGCCGGCGCATTATGCAGTTTGTAAGGACATCAGTAGAACCAACAACATAGACCCTAATCTGCCGGCGCATTATGCGACGGTAGATCAGGGTCTATGTTTTTTGCATTTGGACCTGGTTTATATCCGAGTATGAAAATTATTTTGATGTTATGTGACATTTTGAGGAATTGTTTAATGTCTGTGTAAAACATTGCAAAGTATACCCTTATCATTGTTATAGTGTACAAAGACTAGCTGATGATGACATTTTAATGATATCAGGTGTAAAATTAGAATGCTGACAAATCATGATACAGTTCCTGATGATTGAGGATAAAACACAAGGTCTCTCTCTCTCTCTCTCTCTCTCTCTCTCTCTCTCTCTCTCTCTCTCTCTCTCTCTCTCTCTCCTTTTCATTTACTGTACTGTAATACCAATTTAATCTCGTTAATTATATTTATACACTCTGGTATTTTGCATTTTGATTTTCCATTTCCTATATCCTCAGTGTATCTCTCTTGCACTTGTAACATTTCAGAACTATTTGGACTTCGCTCACAACATCATACTTTTCATTTCTCAGAAAACTGTTGAATTTTATACAATGTAGCTTTCTGCCATTATATAATGTGTAAAAATGTTTTTAATTATTATTCTGTGTTCGATAATTGTCTTCAGTCTGACTGGTCTAGTAATTTTTAGAAACCTAGGGATGAAGATGTGCAGTCGTATTAAAGTTTTGATGTTACGCCAGAATTCCCAAAATATATACTACTAATATCATACCAGTAGCCTTAAGACATCTAGCATACTCCCACTCCTCGTTTGAATAACTCCTTTCATAGATTAAACTACCCTTTCTGCCGAATTTTAATGATAATTCAAAAAGATCCACTTTAATAATAATAATATTAATAATAATAATAATAATAATAATAATAATATTATTATTATTATTATTATTATTATTATTATTATTATTATTATTACTATTGTTATTATTAAGGTAAACACTTTCTGAGTTAATGCATATCATGTCATAAATAGTCACGTCTTTCATTAATAATCTGAGAGATCTTTCAAACCTTGTCGGGTCCATCGGACGACAAGGAGTCCTACAACACATCTATATTCCGTCAGTTATCGTGAAAATGTATGTGACTATTGCCTCTGGGATAATCCTTATTATTGAAATAAGCTATTTAGATTGTGCTGGATATATATATATATATATATATATATATATATATATATATATATATATATATATATATATATATATATATATATATATATATATATATATATATATAAGTAAGTTATCGCGAGAATGTACGAGTCTATTGCCCCTAGGACAATCTTTATTATTGAAGTAAGCTATTTAGATGATGCGCTAGATATATATCAGTTATATATCAAACCCTTGCTATGGTGAGACAAACGGTTGTTTGCAAAACCCTTTCTTGTTAGCCGTGAATCAGACAGGTTTATTGATGTTATTTTAAAGGGTGACACGTGGTTGAAGTGTGATCGAAAGCTAATAATAATGTCGACATATTTGCTCTGGCTTGATCTACACAGTAGTTCTAATTTGGCACTTTAAAACAAGAACTGTTATTACACATAATACCAACCTGCATTCAGAACAGCAAAAACTTGGCAAGTGTTGTTTACTGGAAATACCCTTTTTCCATGTATTGCCAAGTGGTCTATTTTTAAGGATAAACTTAATTTCAGCTGATACAAAAAAATACACCCCCAGCGTGGCTGTCATTCTGAGAATAGACAGAAATGTCCTTTTTGATAGTTATCTCCTACTTTTACCTTTAATTGACATCGATGTCAACCGATTACAAACAAATAGATGCTACAACTGTTGAAAACAACTGTTGTTAAGATTATTATTATTATTTTATTTTTTTTAAGGGGTAAATTTTTTGCTGTGGGGGTGGGGCAAAACCTTTACAACTCGTTTGAGGAGGAATTTAATGAAAATATCAGTTGAGATAATTGACTCATCTTCCAGAAACAAATATTCTCTGACATAAGTGGAATACGTACTGATGGTTAAAAACAGTACCCCAGCGTATCATCACTAAAATAATAGATTCTATAAACCATTTGTTTTGAAATTAATTTGGGTATTTGTCAAATGAGACATATATTAATGCTGTCAAATTCTTGAATATTCTTTCCACCAGTAATGGGAGCCTCCGTAGCTCAGTTTGTAGAGTGTCGCGGGTTCAGTACCTGCCCAGGCCAGCTCGGATCGGCTGCATCGGTGTGTCCTTGGGAAAGGCACTTATTTCCCATTTCTTTAGCATGATGTAGCCAATAATGTGTTAAAGTGCCGTTAAAACAACAAAAACAAAACAAATCCACGCAATTATTGAAAGGGTTTATAAAGTTTGTCTTTTTTTATATATGATTCCCGCCTGCGTATGTATACCAGTTGTTCACGTTCATCTCTGACTGAGCAGAGTTGCTATTTTCCAGGTCAGTTGATTATCATAATTATTTTGGGTTTAATTTAATTACAGAACGTTGTGTCGTGACCTTTGCACAAGTCACTCCGATTATCAATGATTGAAACATGTCTACCGTACCTACTCATTATTAATATACAAGCAAGCGAAACCTGTGCACACTGTTTCTGAATTAGAAATCGCTTGTATTCATTACATCTTTTTGCTTCATTTAATTTTTTTTTCCCACTTTTGTCAATAATTGAAGGTCAGAGGTACGGTGTAAGTTATATATTACGAGATCGCATTACAGCCAAGTAAAATTAATTTCATTATAATTTGGAGGAACATTAAGAACACGAATAATTTCTCCGTTTTAATAATTAAATTTTCATGGAAGAGCAATGAAGACTGGCTACTTTTTTAATCATATGTTATTTTCACAATAGATACAAAACAACAGTCAAGCGTATCTGTACTATTTTGCGGTAATCTAATTTTACATCAGGACGAAACAACGCATAGACTGGTACGTAAACGCACAGAGTGATATGATCTTTTTTGTGATAAAAACTTCAGACGTGTCAACCTCCATGGTTGTGGGCCCATACAAGAACTCCAACTTATTGAAGGAACCAGACACGATTTATCAGTTGACATAACTGGAGATTAATCAGGCAGAAATTCATATCGGTTCTATATAATAGCATTGAAATGAATATTTGAGGATGATATTGCAAAACCGATGTACTTATCCTACTGCCAAGATGTTCTATTAGATCAAACCTCGGCCTCGATATAGGAATTTTATCATCTGACAAGCAAGGATTTGACAGAGAATCAAAGAAATTTGATTTGTCAAAGTTTTACATGATCCAAAGAAAATGTATAATATACCTGAACTAAAAAGATTCTGCAGGAGATTTTTGTCATTACGTCATTCGTCAATAGAGCATTTTCTTAATGTAAAAAGTAATAGGTTCTTTCCGGTGTATTGTAACATAGAAAGTACAAGCAGATTTTTGTTCGAACATGTCACATGCAACTTGATTTAAATTGTCTTTTATAATTGACTTTTATTTTAAATGGTTAGTTTTAAAATTTAGATATCTTTCACTATGATAAAACAAACATTCTCACTCTCTATGACATCCTAAACTAAAAAGTTCTGAAGTCTAATTGGTCAGGGATTTTACTTTTAACCAATCCGAGGTCGAAATTGTCAGATGAGTGGGAGTTTTAAGATACGAATGATATTTTAATCTTGGAGCCTAATTTTATATTCAGCGAAATATTTGTGTGTACATATAAAGAAAGCACTTTTTTCCATACATCGGACACAAAATGTTGCTAAGCAATAAAAGGTATCATTATCGCCAAAGAGTAAATAGAGGAAATGAACATGTATAATTGGATACTGTTCAAAATCTGTATTAACTGTTAAATTTTGTTCACGCAAAACTCATTTTGTCAAGGTCAGATGCATGCAAATAGTTCGAACAACATTCTGCATACTATATACAAAGCTAAATGGCATGTTGTGCAGGCATAACCTTTCTTTATTAAGACCCTGGCTTAAACTATTTGTCTCTGCAGTAGTAAGATGGTTGAAAATTCCAACACACCCACTTCATCAACTGGAGCTACTTTATAACGAGAGCTTCGCCCACGAAAATATGAATGTATATCATTAAACTATTACTGATAATCATCAATCATCTTACTAGTCTTTCAATCGCTTTTAATGGTTGCTACTTAGGCTATGGTACATTTAATCTGGTAAATAAACAGAAACTGAAAAATATGACAGTTGCAAAAGAAATGAGAAGAAAATAGAAGAGATTGAACAAAGTGGAGCAAAGTTTAAGAAATTTTGCTACACGCGCTTTAATATAGACTCCGTATCGTAAAGCAGACTGCTAAACCATTAGGCAAAAGGAGATTTAAAAAAGACAGCTAGTAAGCCTAATAATTGATATAAATACGTTTCGAACGTGACAGATATTTTCTCCAAATATGCATCGGCTGAGAAAGTGAAGTATAAAAAGTAGATGATATATATCAAACATTTAGAGAGCGAAAACCAGAAAAGACAGTTCGATGAAAGATTTTTTTTTTAACCATAACATTAGGAGGCTATTAGAGAAAGAGAACATCGAATATTTCACCACTTACTCAGGAAAGAAAGCCTATGTAGAAGACATATTTAAGAGAACTTTGAAAATTGGAATATGGAAATAATTTACACAAAACGAAACTGGAAAATGGATTGAAGTTTTGCCAAAACAAGTCCAAAGATTCTATAACAATTATTACATATCAATAAATATGGCTCCAATTGAAGCTAGTGATCCAAACAACATGTCAAAAGCATGAATTGACTTATTTGGTTATTATTTAAATAGTTGAGTATAAAATATGTCTTACGGTTAGGATTTTCAAATATAAATCTATCTTTGCAAAAGGATACCCACCTAACTTTACAGAAGAGGTTTTTAAAATTAGTCAAGTGATATTACGTAACGCCGTTATTTAAAATTGAACGACTTATAGGGAGAGAATATTGATGATGTATTTTACCTTGAAGATTTATCGCTCTTTGACAAACAAGATGACGTGTAGAAAATTTAACAGATTTTAAAGACGAAAAGAAAATGAGCTGTAAAAACAAAATATGTACTGATACAATGAAAACGATATGATGATTCTTTGAAAAGTTATGAATCGGCTGAAAATATTGTGTCGCCACAAACAGTGGAAAGATAAAACTGATTATTCCAAAATTCATAAAACGAAGTGAATTATACTGAAGGGCAGATATTGTGACACTTTACACGATGAATTATGCACACGTTAAAGGTCTGAAGATGCTTGCTGGTTTTGCAACATAATTGTTAATGAGAATAAAATTTCCATCATCACCGATAATGGAAAAATTGGATATCTGATGAGACGGTTGCAAGTAGATAATGATTGGAAAAAATGTTATAAATATTTTCTCAATAAAATAATTTTTTATCTTGCCAGTTGATTTCTTTAAAGAGCCCAAATAGACCAAATTAAATAGAACATTTGATGGCTTACAAGTTTTAAATGGTGCGCATAGGGCAAGGATTTTAGACAGCAACAACACCAAACTCATCTGCAAAAGATACAAGTAAGAAATAAATGAGTGCTATCAGATGTTACAAATACGGGAAAGAAAAGTTGGTCTAATAGATGGAGAAACGAGATACAAAATACTAACGGTGTAAAGAGTGTGTTAATTTCGTTAAATCAAACTGGTTTCGTAATGGAGTTTAGGGATATACAATCAGAAAAGAATTACTTCCAAGTGTGGAAAGAGTGTAACAAGGGTATCGATGTACAACTACAAATAAAGAAAAGTTCATACTAATTTTATACTGAATAAGTATAAGTAATACTATAATAAACGCCTACAGTAATTTTCTAATACAAAGGTCGGAAAGAAGAAAAGTAGAACCCTCTTTAATCCGTTTTCAAATTAGAAGAGAACTTAATAGAATGTACAGAAAAGAAAAACAAATCGAATGAATACTAGAAAGCTCACCAGAAGACTCATGGACTCGTTTGTATTGATTTTTCCAAGACGTCAAAGCATTCCTGCTGACGATAACAATTACGAAAATTAGAGAATTTGGTTCTGTAAAAGTTCAGGTAGATTTAACAACTATACTCTTAAAGAGGACAGATTAATTTTGTAGGGAATGGTATCACAGAGCAAAAGACTTTAAATATAATAAGCAAAAATCGTCTTTCCAATAAAAGATTAACATCCGACCCAACCTATCTTTTAACAACAAGGCATTACAGCCACCAATTTTAATAATTTTAAAATTCAACACCCATCAGATAATTATTTTAAAATAAAAAAATTATAAATGCTTTGCAAGAAAGGAAAGTTAACAGATCGGTGTTCAATTATGTTATAAATATACTTAATGATTTCAATGACAGGGCAACATTTCCTATGAACATTGAAAATATTTACAAATTTAAACAATATAAAAAGCATGCACAAATTTTTTAAATAAAAAATCTGATATCAAGAACAATAAAACTTTTAAGTTTGTGTCAAAAGTTTTTTAAAAAATTATGCAGTGCTTTACTTTTTAACTTTATCATTGAAAGATTGTGTTGAAATTACTGGTATTGTTATTTTACCGCCATAAGCTTGATGGTTAAAAGTCTTTGATATGTTAATGGGAAGATTAATATTTTTAGTGCAAACAAACTACCAGAGGCAAAATGGCAAGGCACAAATGTCACTATTTTGCTTGATGATTTCTATAGATTTGTAAGATAAATACATTATGATGGTGAAAAAAGAACTGGATATAATTACTGAGAAAACGTTTTAAAACAAAGTATCATTTTATTCAAAAAATTTTAAGTATGAAGTTAATGTAATGGAAGTAAAAATCATATATATCAACACGGGCTGAAAATGGTGAAATATTTGAAAATATAACGATTGTTGCACAAGGATTGGATCCTGCTGTATTGTCTTTGTATATCGATTCCTTTAAATGGAATATGAATTGGGCAATGAACAATACCTTAGATATTTATAATAAGATCCAAATCATCGGTTTCATATACAAGTGCTTCTTGAAACATGGAAACAAGTGAAGGAAGATAAAATACAAATAATTGTCTGGCTTTCCCACAACACAGAAAAAGAGTAAACGTTGTCAACGTGAACTCATACTTTTTCAGAGCCTCTCTCAGACATATTGTCGCCTCCCTGGCCATCGGCCTCTCAAATGTATTGCCGCCTCCCCGGCCATCGCCCTCTCCCGGTACTGTATGTTTCGCAGCAGCAGACGATGGACTATTATTACTACCAAAAGCATTTATGCTAAATATGGCAACTCTTGCTACCAAAAGTGTTAAAGTAGTTAGAGGCACAATCGCGTCCACCCGAAAAGATCCAACACACGTTTCATTTTGCTTATGTTACACATGGCACACCTTTAAATCATAACAAATATAAAGTGTCTTTAACTAGTAATAACATCCTCGCATTCAATCATTAAATAAATATCTGGCTCACCAGTATTCTGCGTAGTGATTGCAACAGATATTAAACCGCCTGTAGTTTTCATCACAGAATCTTCAGCAAAATTTACTTCATGCTTCCATAGTTAGTCAGCCACTGTACAATGGACACACAATCCAGTCTGATTAGAAGGTACACTTTATTAATCGCATACGATGAACATGACTACATCGTTCGAGTGATGCAATCAAATAAGCAACACATTTCTGCATTGTAGCTTGATGCTCTGTCTTGAATTGGGTCAGAATTTCGCTCTTTCTTATCACGTTTGTGGCTATTTTGAATCAACGTGACACCTATGATAGAATCATGATTGGATTTGATTATTAAAAGGTCAGACATTGTATTCCTTCAATCATTAACCAGATATATGTTTTCCATAATAAAAAGTGCTACAACTAGTTTCATATTAAATTTATTTTAGGATCTTTAACTGCCAAGGGAAGAACCTTAGTAGGCAGAAGGTTAAAACTGCTATTAACGTCTGCTTCAGTCCATTAATAGGCTTTCACACTTGGTAAGGTATATTTACCCGTTGATGACATAGGTATTGATTTTTTATAAGCAGCTGTTATGTATAGCCAAGTCATGTAACTAAGCGGCTTAATGTGGGGTAAGATGCATCATTTGCCACTATAGTAAACACTCTGTAGGAATAATGGCTGGCGGGGGGGGGGGGGGGGTACGGATATTTTGAATAACAATAATTACCCAAACCGACGCCCCGGAGCGACAACTTTATTTTCTACTACTGTTTAGTCTGACCCATGGGGGGGGGGGGGCTTATAAACCAGGCTTGTGTCGCACCCAGTCCCTGGGAATTAGACCACCCCTTTATGATTTAGTAATAAAATCTAAAATTCCTATTTTACATCTATTCCAGACTATAGTTACAATAGTCGAAGTAGCAGAAATTAATAGTAGTTGAAAGAGAAGATGATTGATGGCTATCAGTCACTTTCTACTGACATATTTTCGTATCTTCGAGCCCAAAGCCCTCGTTATAAAGTAGCTCATGAAGCTGAAAATAGATGGATGGGAATCATGAACCATCTTAATATGCTCTATTTCCGCACAAGCTGTTTTCAACCCTTCTTGAATGAATCTCTTTTTTCTCCACGAGTGAATTAAATTCTTGACTTTGTGTTTAATGTTGGACTGAACTTTGATGTCTCTCGACTTTATCAAAGAATTTATCGTAAGATCTCAGCCACATGAGGAAATGATTAGACGTGTTGTCCATTACAATGTTACGACTCTATGGTCTAAGAAGAATGTAACAGAAAGAAAGTAAAACCAACAAATCAAGTAAAAATCAACAAAGCAATTTATTTATAAATAATTAAAATGAAAATCAAAAGGCACTTACAATAACGTGAATTAAAATCCAAATAATCCAATAATCCTAAGTGTCCTAATCACCAGTCCTAAATGTAGAATGTTCCGAATGAATTACTGTATCCTTGAATGTGCTGATATGCCAATAGTCTTTAATGTCCTGATGTGCCACTAGTCTTTAATGTGCTGATGTGCCAAAATGAAGTACTCCAGAATAGTACATAATCAGTTAAAAATACAAATCCAAAAGTCTATGAGCACTTTCATAATCCAATGAATATTTTAAATAATGCCTCTCTCTGAATTTGGAACGATTTTTCACAACTTTAAAAACTCTTTAAAAGACTGATGGTAAAGTCAAAACTGAAAAACTGCCCACTCAACATGGTATATATAAAGATAGGTCACATGACAAAATGTTCTAGAATATTATATGGTGTATGTGACTTTTGACACATAACTCTAAAGGAAATTCTAGTTTTATCTAAAAACAAAATCAACCCTGACCTCAAATGAAATAAACAACTTGTTTACCAAAACCGTCCTTGAACTCAAATACTAAGTAAACAACCTAATTCCATGACAATAGCTAAACATGTCTACATTATACTTAACATTAACGTTTAAGCAAATATTAAAGTCAAGAAACATTTATAATTTTCGAAAATATTTATAATATTATATAAACATCATACATAACAACAGAAATTCAAATTCTCATATTTGGAAGCCTATATGTTATCTGACATTTGGGGAAGAAAAAGGATAAACTCTGTTTCATATAAGTCAAAAACATGCAGTTGAATTGATTAATTAGGTCTCTCCAATATGAAATATGTACATCTGGGACGAAATCCAGGATGTTGATCGGACACTGTGAACTTAATGGCAGCGACGCTTCGCACGAGTTGAGAGGTTCTTCTTCATCGCCGTTGAGTTTGTAAATATTTGAAGCTGCTTGTCAATTCTCAAACTCCCCAGTGGATTACCTCCTCTTGGTAGGATAACACCACCAACAATATATTCCTAAAAAGTATGAAATGTGAGGCCTGTAGTCAATTCTGATCAAAATTTGTATGTATCTATCGGAATAATGTCGCCACATTTCAGTATTTTCCTGCAGGGAAACTGAATCACCTCAATTCGCCAGTACCAATCACTATTGCGGAGACAACATTTATTTTTAGCGACGAGATCTGAGGTCTTCTGCAGTGATCCAATATGGTCTATCACATAATGCATTCATGACCGTTTACATATAAAAATGCTTTCCCGTGTAAAAAAAAATAGTCGATTGTGATAAGGAACGGAGACGGGAAGGGGTATGGGTAGAGTGTCCCATATCGGTCAGGTACACGGAGTAGCATGTACGTATGTTGGGTAGTTTATGAGTTTGTTGGCAATTGTGTCACTCTTCCGTTGCTGTGAGACTGCAGATAACAATCATCCTCCAACTTAGTGAAAGTAAGGAATCTCCGTACTTTTTGCTCATGATGCACCGCACTGGTGTGAAGCTACCGAGAAATCACTGCAGTTCAGTGGAGATTTCCTAAGCAGCACTTATGGGAATGACGTCACTGCTGTGCGAATGGCGTCTTTAACTAACCAATCAGGAGGCACATTATTTACTACTTACCGGCCTATGATATCGGCTTGCCAGTTCAGGCCGGGTACTAGCGAAGTTTGTAAGACGTTGTTTTTCACCCAAGCAAATCATCATGTAAACAAATCGACAAAACTGGTTAACATGGCGCATGCAAACTATAAACAGTCCATTCATAATTAACCCGAGGGTTATAGTGTAAGCACGTGTTCTCCCCGTTCCATCGTCAGTATAAGATGATTTGCACGATTATCCTCGCAAACCGCAAATCTGCTCTACCAGAAATTGCTAATTAGACACCAATCAATCTTCTTAACTCTGAACATTCCAATGATCTTTTATGTCCTGGTCGAATAAAGGTGTATAACATTTGTTATATCACTCATTTGGAATATTGTTGTGTGTTTGTCCTATATTTGACGCGGTGTTGAATCGTAAGCTTCCGTTTTCTGATCCGTCTGTATCTTTTCATTATGTCCCGTCTGTATCTTTTCATTATGTCCCGTCTGTATCTTTTCATTATGTCCCGTCTGTATCTTTTCATTATGTCCCGTCTGTATCTTTTCATTATGTCCCGTCTGTATCTTTTCATTATGTCCCGATGGAGAAACGTACATGCTAGCAATGGAAATGCAGTATTTGCCATATCGAAGATTCCACCTACAATCCAGTTCATGGCCAATACATTTTTTTGATTCGGCAATTTACAAAGGACATACAGCTTTTTCTATTTTATGAAATACCCTTGTGTTGAGAAGGTACAAAAAAGATAAGGCAGAAGTATTTTCTGTTCTGTGTTTATTGATTGAGGGTGAAGCAAGGACTCCCTATTTAGCAAAATATGAGTGAAGCAAGGACTTCCTTTTCGGTCAACTAATAAATAATATTATCATACAGGTTAGAGAATTTTAATTCGTACTCTACGGAGATTCAAACCCGGATCCGCGATGGATTGTGTACTAGATGAGAATTAATTACTGGGTCGACACGCGGGTATGTCTGCTACGCACGAATGCCTATACTACCGCCTTTGTAGAATCATTTTTTGGTGATGTGTGCATGGTCGAGATGGTATAGGGGTTGGTGCTTACATGCAATGCGATGGGTGCCGTAACCCTCCGATTCGCGTTCAAATCTCCGTTGAGTACGAATTAAAATTCTCTAACCTGTATGATAATATTACTTATTCGTATTTAACAATTCCGTTAATGTTATCAAGCATTCTCCTGTAGAATCCAAGCATAGCACTTTCCGCTCTGTTTAGTGTATATTTGTAATTCTCTCTCTCACTCTCTCTCTCTCTCTCTCTCTCTCTCTCTCTCTCTCTCTCTCTCTCTCTATATATATATATATATATATATATATATATATATATGTATGTATATATAATCCTTGCAGCACATTATATCCAATTAGCAGGCTCATCCCTCACTCTGGCACATCAGGGAAAATCCTTAGACCGAGTTTCCTCGCTCTTGGAAATCTTTCTATTATTTGGCTATTACTGTCCATTTTCAAGACAGAGCGTGATGCGCATAAATCATGTGCGGAGAAAAACAACAATTCTCAGCGTTTTTTACGCCAGATATTTTCAAGGGCTTACCTCCATCTAAAAAGCAGAATATTAAAAACCTGATTATCATGATTATCCGTCTTCACTTCCAAACAGCCATCGTTTCAGTCGAGAGTGAATTTTTCACCAAACTGCATTTTATAGTCAGCTACATGAAGCTGTATTCCGAGTTTTCAGGCATTTTTAAATCTCTCGTCTGCCCTCTACCCCTACCCCCATGACCTAAGGCCAAATTTGCATGTCGAGATTGATGATATCAAATTTACAGACATATACATGCAAGACTCTGTATGTTTATATATATATATATATATATATATATATATATATATATATATATATATATATATATATATATAAGTAAGCCACCACCTATGTCATTTTATTGTTCTTATTTGGTTGAAAGCTTCCCGCATTCACTTATAGCACTTGATCCTATCATTGAATAATTTAAGACAAAACTCAGTAAATGAGATGAAAGGTGTAGACACCATGAATTAATAACAAATAAGCGATCCTATTGTTATGATAACGAGTTCTTGAACACCGAAATATACACAACCATGAAGATCTTGTTTTCGGTTGTCTATTAAAATATCATCTATCCATTAAAGGCATATTTAAATACTAAACTTATACCTCAAACTGTTAAGAGAATATTGCTTGTTAAGACCCACCCACCCCCAGTCCCGCCAAAAAAGTAAAATAAAATAAAATAATGAAACGTTATTTGCTGCTATAAACCTTGGAATGACGATAAACATATACTTCCTGATTCATTGTATTACGGTTGCCATCGGGGCACCGGGTGGCCGAGTGGTTTAAGGCGTTCGCCTTTACAGATCACTGACATATCACCTCTGTCCTCATGTGTCTGAGTCTCGACTCGACCAACGTGGGTATGTGAGAAAGCTTGCATACCACTGTATATAATGCTCTTATAGAAAAATATTTGTCCAAAATACCAGTCTGATACAAATATTTTATAAACCAAGCTGGATTGTCTATATCGTCATAAAACACGTCGTTAGCAAATCAACACCATCTGGAAATATTTCAACTGTGAACATTTTCCTTAATTTCTAAAGAATATGTGTGTCTGATAAAGTAAAACTGCATTTAATTTCATACTTTACTCATTTATTGTGGCATAATATTTGTAAAATGAAAGTTACATACCTTGTAAACTGCTGCTGGGATAAAAGCGTCACTGTTGCCTGCCATAGAAACTAACCATTTTCTTTAAAATTACCGTATCCCTCATGAGTGAAACAACATAAAATTTTCAGAGCTTAGAACTTCTCTAATAATGAATACGTTTTAAAAGTTTCTCGTTGTTTCATGACTGCGGGAATAATTTAATTTGTATAAATACATTATAGTAAGACGAATTTTTCACATTTTCCGCATTCTACACCTCACGCGCGGCTGCCGATGACGTCATCGCTCGCGATAAATATGAAAAATAAAACGTATTATTAAAGACAAAGGTATGTCTATACAAAATAAATTAAACAGCTTTTAAAATAAAGAAAATACATTTGGGACATTTTCTGAGGCCATTACAGTGATCTAGAGTCCCTAGTCCTTTAATCAGTCTGCACTAAAGTTACAAATGAACTTACTCCTATTCCATGAAAGAAACAAAAAAAAAAAAAATGCTTCTATGATTGGAGAATAAGTGATCCATAAAATTGTAGAGCGTATTCACTTTCTGTAGAATCGAAAATATTTGATTCAAATTCAAATCATTCATAGACAGAGCAATGTAAACACAAATTAAATGTTCCACTTTGATTTAATACATAAACATCCAAGGTGTAGTGTATGTATGTATGTATGTATGTATGTATGTATGTATGTATGTATGTATGTATGTATGTATGTATGTATGTATATATATATATATATATATATATATGTGTCTGTGTGTCTGTGTCTGTGTCTGTAAATGTTTTATTAAATAAGTGTATATGATACATATGTATATATTTATACAAGTCACACATGACAGTCATATTCTGTTTTACGGTTAGACTTTTAGAAATTTGATTACACGCAAGAATATTTTCCTTGTGTTTTTTCACTTGTGTAGATTTTGCATGAATGATATCTTCAAAAATTGAATATCGTGCAGTGTTCGAGAGTTTTATTTTTTTTTACTCTGGGTAATTACGCACAAAGCTTTGAAATATTTGTATGAATACCTTTTTGGCAAAGATTTCTTTTTTTAACTTAAGTTTCTTTGCAATTACCAAAAAGTAGGACCGAAGAATACATTTAGTGATAAAGTGAACTAATCTGCATCAGTGACTACTTCCGGTGGTCGTGATATGATACGGGCTTGTCAATTTAGGCCTGGTACCAGCGAAACTGATATGCCTGCTTAAATCCGAATGTAAAAACTGAATAGACTGGTAAAATTGATCGTCAGTAATTGCTTTTTTATAAAGCAAAGTGACATATGGTGTGAATCAAAACATGTTAAATACTGTGAATTAACTATTGTTTGTGAGGTACCAATTTTCTTGGGGTAACATTATTTCGTTGTTTCTACAAACCATACATTTAAAGACCTTACAGACAATGATCCTTATTTTTAAACAAAATGACCCCTTCCCATCCACGAATTTAAGTGCTGACTAAAATATAATTTTTCGCAAAACTTACGAACATTGGTCGCAACGAAAATCAAAAAAATCACAAGAGCTAGAAAATTTTCTAATGACCCAGTTAGTTTGTCAAGATATTTTGAAGTCTCTGTTAAAAAAGCGAGAGACTTTTTAAGATTCTAAGGTTTATGGCTGATAAAAAGACATTCATGGCATTAGTTTAAAAAACATATTACACTTTATATCACTAGCTATATGTATTTATATACTATGTCTATGTCTGACTTTGGGTTTTTGTTGGAACATTAATTTTGTATTTCTTTCTGGTGGGTAGGTCAGTAGATAGGTAGGTCGGTAGGTAGGTAGATGTGTGTTTTGGTTGGTAGGTAGGTGAGTGTGTAAGTAGGTCGGTAGGTAGGTAGATAAGTAGATTGGTAGATAGGTAGGGGCACATTATACCTATAGTCAACATGAAATGGCACGATCAGAAGTTTTTCAGGTTTTCTATGGTCTTTTTTAAATTCTCATCTGTGGACTGGTAATCGATTTGTTCACATCAATCAAACTTTCCCAAACAATAAGTCAAAGAAACCATCTATCTGACGACATCTCTTTCAACCTTCAGAGTTACCATAAACCTTTTCCTGTCATACTTGGACAGCATCATATCTTTCAAAAATTAATTAGGATTATAATAGCAAAATGAGTGCTGTAATAAATAACAATAGTAAGTCATTTACAAGTGTTAGTTTGACCAATCTTTACGTTTTCAAATGATTTATGTTTAGAAACAATTCACAAGTCAGGTAGGAAGCTTCCTTATCGTACTACAGAGTTTTTCTATGTGTCGGTTCTAGATCACGTTCGCTAACGAAGGGTTTGTCGATCCACTTTATTCAGCATCAACCACTGGCATCTTTAGCTAGCGGAAACGGTATCTACTGCTCAGCTATCTGATTGGATGCAGTAGAAGAAAAAAAAACTGATCCAATCAGATCCCTTGCTACATTTAAATTGGGATATTGTTAGGAATAACCACAGCGGCCTCAGTAAACAATGACACGTGTCACACATAAGTTTCTCCAATTGAAATATTTCATTCAACTTTTAACTTCGAGTCAGTGCATGTGGACATGGTGGATATCGCCGAATTACTATCAAGATATTTTCGTTGTTAGCAATTGTAGCTATTTTTTTATTATTTTTTTTAAATTTTTTTTTTTTTGGTTTTTTGGTGGTTTTTTTGCTGTTGTTTGTTTGTTTGTTTTCTTTTTTTTCTGTTGTTTATCTTTTTATCTTTTTATTAATTATGTCTTTACCCTTGTGAATGAAACTAATTTTTGTTCACATCTTGGTAAATCATGAGACTCTTGGCAATGAGAAGGTCAAGAAGTCAAACAATGAATCATATTTTTCCCCATGAAAAGAAAGGAATGATTTATCTTGTCAAACCATATATCATAGTTTTCCTGATGAAAAAAATAAATTATGTATCGTGTCCATAAGAGATGAATATTCAATGTCGTTCCTGACTAAAGCCTCACCTTCTACCAATAAGTTATTGAAGCATCTATGTGGGGTGACACTGCTTCTAGTCCTATTTGTTGCTTTTGGCTTAAACAATGAAAAAATTGACTTTAAGATTAGTAGATTTTTGTCCTTTGGCATAAAGACATAGTTAAGACTTCGTTCTTTGGTCAGAACTTAACGTGACTTGTCTGACGGATACTGCCTCAAATACTGATCGTAAACACCTACAATAATATATGATGATATAGTTTGGACCCTAAACTCGCGAAGATCCAATAACATTAAGAACGAATATGAGACATAAAAATTCATCGTCCCTATTACTGCCTAGAATAGGAAGCTATCAGAGAATACTTACCACTGTTTAGAATTGGAAGCTATCAGAGAATACTTATCACTGTTTAGAATTGGAAGCTATCAGAGAATACTTATCACTGTTTAGAATTGGAAGCTATCAGAGAATACTTATCACTGTTTAGAATTGGAAGCTATCAGAGAATACTTATCACTGTTTAGAATTGGAAGCTATCAGAGAATACTTATCACTGTTTAGAATTGGAAGCTATCAGAGAATACTTATCACTGTTTAGAATTGGAAGCTATCAGAGAATACTTATCACTGTTTAGAATTGGAAGCTATCAGAGAATACTTATCACTGTTTAGAATTGGAAGCTATCAGAGAATACTTATCACTGTTTAGAATTGGAAGCTATCAGAGAATACTTATCACTGTTTAGAACTGGAAGCTATCAGATAATACTTATCACTGCCTAGAATTGGAAGCTATCAGAGAATCCTTATCATTGTTTAGAACTGGAAGCTATCAGAGAATACTTATCATTGCCTAGAATTCGAAACTATCAGAGAATACTTATCACTGTTTAGAATTGGAAGCTATCAGAGAATCCTTATCACTGTGTAGAATTGGAAGCTATCAGAGAATACTTATCACTGCCTAGAATTGGAAGCTATCAGAGAATACTTATCACTGTTTAGAATTGGAAGCTATCAGAGAATCCTTATCACTGTTTAGAATTGGAAGCTATCAGAGAATCCTTATCACTGTTTAGAATTGGAAGCCATCAGAGAAACCTTATCACTGCCATGAATTGGAAGCTATCATCATTATCATTGCTTGGATGGAATCTATCAGAAAATCCTTATCACTGCCTAGAATTGGAAACTATCAGAGAATACTTATCACTGTTTAGAATTGGAAGCATTCAGAGAATCCTTATCACTGCCTAGAATTGGAAGCTATCCGAGGAAATCCTTATCACTGCCATGAATTGGAAGCTATCATCATTATCATTGCTTGGATGGAATCTATCAGAAAATCCTTATCACTGCCTAGAATTGGAAACTATCAGAGAATACTTATCACTGTGTAGAATTGGAAGCTATCAGAGAATCCTTATCACTGCCTAGAATTGGAAGCAATCAGAGAAGTACCAAGATGATGCTTGGATATTATTTTCTCTTAATAGTGACAAACAGATAATTATGTGATTACTCTCAATAGTGACAAAAAAGGTAATTATGTAATTACTCTCAATAGTGACAAAAAAGGTAATTATGTAATTACTCTCAATAGTGACAAAAAAGGTAATTATGTAATTACTCTCAATAGTGACAAAAAGGTTATTATGTGATTACTCTCAATAGTGACAAAAAAAGGTAATTATGTGATTACTCTCAATAGTGACAAAAAAGGTAATTATGTAATTACTCTCAATAGTGACAAAAAAGGTAATTATGTAATTACTCTCAATAGTGACAAAAAAGGTAATTATGTAATTACTCTCAATAGTGACAAAAAAGGTAATTATGTGATTAAAAAAAATAATTAAAAGAATAAGACGCCTATAGTGATGATTTTGTAACGCCATGGCCATTAAATTTTTCTGTCGCGTACTTGACATTTTAAAATAGTTATGCTAGAATTGGAATGAAATGGTTTGATGTAAATTTTCTGCTTTGGTACTTTTCATCCTTCTTACAAATATCCGTTTGAAATATGTTTAATTGCGTAATAACAGTTAATTATTATTTTAAGTAAAACTGACAATGCTTAAAATGCTTAAAATAAAAATAGCTATAACATTTTTATAGCGAAACTGTCCCCGATGCAAGTGGAATACCGGTAGACTGGGAATATCTTGCCAAAAGAGACAAAATAGCGTTTTCGAGTGTAACTCAATTCGGTTGTATGAAAATGATGATTGACTGAACAACACTTTGCCAAGAATAAATGGTAAATTGAATGATCGTTAAAACATTAAGTCTTACTTCCGACCCCAAAAAGATCATTCAGTTGATACCGGTAATCTTGTAATCTGTTGGGAGAAGCCATTATTGGAAAATGGATATGGCCTATACGTTTAGTAGCGATCGATTATGCATAAGTCAAACAAGTTCTACTTGTTCTTCGGTGAGAATTTGTAGCAGAAGCTCTACCAAATACATTTCACGAAGAACTCAACATGATGAAAGTGTTGACTCGAGAGATTATTTACTGTACACATTTGCAGAGGAGAGCGAATGGAAAAATAAATTGAGACAATCAACCAAAAGTAATTCACTAGAGATCTATTGCCTCTCCTGGTCAGAATTCAGTTGTAATTTAATTCATCACAGAGCCAGTCTTCAAATTTTGCCTTTCCATTGTGGATCTTGCTCGTGTCATAAAGGAAAGTTAAACAATGTTTCAGTCATGGCAATATATACGAGTTTACGGATTTATATTTCCCGATTGATGTTTTATCTATTACTAATGGCCCTGGGAAGACAAATTTCTATGGAAACATTTCGTTTCTGAGAAAAAATTATTTCTCTGTGGTGCTCGAAACGTGCTATCTCAATGGTCTTTGTCCTTTCAGTTTCAGAATAGCCCCAGGTAGTGCTCTTTCTCAAATTATTAAATTGTAAGAACGACCCATTCACAATCATTGGATGCTCTAGATAGTGACCCCATATATTCATCTTTCTAAGTCTATAAGCTGTTCTCTCGTGTCTTTATAACACATCGTTGGAAGTGAGTTGACAGAAGGTAATGCAATTTACAAATAATTGAAGAAGTCTTTGGCGTGTGAAGTGAATCTATGCAACACTCATGGAAACTTGTGAAAAATTATTTCACAAAATCGAGGTTGTCCAGTTACAATAAAATTTAATCCTCGGTAGTACGTTGTTGAGCGTTTACCTTTACGGAAACATCAATCTACAATTTTCATTTTATTACAAATTAAGGATTGCCAAGGCACTTCAACCCATCGCCATTTTCAAAATCTCATAAAAAGGCAAGATGAAAGGAATTACTCGTATGAGGGGTCAAAGGTGCAGGCAGTGTGAAATCGATCCAAATTTTTGTTCCTAAATGAGCAAATCGGTTGCAAATTTATAGTTTTTAAAAAAATCACTACACCTGGCCAAAGTTTATCCCACACCTTAAAATTTGTTGAATATACTATAAAGCTACTTTCATATGCAAGCTATTTATTTTCGGGGATTTCGCGAGGAAAATCCGTCCGTAAAATGTAATAGCCACGATTTGTTTAGATCACAGAACTTACAGACCCCACCAAATTTAAAAGCCGCGAAAGAGTTTAACACAGAAAAACCGCAAAGAAAAGTAGGTTAATAGCATATCATTTAATGCGGTATTGAATTTGCAGATTTGTCACGGTTTAATGCTTGTGATTTAAAATGGGACATACGAATATGATCCAACATTTGGTGTAGGTTAATATTGACTAATGGGAGGTATGGGGCAAGGATAGCTTTTATTCCTTATTGTTTTATCTTGCATTCTCACAATATTGGCTTTACATTCATTACACTGTATATAATTAAGTGCCTTAGCATTGCACTAAATCATCACCACCGACACCATCGCCACCACCCCACTCCGACCCCTCTTCACAACAAACAACATATCTATTCTGTATCATCTTGGTATAAATAGTATTGCATCCACATTAACGATATCTGTTGAAATTTGGAACACCACGACACAGAATAATGCAGTAATGAAATGAAGAGTACTTATAGATTTCAAAGAAGATATCTTTTATCACATCATTCGTTTTCATGACTGCCATAATATGTAATGTTGGGTGACAATTCTTGGCCCAACACCTGCTGCTTACAATGTAACGATACATTCAATAAGTTTAATTTGGAATAAAATCAAATCAAGCAGTTGGGAGTAATTCAGACAGTTATTCATATATCCACGGGTAAATGTTGTGTTCACGATTATAAAAAAACAACAAACTAAGAAGCCACGTTTTCACGTTCTGCAATATTATTTTGTGTATATACACAGTGCTGGATTAACCCAATAGGCAGACTAAGCGCGTGCTGAGGTCAAAAGCAAAGCAGGGGCACCAAAAAAAAAAGAAGTGAAATTGCGTTTTTTTTTTTACAAATTACACATGGAGGGTACCATAATCTTTTCAGTGCTTAGGGCCTCTAAAGGTCTTAATCCGGCCCTGTATATGCACATGGTCTTATAACTCTGCGATTAAATTTTAGGATATTTTTAAAATTTGCCCTAAAGTTTAGATTATATTCGTATGCCATTATCATAAACTGGGTTTAGCATTAATCAAATGGAACTGACTGAGAAAAAAAAATCACTAGTCAAATCTACTTGTACATGTCAGACTAATATTTGATAAAAGATGATGCCCAACATATTTTATTTGCATTTACATAATACGCTTTAGTTTCAGGGTTGTAAATGCTTATATTAGGATATAAAATGTAGGTCAAATTTTCAATATAGGCATCATGTATGCCCTTCTTGAGATGTAACTTGTTCGCTACATATGCACTGAAATACTTCGGTCCAGTTTGTTTTTAAAAAATTATAGAGCCAATAAAAAAATTTCCATTATCCTAACAATTTTCCATTGCAAAATTACAGTACATTTCCATTGTAACAAGCGCAGGACATGATTCATGCGTATATGATTCGTCATTATAGCTGGATCCACACACGTTACAAAGAAAATAGACAAAGACTAGCTAGAACGTAATCTGCAAGCCAGGTTTTACATCCGGTTTCTGTTACTCTAATAACCAATCAATGCTATTGTTTCTTAATGGTAAGGCGCATGTTAACATCTATGATATATCTCGGCCAATATGCATAATGCTGAGCTGGTAATTTGTACCATAATATATCAGACTGATTGCGATAATCTTGTTAGAAGAAAACAAAAGGTTGATGACGTATCATGTTAAGGAGGGGCACCTTGTGAGATTTGATCATTTAAGTCAGGGAACCTTCATAATTTGACATTTTTGATGAATACCAATCTTCAATTAGGTAATGTATCTATCCAAAAAAAATAATTCCAGTCTAAGAACTTTATTCCATGTCAGTGCCCGATTTTGGCATATGTCAAGATTTTTAGTGCATTTTTCCTTTTAATTCACATAATAATAAATGTAACATATATCATATTGTTGCTACCTTCTATTTACGTGAAAGCAGTGACTACATGTACAGTAAATAAAATACCTTTGAGCATTTCCTGAGTGCACTAGCAATTTTTTACCCACTATTCCGTCAATTTTAGGTGTTGCTAATGCAGAGTTTGGCAAAATTTTCTTTCCAGCACTAGGTATATTTGCAATTAAGCTTGAGCCAATATACAATTACCTGCAGTATTTCCCTCCTTGTCTGGTAGGTGAACATTTTGCTTTTGCAATATGTGTTATAAAATCAAGTAAAGAATTGAGAAATTTAGTCTTTAACTAGTTCATTTTTTTTAAATAATAAGTTCTCAAACATCTTCCACTAATTGTTTTCATGATATATTGACCAATGATACGATTTCCTAGTGTCTTATATGAGGTCATGTACATTTTACTGGTTTGTTTTGATAGTAAGGGGTGTAATCATATTCTAATACTAATCAAACGTTTCTTCCTTTGTCTTAATACTTTTCTTTTTCATTCTTGGTGAATAATAATGTATGGAACGTAGTCTCAAGAGCTGCAAAAGGTGAAAATTAAGACATTCTCACGTCAAAAATCCTGTAGACTTTAATAATAATAGTAGTTTGTAAAAACCCTTCAAAAATTGGGAATTTTTTTTTTATATGAGTCGTATCGAATATACAGCATTTCCAACAGTACGTTTATGAAACCACTTTGTAATTTCAAGCCTTTGAGTACATGCTGTAAATTTTAAGTTAACTAAACATAGTGAGGGCTTGTGGGAATGGTGTGTCCATAAAATGACTAACTTCCTCACAAAAACTGCTTTAATACAAAACAAATATTCAAATTTCAATTAAAAAAAGTATCTCTCTACAAAATGAGAATAAATTTATTTAATTGTAATGCAAAAAAAAATTTTTTTTTTTTTAAAATACCATAGAAGTATATGGAATTTTGAAGACTTGTAACTTATTTCAAGTCACTTACTGTACTATTATTACATTTGCTCATATGTCGTGATTATCTGTGCGATGACTGCAGAGGGAATTCAAATGAAGGAGCGGTGTCAAGAAAATTAATCACATACATTACACTCTTGCTTCAATACAGTTGTAAATATGAGCTCCAAGACCGGTCGATATTAAACTTGTTTTCAGTATCATATGGAATCATAATAATTAGAAATAATATCCACATGATATATAAACTGTCTGCATCATGGAGTGAAAAATAAACTACTCTTATAATTATGACCACAATTACATTAATTATACAGTAACATTATTTATACAGTAACATTATTTATACAGTAACATTATTTATACAGTAACATTAATTATACAGTAACATTATTTATACAGTAACATTATTTATACAGTAACATTATTTATACAGTAACATTAATTATACAGTAACATTAATTATACAGTAACATTATTTATACAGTAACATTATTTATACAGTAACATTAATTATACAGTAACATTAATTATACAGTAACATTAATTATACAGTAACAGTAACATTATTTATACAGTAACATTATTTATACAGTAACATTAATTATACAGTAACATTAATTATACAGTAACATTATTTATACAGTAACATTATTTATACAGTAACATTAATTATACAGTAACATTAATTATACAGTAACATTAATTATACAGTAACATTATTTATACAGTAACATTAATTATACAGTAACATTAATTATACAGTAACATTAATTATACAGTAACATTATTTATACAGTAACATTAATTATACAGTAACATTAATTATACAGTAACATTATTTATACAGTAACATTAATTATACAGTAACATTATTTATACAGTAACATTAATTATACAGTAACATTAATTATACAGTAACATTAATTATACAGTAACATTAATTATACAGTAACATTATTTATACAGTAACATTAATTATACAGTAACATTAATTATACAGTAACATTATTTATACAGTAACATTATTTATACAATAACATTAATTATACAGTAACATTATTTATACAGTAACATTATTTATACAGTAACATTAATTATACAGTAACATTATTTATACAGTAACATTAATTATACAGTAACATTAATTATACAGTAACTACAGTAACATTAATTATACAGTAACATTATTTATACAGTAACATTATTTATACAGTAACATTAATTATACAGTAACATTATTTATACAGTAACATTAATTATACAGTAACATTATTTATACAGTAACATTAATTATACAGTAACATTAATTATACAGTAACATTATTTATACAGTAACATTAATTATACAGTAACAATAATTATACAGTAACATTATTTATACAGTAACATTAATTATACAGTAACATTAATTATACAGTAACATTAATTATACAGTAACATTAATTATACAGTAACATTATTTATACAGTAACATTAATTATACAGTAACATTATTTATACAGTAACATTAATTATACAGTAACATTATTTATACAGTAACGAATGGAGATCATGACAATATATCATTTAACCGAAATAAAACGAAACAACAATTTTACACTTAACATACATTCAGTGTAACTTGATACAGATGGAGTAGTTTTCTTTTACAATCTAACTGTGCTATAAAGCAGCGAAGGAAATGGTCAGCAGTGAAAATAATTAAGGACGTGGTAAACCTATTTTCGCCATGGTATGTCATGTGTATCTCCAATATCTATACCTCTTAAGAGTCATAAATCAATGGATGCGGACGGAATTGATGCAAAAGGGAAATGGAATTCACTTTCAAAACAAATAGATGAGTATAGTGTTTGTATTTTTATCTTTCAGATGGATTCAGAGCCATCTAATAGTTATAAAGCCAGCCCAACTACATTCCTACAAAATTCTGGCTCCGTATTCTCCAAAACTTTCTAAGGACGAAACATAAGCTTTGTGTCTGAAAAGCTTTGACTGTCCGTAACTTTTTAAGTAAAATTAAGTCAGAATCATAGAACATTCAGGATTTTTATCAGTTTGGTCCCTCTCCCACACCGATACATTTTTTTCATGCAGATGTTCTCATTGTATTGTTTGGTCCCACTTTCACACTGATAGATTTCTTTCATGCAGATGTTCTCAATGTATCGTTTGGTCCCTCTCCCACACTAATATATTTCTTTCATTCAGATGTTCTCAACGTATCGTTTGGTCCCTCTCCCACACTAATACATTTCTTTCATGCAGATGTTCTCAACGTATCGTTTGGTCCCTCTCCCACACTAATACATTTCTTTCATGCAAATGTTTTCATTGTATTGCTTCTACTTTTGGGTATTTTGAGTTTAAGATTGAGTTTTGTGTTACAAATGTTTCGAGAGCATGGGGTATGATCAAATGATACGACAAGGCACTTCTTTTTCTCAAGTGTTTCATTATCATTCCATACATTATCTTAATGATATGTAATTGATACGCTATAATAGAGCGTAGTTAAACAAAATACTCAAATTTACAATTACCACGCCCGAACCATCTTAATTGTGCAAGTTCAACAAACTACATGAATTTCAATACTGTATCCATGTCTTGTTACCCGTCTATGTTGATCTTGAAGATTTCGCCTCAAGAAAAAAAGAAAAAAAAGACAGAAGTGATCGAAATAAGAATCGATGTCTATTATATATGCACAGCTCTTATGTAAAATACTATTGTAGTCATGCCGTGAACTCCTTGACAGTGGTGACAGTGTAGCGATATTGATGTTAACCATGTGATCTAATATTCGGATTGCGCTTTTAACAGTTTTTAGCCTTGAGAAAACTTTGGTGCTGACATATTTTCCCCCTTGAACATGAAGTCTTTTTTTCAATTCTTTTCCACATATAAATATACATGACTTGATTTAGATGTCTTTCGATCTTCAGGTGTGTGTATTTCTGTACTCCGATATGTATTGGACAAAGTGTAACATAAGCTACCTGAATGTCTCTAAAATTAGCTCCATTTACACAAAGCCAGTTTGTCTCATTTAACAGGCGGGTCAAGGGTTATGTCTCCGGTGTGGAATGAAATGCTTAGGTAATTATTACCTAAAAGCCTAGAGAATTTCCTCTGATAAATAAAGTTGTAACTGAGATCGTTTTTCAGACCTCTTCAGGGTATTGTGATCGAAGATAAGTGAACTACTATCTCTTTGTGCCTTGCGTCAGACACGAGTGCCAATGGGGCGCCTCTTTGTAAATGCCACTTGCTTGGAATTCATTTTCAAATTTAATTAAAGCATAAGTTTTCCCATCTTATACACTTCATTTTCCCCCAAAACAAAACAAACAACAACAAAAAAACTCTTCTCTACCGATCTTTCTGTTACTAGGTGGATAGAGTGACACCCATGTAAAGTAAGGAACCTCTATACTCTGTAGATTTTCGTGCAATGTTTTCTATCGATTTGTGGGGTCTGAGAGGTGATTTGGGGATGATAAGAATGGATTTTGTGGGCATAATAAGGGATTTAAGGGGGGCATATCAAGGGTCTTATATATTACTCAGACTGAGTATTGGTTTATCGTCAGGATCAGAAGGTCTTTAAGAGACACTTGTCAAGAATGCAAACACTTATTACATAGCAATGACACAATGTGATCTCTTCAAGCCTGAGTCAGTATCTCAGTAGAGTGTCATTTACATTTTTAGCGTCAGTTTCAATCCCAAAGACAATATTTCCCAATGTCAAATGCCAGGTATTTATTGAACGTGTTAAAAAATGTGTAATACAATACTGGGGTATGCGTATTGGCACAGAAAGGGGTCTAGGTCCGCTCAAACGTGCTTTGGACAACTGAAGGAAGCTGATGTTTGTCAACCTTTTTTTAAAGCGATGTTTTGAAAATTGACTGGCAAAAATATATAAATATTGTCTCAAAATAAAAAAGAAATATATCTATTCCAAAGTGAGAGACAGTATCTGGATGAAATCTCTATGTAGTCGTACAGAAATACATTAAAACCTTTCGTAACGGAAATTTGGAAAAGTCAATTTATGATTACTGATCCATAATTTCATTTTTCATCTAAAGTGCTTAGTAATTCGGTAATTTGCACGCACGTCGCGTGGCACATGCAATTTCTATCCTGATTTGCACATGATGATGATGATGATGACGGATTAGTAAAGGTCTATGAGATCTCATTTACTATGGTACACGGTTTTTTTCTAGATATGTCTAGTTCATTTTGACCATTGTTTGTCTGAAAGTCTATCAGAGCAAAGATAAAACACTAATTTGCAGGAAAACACTAGCGTCCCATCTTTTAAGTACTTGGTTTGAAGGATGCGGGTTCGATTCCCGCCATCAAATCAGCCCTTTTTGGCCGCCGTGGTGTGTCATTGGACAAGGCACTTTACTTGCCTTGGCATGATAACATTCGAGTGTTACTGTGCCGAAAAACACCAAACCTTGGTTTGAATGAAATCATTGTTATCTGTACGGTTTAGTGGTCATATGGTTATGTTCGATTGGTGCCTCCAAGATCTTTGGTTTCTTTATATTTAAAGATTTTATCTCTATGTTCACTATTATGCCTTTCGAAAATATACATGTACCTTGGAGGTAATCATAACTGTTTTTGGTACCTGTAAAATTTGGACACAACAGATGTACTGAAAGGTACTTTAGATGTCACGAGATCGCTATATATAGCAACTTGATTTAACTTATTGGACCTCTGCTCCATAGACCAAATAGTGACGATACATCATACGTTCATCAAAATTAATGTCAGTAAGACATGGATACAACACAGAGCGGTGCATCTTATACGCGGCAAGAAAGAAAGACATTACATTTGTGTAAGTTATAATCGAAGAAAAAAAAAGAATGAGGTGTGACTAAACTGAGTCAATAGGTGATCATATTTACATAAACAAAGAGGCTTCTAAAGATATCAAGGTTAATCGGAGATTGTTAAAACTGACACTGTCGAGAAAGTACCTAATGCTCCTGTGTCGCAGAAAAACCAGTATCAGGCTTAAAGTTCAACCCAATTTAAGAGAAAATGCCAGCTATTCTAATAACTGTAATGTAGGGATCTTAATTCCTAGTGACCCTTGCCAAAAAGGAGGTGCAACGTTAACCATAGCAAGTGTTCGACTTTTTGGGGATGTAATGCAACGAAAGATGAAAATGTTGATCAAAAACTTCTGTACATTTTCAAATTGCCTATTGGCACTTGTTTGATATGAAAGAGAAATAACTCCATTCATTCATTCTCTCGTCCATTATCATTTCTTCTTTCTTCTCCAGTTTTTGTCTCTCAACATCAGTACTTTGCTGGCAAATTCATCATAAACGTCAACTCCAAAATATGAAGTACTTTGGGCTGAGAGTAAGAGTTACTGACAGTCATGGAAATATTATACTTACCGTATTTATCCACTTATATGTCGAGTCCAACTGCAAATAATAAAGACGTTGATCTGCCATTAGATAATGCGCCGGATTATCAGGGTCTATGTTGTTTGTTCTACTGGTTAGTCCATGCAGTTTGCAGTTGGATATAATTTATAAGCGAGTATATACGGTATTAAAACAATTTCTTTTAAAAGTCTTTCCAGTACTCTAATATGAAAATTTAATTTAAAATTCAGCTATACAAATTTACCTGTATAAATGTTTTTGTTCGACAAATGAATAATTTAGAAAATTATTCTCGAAATACTTTGTCTTGCCTGCAGAGAATTTATCCCCTCTACTACAGTAATTCTCTCCCCTTGCCCAATGATAATAGCAATATTACCCTACATGGCAACTGATCTGTTGACTTCAGCCGAATTTGTGGCAGGAAAATAAAATGATAAGTTATATGTGACCAGAACTGTCATGAAGTTAATTGTATTTAACATTGATTCAGACTAAGTTTTATCCTCTGATGGAAGAGCGATGTGCATCCAGATCATAAACAAGCTTCAAATATGAAATAATAATCCAAACTGTATGTATAATTCAACAGGTTCCGTGTTTATTGAAGTATATTTGCATTGATGATATCGAAATTAAACGACTACTCATTCCGGCCATGGTGATATAAAATAGGGTCACACATTATCTGTGCATGTCACAAGTATATAATAGTTTAATAAATGGTATTTTATAAAACATTTTATTAAGGAAAAAAAAAGCAACAGAGAGGAGGAGAGGTGGTCCTGGAACTATTTGGAAAGCAAAATAATCAGCAGGGCCAAGCACTGCCAAAATTGTACATATTAATTTTTGTGCATGTTTAAAAATGATTTGATAGTTTGAACATCATAAATAATTAGTAGTTAAATAAATATTGAAATATTTGTTTTAAATTAACCTGCAAAATAGTAATGCAGATATATTGAAATAATTATAGTTAAATAAATGAAACTGGTTAAATTATACATTAAAACTTTTCTGGGTTAAATAAATCAATCTACTCTATCAACCAATTCCAAAACAAGTTGGAAAAAATTACAAACCTATTAAATACGTTTTCCAAGTTTAAACAAAATCATAATGAAAGTAAAGTGTCAGTAGGTTATTCTAATATTAATATATTAATAAAACGGTATTAATATTAATTAATATTAATAAAACGGTCGTGGTTGAAAAAATCGACAGGGAATCTCAAGAGACATGAAAAGAACATCACGTGGGTATTGAAGATTCATTGCACCCAGTTAATTTAAACATATTTTGTTTCATAAATTTGTAGTTGGAGATTACAAGATGTACAATATGGAAAGTAAAGGATTTGAACGAAAGACAATGGCTTATAATGTTCCTCTCCTTTTACGATATAAAATTTTTAAATATATATGAATATATGGCGGACGATATTGAGTTTTAATAACAAAATTTTTTAAATTGTATTGAATAGTCAAAGTGAAGAGTCTCTTATTGGTTAAACATTAGCATTTAGTCAAGGTATATAAAGCATGAGGATGAACAAAGATGGAGTGGGTGAAAGACGAGGATAAAGAAAAGAAAGAAGTTAAAAGGAGAAATTGTCAATTAAAATGTGTCAAACATTGTGTACGAAGTTGAGAAAATAGGGAGGACAAATGGGGGAGGAGCAAAAATAAATAAATACATAAAAAGAAACAAAAAAGCGAAATTAAAAGTGAACAGTATTCCTTCTAGAGCGAGTCGTTGCGGAGGCAATGGCGAATCATGGGAAAAGTAGGGTAAATTGCTGTTTACAGCTGTTCATGACCCGTGGACGTGCATTCGTGTTAGTAATATGTGCGCTCAAGTAACTCTTTTGTGACTTTTCAATAAATTTATGAACATCATCGAAAATACGAATGTTCTCTTCATACGGTAGCGTTGTATCACCATACAAGAAGGTATTTAAAGTTAAATTACCATATGGTGTGATGGATTAAAATAGTTCGATGCGTTGTTCTTGGCAATAAACGCAAGAAAAAAAGATTTGTTGTGTACTTTCTACAGATTTGCATCTACAAAGAAGTTATCCGATTATTTAATATGCTTTTGAAGTTGTTAATGGAGTCAATTTGACGAGTCTCAATAGATACTGTATTCCATTTTCGAGTGTCCGAAGTAAGAAACGAGTTGTAATAAAGACGTGTTCTAGCTTGTACTAATTAGAAATTGTTTACATTACGTAAGTTACGGCGACTAATATCACTAGCAGCTGGTGGAATCAGATATGTGAGATAAGGAGGACTTGAACCAGTTGTCATTTTTTATACAAGAGTGTAAATCTGTGTTCTTGTCGTCTGGATTCAAGACTTTCCCATCCTATTTCTCGGTGTAGCGCTTGAATTGATACTAATTTTGTTACACCAGTCACAATTCTGGCTGCCTCATTTTGTATTTTTTCAAGTTTTCTAGAGTAATGTGCAGTTGCCCCAAACCAATTACCATATTTCAGAATAGGTCGTATCAATGACGTAAATATAATTTCTAAAGATTTCTTGTCAAGTTGGAATTTGAGTTTACGCGTTACATTAATTCTTGACTATGCCTTTTCCTTTATATAATCTATTTGTTTGTGTCATGATCAGGCATTGGAAAGAAATACTCCAGTATGTTTGTTTCTGTCATGATCAGGCATTGGAAAGAAATACTTGTATGTTTGTTTGTGCGCGTCAACTTCCTTAATTCTGTGGCTGAACCTGTATAGTGGTGGATATGACCAGTAATTTGGATGTTAGGTGGAACCAATTATCCGGTGTAATGTAAAATTGTGCTGCTCATTACGATTAAGTTCTCAGAACTTGGCACAAATGAAGGCATACTGGCGTTATGTTGCCCAATATATTGTTTTCTAATTTTGTGTGATGCGAACGCCTGGGTGCGTGAAATACGTGCAATTTTGCTCGTGTGCTATAATTTAATTAGAATAATAATTAAGTGATAATTATGTCAGTATATGTTCTAGGTAAAACATTACAAAACAAAGAATGTGTGCAATTAAATTATAAAAGCATCTTTTGAAATTGCCGGATAAAAATCCTGGTTTCTCTAAGTACGATATTTTATAATTTAAATAATGGTATATAATCTGTTTGTCTGAACCTGTGGCTACATTCAATTTTTAGATATGAGGTAGGGATCCGTAACGTCACACGAGGGCCACTGCTAACAACGCTATTGCACCATAATGACAATTATGAGGATTCTGGCATGGAATTACTTGTAATACTAATCATTATCATTATTGAAATCATCTTCATCATTGTTAACAGCGTCGTCGTTGTTCTCATCATCATCGCCGTCGTCGTCGTAATCATCATCATCATGGTTATTAAAATTTTCATAATGTCCATGTCCAATAATTAGAAGACCGACCGACCGACCGACCGATAAACATTTGGACAGACAAACAGAAAGACAGATATATATAGATCATCTTTAACATAGATAAAAAGTGTATCCATCGGCAAAAGCTTCTGACTTGCTACGCTTACTTGTAATTATGGACATTTTTCTCAACATGAAAGAAATTTATCAAATCATTTCAAGTTAATTAATTTGACAGAGGATCAAAAGGTGACTTGCATGTAGATTAATGCAGAAAAGTTAAGTTACATGCAAATAAATTCAAATGAAAGTTAATCAGAGAAAGAAAGTTTTAGTAAGGAGAAATAAACATGTTTTACCGAGTTCATAATGATAAACAATTGACAACCGTAATTTCTTTTTTTCCTTATCCTACGTACTGATCTATCAGAAAAGCAATGACACGCTATCAGAATCATGCAGGACAACTATTTATTGTAATAAACCCGGAGTAAAAATGAGTCCAGTGTTTGCTGTGTGAAAAGCAAATGATGTCTCAGAAATCTAAAGAGGCGACTTTGATATAGTGGATTTGTTATAAAGTAATACTTGTGAATAGTTGAAATATTTTCATTCAAATAAAAACATTTTATTCAACACTTTTTATTACTCAGTATTTAAAGTACCGTACACTACACCATAACGACTGCTTCTATAATACTGTACGCTACACCATAACGATTGTTTCTATAATGCCGTACCCTACACCATAACGACTGTTTCTATAATACCGTACACTACACCATAACGACTGTTTCTATAATACCGTACACTACCATAACGACTGTTTCTATAATACTGTACGCTACACCATAACGACTGTTTCTATAATACCGTACACTACACTATAATGACTGTTTCTATAATACCGTACACTACACCATAACGACTGTTTCCATAATACCGTACACTACAACATAACGACTGTTTCTATAATACCGTACACTACACCATAACGCCTGTTTCTATAATACCGTACACTACACCATAACGACTGTTTCTATAATACCGTACACTACAACATAACGATTGTTTCTATAATACCGTACACTACCATAGCGACTGTTTCTATAATACCGTACACTACACCATAACGACTGTTTCTATAATACCGTACACTGCACCAATACGACTGTTTCCATAATACCGTACACTACAACATAACGACTGTTTCTATAATAATTTGTGTTGCTGAATAAAGAACTACAAACGTATGCACGATTGTTCTGAGAGTGTTAGCCAGCATACATTATTCAGTAAAGAGACATTGAATAGAGACAGGATATTTTTGATGCTGGATGTTCATCTCAAGAGTTCTGGGCAATAGTTTTCCCCCATGAAATTTTTCATGTCCTAGCACAGGTTTAAAATGAGTTTGAAAGTTTGCATTCGTGCATTAACGACATCTGAGAGGCAACTGATTGGTTGAAGTAAAACGAAACCAATGCTTTTTAGGGCCTCATTCTTGCATCTACGAATCAAAAGTGTCTCAAAATTGTATGCTATCACCTACAATTCAAACATAGAAACGGATTTAATGACTTTCGGCGCATTGTGTGAAAATGAGCGAATTCGAGAAGAAAACAATTGTGGTAGGTAGCAGATTACCCAAAGATAACATTTTAAAAAAGACACAAAACAACATAAACAAAGAATATATATCCTATTTATCACACTATTTGTTATTTAGGTTCATATACAACATCATAATATTTCCATATGTAACACGGATAATAACACTTTATGACGTCACAAAATGACGCCATGACGTAATGTAAGGCTAAGACTAATTGATTGAGACATTTGAATGTATTTCGAAGTAATTTTTAGATACATTCTGATGCGATTTCTTAAAAAAAGAAAACAGTTTTTGCTATGTGATACACAGAGTCTTACAAATGAAGTTTATGAAACGAGTCGAATAATTTCAATCCTTTGATCACACAGACTCTCAACTTAAAGAAATTATTCCACTCCTTTAATAAATATTATTTCAAATGATCACAGATATTTGTTCTTCTACAAAAGTTTATTTACCTCGGCCTGGCTTCGAGATTATGCTGCACGGATACTTTAAACTAATACATTCCGTTATTGTTGTTGTTTTTGCTTTTGGGGGATGGGTGGGGGGAGGGGGGAGGGGGAGGGGCAAAAAGCAGAAAAAGACAAAGAAAACTCGGAGTGAAATCAATGAATAAAATAAAGTTTTCTTGACTTTGATTTTAAAAACAAATGTTATGGTTCTAAGGTGAAAGAGAGGCCCGATACATGTCCAAGCGATGTCAAGACACAAGTGTGCTATTTTGGAGAACTTCGATTTGGGGAATGTTGTTTAAATAATTTGTGAAAAAAACAACCAGAAAACAATGAATACATTAGTGTGAAGTAACCGCGCTCCATGATGTCCAAACCAGATCCATGCAAAGACACGGTTGTAGAAGTACCGTACATGGACTGAGCAACCAGACGTTAAGTTACCAAATTTGGCCTCAGTATAGGGGGTTACAAGGCATGTGGAAGATAAAGAAAAATCTGAAAGCTTAGAGGACGGCTTGGGTAGCTGACTAAAAACGGCAATTTGGAGAAACATTCACGCTGAATTGGACCGATAGCTGTATAAACTTGAAGTTGGATGGTACGTATTTAATAATGTGCTTCCTAAATGGAAGGAAGCCCTTGAAAACACCTGTCATCAAAAACGCTGGCAAATTTTATTTTTCTTTGCACATGATTTATGTGTATCACGCTCAGTCTTGAAAATAAACAGTAATAACCCAATAATTAAACCATTTCCAAGACAGGAAACTCAGTCTAGGAGAAATGTGATCATGTGTAGCAAACAGTGACATTTTGTTTGAGTGTATGCAATAGGTGTATAACTTAAAGAACTATTAAAAGTCCTCGGTTGGACCATGGAATTTTTTTTATCTTTTGGTATAAATGAAACTTCATATCGCAAAACTTGTCTAATATTCAAGCCCGTCGACTTGTTTCAAGAAACTTTCACACATAGTTTCAAAAACTTGTAAATTTCACCCATGTTTTAGTTGTGAGCAATGGGAAAAAATCTTACGAAGGCAGGAACAAAGTCTAAAACACATTCTAATTGTCTATGGGTAACATAATTTAACTATTTCAGTACCAAGACAACAGCAGAAGGAACAAAATACCATGTAGGAATACATGAAAGCATCTTGTATTTTGAGCAGAAATTAAGTCACCAAATTTGTAGCCAACATTTTTTCCCAAATCTTTTCCTTCCCAACATATATGTGAACTGAATAAAGAATTTGGGTCATATTTTCCTTTAAGAAATTCCTAGCAGATCAAGGTCCTAGCATCAAGGTCCTAGCAGATCAAGGTCCTAGCAGATCAAGGTCCTAGCATCAAGGTCCTAGCAGATCAAGGTCCTAGCATCAAGGTCCTAGCAGATCAAGGTCCTAGCATCAAGGTCCTAGCAGATCAAGGTCCTAGTGATTCATATTAGTCTTCTTTTGCTTTTATAAAAAGTGGCGTAAAGTCCGAGTACTGTGTATATATTCATCTAAACTACATTCCTAAACCATGCGTAATTTCACCTGACTATTGTCATTGAGGAGGGAGGGGGAGCTGTGAAATTGATGCTTGAGTAAGCAGATTAACAAATTATAATTTTTGTTGCATGTGCCACTCTCACATTTCTTACTTATTTTATCAAGTAGAGTTCTTTTTTATTTTTTTATTTGTGTTGTTGGTCTTAACATCAACTCTCCTCTCTGTCTCTCTCTCTGTCTGTCTCTGTCTGTCTGTCTGTCTGTCTCTCTTTCTCTCTCTCTCTCTCTCTCTATATATATATATATACTCTCTATATATATACATTTGAAATTGTTTTACATTTAAGCATGTAACTCAAATATTTTCAATGAATGACATAAAGATAAGCAAATAAAATAAACCATTGTCATAATAGGAAAGAATAAAGAGTTAACTGTAACTCCACAGTTCCAATAGTTTACCACAACGCCATGCAACACTCTTTAAGATTAGAACTACTTTAGTTTGAATACCACAAAACGCCATGCAACACTCTTTAAGATTAGAACTAATTTAGTTTGAATACCACAACGACATGCAACACTCTTTAAGATCAGAACTAATTTAGTTTGAATCCTACAACGCCATGCAACACTCTTTAAGATTAGAACTAATTAGTTTGAATACCACAATGCCATGCAACACTCTTTAAGATTAGAACTAATTGAGTTTGAATACCATGCACACTCTACACTTTCTTCACCTATGTGCAATTTAAATAGAATATTACAGCATTGTATTACCTGTTTTGCATTCCGTTCTGTTGATATTGTCAACTCAATTTATATGCAGTCTTAACTGTTGTTATGAACAAATTGCATGATGTTTATTGTGTACATTGCATCATACTTTATTGGTCTTCAATATGTCTTGACAAATACTCTCGGCTTTGTGTTTCAATCGTAAACGAAAATTTCAACACAAAAAAGTAATTTTAAGTTTTTAATATTGAAAACTATTGCATTTGTCTCTGAAATAAAGCTTCAAAACTACATTTATTTTTTAACTGATTATTTTTTTATTTGTAAAATGACTATTCCATAACCCTCTGAATGATCAAACTTGAAGGGTTTGTTGAAGAATTAAATTAAAATGAGAATAAAAGCAATGGAAATCATCCAATACACATGTGTGGGAAAGGGAAATCCCACCTTAGGGTCACAATCTGAAGGTAGGAACGAGATTTTGCCCAGTGCCTGCCAAGAAAATTCTGATCCTAAGTGTGTGATTTTCCTATCCAACCCCAACACATTGGATTGTTTTTGTTTAACCAGAAAGAACGACAAAAAAGAAGAATAAAAAATTGGTGTATGATAGATATTGATGTAACGATAGAAATGCAGAGTGTTTTTTGTAAGGTTGTACGTCATTAAAAAGGGCATGTCGTGTTTAGTTTGCAGCAAAGTATTTATTTTTAAAAAGGATTACTGTTATTTTAAAAAAGGATTACTGTTTGGATTGCTGTTATTTTAAACAAGGATTACTGTTTGGGAGTCCTCGCAATTTGTGTTTTAAGTATTATACCCGCTGGAAAATTGCAGACGTTTATGACGCAGTAAGCATAAAGTCGTTATCTATAGTGTAACGGACTTTTATTATGTGGGAGACGCATATCCCACATTGCTTTCTGAGAAGGGCAAACTGTAAGGGACCAACCATTTAAGTTTCGGGGGGGGGGGGGTCTTGGAAGAAAATTAGGCTAAGAATTTTACAAAACATAACCTATTATATCCATTATATTAGTTGAAAAAAATAAATTATCTTGAGGTAATAGAGGAAAGATAATCTCAGCGTCGCCCCACCACCACCACCACCAGAAAATTAAATGATTGGCCAGGAAAGCATATGTAGGATTGAGAGAATAATAGAATCCAACATATTTACTGGTGTGGGCTGAGAGAAATCCCACCCGAGGGTCAGAATCTCTCTCTCTCTCTCTCTCTCTCTCTCTCTCTCTCTCTCTCTCTCTCTCTCTCTCTCTCTCTCTCTCTCTCTCTCTCCACCCACCCCTTGAAGGACAAAAATAGCACAATAACTTCATTGATAATGACAGTTTAGTCTAAATAATGATTCTTGTGCTTACCTTTAAGTCAATAGCTCTGAGTCTGTTGAAAATCTCAAAAAGCATGCAAATATTCATACCATGTACATACCGTATATACTTGCTTAAAGTCAAGTCCAACTGCATACATGATAGACCCTGATCTGCCGTGCCATAATGCGCCGGCAGATCGGGGTCTATGTTGCTTGTTTTTCTGATTACTTTTAACAAACTGCATAGACCCAGATCTGCCGGCGCATAAAACCCCGGCAGATCTGGATCTCTGCAGTTTGCAGTTCGATTTGACTTATTGACTATAGTTCATTCTGACAATTTTGTGTCTATATTTTTTAGTTTCTCAATATAATCCCCATATTTGCCATGCAATTCCATTAACTCACCTTCCGTCAATGGTGTCGCAGCCGTGTTATTTTGGTTTTCTCCAAATATTGTCTACCGACCGTAGGAAAATAAAGACGGTAAAAATATATTTCTTGGGCTTGATGTGTTTTTCATGACCCCATTTTAGCTAATGGATATATTGTCTGTGATAAACGTTGCTCTCAGACTTCATTAACTAGAGGCGTTTTAGATTATTTTGTCCAATTTATGTGCCAGATTTTATCAATAAAGCACTGATGTTCCTGACATGTGGTTTAAAAGAAACTAAAAATCAAATCTGTCAACGACGTACGATTTAGTCGATTAAAAGGAGTCATTGAAATGCAAATTTCATTTTAATTTGTCAACGGGAGGTCTTTGTTATTCCGAAAACCCAACTCTTGTCATTGACTCTACCAGAAAGGTAATGCATTCCAACAGAAATTGTGATTTATATAAAACACTGTACAAATCATATATAAAAATAAACACACACACACACACAGACACACACACACACTTAAGGATAAAATCAGTTTTTGCAAAGAACTGTGTTACACTTTTCATTTGGATGATACTTACAAATCATGTTATTTTAGAAAAGCAACGGTATTTCTGCAAAATGAGAGATTATGCTGATAGACTGGTGATAGTAAATGAAATGGAAGTGAACAGTGTGCGAGGTACACATGGACTGCGAACAGTGTTCGAGGTACACATCAATTGCGAACTCTATGCGCGGTACACATGGATTACGAACATTGTGCGCGGTACAGATGGATTACGAACATTGTGCGCGGTACACATGGATTACGAACATTGTGTGAGGTACACATGGACTGCGAACTCTGTGCGCGGTACACATGGATTACGAACATTGTGCGAGGTGCACCTACATTAAGTATTTTTTTTATAACGCGTTATTTAATTACTACCCAGTTTGTCGACGTTTGTTTATTTGTTCCATCATACGTGTATATATGTTGGAATGAATAAAAATGTATTTCCTTTTATTGTGTGTGCCTGCACACTGTATGTTGTAGTTATTATTTATTTTTCCTATAGTCATGCTTAATTTCCTATAACATCAGTCATACCAAGGAAAGGTATACAGTCTTGACGGCGACCTAAATGTATGTCGTTTATCGTGAGTAGCAATACACAATAATAAATCTGACGTTTGCGTATCTACAATATACTAAAATTTGTAAGTTTAAGTATTTGGAAAATTTATAAACGAGAAACGAGTTGTAGATAAGTCAATTCAAAATGTAAATATCCAGGTATTTTACTTGTTCAATAGTAGTTTTTGCTAATTTATTTGGAAATAACACATGAATACACTCCTTTTTCACACCACACATGCAATCAATTGGTAATAACTATTCTTCACATAAACCGAATTAGGTTAGGTGAATAAAACACTTAACATGAAATTCGGCAATCTATTGTCAAAGACTTAGTTCTTAAGTAATAATTTCACTATTCGTTCTAAGCTCCACCCCATTAATTTGCATTGGAAAATCTTTATTGACTGATCAAAAATTGTAAACATTTTGGGACTTATGACAGAAAATTGTGGGACTTATGACTAAACATTTTGGGATTTACGACTGAAAATTTTGGGACTTATGACTGAAAATTCAAGTGAGCTAACTTGCAAATTTTAGCTAAATCCATCTAACACTTTTTACATTATAAAAGCTAAAAATCACTATATATTTTCTATATTTTGTCTCCTTTGTGGGACCTTGCTTGCATATCCTTCCCCAAGCTAAAGTGTGTTATGCAATACTGTGCAGTCACTCATACCAGGCAGTAACTGGTGGCCCCGTTATTGGTCAGAGGTAAAGAGACAGGAAGATGTTAAGTAAGGTTGATTGACATGTGAGAACTATTTTTTTAAAATATAATTTATTATTATTATTATTTCCTTTTTTTACGGATGTTTTATTCGAGTACAAAGCACTTATTTGATACGCGTATAGAGTTAAAGCAACTACGACGTACAAAACGTAATAACTACGATGTTTGACAAAGCGGCGAAATACAATACGTAATATAGAAATTAGAGAAAGATTGGGAACAATTCTTCTACCATAAGAAGAGATATAAGAGATATATGATGGGTTTCATCATCTGCCTAGAATGAGGAGCACCAGGAATCCATAAAAGGCACAGAAATAGATCTAATATGCACAATAAAGAGAGTGATACTGAATGGTACTCGGAGAAGAACAACATAATCTAAGAAGAAGAATAGGAGCGAAGATGACAAGTACAAGTAGTGGGAAGACTGAATGTTCTGAGAAGAACAGAGGCGAGGATGACAAGTACACTTTCTGAGAAGATTGAATGTTCTGAGAAGAACAACAGAAGCGAGGATGACAAGTAACAGTACTGGGAAGAATGAATGGTACTCTGAGAAGAACAACAGAAGCGAAGATGATAAGTAAAAGTGCTGGAAAGACTGAATGGTACTGTGGATGTGTGTGTGTGTGTGAAAGAATACGTTAGTCTTAAATCCTGTCGCAGAGTCAAGAATTCTGGTTTTCAATCACTTTATTCAGTGCACAGGTAGAATAGGTATTCAGTAATATTTTCAAACAATGTTGGTTATGATATTTCATTTCAAAATTTAGAGCTTTTCTGTTTTTTTTATTAAACAAAGGTTCTATATTATTGCCTACACGTGACCTCCTTGTAGTAATGAAGTCGTATACTTTGTAATGGCTACACCCACACCTGCTCAGATTACAACGAGTCCGAACAAAGTTGTTGTCGAATAATTGCTCTGCACATCTTAGGTGTCGAGTTCCAACCGTATAGCTATCATTCGTAGCAAACACTGGTTTGCGCTCAATCGGGACGTCACTTTTGCTTTTCAACATTGGTGTCCCTATTTTTATACATAACATTACCTCAACATATGTGCTGTCAAAATTACTTGATCAAAACTGATACAAACTGATCAAATAAATAGATTACATTTTATATTTTAAATAAGTGATAATTTTTTCATCTTCCAGTTTACGTTTTAACGTTTTTACGTTTCTTCCAGTATTTACGTTTTACCTGATGTTTTCATGATACATACTTCTACATTTTTTTAAACTGAGTCATGATGATGGCTCTACAGTTATAGTTTTGATAAATGGTATAGTTATCTTTTGAAATTATCCGTAAAACCTCAGTTACATTCTATTCAGTGTCAAGTCCCTAATCAAATAAGGCAATACTTGATTACTAGTGTCTGTACAATAGTAATATTGTCCTAGAGCCAAACATAGATATAGTCTTATTTTGTACACGGGTCTGAATTCTTTCTCCAACGATCAAAAAAATAGGATGCACAAAAACGTAACCCGTCTTTTCTTATATTTATCAGAATGACCAGTTCAGTTATAAATTCATAAAGCCAAGAAAAGACTTCTCGCCCCGCGTCATGGATTTTCAACACTACTCGTCTTCTTCTTCTTCTAAAAAAAAAAACAAAAAACTTGCAATAAATCCTAAATTATTCAATATAATGATTCATGTGAATGACAGAATGAACCAATAAACTAATAAACCTCGTATGTTAAACAAGAATGCCAAATATTTTCTTTGATATTATCTCGTCCTATATTCAACATTGTCGTTTTATTTGTTAACATTACACATTTTTATGAATTTTTAGAGAATAAAGCTCATATTATAAAGTACTTATCCAGAAAAGAATATCTTTAAATGTAGTTCTAGCGTTGTTGCTTTCATACTTACAATCCACACGCATTGAAAAACGAAGGGCAACATGAGGAATATCATAAAGGCTCTAACGTACACTAAATATACCTCCAGTCATACGAGTGCACTAAATATACCTCCAGTTCGTTCGTTCGTTCGTTTGATTAACGACGTGTGCGGCCATTTACGTCGATGATACATCCAGTCATACGAGTGCACTAAATATACCTCCAGTCATAGGAGTAACTTGGCATTAGAGTGGCGGGTCCGTATCATGACTTCGGCTTGCTTATCTTATTGCAAGATTTTGTCATCAGATCTGAAAGTAACGTAATATTGCGATTAATCACAATATTTGCCCGCAATATATATATATATATATATATATATATATATATATATATATATATATATATATATATATATATATATATAAAGTTGGCATAGTTTGTAAATGTGAAACATACATTTAGAGGTAAAATCAAAATTTGTGTCTAAAATAAATAAATCAATCAACGTAAAGTCTAAAATATCACAGAACTCACAGAATTTGCGGAAACTGTATTTTTGATCATTATAGCGTGTATAATTATACTAATGGAAAGAATACAGTCATTGTAATGTCCATTTATAAGATGGATTGTTCTTCTTATAAAGATAGGTATTTCGTTCAAACAATTGATGCTACAAGAATAATTGTTAATATAAGTAGAGGTGGAAGAATTAAAAATCTGATACGATATACAGCAATTATTTCACAAGGTAAACATTGTTGTCATGTTTATCCTTATCTTGGACAAAACTGATTATTTCCTAACAGCTTTATCCATTTATCCATCTATCTGTTTATTCCTATATCCAATTACTCAACCAGCCATACTTCCATCAACTCATCCATAAATATAATTTGTGAAAACGTAAATTGCATTCTGTTGCACGTATTAATATACCACAGTATTGTAGGGCACTTAGGTAGATTTCAGTATCAATAGGTCACAGTATTGTAAGGCACTTAGATACTTTTCAGTATCAATAGGTCACAGTATTGTAGGGCACTTAGGTAGTTTTCAGTATCAATAGGTCACAGTATTGTAAGGCGCTTAGGTAGTTTTCAGTATTAATAGGTAACAGTATTGTAGGACATTTAGGTAGTTTTAATTGTGCATGGTACATTATTATTAATTTGCTTAGCGTCACTGTAGATTTTTTTTCTTCGGTGTAACATCATTAGATGAGGTATTTAAAAAAAACAAAAAACATTAGATTAATTTTAAAAAGCTTCAATGACAGTACACGTCTGTGCATGTGATTAACGCTGTGTACTTAAATATCATCTAGAAGCTGACCTCGTTTTACAACAACAACAACAAAAAAAAAAAAAAAAAAAACGAGTTCGTGTGCACAATGGAAATGAAGTTACGTATCGTTTATTTCTACTTTGGGGATTTAATTGATGTGTAAACAAGGACTTATTGAGTTTCAACTCTCGGCATCGGATTCTTGAATCGGAAGTATATGTCATCTGATGCCATCAGCACAAACAAATCTAGATAAAATTATATTTACCACAAAACGTTATATGTTCGAAGGGGTCATTGGCTTTCTGGGGGAATGCGGTTTATATCAAGGGTTTCGAAGCTATATTCTTGGGATTTTGTCTTTATTGCCTTAATGGTGTGTTTAAAGTAGTTTTTTTCAGAGCCTTTGTCTCATTTACTTTTTTTTCTTTCTTGTAGGAGCAGGTTGTTTTATTTTGTTTTGTTTTGTTTTTGCTTAGAAGGGCTATACTTTGTGGGATTTAGCTATATTTGTGCTGACAAATGTTCATTCGGCACTACATTGCCAAAAACGTACTGATGTGTAGTTAAGCTCATACATACATACATACATACATACATACATACATACATACATACTGTTAGAATTCGTTTTGGACTATGAAAATATTACCATCTTCTTTAACAGAAAAACAAGAATGTACTACTAAAGAACAATGGCAAAGCATGGCGTCAAGCTTCCTTTGCCCGTAAATAATTTGGAAAATAACTTTAGTCATATCAATTACGAATTCTGTCACAGCTTTGGACCTGCAGTCACGGCCATAAACAAGAAAGCAAAAGATCGCTTGTATGCAAATTGATGCGGAAAAATATCCTTGCATGCAAATGAATTAAGATGACATTTAGTCAGGGGATTCAACTTTAAGCTTTCATAAAAAGCTACAGTCCAATTAGTGGATGAAATAATATTATTCTCATTTACATCAATTTCAGACATGGAAATTATCGTTTAGACAGTAGTGAAGACTTTAAAGGTCCTTTTTTGTAGATTTTTCCTCCTTTTCTGTTCCAATAGCGAGAGTTATGGTGTACATGACATAACAGTGAGTTTCATTGTCATTTGATGTTTTTGATGCTTTCTATGTACATTGGTAGCAACATTAAACTGAGACAAAAGATACTTCATACACATGCAACTCCTCTTCGTAAAGAAACCAAAGAGTATTCATTTGGATTACCTCCAGATACAATGCAAACAGAGAGGACCCACTTTACTTGCTCTCAGGAAGAATATACTCAGAGAAGTTTCATTGTAATTGATGTAAGAGAAAATATGCCGTAAATCAGCAGAACAGGTTTTGCAAAATGTTGACTGTATAACCTTACCCATTCGCATGAAGAAAAATCATACATTGTTTTAATTTCTTTCATGTAATTAATTCATCTTTCCATTAATGTGATATCTACTTGCCTTTTCACCAGAAGTTTATCAATGTTTCGCGGCGCATGTTATTCTAGTTTGGTTCGAGTTTCTTTTAGAACAGAAAAGGTAACAGTAATGACAAATCTACAGAGCGATGTACAAGACACGTTGAGAATTGAGAACTCAAGTTTAACTAAATAAAAAACTATTTGCGAGTCCAACTTACGTTTCATAAAAAGAAAGTATTCCATTGTTTTGTTGAATCCAAAGAAAGATGCTAACCAAAGGATTATATTTTATCCCAGTGAATGATTATTCCAAAAGTGCTATCTTACAAAAATTCGTCAGCTTTCTCGAAATTGCCATGGTTCTTTGACAGCAATTCGATGAAAATCAGTCTCTGGGTTTAATCTAATTCTGGAACTATTTGAGAGATTTGAATTGAATTAAATAAATAAACAGCATGACAAAATGCTTAATAGTGGATACACTCGACAAAGCTTTAATGTGCTCGCAGAATAATTCCGATTGTGATATAGGCATTTTCATTGACAAACATTAACGATTGATCTTTAACTCTCTACAAACTTTAAATTATCTTTTCATCTTATGAATTAATTTTTTCATTCCAATGATCTTGTAATCATTTTGCAAAAGGAAACATTCTGAGTTTGTTTAATTATCTACTGACTAAATGACTAAATTGAAAGACTGAGAAACACATAAAGACAGTAAGTCGCAAACAAATATTTCGACAATATGGGAAAATATTACTCTGACAGTAAGTCGATCTCTGATTAAAAACAAGAAAGCTGTACCCGCCATTGCGAAAAAATAAATGGTTCCCGCCATTGCGCAGAAGAAACGGTCGCCTCTTTATAATTCATCTCATTTAACGATACAAAAAATGTGTTCATCTGAAGAAGTAGTAAAACAATAAGACGTATTAGACATGCAAAAAAATAGACATTACGATTCAGACACCCTTCTAGAGTCTATGTCTAGTCAACAGAATTTAACATGAGATGAGTGTTGAACAGAAGAGGACGTAGACGTTCTTGCGTAAGGAAATTGTTTGATGATCCATACCACATAGCACATGGCTTTTTATGTATAAACTGATTCGCCCCTCCGTTCCCTTCCCGTTTTTTTTTTCTTTCCACTTCCTTCTCTCCAGATTTCAGAATAATCTGCAATAGAGAAAACACCATTCCACAGCCGCTAAAGCAGCGATTTCCCTTGATTCTGGTGTTTCCTCTTAACTTTGCTTCACTGGTTATAGAATGAAATAGGTTCATTTAACAGCAAATCTGCGCGGTCATTTTTCTTTTATAACTTTCTCTTTTTTTCAATGGATTATTTTCAAGCTGAGTGAGTCTTTCTTTTGATGATACCGCCGTTATAAATTCCTCTGAATAATTCAACACTCACTTCTTAAAACAAAGTAATTTTCAAGTGCGAATGGCAGAACTCTCTCTCTCTCTCTCTCTCTCCAAGATATAATATATATATATATATATATATATATATATATATATATATATATATATATATATATATATATATATATATATATATATATACTTGATCGCCGCTTTAGTCGGTAAGTACCACTTGATGTAGTAATCGTAAAGTCAATAGAGGTATATATCGATCTATTTACATACCGACGTAACAGTAAATTTTCATATATATTGCATGAAAAATAGTTTTTATATACATAATCCCCAGTTTGTACTTTTCCTTATTGCAGACCTAAATGGCATTACTCTCACAAATGCTAACTACAACCCAAAGAAGCAAGGACTGAACGGGGTTTATACAGCTTGAGCTGTCATGTGGTGTACAACCCAGATAAGCAAGAACAGATTGGAGATTAGGTTTATACAGCTGGATCTGTAATGTGGACTACAGCCCGAAGAAGCAAGAATAAATTGGGTTTATACAGATGGCGCTGTAATGTGGACTACAACCCGAAGAAACAAGAACAGATTGGGTTAATACAGCTGGAGCTGTAATGTAGGCTACAACCCGAAGAAGCAAGAGCAGACGGGGTTTATACAGCTGGAGCTGTAATGTGGACTACAACCCGGAGAAGCAAGAACAGACAGGGTTTATACAGCTGGAGCTGTCATTAGTGACTTCAGTCTTACAACTGATCATATTGTCTGCGATTAATGCTTTCCACCCAACACGATTAAGCAACCATATTCAAGATTGTTTTGGATTTCGTAAAACAGATTTTTATCAAAAAACATCCCTGCAGCTTGATACATTGTAACAAAGTCTAATTGTTTGAGATATAACATTTCGTTCAAGTGAAAAGGCTTCAACGAAAGTCCATTTGATTTTAATCGACAACGTGTGGTCGTGTGATCATTGCCTCGACTATCTCTAAGCGAATAACTACATGACTAGGATGGCAAATATAAATGAAAGATAAACAAAAAATTAAAGTATGTTTATTTCTCATTGAACTCTATGATTCTCCAGTGCGTATAAAAAAACAAACAAGCAAATACAATACGTTAAAGGGAACGAAGCCACCAGTAAGGTTCGCATCACAGTAAATATATGTCAAACCATATTCACAACGTTTTTCTACATAATCCACAATGTTTCCTAATATAAAAGCTTTGCGAACATAAGTACTCAATTTTTGACATCAAAATTTCGTTATCCAATAGTTTAATCAATTTGAATACATTTCAAACATTCGAAAATATTTTGGAATATATCTTAAACAGATACCAGAATTGAAGGAACATCACAAACAAGGTGATACTCATCTTCCAAAAAATTACATAGAACTCATTCTCTTTCTGATGAAAGACTGGCTTGTGGATTAGCCCATCTGCCAGTTTCAATATGAAGTCGATGTGAAGAGGCTCTAAGTCTTATAAGTGAGACCATGTGTTTCTGAATATAAACAATTTGGAGATATGGTTTAAATCCAACTCTACTCTATCATGCGCAATTCTGACACCACATGGTTATAATATTATTCTGTTAACATAACAGATACGAAACCGTGTTGTTGTTCTTTATTCTGTTCACTTTGACAGATATAAAGCTGTTCCGTTCTCATAATGGATAAGAAAATTGTGAGCCTATGCTGATGTCATGAAATTATGAACCAATGCTATCCACATAGAAGATATGAATATGGAACTGTTCTGTTGACAAAAACAGATATTATTATTCGAAAAAACACCGTTCAATAACGGACATTTAGTTATAATACCACGTCGTTCATATAACGAACATGAAGAAATAATAACACATCTTTCATAAAACGAACAAGACGTCGCCCTACTGCACTGTAATATAGAGTAACACAGGGGATCATCGCTTATATGTTATTCCTTCCAGTCTATCGAAGAACCCGCTGGAACATCATTTTCGCTCAGGCACAGGCGGAAGCATGATACGTTGACACCTCAGACGCTGAGCAGGTCCAACACTACTGGTTCCAACCAATATTAATAGAAATCAGCTGGAAAATACACAGCTAAACCGTGTAATACAAGAGCCGGAAACTTAAAGCGTGTTTTGGTACAAAACACCGCTATACATGCGGTATATGCTGAAAGCAGAAAAGACCTGGTTACAAATTAAAACTGTTTTACGTTAAGAACGACTATATGGAATTACATAATAACCAAGTTCACACTTGAATCCATCTACAACAAGAATAATTACACGGGATTATAAAAATACAACAGTAACCTGAAACAGACTATATTAACTCTGATAGCATTGTGTTATGTGTAATTTGTCTATCCTATTATAAATGCAGCTCACAGAAAGAAAAGAAGAACGTATACAATTATTTCAAATTTATTTTAACAGCTGAAATGTTGCTATCGTGAAAAAGACAGCATCCTGACAAGGCATCAATGCAATGTGACTCTACTAACAAATTAGAACGCTATATAACGGCACATGGCAGGAAACAAGGAAACATGAAGTGAGTTCCTACTGCCGACACATTGTACGTGCCACAATCAGTCGGTTGACCAAGTGAGTAAAACGAAACATGTTACAAGTGTCCTACAGAACAAAACCATACACTGTGGAAAATACTGTACATCACAACAGGATCCATACTATATTTACATTCAAATACAATACAATGCAACTTTGTGCACACAATTCCGTGAAACTGATTTTAAAACCTGTAACCAGTATTGAATGATTCGAACTGCCTAGTATATATCAGGGTCATTCGAATATGTTCTCCGTATGCAAAATCATTATGGCCAATTGTCCCATCCCTACCACCAAGTATTTTTCCTTACTTCGACGGTCAAAAATGGTTAAATAAATCTAGTTTTGTACTAGATTCCTCATTCTATATTGCAAAATATTATATATGATTCTTTGTTCTAAACTTTCAAAAGAAATTCTTCCTCCAAAACGCTATATTTACATTGAACTCGACGATTTCCCTAGCATTCTTCAAATGTATGACTCCAATAATTGTTAGTAGAAAAAAGCATCTTATTGTAGAGTAGGATCATGACATATAACAAACGTATCTTATCTAGCAAACTGTTTTTAAATATGGCTTCTTAAATAATCAGGGATCAATTAAAGTTATTAAGTCTTGACAAATAATGTCCTTACGGCATGATAAATAATGTCCTTACGTCATGACAAATAATGTCCTTACATCATGACAAATAATATCCTTACGTCATGACAAATAATATCCGTTCGTCTTGACAAATAATGTCCTTACGTTATGAAAAATAATGTCCTTACATCTTGACAAATAATGTCCCTACGTCATAACAAATAATGTCGTTACGTCTTGACAAATAGTGTCCTTACGTCTTGACAAATAATGTCCTTACGTCTTGACAAATAATGTCCCTACGTCTTGACAAATAATGTCCTTACGTCATGACAAATAATGTCCTTACGTCAAAATTATTGTCTCAGATGCGAACGCAAATGTTTCGTTTAATCCATTGGCTGTGTGCATTCTTTATCCATTGGGTGTGTGCATTCTTTATCCATTGGGTGTGTGCATTCTCTATCAGACCTTCACCAAAGTAAGAAATTTCGGGGTGAAAAAGCACAAACAGTAACTTGTCAAAGGTAATACAATTATTGGACAGCTACCGGATAAAATGAATTAAAAACATAAAATAAGAATTAAGTTCAAGTCTGAATATCTTGCCAATCATTTTCTTCAATGAAAAGTGAGAGAAATGCTGCGTCATGATTAGTATCAAAATGGCTTGTATCAATGAGATTTTAAACAAATAAACATACAATGGTTTGATTTGTTAGCTAAAGCATTTTAACTGCAAAGGTTTATTATGATATTTTAAGTTCCAGATTTGATCGATCTTGCAGATTGTATCGATCCTTAACGACAAGATCGAATTACATAATATTAGTTTCAACGATTTACTTTCAAAATCAGTGTTCCCTTTTTAAGTTAGTATTACAATCGATTCTTAGTTCATGAGAAAAATAGAACAGCTAGCTCGAGACCAGATACACAGCAAAACTACTTCCATACAGCTGTTTGTTAAAAAGGGGCTGTATATTAAATGTGATTCGGTTTATATAACAAGCATAAAAGTCGTTTATTTTGCTAAAGCGGTACAATTTGGAGAATACTCACACTGTTTTGTAAATCATTTTCGCTAAATAGTTTACAGTGTTTATATTTGAGAAATAAGTAGAAAAAACGGTTTTATGTAGCAAGGTCTTGATTTTCATTTATAGTTAGAACAGTTCAAACCAATAAACAAAAGAATAACACGTGGATTGTATTTCCAAATTATCAGAGATTAAGAGTCTGTGTTGTATTGGGATATATTAGTCATAAGAGAAAGAACTGTACCTATTTGATTTTCCCTATATCTCAAATGTGTAATGCAAAATCTTTTTAAAATGTCAAATATTTTAAATATTTAATGAAGATGTTTTAATCAAGCATTATTTTTTGTTAGAATTGCTGGTTACAACATTTATATTCGATATCTAGTATAGAAAGGCTTTATTTTTGCAAGTCCATTAAACGTAATCTAAAAAGGTATGTTTTAGCAACACAAATTTAGATCCATTAAATTTTAAAATGAGGTTAACATATCTTCCTAAAAGGCATGTATGGTAGCCTAAATTTACCTTCAGTCAATTGACTGGTTTACAGGAAATTGGCAAAAGTGTGGCCTGCTTACACGATGGATACTAGAAATCATTAGCTATGCCAGTCATGCAAGTTTGCGATTACCCATCCAGTTTTCAAGGGAATAATTTATATTATACTTACATTTTCATTTCAATGTAGAATGAAAAATTCTATCATGCAATGTCTTGAATATTTAACTCATGAGCAGAATACATCAAACTGTAAATGAACAAAATAATAATTTATGGATTGTATTACTGGGGATGAAAGGATTATTAGTCCTGTATGAATTGGGCAACTTTGTAACTTAAAAGGTAAGTTGAACCCTTTATGTTCATTAAAAAAAATCGTCCTTTACAAACTTCTCTATATCCTGGACGAAATTAATAGATTACTCTTTCAATGAAACATTTACGCCAAGGGTAATAACAACAAATGTGCTAAAAATATTATAACTTGTAGGGAAAACTCTCGGTTTATTATCAACAGCAAATGACAATTACTCATAAACGAAAAAGTTGGTATATATATATATATATATATATATATATATATATATATATATATATATATATATATATATATATATATATATATATATATATAGTATGTACGCTGTATCTTTGATATACCACGAGATGTATACATGTTTCATTAAAAGGAAACGAGACTTGCCGAGTTTCCTTTTTAATGAAAAATGTGTACAACGAGTGGTATATCAAAGATACAGCGTAGATACTATGCATACATTTTATTTATACCACATTCAAATGCACATACCTACGTTTCCACCAGAGTTTTAGACTGACTATAGGAAACCGTGTATTGACGGAGTGAACTCTTCACATCCCTTCCTTTGTCAGCTGCAGCTGTTGTAGCTAATTACAATCCCTTTGGAAATTGTTAATTTGTTTCCTTTTTGAGCTTCTATTTTCATTCACATTGATTACATGAATTGAAGAGATGCTTAGGATTTAAACATGAAAGTTGGTTTAAATGAAGAAAGAAGAGCACTACCAACATTGCATGGTTAACGTCCCAAACAGTGAAAGCGCGACCATTCCATCACCAGCAAGTACATGCGAGTACATTGAAACGAGTAGGGAATAGCTTAAGCGAAATGATGAGCCAACAAAAGGTAATTCAAACATTTTAAGTTATTTACAGTTGATCTAAGTCAACTGGGTCGCGACCCAAATGAGGGTCGCGAGGCCTATACTGCATTTTTGGGTCGCAAAAGATGGTATTTAGGGTCGCAATCAAAAACGTTTGCGAACCACTGATCTAAGTCATTATTATGCTTTACTTACCATTGCTACTGACCATAATATTGTTTTTACCCCCCCCCTTCCCATCTCTCTCTCTCTCTCTCTCTCTCTCTCTCTGGATCAAATGAGATAAAACTGACATGTTGGATGACCAACCAATCACACAGACTCAGAGAGAAAGAGGGAAGGAGAGAGGCCTTCAGACATTTTAATATTTAAAAATTATCTGTTTTAAAACCTTATTATAGGTTAAAGAACAAAAACAAAATAAAGCATCCAATACATTAGAGAATGTGTGTGCCAAGGAATTTACAGTACGGCCTTCTCGTCTCGACAGGCGATTGCAACTTTGTATAACTGGTATCGTGTAATACTATAGGAAACTCCCATGGAAAGTGTACACCTACCATCATAACGAGTCTAGATTCCTCTAGGTTACTTGGTGTAAGTTAAAGTTCAAGGTTTTCATCCAGCTCAAATTCTTTTTCGTCTCTCACTACACAGATTTCCATGTATTTTTGTATCTTATGACATGTGTGTGTGTGTGTGTGTGTGTGAGAGAGAGAGAGAGAGAGAGAGAAATTAAAGCTCGAATCATTGCAATCTGTGATGAATGTCAACACATTGCCAATAACTGTTAAGTTGGCACACTTCTCACAGATACCTTTTTAAAGTCAAGCATTTTTAAAAAATACGTTAGTTCTATTTTTTTTCAAAATATTTGGGTTAAATTATTAGGGGTAATTAGGGGTAAAGAACATTTCAAAAAACTGTTTATATATGGTTCTAACAATTGGAGTAATTTCAGATAAGAATGACTGAAACGCTGTCATGCTATTTGTTGCTTATTCACCAATTTTAAAAATCATCCAGTCTGCATATATATTGTGTACATGCTTATCTGCAATTGAGTTAATAATCGAAAGAATAAAAATGCTTTAAATTATATTAAAATTTTTTTTTTTTTTTTTAGGTCGTTTATAATAACTGAATAGTGCGGACAATCAATGTGCAATAATTAGCATTATTTATTGGACAATGAAATTTATAATGGGAACCTTTCTGAATACAACGAAAGTATTTCCTGATGGCTGCATTGCTTGTTACTGTACGTCAGAGGTAGCATAAATCCGTTACACATTATTGATCTTGAAATCAATCGGAACGCATTTGGGCCTTTTTAGGAAATATAACCTGGGGCACCCAGCACGCTTCGGGTTTCGTCCCTATGCAAGGGAATGTCAAACCAGGGCCCATCGTTGCAAACCACGGGCGATAATATGCTACACTCCTTTATCACCCATGGCCGCCTGTGCGGAGATTTCCTCGTTTCTCATAAATATGAATAAACCTGCTTAACAATCACTGCGAGACCTAGTAAATTGTTCTCGCCATTGTGACCCAACATGACCTTTCACACTGTTTGAATGAGTCAATCAAAAACGACAAAATCTCAGCACAGGCAGCCACGGCGATAAAGGAGCGTAGCGGATTATTGCGGCTTGCGAGGATGACAAGGGCATGGGGAAAAAAATTAAATGAAAACGAGGTTACCCAAATTTCGGGGTACTAGGGGGTGGTTGTGCTGCAAGTGTTGACTAAGATCGAATAAAAGTAACAATGAAATCAAAGCATACCAACTCAAACCTTTAAGGCAAAGAAAAGGAACGTTTATATCAGTCACGAAGAATGCTGTAAGAACAATGTATTTGTATACAAGCCATGCGCCTTTTTCACGTCATGTACATTATGACGTCATAATATCGACGATGTCTACACTTTACCAAGGGATGAGATCAAAACATATTCGCTTGATATAAACTAAGCGCAAAGGGATGTAGTTTTTGCCGTTTTCTCCCCAGAGCGATATCTGCAAATTCTCTATGCAGATACAGTCCGGGCAAGCCGAAACTACTCAGAAATACTACAGTAGCAGACGTTGCATATACATGTATCTTGCTTGCCAAATGACGTCATGTGCACGTCACACACCAGCACAGCGTTCATTACAGTGACTTATCATATACTTCATCAACAGTCCCATTAGTTTAACGTTGCAACCAGTCAATATCCAGCGGTATCTACCGTAGTTAAGTAAGAAATATTCACTGCTTCCTTATATGGTAAACACGTTCCCGCATTCTATGAACTACTTCTGGCTACGGCTAAATAAAAATGGCGACGGAAACGTGGAACGCTGAAAATGTCATAAGGGATTAGGTTCACTTTTGAGTAAAATCGGCCTAACGTCAGATTTTAATGATATTTTTTTCCCGAATGTATCTGCTTTGTTTTCGACATGGGTATTAGTCTTTACTGTGTTTTAATGCAAAATGACGATGACGTCATATGCAGCAGAAAACATCAAATGACGTTCATCAACAGTATGAGCGACGTGTTCTGTTTTTGTACTACAGTGTATACATAGATGTGCAAGAGGAAGAAGATTCATATTCTCTTCTCCGTTGATATTTATCAAAACTGATATGTTTCTTATTATTTATATTATTATAAAAGTTTCTTCAATATGGCGAACATTTTCTCATTCATTATATTGCATCAGGCGCCGACGGTTCTCGTTTGTATCATTGGGAATTGTTTTCTTGCTGAAATGCAATTGTTGTATACAGTGTATGTTTGTAGGTAGTTATGATATGTAGGTAGTTATGATAGGTAAGCAAATATGTACGTGATGAAGAATAACAACTCTCCTTTTTAAATCTAAAACTTCCTCTTTTAATTTCCATCATCTGAATAAAAGTTTAAGCATTCGTGGTGTATTATGTTTTTAATAGATCTTCTGTTTGAACAAATATATTTCAAGACGACATAATCAGTCAAGTTTGTGACGAGACAAACACACGGTTGTTTAGATTGGCAGACAACAGACGGACAGAAAAATTAATTAACAGGGGTGAAAGAGAAGGGATGAACAAAAACGAACGAATCGGCAAAGAGCGAACTGACGGATGGGCAAATGGATGAAGTAACTGGTGGACAGATTAACTCAAACTTATAGACGAAATAAAGAGTGGAAGGACGTACACATATGGTGAACAGATTAATGGACTGGCCCATACGCGGACAAACATACTGTCGGATTGAAAGGGTAAAAGGACAGAAAAACGTAAGCATGGGTGGACTTTCCAATAATTCTATATTATTCGTTCAAATAAGTGAGAGGCTGATTAAAGCGTCTATCAGACAACAAACACTCGAATTGGATGGAAGAGGGTGCAACTAATTTTGAGCCCATTCCTTCTTTTCGGAATAAGGGAACCTGATGATGCCCAACAAATTATTTTTTTTGTTAAAAAAAAGTCTGTTGATGGACACATTATATCAGAAACACAGTACCAAGCTTCTATTGATGTAATATTCCAACATTTAGTAGCCTCATTTATTTAAATGCGCCCATCCCCTCAAGACATCTCGCGTTAACACTGGACTAGTTTTGTAGTATCGACATAGTCGTTACCGATGCCTTCTTTTTATTTTTTTAAAGCGATGAATACAACGAGAAAATACTCCTAGTGTTACAATGTTTATCTGTATGGACTTTCGTATCCATACCATATATTATTTTAACTCAGGTTAAATGGGGGTTGGGGGGATGGGGGATGATATATTTTAGTTGTATATGGAGTATTATCTGTTCGTATTTTACACATATTACTTTCACCACACTCTCTGTCTAAGAGTCGTGTATTCATACACGTGCGAGTATATTTTGAATTTTTTCCATTTAAAAAAATTGCTGTCGGTTGGCGTTTCGAACCCGGTACCTCAAGCATGAAAAACGCTAATCGTTACCTTTACACCGCGGGCACAAATATGGACTTTTTATATTATATACACATATTTTTGAACTCAGGCCTAAAAAAAAGTCATGTTTTTTATATTTTCAAATGCAAGTCTTTCTATGATAATGAGTCCAACTCAGATCATACTCAGTTTTTGTCGTTAACTACAATTTTCACTCCACTCTAAGAATCATGTATTCAGATCGCTTCATTCAAGTATATATCACTTTCTCTCTCGATAGATTGATCTCGACTGTATGTCTACACAGTAGAACTACATCTCTATTTCATTGTCTTTAATTCTCTACAGGAATTTTGCAATTTATTTCCAGCAAACTGACAGCTCAATAAATTCACATCATGATGATTTTTGTAAAATTAGTTTACAAGGATAAATTACATGTATATCTCAGATCTTCGCACACGCAGATAGATATAAAGTATACCATGACTACAGGAGCATAAGACGAAGCTTATCAGCCCGATTTCTGTGATAAAATCAGCGTTTCCAGAATGGAACGAAAATACTTAAACTCGAATATTTATTTATTTACTTATTTATTTATTGAACAGAATCGATCTTTGCACATAAATTAATTAAAATTATTCTCGATCGTTTGATTTAAACTTGGTGAATCTCCGCTGACATAGTGTATGAATGAAAAAGCGTAAAACACGTAGACCCAATTTATTAATATTACGTAACCTAAATATGATTAAATAGTCATATTTTTTCCAAGTTTGCTTTAGAAATGTATAACTTTCTCTTGTTCTTGTGATCCTATGATGATCTTCTGAATATCCACGAAGAACAAATATAATTATTTTTAATACAGCCGCATTTACAGCCCAATTAAGTTCATGCACATTGTCATGATTAGCCTTTACTACCACTTGACGAAATATTGCGGTGGGCCATGCATGCGCTCAATGTTAAATATCGCATAAAAGGCTATATTTCTGGCTAAAATTGCGTTTTTTAGCGTTCCACTACCATTTCGTCACGTGACGTTATGACGTTGGCACGTGCCTGTGACGTCATAGAGGTACCAATGTAAACTCTTATCGATATTATAACATTTTATGGTAGAGATAAGTCTATTCATGAAAATGTATCTTTTTTACTAGATTTTAGGTCCGTTTAGAGGGTAAAGCGAACCTAGTCATTTTGATGCCAGACAGATGCCAACAATGACTCTAATCCTTTCTACCTGACACCAGTGCTGGAGAATCAGTAGATCTAGCTCTCATCCCAATAAAAATATCTATCACACAAATTAAATAAAGAAAATCTTAAACATCCAAAGATTAAACTGCACTGAGAAAAATACAAAATAAATATTATTTATACAAATATTGAAAATGGACGGCTAGTGATGGCTAGTTGCTGCTGTTAGTAGAAGAGAGAGAGAGAGAGAGAGAGAGAGAGAGAGAGAGAGAGAGAGAGAGAGAGAGAGAGAGAGAGTCAGACTGACCTTTGATACAATGTATCAGTCAGCAACTTCTTTTTCGCGTAAACAGTGGACATTTATCCACTCTAAATTGCATTGTTTTATTCTGTACTCGGAATTTAATGGAAAACACAAGCGACTCCTTTTTTTGAGCTATTATCCAAGACCGATGGACCACAGTACCCTGGCAATAATCCTGACGCAAACTGCACATTTAACATTTATCTGCCGCCATGACAGCAGCATCAAATAAGGGCATTCTCAACGACCACCTTAGACTGAATATTTCTGGATCATCTTTTCATAACTGTATCTTCAGTTTTCATTGATATATTGCGTCATTTAGATCATAATATCAATATTTCGTTGTTCTTTGATCAGACGACATTCCATCCTCTTGAACAAACATAGTTTCGTTCACTGCTGAATGAGAATCACCCCACGTATGCGCACGCTTCCATATCACAAAAGAGACGTGTTTTACTGCGCAGTGCTCAGGTTTCATTCATATAATGAACGACGTGTAAATTATTCAAGAAAACGTTTAAATAATCTTTCATTTCAATTGTGCTATTTCTATAACATCAGAGAACGATTAATATGCTTGTTTTTAAGTATATAATATAAAGTTTATAGACTGAATATTAAAAATTATTGGGCCTTGCTCATGTGGCGTAGAATGCCCTCGCAACTCTGGCATCCTGCGCCACATGACCTCGGGTCGAATATTTTTCAGTACTCAGTTAATAACCTATAATTATCGACTGAGATGACTCATTCTTGGCCGAACAACTTCCCAAATTTATTTTTTTAAAATATGAACTTACTAAAGAACTTTCTGCAATGTTGGCAGATAATCGCATGGTTGGCGTTAGGTCTATGACTTTGGGCCAACATCGAACCATTCTTCAATTGCCGACGTTGGAAAAGCACTAGTTGGGATATATGAGTTGGTTTTCCAAGTTTAATATTTTCTACCTATAAGATAAATCACGTGACGCCTCTAGAAAGTAACCCGTTCGTGAAGCAAAGTTATTGTTTGAACGGTTCAATACGAGATGGGTTTTATTTATTTAGCTATTTATTTATTTGTTTATGCGTGACTGAGTGCTTCGTCATTGGCGATTTCCTCCTTTTTACACTGTATCACTCCATCGAAGTATTTCAGGAGTGGATTTGGCAAGAAAAGCCTCGAGGTATTCCGATTGATCTTTCAATATATGCATAGTCTTCTTTAACCAGACTCTCGCGTGGCTCCGTGAATCCTTCGCCATACGAGGGTCTGGTAATTTTTTTTATACAAAAAACAAGATTTTCTCATTACGCCAGAAAGAAGTTTTCCCAAAACTGGAAAAGCGCTCTTAAAGTCTGATAAGATCAGGTGATGTGTGCGTTCCTCGTGCTCTGGCTTTTAAAAAAATAATGATATTCCATAGCGCTTCCTTCCTTACTCGAAAATGTAATTTTCACGGCAAAATAAACTCCTCCTATGGGACGTGCTGATGCAAGAATGACACAAACACAGTTTCCAAGCATACATATCTCCTTTCATCAATCAGTTTACACAATAATTACGTTTTTCTTATTACACCAAGCAACAGCTTCTTTATGAAAAAGGTATTGATATAAAGTCATACCACTCCATAACTTTACTCTTGCCTCATGTATGCTTATTTCTCAACGATTTTGGTCACGTAACCCAATGGCTGATCATGAAAATTAAATGAGCAATTTATTTACTTAAAAATTTCAAATAAATCACACAAACAACTACTTTTTGTATCACCGTTATATTTTATATATCCCATAATAATTCCATTAAAAAAAAATGAATTTAGTACATTTTCTACCGTGTGATTGGCTGTAAACGGTCAAGTGATACTGATCTGGATTACTTTACACACTAGTAGATTCTGAGGACAACTTTCGGTTCCCAATCGGTTCTAATGTACTTTCGGTCCAGCTTGGACTTTATCAACTCTTTATCCCCACACCCGATAACTTCAAATACAAATTTGCAACCACAGATAAAAGCTCCAATCAGAAGTTCAAACACTGTAATCGCACAGTGCTTCCCGCACTCCAACACTCAACCTTGTAACCAAAGCATAGTGCATGCTATGTAAGCAACTATATCTTCATAAATTACTGCAGTTTTGCTTCGACATTGAGCTTGCAGAACAATCAGCTATTGTTATACAGGGTTCATGGTAATATGACATAAGAGTAGCCGATCTAACAAAATAAGGATACGAATATTTGTTGAATTTAAAAAAGATTGAAATGCGTAGAAAGCAAGAGCAAATCATACTAAACATGTAAATTATATTTGTTACAAAATAAATAAATATAATATGATGTGACCCTCATCAGCTATTGTGTTTTGATTCTGTACAGGCTAGGTTATCTAGCCAAGGGTTGTTGTGTTTTGATTCTGTACAGGCTAGTTTATCTAGCCAAGGGTTGTTGTGTTTTGATTCTGTACAGGCTAGGTTATCTAGCCAAGGGTTGTTGTGTTTTGATTCTGTACAGGCTAGGTTATCTAGCCAAGGGTTGTTGTGTTTTGATTCTGTACAGGCTAGGTTATCTAGCCAAGGGTTGTTGTGTTTTGATTCTGTACAGGCTAGGTTATCTAGCCAAGGGTTGTTGTGTTTTGATTCTGTACAGGCTATTTTTATCTGGATATATTTTGGATATATATTACAGCATTGTCTTCTTCGTTGTCAGTGAGGCATCTAGATGGTGCAGGATTTGCCAGTGGTTTGCCTGGTTTGGGGGGAGGGGGTCCTTTAACATGATAAAGTAGTGTATATTTGGGGATCCTTTAACACGATCAAATAGTGTATATTTTGGGGTACTTTAACATGATCAAGTAGTGTATATTTGGGGGTCCTTTAACATGATCAAATAGTGTATATATAGGGGTACTTTAACATGATCAAATAGTGTAGATTTTGGAATCCCATAGGTTTTGGAAGATTTTAACAATTTTATTCCTTTTTTATTTATAAATTGCAGCATCAAACAGCTTCTCTGTGTACATCATTTTTTTTTACCTAGGAGACATGGCTCATAGACCTAGAAAATAAATAAATAAATAGACCCATGATTTTGGTAATGAAACAGAGAGATAAAAATAATATAAACCATAATATGCATACATAAGGTAAGGATAAAGTTATATAGTGGTCTGATTTTATATCGACACCGTTTTCAGAATGAAGTTGTTGTTTGGTGTGATAAAAACAAAACGTCTATAATAAAAATAAAACAACAAAAAAATTCGCTAACCATCTGTATTCAATTCTTTTGTTTAAACTTAGTATAAAAATTGCAAAGGATATTTTATTGATCTTCTATACATGAGTTATTCATTACAGTATTAAATGATCATGGCTGGGTAATTATCGAAGTGTACATTTTACCTAATCACTCACAAAGTAAATACAAGTCCGTTTATGCTAACCTTGTGAGTGATTAAGTAATATGTACACTTCGATAAATATCCAACCATGATAATTTAATACCTATAATTCCAATTTCCTCTTTTCTGTAGTCAAATCTGCGGATTCCATTAACAAAACATTTCATGTTGGGTAGCACGTAGTTTTCTTTCATGAGCCTCTTCACCTGACTCCAGAATACCTAGCTGCATCTTCGCTAACCATCTACTGTCAATACACTTCGCTCATCGTGCATGTGTAACTAATTGGATGAAAAACACTTTTCTAGCGAAGATTAGTTAGCCTGTACAGAATCGCAACATAAAATTATGTTCTGTTATAGTGCATATCTTGATATCATTTACATGTTATGGTATAGTGAGTATCTTGATATCATTTACGTGTTTTGTTATAGTGAGTATCTTGATATCATTTACTTGTTTTGTTATAGTGAGTATCTTGATATCATTTACAAGTGCTGTTATAGTGAGTATCTTGATATCATTTACATGTTCTGGTATAGTGAGTATCTTGATATCATTTACATGTTCTGGTATAGTGAGTATCTTGATATCATTTACGTGTTTTGCTATAGTGAGTATCATTTACGTGTTTTGTTATAGTGAGTATCTTGATATCATTTACAAGTGCTGTTATAGTGAGTATCTTGATATCATTTACATGTTCTGGTATAGTGAGTATCTTGATATCATTTACGTGTTCTGGTATAGTGAGTATCTTGATATCATTTACGTGTTTTGTTATAGTGAGTATCTTGATATCATTTACGTTTTTGTTATAGTGAGTATCTTGATATCATTTATATGTTATGTTATAGTATCTTGATATTATTTAAATGATCTGTTATGGTGAGTATCTTGATATCATTTACGTGTTTTGTTATAGTGAGTATCATTTACGTGTTTTGTTATAGTGAGTACCTTGATATCATTTACGTGTTTTGTTATAGTGAGTATCTTGATATCATTTACGTGTTTTGTTATAGTGAGTATCTTGACATCATTTACTTGTTTTGTTATAGTGAGTATCTTGATATCATTTACGTTTTTTGTTATAGTGAGTATCTTGATATCATTTACGTGTTTTGCTATAGTGAGTATCTTGATATCATTTACGTTTTTTGTTATAGTGAGTATCTTGATATCATTTACGTGTTTTGTTATGGTGAGTATCTTGATATCATTTACATGTTCTGTTATAGGGTGTATCTTGATATCATTTACAGGTTCTGTTATAGTGAGTATCTTGATATAATTTACTTGTTTTGTTATAGTGAGTATCTTGATATCATTTACATGTTCTGTGTTCTGTATAGTGAGTATCTTGATATAATTTATGTGTTCTGTTATAGTGGGTATCTTGATATCATTTATGTGTTTTGTTATAGTGAGTATCTTGATATCATTTACATGTTCTGTTATAGTGAGTATCTTGATATCATTTACATGTTCTGTTATAGTGAGTATCTTGATATCATTTATATATTCTGTTATAGTGAGTATGTGTTGCTTTATTTACAGTTATCAAATGTCAAAGAAGCCATTGAATACATAGTTCATGGATACAGATAATAGTCATAATCTTGTTCTTTCCTAAGCACAGACAGCAGACTGAGAACGATCAATATTCATACGTATAACGGGGTCATGTGCATTACATATCATACAATCTTTATGTTAGTAAATTTGTCAAGACACCACTAGGCATTGACTGCTATATACAAAATACAAAAAAACAGTTGTGTGCTATTTTAAAATTTTCATTACATGCTATTTGGTATCTTTCTGCATATTATATCAGGTATCGAAAAGTATCATATAGATTAATTTCTTATCCCAGTACGGTCACGATAAAAGATTTCTTATGGAAATACTGAGGAAATATTATTATTTAACTGTCGTTCGGTGACTGGTTCAACGTTAGTAAGCTTGGGTGTTCTAACGTAAGCTCAACCATGCTCACAATAATGAAATATTTGGAATTGTATGATTGATTCTATATGAACCAAATTATACTCAAAAGATAGTTGAGATATTATCCACATACTGTATATTTAATAATTATACTCAAAAGATAGTTGAGATAGTATTCATATACTGTATATTTAACCAAATTATACTCAAAAGATAGTTCAGATATTATCCATATACTGTATATTTAATAATTATATTCAAAAGAGAGTTCAGATATTATCCATATACTGTATATTTAATAATTATATTCAAAAGATAGATGAGATATTATTCCTATACTGTATATTTAATAATAATATTCAAAAGATAGTTGAGATATTATCCATATACTGTATATTTAATAATTATATTCAAAAGATAGTTCAGATATTATCCATATACTGTATATTTAATAATTATATTCAAAAGATTGTTGAGATATTATCCATGTACTGTATATTTAATAATTATATTCAAAAGATAGTTGAGATATTATCCATATACTGTATATTTAATAATTATATTCAAAAGATAGTTCAGATATTATCCATATACTGTATATTTAATAATTATATTCAAAAGATAGTTGAGATATTATCCATATACTGTATATTTAATAATTATACTCAAAAGATAGTTGAGATATTATGCATATACTGTATATTTAATCACATTCTTATTCATAATTATTCTTGTTTTCATTGTCAGTGTCGGAATTAAATAATTTCGTTCGGTAACTTGTACCAGGAATCTACGGCTATATCTTTTTTTTTTTTTTTTTTTTTTGCATATGTGGATTGTTATTAGGCTTTACTCACAAGTTCTCCCGGAAATTCGACTGATCCTCGAGTAACAGCGAACCCAATGGTCTGTGGGCTCTGTAACAGAGGTTCACGGTGTTACATGTAATGGTCTATGGTTCCTGTAACAGAGGTCTACGGTGTTACATGTAGCATGTGAGACGATAACTGTCTCCTATAATATTCTGTGTAAATCGACTTTATTTATCAGTTTTCCAAAGAATATTGAACATGTATGCTTTGTTCTTTCCTCTGCATATTATTACGTACTATTTGCTCCCAAAAGCAGGTCACTTGGACCTATTTTCACCTACGTGATTCACAATGAAGGGAATAATTTATTTCATTTTACAATTTACCATTTTTTAATTTATTGCTTAAATTACCTGCGATTAGTTCATAAATACTTGCTCGCATGGATATCCTATGATTCGAATAATGCAGACCAAAGGGTAAGGTATGCATTTGTGAAATCATTCGCGTGTTGACAAGTATTCAATATACTTACCGCGACGAAAGCATTTCATTATATAGTGTATCGATTTTTATGACATTTTTAACCCATATCGCCATTCAGTAAAAATAATTTCTTTCGGATCTATCGTTTTAATATAGAAGGTATTCGTTCCTCTTTGATCATGGTATTGATCGCCAGGTAAGTGTTCAGATGTTAGTAGATAAACACAAACCTGACCACACATGTCAACTAGAACTTAATGAGCCACGATTAATGAAGTCTAATCAAAAGTAAATGATAATCCTGACTCCATCAAACTTATGTTGATTACTATATTGTTAGTATTGTTAGGACCTTTTTCTGTAAGTATAGCAGTTAAATTGTCTTATTGAGTCAGAAGGTCAAATAATTATATTAAAACATTTACCTGAGCGGTCTTTTGGTGTATCTTATATTTCAAACATTGGGCACATCTGTGAGGTATGTTCCATGCATATATATATATATATATATATATATATATATATATATATATATATATATATATATATATATATATATATATATATATATATATACACGTGTGTGTGTTCTTATACTTATTATTACTTGATGAAGGTTTAGAAAAGACATTTCAGAAAATTATATACCAATACATAATATTAGGATTACGATCATTAAATAAAAATACAAGATGATCCACTGATAGAATCGAATTGCTCCACTGTAAATATGATACTACTTGTTGTACCGGGTATGCATGTTGACAGTGTGAGAACACTAGTAAAATGTTAAATCCATACCATCTCGTTTAGTGGTACGATAACCCACTGAGCACACTTGTAAAATTTATATTAATACCATATCGTGTAGGAGGAGTTCGAGAACATTTCAAGCACACTTTAAATTTTCAATTAGTTCCATATTCTATCACGATGCTGGACTAGCACAATGAACGACAGAGCCTGTGGAAAGCACAACACGAAATCATTTGATTTTTTGGTCCAAGATAAATTATCGTAAAATGGAGATAATTATATTATTGTGGTGGTTATGCCCTTGTTAGTAATGTAGATGTTATCAATATTTGTGTCTAGCTTACACTGAGCTGTTTTTTCTCAAATTTTCTCAAATTTAAGAAAACGAATAAGAAATCTGAAGTAGCAAACACTAAAATTAACTATTTTTAATTGCCTCTCCTTTGCTTTAAAAAAGATCTAAAAATTGACAGGATATTTGACAAAAAAATTGTATTTAAATGAACAACATGACATTGAAAAATGAACAGCGACAAGAGCAGTATTAAAGGAAATTAGCATCTTTAACATCTGAGAACTGCCTCGCTGTATACAGAAGGTCACTAAAAAGTAGATAACAAAATACACTCCGCGATGGACTTTGTCCTAACTTCATGATAAAAGTTATAAGTTCTGAGATTAGGAAAAAGTTTAACGTTTTCGCCATAAAATGCAGAATCAAAAGTTGTCACGTGAACGCATGAAGCAACCCGGAAGTGAAGAATTCTCTAGATAGATGGTGGTCTTATGTGCAGTTTGTGTATGCGAGCCGCGTGAAATAAAGGTAAAATAAATAAAATATAACGGTAAGCCGACACAAATGAGCCGAAGATACCATGGTAAATGCATGAAGTAATATGAAAAGAAAGGCTATACGAAGAAGCTTGTCTCATGTGGAACTTGACCCAGCAAATTTTTACTGTACATCCGGTCTAGCTCATGATGCAAGTTTGAAGATATCTGGTGCAGAACGTGAACTTTTTACAGATTATGACATATTTTCTAATGATTGAAAGTGGAACTGGAGGTGGAATTACTATCATACCAGACAGATATTTAAAAGAAAATAACTAATACTATTCAGACATATATGGCAAGATAAAAAAAAGAAATTATGGTGAGTACGAAAGATCGAAGACAGGTTCATTCATTATGTACTTAGACACTGATAATATGAGACAATACATGCCGGTAAAAACTTCAGATGGGCCAATGATGAATTAGATGAGTAGAAGAAATTATGCTCGAAATACCTCAAACTAGTGATGCTGGCTGCATATTAGAAGTAGACTTGGAGATTCCAAAACATCTGAATGATCATTTCAAGGACTAACCGTTAGCTCAAGAGAAATTAATTCCAAATGAAAGTCATGAATCTCTATTGAAAAAGATATCCATGGATGAGTACAAGGGTACAAACGCGACAGTACCGAAATTGCTATACACATTGAAAAATAAAAACAAGCATTTCATTCACAACAAAACTTAAAGCTGGACGTGAAATTGTTAAAACAGAAAAAGATAAATATGTCCTGTTTGAGCAGCAACCTTGGTCACAGATATACATCGAGTTAAATACCAGTTTGAGACAAATAACTATCAATGATGTTGAAAATGATTTCTTCAAAATGATGAACAATTCAGTGTTTGGGAAGCAAATTTGACATAAAGAACAACAGTTACAATATGTGAACATGAAAATAAATTATTCAAATGTCCAAACGATATATAATTTGTCATAATGACAATAATAGATGAACATGTGATGTCAATTAGTCTGAAAAACAAGAGAATCAAAACTAACCAAGCCAATCTATGCTGGATATACTGTATTGGAGTTATCCAAATGGTTGATGCTCGAATTCTGTTACAACAAATTAAAAAAACAAATACGGTGATAGAATTAAGCTGAATTTCACTGATACAGATTGTTTATGTACATGTGTTCAGACAATTTTTTTTACAGCGACATGAAAGAAGACATAAAGTTCTATGACACAACTGCCTATCCTATGGACAACATATTGAACATACCAAAGATGAATTAAAAAAAGATCCTGGGCTTTTTAAGGATGAGCCCGTTTACCAATCAGAGAATATTCTGAGTAAATGCCAAAACTTTATTCAAAGACGAAAAGAAAGTTTGTAAAAAAAACGCGTGATAAAAAAGAATTTAACATTTGAGATGTAACTAAATTGTCTTTTTGAACATAAAGAAAATTATCAAGAGATCAATTTACTCAGATCGTACAATCAAGAGATCAATTTACTCAGATCGTACAATCAAGAGATCAATTTACTCAAATCGTACAATCAAGAGATGTATAGCATCCAGTATTATCAAACTAACATTATCTATGTATGACAACTAGCATTATCTATGTATGACAACAAGCATTTTTTGGTTGCCAACATAATGCATTGCCTTACTGACATGGCAATATTCTCTATTGAAAAGGAAAATCAAGTCTCAATAAAAGTTTATTCCTTTTGTTTTGTTTCAAAGTGTCAACAATTTCACTTTGCACAGTATCTGTAATGAGATCGATTTCAGTGAAGATTGTTTCCATTGATTGTTTTGTCCTTGCTATAGAAGACGAAAAAAACCCAGTGTATTTTCTCTAAAAGCTTTGATTACAAAGTTGTGCTTTTGTTAGATCACCCATACTGACATTTCTAAATGTCTACCACTGAAAGCTTGTCTAATAAGGCTAGTTGCTTTCTTTTTTAAGTCATCTAAATTCCTACAATCATCAATTAAAAACAAAATATTGATTCCTTGACACACATCAACCAGTAACTCCAACCAATTTTCTAATTTATCTTCGGAATTTATCGCTAGCTCTTTTTCACCTTTTAGTAACCACTTTCTATTATAAGTCTTGTTGCACGGAAAAGTTAGACAGATGATATGGATGTAATAAACAAAAGTCTTTCTATTCAGCCTCCATAAGATTCAGTGCGAACAATGTTTTCCCGCAATTAGTCACTCCACATATTATTATGTTGTGAGGTTCAGGTAAGTAACGGCTTTGCCGTGCTTTCAAATACATCTATCCATACATAAGCTATTTTCTGATGCCTACACGTCATTTTAGTCGTCACGCATGTTACAAACATATCTTCTTTCCTCATTGCTTTCTGTTGTCTTTTTAAAATATATATGTATTTTAAAGTTGTCAAACTAGCATGCAGTCTAGACCACGACGAATGACAAAAATCTAGTGAGGTATCTAATTCAATTTGATATCATATCGTTATTTTCATTTTCTAAGCTGCATAAGTTGTAGCTCTGAAGAAATCTGCTAATTAATGATGTCACGCTATAAATTACAATCTTTGACAATGATTTGGAAACGTTTGCAACTCTAGCTTTTACAAATATTTCAAACGTCTTCTTTAATTGTTTCTTGTCCATCCTTTCCAGCCGTTTTTCAATCAAGGTTTTACCTGTTATCTCTTTGTATGTTCCATTTGCAATCGCGATGTTTAATTCATGTTTATATTCTTCCAGCTCTGGAAAAATGGAGTTATTGTTATTGTTGTCTTCTATAAATCCCAATTCTTTTTCAAGTTGTGCTTCGTCTAGCTGTGACTTATATATTTCTCCACTATTTCAAAAAAAAAAATATTTAAAAAAAAAAAAATTTAACAATAGTTAAGGGTGGCGGAGCTTTTAAAATGAAAGAAAGTGAAAATCCTGAATACGAAGATGATGATATGGTATATGAACAAGTACAACCAGAAGCTGATGAGACTGTAAATCTAGCTAGTTGTTTCGAAAAGCAAATTCTCGTAAGTGTTGATACTGGACAACAATCTGTAACATGAAACAAAATTAAATTGAAGGGATTATTAGTAAATTCTGGTTATAGAGTGGGCTTGGACATTGTAAGCAAATACGCCAGAGGTATGTATAGATATATTAATGGTGAAATATACATCAGATCCGAAGACAAATTCGCAGGTGCAGCTGATTTAATGATCACCAAAATGGTGGTACAAAAATCTTTTATCAGCTAGTTCAATGGAATGAAAACCTGGAGGATCTAGTTGTATTAACGAATAAAAAGATGATGATGATATAGCAAACAAACAACTAGAACCAACATCTACCATAGCAGATGAATTTCATGGTATATTATGTGAAGCTGAAATAGATTCCTTATTTTATGAAATACAAAGAGTACGACATGTACCTCAAAATAAGAAAAAGTTGTCTGAAGGTTGTTTACGTGTCAAGAAGAAAGTGAGATTAGAGGACATAAAAAAACTGCTGTAATTGCATCCGCAGCAAATAGAAGTTTTTAAAACAGAATTTGATCATCATGATGAACCGATACAAATTACTTTAAGAAAGAAACATATATTCGTGAAAATATTTATTACAAAATGACAAAGTTAAAATTTTGAGGACAGAACTGGTCTAAATATCAAAAACTTTGAATACATTTAAACATGGGAAAAAAAATTAAAGAATGACAAGAAGCAAACTTTCTCTTGGGGAAAGACTGAAACTGTTATTTAAAACAAGGTATTACAAAAGGTGCAATAACTAGGACAGTATCAATGATTATATCAACAATTGCTCTGCCTGTAGCAAATCTGGTAAAAAGTTTTGAATAGTGATAGTGGAATAATGATATCTTATCAGTGTATTTTTATTTCTTGTGGTAACCCAAAAGTACTGTTTTAACATTAAAGAGTGTAACAATGCTCTGAGTATGCATTCTACTTGAATAATATTGAATCGATTTGGTTTGGTTTGCTATTTTCTGATGCAGTGAGAGTTTGATGGTTATTTCGTGCCGAAATAGCTGGCTGGAAAGTCACTCAGAGTGAGAGAGAGAGAGAGAGAGAGAGAGAGAGAGAGAGAGAGAGAGAGAGAGAGAGAGAAAGAGAGAGAGATATGGGTGGGTGTTAAAGTAGTGTAAACGCTCTATCAAAAAATCAAGTCTTGCTCGAGTGAATTAAGTTCTGACATGCTAAGAGAACGATGATTTCAGTAAGACCGATGATTATGTAAATTACTTGAATTTATTCTGTATTTTGGAGCAATAGATTCTGATAATTGGGTAATGAATCGGGGGTAAATAGTTTGTTTATGTGTTTTAGGGGTAAAGGTAATCATTCTCTATCGCCATATTTTCGTGCAGTCAATAAAAAGAATGTGAATAGTTTATTAAGTTTTAAACATACATACTATTTATAGACTAAAAGTGAACAGTATTAACATACTGTGCTTATACAAAAATGTATTTATATGTCTACAAAAACATGTATCAAGGAGCAAACAAAGACAATAATGATGAAGATATTATTGCTATCTCTTACTTTCATTGCAAAATAATTGTATTTAGCTGGTCTAATAATATTATCTTTTGATTACATAATACACAAAACCGCTCTTCTCTGGATTCTACAGCAAGATTATGTGATACTATTCTACAAAGAGCAACATCTTTTCTAGATTCATCATTTGTCATTGCATGGTTCCAATTCAAAATTGTTTTTATACATAGCACTTGGAAGCATAAAAATGCCCAGTGACACTTGAAGGGTCAGACACAGGTACTTGGACGACTGGACCTTTTGCAATGGAAAATAATATGTATAAAACTCTCTTGACAGTCCGACTACGTCGAGCGATTTGTGGTCTATGCTCATTTTCTCCAATCCAAACTTTATTATTTTCTAAGTCGGGTTTAAAAACGTAAATCCACGTCTCATCACCAGTAACAATCTCATTCAAACGTCTCTGGTCACTCTTTTCATATTTGACTGTTTGACTATTTTAACCCGAGTCTGTTTTTGATCAGCCGTCAACAAATCCGGGACTAATCTTGCACACAGATTTCTGAGCTTCAGATGATTCTTTAATATATTACAAACAGGTGACGAATTTATGCCTGTGATAATAGAAATATCTTCCACTGTGTATCGAGCATCTTCATCAATTGCCCCCTTCACAGCAGCCACTTACCGATCAACAATTGCAGACAACAGTCTTCCAGAACGTGTGTCATCTTCCATGAATTCACGAACATCTTTAAAACGACGAAACTACCTCAAAATTCTAGGATATGACATAAATTACACCCGTAAACTTTATCCAAATCGGCCTTGATATCAGTCGGAGAGTACCAAAAGAACGCCCTGATCTCACAGTATGCTCTTTCTTCAGTAGAAGAATTGTTTCCTTCTCTGACATTTTTATGTCACTCTCATTTACTTATGTTACATCACACGCATGTATCTGTAGGTGCCCATCGTGCTGCAGGTGCATCTGCACGTCGTTCTGAAAAACGTTATTTTGTCATTCGATTGGTCTTCAATTTATATAAAGGTTCAAAAAACTAAAACTGTTATAACAAAATATTCAGAACTTTTCAAGTACCCCTAGTATTAATCGAATAATAAAAAATGTCCTTTACCACGCCCTGGTCTGCGAGTGCCGCCTTTCAATTAATTTTCTTACTCATCTCATTAATATAAGTATGGTAGAGCAATAAAAGATGTGTTAATATAAATCTATTATACTCTGATGGTCATATTTGAAAACAAACCAAGCTGTTACTCAACCTTGAAAATCGAAAGCGTACTTTTGTCTTAATTTAAGATAATTGTTTGTCACAGAATATAGATGTAATTGCAAAATTAGATGCATTGTTCTGAATTTTAGGTACAGCTCATCAAAATGAAGATTATCGTTTAAAAGAGCACTACGTTTTATATGTTTCCCGATTTTAACTCCATCTCTCAATGTTCTTTTTTTAGCACAAAGTGTGATCCTCAACGACGACTCAACAAGTCCAGTCAATCTCTTAAACCAAAAATACACCGCAATAGACATATTTTCCAGATGCATTTAGCTGTTTCTTACCAAAATTTACAAACAGGAACCCAATAGGCACAAAGGAAAAAACACTGTTTTGCCGAAATAAAAGGTGCTTCCATGGTAACAGTAGCGGCTAGTTTCGGTCAACCAGACCAATATAATGCGATGACGTTACAATGAAGCACAGCTGAGCTGCTATACACAGTCTCGTTCTTTTCCCTTGTTTTTATTGAATTTCAATCTGTGAAAAGTGAAAATAGATGTATGATAGGATACAGTAAACTTGTACTAATGCGAAGAAACGATGTACCCAGGTTTAGGTGGCGCAGGGGTCAAAATGGCAGCGATATATTCTGAAAGAGTATGAGCGTTGAGAGACGTGAAGCCGATTCAGGATACGTGTCTCAGTCAGTCAATGAAACGATCAATGTCTAGAAGAAACATGACGTCTTTTCATCACTACATTGACGTCTTACGTCAACTCATATCATTCCAAATTTTGGGAAAGCCTCGTTCTGTCATTACAAGAAAAACTTGGTTTTAACTTGGTTCTCGTGTTCACAAAAGTCCCCAACCTGAGTGTACACTCAAACTCAAATTCTGAGGACACTCTGCTGAGGGTGAGGTAACACTCAAATTACTTAATTGACCTTGTTGAACCATATATTAGAACGAACTGTACAGACCCTGATCTGCAGGTGTATTATGGTACGGCAGATCCAGGTCTGTGCTTTCCACAGCTGGGTGCGCGTTCAACATAAAATACATATAAATACAAGTAGTTTGAAAAGTTTGCAGAAAACAGATGGGAGACCGAATTGGCACTGAGTACGTCAAATAATCTGGTATTCAACCACGATAACTAATAACCATCGCAGGCAAATGTCAGTTTTCAAGGTCAAATATTACCTTGTCACGAAGCCAATATTGATGAGACAGAGGTGACTAATGTTGACTTTTAATGACACTCATTCCCTTTGTATCCTACGGTGTAACGCTTTTGGTAACACCGAACTTAATAATATCCACGTATTTTTCTCCTTTCTAGCAATATATTGTTAAATAGTTGTGCATTGAATGAATGCAATGATATCCTGTATTTTTTCAGCAATAACCCTGAAAAAAAATTAAAAATTAAAAATAAAGCATACTGTATTATGTATTTCCTAAGAATGATAACATTTTAAAATAAATAGTAACACTATTCATCACAACATATGAAATGATTAAAAACAAAAACATTTTTCAATCGCTAGTTTATAGCTGACAACTGCGTGACACTTTCGGTGCTTGCTCGTGAGACCGCAGATAACTATCAACCTCCATCTTTGCAAAAAATACACAATTGTGTGCTTTTTACCCATTATATACCGCGCTGATGTGAATCCATCAACCACATACTCCTCCCATTGGTTACCTCCCTTTAGAAGGGGGATAATACCACTGCCGCAACGATGTAAATGTAATGTAAATTGCCACCTGGAGAAAACCGTACGTTTTGAAAACTGCACCACACTCATGGTTCTAGTGCAGAATGTGAAGATTTTACCTTGTACGTAGAGGAAAGTATCAGGAAATATGTACTTGAGAAAATGGAGCACAGGGCTTACGAGTAACACAACGTCACAATATTTCTATAACGTCACAATGAAGCGCATCTGAACCGCCCTATATAGTCCGGTTGTTTACACTTCAGTCTGTGATAATAGGTATGAAGTAGCATCCAGTCAACGTGCTCGTGTATTTTAGATGACTTTGGGGTTAAAACAATCTTCCGGCAGCGATATATTTTGAAAGAGTGTGAGCTGTGAGGAGCGTGCAACAATCAATCACTGCTGTTTATGCGGGGAAGTTTCCAAACTAGCCGTTATGGGAATTACGTCACTGTGGTGCCAATGAAATCACTGACTAACCAACTGGGAAACGGAGATTTTACTAGTTATCGGCTTATTATATACACTTGGCAATTTAAGCCAGTACCAGCCAATAGCCATTTATATAATATTAATGGTAACACTGGTCCAGTGTGTAATGAAACCTAGATCCAGTTAGTGAAAAATAAATGTTGTCCCAGTTAACAGCAGAGATAACTCAGTGTAATGGATTTATAATTAATTACAAGTATAGATAAATTATGTATCTTCTGTCGAAGCAAATATTTCACAGTTTCACTTATGTGATTGAAAAATATCACAATTACCGTAGAGTAAAACATGAATGTTACATATTTTCACAGAGTTTTAGTCTAGCCAAGGTAGCTGAATTTATATATGTAGCTACCTGCAAGGTAAATCCGAAAAATATCAACCTGTCTATTGTAGGGCGGACACCTGGTGTTTATTTCGACATGTTTTATTTAATGTCATATATCAGCGATAATGTCATACACAAATGCTAAAACATTATATTGTTTACGTCAATATTTGTTGACTGCCATGTAGTTTAGAATGGTCAACAGTCAAATTCTTATTTAAAACTTCTTAGATATTTAGTTAAATAACTTCACGTTTAGAGATTCATGTCATATAGCCAACGGACCTTGATTATGCGTTAACCTGTGGATAGCCGGAAAAAGACAGACAGAAAGAGAAAAAACTGATGTTTGTAATCATCTGTTACTTTCAACTTATTTATTCGTTTGTTTGTGAGGCCATGCAAGAGAATCGTGCATTTAAAAGCAATGTTCAATATTTATAATCTGAAAAAAGTTCTTCTAATATCTGTAAATGTCAGGATCATGTACAAACTGTACGGAGAATATAACACCAAGGCACATACGTGATTGTCACTTTTTCATTAATTTATTCATTCGTTCGTTCGTGCATTCATTCGTTTTTTTTATTGACATTTGTTCCAGTTTGTTATTGCATTCAACAACAAGTTATCAATAAACTAACCTTGGAAGTCGGCGAGTTAGTTCATCGATAATGTGGTATCCATCAATATGCAAATGCCATTCGCAACGTTAAATAATGATGTTATGTAACAGCAATCCATTAAGGATAATATAAAACATGCACCTTCCTGCCTTTGTGCTCATCAATCATGCGTGACAATGCCTATTGCTACTATTTTTCAGTGGCTTTTATAGCATTAGGAATGCATTCAAAAATATACCAAGATAATTACATCAAAATCAAATGAGAATGAGTTCAAACTAATTCTACCAATTCGCACTTGTCGATTCTTGAGTTTACTCGTGGCTTATTCATTGGTATCAAATTCTATTTTAGCACATGACACAAAGTATGTTCAAAATGAATGTAGTGACAAGAGATGGCATAAAATTAGATAATTTAATGCATAATGTTGCGTAAAGCATCTCAATAGCCATACAGGAATAAAACACTGGTATGTGTATTAGGTTATACAGGTGAGGCAATTTGTGGGATTATATGACAGATGGATGAGAACAACGTTGAAAAGAAAATAATGGGAGAAACACACACGGAGAAGGGTACAAAAGCTTAAGATGGATGGATGGTCAATGAAAATTACAATTATAAACAAGACTGTAAGTACGAAGGCGATCAAACTCGTGAAAACAATTTCTTCCCTTTAAAACACAGTCTGTATGGCATCTTAAACTTAAATACAACCGCCAACAATACTATTTTGAAAATATACTGAAAAGAGAATAACACCAAAGGTTACATTTAAAAATAACACTAGAGGTTTAAATGATCAGTGTTATTAAACAGCAAGATGGCGTGTGGTTGTATTCTCTCTTTCAAGTCATTTCGACGTATTTTCCAGTGTATTCGGTCTTGCAAGTCATCAGGTTGTATTTTCCCGTCCCAGAGATTGTGAGTGTCTGTCTTTGCCACGTATTTTCCTGCCCCAAAGATTGTGAATGGCTGTATTCGGTTTTGCAAATCATTTCCTTGTATTTTTCCGTCTTATCCCATAATTAGGATTTCAAACTACAACTCTTCCCTTTGTATTTCTGATGATTGTAGACGCTATCTCGAATATTTTACATGGACATCTGTTCCTTCCTTCAAAATAATAAAACAAATAAACATATTATCTAAAAATAATAAATTGTCCCTATTGTAACCGTCACGACAATTTTCCGCTCTGCTTGATAGTGCTTTTCACAAAAAGATTTACAGAAATCGTCTCATACCTAGAGATATGTACGAATTACGACCAACAGTTGCAAGAAATCTCCACCACAGCCGAGAGACAGACAGACAGGGATTTAATTATGAATAATGGTATTGCTCCTCATTAGGCAGCTGAATTCCCTTATCATATCATCGTCTATCAGCTGAATTCCCTTATCATTGTCTATCAGCTGAATAACCTCTTCATAACTTCATCATTGTCTGTCAGCTGAATAACCTCATCATTGTCTATCAGCTGAATAACCTCATCCTTGTCTATCAGCTGAATTATCTTAGCATTTTTTTTCTACCAGCTGAATTACCTTAGCATTGTCTACCAGCTGAATAACCTCTTCATAACCTCATCATTGTCTGTCAGCTGAATAACCTCATCATTGTCTATCAGCTGAATAACCTCATCCTTGTCTATCAGCTGAATAACCTCATCATTGTCTGTCAGCTGAATAACCTCATCATTGTCTATCAGCTGAATAACCTCATCCTTGTCTATCAGCTGAATTATCTTAGCATTTTTTTTCTACCAGCTGAATTCCCTTATCATTGTTTATCAGCTGAATAACCTCTTCATAACCTCATCATTGTCTGTCAGCTGAATAACCTCATCATTGTCTATCAGCTGAATAACCTCATCCTTGTCTATCAGCTGAATAACCTCATCATTGTCTATCAGCTGAATAACCTCATCCTTGTCTATCAGCTGAATAACCTCATCATTGTCTATCAGCTGAATAACCTCATCATTGTCTATCAGCTGAATAACCTCATCATTGTCTGTCAGCTGAATAACTTCATCCTTGTCTATCAGCTGAATTATCTTAGCATTTTTTTCTACCAGCTGAATTACCTTAGCATTGTCTACCAGCTGAATAACCTCTTCATAACCTCATCATTGTCTGTCAGCTGAATAACCTCATCATTGTCTGTCAGCTCATTAACCTCATCATTGTCTATCAGCTGAATAACCTCATCCTTGTCTATCAGCTGAATAACCTCATCCTTGTCTATCAGCTGAATAACCTCATCCTTGTCTATCAGCTGAATTACCTTAGCATTTTTTTCTACCAGCTGAATTACCTTAGCATTGTCTACCAGCTGAATTACCTTAGCATTGTCTACCAGCTGAATAACCTCATCCTTGTCTATCAGCTGAATTACCTTAACATTGTCTATCAACTGGATAACCTCATCATTGTCTACCAGCTGAATAACCTTATCATTGCCTATCAGCTGAATTACCTTAGCATTGTCTACCAGCTGAATTGCCTCATCATTGTCTAACAGCTGAATTATCTTAACATTGTCTATCAGCTGGATAACCTCATCATTGTCTACCAGCTAAATAACCTTATCATTGTCTATCAGCTGAATTACCTTATCATTGTCTACCAGCTGAATTACGTTAGCATTGTCTATCAGTTTGATACACTGTTGACGGTCTATTTTATCAACACTCTAGTGCCAAGAAGCACATCTATAAACCCATACAAACTCCTCAGATTAACGTGAACTCTATCCTACCACATGCCGTCACCTCGCCATATTACCTTGACAACTAAACAATCAAAAAGCTTTTGTTCAAATCTACAAAATGTTTCAAACAAACACAACAATTTCAAGTCAGTATTTTGAGGACTTCAGGTGAGATGCACCACAACACTTATACTCACGTACGCACACACAGAAGCCGGCAAAAGCTCATTTATTTCCCAAAAGGGAGAGAGGACAAAACATGTTGTACACTTGCTAAAACTACTTAACTTTTCGTAATAAATCTGAAAATCTATACAGGACCTTTGACAATTATGTGGTGAGATTTAAATGTGTCCATATCACTTTTCAGGGTCTCGCTATTAAGTTTATTTTGTGGTGCTATAAATACGTCAAACTAGCCTATATACTAAATGCTTTACTCGGCCTCAATCTGTGGGCACCGCTTTAAATTCAATTCTTTCATAGCCAACCCTAATATAATGACGATAAAATAGCACACAGAATATACATGTAGGAGTTTTGGATACTTGTTGATATAGAAAAAAAATGCAAATAAAATTATCTACTATTGGTCTGTTATGAAAAGTACTTGATATACACCATTTCTTTCCATGTTTTAATTTGTACTCGTCCTCAGGTAGAAATATGAAATGATCTGTTTCTCTGTGAGTTTAGTTAAGGTAAGAGAGAGAGAGAGAGAGAGAGAGAGAGAGAGAGAGAGAGAGAGAGAGAGAGAGAGAGAGAGTGAGAGAGAGAGAGAGAGAGAGAGAGAGATAGTCGGGTTATCCAAGGAATTTCTCTAGATTTTGTTTACTTTTTAAATGTCGGCGCTATTTAGCATAATTCCGGAGTTGTCTTCCCCTTTCCCAAGTTTCACTTTTACGCGAGGCGCAACTGAAGGACTCACGGTACTAATTATATGGAAGAATGGTAACCAGTCTACAAATGTGTGAAGATAAAATGGAGTATATATATAGGTTTAGCTGGCCAGGATTGGTTGATAATGAATGTAAAATTTTAGTGCAAAAGAATTTTTTGCGAGTTTATCCTAGTTGTAACTGAAAAAAAAAATAAAGACCATGTTTTACTGATGGAATCTCAGTCCTATTACAGACTTGACTTTGGAAAACTCATTAGCACCTGACTCTTTGGTGCGGAATTGAAAACACAGATTTTAATGATATGTAGATCCAAAAAATTCCGCAGCTCATATGGTTTTCTCTACGCAGAAGCTGTCATCAAGGATATGTCTATATAGGTTTGATCGTGAGCATTCAGAAATAAAAAGTTATTGAATTTTTAATATCATGATGTAAGCTGAATTAGTACCGTGAGTCCTGAAGACTCCATGAATCTGAGCCATTTTGAATTGAAAACCTAATAAAACGTAATAGAGTCATCTCTGAGATGTATTAATTTGTTTCGTTACACAGTGCAGAAGGACACAATAGTCACAAATAGCAATGTCTAGCCACAATCATGGATGTTTTCTCGGTAGCGGTAGATAGAAACTAAACACTCCAAGGGTTTGTCTAGTCCGTGTGAGTGCCTTAGATGCCTTACATCGCTACAACGCTCTGAAGAAAAGTGTACAGCGTACTTAGGACACATACTAAAAGTGCACAGCGTACTTAGGACACATACTAAAACTGTACAGCATACTTTAGGACACATACTAAAAGTGCACAGCGTACTTAGGACACATACTAAAAGTGCACAGCGTACTTAGGACACATACTTAAAGTGTACAGCGTACTTTAGGACACATACTAAAAGTGTACAGCGTACTTAGGACACATACTAAATGTGTACAGCGTACTTAGGACACATACTAAAAGTGTACAGCTTTCTTAGGACACATACTAGAAGTGTACAAGAAGAGAACTTATTAGAACACAAGGATATATATGTTAGGGTTTGTAGATCTTGAATGCAGTTATAGGATTCATTTGCGGATGCACTAGGACAAAAAAAAAACACTGACGTTTGTGGGTTCTGTGGGAGATTCAATACTTAAGGTACTCGTCCGCGACAATCCATCTATCACATATTTCTTTTCGCATTGCTCAAATGAATTTTAGCAAGCCTGTGAGGGTGCAAGTTTTGGCTCCAGGAGAATCATATTCCTATTAGTTTTCTTCCAGGATAACACTTTGGGTGACATTCTGACGCCTGTTGACTCTGTGTTGTCGTAAGGTATTATAATTACTAGGCCATATGATGTGCTCATCTTTTTCGGTGTCTCTTTAAATTATTTTTTTGCAAATTCTTAATTTAAATTCCTTCACCTAAACCATACGAAAAATATTTGCGCAAAGAAACTCTTTGACTGTGACGCTGACGATTAGGACAAGGACATGAAATAGAGGATCTCAAATGGGTAATGATTTAATACTGAATTTATGAAACGAGATTAATAATTTACAGACATTCACAAGTGTAATGATTTAATACTGAACTTATGAAACGAGATGAATAATTTACAGCCATTCACAAGTGTACGATTGTTTGAGCAAGACGCACTGGACATAATCAACACGACTTCCACGTCCTAGTTTTAATAAACTTGAATAAACGTTATATTTTGTCAACAGATTCAATGTATAAAACATGGTGAATTCTTAATAGTCTCGTTTTTGTGTTCATTCTTTGATTTGTATGAGTGCCTTATGTATATATGTAAAAAAAAGTGATAACGAAGAGTGCGAAACTAGATGTGTAAGAGTTTTAGACATTACTTCCATTAGACCGAAAATCATGTCAAAGTTTTCTATGTTCTTTTGTGTTTATTGTTTGTCTTATCTTGTTTGTTTCTGTTTTGTAATTGCCTTCGACAAAGACTCAGTGAGAGTCATAAGCGTTTGTTCGTTGTCAGTATTTTACATTTATCTTAATCAGTCCCTGACGCGAACCTATGCTGGATCCAGTGCATTAGATAGGGCTGTTATTCACCATATGATTTGTATATATATATATATATATATATATATATATATATATATATATATATATATATATATATATATATATAATAGCCATCTTTGTCAATTATGTAAATCCTTGTAAATCATATGTTATCACAAAACATATAAAACCGGTATGAGCATCTGAATCAGTATGATACTTGTTCACGTCGGGTTACAAAGCATATAATGCCTTGACAAGAGATATCTTTAAAAATATATCTATGTATGTTCATGCTCCTCAAATTCAATTCTTTTGTCAGTTCTTTGCGGCAGCTGTTTGTCATCTTTATTTTTTTGCACGACTTATGTGGATAGATAAATATATCACTGTGAATACCAGTCTGCGACAAAAGCCGACTTACGCCTTTGAGAAAACCGTTTTCAAGCTGATGAGCAATGCGGTATTCGAGATAACAATGGAGAATGTCTGGAAACGAACAGACATATGACTTATAAAGAATTTGAAATCATTCGAGAAATAAGAGAGAAACTAATATATTAAGGTAGTTACTTGTATGAGAGATAACGTTATTTTAACTCTGATTAAACAGAAAACGGTTGAGATGAGCAAGACGATATACATTGGCTTCACAAAGTTGGAACTAAGCAGACTCTAATGTAACGATTCTATTATGACTTTGAACCCTAAGTACATGGATAGTATGAAATTGACGTATAGGGATGCAAACTCACTTGCATTCAGTATCAAAGCTAACGATTTTTACGGCGATATGCAGGATCGATCATTTTGATACATCTATCCAGTAACTATTAAGTACAGTCTACCTTTTATTAATAACATAGGAAAGTTCAAGGACGAAGTAAAAATATCCATTATGGAGAAATGTGTAGCGCCTAAAAGAATTATATCACTACACATTACTACCGAGTGTACGACAACACTGCAAAAGCCAACTGTAAATTTAAATTAGTGCCACCTATGTGTATGGGAATGCGAGGCCATTGGGATCGGATATATTTTCACAAAAAGTGACATACCAAATTTGTCAACAGTGAATGAAAATGTAAGATTACAAAATAGGAAAGTTGGTAAAACTTTGAATGAAAAAATGAGTGACTTCCAATTTTGAAATGACGGCTTTCCTATATCTTATCTGCTCTGCACCCCACCCCCTCACGTGTATGAGAGGTAGGCCACGTATTATTTTGCTATTGAAACCTTACTACTGAAATAAATGGAGTTGATAAGGTATTTGAATATGATGGAGCAACGCTACATTGTAATAAACTCGATTGTTTTCATAGAGGTGATAGAAATATTCAATGAGATTACCATAAAATCAACATTCTCGGTTTCAAGAGATAATATGATTTTATTTATAAGTTTGGATGGGATAAAATTTGTTTAAAGCTGGTTGTGACACAAAACAACATTCAAGAGAATACAAATGTTTCTTTGTTGATTTCAAACATCAAAAATAATATCCTGCAATGTTTCAGAAAAGATGCAGATTTACAGATTGCATTCAAAGGTGACAGGATCGAGATAAGCAGTATAAACCCTGATAGCAAGATGATAAATAGAGTGCAGCATAAGGAAGGAATACATTACTTATTTGTCGTGATAAATAGATAAATTTGTATTCAGCTAACTTTACGGTACAGCTCGAAGATCTCGTGAGCTTAACGAAATCGACCTACAACTATTCGATAAAATCAGGGATCGAATTTCTCGAAACCAAAGTTAGGTTTAAAACAGCACACAGTGACTCAGTATTCGAAGCAGCTGTTTTTCAATCAAAAAATATAAAAATGGCAAAATTTGACATCGGTCTGAAATCATTCGTACGTTTTAAAGCATTGAAGAAATCTTGCAAATTGCTGAAAATAAAAGCTCCAATTGTAGATGGATGTCATTCATGTTCTCTTGTAAGTAATGCCTAAAGACGACTTTGTTAAGTATAAACAGTGTGTCCATTGCTTTTTTGACAAAATATAGGAGTAAATATAGGAAATACCAAAATTATAGGGGTATATAGGGGAATTTCATACCATAATATAAGGAAATATGGAAAACATTGCAGTATTTATGAAGCAAATTTATAAATCCTTATCTCATTCCGCTCATACTACAAAAATGCCTATTTCAAAGCCCTACAGAAGAATAATAATCACCTGTCATCTGTATAGACTGTGTACCAGAAATCAAACCATTTACCTGAAATGTTTTATGTATTCTTTAATATCAACAAATATGACAATATCGTTCAAAGCACACTGCAGAATACTATTTGTATTCAAGATGAAATAAACTATTTTTCAAATACAATCTTAATGATTTGCATTACATATCCAGTTAAACATGTTCATATCAGTAATATGAAATTTTAAAACTGATATTTTTTGAAAATATTAATGAAAAGTGCATCGAAGGTATACTTCTTTACAATAGTCAACTTCCTGCTAATCTGATTAAATATAAGTTTTAAGTAAAATATGTTTTTGCACTGTATTTACCATTTGTTTCAGATAAATGATAGAAAGTGCTTCTGTAATACAATTATTGTTGTAATAGTTCTTGCAAATAGAAATTATTGCATTATTCATTAATCACCAAGATGCTAGTATTTTAAGGGTTTTGATTTTCTTTACTGAAGTGAAACACCCGACGATCGGCTTATAATAAGCACATGAAATAATGTCGCTATGAAACATGATACATTCTACCTTGTTTGATAGTTAATGTTAGTTTTCTATCTTGAACTAATCGTTCCTTCTGCTCGTCTATTCTCTATTTTTCCGCCATTCTAATCTTTTCTTGCTGTTTTCTTTTTAAAAATCTTCCTTCTTCTTCTCTCCTCAGCTTCCATCTCATGCTATTCTTTCCTGATGTCTGATACGAGTATGTCTGGTTACCTTCAAACGGTCCCTCCAAATGCTGATCTTATGGACCCTCCTCCTTGACTCTTCAGCTCATCATTAGCAAATCTAAGGTCATTAATTGTCTTAATTTTCAGATCAGTTCTGTCTGATGTAACTGAGTACTTATCTGCAGACAGTGAGCGTTCCACGTCTGCATTTCCATGAGTCAATGCAAATATATTCTGCACAAACTTGCACAAAATTCTGTACATTGGTTGACTATTTTGGAACTTCTCAGCCAGAATATCTTGCCGTCAACACGCTTGTGAGCTTTTCCATATTACACACACCATTCACTTGGGATGACATGTTCAATACTGAAACCATTTATCTGTCACAACTGGTACCTTAGTTTCTGCAACAACATGAGGAAAATGAAGTGCAAGTCTGCGTATGGCACTGGTACCATTGTTCTTGTGTCTCACTGAAAATCCTTGGATAGTTCACTTTTAAGAGGAAGATGACCCACCAAGTATTCAGTAACCTTCATATCCTTGAGCAGTACAACATGTTGTTCTTTGGGTACATTTGCATCATCTTTCGTGTTTCTGGGACAACTTCCATTTGGGTTTCAGAGATATACTTTGATGTGTTTGTATAGTTTGTGTCCAGCCAGCGGCGCCCTGCTTATCGCCTATTTCACTTGCTTTTATGAACCTTCCTACTACAGTGAGGACGAAGCTGTAAGATTCATCCAAGAGCCAATGGATAAATGGACTCTGTTTGAAACAGTGCTAGAAACCTCTGGAAAATGGAATTATTGAAAGATGGAAGCTGAACTGTATCCAGAGTTTATTGTCATTAAGTTTTGAGGAGATCCTAGTGTGTCGCTCATTTCTCCCCAGTCGTTTCTTCTTGGTATTGCTTTTGAGTGATTTTGGCAGAATTTTAGGGAAATATTCCTTATTCATGGTCCATTTCTCCAGCACTCGCTCTATTGCAGGGAGTAGTGCTTGGCACATACCTGATAAATCAAATTTTATCTGCAGCTCTATGCAGTCTTCCCTCCGGGTTGGCGCTTTTGACAGAACTGGTGCATATAAAATGTAAGATTCTCTGTTTCTTTCCCATTTACGTTTAACTTACATGGCTCCAAATTCAGTATACCAGCAAATCCTCTGACTTTTAAAGCTCCATCAACCATTTTATCAATAGACGTGTTTAAATTCGGGCCATCACAGGACAAAGTGATAAGATGTTCTAGATGCAGTCTGGTGTCTACATGTCCACAGCTTCTTCCATTTGAAGAAGTCTGCCACTGTTTCTGCTCTGGCATGTCCAAAAACAAAAGCCTACAAAGTCTGACACTCACTTCATTAATGCTTTGGATCCAGTAGCGAATAAGGACATCCATTTGCCTTTTATCTGAGCATTTGTAGTTTCATCATACATTATTGATATAACCTAAACTACCATCAGTCACGTCCTTCACTATTTATTAAAGCACAAAATGTCCAATTCTATCTGATATTGTCTAACTGACTTCAGATGCACTTCATCCATTGGGGTTTTGTGCAGTTGGATATTTGAACATTCTGCCAAATAGGTTGCCTTGACCATCACAGGATCTTAAGGAAAAGTCACTTTTTGCAACCTTGTATCACTACAGAGTTCTGCCTCTGTTTCCTGATCACACAGTGATGACGATAGAACTAGCATATTACTTTCTTAGGTTTTCTCCTTTTCGTTCTATTCCTATTTACTTTCTTGGCGATCGGAATCTACCACAGTAAGGATCATCTGACCAGAGTTTTGAGTAACTAACCTTGTTTTAACAATACCTTTGTGTCTGGAGGTTTTACTATGCTGCTTGATTTGTACGAATAATTCCACTATTGTCTATCAAAGATTCCATGTAAAATAATATCCAGTAAGTACTTCTGAGCTTCTCTAGAACCTTTGTACACCACAGGCTAATTTGAAATCCTTCACCGTCTTTCATATCCAGTCATTTTTCCTGCCAGGTTGTGTGGCCCTTTGTCATGTTGATGTCTTCATTTAATCTTCCATATGTGAGAATGACTAACATCAAAAATTATAAATTTCACTAAAGTAGTAATTTGTTGCTACTGTAAAAACCAGATACTTGTATAGCACTGGGGTGCTGTGATGTACACAGAATAGTATCGATTAACTGGGCAATTGCGGTACTAAATACTGGTATTGTTCAATGATATTGAAAAATTCACACAAATCTTGATTGTTACCACAGTAAAATCTGTACACATCTGCATTTCTCTTTAATGAATCTCTAAGCCTTTTTTGTGATAATTCTATTCAACGCTTGCTTATTTGTTCGTCTCAATGTTGTACGATTATGTAGGCGTATCAATGGAGTCTTTTACATGCGTTATTTGTTTACTTGTTTTGTTTTTTTAACATATTTTGGTATAGGTTGATCAAGTAATGAAGCATTCATCATTGATTTATGTAGCAATTTTTAAAAATATTTTATTACTACATCTTTAAATGCGTACGAAAAAAAATCTTTCTTTAAACTTTTGTCATAAACGTTTGCAAAATACCCACCTGCACTCTCTAACTACATAATCCCTGTAGCAATCTGTGGAGTTTGGGTGTATTTATTCAGCCCCAGAGATTGGACTCATATTGGGAGGGTTGTTACCTTGGTTTTCTAACGTCACTGAATCACTTCAATTACGCAGTAATGTCGACTCATATCCTTGGCACCAATCTGATGCAGTACTAACCTCAGATCAGGACCAAGCGGCTCAATTCATGGTCTTGCTTGTACGATACATCGATTTTTCTTACGGCGAAATGGGAGTTTTGTTGCATTAGTTTTCTTATGTCAAATCGTCCTGGATTGTAATCGGCAGTATTGTAAACTCAAATGCTTGGCACCAATTTGATGTCATACTAATCTCAGCTCAGACCAACGAGCCCAATCTAATGTCAGACTTAAATGTTTGAATCAACGAGAGTGTAGGTGAGCACAATTGAATATTTAAAAGTTGTAGACGGAAGCAAGAATCGAACCACCAACATTTCGTTCAGAAATCAAACGCTTATTACAACAGAGCTATCACACTAATTAACCAACACAGAAATTGCTAGTCTGTGTAAAGATGCACTGGTTTCGGGCTGCCTGACTATCTGTATAAACGGTGCTGTATTTTAATTCTCAGTGTGATATATAATGTATTTTGTGTTTTATAGTATATCTTTGTTGTGTGCAAAACATTGATGTATTTAATTTCGTTGAGGAAATTAGTTAGACAGACCAATCTAGAACGTGTGTTTCGTGATTTTGTAGTACCACAATTATAGCATTTATTTCAATAGTAAGTGTTCAATAGCATAATAGTAGGTGGCTTCGTGCTCTATGCGCATAGAGGGTGTGGTGTATAGAGTAGATAAGATATTAGAATGTTGGCATTTCGAGACTGGAAGTAATTCATTTTTTTTATTCACAGTTTTACAGATTTTCATATTTTGTCATCCTAAATTTTCACTCACTGTTGACCAGTTTGGTGTGTAATGATATGCCTCTTTTATTGAAAATAAATCCGACTCCCGATGGCCTCAAACTCCCATGCACATAAATGAGTATAGCAAAATAAATTCAACCCCGCCACCCCCACTCCCACCCCCATGTTCCATAAATTTATTTTTCTAAACACCCTACCATCAAATTTATTTAATTTATAAGTAGCTTCGCAATGTTCTCGTACCCCCTACACGAGGTGGTACTAATTTAAATTTACAAATGTCTCTGCGGTCTTCTCTTACTCATGTGTCACTTTTGTGAAAATAAATCCCTCCTAGTGTGCTAGAAACAATCTTTTCTAGCACTCTACCATAGAATTGTAGTGGTATTAGTGATATGTCACTTTTTGTGAAAATAAATTCAACTCCCCACCTTCATAAGTGACTTTATGTGAAATCTGACATGTGTTGGCCTCGCATTATCATATCATATCTAATGAAGCCATTGATTAAATGATACAACATTGATGTTGCTGCAAACTGTGAAAGCATTATACGTTCGTCAGTCATACTTAAAAGTAGTTTGATAAATAAGCCTCCCCCCAACCCCCCAACCTGTGTTGATACTGATAGACGATTTTTTGGTTTGAAGTCACCTATTCATAACATCGAGGAATTGTTTGCAGACAGATCTGTCTGCAACACATCGGTGTATATTTTAGACACTTACCGGTATTTCTCGCGTCTCTTGAGCTACCGTCGGTTGAATGGTCCTTTTGGCGATATGTACAGAATATTACCGGATCAAATCCTAGGTTTGACGACTTGGAAATACACGTGGAATAACACAACCCTATGTTATATGGCCATTTTGAATTTCGTGGCTAAATACGGCTGTTATCAAATACCAGTAAGTGTCTAAACTGTACGCTGGAGTGTTCCGGACAGATTTTTATGCAGCAAAATTGCACATTTTAATGAACAGATGACATCAGGCCCACAAATCATCTGTCAGTGTCGACACAGGTTTGGGGGGTTATGTTATCGGCTTAACTTAACAGCTCTAATTTGGTACTATTATATCGGACTAACTTAACAGCTCTTGTTGGTACTATTTTATCGGACTAACTTAACAGCTCTTGTTGGTACTATTTTATCGGACTAACTTAACAGCTCTTGTTGGTACTATTTTAACGGACTAACTTAACATATCTTGTTGGTACTCTTTTATCGGACTAACTTAACAGATCTTGTTGGTACTATTTTATCGGATTAACTTAACAGCTCTTGTTGGTACTATTTTCCTCAAGCATCGCCGCTGTACCAAATGCACGAAATACATACCAATATAAACTTAAATGATAATACATCGAATTCCGACACGACCGAATATAAAAACAAACATCCCTCTTCCAACAGAAACACACGCATTTAATGGAATATCCATTTTAACACTCGTGTAACAATCTGGCTTCAAACCGTTCGCAGTTAGATTCTGACAAATATATGTGTATGCAGCGAATGAAAAGGTATTTTACAAATGGACAACAAGAGCAGGCACGAAGCGTTTCGATTTAAATCAGTAATTTTGAGAATTTCTAATTAAATGCAGGGTGCAAACAACTTTTAAAAGCCAGTGTTACATTACTATACTCTCTACATTGAATTCATTTGTATTTAAATCGCTAACACGTCTTTTGCACAGTTTCTAAACTTATAGCTTTGTACCATGTTAGTTTCAACAAATATGTATATTTACTGATGTACATGTTTTTCGTGAGTTTTGTAGCAGATATTATAGGATTATGAAACGAGCGTAAATACACTAATATTAATCATATTTCTACTTTATTACACTCTTTCTTAGAAAATCAATCGTTTCCGAGTGCCATGATAATGAAAACACAAATTACGATCATACTGTAAAGGTAGCGAGACGAGACGGTTTTTAATCGGACAGTTTTATGCATAATGTTACGTAAAGTCACTCAGTTTCTGTCCGGGAGATTCAACTAGATCGAGTTATCCAGGTGAGATTCAACTAGATCGAGTTATCCAGGTGAGGCAACATGAAAATAGTATGATATGTAAATGAGGACATTATTCAAATAAAACACCGCAAACCTACTTTTTTCGGTGGCTGCTAAATTTCGCTGTTTTCCATGCCGAACAGGTAGGCGGCAAATTAAACGCGAATCTGTCACAGCTCATCTATCGAATTTATTTGTTTAAAATATGAATTCCGCTGCTAATAACTTTTGCGGATGCTACCTCCCCTCCCGCCCCCATTAGCATCACGAATTCCACGAAGACAGGATTGGTTACAGTCCTCTGAAATACACAAAGGACAAAACGAATGTTCAAGGTAGATGGATGATCGGCCGAGTAGACAGACAGACAATAGTGAGGATGAATATAGATATCATTGATAATAAATACGCCGGAGGCTATGTCTGATTCCTCTCTATCATAAGTCTGAATGTGGCTGTCTGCCTTTGCGAAAGTCTGTAGCAGGTATTTTATCATTCCATCTTTCGGTAATTATGTACAATTATAACCTCCCATTGTGTTACTGATGACTATAACATTTATCTTAATGAAATGACAAGGATATCTGTTCCTTCTGTTCTAATAGTAACATTAAAAGTTTGCACACAACGCGTCCCCGCCCCCAATATCGAAACTTTTTATTAGATATCACAGTTTAGGCGCGTCCTGATAAACACTTCCTTTACCGATACAAACACGCTTGAAAGATGTAGCGAGCGCGTGAGTGCGTGTGTGTGCCTGCCTCTGTGTGTGTGTATATATATATATCAGTCTGTCAGTCAGTCTTTCCTTCTTGCGTCTCTTGCGGCGGGCAGTTATATTACATATTTACTTATCAATGAACCAGCTGTTAAGTCTGTCAGTTGAGTCGTTGATAATGTCACATTCTTCTATTTTATAACAGTCATTCACAATACAAATCTAGTTATGATACGAAATTTTCTAACAACAGTCAAATAAGAAAGCACCTCCTCCAACACCCCTCAACTCTCCACCCCCCCCCCCAAAAAAAAAAAATAAATAAATAACATAGCTCTTGCTGTAAACGACGTTATAATGACTTGCTTATAAATCATACTTGAGTTGGTACAAGTTTCCAAAGGCAATTATCATACAAATATGCGTCGCTTCCAGTTCGGAATGGGACAATAAGGTTTGTTAATAAATTCAACTACTAAAGAGATTTAAAACACACACACACACACACACACACACACACATATATATATATATATATATATATATATATATATATATATATATATATATATATATATATATATTTCCGATATCAACTAATAGATCTCTTGCATTTACCCCATGATAAGTCATCAATTGAACTGAATGTCTATTTTAATTAGCTTTTGAAAATATGGCCCCAAAAGGACCACAGTAAGGTTCTACCAAACTTGTTTTGCGGCTCAAGCATGGAATGTTGCATATTTACGATCTTTGACCGATTCAATAGAGGGTTCGAATCACTGAGTCTGATGGAAATCGGTGATTGAAGTAACTTTTAATCAAATGCATGTCAGTATCAGTAGCGGCGCGGGGGGTGGGGGAGGTTGGGAGGGGGCAATTGCCTCCGGACTCCAGACAAAAGGGGCGCCGGCAGGATGTTGTTGTTTTGTTGGGGTTTTTTTGCAGTCTAAATTTTCGTAGTATTTCACTTTCACCCACTGGCTGCGCGAGGGTTCGAGGCGCCCGGGTGCAATGTTCTTTAGCGGCACCCCTACTTTGTCAGAGAGCCCCTACTTTCCTACAGAGAACAGTTATGTCAGTTGCCAGCCTCCCTCCTCCCCCCACTGTCCTCAATATATGTTTTGTGAAGAATTGCCCCCGTTACACTAATGTGAAAGCAGTGGCGGCGCAACTGGTGGGGGGTCCTGGGTGGGGTAATTGCCCCCAAGCGCCGGGCGAGGGGATGGTGGCGCCATTAGGAGCTTTTTTTATAGTTGTAACCGGGGCGAAGATGGAGGAGGGTTGGAGGTTGGCAACTGACATAAAAACTGTTCTCTGTAGCAAAGTAGGGGCTCAACTAATGAACATTGCCACCGGGCGCATTGACCCCTAACGCCGCCACTGGTCAGTATCACGAGGCCTATAGCGTTGCAAAGTATTGTACTTTATATCTCTTTGCTCTTATATCGCATATATACGGTTGTGTTATTTAGATGGAATAATGTATCCGAACACACCCTGTTCTTTAACCTTTTACGTTCTCTAACATTTTACGAATACGAGCATATATTGTTCCAGTCACTTAAGTGCTTCATAATGATGATATTGCAAATTATAATCTATTTGAATTAAACATGAGGATGAATTTGATGCCTAATAATACATAAAATATATGGATTTGTGTACGGGAGAAAAGTCGACTAGATCAAGTCACACAGGTGAGGCAACCTGGAAGATATTATGAAATCTAGATGGGAACACTAGTGAAAGTAAACTAATGGAGAAGAGACAAAGTAAAAAATGAATGATAGTCTAATATAGATACATAGCCCATCTAAAAGACAGACATCATGAACAACTTGTGCAGTTATTTCTTTTTTCCCACCCCCACCCCCTTGCGGACTCGGGGACGTGGAATAGGTCCAATAGACCCTCCTGCATGTCGTAGGAGGTAACTAATGCAGTCAACCCTTTGCCCCGGGATGATGTTCCAACCTGAGAATGTATTTAACTGTTTAAAAGAGTGTTTTATATAAAACTTAGACCTTGTATTTTAAAGATTTTACCCCTTTTTGCTTGTATGCCTTATTTCGGATACCTGAACTTACTCACTTATTCAGCACTGTCTAGGCAGGCAGGATTGTAATGATATGCCGTTAAATCGTATATATATATATATATATATATATATATATATATATATATATATATATATATATATATATATATGTGTGTGTGTGTGTGTGTGTGTGTGTGTGTCCAAAAAGAGCTACTTGGAAGAGGATAGCTTGTTTAATGAGAAAAGGCTGAGCGAGTAAAAGAAATTCCCTTCCTGCCAAAGCTATATCTCATCCCATTGCATGACTAGTGATTGCAGCTTCTGTATTGACTTGCTACATAGACATCTGTTCTTTCTTTCAAATCATGAAATCTGAAGTTACACCCAAACCTTTTTCCACAGAAATTTTTTTACCTTTTAGGATATTATAAGAATGTACCCCTATTGCTACACAAATCATCACCAGAATTATCTTTCGAACCGCGTTACATTACTAATTTGCAAATTCAATGTAGAGAGACGCTGAGAGAGAGATCGATCATATAATGAATTAGATTTTACCACGTGAGTCATGAATAGTATACCAATCCATCAGGCAGATTAATGATTTCAGGTGTCAAATGTACCAGTTACACGCATAATAGTCTGTCTGCCGCAGTAGCCACCGACAACCTGGTATCTTTAATCAGGTATTACTTTTTGCCTAAATACAAGGTGATTCACCAATAAACAGTCAAACCTCTCAAATCAATGTGATCTCCATCCGACCAAACCAAACCCGGCTGTGTATGAGTTTAATTTTAACGATATATACTATCAATAAATCGATAATCATTCGATAAATACTATCAATAAATTGGTAATTAATCAATACATGCTAATGTGAAGGATTTATATGATATTTCTTTCTTGCCATAACTTTCTGCTTGTTACTAATTCTCCAAGGTGATATAAGTAGTACTTGAAACAATTTTAGTATTTTGCAGTTCCTTTTGTTATGTTTGACATTTTTCTAGTGTTATTTATTCTTTAGGGCGAAAGCGGTGTATTTTATTAGCTGGTAAAATCTTGTCAAGCAACTGAGACATTCAAAGATTCTAAAGACAACAGTATTTTAAGGACCTGCAATTCAAAATAGAATTCTGAGATCTTTTTCCCCATCTTAACTGGCCCCAATTATCACATTGCTTCCGTATTTATAGCTGTTAAACTAAATTTATTAAACCACAAAGAAGCTTGAAGTCAGAGCTCCCTGTCTGTTCAATGACTTGAGACTCCGTTGTATAGAGTGGCGCTGTGTTGTACCTTGCCGCGCTCTTCTTACCTGTATAGTATGCTAACTCGGGATTTTAGTCGTATACGTTAGTTTGGAGTTAGCTTGGTTGTAGCTCCGACGTTTTCTCTCCTCGGAGAGCAATAGATGAGGGTAGAGGGTAGAAAGTCCGGACTTTCTCCCTCCGGAATGGATTTGTATGAGTGTGTATTCTATAAATGACGGGATGTATTAACAGTAGGAAATTTTGGAGCTTGTAAATATTTTCAAGCACAAGGAAAGGTAATAGGAGAAATTCCACGGAGTGCACTGGTTCCACCTGAAACTTCTTAAGAGTGGAATTCAAAAAGAGTTATCTGCTTGAATCGTCGTGTGTGGATTGAGGAATTTGGTATTGTTTATTTTATCATGCCAGCGGTTTTCGTGTGAAGGATAACTAGTATGGGGGGAGTATTCCACAGGTGGATTGACATTTTCTGTGTGGTCGTAGGACTTGTACATGTGTGTTCAGGTAAGATTTACTTTTTAATTTCCAATTCATTACTAAAAAAGTGCATATCTTAAAAAGTACAATAAATAAGTTATACTAATTTTTTTTTGTTTTCCTTGTTCTACAGCTGTTAAATGAAATTTATTATCTTTTTATGCAAATGAATAATTTTTATCCCAGACAACAGGTGTGTTAGACATAGCTGTGTTTATTGTTCAAATGACAACATAAGTGTGCAGGTTACGTACCTCAGGTGTGTCACAATTAAAGCACATAATTTATGCGGATGACATAAATTCACATAATTATTCAAAGTCTTTGGATGTATGTCGGTAGAACATGAAATAAAGGCAGCAGAGGGTCAATGCGTTTTGTGTGCGATATACAAAGAAATCAAACATAGAAACATAAAATATGAAAATTGTAAACAAGCATTCAAGCATGAGTAGAGAAGAAAAGAAAATGACAAAGTCAAGTGGTCCTGTGGTTTTTAGAGGTTACCTGGTGCATTCCAGAGAAGAATGAACACCACATGCAATCCAATGGTAAATGCCTGTAACAGTGCTCTCACGATGTTAATATATATATATATATATATATATATATATATATATATATATATATATATATAACTATATATATATATAACTATATATATATATATATATATATATATATATAGATAGATAGATAGATAGATAGATAGATAGATAGGTAGATAGGTCAATCCTATTGATGAATGGCGATAGCTGCCATTCGGACCACCTGGGCGAATGCATCGAACTATTTTTTATTTTGCAATTTCTCAGTCAATCCTACGGTCCATCCAATCGTAAAATAGATTGCGGTTTCTTTTTTTTAAACTACTGCGCCGACATACATCCGAGGCATATATTTGACACGCAGAAAAAGCAGAGGTTGTCCGAATAAATCTAACGATAACTGCCTGTAACAATAGTGCCACGATGTTAAAAAGAAATAAAGAAAGAAAAAAACACAAAAAAACTATATATTCGCTATATCCATCACTGTTCCTACTCCACCTACTACACTAGCTAGTAGTAGTAGTAGTAGTAGTAGCAGAAGTAGTAGTAGCAACAGTAGTAGTAGCTTTAAGACGTTCCCTAACAAATTGTGTCGTGCTCCAAAAGCAGCTGCACCCCGTGGTTTTTCAATAATACATAATTCATATACAATACACTGTTACATAAATGAATGAATAAATAAATTAATAAATGCATAAGTAATGGCGATAGAAACCTGTGTACACATAAATCCTGGGATATATATATATATATATATATATATATATATATATATATATATATATATATATATATATATATATATAGAGAGAGAGAGAGAGAGAGAGAGAGAGAGAGAGAGAGAGAGAGAGAGAGAAATATACAGCGAGAGAATATAATATATAATCTAGTTGGAATGCGTTATACACATATTTACCTAGGTATTTTACAGTTGTTAAATCTTCATTTTTAAGTAATTGTAGTAGTTTATACATGCTTGGTATCTGCCAATAATAAGGATCAATATCAGATTTTCTAAGTGAGAGATATAGAGGACAAATTAAAACAAAATGATATTATCTTCGACCTAAAACAAACAGACAGATTCTTGAGCTCATAGGGCTCATTTTCTATTTATAGCAGATATTATTATATTATGACTTTTATGGGAATATTGTTAAAAAGCTATGGGAAATAATTGACAAAAATGCACTCTGTCTTCTACATTCTTTCACTGAGCCACTACTAACAATTACGCCCACTGCGACGACCAACGGAATAAAAACGTATGCAGACATGAGAGAAGTTACCAGTACTTTGACAATGTTAGAACAACTTTGCAGTATATGAAATTTTGTTTTAAATTTATTTTCTTTTAAATATCTAAAGGACTCATTAAATGGTCATTTTTGCTTTACAGCTAATATATATATTATCCACCGTCAGAATTGTCTAATAAAATTATATTTATTTACTTTGCAAAAATTGATACCTTAGTTTCACATGGCTAGATAGAACTTTAAAGTGAGAGAAAAATAGCTACTATACCACACATATATTTCAAATACTACAGATAGTAAAATCTTATCTGACTACACCCGATAATATTGTGTTGCATTATGCATTAACGCTGCACATACAGTTGATGACTTCATGCGGGAGAAAATGTAAATAAGAAACTGTTTCAAAATGCCAATCGTTTTTTGAGCTATTGCCAGGAACTATTTCAAAGCAAGAGACTATCTTAGATATTGTGTATACTACGAACCACTAATATTACTCGTTTAAAAGCGGTTCATCATAGTAGAAGTTTAGAAATCGTCAAAGTTATAACAGGTTAGATTTCTGACAGAAGAGAAAGTGAGATCTTTATGATATGTCTATACACCAGCACTAATGCTGCTGCTCTATATAAATCATCGCAGCTTCTTTTTTTTCTTCTAATAGTTCTAATTTAGCGTGAATATTTCTCCAAATCGCCCTTTTGTAGTAATCTACCCAAGCTGTCTTCCAAATTTCTATTTACATTTGTGTGTCTCGCGCCTAATACTAAAGGTTGTTTACTTCCGATCCCAAGAGGCAGCTCATACGGCTCATTACATTCCATAATAGGCTTTATTTACTATTGGTTACTATACCAAATGATAAAAACCGATTTGCAAGACAAAGTTAACTCGGTCTATCTGTAAGCCTCACCTTGACAAACCACGGGGTGCAGCTGCTTTTGGCGCACGGCACAATTTGTTAGGGAACGAGACTGCACAGTTTACCGTTAATTTCTATCTAGAAACCCAGATCTGTAATTATAGTGAGTATCTATCTACTCAGAAATAGATGGCAGTACATTCAATTAAAGGACACTAAAACGGTGTCCTTTATAGACAGGTGTCGTTCAGATAGAGGTTTAATATGCAACGGAAATGAAGATACGGGTTTTTTCTAATCTCGTCCTTTTGAGTAAGTGTCTTTTGCATGAAGTATACACTAATGTAGGCCTCACTTAAGTTTATATTTTAGTTACGGCAAAAGTTTTAAAGGTATAATTGATATCACATCTGCCAGCGATTCTAAAATTTGTGCTTTTACTATGATTAACACTAAATCAAATTTAAAACTAGCTGTTTAATCGAAAAGAGGATCCTATGGTGAAATAATTTATCATTATAGCCGATTTGTGTTAATCTCTCTCTCTCTCTCTCTCTCTCTCTCTCTCTCTCTCTCTCTCTCTCTCTCTCTCTCTCTCTCTCTCTCCAAGAAAAGACCTGACTCTATAACTGATATCGCGGAATATTTTATACGACTTGAAGGGAATTCACATAAAATTGTATTGAATTTTTTACATCTGTTACCACAGTAGGAATAACTGCAAGAATGTCATCTGGTGCATTTCGTTGTTGTCATAATTGCGTGAATTCATCTGACTTGGGTGTGATTTGTCCAATAGATGAAGATAGTATCTGTATTTTTAAGATTGCATGGCGTTTCCATAAAAACGTTTTGTCACAGAGCTATATCGTTGACGATCTATCGCATGTTGTGCTTTCTGTTCTCTGTGACAAAAATAGCCAGGCTCCATTCTCATTGCCGACCCTAGCCCTCCCCCCCCCCCCCAATTCTTTTTGTGTTAAGAAAAAAAATCTAAATTGATTTGTGCATCTAATTGAGCCAGTTTTGCCCAGTACTTTGAAGTGCTTGAAATATTATTTGATTTATATATAATGTTAAAAAAAAAAATTAAAAAAAATACCTACCTGCCTACCCTAATTTTAATACCAGTGCAATAGAAAACACACACACACACACACACATATATATATATTTATTTAATTTTTTTGGCCTAAAAGTATGTTCCATGAAACTGATTTTCATCCGACAGATTTCACTTCAAAATGTCTTGATTGACAGCGATGATAAATGATGAAATGTGGAAGGTGACATGAATTGACAAGTCCTATATATATTATTTTACTGACAACTACATTGGAAAAGCTGCCATGAACTTTTACAGAACGTGATGACAACAACGACATTAAATCCTGTCGATTATTTCCAAGATATACATTTTCATTTTGTGGACGACCATGCGTCATTTAATTTGTTAGAACTTAAGAGGTATAAATCCATTCGTTAACCAAAGTAAGTTGTCCTTATTCAGTGAGCAGACATCTTGATTCTGAAAACTCTTTTATAAAACAACTGCTCTCTCTCTCTCTCTCTCTCTCTCTCTCTCTCTCTCTCTCTCTCTCTCTCTCTCTCTCTCTCTCCTTTCTTTTTGTCACTGATGCATCTTTTCGTTTTTTTATTTTATCTTGTTGTACTTATTGTTGACATTTATTTGGAAATGTTTCTCAATCTAATTTTTTATTTTTTTGCAAGTCATTTTTACATTTTTCAAACTTCACCTTTAGTTGGCCCATTATAGCCACTTTTGTGCTGAGGTGCCGTAAAACACGACCATATACATACATATTGTCACTGATGTATTAGAATCCATCATTTGGAATTCTGTGATCAGTTCTAAGGCGCGTCTATTATATAGCGCATATTAATGTAATGACCCCATTTACCATTTGAAAAAATAACAACAAAAAAGTCGTTATAAAAGGACATACCATTCTACTTTCATAGATAGTATCATGAAGAGTTCGGTGGTAGATGAGAATTGCGTAAAACATATAGGCCAGTAATACTATCCCAGTCTTTGTGATAATATTGGAACCGGATCGGAGACCCGTGAATTAAATTTAAAAACTAGAAATATAACCTGGTGAGAGGTACTAAACTTCAATACAAGAATTACCATCCTAACTGACGCTTTTCGTATGACAGTCGACTTGTTAAATCTGGGTACACGAGTTTACACAACTTTACATTTTATAAATTTTCTTTGTTGAAAGAATGTTATTCCTGTTATTGGAGTTATCTGAAGATGAATTCCAAAGAATGTAAAATTTACAATCAGTTTATGTATACATATATATATATATATATATATATATATATATATATATATATATATATATATATATATATATATATATATAAAGTGGGATTAACAACGGAGGGCAATAAATCTTGCGAATATACCCGGGCTTATGTTTCACACACACATACACACACACAGACAGACACACACACAAACACACATGTGCTGAAGATGAGTTCACAATAGTTACATGTTGCCTTATGAATGAGCACATCGACACTGTTTTACTTACGGCGATGGGCCCCGGGTAGCCTAGTGGTCTAAGGCGTTTGCCTTTACAGATCACTGACATCTCACCTCTATCCGCGTTGGTTCGAGTCTCGGCTCAGCCAACGTGGATATGTGAGAAAGCTTGCCAGTAGCTTCCCGTGGGTCGGTGGTTCTTCCCAGGGATTTCCCGGGTTCTTCCTCCACCAAATATACTGGCCGCCATGTATCGTGAGCTGAAAAATGGCGTTAAATCCACAAAACCACAAACCACTACTTATGCTGAGTCATCAAAAAGTACTCTTTACTTTCTATGACGACGGTATGCGTATTACTGCTATATTCACCATTATCATTTCTTACCTGCAATTACAAAATGCGGGGCATTTAAAGAGTGCACCTACAGTAACTGCCATGTTTATATTCGGTGTAACCAGTAGCTCGATTATGAAGCGGTTTTGTTTGTGTTACTGCATACTGCTCCCTCTGCAAATTGAAGAATAATGAGCTGTTGAACGATGACATCAAAGGGACCGCCAATTATCAATTACATGTATTACTTACCGCATTTTACTTACACATCACTAGAGTAGTGGAAAAAGAGTTAATAAGGGGGGTACTGTATGTATAAATGTTTTCGTGAAGTAAAACAATGGAAACTGTGTGTAACACCGGTGTTCCGTACGCGTTCCCATGTTAAGCACAGTTATGACTGTTAAATTAAAATTAATTATCAGATTAGTGAAAGTTGTAGTCAAAGTAAAACCCCAGTTTGCTTAGACAGAGTACTTCCAAACCACTGCAGTACATTTGCTCCCAAATTGTTAAGTTTCTTAGACTCTACACGTAAGTTCACGGAGGACAGAGCTTGCTATATTGTGTACACTTTGCACAAACAAAGGTTCAGAGGATTGTTACTGCATATTAATGTTTGTGGGATGAAGCACTCGCTGTGCACCCGTACAATCCAAAGTTCTGTTTCCGTCTCTGTTGTTGTCATTATATCTTTGGAAGTAAGCTCTCAATCCATAGGCATGAATAACCGAAGAAAAAAAAACTTGCTATATGTGGTTTCAGTGTAAATGTGTGTGAAATAGTGTAACAAGTCTGAAGTTGATAAGAAAAGTGTATGAGAAAATGTCAACACAGTTTCCGAGTCACATTTACATCTACTAATATCGATATTATGATTGTAGTAAATGCTAATTATGACAAAGTATGTGTATGTATGCATAGAGTATAACGGCACTTCAACACATTCCTGGCTATACAGTGCCCGTATCAAGTTAAGCTCCAAAAAATGTAAAGGTTAAAGTTGCAAAAACTTTAGGAAGATAAAACCTTCTTTATAAACTTAAAAATATATTGCTCTACAAGATGAAATGATAAAAGGTAAAATAAAATACAGGATAATACTCAAATTTCCGTCTTAAAATGAAATTTTACACCTAAAATTGAACTCGGTATTATTCATAAAAAAGACTCTTTTGTCTTTCGGCAGTAACAGAAGAATGAGTTGATTACTTTTTTTTCTCACTGAGTTACAAAAAAAAAGTTCTGACATTATGCATGCTGTAATTTTATCTCGAATTATGGAAGAAAAGCTGCGAGCAATAAAACATCTCTCGCATGCTTCTGCAAAAAGAGCGCATAGCTAATTTGTGGGAAACAATTTGTATTAATTTGTTTTCCCAAATAGAGTCAATCTCTTTGACTGGTCGTCAAAGATCTATGACTTTCGGGGGGGGGGGGGGGGGTCGTACATATTCACTCGTGTTGGTCCTCTAACATTATAGTGAGATGATCAGAATAATATTGTCAATATTGTCGACTGGAAAGAAGCACTAAAAGTGTGCGCTTGCATATCTTTGTATACAGAAAATAAACTTTAGAAAATCGGACGGAAATGCTCTAAACATTTGCTGGAATGAACACGTCCCCCAGCACCACCACCACCATCACCAATATCGGCAGATGTCTTTGGGCTTATAAATTAGTGCTTGAGGAACACAAATTCCTACGGATAGAAATAACGCTGTCAAAAATTTACCTTGTTGTATACATGTCGCTGTCGTCGACGTAGGTTGCTAAGGGCCGATTTGGTAAGGATATGCCAATATTGAATTTAAATCCTTTCACAAAGCTGTACACACAAAAAAGCTGTAAAAAAAAGAGAGAAGCGTAGGAAAATAACTACTGCAAATATACATGTACATCATTGTTCAGACTAATGTGTCTAGTCCCCACTGCCGGTACCCTATGAATGTCAGGAGATCCATGGAATCATTTGACAATAACCCCGCGTACTTCTGATCTGAGCCTCGTTCTTGCCATTTCATTTTTATTTCACATTTAAATTTAAGTTGCTCTGTGGGTGAACATTTCCTGTGTCCCTGTGTCCCGTGTATCAAGAGAAAATATGACAGATTTATTGACAAATATGCTGTCAATGCAACGTTTAGTTTTTGTTAGTTGTGAATTTTGTAAAATCAGGGTGCATTGAAAGAGGATCTGCAACTGACAGACATGTAGTTAGTGCATGTGTACAGATTCACTGTTTTCATGGGTTTATCGGTTTGTATCTGAAAAAAAATACTGAGAATTTGAACAGTAATTAAATGCATACGGAAGATCTGTCTTGTGCCATCTTGTTTTCAACAGTGAGAGATAGAGAGAGAGAGAAAGTGTGTGTGTGTGTGTGTGTGTGTGTGTGTGTGTGTGTGTGTGTGTGTGTGTGTGTGACAAACAGCTTGGGCATGTGACTTATACATCTTGTCATTAATCTGAGCACCTGTGAGACTGGTAACACGCATCATAGCTTCGTTTAGTTACGTGTTAGGTAAATCATATTCACTTGTACAGCTATATAACAGGAATAGATGGACATCTGTTTTATTAATGGACAATTTGCATGCAGTGTCCACTTTCTGGTCATTAATCGGACAGCCGTTTTCTACCCCTACGTGTCTTTTTTTTTACCATTAGCGAATCTAACAATTTCAGAATTATCGTTTATTGGTGATTTGAAGCATGTCTTTGCGATTGTCAGTTTAATTATTGTGATGATAATTGAGAACTTTAACTTAGATCGAAGAGATTTTCTGATTGTTTTACATCATTATTTTCCGATGCCCGAATTTATTTTTACGTTGGGTTAAAGAACATGCATTTTCATCAATTCCTTGCTGAAGCGATCATTCGGATTCACACATTGCAGCATCACGTTACGTTCATTCGGATTCATACATTGCAGCAAAACGTTACGTTCATTCGGATTCACACATTGCAGCATAACGTTACGTTCATTCGGATTCACACACTGCAAGCATCACGTCCAGTTCATTCAGATTCACACATTGCAGCATAACGTTACGTTCATTCGGATTCACAGACTGCAAGCATCACGTCTAGTTCATTCAGATTCACACATTGCAGCATAACGTTACGTTCATTCGGATTCACACACTGCAAGCATCACGTCTAGTTCATTCAGATTCACACATTGCAGCATAACGTTACGTTCATTCGGATTCACACATTGCAGCATAACGTTACGTTCATTCGGATTCACACACTGCAAGCATCACGTCCAGTTCATTCAGATTCACACATTGCAGCATAAAGTCACGTTTTCCTTCCTCCTATCGATTTGTGTCTACTCTTATTATTTCTGTAAATCTATTGCATGTCTTATGATAATTAAATACATTTATGTTTAAATATTTGGACCGGATACACGCCCTACGAAACAATTAAACACTGGCTTTCTTTCTTTTTCATTCAAAGCCATTTAGATATTATATGAAGCTGTCTATATTATCTTATCATTGCATTTTTTATTTTGAATCTTATATGTGGATGTACAGTTGATACATACCATTTTAAATGTATTATGTCTGCAATCACCTTAGCCTTAAATGTATTATGTCTGCAATCACCTTAGCCTTAAATGTATTATGTCTGCAATCACCTTAGCCTTAAATGTATTATGCCTGCAATCACCTTAGCCTTAAATGTATTATGTCTGCAATCACCTTAGCCTTAAATGTATTATGCCTGCAATCACCTTAGCCTTAAATGTATTATGTCTGCAATCACCTTAGCCTTAAATGTATTATGTCTGCAATCACCTTAGCCTTAAATGTATTATGTCTGCAATCACCTTAGCCTTAAATGTATTATGTCTGCAATCACCTTAGCCTTAAATGTATTATGTCTGCAATCACCTTAGCCTTAAATGTATTATGTCTGCAATCACCTTAGCCTTAAATGTATTATGTCTGCAATCACCTTAGCCTTAACGCGCAATGTAGTATTTTATCTATTAACAAACTGCTGTCACCAATTTTGTGCCTTTTGTCGTACTTGGTGGAAAATATATAAATCTTGTAAGAAGAAATATCTAATGTTTAATCTAGGGCAATATCATTCAGTGTGATAGGACATGTCGCCTTACATTTAATTTATAGATGACATGGAATGCTAGAAGACTGTATCGCAATACGTATTTGTATAGTGTATTGATTCTATCTGGAGTAATTGATTTAATCAGAAATTTACATATATATTATGAAACAAATATTTTAAAGTTCTCTCAGTCATCGGTTTGATAGCATGACACTCTTCTGGCGATACTTACAGTAGTTCAATAACTATTTTCACTGCAAGTAATGACTGGTTGATTGGTGTTTAACGGTACATCATCATCTGGTAGGCTATTCAGTGTGGAGTCAATGGGATTAAAGCGTCATTGTCTACTTCAGTCAACCGGGGCTGGTTTGGGCAGGATTGGAATTCGAATTTCACGCAGGTTGTGTGTGTGTGTGTGTGTGTGTGTGTGTGTGTGTGTGTGTGTGTGTGTGTGTGTGTGTGCATGTGTGTGCAGCCCCGCCGATAGAAATTCCGGGCCCCTGGGCAGAGCAGTCATTGGCCCCAAAACTACTTTAATTTTGTCATATAAAAACCTGTAGTAATCTACCATAACTTAGAATCTTGCAAAAAACACATTTTAATATTTGGTGCAATGATTAATTTATTTTTTATAACTGAGTTGACGTCGATCCCCCCCCCCCCAGAAATCGCCGGCCCCCTGCACCCGCCTCTCGTAGGGCCTCTGTGTGTGTGTGTGTGTATGTGTGTGATATTCGTGCACGGATAAAAGTTGTCATTTCACAAATCTTACTGTTCTTAATAAACCTAATCAAAGTGGATCATGTCTTACTTTCATGACTATGAATTTCATTACAGTGAGATGATTATGATCATACAACGCCTCTCGTCCCCACCTTGCTTTCTTAAACTTTTTAGTACTTTACTTGAAGGTATTAATCACCTGATCAATTTGCATTAGCTACGTCGACAATTCCATTGGAGGTAGAAATTCAGCCCAAGGAACACAGTTTTGTCACATGTGTCCAAAAAATTCCGAAATACATACGACTTTTCAAATATCAACCTTAAAGATTTAGTTGGCGTGAAGTAAGTTCAAATGGGAAACGTGACAATGTCTTCAAATTATATTTTTAGAATATAGTTTGAGCAAAATACGTTAAGAGATTAGACTGGGTAAGAGTAATGTGACGAGGGGCCATTGTTGGTTAATGAACCGTACGTCAGTATCCTGTACACTGAAATTCAACGCTGAAACGTCTGGTTCATTAATAAAACTGTCAGTCTCAATTAGAGGGCAGTGTTGAAATGTGCTTGTCGAGCAAAATATATCAGGGAATGTCAGGCACTGCTAGAATGTCTTAAATCAACCATGCTAAACGTCTTAAATGACAGTTGAGCAAGATTTTTGTCAAATTTCAGCTTCATAATTGTACTAAAATTCTGAAATATATGAAATATATTTGGAACACATAGATATGGCAAAGGTGTTTTACAAATCTAGGTTTTATTGATTTCAAGAATTCAGCTTTTTCTTGGAACATATGAAGTATGGAAGAGCTGAAAATCATAGCTTATAATATAATATGTTTATATCAGAAATACCAAGATTCAATTTAAAAAATTATTTTTTAGTCAAATTTTTCACTCAGTTAATTGAAGTTGAAAGCTTGTGAAGATTTTCTCTCCCATATGATATTCCTTCTCTGAATAGAAGTTCAGGAACCTTATATTAAGTACCTGTAACATTAGATAACAGGGTGTGCAAGATTGACGAAAATTATCTTATGCTGTTTATCTTGGCAAAAAATACATATTTGGAGCCATTGTTATGGATACGTCTCATATATATATATATATATATATATATATATATATATATATATATATATATATATATATATATATATATATATATATATACAGTTGAGAAAAAACAAAATCGCATATAAATATAGAGATCCTTAACAAAATATAAAAAAAATTAAAATTAAAATAAAAAATAAAAATAAAAAAGAGAAAAATCTGTTAATTTCTACAACCAACGCAAACCTTTTGCAGAACAGTTGCTAGCCTCTTAAATGTCGAGTTTGCCGACTTTGGTAGATTGTTCGTGGCAATTCTAGCATTAGTATCAACCATTTTATTATTATTTTTTCCTCATTCACACTTATAGGTTATATATGTAACGTATAAAAACGTTTGCAATAAATGGCCGCAATGATTGCAATAAAGTAGGTAGTATTTCCTTGTATCAATAACGAGGATGAACTCGAGTTTGTCTAGACAGGTCACTGTCACGCCATTATTTGCTTTGTGGATCTAAATTTCTCAGTAAATAGGCATTCGACTACCATTTACTCAGTGACATGTACGCTGGTTACAAGTTTGTGCAAAATCAACACAAATCTACCAGACTTAATTAACGACTTTATTATAGTGGTGTGAACAGCCGTGGCAATAGCGAAGGCTCAATCGAGCACGTGACATTACATACATCTCCCTGTGTGCAAAACAGTTTCTTCACTCATCTGTGAAATTTGATATTGAGCCACTTAGTAGTAGTAGTAGCAGAAGTAGTGAGTGCCTCTATGTTCTTAAAATTATCTTAGTTGTGGTCTGGTGCATGTAATTGTAAACTGCTTCCCTGCATGCAAGTAGTTAACATCCAATTAATCAGTCTTTAAACATTTGGTAACTGTTTTGTGTGGTTCTTGAATTTCATGTAAAACAATTAGTTTATTCTCTACAAACTGAGATTCCCTCCGTCTACTGTTTTGGACTTGAATTTAACTTGAAGACCTAATGAGAAGGAAACGTTCGATGACGGATTCAGTGCTATACATTTTCATCAAAATAGACTAGCAGATGCAGCTTCAGCCGCAGTAGTGATGGTGGTTGTAGTCGTTGTTGTTTTTGTTATTGTTCTTGTACATCAGAGGAAACTCTTTCTGCAATACTATAATGCATTCAAGTTCTTATCCATCTGTACCACAGTTAAGCTGTAACACGAACGACCTTAAAATCGTGCGAAGACAGAACAAGGTCAATGCCGTATGCTAGCTTTAGGATCCAGAGTTAGGTACGGTCAATTTGCGGCCAAATACGGTATTCGGGCAACCATTGCACCAAAGCAATAATCTCCAGTGCATCCAGTGTCTGAAATGGACACCCTTTCATTTGTCAGTTTTGATTTTAATTTAATTTTGACAATGAATTCGATCAAAATTTGACTTCAAGGCTTTTTAAATATGTTGCTAATTGAAAAATTACTAATGTTATACAACCCCCCACCCCGTAAACGATTATCCGTTTTAAAAATGTACGCTAACTGTCCTCCGCAATTGACACTTTGATTAATGACTACCCTGTGAAATCACAGGTAAAATCAAATATTATTGTCGCTCACCTGTTGTTGAAGTGTGAAAGATCATTTCAATATTTAGTATCGTTGAATCTATAACAAGATGTCCGCCACACGATAAATGCTTTATTACGTGATTCAATGAACAGGTCATTGTGATCATGTCGTTTTTGATAAGGAAAAAATCCGAGGCCAGAGTAGAGTTGAAATGTATCCTATTAATATGTAATGACAAATCTGTAGATAATCTGGTTCAACAGCCTGTTTCATCAGTGACCAACCATTTAATTTTTTTTTATCTCAAGAATTTTTTTTCAACTACTATAATGGATATAATAGGTTCTTTTTTCGAATAAATCTGAGCAAGAATATTTTTTCAAGGTATTTCAGGGCCGTACTTTTTTGTTTTCAACAAATTCGCGCCCCCCCCCCCCCCCCCATAAAAGGTTGGTCCCTTTAGAATTTTCGCCATGCATGTTTTTCATCAGTGTGTAAAAAAGAATCTGAGTGATTAATACACACTATGCACACAAGTTTAGCAACATATGTCTGAATTATGAAACATTCTAAATATTAGTTTGAGATGGGTTACAAACTTAAAAACCCTTCAACTATACCTTAAATATTATATATAGGGCACACATTTAAAGTTTGATATTTAAACAAGTCTGCTATTTTAACTTGCTTTGTACACCCATTGATTTACACATACAAATAATTGAATTTTGCACCAATTATGTTAACTCAAGTTTTACTAACCCTTTTTGGGCGTAGTAGTAATTCTAGTTACTTAGCAGCAACATGGGTTGAAACCTTGAGTCCTACAGACCAAAAAAAAAAAAAAAAGATTTATAACTGGAGGCTATTTTAGTGTGAATTTACTTGTATGAAAGAAAAGCTTTTTCAGTACCAGGGTCCGTTTTTACGATTGCAAGAATTATAGGCTATCACTCTTTAAATTGTGAATTTCTCATGGCTCTTTGCCAGGATCTCTCTCTCTCTCTCAGATTATTTTAGACATCATGGTTATGATCTGAGGAGGAATCCATACTCATATCGCCGACAATATATGAGTACTTTATCTTCCAGCAAAAGAACAATTGCAACAAAAAAAAACCAACAAAAAACTTGTTGCTTCATCTTAAATAAATCAAAATATATGGTGACCTCTATATAAAGTTAGACAAAATATTGAATACATGCGTCCTCAGTGGCGGCGCGAGGGGGATATGGGGGGAGTTGTCAATTGCCTCCGGGTGCCGGGCGAGGTGCTGGGAGTGGAGTGGCGCCGTCAGGAGCTTTTGTTTGCAGCTGTAACCGGGGCGTAGATGGGGGGGGGGGGGGGGATTGAGGTTGGCAACTGACAACTGACATAAAGACTGTTCTATGTTGCAAAGTAGGGGCGGCACCAAAGAATATTGCCCCTGGGCGCATCGAATCCTCGTGCCGCCACTGTACGTCCTCTTGCTTTCTGTAAAAAGTCTAGAAAATATAATTGAGAGTCATCAATCCCGGGTGGCGTTCAATGTTGTGCCCCTATCACCCTGAACGACATAAGAGTTCTTAGCTGAAAGTCAGGAATAGAGTCAGACGTTTAGAGACTTTTTCCTCAAAGTTTCACTAGAAATTTCTTTTAATTCTCATTTAAGACCAAAGAACCTCAAGCTCTATTTAACTAGAGTACCATTTACACATGTACAGAACCACCATATCTATGATCTTCACTAGTAGAGGGCTTACATGCAATAGGAACATCTTCGTTTCTTTCTGATGCGAATCAAATAACTAGCATGTGATGGAAAAGGCCAAGGATGTTCCGATTGGAGTTACCTGGTCAACAAGAGTGGAACCATTAATTATCGTCTAACCTAACTCGTAACAACCGCGTTGTATTGTCCATAACAAGGACAACTCTCAATCCCTGACACCTATCTTTGCAAGAATGACATGGCTATTTTAAAATAGAGCATTCTCAATCCGATGTATTAAACAAGTAGAGCTACCGTAGGTTGTATAAAACTAACCGTGGGGTTTTTTTTCTCATAAAAAGCAAAACAAACACAACATTATCAAATCGGTCTTTAAACATAAAAATCAATGCGACTTTTTTTGCAAACTGTTATTTTATCAATGTAAAGTCACTGATTTTGCAAGAGAAGCTTGTTCCGGTGAAAAAGTAACAGCTTTCGGTATTGTAGACCATTTTGGGATAAATACGGCATACCTAGAGAAATGGTTCATGAATTTACCCTAACACACGAGACTACACTTTCGAACCTTTGACCTTTGCGAGCTGGTAAATTGGTCAACCTCATTAGAACGGTTCCGCACATTATTTACCAGAGTAGATTGGAATAATTCATTAAAAACAAATGCCAACCGTAAATCCTTCTACATGGCCAATGTAGCTCGTCTACTCTATTTTTTACATTCAAAAAACGCACTGAAGTAAATCATCGGTCGTAAAAGACATTCTCAAAATAATTCTCCTTTGTCATTTCTTTTCCATTGTCGTCTTTTTTTTTCTTCATTAAAGGGCTCCATTTTTCTCTTTTGTACATTCTGCTGTGTTTAAAGCATCACTTTTAGTAAGAATATTCGGTCTTTATTCAAATCAGAATCAATTATATGTATAGGATAATTCCTGCTGTGGAAATATGTTTTTACTTTATTCAAAGAATTCTGTAATTGACAATCGTCTGAAATGGTATGTCAGATTCTTTTCGCCTGGTTATAAAGTATACCGTTTTTACACGACCTGGGATGACAAGACGAATATTCCACATACTGGTGGATATTAGTTTCTTTGACATGAACATTTGCAGAGATAGTACTGTCAGAATTTTTCATCACACTTACATCTAGAAACGATACATGCGCACTGGATGCAGAATATGTAAATTTAATTGTGGGATGAAAATTATTTAGGCAATCAAAAAATTCTTGTAGCTCGTCCTCTGAATGGTTTCAGATCATAAAGATGTCATCTAAAAATCTTAACCAAACAGTAGAATTAAAAGTTTGGTTTTCAAGAAAATCTTTTTCTAATTAACCCATGAAAATAGAAGCGCGTGAAGGAGCCATTTGGATGTAATATGTACTATTAAATTATAAATTATTATTTTCCAGAATAAATTTTATTATTTTACAAATATCTTCACTCGATAGTTTGTTATTATTAGGACTGTTATCAAGAAAATATTTACACGCCTCAATACCATCTGCATGAGGTATGTTTGTATACAATGATGTTACATCTAAAGATACAAGGAGGCATTTATGAGAGAGTTGTGGAATAGACTTCAACTTTTTAATGAAATCAGTAGTATCTTTAACGTATGAAGGAAGTGATTTTATTAAAGGTTGCAAAACACTATCCATAAATTTGGATAGGTTCTCCGTATATGAATTACAAGCTGATATAATTGGTCATCCTGGATAATTCAAAGGTAAAGTGTGGTCAGGACTTTTATGAGTTTTGCGTAATATGTAAAATTGAGGTGAACGTATTTTGAGGAAGAAAGTATCCAATTCTTTATATACGGAACTATTATTCTTAGAGATTTCATAAATGTATGTTAAAATTTTCGTTTTCATTTCTAATGAAGAGTCTTCATTAACTTTTTTGTAGTACTTTTCATCCTTTTAATTGACGTTCAACTTCTTTAACGTAGTCTTCCTGATTCATAATAATAATAGTGTTTGGTGTATCATCATTTTTAATCACGATACTCTCGTCGTTAATTAGATTAGGTAAAGACTCTATTTATTCCTTAGAAATATTACTGTGATGTCGCTTTTGAGGACTCTCATGTAACATTTCTTGTGTGATAGCTTCAATATAAAGTCTAAATGGGAGTCACGTCCACTAGGTGGTGTAAAAGATCATTTGATTTTGTTGAAATAACCCAAATTTCTTCAGTAAATTTAATTTTATCATGAGATTTTGGTTTGGGACAAAACTGTGGTTCTTTACCTAGAAGTATATAGTCACTATCAGTAAGTTTTCTACGTGAGAAATTTAACACTGTCTTTTTGTCTCTCTAACTTTGTTTTCGCCGCTTTTTTATTTTTTTCCATTGTCGCCGACATTTGAATCTCTGGAATATTCTACTTTGTCTTCTTTTAAAGTCCTTTCTATTAGTTGTTGTATAATCTTGATCAGATTTGTAAATGTGTTTGTCATCATCACTGATTCTGATTCACCCATCTTTACGGTTTGAGCTTAGGTCTTCTTTGTCGAGCCCTGGGGAGTCAAGTTTTTTCGCTGCTTGATCTTTACAATTCTTGTGTAAATTTAAAAAATTCCTTTTTATCTTGACTGTTTGGATTGTTGATGTTTCGGGAGTTTGTTACTTTCCATGTCGTAGTTTGTTTCGGTTTAGAAGATTTCTTTTCTTGCTGTTCTTTTCTCTGCTGTCGTGATACTTTGTTGTTTGAATGCTGTTGTTTTTGCTGTTGTTCATGCATTGTATACTGTTCTTCAATTTTCTTCTCTCGTTGACCTTGTTCTTTACCATCTTGTAATTTGTCAAGTTTTTTGTTTTGCTTCAGAAGTATATTATTTTCGAAGATTTTTTTTTTTTAATTCTTGATCAAAGTCAAAAAGACTATGTCCGTCAAGTTTCTTCTTCAGTTCATTTCTAGCACTTTCCATCTGCTTTCCTATGTCTAGGGATCTTTTCTGTTGCTCTTCAGCAAGTGTCTCGCATATATTAAGTGAAACTTTATCCAAAAGGTTGTCAATTGATTTTCGGAACTCTTCACTACCGTTTCCAAGGTAAAATTTAAGTTTTAATCGAGGATCTGACGGAATAATTCCTTCTTCAAGACAGTTGTTCAAAAAGTTAATGTGAAGACTGCTTTTCATTTGTTGTTCTGACAGTTTTAGAATTTGGAATTTTAAGGACGTCATTTCGTCATTTTGCACAAGTATATATATATATATATATATATATATATATATATATATATATATATATATATATATATATATATATATCAAGGAAACGTGACGTAGATTAATATAAGATTGCAGCTCTTAGCTGCATGCAATTTACACCGCCCGCTCACGTTTGAGGTTGGTCGAAGTGGGTGTATATAGAAACCAAAATAAATTAGGATTGAGGTTAATAGATATGTAATGAGTCTGGTGCACGTTTCTAAAGCGAAATCGTGCTTCCCTCATGTGGAAAAATTAAAGAGACCTGAACAGAGCGATGACATAAAACGGCTGGTTATGGTCGCACCCACTAGGTCTGAATGCCCAGATTTACTCAGTATTCGACCCATTAAGAAGGAGAAACGTGCCACATTGGCTCCAGTCTATATTTTTGAATCTCGGAAACTTTCGTTGGTGCTTATTTCCATTGCAATCGTTTATGCATACTTTCTGTGCAAAGCCTGATATGAAACGTGACCTGTAATATAGCCATATGATCGAAATCTCTCAGAATCATGCTATAAGGCTGAAAGAAAATTTATTGTAGTATATACCAAGGAAAACTAATTTATTTTATCATTTCTATTTACATATGTGCATGAATCCTAATTTAGTAGCGATTTGGTTTGACATGCCCATGGGCGTATTAATTTAGTAATCGTTACTTTTGAAAATGTAGTGCTCTAGAGAATCTTCTTTTCGCATCAAAATTAAAGTTCTGAAAACGCATTTACAGCATTGTTATTTAAAAACATACGTTTGATTCCTGTATCTCCTTATTCAGAGCCCCGTATTCTCGATTTTGTTCCTAGCAAGAAACCCAAGTTCAGGATCATCGCTCATTTTTTTGAAAACATTCCCTCAGACAAGAAGGAACAGTACCAGGGTTGAGGAGCCCTGGTCTCCCTGTCTTACAATACATAAATACGTACAGTATACAATATATGTAGACATTTTGACAGTCTGGGAGAGAGAGAGAGAGAGAGAGAGAGAGAGAGAGAGAGAGAGAGAGAGAGAGAGAGAGAGAGAGAGAGAGAGAGATGTTAAAAATCAGTTTATTGAGAGAGATGTAAAAAATCAGTTTATTGCTATTATTGAAAAGTCCCTATTTCTTCTCTGTCCTGGCTTACCAAGATACTTGAATGTATGCCAATTGCTGAGAATATATGACCTCTGAACTTAACGATAAGAAATATATTGAATTCATATATGATATACTATAATGGGAGGTGTAAAATTCACAGACATTATGGGAATTACATAAGTGACATATATGGAAGCCATTCCTCTCTATTTGTATCCCATCTGTTTTGCATTTTTGATATATATTTTACTGCTTTAGAAAGGCCGTTGATATATTTTTTAAGTTTTGCAAGAGAGGTCAACTTTCCTCAGGTCTCATTTTGTAGATAAACTATTTACCCCGCAACAAAATTTGTTCCTAAATTCTATCTATTTGACCGTCATTAGTTTCAGCTAAAATTATCGATTTTGTCGGTAAAATTAAGATTTTGAATATGCGGAAAATTATTCCCAATGCAAGAGAGCAAAGTATTTCAGAAAGAGACAGTTTTATTCCAAAAATAAATGTTGTAATGTTTCTGGAGAATTTCTACAAAATGAATACTACAAATCCAGAATAATACCAATTTTGGATTGAAAGCTATTCCTTGCCAAAGTTTTGGGAATTAGTCGGAACTGGAACCATCCAAGTTGTGAATCTTTTAAGACTGAGTATTTTAAAGAAAATGTTCTTCTCAAATCACAAGAATCTGGAATATATAAATCATTCCACATTTTTTAAAAAAATTTGTAATTGAGATTATTTAATAAAAAATATCAACAACCTTTATAATATTTTTAAGATGTTTAATATTCAGTGGACAGATGGGTTTACCAAATATTTTCTTTTGAGTTTATAAGTCTAGTATATTCTTTTACCTCTTGTAGTATACCTATATACTCTAATAAGTTTGTTTTGACTGTGTATTTCTTTTATTTTTTCTTGAGATAAGAATTTCCCATTACGATCTAAAATATCAATAATATGAGTGATTCCTTTCCCATCATCTTACAAAAATGTATGTGCCTCCAACTTTTATGTCATTATTGAACCAAAGAGGTTCGATTTTCATTGTTCAAACAGTTTAACATCTGCAGTTTTACCGAGAACAATGTAAAAACCATAAAAGTTCACGATTTTCGAGACCTTTGTTCCATTACTTACAATCTGTATTGCAAACACATAGATTTACTCCAAGTATTATATTTTGATTTTGGATTTTGAGTTTGAGCTTGGATTTTGTGTTCTAAAATTTTCCAGAATAAGAAGCAAATAAGGGGCCAAATTGCTAATCATATAACGCAAGGAAATCTTATTTAGTAACTGTCAGATCCGGCTCATGTAGACGAAGCATATTTCTAGGTTACACATTATGCTCATGTAGACGAAGCATATTTCTTAGGTTACACATTATGCTCATATAGACGAAGTATTTTTCTAGGTTTCACATTATGCTCATGTAGACGAAGCATATTTGTTAGGTTTCACATTATGCTCATGTAGACGAAGCATATTTCTTAGGTTTCAAATTCGGCCTTCACTCTTAAATATAAAGTAGGTTGATAAATGGGGATATACTGCTGCCAAGTCTTTGCTTTCAAGATCCATAAATCTCCATGGACTGAATGAGCTGAACATTATATAACTCTTGTTTCGGGAATTATATTTACTTGTAGGAGATTAGCTTGTCAGCATTATATTTACTTGTAGGAGATTAGCTTCTCAGGAAAAGTGAGAACCAATGGCCACATGTACGTGACAAGGAGAAAATTGACAATCAATGGCCACTTGTACGTGACAAGGAGAAAATTGACAATCAATGGCCACAATAATATTACAAAGAGAACATGAACATCAATAGGGACATGTGTGTTACAAGGAGAACATGGCCATCTGTGGTTACATTTATGTTACAATGAGAAAATGGACATCAATGGCCACGTGTATATTACAAGGAGAAAATGGACACCAGTGGTCGCGTGTATGTTACAAGGAGAAAATAGACATCAGTGGCCGCGTGTATGTTACAAGGAGAACATTAACACATATGGCCACATGTATGTTACAAGAAGAAAATGGACATATATGGCCACATGTATCTTACAAGGAGAAAATGGATATATATGGCCTCATGTACGTTACAAGGAGAAAATGAACATCAGTGGCCCACGTGTATGTTACAAGGAGAAAATGGACATCCATAACGTAACTTGTAACGTCCATGAATGTAAGAGAGTGATTTTCTTTTTAATTTATAACAATGTATACCATATTTATGATTTTATTTCTCTCTGTTCATTCAGTCAGCTGATTGTGTAGAGACATTTATTAAGTATTCCAGAAGGCTTATACAGTCGCCCAAAGTGGTCAATTAGGTTGTTACAGTCGCCCACAGTGATCAATTCGGTAGTTACAGTCGCTCACCTCACAATGGTCAGCTAGGTTGTGGAAACTGCGGGTTGATGATCTCATCCGTTGTAGTAATCCAAAATTCTTAAACAGAAAACCTTTGCAACTGACGGCACCTGGAATTTAATCTGAGACCTTACAGATGTAATAGACTGTTTTTTTAACTTCGAAGCCGCGGTGGTTTGTTGGTTAGCATATCGGACTCGCGACCGAAAGAGTACAGGTTCGAATCCTATCATTGGGTAGACTATCGTGGAACGTCCAAGCGACTTTACATCAATTGCCTCAGCACTATATAACCTACTCGTGTTGCTGTGCTGTTGAACGCCAAACCAAACCAAAGCAATATTTTTTTTGCACTTTCTACGCTACAAATGTTTGCAGTAACTCAGGCAGCTGTAAACCACTATGATACTAGAAACCGTGAAGATTGGTCTCAGGGTGAAACTCCGAGAGATCAAAAATTGATATTCGTTACAATCTGTAATATTACCGTTGTTGTTGTGTAAATTTGCATATATGTGGAGGACTGTCTTGGTAAACTGTTCATGACACTGAATTTAATGACTGATCTGTTTGGGTGTAATCCGTACATACAATTACCCCAAATTTTGTACATATATACTGCATACAGATTTGTGTCAGTTGCTAGTTTGAATGGGTGATTTGTGTTGAGAAGGAATGTTGGTTAGAATTCATTGTAAATTCTTCATACAAACATTGGTATATTTTTATATCATAACTTATCATAAATATAGCAAAACAAACATATATAAATGCTGATCTGTATAATCAAATAAATTCTCACTTCTAATACATTACGCAGTACCTCTAAGATCTTTAAACATGCCATAAACATGCAGCCGAACGATGCACTCGTAGTTATTTAAGGGAACAGAAGTTTACGGTATTTTAAGAAGGTCAGCAGATTAAGATATGACCCTCAAAAGACCTTACTGAAATTTTAATGAGGACATAAATGCATGTTTTCCATCGCTTCAGCTATCTACCAATCCCTGAATATAAAGCATCTGGAAAACAAATATAGTCGAAATCAGTTGTTTTTTTTATGAATTAATTTTCTTTTTCTATCCTTTCTGGAAATCCATCTATTTCGTTGCATTCTTACTCGCTATAAATCTTGAAAATTCTAGATTATTTTGGAATTTACTAACAGTGTTACAAAGACTCCAAGCCAACACACGCTAGTCTCTGCACACCACAGTTCTATAGTTTACATCAGCATTAAGAAAGACTCCAAGCCAACAAACACTAAACACTAGTCTCTTCACACCACAGTTCTATAGTTTACATCAGTGTTAAGAAAGACTCCAAGCCAACAAACGCTAAGCTCTGTGCAACACAATTCTATCGTTTACGTAATTGCATTGTCAAAGTGGAAATGTTTGAGAATTTGTTCCCTTCCTGTCAGATTAATGCTGAGCGTTACGAATCATGTTTTCTGAAACTGGTATACCGGAGTGTCTTGATAGTAATCCTCAGTAGATAGATTTTCCCTCCCAATGCTTCTGGAAGATTCATTCTCTTGTGTTAGCAACAGGTGTATTGAATTGAAATAAAGGTAGAAACAAGAACATGTATGATATATCAGCACGTTGCACGTGCATATTTCATAGATCATATTTATCGCCTGGATATAAAAATGCATAAGGTTTGAGTTCATTGATAAACTATTAGAAATTTGTGGTATGAAATTTACAATAGTTGTTTTTCGTACACCCACAATACTTATAGATATTGATGGACCGAGAAAAGTTATGCAAGTAAACAGTTCACGGTTGAGGTAGTTTCTGATAATGTCTCTCATTCAGCAATAATCGTATATGTAGACTGCAAGAAATATACGTTATTAAGATAATCATCCGATGATTTGAATATACCATATGTACTCATTTATACGTCGAGCCCAACTGTAAACTGTACCGGAGTAATCTGTTGAACAAACAACATAGACCCTGATCTGCGGCAAATCAGGGTCGATGTTGTTTCCAATTGGACTCGATGTATAGGCAAGTATATACGGTACTAGTATTGTTATAATGTAATTTGGAATTATATTACATTTTTTATTAACTGGATGTTGAATTGGATTATGTATCAATGAAAATTAAACTTCCTCGAAATTGCTTTGATTTTTGTTTTGGAAATATATTAATATTCTTTTTTTTTTTTTTTTAATTTAACGAATACACTTGTTTTTTTTTATAACAATTCTATCAACATCACAACCCTTTGATTCTATTCTCACACCAGAATGCTTAAACTATTTTGTATAATGCATGTTGGTTTTATTTTTCTTGTACATCTTATGATCAAATGAAAAACTAAAATCAGTACAGGCTACTGAGACGCACATTTCTCCGTCCAAACTGAACATAGTCTTTCATTGTAGCTAATTCTGAATCTTTCTTCAGACATTTTATACTGACAGCAATTTTGTTCAGCTTCCTGTTTCCTCTGTCATTAAGAACGATATTTTTTTTATTGATGTATATCTACTTTACTCATATCAATACATAAATTAATAAAAATTGAAATTGTATCCAGTTCAGGTTAGTCACTGAATGTAAAATAGTACGAAACGTCATTTAGCGATGTCTTGTTACGACACTCGGAGTCGTGGATGTAGAACAGCAAAATAATAGCGATACAGGCAATTCGGTAGTAAGAGAGAGCGGTTAGTGGGTTTTCTTCCTAAAAGTGTGATACAACAATTAAACGTGTGTCGTCCAATATGATTTGTAGTAAAAACATAGAACTGCTTTATACTATAATATACTTGTGTACTGAATGACAAATATAATTATATGGATTTTAGTTTCTTTTACAAAATAACCTTGTGCAAAATCTACCACTTTTCTTTGTCACCACCATCCCATGCCGTTTCGTTGTCCTTTCCTATCCGACAGTGCCAAGGGGGGGGGGGGGGAGGGCAGGCCCAGCGGGGGCACAAGATTCTCGTCAAATATTTGAACTTTTATTGGGAGGGCCCCAAAATTGAGTTTTGCGGAAGGGGGGGGGAGGCTAGAATTTCTTGCTACACTACTGCTATCCGATCTTATTTTTAAAATCTTCCAGTTATGTTATTAATTTTTTTCCAGCTCGTTTGTATAATGAAGAGATGCTTGTATGTTATTATGAACTTGATTCTTATCCTTTTGCAAGTATATTACCTTTGCGGCTTCAAAGTTTGTTAAAGCTGAGAGCGGTTCTGCCTTGATCATTCCGCGGAGTCTGCAAAGTCGCATGAGCAGTTAAATGGTCTGCACAAAGGAGATTTAAGAAATTTGGCACTTTGACTATTTCACTAATCTTAGACATGTTTAACACTAATCCAGTTTTTTGTTGGGTTTAGCTGCATATCATTTTGTGTTTTGGTATAAAAACCAGAGGATTTTGTGGTAAAGAGCTCGAAGCAGAGTTCGAGGATTTAATTATTTGAGCATTCAGCAAATATGATTCTTTTGTCGATGTTAACACTTAAAAAATTGGCTTTTGACATTTCTGCAGGAATACAACATAGTTCAGCAAACTTGTTTGACTATGAGCCATATTTCTTCATGTTTACAGGCAACACATGTATTCCTATCAAATCTCTGGGTACTCATGAGTCGAAAAGGTCCATTAAACGCACTTTTAGGCAGTCAAACATTAATTCGCATATGAAAAAGGTTTAAAACAAGGTACATAACTTTTTTTATTACCTAGAATAGATAAAAAAGAATATTTCAAATGTTATGGAGCAAAAAACAAAAAAAAAATCCGATTATAATACAAGCCGGGGGGGGGGGGGGAGGGGCGGTGATCTGAATAATTTAGGTAGGCGGTTTTCACTGTCTTTGTATAGGTTTGGCCAAGTGTAGACAGGAGTTCAACTGTTAAATTATACACTCGCATTCCCGCACATTGCACTTACTAAAATAATCAATAAAGAATGTTATTCAGTGTAAACCAGCCAAGAAAATGTGTAACTTTACTATGTATCTACAATTTCATTGCTTTTATTACAGCATGAGTACATGGCATGTTAATTGTGACTATAAATATAGACGGAATTAAACCCCGTAGTATAGCTATCATAGTCAAAAACAGGACGTACATTCTGCTATTTTGGTATCCTCTGCGTGCCATGGTTCGTGCCCTCAACGTTAATTTTAATGCTTATATTATAATATTGCGAGAAACTATTGAAATCTCCGTAGAAAGTGTTCAACTATACCTACTTAATTTATTTATCGTTAAAAAATGTTTATAAACTCTCTAAATTCTTTGCAAGCTACCGTTTTTCCGAGCGTGTCAAAATTTGTCTATTTCCGGAAACTCATCCATGATTCGTGCCCCTGAAATAAAGACCACGTGACTTAAGATTAGAATATGACTATTAGGTCAATGTGTAAAAATCGATCGTGCATGATGTCCCATTATTATTAATATTTGCATATGTAATATATTTAATTTCTTTCAAACGCATATCGACTGCAATAAACACTTATAAATAATGATGACAAAAATATCAAAGAAAAAATATGATGCATTTTTTTCCATGCTATTTCATAACAAAGATTTTTTTTCCTTATTAAAATTTTTCAATGAAAATTTCATACTGTAAAATTTTTCATTGGATTTATTTTTTCTAACATAATATAAGAATTGCTTGTTATAAATGACCAAATTTTTACATTGCCTTTGCCGTCTGAGAGATCTCTGTCGTGGATTTCCTACTAATAAAAGGTAAAGAAAACCAACATGTGTATAGGGGCCCTGGCTCGAACGGCTAACACTCACGCCAGGGCCACAAAGCGGGGGCAAATATGGCATTTTGAATTGTAGTACGTATTTAAATTTCATTTAATCAAATATTTCTTAATCAGCACTTACTGTCACTGTCAACGAACGCTAGTGACCCAGTTGATGACATCAGGTACTCAAAACAAGCGCGTCATGTCGTGAGAAACATGGCGCACGAATAAAGGATAACCTATAAGTTAGGACGGTCGACGCTATGTTCTTTATTACACCTTGGCATGCATATGAGATCAAACAGTCTATTTAGAATCCTTGTTTGTTGGTTGGATGGTTTAAACGGTACTTTTAACACATTATTTAGCTATATCAAGCCGAGGAAATGGGAGCTATATGCCTCCCAAAGATACACCGAGGCAGCCGACCTGGGCTGGCCTGAGCGGGTATCAAACTCGTGCTCCTTGTATTACGAAACCGACGCTCTACCAACTGAACTATCGCGGCTTCCCTATTTAGAATGCATCAAGAGTGGCAATAATGTTTTCGCTAAAATATCAAAAACTTATAACATACCATAAGCAGAAATAGGCGCGTGGTAAGTTAAACTTAATGGTAAATGCAAGTATAGAATACATCGTAAATAACTCTATCAGCTCACCCACCTGTCTGACACATTAGTCTTTAATAGAGTTTAGATATAACCTTTACGTTTTAATTATTATTATTATTAATTATTTCTTTTAGAATTAAATATACAGGTAATGTAATAAAAGTTTAAATTTTTTTATTCAAGTTTTCTTTAAAGTGATTTATGGAGTTACAGCATGTATGCTTATAGAATGCATAAAATGTTATCAAACATCTGGAAAATGTGTATTACAAAATGTGAGAAAGAATTTAAAGAACGTGATAAAAGGTTGCCTCTGGCTTAAATTGGGACTTGCATCAATTTAATATGATAATTTTTGTCTCTTTCAGGGGACTGTTTATATAATGGAATGTACTACATGGTAAGTACAAATTTTTTTTTATCTAGCCTCGACATAACTTACGAGCAGTGATGCTTTCACTAATCTTGTGAAAAGAAAATTTTTCTAAGATCATGTTCCCCAATGACAACATTTTTAACCATTTTTAGTAAAGTCTGTAACGGTGTCTACATTGTTTTTGACCAGTGACTGTCTCAGGAATTGTTTGAAAAGTGTACAAATGGCACTAGGTATAAGGGAGTACGAAAAGTGTATGGATGGTACTAGGTCTGATGGGGTACATAAAGTGTACAAATGGCACTAGGTATATGGGAGTACGAAAAGTGTATGGATGGCACTAGATCTGATGGAGTGTAAAAAAGTGTTCGGATGACACTAGGTATGATTGAGTATGAAAAGTGTACTGATTTCACGAGATCTAAAGGGGTATGAAAAGTGTTCGGATGACACTAGGTCTGATGAAGTATGAAAAGTTGACGGATGGTAATAGGTCTAAAGTGGAATAAAACCACGTGTAAAAAATCGAAAAACTATATTGTTTTATTGGATTTAAAGCATAATCTCAGTGTTTGTCGCGATCGGCCAAATTGTTGACGTGCACATCTTGCTGAAGTATTCTACTTGATGGCAATAATGAAGGACATCTTCAATTTATGATTATTATACTTTAATCATTTGGAACAAAATGAAAACATTTTTTCTTCACATTAGACTGTTTTAATCCCAGTACATCACTTTACAAAACTATTATGCTATTATGGCACGGAAAAAAACCCAACATTTTAATGAAATTATTTTTGAAAAAAATTACATTCTATATGCGTATAACTCGGATTTAAGATTATACATGGACATTTTTGTCTTAAACACAATTTCCTTTTTCGCCATATCAATATATTTATCGTAAAATCGCATCTCTTTATTAAAGCACAACATTTCCAACTTCCTGAACAAATAAATCATCGTTTCTTCAAAATACATTTGTTTTATCACATAGGGCAAATAATCAGGGTTTCTGAGTCATTTTTCTGTCTAGTTTAAATTGTGGAGAAAGTAAACTCAAGACTATCCAAACCCATTACTTTCTACGTAATAAAAAGCCTGAATTCATCTTGTACGGATTCAGCACTTACCAGTAACTAGTATATTCCATGTGCTTATTTACTGTCTCACTGAGATGTCAGTAACTTTGCTTTACTCTAGTACTATGATAATTGAAACTGAGGCTAGAGTTCAAATCCATACGAGATCGTTGAAGGTCCCTGTTTGCATTGATCACATTTTCTGTTTACATGCAGGTGGTCAGTTTGCATGACCAGTAATTTTGATTGACTTTAGGCCATGTCGATAGTCATATCGTACCCAATTATCGGATGTTCTGCATTCTAGTATACACCATCCGAGTGGAGTTTGTAAATCAGATGTTTTCATTTTAGTTTTATCAGCAAAGTTTTAAATATTTGTCTTTCAATTTGTTGAACTGACAAACAACGAAGTATGCGTTAGGCGGATGTGCGCATAAATATAATAATGGAATAAACAAGAAATAGATAGACTCACCCATCGGAACAGAAATAAATATAAAAAAGTCTGATTTGTAGGATAAATTATATTTTCATTTTTTAATTAATTTCTCAAGTTTTCTTCTTCTGTGTCCCGTGCTTTTCTTCTCTTTTGTTTACTAAAAAAGTAGTGCATTAATAATTTATGCTTATTTTAAAAAAAATTTTGTTACTAATCCTGAGCTGAATTTCACCAACAAAATTTAAGTCTATACTTAAATTTAAGTTTAGAAGCCAGTGATCGGATTGGCTGAAGTTATAATTCTCACTTAAAATTGACCAATCAAATATCTTAAGTCTGTACTTAACTTAAGACTTATGTTGGTGTAATTGGGCCCTGGTAAAGTAAAATTCAAGAAACCTATGAGCTCTGAACAGTTACATTCGAAAGAAGCGCGTGAGTACAAGTTTATATGATTTAATACGAGATTAGGAGTTCGTGATGAGTTAATTGGAACATCTTTGTCTTTTGCATCCATGTAACAAAATTGAATCGAATGAATCCGATTTGGAATCTAAATTGAGGCCACTATTCTCACAAGAAAAACAGTGCTGTTATGAATTTCGCGCAAAATTAATAGGAAACTGAACACTAAATAGCAAAGATTTCTTTATATATCTATTTTAGCGTAATTTTTTTTTTTTTGTGTAAAAAATATCTTCCGATACCTATTAATTCAAATTGCTTTGTACAGAAAGATGGGATAAATCAAAGATGTACATAAAGATGTGAAGTTATAATCGCAGTACCAGTCAACGCCCTCTCTGCGCATACGACATCAATCCGATTAATTTTATTTTGTAATTTTTCACAAATAAGGCACATACTGTGACAAAGAAAAGCGCATCAGATCTATTTAATTTTTACCGATAATTTTCAACCTATTCCTTGATACTTGATCCGGCAATACCAGAAGACACGACGTGACTGATTGAGAGAAAATTTGGAGAGAATGAAACCAGACTTTCTAATGACTATTTACGTTTTTCAGTCTATTTTTTTACTGTCTTTATTAGTTTAAAGATCGTGAAGATTTATATAACTACACTCATGAATACATCATTTTTGAAAGTTTATCATTTACACACTCCAGATCAATATCATAGAAAATGCATTAAATCTGCCACTAGATACAGGATGTATCTTTAATAACGAGATTTTGTATGACATTCTTATGGCCGATCTCCGTGACAGATCTTTACATCAAAACCAGTTTTATATTTATGATAGAGGTTTTTGATCTACTCTAAATGTGTTGCAATAAAACAACGGCAGCTCATGGTACAGACTTTTTCTTTGTGCTTTGTTGTGATATTTTGTACATTAAATGACAACGTGGTGCTATTGTGTACATTAAATGACAACGTGGTGCTATTTTGTACATTAAATGACAACGTGGTGCTATTTGGATTAAAATTTACTTTTCCATTGTCGCAGATACACAACGCTAAAGGTATTTGGTTGACATATTGAATTGGAAAGGTATTGTTTTAGCTCATGAAGACAGTATACAGTGAATTTGCCTACTTAAGGAAACTATTGTCCAATTTGTGATTACATATAAAGGTTTACAATACTGCATTTCCCTTCCTGTCAAACTCTAGTATCTGCAAAAGAAAGCGCAAATATTTCTTTACTTTGTTTATGTCAACTATGCAAGGCCTATAACGCAGTATTGCTCTGCTGAATCAGAGCGTTGTGTATAATCTGAGCAAGAAAATGTGTCTTGTTCAGAGAGCAAAAAACGGCAACCGACCTATCCTGGCCCGGATTCGAACACGCAGCCTCTTGGTCGCGAGTCCAGGACGCTAACTGCTGAACCATCACGGGTTTTAGAAAATGTACAGAAATTCTAGTTGTTTTAAAGAATTATTAGCACCTCAAAAGAGGGATCTAAACAAGTACAGTGCCTTTGTTTCCCGACTCTGAGAGTATTTCTGTTCATATGGTACAAAACCATATTTTGTCTATATCCATGAGTTGTACCACCCACTGTAGGCGGTCATCGAAAATGTATACGTTATCTCCCGCCTTAATATCCCTGCCATGTCTTAAAAACATTATTATGATTGTATCCAACCATATACCTCATTAAATAAGGTCTTTCTGTACCAGTGCAAAATTCCTAAGGGTAAATTTTAATTTTTTTTTATTTACATCACACAAAAATTCTTCACCTAGCTGATGTAGAGATTATTAACAAACAAAAAGACTTTTCTACCTACAGGTCAAAATTAGTGAATTGTAGGTAGCTAGATTTAAGATTACCATTTCAGTCACACTCTTGGAAACGTTTACAACTACCTAAAATTTATTTGGAATTTAATTCAATGAAAACTATAGATTTTCTGGATTATGAATTAAATTGGTCGATTTACTGTTCATTTAACAGGTTGTAAACTCTTCAACACATATTTCTATGATTGTATAAACGAAATTTATATTTTAAAAAAAAACGGTTGTGCTATGTTTAGGTTGGAAAAGTATGTTTCGGTGTCTTTCAAGTTCATCTTATCTTCAATGCAGTGCAATTACCAACCAATACTGAGTGTATTACCAACCAAGGCTGAGTGTATTACCAACCAATACTGAGTGTATTACCAACCAAGGCTGAGTATATTACCAACCAATACTGAGTGTATTACCAACCAATACTGAGTGTATTACCAACCAATCATCATCTGTTATTACTCAGCAGATTGTTTGGGAATTTGTTTTAGATCATAGTAAATTTCGCCGTTTTTATTTTCACTGACCTTTAAAAAATCTAAAGCAACCGATTCTTGACAATTATTTTTTTTTTACGCAAAGTTTAATGCGAGTTTAAGGGGGAGTTTTCAGATAGTCAATATCATTATGAAGAAAACAGATGAAATCTTGCATGTCACATTGAAAAGACTGATCAAAGTATGGATATCCAGTCATCCTTTTTACCTAATGTATACCTGTTATGGAGGTAAAAGATATTTTTTAATGATATTGCTATTGTTTGAAACTGATCACTCATCACAGATAACCTATACATACTTTCCTGCGTAAGAAAGTAAGATTTAAATGAGGTCATCAAGTAGTATTAATAGCCAAGGGTGGGTGGCTAGGTAGTTATCATCATTATTCATCTTACAACTTGTGCGCCCTTATATTGTTCTGATGAATATAATGATATATTGGAATGTCTTGAAAGAACCAAAGAGAAACCTTTGAGGACGAAATAAGAAGGAAGTCTCATTACCGTAGGATATTTTTCGAATTCCTCTGAATCGTTGCTGCCATTGGCGAAATTTTATCGACCTGCCGTGTAAACGATGTTATAGAATGTAAGCTACGATTAGCCACGTAGACGTTGAAATATGTCTCACATAGGTACAAACATACCTATATATTTCCATATACCTGTATATATTATTTGTACTCCATCATGGAATTTGTAATTGTTTTGCACAATGTGTGGTCGAGGCAACTGGCATACTGACATATTCTTATATTCCCTGTCTCCGGATTGACCTAGCCACGGACTTACCCCATCAGATAGACTGAATGACCGACTGACCCTCTAAAATGACCTCTGCAAACTTGTGGATGATTTAAGTATTAGTTACACAATATGTGTGAATGGGAAACCAGATATATCATAGGGTGCGGCGATGAAAAGGGTACTAGTAGAGAAATCGAGGGAGCTTTCTCTGCCAGTACCCTTGGAGTCCATCATCCTACGATCTAACTGTTATCACGTGAGAGACTATTGCCTAACTGATTTATTTTATGACCGTGGGTTACCAGAATTAATAAAACAGGAAAGATCAAACGAGAAATCTGCCGTCATACAATAAATTGTAATCTTTTGAACCGAAGTCAAGACAGTTTTCAGCCAACTGCTCCAGTTTTACCACCTTCTACTCTTTTCGGTCTCACCTGTGAAAATTGAAGTAATTATTGATGATCAAAGACCTTTCAACAAGACAGGCAAAAGAAAGACGGATGATCACCACCTGTAGTGAAAGTTTTGTGTAAATCATAGTTAAATATTTTAGTACCGTAGTCATACATATTGAAAACTTAGAGGTGTAATGTATTTTCTATTATTATCATAATTTCTGTTTTTTATGATTGTGTTAGAAAGGAGGTTTTCTTGTTTATAAGCAAAACATTTTAAATTAATGGATGTGAGATCTATACCAATACATGTCTCTTTCATATTTAATAAACTTCATGAGAGAGAGAGAGAGAGAGAGAGATTGCAACAAAATGTTTTCTCCTAAAGTCTTCCAATGACAGAAAAAGACCAGTGTCACCGATATTCCTGAGGGACGAATATATCAGGTGTTTGCCACTTCTCCTTGAAATAGTTCGGACTCGTAACTTGACCTGGTTTTTGTGCGCATGGTTGAATAATGTACTGTTTCGACCTTGTAAGTTTTAACAACCTACGTTTTAACTTGTCTTCTTTGGAAGCCTGGTTGCCTATGTAAATACGTTCATCCACTGATTCAATTTAGTCACACCCTAAATTCTGGCCAATAATAACATACACATGTAAGTGTCTTTCTTCACGCGTGTATGAGATGCACCGCTCTGTGTAGCATGTATTTGAACACGTGCTCGTCATGCATCGTCAGAATTTGCTTTACGGCTCAGTAGACCTTGAGGTTTTATACATTTATTATACAATGAGTACCTTTCAGTACACCTGTTTTGTAATGTGATACATTTTCAGTAAAGCTTTGAATGATGATGATGATGATGATGATGACGACGACGACGATGATGATATTTTTCCTTTGTAAGTGCAGATGACAGATGATATGCGGGTCAGAATACAAACCCTTTTTCTTTACAAATCGAAGCCAATCAGTGCATGGAAATTTTACCAACTAAATTCTCTTAATCTCAGTGGCTTTAAGTCATTTTCGGCGAAGTCATTAAAAGGATATTTTCGGACACACAGACAAACTGCATCAAGTTAGTATAAATCTCAAAAGTAAAGGTCTGCTTAGTATCAGCGCTTAGTCACCTAGGTCCACAATTATAGTCATATCTCTACGGATTCTGGGCACAAATGCAATTGAAGCCTTAAAGAAGATTTTTTAACTTTTTTGGGGTGGGGGTGCTGACGAGAGGAATACCTCCAAATGTACAGTTCTGATTCTGAATAGTATATTTTGACTGGATTTGTGATTCATGGACCCTAATTTTGTGTTTAAATACAAAGATTTGATAGGTGCAAGCGAATCTGAACTGAAAATTATAGCATATTGGTCTAAGTCCCCTGATATATTTCTGGATTATGTTTTATACACAGATATATAAAGTACAAAACATATTTCCAAAACACCTTAAACCAGGGATGTCAAACATACGGCCCGCCAGACTCATTATTTATTATGATTTATATCAAATATGGACCGCCATTGCAAATGAGTTTGACACCCCTTCCTTAAACCATAAGAACACGCAAAACAAGTGTCGTTCACCAAGAAACTTGATATTTATTGTCATTCAATACATTTAGTGTATTTTATATCAACGAAGTAATTACACGTCTGCAGCATATTCAATCTCAGTGAAGTAATTACACGTCTGCAGCATATTTAATCTCAGTAAAGTAAAGTAATTACACATTTGCAGCATATTAAATCTCAATGAAGTCATTACACGTCTGAAGCACATTCAGTCTCAGTGAAATTTCACGTCTGCAGCACATTCCGTCTCAGTAAAATTACACGTCTGTAGCACCTTCAGTCTCAGTGAAATTAAACGTCTGCAGCACATTCAGTCTCAGTGAAATTACACGTCTGCAGCACATTCAGTCTCAGTGAAATTACACGTCTGTAGCACATTCAGTCTCAGTGAAATTACACGTCCGTAGCACATTCCGTCTCAGTGAAATTACACGTCTGTAGCACATTCAGTCTCAGTGAAATTACACATCTGTAGCACATTCAATCTCAGTGAAATTACACGTCTGTAGCACATTCAGTCTCAGTGAAATTACACGTCTGTAGCACATTCAGTCTCAGTGAAATTACACGTCTGTAGCACATTCAGTCTCAGTGAAGTAATTACACGTCTGTAGCACATTCAGTCTCAGTGAAATTACACGTCTGTAGCACATTCAGTCTCAGTGAAATTACACGTCTGTAGCACATTCAGTCTCAGTGAAGTAATTACACGTCTGTAGCACAATCAGTCTCAGTAAAATTACACGTCTGCAGCACATTCAGTCTCAGTGAAATTACACGTCTGTAGCACATTCAGTCTCAGTGAAATTACAAGTCTGTAGCACATTCAGTCTCAGTGAAGTAATTACACATCTGTAGCACATTCAGTCTCAGTGAAATAATACATGATTTATTTGTATAAAGACTCATTTCAAGTTTTCACTTTAAACTCTACAAGAAATTCAGAATTAACCGGGAACAAGAAGTAAATGTCAAAGTCGATGAAAGTTAGCAAAATTGAAACACTGTACCGTATATATTCGCGTATAAAATATTGTCAACTGCAAACTGTATAGACCCAGATCTGCCGTCGCATAATGCGCCGGCAGATCTGGGTCTATGCAGTTTGTAAGGACTAATCAGTAGAACAAACAACATAGACCCTGATCTGCCGGCGCATATTGCGCCGGCAGATCAGGGTTTATGTTGTTTGCATTTGGACACTAATTTATACGCGAGTAAATACGGTAAGTTGTTTCGCAGGCGTGGTTGTTAATTTAAGTATTCAGTTAATCACATTAGATTAAAGAGTCTCAGATACATCTCAGTGCAGATAATGCATTGAGTCGTAATAACACACATCCAGGGGATGTGGTAAATGTAATACTTCCACTTTAACACGTGTAATTTTATTATTTACGCACTAAGCAGTCTGAAATACAGAATCTTTGTCTTATATTGCTAAACTGTCATTTGTCCAGACCCTTAAAGAATTGCGTATGTACTCTGAAACGATCAGATAATTTTGGAAGTCGACGAATCGCAAATATCCAAACTCAAAATATATTTGTATTACTTTAAACTGGTTCATACTTTCCTTGTCGCCATCAGTTTGTCTACATTCCACTTTAAAAAGGTTATATTTATATAGTTATAGTCACCGAGAGGCTATGTTAATAAGTACAACCTCAAGTTCGAAACACATGACTAAACGTAGGGGAATTCGTTTGGCCATTTATTTCCTGCGCAGCTCAGTAACCCGGCAGATTGTGAAAAAAGTGTTTCATGTCGATACAATTGCACTGTATTAATTAATTTGTATACGATGATAGGTCTAGACTGATTTCGAATGAATTCTACATAGTTTCATCATCAGTAATGCATTCATGTGATCTTGTTTACTGGTTGTGATATTTATGGTCATGGTAATTATCCTATAGTTTTTTTTTTCACTCCATGGTGCTTTATAGTTTATAAATGGTAGTGAAATCAATCATGAAATGCCTCTATAATTCAGAAGAGCTTAATTTAACTAGACTCAAAACATTCTTGGCATGTTTTCAAATGCCGCTTTTTTATTAAATATCGCATTGGATTGGTAATACCCTGACCGTTGTTCGTATTCTTTCCGCCTGTTGGAGCTTCATTTGGTTTTTAAAATATGAATATTGAAAAGTATTTTAGGTATACAAAAACTTGATCGTTTGGTCTGCATTAACCTAGGCGTGGAACCAGGGGAGATAATTAAATGTAGTTATGGTAAACTGAATCTGTTTTCTAACCTATTCACTACATATCATTGGACAATGTGTCTTGAAATGTACACAATTTTGACTCGTTAAAAAAAACGGCCTTTTTGACTGAAGTTGATACTGTCAGCTATCGCACGTAATTTACAATAGTCTTCAATGCATGAAAGACGATTGGCACGTGCAATTTATCTTACGGACTAAAGTACCAAAAAGCATCGAAGTTCGTGTATTTTATGTATGCATATTTCCTTTTAAATAGCGTAAATGACTTGGTCAAGGAAAATTTTATTTCATTTTGTATAATATATCCATGTCATTTACAATAACTGCGTAAGCGATTTCCTTCACCGCGTTAAACGTAAAATTGATAGCCTTCCTTCAAGCATGTCATAATATACTGTACGAAGGCGTAACAGTTATGAGATTCCACACATCCTTTTGACGAGTTTGCAATTTATAGGCGCTATAATGCTACAATATATGTCACATGGTCTTCTCACGTAATAAACTCGCTGGGCCGAGGACATAATTACCGTTCCAAAACAGATTCATCGTGTGTGCTATTGGACACTGTAGCAGTGAAAAATAAATGTTTTTGGCAATAAAGATGTACCCCTCATTTAGCTTAGCATTTATCATTTTCTGCAAAGCTGTGATATTGCAACAACTCGCCCATTTGTGTTCAGATGTGAAAATATTACCGTTTAAAGTTATCCCCATTGCTTGAAGCAAGCAATATAAAGTGCATTGAACAATTGTTGTTAAAAACATGCAGCGAAAATGCAGTAATACAATATATAATGCATCATAAAATATACACACCAAAGTTGATTTTGAAAATTGGATTATCATGTTTATCACTTTCTACATGCATTCTGAACAATGAGTGGGGTTTCTTTTCTTTTGCTTTTAAAGACACCTCAATGTTCCTAATATACAATTTCGTAAAGAGCCAATAAAATATTATCGTGTATCTTCTTTTCCAGATTTAAAACGATACTGTACACCTTAGATTCCGACTCTAAAAATTCTTCTATTTTTTTAAATTGGCAGAATCTAACCGTTTACAGTGATTCATTAACTCTTACAGGGATTTTTGTTGCATCCAACACTTGATTCATTAACTCTTACAGTGATTTTTGTTGCATCCAGCACTTGATTCATTAACTCTTACAGTGATTTTTGTTGCATCCAACACTTGATTCTCTGTGTCATCGTGTACAACCGGAGTCTAACTGAATACAGCTTTACTTTAATTTATGTAGGCTGTCTAAAGTAATGATCACAATATATGCTGTTTTGATTTCGACAGATAGGTCGACTGCAGCAGAGATTGTTTTACTCGATTAATAGGTGTGGTGTGTTTGTTTATCACGGATAGGTCGACTGCAATAGATATTGTTTTACTGGGCTCATATGTGCGTTTGATTATCACGGATAGGTTGACTGCAACAGAGATTGTTTTACTGGGCTAATATGTGTGTTTGATTATCACGGATAGGTCGACTGCAATAGAGGTTGTTTCACTGTGCTAATAAGTGTGTTTGATTATACACAATTAAGATGGCGTGACGCTTGTGCTGTATATTGTTTACGTTTAGGAGCATAAAATAAAGTAATTAAATCACACTTCCAGGTAAGTACCAACATTCAACTGTAATGTAATTGTGTGATATAAGAAATGTCTAGAGAAAGAACTTCGAGTTACCTGCCATGAACAACATGTTTTGACGAATAGATCTTTTTTCTTTTGCTTTAATGGCGGATGAGACTTGGCGATGTTTTACTGCAATATCCAACACCAAGTGACTAAGAAACTGAAATCTATAATCTCAGTAGATTATTTTGTAGTTTTGCTTTAAGTACACGTACGTTTACATGTACATGCGCCGGTAACAGTTTTGGTCCAGAACTTCTTCTGCTCTTCGTGGAATTTGCTGTAGCTCAACTTTTATTTACGTGCACATGCAATGGCGGATATTGTAGTATTTCCGAGGTTTTTTCAATCATTCAATCATTTCATTGGCGGAAAGACCTGAGCGTGTTTTGATAGAAATGGATTCTGTGGCAGCTCCACTTTCAATCACGTCGTAATCCGCTTTCACTGATTTTGTAAATGCAAGGGAGAAATTCAATGGACGTGCAACTTAAAGCGTCGCCAATTCTGATATCTACGGGTATTAAGATTTTAAAGTGGAAAATTTTCCTTTTTGCAGTGCATTGTCCTAATGATGACTATTAATTTAAGTTTTTATTTATTTTATTTTGACAGATTGGGCAAAAGACATTCGCTTTTTCTTAGATGTTAAAGAGTTATCGCTTTTTTTATTTATTACATATTATTAGCTAATACGACTACAAATCCTTCAACAGCCACCCTAAACTCTTCTTAATAAAACACAGTGGTCGGTACACACAGATCGCAATGAAAATAGGCGTGTGAAATTTAATATCATCACCTGATAGCAATGTACTTCAAGATGATCAGGTCTTAGTCAAGATCAATATCCTTTTAAATTTCTTGTCTGAAAGCCTTCCAGAAGCTTAATCGTGCCACTGTGATAATAAAGAAACGGCTTCAAGGACTAGATAAATCATTTAATTTGTACTTGTCTCACTAATTAAATATCTAGGCATTCCAATTACTATAGCATCGCCATCAAATAAACATTTTTTTTTTTGTAATCCCAAATTATCAATTAGTGTTTGATCAATTAGGATTATGGCATCCTAAAGGTTAGGTTGAATTCAAGCATACTATATAAATACAGTGTAATGGGACACCAAAACCCTTTTATCTCTATTTATAATCTACCCGTGTCAGGCTAAATATACCGTTCAGGTTTACTTTCTGACAAAAGAGATTTTTTTATATATCACAGAATAGTAAGTACTCTTAATTGTTGATAATATTGTTGTATTGTATATAAACGCCATGTCGTACAATTCTTAGCATAACAGCTTATTAAGAGCTGATGTATGTAGGTCATGCAGTGAACCAGGTGGAAGAAACAAAATAATTAAACAACCTATCAAGCCATGAGAAACAATGGCAAGCGTGTCTTCGGATTAGAGAAAGAAAGAAACCACAAAAATAAGTTTGCATATCACTTGCAAGTAATTCGTTGTCTACGGTCTTTCCTTGAAACTCATCTTAAAACAAACACTCAGAATCCAGTCTCACCGATGATAAATGAACGCGCAGATCACTGACGTGTTATGCACGCACAGATCTGGTTTATCCGTTCCTTCGTTGCGGACCTGGCTGTAAATGCAATGTAAAATATGTTTTTAGTTTAGAAGAGGTTCGTCTTTTCAAGGCAAATGGACCGAGGTGTTGTAATGCATATAAAAGTGACAAATCTGGTTATTAGTCGGGCGCATACATGATGCTGACTTTTACAGGTTGTTCTTCATTTAATTATTCGAAAATAACTACATTCAATTAATATAGATTGTGCAGACGCCAACAAAAAGTGGCTGAACTCCACATACGTAAATAGTTAGCCTGATATTTACAATAAAAAATAATATTTCTTTTCATTTTCAGTGACATCCAGGTTTATTCTTAGAAACCATATAAAACAGCTACAGGCAACAAATACTATATACCTGTAAATGGCATTTAACGAATCTTATGTATTCGAATGGAATTTAAGTCTTGTGATAAATTCACTTACTCTGACATTTCACCGCAAAAGGTTACGAAATAAAAAGCATGCGTGTGTATATAAAATTATAGTACAGAGTGCGAAACATTATAACTTAGAACTGTAAAAACATGAATCGAACAATTCTCATCGGATATACGAATAACTGTCTGAAGTGTTCTCAACTGCTAGATTTGATTTTATTCCAAATTTAATTTATTGCCTGTATACTTTGCAAGCAGCAAGTATTAGGCAAAGAATTTTAACCCCACCTAACTTATTATGGCAGTCATGAAAACAAGCGTTTTCATCAAAAGAATCCAGTGGGTCGTCGCTCTTTTCATATCTATAAATACATTTCAGTGTCAATTCATCATTGCCGTATTCTGTGTTACGGTTTTCTAAGTCGCAAGCGGTAGAGTTGATGTATATACCAAAGTATTTCTTTTACTGATGAGGCAAATTTGAGATAGAATAAAATAAAACTAGCTTCACTTTACAATGGTTGTCTCTGCAATGTACTGTATTACATCTATACAATTGAATGGTTGTGTATGCAAGAATATGAACAAGTACCTTAAAATACGCGGAACTGAACGGGGACTATGTCACATACCTACCTAAGTCAATATTCATATACACTGTATGTTGCATTGTATTTCATTCTCCCTTTTATAATTTACTGCAGTTAACGGGGGAAAAAAAACGTATTAGCTGATACATGGACACATTTGGGTCCGTGAAAATCTCCGCTAACATATAGGCGTACTGACCCTTTGACAGTTCAGTTTGCCAAAAAAATCGTTATTTTCAGGTGGGCAAATTCCGTGTATACACCAGACACATTCACATCTCACCAAAAAGCAGGAACGCTCCTCTGTTGAACGACTTTTTATCCTATCCATCTTGAAAGTTTTGTTGATTTTATGAGATGATAATGATTAAAATGAATTATATTTCATCCAAATGTCCATTTGAAAAATAATCATTCTAAATTAAAATGATTCTGTTTGTTGTAAGAAGGTTTGGCCTCAAGTGTCTATAGTTGAAGATTGAATAGTACGGCGAGTTGTTTATGGTTCCACAAATAGGGCTCATGCAATAAGCAAGCGTCTGTCTTAGAAAATGCCGATATTCTGATGTCCTTTGGTTGCTTGGAATGAAAATTCTTCTCTTAAAAATGCCATAAAGATCGAATATGCCTATAACTAATCTAGGGAAGTTGAGGGATATCAGGATGACTTACCGTAAAGTATCCAAAAATAGACCGTACGTAACCGCAAAGAATATAGACATCAACCTAGAACAACTAACGCTTGAACCTTAAGCAGAAGAACAGCTTACCGGTGCATCATGCAGCATTTGAAGAGAACAGCGCAGATTCTAATGTGCCGGTGTATTGTGTGACGACATGTCTGAGCACACGGAGTTCGCAGTTGGGCGCGTTCTGTGGACGAACGCATTCAGTAGAAAAGAGGTTCTTTTGCTGTTGTAGAATCGTCTAAAAGTTAGTAATTTTTTTCGACTTTTAAAACATTTTAGCCACTTTTCCATTTAGAAAGTATAATTTTCTGTTTGACTTGAAGTTATTTGAATTGAGAAGAATGCTACAATGAACAACTAAAAAATTTGCTTTTAAAATATTTTACCCAGCGAAGTCTTGTCAAAACGAAAAATCTTTAGTAAAATTTGTTTGGAACAGACATTCATTGAAACTTTTAGAAGTTTTGTAAAATGAGTTGATAGGTAGTAATTTTAGTACAGTAAATGTAGTACAGTAAATGACTGTGGAACTCATGTCTATCAGGGTGTACTTATATTTTCTAAAATCTTTTGCGTCAGTATCAATGCACTTTTTTTCCTTATTGATATCTAAGCGAACAAACGTCTAAAACTTTCTTTAAATTTCTGTAGGACATTTGTACTTGATGAACTTTATGTTCTATGATACTCTGTAAAATTCATACCAATAGACTATAAGAAATGTCATTCATTTTGTTTATATAAAAGCTGCATACGTTTTAATGTTGAGTTCTTCCTTTTATATATATATATATATGTTTTTGATCTTTAAAGGATGAAGACGATTGTATCTAGCAAGTGATAATATGAAATATTTCTATCCCGTGTGCCTTTTGCATTGTTTGATTGTTTTGAAAATGTGGCATGTTTACAAGAACATATCTGCTCATATTCATTATAAAGTACTCTCCCATCATCAACTGTGCCGAAAGAATTCATTTTGCTGCTACGAGTCAATTGGTCTTTAAAAAATACGTAATGCATTAGCCAAGTTGAAACAAAAATTTACAAAGTATAATCAACAATGAACGGTTTGAAGAGGAGACAGAATCCTGATACGACACGATGACAACATGCAATTCGGAGTATGAAGGATAAATACAGCGTCAATAATCTCCAATGACATGTCATGTCTTCCTGCTTAGCTGGAACAAATTTTGGAAATATGAATTAACAAATTCGTCTGTCGTCATGGCTGAAAAAAAACCTTCTCGCCTGCCTTCTCGCTTGTCAGCAAGATCTACCATGGAGATGCAAACTGTACAATCCGCCACTGTCATAAGTTAAATTACAAATCAATTCTGATAATTAAATTCAGTATATCTCTATTGAATATCTTTTTGTTTATATTGCCTCCATCCAATTTTCTTTACAGCTATAAAACACCATTCTCATCTCTTCAGGCAAATCCACAGTTTGATTTTGTCCAATTCATGAAACTATAGTATAACAGAGTTCTTATAAATTCTGCCGTGAAATAGTTGTAGCTGTGGAAGACGTTAAAATTGTTCAGCTTCTGTTAAAACGAATATAACTTTATTGAAAGGATCTATCAAAATTCCAATCACAAGATTAATTATATCAATCGCATGAGATAGTTTCATGGGTCGGAAAAATTAAGTGGCTCAATTACTGTGCACTTTATGGGTCATCATGGGCCGCAATATTAATCAAGTAGTCAAAAGAATAACATGCAGGATAACAATTGAGTTCACTGTTTACCTTTGTATTTTATCAAGAGGATTTGCACTTCCGGTGTGAAAACAATTATGCCATCATTTTGACCCCGCGTCAATTGCAGGTAATTGGATTACATAGCTGTTTTAATATATTCTACATCCGTTTTAACAAAGAGTTGCGCAGTCCATATTCAATGAAATGTAACTGCAAGCATACTATATAGCAGTACTCAGCACGCCCACCTGTATATTTTTGTTGCATGTTGCTTGCATCACGCATACTTGCTTTATGGTATATTAACCTTGTTTATCACTCATGCCGGGTATGTAGCATGGTATGTTTTATAACTTCCTCGGGTTAAACATTATAGATACTCATTTGCCGATTTCAGTCAACTAAGGAATGTAACAGACGGAGATTATTCTTCTTCAATGAGACAAGTCGGAAACAGATGTATACAACATAATAACGTATATTGATGAAACCATTGCAAGTAATGTTATATATATATAACATTATATATATATATATATATATATATATATATATATATATATATATATATATATATATATATATATATATGCGAATAAGTAATATTATCATACAGGTTAGAGAATTTTTAATTCGTACTCTACGATGTAAGCTTCGCCTGTAAGCACCAACCCTATACCATCTCGACCATGCACACATCACCAAAAAATTATGCTACAAAGTCGGTGATATAGGCATTCGTGCGAAGCAGACATACCCGCATGTCGACCCAGTAATTAATTCTCATCTAAGAACACATAATTTTTTGGTGATGTGTTCTGCAACTGGATTTCTATCCAGCTTCTTTGTCATCCAATCAGATCTTTTTGACATACTGAAGGCCGCAGATCTTACATGTGATGAGATAAATTACGTTTTCTGTTTTTCCACGTTCTGTTGGACCATGTATGTTCAATTTTTTGCTCGTCAATGTGCTAGAGAATGTGCATTATTTAGTGTCTTTGGGTGGTTGTCGGACATCGTCCAACTCCTAGCGGTCATAGTAACCAGCTGGTTGACCAAAAAAGCCACATTTCAGTCAATTTCATTATTATTTTTGGCTTTATTGATGACCTAAACTACCAAAAAAGGCGCTGTCTCCCTATATTGTACCTGACTCAAGCTAGACATTTTTGACAGATTTCAGGACATAAAAGGGAACAACATAGACCAATTTATCTCATTGTAGACTAGATGACAAAAAATTCATATGCAATTAAGATAAATTAGAGATACAATTGACACGTAAGGGCAACAGAGCGACAAAATGGTATCATCCCAAACTAACGCCAAATGCTGATATATTTTTCCCTTGAATCTGCTGAGTGTTATTTGGAAACATTTAAGTGACATACAATGGACTTATTAGAATCTGACATACAATGGACTTTTTAGAATCTGACATACAATGGACTTATTAGAATTTGACATACAATGGACTTATTAGAATTTGACATGCAATGGACTTATTAGAATTTGACATGCAATGGACTTTTTTTAATTTGACATGCAATGGACTTATTAAAAGTTGACATGCAATGGACTTGTTAGAATTTGACATGCAATGGACTTATTATAATTTGCAATGCTCTAAAGTAGTAGTTTTCACATGGCAATTTGTAGTTTTCATATGGCAATTTATATCTTCTTTTTTTACATCAATTACAAGGTTGTCTTACTTGTGAACCAACATAGCACAACAAGCATTGGTGTAGTATGAACATTTGACAAGTTAGTTATGACTTCTATCTGGACATAATCATCCAGTAGCAAGATGCTTTGTTCAGCTATGATTAGGTAAACATAAATTACTCGTTTTATTATTTATTGCAACAAGTATTTTGCTATATTAGTCTTTATTAATTTTAGAAGGATATGGTGCTGTCAAATATGACAGAAAAATCGTATGCCAACTTTCTTGGTTGAAGGACGTGACGTCAGGTTGACGGGTTCTTTGATTTATTGTGGAGTCTGATTGATGCAAATAATAATCTGTAGATGACAATGCCAAATACAAGATTCGAGGTTCTATATTTCATTAGACGTTTTCCATATTTATCAAGCAAACACAGAAGATAATGTTCTGAAGGAAATTCCGTTTCAAATATAATATAATGTAAGCATTGAGATGAAAGATTCAACTGAGTATATAAATTATGAATGAATTGATCCTTTAATTGTTGTCTCTATACTTCCTTTACTAACCATAATGAATTATACGTGAAATTGTCTTGCAAAGACATATATCTTTTAAGTAGGTTTTGACTATATTTATCTATTGTTATGATAATTTTGTTTATTAGAATTATGCAGCTCAAAAAGAAAGTCGTTACACAAATCTTTGTCAGCTTTGTACTCACTTTGAAGTATTGTCGTCCAAAAAGAAATAGCTCGAGTTCTGACTAAAATCGAGATCGCTCAAATTCTCCATATATTACAGAATTTGGTGTTGATTGGCGAACAGCCATAGCTTCTTTTGCACAATTTTAAATGTAGTGTTTCCGATGACTCTACTTTCAGAACACCATATTTCACATCCATACAACAAACGGGTAATATTACTTCATCAAAAAGTTTGAGCTGACAGTCTGTTAGAAATCATAAGTTGTGAATATTTCTGTGTATGACAAACATACCTTTATTTGCTTTTTCAGATAGATGTTATCTCGCTTTGTGCAAACTTCCATTATAATTTTAAAAATTCCGAGATAACGATATGAATCAACAGTTTCCAAAGGCGAACCATTATATGCAATTGCTCCGATATATTATATCTTTTTCTACTAACTATTAATGTTTTTGTTTTTGGTGATTTTATGAAAACGTTCATAGCATGCAATATTGGTACAAATAATCTAATGCATTTTGCAAGCTGGTAGAGGAGTCAGCTCATATAATAGCATTTTGTAAGCCAGTAGCGGAGTCTGCTTATAAAATAGTACCTTGAAAGCCTGTCGGGGAATCTGCTCATAAAAAAGCATTTTGTAAGCCGGTAGCGGAGTCTGCCTATAAAATAGCACCTTGAAAGCCTGTCTGGGAATCTGCTCATAAAATAGCATTTTGTAAGCCGGTAGCGGAGTCTGCCTATAAAATAGCACCTTGAAAGCCTGTCTGGGAATCTGCTCATAAAATAGCATTTTGTAAGCTGGCAGAGAAGTCTGCTCATAAAATAGTATAATCGGCTACAAAACTAATAATTTGACATAAGTATTCAACTCTTGACACAGCTTGTAATTTATATACTGGAAACAATTTGACATAAGTATTCAACTCTTGACACAGCTTGTCATTTATATACTGGAAACAATTTGACATAAGTATTCAACTCTTGAAACAGCTTGTCATTTATATACTGGAAATCACGTACATTATTCTGTAGGAGAAAATATTCTAACTCACTGAGAAACACGACAAAAATAAAAATCGGGAAAAGTTCTCACCTTGTCGGACACCAATTTTACACATAAAAAAGAACCATAGGAGCCTACCTAATTACCTGTCTATCTACCTATCGATTCGCCATCTGACTAAGAGACCAAAAGATGGGAAGGTAGACAGACATACAGATAGAGAAACAGACACACGTAGCTAATGCTGTAAATTGCAATACGTCCTCTTACTTATATGGTTGTGAATGTGTATTCTTTCACCTTAAAGGGCAGAATATTCTGGCTTTTTGTGGTGATTAATTTGGAAATAGGTTAAAATATATATTAAGATATACGTCAAGGACGGATGTAAATTTGTATAATAGCCATCAGAAATTCAGAATATGGACATATTATAAGCAAATGGACTAAGGTAAGCAAGGCTACATCTGACAATGTGTAGGTGGATAACATATGTACCGGAATTGCTAATATCAATTTGATTCTGTCCATGAATTTTACCACATACATCGAATGTGTCCTTGAGGCTGTGCGATTGCCCTCTGTATTAGCTTATATATTTGTTAAAGTATTTTTAAAAAAATATATATTCGGGAACGAATACACATCGTTTTAGTCTTCATATGATTTCAACATTACATAATGCATGTTACAGGTTTTACGACCGACTTTTTTACAACGACTGGTTCATATATTACTACTCCTCGATTCTAATCTCTCACCACTGCAGTCGAATTTGGGGTATTTAAAGGAAGATTGACCACAATTGTCTTAAATATACAACAAGGGTAAAAAGAGCAAACAGGATTGTAGAATGGAATAAGATATACCCTTATTTGTTTATTTCAAGATGTTCACTGATGGATTTTATTCCAAATTAATGGTGAATCTAAATCAAAATCCACAATACAGTTTGCAAACGAGCCATTGGTTAACAAATATGAATTCTGTAACAACATATATTTAGGTAATAATTTAATCTTAATAGACTATTAGTAGTTTAAACATAAGACAGACCTGGTGTGTTGTCAATGGGTTTATGAATTCCAATTAAGACATCTAAGATGTATCATAAATATTTTCTGCATTTATTTTATTGGCAAGACAGTATTTACCAGAAATTCGTTTATTACACTGGCCTATATAATGTTTTGGATTTTTTTAATTACATTTTTGTTCTTCTGATGAACATTTAGCAAGTTAAACAAATAATGAAGGATCAAGAATGGCATTCTGGGTAATGTTCCAAAAATCTGTGAATTAATCCTCAAATAACTCTTGGCAAGTTTTGTTGTTTCACCATGTGGAAAGTTATCTCATGTGCGCAGCGAACATTTAATAGCTAAACACGGTGCAAAAGAACGCAAATTACATTTTGAACGTCAGTTTGGGTGACAGGGACACACTGTTGTTATTTCTTCAACCAATTAGAGTGGAATCTTTAATGCACACCTCTTGTACAGTTAAAATCCATTTAAGAATTGGACCTAAGAGGATTCATGAATTCATGAAGCTTGACAATTTCTTTCACAATGCAGTGTGTTCGCGAAGGCCGTTCATGGACAGCGTATCATCGATTTTCAAGCTTCATGATTTCATGCATCCTGTCTTATATTTACAAGTCTCTGTCTGAAGACACAACCCAGAGATGTGGAGGGGAGGAGAGCGGAGAACTGCGTACTGTTTCGACCATGTCAGTTTCTATCGTTCCCTTGTAAGCCTGTTCTTATTTCAAAATCTCATATCGTATGTATTTCTTCATCTGCCGAATCAAATTAGTGCGGCCTAAAATATCGCAAACAATGACATACATTTTTGACTGTATTTCTTCCTTTCCTTTAATTGTCACTATAGTAGTGACTGTAAAATTAATGTTCTATCAAATTTGGTGTCAAGAGCCCTAATTTGGTTTTCGCTTATTACGGGTAAATTCCTCTATGAAAGCCTAAGTTGCATGTCTATAAATCTGGATAGAATACAAAATATCCAAGATATTACCCCACCTCCTAAAAAAAACAACACAAAAACAATGTCAAATCTTTGTCTCCTGCCATCCAGAGATGAGGTATTGATATGAATTTGACACTTCCAGTGCAAAATATTTGTGTCTGTACACGCAAATGAAGGAATGCACACCTTACTGACATTTGACATAAATGTATTGTATAGATGCCAACACAGAATATATGATACGTAGATATACCTAATCACATTGCAAGGTCAGGACAACTCTCTATAGTGATGTATTTGACGCATTCAGATGTGTGCTGCAGCTGGACTTGCGCTACCCTCGTGCTAAATGTCGATGTTACCGATGAAATAGGTACATTTTGGATTGTCTCACTTTCGTCCCATCTCTCTTCAAAGTGTCATGATTTTAGAAGGAATTCTGTCTCAGGTAAGCCTGTATTATAAGTGTTTCTTCGTCAGTCATGCGTTTATCGTTAAACAACTAAGCTATCACGTCGAATTTGACGACAAAAGAGACAAAACTTGACAATATAGTAGCAAGCTACCTCTGAGGCCTGATAATCAGTGGCACATGTCCCAGCCAAGATAATCAGTGGCACATGTCCCAGCCAAGATAATCAGTGGCACATGTCCCAGCCACGGATCTTTTGACATTATGGAGACAGTTTAGGATTATAGCTCAATAAGCCCCGGCTCTTCTGACTTGCAAACGTTATTCGTCATGTTAAAATTTCTAATTGTATGTAACAGGTTCAAACTTTACTGGGAAGAAGATGTGGGTGTTATTTGTGATGTAAATGGGTTGAATTGACAGATTTTTAAAAAAATGGTATTGCGCTGTTGTAATTTGAAGCATTTTTAGTATCAGGTATTATATGTTAATTTAGTTGATTTGATTTTCAGATGAGGTACTTTTTGAAGAGACACGAATCATCACATCACTCCAATATTACCATGAAGTCACACACACACACACACACACACACACACACACACACACACACACACACACACACATATATATATATATATATATATATATATATATATATATATATATATATAGATAGATAGATAGATAGATAGATAGATAGATATGTGTGTGTTTACAAAATGCAATAAACTGACAACGAACAGTGAAAACTAGTTGTTAACTAGCCTAAGCACTTTCTACTCTCATTGAGTCTTTTACAAAGACAAACACAAAACAGAGGCTATACAATAAACACAAAAATACGTTGATATTACAAAAGTTTACATAACTATTTCTACGGGAATTACAGCTTGAAAATGTTTGATGTGTCCTCTAGTTGGCTTCAACCGAATGCTGAAGCTGTAAATTAGTTGGTTTTGACCTACAAAGGGATGAACCATATCGCCATCTGTTATTTAATGTAAATTGGTGCAACCACAGATTATATCCCGGATATTTGATATTTTAGTAGGCCATTGCGGTTTGATGTTTAGCCCGTTGTGTTGATACACCAGTATCTTCTCCCATCCAGTTGTCATCCAAAACCTTGCATTCGAAACATTCCGTATAGCCAACCAATACGGATGCGCAGAATTTGATCCGATGATGAAACATTCTAAAAAAGATCTGAAGAGTTATTTGAACATTTGATGAACCGAGGCTACGACAAAGACCTGATAGCGGAGGCAACGCAAAGGGCTAAACAAACAAACCGCAATGACCTACTAAAAATAGAGAGAAGGACAAGGTTGATCGGATACCATTTACCGCAGACAAAAAAAGACCTCAAAGACATCCTAGTCAGAGCGAAGCTACCGCCAATCACAAGCCAAGACCACCTAGCAAATATGGTCCTTGTGGTGATAATAGGTGCAAAACCTGGCAAAATATGATAGAGACCAGCAAATTCTCTAGCACAGCGGCAAGCGAAAAATTGAACATACATGGTCCAAACAGAACGTGCAAAACAGAGAATGTAGTTTATCTCATCACATGTAAGATCTGCGACCTTCAGTATGTCGGAGAAACTGAAAAGCTACACACAAGGATCACTCTTCATAGATCTAATTGGATGACAAAGAAGCTGGACAGAAGTATAGTTGCAGAACACTTCTCTTCCCCTGGCCACACTTTCAGTGATGTAACACAGGCTGCAATTGCTCACAACCCCAACTGTAGCTCCGAAACCAGGAAAGAAAAAGAATCTTACTGGATACGTGGCCTTAGAACACTGAAACCAAGCGGCTTAAACCATCAAGACCCGAGAAAAGACAACCACACCCAAATAAAATCATCATCTGTTTACGGCCACCACATTTTGAATTAAATAATTCATTAATTTTGCTCATTAGTCACTCACTCACCTATAATTACTAATATTTTGTTAAATTTGTTTTTGGGTACTTTTTCCTGATATTATTATAGCTATGGGCATTACTCGCCTTATAGAAACAATGCTCTGCTGTTGCACTAATTTACATTAAATAACAGACGGCGATATAGCTCATCCCTTTGCAGGTCAAAACCAACTAATTTAGCATCAGCAGTTGAGTTGAAGCCAACTTTGCCTTTGTAAAAGACACAAAGAGAGAGTCGAAAGCACTTAGGCTATTTAAAAAAAAGTTTTGCTCTGTTCGTTGTCAGTTAATTGCATTTATCTTAATCAATCCCTTCCCTGACACACGCGGTCCCTTGCTGGATCCAGTGCACTTGAAAGGACGGTTATTCGCCATTATATATATATATATATATATATATATATATATATATATATATATATATATATATATATATATATATATATATATATATATATATATATATCTTTGTACATATGCGCTCTTGTGTTTGCTTTAAAACTAACTATGTCTGTTGATCGTGACAAGAAAAAAAAAATACATATCTATTTGATTTTCGGGAAAATTCCGTTTTTCTTTTGACCGTCATTTCTTCCACATTCTAAGTCGAGTTATAAATAACGTTTTGAATCATGGCCATGGTAAAGTTCTCCTGACAAGTCTAGTTATGCGGCGATAACAATTTGACCATTTCCTGTCGTTGCTTAAAATCCCATCGCCTAGGAGAAAGGTACCTCATCCAATTGTAATGTATTATTTGTTTATTGATTTCTGGTGAAATCATAAAGATCATGTCACCCTTTTGTTATCCTCGAGTTACACTAATTGCGGTCATGGTAATAATGGCATTCAATGTTTTCACTCTGTGGAAAAGTGTAAATATGGTGGTGAGATTTAGTAAAAGTACGTAATCGAAGATAAGTAACTGTGAAATTATATCAGTCGAAAGAAATCCTTCAAAGAGATTTGGCAAAAATTTCGCATGATACAGACAACAGTTTGCTTCCACTAAATTAACTAGAAACGTATATTGCAATAGACAATATTCGGCCATCACACGTAAGTTACAATAAGTACGGCATGCAAGAACGTCCTGTACATATATTTGGCATTGTTTGTAATAGAGTAAATAATTTTGGATAGGAATGTTCCTTTGCATTCTAAGCTATATAATGGCGTGGTATAATAAAAAACCTATGTCGCTTGGAGTAACACAGTTTAACGCTCAGATGATAAGTATGTAATAATATATTGCACGAAGGATGCACATCGGTTAGAAATTCCTCACATCCTTCAGACAAGCATGTATGATTCCGAGGGCCACGAAGCACTGTGATAAATGGTCTTCTCACATAATAAATTTCTTAGGGCGAGGATATATTCTAATTGGTTTCCGCAAGAGATTCATCATATTCGTATCTAGCACTGCAGAAGTTAAATAAATGGTTACAGCAAATTTGTCGGCGCTCTTAACAATTGATACATCGCTGTGCTAAGGCACCAAACTGCCCTTGTGTATTCCGATGTAAAAAAAACTAATCCGTTAAAGCTAGCCCCGGTGCTAAGATGGATATGATGCAGACTATAATAATACATCATAAATTATAAACGCCCATGTTGGTTGATATGTCAGTATAATTTTTCTATTCTAAAATGCCATTTTCTATTCGCTTTATGCGCCTAGAATAGATGTAAGAGGATCAGAGAAAAATGGAATACATCAACGACGACAACATCTACGACAAAAACTATGACCTGCATGATGACAAAAAGTGAACACGAATATGAATATGACACTCAAAACTAACAGGTCTTGAGTAGCTAAATATAGAGTGTAGTGTTATATATAATTAAAGATTACTGAGCTTGCGCCAGGTTCAGTGGCCGTTTAAAATTAGTCTATGCCTTTCAGTGAATTTAATGAAATTAAGCTTCTTTGTGTCACCATCAGAATAAAGCAACAGATTTAGTAACTAGATAAATTAGCACCGACCCAATGAAATATTGAATCTGTCTTTCTATATACTTATCGCATGGATTACAGTTTAACTCCTTCTTTCTCCGCCCACTAACAAAATTAAAAGTCATTGCTTCAGTTTATTCATCATATTTAGATAAATCCATATTACGGCATCCGAAAGATTAACCTGAATTCACATACCGTATAATTTTGGTGCTATAAATAAAAGCAAGGTACATACATTACAGTGAAAGTCTAAAGTCTTTGCAAACCATGGAGCAGAATAGATAAATATATGTAGTATAATTAGAGACAGAATTGTTGTTTATTCGAAACATATTTTGTTTAACGCTCATTGTTTTGTAGGTTAAGTTAGTCCATGAAAAAATTTCATGAAAATACATTTAGTTATACGAAAGTTCACTTAGGTTCCGCTCTACAGTTATCATGCACTTCTGAAAGCGAGACAGGTATAAGGTGAAGTTATGTGCATTTACAACAAGCACAATGGAGAGAATGTTGGCATACCTCTATGCTACTTTCATGAACTGTGACTGAAATTTCTTTATATGTGGTATTAGGGACACAACGCACTGCCTAAAGCAGACAGCTGATCGAATGGCTGCTCCCATGTGCTCGAGAAATGAACTTGAACTAATCCTAATGAGAAATAAAATACGGAAAATGAATTTTGCCAGAGAATACAATACCACATTCTGAAAGAACTCTTTGGGAGTCCGGCGCATCAGAAAGCCTAGATCTTTAGGTCTTTAGCTATGTTGAGGTCGTTTTGACCTTAAGGCCAAAATTGTGGCCATCTCAGCCATAATATAATCAGCTTGAAATCTTTCAAATCCTATTCCAAAATACCACGAATAACACAAAAGAGTTGGTAAACTCAGATTGCGGTGAAAAAAGACGGTAAATTTAATTTGATGAGTTGGTGGGGATATATTTAAAGATTATTAAGTCTGCGCCAGGTTGAATGACTTTTAAAGTTATTCTATGCTTTTCAGCCAAGAGCAAGTTGGGAAGGGGGTGGGACAAATAGTAAACCATGTCTAAGAGTTACTTTATATGTGACCTACAAATCAGGAAAATAAAAGCATATATCGATTTGTACAGCGGAGAAACAGATATCAAAAAAGAAAGAACAAAAAAATGTTTTTTCAGAATATATGCTGATTATGCATTTTCTGTGTTCTTCGTTTCAAATATATCTTAAATCAAAGGGTGTGGGTCTAGCGAAATTGGTGTGCTACCCGCAGATCAGTTTCTCTGGGCTACTGATTTCCATGATTTTTATTTACGGAAACTGGACTGATTTAGTTCGTTGCATTTACAAATAAAACATTTAACCATTAGCTGGACCGTAACTGTGCAAATACTTACAAGTTGATCTACATTTAACACCAGAAAATAAATATTGTTGACACCTACATAAATCATATTAGCATGGAATAAGTAAATACAGATGTACCAAATGCGCTGACCTCAAATTGTATTTGTCTCCGCACGCGATTTATGTGCCTCACGCTCCTTCTTGGAAATGGATAATAATAGCCAAATAACAAAACCCGAACTCCAAGACAGAGGGAACTAGGTCTCTGTAATTGTTGTGTAAATAACCTTACGAAAAAAAAAAATGTAATAAAGTTGGAACTAAAATCTTATTAGCCCTTATGTATGTATTCATCTATACCCAATGCTGCATTAAATTTGTATTAACTCCTATACACACATACATCGTGACAACCCAGCTGATTGAATGCCCTATTAACTGCTGTATCGTCAACTTGTTTTATCGGTTTTGAAACTTTTTACTTCAAATTCTTTTACAATTCAAATCCACATTTTTATTTGCTTTCAGTACTGTATAAAAATCAAGTACATTTGTCGAATGAGCGACTCTATCTTCAGTTCCTCTGGATCAGTTTGAAGATTTTGTATGAGACTTTAATATGGGTTCTCTAATTTAATAAGATCTTTCTAAAATCGAATTGATCTGTCTCTACTAATTCGGCTTTATCTTCAGTTTCAATTCTAGTTCAAGTGCCCCGTAAAAGTATAAGCTTTAGAAAGGTGGTCTGATCTATCTCTACTAATTTGGTTCTATAACATGTTGCAAAAGTTGAGCACAAATCATAGCTAATGAGTGTTTTATACTTCCAAAGCAAAAATTCTTGTGAAAGATTGGCACCAGTCTTAGATATTATGGACGCTTTGATGTTCTCTTGTTGTCTGGAGTACTATTCCAACCTTCTCAGCTGTAGAAATTAATACAATTGCCTCTAACATCCATCTCCCCCACTCCCCCACTCCCCACCCCACATCTCGGTCTGATAAACCCAGAGCTAATACAGGGAAGACGATGAGCATTTAAAATTGTTTCGAAGATCCATCATTTTATATCCGAGCCTTCAAGAAATTAAAAATGATTTAGACTTGTCAGTCACATCAGTCTGAACAATCTCCTCATTATAGAGAACATACGTTCCCTTTTCATTAAGTGACTCATTTTGTACCGATATAACTATTTTGCTCGAACTGAAAACCTCATAATATTAATTTCTGTTAATTCGCCAAAATTGGATGAAAAATGAAAGCTGCAAAATAATTGTTCAGCAAGAAAAACATTTTAAACTCACAACTCTGGATTAATTTTTTTTAGTCCGAGAACTATATGCTTTGTGTCACCATTTTGCACATTTTCCCTTGCTCGCTATATAATCGTCCTGACCATATTATTTGCGATTCGCATTACCTTCCCTTGACCTCAATTGCTCCCACCCGCAATATATATACATACATAAAAACAACAACAAAAAACAAACACAAGATACGAGGTAATATGATTCATAGCTTTAAAAATATTAATATAGAGTCAATGTCAGACTATCCAGTGGGTGACAATGAATGGGCTGTGAGCGTCAATGACAAACAATCTTCACGAAACCTCAGACCAAGCGAAAGCGAAAGACAACTTGAAAATAAGACAACATAGCACGTCCTTTCGAAACTACTTGAAGGAGATTACATACTGATACTGACAAAAGCGCCACGGGGATGAGACATGAGAGTTCCAAAATAAGGCGAAGCATGGCTTCTAATACAGTTGACAGCAGCTGGAACAAATCGGGAAATATAAATCCACAGGCTCATCAACTGTCATGGCAGTAACATGTCCAACGTTCCTTCACGCCTGTCAGTAAGATTTGGCATGGAATAGCACTCTGCGACTGTCAAGTACTGAATTACAAATATATTCTGGCCAAGAGATGTATGCTATCTTTATTGAATAACTTTGTTCTATTTGTTTTGATTCATTTTCCGTTAATTTTCATCGAAAAAATGAAACAGCTGTCACGCATCACTCTTTGTGAGTCAATATTATGTCTGTGTTTAGGCAGTTGTTCTACTGTAAAGTATTTGTAGCCAGGCTAATTGTTTAACTTCTGCATAATTGACCTTGGTGTCACTTAAATGGCCCATCCAAACTTTCCATCATGTTTTTCTCCGAACTGAATTATTAAGTTTATCGCATGATATATTGTTTTGGATTGGGAAACGAGGCATTATGGCTCAGTTGGTTGTTTGCATGGTTTATAATGGCACTTTCAGTACTTTCTATGGCTATATCATGCCGAGGAAATGTGAGTCCAGTACCTTTCCCTAGGACAACTCAAGGCAGCCGACCCCGGTTTTATGGTCTAAAATCGTAGCCCAGAAGGAAATATTTAATAAGTAGTTAGGAGAATAAAAAAGCAAGCAGGAGGCATGTATTGCAATTTGTGAAGAATAATGTGCTTACCTTTGCACGTTGTCGTAAGAATATGCTAAATTATCTGCCTATGGTAATAACAAATGTTTGCCTTCGCCTATAATTTGCATCAGCGACAATGTTGAAAGACGAAGATGGTCGTTCAGCCTATCTTCATTTTTATAATACAGGATTGAGTTACACTCCAATACACTCGCATGTGTGTTTTGATTGCATTTCCGGATATATGTTTGCAGGTTTTCAGTCTATCGTCATCTTTATAATACATAATTGAGTTACGGTCTAAACACTAGCGAGGGCGATTTGATTGCATTTCCACATATGTTCTTGTAGCATCATGAAAACTTGTGCGCTATTTGCTATATCAACTTAATAGTCATACTTTTGAAGTAGTAAGCATGTTCAGTTTTAGATAGTAGTACAATAATGATTCATTTACAGTTAACAAAATGTACACTAACTTTTTGCATTGGCTGAATGTTAAGGAAGCAAAGAAAATGAAAAGTAAAAACCATTTAAATTCTTGAGTACTTTTATATATTTTTCGAAGCATCAAGTACCAAACGACATCTAGGTCATAGTGGTTAAACCACCAAAGACATTCTTTTTTATTCATAATTAATTTTCTTGTCATAATTGGATCGTTCTTATCAGACCTGTCTCGATGTAGAGCGATGCATTTCCCAGTGAAATTTTGGCCCTCATAGTGAGCAGACTTACTACATCTTAAATACCGTTATAGTCCTAGGAATTTTTGTCAGCTATAACAATGTGCTAACATATTCCTGCATCTGTTCTGTGGTTAAGGGAAGTAACCGTTTCAGTTCTAACCTTATAACTTTAATTGCAGTAAGATTTCCGAGTTAAATAAAATGAGCAGCAACAACAACACAAAAAAAAAATACAACAAACAAACAAACAAACAAAAAACACGAATAATTAGTGCCTTTAAAAGTCAGTTTTTTTTAAAAAAAAGTTTGAGCCCGACAGTTGACAAAAGCTAAAATTGTAGCCACTGTTTTGCCAAATGAAAACAAGAGCAAACTATACCTTGTGGTAAAACATTTGCACTTGCGAATGCCCCGTTGACTTTTTGACAGATTGCGTAGCTAAAACTAGATAAATAATTTAATATATAATGAAGCTAAATACGATAAATTATTTAACCTTATGACTCCATCATGCCTTTCGTCTCACGAATGAACGAACAGAGGAAAATATCAAAAGTGCATTCCGCTGTTGCCAAAAGGTTTAGGGCGCTGCCCTCAGTAATAAACAAGATAATTAAAGTTAACGACTGGTAGACACAGTGGTTCATGACAAATGCATACCAACGGTCGATTATGCAAATCTGTAACTTTCAAGACTGGAACGATCTGCGAATTAAACCATGTTTATACAATTTTTTAAAATAAAGCGATACTTTTCCTCAAAAAGTACCAATTTTAAATTGACTGCGTCAAATGTTAGTTCATCGTGGACAAAATGATATCTCTCTTATGAGAACCGTCGACATCTGAAAGATTTCAACAAGATTTTTTTTTAAAAAAAGAAAATGGTCAAAGCTCTTTGAATCTTGGGAAAATATTAAAAATATTACGGATTCACGAGGTTCTTGTTATACGGATTCACGAGGTTTTTGTTAATAGTTTCCGCACAGATATCATCCTAATTATGAATATTCATTAAATAATGATTTGTATATAACTATTTTAAAAAATATATTACATCATCTATTCTGTTGTATTTGTCTTCATTATTTTTGAAATGATACGATGCTGTCAAGTATGACATAGAAAAACTAATGCCAACATTGTTAAAAGACATGTTGTAAGTTAGGCGGGTTCCTTGATTGTTTGATTTATTCTTGATCGTTCTTTGATTTATAGTTGGGGAAAACTTTTACTTACGTCAACAGTAGCCGACAAGTCTGCAGGTTAGAATACCAAGCGAAAAATACTCTATGCAATGGTATTATTTTTTTACCATAAATTTCACAATGACTTTATGTATAACGTTTACCTGCCTACCAACCGACGCACAGACAAAAAGACAGAAAGACAAACAGACACTCAGATCAATTTCCAGACCGACATGGTATAATAACAAATATAGCTAATGCTGTACATGGCAATAGCTCTCGAAATTCTTTTGTCACGAATGTATTTCTTACGCATAGAAAATATAGGTAAAATACTAATTTCAAAATCAAGAGCCAAACCCCCACCCCCCCCACCCCTTCCAACACCCAATCCCGTTTTCGAGCAATTTCAACAATAAACTATAAATATGGTTTCAGGTTGAAAAAGAAAGACTGTCTGGCAAGCAATTAATACGAGCTTGTACCTTTACCATAAATACATTCACGTTTATGAAGGTGAACTTTGTGACTTTCTGGTTTAGTTCCCGGTCCTGTTGTTAATTAGATAGTAACAAAAACATTGAAAGTACTAAATTAATGCCAGAAACAATAAGTAAGGTATATTATGTACTTTCGGCACCTTAACAAGGCGTGTAGATGAAGAGCGTAGAAGAAATTGAACTCCTGAGTGTTGCATGATAATCAATCCATGAGGTTATTTGAAATAACAACCTCAGCGTAATGTAAGATAACACAGCAATAAAGTTTATCTTGATCTTGAAATTTGAATAGAGGTGAGTTTTAAGCCGAGGTCCATCCATCATCATTTTTTTCAGGAAACTGAATATGTGGCAACACCGTGTACTTATTTTCTACACCTTTTGGGCGCCATTTAGCGAAAATTTGTCAGTGAAAATCATCATGCATTTAAATGAAAGAAAGATGTGTAATGTGTGTTAAAACAGTTTCAATTGACATTACTGTGCGATTCGAATCGAATATTTTAGAATTTTGACTGTCATTTATTTTTGATAGCTGTCATGCAGACTGATTGCAAAGTGAGTTTGAACTTATTTTAAGCAAGTGATTCTCATGTACTTTCGGTATCATTGAGCTCATTATCTAAAAAGTTATTTAACTTTTCATTATAATGAAAGAAAATTGATGGCATATATAGGTTTCAATTACAGACAAAGTTATAAAAAGATTGTGTTGTTCGTGATACCTTAATCTTTTGTTTTTGCTGGTGAACTAGATGAAGCATGTTTGAAACAATAGTTCAACCTTTTTGGTGTCGATGAAATTGTACGCATGGATGTTGCTGGCACTGTACTTTCGTTGATTTACTTTCAGTTAGAAATATAATAAATCTAGTGATATTAATCTTTCTTTCATTTATAAAAGAAAGCAATGAAAACCTGTGGAAATAACTGTTGGTCTGTTTGTCAACCTGTATGTATGTATATAGGTAGGTATATATTAGTTTTATTCTGGTTCTCACTGATATATGCCGACAATAATTTTATTCTAAAGAGAGCAATGAATCCGCAAGTATCCCATGAATTGTTTTAAGCAAACACAAGCCAAACCTGATAGCGTCGGTTTAGCCGTGTTATTGTTAATTGGGAATTTGGAAAATAACTGTGTCTCGAGCATGATATATGAATTGAAGATTGCTCTTGCAAAATGTACCTTTAATGTATATATGAATTGAAGATTACTCTTGCAAATGGACCGTTAATGATATATGAGTTGAAGATTACTCTTGCAAATATACCTTTAATATATATATATATATATATATATATATATATATATATATGAGTTGAAGATTACTCTTGCAAATGTACCTTTAATGGATATATGAGCTGAAGATTACTCTTGCAAATGTACCTTTAATGGATATGTGAGTTGAAGATTACTCTTGCAAATTTACCTTTAATGATATATGAGTTGAAGATTACTCTTGCAAATGTACCTTTAATGGATATATGAGTTGAAGATTACTCTTGCAAATGTACCTTTAATGGATATATGAGTTGAAGATTACTCTTGCAAATGTGGTCTCAAAAATAAGTTAACATCCGCAAAACCTTGTAATGTAAGATATATACGGTATCAGATTGTCAATAGCTCAGCAATATGTTTTGACTGATAATTAATAACTTTTACAGGTTTAATGTAGTAATTTAAGTCTGAACAGGGTATTATGACTGAAGATGAACTAAGTGGAGCATGTTAAAACAAAGGTTCCTGTATTTATTGTACATGTTATTTTATTGCAAGACTTTCCTAAAGCACTCTGATCGCGAGTTGATAACGTTATTGATATGATTGACATCCGCTGTCATTAAATTACATGTCCTTATATAATTGACATATGCTGTCATTAAATTACATGTCCTTATATAATTGACATATGCTGTCATTAAATTACATAGTCTTATATAATTGACATATGTTCTCATTAAATTACATGTCCATATGTACATATCTTTGAACCACACGTGGCATTTACGCTTTTGGTGTAAATAAAGACGTGCAAAACGAATGCTGTCTATAGCGACTGATGAATAAGTAGACACAAGTATTTAAATGGACTGATGTATAGGCCCCTACAAATATATTGAAATTGTTTCCAATATTTTGTACCAACACATGAGGTTATATATACGGCTTATACGCGTGCAGACGACACTCATTAAATGACATGTCCATATGATCATATCTTTTAATCTTTCTTGGCATTTTACGTTGTGCGTGTTTTGTTCTGTTTTTTTTTTGGCTGGTGGTGGTTTTTTTTTTTTTTTTTTTTGTATTATAAGGCAGGGCAAGACAAAGGGAACACGGTGCTTGTCTAACCGATATATAAGTGGATATACATGTTTAAATTGTCTAACCGATGTATAAGTGGATATACATGTTTAAATTGTTTGCAGTATTTTGCGCCAACAAGTCTATCATATAAGGTCATGTATAGTAGTTATACGTAAGCAGACATCGCGATAGCATACTGGTTTATTTTCTTCTCCCCCTTAACTAAAATCTGATTTAATAATGTCTATTATCTAGTACTTGACGGCAAAATAATTGTCTCTGAATACATCAGGATGTACTATTGACTCTTTGGTTTTTATTGCTTTGTTTTGTTTTTTGAGAATACAGGCAAAGATGATTATCATAAAGAGGAAAGAACCAGGAGCATCTGAGAAAGAAAGTCTGAGGACTTAGGCCTGTACTGCTTTTTATAATTACACTTTCACCTACGCAAAGCATGGAGTCCCACTATTTATAATTAAACTTTCACCTACGCAAGACATGGAGTCCCACTATTTATAATTACACTTTCAGCTTCACGCGAATACACGGAGACCCATTCTTTATAATTATCCTTGCAGCTACACAACACTGAAATCCACTTCACATAAGAACAGTTACCTAAAGTTACAATAGGTTGTATGCGAATCAAAGGATTTTATCTGGTTCACGAGGGTGATAACTCAGTATAATCGATGACATTTAGTTTAACTTTTGTAGCTACCGTTAGTATTACTTTAGAATTTTGTGAAAGAAACTAAGTTTTTAGCGCAAAATCTATCTATTGAAATTTGTCGCCATGGTACTGAGAGAGAGAGAGAGAGAGAGAGAGAGAGAGAGAGAGAGAGAGAGAGAGAGAGAGAGAGAGAGAAAATCTCTTATAGGAGATACTTATATTTCTCATGCTCTTTGTTACACAACGAATAAAAATGAATTCTTTTAGAAAAGAAGTTCAGAAATAGTTGTTCTAGTACAGTTATCAGTGAAATAGATGATGTACTATAGGACTTGAGACTTTCACGGACCATGTAAGTTATGGTTAGACAGGTGAAATTTTTGGCGTCCAATAAGTATTTTCAAATAGGAAAAGTTACAAAATATAGTCTTGCTGGTGTCCATCAATTAATTTCATGTGTATTTTCCTTCTGAAGTCGGCAACATTCATTGCTTTTGTTTTCTTCATTTCTGAATCGTGCCTTTTAGGAATCGGAAAGTTTAGTACAGGCTTATAGCTTTTGGGAAAATATTTGCAAACACATTGCATCTGCTCGACTTAGGGCTGTTTATCGTTGGACAAAATTTCCAGAAAACATTAGTATTTGATTGATTGCTAGAAGTCTTGAAGTTAACTATACAGCGAATTTAGATAATATAAACCATTGTGGTCAGTGATCTAGATGAATTTAAGATACATATATGGTTTATTGTGTGTCATGACGTGCCTGATTCAGATTCTCAAATATTGGACACCCTGTAAGTGTGTCTCTACTTTGATGAAGGCAGGGTCACGTGAATGAGCTGAACTCACTGAATTTTGGGGTCTGACTGGACTGTGTGGGGTCAGTGCAAACATACATATGCAGGGGCATTCGTAAATCCCTTTGGCACAGTGATATGAGCTCTGTAAAGTTCATGTCAAGAAGCACAGGATATGTTCACGGTCCTGGAATATGTTGCATTTACGAAGAAGTGTTGATTATTATGCTGTATTCAAAACTTAATTTCAGCACAATTAATTGCACACAAGCAACCTGCGCTAATTGTATCCCAATTAAATGGATCTTGCTTGAAAGAACTCTAACTGGATATCTTTTTTCTTTTTATCTGATAAAAAAATAAAAACATTGTGTCCTTCCTACCAGTGTGTTTGATACTATCCTCAGACCGGCTTTGTCACATTATTAAAATTCGACAAGAACGACCTGTCTGTTTCAGTTTTTATTGTAATAGATATCAGGGCCTAGTCCGCTAGGGAGAAAGATACAGTGATTATGTATGTATTGTGCATGCTGGATGCGCACGAGATCATTTGTCCAGAACGTGCAAACAGTATGCATGCAATACCTATTTTGTGAATGGACGATGCCCGCATGATTATTTCACATAAAGGTCATTCTTGTCGGCCAACACAACAGTATATATAAATAAAATTATCAATTTCATATGAACGCATACGCCTAAAAGATATTGAATTATAATTATGGCAGGGAAACAATGAAAATAGTGTTACTGGTTGATGAACGAGCCTTCTATAAATCGCTGCACAACATTAAACTCTTTGTTTCATTTAACATTAATATATAGTGTTAATCAGAAGGAAAAATGCACATAGTTTTAGCCACAATACATGGTTAGCATTTCAACAATGTGTTGTGTACTAACTTTATTTTAATAAAACAACAAAAAACAAAACAAACAAAAAAAACAAAAACAAAAAAACAAACAAAGCAAACAACCAAACCATGGTATTGTTGAACATGAATACATTCCATTTCAGCGGATTCCTCAACCGCTTAATTTGGAATCAATAAAGCTTGATTTGGCGTCATTAAAGCTAGTTTGCTGTAATGGTTTTAGGCACTAAGAAACTTTGCACCCGTGGCAATTCGATAATAAACAAGTAATTCTTATGACAATAGAATGCATACATTGTTCTAGAATGAATTTATTTATTGCATCCTTGCATTTAATATGAGTTTTATCGCCATTGTTTATGAAGTAGAAAATTGTAGAAAATAAAAATACTTTGTTCTATGGTTATTTCAATCCAAATCTGGGGTTAAAAAAAAGCGTGTGTGGATTGTTTAAACAGTGTAAAATTCGGTAAGACATACTTGAAGTGTGCTTTTTTTTGAAAATGTTCAGTTCTGCCGTTGTAAACTATACGATAAACCAATCAATTCCATTAACACTGTCAGGTGAGTCTTTCGAATTAATCATCATTCTCCTTTCGTACGATTACTGTTGTGTGAGAAGAATTTGGAGACTGAAATATTGTCTTTAATTAAGTGTATGTGCGTTCAACTTCCACTGGTCTAAGACGCTCGCCTTTACCGATCACTGCCATCTCAGCGGTGTCTGCGTGGGTTCGAGTCTCGGGCTCGGCCCATGTGGATATGTGAGAAAGCTTGCCAGTAGCTTCCCGTGGGTCGGTGGTTCTTCCCAAGGTTTGCCCGGGTTTTTCCTCCACCAGATTAAACTGTTCGCCATGTATAGCCTATCACGTGCTGAAAATTGGCGTTAAACGCACAACAAAAACAATAACATCAACTTCCACAAATGGCGCAGATTTTGTTTCTTGTGTAATATAGCATGCGTGTCATGGATAACAGATGTAGTGATATAACGAAGCATAATGCGTCCAGGATGTATGCTGTTGGCAGTCTGTGAATTAAAAAAAAAATTAAACTTGACTTTTGAGCGAGCGCCTTAGACCACTTTTGATACCACGAATATGAAGGACAAATTAATTTTCTTTACGTTATAGAGTAATGTAAATAAAATCCTTCTGATGATCAGCGTGTGAGATCATCGAAAACTAATAGATTGTTGAGTGTCACGCACATGAATAGATTGTTGAGTGTCACGCACATAGAACCCTCTGTTTTATTGTTACAAAACATGCAACCTTGTTTGGATGATTTGTGGTCGGATATGAATCACTTTGTTTAAACTGATGTCTTAGTGTAGTGCTATTGAAAGCAATTTATCTATCAGAGCCTTTACAAAAATCAACGGATCAAATTTTGCCGTAGGATGAGTTTTATGTGGAATTGAGTCATTAAGTTGCAGTCATTGGCATAGTTCAATACTGATGTTATGCATGCCATGCACCTATAAGGTCTTCTGAAACTCTTTTGAAACATCTTGGTTCTTTTAGTTACCCATCGTCGGTCTTATTGAATCAATGTTAACTTGCATTGCAAGGCAAAAATATCATAAAACTCTAACACTTAGAACCTTCAGAGTTGTGTTTCCTGTCTCCATAAGCCGATATTTAGAACTCAACCGTTTAATTAAATACAAAATTGACATCAGGTACAGAGAAGATACAGGTATATTCATATGGAAGATGAACAACCGCTCCCTGATGTGCAACGTGGAAGCCCGTACTAAACACGTTAGATAACCTCATATCTCCTCGCTGAAATTGACGCTTTCTCATTATTTGTAGTTGGTCTATGTAAATTGGAAGTAATTATGTCACCCATTAGGTAAATACCGAAGTATTCCGAAATTATTCTTATGTACTCATTAAATATCTGATGAGAACTGACAAAGTCTGTCAAATATTCACAAGCTAAAATGTGATTTAGAAGAACCATCACACGTATGGGATACGTTGTTGTCATGGCCTTTACTGCACTCCGTCAACGTGGGCCTTAAGACTGCCAGAAATGGCTGATTGGACTCAAAGCACACCTCATTACTTTGTCAGTTGTTATATATATTTAATCTATAATGTGTGTTTAAAATTTGTCCATTATGCAAGTAGTACTTATGACTGCCAGAAACGGCCGACTGTACTCAAAGCAGACCTCATTCGTTGTCAGTTGTTATGTATATTTAATCTATAATGTGTGTTTAAATTGTGTCCATGATACAAGTAGTACTTTAGATTCTGGTCACTAGTAAACATAATGTTGACTGGCATTATAGTTCAAGGCTAGTCATATTGAGAGTTAGACTGTTTTTTTCCGATTTAATTGCTTCACATCCTGTTGATATAGGTCAAGTGGAAATGTGTATAAATAAGGATTTGGTAAACAAATAATTCATTCCTTTTTTAGATCAGTCTGTGGGAATCCATTGTGATCAGATTTTACATTGTGCTGTTGAACTCAGATATAATTTGAGAGGAAATATATATTCGTTGGAATTACTAAAGTGCTCATTGACTTTTGAATTAATACATTACTTTGGACTTTTGTGGACTCATTCAAAGACATTCTGGATTGTATCATATGTGTTACATCGGGGCATTCAAGACTATTGGAACTCATTCGGAACATTCTATATTTTTAGACTTGTGATTGGGACATTTAGGATTATTTGGAATTTGATTCACAGTGTTGTAAGTATTTCTTGAATTTCACTTTGTTTTGTAGGAAAATAAATTGCTTGTTGAAATTACTTACATTGTTGGTTTCACTATCTTTCTGTTACATATTTTTAATTACCTAGAGTCGTAACACAGTGCATACGTACGGCTCGTGTGGAACAGTATATTTTTCCTTATCTCTGAAAGGGTGGATGAAATAAAATTGTCCTAATATAAGGTGTTAAATTTTGCTACTGGACAACATACCCTCAGTTTCCTATCAGTAGAATCAGCTCCTTTCGATAAATTGTTAAGCATAGTCACAAGACATCGAATTTCAGGAAGGACAGTAAATCAAAGTAAGGCAAGAAGTTTACCATAGAAAGTGAAAGGCTAATTACAGAGGGACTGACACATACCTAAACGGAAACACAGGTGAAAAGCTAAACCACAGGTTTAAAGTCGAGAATTACGACATGCTATTTAGCTGTCTAAATACACTTCCCCTTGTTGTAGGCACCTAGCCTAACTCATACAATATACTTCAATCGGTAATGTATGGATCACGTACCATTTTCTTTTTTAAAAAAAGAACCAATAAGAATGATGCATGAGAAATTTGATGTCAACGCTACTTATAACATGATTTAAGAGTGGTGTGTGTTTTCTATATTTCAGTACATTGGAAAGTTTCCGTTGCTTTATAAGTCAGTGATAGAATATTCATGAATAAGAACACACAAAAAGTCGAGTATCTTGTTTTGAATCGTTTTACTGCGGCAATCTCAAATCTTCGAATCGTACACGAAATTGGTAAAATTCCATATCTTCAATTTTCAATTCGTCCTGACAGTTGGACTATACAAATTTCTGTATCGGGGTTGAGTTTTTCTTTTAACACATTATCGCGTCGGTGGGATCTACGCATGACATTTGCTATACCATCCATTTATATCAACAATATCTTACAGAATAAATATGATTTTTGCATGAGTAATTTTCATTCCTGTCAACTGATAAATCATGTCTAGTTTCTTTAATTAGTTTAGGTTTTTGTCTGGGCGTACAACCATGGAGGTTGACTTCCTACGTATTAATTTGTTTCTTTTTTTCTTCATGAAAGAGATCATATCTTCTTATGTTCGGATACACATCTACAGTATGCGCTCAATGTCCTTGAAATTATCTGAAAACAAATCAGAAAGTTATGTTTAACTTGCTTTTCTCTGTTGTTTTTACCTGTGGTGACAAATAATATACAGGGAAAAAGTGCAAATCGTCATTGTTCTTAAATAACAATCAAATCGGGAAGGTGATCTGTTTCTGCACCTTGATATGTTGACTTTTTATCTCTTCAGTTATGGTAATAAAAGTTGACACGAGAAAACAAACGAATGAAACCAAAGAAACGCAATGAATATAAACATTGACGAATTAAAACGACGAACACGGGTTCCTTTTGCTGGTGGACAAAGTACGCGCACGGTATTCTTGCTCACAATCATTGATACTGTTTTTCTAAAGATCGCGATACTAAGATCTGTAAATAAAACGAAAAAGTTTTATGATATATCATTTCAGTAATAATTATGAAAATCAGCTGATTTAAAAAAAAAAAAGACTGAGATTCATCTGACTTGGAAATCGTTTTATTATGTGGCTATTACTGTCCGTTTCAAAGACAGAGCTTGATGAATATAAATGATATGCGGAGAAAGAAATATTGCCAGCGTTTTTGACGGCGTGTCCTTTCAAGGGCTGACCTCCATTTAGGAAGCAAAATAATAAATACGTAGGTAGCCCTATCATCCATCTTCACTTTCAGACGGATTTCGAACGGTCCAATCCAACGTGAATATTTCGCCAAATCGCTTTTTTAGTCAGCTACCCAAGCCGTCTTCCAAGTGTTCAGGCATTTTTAAATCTCGCACATGCCCTTTACCCCCGAGACTTACGTCAAAGTTGGCCACTTACGTCATGTCGCTTGGTCGATATACAGTACATCTGCAACCGTTTGTTTACTTTGACCTGGTTTCGAGATTATGTTGCACATATCCTTCAGACTAACATAGTCCGTCTTTTTTCACGATGGATTAGACCGATAGTTGTCTGAATGTGCAAATTGGATTCCCATGCTACCTATGTATTGAATAATTTGTTTCTTAAATAGAGGTATCCTTTAAAAATGCTTACCATGAGAAACGCTAGTAAGTTGTATGTGTCTCCGCACATTATTTATTTATCACGCTCTGTCTTGAAAAAAGTAAATTTCTAATTGGTGGTCTTTGATCACGGTATATGATACAACAGGATCGACCGATCGTCTCTTATCCTCGTTTTCTTTCAATCTTTTTAAATTTTGACTACAGAACTGTCAAAGTAAGGTCATTACCTCAACTAGACCGAGGGTTGTAAAATCGCCATCATGGTTAATGAACTAGTTTTTATTGCTTTTATGTACCTTACACTGCTACTAATAAAGGAAGTTCGTTTGTTTGTTTGTTTGTTCTAGAATGATACCATGCTGGTTGTATATATTGTGCACTCAGCTCCTTTGAGTCTACACCTAGTTACTCGACAAGAAGTCTCAAATGACTATTGCTCTAAATATAAAAGGATATATAACAAATGATCAATTCTGAATACATATGTGGAAGAAATATATCATCCATTGTTAAAAAGTGTCTAATCAGGCCCCCTATATAGATTCAGCTATCATCAGCCATGATTAAAATTAGGTGTCTATCAAACTTCAATCACTTGTCATCTTTTAAAAAGTGCTTCGATAAAGATTTTGTTTGATTTACGACTAAGAAGGAAATACCAGCATAAATTACACCAGTGATGCCAGCATAATAGGAACTGATCATCAAGTACAGCTGTAGACAATTGACATCTGAATGGTGTATTTAAAATAGTAATACGACTTTACAGACAACTCTCGTAAATTATGGCGATGACTGATGGAATGTATTTTTTTAATTTATTTATTTATGTATTTTTTCGTTAAATTTTAAGATCTCCTCGCACACCTATGGCCCTTGCAGGGGGTAACACATTTCTCTGATTATAATCTATATTATTTATGACTATTGGTAACATGTTGTACACTTTATTTAATAAAGTTTCTTGATGATTATGATGATGAGGATAATAATAATGACGATGATGACCATGATGAGTGGAATTCATGTACTTGCATCCGGCCTTGTTCTTCCATTCTGCAACAACTTTGTTCATCGATGATGCAGCAATGTTAGAAGTACTGATGAAATTGTATGGACACCATGAAATTTAATATTGACGCGTAAGTTTATACAGTATCGATTACATTTAGATACCCAGGTGAGTCTTGATCAATTACTCTTATGAATTCCATAAAACAAGTAGTTAAAACCTTTGAAAGAAAATGTATAACCGCTTTTACTAATAAAAAGGGGCCAAAAATTCATTGAAATCTCATAAATGAATATATAGGCTCATTTTAAGGATGGATAGTTTGAATAACATTCAATATACCGGACGTAATTGTGTTACTCTACCCTTTAGAAGTATTTATCAGTATTGTCTATGGCACCATGAGGGTTAAAAAACACCTTCGAGTTTATCAAGTTACATCCAGATTAAAGACTTATTTTACAAATATAACATTGGTAAATGTGTGTGTGATCACTATGACATAGTTTTGCCGATACTTTGTAGTACTATCAAATGACTATGTACCATGCACATGCAGTACGATGTAGTCCGATATATCTGCGCATCTCTGAGTGTATGGTGTACTGTGTCAAAGTTAACATGATTGCTGGATAAATCTAACTAAAGTAAATTTGAAAAGTCTCTTTCGCTCGTGCATAACACCTAGTTTAAAAAATTTCCACCAATCGGCTTTGGAGTGAACCCTCACCCCCTTCTATAAAGTGTCCGTGCGATGCATCTGCGCAGGCAGTACTGATACTATCTCTGTGTGACATTAGAAGGACATCCAGGGAGCAGATAAGATCAATTATTTCAAGGAAATTATTGTTGTTTTCTTTTTAGATCACGCATTTTATTTTAAAACCGCTATTGTCACGATTCTGTCAACCACCCTCACCACCTTAACAACGCATGCAGAGAAAGCGGAAAGTGGACATGATATCATCGATTAAAAAAAAAACATTACACTGTTCTCTTTACCGTGTACGGGTCGGGTACACCATTTTCCTATAACGGCCAACGTTTTTCTCTAATAGAGCTAACATAGACAGTCCAATATTGTCGGTCACACCGTACTGTTTACATCGTGTGTACCAGGTAAACTATGCTCTTATTACAGTGTGCCTTTCTTGTATGATGCTAAGAACAACAATACAATAAGGAAATATATTTTACTTCAGAAAGTCAAAACAGTCAAAAATACCCATATCTGATAAATTAAATCTAATAAAGTAAAAACTGTCCAAAATACCCATATCTGATAAATTAAATCTAATAAAGCGGCTGCTCTGGCATCCTCTAATAAATTGATGACTGAACCAATACACCTTGTTTAGATTTTTAATTAATTACAAGTCGGAGAACCAGTATTTTTTCCATGTGTTTTGTTTAAGAACTGATTATATATTTTGATAAATCTACGGCAAGTTGTTTATTAAAGTTAAATAAACGACATTTCTTTCAAAAACGTTTGAAATTATTATGAACAGCAATTACAATTTGCTGAATAAACTGTAATTTCTATGATAAAATCATTTATTTACGATTAATTAACGACATGCTGATCCTAGAGAGGCAACAACTCGCATTTTTCGGCCTAACGATAAAAACAGTTTGATTTGCATTATGGGATTTCTCTCTAAACGGTATAAACTTTGAGTCCTTTTATAATATTCAAAGTCACCAGTTGAAAAGCAAAAGGTTTTCTTTTGATACACATTAAAAGTGAGCAGTTAAGAACCAAAAGGTTTCTTTTTTTTATAAACATTAAAAGTGAGCGGGTTAGAAGCAAAAGGTTTTCTTTTTTATAAACATTAAAAGCGAGCAGGTAAGAAGCAAAAGGTTTTCTTTTTTATAAACATTAAAAGTGATTCTTTTTTTTTTCTTTTTTTGCTTGACCCAGAGAAACATTCCCGATTTGCCGCTCAATTAGTTCCAACCACATATAATGAAACCTTTCACTTTGCACCCCGAATCTCCGTCGGTAGGCTCTTTATACCTGAACTTTGTTTTAAAGAAATACGAGAAGCGATAGACAGAAAAGGAAAGAGGAAAGCCAGTAATAATACATGGGTTGACAGTTAAGCGGGTGAAATGCGCTCAATCAAAAGTTTGGATCGAATTTCAAAAAAAAAAAAAAAAAAAAAAAAAAAGGACGAAAGATCGGCAGGACCTCTGAGCGTTAATATTTTCATGTATTACCACGCGCGTTTATGTAATCTTTTGAACTGTTTGCCATATCACAATGGCGCAGAATGGTTATAAACACAGAAACTGCATTGCATTACCATCTATTAGTACCTGTTTCAAGCATGATGCAGGCTTTTTTAGGGGTTTTATATCTGCGCGCTCGGTAGCAAGGGATTTTGTTTGCATCTTAGTACGACAGCTTACAATTAGGATTCGGTCACTTTCACCTTGGAAGAATTAAGTCAGTCTACATTATATTTTCTTCTTCTCTTTTTTCTGCAACTGCAAGTTATTCATTTAATATTTATTGAATAATGATCATATTTTTTACCACAGTATCATCGATGCCCTTTTCCACCTGTTAAATCAGGTGGTCACATGGACCATGTGACTTTTTCAGCTGTTTTCGCCTTATGAACAATCATGAGGTGTGATGTCATTTTTTGCATAAAATTACACTCCAAAAATCAACAGCCACAGCCTCATCACTGGAATTTTGTAATTTTTCTTCTTTCGCACAAAATCTTCATTTAAATAGTCAAAGAATAGGTATATTATATCATTTGAGTCGCTTTCTTGATATAACACAATGCGGATAGTGCCTATTTAAATGATAGTAGGTATTGTTTGTGCTTAACTTTTATTTTCTCATAATCCTTCACGATGAAGTGTTAGTAAGGAATGCATATGATGCTTCTAGAGTCTCTCCACAAATATTTAATCTAAAAAAAAAACAAAAAAAAAAAACAAGAAAAACAACTAAAAGATAGAAATAATCGTCTATCAAGTTATGTGTTATAAAATTTCCGTACCAGTCGAGTAACTCTCTCTCTCTCTGCCAAGAAAACAGCAATCTATTCCGTAATTATTCTATTAATAATCCATTGAGATATGAAGAAAGTTGAATTAGATCTGAGATCTGCAGTTAGGATCCATTTTGGTCCTTTTGACTTATAAATTATTTGCCTCATAATAACTCCGATAGACACAAAAGTCTAGTTAAAAGAATTTTTTGGGTGTGCAATCCAGCCAATTCGACGTTGCTTTGCCAATATTTGATGACAAGTCAGTATTGCACTTATCTGTACATCATAAACAATGTTATATTTTGCCGGATTAAAAATCATTATATTTTTGCAACATATATCCACGAGAACTTAACGTGAATTCTCACGGAAACAACGGGACTCAAGTTCAAGCCCCAAACCACCCCCAATACGACACGAACATGAAAATTACTACAATTATTCCTGAGATGTCACTGATAGATTTCACAGTTTGAACAGGGATGGAACAGGTCAGGTCCACAGAGGTCAAAGGTCAAAGGGTCAAACGTTTGCTGATTCTTCTAACATCAGTATACAGAAGCATGCGAATCTGCCTTGTCATATTTTCCTGACTGGTTATCCTGGGTATTTAAAATAGACATGGTATATCTTAGGTATTGTTAAAATAACTTTAAATTCCATTTATTTTGGTGTGTGATTGATGGGTGTAATTTGGGTTATAGAGTATACAGCTTGGCCTTACTTCAGATATGCATCTCTCAAAAGATTGCTAGCGCACTTTGGTCATTTTTACTTCCTGGACTTGAGAGGTAAATTGGAAAAAAATAAAAAAAATAGCCGATAACTTTTTTTAATAATTCATTTCGTGCACTTTCAGAAGTTAGTATTGTCTACTTTGGCAAAATTCATTTATCCCTATTTTAATAACTGTTACAGTTAGTGTACTTTGAACAATTTAATTTCTCGAGAACATGGGAGCAACCATTTCGATCAGCTGTCTGCTTTAGGTAGCGCGTTGTTTCCGTAATACCACATATAAAAGTCACAGTACATGAAAGAGGTATACCAACATTCTCTCCATTGTGCTTGTAACAAATGTACAATTCACCTTATATCTGTCACTCTTTCAGAAGTACTTAATAACTGTATAGCGGAACCATATGTTGCGACAGAAAAGGCCGACAATGTTCTGGTTGTGACTTTGTCTCCTTCCGCCTCCATATTGTGCCATGTGAACAAAAGCAGTTCCGTGTATAGTTTTCAATAGCAGCGAATTACATCCGAGGTTTCTTTCTCGACTTGACGGAAAAGGCCTAAAACGTTCTAATCGATGCGAGGCTGCGAGCATTCAAGCACAGAGCTAGTGACGTTTCTTCATCAACCTTACCGAAATATGTGGAACAAGCCAATGACCATTTGTGATCACTAAAAATAAACTGCTAGTACATCATTAAACTCGGTCATTTAACAGGGAGTGGGGTGGGGTGGGTGGGAGCTGTACATCTGGCAGTTCATTCCCAGGCTGACCACATGTATAGATTATTCCACAATATACGGATTGTTCTTCATAAATGTGGGTATGCAAAGTATGGAATTTGTCATGATCAAAATTTACATTGTTATACTTACCATTTACATTGTTATACTTACCATTTACATTGTTACACTTACCATTTACATTGTTACACTTACCATTTACATTGTTGCACTTACCATTTACATTGTTATACTTACCATTTACATTGTTATACTTAATTTACATTGATTGTTACACTTACCATTTACATTGTTACACTTACCATTTACATTGTTATACTTACAAATTTCATTGTTATACTTAATTTACATTGATTGTTACACTTACCATTTACATTGTTACACTTACCATTTACATTGTTACACTTACCATTTACATTGTTATACTTACAAATTTCATTGTTATACTTATCATTTGTTTAAAATTCCAACATCTGCTGCTTAATTTTCTGTTTAATATGTCTCTGGTATTGGAAAATATTGCAATCTGGATGGATGAATTACAGAAAATTCCATGAAAATGATAGATACCTCGAATGTATATGCTATTTCTACCTGAATTACAGAAAATTACCATGAAAATGATAGATAGTTCCCTCATGCTCAGTGGGCAGGTAAGAAGCAGGTATAAATATAATAAGTGTATATAAATATAATAAGTATATAATGGACCTAACCGAAAAATGCTGTAACCCCAGCCCAGGCTCATTTACACAAGAAAATATTTCCTAATGCATCGAGAAATATGAAATTTTACAGACTTATTACACGAAATAAGAAAAATACAAGCAAAAAATATGAGCAAGATCAAAGTAGCATTTTATAAGATATTTTGGCTCAAGGTTGTTATGTATTTCTGCTATTTTAGTTCCGGTTTTGGGAACATTTCCCACAAGCTTAACCTACATACTGTAACATGACACAACAATCTCACACCAGGCACAATCTGATACTCCTCACAATGGCCATCAATTGGTCATAGATAAGTAGGTGCTAAACAAGGCTGATTGATATATCGGAAAGGTCTATTTGGTTTTCAACCGACTCACCTGGCCAGGTGTGAGAAATAAATCGTGTCAATATGTCCGGCCTGGTCAGACATTGTAGCATTGTAATATTATTGAGTAATATTACATCAAGGTTCCATCGGCCTTCTCAGTTATGTAATAATCTCAGTTTTGTTCCTGTTTTCAAGAGTATTTCCAAGTAATTTTATTACATATGTTAACAGTTATGTCCACCATATTGGTGTCAGTCGCAATCCTACAACATTTACATTGATTCCACTCTACTGTGGAAATGGATATCGATGAGGACAGTCTAAAACAGGTGTGTCAAACTCATTTGCTATGGCGAGCCAGATTTTATATGAATAATAATAAAAAATAATAATAAATAATTAGTCTGGCGGGACTCATGCGGTCCGAAGGCCGTATGTTTGACACCCCTGAGCTAAAATGCAATTTATATTTGTAAATGATGTTGATCTATCTAATAGCATACACCTTAAATTAGTACTTCTGCGTCAAGGTTTTTATAGAAATGGAGTTTAGTATAACTTTAGTCCCGTCGTTTTAGCGAGAATGCACATAAAGTTTTCGTGGATATGTGCAAAATCATTATGATTTTGAAAACGGCACCAAGCTTACGTATTTTCGAATATCCGTCAGTCAGTGATGGAGATTGATGATTGTCTTTTAGAAGTATTTCTGTGTATTGTTACCATCAACTGTGATGGAATTACATTTGAAACTATCGAACAATCTCTTGAACTCTTAAGTTCACCACTACTTCGATTGCCCATTAGTATTTCTGGAATTTTATTGCCCATTAGTATATTTGGAATCTACTGTCCTCTACATTCTTAACATTTACTAACATTAATATTTTCAATTTGCAAAAAAATCAAAAGATTTGCCTTGTCATTGTATCGTTTTCATTTGAAAATGGCAACGTAAATAAAAAAAATTGGTCGCTCATATTTGCAGTAAGTCTTTTTAATACGAATCTCTAAGAAGTGAACGAAATCCAGGCTACATTTGAAAAGGTGTAGGCGTGTAACAGAATTGCCTAAGTCAATTTGCCTAACACCGTGATTTTCCCACCTACAGTGGGTGTGTCCTTGAACCTGCAAAGTTACCGCTTGCATTTACCGTATATACTCGCGTATAATAGGGAGCCAAATGCAAACAACATATACCCTGATCTGCCGTCGCATAATACGCTGGCAGATCAGGGTCTATGTTGTTTGTTCTACTGATTAGTCCTTACAAACTGCACAGACCCAGATCTGCCGGCGCATTATGCGACGGCATCTGGGTCTATGCAGTTTGCAGTTGGTATCGAGCTATAATTCGGTATTTATGTTGAGTAAAAAGGTATGATTTCTCCCTATCCTTGGCATTTAAATGCAAGCCAATCTTTATCATGCACGAATTCGATGCTGTGTGTTTTAGTTAATAATTAAATATAAATAGAAAATAATCTAAATCCAGCAAGAATGATCGAGTTATTTTAAAAATGAGTCTTGGATTTCCAAGCAAGACATATTTTCTAAATTCATTTGATATCCTTTTGTATTGTATTTATAAAATACTTTTAATGCACCCGTGTTTTAAAGGTGTATGATTGTATTCGTATCACAAAAGACACTTTTAATGCACCCTCAGGTGTCGGATTATATTTATATGACCGTCTGTCTTCAGTTTAACTACATCTTCAGGGTGGATAATTTCCATATAGGTATATATTTTTAGTCCTCCTTACATGGTGGAGAAAATACAGAAAAAATTGTGTGTGTACTTTTGGATGGAAAAAACCCTCACATTATTGTTATCTGGTCAACCCATTAACGAAGAATGTTTAATATACGTACACCTGTTATGTATTGCTATCTTTTTTAAACTGCTTACTCATCTTTGATAAACTAAACACCACTTACTTGTTTAGGATACCTAAGTACAATTTATCACTGAAGCATATCTAGTGATTCTTATGCTGTCAAAGCTGGTGATACTCATGTTTTCATTATGGGTTGATAACTAACGTTACCTTTTTTTTAGCAATATTCAGGATCTCACTTACTTAGAAGTCGAGTCCAACTGTAAAATGCACATACCCCGATCTGCCGTCGCATAATGCGCCAGCAGATCTGGGTCTATGCAGCTTGTTAGGAATAATCAGTAGAACAAACAACGTAGACCCAGATTTGCAACGGTAGATCAGGGTCTATGTTATTTGCAGTTGGACTCGCCTTATAAGCGAATATGGACGGTATAGTAGTCTGAATAATAATGACAGAATCTTCTGTTTTCACTCTCGACCGGACAAGTGTAATTCTGACGTGGAAATAAATGTATGTCCAAGGGGAGCTCAAAACTTAACAGAATTATACGTTGTAAAATATTTATTATCTAAGCTTATTTTTTTTTTTTTAAACATCGAAAGTTATTTGTTGTACGTCTAGCTTGGAGTTACCCTCTTTTATTATGGTTCAAATGAATTATTAACATATAAATACATTACAGAAAGCTCATTACTACAACAGTCAGTGATTTTTCCTGTCTCACGAATTAAAGAGAGATAATTATTGGTTATTCTTAAAGCCCACGTGACTCCGTTCCAGACTCAATTATCCATCTAGTGTGGAAATAACATGCGTAAAAATGTATTTGGATAGTTTTAATTGACAAAGCACTGTCCATAGGAATAATCAATATGGAGGAGGGCAAACCGGAGTAACAGGCCAAATCAATCGACCATGGATGGGCTGACCCACAAACTCATGTAGTGCCATGTCTGTGAATCGACCCTTGGACCATATAGGTTAATTGCAAGTGGTCTAAATTCTGTGTGATTCAGGCAACAGATCAAATGGAAGCCATCGATGTCTTGGGCTTTTATTACTCAACTATGATACAAAGACTGACCTTTAAATGTTAAAAAAACATCTAATCCTCACTCCGAGGTCAGTTTGTCGATGCTTAATACCCCAACAAGTGTTTTACTTCAATAGGGAGTCTGACATCACATCTCTTTCAGTATACTTTAAGTTACGTCTACAGGGAATCCAACATCACATCTCTTTCAGTATACTTTACGTTACATCTACAGGGAATCCAACATCACATCTCTTTCAGTATACTTTACGTTACGTCTACAGGGAATCCAACATCACATCTCTTTCAGTATACTTTAAGTTACGTCTACAGGGGATCCAACATCACATCTCTTTCAGTATACTTTAAGTTACGTCTACAGGGAATCCAACATCACATCTCTTTCAGTATACTTTACGTTACGTCTACAGGGAATCCAACATCACATCTCTTTCAGTATACTTTACGTTACGTCTACAGGATATCCAACATCACATCTCTTTCAGTATACTTTACGTTACGTTTTCAGGGAATCCAACATCACATCTTTCTCTGTATACTTTACGTTACTTTTACAGGGAGTCCGACATCACATCTTTCTCTGTATACTTTACGTTACGTTTATAGGGAGTCCGGCATCTCATCTCTTTCTATATTCTTTACGCAACATAAACTGTGGAGGAGGAACACGGGTATGAAATTCCATGGATCCCGCTAGATTAGATTGCACGATTCAATGCTCTCTTATAAATAACTTGTACGCATCATAAACCCGCGCACGCAGGGGACATTCGTGCATTTATTTCCTGAATTTCAGAATTTCTGAACTAAGAACAAAATGTTTTAGGTAAGTTTTCAGTCATAATGATTCCACCTGTTATTGATTAACGCATGTGTCATTTTCTACATAACTTTGCAGAAATTGTGAAGTGTGCCATAGAAATTTTAAATGTAATGTAAATAAAATATAACCCTGTACAAATTGTCTCAGGTTCCCAATTAGATGTAATAGGGTGCACCTGACGGATATGATCGCAGGCTTGATACGTTGAACATCAGAAAACTACTGGATTGATGTGAAGAGAGAATTTCATAGAATGTATGCTATACTTTTCATTTATTGCATACTGCATAAAGAGTTACGTGGTCACAAAGATAAAAAACATAAAAGGAGAAACATGAAGTCAAAGTAAAATAAAAGGGAGGCGGTGTGAATGTGAACTTTACGCAGATGAAGTGAAGATCTATAGACCCGTGTAGGTGTGTATATAGATGGAAACGGAATTTTAATGTCTACTTTCGCTTAACTGTTTCACTTTCCCCATTTATTTGTATGCTTTCCCCCCCCCCCCCCCCCCCCCCCCCAGTGGGGGCGACTTAATTTTATACTGTCTTTCGGTTCGTATCGAGAAGCTTGTTAGCAAGCACTCAACGTAGACAAATTAAATTTGGCTAGGATATTTGCATGCATATGTAAATAACCTGATTTAAATAAAATTTCTGTAGACTTTTTACTACACACATGTTTTTAACACGATTTTAAAAAAAAGTTGACATTGTCAAATGCAATTTGGTACGCTATTTTTATGTATATGCAGATGACCTGATTTGATTTTCAGGGCATTCCAGCAATTTTTTATTTATTTATTTTTTAACACATTTTTTGGACTTATTCTGTTGGGTAAACATTGTTTGCACGATTGCGCAAAAATCACTTCAGATAGACAAATATGGTATGTATAACTTTTAATTTTGTGTGCTGATATACATCACATGATTATATTTTCATGCAATTATAACAATATATAAAAAATTTCTAAAGTTCTTTGTGCATATACTATATATTCCGAACATAAACAGAAAAAAAAGAAACGCTTTTAACTTGTGTAAAATTCTTTTGTTAAATCTATAAAATTGTGTTATAGTTAACGCTTTAAATTTGTGTAAAAGTATTGTGCTAAATCTATAAATCGTGTGTTACAGTTAACGCTTTTAACTTGTGTAAAATTCTTGTGTTAAATCTATAAAATAGTGTGTTACAGTTAAAGCTTTAAACTTGTGTAAAAGTCTTGTGTTAAATCTATAAAATAGTGTGTTACAGTTAACGCTTTAAACTTGTGTAAAAGTCTTGTGTTAAATCTATAGAATAGTGTGTTACAGTTAACGCTTTAAATTTGTGTAAAAGTCTTGTGTTAAATTTAGAAAATAGTGTGTTACAATTAACGTTTTAAACTTGTGTAAAAGTCTTGTGTTAAATATATAAAATAGTGTGTTACAGTTAATGGTGTATAGCATACATTTACAAGCCTATTTTGTGACACGTCTGTAGTCATGGTTGCCTATTACACTTTATTACACATACATAAAATGGAGACAATAATATGGCCTGTCCTCTCGGCCAGTTATAAGTTTATATAATCCTTATTTATCTGGACTTTCCAATAACTTGAGGAAAACTGCGTTTCCTTGAAAAAGAACATAAATTATTTCTGGTTTTACTATACTCGTTACCGAGCTTCCAAAGTAGAATTGGGCTTATACAGTTTACAGGTTACAGTTAAATTCCACCTCATTTGGGATTTAGGAAAATATTGAGATTATGACCTCTCATTTTTCACTCAGTCTATCTACAGTTGTCCACAGTTCCCATCTCGAATAAATACAAGTCTGATTCACAGAGTAGCAATGACTGTATGTTTTCCAGAAGCTGTGATTTTCAAGTGTGAATATAGCAACTACGCTTCTTTTCACAGAGTGAAATATGTTACATTTGTTATTGGAAACTATGGATATGTTGCAAGATCTTAATTTCTTGGCGAGTTATTTCTGTATAACTACGGTTTCCAATGTACTGTAAAAAAAAGTGGTTGTATGGTCATTTGAGTGAAACTGTATTGGATTTGCGATTTACTTGGGATGCGTCAAAGCAATAATATACCTTCTCTTAAAAAATCACACAATTTATGAGGGAAAAGCCCCCACACAGAAGCATTACTACAATACGTAGTTGGGAGAGTAAGCAATACTTTGTGCAACATTTAACAAGCAAAGACCCAATGCTCTACTTCCCTTGTTTTGCGGATTGACAAAAAACAGAAGTGTAGAATTAGCTGCTAGAATATGCTGTAAGACTAATGGATATTTTATTTTCATCTGCCTTCCATTGCCTAACTCTTTGACGGAAGCAATCTATTTGTAATGAAAATGTTTATCTTTGTAATGAGGCTTTAGGTATTCAGCTGTAAGCGAAAGAGATAACGCAGGTGAAATTAATCTACACAAACGAAGTGATTTAAGTTCTGTAACATCCCCATATCTGCTTCTTTATTTAATTCTGGAAGAGTCTCTAATTTGTGACCGCAATCATATAAAGCCTAGAGATTTGGAATCCATTTTCTACTCGATGTTTTCATTTATTGATCAATTAAACATAGCATTCCAGGATCCTTTCGAAAGAGAAATGACGATGTATTAAGTTATTAACTGCATGATGCTTTACTGCCTGCTGTATGGAATAACATATAAAACGACTATCCAAATATATTTGAAAGTAATAATAATAATAATAATAATAATAATAATAATAATAATAATAATAATATATTGACACAAAAAATTGGTAACGATGCAGTTACAAAAAGCTTCCCAATGTTTTGGGTTGATTAAAATCTTCGTCAGGGGAAAAGACAACTTACAAAAGCAAAACAAACATGTAGCACAAAAGCCGAGAGAAAACATTGAACTATTTGTATGAATAATGGGGGAAATCTACGAAAAAGAGTCACAAAACGGAGAAAGAAAAATCCAATGAAAAACAGTATCAAAATCTGCAACTATGTGTCTATTTTGTGTTGCGTCAATTGTTAATATTAAAAAAAAAAAATCATTAGTCGGGTGATCCGCATAAATATGTGTTATCCGTACGGAAGAACTAATTTGTTTTGACCTAATTCCATTCTAAGACAAAGAACGGAAACCACGCGTAATGACAAAGAACGGAAACCACGCGTAGTGACAAAGAACGCCATCTAGACTAGAATCTGCAATATGCAATACAAATTATATCCCGGTAAAGTTACGCGTGGATAAGGTAGTAATGGAAATGTGCCATGAGAATGTTGTAGCGGGATGCTGAAAAAGAGCTAATAATAATAATAATAATAATAATAATAATAATACATTTTATGTCAAGAGTCTAGATAGTCACAAAGACTATGCGCACATGTAATAAACTGATGCCTGGCTGAAATACTGACAAGACTGCATTGGGAAGGTTAATTTTGTAAAAAAAATTTAGACCTAATTCCTTATGAATTCTCAGTTGCAGAATTCAGTATCGTTCCTTACGTGTGCGTTCTTTATCGGTCCACTCCGGGTTAGAGTCAGTGAGAGGCATCTCCAGGGACTCTAATGAATGTCCATCTGATTTGTAGTGGTTGGCGAGTTTCGCATTGATTTTATTGCGAGTTTGAATCCTCTGCTTATTCATTCGTTTTGTGAAATAAACAGTTCCGCCAACATATTTGATGCCACAGATTTTGCACGTCAAGACAGGTTACATTTTGGCTCGACATCCTAGCTTTTGTTTAATAGCAAGTTTTAACTCGTGTAGCCGAACTTCAGAACTATTTAGTCTCGGGCATGGCTTGCGGATTAGGCAGCGCTTTTCTATGAGCTTGCATCTGTTGTCCCGTCCAAATTTACATTGGCACATATCTAGATGGTCCTTGATTTTTGGTCTATAGTACGCAACCATAGGCACTTCTTGAAATATGTCTTTCAAACGTTCGTTAAGATTCGATCTGGTGTCATTGCTTCTAAATGATCTTTTGTAAGTTCTGTGGTAAGTAACCACGAAGGGGATGCGTTTGTTGGCTTACTTGATTTTATATTTAAAGAGGGTATTTCATAGCCTCGTCAATGTATTTCATTATGTATCCTCTCCTTCTAAGTTACCCACTGAGCTCTCAGAGTCCCTTTTCAAGAATAGCCGGATTGGAGCAGATACGTTTGGTCCAATCGCACAGGCCGTAAGGAATATTGTTTTTATTGTGGGCTTGGTGTAACAGCTGGTTGGGAGAAGATACTGGTGATAATCAGTTAGTATGCAATCCACGTCAGATTTTAAGTTTCCCTATATATATATATATATGTGTGTGTGTGTGTGTATATATATATATATATATATATATATATATATATATATATATATATATATATATATATATATATGTGTGTATATATATATATATGTGTGTGTATATATATATATATATATATATATATATATATATATATATATATATATATATATATATATATATATATATATATATATATATATATATATATAACCCTATTACAACTCACAAGGCAAAGAAAGTCTTTCCAAATTGCGCTGGATCATAAAGATCCTGTTGGTCAGAAAGAATCGTATATATATATAAAAGATATATATATAACAAAAAACTGGCAAACAACAGAGTGAAAAACTGGTGTGATACCAGCCCAATCGGTTTCGGAATCTACCGGAAAGCTACATAGGATGATTACAGAAACGAGACACGAACACAACACAAAAGCATAATTACTTTACAGAATCTACATGATGTTTGACTGTGGATATTTACAAAAATGATTTAAGAAAACATGAATAAAAGGAACAATGTTGCACGACGCTACTTATTACGATGCTCTTAAGTGAACGCTCGCAATGCGGAAAATGGTTAGAGCAAAGGAATCTAATTAGTGACTATAGCACGTAATGAAAAATGTGCGCCATCTGTAGCCATCTGTTGAGCTGTCGACAACTGCCCAATTATAAATTTATCCAGGATATATTATTTATTATTTTGTTGAACTGGCGATTACTTCATATTGGCAAAAGTTTTGTTCTTAAGTAGTATTGCAAAACTGTATTGTGACAACAAAAAAACAACAACAAAAATTTAGATGCATTTTTTACATTTGTAAACAAATTTGTACAGGAGAATGGAAGTTGATATATATCTGCGAATGACATTTTACCGATCTCAAATACATAAACTGAACAAAAATTTATTGTCAAATTTGAAAATGTGTTTTGGTTTTATCCAAGTATTTAACTGATATTATACCATGGGCGTATATGTAAAAAATGACATTGCATATTGGCAAACAATAAATTGAAAAAGGTCTCATTGAGAATATAAATAACTGTTTGAAGTGTACTCAACGGTTTTAGTCGATTTCATTCTAAATTCAATTACTTAAATACATCCTCCCCTTGTAAGCAGCAGGTATTGGGCCCAGAATTTTAACCCCACCTAGCTTATTGTGGCAGTCATAAAAAGATCGCTTTTATAAAATGGAATTCAGGAGATCGTCTATGTTTGGTTATCCATGAGTACCCTAGTTTGAAAACCTATCAATGCCTTATGCCTTGTGATTAATATAGTAATTTTTGGCGATTGCGGTAATCAAGACCCAACATCATTACTAGGTTAGATAAGAGTCTTCTTTCCGGTATGATGAACATGCTAATAAGGTCAATGTTTGGATAATAATGAAAACCTGTCTATGCTGCAATACATAGATTGAACTGCATATAAGCAACGCCATGAATAGGTAATTTAAAAGATGCAATTAAAATGGTACAAAAAGGGGTTTCAGGCGCATACCTGCCGCTTAGTCAATATTCATCTATACCCAGTGTCGCCTAATCATATTCATTTCTTTAATAAATAAACACATGTATTGCAGCATGACGCCCATGCACTTTAAGTACGTAGGAACTGATATAAGTTTTACAAATTGAATTCCTTATTACCAAGAGTTTAATCTTAATGCAACATATGTTTACAGTTCGCACAAAAATGTAACCTCAAAGATCATTGCAACTTCGACCGTGGACACTACATGTCAGAACAGATGTGCATTTGGCGTACAACAAGACTAAGACAAACTGAATCTATGCTTTGCTTTGCCGTAGATCCTCTAATGAGAAAGTGCATCATCATGGAGAATGACTGTTTAGTTCCTCTTGAAGGTATCATTAAAGGTTCGAGATTTTGGACATAAAGAGGGTCAACTTTTGGTCAAGTGTCCTGTGAAAGATATAATCTTGGACCTTCATGCATATTATGTGCGACATTATCTCGCATTTCCACATATGGAGAATTCAAAGTGTGATGAAATGTTTATTGTTTTCTGCGGAGAAGTCTTGTCATAGATAAGTGTCCAGCTATACTCACTGAACATGCGCTGATCTAGATGTGAGTGTGTGTTTTTTTCTTCTGTGTGTGTGTGTGTGTGTGTGTATAAGCGTGGTCTCCTTCATCCGACATAAATGTCTTGTGATAGATAAGTGTCCACCTATACTCACTGAACATACGCTGATCTAGATGTGTGTGTCTGTGTGTGTGTGTAAGTGTGGTCTCCTTCATCCGACATAAATGTCTTGTCATAGATAAGTGTCCACCTATACTCACTGAACATGTGCTGATCGTGTGTGAATGTGTGTATGTGTGTGTGTGTGTGTGCGCGCGCGAGTGGTCTCCTTGATCCGACATAAATGGTTCCCGGTAAATATGTCAGATAAAAGCAACATGGAGGATAAACATGACATGACTTTGGTGGTTGCCTTTAGGTGATTCTCTACACCTCTCGAGATGTATGTGTATGGATATATGATGATTATAAAAATAAAACAATGAAAAGTTAACTTTTTGTGATGGCAAGGGAAAAGAAGACGCGTGCGAGTGTTGGATGTGTGTAAAAGGTAGAAATATATAGAAATCTGCAAACAGATAGAGAGAAAGGAAATACTGTTCATGTGTTTAGATGTTTGACAAATAGATATGGGCAGAAAAGGAAATGGAAAGAAAATATAAATGTTAAATATAGATGAAAAACTTAAAACATCAACTATATTCAGTCATCTAACGGTCCTTGTCATTCCATTCTGTCTTAAAACAAAAGTCCACAATAATCTTCTGTGTCTCACATGGAACCTAGCCCCTTTAACTCCTTTGTTTATACAAGTTTATTTAAAAGTGCTACAGCACTTCGTCGGTAAAGTTTGGACAATACATAAATAAGCAAAGACCGCCTAACTTGTTGTGCCAACGCTATGGTTCAGTGGCATGACGGTGGCTTTCCTGACTGCCAGATAGATTACTGAATTATGTGCCCAAATTACAGTGCCGGAGTTGGAAATCGAATTTGTCGCATTATCGAGACTAAATATAATAGAAGAAGAACATAACAGAATAGAACACAACTTTATTCCTGTAATGTTTCTCGGGCTACTGGCAGGTGGCATATGAGAGAACACAAATTACATTTAAGATGGTGTAACGTATTATATGGGATTATTTAGCGTTAAAATCAACCAATGAATCCCAGAGAGAGAGAGAGAGAGAGAGAGAAAGAAAAAGAGAGAAAGAAAAAGAGAGAGTTTACATTGATATACACAGTAATTTCAATACATTAAAGAATAAAATGGTTCCCATTACTTTTGTCAGATTAAAGCCATTGCTTGAAGACCAGTTCATAATTAACACTTATTATGAAACACTACGTTTCGGCAGCGTTTTTCAAGTGCAAGTCCAAAGCAGTGCAAGTCCAATGCAGGTGTAGCAGAAGCCTGTCTAATATCTCTTGACAACATTTCGTAAATATTTATTAAGAAATATTTATTATTCGGCGAACTTGATAATGACAAACTTCTAATTGGAGGAGCCTAGCAGATCGCTGACTCTCCACGGGGAGACAACAAGACAGCGTTTTGGCGAAATCATCTCCTGGGTTGGCCATCTAGATCCTGAATATGAAATGAGAAATTCAGCATCACACGTGGCCAATGATACAACCCTGTGAATAGCTGGAAGAAATCAGACAATGTAAATCCGCAAACTCGTCTATTGTCGGAGGTTGATGACGGCAGTGTTCCATCACGCTGATGAGCTAAAGATCAGCTTAAACAATCAAATATTGAATTCCGTCACTCGTATCGATTAAATACAAATGGAATATGGTCAGGAAATGATTTGGGAATTATTTCATTTTCATGTCGTTTTATTTCATTTGTCACGAATTATGTGAAATAAATAAATAAATGAATTAATATTTCGGCTATTCATCTCTTCGAGTCATCGTGCAAACACATGTTGTAAGCGTTATTAATGTATTATTCAAACCTTCGAATATAGCAAAGTTCATATGAAAATCTTTCGTAAGAAGAGGAAAAACTTTGCCGTTGGAAGATTTTGCTTAGAAACGATTGTCTTGAGTTTGACATTTTTTTTTTTTTATTTTCTTTTTTTTGTTGTTGTTGCAAATTTCTGTTAAGAACTTTGCAAAAAATGCCCATTAGAAAGGTCTAATTTGGAGAAATGTGTGACCAGTCTGTCAGAATAACGGTCTGATTTGGAACAATGTGTAATCAGTCTATCTGAGATGACATACATTGTTCTGGGTGCGATCTGGGATAAAAAAGGATTTTGTTAAAAACCGTATTTCCACGTGTAATAATCAGATTTGCAAAGATCTGTCGGAGTATTATTATTCTAAATGCCATTCGTAGTAGGCTGTACAACCGTATTTACCCTTTTTAAACACACACCCAACTGCAGTGTAGACCAACTTCTGCCGGCACATTCTAAAAATGCTATCAGTAATAGACTGTACCTCCGTACTTACCTTTTAAAACACGCATCCAACTGTGAACAACAAAGAGGGGAATAGCGAAGATAAAGATCTGCTAGTGCAATACGTGATGGCAGCTCTAGGTCCACGTTGTTCGCAGTTGAGCACACGTGATACACGAACAAATACATTATTTGTATTGGTGGGGCAGATGAATGGCGAGCGCAATTAAAATCTCGTGCAAATGTCGATCATAAATTTTTATATAACAAAAATATCGTAAAGGTGTATTAACGTGATATTTTCTGATTTAAAAAAATGTTGACTTGCCATGGCTGAATTATATTGTAACTTACCCTAAAACTGCAAGAATGTTATCAAGCAAAAAATTAAGACCGTGCGATATGATAACGAGACAAGACATTTACTGTCTACCTTGATAAGCTTAAGTAAGAAAAAGCAGATGATTTTGTGGCACAAAAGTGTTAAGACTGCTGCCATCACTAATCTCTTTCATCATTGATTGCTGAATGATTTACACATTTGGCTATGATATTTACCATTCATACTTGGCAAACTGTGGCACAGTCCGTCTTCGTTTTCAGCTAAATGTATGCGTAACAATTCGCGGAACTCGAAACGCTCTTCGTGTTTTGACTGCATTTCCAGATATATCGCGGTTGCATCATGTGTGCTCTTGCTAGGCATACGAACAGAAATTTTTTCTTTTTGCCAGCTCCAGCAGAATCAGTTCTAAACAATTTCTGCGATCTCAATCAAATAAATTGAAAGTAGACGTTATGTGAAAGTACTGAACGTTATTATGTAGATCATTTTTTGCCGCGTAGTAATGTCAATTTATTTGATCTATATCAGGCCATGTATAGTTTCATTCCTTATGCTCATCTCTTTGAGGAAACTAATACCTACACTGATGATTAGTACAAATGAAGTGCTTTCTTACCTTGACATCAACAGCAAAATCAACACCAGTTCTTTGCGTCGTATGACCGCTACAAAGTTTTGATCGTGGCGTTGACACACATCAAATGTTTATGTCATTAATTCTCTACTCTAAGTTGATTTGACTTTTAAATATTTTGCCTATCTCCAGCATTGTATTCTGCTTGGTCATTTAGAATATATGCGACTTCTTTTGTCATCTTACAGTCCTGGAAGTGATATGAACGGTGATGTATTTAAGGTATTGCATTATAAAAAGTAGTATATGTATAGGAGTTAAATTCATATTTAGGAAGTAATTATATTACACGCACACTGTCCTGTTTGTGAATTGAATTTTAACAAAGATCTTGTGGTCAAATCTTTACTTGAAAGTTTTAAACCTTTTCGGCAAAGATTTTTTTGTCATTGATAGCGACGCCAACATATAGATCTATGTGTACACAAAAATCTAATTCATACAAGCTAACCTTTGAAATAAATACAAAAGGAGAAAAAGTGGGCAATTAACCATTGTGTCTCCAAATGGCGACATACTCAGGCGCGACCTTTGGTGATTTGTTCAATTACGAATGCCCCAGGTGACTTCTTGACTGATCCCGTGACACAGATTTTAACAACACCGAGTACTTGTCTCTTTGTAGGCAAGATAGATAATTTCATATGTAACTGTGATGAATATGATATATTGCTTGACATGTTGACCCAGTATGTGCCCTGAGTCAGATGACTGGAAAAGGTACAATGTTAAAAGGCTTTCATCGGCCGGATAAAAACGGAGTCAACATAGGCATCTGGAAGAGAGAGACCCCTCCCCCCCACCCCCCCAATGAGCAGACTAATGAGCCAATAAATGGATCGATACAATGTTCCCCCCCTGCATACCAAATCGCTAACAGTGTTTACGCCGGAGGCAACCCATAGTATTACTTAGTATGCAAAATTACAACGGCGGATTGTACAGTTTAACCGGAGACTCGAATATCCGCCGTAAGCTGTACATTGTTATCCTTTACACTTGTAGATACTGGGGATTCCTTCGTGCCTTGATTCACGCCTCGGCATGGCCATTTTTAGCGATTTTATATGCCGAGTGTGATGATGTCTGAGATTGCCCCGAGGAACATCGATAATCACAATAGAAACTTCACAACTTAATTTGCTGCACGCCCAGAATTTTGTATTCGTATTTTCGATTGCTATAGTTTTCCGGGTTGTTGGCAATAAAAGGCTACATGCACGGACTGTGCGAGTCGTCTGAGTGTTGCATAGTATGTGCGTGTTTGGTGTTTGGGATTATATCTAGGTTCTGTTTTTCACATGGATGTGGATATTTGTTCAGCGAATAGTTTTCGGTACAGCTTTTTCCCCTAGAACTCACTCAAAGTCCAGATTTTTGAGGTGCAATAACTTCCATGACAAGAAGAAATACAAATAAATACTCATGAATCTTTCTAACTTAAAGTTTTGGAGATGCAATAACTTTCACCACAAAGCAAAATACAAAAAAGGACTGAATACTCTTTGTAACGTCAGCAAAGAACGTTTACCCAATTTGAAAGACACTGGACATTCATTGTACAATCAATTATTGTAGAGTTATAAGTTTGGGTTCCATATTTCTGCTGAAATACTTTAATATCAAAGAGGCTTGGAACCTTTTTTAATTTATTTGGTAAACCTTCAAATTCTCGACGTCATTCGTGTTTGTCAAGATTGGACATTTTTTCGTCAATTTTGTTGAAATCGAGACGAACAAACACGAGGTATAATGTTTATGACTGTGGTCATACCAGACACTTTTCGGGCATAGTGATGTATACAACAGAATTCTCGTTGTCAATGAGAAGTATAATAGAATAGGTATACCGAAACAGTGTAAATGCAAAGTACAATAACATAGATATACCGAAACAGTGTAAATGCAAAGTATAATAGCATAGGTATACTGAAACAGTGTAAATGCAAAGTACAATAACATAGGTATACCGAAACAGTGTAAATGCAAAGTACAATAACATAGATATACTGAAACAGTGTAAGTCCAAAGTACAATAGCATAGGTATACCGAAACAGTGTAAATGCAAAGTACAGTAACATAGATATACTGAAACAGTGTAAGTCCAAAGTACAATAGCATAGGTATAATGAAACAGTGTAAGTGCAAAGTACAATAGCATAGGTATACTGAAACAGTGTAAATGCAAAGTACAATAGCATAGGTATACCGAAACAGTGTAAATGCAAAGTACAATAATATAGATATACTGAATCAGTGTAAGTCCAAAGTACAATAGCATAGGTATACTGAAACAGTGTAAGTGCAAAGTACAATAGCATAGGTATACTGAAACAGTGTAAGTGCAAAGTACAATAGCATAGGTATACCGAAACAGTGTAAGGGAAAAATACAATAACATAGGTATACTGAAACAGTGTAAGGGCAAAGTACAATAACATAGATATACCGAAACAGTGTAAGTGCAAAGTACAATAACATAGGTATACTGAAACAGTGTAAGGGCAAAGTACAATAGGTATGCTGAAACAGTGTCAGGGCATATTGACGAATCAGTCAACGATGGAGACCGCAATTCGTGAAATAATCAAATTTGATGAGACTCATTCAGACCTGACATAATGAAGGGCTCCTTGTCAAGTGGATCAGGCTACATAACGTTGGTAGCGGAATTATTTGTAAATATAAATTTTCACATGTCTGGTGATTGGGTAAAATATGATATTGTAAATAATTCATTTATTGGGAAAGCTGCTTTACTGTACTGGTTAAAATTAGTGGTTGACTAATGTGATGTGATTACGTACAGTATGACAGGAACGAGATACACCAAGTTTGTTGTATGAAAAAGATGTATAGTCGACATGTTCTTAGATGTATTACCGGAGAAAGTGTTTTACATGTGTAAATGATAACGAACCATTCTATTTTTGAGAATACCATAAGCAGTAAGATATTGCTTCGAAATTTTACGCTGAAATTAACGAATCTGCATATATATACAAAGCGTTCAAAAATGTCATTGTGGTAAATAGTTCGAGAAGTTTATGTTGGATTTGATATATTTCTTGAAGAAAATATTTCTTGAAAAAAAAAATCGGAAATTTGAGCTGTTTTGTTGATGCGTTTTTTAAAAGGAATAATGAGCATGTGTGAAAACAAAACAAGAGCGCATTTGGGGAATGCAATGTTGTAACACATTTTATTTATTTGCTTGTCTGTGAGTCTGATTTTCTAAATCTGTATGTATGTATGTATGTATGTATGTATGTACGTACGTATGTATGTATGTATGTATGTATGTATGTATGTATGTATGTATGTATGTATGTATGTATGTATGTATGTATGTATGTATGTATGTATGTATGTATGTATGTATGTATGTATGTATGTATGTATGTAAGTATGTATGTATGTATATATGTATGTATAAGTTCTCTTCTTGAAATCTCCCTGGTTTAAGTAAAATATTTTCATACTCAATAAAGGGATGACGTAGCAATTAATCAGGGAATGCACAGCAGTATATCATTGTTAACCAGCAAAAGTATGGTTCATAGCCTTGGGTATAAACATTTCATGGTTCTTTGTGAATTTTAAAGCGGTAGTGTACTCAATAGAAAAGATAGAAATACAAGATTGTCACTATATATGCCTTTTTCAATATGTCGCATTTTGATAGACAACCGTGACGAGATATTCATGGTGGAGCGTACAATTTGTGTTGAACAAAGTATGGAATGCGACAAAAACACTTTATCATATGGATCGCATGATTGAGGTTTGATCGGGCTGCCTGACTTTCCACAATATCCTTCATCTCGTCTACAAGGTGTCGTCAGAAATTCTTCAGTTTTCGATGGAAGAGATTATTAATTATATATTGTTTTGTATTGCTGATTTGTCACAAGGTGATCTGAGTGTAATAAAAGATTGTATCTTGTATCTTGTATCCTGATAACATATTCAAAGAAAAATGTCAAATGAGGACAACGAAATACTTGGGGCAAATTTTGAAGTGTTTTGCAATCAAGGGAATATTTGTCGCTCTATACTGCCCAGATCAAGTCATACTTTTGTGTATTCGTAATCTCAAGGTAAATACAATATCAAATTGTCAACACCTCGGCAATTTGTCTTCCCTGATAATTAATAATGTTGACAGCTGGAACGTGGTTATTTCAGCTTTCAACAGAATTACCGTTTAATTTAAGAGAAACTAAATCCAGCATGGTTTGAAACAACGACTCTCGAATTCATTGCATTTGATATTTTACTGTTTTACTTTCCTTAGGAATTTAGATCACGATTTAAAAATGGTGCTTTTGGTCTATCAATTCACACATATGCTTTTTTCTCATATAACTTGTACACTGAGGGCGTTATTTTAAACCACACCATGGATTTTACCAGAAATTTTTCTGATATTGCCGGACAAGTTTTTGAAAGATATGTGACTACAACGGCATTATTGCGTGTCCATATATTAGCATTTTAAATCCATCTACTCTTGCTAATTTTTATGTACAGGAACAGGTGTGCCTTACTGTAAGTGAATATACCAAATGCTGGATTTTCAACTGGGAATAATTACAACAGAGTGTTATAGTTTTATTGTACTTGGTGTATTTTATTGTCTTCATTCTGTGGTAGTTCCTACCTTATCTAATTCTTTTTTATTTTAAATATTGTGAATACAGTACATTGTAATGAAAATATTGTGAATACAGTACATTGTAATGAAAATATTGTGAATACAGTACATTGTAATGAAAATATTGTGAATACAGTACATTTTGTTGCATCTCGATACTGTGTGAGAAGAGCTCAACGGTTTGTCGAGAGTAAATAAAGTCTATTATTATTATTATTATTATTATTATTTCTGCCTTCTACATCCTTTTGATGATATTTCTGACTTATCTTTTGTCATGGATCGGACCACTTCTCGTTACCTTAGAGCTCAAGGACCTTCCGCGGTATTCTTGCCTTTTCCAGAGAGTACCGCTTTCTGTTATAGGTCTGACTTTAGTAAATTACTAGCGTCTTCAGGTTGTCTCCTGACTTGTGGGGTATTGCTTCTAGTGTTCCCACCTCAACTGATACGATCTCTATTTGAGTTTTCTGGAGCTAAGTTCTCAGGCTAGCTCACTGTACTTTGTTACCTTTTTTGTTCCTTGCATTCGACATGAGTCTCCCCTGATACTGCAGTATCTATCCTGTAGGTCCGGTTTCTTTCCTTGTCAACTAGTATTATGTTTAGCCTGTTTTAACTGTATCATGTGGTAGGTTTGGATGTTAAAAATGCACATGATTGTGGTCTTGTTTTTCTAAGATATTTTCTTTGCATTGTGATCATGCCACTTGTTTGGGCCCTCGAGACCGTACTCCTTATACAGTTTCCAGTGGCTGTTTTTGTAGTGTCGCTTTCGTGCTCACACTAGCCTAAAATTTGCTGCAATCATCGATCAGGTGATTGACCGTCTCATCCTGATTCCTGCACATTCTGCACAATGGCGAGACGTCTTGAATTTGTACACTTGCTTTTACCCAATTGACGATGGGTGTCTAGTCCTCTGATGCCATTATCAATCCTTCTGTTTCTTTATTTAGTTCTCCCATCTGGAGCCGTCGCCAGGTACCCCCACCGGCATGTTGTTCTGTTTTGTTTAAAAAGTGTCCATGCAGTGCGTCTCCCCTCCATCCTGATGCTATCATTATGCGCTTCCTTTGCTGGGAGTCCTTTATTTCTTCGTTTCTTGGACTAAAGTTAGGAATTCCACCTCTATTTCTCTAACATACTTTCCTGGCCTCCTCTTTTCTTCCTCTACACAGTGTTCAACACTGATCAGGCGTGGTCAGGTACGGTATGTTCACATCAGCTTGTGGATGCAGGGCATCATGAATGGTCAGTAGCTTTCTAGTCTTTCTATCCACGTTTACTAACTCTTTTTTTTGTCCAATCTACGAATGCCCGCAGTGTACCTGATGATGGAGAATGCTAAAGTAACCGCTTTACCTCCATTTAGCTTCAAGCCTTTCTTCACCTTCAATAATAATAATAATAATAATAATAATAATAATAATAATAATAATAATAATAGTGTTATTATTATTGTTATTATTGTTATTATTATTATTATTATTATTATTATCTCATGTACATGCATGTATGTATGTATATGTTGTCTTTTTTATGCTACGCATATTTAATTTCACTAATAGGTAAATAATACAAGAATACAAGTATCCGCTTCAATCAAAAGTTCTGCACCTGCAGGTAATGTGACTATACATTGTGTTTTCATACAGAAAATGTATGTAACATGGAAAATATTCTGCTATACAATTGTATCTGTCTAATGAAGGACTCGGATGCGCGTGTATAGTGCAGCGGTGTTCGCACTCGTCCTGCATCGCTGAAACCTGATCCCTTGATTGTGTTGTGGATAAAGAAATCGTCGTGTACCTCAGGGGTGTCGGGTTAAATTCCCTTTTCTTTCGTGGGTAGGAGTTAGGGTTCTTCCTGCATGTCCAGTGGCAATTCTTGGTGTACTATGGCAAAGGCAGCTCTATGCTATCACTCGCGACATTAACACCCCTTCATGACAATTTTTAGAAAGTTGAGTGCAGTCAGAAAGATTAAAGTACAAACTATAATCCTCAGATGCTTTCTGTTTGCTGCTTATGCCTGCTAAGACTCGAAGAGAAATATCAAACTCATTTTGTACATTTGTACATTTGTTTGTTTGTTTTCCATCTAAAATCTGTTATGTTTTGGTTATATGTGAGCAGACATCTTTTGCGCTGGCATACTTGATTAAGAAGAATCCGAGTTACCGTGTACAGTAATTAATAATTAACGGCCAAACAATTTTCTATGTATAAATAAGGATTAATATGTTAAACTTTTGTGCATCAGCCGAAAATTCGGCTAAGCATGCATGTAATCAACAAATATATAGTTCACGTATGTCGCTTTTCGAAATAAATTCAAGGTGTCTCACTGTCCGATAGAAAGGAGAGAGAGAGTGCGATTGAGAGAAGACCTCTTAGCATAAGACCAGTAAACCTCTTTTGTGTGTGTGTGTGTGTGTGTGTGTGTGTGAGAGAGAGAGAGAGAGAGAGAGAGAGAGAGAGAGAGAGAGAGAGAGAGAGAGAGAGAGAGAGAGAGAGAGTGGGTGTGTGCCATCAAATGTTATCAATCAGTAAGGTACGATCATACTTTGCTTAAGTTTGGTTCTTTTAGAGCACTTGATTTAAATATTGTTGTACGGTTATCTAATACGGTACTGTATACGTTCCAAATTGAGATGACTATGACAAGTAATCTAAGAATGAAGACCCATATTTCCGATCTTCTTCTACATTGTACAGAACTTTGACATCTCGCTAATCTTGACTCCAAGGTGGTCCATCATCTGAAAAGGAAATATTTAAATATGGGTTACAAAATATACGAAATTCGTACCCCTTGCAGACCTTTTTACCCACATGTATGATCAAGGAGAGACAGTTATACATCAGATCCGCTAACCCGACAAAATTAAGGTATTTACCATAAAAGGATCAAAGGGATATGACAGGAGATACTGTCTGTAGTATAATTAGAGACTGGAAGGACCGAGTGGAAATATGACAATTTATAATACTATCATTCACACACCTGTGTTATTGGTGTAATGAGGCACACACTGCTAATGAATGGACATTAAATAGCCGGTGAGGGGTCTTCTGTGACACGAATCCCTGGATTTGTCGTCTATATCCCAAAAGAGCACAACACTGGCTTAGATAACGTGCAAATTCATTGAGCTTAGGGATGTGGATGAAGGATCACGGAAGAATAGTGTCAACACCCTTTCTTCGATCTGCAGTGCTGACATGTACTAGAGTTAGTGACCGCCCAACAAAGGCCGGACAAATTTCCAAGTATTCTAGGTTTCGCCACCATACAGGTTAACTCACTCTAACATGTAGAACATCGGTGAAAGGAGAGGGGGGGGGGCACTTATTAGAACTTGCTGGGCACTTAACACTAATTATATAGTTACTATATTTAAAAAGCACACTTTCGCAGTCACAATGACTTACATGAATGTGTTTAATACAGTCGGTCAACCTTTTTTTATGGCTTAAGTGCTACCCTGGCATCGAAAGAGATACCCTATATTAACTGTATAAATTACCAGGTATGGTGCCCTACACGTCTGATTTAGATCGAATATTGATGCTACAAGCTCTAAAAGTCATATCTTTCAATCCGTGGTATAATAGTTGGTCTTGTTTACATTCAATAATTGTGGTCTAATGGATGAAATATGTGAACAAAATCTATAAATAATGTGCGGCAACAAATTCATTAAGATTAAAATGCCATGTCGTTGATTTTGTTCAGTTTCGTTCGTTGAAAAAAGTACCCTCCCCCCCTTAAATCAATTTCCGACTGTCTTCTTTTGTTAATAAGATCAATAATGAACTTCAAACGAATAAGTAATGTGTTTACATAAATTACATAAATTATGAATCTGCTCAGACTTTTGCGCTCCACCATTTTTCTGGGCCCTTTTGGAAATGAGACGATAGTATGTATGTATTTTCAAGTATCTTTAGCTCGACATAACTGCTTTCCAGTTAATTTATTCCACTTTATATTGTATGATTAACAGAAAAATATTCTCAAACCAACACTCATTTTTAAAAATAATCTGAATTCTTGTACATCACAGAATTTCAAAAGTTCTGGTCCAAATACGAGTATGTGGGCATATATTTGTCAGAAACTCAAGGCACAGTCTAAGTAATCAAACAAGAAGGAGAACTCTGCCATTAATTCAGCGGAGGGACATAAACTACCGTATATACACTCATACAATCCAGTACCAACTGCAAACTGCATAGACCCACATATGCCGTAACATAATGCGCCAGCAGATCTGGGTTTATACAGTTTGTAAGGACTAATCAGTAGAACAAACAACATAGACCCTGATCTGCCAGCGCATTATGCTGTTTGCATTTGGACGCGAGTATATGCGGTATTTATGATGTTTTATGTCCCCGCCACACGACTAGAATCATGAAAGAGAATGCTTACAGTTGATTCGTAGAAATCTAATAATTTTCATAATTTCATCATTTAGAATACAACCACCCCATGATCTTTAAAATTTCGATTCAAGTCCTGTGATAAAATGAAACATTATTAATGATGTTCTTTTTTATTTCTGCATTTCGTGTCAGAAATGTAAATTGTCAAAATGTTTCGTGTCAGAAACGTCAATTTCATAAACGTTTTTTTCATCTGACGTGTGTAGCTCCAGAAATATTTCCTACCATTAGGGTAATTAATTTGTATATTTTAATGATAAATAAAAATGCATTCATTGTAATTTTTTTGCGATTTTCACAAAGCTTATAGAAGATGTGCACATGATCAGTCCTTATTAGCAAATGATAAATGGACGATACTCTTGGTGTAAACGTCTTAAGCTTACTCATTTAATTATAAAGTATAAATCAATCTTTACCATTTTACGTTTAAAATTGATGTCTCGTTCGAAACTGAAGTTGTATTTTCACTTTTTCATGTTCTTATTTATCAATTTAAAATTGGTTCTAATATAAACGGGAAATCGGAGTTTTTGTTGCAGAAAACGAACCCTCTTTCCACTATAAAGCTGAACAAATCAAACGCTAGTCACGAATATACAGATATACGTATCCTAAATTGCCTATAAGATTGTTATATATTCTTACTTAAAATAACGTTCTTGTAGAAATTTCCAGTAAAACAGGGAGGGTAACAATACAAGCGCACTTTTAGGGAAATATAATCGACCGCTTGAAATCTATTGTTCCTTCACCTTATTTTGATTTCAACCTGATCTATTTGTTTCTTTGCACCTTTTTTTTATCCTCCTACGGGCTCGGGGATGTAGAATATGCCTCATGCTACCTCCTGCATGTCGTAAGAGGAGACTAATGGAGACAAGACAAAGAATAAAAATAAAAAAAATGTAAGGTTCTGGTAACCCGATCTAACCTATTTTAATGGCCCCGACCATATACCTATTAATCCTTTTAATCACGTACGCCACCCCCCCCCCCCCCCCCCGAAAAAAAATGAAGACCATATACTGGATTTAATTTTTAGATTGGAAACTGTGAATGAACTAACACGAGCTGGATAAAAAAAAGTAATATATAAAATGAGTACCAACCTTCCCACCTTATATTTTCACCCCGTTACATGTATAACTGTTATCTCTTATTTTATATATATATTACAAAAATTTTTCATCTTTACGTTTTATATTTTATCTTGTTCATTTTTTAATTCATGTCTACATTTATTTGGAAGAGTTTATCTTACTACATTTTTGTGCAATTATTCAATTTCAGATTTTTTGAACTTTATCTTTAGTTTGCACCATATAGCCACAATTGTGCTGATGTACCGTAAACGTTACCTCATACATACCGTTACCAGAACCACACATATTTATTTGTGTGTGTGTGTGTGTGTCCCAACTTTTGACCTGAGATGCGTCCTTTCATGATAATAACGCTGAGGTCTTGGACTTCTTAAAAGAGTTGGATTTATCTAAATAATTTGACTTGGTTGTTTAATGATTTTACCCTTTTTTATCATTACCTTTGTTTTGTATGCCTTGGCACTATATAGCTAGGATTGTGCTGATGTACCGTTAAATCCTATACATACATACATACATACATACATACATACATACATACATACATACATACATACATACATACATACATACATACATACATACATACATACATACATACATACATACATACATACATACATACATACATACATACATACATACATACATACATACATACATACATACATACATACATACATACATACATACATACATACATACATACATACATACATACATACATACATACATACATACATACATACATACATACATACATACATACATACATACATACATACATACATACATACATACATACATACATACATACATACATACATACATACATACATACATACATACATACATACATACATACATACATACATACATACATACATACATACATACATACATACATACATACATACATACATACATACATACATACATACATACATACATACATACATACATACATACATACATACATACATACATACATACATACATACATACATACATACATACATACATACATACATACATACATACATACATACATACATACATACATACATACATACATACATACATACATACATACATACATACATACATACATACATACATACATACATACATACATACATACATACATACATACATACATACATACATACATACATACATACATACATACATACATACATACATACATACATACATACATACATACATACATACATACATACATACATACATACATACATACATACATACATACATACATACATACATACATACATACATACATACATACATACATACATACATACATACATACATACATACATACATACATACATACATACATACATACATACATACATACATACATACATACATACATACATACATACATACATACATACATACATACATACATACATACTATTAATGAAAACCACAAAGGCATTGTTAGGTCACTCTTGCGGTATTGTTACAACGATGAAGTTTGGCTATCTTTCAACATGGCCGAGAAAGAGTGACATAGAGAAGGCGGTGTATTTTTCTTTTTCTTAAAAACATAAAGTCTTATATTTGGTATCGGTCTATGACCGAGTCGGGCCTAATTTACTGCACAAAACTGAACTCTTTGTTTTACACACAATTATGTGTTCTGAAGGGAAAAGATTGTCTATAATTTTCAGCATGAATGATTCTTGTAGGTTCGAATCTGTATCGGTATGCATTCCTAATAAACCGTACAACAATGTTGTGTTTGAGGGAATTTTCATCCACTCTTAACATGAAGTTGGTCTATACACGTAATATTATGCCAGTTCGAGCTGATGCGGTGTTAAGATGTAGGCACGTGGAAATTTGCATAGGTTGTTTTCCGATGACGTGCTACGAATTAATTTGACTTCTGGAATGCTACTATGCTGAACTGATACATATACCATTCTTCATTCACTTGCATATACTCTCTTCTCTGTCAAAATACCAGTTTAGTGGGCAATAATGCATAACTCGAGACGTTCAAACATTTTCAGTAATTTCAATACTATTATTTTCATTGTGTATTCCCCCCCCCCCTCCCCACACCCACACTGTTTTGTTTTCTTTATTCTGGCAAAAGATGCACACTTTCTTTCTGAAAAAGGCTGTTATGCTCAGACTTATACAAGCACCTGCGGAGGAAGGCGTAAGATCAAAAAAGAAAATGCCGATTCCAACAGATCATCACCGGTTGGAACGAAAAAGGAACTGAACAAAGGAAAGCATGGTCTTTCAATGGACTCCTAGTGTACATTCTAAAAGACTTTTCACGTTTCAGTGAAAGCAAAGCCGGATTAAGACCTTTAGAGACCCTTAGAAATCGCCGGTCCCCTGGGCGATTGCTCCCCCCTCCCCTTTCGGCGGGCCTGATTGCAGTTATAAAAATATTCGGGATAAAAACATTACACGTGTCAGTAAATGCCGATGATTCTTTATTAGAACAGAGTAAGTGTGTAACAGAGTAAATTGTGTGTACACAGGCAAAACAAACAAAAGCATGCAAGATGACAAAGGCGTCGCATTTCTCTTTGCACAAAACATTCGCTGTTTTCCTGAATTAAATATTCATAACAATTGTGTGAGAAAGGACATCAAACATAAGGTGTTTAATTTTGTTACCGGATAATAGCACACCTTCTGTTTTCCTCAAAGGGATGAGTTCTTAAGATAAATTGTTTGATAGAGCCCTAGAAAAATCAAAGTTCAGGTACATACTGAACAAAGGACAAGCGGTGATTTTAAGATAGAAAAGTACGAGTTTAATTACAGAGGTACTGAAAAGAGTTGGTGCGGAAAGCAAGTCACTAGGTTAAACCAACTGTATGAAATCTAGACTTATAATATACTTACAACACACTATTTAGTTCTTTAATTACTGGTACTCTGAGATATGTTGATGCGTTAACCAAAGCAGTAGAAAGTTGAATCAGATTAACAGTTACTTTCCTTGTAAAGACTCTTTAATATTCATATAACGACAGAAAACTATGATATGAAAACATTTTTACCAACAATTCGGCGACTTAGCAAATTGACCCTCAGTTACAACTAGCATCATAATGCTCAGTTAAAGAATATTCGGATAGGTATATATCGACTGCAAAATATACTTGAAAAATTAAGTATTTCCATGGGAATTCTTAACGGCTCCCATGCCTTTACCAAAGGGACCGACCACATAATTTGTTTTTTTTTTTGGGGGGGGGATTTTCGTTCGAACCAAGATTTGTCCTTCTTTAACCTCAAGTTACATTTTTTCAACGAATATAAAGAACATAAGGACATAAAAGGTTCTTTCTTTATCTAAAAATCAGAGCAAGATTAGAATATTTTTTTAAAAAGTTCTTTGAGGGCCGGATCTTTTTATCCCCCCCCCCCCCGGAAATTAAATGTCCGGTGCTCGGATGGGTGGTTCGGTAGTGTTTCACAAATTTTGGCGACACTTTGGAGGAATAAAAATGTCCAGTGATACTAGCAGAGTCAGGTACAGGAACCTGGACGACTGGGCCTTTTATGGTGAAAAAATAATGCGTATAAAACTCTCTTAAAAGTCCGACAACGTCGAGCGATTTGTGGTCTCTACTAGAATGTTATTTCATTCACATGCGACTATTTCCAGAAAATGCAACATAACCTATGCTGATTTTTTTATATATTATATCCAAGTTAGATAAGCAAGATAGTCTTGGTGCATCCGAATTTACCAATAATGTATTGGTTTTGGTTTTTTGATAAATATGGGAAAATGAAGGAAATTTTAAAGGAACCTAATAAGTGTAGTGAAATATAACAAGTGAGTTTTCGTGAGCACCACTTTTGTTGCTTCATCTACTGATCACCACCATATTTGTTGAGGTGAAGGACTATTTATTTATTTTTATTGTTTTTGTCATGCCGACTACGATTATAAATTAAGGGATCAAGTAACTTGGATCCTTAGATTCGTATATTGATGTGGAAATGTAATAATAATCACGGATCAGTTTCCGAACGTAAAATTGGTTAATATATTGCACATCTACGGTTCTAATGTTGAAAATTGTGATGAAGATAAAGACCGAGATTCCACCTTATTCGAATAAAGGATCACCTGGGAAAATAATACCCGGAAATAAAAACTATCCTATTTGAGAACGCATGTTTAATATTGTGCGCTTCATTGCGATAACCGATTGAGCATTTAAAATGATATACATTAATTGAAACTTTAAAAGAAGAAGAAGAAAAAAAAATTGTTTTAACACTATATAGAAACCTGACATATGTTCATTGTTCCAATACAATTTACTGAGAAAACAAAAACCTCAGACTTCGTGTTGAAGAAAGGATTGAAAAGTTCTTTTAGAATTTATTTATTTTAAATTTCAGCACACTTAAAGTTACAAGTTAATCATTGAGTTTTACAAATACACCAAAAATCTCGCCAAGAAAATTTACAAAGCAATCATATTAGCTTCTACACACTGAACGAATTAAGATGAAATTTCGTTTTGGTCACATTCTTTTTCGACACGTCTCAGCTGTCACTGGATACAATTTCGGCATGAAGACCAAATATATAAATAACACCTTACCTCTACAGATATATCAATGCACATGCTTTTATAATACCAGAAAACAATCTTTCTTATGTATCTCTTCCAGCCGCTATAATTTTCTGCCTAATTTAATTTGAATGGTGTCAACTTAGGAATTTTGTCATGTTTATAGAGTAAGTTGAATGGTACCAGCTTAGGAATTGTGTCAGGTTTATGGAGTAAGTTGGAATTTTGTCTGGTTTATGGAGTAAGTTGGAATTTTGTCTGCTTTATGGAGTAAGTTGGAATTATGTTTGCTTTATGGAGTAAGTTGGAATTTTGTCTGGTTTATAGAGTAAGCTGGAATTTTGTCTGGTTTATAGAGTAAGTTGGAACTTTGTCTGGTTTATGGAGTCAGCTGGAATTTTGTCTGGTTTATAGAGTAAGTTGAAAATTGTGTGTGACCAGGCTAAGTATCACACAGAGCTGATAAGTCGGTATAATGTTTTTTTTATTATCGTGTGAGTTATCATTACTCGGAATTGGAATATATATATATATTTGGGTATAAAAGTAAGGGCGCATATATAATTTCCAAATCTTCCAAATTATAATCTATATGAAAGATATCCCTTTGTTAAAATAGATGCTATAGATTATAAAACTTTTCCCAAGTCTGGCAAGGGTGAAAACAGAGAACATTTTAAATTATAAAAAGAATGTAAAAACAAAAATGATAAAATAACCAGGTCAAAACTGGAACATAGATGAGATTTTTTAAATGTTCAAACTACGGATTCAACTTTTTAGGGCAGCAAATAGGTCAATTTAACGCTAAACAGTCTTAGTTTTAAACCTTGTATCACGAATATTCATGTATTCACTTATGGCCCTCTCTCTCTCTCTCTCACGTACTGTGTTAAGTGTGTTTTATGTAGGGGGAGGGTTGTATCTAAGTTGGATAACTTGTTACTCAGCCCCAAATTGCTTCTTTTATAGGGCAATACAAATGTTTAGAATAAACCTTTCGACCGTTGTAGTACTGTCATTACAATAATCTCTTTGTCACAGGTTATCTAGAGCGTCCGTAAAAGAACCTAGTTATTTTAGCGTGTCTCGCCAAACAGAATGAAAAACTCACCGATGTCATTATTTGCTATCTATTTAGATAAATCAGTCTTAGGAAATAATTATATGGCAATATGTCAAAACGAAACATATATCTGCTGATCAAAATCCCTAAAAACGCATGTAATAAGAAATATATGTAGATATTTTCAATATATATATATATATATATATATATATATATATATATATATATATATATATATATATATATATATATATATATATATATATATAATAGTAACTTTTAACAAGTGTTGATTCAGCCCCCCTAGGTCGATCCAGAAATGCTTAAGATGCCGCCATGATTATAAGGTGTCTATCAAACTTCAATCACCTATCACCTTTTCAAAACAACATCAATAACAATATTGTTGATTTAAAGCTGACAAGATAATGCTCTAGATTCAACTACTGATCTCATCATAAAAGGAATAGATCTCATATTGATTTATGTCGTGTATATCTTAATGGTGTATCTCGATCATGAATCTTGTAAATTCTCGCCTTGCGGATTGTTGGGCTTTGTTGTGGCGTTTTACGACACATTATATCGTGCAGAGGCAAGCAGGGTAAAGTGCATTGCCCAAGGACACACCACGGTAGCCCATCCGGGCTGATCCCATGGTGGGAATGGAAACCTCACCTTTGTGGTCACGAGTCTATCGTCTTAGCCACTGTAGACACATTTTAGTGTCTCCGTGTCAGATGACCATGGGATGGGTCGAAAGATATCTGAGAGTATTTATAAAGGTCGTTACCGTGTTATGTGTTCGTATGGAGGAGTTATTGCTCTGGCTTTGGACTACTACTAATACTACTACTACTAATAATAATGCATACATGTGTTGATAATAAATTGTGCATGGGTATCTGCATAGATTGATGTGAACTATTGATTATTGATATTGTAAAACAGTACATCCGTCCGTACGTATGTTTTTACAAACGTGCGGTCATATGTACGTGTGGAATGACATTCAACACTTCCTACGGAATTAAAGCTAAACACATGAAACTTGGCTCAATGATAGTCCCATGGGTGTAGATTGTTCCAACAATTTTGGAATTTTTATCACTCGCCTGGGGCGGGGGGGGGGGGTAGGGGGGATTTTACCTAAATTTTAAATGACTCCAGAATTGTCAATCTCACAAGTCTGAGAGATGGCATGTGTGATTGATGACTAGTAACAACAGGTCCAGAAATCTATATGATGATTTTCTTGTGACTGCATGGTCATTCCTTCTTTATAATATTATAAAGCTATTTTAAAATCGGGTGTAAAGTTAATTTGGTTTAAAAAAAAAAAAAAAAAAAAAAATTAGACCTTGTCTATTGCTGGTACCAAGAGTGTATCAAACACCTGTGGCTTTATCGTATTACACACAAAGTAAAGACTCATTTCAACTAATCGATGACTGGAATGAAACACCTGCATAAAACTCTAATTAACTGAAGTGTTTGGAATAGTTTTAGTTCTATTAATACATTTGATTTCAAAATCTGGAAGTTAGTTTAGCTAGTTGAGATGTGATAGGCTTTGATAAAATCGATTGGATTTAATACGTGATAAATTTTAGTATTATACTAAATTTGTTGAGCATATTAATAAGGCACTGATACGCTGTTTTCATATTCTCATCATTTTAAAATCCTCTTTAAGATACGCTATCATACATGCACCTGGTACGAAATCCGAGGGTCAATATGGGCGGTGGCCAGGAGAGTATTGTAGACAAAATTACTCCTCTGCACATCAGAAAAATTAGCTCCCTAGAAACAAAATGTCAATTCTACAATCATGACCGAACATAACATAACAGAACAGAACTTCATTGCCAACTCATGTCTAACAATAGACATATGAGATTAAGGTATAATCGCGAATTATTGATGGTAGCAGTATGGCGGATAGAGAAAGGTAGACAAAAGAATGGTAGAAAGAAGTATATTCTAATCAATATTTTGGATGTATAAAACAAAATGGGAAGAAAAATTATAATAGGCATAATTATTTTGAGTTTTGGAACAGAATGATTTAAATATTAGTTATATACATTTACTTAATTTATTAAGTACGTTAACATTTGTATAATTTAGCAACTCACTAAATTTGTGATAAAAGACTAAAGTTATTCAATTGATCGAATTTTTCGGATTTTTGTTTTTAAATTACCATATCAAGGCTTCTATAGGGACGCATACAACATTTATATAAGGGGTTAGTTCCAACATCAAGAATGCTGTTCATCTATTTGTAATATCGGAGCCCAAAGACCTAGTTTAGAATGCTGTTCATCTAGATGTAATATCAGAGCCAAGGACCTAGTTCAGAATGCTGTTCATCTAAATGTAATATCAGAGCCCAAAGACCTAGTTCAGAATGCTGTTCATCTAAATGTAATATCAGAGCCCAAAGACCTAGTTCAGAATGCTGTTCATCTAAATGTAATATCAGAGCCCAAAGACCTAGTTCAGAATGCTGTTCATCTAAATGTAATATCAGAGCCCAAAGACCTAGTTCAGAATGCTGTTCATCTAAATGTAATATCAGAGCCCAAGGACATAGTTCAGAATGCTATTCATCTAAATGTAATATCAGAGCCCAAAGACCTAGTTCAGAATGCTGTTCATCTAAATGTAATATCAGAGCCCAAAGACCTAGTTCAGAATGCTGTTCATCTAAATGTAATATCAGAGCCCAAAGACCTAGTTCAGAATGCTATTCATCTAAATGTAATATCAGAGCCCAAATACTTACATGTAGTTTAGAATGCTGTTCATCAAGATGTAATGTCAGAGCCCAAGGACCTAGTTCAGAATGCTGTTAATCTAAATGTAATATCAGAGCCCAAAGACCTAGTTCAGAATGCTATTCATCTAAATGTAATATCAGAGCCCAAATACTTACATGTAGTTTAGAATGCTGTTCATCAAGATGTAATGTCAGAGCCCAAGGACCTAGTTCAGAATGCTGTTAATCTAAATGTAATATCAGAGCCCAAAGACCTAGTTCAGAATGCTGTTAATCTAAATGTAATATCAGAGCCCAAAGACCTAGTTCAGAATGCTGTTCATCTAAATGTAATATCAGAGCCCAAGGACATAGTTCAGAATGCTATTCATCTAAATGTAATATCAGAGCCCAAAGACCTAGTTCAGAATGCTGTTCATCTAAATGTAATATCAGAGCCCAAGGACATAGTTCAGAATGCTATTCATCTAAATGTAATATCAGAGCCCAAAGACCTAGTTCAGAATCCTGTTCATCAAGATGTAATGTCAGAGCCCAAGGACATAGTTCAGAATGCTGTTCATCTAAATGTAATATCGGAGCCCAAGGACCTAGTTCAGAATGCATAATGGATGATAATAACGGCTAGGTAGAATACACTCTGACAGTACGACAGTAAGGAAATTCTCAACATTCTCCGCGCTAACGATCGTATGCTATAACGACAACTATTAGTAGGAAGAAAAAAAGCAACTGACAAGATCTATGTTCATTTCTTCATAATATTCACTCAGCATTGTCAAGATCGCGTCACGATATCTGTGATTGGGGTCCATAATTTACTTTGGTTGTCGTCAGTTTTCTACATGGGTATTGCAAAAATAAGTGTATAATAATTGCCTCGTTGAAGACAGTGACAAGAAAACATAAGCAATGACTATACTTTTGGAACGATCGACAAAAACAAGCCGATAATGTGCAACTTGAAGAGATTAGTGCTTGGAACGTTACATGAATCCATTATGTTAATAGGTAACTGTAAACAGGCACTTAAAATATTGAGTAAAAAATACTCAAAATTTTCAATGACATGTATGATCCCATAACACCATATTATTAAATTAAGTCTTACGCGTGGATCTCGTAAGATTGTGGCACAAGTCATAGAAGGAAATAGATCCTTATTTGAAAAGACTGTAGATAAGAAAGTTATGTAATTACTTTTTATTTGTCATCCGTTCGAAGAAAAGTAACATATGTCACACATTGTTCTGTAAAATACTTAAATCTGCAGACAACCATGCAACAGGATTTTGTCTGTACCTACATTATAATTCACATAAAATTAACTTCCTAATGTGATTTCTTGTTTTATGCTTCTTCCCGCATCTAATCTTTTCTTTCTTTCCTTCTTCCTTCCTTCCACCATCCTTTCTTTTTCGTTTTGTCTTTCTTTTTTCCTTCCTTCCATGTATCTTTTCTCTTCTGTCTTTTTTTACTGGCTATATTAGGCTACACAGGCATAATTTGCCAAAATGTCTAAGTCTAAGTCTGTTGATTAATGCGAAAGTGTATCGAGAAATCCGCATGCTTATGATAGGTCTAGTGGACTAAGGCGTTCACCTTTACCAATCACTGACATCTCACCTCTGTCCGCATGGGTTCGAGTCTCAAGCTCGGCCAGCGTGGGTATGTGAGAAAGCTTGCCAGTAGCTTCCCGTGGGTCGGTGGTTCTTCCTCAACCAGATATACTTGCCGCCATGTATATCCTATCACGTGCTGAAAAATGCCGTTAAACGAATAAAACCACAAACATCTACTGTTGTGTTTGGTCTGAATATAGCAATCATGACGGACAAATCTTGAAGTACGCCGAATTTCTCTCAGTCTGTTACCTGACTGTGATACAGTTGTTACTGTTTTCTATGTAATGTATAGAAAATGACAATATCTTGCACATGTTAGTAAATTTGCGTTCTTTTTGTGCTATCCTATATGTATGTATCAGTCCATACAGACAGACAGAGGATATGGGCATATGGGGGACTGGAGAAGATTGTAAGCAAGATTGCATCATAATATATCATTTCATAACATTACTAGTTTCGTGGTGAATAATTTGGGCATGCTAACTCACACCATTGAGCCGGCTAACACCATTAAGCTGGCTAACACCATTAAACCGGCTAATTAACACCATTAGATCGGTTAACTAACACCAATAAGCTGACTAACAAATAATATTAAGCAGAATTTTGCTCTATGCAGGCAGAAGTTATAGTTATCTAGAAATATAAAATTGTAAATAAAAACAATTAGATTCGTAAATTAACTTTAATTGCTGAACTTTCGTGTCAGTCGAATGGATTTTGGATATTCCAAAAGTTAAAACTGCTAGACGCCTATGTTAAAAAATGGTAATCGATTATTGTGAATCTGTTCCAAACAAATAACATCGGTTGTATTCTTTTTTAACTCCACAGAAACATACAGTATGGCAGCCAAACGCTTGCACGGTGTGTACGTGCGAAGACCCTATTGTCCTGTGTGAAACCATCCGCTGCACCGACCCTAAGTGCGACTTCAAGAAGGTAAGAAAGTTATCAAGCTTGTGATTTTTTCTGTTTTCTACTGAAATTGAACATTGCGAAACTGAAAATTCTGTTGATCCCACAGTTACGTCACTTTTTTCTATTATGCTCTAATCATTTTCAAGAAAGAGCTTTGTCACCTGAAAACGTTTTTTTTTTCTTCTTTTTTTCACAAATTGCTCCAATGACCGTCAGTAGACGTTATATTAACCTATATTTAATTTGCTACTGATAAATATGATGATGATGTAGTTGACAGTATCGGTGTGGTGGACGATGGCGATGACGATATGAATGTGTAAACGACCAAATTATTATTATATTGATATAAAAAACATCGATGAATAAATGATGGAAGAATGTTGACGATGAACTAACGTAGGTGTAAAAATGTCGTGATTTTGCCAAATGATCATGAAAATGATGGTAATAAGGATAGTAAAGTCAATGACATCGATGAGTCAGTGAATGGAGATGATACTGATGATGATTGTCATCACGTTTCACATTTACCCAGCATAGTATTAATCTGAAACGATGGTGACAGCTTTGATGATGATGATGATGATGATGACAACATAGATGATTGTGACGACGATAATTATGGCAATTATGCCATCTTTTGTCGACCAGCACCGCCAAAATAAAGATTCAGTTTCATTATGCAATCGATGAACTATAATTCAGAAAAGAACCACCTTGGTCTGCCACATACTGACACATGGCTAGTCGTTATTTTCATGTTCTTCTTCCGAAGATGTATAATAAGCTCGATGTGTCCTCCTGCATGTCGTAAGAGGGGACTAATTGAGGCAGGAGCTGCAATGGCTCAGCAGTTAGTGTGCAGGACTCGCGACCGAAATGGTGAGGGTTCAAATCCTACCAGATCAGCCCTGGTCGGCTACCGTGGTGTGTCATTACTCCAATTACCTCAGCACCACATAACCTACCAAACCTGTTACTTTCGTGTGAACTATTTTAACGATTTCCATGAACATATCAAACATATCCTGATAGTATGTTTCATAAGTCATTAAAGCTTCTGGGATATTTCTTTCATAGGAAATTTATTGTGTATTTGGATAGTAATATGATAATAGCGATTTGAGATTTCAGTTACTGATCCAGGTTAAAGCCTTCTACACCATATGACATTGCCTCCGCATCACATGCGAGTTCGCGCGAGCCCGCGGTTGTAATCCGCGTACAACCCACGTGCGCCTCAAAGGGAAGTTACTATGAGGCGCTTCTGAACAACGCTGGAATGGCTGCGAGGAATGGAAATGCTCCATCATCGTGTTTCATCGCGGCAATCTAGCTACTGACAGATTAAGAGTTATTCCGCGGCGCTGACGTTTGGCTGCTTCATTATATATTGATTCAATCTCGTACGCGCCCATGGAAAGTCCGACAACGTTCCAATTTTCGCCACCGTCTGATGAAAACTAGAACGAGATATCCGCGGGGAATCCGCCAAACGGCTGCGATCGGATATTAGGCCAACTGCGATAAACGCGCAACGATGCTAGTGCGATCTCGAGTGTGCGTAATTGCGCGGTTATTGGCGTCGGGAAAACCACATATAATTCTGGTTTCGTTGATGAGATTGTAATCATCAAGGCGACGCTCGGGGTTGTATTTGTAACGACACGCTGCATCGCAGCATTGATTTCACGATGAATAGGAAGCGCCTCAGAACTCATCATCGGTGATATATACATCATCGATATCTTTATGGAGTTCATGTATTAACAAGCGAAACGTCCCCGCGTGCATGGTGTTGCTGGTGAGTAACCGCTTACAAATAGACGTGGCCTCATTGATAACTTCTGGCGCGTTGTTGCCCGCGCGAACTGACCCCACCAACGTTTCCAACCTGTCTACGAGTTCATGGATTGCGGTCGCGCAATCAGTGATGGGCAAACGTTGCGCTTTGCCGATACCTTCACCAAAGGCTTCTTCCGGATGCAGTCTCTCAAAGAATTGTTCCAAATGCGGTCTCTCAGAGACTTCTTCCGGATTCTGTGTCCTGAGTAGACTTTTATAATTTTTAACATTATCGAGAAATTCCTTCTACTCTTAGCCTATTGCTGCATGCTTTTTAAACTTTTCAAGATATATCCATTTAGCCCAATTTTCAGATGCTATCTCGTCGGTTTGTCGATACGTTTCTTATAATATGGTTCCACTAAGTAATCTCTCCATTTGACCTTGAAAGATGCGGCAAATTTCACGACATCCTTTTTAATATCTTTGCGGCATAGGTCATTAAATATTTCAGGCCATGGTATCTTTGACTTGCGCTTGGTTACGCCGTTGCGTCTTCAACACCGGCCGCCTCTGGGCGCTCAATTTGCACTGGCTCAGGCTGTCGTGACAATCGGAACAGGTTCATCTTCTGTTCCTATCATCGCTGTGGTTTCCGCGACTTTCTTCACTTTTCTGCAGTTTCCGCGGTCATGACTGCAATCTTTTTTTGGTTTAATCAGCGGTGCAAACGTTTTTTCAAAGCCAGCTGTGAGGTCTTCCCGTTCAGCCTGTCGCGACGCAAACATATATCTGACGCGTTCACGGACATCAATGTAACCGCGAAGAAGTTTCAGTCGATCCTGGGCAGCTTCGCGACGTCGGTCCGCATACTAGACCATGATATCGCTGGCGGTTTTCTCTGTTGTCATTATATACATCGCGTGTTTGTTAAATTTATTTGTTCAAACCCGCGCGATAGCCGCGAGGACCATCAGTCAAGTCAATCGTGAGGAAACTATGTTTGTCCTGCGTGACCTCCGCGAATATATTCCGAAGCTCATTCCACGAGTCTTGGGCGGCACACCAAGTCCAATGAATGTTTGGGAGACAATGCGCGTCAACGCCACGAAATATCATCAACATGTTACAGTTGTTCCAGATCACTTTAGGCACGTGCGCGTATCGTTGGGTCATATCGATCTTGTCTGTGTTTCTGTGTCGGCCTCGGGAAAATATTCCCGAGGGGTTGTCTTGTTGTTCAAGCATCACATCGCTGTACACGACAAGATTATTCTTTTCCGGGTCAAGGTCATCAATGGCAGGGGCTTCATCGATCGTGGAAAAGAACTCAATGGTGAAGCGCTGCCGTAATATCCTTGAATACACCTTAACATGGTTGATCGTACGCGTATGGTGCAATCACGTACAACCGACACTACGTTAACCATCTCATGATCAGATTCAACAATAGTTGAGATTTCCAGTATCCGGCCGGGCAAATGACCAATGCGCGAACCGAGTTTGGAAACATGTCACCGTGTTTGGATGGTCTGGGCTTTGCCTGCGCAGAGAAGTGAATGAGAGTAAAAGCGTCTTCGATTTTTCTTTTTCGTGATGACGTGTTAAATGTCATTTGCTGTATAACACAATAATGCCTTCATATTGTGTGCGATGCCGCACAAAAACACCTACTACTAATCTCACTCGTGTTGTAACGCGTAATGGTAGAGCCGAAATTACTGTAACTTGCGTCCAAAGTGGAACAAAGAAGTTTACGTTCGTGGTCAGACGCAAACGCGAGTTTAAAAAAAAACTTGGCGGCGGTGATATCGCTGCTGGATTAACAAAGCTACCCGGTGCGCCGTGGAACGAATATCTTGGCGAAAAGCATCTCCCTGAATACAATTATTGCGGGCCTGGAACACGGCTGGATATACGACTGGCTTCTAACAACCGACCGAAGCCCAGAGGAGAACCTATAAACCGCGTCGATGCTGCATGATCTTGCTTATAAAGCATCAAGAGATATCCGTGCGCGTCAACGCGCTTGTGGATCTCATCCATCACTGGAACGCGATCACTCCTACACGAAGCTCATCAGGCTGATCTTTTGTTTCTCGCACATGATTGGTTACGCAGACACACATACAAATACACGTTAACGTAGACGTTGCCAGCAGGTACAAAGAAGTCGAGCCGTCGACGTCTAAAGATTCAGCAAGTGTCGCAGACGCATTGAAACGTATTTATACACGTTCGCCGCTAATATGGCAGCAACTTCTGCAGTTTGACCCGGGCAAAGAATTTCTCAGAACCGTTGCTGCATTGTTGGCAAAACATCATATGCTGGTTCCTCTTGGACATGTTAACATACATCGCGATCAAGTGATGGTGGAACGATTCAACCGTACAGTGGTGGAACGATTATTCGGGCACCAGTACGCGCAGGAATTATTGGTGAATCGTAAAGAAAGCTCTCGCAAGTGGATGACACGGCTTCGATAGCAGCATTGAATAATGAAACCACACGCACGATTGGGTTAAAACCTGCTGAGGCGATACGGCAGAAGACTGTCACTGTTACACTGATCCGAATGGTCCGTCGATGCATTTACGATATCAGACCGGATTGATTTTCTGGAGCAATTAACACGCTCCCATTTGGCGCCTGTCCAACCTCGGGAAACAAAGCCTCCAAGTAGAGCATTTGTGCGAAATAAATTGCAAGTCATTCCCGCGAATACGGAACTAACATCAAGGTCTGTTTTGGGATCAACACGTGCCCGTCCACGTAAGTAGTGATTCCATCGGGGAAAATCCATCGCTTGTTATCCAGCGGTGACAAACTCACCTTGGTGCAGCGATACATACCCATGCGATGTTTATGTGACCGGATAAGATTGGCCGCGTGTGCGAATTCGCGCCGATCGCGTAGACACTCCATATACATGTTATACTTGAGATCTTTTGCGACCACAACCCGGGAAACTCCTTTTGTTTTCTTGATGTTCTTGCCGGATCCAACCACAATCGAGTACATTTTGGGGCGTAGTCACACGTATTCATCAATAGGCTTGCCCCCGCACTCGTCCTTAAATTTCCCCACGACCTTTTTATTTTGATTACTAAACAACGGATGATCCACTGGATATTCACTGGTATGAAATTCATTTTTTTAGACTTGGTGCAGCCACGTCTGTGTAAACGCCTTGCGTGGTAATGTGCATTAATAATGAGTTTGTCCGTGTATAACTTCCGTATGTTATCGCGATTCCTAGCCTTGATCGAGTCATAATAGAACTCGTACATCAAGAGTTCGGAAAGATCTAGCACTGACGCGCCAACGTAGATAGGCTTCGTCAACCTTAGCTTAGTTCTATTGTTATGTACGGCAATGAATCCATTATCGAAGATTTTTCGTGACTCAAATTCCGGGTATGCAATCAGCATGTTGAGTTTGTCTTGCTCGCTGTCTCGAACAAAGTCACTGCGGATTCGCTTCCGCAAGTTTTCCATTGTTTTCCCAAACAGAGCATTGTTGATAAGTTAAAAAAATTCTTTCTCAAACTCATTAGTTGCGACTGTGCGCAGATCCGTATTCATTTGTATATACGGCGACATCCAGGCAAGCTGGCGAAATCTCAGCAGCCTGTGAACTTTGCCCACACGCAGTCCGACCCGCAATACAACTGTAGGTTTCGTACGTGGACTACATAGTCGAGTTTGCGACGCAGGTTTGGAACAAGCTTGATGCATTCTGTAAATCTTGCGTCCGGAATCATCCACGAGTTCACACTGATATGGAGACAACCACTCGCGGCGCACTGACAGCGCTCCCGGGGCTAGCGGATAATCATTGTGGGTGTTGTAGAGCTCGTCTGGATACTCCAGATCAACTTCAAAGAAGTGCCCGATGTCGCTGTTATGATCGTACCCACATATCCGTTTTTGTATATCCAGTTGTGGGATCGATTCATGTAAAATCTCCTACTGGCATAATAGGCTGCATCATTGCCCAACAACATAGATTACTGGTGTCCAGATACATTATATAACTTTTCGGGATGGCTGGGTCATATCCATCCACGCTCGGATTGTTTGCACGAGCGTAACGGTGGCTCGTCATTGAAATCCCGCCACGTATACCCCTCTCGATAAATAAGTGCTGATCTATGTCTGTGAGAAACTCTAGTTCTACTTTTGTCTTTGACAGAAGTGCATCTCAGGCCATTCCCGGGGATGAGAAATAGTGGGCGGGATCGAGCTTTTACACGCGCATGGCTGTACGACAAAAATCTCATAAACATCTGCGAGCAGCAAAACATCCGTGCGTAAATACAGATCATGATAGTCGCCAAGGTTTGGCAACCAAATGCGGACCAGACATTGTTCGCGTGCGTGGGGTCGTTGGCAGAAATGCCTTCGCTAGACAGCGTTGAATAAAAGGCCTGGATGGGCGGCAAATGAGTTTCAGTAACTTGTCCCAGTCGCTCATGAACTCGTAGGAATAGAGTCCTTTGCGAGTGAACAAGCCTAACCTTCCTTTTATCAGCGCCACCGTATCGACGAGTAGTCGTAAAGCGGTCATTACCGTTCGCTGCAAAGTTGCTCACGAGTTTGTCCAGGCTGGAATTGAGAAACTGCAACGAGTCAATGAACTGCAGCTGGCCCAGCCGAAACGTCATGTATTTTTCCAAGTGGCCATCATACCCACGCAAGTTATGAAATACCACAGGGATTTTTGATTTACCGGGGTAACTGTAGACTACATGCACTGTGTTGGGTTCCTCTCTACGCACCAGTGATGTGGCAGTGATCGCGAACTTTGGCATCAGTCCCAAAGGGACCATCAAAGATCCAGCAATGAGTGGCCGCGGAAAACTCGCGCATGTCATCGTTAGTCATAATCATATCTGCGGGCGAGGAGAGCTGTTGTTGAATCCATTTCACTGCAACCTCATGTGATTTAATAAACACCTCAACCGAGTCCGGGCCACAGTAAAACATTGGTGGCTCAGTAGCTCCGTCGCATCTGACTATAGTATAGCAAACCCCGCAATGGACTTGTTCAGCAACTTGCGTCCTATTTGCTTGGTCGTTGGAAAGCGAAGCTTCCACGGAAACGTTCAGGCATTCGAAGTCCGCGTAAATAACATCTTCCGCTACTCCGCGGTGAATTTCAAAACATTCTTAGCAGGTTCCGGCATAATCGTACTCCGTGGTTTTTCGCTAAGTCCACCACTGTAAAAGTCATGGCCGTCAATCAACCGTTGCGTGGAGAACGTGTCCATGGAAATTTCCTACCCTCGTACTTACTGTTCCGGTATACCATTCGGGGAAAATCCTTTATCCACACCTAATGATACCGCACCTCTGGGCCGTACAATAATAATAAATCAATATTAAACCGCCTGGACGTGTGTTTGAATAGTCGAATCGGCTGCAGACCTTTGTTCCAAACAAGCACATTAACAGCGATGTCAGGGTTGAGTTGCTTAAACTTACTGATATCAGTAACTTGTACAGGAAATTCAATATTACCAAACTTGAGCTGGCCCACGGGTTGTTTGTATTTTATAGACTGATCTGTATTATCGCTCGCAGGATGCAGTGCGGATAAAATTGTCCATTTAAAACACCGGTTGTCATTGCTTTTCATATTTATTACTGCTCGACGCGGAATACACGCTGGTGTTGGAATATAACTTGACCCGCGGAAAGGCTTGTACGGGGAAATATGAAACTCAACTTCGGAGCATCTGGCAAGAGTCCATTTTGAACCTCCGTTGGTGTATTTTTCCGACCTCTCAAGAATCTTTGCAAAAGCTTTATCAATTTCTTTAATAACTGCATGGTTTAACATTGTCAAAGGATCAGTTCCAAACCATGGACGTGAGATTTTATGCGCATCGGGGCTAAGCGGCATAATAAATTCTACGCCAAGAACAATGTTCACCTTTAAGCCAGTAGTTTCCGCGTGTTGTAATGCTGATATGATTTTCGGACGCATCTTCGAAAGAAGATTCATAACATCATAATCTGGCTCGTATTCAATTGGAATAATTGCCTGATAATCTCGTAAATCACAAGAGCACTTGTTCAACGTAAACTCTGGAGCTTGGCCCGTGCAGGCATTTTGAAATCTAGCTGTCCTGCCGTTGTATGAAGCTGTTTTACGGTCAGACGCGGCTCATCTGGGGGAAGTCCTAACATTACAAGTATGTCTACCTTTCTCATACCGCTTGGAATTCTTATTCTACGCTCTCGTGCGAATTGTTTCAGCTCATTTACGTTAGTGATGTTGGTACATAAGAGAAAAAGGATTTTCTATTTGCTTATTCCATCAATAAATTGTTGTAGTATTTTTACTTTACTATGATCGGAAACTGCAATAGCTTCAATCCTGGCTATTATTTCATTGACTTCTGTATCGGTGACGTCGAAGGTTCCGCGAGTCTTTGCCGGCGCCTGAGATAATACTCGCGAATATATCCACATTGTCGGCAAAGCAGATTACGCGACTTTACTCCGATACCACATTTAAGGCATGGTCGAGCACCGGGGCCAAAACGTAGCGCTAGCAAATGTGATTTACAATATTAATAATGGCATGTTCTGCCGCTGGTTTCACGTTTTCCAAGGCATTTGCATTGATTGCGGCCCAGTGCCACTGAACTTCTTATATATATGCGAAAACTTTATTTAATTGGTTGATTTTTCAAGTCGCCGCTGTTTTATCTCCTCGTGTGCATAAGATGGTATCTGAATGATGAGGCGAGGCGGATAGTCTTGAATTTCACGGAGTCAATCAAGCGACGGTGTTTTGGTAATTCAAAATTGCAAATCAGGCTTTGCAAAAAAAAACCAACAGGCTTGTTCTTCTTGGAATCGTCATAAAATTCCTATGCAAACCTGGATAGAATTTTCCATCAAGTCAGTTTCAGCCCAAATGAGCTCAAATGACCCATCACTGAGTATTATACCCACTCAAACACGGTCAGACTTGGCACGTTTGTATCCAACATCATCAAACGTGCTGGAGTGCTTGTATATCTCAGCTATGGTTTTTGCTTCATTAGACTCGGAAATTGCTTTGGAGAATTTCTCCCATTGTTTGCGCTGCTCCGCTTCTGCGACGTTGTTGATCGGTTCATAATATGCCTTATGGAAGTCGGGTGTGGATTACATTGCTATATTATTGTCTACAGTATCTTTCTAATTTATTTGCTTATTACTACATTCACTGTCATTGTCATTGTCATTGGTCATTTCAATGTTGTCGTTCGTTGGCAACTCAGTTAAAGTCAGCGACGTAAACATTTCTTGCACAATATCATACATTGAGTTTTGAGGCTTTTTGTTGTATGCTTGAGGCAGTTTCCGTCGTTCTTGTTCCAAGACGATCCCAAACTCGATTAATTTATCAAGATCCTCCGGATACGTATTTGAAAAATCATACAATATATTTTGAGCCTCTATGGCAAATCTGTATGACGCGTTTAGGCGAAATAATGATTTAATCTTTTCTGTCACGTTACAAACACGCCATTGTTCGGACAATGTGATTCCCGCATTAGCTACGCTCATGAATCCTTTCAAAATACAATACGTAACAATCGGAAATGATTTCGCTATTATATATACCGTGCTAATTCTCTAAAATAATATATTCTCGCGCAAAAGGAAACAATCTCCGCTCGGGTTCTGCTTGTCGATCAGTATTTATTTGAGAGTCTAAGCACGTTGCTGGTCTTGAGCTGTTGCATACTTTTTTCTTGCAGTCAGCAGATGTGTTTGGTCAGTGTAAATTACAGTGGTTTGAATTTGCAACCCCAGATGAGCCCCTAGCATGCCAAACGATACACTAGAAGGCTCAGAAGTTGTTTAAAACCAGATTACGTGTCAAAGAATTAAGCGTGCCTCGTAATCATAATTGACCTCAACCGTACATAGTCAGACTTGACTTTCATATTTTGTATGCAACCAAACTGAGGTAGACGTTTCCTATTTAGAAAGAAAAATATCATTTTCCGCTAGTGTGATACAAGCCTGAAATATCTCGATCAAGACACGATAACCGATTAGGCCACCGAGAACTCTTAACAAGTGAGTGAAAAGAATTCATACTTGAACTTAACAGCGCTGGTGAAAACATGCGTGACACACCGTCCCCTATTTGTCAATGTGAAAAACGAAGCTATTTTGAATTACCATTCTATGTCTATTATGTACATATAACATACATGGTCCCGTGAGATTGTATACATAGTCTCGGAATAGTAATTCTATATCTCAAATATTGATTAGCACATCCGCCAACAATAATTTGAGTCGTTTTTCACGTCGACGGTTGTCAAATTGACCGTCTCTTGTATACGACAAAAATACTGTATTCCGCTTTGAAAATAATAGGCACTCCAGAATACTCCATTTCTTTGCTTAAGTCAAGAAATCCTTATTTCCTCCTTGAGAATTAAAGTCACGCAGAAATCGGGTATTTTCTTGATTTCATTATGTCTTATACAGGAGACGGTACTGCGTTTCACTGTTGCAGATTTCTATGCACACCGGCTAACACTTGCTTGTGTATACTGATCGGCCTGCACTTGCTTGTATATATTGATCAGTCTGCTAGCTGTACCAGTGTATTGAGCCTACAGAGGCGCCTCATGGTAACTTCTTTTGTGGGGCTCACGCGGATTACACCCGTGTGCCTAAATCCCGGTATAATTCCAATAATAGAGGTCGGTTTGTTCACCATGCGAGCGTGATGCAAATCATAATTGTATATGTGGTCGTGTACGTGTATGTCACGTCGACGGAGTTTATGATAACAGCGATTTGCTTGGTGACTGATCTAGGTCAAAGCCTTCCATACAACATGACTTTCCCCTCGCATCACGCTGTATTGGGGCACCTCGTCGGCACTACTTAATTTATTCATCGTTGAAAAATGTTTATAAATTCAACAAATCCTTTGCAAGCTACCGTTTTTCTGAGCGTGTCAAAATTTGTTTATTTCCGGAAGGACACCCATGGTTCGTGCCCTTGAAATCAAGGCCACGTGACGTAAAATAGGAATGTAACAGTTAGGCCAAAGTGTGGAAATAGATCTCTGTATTTTCATTAATTGCATTTGTAATATATTTCATTGCTTTCATACTCATATTGACTGCAATAAAACACATATAAAAAATGATGCCTAAAGTATAAACAAAATTTAAAAAATAGGATGTATTTTTTAATTATTTTTTTTGAAGCTATTTCGATATAATTATCGTATTTAAAAATACGCTGAACGTTTCAAAGATTTTTTTCTTCAGGCTGTGTCACAACAAAGATCCCCCCCCCCCCATACATCACAGTAATCCCAAAAAGAATTTCATACTGCATACTCTTCCATTAGATTTATTTTTTCTAACATGATATAAGAAGAAACGATGTTTTTAAATTGCCTTTGCCGTCTGAGAAATCTCTGTCGTGGATTTTCTACTAATAAAAAGGTAAAAAAAACCAACATGTGAACAGCGGCCTTGGCTTGAGCAGCTAAGACACACGCCAGACCCACAAACTTGAGGCATATTTTCAAAAATCTCATTAGAGTCGGATAAATTTTTAAATTTCTCTCTCTCTCGGTCTCTCTTTATGTCTGTCTGTCTCTCTCAGTCTATTGAGTCATGTATTTATATGGTAAAGAACAGCAAGCAGTAATGTCAGTGTACAAACTGCATATAGAATTAACGGAAAACAAATATTCATTTTTAAATTTAATTTTTTTTATTTCAAAAACACGGAGACGCTATAAACTAATAATATCCATAACTTGGTCTAACTGGCACGGTCCGGTCATATGCCACGTGACTTTTTAGTCACTGTCACGAACCATGGATGTCACTTCCGGAAGGGAGCAGGCTGATTCGGACCATGGCTGATTCGGCCCAAATCACGGGCTGATTCGGACTAAATTCCAGGCTGATTCGGACCATGTGAAATATTATTAAATTTCGTCTTGGATTTAACAGTGATATTTACATTTGTTTAGAATATGATTAAAATAATATTTCCCAGGTACGTTCAGCAGTTCAAATCTGCATTTAATGAAAGAAAACTCCGATTTTACGCGAGATAATGACCTTGTATAATGATGTAAGACTGTTTATCTCGCATCGACAATTTAATAGTGAAATATTTTCAAAGCAGCTCATTCACCCTTGTGCAATTTATTTATTTAATATTTTTTTTATTTTTATTTATTTTTTTATTGTATTTTTTTGTCGAAATTCTCGTTTATTTTATTTTTTGTTGTCGAAATTCTCGTATATTTATATTATACAAAAAAATAAATGGGTTGTCCGTTTGAATCGTCACGACCGATAGCTCTGCCACAAACGTACGGCTGTCGTCCGTCTGCTGCGATACGGCTAGAGTGTCAAATGGTGCATTTGGTATCAAGCGACAATCCTGGCTCAGACAGTAAAAGTCTCTGTTGTTTCTCGGCCAGCGTCGATATTGCTCTCTGCTTACTCCTGAAATGCATACATTATTTAACGTGAATATTTACAGCTTATAGATATTCTTTTTAAAATAATGAATATTACCAATAATTAGTATTTTAATTTTTCTGCTTGTTCTCGCCATGAAGCAGAACAACGTAATTATTGCACAAATTTACAAAATAATAGCACATGATGTAGTGCATTTAGATAAAATATAATTTAATGAGAGAAATTTAAAAGAATGAACAAAAACATAATTTAAAGTTCTCACCTGAATTACAGGATCTGTGTTGCCACTTAGAACAAGAATCACAGCTCATCGCCTGTTGAAAGGCATGAACTCTGTTCGCACATGAGACGCAATTGTCAGACATTTTGAGAATGATGACGAAAGTGTGACTTCCACATATTTAAAGGAATGAATGTGTGATCGATGCCGCTCAAATGGTCCCATCATATTATTATAGTCTGTTTAATATTTTCTTTGATCAGTAATCCCTTAATTAGCTTAAATTAAAACAATAATAGTAAGAGCATCTGACCATCCCTGTGCAAAACCTGTTTGATTAATGCCGCTCTAATTATTATATAATTAAACATTATATTATCCCCATTTTTTGTTTAACACTTTGTTTGATCAGTGTGTCCTTAATTAATTTTATTTCAAACACTGATAATAGGATCAACTGACCATGAATTGGCAAAACCCGTTTGATTAACGCCACTATAATTAAAGCACTATTTATGTCATTTGCCAATTTACTGAATTTAATACCATTCTAGAACACAAAATATAATGCTGACTTGAAAAGACTTTGTGATCCTTGGCCACATGGAAATGTTATTATATTATATATGTTTAATATGATAGAATATCTATTCAGAAATCAATATTTAATATTTACCCCCATTTATCATTTTCTTTATTTTAATTATTACGAGGTCCACAAGATTATCAGCATATAGACGTATAATATTGACGTATGATATTGTATAGAATTAAATCATAAATTTGACATAACCCGTTTATTTTTTTAGTGTAATATAAATAAACGAGAATTTTGCCAGAAAAAAAAAAAATTGCACAAAGGTGAATGAGCTGCCTTGAAATAATTTCACTACTGAATTGCTTTGACATAACCCGTTTTCTTTTTTTTTTTGTTTAGTATAATATAAATAAACGAGAATTTCGCAAAAAAAAAAAAAAAAAAAAAAAAAAATTAAAAAAGATAAATTGCACAAAGATGAATAAGATGCTTTGAAAATGTTTCAGAACCCGTTTATTTTTTTTTTATATAATATAAATAAACGAAAATTTCGAAAAAAAAAAAAAAAAAAAAAAAAAAAAGTAAATAAATTGCACAAAGTTTAATAAGCTGCTTTGAAAATATTTCACTATTAAATTGCCGATTTTAGATAAACAGTATTACATCATTATAACAACGTCATTATCTCGCGTAAAATCGGAGTTTTCTTTCATTAAATGCAGATTTGAACTGCTGAACGTACCTGGGAAATAATATTTTATATCATATTTTAAACAAATGTAAATATCACTGTTAAATCCAAGACGAAACTTAATAATATTTCACATGGTCCGAATCAGCCTGGAATATGGCCCGAATCAGCCCGTAATTTGGTCCGAATCAGCCCGTGATTTGAATCAGCCATGGTCCGAATCAGCCAGCATTCTTCCGGAAATAAGTAAACATACACACGCTCGGAAAAACGGTAATTATGAACTAATGTACATGAACGCCAAATTGGTTGCTCGAGGCTATTGGTCTTGTTACAGCAGCTGTTGAATGAGGGGAAATGTCAAAGTTATTTTTCTTTTGAAAACCTGTAAAACCTGTCAAAAATGTTAACTATGGCAAAAGAAAGAAGAGAATTGACCAGTATTTGAAGAGTTCTATAATATAATATAATGTTTTCATAGAAACACACAAGTAATTACAATTTAGGTACTAACGAACTGTCATTAATTTTGTTTGTCATTTTTTTTATTACTTTGGTGACATACAGTACGCAAAGATCTATGAACAGATGTATGAATTTTTATAATTTTGTTATGGATTGACACTGGTTATACTATGCATGCATCCATATCAGGTAATTTGAAGTGTTGTAGCTGCCAATTCCTGGACTTGAACCCAAACTGCGAAAATAAAGGAAGCTACTAGCTAAAGTCTCAACAAAGCTAGTACAACTGGACCATTGATACAATAGTATAGTGATACCATTAAAAAAGTACTAAAATATTTGTATAGACTATCAGCCTCAAAATAATGCTTTTTAAAGTCTGTGAGCTGCCTGCTTAAAGTTACTTTTTTAAAACTTTTTCTTTTTTTCTTTTGCCTTGAAAGAATTGATCTTTCTTCATCACCAGTATGCAGGATTGCTTGGGTTTGCAATTAACTGTGCATATATATATATATATATATATATATATATATATATATATATATATATATATATATATATATATATATATATATATACTATATATATATATATATATATATATATATATATATATATATATATATATATATATATATATATATATATGTGTGTGTGTGTGTGTCTGTGTGTGTGTATGTATGTATGTATGTATGTGTGTGTGTGTATATATATATATATATATATATATATATATATATATATATATATATATATATATATATATATATATATATGTTTGTATGCCATACATGTACATGTATATTAATTACTGTTAAGTTTTATAAACCTAGGGGTTTATGAAAGCAGAAAAATAAATACATGTAGTCTCTGCCAGTTTGTGAAAATTTAATGTTTCAATAAATAGTTTAGAAATATGAAATTGGTGGCAGTAATTATCATATAACTGGTAAACTGCCTAAAATTAATATACAGTGAATCCACTCAAGACTGAAACCTTACTAAACCGAAATCCTATTGAAACTGAAACATTTTTCTGGTCTCAAATTGTACCTTATTTAATTTCAATAAAAATTATTCAGTAAACTAAAGTCCCTCTTCTCTGAAAACTGAAACAAATTTTCTTTTCAAATTTCATATTGACACTAAAATGAACCCCTAAAAACCGAAATTTACTCAAAATGTGGCCGATTATATGCTAGATCCCAGTTATGAGGTCAGCCAATGGTCCAGAAATAGCCTAGGGCCATGCATGAAGTGAAGAAATGTCCAGCAAATGCACTGGCACCGATTACAGCCAGTATAAACAATAGTCTAATTGAAATCTTTGCACCTGGCTAAAGTGACAGCTTTCAAAGTTGATTGTTTGTAACCTAGTGCCAGCTGTTGTGCAAATCAAAGGAGATTATGTTTATTTGCAGACCATCTATGTGTGATACTCTATACCTAAATGATCCTCAATCAACTGACTTTTAAACATAAAACATGATGCTGTGCACTGACCAGTGTAAACAAGATCAGTATATTGATAAAACATAAGGCAGGCACTAATCAGTATGCACATGATGTTATAACTAAGGGGACAAAACTGATTCCAGATAATTTTAGTGAAATTTGAGAACCTCAGTAAACCAAAAACTCCTCAAAGCCAAAATTTTTAATAGGGCCCATTGGTTTTTGGTTTTGCAAGGTTTCACTATATTTGGTTGTATGGATATCATTCAGTATACAAAGCATCTATATAAAATAGATCAACACATGCTACCCCCTTTTCCTGGCAACAGTTATCAGTTCCAAAAGTGTTTAATTTCCTATTGCAAATCTTTTGGAGGTAAACAAAATGTATTTATTTTCCTTGTTATCCACAAATGGAACCAGAATATTGCATTGATAGTAGCCTAATTGTAAATGCATATGTGGAACCACTGTAAAGCTGTTAATCTCAATAGGGCATACGGTACAATTTCAGTTTCTATTATATACTTATGGCAACATCATGATATTGAAAATTCAGTAACTTTCAGTTTCTAAAAACTCGTGACCAAACATATATCGTAGCATAGAACCATCCTTGATATACGCTTCGCTGATGAGAAAACCAAATGAACTGCAGCATTTTTAAAACTTCATGTATTTGAAATGTGTATCATCCATTCTACACCTAATGAATTAACCACTGCTTTGTGTAAAACAAGTGCCTACGAAGGATCCTTCAAATTTTCTGGCCAAAAAAAATTTCAAACAGTGACCTGCATCAGAGGACAAATGCAAAAACCGTTGTCCAAACACTGAAAAGGAGGAGATGGAGATGGCTTGGTGTGTCGAATGCCACCAAGAATAGCCTTATTCTGGACACCAGATGGAAAGCATACAAGGGGTTGGCAAATGAAGACATGACGAAGGACAGTTGAGAAGGAGATGAAGGCGTGTGGCCTGACATGGGAAACCATCAATAGATAGGCCACAGACTGGCAGCAGTGGGGCTCTCTTGTAGAAGCCATATGTGCCAATTGAGGCACAAAGAGGATTGAATAAATGAATTGTGTAATTAGTATCTTGAGTCTCTAAAGGCTATGCACTGTATTAGAAGAGAGAGAGAGGCAGCAGATGGCATCTAAAATATTCATCAGTTGTTAGTCTAGCACACGTGATTCTACTGACGGTAGGACAAAAATACTGTTTTAAAGGCCGTCTACAGCACATACTGTTTTATGTTTGAAATCTACCGCTTTTGAAAATTAGAAGATTCAAAGAAAAAAAAGTATTTTTACACCTTTTACTCAAATATTATAGAAACCAGTCATAACCACATCTTCTGAGGGCTGGAACTGTTCCACCAGTGCAATGACCGGTGCAATGATGCATGCTGAGTGATTACTAATCTAATTAAGAATTGTTACACAACGGCTGACATGTGTACACACCAGTTGTAAATTGATTATCTTATTGTTGTAATTTGAAGAGTTTAAAACCAAAGGCAGGATATTTATTGAGGTGTTTTAAGTGATAAAGGGATCAAAGGTGGTCCATCATGGCTTGTGAGTAAAAATCGTCCGGAGATGAGATTAAAAAGAGAGACCAACCCCAAACTGATTTCGGCAGAAACACTTGCGTAAGCGTTTTGTTTTTCGTCTAGTTTAATTGTTATTGTGTTTTTCAAGATGTTGTAAGAGGAATATTTAAGGAAGCTCTTATATTTTTTGTCAGTTGTATTTTTCAAGATGCTTTAAGAGGAACCTCTTATCTTTTTTGGTCACTTATTTAATTGTTGTTTTTCAAGATGTTGTAAGAGGAACGTTTAAGGAAGCTCTTATATCTTTTGTCAGTTGTGTTTTTCAAGATGCTTTAAGAGGAAGTTCTTATCTTTTTTTTAGTCACTTGTGTTTTTCAAGATGTTTTAAGAGGAATATTTAAGGAAGCTCTTATCTTTGTTTGGTCAATTTATGTCAGAATGCATTTTCACCCAATACTAAACAACCATCCGCTAAAATTATTACTACAAGTTCAACAATGCTTGGAAATCAATGTTTAAGACGTTGCAGGCGAGTAGCAAAGGTTTTGAGTTTGCATTGTGTGTTTCATGCAAAGTGGATTTTAAGATAATGTATGGAGGAAGAAATAATATCACCAGACATACAGTATGCAGCCTCCATCACATAGGGGAAATCTGGGTCAGAAAACTATTGAGAGCTTGCATGTCATCAGTGGACACCAGGGAGTATATTTGTGAAGGAAACTAAAAATGTCTGAATTTTGTTTTCAAAAACCCTTTGCAGTGAAAAATATATATACAACTTTGCCTTTTTTATTTAGTTGACAATTTCCTGACTACTATTAATAATAATTATTGTAACATTGGCATCAGAATCTGATTCGTGGTTAAAATTTGCTATTTTATTATAATATGAAGAGTGTACACATTATGGTAAAAATGCACTTGTTTTGTTTTTCAATTGCCTTAAAATGCATAAAATGTATGTCAATAAGAATTCCTACTGATTTATAACCCAATCTACTGAAAAAAATTTGAAATCTACTGATCTGATGTCCTGGTTCTGTCACATGTATGGTCTAGGTTGATGTTTAGTGTTACAGGAATTTTCATAGCTTTGCTTTTGAGCTTTGAAAGTAGAAAACCATGTAATTTTATTGGGTAACTTCAAAATATTGATATAACGCCCTCCCTGTCTCACCTGAATCAAAAAGTGCAATAATACACTTTCAAAATACCTTATGTTTGTACTGACAATCAAGAATTGGAATTTTCTGTCACAGGGAATCATTTCAGCTGCTGAATCATTAGAAAAGTACATTAATGCTTTTCCAAAATTAGCCTTCTATTCACAGTGCTGAGGACTAATGTCATTGTGATTTGGCACCAAAAATAATCAAGGTTCAAGGCCTTCATTTTATTGCAAATTTATCTCTTCAGTAAGGTTTTTGACCTGTCTTTGATGATTGTAACTCTTATGGAATATGCAAGAACTGTTTAACAGCTTTGTGTCATAATCACAGTGGTTTGACCATAGGGTTTATGATATACAGAAATTAATGTAATTTGTTTTTTCTTACTACATGACCAGAAATAGGGGAAGAAATTAATTGAAACATTAGGTATAAGGACTGTAAACTTGTTCATTTCAGGGTGAATATCTTCAGATCTCAGCCGATGGTTGCTGTCCAGAGTGTGTTCCTAGACTTTCACCATGCCAACACCAGCAGCAGATGATTCCGGTATTCTTATTCATTCTACCATTAATCTACCATTTATACTCGCTTATAAGTCGAGTCCAACTGCAAACTGCACAGACCCTGATCTGCCAGGGCATTCTGCAATGGCAGATCATGGTGTATGTTGTATGCAGTTGGACTTGCCTTATAAGTGAAAATATCAGGTATTCATTCATCAATCTCACAATCAATCTAATTTATTATATAATGGATCCTTGTGTTCATCTGCCATCATGCAGTACTCATTGATTGAACAATTTGCCCTTTGTATATTCACTTTTACAAATGCAATTTTGCACTTTTTGTGCCCCCAAGGACCACTAAAAAAAACCACAACATAATCTCCTTGTGGTCAGTTTCAGAGAAATAGGGAAATTATGAAAAAAATACTAGTTAATAATAAGTAATAACTAAAGTTGATTAGGAGCCTGATCTGGAACAGAGAAATCCATAATGCACCTTTTCTGGTACACTAGATAATCCTAGACGGATGTATTTTTTGGGGCAAAATTTGGTGACTCTTTGGAAAATCTAGTGCCAAAAGATGTCCAAGATTTTTCATGAGTGGTTGAAAATTGAGACATGGTACATCATTTTGTGAAAAATGTGATCATTTGATAATAATTTTTCAGATTAAATTGCTGATATTCAGCATTATCTTGAAATATTTTTCATTGGGACTGGGGCCCATTTACATTGGGATTTGGGCCTATTTGCAGCCCCCAAAGATCCACAGATAAATACCCTGATGTAAATCAGTTCTTGTACACTGAAGTATGTCTACACTGATTGGGAGAGAGGCTAATCATATTTGATATGATCTTTTGCGGAGAAGTAGTCAGGTAAGCAATCATATGCCCACTTGGGCATCTTGTTTCTGGAGGAGTAGCCAGGCAAGCGATCTCAGGCCCACTTGGATATCTTGTTTGTGGAGAAGTATCCAGGTAAGCAATCTCAGGCCCACCTGGACATGTTGTTTCTGAATGAATATCCAGGTAGTTGGTCTCAGGCCCACTTGGATATCTTGTTTGTGGAGAAGTATCCAGGTAAACAATCTCAGGCCCATTTGGACATGTTGTTTCTGGATGAATATCCAGGTAGTTGGTCTCAGACCCACTTGGATATCTTGTTTCTGAATGAGTTGCCAGGCAAGTGATCTCATTCCCAATTGGACTTTTTGTTTCTGGAGGAGTAGACAGGTAAGTGATCTCAGGAAAATTAAATTTCTGGATCTTGGATGCAGCCCCAGGGTTGTAAGTGGGGATTGGGAATGTCAAAAGTAAAAACAAATTGTGCTTATTTCTGATAGCTGCCTTTTTTAGTTTATTCATTCCTTAGTTATTCTACACATATTTATAAAAGCCAGAAGATTCCTGCCTAAGATCTAGAAATTGGGAAAATTAAGAATGTTTGTATACAGTGATAAGGTCTATGTGCAGTGATGGGGTCTGTGTACAGTAAGGGGGTATGTGTACAGTGATGGGTCAAAGTATGATATAATATGGAAGCTAACTTTCAATAACATTTCCATACAGTTTGGTAAGTGTTGAGCAGAGCTGGATCAGTGTATTTAAATATTCATCAAAAGTACATGTAGATTAAGAGACATAATTCTGTTGTACAAATACATTTTTATTGTTCCAGAGCATAGATTACACAATTTCTCATTTAAATGCATATGAATACACGATTTCTCATTTAAATGCATATAACTACACAATTCTCATTTAAATGCATACGAATACACAGTTTTTAATTTAAATGCATATGAATACACAAGTTCTCATTTAAATGCATATATGAAGACACAATTTCTCATTGAAATGAATATGAATAAAAGAAAGCTACATGCAACATTTGAAATATTCTTGCAAGCAAACCTTGACTTTGGACAGAAACTTTGACTCCAGTGTCAGAGCTGACTGAGTGATGTTTAATGCCACATCAACACATGAAAGGTTATACCATGTCACAGTAGCTGGAGTAAAGTGCCTTTCCCATGGATGATCACACAGCTGTGGACTTAGCCTGGTCTGGGCAAAATTGAAACAGTACCCATTTGGTTAAGAGTCTGGTATGCTAACTACTCTAATATCAGAAAGCAAGTAACTCTTTGGAAATGCCACTTAATTTAGGTACAATGTCTGTGAAATGTCAATCCTGCACAGTCATGAACTTAATTTTAATGGTTTACTGTTGCCAATTTTGACATGTTCTAGTAATTTTTCCCATTATGTTGTGTGATATTTCGTGTCTGTTACTACTGTAAAATGAAGAGACACAGAGCTCTTTGTAAGTGCTTCCTGCACAGTCCTGAACCCCTCCTCTCCTCCTCCTCAGTCTTCTAAGTCTGTGAATCATGTGGATCCACAATAGTTAGTACACTGTTCACTCTTTATAACACTCTTCCTGGGAGCTATGGAAGTGATCTGTGTCATAAATGAGTGAGCTATAGAAGTGATCTGATTGAAATGAGTGAGATATTGAAGTGATCTGTGTTATAAATGAGTGAGCTATATAAGTGATCTGATATAAATGAGTGAGCTATAGAAGTGATCTGTGTTATAAATGAATGAGCTATAGAAGTGATCTGTGTTATAAATGAATGAGCTATAGAAGTGATCTGTGTTATAAATAAGAGCCTTATACAGAGGGGTGTTCCAATAAGGCTGTGCCCTAACAGTGCACTATAACACAGAATTAGAGTATTTAGTGATGTGAAATCACATTATAATTAGTTCTCATGTGCCAGAAACTGAAAGTGAAACAAATTAGGTAGCAGTGTTAAAACAAACTTTGATAAATTTAATGGTATCTGTGACTACTGACATTATAAGAATGGTAGCAGTATACAGAGTGGCCGTTTAGTGAGGGACCACTGTACAGTAAAACCTGGCTTGAAAGACCACTGTGCAGAAATCAAATGTGTTGTATAATTTAATGACCTTCAATAACAGAACACCTCTTTTTAGATACACTTTTTGTTGGCATAGGGGTGGTCTCAATACAGGTTTCACTGTATTGTACCCCCAGATTTTAACAGCTGGATATCAACAGGATGTATTTTTTGCCCCCAGCAATATAACCTTGGTTGGCATTGATTTAATATTGTAATTATACTACATGTAAAAAAAAAAGAAATTATTGATCCTGATATGAAAGAGTTGACATGAAACTTGACATTAATTACTGTCAGTAAATTACTACAACTTGTGAATATAATTTTGAACTCTCTCTTGTTTCTCCTCGACCTCAGTTTTCTAACAAATTTGGCTCATTGACCCTCTGTCTAACCTGGATACCTATTTTCTGAAGACTGGAGCTCATTGACCTTCTTGTCTCACCTTGTCCCCTGTTTTCTCAAGACTGTGTCTCGATGACTCTCATTATCAAAGACCCACACAGAGCTCTGTTAAACATCAAAAGTTGTGATAAAATTGTACAATATATCACATAATGTAATATTCATAGTAAAATGTTTTTATTTAAATGAATCACAATAAAAGAGTTATAAATTACTTTAAATGATATTTTAGCACAACACGGAATGGAGCCCAGAGCCCTGTAGAACTTGTCGCTGTTTTGATGGAGAAGTCACTTGTTCTAAAGTTCCATGTCCCACCACACGCTGCAAACCAGGGGAGGTAATTCAGAATCTCCCAGGACAGTGCTGCTCACAGTGCATCCCTGCAGGAAGTAAGCACTACTTGAATTTTTCTGTGAAATTTTGGAAACATCTTCTCATAACCACAGTAGCATACCGTATATACCTGCATATAAGCTCATACCAACTGCAAACTGCAAAGACTCAGATCACCCGTCTCATAATGCACCGGCAGATCTGGGTCTATGCAGTTTGTAAGGACTGATCAGTAGAACAAACAACATAGACCCTGATCTGCCAGCACATTATGCAACAGCCGATATGAGTCTATGTTGTTTACATTTGGACTCCGCTTATACACGAGTATAGACAGTAGTTGTAGAGAATTAAGATTGGTTTTTGTTGTTTTTTTGTTTTTGTTGGTTTTAATGGCACTTTTAACACATTATTTGCTAAATCATGGAAAGGAAATGTGAGCTAATTGCCTTTTTTCAAGGAGATATCCAGGCAGCCAACCAGGTCTAGCCGGGCGGATATTGAACCTGCAACCCTTGGATTATGAGTCTGACGCTGTAGCAACTGAGCTACTGTGACTCCCAGAGAATTAAGAACATTGTATAGCATCAGTTGATGTTTAAAAATATAACTATGCCATAATGTTGGTTTCAAACTGTAAAATGTAAAACCATAATTTTTATATAAAATTGGTACAAGGGAATCCAATACCATAGGTTTCATTTAATTAACATCTAATTAACCCAACTGTTTATTTTGTTGATATCTACAATAGTATCTATGGGCATTTCAGAGCTCTCAGTAAGTGGTTCCTTCATCCTGGACCCTCGTGAACTGTTTCTGGACATCTGGTTCTCAGGGTTGTGCATCCTGTGGACTTGGAAGTCGTAGAGCTCCAATTTACATTTCACATTAGGTCATCAAAGATAAAACCTCCGTTTACAATACACTTGTCAATCATATTCAATAAATAATATGTAAATATTATCATATTCATGTAGTACTTTTCAGAAATGTCAGTGAAAATGAAATGTAAAGACTACTAATTATATTTAGTAAGTTTTATTCAAATACAAAACTTTATTGTGAAAATATTCTGTATTTTAAACCACTCATTAACATTAGACATTATCTTTTCTCCTCTCCCCCCCCCCCCCACTCCTTCTTTCCCAAGTTTTTGAAGACTAGTACTCCAAGTTATTAAAGTCTATAAGAGATCTGATTCCTTTGCTTCTTTCTTTTTAACATTAAAAACTCACCATTGAAGTAAGGACTTAAATCTGTTGGTGTAATTAAAAGATAAGATACACAGATATACTAGACCTTACATACCGTATATACTCACGTATAATACGGGTCCTAATGAAAACAACATAGACCCTGATCTGCCGTTGCATAATGCACCGGCAGATCAGGGTCTATGTTGTTTGTTCTACTGATTAGTCCTTACAGACTGCATAGACCCAGATCTGCCGGCGCATTATGTGATGGCAGATCTGGGTCTGTGCAGTTTGCAGTTGGTATCGGCTAATACACGAGTATAAACGGTAAACTACAATGATATGCTGTGTTTTGAATCAACCTAGCACTTAAATCAAACCATTGTCAAAGGGAATTGACAAAACAATTTTCAGGCCCCCTGATAGAGTAAAAGGTTGCAAAAGTTCAAATTTTATGTTTGTAACAGGAGCTTTTAGGTCAGATTCATCACATTCCCTGATGGTGAGGATGTCACCCCTAATCTATGGAGTTCTTATATTTCTAATGCAGGATTCATTCACAATGTTACTCAGCATTAAGTTAAAGAATAGAAAACTGTTAGCTTTATTTCATTTAGTTGCCTGAAATGTCAAATCTTCCATCTTAATTGACATCAAAATGGATGACTCTTTGTTTTTTGGGGTGGAGATTGAAATGCAATAGGGTATTTATCCAACTATAATTAAAAGAAAGATTAGCTTACTTCAGAGAGACTGATCATGGAGAGATACTTACAGTGATATTCACAAGCCCAGAAAATTCTGAGTCTCATATAAATAATATATATAATCATTTTATCTTATCTTTCTCGGAATGTACCCTAATAAATATCTGAGAATTGTTATGCCATCTTTTGAATATATCATATACCTTAAGAGTCAAGGACCATATTTTTTTGTCTTGCAGCAACAAAATAAGTGGATTTTCAGGCAGAATAGGGGCTCATTTTTATTTAGCTTTATTCCTTTTTTGGACATGAAAGATGTTGACTGTTCATGTTTGTACTGCTGTTACCAAGACATTTTGGCTTTTCTTGCTATTTTCAGGACTGTTACCATGACATTTTGGCTTTTCTTGCTATGTTTGGGACTGTTACCATGACATTTTGGCTTTTCTTGCTATGTTTAGGACTGTTACCATGACATTTTGGCTTTTCTTGCTATGTTTAAGACTGTTACCATGACATTTTGACTTTTCTTTCTATGTTTAGGACTGATGACATGCAGATTTTACTTTTTTTGAAAAAGATTTTGGTGAGCTATGAACATTGCAAGAGATCTCAGATGAGATAACTATATTTTGTTTTGCCATTCCTACTGTAGGTCACTGCAACCTGTTGTTCCTTGCCATTCCTAAAGTTTGTCGCTGCAACCTGTTGTTCCTTGCCATTCCTACTGTTGGTCACTGCAACCTGTTGTTCCTTGTCATTCCTACTGTTGGTCACTGCAACCTGTCATTCCTTGCCATTCATACTGTTTGTCACTGCAACCTGTTGTTCCTTTTCATTCCTACTGTAGGTCACTGCAGCCTGTTGTTCCTTGCCATTTCTACTGTTGGTCACTGCAACCTGTTGTTCCTTGCCATTCCTACTGTAGGTCACTGCAACCTGTTGTTCCTTGCCATTCCTACTGTTGGTCACTGCAACCTGTTCCTTGCCATTCCTACTGTAGGTCACTGCAACCTGTTGTTCCTTGCCATTCCTACTGTTGGTCACTGCAACCTGTTGTTCCTTGCCATTCCTACTGTTGTTCACTGCAACCTGTCATTCCTTGCCATTCCTACTGTTGGTCACTGCAACCTGTTGTTCCTTGCCATTCCTACTGTTGGTCACTGCAACCTGTTGTTCCTTGCCATTCCTACTGTTGGTCACTGCAACCTGTTGATCCTTGCCATTCCTACTGTTGGTCGCTGCAACCTGTTGTTCCAACATATTGTGCATCAGCTGTTTACATTGTGTTCATTAAAGTGCAGTGCTCACATACAGTCATAATGGCATTGACATGACCTTGTTTGTTCCTTAAGTAAGTTAATTCAGATTTTATGATTGTAACTGATGCTTTGAGATTAGACCCATTATACTCCCTGATGGAGAAGATGTCACACCATAATCTATGGGGTTCTTATATTTCATACAAGGGGTCATCCACAGTGTGGCCCAGGGTTAAGGTAAAACAACTGGAGATTGTAAGCTTTTATCTATATGTAAAAGAACACCTTGTATCCTAATTGACATTTGGATGGATAGTCTTTGTGTTTTGGGTAAAGATTAAAATTGATTGGTGGAGTTTATCTGGCTTTAAAGAGAAAGATAATCAGACTTCACAAAGTCAGCAATTTTCCCAAGGTGCTTTCTTTACAGTATATCATTATATACATCATAAATTTTACAGTTATTGTCTAAAGATTCAGAATTAGCAGGGTCTATTCTAGAACTGAAAATTTAGTCGCCAAAATTCCTCCATTTTTGTGCATTTGGTTGATTATTTTTGTTCTAAAACTAAGAAATCATCATGAATCCTGCAATCACACATCCTAGAATAGATCTGGAATTAGTGTATCATGTTGACATACATGTTATTCTACTGTCAGTAGGAGAAAAATACAGTTTTAAAGACGATCTACTGCACATACCATTTTAAAGTTTAAATCTACTGCTTTTGAAAATTAAAAGATTTTTTAAAATTTTGAAGGAAAAGAACTGTATTTTTGTGCGATATATCCACACATTACATAAACCAGTCAGAACCAATCCACTGTGGACCAGAACTGTTCAACCAGTGTAAGGACCAGTGCAGTGATGTGTGCTGATAATTGTTACTTAACGGCTGACATGTGTACACACCAAGCTGTAAATTGATTATCTTATAATAATTTGGAGAGTTTAAAACCAAAGGGGGAAATATTTTTTGAGGTGTTGTAAGTAATAAAGAGATCAAAGATGGTCTGTGATGGCTTGTGAGCCTGTGATTAAAAATTGGCTGTCCTTTGGCAGAGGTGAGATAAAAAGGAGAGACCAACAAACATATGATTTCAGCAGAAACACTTGCATAACAATGTAAGCATTTTTATTTTTTGTCTTGGTTAGTTTTTATTGTGTTTTTCGAGATGGTTTAAGAGGTCTTATTTTTTTGGGGTCAATTCATGTCAAACATGTGCTTTTTCCTAATGCTATAAAACCATCAGCTAAAAAAAATACTACAAGAAATTCAACAATGCTTAGAAATCAGAGTTCAAGTCAGTGCAGGCGGTAGCAAGGTCCTGAGTTTGCATTGTGGGTTTCATGCAAAGTGGATTTTAAGATAGTAAATGGGAGAAGAAATTATATCACCAGACACATGCAGACACCATTGAATAGGGGAAATGTGGACCAAAAAAAACATTGAGAGCCTGTCAAGTGTGAAATTTAATAATCACAATGAATGTCATCAGTGGACACAAGGCAGTAAACCTGTGAAGGTAACTAAAAATGCTTGTAGATTTTATAAAAAATCTTTGTTGTGAACTATGATGTTCAACTGTTCCATTTTGATTTAATTGACAATACCCTTTCTCATATTAATTATTAGTATAACTTTGCCATCAGACTCTGATTCATGTTCAAACCTTGCTGTTTTATTATAATATGGAGAGAATACATACTATAGTAAAAACGCACTTGTTTTGTTTTTGTCCCCTTAAAATGCATAAAATTTATGTCGATAAGAAATCAAAATTTTGAAATCTACTGCTTTGATGTCGTTGTTCTGTCACATGTATGTGTTGATAATATTCATCCATGGCTATCGACTTGCCAGGGAATATTACTTATCTGCAGTTTTAATAAATAGTTTTATTAGCGCTTACTGCTTATTGACCAGAAGAACTTTTGGGATGGTCTGTTGTCTGTTGTCCCTCCATCCATTAGCACAGGTTTGTTATCACTACTTCTCCTAAACTACTTGGAAGAAACTTTACACACACTTTCATCCCATGGTCTAGTTGGTACTAGATGAAAATGGTGCTGCTCAGACATCCAATATGGCCACACCACAGTGGCCATGTTAAAAATCTTGTTATTGCTACTCCTGCTAAATGGATGGTATTATCAACATGGGGATGTCTAGTTGGTTTTAAATGACAATGGTGCCGATCTGACATCCAATATGGCTGCCATTGCAGCCATTTTGAAAATCTTGTTATCGCTACTCCTCTTGAGTAGATGGTCATATTAATATGGGGTTTCCATTAAAAGACTTCTTATGATGTCTAGCTGGTCCTAAATAAAAATGGTGCCAATCTGACATCCTACATGGCCACCATGGCAGCCATATTAAAAATCTCTTCACAACTCTACTTGAACAGAAAGTCATATTAACATGGGGTTTTCACCAGAAGACTTCTTATGATGTCCAGTTGGTCTTAAATCAAAATGGTGCCAATCTGATGTTGAATATGGCTGCTACAGCCAGCCATCTTGAAAATCTTGTTATTGCTACTCCTGAATGGAAAGTCATATCTTAAAAATATTGAAATCTCTACTCCTCTCCAAATGGATGGCTATATCATTATAGGGGTCAAGCTAGACTTGAATTTTAGGGAAGAAGTGACTTCTCCTTTTGGACAGAATAGGGAGAAGTGAGAGCTGAACAGGGAGAAGTGGGAGCAATGTGAACAATGCAATAAAAATATATATTTTTTGTCTTCTTTTTTTCTTCTAGTGTTTATCCTTTGTTTGTTTATTTCCCCATCATTTAAACATGTAGGAGTCAAGAATTCTACTTGGCTTTTGTGTTTAATGTTTGTTTTGTGGATGTAAATTGTTTCTTCCCCCGATGAAGAGCTTGTTTAGCTCAAAACATTGGGAAACTGTTTTGTATTTGCACTGTTATCAATTATGTGTAATTATATATATATATATATATATATATATATATATATATATATAAAAAGAGAAAGAGAGAGAGAGAGAGAGAGAGAGAGAGAGAAAGAGAGAGAGAGAGAGAGAGAGAAAGAGATTATTCATATTTGAAAGTGTGTTATGTTTGGATGGAGAGAAATTATGCAATGTATTTTGGCCATATGACTTCAAAATAGCACAGCAGAAACTATGCATTGTAATTAATTTTAACTGACTGGAATAAAAAGATTGCAGTATTGTAATTACAAATAGGTATAAATACTTAATCAACTGCCACTTAAACAATGCATTTATTTTTTTACGTATTTTTTTACTTTCTAAAACTCTACTTTCTAAGCTTGTTTGAAACAACCCCTATTACATGTACATGAGGGCACATGCACATGCATCTTTGCATCATAGTGTTCCTCCATTCAGACCACAATGGTCACTGATGTTATGGATGAGTAACCTGAAATTTTGGACTGTCAATTTGTGGTGAAGTTTGAAAAGTGTAAAAATTAAATTCTTGTTCTAGTGGCAGTTGATTGCGATTATATCTATTTTTAATTACAATAATGTAATCTAGGTGCTTCTAGTAATTACAATTGATTACAATATATTGTTTCTAATGTACTCATGCAAAGTCATATAGCCAAAAATACATGATATAGAGACCAAGGGCACATAACCATAAGTAAGGGACCGACCATTTAATAACATCAAAACGTTGACGTGTAATTTCATTGTTTCTGATAACACATGAATGCAGCTATTCATCGATGATGATCTGAAGCATTAATGCAGATATATGAATGAAATAGATTCTTCTTTCCAACTGACTCGGCACACAGCAAAGAACAAATATGGTGCCACACATGCCATGTGGGTACATCTATTTTTAGAAACAGGGATTTTCTTAATATTACCACTCATACTTTGTAGCTTCAGTACAACAATCCAAGGATAGGATTGCAAATTTATGCTTTTAATATTTGTCTACGTACTCGTAATAACATTGTGCATTGGTTAGATATTATTTTCTTTGCTGCTTTTTTCGTATTTGCACAAAAAATAAGTGATGTAAGAAGACAACCTTGACAGTGTTTTTCGAATTCCATAACATAGCATTGTCCCATATGCTTCTGGTCTAAAAAAAAGTTATTTTTAGGCTAAATCTTCTATCACATAACATTTAGACTGTGCTTTCTATGAATTGTATATTTTCCTTAATTTGTGTGCCCAATGAATTACAAACACAGGCAGTCTAATGAAGAGGTACTTCCTACACACAGCAATGTCCACCATTATTATCTCTTGACATGTTCACATACAATTTCAGACTGATTTTTACGAAGAAAATAATGCAAGAATGGCAGTTAAAAGCTTCAGTAAATATATTTAGAAAGTGCTTTAACCAATTCTGATCTTAAAAAAATTATTGTTTACATATTGATGTTTCAAGTTTCGAAAGTGCGGAAATCGGACAGTGATAACAAATGATAACTTGTGGGGTAGAGGGTAATGGTCAGTGAACTATTAAAACATGCCTGTGAATGTTTGTTTTTGTTGGTGCAATTGATATCGACATCTGCATGAAATACAGTTACTCATGTGGGTCAAGGGAGCATTATAAAAGCCATAAACTATTGTCACTCAGTTTACATCCAAAAAATCACAGGGCAAAGTTGTTTTCGCTTTCCTATTAGAAGAATGCGAAGTTTACATTTTTTGGGCGACTTAGTCACCCACTTTGCCTGGTAGTCTGACCCCTGTTATCAACATGGAGTTTTCACCAATATACTTCTAATGAGACCTAGTTTGTCCTAAATGAAAATGGTGCCAGTAACACATCATGCCACGATGACTGTCTTAAAAATCTTGTTGTCATTATTCCCCCTGAATGGATGATCATTATTTCACCAAGTCCTGAATGAAAATGGTGTCAGTCATACATCCAATCTGGCTGCCATGACGACTGTCTTGAAAATCTTGTTGTCACTACTCCCCCTAAATGGATGATCATTATGACAATGGGTTTTGACCAAAATACTTCTAATGATGTCTAGTTTGTCCTAAATGAAAATGGTTCCAAGCTGACATCCAGTATGTGTACCACAGCAGATAATTTTAAAATCTTGTTATTGCTGAAGAATATCAGAGATGGTTTCAACACTCGACAGTTAAAATGAAGAAATAGTCTTATCTTGATTTCCTGGACATTCTTTTCGCCCAGTAGAGCATCAGTCCCTTTGAAGGACTCTTGTTTTGAAGATGATTTTGACCACATGATGTTTTGCTTTTTTTTTTTTTTACAATCAGCATCGATAAAATCAGGTTAATTTGAGTTATACTATAGTCAGCTTATGACATTGTTTCTATGATAAATTGAATATTTACTAGTTTTATAACTCAAGGACACTGAGATTCTAGGGTTAAAAAATGGAAAATACATGACAAAGCATTTGCAACGAAACATTTTGATTTTGTCCGAGTCGTACAGTGTTTACTTATACTTCATTCAAGTAAATAGCAAGGAAATAATTTGGAAAAAAGGATAAATCATCCAAATCAAGTAATAACCAAATTCACATCAGTTTTAAATCTTTTGAAGTTGAAGTATGGTATGCAAGTGAAGAGATAAGTATCTCTTTTCTGTCAACTCTTTTTCTGTCTGACATTTTCATTCACTCTTTATTACTAAATCAAGAAGTGGTTTATGCATTCTTAATGAAAATGTATGGCCATAGGATTATTGAGATAGCAGCTATCTCATATATTCTAAATCAAATGAAGTCCTTTGATCCTTTAAAATTTATTGTTAATTTTTGAATAATTTGAATCACAAACACATACAGTACCGTCTTTACTCGCATATAATCCAATCCAAATGCAAACAACATAGACCCTGATCTTCCGTCGCATAATGCGCTGGCAGATTAGGGTCTATGTTGTTTGTTCTACTGTTTAGTCCTTACAAACTGCATAGACCCAGATATGCTGGTGCATTATGTGACAGCAGATCTGAGTCTATGTAGTTTGCAGTTGGTATCGGCTTATACGTGAGTACAGATGGTAACTTTCAGTTATATCAAGACTTTTAAAAATCTGGAGAAATGTAAAAGTTTTTATGATTAGGTGTTAACAGGCACATCTTAGACCATCAGAAACTTGAATTGTATGCATTATAATGCATTCATGATAGTCATGTACAGTGTATATGTTTTATGGGTGTGTTTTAGAATCAGGGTCCAATTTCACCAACTCGGGTCTTAATTTAAGTTTAGACTTAAGTTCCATTGATGGAATTGAAGCCTGGTCCATTATACCCCAGTGGATAGAACCAGTTTGGTATTTGGCCAGAAATCATGGAAATAGTCTATCTGTGACAAAAGAACCATGAGACTGTTCAAAACATGCATTACTTTGACACCCATATATAGACGTTGTTTATTTCTATCATGTGTGCATTCATATCTTGTACATACTATATAATTACATCACATTGATATCTTGTACATTGTAAGGGTGCAAATTTCTGTCGATTTCTGTAGAGCACAGTTTAGTTTGACAGAGAACCATTAATTAGATTTATGAGGACAGGTACCATATTAAATCGCTAGACTGCAATGGTTTTAATGTTCGTGTTGTGGGCGAGATGGATTCTTAATTAAGCATTCATTTATTCAACGGTCAGACAGATTGGAAGGAAAAGGTTAACTTCTATCTTGGTATCGAAAATGTCAGAGTTGAGAGGGTACAGAAACCATTTGTAAGCTAGAGGACGTAGTATTATCTTTTTGAAATTGTCCAGAATCAGTTACTTAAATAGCGCGAAATCTAGAAGGTTACGCTAACCGAATTGTCGCATATTTATAAAAGGCAGTAGATCCGTTTAATCCGATTGGCTACGCTAAATATGGGGCGTGTTTCCCACACAAAATTTCATGGTTTTAATATGCCACATCGCAAAATTTAGTCAGTCTGCGTTTTTTCTGCAAGAGAAAAATATAGTGGACTCCGAGATTGAATTTAAAAGAAATTATCTCGTAAAACAATTATCCAAGGGACCGGATGTCTGGAAAATTGAAGGACACAATTCTGGCGGAAAAAGCAAGCAAGGCTTGAAAGCACAAGGTATTTGCATCAATCTCATGTAATTCGTTTATACCAATATAATTATTTGCTTGAATTTAATTGCTTATATTTGTATGAATTTAGTTGTTTAAATTCGTAGATCAATTTTCTTGATATGGGTATAACTGTGTTTTAGTTTATTTATCTGAATTCGTACAATGATCTTCTTTATATAAGTTTGACGAATTATTGGAATTTGTCGTCTTGATTGTCATAGGAATCATGTATTTTAAGAATTTCATGCATTACTTTAGTTGATATGAGTTACGAGAATCCGTGTGAATTCACCGATCTTAGATGATTTCATGTATGATAAAGACTTGAGTGCGTATTGACTGAAATTAACATTGTTAAGCCATGAAGTGAAATTTCATGTATGATAAAGACTTGAGTGTGTGTATTCACTGAAATTAACGTAGTTAAGCCATGAAGTGAATTTCATTCATTCATTTGTATAATTGAGACGGAAACTGAAACTGTTATGTCTCGTGTGATGTTAATGTGAGCCAGTGATGAAATAGCCATTAGGAAGTACATTAATCTTATGAAACTAGGTTTGTTTATGGTCTGCCATGTTTGGCTTGACCAGATAGCCTTTGGTATCTGTTTGAATTCCGATAGGACGATATCTGACGTAACGAGAGTGGAGTAATGCTCTACTCCCAGAAGGATATTTGACAGAAGATTTAGGTTGTTTCTCTGTTTATTTTGAAAGGGGAAATAGCTCCATCCACCTACCTATCCACCCACCTATGTATCCACGTACCTACATATCCACCTACCCACACAAAGTTGAGGGCCGACAGAGGTGAGATAGAGAGAGTGCGGAGGGGAAAAAATCGGAAGAACAAAGAAAACAGCAACGGTGAATTTGGAGGGTCCAGCGTTAACCAGGCTATGCTGTTATGCAGGGACAATGACTTCGATTGTACACTCGATTCTATGATGAACTAATTCTATCGTTTAAACAGATCGGCTATTTATATAAGTATATTTGTGTTCTGAAATTCGGTAAATGATTTATTTCAAAAAGAAGTGTATCTTCCTAATGTAATGTATTTTCCCAGTTTGTTTATGTAATTGATTAAATTGTTATATTTCATGTACGGGGGCTCGTGTTATTCTGTTCTTTATATCTGCTCAGATCTCTAGTTATTCTATCTATAAGTTTCATAATTTATATTATTATTTACTCGATCCAGGCAATAACACCGAGGTCGATCATCCTCTAGAAAACGATAACCAACCAAATAAAGACTTGCCCGACTTTGAAAATTAATAGTCTCGGACGTCGGGCTATGGGATTTGCTCAGCCTTGAATGGTTTATCTTTCTTGAGTTTGTTTGCAATTCTTTATATTTACATTTTTAGAACTTAATTTTTAATTGGCACCATATAGCCATTATTGTGCTGATGTGCCACTTAACATACATACATACATACATACATACATACATACATACATACATACATACATACTGTACCTTTTTATACCACATGTGCACTGGTGTATCCAGATAAAAACAAAATTGAATTTTGAAAACTGCTGTTTGTATCATTTTTTAATGGCCATTAATGCCAGTTTTGATGTTATCAAACAAGTCAACACACTTGGAGTTTAATTGCAGTCAGCTTGTGAATTTACTGGTAATATTAGTTTCATTTAATTATTTCAATATAACAGCATAGTTTTTGCAGCATCAGAGATATTTTATTTAATTCCTCAATTTAACTAAAGTTGACCACTGCTTTTCCAATTTTGTATAAGACATGGCCTATTAGGTGTAAAAACTAAACTCCATCTCAGCACACTAACAATTAGGAGTGTTCTAAAAACTCTTCACTAGGGCTAAAAAAATGCACAAGATACAAGATAACTCGATACTGTAAACCTTGTATAGAATAAGATTAATGCTTCAGCTAAAAGTGAACATTAACTAGAACTAAAATATTCACATTATGTTATACCTTGAGCCTGGGGGACTATTTAAATATGAATTGCATGGATACGTAATTCAGTCATGTGTCTTGCCATCAGCAGTCAGTCAGAAGTTAGGTTAACCATATGTTTTAATGATAATAATAATAATAATAACTTCAGTTTCTTAGGATAATACATTTGGTTCTGAATCAATCAACCAATCTTACATGTAGTCCTCAATAATAGAATATTAAAACCATAAATGCAACATATATGTACAAGTATAACTCTACTTATTACAGTGTCTGACACACTCACAAATCATAAATTATACATACATACATACATACATACATACATACATACATACATACATACATACATACATACATACATACATACATACATACATACATACATACATACATACATACATACATACATACATACATACATAAATACATACATACATACATACATACATACATACATACATACATACATACATACATACATACATACATACATACATACATACATAAATACATACATACATACATACATACATACATTAGATTAAAACATATGTAAGATATACATTAAAAGAGTTCCTATGATGTCAGGTTGGTCCAAAATAAAAATGGTGCCGATCTGGTGTCCAATGTAGCTATCATGGTGGCCATCTTGAAAATTTTGTTGTCGCTACAACTCCTGAAAGGATGGTCATATCAAAATGGGGTTTTCACTAAAAGACTTCTTATGATGTCTAGTTAGTCCTAACTGAAAATGGTGCTTATCTGGGGTCCAGTATGGCCATAATGGCAGGCATCTTGAAAATCTTGTTATTGCTACTCTTCCTGAATGGATGGTCATATCAACATAGAGTTTTCACTAAAACACTTCTTATGATGTCTAGTTGGTTCTGAATGAAAATGGTGCTCATCTGAGGTCCAATATGGATGTCACAGTGGCCATCTTGAAAATCTTGTTATAGCTACTCTTTCTACATGGATGGTCATATCAACATGGAGCTTTCACTAAAAGACTTCTTATAATGTCTAGTTGGATCTAAATAAAAATGGTGCCGATCTGAAGTCCAATATGGCTGCCACAGCAGCCATCATCTTATTGCAACTCCTCCTGAACAGAAAGTTATATTGACATGGGGTTTTAACCACAAGACTTCTTATGATGTCCAGTTAGTTTTCAATGAAAATGGTGTTGATCTGACATCCAGTATGGCTGCCAACATGAGGTTTTCCAAAAAAAAAGACTTCTTATGATGTCTACTTGGCCCTAAATGAAAATGGTGTAAATATTTGTCAAATATGGCCACCACAGCAGCCATCTAGAACATCTTTTTATTGCTACTCCTCTTGAATGGAAAGTCATATTGACATGGGGTTTTCAGCAAAAGACTTCTTATGATGTCTACTTGGTCCAAAATAAAAACGGTGCTTATCTGGGGTCTGTTATGACTGCCACAGTGGGCAGCTTGAAAATCTTGTTATCACTACTTCTTCTGAATGAATGGTCATATCATCATGGGGTTGTAACTAAATACTTCTTATAATGTTTTGTTGATCTTAAATTAAAATGGTGCTGATATCACGTCCAATATATGGCCATCTTGAAAATCTTGTTTTTGCTTCTCCTTTTACAGGGAAAGTTATTTTTACATGGGTTTTCATCAGAAGAGATCTTATGGTGTCTAGTTCGTCCTAAATGAAAATGACTAACCCTCAATATGACCAGCATGTTGACTGTCTTGAAAATATTGTTATCTCTACTCCCAAATGGATGGCTATATCATCATAGGGTTTTCACCAATAGACTTCTTATGATACTTAGTTGGTGGTAAATGAAAATGGTGCCATTTGTACATCCAGTATAGATGTCATGACATGCTACTTCCCCTGAATGGATGATCATTATGACATGGGGTTTTGACCAAAAGATTTAATCATGTCTTCTTTGTCTGAAATGAAAATGGTGCCAATCTGACACCCAGTATATCCGCCACAGGAGCTAATTTTAAAATCTTGTTATTGCTGAAGAATATCAGAGATGGTTTCAACACTCAGCAGTTAAAAGGAAGATATGGTCTTGTCTTGAATTCCTGGAAATTCATTTTGTACAGTAGAGCATCAGTCCCTTCAAGGGACTCTTGTTTCTGTGTTTCATTTCATTTTATTGGTTTTGCACAATAGTGTAATAACAGCAATGTCCTGTTGTAAATTTTGTTCAAGAGAAGGGATTGTATCACTCATGGTATGAAAGGTTGTGTCAGCCACAAAAAGATCAGTTTCAGTGGCATTCATATGAAGAAGTAAATCATTAATGAAAAGGAGAAAGAGCAAAGGGTCAAGAATAGAGCCTCAAGGGACTCCACTTTAGAGGTATTTTAACATGGTGTTGCCACCAACAGCCTGTTAGAAGTTAGGTTAACAATCTGTTTATACAAGGTGACTAGTAAGACCTACAGGCATAACAGGATACTTTACATTTGAGTGTTAAACACCTGTGTGGACCTACTTTAATTGATGAGATCTTATTAATAATGTAAATTGAACTTCTTTCATGAATATGGCATGGATCAGGCTGTATATACCCACATAGATGTGCACATTTGTAAATTTTGTTAGTGGTTGTTGGTCAGAAAATTTTGAAGGATAAAATAATGCATTAGTGGGTTTTTTTTCCACTTGCGTTAATTTGATCTTCTCTCATAGGAAAGATGCACTAAATTAGCTATAAAGATGGTGCAGGTGTCTTTGAAGATTGTTTACAAAACCTGTAGTTACATCAACACTTTTACAGATTACATCTGTTTTACAAGTGTACTGTATATACTTGCTTATAAGTTGAGTCCAACTGCAAACATAAACCCTGGTCTGCCATTGCATAGTGTGCTGGCAGATCAGGAACTATGTTGTTTGTTCTACTGATTACTCCTAACAAACTGTATAGACCCAGATCTGCAGGCAAATTATGCAATGACAGATTTAGGTCTATGCAGTTTGCACTTGAACTTGAGTTATAAGTGAGTATATACTGTAATTTATAGTGATTAATCACAATCCAGCATTATTATTACATTTTGAAATGCCCCTCCATTTCTTTGATACATTTAGTTTCATTCTGCATTCCTTAATACAGGGTCCCTGACAATAAACAATGTGTCTCTTGACCATCTAACTTATTTGTCACTGAGGACAATATATTGTATTTGCCAGCCTATAAATTGATACTTTTTGACCTGGAAGTCTGGGCTTTGTCTTATACTCCGAATGGACTTATATATGGATTATGTCATTGAAATTGCTTTACCGTATTTAGTGCAATTGTTTATATGTGAACAAATATTTTTTTTAAAAGTACAAAAAATAATGTGTAAAAAAGGTAATTCTCATGTTGGGGAAGAGATCGTATATGAAAAAATATAGGACCCAACATTGAGAAGGATTCCAAAATATTTACATGATTGTCAGTATTAAATTCACATGCATCAATCGTGCTAAAGCAGCATGCACTAGTAATATATGTTGTTTAAATTTGCTTATACATGTATATGTGTGTATTAGAATAGACAAGTTAGAAAACAAATAACTTTTACATGGACATAGGTATTCCATTGCACATTTTTCTTCTTTCACCTCTTGATTGAAATAAAATATGCCCTGATATGAGAGAGAGAGAGATTTCAGCCCTTCTTTATGCTATTTTGCTTAATGTACCTTACTGCCCCTTCTAGCTAAAGCTTTTGTCAAAGAGAGCGAGCAGTATTAAAATAGTAAATGGAAATTATAAAAACACATACTGTAACATACTTCGTCAGTTTCAAAGATATATAATTTATATATAAATATTAACAATATTTATATTCATATAGACTCCATTTAGTTTAAATCCTAAGAATGACCAATTATCATGCTGTGTTGCTTTCTTTGCAAATACAATGACCTTTCCATTCCCACCAAATAAGATTACCCTTTATCAGTAAGTGCATGTACACTTCCTGTATGTAGTTAGGTGGCATTTGTTTTGATCTTTGCTCATGCTAGTTGTTCCTTTGAATTCAAAGCTCTGACACTTCTGTCAGCGAGATCAAAAGGTGTCACTGGTTGAGAAACTTACATGAGTAAGCACCTGACATTACCTGTCATTACACAGTACCATATACATTAACATGCTTTACAGGATCGATTAAAATACCCTGTGGGTAGCCTCATTTCCCTATTGGTATCCTCAGTAATTGGATCTTGTCTGCTGAATCTTGCCCTCATACAAGTGTCAAATGGAATGAACTGGCCAAAGCTGTAGGCATATTTAATTAGCATGTAAATAACATTGCAAAGCCATGTGGTTCTTGTGACAATGGATATCATAATTAAAACAAGAATGAACTGTTTATTCAGAGTTGTTAATTGATAATGGAATATAGTAGTGCCCTTGTGCATGAGTAAGATTACAATCATCAGGTAATTGAACAATACATATTACAATCGCCCTGTAACCTCTCTCACTCTCTCTCTCTCGCTCTCCCCGAAAGCTACAAATAAAAACTGCATATGTTCTTACACACTGACACAGCATCATTTTGTCCCTCTCTCTTTCACACCCACATACATACGTGCATTCACTAAAAACAACAATACTTTATCGAGTTCTTTTATTTTTTATTGTACATGTAATTTAATAATGAGGTTATTGTTGCTGTAAGAATACAAGTTGCACATAACTTTTTGACAACAGGGGTTCATATCATTGCATAAAATGTACTAATAGATAATACCTATAACTAATACATGTAAAATCTTAATCATTTTCCAAATTAATCTGGAATAGCATACAGTGATACCATTAATATTCATGAAACCGGAAGTTACTTGCAGAAAAAAACAAAGCCAAGGTGTTGATCTGGCTTCGTCTTATACTCCACATCGACTTATATATGGATGAGGAATGGAAAATTCACAAAATTATAGAATTCAATCTATATTCCACATTGACTTATAGGCTGGCAAGTACAGTAAAATAACTAAAAAAATATGCGTTTACCCCTGTGGGCTTATGGATTTAGAATAGGCCTGATGCACTCTCCTGCATGTCTTAAAAGACAACTATTGGAGGCAGGAGACTATGTGGCTCAGTGGTTTGCATGCTGGACTTGTGATTGAAAGTGTGTAGGTTCAAATCCTACTAGAAGTGCGTGGTATTACCAGTATACCGGTATAACATGGTGGTTTTTTCCAGTGGCAAATACCACAGTACTTTGTTCCTGTACCGGTTCTTCAGTAAGGAATTTACGGAAATTCCTGAGTTATCTTGTTATGAATTTAATGATATTAATAGCATGTTTTCATTTTTCATGACAAATAATTTCAAAAATTATTTATTCTTTTACAAAATAGTTGTATTTGTCACAATCAGTTTCAAATATTACAGATATAATTATATTTATGAATATTTAATCGCATGTTTGACATGTGTCACGTATACCAACATGGCAGTTGAATGGGATGTTGAGAAAGATATTCTGGCCAAATTTAACTTTGGAAACATTTCGGATTAAAAAAAGGAACAAGATGGCATTATTTTAGTTATTTACTAAGGTATGTTAATGTACATGTATTCCTTTTTAATGGTCTTATCTTGAATTTCTGGAAATTCTTTTTGAATCATCCTAAGATTTTTAGGAGAGCAGTTGTTTTCTGTTTGAATTTTATGTAATTTCTCAAGTCCACGAAATATTTTCTTGTTTGTTGAGTCAGTGTGTTTTATGATTACTGGCCCTCTCTGATAAATACCTTACCAAATGTTGGCATCCCACTCAAAGTTTCCCTGCCTGTTACATCAATAGTGTAGCCAGTAAATTAAAGGCTTCAGTATCAACATTTCTTTTTTTTATCAACAAGCTCTCTAATGTCAGCACAATGTCTTTCACAGGGTGTCAGCTATAGTGTAAGTTTAATCATCCCATTTTAGTTACAGTTTTTAGATGACAACTTACTAGTATACAACAATTAACATACACATAGCAAACGCATCTACTAAAAGGTTCTGACCATTTAAGTGTGTGTGGGGGGGCTGGCTGCAATTTTCTTTCAAGCCAAGATATTTTATTTTCTTTTATCTCAAGATAACTAATTTTTGTTTCAATTAATATAATGGATATAATATCGTGTCATTATAATATCGTGTCAGAGCAAGATATTTGTTTCCAGCTACTTGAGAGCCAAACATTTTTTAAAAAAAATCCCAGGCCCTTGCTCCAGAAAACTAATTTGTTGGTCGTTTTACAACTTCTTCATGGTACCCAACTCTCAGTCCTACCATCATATTAGCCTGGGTCAGCTACCATGGTGTGTCCTTGGGCAAGGCACTTTACTGCAATTGCCTAGGAACTAAATAGCCTACTTATGTTGCTGTGCCATAAAACAACAGCCCAAAATTATTGTCAGCATATATCACACACAGTGCTCTTACATCATCTACTGCTCCTAAATTACTTAGAGGATTGCCATGAAACTTTACAAACACATTCATCCCATGGTCTAGTTGGTCCTAAATGAAAATGGAGCCGCTCGGTCATCCAATCTTGTTATTGTTACTCCTCCTGAATGGATGGTTATATCAAAATACATGTAGTGTTTTCACTAAAAGAATTATATGTCTAGTTGGTCCTAAATGGAAATTGAGCCAATCAGATGTCCAATATGGCCACTGCAATGGTTTTCTTGATAATTTTATTGCTACTCCTCCTCAACAGAAAGTCAGATTGCCATGGGGTTTTCACCAGAAGACATTCTTATAATGTCTAGTTGGTCCTAAATGGTGCCAATCTGATATCCAATATGGCCACCGCAGTAGCCATCTTGAAACTCTTGTTATCACTACTCCTCATTGGATGGTCATATCAATATGTGGTTTTCACTGAAAGATTTCTTATGATATCTAGTTGGTCTTAAATGAAAATGGTGCCAATCTGATGTCCAATATGGCCACCACAGTGGATATCTTGAAAATCTTGTTATTGCTACTCCTTCTGAATGGATGGTCTTATCAACATGTGGTTTTCACTAAAAGACTTATTATGATGTCTGGGTGGTCTCATATGAAAATGGTGCCGATCTTATGTCCAATATGGCTACCACAGTAGCCATCTTAAAAATCTTGTTATCACTATTCCTTCTCAATGAAAAGTAATATTGCCATGGGCTTTTCAATAGAAGACTTCTTATGATGTCTAGTTCGTCCTAAATAAAATTGGTGCCAATCTGATGTCCTATATGGCTGCCACAGTGGCCATCTTGAAAATCTTGTTATTGCTAATCCTCCTGAATGAAAAGTAATATTGCCATGGGGTTTTCACCAGAAGACTTCTTATGATGAATTGGTTCAAAATGAAAATTGTGTTGATCTGATGTCCAGTATGGCCACCACAGTGGTCATCTTGAAAATATTGTTATCACTACACCTCCTGAATGGATGGTTGTATCTACATGGGTTTTTACTAAACTTCTTATGCTGTCTGGTTGGTCCTAATGGTGCCATTCAGACAGCCAATATGCCTGCCACAGTGGCCATCTTGAAAATCTTGCTATCACTATTTCTCCTGAATGAATGGTCATATCATCATGCGGTTTGCACTGAAAGAGTTCTTATGATGTCTAGTTGGTTGTAAATGGAAATGGTGCTGATTTTGCTTCTAATATGACTGCACAATGACCATCTTGAAAATCTTGATATCACCAAAAGACTTCTTATGATGTCTATTTGGTACTGAATAGAAATGGTGCCAATCTGATAGTGAATATGGCCACTTGGCGTCCATCTTGAAAATCTTGTTATCGTTAGTCCAAAAAAGGAAAGTCATATCAACATGGGATTTACACTAGAAGACTTCTTATGATACTTTGTTGGTCCTAAATGAAAATGGTGCCAAGCTGACATCCAATATGTCCACCACAGCAGCTAATTTGAAAATTTTGTTATCACTCAAGAATATCAAGATGGTTTCGACACTCAGCAGTTATAAGGAAGAAATGGTATTATCTTCAATTCCTGGAAATTCTTTTCAGCCTTTGAGGGACTGTTGTTTTTGGGTTGGAATAGTAACTCAAATGAATTGTAGGAAGAAATAGTGTTGTAAAAATTAGATTTGATTGTTTTACTAGTGACATTAGTGCTATGAAATTTTGTTCAGTTCAGAAGCATATGACTCTTTTATCTGAATAGGATCAGTCCCATCTTGTATTTCATGGGTTGACCATGGACTACCATTGACTACCTTGATCTGACCATGGTGACTGTCTGTGGTTCATATCAACCATGTTTTGTTCCTGTTTGCCCATGGTCATAAAACACAGCCAAGATACCATGTTTTTTATATAAAAAAACCATGGTACTCAAACATGGAAAATCACATACAACCGTGAACCAAGGTCAAACGTGGACCAATCCATCCATGAAACATGGACAGACTATGGACTGTCATGGTCTTCCCGTGGTCTTTTTCATATTGCATGGATGTGATTCAGAGATACTGATTGTGGATGGTTGACTTGACCATGGACATTCGTCCAGGATCTGTGATCATGGCCTCACAAGTCATGAATATCTGTGATCTGTCCATGGTGCCATTAAACATCTGTGATCATAATCATGGATAGACCTTGGACATTTACGGTCAATGTTCATGATTGGACCATGGAATAATCATGGTTGTTCGTGGTCTGTCCATGGTACTAAAACTGAGGTGACTTTTTGTTGGCTAGCATTGCCTGTTTTACTTCCACTTTAAGATCTCTGTAGGTTCTTCCCATTTATCATAGACCTTCAAATGTTAGTCTTGGATTCCATTGTTCTAAGACTGTGTATCTTGTGCGCACTTAATAGCTAGCCCTGGACCCTCACTTTTAAGAAACTTTCAATCTTTTCGATGTAATATTTTCCCCAACAGGTTATAAGAAAAAGTCATTGTATGCAAGAGAGGTAATTAAATAAAGAGAAACATTGTAAAGAATTCTCAGATTACAAATTTTAATGAAATAAAATGAAAATTTTAATGAAACCAAGAGAAATATGTATTAGTCATTATAGTCAATAAGAGTTAATATAACTTTGCTTCCATTAACTGACTCCTTCTTTTCCAACTTGGACCTCTGGTATTTCTGTTAGGACCCCCAATTTCTGGAGACTGAGGGTCCAGGACTTCTTTCAGTTAAGGCCTCCAGAGAAGTCTGGCCACTGGTGATCACCATCTCCAAAATGATATCTGACCATATATGCTCATGTATAAGCTGAGACCAACTGCAAACTGCATAGATACAGATCTGCAGTCGTATAATGTGCCGGCAGATCTGGGTCTATGCAGTTTGTAAGGGCTACTCAGTAGAACAAACAACATAGACCCTGATCTGCCAGCGCACAAACTTCTACTCAAAAACTCTAATAAAGTTGTGAAAAATGATTTCAAAAATAACAAAAAGTCATTCAACCATATTTTAAAAATCTTTTCTCATCTGAGATTTAGATCTAGTTTGTGTTGACTTTATTGCCTGAGCTAATAAAGGTTTGCATATCTAAAACTTAAATATTTTAGCCATTAGAAGGTAACACCCCTTTGATACAGATTAGTTAAAAAAATTGATATAAAATGTAAGAAAAATTGGCACACCTGTAAATTGTTGATTATCCCCAAAATGTTATGTATGTCTGACTCTTAATTGTAACTTGTGAGGTGTAACAGATTTTGCATAGCAAATCACTTCTAGGCAGTAAAAGTATGCTTTTTTTCTGACCCTTTCATGAATGTGGAAAAAAATAATGTAAGATCCTTAAATGTTTTTAATAGTTTCTTTTAAAACATTCCTTTACTTTGAAGTGTTGTAATTAATGGTTTTGTAAGTGATATATGGTTGTTACCTTGTCATTAGCTAGCTGGAGGTCTTTCATTAGTGTCTGATAAGATTCTCAGGACTGTTTAAATGTTTGAAGATATGCATGCATTTTACTTTGCGTATCACTTGATACTCGTAGATTCCTAAATATTATTTTGGCTAGAAAATGAGAGGTGAAAAAGTGTCCTCACCAGACTATCTTTTAAGAGATAATCAGTGCTGTTGGTTGATACAGTTGTTAATACTTGTAATTCTGTCTTGTAATATATTACTGAAAATTACAGGTTTCAACTGACAGAGAGATAAATACTTCATAAGCATAATAGGAATGAGAATAAAAACTTCATTATAATTGTATTGATAACACTGGTCTACAATTTTTTAGAAGTCGTCTGCTTCAGAGATAAAATGTGCTATTTTTTAGGGATTTTGATGTCCTGAATTCAAATATGACAATTAAAACAACTGATTGGATACTGTTTCCAAGATATTTAAGTTTTTACATTTTACGTCTATGTACATGTATATTGTGTACATAGTAGACTTTTAATCATAAATTGTAAACCTAGGTCTTTTCATGTGTTTATGGTTGCTTTACGTGATAATATTTCACCTGTCCTGTTTATGTAACACTTTAAAAAACAGCAAAAGGGTTATATAAATAAAAAATATATTGAAACAAAAGTCAAAAAACTATTATGTATATATAAGTACATAGTTTAGTCCTTATTCAGTGTCTACATGGCACTTCTTGGCTTGTCTCTTGTATTCATTAAATATAGCATCTCTTGTCACTGTCCAGCAATAGTCTGCAAACATTGATGGGCTCCATTTGCCCTGATAGCGTTTCTCCATTGTTGCAATGTCCTGGTGAAATCGCTCGCCGTGCTCGTCGCTCACTGGTCCGCAGTTTGGTGGAAACAAATCTAGATGAGAGTGCAAAATATGTATCTTTAGTGACATGTTGCAACCAAGACTTTTGTATGCCTTGACGAGGTTTTCCACCAACTCCCTGTAGTTGTCTGCCTTGTTGTTTCCAAGAAAATTTGTTGCCACTAACTGGAAGGCTTTCCATGCGGTCTTTTCCTTGCCACGCAGTGCACGGTGAAATGCATGATCTCGAAGAAGTTCACGAATCGGAGGACCAACAAAGACACCTTCCTTTATCTTAGCTTCACTTAACCTTGGAAATTTTCCATGGAGGTACTTGAAAGCTGCATGTGTTTTGTCCATGGCCTTGACAAAGTTCTTCATCAGACCCAGCTAGATGTGCAAGGGTGGTAACAAAATCTTCCTTGATTCAACAAGTGGTGGATGCTGAACACTTTTCATCCCAGGCTCCAATGACTGTCGGAGTGGCCAATCTCTTGATGTAGTGGGAATCTCTCGCACGACTATCCCATTCGCAGAGAAAACAGCAGTACGTTGTGTATCCAGTCTGCAGACCAAGCAAGAGAGCAAGAACCTTGAAATAGCCACAAAGCTGCTACTGATGTTGGTCATAGTTTATGCACCTCAAAAGTTGTTTCATGTTTTCATAGGTTTCCTTCATATGGACTGCATGACCAACTGGAATTGATGGCAAAACACTGCCATTATGCAGCAAAACAGCTTTAAGACTCGTCTTCGATGAATCAATGAACAGTCTCCACTCATCTGGAGCATGAATGATGTTGAGGGCTGCCATCACACCATCGATGTTGTTGCAGGTTACAAAATCACCTTCCATGAAGAAGAATGGGACAAGATCCTTTTGACTGTCACGAAACATGGAAACCCTAACATCACCTACCAGGAGATTCCACTGCTGTAGTCTGGAGCCCAACAGCTCTGCCTTACTCTTGGGTAGTTCCAAATCCCTGACAAGGTCATTCAGTTCACCTTGTGTTATGAGGTGTGGTTCAGAGGAGGAGGATGGGAGAAAATATGGGTCATGTGACATTGATGGTTCAGGAGTAGAAGTTTCATCCTCTTCCTCTTCATCGTCTGACTCAAGTGAGAATGATTCTCTTGCATCAGGAACCGACAGTCCGGGCGTATAGCTGATGGAATGTTTGGATAATGCACAGTGCTCTTTTTCTTCTTTTACACAACTTTCCCAACTGGAGGCACCATGCAGAAGTAACAATTGCTGATATGATCTGTTGGCTGTCTCCAAATCATTGGCACTGCAAAAGGCACTGGCGAAGATTTGTTGCACAAGTGTTGCAGCATATGTGTGGGGCCCACCTCTTGTCCTGATCTCCAATTTTGCAGCCAAAGTAAAGGTGATAGGCTTTCTTAACCATAGTGGTTATACTGCGCTTTAGTGATGCAAAAGTCACTTCACCACAAACATAGCAGAAGTTATCTGCATTGTTCACACAAGTACGAGGCATCTCTGCTCACTTTGGCTAAATAGAAATGTGTCCCTTTGCAAAATCAAACACTGACAAATAAGAGAGCACGACACTGTATGATTTGTTGAGCTGATGTAAGACAATTTCTTCAGCAGAGCGATGTAAGCTTAGTTATGAGTGCATCATCCATGACTTTGAGGAATAACATGATGCAATTCATATCATGTATGATGCAATATCAGCTTCAGATTGCATTATTCATTGTTTTCCCTAAAAAGCAAGTACTGTCCAAACCCAGTCATAGATTTATTCATAGATCCAGTCAAAGATGTATTTTAGTCATTTTTGGTTTAAACTGAGATCCCTTCCCTTTATGACTCACTTATCGTCTGCCATTCCCAAGTCAAGGGTCGTATATACTGTCCCAGTATCATATCTTTAAAACTAGAGCCAATCAACAATTTTAAGCATCATTTAGGTTCTCAGTGACCTAGAATTAGTAAAGTTTGACAACATTTATTGCGGAAGCATTTTGGCTGTAGACCAGTGTAATGGGTACCAAATGTGTTTTTTCTAAACAATGAACATGATGTGTTTGTTCACTGCTGTTTTTTTTATAGTATTGTGTTTCGTACAGAATCTCTGTATGTAAAAGCTGTATGAAACTTCAGCAGTCTACTGCAGTAATATATTATTAAGACTATATATGGGGAAGAAGGACTTTCTTAAGATTCAGTGTGTACTCTATGGAAATTTTGGCAACATTTAATTTGTTACAATCCTGGCATAGTGGCAGCAGATATATTCTAAGTGCAAAAACTTTAGTATGTATGTTAAACAGGTGGCAATACAAAACTTGTTGATCAAGGTACTTGATGGCAGTATTTGACATGCATTAACTAGGTTAACCAATTTTTAAATTTAAATGTAAATTGAAACCTACAGTTGTGTGACCCATGAGGAATCTTTACCATGTCTGAGCCATATTAGATGCCTATACTTAGTAAATAGAAAGAAATCTAGATGTCTGGTCATGACAATAGACATGGAACTATGGTTTATGTGCACATATCAAATATCAATGGATATAAAGGTACTATCAGTTGTCTAAGGGAGTGCAGATAGGTGGATTTATTACTGTGGTATTTGTCTGACACTTGTCAATAATATGTCAGAAATGAATTACATATTACCAAATGCACAGTACCTAAATAACACAACCTGTTTCATTTGCTTTCATGGTTCAAGGTCTGAAAATCATGATTCAGTAAAGTTTCATGTTTGGCAAGTAAATCAATATTTGCATTAGCAGAAGACATTTCAAAAAATAGTACAAAAATGGGAATGGTTTCACATAACGAAGATAAGTATCACATTAAAAATAGGATATACACTGTGTCTTCCATAAAGTAGCAGTTTAGAACTATGCACCACAGGTTTTGTGCTCATAATTTCTAGAAATCCCCTCCTGTTGTGTATTTACATCTTTTTAAGATTTAAAAAGTCAGCTTATTTTAACTTACTTCATTTCTTTTGTAGAGACTAAGATTATATTGTTGATTAACCAGCAATTAATCCAAAAATTAATATTCATAACATAGCTTACAAAACAAACACAATAAACTACAAATTAACATAAATAATATGCAAGTATATGTCTGCACAATATTTTGGAAATAAACATTATGCCTATTCATATAGTACCCACTTTAAATACCTGCTGGTAACCCTTGGTCCCAGGTATGGACATGAAACTTACAAGAAGTTATGAAATGGACACCCTGCATGACAGCCAATCGTATCAGATCTACAAGGGGTAATACATTTTTTCATGCTGTCATGGTGAAATGATTACCGTATATACTCGCATATAATCCAATACCAACTGCAAGCTGCATAGCCCCAAATCTGCCATCGCATAATGCAGATCTGGGTCTATGCAGTTTGTAAGGACTAATCAGTAGAACAAACAACATAGACCCTGATCTGCCGGGACACTATGCGATGGCAGATCAGGGTCTATGTTGTTTGCATTTGGACCCAGATTATAAGCAAGTGTATACGGTATGTAGTGGAATTTAGGATGGCATGGGGGCCTCTTTTGTTGTATATGCACAGTTAGTTTACATTATATTCCTAAAGAGAGTCTTTGAAGATAGTAAATGGAATCTTTTAAACCCTTTAGACTCCATAGAATGAAATTATTTAATCCCCTGGTATATACAAGAGAGATTATGTGAGATGATATATATTGGAATGCTTTCATGCCAAGATAGGAATGCCACACTGTTTCTTTGTTGAAACTGTAACAACTTTAAAGTAAACATAAAAGTTTAGGGGATCATAATTCATAAATTTTGCTTAATTCCTTTATCTTGTTTCACATATATGTAATTATGGCAGTATAATTTTCCATGTATTATTGCAGTAAATTGTTTCTTTTTATATCTTGATTTTGCATATCACCACACAAGCTGAATCTGTACACCAACATCCCAATCTAGGATCCCCTTGTTACATGACTAAACAAAAATAACATCCCCCTTCCTCATGCAACCAAACTTTCACATAAATGTTTTATTTTAATATTTCAAGTATTTTTAGAAGGTTACCTGGACTAAAATGGTTACGTCTTCTCTATAAATTTTGATTTGAGACTTGATAAATCACTAGTTTTTTTGGCTCAAAATCTTGGTTAATTTCTCCATCTTATCATAACTTTAATTCAATCATAAAGCCTATTCACAAGGCAAGTTGAAATCATTATTACTTTTTAAATACTTCTTTCCACTCTGGTATCAGAGCAACACTTTTAAAGCATATACAAAAAGGTTCAAACTCAATTAATGATAAATATCAGTATGGGACCTTATTGAGAAATGGATTTTTTTCTTTCAGGTTCATGTACATACAATGGGGAGAGACGCATGGATGGTTCAGAGTGGGAATTCCTACCCTGTACAAAGTGTGTGTGCAGAGATGGACAGGTGACATGTTACCCTATCCAGTGTGCACCTGTTGTCTGTGGGGAGGTAGGAACTTCATTCATTCCTAATTTTTTAAAAACTTCCAACCAAATTTGTCTATGCTAAATGCATATTTAACACACTTATAACATACATATGAACCTCCCACATGGGAGGGTTATTCTCCTGATATTTGTGGTGTTTCCCATCACTCACTGAAATCTCCAATTTTGTCCATTTTTTTTCACATTTTGGTTCTAGTGTAGTATATTTACGCTAATACTGACTGTGATCACGTGACTGTGAACAGGCTTAAGCAGGGCAGGAGAATGTAGTTGCTAATTTCACCCTTTGATCCTGTTGGCAGGGTCTGGTAGGCTGGCTTCATTGTTTGAAGTTTGCCGAGGTGGATTATACTATGTGTCATCAGAAGTAATTCAGAGAAGGATTGAAGACGTTAATTGATTATGGTTGGGTTACCAAAGATTTCGATAATCATAAAACAATAAATATTACTTTGATTCTTTCTGCAAAGTATGTTCTGCTTTGGTGCTTAAATTTATCGAGATGGATTAGAGTTTATACTGTGTATGATCAAAAGTAGTTTGGACAGGATTAAAGATGTTAATTGATTATGGTTGGATTACTCAAGAGCTCAGATGGCACAAAACTGGGTCAGTTTGACTTCAGTGTTTAAAGTTTATCGAGATGTCTAAGCGTGTACTATCCCACAGTGCCAAAAAATCCAAAATCCAAGTGTAACAACTATAGGTCTTAAAAATATGTCACAGAAAGAAATTTAAACCAACAATGTTAGTAATATCAATGAGAAATTTATTTCCCTACAATGCAAAGTTAAATTCAAAAGATATTTATAATATTGTGAATAAGATTCCAAATAATCCTAAATGTCCTAATCACAATTCCAAGAATATAGAATATTCCGAATGAATTCCAATAGTCTTGAATGTCCTGATATTCCACATTGATACAATCCAGAATGTCTTTGAATGAGTTCATAAAAGTCCAAAGTAATATATTAATTCAAAAGTCAATGAGCACTTTAGAAATTCCAATGAATATATATTAAATAAATAATTCCTCTCGAATTATATCTGATTTCAATGGCACAATGTAAAATCGGATCACAAATGGATTCCCACAGACAGATCTAAAACAGGAATGAATTTAATGCATATCAAGTCTCTATTATATACATATTTTCTAATGACCCACATCATAACTGAACGTGAGTAATTCATTGGAAAAAATCCAGTCTAATAGCAAATAAGACCGGCTTTTAACTCAAATGGTTGTAAACATCCTGTTTACAAGTAACCTTATTTTAAAGTACAATTAAGTATGACCTCACTATAATGAACAAAGTTAAGCACACATTATAGATTCAATATACATAGCACCAAGCAACTGAAATATCACACGAAATTAAATGATGGATGGAAACGTGAATTTCAGTGGTTGCAATCAAGTTCAAAGGGACATGAATATGTATTCTGCTCTTCCTGTAAAGTTGATTTTAAAGTCTTATGGTGGCAAGAATGACATCATGCGTCGTGAAGAAACCCCATCTCATAAAAACATATTAACCATGAATTCCATCACTGAAATCCATGTTAGCGGGATGTGCTGAGACACTATTTGCCTATATAGCCAAACATAATTTTCCGTTTCTGGTAGCAGATCATTTTTCAGATCTAGTCAAAATAATGTTCCCGGACTCTGAAATCGTACAAAATTTCTCATGCAAATGGACAAAAACTACTCACATTGTGAACCAAGCTTTGGCTCCTCATTGGGATGAGAAAGTCACAGACATGTGTATGGAATGCCAGAGCTGTCTTTTGCTACAGATTTTAATTAAATGATGTGCACACCTCTTTACATGATGTGCCTTTGCCCTTATATTATGTGCAAACTTCTTTATACATACATGTGACAGAACCAGGATTTCAAACCAGTAGATTTACAAATTTTGATCAGTAGATTGGCCTCTAAACCAGTAGATTTTTTATCAGCATAAATTTTATGTTTCAAGGGGATGGAAAATAAACAAGTGCCTTTTTTGCCATAATATGTATTCTTTTCATACTACAATAAAACAGCAAGTTTAAACATGAATCAGATTCAGATTCTGATGGAAAATGTTACAATAATAATTAATTATTAAGAGTCAGTATACAGTCAAATAATGAAAAAGGAAAAGTTGTTTATCTGATAGTTCACTGCAAAGATTTTTCTTTTATAAAATCCAATAGCATTTTTAGTTTCCTTCACAAGATCACTATCTAGTGACCACTAATGACATTCATTGTGATTATTAAGGTTCACATTTAACAGGCTCTCAATAGTTCTCTGGTCAAGATTTCCCTTGAATCACTTTGTATTTTGCAAAGAATGGAGAATGTCCTCTTTGTATCGGCATTAGAATGTTGTAATGACATGACAACCACATTCAGCCTGCAAAGAAGTTCTAACTTCAGTTTCCCTGTTGCTGGGTTTTTAAGGTTGCTGACTACTTTCCAATACTCCTCCAAGCTATGTTCACTCTGAGGAGGAAGTTCCTGACTTGGACTTAAGATGTAAGCCTGAGCCTCATCCTCAAAAGATTCTTTTTCTTCATGGCTCAGATCCAAAAATCTGTTGGCAAGTTTCACCACTGTAAATAAAAAAATAAAGATTGATTTAGACTTGAAATAAAAATGAAAAAAAATACATGATGTATTTATGCTTTTATGAATAATTTATGCAAACTTTAAAATTAATTATCTTGTAATATATTTTTAACTGATATATTTTATCTAGGGCTTGAATTTAATTTATGTGCTTGAAAACTTCAAATATTTTATGAAATACAAAAGATGCATACCTTTGAAACACACAGTGCAAAATCAGGACATTTGCTACTCGCCTGCACACTTTTAAACTCTAATATCCAAGCATTGTTGAACTTGTTGTAATATTTCCTAGCCGGTGGTTTTTTAGCATTGGGAGAAAGCACACATTTCGGCCTTTTGACATGAATTGAAAAAAAAATGTAAGAGCTGTCTTCTTAAAGCATCTTGAACAATACAACAGCAATTAAATAGGACAAAATCAAAATACTTACTCTAGTGTGTCTGTCACAATCATTTTTGATTTCATGGTTGGTCTCTCCATTTTATCTCCCCTTTGCCAAGAGTCAGCCGATTTTCATCAAAGGCTCAGAAAACATCATGGACAACCTTTTATCCCTTTATTACTTATAACACCTCAAAAAACATCCCGCATTTGGCCTTAAACTCCCCAAATTCCAACAATAAGGTAATCAATAAACAGCTTGCTGTGTACACATGTCAGCTGTATTTTAACAACTCTAATCCTATTGCTCTGCCATGCATCATCGCACCAGTCGTTGTACTGGTGGAACATTTCCAGTCCCCAGTAGACTGGTTCTCTCTGGTTTCTCTATGTTGATAGGACACGTACAAATACAGTGTTTGTTTTTTTTTATTAATTTATTTTTCAATTCTTTTAATTTTTAAAAAGGGGTAGATTTCAACTACTAACGGTATGTGCAATAGATGGCCTTTAAAATGAAATTTTTGGCCTACCGCTGGTAGAATCACATGTATGTTTATATGATGTACTTTTGTCCTTATATTATGTGCAAAGTTCTTTATATGTGGTGCTTTTGTCCTTATATTATGTAGTGACACAAACATGGTTATATTCGGTCTAAACTTCTTTACAGTGGTGAGTAGAGCCAGAACTTTTCTAGAAGCATGAAGGGGGATGTATTGTCTCACTACACCAGTGCACCACATGCTGAAGCTAAAGACATAATGGCTGCAATTTTGAGACAAATTCTGGTCAATCTTTCATTAAGTCCATTATTGCAAAATGTTTTTAATGAAAAAATTGATAGAATGGAATTGTGTAAGAATCTGACTGACATTGTTTTGATACTTTGTAGATGTTATGCTCATCGTATGAAAAATTTTGTTTAGCTGTTATGCTCCAATAATTTTCACCAGATCTTCCAGCCTTTTTTGACTTAGTTATAAAGAAAAATAAATTACCAATGATCTTGAAATCATAGCAGATTTGATCAGAAATTAAATACAATGATTTATAATAAATGATCAACATTAAAAGACTGGTATATTGCAAAAGAATAATTTTTTTATAACTAAGCTCCAAAGTGGCCCTTTTTTCAACTAATTTTTTTCAATTTAATGAGATCTGAATCCCTAGGTCTTAAAAAGATAGGAAAACTCCTGATCTGTTTAGGTGAAAAGGGAGGAACAAGGTTCGTACAAAGTCTGGAAAGTCTGGAAAAAGTATGGGAAAAAAGAGTGCTTTTTCCAGACCTGAAAAAAGTATGGAAAATAAAGATTTTGCCCTAAAGGTCTGGAAAAAGTATGGAATTTTGGGTTGCTGTGTTTTATTTTGCTAAAGACTCTCATCGCATGGGGCGCCGTTTGGTCTAGTGATGGCCCTGCTGGTTCAGTGTAGTTGGCGAGACATGTGACCTATCACCCACTTGTGATTGGTGGATACTGTTTTATATTATGCGGATACCACATGCTCATTTATAGTGATACAGACTTCAAATACATGTGCCAGAGGGGTCTGGAAAATATTGCAATCCAGTCTGGAAAAAGTCTGGAAAAGTCTGGAATTTGTTTTACCAACAGCTGTATGAACCCTGGAGGAAACTCTACCTATGTGGATCACAAAGTGCTGTTTGAAACTGTTAGGCTAATCCCACACAGTTACTTCTGAAATTGGGTGGAAATTACCTATCCAACAGTATGACATAATATCATATATTCTGAAGTAACCAAGCTTGCCCACCATGATGTGTGAGGCACATAATGTAAGTTTAAGGTGTTACAGTCAAACAGGTGTACAAAGGACAGTAAAAAGACGGGGCCAAAATGTCCCTTTTAAATAGGTGTCTGTAATACACAGGACTGACACTATTGGTGTATTTTAATCCTGTTTAAATACTGTACACTATATGTCTATATACGTATTTCTTAATATATAATTCTGAAAGTATTGTTACACTGACAGACCGACGGACTTTTTAATGAAAATATATCAAACAAGTTTATAATGTTGAACAGTTTTAGATTAAAATTGAGAAAAAAAACCTTCGATATATTCTTGTCAATGACTCTTTTTTGAATTTATAAAAATACTCTTTTATAATCAACCTTTTTTTAAATTTCATTTTTAAAAAAATTTATAACATTCATATATTTGAAAATGACAATTTAAGTCGAAGACATTTTTTTACATGAGGAAAAATTTCATTCTTTTAATAATAATCATTTAGTTTTATTCGGTTCAACAATTAAACAAGGTGTTTTGTGCTGTGTGTGTGTGAGAGAGAGAGACAAAAAAAAAAGAGATTATTTGAAAATATTCAGATTTAATTCTTATTTCAACTATAATGTATTAGTAGATCGAGACAATTTGGATGAAGGCTCTGTACCTAATCTGAAAAAGTATTTGCATGGGGGCCGTACATTTTAATCTGCAAACAACTTTTCACACAACAAAATTAAAATCAAATTCAGTAACTAAATCATGGGTTCTAAGTAAGATCACATAAGTCAAAAAAGCTAACTATATGAATCGATTTTCCTTGACAGCATGCTGTGTGAATAACCTTTTTAGAGAATTAGTATATGGCCACCATATGAATTGCCATTCATTTATCAGTATTAGCTTTACTAGAAATGTAGTGGTTACCTTCATTTTAGCATTACATAATTGTTATTGTGAAAAATACTTTAGTTTCATTGGGTATGAAATTACTAGGATACTAAATGTCTTTTCAAGTCAGGTATGAAAAGTCCTTTTTGCAAATTGGTCTGGGAACACAATGTCTTGGCTACCTTTTTTCTAGGAAAAATAGAGAAGGACGCATGATTTCCCATTCAAGCCAATGTAAACCCAAGGGACGAATATGGACAGTGACAAGGAAAGCAATTCCTTCTTTGTCATTTACAGAAAAAAAACAATTTTATGTCCAATAAATTGAAATATTAAATATATGAAATGGTTTACTATCCAGTACCCATGAGCCGGTGGCTACTGTAAGTGTCATCAAAATGTAATCATAACAATATTTAATAATAAAACATACCTTTATATTTTTCTGGAACAAGATTTGTCTTATCGTTGTTTCACCACAATGTGGGAACTCTCTTATTATTTCCTTAACTGACAAGTCAGGTGTTTGATCATCGACATCTGAGAAGTCAGATTCACTGAGGCTGTATATCTGATTCTTCAATATAATTGTATAGTACTTTATGAAACAGACAGTGTGTTACTGATATCCAAAACTGTAAATCCTGTCTCAAGAAGCGCTTCAATAATAATTTTTGGGATGTGAAATTCATGGAAGCCAAGGTGATTACTGACAAAATTTGGTGGACAGTCTCCATATTTATGCATTCTATGCAAAGTCTCATGATACATATCGACTAAGCCCAGCATTGAAAGTTGTACAATGATAGCTTGCACACAGTGTCGGGTGAGATTTTCTGTTCTTCAAAGACCATGAAGTAAGAATATAAATTTACTTGTTTGAGAATATTAGACACTAGTCTGCCATTTTATTTCACTGTAGTCACTAAAAAATTAACCGGTGTAGTGAGACAATATATTCTTCTTAGTTTCTTACGCAAGTTTGCAAAAGTTCCGTCTTTGCTCATCTTCATAAAGAAGTTTCAACCGAATATAAGGTAGTTTCGACTGAATATAAGGAAGTTTCGACCAAATATGAAGTTTTCTGGTTTACTACATGATATAAAGACAAAAGCAGCACATATAAAGAAGTTTGCACATAATACAAGAATGAAAGCACCAAATATAAAGACATTTGCACATCAAATAAAGACAAAAGTACATCATATAAAGAAGTTTGCACATAATATATGGACAAAAGTACATCATAAAAAGAAGTTTGCATATAATATAAGGACAAAAGTACATCATAAAAAGAAGTTTGCATATAATACAAGGACAAAAGTACATCATATAAAGAAGTTTGCACATTATATAAGGACAAAAGTACATCATAAAAAGAAGTTTGCATATAATACAAGGACAAAAGTACATCATAAAAAGAAGTTTGCACATAATATAAGGACAAAAGTACATCATATAAAGAAGTTTGCACATAATATAAGGACAAAAGTACATCATAAAAAGAAGTTTGCATATAATACAAGGACCAAAGCACCGCATATAAAGAAGTTTGCACATAATATATAGACAAAAGTACATCATATAAAAGAAGTTTGCACATAATATATAGACAAAAGTACATCATAAAAAGAAGTTTGCACATAATATAAGGACAAAAGTACATCATATAAAGAAGTTTGCACATAATATATAGACAAAAGTACATCATATAAAAGAAGTTTGCACATAATATATAGACAAAAGTACATCATAAAAAGAAGTTTGCACATAATATAAGGACAAAAGTACATCATAAAAAGAAGTTTGCACATAATATAAGGACAAAAGTACATCATATAAAGAAGTTTGCATAAAATACAAGGACGAAAGCACCGCATATAAAGAAGTTTGCACATAATATATAGACAAAAGTACATCATATAAAGAAGTTTGCATAAAATACAAGGACGAAAGCACCTTATATAAAGAAGTTTGCACCTTATATAAAGACAAAAGCACATCATATGAAGAGGTTTGTACATCAAATAATTAAAATTTACATGTTAAGCTCTGGTGTTCCATACATGTGCCGCAATGAAATATTCGCCATTCTCATTGATGAGTCAAATGATCAAGGGGATAATAAAATGCTGACAGTCTTAGTTTGTGTTTTTGACAAGGATGTAAAAACAGGATATCAACAAGATTCCTTGGAATACCAGCCTGTAACATTGGATTAGCAGAACTCATCTTTGCATGCTTGGATAAAATATTCACGTAAGTATTACTAAGTTTAACTATTTTATTGTTCATAAGAAATCATAATTACAATTGTATAATAATAATAATAGTAATAATAATAATAATAATAATAATAATAATAATAATAATATGGATACAGTACATGAATTAATCCATAATGCCTGGGATGAATGAGTTCTTTGTCTTCGTCTACAATAATTAGTAACTGATAATCATTTTTTTGGACTTGATTGTTATTGTTAAAGAATGGTAATAGTGATGATAATGATGACACCCAAGGATTCTACAAATTAGGCTTAAAGTCACAAAGGGTTTGATGGTATAATGTATGCATCAGTGCTTCATGTGGACAGTCTTACTGACATTAAAACAAAATTTGATGCTTGGGAGTGCAATAAATACTCACTAATCCGATTAGGTAGGTTTTCTTATCTCCTTTGATCAATATTGATAATTATCAGCTATTGATGGGTGAACAATGAAACAATATTATAGGTCTGCACTGATAATTGGAAATTAAAAGCAGTGAAAGGTACCTTTAAAAGAAAATTTCGCTCCAGTGGTTGTTTTTCTTAAAACTGTTTCAGTAAAATTCTAAAAGAATTATATTGATAGAATAGTAATTTGTGGATTTAAACCTTATGAAACCTCTGCAACAGATTATGTTGTATATCCATGGCAGGTAAATTTCAAAGTTCTGATGTTTTGCATTTTGTATTACAGTGGTGAAGCAGTCTGAGAGGTTCATGACATTAACCCAGAGTGAGCGAACTGCACTGGAAGATGAAATTTAGTACTACATTCTGACTCACAAAGAAGAACTTCCCAAATTCGACCTAGACAGTACCAGTCTTGAGGAGTTTTGGCAGACAGTTAGCAATCTAAATCTACCCACAGGCAGGAAACAATTTAAACTTCTTGGTGGACTCGGTAGAGTTGTATTGACATTGCCACATTCTAATGCAGACACTGAAAGGACATTTTCCATTCTGAGGAAGATTCAGGTTGACTCTAGAGGAAAACTGGATCCAGTGATAGTACATAATTATTTAAGTGTTAAGATGAACAATGATGAGGACTGCCACCAGTATAATCCAGGCAATGATCTCATAAGAAATGCTAAAAAATGCTTGTGGTACATATAAGGAGAGTGTGAATAGCAACAAGTTACCGTATATACTCACGTATAATCTGAGTCCAAATGCAAACAACATAGACCCTGATCTGCCGTCGCATAATATGCTGGCAGATCAGGGTCTATGTTGTTTGTTCTACTGAGTAGTCCTTACAAACTGTATAGACCCAGATCTGCTGGCGCATTATGTGACGGCAGATCTGGGTCTATGCAGTTTGCAGTTGGTATTGGCTTATATACACGAGTATATATGGTACTGCGAAAGAACTGATTTGCATACTTTACTATTAAAACTCCTGACCCAATTTTGCAAATCTCCTGATCTGTTCCAAACTGACCTCTCTTTTCAGTCACTTGTATATTATAAGTATTTGCTTGCATAAAAGAACAATAGTAGTTTCATAGTGTTCACTCTGTTAATTGCATCTTCACTTCTTATTACTGGAAATAAAGATAGTATTATTTTTCACTTCGAATTCATTCATGTTATTTTTTCTCTTGCATATATTCATTTTATTCATATGATATTAATGTGATCAGTCTAATCATCATTTATGGATAAGAAAATTATATAAAAGCACACACACACACACACATGCATGCACACATGCATGTGCGCATGTGCACACACACACACACACACACACACACACACACACACACACACACACACACACACACACACACACACACACACACACACACACACACACAGAGAGCATTATTGATAAACTTCTTTTGGCCAACCATTGTATTTGGAATGGCAAAAGAATTATTAATTTTCAAATGTACACTTTCAGTGTGTGTGTGTTTTATCAACTGGAGGCTAGTATTGTTTTTTTTTTATTATTTGTTTTGTTTTCGTTGCATCAACAGTTTAGCCATTATACTTAGAAAAGCTATCTTGTTCATGAAATATTTCTGTAACACTTTGAAAATACCTACAATATATACTTGCTTATAAGTCGGATCCAACTGCAAACTGCATAAACCCAGATCTGCCATTGCATAATGCACTTTCAGATCTTGGTCTAAGCAGTTTGTTTGGACTAATCATTAGAACAAACAACATAGATCGTGATTTGCTGGCACATTATACGATGGTAGAGCAGGGTACTTTGTTGTTTGCAGTTGGACCTGACTTATAAGTGAGTATAGACAGTATATCTTGAATGCTGTTTCCCTCTATGGTGTGATGCAAAGGAAATTGGAACCATGCTTAGTTGCTCAGAAGTTTAATGTGTTATAGAATTTGGACATCATAGAGCATCTATTAAATGCCTTTAGTCACACTTAATCTTGTTTAGATAAAAGCTGGAGCATTTATGTTACAGATGCAAATGCATAGCTGCAGGGAACAGATGAAAGGAGTGCTGAAGTTGCAAGTTTCTTATCAGCAACATAAATAATATGGTGTATATAACTAATGTAAACATAACTTATCTTATCCCTGCCACTTGCACCAGGGGATATAGAAATAATTGATGCTCATCCTTGCATGCATGTTTGGACAGTGAAGAATGCATGGCAATGGAAGTTACATCTTGTAAGATTTCAGATGTTGAGATTATGAAAAATAATCATGCAGAATGATTGTATGTATATCAATTAATGGCTTTGCCATATTGACCCAAGTTATTGGCTTTGAAATTTCCTCTTGAAAAGGTGGTCTCTATATGCATTAAAGTATTAAAATCAGTTGTAAATGTAACTAACTGCCTCATGATACAAATGGCTGCTGCTTTATGGAGATGAAACATATTGTGGCAGATTTGACTTTCTCTGGCCATGAAATTATTTATAAATATGGAGTCTGTTCTAGGATGCACAGTTGCAGGATTCATGCTAATTTCTAAAAAAAATTGAACCAAAAAATCTACTGAGTGCATGAAAATCAGTTATAATTTTTTCAAGCCCTACCATTATGTGTCTTTAAAATAAATCTCTCCTATATTTGGAAAATTCCCACCCTTTTTTTTTTAAATGAAGGAGAGGGATTTCCAGACTTACTTTTCAGTTCTACAATAGATCATGTAAATATCACAGATTTATAGACAGGATTTTGAAACCATGTGGTTATTGCTGTACAGGCGTCATGCCAGGCCTGGCTATCAAAACATTTAAGAACGTAGTTGACCAATCAGGTGTCTATTCAGATATCAGTTCACTGTCATGGACAGGAAGAAACTGAGACAGCTTAGTTAATCCTCCTTTTATACCCCAGCCCTCTCTTTAAACATCTAAATAACTTCTTAACACAGGTCTAGTTTCACTCAGCAGGGATTCAGATGGCTGCCTGGCTAGATGTTCTACATATGTCTGAGCTAGAAAATTTAAAAACCAAAGAAATAGGGCCCAGGATTAGGATTTCCATAAAATTTCATAGAAGCCTCAAATGTTGTCATTTATACTGATTTAAAATTGTGAGCAATTATCATAGATTATACTTTGCCTGGCAAAATTTTAAATATTTCCTATTTTGATAAAGACCAGCCCTGGATATAGTGTAAGGTCTTTCAAGCAGTTTCAGTGTGATTTTAAGGTAGTTTATGTTTCTAATTTTCCTAGGATGAGCAGTTGGAGACACCAATTGGAGGCTGTTGTCCAGTTTGTCAGGGTGTCAACACCACATGCAGGGCTGGAGACAAAGAGTACAAGGTGGGTATTCCATGAGAGGATAATTTTCAACACATGAGAAAATATTTTGTGAAAAAATTGTTTCTGTAGAAACTTGTTCTCATTGCCTAATGAGGAAGAGTATACAGTTGGGCAGAAAAGTTATGACATGTTAACTCCATGGTGTCATCCATGTGTCTTTGATTCTGTGGTCATCATTAAAATGAAAACAGTAACTTTACCTGGCTTTAATAAATTGTTTTCAAGTACAATTCAAGCTTTTTCATTTGTTGCAGGACCTTTCCCTCTCAATCTCCACAGAAAACTGCATATTAGGTATAACTGTGTATATGATGTAAAAATATATTTAGAGTATGATTGACAGCAATGAAATGTATCTAATTTAATTGCCTCTATTAACAGATTATGAGACTGTTGTGGAGTAAGGGAGGTAACTGAATTAGAGACTCCTCAACAGAAATAAGACAGCAGAGCAGCCAGCTGCATCTCATCATTTATAATTTGTTTTAGTTAGTGTACTTGTCATATACGGTATATATTCACTTTAAGTTGGGTACAGACCCAGATCTGCGATCACATAATGCACCGGCAGATCTGGGTCTATGTAGTTTGTTGGGAGTAATCAATAGAACAAACAACATAAACCCTGATCTGCCCATGCATTATGTGATGGCAGGTCAGGGTATATGTTGTTTGCAGTTTAACTTGATTCATAAGTGAGTATATATGGTATAAGTTTCAGATAACTGTTTTTTTCCTGTTCCAGTCAGGAGACCAGTGGAGCAAGGGAGTGTGCACTATGTGTGTCTGTATGGCAGGGGAGACAGTGTGTTCAGATAAAGACTGCATGGACATGATGCCTTGCCACCAGGTATATAGTTAGACTTAGACTGCATGGACATGATGCCTTGCCACCAGGTATATAGTTAGACTTAGACTGCATGGACATGATGCCTTGCCACCAGGTATATAGTTAGACTTAGACTGCATGGACATGATGCCTTGCCACCAAGTATATAGTTAGACTTAGACTGCATGGACATGATGCCTTGCCACCAGGTAGACTTATATGCTAATTAATATTGAATTATTTCAATTAATAAATATATGTGTGGATAGATATGTATATACAGAAATATACAGTAATCCCTCATAAAGTGGTTCATGTGAGCCATGACATTATATGTATATAATACCTTATACGTAAGGCCACACACACATATATATATGTATATATAAACACACAGTCATACCTGTGTATAATGACTGCTAATGGGACCACACAAAGGCAATCTTAATAGACAGGTGGTCTTTATATACAGGTAAGAGTTACGTAAGTGGATTTGAAAAACATTGTGATGTATAGATAGATGAGTCATGTAACAAATATGTATTTTGAAGTGCAGGTGATTAATTCAGATCAGTGATAAAGTAGACAATATTAAGTCACTATATGCGGTGCAGTGAGGGTCCAGACAGTATTATAATTATCACCAGTCACTATATACAGTGCAATTAGGATCTGGGTAATATTATAATAATCACAAGTCACTATATGCACTGCAATTATGATTTAGGTAATATAATAATAATCATCACAGATCACTATATGCAGTGCGATGAGGATCCAGATGATATTATAATTATCACAGGTCACTATTTGCAGTGCAATGAGGATCCAGATAATATTATAATTATCACCAGTCACTATATGCAGTGCAGTTATTATCACAAGTCACTATATGCAGTGCAATGAGGATCCAGGTGATATTATAATTATCACCAGTCACTATATGCAGTGCAGTTATTATCACAAGTCACTATATGCAGTGCAGTGAGGATTCAGTATTATAATAATCACCAGTAACTATATGCAGTGCAATGAGGATCCAGATGATATTATAATAATCACCAGTCACTATATGCAGTGCAGTTATTATCACAAGTCACTATATGCAGTGCAGTGAGGATCCAGTATTATAATAATCACCAGTAACTATATGCAGTATAATGAGGGTCCAGATGATATTATAATAATCACCAGTAACTATATGCAGTATAATGAGGATCCAGATGATATTATAATAATAACTGGTCACTATATGCAGTATAATGAGGGTCCAGATGATATTATAATAATCACCAGTCACTTTATGCAGTACAAAGGGGGTCCAGTTGATTTAATCACCAATCACCTTATGCAGGGCAACGAGGGTCCAGATGATACTATAATAATTTCTGTTCTCTAGTTAATGCTCAATTTATTTCACATGATTTTAGTGTTATATCTGCCCTTTGATATATATCCCTATTTTAATAATATTTTGTTTTTTTATCTCTCTCTCACTCTCTACCCCTCCCTCCAATCAGGATGAACAGATCATACATAAAATATGCCAACTCTGTACATTTATGTAGGCTATTAGGTTTTGATTTTAGTGTTTTACAGCACAAAAACACAAGTAGGTTATTTAGTACTGACGCAGTTGGAGTAAAGTGCCTTACCAAAAGAAACACCACAGTAGCTGACCTGGGCTGATCTAATGGTAGTATTTGAACCGTTCATTTTCACTGGGCTGATCTAATGGTAGTATTTGAACCATTCATTTTCACTGGGCTGATCTAATGGTAGTATTTGAACCGTTCATTTTCACTATTCCACTGAGCCACCATGGCTCCTAAGCTAATAGGAAGTACCATCTTAAAATTCCTAAAAACAAACTCCAAACAATAAGTTTATTGCATATATTAGCTTATTTTAAATAGTTTTTATTAGCTCTACTGGTCATAGACCAGAAGAGCTTATGAGATGGTCTGTTGTCCGTTGTCCATCTGTCATCTATTGTCCGTCTGTCGGTTACTCCAAGTTTGTTATAGCTACTTCTCCTAAACTACTTGGAGGATTGCATTGAAATTTCACACACACATTTATCCCATAGTCTAGTTGGTCCTGGTAAAAAACGGTGCTGCTTGTGCATCCAATATGGCCACCACAGTGGCCATGTTGAAAATCTTGTTGCTACTCCTGCTACATCTTGAAAATGTTGTTATTGCTACTTCTGAATGGAAATTCATATCTTGAAAATATTGTTATCTCTACTCCTCACCAAATTGATGGCTATATCAACATTGGGTTTTCACCAATAGATTTCTTATGAGACCTAGTTGGTTCTAAATGAAAATAGTGCTTGTCATACATCCAAAATGGCTGCCACAATGACTGTCTTACAAACCTTGTTGTCACTACTCCCATGAATGGATGATCATTATGATATAGGGTTTTCACCAAAAGACTTCTAATGGTGTCTACTTTGTCCTAAATGAAAACGGTGCTAAGCTGACATCCAGTATGCGTACCACAGCAGCTAATTTGGAAATCTTGCTATTGCTGAAGAATATCAGAGATGGTTTCAACACTCGACAGTTAAAATGAAGAAATAGTCTTATCTTGATTTCCTGGAAATTCTTTTCGCCCTGTAGTGCATCAGTCCCTTCGAGGGACTCTTGTTTGATATTTAGTGTCATCTATACCTCATACACCCTTTGACAAATGGTTGCAGTTATAGGGCAGAACTCTCAATTAAATATAGTTCTTAAACTTGGTTAATTATTGATTTTAACTCTAATCACACTCATAACAATGTTTGAAAACAATGGAGAATTGGGGATTGGCAAATGTTTATTATGAACTGAAATTAAGTGACTCAAAATATGGGTGAAGAGTCTTTTACTGAACTAGACAGTAAGCATGTCAAGCCACAGAATTCATTCAGCAAAATAAATATGCAAAACCCTTATAAATAAATTCAGTCATTAAAATCTTTTGTTTAAAGTTATTACACTCTGATGGCTGTCAGATCTGACTGTTCTGTATCAATTTGTGTGATGCTACCCCAACCCTAACTATGTTCACTGTATCAATTTATGATGCTACCCCCCCACCCTAATTGTGTTCATTGTATCAATTTGTGTGATGCTACCCCCACCCTAACTATGTTCACTGTATCAATTTGTGCAAGAAATGTCTTATGAAAACAATCATTAACTGGCCAAAGACACAATTTAACACATCAGCTGTATGAACAAAATTTGTACAAAGTTCAGTCCTAAATTGTAGTGAAATTTCTGAACTTATTGATGTGGTAATATGGTTTATTTGTCTATAGCCTTAACCACATTGGCACAGAATAAAAACAAAAAAAAAACAAATCAATGCAAGTAGACATTTTCTGCTTTTAAAAATATATATTAGAAAATCTACATTGTTTTGAATATTAGATGTAAGGAAATATTTCACTTTTGAAGCGGAAACATTTTACTTTGCCCCCTCATGACAAGACAATGTTTTCAGTTTTCCATTTCACTTATGAAGTATTGCGTTATAAGAACTACTAAATAAATTGTAGATTCTCTCTCTCTCTCTCTCTCTCTCTCTCTCTCTCTCTCTCTCTCTCTATATATATATATATATATATATATATAGATATATGTACAGCTTTCCCATGTTACAACATACTACTCAGGGTCCATAACTGCTGACTGCATTATGAATAAAAACGCATTATAGTGTCAACTGCAGTATGTTTTGTTTCATCTTCAGTTTCTAGCATATATGTACAAATCACACACAATTCCTTGAGTCTACACTTTTTCACATTTTACTGTGACATGAACTCTTCTAACTTTTATTGGATTTCATTTAATATGTGACACACTTGATTTGGCTACACCCAAGAAATCTAACAATGCACCTCTAATATTGTATGAATCACAGTCAAGTTTAGAATTTAAAAAAAAAATGTTTTAGACAGAATTTTTATCATATTTTATAATTAAACATTAATAATGTTTTAATGAGCAGCATATTTCTAATAAATTTTTTCTCATGCTATAAAACTGAAAAGATGTCTTATGTTAGTTTTGATTTTTAAAATTTTTACATGCAATTTGATTATACGTCTTATATGACGAATCAAAATAATTTATCACTGTCCTTCTGATTTTTTCAGGGTGAGAGGAAGGTCACCAAGCCTGGGGAGTGCTGTTCCGAGTGTGTGTCCAGTGAAGGTGGGTACTACTGATTGTTCTGATATGAATTGGAGTTTGAAATACACCTGTAGTCAGAGTAGGTGCCCCATCAAGCAAACAGCCCATTGAGACCCTATACTCATTTAAGAAAAAAACTGCCTATGACAGGAACATTGTTTTCAGGTAGCTCGCACATTTCCCAGACAGGTTGTGCCCAGCTAGTGTGACACATGAAACAGCCAGAATCAGTCAATACAGACTCACTAGCTATTTTTAGATCAGGTATGTGTCACATGTAACTTCACCAATGAATCAGGCAATATGAACTCTAAAACTCTACTTTACATCTACCTAAATTGTATTTTATGAAAGAAAAGCCAGTAAATTTTTTTTTATATTTTTTTTATAAGCATAGTAAGTATTGGATCAGAAGTGAGGAAGAGAGAGGGAGTTGTAAAAGATGAAATTGTTTCAAAGTCAATATTTATACTTAAATGAAACTATATAGTAACAAGCTACATATATGGTACAATATCAGAAGCATATGGCAGAAATCAAAGTACAGATTAGGTGTCTTTTTTTTTTGGCACCAGTCTGGGTGATGCAGTTAACCTTTGGTATGTTTCTTCCACCCATTGTCAGGGTCACATTGAATAACTATCTTGCAAGAGATTCACATCAGTACAACTATACTTCCATATGTCTTGCATATCCATGGTGAGGAGCTCAAAAATGTAATTCATTATTTATTGAAAAGGCAGGAACATAGCATCTGTGCTTCCATCCATCTGTCCATCCATCATCCATCACACTTTCATTTCCACTGTAACTGTAAAGACGTTATGAGGTTTGTATACTGATGATACATAATCATTAGAAGGTGTATTGCATAACACATTGGAGGTCCTAGCTTCAATATCATGGTCACAGCTGAGTATTTTATGTTCTCTATCACACTTTACCTTCCACTCTGTAACTTTAAAGTCATGTGAGATTAAAAGATGAAACTTGGTATACTAACATATCACCACTAAAATGCATGTCAGGTACCACATTGGGGGTCCTATTTTCAAGGGCAAGGTCATGGCTTAATATTATTTTCATGACACTTTCCCTTCTGCTTTGCACTTTTAATGGCATCTGAGATTTAGGGATGAAATTTGGTATACTTATATATCATTACAAGTGTGTTGTGTACCGCATTGGCCATGCTACCTTCACGGTCACAAACCAGTGTTCTACATTTTCCATCACACTTTCCCTTCCACTTTCTAATTTAAAAGCCATTTGAGATTAAAGGATGAAACTTTGTATACATAAACATCATCACTAGAAAGTATGTCGGGTACCACATTGGGGGTGCTATCTTTAGCATCAAGGTCATGGCTTAATATTTTACATTTTCCACTGCACTTACCCTTCCACTTAATAGAGTTAAAGCCATTTGAAACACACGGGTGAAACTTGGTATGCTTGTACATCATCTCTAAAAGGTGTGTCACATACCACATTGGGGATTCTATCTTCAAGGTCAAGGTCATGGCTCAATATTTTGTTTTCCATTGCGCTTTCTTTTCAACTCTGTAACTTTATAGCTGTTTGAGATTAAGGGGTACAACTTGGTATACTTATGTCATCATTAACAGGTGTAATGTGTACCACATTGGGGTCTTCAGGGTTAATGTCATGGTATTATATGTTGAATTTTTCTGTTACACTTTCCTTTCCACTCTAAAATTTTAGAGCCATTTGAGATGAAGGGTTGAAACTTGCTATAACTCTGTATAATCACTAAAAGGTGTTATGCATTGCACATTGGGGGTCCTATCTTAAAGGTCAGCGTTATATGTAAATATTTTAGGTTTTGATCGCATTTGCCCTTCAGTTTTCTAACTTAAGAGCTGTTTAAGCTAAGTGGATGAAGCTTGGTATACTTATATATTGTCACTAGAAAATGTGTTTCATTGCATGTTGTAGGTCTTATTGTCAAGGTCACAGGTTCATGTTTTAAGCTTTTGTTTCTGCTTTGTATCATAAAAGCTATTTTAGGTACAGGGTTGCGCCATGGTACACTTATGTTTCTCAGTTTGATGGTTAACATGAGTCCGGTCACACAGTTGAGGTTGTAAGGTTGAAAGGTCCAAGTCAGGGTCACTGTGATTGAAAGAAGAAAAATGGTTTCTGCACAATAACATTAGTTCTACATCACATACTAGGACCAAACTTTGTGGATAGCTTGCACTTGGGGTAATGAAGAAACGTATCTATTTTGAGGTTGTAAGGTTGAAAGGTCCAAGTCAAAGTCACTGTGATTGAAAGAAGAAAAATGGTTTCTGCACAATAACATTAGTTCTACATCACATACTTGGACCAAACTTTGTGGATAGCTTGCACTTGGGGTAATAAAGAAACGTATCTATTTTGAGGTTGTAAGGTCGAAAGGTCCAAGTCAAAGTCACTGTGATTGAAAGAAGAAAAATGGTTTCTGCACAATAACATTAGTTCTACATCACATACTTGGACCAAACTTTGTGGATAGCTTGCACTTGGGGTAATGAAGAAACGTATCTATTTTGAGGTTGTAAGGTTGAAAGGTCCAAGTCAAAGTCACTGTGATTGAAAGAAGAAAAATGGTTTCTGCACAATAACATTAGTTCTACATCACATACTTGGACCAAACTTTGTGGATAGCTTGCACTTGGGGTAATAAAGAAACGTATCTATTTTGAGGTTGTAAGGTCGAAAGGTCCAAGTCAAAGTCACTGTGATTGAAAGAAGAAAAATGGTTTCTGCACAATAACATTAGTTCTACATCACATACTTGGACCAAACTTTGTGTATAGCTTGCACTTGGGGTAATGAAGAAACGTATCTATTTTGAGGTTGTAAGGTCGAAAGGTCCAAGTCAGGGTCACTGTGATTGAAAGAAGAAAAATGGTTTCTGCACAATAACATTAGTTCTACATCACATACTTGGACCAAACTTTGTGGATAGCTTGCACTTGGGGTAATGAAGAAACGTATCTATTTTGAGGTTGTAAGGTTGAAAGGTCCAAGTCAAAGTCACTGTGATTGAAAGAAGAAAAATGGTTTCTGAACAATAATATTAGTTCTACATCACATAATTGGACCAAACTTTGTGGATAGCTTGAATTTGGGGTAATGAAGAAACCTATTGATTTTGAGGTTGTAAGGTCGAAAGGTCCAAGTCAAAGTCACTGTGATTGAAAGAAGAAAAATGGTTTCTGCACAATAACATTAGTTCTACATCACATACTTGGACCAAACTTTGTGGATAGCTTGCACTTGGGGTAATAAAGAAACGTATCTATTTTGAGGTTGTAAGGTCGAAAGGTCCAAGTCAGGGTCACTGTGATTGAAAGAAGAAAAATGGTTTCTGCACAATAACATTAGTTCTACATCACATACTTGGACCAAACTTTGTGGATAGCTTGCACTTGGGGTAATGAAGAAACCTATCTATTTTGAGGTTGTAAGGTCGAAAGGTCCAAGTCAGGGTCACTGTGATTGAAAGAAGAAAAATGGTTTCTGCACAATAACATTAGTTCTACATCACATACTTGGACCAAGCTTTGTGGATAGATTGCAGTTGAGATTCACAAGATTTTGTCATACACTGCATTCAGCCGTAAGTCAGAAAGGGCAATAACTCTTATACAAATTGGGTTAACTCTATGATTGTCAATATGCACATCTTCAGGTGATCATCATAATGTTTACAAAGTTTCATGGCAATCCATCAAAAACACTGCATTAAGCTATAAGATGAAAAGAGCAATAACTCTAAAAAGAATTGTGGGAGCAAAGTGATTTGTTAATATGCTTATCTTCAGGAGATGACCATAATATATACCACGTTTCAAAGCAATCCTCAGCTGCCATGCTGTGCCCTCGGGCAATACACTTTACTCCAATTGCCTCTGTACTAAATAACCTACTTGTGTTGCTGTGCCATAAAGAACAAAAAACAAACCAAGGCAATCCACCAAAGGTCAAGGTCACTGAAAGAAGAAAAATGGTTTCTGTACAATAACTTGAGTTCATCATCACAGACCTTTACTAAACTTTGTGAGTGGTTTGTGCTTAGAGTGAGGAAGAAGCCCATTGATTGGGGGTCAAAAGATCAAAGGTCAAAGTCACTGACTGAAAGAACATAAATAGTTTTTGCATAATAACTTTAGTTAAAGATTATATACCTTCACCAAAGTTTGTGGAGGGCTTGCTCTTAAGGTACAGAAGAGGTCTACTGATTTTGGGGTCAAATGCTCAGTGGTCAAGGTCATAGTGCCTCACATAGTGCTTCATTTTGCAGAATAACTTTTATTCTAGAGTTAGTTCCTTTACCAAATTTGTGGATGGCTTTCTTTTAGGGTAATAAAGAAACCTACAGATTCTGGAGTCTTGAGGTCAAAGGTCATGGTCATGGTAAGTCTGTTAAGAAAATAATGGTTTCAGCACAGTAACTTTAGTTCAAGAATGCATACTTGACCAAAGATCCAGGCCATTGAGACCCATTGGTCAGTAATCACCAGAGTCAACCATACCCAACTAGTTCCTACACAGGGGACTATTAAATGCTGTGGACATATATTAATAAACAGAAAAACCTAAGAAGTTGAACCAACTTTGGTAAATAAACATGAAATATATTGTCAATATTTTTTCTTTTATAAAGGTTTTGTGATTCTCAGTATTATACCGACATGAAAAAGGGGTGCATCTCTAATATTATTGACATTATTGTTTTGTCATACCGACATAAAAAATGGAGTGCATCTCTACTGTAACTAATGTTATTGTTTGTAATACTGACATGAAAAATGGAGTGCATCTCTATTCTTACTGATGTTATTGTTTTGTCATACTGACAAGAAAAACGGAGTGCATCTCTATTCTTACTTATGTTATTGTTTTGTCATACCAACATGAAAAACAGAGTGCATCTCTACTGTTACTGATGTTATTATACCGACATGAAAAATGGAGTGCATCTCAACTGTTACTGATGTTGTTATGCCAACATGAACAACAGAGTGCATCTCAACTGTTACTGATGTTATTGTTTTGTCATTTTTCATTGTGATTGCTCAGTGTTTTCAATATGAATAAATTTGATTGCCACAAAAGCTTTGCCAATAATCTATGTTTTGAAAGAAAAAGAGTGTGACTGTGCATTACCTATGACACAAAGATACAACGTCTAAATCAAAACACATTGCCTCATCTGCATGTAGCATTCATCCACTTTGTTGATGTAAATCCAATACAGAATGAAGAAAAAAGTCAAAGTGGAAATGAAGATTTTATTTAAAAGTAATTTCCCATGAAGTTCAAACAATGTACTTATTTCTAGATCAAATTGGTCATATGGCTGATGTAGTTGAAATAAACAGAAGGTGCTCAGTTAGTTACATGAATGTAATACACTACATTGAGCCAGTTTGATTGCTGATGCAGTTCCTGTCTGTACCTGAGCAGATCGTCTTGGTGTAACTGATATACATGTATCATGTTTCTGACTACATCCCCTGTCTTACAGCAGCCACTATTTCAAAACACTACCATAGTCATAACAGGCAGATATTGATTACTTCACTTACTAGTACCGGTAATACAAATATAGTTTGGAAAGGAATTCACCCCAAAACCCAACAAAACCACAGTGCTCAGCCATACTAAATGTAATGTAGTCTGAGAAAAAAACAATGAGGTAAAAGTGATGGCTTTCAAAGTATGAATTTTCATAGCACGTAATATTAAAGTGTAAATCCTATCATTCTCATATTTCCAATCAGATGCTGTATTTGTTGTATACTCATACAAACATGCAATGAAATTAATTGTGACATGTACCTGGTCTACAAATAACCAGAGAGTCTGCATTGGAGTGACTGATTCTTACTGTTTGAAGTGTTGTGCTAGCTGGGAATGACTTAAATGGAATGTCTGAGTTAACTGGAACAATGTTCCTTTCAGAGGCAGTTTCATCTGAACTGAATGTAGCTTCTGAATGGTCTGTTTTTGCGATTGGGCAGCTATCCTGACAATGTGTGTATGTCACAAACCTTACAAGATTGTATACACCTGTGATAAGGTGGAGTGTATTGTCAGAGCTTATTATGTTATGATGTTGTCCATCCATCTGTCTGTTACTAATTTTGTTTCTGCACAATAAATCTACAGTTACCAAGCTCTGTAGTTGGCTTGTACATTGGATAAGGAAGAATCCAATTGATTTTGGGGTCAAAATGTCAAAGGTCAAGGTCACTGCATGAAAGAAGAAAAATGGTTTAAACACAATAACTCGAGTTCTGCTAAATCTACAGCTACCAAACTTTGTGGATGGCATGGACTTGGGATAAGAAAGAACTCTATCGATTTTGGAGTCAAAAGGTCAAAGGTGAAGATCATTATGACTGAAAACAGAAAAAAGGTTTGTGTACAATAACTTGAGTTTTCTGCCATCTACAGTTATCAAAATTTATGTGGATGACTTGCACTTTGGGAAGGAAGAAACCTATCAGTTTTATGGTCAAAAAGTACAAGGTCAAGGTCACTTACTGAAAGAAGAAAAATGGCTTCCTCACAATAGCATTAGTTCTGTATCATAGACCTGCACTAAACTTTGTGGATGGCTTGTACTTGGAGGGTAGGGAAGAAACCTATTGATTCTGAAGTCAAACGATCAACTGTCCGAGTCACTGACTGAAAAAGAAAAATGGTTTTTGCACAAAAATTTCAGTTCTCATCCTTGTACTTTCACCAAAGTTTGTGGGTGACTTACACATTGGATAAGAAAGAAGTCTCTTGCTGTTGTGATCAAAAGATCAAAGGTCAAGGTCACCATGACTGAAAGAAGAAAAATTGTTTTTGCATAATAACTTTAGTTCTAGATGATGTACCTTCACCAAATTTTGTGGATGGCTTGCACGTAGGGTTTAGAAGAGTCCTATTAAATTTGGGGCCAAAAGGTCAAAGGTCAAGATCATTTTGGCTTTTAAAAAATGGGTTTTACAGAATAAAGTTCGTTCTAGAGTAAATTCCTTGACCAAACTTTGTAGATGGCTTGCGCTTAGGGTAATAAAGAAACCTATAAATTCTGAGTCTAAAGGTCAGAGGTCATGGTCATAGTAAGTCTAATAAAAAAAAATTGATTGCTGCACATTAAGTTTAGTTTCTGACCCTGCATATCTTGACCAAATGTTGAGGTCATTGAGACCCATTGGTCAATAATCTCCAGAGTCAACCATTCCCTACTAGTGCCAATATTGAGGACTATTAAACATGAGGTGGGTGTATAATGTACATGTACTTTTGTTATCAAGCTACAATGGCTTTGCAATTGTCAAATTATATATATATATATATATATATATATATATATATATATATATATATATATATATATATATATATATATATATATATATATATATATATTGCACTGATGTTTCTGATTTATCTAGCCAGGCATACAGCATTATTTTTATAGAATCCTTTCATTCAACTGTCTGCATAGTGAGAACAAACTTGCATGTATTTGTTCATCAGAAAATTGGAATAAATATTTGCAGAAGATATGTCGATATTTGCATAAAATAGGTGCATGTAAGTGGAAATCCTGCAGTAATGATGATGATTACTATGCAGTATAAGATTCAGGCTGTCTTTCTCACTTCCCATGAATAAATATGATGAGAGACAATTCTAAATCAAATATTTACCATTAGCCTCTCTTGTTTGTTTGCGTTTTTAGTGTTGAAACAGAAAAGATATTTTGTCATTAAAATAAATCGTGTTTATTATTTAAAAAATTTAATGAGGTAAAGCTAGTTCAACTTTTTTGATGACTTAATTCGAAAGGTATATCATTGGTATTATTACTTTCATTGGTATTATTACTATCATTGGTATTATTACTTTCATTGGTATTATTACTATCATTGGTATTATTACTATCATTGGTATTATTACTTTCATTGGTATTATTACTATCATTGGTATTATTACTATCATTGGTATTATTACTATCATTGGTATTATTACTTTCATTGGTATTATTACTATCATTGGTATTATTACTATCATTGGTATTATTACTTTCATTGGTATTATTACTATCATTGGTATTATTACTTTCATTGGTATTATTACTATCATTGGTATTATTACTATCATTGGTATTATTACTATCATTGGTATTATTACTATCATTGGTATTATTACTTTCATTGGTATTATTACTATCATTGGTATTATTACTATCATTGGTATTATTACTATCATTGGTATTATTACTTTCATTGGTAATATTACTATCATTGGTATTATTACTTTCATTGGTATTATTACTTTCATTGGTATTATTACTATCATTGGTATTATTACTATCATTGGTATTATTACTATCATTGGTATTATTACTTTCATTGGTATTATTACTTTCATTGGTATTATTACTATCATTGGTATTATTACTATCATTGGTATTATTACTATCATTGGTATTATTACTATCATTGGTATTATTACTTTCATTGGTATTATTACTATCATTGGTATTATTACTATCATTGGTATTATTACTATCATTGGTATTATTACTTTCATTGGTATTATTACTTTCACTATGCCGAGAGCATACAAGAATTTTTTTTTTGAAGATGAGCATATTATTTAAAAAAAATATATTTCTCTTTATTAGAATGCTTAAGGTACATCATGAAAGAATGTATTATTTTACAAAATTTCAGTGGCCTGTTTGAATGAGAATCCAGTACGTTACCATGGTGATATTTGGAACGTGTCCAGCTGTGAATATTGTGTATGTAACAAGGGCCAGGTCCAGTGTCATACAGCTGGTTGTGAACCCATTACTTGTACTGGGGTAGGTGACAAACTCTCCCGCTTGCATTTATTTGTATAAATAGCATTTGTTCCATAGATATGACTCAGTCCTTCATTCATCATGCTATAGGGCATAGTAACAAAGGTGAGGAACCTACTCCCCATACAAGTGTACCTATGCATGAATATCAATAATTGACCCTCCCTTATTGCTCAAGAAAAATTTATACTCATTTTTAGAAAAAAAATCTCAAACATTTGATTTACAGATGGTGTCTCATTGAACTTGTTATATATTTTATACCTCTAAGTTTCGAATTATTATAATATATGAACCTTTATGAAAAAGCTGAACTGTTTTTTTTTTATTCACTGTAGTTGAATGCAAGATGGCTGTATCTGTTTTATTTATATTTTATGTATGCAAAATGTCTGGCCCAATAATCCTTTCCATAATTCCCTCTAGGAGGAGATGCAGGCTCATCTCCCTGGTGACTGCTGCCCCCAGTGTGTGATGCCACCATCTTGCCATTTTGATGGCCTCAATTACCAGGTATTGTGTTTCTTCATTTATGTCTTTACAGTTTATACATAGGTATTGTTTATATTTGGAATATGATTGTTCAAAAATGTGATCTGAACATGTATATTGTCATAACAAGAAAATGATGGAATTCCTGAAGGGCAAAAAGCTTTGAAATGCAAGGAGGCATTTTACATTTATGTATTCAACAAGCAAATGTTTTTTAAATGTATGCTCTATACAGATATATCATTCTTGCAATAAACTACCAAAGAGAATGCAAATAATACAGAGAAAGTCATGTCATGTTAATCAGAGTTGCAATATAGGTTCAGAGTTGCAATGTGATTGATGGAAACATATCTTGTACCTTTTCAACACATTGACATGTACCAAAAGTTAATTTGGGCCTTAATTTGAGCCCCGTATCAAGATGAGGAATCCCAATAGGAATCACCTTTTCCATCCATACATCCATGTCCATCCATTCACACTTCTTGTAACCACCATAGCTATGCAACCCTTATACATAATTGAATGCTATTTGGTGGGTGAATTGCCTATTACATGAAGACCTACCTTTTAAAGGTTTCATCTTTTCAGGTCCAATTTTGAGCTTAGACTCACAACCATTGGGCAAAGGGTTTGAATCCTGTTTATATCAGCCTGTGTTGGCCATTGTGATATATCTCTATGCAAGGCAATTATAGCCTTAATACCAGTCTGTATATTGTCAGCTACTTCAAATGCACTCTTGTTGGTGAAGAGTAAACACCTTAATGTTATATATGATTAATACTATTTTGTCTTACCGTTGAATAATTATACATAGGTTTCAATTTTCAAATGGTGAAGTCAACAGTGATTAGGGTGTGTGTTCAAGTGTTTGAAAATCACATATCTTCTACATTACTTTCTGTATTCAAATTAAATTTTAGTATAAAATAAGGCCTTTAGTTTATACTCAGATCCTGCCTTCATGAACAGAAAGCTACATCATCAAAATGACATTCACAGTGACATTTTGTGGAACTATTGTTTATTTACTGCATTTATCTGAGGAAGTTTAAAAGGCCTTGTTAGTAGAGAATATTCTTCTTTCTATCAGAATGAAGAGACCTGGCATCCTGACTCCTGCTCTGTGTGCCTCTGTAACAAGGGGGAGGTAACATGCTACAGACAGCCTTGCAAGAGATGCCCTGAGGGGAGTGTAGCCATCACTCGCACAGGGGATTGTTGTGGAGAGTGCAAAAAAGGTCAGTGGCCATTTCATGAATCAGTCTAAGGGTAAGGGTCTTAAAAAAAGGCAGTAAGGGTCAGTTCTGATGGATTTTGTGTGTACCTGCCATATTTCTTGGAGACCATAAAAATCCGATCAGAACATGGTTTTACCAATGTCCATCTGTCCTATCCTTCTGTTCATCCCAACTGTCTGTATGTCAGAAAATGTATTTCCATGCAATAACCCTTGAAGGACTTGATGACTTTGACCTTTGATCTTTTGACCCCCAAGCTTTGGCACGAGGCTTTAATAACCAGAAAACCATGGTCAATTTATATTTTCACCTTGTTCTGTTAAAATTTAAAGGAATTATGGCTGCTGTTTGACTTATTAATTTACTTTGGCATGTGATCATGATATGTTAGGAGTACATCCACTGTCTTGCACATCCAGCCCTTTAAGGCTAAGAAAGATGTTCACCACATCATTTAGCTTGTTTAAGCTTCAAAAGAGCTTAAAAGTTGTCTGCTTGCCAAGATGAGAGTGATCTCCCATTGAATACAGAGCTTGGCACCAAATCCCATCAGTCAGTTACTACTTCTATCTGGTTGCATGCTCTTACAAGAAGCCTTGCAAATAAATTCCATAATGTTCCTTTTATCAGTTTGAGCAATCATTCCGAGTTTTCTCACTTGGGGAAGTATACTCCATCTATTTTTTTAATTAAATATTGCTCTATTATCATTCTAGATGAATATTATGGGCTACACAAGGATGTGGACACTATCAGTATTGCTGCTGATGCCACTTCATTTGCCAGCTTTCTCATGACTGAGTCACTTGAGTTGGAAAGATTGCCAATTCGGAAAAAGATCTAGCAATCTTTACCATTATGGGCTTCCCATACAGTTACAGCCTCACTATCAACCACAGTGCCATAGCCAGTGCATGTCAGCACTGAACAGACTAATGGGCCAGTTTGGCATAGTATGGTGGCCTACTTGGATCAGTTCTGGATACCACATGCAGTACTTGCTATGATATTCATTTCCTTGATAACTGGTACTGAACTTTGTCACCAGACATCAGCTGACTCCATACATCTCCACTCAAGCTCTAGTGCAGTCTTGACATATGCCTTCTAGCACCAAGACTGGGTATGGTGATCTGTCTTCCTGGCATACCCAGTCCCAGACTCAAGATGCAGACTGTGTCCGGCACCTGGTCACACAAATTCGAGCCCTAGTTCTGTCATGGACATCTAGTGTAACTGGTACCAGATTTGGTGAACCAGTCTCCCACAGTATCCAGTACTGGACTCATGGAAGCATATTATACTAGCCACCAGACACATTCATGATCAGTCCCAGCTCTGTTATGGACTAGTACTGGCTACTGTGACTTCCCATTCCCAGACACTCAATACCCATCTTGATTTAAAGTGAACACTTGGAGATCACCATGTCCCAATATGGACGAACCAGCCTCGTTCATTGTTCCTGTCCATCTGCTTTGCCACCTCAGTCATTGTTACTTTCGCAGGAGGATGTTTTGTCACCCTATTCTTCTGAACCTGAAGACACATGATCACTAGTGCCATCTTCTTTCCTCGATCTGATAATATCCAGTGAAGACTCAGTCTTTTGTGCATTGATTGAAGAAGACTTCTGGCTTCTGCCTTCTCTTCCTGCTCATTCAGTGTCCTTTTACAGTATAGAGATGCATTCCTATCCACATCCAAGGTTCTAAAAGACCATCACAAGGCCATCCTCAGATTGCAGTCATTATGTTTTAGCCCTGTATTCCACAGCTACATAGAAGAGGTCAGGAAACAGGCTGCCAATGAGGCACACCTTGCACAGTTCCAGTGTCCCAGAGATCAACCGTCTCTTCCCAACAGCCTTCCTGCAGAAAATTATGTGATATGCCATCCTTTTGTGATGTCCTAGTGGGAGGAGGACTTTAACACTTTATCACAGAATGGGAGAGACTCTGCCCTGAGGACCGTTGGGTCTTGAAAATCATCCCAGAGGCCCTCCAGCTCATGTTCAGAAACCCTTCTCCGCAGTCAAGGCTCCCTTTGCTTCAGATGTCCCAAGAGATTCATGCAAGCTGACATTCTGCTGCAGGAAATTAACACTTTCCTTACAAAAAGGTTGTAGAAATCATTCACAACACAAACTCACAGGGATTTTACTCCAAACTTTTCCAATTTCCCAAGGCCAATGGCCAGTTCAGACCAGTCATAGATCTAAGCTGTCTCACAGAACACAGAAATCCAGAATAGAGATACAGAGTTTGGTTCAGATTTGCCATTCAAGAGTGATTTTGCAGTCAGACTAGACCTCCAGGATATGTGCCTTCATATTCCCATTCATGAGGTTTGCATACCGGGTAGCAGTTATAGGACTCCAAGTCAGTTGTGTCAGTCTTCAGAACCACTTTCTTATCTGTTACACTGGACTACCTCTACAGCATCAGGTGAGCAATCATTGGTACTAAGATGTGAAATCCCTTGTTTTACTCTTGCTTTGCCTTGGATTTCTTGATAATAAGGACAAATCTGATCTCATTCCTTTCCAGCATTTCATCTACCTGGTCATGCAGTTCAAAACCTTCTTGAACTGAGTTTGTCTTCTTTAAGAACATGTCTTGAAAATCATTTCAGTAGTTTCTTCCATTCATTCAGTCAAATTTCAGTCCAGGAATTTCTTTGTCTCTTACATCTTCTCAGTGTGGTTTCAGATCTTCTCATTTGGGCCACTTCTTCGTATGAGACCTGTGGAGATGATCCTCTTATTCTAGTGGCAGCTGAAACTTTGCCCTCAAGACCAAATAATCCAAGTTTTGGACTACATGAGGTCTCATCTACGCAAATGAGAGGACCTCTCTTGGCTCATGCTGGTACCCCACAGCAGGATCAACTGCCAGAAATCATGATCTGTAAGTGAATGGGTTTTGGCCCCTTATGGATTGCTCTATGTACATTCGTCTCCTGGAGATGAAGGTCATGGTGAATGCCTTTCGATCATGCAGAAGATGTTATCTAGAAAGGTGTTCTCATTCTTTTCAACAACTTGACTGTTCTCAGTTATGTCAGAAGACATGTGGTAGCCATCTCCCCATACCTCTGTCTTCAGGTTTGGGAATTTCAGTGGTGTCATCATTGACAAATGCACATTCAAGTCCACCACATACCAGGCAGGCTCATCGTCCTAGCAGGCTCACTGCCCCAAACAAATCAACTGATTCACATGCTTTCAGTTGAATCTGTGCTGGCAGGGGTTGAGCTTTTGTAGACCTCATTGCAATGAGGTGGAATACCAAGCTTCCAACTTTCATCATCAGCAGTCCCAGATCAGAAATCAAGGGCAGTCAACCCCATTTCCCTGAACTGGATTGGTCTTGGCACATTTACTTTTTCCCCTTCCTATCTGATTTCCAAAGTTTTGAAGAAAGCATGGGAATACAGTTCAAGACATCTTGATTGCTCCCCTCAAGTGGGAAAAATAATGCATCAATGACCTCATGATTTTAGCAGTGGATATTTATGCTGCAACCCTGTCTTCTCCTTGCCTGCTGAACCAACTGTGCTTGCTGGTTTTCCATTGGAACCTAGACATGTTGAACCTGCACACCTGGCTCATTTGAAACAAGCGCTCAGAATGAAACAGGTCTCCAAATAAGTGATGGACTGATTCCATTCATTGACTGTGGTAACCCAAGCTTGCAACTCATATGAGACTCAAATGTGCTTCACATACATTAGGAGATCAGAGCCAGGGCCAATTCTGGGGTAATGGGGTGTAACTTTTTCTGCCTTTTGCCTATTCTCATTACATAGTATGATTGGGTAATGTATTTGAAGAAGAAACCAATTTTCGGAGTCAAATATGTTTCTTCAATAATATGTACTTGATCTTAATATGGGCACACCCTACCAAGTCTGCAGGTGCATCCTTGGAAGAGCATGCACATCCACTCCAGTAGTAACTGATGATTGATAGGTTTGGCATCAGTCCCTCTTTCCAAGGGGAGACTACTCTCATCTGACTTCTGTCTTGGCAAGCAGATGACTTTTTAGCTATTTTGTTGTCTAAAGAAGCCAAAGGCATGGTGAGAGTCTTTCTTAGCTTGAGAGGTCTGGATTTGCCAGGTTTGACTGTCTTTACTAAATGTTACTATCTCATGGTGGGTGTTCTCATAATGTATTATGATCAGGTAACATATTACTGAAGAAATACATTTTACTCCAATAAATTGGTTTCTTGAATTACACTTTATTTGCAGGGGCATCTGAGTCATCTATACATATTTCTAGTTAAGTTGACTGAAAGTTGATACATGATAGTGACATCCAGATTAAATTGAGTAGCAGCTGGATTTACTGCCATGCAGTGTTTGCTGTTGTCAACTGTTAGTATTGTAATTGCTTGTCTCCCTTTTTGTTGCAGTCTCATAGATTTCCACTTCTGAAATTTTTAATTTTTGACAGTTTATAAACACATTTTGTCTTTGCAAATCAACATTATATTACAAATGAACATTATATTATATAAACTTGTTAAGCTAAGTTATCAATCTCAAAATATATTAGTTATATTTTGCAATGTGTCATGTCTGGCTCTCTCCCTCATTCCATTCCTTCCCCCTTCCCCTTTCGGGTTCCACTCTCTTTACTAAATGTTATTATCTAATCAACTGTTTCAGTGGACTGTGGCCCAGACTGCATGACTTGTGATCCTGAGATGCCTGCCTACTGCACCTCCTGTCATGAGCTGGACAGTTACGTAGAGGAGGGGCGCTGTGTCAAGGCCTGCAGACCTGGCTACTACCCTGACACAACACGCACTTGTAGAGGTATGGCACAACCACTTATAGAGGTATGGTACAACCACATATAGCGGTATGGTGCAACTGCATATAGAGGTATAGTACAAGCACATATAGAGGTATGGTACAAGCACATATAGAGGTATGGTACAACCACATATAGAGGTATGGTACAACCACTTTGGTATTGACCATTCCAATCGCCTTTTCATAGGTTTCTAGATAATCGTCAAATCACCAAACTCTTCCCATCTTTCATCATCTGTTAGTCATCATTCCCATATATACTCGCGTATAATCTGGATCCAAATGCAAACAACATAGACCCTGATCTGCTGTTGCATAATGTAGCAGCAGATCAGGGTCTAAGTTGTTTGTTCTACTGATTAGTCCTCACACACTACATAGACCCAGATCTGCCGGTGCATTATACGATGGCAGATCTGGGTCTATGCAGTTTGCAGTTGGTATCAGATTATGCGCGAGTATATACGGTAAATGTGTTTTGAAAAGCATGAGGAACTGCTGACCAAATCAATTGCTCACTATAGACATATATGAATCAGTATGTAACTACACTTGCACAATGTTTGTGACTTTGATGCAGTATGGATAGACACTTATCAAATAATGAATACCAATCCAAAATGTTGTAAGTTTTCTGTTTTATTGGTTTAGAAAATTTCATTGTAAACATAAAATGTTATTTAATTTTTTGGCATTATTGTCTTGCCTGCACTGACAAGTTGTCAGACATAGGTATCCCTTTTCCAGTAGCAATAGTAGCTGTAACAGCGATGTGGTGGCACTCAGTTGTCAACATTAACATTCATTGTTGATGTTTCAGTGTTCATGTATTAGTATTCAAGTTTTATGTTGAAGATTTAGTGTCCTTGTTTTAGTTTTTAAGATTCTTTGTTCAAATCAGATAGACTACATTGTAGCACAATGTGCAGGTGACAATAAGCTGGTGGCACCCAGTTGTCAACATTAAGATTCTGTATTCAACTTCTAGTCTTCAAATTTTAGTGTTCAAGTTTTAAGATTCAAGTCTGTGCAGGTTAGATAGAGTGGGGGCACCTTATAAAACACAGTGTGCAGGTGAGTTCCACAGAACCTTTGTGTCACAGAAAATGATATGATGATGAATGTGTATGCATGTGTAGGAATGAATACCTCAACTTTTTAATCAGTCATTTGGCATGAGAAGCTGTTTGCTATTATCATAAGGGTCCTTCCAATTACATTTTTTTGGCACAAGTAATACATTCCATTGACCCATATTTGGCCCTATGATATTTCAGTACAAGTAATCCATTGACCCTTATTTAGCCCTATGATATTTCATAAGAGGTAATCCATTGACTCTTATTTAGCCCTATGATATTTCAGTACAAGTAATCCGTTGACCCTTATTTAGCCCTATGATATTTCAGTACAAGTAATCCATTGACCCTTATTTATCCCTATGATATTTCAGTACAAGTAATCCATTGACCCTTATTTATCCCTATGATATTTCAGTACAAGTAATCCGTTGACCCTTATTTAGCCCTATGATATTTCAGAACAAGTAATCCATTGACCTTATTTAGCCCTATGATATTTCAGTACAAGTAATCCATTGACTCTTATTTATCCCTATGATATTTCATAAGAGGTAATCCATTGACCCTTATTTAGCCCTATGATATTTCAGTACAAGTAATCTGTTGACCCTTATTTAGCCCTATGATATTTCAGTACAAGTAATCCATTGACCCTTATTTAGCCCTATGATATTTCAGTACAAGTAATCCATTGACTCTTATTTATCCCTATGATATTTCATAAGAGGTAATCCATTGACCCTTATTTAGCCCTATGATATTTCAGTACAAGTAATCCGTTGACCCTTATTTAGCCCTATGATATTTCAGTACAAGTAATCCATTGACCCTTATTTAGCCCTATGATATTTCAGTACAAGTAATTCATTGACCCTTATTTAGCCCTATGATATCTCAGTACAAGTAATCCATTGACTCTTATTTATCCCTATGATATTTCAGTACAAGTAATCCATTGACCCTTATTTAGCCCTATGATATTTCATAAGAGGTAATCCATTGACCCTTATTTAGCCCTATGATATTTCATAAGAGGTAATCCATTGACCCTTATTTAGCCCTATGATATTTCAGTACAAGTAATCCATTGACCCTTATTTAGCCCTATGATATTTCAGTACAAGTAATCCACTGACCCTTATTTAGCCCTATGACATTTCAGTACAAGTAATCTGTTGACCCTTATTTAGCCCTATGATATTTCAGAAGAGGTAATCCATTGACTCTTATTTAGCCCTATGATATTTCAGAAGAGTTAATCCATTGACTCTTATTTAGCCCTATGACATTTCAGTACAAGTAATCTGTTGACCCTTATTTAGCCCTATGATATTTCAGAAGAGGTAATCCATTGACTCTTATTTAGCCCTATGATATTTCAGAGAAAAAGAAGTGGTTATCATGGATACACTAATTAATTAAATACTCATGGTTAATACCATATGGCATAAGCTCATTGACTTTGCTTACTTGTCCATCATAAGTTTGTGGACTTTGCTTACTTGTCAATTATAAGCTTGTGTACTTTGTTTGTCTATTATAATCTTATGGACTTTGCTTGTCCATCATAAGCTTGTGTACTTTGCTTACTTGACCATCATAAGCTTGTGTACTTTGCTTGTCCATTGTAATCTTATGGACTTTGCTTACTTGTCCACCATAAGCTTTTGGACTTTGCTTACTTGTCTGCCATAAGCTTTTGGACTTTGCTTGCTTGTCCATCATTAGATTGTGTACTTTTCTTGTCCATTGTATGCTTGTGGATTTTGCATACTTGTCTATTATGAATTATTGATTGCAGAAGTGTTAGTTACATATATATTAATTGTTTTTTATGGCAATAATGGTATAAAGGGTCTAGTGCTTTGAAAACTGTGTAAGGGTATAGAGCATCTAGTGCTTTGAAAACTGTAAGGGTATAAAGGGTCTAGTGCTTTGATAACTGTGTAAGGGTATAGAGGGTCTAGTGCTTTGATAACTGTGTAAGGGTATAGAGGGTCTAGTGCTTTGAAAACTGTGTCAGGGTATAGAGGGTCTAGTGCTTTGAAAACTGTAAGGGTACGGAGGGTCTAGTGCTTTGAAAACTGTAAGGGTATAGAGGGTCTAGTGCTTTGAAAACTGTGTAAGGGTATAGAGGGTCTAGTGCTTTGAAAACTGTGTTATATGGTTTCAAGATACAAAAAAGTTAAGTCACTTTTTGTCTTTAATTAAATATGACTAAAATGTCATCTATTTGTCATCTTTTTTCAGTTGGCTGAAACTCAGTCCTTCTCTCTTTGTGTTGCCAATTGTTATCAGACTTGACACTCGGGTTCATCAGTATAACTTTAGATTCTCAGTCAATATGGGCTGGAAGCTTAACTGCCAGTATCATAATCTTTTGTCATATGGAAGACATTTTAGACATAAATGGAAAGTTCATGCTTTGTATTTGACTGAATATATCTACTATTAAACAAGAAAACAATGATAATTCTTTCCTTTCAAAATGTTATCATACCTAAAGATATTTTGTTTAGTCAATTACAGTGAATGTCAGAATGTCAGTTATCATCCAAAAGATTAAAATTGTTTTAGATTCTTTTGTTGTCTGCTGGGAGTGGGAGAAGTATTTGGATTGACACATATGAAGTATATTAGTGGTAGATATAACATGGTATATCTCTGCTACATGTATGAAATGTAATAGTGGTAGATATAACATGGCATATCTCTGTTACATGTATTAAATGTAATAGTTGTAGATATAACATGGCATATCTCTGTTACATGTGTGAAATGCATGAAGCTCAAATTCATCCTTGTATTGATGTTAAGCTTAATATATAGAAAGCAGTAACTGGGTAATATATACTCCAGAAAAATGAGTATATAGTATAATTCATTTAATTTTTCACATCTATTTATGACAAAGATAATATAAATATGTTAAATATTTTTAAATTTTGATATAAATAAATATACATGTACAAGTATTTGTCTGGTGAATTTATGTATTAAATTTTGAAAAGTATTTGTTCTTGTCTTTGTTGTTAGACAGTTCATTCATAGTATGCTAAATTTCAGCCTGTCACCTCAGCTGTCACACATGCCGAGGGGAGAGCCAGTATCATTGTGAGACATGTAAGCCAGGCTTGATGTGGCGACATGGGGAGTGTGTGACACAGTGTGGGTCAGGCTACTACATACAGAATGGAAAATGCCTAGGTAAGTTTGTCTTCTTTTCTTACTCACATCTGTTTACTGTAACTGGTAAAGAACATGAATATTTCAGTTCATGACAAGTAAGAAATTCATGTGCTATTATGTCTTTTATTGGTAAAATGCTTGTAAGATTTTCAGTCAACAATTGTTTCTGTCGGTGTACAGAAATGAGGTTAATGATTTATGTCAAGTTTTTGTCAGTCTACCTCACAGGTGCACAACTCAAACATTTACATGGACCAGAATCAAACTTGATTGGACTTGAGTGGGCCAGACTGTGAAAGTTTTGTGTCTATAATAAAAGCATAAATACACATGTGTAAAGTGAGGACATGGGCTTCGGTCTGTACAAAATGTGTTGGTGGGCTGTAAATTGTGCACAAATGGTCTTCAGAAATGAGGTTAATGATTTATGTCTTTGAGAGAAGCATGTCTGTCATAGGTATTGAGGTGGCATATAGTGTTATACATGTTTGTTAGTTGCAATCTATTTATCCTGTCCCATCTGTCACAAAATGTGTTTCTTCTCAATTACTTTTTAATAATTAATTCATTGAAACCAGATTCGGTATTGGGCTCTATGTATAGAAGACCTGGATAATATTCAGTTTTTACCATTTTCTAACAAAATTTGATCAAGTTATTGCTCCCCTCCCCCCATTTGACTTCGAACTTTGCCTTTGCATATTGAACCAATCTTGTTTCAATTGTACCATATTTACAGTGCAATCAGTGTCATATATGGGTATATTTTTAGTTTGACCATGAAATATCTGTCTTGACTTTAGCTTGTCTGCAGAAAATCTTTGTTGACAGTGACTAAATTTCCACTAGTAAATTACTGTTTTTTACTTGTTTTAACTTTGGTTAAGTTGATGAAGTCCAATAATCCAAAATTTTTCAAAATTCATGACAAAGCTCATTCCTTTTCAACATTGGCTTCAAAGAATCCTTCAGAGGTTGATTTGAACTGATTTACACATGCAGCTCTTCGAATATGTTGTGATGTAATTTAAAATTAAATTCTGTCAAGATGAGGAGTTGTATTTTGTTTTAACTTATATTACCTTAGTAACCTGGTCATAAATTGTGCATAGTTTAATCTCATAGAATGAATATTAATATTTTTAAAACCAATAATAATCACGAAGTTTATTAATGTTCTGGTAAATTTAAGAACAGTTAAACACCCATTAAAATTTTAAATCTCCACAATTGCTCTTTATTCTGAAATCATCAGCAATTCTTCACCATACTTTGTATGTATTATTTACCACCTTGATTGTGGTAGGAGTATATAGTGTTATCCTTTCTTATCCCTCCATCATACTGTGTATGTGTTATGCCCCTCCTTGATTGTGGTAGGAACATATAGTGTTACCCTTTCCTGTCCCTTCTTTTGGCAGGTTATTTTTTTTGTGCCCAGATTGCAAAGCTGTGCCGACTTATGGATTGAACATGTCTGTTTGGAAGTCCATTTATCCAGCCATCTGTCTGCTGTCAACACTGAGTTAAGGTTTGCATTTAGGTAATTTTCTCAGATGCTTGTAGAAACATATGATTTGGTATGAATGTGTTTCAGGAGGAGTACCATTGCCTTCAGTGAAACTAGGCCACTGTAACCTAAATGTCATGATTCAGTGATTTGGACCTACTTTGCACTCAGTTTCTCTATGTTAGAGTTTGCATTTAGGTCATTTTTGCACACACAATTGCTTCTAGTCACATAGTTTAGTATGTAAATCTTTCATTAGGTGTATCACACCCATCAGGCAAAACTTGGTCACTGTGACCTATATTTTACACTTCAGTGACCTGCATTTACCTTTGTGTTCAGCTCAGTTTCTCAGAGACTATTACCTGCAGAATCATGTAACTTGGTATGTAAATGCATCACAAGGAGTATTATGTGCTTCAGTCAGAACTAAGTCACAGTAACCTATATTTCATGCTCCGGTGGCTTGCATTAATCTTGGCATTTAGTTTAGCTTCTTGAACATGCTGATCAATGTAACATGTTACATGCTGATCAATGTAACATATTACATAGATGCATCATAAAAAGAGCACTACACCATTTAAATGAAACAAGCTTTGCAATCTGGACATGCTGCCATTGTCATTATATTTTTTGGTGAGGTTAAAGGGATGTGTGTTTATTGAATGCATTTTAGTTGAAAACTTATTTCAGACTGTCATGTGAGCTGTAAAAGCTGCATTGGGCCTGGTGAAAGCCAATGTCAGTCCTGCACTCAACTTGCCCGAGTTGTGGAGAGTGGCCGCTGCATCGATTACTGTCCTGCAAATTACTATGTCAAAGGAGGAAGCTGCATAGGTACGATATGTGAGGAAAAATAATGGACCGTTTTCTTACTGCTACCCATCACGATATTTCTTGTGGAAGATTATCAGACCCAATATTCTCTAGACTCTTCATCTTGACTGCACACTCATATTCAGGTATTGATATTCAATGATGAACACACTGATTGATGCAGGTTTGAAAGTTGCTATTTACTAACTTGACAAAGATTGTCATAAAAGCAGAATTATTTTAGGAAAATTTACGTTGAAGAAACTTACCATATATACTCGCGTATAAGCTGGATCCAAATGCAAAGAACATAGACCCTGATCTGCCGTTGCATAATGTGCCAGCAGATCAGGGTCTATGTTTTTTGTTCTACTCATTAGTCCTTACAAACTGCATAGATCCAGATCTATCAGCGCATTATGTGACAGCAGATCTGGGTCTATGCAGTTTGGTGTTGATATTGGGTTATATGCTATATACGGTACATTTTTTAAAATTTGAGTGTGCACTCGTGTTGAAGAGTTCTGTGAATAAAGGCATCTGTTTGGATTAGCACTGATTCAGAATCAGAATAAAATGACTGTTAGAACAGCACATATACATGTACTTTTTTAACTTGAACTGTATCTGCCAGGAGTATTTTGATATTGATACTCAATTTGTGCATTAGAACTTAATCACAGCTGTAGTTTTTTATTTTAAGGGCAGTGATTTTCAGGCCAGTTTTCAAATATAATCTAGTGTTGATATCAAAACAAAGTATTTGTAAAAATCTGGATAAGGGATATTGGTCAAATGGTGTAAAAATGATTGATTTATGGCAAGGCCTGTTGAATCCTATTTAAAATCCTGTGTTTACAGTCACATCAAAATGATGTCAGGAATGACAAAATGAGTGCAGTGACCCCAGTAGTATTTTTAGTTCACACCATGACCTAACCTACAATGCACTCAAACATTATCTTGGTAGAAATTATTATCAGCATGCTTTTTATTATGACCCCAAGATGGGGTCATCTAGCAATTGTATCTTTCTAACCCATCATCAAATTCACTTCAGATTTGGAACATAAGATCATGACATACACCCATTCTCTTGGTAACACTATTATCCCTGGTGGGTTATGGGGTCAAGAATTATATTGGAACACATTTTGGTTAAAGTTTTTGGTTTTAGTTTTTTTCTATAATTTATATTTTCATAACATCTTTCCCAGTTTGCTTCATATTTGAAATATAACTTTATCGCATACTCCCCTTCTCTCAGTACCACTCCTACCCTTGGGTGATACTCCCCATCTCCCAGTGCCACTCCTGCCCATGGGTTCTTCCCTTGGGTGTTACTCCCCTTCTCTCAGTACCACTCATGTCCGTAGGTTCTGCCTTGGGTGATACTCCCCTTCTCACATGAGTACCACTCCTGCCATTAGGTTCTGCCCTTGGGTGATACTCCTCTTCTTCCAGTACCACTCCTGCCCCTGGGGTTCTGCTCTTGGGTGGTGTCAGGGAATAAAAAATGATATATTGTGAACATATTTTGGTAAAAGTATTTTTCATCACATATATTTTCGTTATCCTCAGTTCACTTCCTGTTTGGAATATAACATGATAACACACTGACCGTATGCATTTTACCACTCCTGCCCATGTCTTATACCAGCACTGGGCCAGAGGGTGCATGGGGTGGTGTGTATCTGCACAGCTTTGTTTAATGTTTTTTTCTAGAACTTGTATGTCTGTAACCCATCACCCAATTCACTACATATCTGGAATATAATATCATCATATATTTCTCTTTTCAGTACCATTCCTACGTTGAAGACATATTTGATTAAAGTTTTTTTATCACTTATAGTTCCATAGCCTCTTAACCAATTCACTGCATGTTTGGAATATAACATTATCACACATTGACCTTATGTATTTTATCACTCTTACCCATGTATCATGCAACTGGGTGGGGCCATAGGGCCAACAAGTACATTGAGGACACATTTTGGTTTAAAAAATTTTTCTTCTAATACTTAAATAATAACTTACCCAATTCACTTCATGTTAGGAATGTAACATAATCGCACACTTCCCTTCCTCTCTTTTCCACCCTGGCCTGTGGGTCATGTCTTTGGCTGGGGCTGTTAGGTTGATGTGTAGGACACTTTATCAACTATGGTTCACAGTTTTTATTCCTTTTCTTATGTTTTAATACAACTTCATTAAATTCTCTTCTCATTCTCCCATTACCACTGTTGTACCCTGGATTATGTCCCTGGATGAGACCATGGGTCTACATATAGATACTTTTTTAGAGGTTAACAATAATAGCAACATGGTGTACCCAGTATGCATGATGTAAATAGATCAGTGTGCCTGACAATCTTCGACTATCTTTGTTAGTCAGATACAAAAGAAAGGTTGACTATAACAGCAGAATGGATTACCCAGCTAGCATGATGTAAAAAGAACAGTGTGCCCAACAAAAATATGTTTTTATTGACAATATCATTGTCCCATTTCTGTTTTTTTCTGCATGTGTAGTTAAGGGTGTGGGGGTGTTGACTGAATCAGTGCAAAACTAGTTTCAAACCAATATATCTGATCTAAGCAAAACAAATGTAACAATAATTTGCTTCAAATAATTGATTTTATTTGCTCCTTGGACATACTTCTCAAGTTAGACATAGATTTGATAGTACCTGCACAAATACATTGAATACTTTGTCAGTTTGACTGGATGGGGAGGGAGGGGGCCACTTGAAAGCCAATTCATGGAAATTGTGTTTTTTTAACTTTCAATGTTAGCAGCTAAACTTTCTAGTGAGATTTATCCAGCGATCATAAATACTTTGGCAAAGTACTCCAGACACTCTTAGGTATGCACATGCATCAGGCTGCAATTGCATCTAAATTCCAAGTGACTGCTGACCAATCCTAATGAGTTCTTACTAAATGGTATGTTGTCCTTGGAGGGTACTTACTAACTATGGGCAAAAGTAGGTCAAATTGATCACTGATACTTTTGTATATACGGTCATGAAATTTGGTGGGTGTATTCACATTTGAAATCACCACAAAGTAAATTGTAGTTGTAATGATCTACTTTTCTTGCTAAATTGACTTTACTAAGTATTTGAATTATGTACCCAATTTGAAGCAAGTGAGACAGCATTTTACAGAATTTCCTCTTGGTTCATTCATAGCACAGACCTTCAAATTTGTATAAATTCAAAGCTTGAAAGATAAGAAAATCTTTTAATTGCATGAACACCTCAATCTGTTTCATGCAATTTTGCTTACATCCTCTCTTGTTACTTTTCTAAAGTACCAATGTTATTCTTGTTGGTTGATTTTATTTTGTAATGTTTGAATGTTAGCCCTCACCTAGTTCACTTCATATTTGGAATTTTATATTATCCAATACTTCCTTTTCTCCCTAAACCACTGTTCCCTTGAGTTATGGTTCTGGGTGGGGCCCATTGGGTCCAGAAAGAGGATACTTTAAAAAAAAAATAAAGCCTTACCCAGTTCAATGCATATTTGGAATATAACATTATCACATACTTACCTGTCACCTTGTCCCACTCCTTGCTCATGAGTTATGTCCTTGGATGAAGTAATTGGATTATATTTCAATTGTTCATTGTCCATTTTATTTGGAATATAACAACATCATATATTTCCTTTACACACTCTAGCATTCCTGCTCTTGGTTCATGCCCGATGGTTGGGGCCATAAGGGGGTCATGGGGTTATGCCCTTTGATACAGCTTGTTTTGGAGGGATACCAAGTCTTTCTTAATTGACAGTTCTTGTTTTGGAGGGATACCAAGTCTTTCTTAATTGACAGTTCTTGTTTTGGAGGGATACCAAGTCTTTCTTAATTGACAGTTCTTGTTTTGGAGGGATACCAAGTCTTTCTTAATTGACAGTTCTGGTTTAAAAAGCATCAGGGATATTGTGATAGACTTCATCTGTCCATAACCACATAACCTCCTAAACTGCAGGATGGAAGTTCACAAGACTTTGTAGTTATGTTGCCCTTGCGGTAACCATCTGCAAGAGGGGTGTCACTCTATCTCCTACCCTGAGGTTCCTGAAGGACTCATTGGTCAGATTCACAACAATTTCAATTAGAATTACATTTTCAAATATTTTTAGACTAAACTTTATATATGCAGCCAATGCAGGAAGATATGTGTGTGATGGATTTTGCATTATGACCCCTGGGTCACTGTCTGGAGGTGGGGGTGAGAACCATTCTGTGAAGGTATGGAGCATGGTTTGGAATATGCAGTAGAAGCATTGGGATTTGCGATGGCAAGCTGTTGCATTTGCTTCTAATGCTAAATCAATTTAACATTGTTCTCCCCAGCTTGCCCTCCCACATGCCGGACATGTACCCCAGATGGCAGTGTGTGTGCCACATGTTGGCCTGGGGGACTGCTTCACCAGGGACAGTGTGTTACCAGGTGCCCTGTGGGCTACAGTGACAACAAACGGGGCTCTTGTTCAGGTAATTTGCTACAATTTGAGATTTAAGTTTATTACCATAATATTTCATATATGTAAACATGTTTTAGAAAACCTGTTTCTTATATGAAGTCCTAAGTTTTTCTATCTACTGTTAACATATATATAAGGTATGGATTAAATATATTAGTCAGCTTATTCTCAAGGTTGGCTTACTTTTAAGAGCAAAAACATTGTTGGAATTGGATGGCTTATTTTCAAGGTCAGCTTAATATGAAATTTCTGGGGTTTACATAATAATTGGTTATGATTGTATTCTTGATTTTGATTACTTTCAATAGACTGTCAGGTTAACAATAGTATTTATCAATTGTTGTGTAAGTCAGGTCATATATACATGCCACTTTTGCCTTTTTTCAGCTTGTCATCCAAGCTGTGAATCCTGTGATGGGGGTAAAGACACAGACTGTCTGTCTTGTCACGGAGGGTCTCGGCTTAGCAAACGGGGTCGGTGCCGAAGTCAGTGCCCTTTGGGAAAATATCTCACCTTTAATGGAACATGTCAAGGTACATACATTACATGTTACAATTGTTACACATTACAGAGGTTTTTCCATCACTCGTAATAAGTCAAACAAAGTGATTCATTCCATCAAAATAAAAATATATGGCTGTTGGAAGTTTAAGTTCTTGAATAATCAGTTCTGTAGATCAGAAAAGTTTAAAAGCTAAATAATATGGATCCAGTGTCCTTATAATTTGTAATCTTTCAATCATTCTCATTAAAAGCAGCAGTTTCAACAGATTTAGCATTGGTGCAGTTGCTTTGATCAGTTGCCATCATAATCATCATTATCATCTTCTTCTTATGTTGGTACAGTCTCAGAGCTTGGCATGAACTACTGTATATACTCGCATAAAAGCTGGGTCCAGATGCAAACAACATAGACCCTGATCTGCCGTTGCATAATGCGCCAGCAGATCAGGGTCAATGTTGTTTGTTCTCCTGATTAGTCCTTACAAACTGCATAGACCCAGATGATGCCGGCACATTATGCAATGGCAGATTTGGGTTTATCCAGTTTGCAGTTGGTATTGGTTTATACATGAATATATATGGTAACTCTTTACCTTCTGCTAACACATACATGCATCACTAAAAGTAGCCTTCCTTCCCAACAGATGCCTATATGCATTGCTAGCAATATTCTCTCTGTCCTTGTTGACATATACAAGCATTTCCAGCCAAGGGTTGGAAAACCCCAGAGGTACACACATGTGTTTCATAAAAGTTTTGCATTGGATGAAATTGCAAATATCCGGGCTCTTTGAAAAAATGTATCCAATGAAAGTAGTCCTTAAAGTGTTCTGTTTGTAGTTTTACATCCTATAAGCAGGAATTGCTGCCGGAAACGAGTTCAGTTGTGGAAAGTGAAACATAATGGCAACTTTCTTGGATTCCAACGATTCTGATGCAAGTTTTGAAAGAATTGATTTTGATGATCAGATTCAAGATGAAGGATTGGACTTTTTCAAAGTCCAGTTTTGACACCAGATATTTCAGATTTATCTGATTCTGAGGATGAAACACATGACAATCTTGTATGGTTAGAACACATGTGGCCAATACATGTCGACTTCATAGCTGATTCATAGCCAACATTTCTTTTGGATGAAAATGCAATAATTTCCCATTAAAAATTTGTGAATTATTAGTAACTGAAATGGACAGGTATGCCAAAAAAACAAATTAGTGAGAAGTCTGATCCAAGTGGTCACCTGCTTCAGTCACAGAAATGAAGGCATTTCTAGGAATACATGTCATTTTTAGTATCATGCAAATTCCAGAGTATAAGATCGCCTGGAACATGGGTAGCTTTCTTGGAATACAGGGTATTCCAGATGTAATGATGAGAGAAACATATGAAAAGCTATCAAAGTATTTCCAAGTTAATGACACAACCAACTAACAACCCTCCATGGAGACAACCTGGGCATGACAAGTTGTATCATATTAAACCAGTATTCAACACTATCCTTGCAAGGTGCCTTGAACATTACAATCCATGCATGGACCAAGCAATTGATGAGGGTATGATAGCATTTAAAGGTAGATTGTCTTTTAGACAATACTTGACAACAAAGCCTGCCAAATTTGGTATAAAAGTTTGGGAGCGGGCCAATCCTGCCAACATCTATGTTCATGTGTCATGTGCCCATTATTATCCCTTGATGACCTAAAAAAGAAATCCCTACTATTTGCTAAAACCTCTATAATCAGAATTCCAGAGTTCTTCAGACTGTTTTTTTTTTGTTTTTTTTTTGTTTTAAACTGTAAAATTTATATATGTGGATCTTTCTTGTCTAGCAATTTGCTCGGGCATTATGATCATTCAGTGCTAATGTGACAAGGAAACAGTTTATTTTGTTGTCCGCTTTGCAAGTTCTTTAGATTATTAAACATTGTAAACCTTGAATAGAATAATAGAAAACATCATTTGTTTGTTGTAAACGTTAGATTGTGCAACTGGCTGTACAGATTGTTACATGACTTGGGATGGTAAATCCTCAAAATGCAGTGAATGTCAGGACTCTAAGATGGTGCCTTCAGGAAGCGAGTGTCGGGCTGAGTGTAGAGAGGGACAGTATCTTGAGGCTAAGGTATGCCAAGGTAAGTAGAATAACTAACTGGTTGCAAGCTTTACAGCTACAGTTATATTTTCAAAATTCTACTGGACAGCAAAGTTGTTATATTTTCAAAAGAAAAACGCAAGACTAATGAAAATGCATAGTCATCTTGACTATGGAAATTTGTCAATATAAGACAGTCAGTCAATTGTCAATGCCAGTTTTTCCTTTCATTAAACCTTTTGCACATTCACGGTTAGGATATTTCCTTGACAATGATTCCTTGAAAACTGTCAAGTCAAAAAAATGCGTTAATACTAATGATTTTGATTTTATATATATGTTATAATCGGCACCAGCATTAAAGGAGTTTTCATCTTTGCCACAACCAATTGTAAGAAACCAGCTTTAAAAACTGTTCAACAATATGAAACTATTTGAAAGCAGTTGTTTCATAATTTTGTTTGTTAATGGAATTGATTTGTATTTGTTGTTCATTAACTCAATTTGCTTATGTGACAACATGTTCAGTTAATGGACACAGTAAATCTGATAGTGGGACAAAAATGCTAATTGTAATCATAAGCATATATTGGTAAAAGGATAGATTTTACAAACTTAAAATGTAGCAACTTTGTTATGGTTAGATTTTGTACGTACACTAAATTTGTCATTCTCAATGAACAGACTGTGGTGAGAACTGTATGCAGTGTGAGTCCCCCAGCCAATGTAACAAGTGTTTGCCTCCATTTCTTCTCTACATGGGGAAATGTGTGACTCACTGTGGACAGGGACAATATGAAGATGGGAAAACCATGGAGTGTAAAGGTGAGGGCATAAGATGCATGTGTCTTAATCACTGTAGCAACTTGATGTTAAGTTGTTTTGTGCAGGTTACAGTATACCATATTTTGGTGTGTATAACCTGCACAGCGATTTTTGACCCAGGATGAAGTAAAAAAACTTTGTTCTGCCATTTAATATGCATGTGATAAAATACATTTCATAATCTTAATAATTTTGTTCCATTTTTGTAGTGCGACATTAGCCCACCATTTTGGATAGTGCACTGATCATCATTTGTTACACAATGTTTAATTTTCTGTCAGTACATGGCATCCGATCATGACCAATAATTTGTTAAAGATATAACTAAAGAAAGAAAGAAAAAAGTGGCAGTTGTGAAAGTATATCTTTCCGATTTTATGGTTGGCCTTTAAAAGGGCCATTTTAAGGTTCACCATGTTGATAAATTTCAGTCTGTTTCATCATATCCCTCAAATTCCTCTTCGTCGTCACTCTCAATTTTTTTTAAATGTCCTCATCTTTGATCATTTGGGGCATGGCTGCATAATAAATCTTGTTTTCATCTTCATCCTCACTCTCCAGGTGTTGCTGATGCACCTCTCTGCCATCCATTTTATTTGAGATACAGCACTTTTTGAAGGCATGAATGATGATGCTTGGATCCAGCTTTGCTCATGCATTCATTATCCACTATCACACATCAGTCAACTTGGGTTTCCTCCTTCTACCAGATGGTGTAAATGAGTGTTGGTCATCAGCATACCACAGAGTCCATTTTCTTCTAATCATTGTTTTCATGGGCTTGTTGATGCTGACATCAGAGCTGAAGTATGCATGTCATTCCACTTGGAATTATGCCATTCCACTTGGCATTATGCCCATGTCAATCCTCTTGGAATTATGCCCATGTCATTCCACTTGTAATTATGCCCATATCATTCCACTTGTAATTATGCTCATGTCATTCCACTTGGAAATATGCCCATGTCATTCCACTTGGAATTATGCCCATGTCATTCCACTTGGAAATATGCCCATGTCATTCCACTTGGAATTATGCCCAAAGTAATCTGGTAGTCTTTAGTAGGTCCTTGACATCATCTGACTTGTGGCATCAGAAGACATTCAGAACTAATAGGGTTTTTCTGGTGTAACTGCCTGGCTGTTATCCCCATACATTCTTTATCCAGTCTTTCATCAATGTTTCATTAATCCATCCTTTCTCCTGGCAACTTACGAGGATCCCCTTTGGCCACACATTACCCTTCAGAAGCATCTTCCTCTTGAAAAAAACAAAGAGCAGAAGCTTTCCACCATCTGTGGTACAGGCAAGCATCACTGTAAAATGATTTTTCTTGTCATTTGTGGTATGTTGCTAGCCCCTTTTATGTGGACAGTGGTGTTGGATGGAATATCAAATGTCAAGGGCATCTGGTCAACATTTCCTATTTGGCTCAACTCAGAGTTGTATCTTTTGCATTGTTTAATGATGAATCACTGGAATTCTATTAGTTTGTCCTCATATTCTTATGGCAGCCTCTGGGCTATATGTGTGCATTGCTAAATTGATAAACCAGGCCTTGATAAAAATGGATAGGCCCAGACCCTGTATAATCTTCAATTTTCTTCTGTTTTGCAATCAGTATTGCATGAAAGTGAATCTCAGTGGTAGATACTGAGATCCACTGTCTTCTTGTATCCATCACCCATTCAAGGACTCCACTCTCTATGCCTGGATACTTTGATCTTATCCCTATTATGTGTCTGTTTTGTCCTCTGCATTTTCTTTGGTCTTTATTCGATTCTTCTCCTTACAGAAGACTTGCCTACATTGAACTCCCTCCTAGCAGCGCTGAAACCATTTGCTTCTACATAGGCAATGATGGTTAGCTAGTCTTGCACAGTGTACGAGTTTCTTACATGGCGCCTGTTAATACTTTGTCTGACTATATTTGTTCAGATTCAAGATCGAACATGCTATATGAAAGTTCAGGTCAAGTATTTATACTTATTTGGACTATCATGACATATCTGAAATATATTTCTGTGCCCAAGCTAGACTTTACCATATATACTCATGTATAATCCGAATCCAAATGCAAACAACATAGACTCTGATCTGCCATCACATAATGCACCAGCAGATCAGGGTCTATGTTGTTTGTTCTGCTGATTAGTTCTTACAAACTGCATAGAGCCAGATCTGCCGGCACACTATGCGATGGCAGATCTGGGTCCGTGCAGTTTGCAGCTGGTATCGGTTTATATGTGAGTACTGAGACAAAGCATTATGATTATGTTTGACACATCAGAGCTATTGCCAGTGTTGATTACATTTAATTAATTAAACACTGATCACTGTAAGTAGCAAATACTGTGATTTTAGAATAGAAATAAAAGCAAGAACCAAGTTTATTTTCCAAAGAAAAGTAAATAAATTGCAAATTTACCTAAACAGAGCATTGTAATTGCATCTAGCACATCAAAGCTTTAGCTGGCGCTGATTACAATGGAAACACCACACTAAGTCGATGAAGCCTTGCTCGTGGTATAGTCACAAAGAAATATCAAATACTTTGATTAAAGGTGAGAAAAAAAAACTAAGAAGCAAGTTTATTTTCTAAAGAAAAGTAAATTATTTGCTTATTTCATACATTGACTTATTATTTTGTTTCACGATTTGTGTTGGTGTTCTCTTAATAGACAAATCATTGTCACACAAAAGATTTCCCTCTAATATGCCTTAGAAGAGAACATTAACTCTTTCAACACTAAGTAACAACAAGAGAAAGACTACCATTCAACACTAGTAACTTTCAAGATGTTTAATAAAATGTAGGCAACATATTTTCAGTGACTTACAAACATTTTATTTCTTGTGATAAGAATACATATTTGATACCATTGTAAAGAAGATGAATTGAGGTCTCTGAAAATATGCTCATACACAAATTTAGTCTTACACAGGTGATTATACAGGTAAATCAAAAGATAAGTTACAGGTAAATTTCATTGTACTCAATCAAAAATGATAAATAAATCATTTAAAGAGTGATATGTGGTCTGTGTTTGATCCATTGTGATGTTCTTACAAATCATGGCTTGAATAAATGCAATGTTATCTCACATTTCAGGGAAAGCCACATGTGGGTAACGATATTTCTACAGGTGTTAAAAGACTGAAATATACAAGGTTTTATGTTCTTTTTTATGGAAATAAATATGAATAAAAACCATATACTTTAACTTGGATTTGCACCAGATTAATTTTTACCTGTATCATCACTGAAATGCAGGTAGTGTTTTACCGGGACAAACCTGTCACATCGCATAATTTCTCCAAAATTGAATCCAACAAGCCAGAATTTTTTCACTTTTAGACCAATACAGTTCATCTCTGTCAAAAATCATAACTTCCATCAATATATAAAGGCAATAATAAGGCTTTATTTTAGATAATGTGACATCAGTCCAGGCAACTTTGTGTTGATTTGGGTCAGTCTCTCGCATTGATATTTGTAAATCTTGCTATTTCCGAAAATATGTAGTCACTATAAAATATCTGAAAATATTCAAGAGGTGTTCAAGATCCATCAAATACTTGTGTTGGGCCCTATGCATTTGAAAAATTTGTGAATATTACGATCCAATTGAGATTTAGTCCATTGACAAAATTCAGGTCTCGTACACATCACGAGTTAAAAGCTTTCAAATTACTCATTGTTATCACGGTTTCAAACAACATCCCTCTATTCTTGTTGTAAACGTTCCCTCTCTTCTTCATGTATATTTACAAGATCAGAATTCCCATATTTTCAAATTATTTTGTCCCCAGACAATTCTGACTCATCATCAGACAAGTCTGCCATTTTGGATGTACTTAGGTGACTTCAAAGATTTACTTTTATAGATCAGAAAATCCCCCTTTCTTGTTAACAACCTACTTAAAATCTAAATGTATCCAAATGGTATGCAAATTAATCATATTCAGGGTACCCAACATTGACCATATCAGAGCATATATAATCAAAACATGACATGTATGCGAGACTGGAATACTGGTCTTCAGTGTTGTGCAGGAGTTATTGTTCCTGGACCAGTTTATCAGTCTACAGTGTTGAAAGGGTTAACACTGCTTGAATTCTAAATATTATATTTCAGTTTAACCATGAATAAAGAAATGAATAAATGAAGAAAACATTTATTAGATCCACGGTTATTGAGTATTGAACATTTATGGCTTTGGTAATCACATTTGGTCTGCTGCAGTGCAGTACTTAGCACAGCTTTAATGTAAACGTGACAGAGTGAAACAACAAGTTACCAGTCATGTATATTTCCAATCAAGTCACAGAAACAAACCTAGACATCAGTGTGAAATGAAATAAGTTTATTAATAAAAGCAATCAAAGAACAAGACTATCAAGGTTTGTAAACATTATTTATTTCTTAAATAAGGCTAGTAAACAATTTAGTTACTATGCAATGGATTTAATATTTCACAAGGAGTGAATGTGATGTGTGTAGACAGCTTTAGTGCCATGATCCTTTTGTCAAATTGACCTTGAAAACTTTTTTTTGTTCTGCTTTAAAACATACACCACTTCCTGGAAATAAGGAAAACTGGTATAAAAATGCATGTTATATATACCAAAATATGGTACACAACCAGTGGGTGTTAAGTTGTAGTGTGCACAAGACTGTTGTACTGTGCAGTGGACAGTATACACAACCAGGGGGTGTTCAATTGTACTTTGCAGTGTGTAGTGTACTCAACCAGTTGGTGTCAAGTTGTCATCTGCAGTGGACAGTACATTCAACCAAGGGTGTTTTACTGTGCAGTGGACAGTATACTCAACCAAGGGTGTTAAGTTGTACTGTGCAATGTGCAGTATATACAACCAGGGAGTGTTAAATTATACTTTGCAGTGTAGAGTGTACACAACCAGGGGTTTCAGTTGCACTTTGCAGTGTACAGTATACTCAACCAAGGGTGTTAAATTGTACTGTGCAATGTGTAGTGAACACAAACAGGAGGCATTATGTTGTACTTTGCAGTGTGCAATATGCATGATCAGGAATGTCAGATTGTACTGTGTAGAACACTAAACCACAGACCACAGGTGTTAAGTTGTACTTTTGCAGTGTACAGTATGCTCAGCCAAGGTTGTTAAATTGGTCTGTGCAGTGTGCAGTATACACAACCAGGGAGTGTTAAGTTGTACTGTGCAGTGTGCAGTATACACAACCAGGGAGTGTTAAGTTGTACTGTGCAGTGTGCAGTATACACAACCAGGGAGTGTTAAGTTGTACTGTGCAGTGTGCAGTATACACAACCAGGGAGTGTTAAGTTGTACTGTGCAGTGTGCAGTATACACAACCAGGGAGTGTTAAGTTGTACTGTGCAGTGTGCAGTATACACAACCAGGGAGTGTTAAGTTGTACTGTGCAGTGTGCAGTATACACAACCAGGGAGTGTTAAGTTGTACTGTGCAGTGTGCAGTATACACAACCAGGGAGTGTTAAGTTGTACTGTGCTGTGTACAGTATACACAACCAGGGAGTGTTAAGTTGTACTGTGCTGTGTACAGTATACACAACCAGGGTGTTAAGTTGTACTGTGCAGTGTGCAGTATACACAACCAGGGAGTGTTAAGTTGTACTGTGCTGTGTACAGTATACACAACCAGGGGTGTTAAGTTGTACTGTGCTGTGTACCATATACTCAACTTGGCATGTTAAGTTGTAGTGTGCAGTGTATAGTATACACAAGCAAGAGGTGTTAAGTTGTTCTTTGCAGTGTGCAGTATACACAACCAGGGGTGTAAGTAAAACTGAGCAGTGTACAGTATACATTTGTTACATTGTGAGTGTAGGATAGAGAGTGGCATCTTCATGTGAAAGGTACATTTTATTAGCATCCACTGTGTGTTGCCTTTTCACCCAAACAGACAAGTATGCTTAAACAGGTAGGTACATATATTTATATGCAGTGCACAGCATAGTATTCAATTGTTATACATGTATAATTTTTGTTGTGTGAATTGTTTTGAGACAAATATAACATTAGCTGTTCAATGTATCTACACTTTATGTTGTTGGTGTATCTACCTCAGATGGTTAGCATTTTATTGACAGATGACCTAAACTCTCTGTTTCCAGACTGTATCAAGGACTGTCTGCACTGTTTCAGTGCTGCAGAATGTAGCATGTGTAACAGTCTAAGTTACCTGGTCGATGGCCGCTGTGTGAGGGACTGTGGACCAGGATTTTCAGCTAATCCACAGAATAGACATTGTGAAAGTAAGGTTCTTGTTTTAGATTGAAAGTTTCTAGAATTATATTACAAAAAATTTGTTTTAAAATCTTTTCATCCGAATCCTAAATTGCACTCTTGCCATTGAAAGTACCATATATACTCACGTATAATCCAGGTCCAAATGCAAACAACATAGACCCTGATCTGCCATCACATAATGCACTGGCAGATCAGGGTCTGTGTTGTTTCTTCTACTGATTATTCCTTACAAACTGTATAGACCCAGATCTGCCACTGCATTATGTGATGGCAGATCTGGGTCTATGCAGTTTGCAGTTGGTATGAGCCTATATGCGAGGATATGCGGTAATATCTTTGTGTTTAATCAGCTCATTTCTGATTAAATTGCAAAATTTGAAAAAGAAAATGATAATCTTCTGTATACTGTTCTTATCTTTCTTTGACATTTTACAATGATAGTTCACTTCAAACCAAAGTCTATGGCATCTTTTTTATACTCCTGCTTAGAGAAATGGAGAATATATACAGGATTTATTTTGCCCATATATCCATGCATCTGTCTGTGCATCCATTTGTCCTCCCTGTCCCATTTGTACTGATATACTTGCTTATAAATCGAGTCCAACTGCAAGCTGCAGATTCCGATCTGCCATTTTATAATGCACTGGCAGATCTGAGTCTATGCAGTTTGTTAGGAGTAATCAGTGGAACAAATAACATAGACCCTGATCTTCTGGCACATTATGCGATGGCAGATCAGGGTCTATGTTGTTAGTAGTTGGACTCAACTTATAAGCGAGTATAGATCGTAACTCTTATTTTTAATGCATCTGTTGGGACCAAACAATAAACTTGTAGCTTGGATTTATTCCACATAGCTATAAATTGTGTCTGATTTTTAATGCTAATATCATTATCATTGCCACCAAACACACACAAAAAAACCAAATTACTAGCAATTACTTAATATAATATTTCGTTTACTCAAAATGAGTAAAATCTAAGTAAAAAAGTTTGTCAAATGGATGAATAATTGCAAGTAATGATAAGTAAATATATTACTCTGTAATTATTTTACTAAGTAATAGAAATTAGTAATTATTTTAATAATAATAGTAATAATTTTACTAAGTAATTTTAATCTAATACATAATTAAGTCACATATTTATTACTTGGTAATAATTTTACTAATTAAAATATTATTACTTAGTAATAACTTTACTAAGTAATTTTAATGCACTCACAAAAATAAATTATTAGCAATTACTTAATAAAAAGTATTTCTTTTACTCAAAATAAGTAAAATCTAAGGGAAAAAAGTTTGTCAAATGGATGTAAAGATGTTAGGAAAAGTCTGAATTCAAGTAAATTCCTTTCCATTCTTGCTAATGGAAATACTGATGCTACTGTATCGGAGCAAGAAATAGTACATACAAGATACCTGGACAATGGAAAACAGAAAACCTCTGATGTAACAAAATTTATAATATCAACCTGTGTTTTTGAAAAATGAAATTCTTTAAAAAATAAAGCTGTTGTACATTATTTCATTTGTTCTTTCAATGGATTAAAGTGCATACATCTTATCAAATCTTGGCAAGTGATTTAAATTTGGTACAAGTGAAAAGGTAGGTGGAGCAAGTGAATTTTCTGAAACCACTTGTCCTGGACAAGTGGATGAAAAAATAATTTCTCTGCCCTGTTTGCTCACTATTAATCACTGAGGACCTCTATGAATAAATAAAAGGAAACAAAGTGGAAGGAATGAATATGAATTCATAATTGTTTGAAACCATATTTATCATAATTGCTTGAAACAGTATTTGTCAAAGTTAAACATTCTTTCATATAGTTGTGCAATACATCTGTAGTTTCTATCATAATATTTAAAAGTTTGTTAAAATGAAACCTCTCAATCGAGTACCATGATGTACTGATATGCTGTTCAATTGCTTTTGTAATATCACTTTGTACATAAAACATTTCATTAGATGTCACATTGTTCCTTTTCTAAATGAAGCTTACTGCTTTCCTTGCAAAATTGTTGCACATAGAACAAATAAAGGAGACATGGTGGGTGTATGATCTGGATCATATCCAATGAATTATTGAAGAAAGATTCCAGAAATTCAGGCTAATCCACAGAAAGGCAAGCTCTTCAGTCTAAGGAATCTCACACAGCCATTTTCTCCAGTATGAGGGAAAATCTTTACATTTTTTTCCTTATGGCTTTAGACATGTTTTACTTCACTTCTGTATAGAAATACATTGGAGGGGGATGTTGTCAGATGATCAGCTTCACCTCCCCCATCTGTTAAAATCGTACACTTTTAGGTGAAAAACAAGAATGTTAGCCATTTGAAGTACATTGAACCACATCTTCTCAACAAATTCTTTCAGAATAAAATCCTGCATTCTCCCCTACTTTTTGTACCATCCACTGAAATAGATTATAGCAACATGTACTATGTAACCTAAACAAAAAATCTGAGTATTTACATGTTTGGCCAAACAATGTAAGCATTTAATTTAATTCACCATTCCAAAATCTCTTCACAAGTCTTAGAAACATATCTAAGTGTTATTTAATGACCATCCTTTAAAGAGATCCTAAATTTTAGTTCTTCTATCCATTTTGAAAGGCCTGCAACATCATATCTTTCAAACATTAAGTACTTTGCATCTTTAAAAAAAGCAATGAAATTACTCACTTTATTCCTTAAGACCTCTGAAATAGAATCAGTGCCATTTTCTTTTAAAATGAAAACAAATATAAAAGTTAGAAGGATACCTACGTATACATGACATCTGAATTTGCCTCAGCTAAAGTTCCCTGCATGAGGGCAATTGTAGAATTTGATATGTGAGAAGAAAAAAATTCCTAAGAACAAAAGTTAATGCGATTTTGCTTGCATGTATAAAAATGCTAATCTCATCATCCTATTGTTGATAACTGACAACATTGCATTGATAACTGATAACTGACAACATTGCATTGATAACTGCAGTTTGGCAGACTCAGCAGTAAATGATAATGATCAGCAAAATTATCATCTCAATGAAGATGTGGAGCAAGATTATATGGGCATCTTATTTGATGTATTAAATAGTGGGGGAAAAAAGTGCACCATGCAGTTTCGTAAACCGGAGAAATATAATACAATCTTGATTTTACTTACCAACATGACAACTCCATGATATTTGTTTGCAAAAGTTATATCCAGGGTTATGCGATCAGTTGCTGCACATGTACTAGTATTACTTGCAATGAAATTTCCTAAATTAATTAGCAAAATTGCGACGGATCAAACTAAAAAATGGATGCTGTTTGAAAACAAGGCTGCCGCAGTAGTTTCCTTGTGTGTATCATCTCCAATAAATTATGTGCATATTTCATGGTTAGTAAACCAGTCTCCAGACTGTAAACAAGGGAAATAACCACCATTACTCTCTCGATACTGAATTTGGTCTCAGTCGCGGAAAATCACATTTCATCTTATGTGATTTTGTTATTTGATTTTATTTTTAAAAGCAAAATTCATGTAGCATAATTCTTTATGAATGCTGGCAGAATGGGATGGGTCTCTCTCTCTTTCAAAAAGAAAACAATAATTACTTCAGGATATGTACAATTTTAAGTTTTTATTCAGTATGAAAAGGACTGCCAATTCTTTTTCTTCTTCTGGCGGCAGAAAATAATAATAATAATAATAATAATAATAACAATAATAACATTTCACACAGGTCACAACAACAACACTTACAGTAACAACAACAGGGATTGGTATAATGTATGTCTAATGATAAGAAGCAAAAAAAATAAAGATTCAGAAAATGGAATTTTAAAAATAATTAATTTTTTTCCCTTTCTTGGGAAAAAAAATACTCATTATTTTTAGCATTGTTATTGTATTGAAATGTATAATACAAAAATAAAATCTCATTAATTTACTTTTCTTTACTTCATGAACCATGGACTTGGTTTTTATTATTATTATTATTATTATCATTACAAGTTACAAGTCAAAAATTTTTGATGTTTACCACATTAAAAAATGTAGCATAAATCTAGTAATAATATTAAGTATATAACAATTGAAATTGCTGGAAATTAAGAGATAATCTTCATGTTTCATTAAAGTATTCAGAATATGAATAAAAATTTATACTTTACACAAATTTAGTGATATATGATTACCAAACTCAGTTTCTTATGTGTTCAGGTTAGCCTACTCATGTTGCATTTATTTCTTAACAACAGGTAAGCTGTTTAAATACATTTTTATTGATTTTTAACAAACCTAAATGCCTTTTTAACAGATGGGGATGACAGAATTTGAAACACTTGAGAAGGGAACAGTAGGAAAAAAGTCCTGAATGCAGGAAATTCCAGTTTTTTGTATGGTAAAAATCTGCAAATCCTCACATATCCATCAGGTCAGGACACTTGCAGAGAAAAAAGTCCTGAGAAATCATGATAAATCAACCACAGTTGACTGAAGGAATGTTCCTATCAAAATGATACCTCCTGATAAACTATCTTGATCCTGATTTCAGGATATATCAGTATTATTTTAAAGACAAGAAACTGCAGACTATTCCACCAGGATATCTAAGGCTTCCACATGTTAGATAGGACTGTGATAATTTTGTCCATGCATTTTCCTGAAGATATATTTCTGTAGGGTATAACATATGAAAGACATATAATTTGATAGTTCTGAAGTGGTCTAAAATAGGTGATTTACAAATACCGATCTATTTTGTTTATAGAATCTAGTAATTTATAGTGAGCTATATTAGCCATTTGTATAAAAATGAACGACTATTTGTTAAAACATACTTTTCAATTGAAGCATCTTTCAAATTTTACATCAAAGTGAAAACAGCTTAACTACAGCATGTTGCAAATTAGTTTCTTCCAGATTGAAATGATAACATTTTTACAGCATAACTGCAGCATAAATGCTGAATTGCTTCATTTTTCCATGACATGCATATGCATGTAAATAGTATGATTACAGTATGTAGTTTCAGTAATATAGTAGTAAATCCTGAGACACTGAATTGTTGTGAAAATATGAGTCATTTCAGTTTGAATGCAGCTTGCAAATTCAGCTTGATAGCAATTCATCCTGGAAAGCAGAATTGTTGTGATATTTTTAAATCAATTTAGCATAACTGCATTATGCATATTCATCATGATAGCAGTCCATGCTGGAAATGACCATAGGTAAGTGTTTATGCTGCAAATGTACTGCAGTATTGCAGCATAGATGCAGTATTTGTCCAGGATAAGTATAGTATGTACTGCACTTTTAATGCATACTGCATTTTTGTAATGGGTATACCATGCTGAAAGTGACAGCCTGCTGATATAAGCTTTTGTTATTTATATATATATCTTACAGCTAGAGTCCCAAGCCAATGATGCTGTTTAAACTATTTGAGGCATGTAATTATTTGTATTCTTGTAATAATTGAATTATTAATTCCTGAGTAGTTGAATCTAATCTTTTTTATTCCTTCGAGTAATCTGTCATTTTCAAGTAAATCATATAATTCATGCCAGAAAATAAAGTAATTTGATTACCTAATTATAGTCTCCTGTCATTCATTTTATTGAATTAAGAGTTATATTTGTTTAAAGCAGCCATGTAAAAATTAGTAATTATTAAGTCAAAACTAGTAATCAGGTTGTAAAACTGTTACTAAAATCAAGTAAAAAAATTACCAAGTTATTTCTTTTACTGTTTCAAGTCGACTATCTTTTTTCAAGTAAAACATGTAAGTAATTCATGCTTGAAAATTAAGTAATTTGATTACTTAGTAATAGCTTTAAGTAATTTATTTTCCTGAATTAAGTAATATCTGTTAAAGTAAGTAATACCAAGTAAAAGCGAGTAATTAGCAAGTAAAAGCTAGTAATCAGGTAGTAAAACTTTTACTTAAATCAAGTAAAAAGAAATTAAAATCTTTTTTTTGCTGAGTGCATTATGTAGTTACATATTAGGATTGACATGTGTTGCACAGAAAACTGCATCATTGTCCAGGATTTCTCCAAAATTGCTACAAATAGTGATTCATGCCACAAAAGTGGTGGTATCTTTTGAGTTTCTGCTAACTTGCAATTCTAATTTTAGTTTATTGATGCATATGTTTTGATATGTCTGAACTATTGTGTGTGACAGATGTACTTTACTTTATGTCATTTCTTGTCTTATTTCTTTTCTTTTCCGAATATTGCAGTATATTCAGTATATTGATATTATAGTTGTTTGTTAAAAGAGAACAAAGGATATGTGTCTTTACTTTATTTTAACAATAGAATTTCAAAAGCTTAAATGAAGAAGATGAAGAAGAAATGATAAAGAAAGGTAATGATGATTTTTGGTGATAAAAAGAAATCCATGAAATTGAAGTTGATAATAAATATGACCTTGAAGATGAAATAGCAATTAAAAATGATGATGTATATTATACTAATTATTGGTACAAGAACATAAATCTCAAAAACAAGTTATTTTTCTACCTCCCTTGTCTTTTTCTCTCTAGAAAATGTGGAGAGCCCCATATTTCAAGTATTGAGTCATGTCCAAGTTGAGAAAGGTGGCATAGCCAGGTTGACACCTGAGCAGTTTTACATTGCTGACCCTGACACAATGAAGGACCACCTCCATATTTTACTCAAGGTGGCTCCAGGGAATGGAGATCTAAAGAAGGTGGTGGATGGACAGAATGTTATCCTTCAGTCTGGAGATGATTTCATTTTCCAGGATCTCCAGGCAGGAAAAATATTTTTCTACCACAATCCTCTGGGAGGGGAGAAAAGTAAGTATGTTTTCAGAGAGTCAAGTTTGAAATTATAAAGGGCACTTGGTGAGTTGCATACTATAAATTTATTTAGTATTTTCTTACAGACCATAGTAATTTAGCAAAATTTGTTTTTTTCCAATATTGTTTTCAACGTTTTTACACTTTAGATTGAAAGAAATGTTTATTTTGCTTGTGGCTTTCTTTTATCATTTTCGAATGAGTTAAAGGTACAACATGATGAGGATGATTGGACTTCAGAATTGCACATTTTTAAGCAAAACTTCATTTTATAAATATTTGTATCCCATGTGAAATCCATGGGAAAAATTTTCATAAATAAATTTCTCCAAAGAACTCTGTAGCATGAAGTATGGATCAATAGCCAAACATAATAGTGCCAAAAAGTCTAATCATCAAAACACTTCCTTCAATTTATCTGCCCATAATATTTTCTACTTTGTCAGCAGTAAAGTGAAGGCTAGATAGATCCATAATTATAAGTTTTAAGCTAGGATCTTGTTATTTACTCTTGTAGGTAAGGCCACAGTAGAGATCAGTGATGGTCTCCATACCACTCAAGAGTCTGTGTATTTCCAAGCGTACATCCCAAACTCTCTCAGACTGACAGTTAACAATGTCTTACATGCTGTAGGAGGGGAGACAACCATAATTGGGCCAGACCTTTTGAACCTCTGGACAAATAAAAGCCCAGAAGCTGTAACAATAACTGTGCTGCAAGGTATGAAAAGCTATAAGACTGCCTTAAATAAGAAAGAAATTGTAAAATTGATTAAAATTTAGTATTTGCAGTGCCTCTCTTGCTGTGTGATTCATCTGCAGACAGAATACAATACTTGTTGAGACCTATAGACCAGTATCGTGTGTATCTGTTTGAATTATTTCAAAATACATTAGAAATATAGGATGACATAGATTGTATACTGTACAGAAGAAAAAGAAAAAAGACTTCATCAAAAGCAATGTTCATAATGATTTTATTTTAAAAATGTAATATTCAATATGTATTAACTTCAAAATTTGTAATCATAAACAGCATCCAATAAACAATATCCAGAATTGATATTCCTACAAATGAATCTGTAAGAAGTTCACATGTTAAAATTTGAAAGCACTTTTCACAGGTCTGAAGCTGGAGAGTATTTTCCTTAGAGCCATACAGTACCCAGTTTAAATTTTGATTATATTTTCAAATCATTTAGCTACTAAAGACATTACAATATGATTTTATTAGCAAAATCTTTAGTGTTTACTTTCACTTTTTACAGATTCAAAGCAAGAAAGTGTTGCGCTCCTAGTTCTGATAATTTTTCCAGCCTTTCTTTCAAACCTATGCAATTAATGACTTTGCTTCTGATAGCCAAGTGATGAGGATTTACTTATATCCATTCACAGGTCCCAAGCAGGGAAGTATTGTACACAGGGTCCTTCAGGTCGCAGTGAGAACCTTCAGTCTTCAAGACCTCAGGTCTGGGAACATAGTTTACCAGCATAACCCTCATGGCACCTCAGCTCTGGATGCCATTGTGTTTCAGGCAACTGGTGGCTTCAACTTGCTCACTTTCCTTCTCAGCATAGAGATTAGAGCTAAGGTAGGGCTAAGAAACATGTGGAAGATATTCAGTAATTTGAAATTTTTTCAACCCAGTCAATCGACAACAAAAGTTTGACCTTAAATTGATAAATAAATAGGTGTAAAGTAGAGGGTAATTGTAAGATTTTATAAAGAATAGTAATTCTAGTAATTCTACATGTCATGGTTTAGAAAGATTTCTGTATTATACTGATAATAATATATATATTATTCAACAGTAATACTATTTTTGTGAGAAAAGGAAACACATTTTTAGCTGTACTGGTTATCGAGCAGAAGAACTTATGGCTTGGCCTGTTGTCCGTCATCAGTTGTTCATCTGTAATGGGTTGTCCGTTGTCCATCCATCTGTTAGCACAAGTTTGTGATCACTGCCCCTCCTAAACTACTTGGAGGATTGCCTTGAAACTTTGTACACACATTCATCCCAAGGTCTAGTTGATCCTAAATGAAGATGGTGCCACCCGGGCATTCAATATGGCTGCCATAGCAGACATCTTGAAAACCTTATTATGACTACTCTTCCTGAATGATGGTCATATCAACATGGGGATTTTGCCAAAGGACTTCTTATGGTGTTTAGTTGGACCTAAATGAAAATGTTGCCTATCTAACATCGAGTATGGCTCCTATGGAAGCCATTTTGAAAATCTTCTTATTGCTGCTCCTCCTAAACAGAAAGTCATGTCGACATGGGGTTTTCACCAGAAGACTTCTTGTGGTGTCTAGTTATTCGTAAATGAAAATGGTGCCAATCTGATGTCAAAATATGGCCATAATGATGGCCATGTTGAAAATATTGTTTAATCCTACTCTTAAATGTCTAGTTGGTCCTAAATGAAAATGGTGTCAATCTGACATCCAATATGGCCACCATGGCAGCCATCTTGAAAATGTTGTTATTGCTACTCCTCCTAAATGAAAAGTCATATCAACATAGGGTTTTCATCAGAACACTTATGATATCTAGTTGGTCTTAAATGAAAATTGTGCCAGTCTTGCATCCAATATGACTGCCACAATAGTCATTTTGAAAATCTTGTTATCACTACTCCTTCTGAATGGATGGTCATATTGACATTGGGTTTTCCAAAAGAATTGTGATGATGTGTAGTTGGTCCTAAATGAAAATGTGCTTATATGACATCCCATATGGTCACTAGAGAAACCAATTTGAAAATCTGGTTGTAACTCAAGAATATCCGACATGGTTTCAACACTAAGCAGTTACAAAGAAGGAAATGTCTTATCTTGGATTCCTGGAAATTCTTTTTAGACAGTAGAGCATCAGTCCCTTTGAGGGACTCTTGTTAAGTAAGAGCTCTCACTTTCCTTCTTCAAATACATTACCTGATCATAATATGTTAGTTCTTCCACTATCTTGCAAATCCAGCCTTCCCAAGCCAAAAAAAGCAATTTACAATGTCTTGGCTGTATGCCACAATGTCATCTGCTTACCGAGATAGAAGTCAGATGAGAGTGGTCTACCCTTGGATAGAGGGATTGGTGCTAAAATTCCATAATTCATCAGTCACTACTTCTGCTTGTGCCTTGACAGCAGCATGTTCGTTCTTAGTGTCCACTTCACTGTTAGCTTAGTGTGACATTTGACTTATTTTCCCACTATATTCCATTGTTTTGTTTTCTCTTATTACGGGTAACAATGGGCAGGATTAGGTGTGGGGCTTGCAAGAAGTTTAAATTGTCAGAGGATAATTACACCACCTGATTTGGGTGTATGGGTTGCCAATTAGATCACAGTTTTGAAATCTGTACACTCAGGTTAGGGGACAGATGGGCAATGATCTTTGCAAAACAATTGAACCTTCCTGACATACCCAACATGGATGTGGTGATCTGCCTTCCTGATATACCAAGCATGGGTATGGTGATCTGGCTTCCTGATATACCCAGTCCTGGACTGAGGAAGTTGACAGCATCCAGCACTGGGCCATCTCACTTTTAGGCCCTGGTTTTGTTACGAACACACAGCATTGCTGGCACCAGATCTGGTGATCAACCATCCAATAATATCCAGTTCAGGACCAAGGAGGTAAATGTTGACTGGCACTGGGCCATTCCATCACTTGTCCTGGCTCTGTCATGACTCACACATAGTACCAGTTATGATGAGTCCCTCTTCCAAGAAACATGGTACTAGCCTCAGGTTATCAATGACACCTAGTGCAAATGCTTGAAGATTACCATCCCACACCATGCATAGACTCTCAGCTTAGTTTATCATTCTCAACAACTTGCTTCCACTGTTCAGCTCTTGACACCATTGCAGGATGCTTCTCTTTTGCCTCACATCAGACAACAAAGATGGACAATTGCAAGCCCCTTCTTCTCTACTAGACCTCATGATACCCATAGAAGATTCAACCTTCCATTTCTTGATAGAAGATGTATTCTGGCTACTCTCTTCCGAGTTCTGTCTTTTTACTACTGTGCTGTCAATGGTTTACTTTAAAATTCCTGCATTTATCAACATTGTGACCAAAAGGAACTGGCTTTTCTTTGAGCAATTATGGTAAACTTTAGTATGGCTGTATCTCCCGCATTTTGCTTTGCTTTGAAAGGCAACTTCAGAACCTTTGTATCAACATGCCTTTCTTCTAACAAAAATGACCCATGTCCAAAATCACCTATGCCATTTAAAAACTCACCAGTTATTCATACCAATGTCGCATCCATCGACAGAGACAGAGACATATGGGACTGGGAAGGACCTCACTAAGACTCCTTCCCCAAACCAGTCTCTTGGGCAAAGAGACAATAGCACAGAGAGGACTGATTTTAGCAGAGTTTCTCTCCCTGTCAACCTCCTTTGCGCATAAATTGATGCCATGCTCATGTTGCCCTTTTCTGACACCTTATTTGTGGGAAGACTTAAACATTTCACCATGGAGTGGGAAAGCCTCTGCCACCAAGCACCCATTTGTCTTCCAAGTCATATAGGAGGGCCTCTGAATCATGTTTCTTGACCCTCTTCCATTATCAGGAATTAGCTTTGCCACAGATGTCATCAAAGTCATAAACAAGTCAGATGTTTTGCAGCAGGAAAAACACAAACTCACTGGGTACTCCAGACTTTTCTTAATCCCAAAGACCAATGGAAAGCTCAGATTCATTCAGGCACCAAGTTTAGGATGGAGACCCAAGGTTGACCTCATCATCATTCACTAGGGATACTTTGTGGTCAGCCTAGACCTCCAAGAAGCATACCTTCATATTCCTATGAACTCGTTATCCCCTGAGCCAAACAGCAAGGTAGTCCCCTACAGCATACAGGTAGAGGGATCACCTGGGGCAGTTATAGCCTTATCAGTGCCTGTATCCCCAAGACTCATTGACAATACCTGACTGATTTTTATGGTGGGGGCTCCTTGAACGAAATTGGTTTGTGTTTGCTTTGTATTTCTTCAGTTAAGCTGAAATAGTTGTTCTCAACAAACTTATCTAAATATTAAATTTCAGGCAGCATGCAGAAATAAAAAGCTCATGCAGAATGGTAAAAAAGTGATTTACTTTTCAATATTGGTCCTGTTGTCATAAATAATCCATTAATCCATACAGTATATAATTCCAAGAAATTAATTGAGAATTCCCACAGAATAAAATACAATCTTTAACACAATTGATTAAAAATCCTGACAAAAATCAAATGGATTTGCATTTAGTTATAAATTTATTTTTGGACCTGGCCATGGTCCTGTAATAGCCTCGTGTTGATGTGGGTTCTATCATTAATGAGCAGAAATTTTATTTCTAAAACCACATGCATATATAGCAAATGGTTAGAAATCAACCAATGGTCTGTGCTATATTAATTTGCCATGCAGGATACAGACCTAGACTAATATAACCACTCAAATGCAGCACCTCATACACTAACAAGGTAAACTGCACCACAATGTTGTGGCAGGCAGGAGACTTGGTAGGTAAAGTACAATGTGTTATCATGGCAGTAGGGGATAATGAGTTGACAGATCTTCATGGAAATTCCTGTGGTTCACTCACAGGAACATCATATGCTTGTTCAGGGCTTTCCCTTTTCGTCTGAATCGCAATCCCCAAGTATTCACCTAAGTCATGGACTGGGTCATTTCACACTTAAAGACCGCCTCCATGTCTGTCACATTGAATTAGCTGGATGAGATTCTCCAAAGTACAAGATGTGGCTCTCTTCACTTCAGATTCCTTATCAACAACAACAAATCCAATCTTATTCCATCACAGCATTTCATTCATCTGGACATTGAGTTCAAAACCTCTCTAAATTAGGTTTGCCTCCCTTAAGTATGTACATTGAAGATCCTCTCCATGGTGTCTTCCATCAGCTTGCAGAGTCAGATTTCAGCCCATGAATTCCTTTGCCTCTTGGTTCTTAATGTGGCCATGCATCTCCTTGTTTTGGGCTTCTTGTTCAAGAGAACCCAGCAGATGATCCTTCTATTTCTGTGGTGGCTGAAACTGTACAAACTGGTTGAAATGATCAGTTTCAGATCACATGAGGTTCCATCTCAGCAAATGGGAGGACCTTTCACACCAGTATGAATAGTTGAAGTGCCTACTTTTCCTGCCCTTCTTCCAAGAAGTAAGCGGTATTCAGTCCCATCAAGAGTGGCAATTGCACATATACCTAATTCCCTCTTTTGGAGATGAAAGCCATAGCAAATGCATTTTGATTGTGGCAGGAAATGCTATATGGAAATGACATTCACTCCTTGGTCATCATTTGAATCTGTGCTCAGTGGAGTCAACCCCTTGTGGACATCTTTGCGATGAGGTGGAATGCCAAGCTCACAAACCTTGTCTTCCAAACTCCAGATCTGAGAGCCTGAGCAATTGATGCCCTTTTGCTGAACTGGAAAGGTCTTGATGTGTATGCCATTCCCCGAACCCCTCTGATTCCCAGGGTAATTCAGAAGGCAAGGGAATACTGGTGCTGACTAATCTGATTGCTCCCATCAGCAGCCTCCTGAATCTAGCAACAGAGATACCCAAGAAAATCCTGCCATCTCTGTACCCTATCTCCGTAGCACCTGTAGCAATTGCGTATGCAGGTTTTTCATTCCAACCCAGAAATGCGGAACCTGAACTCTTGACTCGTATGAAAGCCCTCAAAAAGAAACATTTTTGGAAACAAGTGGTGGACAAAATTGCTCTGCAAGAAGGAACACCACTTTGAAATCCTATCAGGGGAAATGGAGAGTCTTCTCCTAGTGGTGCAAGCAGAGAAACATCACTCCCTTAAAAGTCTTTGTACTGCAGATTGCAACCTTCCTCCATTGGCTTTTTGAGGAGAAAAGTTAGCCTGATTAGTATCAAAGGCTGCCTATCCAGGACTTTTAATATGTTCCATCATCATGAAAGGGAGAGTATAGGCCAGAACAAAGACCTCTCCAACCCTCTGGCCAATTTCAACTTGTGTCAACTGAAGACCTTGGCCCATTGACCAAAATGATTAAACAAGTTACCAATCAAACCCCTGTCCAAAGCCTTGCGGATGCATCTTATGTATAAGTCCTGCTTCCTAGTCAGCCCAGCCATAGCAGGCAGAATAATTAAAATTCATGTTTTATCGGTCAACCAGAACTAATTGCAGTTCAGCTACAATGGTTTGGTTTCTCATGAATCATCTGATTTAATTGTCTAGAACAGTCAGGCTCCTGTTCATGGGAATTGTTTTTGAAGCCTTTTGATATTCATAAACCTTCTTTGCATGTGTGTCTTCAGGACCCCATCATAGTGTTGAAGTTGTACCTGAAATATACTGAACCGATTTTGATTATTCTTTTTACTCAAGGAAGGAAAGATGATATTTCCACTCAGGCTCTTTCATCTTGCATTCATTCAGTTATTCATTCAGCTTACAAAGAATTACCTCAAGACCATATACATTTCTTGAGCATTTTGGCTCATGAAGTCAGGGCAGTTGCTGCTAGCCTAGCATTTGAGTGAAACTGCTCTCTGACCAACAATATTTAAGCCATAGGATGGAAGTCTGATGTGACATTCTCCAGCTTCTACATGAGAGACCTTTCATCTGGAAAGGCTCAATTTGACCTGGTAGGGGCTATATCAGCAGATCAACAGGGTGCCTTCCCAGGTCCCTCAACAGCTTTGTAATAACACGGTTGCATTACTTTGATTAGATTTGCAGTAATGTAACTCCCTCAACCTGTTACCTGTTGTCCTAATGTATTATGATCAATCAATTTGTTTGAAGAAGAAACCAATTTTTCAAGTAAAATGTATTAATTTGATAATACTAATACCTGTCAAAACACAATGTGACAAATGAAAAGCATGATTTTTGACTCAGAAAAAAGATGCTTTCGAGTAAATCTTATGAAGAAAAATAAATGAGAGAGATAGATAGAGACCTTTCTTGACACCACTTTATATGCCCATAATCTGCATAAACAGTAACAATCTTGCTTAACGCTCATGGAAACTAACACCACAGGGCAGTTTATACAGTTAATTGCCACAGAGGCCATTGAAAGGTAAAGGCGGTCAGAGATAAACAACTGTGTTGCACAGATTACTTAATTGATGACAGTAGCTAGGGTGATTTTATGTTGTGAGTCCTTTCAGCACTGCTGTGGGAAAGCCAATTAGGCTAATTTGCATAGGTTAAGTACATGAAGTGGAACAACCCATTTTGTTCGAAGTTAGGTAAATCAAAGAGATGCATGTTGAAGAAACAAAAGTTATTACACTTATTTGCCTTGACTGAGAATGTTTAAACCATCTTTATTGACTAGTTCATGATCAGCAGCAACGTTCTTTGAAGTCAGATTTTGCTCTTTGTATAAAATACAAAACATGATTATCTAGGTAGTTGGAATAGTGTGGAAGAGTGATTCATTCTTGAAGGGAAAATGTTGAAATGCAGCTGTGATTCAGGAAAGAATGAGCCATATCAAAGTCCATCAAAACTAAATTTCAGAACCTCTAGTTGATCGAGTTTGATTTTGTGAAGTGCAGCAGCAGGGGGGAGTATTTTATTAATGGACATACACCATATGGACATTATTCATTCTGGAGTGTACAACATTTGTCGACATAGTAACACCATCCAGCACTGGAACAATACATGAATGCAGAACTCAGTCCTAAAAGTAACTACAGTGTAACATGTTTAAACAAGCATCAACAAGAGCTGATGTGCTTTTTTCCTATTTCATGGTTTATTGTAGAGCACAATCTGTTATTTGCAGTTGCAGATAATTTTTCAGACCTGTTTTAGGAAATGTTCCCGGATAGCGATATTGCTAAGAAATTCAGTTGCAAAAGAACAATATACTGAGAATAAGTCAACAAGATCTTCGGGAAGTTTGAACAGCAGTACCATCCAGTCTCTAATTAGTGCAAAGATGTACACTAAGGGACTGACCATTTAATATTTGGGAAGAGGGGCCTGGTTTTTTTTAAAAAAACTACAGCTCCCAGATAGCTTGAATAAAATAACTGATTCTCTCCATCATAGTAATTGACACTCCCCCTCAATTATCTGGAGATACATTTTAAATTTTTTTTATACTGATTGGAAAGAAAATCACAGCACCACCCCCACTCCCCCAACTGAAGGTTAAATGGCCATTCCTTAATGACACTTGCATCACCTTTAAACTGTCCGCTGAACTGTTGAGAGGAGCAATGTCTGCATCTAGTTAAGACTCTATTCCACTGTCCAGTGGATTTTTAACTTAGTGTATTTTCTATTTATTGTCTGTGTGATTGTAATTATGTGAATGTGTGCACGTCTGTGTGTGTGTGTGATGATATATCACAATGGCAAATCTACCAACTATTTTTGTTTTAAATTGTATTAAATGCTTAAAGGAAAACATATTTTATTTTCTTTTATTAAGATTTTAATTTCTGGTCATTATATGTGGGCTTGTATGAGATTTGCTCTATAGTGTCAATTGTACAACATCACTTTTTTTGGTACCCCCCTCCCACTTTATTACCAAAAAACACTTTTTGGGTCTCAAAAACACACCAACACTGTCTGGTAGGTTGGCAGGTATGTAATACTTATCCGATCATAATATTAGCACTCCCTCCCAAGTTCTCCCTGCAGTTTTATCCCTGGAAGAGTGTGCAGTACTGGTCCAGTAGTAACTGGCATATGACAGGATTTGGCACCACTCCATCATTTCAAGGGGAGGCCATTCTCATCTGATTTCTGTCTTGGTAAGTAGATGGCATTTTAACACTTTTTAGTGCTAATTTAAGCTTAAAGACTTTATTGTCTTTTTTGCTTGAGAGCTGGATTTATGATGCAGTGGAAGGACTCCAATTGTATTATGACTGGGCAAGTTATTTTAAAGAAACATATTTTACTGCAAAAATTAGTTTCAGTTTAAAATAGATGCATATGTCAAATTCTTCAATGCTTCCATCACAGTCTGTTACTGCAAAATGGTAACATATATTAAGGTTCATCTATTCAAAATGTGGCAATTTTCTGTCATATCAAGAACTTGCATGTCTTCATCACAGGAGAACCAGAGGCCCATGGTAATTCACAACAAGGTTGGTTACGTTGTCAAGGGAGACAGTCTTCAAATAACATCTGACTTGCTGTTGTCAAAGGTCATGGATAGGAATGCAGATTCATCTGACATCATATATACCCTCATCCCACCATTTCAAAATCCAAAAGAAGGTAAAAACAAAGAAATATCTCAGACAATAACTATAATAAATTATTGTTGCCTGTGTTGAAAATTACAAATCTAATTTAAAAAACAAATGTATGCATGTATGAAAAATGTTATTCTGGCTTGTAAGTGATGCTTCAGTAAAAGATGCAAAGCAGTCTCTAACTGACTGTGTCTGTGTGGAGAGAACTTTTGTCTTATGGAATAAAAATTCCCCAGATCATCCATTTGATTGTCTTTGCCTATAGGTTGGTCATGTAGCATGTTAGATTCTTAAGTGATACCTTGGTTAAAAGTTCAAAGTTCAAGGTCAAGGCAAGTAATTGGGTGGGAGTGGGGTGTGTAACATTTGTTGAAAACAAGATTGCAAATTTTGATTTCTTCTCAGAATTGGCAAAATCAAAACTATTGCTTGCCAAAATAAACATTATCCAAAAAATTCAAAGTAATTGTTCTGATTAAGTGGAGACTTCTAATAAATATTTTCATCACATTTATTTACACCAATCATTGTTTGAAATGTTTTAAATATTACAAGGTGCCATCTATACTTGCTTAAAAGTTGAGTCCAACTGCAAACTGCACAGACCCTGATCTGCCATCACATAATGTGCTGGCAGATCTGGGTCTGTGCAGTTAAGAGTAATCAGTAGAACAAACAACATAGGCCCTGATCTGCTGGCAGATTATGCGACAGCAGATCAGGGTATTTGTTGTTCACAATTTAACTTGACTTATAAGTGAGTATATATGGTACAGTAAAATATATTTCAGGAAGCTGGCAGCATATTAAGGACTGGACAATTTGAATAAAGATCTCATTGACATTATATCAGTAACGGCTATATAAACATCCATGTGCACTTTGTATCCATTCAGTAGGTTGCTCCAAACTTGTGATATTTTGTTTATATCAGATAATTATGATTGAGATTTGTAACATACCTATTTCAGGTGATGTGATGATGATGGTGCCTATCCCCCCATCGGGACCTGGACGTGGTTGGGAGGATGTTGGGGATGGACTGATGGCAGCAAGGATGAATAGATTCCTTCAGAGGGACATTGATGAGGGACGCATCTACTATAAGAACAAGGGGACCCAGGGCAATTCAGACATCATCAGGTTTGAGGTACTTTTTCCTAAATGTGTTTTTCATTGATACGTTAACATGAATTCCTTAGCCTGTTCAGTGAAGGAAATTTTACCCTCCCATAGCCAATTTCATTTTTTGTTAATTAAGATAGATAATTAAATTCATTGTTTAATTTTGATGAAAGCAAGACATAAAGTTTGCATTAAGCTATTTTTACATTCACTCCTTCTTCAGACACAATAATCAAACATATAATTGATAACAGCTTGAATATATATATATTCTGTGTAAAATACAGTGTGAATACACAACTTGAAATTCTCTTTATGTCAGCTTTTCTTGTGAAGATCAGGCATGAGACTTTTCCATTTTTTGGTGGATTTCCATTTTTTTCTGATCAGGAGGGGTCCTGAGATTTGCATAAATTCACATAGAAAATGTGTGTGTACATGGGGGGTCATGCTGTTGGTGAGTGCTGCCAGCTCACCAATAGAGTACAGCAAGTAAAAGGCTGAATAATAATAATAATAATAATAATAATAATAATAATAATAATAATGATAATACAAATTTTATATAAAGAGGGTGACACAATGTTGCATGGAACTAATTCCCCTTATGGTCCTCTAGTATATGCATATTTACATACAGAGTACATGTACATAGTTGCACTCACAATAATGATAATAATAATTAATAATTTTAAAAAAAGAGAAAAGAAAAAGAAGCATTGATAATAAGCTATGTGTATATATGGATATAATAAACAGAAAATTTTGTAAGAACATGCTCTAGCTAGGTACATTGTGTATATACATAACAAAAATAGTTAGACAACAAAGTGGAAGGCTTGAGAATTCATACTTTAAGTTGTAATGTATTTGTCAAATCGAATTTTCCATTTTACATCCATTGAATTAGATTATAATTAAATGTATTTATATTTGTACATTCTCAAATTTCCTTTGGGATTCTGTTCCAAATTAGTTTCCACAAATATTGAAAACCTTTGTTAAAGAGTTCTTTACTTGGTTTTGATTATGTCAGCTGAGTATGTTGTAGAACCAGTCTGTTCCTGCTAGTAGTCATAATTAGTCGGTTTTCTTCCCATGTCATACACAAGAAATATCAATCATCAATATGGCAGCAAACCACAATGTTGCAAAGGGGGGGGGGGGGAATTGTCAAAGATATCAACTGAGGTATTCAACATCTATCGAAATGGGAATGGTTAGAGCAGGAAATTGATGGCCAAATGCACTGACAGTTTTTCTGAAAATTCATCGTCACCAGAAAAGCACACTGCACCTTGTATAAAAAGCATGTGAATTATGCTTCATGTAGAAACAAGTCATTAGAGAGTTACACCTCTCCCTCAATAACTTGCACACAACGGGATCCAAAAACAAAGACCGCAGTATAAGTGACAGTGCGAGTTACAGAGGGACCTCTGAAAATTTGAGAAGGGGATGCCATCCCAGCTGGATATAGACAATGAGAAGATGAGGGTGTGTGTGTGGCTGTTTAATGGTTTAATACTCGTGTTGGGAATAATTGTCAATAAAATGCTTTTTCTAATGAAGTTGTTCACTTTTCTGTATAAATTACCATTATTTTCAAGGTAACCAACCTTTGAAAGATCATTAAAAAACATTACTCTAAGAGGTTTCAACATACATGTGTACCTGCGAAAACATGTATTACATCACTGCTATTTGCATGTGAATGCAGATATATTCAAGTGTTATTGTTGATTCATAAGAAAACAAGATTTCCTTTTTTCAAAAACTCGGGACATTTAATTTGTGAAACAACAGCTGTCAACGTCGAAACTTGTTTTTATTGTTCTATTAATAAAATATTGATGCCGCAATTTCATTGCAAGTAATAGTGAAATTTCTGCTCATTCTTGAGCAAACCTCTGAGTGCCAATTTGGGAATTTTTTTTACTTCAAAGTTTGGAACTTGCTTCTCTGTAATGAATTGTATCTGTGAAATGCACTGAGTACTCCTTTCACTTGCTTCCCTTACTATCATTGATCACATTTGGGAATCATTAGGATAAACCACTGATTAATGTTAGATACTTTAATTATGTTATCTACATAATAATATTTATAACAGTGTTTAATTGATCAATTGAAATGAGTTGACCTGACACACTACCGTGATCGTAAAGAAAATTTAATCAGATATATGACTCTTATGAAAAACTGCCAATTTCATGATGTTGGTTCGAATTTCTGGGCACTAACTGACGTTTTCGAAAATAAAATGAGTGATATATCAAAGTTTAATTTACCAGTTTTTATCACAATTTTCTTCACGTTCAACAAATAAAGGCCCATTCATCTGGTATTTTCTTTAATAACATAAAAAATAATGAAAGTAATAATAACCTATCTATTACCTTCCAAAGGGTGTGTCAGCAATAACAAACCAGTATGGCCCAGGGACTTAAAGTATCAGGAGTTGAGAAGAAATTTTGTTTATAATATGCTGTTACTCATGGATAATGTGCTGTTACTCATGGATAATGTGCTGTTACTCATGTATAATGTGCTGTTACTCATGGATAATTGCTGTTACTCATGGATAATGTGCTGTTACTTATGGATAATTGCTGTTACTCATGGATAATGTGCTGTTACTCATGGATAATTGCTGTTACTCATGTATAATGTGCTGTTACTTATGGATAATTGCTGTTACTCATGGATAATGTGCTGTTACTCATGGATAATTGCTGTTACTCATCTATAATGTGCTGTTACTTATGGATAATTGCTGTTACTCATGGATAGTTGCTGGTTACTTATTTCATTTTAAAATGATGAGTACATTACTTATTTGACAGAAAAATTATCTGGAGCTCTATGATATGAACAGCATGTCTGCTGAATGGCAAGGTTACCTGATCCATCATACTAATTAAAACAATACATTTTTGCTTTTAGGGGATGCAAACTTTTAATTAGAAAATTGCAGTTAAAAATGCAGTTGAGTAGGGAAATAAACATGTAATGAATTTTAATACTGTTCCCTGATTATATTTAAATGAACTTGACATTACAAATCATAGATTTATAAGGATTTTAGCTTTCCATGGAGACAGGTGAACTGTCTTTACAAATGAAGTAGTAGTAATAATAATCAATAATAATGCTTATTATTATTATTAGTAGTATATTATTATTATTAGCTCTACTGTTCATAGACCAGTAGAGCTTATGGGATGGTCTGTTGTCTGTTCTCTGTTGTCCGTCATCCATTATCTGTTGTCCATTGTCTGTCGTCCATCTGTCCATTAGTGCAAGTTGCTGCTCCTCCTAAACTATTTGGAGGATTGCCATGAAACTTTACACACATTTATCCCATGGTCTAGTTGGACCTAAATTAAAATTGTGCCACTTGCACATCCAATATGGCCACCACAGTGGCCATCTTGAAATTCTTGTTATTGCTACTCCTGAATGGATAGTCATATCAACATGGGGTTTTCACTAAAATACTTCTTATGATGTCTAGTTGGTCCTAAATGAAAATGGTGCCAATCTGACATCCAATATGGCCACCACAGCTGATATCTTGAAAAATCTTGTTATTGCTACTTCTCATGAATGGAAAGTCATATTGACATGGCATTTTCAGCAGAAAACTTATTATGATGGCTGGTTGGGCCTAAATGAAAATGGTGCTGATCTGATGGCCAATATGGCTGCCAGAGAAGCCATCTTGAAAATCTTGTTATTGCTACTCCTCCTGAATGGAAAGTCATATTGACTTGGTGTTTTCACCAGAAAATTTCTTATGATTGCTGGTTGGGCCTAAATGAAAATGGTGCTGATCTGATGGCCAATATGGCTGCCAGATCAGCCATCTTGAAAATCTTGTTATTGGTACTCCTCCTGAATGGAAAGTCATATTGACATGGGGTTTTCACCAGAAAACTTCTTATAATGTCTGCTTGGTCCTAAATGAAAATGGTGCCAATCTGATGTCCAATATGACTGCCACAGTGGTCATCTTGGAAAATCTTATCAATGCTGCTTCTCCTGTGTGAAATGTAATATTGCCATGGGGTTTTCACCAGAAGACTTCTTCTGATGTCTGGTTGATCCTAAATGAAAATGGTGCCAATCTGATGTCCAATATGGCCACCAAAGTGGTCATCTTGAAAATCTTGTTATGCTAATAATCCAGAATGAAAAGTAATATTACCATGGGGTTTTCACCAGAAGACTTATTATGAGGTATAGTTGGTTCAAAATGAAAGTGGTTTGCATTTGATGTCCAATATGGCCACAACAGTGGCCATCTTGAAAATATTGTTATCACTGCTCCTCATGAATGGATGGTTGTATCAACAGGGCTTTTTTACTAAACAACTTCTTATGATGTTTATTTGGTCCTAATGGTGCCATGCAGACATTCAATATGCCTGCCACAGTGGCCATCTTGAAAACCCTGTTATCAATATTTCTCCTGAATGAATGGTCATATCAGCATGGGGTTTTCACTGAAAGACTTCTTATGGTGTCTAGTTGGTCATAAATGAAAATGGTGCCAATCTGACTTCTAATATGACTGCCAGAATGGCCATCTTGAAATATTATCACTACTTCTCCTAGATGGCTGGTCATATCAACATTTGTTTTCACCAAAAGTCTTCTTATGTTGTCTAGTTGGTACTAAATAGAAATGGTGCCAATCTGATATTGAATATGGCCACCATAACATCCATATTGAAAATCTTGTTATTGTTGCTCCTCCAAAACAGAAGGTCATATCAAAATGGGGTTTCCACCAGAAGACTGGTTACAATGCGTTGTTGGTCCCAAATTAAAAGGGTGCCAGGTTGACATCCAATATGTCCACCACAGCAGCTAATTTGAAAATCTTGTTATTGCTGAAGAATATCAAAGATGGTTTCAATACTCCACAGATAAAAGGATGAAATAGTCTTATCTTTAATTCCTGCAAATTCTTTTCAGCTAGTTATTATTATTATTATTCATTTTTTTTAGTAATAATAATAATAATAATAATAATAATAATAATAATAATAATATTATTATTATTATTATTATTATTATTATTATTATTATTGATACAACAATCTTGTGCAGGTGGCTGACATGGCAACTCCAACAAACATTTTAAAGGACCAGAGCTTCCATGTAATTGTGGTGGATGAACAGAAGTTGGGAGCCCATGCAGCCTCATCCCCTACCCTTGCTCCAGGGGTCAGGTTGGGAATGACAGTAAGTGCAATGTATCCCATAGTCTCAAAATATGAATACATGTACAGGCTTGCCCATATGAAGTACATCATGGTTGATGTCATTTACCATATGTACTCACATATTTCCCAGGTCAAAATCAAACAACATAGACCCTGATCTGCCATTGCATAATGCACTGGCAGATCAGGGTCTATGCTGTTTGTTCTACTGATTAGTCCTTACAAACTGCATAGACCCAGATCTGCTGGCACATTATGCGATGGCAGATCTGGGTCTATGCAGTTTGCAGTTGGTATAAGCTTATACACGAGTAGGTATGGTATGTCATTTTAAATAATCTCCACTTTTGGAAGTTCAGAACTATCTAATGTAATAAATTCAATCAGACTGGTTTACTAAATAAATGAACTTTCCATTTATCCCTGTGAATGAGAATTTTTGTTTACTTACTTTGTTTTGTCTTTATTGTGACTTTTGACTGTAAAAATGACTGTATATGCTCTTAGTAAACTTTCACAAATTATACCTATGAGACTGTTCTTGTGCATCAAAAACAAAATATATCAAGTTATAGATTTTTGTATCCACCGTTGCGAATACTTTCATTTCTGTGTGGGTCATAAGGGCTATAAATAGTGTAGTTGAACCAAACATTGATGTTTTGAAGATTTGATGGGAGTTAATCTCAGTTCCAATGGTAACATTATGAAAAAAGAAATATGGAGAAAAAGAAAGAAATCATTGAATTACGTCCATTTGCTTAAAATCCAAAAATGTAGTTTGAAACTGAGATTCAGGATATGCTTGATAAATAAATAGAAATACAACAGGTATTTGTTGTTTGCCTTATTTTTCCTTTATCAGTCCATGGACATATTGTGGATCTTCAAATCTGAATTAATTTTAGAACCACCCCCTAATGAAGAAGTCTAGCAGTAAGGTACACAATTTATTGGAAACTGAGTAATTGATGCACTCCAAATGATATAGACTTTGTTTATTTCAGAATAAACATCTTCTGTGTTTTCTTCATGTTGTGCCATTATGTCTTTTAGCATTATTAAATTCAAATGGATGAAGTTGATTGATGGTGACACATTAAAAAAGTGCACAAAAAGAAAGAAACTATATTCAGGGATGAAAGTTTAATTGCCCTACTTGAAATAATTGGAGAAAATTTCCAGTGATAATGCATTGTCAACATGCAATTGATATGGTCAGTGCTATTTTAGAGCTTTTGTATGTTCAATCTCTGAAAAGGATCTTCTGTCAAAATTAATGCCAATTTTGTTTGAAATTTTGATTTTAAAGCAAAGTTTTGGTTTTATTAAGTCTACTGGTCATAGACCAGAAGAACTTATGTGATGACCTGTCATCTGTCCATCATCCATCGTCTGTTAGCACAAGTTTGTTATCACTACTCCTAAACTACTGGGAGGATTGCTATGAAACTTTACACACACATTCATTCTAAGATCTGGTTGGTCTTAAATCAAAATGGTGCATTGAGACTTTCAGTATGTCTGCCACAGTGGCCAGCTTGAAAATCTTTGTTATAGCTACTCCTTCTTAACAGATGGTCATATGGATGTGGGGTTTTCACTAAAAGATTTCTTATGATTGCTAGTTGGCCTGTAATGAAAATGTGCTGATCAGACCTCAAATTTGATGGCCATGGTGGCCAGCTGGAAAATGTTGTTATCACTACTTCTCCTGAATGGATAGTTGTAATGACATGGGGTTTTCACAAAAAAATTCTTAAAATATGTAGTTGGTCCCAAATAAAAAAAAATGCTGATCAGACATCATCCATGGCCACCATTGTAGCCATCTTGAAAATCTTTTTATTGCTCCTGAAGAGATGGTCATATTGATGTGCGTTTTTTCCTAAAACACTTCTCACTATATGTAGTTGATTCTAAATGAAAATAATACCAATGTGACTGCCTAAATCTTGACAAGTCTCATAACAGCTACTTCTCCTGAATAGATGGCCATACCAACATTTAAAACAAGCCCACTTCTTTTTTTTACAATATATAGTTGTTTGTTTATTAAAATGATGCTGATTGAACCTCCAAAATTGCTGTCTTGATTTATTCTTTGATCTTGTGGTCAAGGTGACAGTCATCAAAAATTTTGGTTAAGCTTGTGGTTAAAGTATTTTCATTGCCATATATTTCATAAACCCTTGATGGATTTTCTTCATACTTGGGATGAATCATTATGAAGCTAGTACAATTTATTCTTCAACTCGCTTGCTTGCCCATTTGACCTTGGGTCAAGGTCACAGTCATAGAAAATTTGAGTTAAGGTTTTGGTTATAGTGTTTTCATTTGTTTATATTTCCAAAACCACTGAACAGATTTTCTTCATACTTTGGACAAATCATTAGGAAGCTAAGACAATTAATTCTGCCACTTACTCAGCCTTTTGACCTTAGGGTCAAGGTCACATATTTTACAGCAGTGCTCTGATTGTGGACTCAACATGCAGGCTCTGACCATCTTGTATCTGTTGTCTCAGTAATTCAAAGGTATCAAATGCTATAATTAAAAGTAATTGGTACAATATATATGTATACTACTGATTGATAATATATCAAGGAGGTTCCTCTCCAGGCCTTATCCCTTGTTGATCAGAAAAGCTTATGAAAACACTGCATGTTGTGTTATTTAGGGGTTGTGGAGACTTTTGTATTACAACATTTATATTCTTTAATATTATTGCAACCTATCTCCTAGTTACTAATTTTCATTTTGCTTTTCTCATCACCAGGTGCTTGAAAACCAAGTTGTGCCTATAACAAGTCTGAATCTGGCCTTTCGTGACCAGGACACACCTGATGCTAGCATTGTCTACACCATTGTAAAGTCACTCGGAGAAAGTGAGGGACTCCTGGAGAATATAGAAAATCCTTTTCGTCGCATTGCTAAATTTACCCAGGATGATATCAACAATAATCGCATCATTTACCGTCCTCCTGACTTTGATATTGGACACAAAGAAAAGGAAGTCAGTTTCATATTCACAGGTTAGCTTATTAGTTACTTTAAGAAAAAAGTATTTATAGAAAGTTTCATTATTGTAAACAATGCCATGGATTTACAAGAAATTGATGAAGAATTTAGTGGAGAGAAAAATCTTGATGTAGGTGCATGAAAAGTATTGTAAAATGTTTATATGATATAAACAAAAACTTCAATTTTTTTTTCTTTCTAGTATGATCATAGACTACTATATTTAGACCAAGTAAAAATAAATGGTATAGTTCTGGTCAAATAAGATAAATATCATAAGAAACAAACAAAGATATTGATATGTGTGATATTTCCAGCTGTTAAGCCATTGTGTGGTATACAAATTTTAAGGAGATTATCACATGACAGGAAGGAAAGTTCTTATTGGAATCTTTTGAAGTCATGATAAAATTACTATCAAGCAGATGACTGCTGATTAATCATGTTTTTGCACCATATAAATCCTGCTTGTTCTTCATCATAATACTTGTGACACAATTAGAGTAGCATGGAAAAATTAGGGTAGGTAGGGAAAGCAGTACTGCAGAATTAGAGTAACATGGAAAAATTAGAGTACATAGGGAAATCCAGCCACACAGTTAGGTTAAGATGGAAAAATTAGGGTAGGAAATCCAACTGCACAGTTGGGGTAACATGGAAAAATTAAAGTAGGTAGGGAAATCCAACTGCTTAATTAGGGTAGCATGGAAAAATTATGGTAGGTAGGGAAAGCAGAACCGCACAATTAGGGTAGAATGCAAAAATTAAAGTTGGTAGGGAAATCCAACCACACAATTAGGGTAGCATGGAAAAATTAGGGTAGGTAGGGAAAGCAGAACCGCACAACTAGTGTAACATGGAAAAATTAGTGGGTTGGTAAGGAAAGCAGAACTGCATAATTAGGGTAGCATGGAAAAATTAAGGTAGGTAGGAAAGCAGAACCAGACAGTTAGGTTAGCATAAAAAATTAGGGTAGGTAGGGAAAGCAGAACAACACAGTTAGGGTAGCATGGAAAAATTAAGGTACATAGGAAAATCCAACCACACAATTAGGGTAACATGGACAATTTAGGGTAGGGAAATCCAACCGCAGTTAGTTTTGCATGGAAAAGTTAGGGTAGGTAGTGAAATCCAACTGCACAATTAGGGTAGCAATGAAAAATTAGGGTAGGTAGGGAAAGCAGAACTGCACAATTAGTGTATCATGGAAAAATTATGGTAGGCATCAGGGTTCATGCACAGCCTCAAAAACCTTGAAAGTACTGGATTTTGGCTTTTTAAATTCAAGGCCTTGCAATCCTTGAAAATTGATATTTTAGTTTTAAAGTACTTCAAAAGTCCTTGAATATCATATATGCTCCCTCTAAAATTATTTGGACCATTTTTGGTCATATGGTTAGTGGAATATTGGCATGAGCAGTTCATCAACAATTTTGCTCTTTTGTGTTGCTGATCTCTGGTGTTTGAGGTCCTGGAAATTTATTTTTGAGGTCCAGGAAAGTCCTGGTAAAGTACTTGAATTTCACTTGAGTAGAAGCATATGATTGCTGAGGTAGGGAAAGCAGAACTGTACAATTAGGGTAGCATAGAAAAATTAGGATAGGTAGTGAAATCCAACCATATAATTAGGGTAGCATAGAAAAATTAGGATAGGTAGTGAAATCCAACCATACAATTAGGGTAGCATAGAAAAATTAGGATAGGTAGGGAAATCCAACCATACAATTAGGGTAGCATAGAAAAATTAGAATTGGAAGGGAAATCCAACCATACAATTAGTGTAGTATGCAAATATTACAGTAGGTAGGGAAATTAAACCACACAATATGGGTAGTTGGAAAAATTGGGTGGGTTGGAAAAGCACAACTACACTAATTTTTATTTATAGGCCTTAGTACCGTATATACTCATGTATATCCCAGGTCCAAATGCAAACAAGATAGATTTTGATCTGCCGTCGCATAATGCACTGGCAGATCAGGGTCTATCTTGTTTGCTCTACTAATTAGTTCTTACAAACTGCATAGACCCAAATCTACTGATGCATTATGCACCAGCAGATTTGGGTCTATGCAGTTTGCAGTTGGTATTGGCTTATATGTGAGTATATATAATCAATATTGCTCTTGATAGTTGTGTGCATATCCAAAAATGTTTACCAGATCATAACTGTTGTTAAAATGTGTATGATATAACGGTCAAATCTCCAAGAAATATTTTCATGTTGGTAGTCTCAAATTACTGAAGTTATTTTATGTAATTATTTACCCTGAAAATTCCATTACCAGTGTTTGAAAAAAATAATCATTTTATAGATTTATTTTGACAATTTTAGTGTCCGATGGTCAGGCTGGGAAAACATCAGAGGAGCAACAATTTTCCATCCGAATTATTCCGGTCAATAACATACCTCCTCGATTCAGCTCATCAACACTTTCTGTTGTGGTGTCACAGGGTGGCAGTGTGCCTGTCGGACAAACAGTGCTGGGTCTGTCAGACGCTGATACCCTACTGTCAGATCTTACTATCACAGTTCTCAGAGAACCCCGTCATGGGTACTTTGAGAAAAATCAGGATGGGCTTAAAGCTGTTGTTAGAACAGGTATAGTAATTATATTTTTTGTTTTCAAATTCATTCATGTTATTGAAAACATATTATTTTTGTTATCAACATTAGGCAATACTATCAGGCTTTTATGAATAACTTTTTATTCTGGTGCAATAATAATATTCAAATAGTCTGTATTGCATTTTAGACCTACATGTTGATTTATCTGTCTTTGATCTGTCTCAGTTGGCACAATGTGGATAAGAATTTTTTTAAAAAAAATTGTAGTTAAAATTGTCATGATTTAGGCCCTTTTTTATAGATAAAATCACTTTTTTGTTCCTGTAAAAAAAAAATCTATTACTGTATATACTCACTTATAGATTGAGTCCAACTGCAAACTACACAGACCCAGATCTGCCATCACATAATGCACCATCAGATCTGGGTCAGTGCAGTTTTTTGGGGGGTTATCAGTAAAACAAACAGCATAGACCCTGATCTGCTGCCCCATTATGCAAGAACAGATCAGGGTCTATGTTGTTTGCAATCGGACTCAAATTATAAGCGAGTATATATGGTAAATGTAGTTGAACTCCCATAACTGTTTTTATGCATGATATTTATTAAATATATTTAATTATATTTCATGTCACTAACTGCTTGAAGTGAATTGTGGCTCACATTATTTAAATTAGTTGTGCAACTTTCATTTCCGATGAACATGATTTTGACATTAACAGACTCTGAACTGTGCAAACATATTGATGAGTGTGACAGATCAAGGTGTTAAGCCATGGTGTGGTATAAGGAGATTATGTCATGACCATTATGAACATTTGAAATGCTAAGTGTTATGTCAATTATTGGAATGGCAATAATTATAAATGATATACATAAAAATAAGTACAAAATACATACTGAAGTCAGCTTTGTTTAATTAGTTTTAAGCTGGACTGGTCATAGATCAGAAGAGCTTATGGGATGGCATGTTGTTCATCATCATTTATCAAACGTCTGACCATCTGTTGGCACAAGTTTGTTATTGCTACTTCTTCTAAACTACTTAGAGGATTCCATGAAACTGTACACACACATTCCTCCCAAGGTCTAGTTGGTCCTAAATTAAAATGGTGCTGCTTGGACAGCCATTATGGCCATTACAGAGGCCATCTTGAAAATATTATTATTGCTACTCCTCCATAATGGATGATCATATCAACATGGTGTTTTCACTAAAAGACCTCTTATGATGTCTTGTTGGTCCTAAATGAAAATAGTGTCAATCTGACATCCAGTATGGCCAGCATGGCAGCCATCTTGAAAATCTTGTAATTGCTTCTTCTACTAAATGGAAAGGCATATTGCCATTGGATTTCACCAGAGGACTAATTATGATATCTAGTTGTCCCTGAATGAAAATGGTGCCAATCTGACCTCAAATATGCATACCTGTCAACTTGTACAGGAATCCCATAATTTGTAGGGTTTTTTTGGGGGGGGTTTGCAGTGTACGGCCGTACAACCATTTTGTACAGTTCTTTTATATTTTAAAAAAAAAATCTCAGCGATTTTCGCCAAGATCAGGATTCGATGGGGATTTTTTTTTCTTCATTAGATACGAGATTACAACATAGACCACTTGAACCACCTATCAGATTACCTGAAATATTGATCTGTCTTTCGCTTGCCGATTTGAGAGTTTTATTTCTTTATTCAAGCATGGAATTCTGCCCCCTTATTGGTCGACTGAAAATCAGGTTATCAGTAGGCGTAGTACGTAATTTTCGGTCGACCATTGAGAGGGCTGTATTCCATTCAGCTCGTCCTTCTAGTTTAAGCACTTTAACACCGGGACAAGTGCGTTTTTCCTTTTTTAAAAAAGTCGGGCAAGTCCTTATTTTCTTGCTTTAATCACTATATCTACCTTTATTTGGCCATTCATGCCCTCTGGGCATACTGAATATTTTATTCTACCACTCTCCAGGTATACATTTACATCCTGTATAACATCTACAGGTTGTCAGTAATAACTATGGCATATGTGCACGTTCTGTTACCGCTTGACTGCATATTGGGCTAAGCGACCAAATTATCGGCAAATCAAAACACCTCAAACAAAACAAAGCCGGTATGATTATTTAGCAGTGTTTTAAGCGGCTTTGTTGCACTGTGTTTACTCAAACCAGATTCTCACGAGTGGCTCACTTTGAATTTAATCCAGCGAATGAAATGTATTTTACCGACATCAGTGTTAGTTTCCTTTATGAACTGATTAAATGACAGTAATGATTCTTTCATTTTTATTTGATTATACAGATGATCAACCTTCACGTGCGATATTGCATTTGAAGCGAAACAATTACGCTAATTAATGAGCTCTGTTCGTATTTAAAAGAGAAAATGTTTGTTATGATCACTTTAGAAGTAGTTGTCAAGCAAGCTGATACTTACTATGTGGATAAAATGTGTTTGCTAAATTATTTTCACAAGGAAGGTAATAAGGACTATTTGAAGAAGTAAAATTCTTGTGAAAGTGGAGGGATAAAGCATAAGACTGGTACTGAGTGTGAGAATTCCTTAAACTAAGAGAGTGTAAAAATTCTAATGAACATTTCACCAAATGGACCAGAGCTTAAGGACTTTAACTCAGACACAGCTATCAACTGCTGGCTTAGTGCTGGTGCAGGTGACAGACATGTACATGGGCACTTTTTTCAAAATCCTGCAGCTAAAACATATATACATGTACCTGAAGTAGCCAACGTATATCAACAACTGTTTTAGAAAAATTAAATTCTTTTTAGAAATAATTATGTTGTATATCATTTCATTTATTCTTTCTATGGATTAAGTACATACATCTCATCAAATCTCGGCAAGTGATTACCATTTTGGGACAAGTGAAAAGTAAGGTGGGACATGTGAAAAGTAAGGTGGGATAAGTGAATTTTCTGAAACCACTTGTCCTGGACAAGTGAATGAAAAAAACAATTTGTTCAGCCCTGTCTTTGGCGTAAGGTTTTTCTGGTCTTTGTAAGTGTTTTTTTTTGGTCTGGTGTACAGGTTTTTGTCTCAGGAGGTTGACAGGTATGAATATGGCTGTTATTGCTATGCCTTCAGAATTGATGGTCATATAAATATGGGGTTTTCACTAAAAGACTTCTTATGATATCTACTTGATCCTAAGTAAAAATGGTGCCCTGCAGACATCCAATATGGCTGCCACAATGAACATATTGAAAATCTTGTCACTAATTCTCCTGAATGGATGGTCATTTCACATGGTGTTTTGACCAAAAGTTTTCTAATGGTGTCTAGATTGTCCTAAATGAAATTGTGATGATCTGACATCCTTTATGGCTGCCACAGTAGCTAATTGGAAAATCTTCAATAGTATCAGAGATGGTTTCAGCACTCAGCAATTACAAAGAGGAAATGGTCTTATGAATTCCTGAAATTTTTTTTTGGACAGTATAGCAACAGTCCCTTCGAGGGACTCTTGTTCATTTTGCATCTGCTGGATGCAACTTATTATATCCTGTAGAACTGTTAAGTGTCCCCACAGTTGGCAGATTAATTATTTGGAGTATAAGAAATATGTACAGCTGCACATTGAGATCTGAATTTTTGTGCATACTCTTCTATCGGTGATTTTCTATTGCACATTGTTGTGAAATGTTGCCATTTCAACCTTTTTTGCCTGTAGAATTAAACATAGTTTTATATCGATGAGAAAAGTAATAGAATATATAAAGAAAGTAAATATTCTAAATACTGCCATTTACTTAAAATTACAACAAGCTTATATTTATATAAATTTCATATATCTTCTTTTTTTAGGTGACTCTTTTTCTTTTGAGGAGTTAAAACAGAATGTGTTCCGGTACACCAATGATAAATCAGATTCCTCACAGGTAGACATGATGCAGTTTAGTGTGAGTGATGGAGTCCACCAGGTGACGGCCGTGCTTAATATAACTATTGTGAGGGTAGACAGGTCTGCCCCCACCATGCTGGCTTCAGCCAGCTGTCGACTTCCTGTTCTTGAGGGTAAGTTTCTGTTGAAATATATTTTCTTTTAGATTATTAGCTCATCTGGTCATAAGGCCAAGTGAGCTTATGGTATGGCCATGTGACCAGCATCTGTCATCTATTAATGAAGTGATTTTGCATCAGATTGGCTGAGGTTGTTACCACCTTGGTTATCAAAACCCCCAAAATAATTTTGGTTATTTGCCAGTTCAAGAAGTCCTCAACAACTCCTCTCATTTTTTGGAATAATTCCATTGAAATCAGAACCTCCTGTTGTGGCCATATACATCACTGTGTACAGCACCATCTTCAGCCAGTTACCTGATGAAGCCTCCATTATACTGCCATACTCAAATCTTTGAATTACATTAAGATCTTTTTCGTTTTTCAGATTCTTTCCACACTGAAAGCCTTGCAAAACTTTAAATTTGACAACCCGTTAATATCCCAGATAGTACAGAAACATAATTTGCTCATACAATCTGGAAAAAATATTCTGCACTGTTGGCTGCCTAGTTTCATTGGTATTAAGGGTAATGAAAGTACAGATAAAGCAGCCAAAGCTGCCCTGCAGTCACCCACTTCCAAACGGAAGATTCCATATCCTGATTGTAAATATTATATAAACTCCACAAACAAGCTTTGTAACATCAAACCCATCATTGGAGAGTATAATCCCTCATATAGAACAAATCACAGAGATGAGGTGGTGTTGTGCCAACACAAAATCCTGACTACTGCATACCTCCTGAAGGGTGAACCTCAACCAGAGTACATATCCTGTCAATGACCGCTGACAGTAGAACACATTCTTGTCAGTGTACTGACTTACACCTTGTGAGGCAGAAATTTTTTGATGTGAACTCAGTTAAGGATTTTTATAATGATGTACCACCTGAGAAAATCTTGGACTTATTTAATGGAATGTGGTTTATATAATACATTTTGACTCTATATTTAAAGATTTTATTTTTGTTGCATTTATTTTATATTTTATTTGCATTTTACAGAATTTTATCATGTTTACCTTTAATCTCTGTGTTCTTTATGTTTACATTTTTTTGGAAGGGTTTATCTTCTCAAAGTTGTTTGTGCAATTCTTCATTTTTACATTTTTAGATCTTTTCTTTTATTGTCACCATATAGCCATTATTTTGCTGAGATGATGTTAAACTGTAATACATATATACATTCATTTTTGCCACTCTAGAGGCCATATTTCTGATTTGATTTTGATAAAACTTTTAATATAGGCTTATTTTATCAAGATCTCACATGAGTTTGATAATGTGCGAGATCCACAGATATTAATGAGGTAGTGCGAAATTATATTAATTCGTACATTTCTGCAGTGCATTTAGTTTTTACATTCTTATTATTTGAATCTTACAGAAAGGTAGAATTACCATATAATTTTTCATGCAAAGCTAATTTTTACTAACTTTTACTCATTAGCTCTACTGGTCATAGACAAGAAGAGCTTATGGGATGGTCTGTTTTCTGTCATCCATCCGTCCATCCATTAGCATAAGTTTTTTTTCCCCCTATACATCAGGAGAAGCAGCAGTGATAAAGAAAGAGTGCCTTGCATTTGTTAGAGGTCATTTCAATGTGTAGGGTAGATTTTGCCTTGTACGATGAAACATCCAAACCTTTTTTTCCCTATACATCAGGAGAAGCAGCTGTGATAAAGTGAGAGCACCTTGCATTTGTTAGAGTCAGTTCAGTGTGCAGGGTAGCTTTTGCCTTGTTAGATAAAACTTCCAAACCTTTGTTTGCCCTATAGACACTGTTATCTGTATTTGACTCCAGTTTCATGAGCGCAGCCATTAACAATCACGTGATGCATCAGCCATGACGATGTTGAAATGAACATCAGATACTACACGTGACACGATCAAAACAATATCAGTCTTATTGTTTACATTTTATCTTGGCTCGTTTTCTCTTACAAATTGACATGGATAGTGATGGAAAATATAAAAAAGGTGCAGGTGGTTCATGTTCCATCAGTTGATGTTCAAATTATCATTGCAGACACAATTTATGGAAGAAATTAATGTGTGAAATACATGGACAAGTGCATAAAGACTGTGCATGTTTCATTCCATTTAAATGTCAGTCTGTGTTGTCAGATGGGCATGCACAATTTTCAGTTATTGGATTCCAATCTTGCCAGATAAGTTGACATCACTGATAATATGACTTCCAAGAGAAATAATTAGAGACTGTTGCCCAGAATCTTTCAGATAAAACTACCCCGCACTACATGTATTATTGATTCTGAAGAAACATTTATTCAGAAGTCAACTAATCTCAAATCTCAGAAGTAGAGGTGAGACTTACAGCAATCATAAATTGTACAACACTGCCAAATATATGGTAGGAATATATCCACATGGGTAAATTATGTTTATTTCAAAGGCATTTTGTAGATTGGCAAGTGATAAATTCCCAGTTGAAAAAAAGCGGATTTGTGAATTACATTCGACCTGGAGTGTTGTTATTCTAGATATGTAGCTGATATTGTTTTGTGGGAAAGACTAGTGAGGATTCAGCAGGACTAGTAAATTTCTCAGTCTACTAGTCCTTCTTGCTACAAGGAAAGTTATGTTATGTTTTAGGCCTGAAGAAACTCATATTTGTTTTCTTATGATTTAATGTTTTTTCACTTGACTAAAGGTGAAACTTGAACTGACATAAAATGACTAAATTTTATTTTCCCAAATCTGTAATTTAAATAAATGCCACATTCATTAACATCATAACATGATTAAAAAAATTTGAACCAATATAAAACTATAATTATATAAATTTATAATCACAGACGCATACATTTTTTGAAAGCCTTATTGAACAATAAGCAATCTTCAATTACATGCATTACATCATTTTCTCTGTATAAAATGTACATAGTCTTGTAACATGGACATTTACATAATTTTCATCATACTTTACATTCACAAACTTGTGGTCATATGCACTTAGCCATACAAGAAGTTTACATTTACTAAGACCAGTGCAAAACATTGTCATCTGTATTATTTGCATATAGAACCTTTATTCCCTTTCTTCTTAATAATCAGACTGTCATTGCCACTCTTTTGGACATCATATTTCTTGTTTCAAAAATAAAATTCATCCAATGTGGTCCAGTTAGTAGGCATTGGACTTTTAATTTCAAGCAGCATGTCTTCATTGAAAATTCCATCTGGGCTCGGTGACAACCAGTTTTCCTGCACAGAAACATGCATTCCTTTTTCAATAATAGAATATCCATTATAATTTAAATATTGTTTTGCTGCCACTTAACTTTACATCAGGAGAAGCAGCTGTGATAAAGAAAGAATACCTTGCATTTGTCAGAAGTTGTTTCATTGTGCAGGGTATCTTTAGCCTTATAAGATTAAACATCCAAACATATTTTCCCCTCTATATCAGGAGAAGCAGCTGTGATGAAGCGAGAGCACCTTGCATTTTTTGACAGTGACAGTACTGATGATAAAATTACCATCCAGCTAACCCTGCAGCCAACACATGGTCGAGTGACCTACCAGGGGAGAGAACTACGGATTGATGGAAGATTCACCCAGGCCGATATCAATAATGGTTACATTAGGTACATGCATAGATTGATAACTGTGTGTGAACTTTAACAGAGACTTAATGTACATATTTCAAATAAACTAATATTAATCATCATAGTATTTTAAAATTACTAAAGTTGTGCAAATCTATTGCAATTTAGCACATTTGCAACATAAAATCTTTTCAAATTAATGATAGCCTAAATTATGAAGCATCCTTGTTTTCACAGTGAATGATATTGTCTATATTTTTTTCAAAAGTGTACAGAACTTAAATATGATCTATTGAAAAATAATGTTTGGAATATTAGATTGGAGAAAACCAGACTTGAATTTTCTTTTGCTTTGCACAAATCAAAACATATTTAAATGTAAAATGAATCAATATTATTTTATAGAATTTAGTTTCCTCTCTAATTTTCAAAACTTGTATGCCTGTAAAAGTTTGTTGATTTTTATTAGGGCCCTGCATTAAGATACAGGAGCCATTTAGTAAACAGCTTTTCTGCCCATCCACCTGTTCATCTGTCTGTCTGTTCTCACTTCTTGCAACCACCATAGCTCCGCAACCCTTGCATATTATTGGCTGCCATTTGGTCCCATATATACTCACTGATAAGTTGAGTCCAACTGCAAACATCGTTGACCCTGCTCTGCCATCACATAATGCACCAGCAGATCAGGGTCTTTGTTGTTTGTTCTACTGATTACTCCTAACACACTGCATAGACCCAGATCTGCTGACACATTATGTGATGGCAGATCTCGGTCTGTGCAGTTTGTAGTTTCACTTGACTTATAAGCAAGTATAGATGGTATGTGAATTGTTTATTACATGTAGATGTGTGTTAAAAAAGGTTTCAACTTTTTAGGTCCAATTATGATGAATTTTTATTGCCCTTTTTCAAGTGGGAGTCCTTTTGCAATGCACCCATCACTAATAGTTTAATCTTCTTTCCAGCTACCATTCCGACAAGGAGATTGGCCAGAAGTCTGTAACTGAGATTCTAACATTCAATGTTACAGACAGAAGTAACAATTTGCTCCCTAACCAGGTCTTCACTGTTTTGATAGAGCCAGTTGATAATCAGCCCCCTAGGGTCAGAGTGGGACCCAAAGTGCTTGTGAGTAAAAAGTCAAACTTTAATGTTTACTAAAATGTGGCAGATTCATTCAGTTTTACCAACTACTCGTTACAAATGAAGAAATACAAATTGCTTGGAAACAGCCCAAAGTGTAGATATTAGATAATACTTTTTATTTTTAGCTGAGAACATTTTTATAAAATGTTATTTCAACTCTTGGTAATGTTCTGACACCCAAAAAATACTATTATAGCATTGTGATATGAAATCTAAATCTGTCTTGTTTATTTAATTCTAAATTCATTAAATTGCAAAGCTGATGCCAGGATTTGGACCCCATTGAAAAACCAGTAACACTTTTAAAATCAGAACATAATTGTCCATTTATGTTTCCAAGTTTTGTTTTGCAGAGAAATGTCATTCATATAGTAAATTAACTGGTCTGAATGCATTATTCTGTTATTGACCCAGGTGGAGGAAGGTGAGGAAGTCATCTTGACAGGAAGTGACATTATTGTTACAGATGTGGATACACCACTAGACAAAATAATCATTGTCATGGAGTCACAACCCAGCTTTGGTGTTGTCAAAGATACTGCACCAGGTATTTTCTTTTTTCTTCATCAGAAACTATACTGATGAAAAATGTATTTTAAAAAAACTAAAACTTTGTTTCAAATTCATTAACACACATCCACAACTGTTACTGAAGCTGAAGTTGCAAAATGAGAAAATGTAGCTATCTTTGAAGAACTAATTGAAGTACTTTCCATATTTCCAATAAAATATTTAAATAACAGAAGCTTTCAAAATAATTTAAAAGTGATGCTAAAGCTGTTCCTGAATTAAATGTTTGGGAGGAGGGTGGGATTGGAAAGCAATTAATTTAATTAAATACATATAATAAGGGGGGGGGGTAATCTAAAGTGTTCTAAGTGTTTTATGTTGACCAGTCCTGTTAAAATTTTATGGGTGTTCCGGTCTTTGGAAAAGTACCTTCCCCTCCCCTCAACCCCCCTTCCCCAACCACCAACATTTATTTCTGGAACAGCTCTAATATATATTTCAGGCATAAAATACATGTAAATAGAGTATTGATATCCATTGTAGATTGCTGTATATACTCGCGTATGATCTGGGTCCAAATGCAAACAACATAGACCCTGATCTGCCATTGCATAGTGTGCCAGCAGATCAGGGTCTGTGTTGTTTGTTCTACTGATTATTCCTTAAAAATTGCATAGAACCAGATCTGCCAGTGCATTATGTGATGGCAAATCTGGGTCTATGCAGTTTGCAGTTGGTATCGGATTATACAAGAGTATATACGGTAGATTAAAGAATGGATGTTTATTATACAGATCATAAACACATGTAGGAAAAAAACCTGCAAAATAATCATGAAAGAAATTAAACTAAAGTTTTTTCACCAAGGATCATATTTCTGTTTCCTTTGAAAATAGATTTTGTTTCAATTCTCTACATACAGTTGATGGGTCTCAGATGCTGCAGTCCAGGCTGGTCACCTCATTTCCTCATGAAGATCTGTTGACTGGTCATATTGTGTATGAGCAGAATGACCACAAGTTCAAAGAACCAGTTGAGGATGGCTTTCTTTTTCATGTGTTTGATGGAACAAATAAGTCACCAACTTACAGATTTAATATCACCATCCAGGTAAAAACATTTGCATATATAACACTTCAGTTTTTATTCCAAAGTGTCAAGTCATTATAACTGCATTGCTCTTTTAGTTTGAATGAGATAGACCTACATTTTTTGAAGAGAGGAAATGTACATTTGAAATTTCTCCTACAAAATGTTTTCTATTTTTTGGTAGGTAGTTCACATAAATGCATTTCATTCTGAAATCAGCCCCATAGTCATGAAACTGTCAGAGCACTCGACCAGGCTCCATAGCCATGAAACTGTCTGAGTACAAGACCAGGCCCCATTGTCATGAAACAGTCTGAGCACAAGACCAGGTCCCATTGTCATGAAACAGTCTGAGCACAAGATGAGGCCCCATTGTCATGAAACAGTCTGAGTACAAGATGAGGCCCCATTGTCATGAAACAGTCTGAGCACAAGACCAGATCCCATAGTCATGAAACAGTCTGAGTACAAGACCAGGCCCCATAGTCATGAAACAGTCTGAGCACAAGACCAGGCCCCATTGTCATGAAACAGTCTGAGCACAAGACGAGGCCCCATTGTCATGAAACAGTCTGAGCACAAGACCAGATCCCATAGTCATGAAACAGTCTGAGTACAAGACCAGGCCCCATTGTCATGAAACAGTCTGAGTACAAGACGAGGCCCCATTGTCATGAAACAGTCTGAGCACAAGACCAGATCCCATAGTCATGAAACAGTCTGAGCACAAGACCAGATCCCATTGTCATGAAACAGTCTGAGCACAAGACCAGGCCCCATTGTCATGAAACAGTCTGAGCACAAGATGAGGCCCCATTGTCATGAAACAGTCTGAGTACAAGACCAGATCCCATAGTCATGAAACAGTCTGAGCACAAGACCAGGCCCCATTGTCATGAAACAGTCTGAGCACAAGACCAGATCCCATAGTCATGAAACTGATAGTCATGAAACTTCTTTAAGTATAAAACAGGCCCCATAGTCATGAAACTGGGAGCACAAAAATTGAACTTGGACTCAAAACTCCAAAATCTAAAAGCCCATATTCAGAGTCTCTCAGTATCATTGAAATTTGGCAAGATGTGTATAGAGATGAAAACAATGAGATAAGACCAAAATTACAGTCACTGTGATTTTTACCTTTCCTGGAGTGAAGTTATAGAAGATCAAATGTTTGGAAATGGAGAATGAGTTCATTCTGTGCTCAAACAGTTTTGTTACCAAGGGGTCAGGTTTCTACAGATAATTATGAATATCACCTGGCAAGTATATTTTTTTTATGCCCCATTGTATATAGTGCTTCTATTTGCCTGTCCATCCAGTTAAGTTTTTTGTTAGGTCAATTTTTCAGGTGGATTTTCAGGGTATTCATGTTCCATAAACATATTTCTAGTTACCTTTTTGACCACCTTGTAAGTGGTTGGCCCTCTTACAAAGTCGCCATTTTGTCCACTACATGAGAGATCAGCCATCTTATGAACCACCAAGTTGTCCACCATATGAGAGATCAGCCTTCTTACATAGTCACTGTATAGTTTACCATGTGAGAGATAAGCTCTCTTATGAACCACCATGTTGTCTTCCATGTGAGAGATCAGTCATCTTTTAAAGCCACCATGCTGTCCACCATAGGTGAGCTCAGGTCTCTTATGAAACCACCTTGTTATCCAACACATAAGAGATCAGTCCTCTTGTGAAGCCACCATGTTGTCCACTATGTGAGAGATAAGGCTTTTTATGAAGCCACCTTGTTGTCCACTATGTGAGAGATAAGGCTTTTTATGAAGCCACCTTGTTGTCCACTATGTGAGAGATAAGGCTTCTTATGAAGCCACCATGTTGTCCACTATGTGAGAGATAAGGCTTCTTATGAAGCTACCTTGTTGTCCAACACATGAGAGATCAGCCCACTTATGAAGCCACTTTGTCATTGCAGAAGGGTACCTTAGTTCCATGAACAAATTTCTAGTTACCATGTTGTCTACCATATGAGAGATCAGCCCTCTTGTGAAGCCACAATGTTATCCACCATGTGCAAGATTGGGCCTCTTATGAAGTCACCATGTCATTGCAGGAGGCATGATCTTCCATGAATACATTTCTAGTTACCATGTTTTGTCTGCCACATGAAAGAACAGCCCTCTTTTGAAGCCATATTGTCATCACAGAAGGGGTAACCTACCGTATATACTCGCGTATAAGCTTTGTCCAAATGCAAACAACATAGACCCTGATCTGCCATCGCATAATGCGCCAACAGATCAGGGTCTATGTTGTTTATTCTACTGATTAGTCCTTACAAATTGCATAGACCCAGATCTGCCAGCGCATTATGGAATAGCAGATCTGGGTCTATGCAGTTTGCAGTTGGGATAGGATTGTACACGAGTATATACGGTAGTTCCATAAAATGCATTTCTAGCAACCTTGTTGACCACCACGCGAGAGATTAGCCCTCTTATGAAGTGACCATGTCCACCATGTGTCAGAATAGCCGTCTTATCTAGCCACCTTGTCCACCACATAAGAGATCAGCCCTTTTATGAAGCCATCATGTTGTCCACCATGAGAGAACAAAGCCACTTTGTCATAACAGAAGGGCTGACCTAATAAGAAGGAACAATCTAATTTTATTTTATTTGAGTGTATTAAGTTTCATTGCATATTATAGCTCTTAATTTGTTTCTAGGACAGTTATTGAAGGACAGTGAATTAATTCTTATTCATGGAGTACCAAGTTTTGTGGGTTTTATGGTTGCTGCAAACCAAAGAATTTACCCAACAAACAATTACCATCTTTTAAAAATAAATATAACTGTCCTTGTCATTAAAGTATCAATTAAAATCTCATTTTTGCAGAAACTTTAAAATGGATACAAACAAAAAAACCCCAAACAAATACAGAGTACATTCAAACTTTGCTAGTAAAACCACTCATTGGAATTGAGAATAATGGCCTTATTAATGGGCTGGTCTAAGTAATGAGGTCTGCTGTTTACTTTGGTTCTTTAAATTGTGGATCATTTTAGCAGTGGTCTTAAAACAGTGGTGGTCATTAGGCTGAGTTTGACAGTATCATTTTTTGTTTTTTTGCACCTTGTAAGTTATTACTTTCTTTCCTTGTTAGGTGATCAATGATGAGCCACCACTGATGGTGACAGAGCAGGTGTTTGCACGAGAGGGACATACAGTCACGGTGACAAATGCCTCAATTTACATCTTGGACATAGATAGCCGGCCTGAGGATCTGGTCCTTACTCTGAAGACAGCTCCTGTGCATGGTCAGCTGTACTTCTATTGACTTAATGTTTTACCAAGAAGTGTTACTGTAAATCATTAGATATTGGCATAAATAAAGAATCACAAAATACATTAGATTCACCTTATTAGGTAAAGAATTTTTATTTTTACTGATTTCTAAAATTGTATTATGTACCTTTTAGTGAATAAAATCTTGCAAATTTGGTCTCCTTGCAAAATTTAAAAAAAACATGCTTGCTAAAAAATTATGATCTACAATATACACCATACATAGTAGCTGGACAAATTTACTTCTCTCTCTCCCTCAGTTTCTTTTTTTTTTCCTTCCTTTTCTCTCTAAATTGTCAATATTTTGAGCCAAGATGGCTGCAGAGATATATATTAGTTGTACTCCTATTATTATAGTTCATCTACAGATAGTAAAGAGCATTTCCATAGAAACTTCATATCATATCAATCTTAAAATTAATACAGATAGTAAAGAGCATTTCCATAGAAACTTCATATCATATCAATCTTATAATTAATAGAGATAGTAAAGAGTTACAAGGATTTCCATAGAAACTTCATATCATATCAATCTTAAAATTAATACAGATAGTAAAGAGCATTTCCATAGAAACTTCATATCATATCAATCTTATAATTAATAGAGATAGTAAAGAGTTACAAGGATTTCCATAGAAACTTCATATCATATCAATCTTAAACTTAATACAGATAGTAAAGAGCATTTCCATAGAAACTTCATATCATATCAATCTTATAATTAATAGAGATAGTAAAGAGTTACAAGGATTTCCATAGAAACTTCATATCATATCAATCTTAAAATTAATACAGATAGTAAAGAGCATTTCCACAGAAACTTCATATCGTATCATTCTTATAATTAATACACATAGTAAAGAGTTACAAGCATTTCCATAGAAACTTCATATCAAATCAATCTTAAAATTAATACAGATAGTAAAGAGCATTTCCATAGAAACTTCATATCGTATCAATCTTATAATTAATACACATAGTAAAGAGTTACAAGCATTTCCATAGAAACTTCATATCAAATCAATCTTAAAATTAATACAGATAGTAAAGAGCATTTCCATAGAACCTTCATATCGTATCAATCTTATAATTAATACACATAGTAAAGAGTTACAAGCATTTCCATAGAAACTTCATATCAAATCAATCTTAAAATTAATACAGATAGTAAAGAGCATTTCCACAGAAACTTCATATTGTATCAATCTTATATTTAATACAGATAGTAAAGAGCATTTCCATAGAAACTTCATCCCATATCAATCTTAAATTAATACAGATAGTAAAGTGTTACAAGCATTTCTATAGAAACTTCATCCCATATCAATCTTAAAATTAATACAGATAGTAAAGAGCATTTCCATAGAAACTTCATATCGTATCAATCTTATAATTAATACACATAGTAAAGAGTTACAAGCATTTCCATAGAAACTTCATATCAAATCAATCTTAAAATTAATACAGATAGTAAAGAGCATTTCCATAGAACCTTCATATCGTATCAATCTTATAATTAATACACATAGTAAAGAGTTACAAGCATTTCCATAGAAACTTCATATCAAATCAATCTTAAAATTAATACAGATAGTAAAGAGCATTTCCACAGAAACTTCATATTGTATCAATCTTATATTTAATACAGATAGTAAAGAGCATTTCCATAGAAACTTCATCCCATATCAATCTTAAATTAATACAGATAGTAAAGTGTTACAAGCATTTCTATAGAAACTTCATCCCATATCAATCTTAAAATTAATACAGATAGTAAAGTGTTACAAGCATTTCTATAGAAACTTCATCCCATATCAATCTTAAAATTAATACATTTTTCATTGACATGTATTTGACTTTTGTGTGCATACTTCATTGTCTTATGGATCAAAGACTGTGTATGTAATCTTAGAAATGTTCTTGGACTTGTTATTACGTAAAGTAAAGCACTTCAATATTTTATAGGAACCTTTTCCAAGTTATTTGATAAAATGGATGTGTACTTTCCATTTATAGGCCATTTGAGGAAGAAAGACTTCATAGATCAAAATGTTCCAGATGCAACATTACTACCTAAAGGATCAACTTTCACATACAGGGTAAGTGTGCAGAGCATACCATATCATGTCTAGTGTTCATCTACTATAGTATTTTTATATTTGAACTCAATTAAGGAACTTTATGTTATACCAACTGAGAAATTCTTGGAGTTTTTGAGGCAATATGGCTTATATAGCAAATTATGACCCCTTTATTTTAGGATTTTAGATTTTTTAACTTTAGTTTTCATTTTATATACATTTTACAGAATTTTAACAGCTTGACCTTTTACCTTTTATATTTTATTACTTCATGCTTACATTTTTTTGGCAAAGTTTTTTTCCAAAAGTGTTTTATTTCTTTATATTTCAATTTTTAGAACTTTACTTTTAATTAGCACCATGTAGCCAGTGACATGCTGTTAAACCCTAATCTTGGACATGTAAATTCCATGATTTTGTCAAGCCTACGGTAGCAGATATCCATATTGGTAGCTACAGTATTGTTGTCCTCATCAGTAACATAAGATTTTGTGTTTAAGTCTTGAAAATCCCATAATACTGCTGTTTGCAGGTCAAAACATAGGGCCAATTTTAAAAAAAAAAAAAATGAAGTCCAGACCAAATTAGGCCAGGATCAAATAATTTGGTAAGCTATATTTCATTTCATACCCAATGGGTCACCAGTACTGTTTACATATAATAAATTTGGTTTGGGCCAAACCACCTTGAAGAATACAACACCTACACATTTGGTACAGTAAGCACTTTAAAAATAGAATTTGGTCTGTACCAAATTTTGGGTACTATCCTCTGAGCTAGTCCTAGGATAGCCTGGACCAAGTTGATTATGGCATACCAAATCCATTTTTAATTTGGATGGTACCTAAGTACATACCAAATTTAGGTCCAACCTTCTGATATGTAAGGGGGTGGAGGGGGGCATAGTTACCTGCTGGACCCTTGTCTTAGGAAAGATGTTGTCTGTTTATCACATAATGTTCACACTGATTAGCATTTGGATATTATGTCAAAAATTGTATGCCACACTATCACATATCACTTAGTAACACAACATAGAAACATAATTTAATAACATAAAGTCTTTGACATTGTATACCACAGTCACATAACTCTTAACGCAACATAGAAGCATCATTTAATAAGATAAAGTCCTTAACATTGTACACCACTGTCACATAACACTTAGCAATACAACATAGAAGCATCATTTAATAAGATAAAGTCCTTAACATTGTACACCACAGTTGCATAACACTTAGCAATACAACATAGAAGCATCATTTAATAGCATAAAGTCCTTAACATTGTACACCAGTCACATAACACTTAGCAATACAACATAGAAGCATCATTTAATAAGATAAAGTCCTTAACATTGTACACCACAGTTGCATAACACTTAGCAATACAACATAGAAGCATCATTTAATAACATAAAGTCCTTAACATTGTACACCACAGTTGCATAACACTTAGCAATACAACATAGAAGCATCATTTAATAGCATAAAGTCCTTAACATTGTACACCAGTCACATAACACTTAGCAATACAACATAGAAGCATCATTTAATAGCATAAAGTCCTTAACATTGTACACCAGTCACATAACACTTAGCAATACAACATAGAAGCATCATTTAATAGCATAAAGTCCTTAACATTGTACACCAGTCACATAACACTTAGCAATACAACATAGAAGCATCATTTAATAAGATAAAGTCCTTAACATTGTACACCACAGTTGCATAACACTTAGCAATACAACATAGAAGCATCATTTAATAACATAAAGTCCTTAACATTGTACACCAGTCACATAACACTTAGCAATACAACATAGAAGCATCATTTAATAAGATAAAGTCCTTAACATTGTACACCACAGTTGCATAACACTTAGCAATACAACATAGAAGCATCATTTAATAGCATAAAGTCCTTAACATTGTACACCAGTCACATAACACTTAGCAATACAACATAGAAGCATCATTTAATAAGATAAAGTCCTTAACATTGTACACCACAGTTGCATAACACTTAGCAATACAACATAGAAGCATCATTTAATAACATAAAGTCCTTAACATTGTACACCACAGTTGCATAACACTTAGCAATACAACATAGAAGCATCATTTAATAGCATAAAGTCCTTAACATTGTACACCAGTCACATAACACTTAGCAATACAACATAGAAGCATCATTTAATAGCATAAAGTCCTTAACATTGTACACCAGTCACATAACACTTAGCAATGCAACATAGAAGCATCATTTAATAGCATAAAGTCCTTAACATTGTACACCAGTCACATAACACTTAGCAATACAACATAGAAGCATCATTTAATAAGATAAAGTCCTTAACATTGTACACCACAGTTGCATAACACTTAGCAATACAACATAGAAGCATCATTTAATAACATAAAGTCCTTAACATTGTACACCACAGTTGCATAACACTTAGCAATACAACATAGAAGCATCATTTAATAGCATAAAGTCCTTAACATTGTACACCAGTCACATAACACTTAGCAATACAACATAGAAGCATCATTTAATAGCATAAAGTCCTTAACATTGTACACCAGTCACATAACACTTAGCAATACAACATAGAAGCATCATTTAATAGCATAAAGTCCTTAACATTGTACACCAGTCACATAACACTTAGCAATACAACATAGAAGCATCATTTAATAAGATAAAGTCCTTAACATTGTACACCACAGTTGCATAACACTTAGCAATACAACATAGAAGCATCATTTAATAACATAAAGTCCTTAACATTGTACACCACAGTTGCATAACACTTAGCAATACAACATAGAAGCATCATTTAATAACATAAAGTCCTTAACATTGTACACCACAGTTGCATAACACTTAGCAATGCAACATAGAAGCATCATTTAATAACATAAAGTCCTTAACATTGTACACCAGTCACATAACACTTAGCAATACAACATAGAAGCATCATTTAATAGCATAAAGTCCTTAACATTGTACACCACACTGTCACATAACACTTAGCAATACAACATAGAAGCATCATTTAATAACATGAAGTCTTTGACATTGTACACCACAGTCACATAAAACTTAGCAACACAGTCTAGAAGCATCATTTAATAACATAAAATCGACATTTTACACCACACTGTCACATAACACCTAGCAACACAGCATGGAAGCATCTTTTAGTAAAAAAAATCCATAACACTGTACAGAAACATAGCATAGAAGCATCATTTAGTAACATAAAGTCCTTAATATTTAGTAACATATAGTCCCAAACATTTAGTAACATGAAGTCTTCAGCATTTTGTAACATGAACTCCTTAACATTTAGTAACAAACTCCTTAACATTTAGTAACATGAAGTCCTTAACATTTAGTAACAAACTCCTTAACATTTAGTAACATGAACTCCTTAACATTTAGTAACAAACTCCTTAACATTTAGTAACATGAAGTCCTTAACATTTAGTAACATAAAGTCCTTAACATTTAGTAACAAACTCCTTAACATTTAGTAACATGAAGTCCTTAACATTTAGTAACATGAAGTCCTTAACATTTAGTAATAAACTCCTTAACATTTAGTAACATGAAGTCCTTAACATTTAGTAACAAACTCCTTAACATTTAGTAACATAAAGTCCTTAACATTGTAGAATAAAAAGAATCTCAAACATGTATTCATCACACATGAAATTTATGAAACTTTCTTGACAATGCATTATACCACTTGCTGCAAAAAGATCTTAGAATATAGTCTCATTCAACTTAGTTCATGATTTCATACCTAATAAACACTTTTGTAAGATCCTCAATCTTTAATACTCTTAATACATGTAGTTTTTGGACACATGCATTGTTGATTCACACACTAAATACAAATATATGCAAAATTTGCACAATTTTCCTTTTATATCAACATGCACAATTTACTGTTTATATCCACACGCATAATTTCCCTTTTATATCCATATGCTCAATCTACCTTTTATATACATGTGAATGATTTACCTTTTATATCTACATGCACAATATATCTTTAAATCCACATGAACAATTTACCTTTTATATCTACATGTAAAGTTTACCTTTTATATCCATATGCACAATTTACCTTTTAAATCCTCATGATCAATTTGCCTTTATATCTAAATGCACATTGTACCTTTTTTATCCAAATGAACAATTTACCTTTTATATCTACATGCATAATTTACCTTTTATATCTACATCCACAATTTAACCTTTGATATCCATATCAACAATTTACCTTTTATATCCTTATGCACAATTTACCTTTAATATCCACATGAACAATTTACCTTTTATATATACATGCACAATTTACCTTTTATACAATTTACATTTGATATCCATATGCACAATTTACCTTTTATATCTACATGAACAATTTACCTTTATATCCACATGTACAATTTACCTTTTATATCCACATGCACAATTTACCTTTTATGTCCACATGCACAATTTACCTTTTATATCCTTATTGACAATTTACCTTTATTATCCATTTGCACAATTTACCTTTAATATCCACATGCACAATTTACCTTTAATATCCACATGCATAATTTACCTTTTATATCCACATGCACAATTTACCTTTTATATCCATATGCACAATTTACCTCATATTCATATGCACAATTTACCTTTTATGTCCACATGCACAATTTACCTTTTATATCCATATGCACAATTTACCTTTTATATCTACATGAACAATTTACCTTTTATATCTACATGCACTATTTACTTTTTATATCCTGATGCGCAATTTACCTTTATATCCACATGAACAATGTACCTTTTATATCCATATGCACAATTTATCTTTTATATCCACATGTGCAACTTACCTTTTATATGCACATGCACAATTTACCTTTTATATCCTGATGTGCAATTTACCTTTATATCCACATGAACAATTTACCTTTATATCCTTATGCACAATTTATCTTTTATATCCACATGCACAATTTACCTGTTATATCCTTATGCACAATTTACCTTTTTTATCCACATATACAAGTTACCTTTTATATATATCCACATGCACAATTTACCTTTTATATTCACATGCACAATTTACCTTCTATATCTACATAACGTTATAACCATATGCACAATTTACATTTTATATCCATATGCACAGTGTACCTTTTATATGTACAAGCATAATTTACCTTTTATATCTGCATGTACAATTTACCATTTCTGTCCACATAACTTTTATAGCTATATGCATAATTTACCTTGTATAACCATATGCACAATTTACCTTTAATAACCATATGCACAATTTACCTTTTATTATATGCACAATTTACCTTTTATATCCATATGCACAATTTACCTTTTATATCCATATGCACAATTTACCTTTATATCCACATGCACAATTTACCTTTTATATCCATATGCACAATTTACCTTTATATCCATATGCACAATTTACCTTTTATAACCATATGCACAACATACCTTTTAAATCCACACTTGTAAGTAAATATTCGTTTATGCCTTTGTAAACACATCATTAAAAGCATACAAGTGTATGTACAGGGACAATAATTAAGACCAGAATATATATCCATACTTGTTATGGGATGTAACTTTTTAACAAAAATCAAATTACAAGCAAGAGAGTTGGTCCATAAGGCTGCATAATTACAATAAATTTATATACTGTATGTTTGTAATTTAATTATGTAGTTGTGTTCATGTGAACTCGTTACTCTACTAGAACTTGTGCCTGCAAATATATTAATTTCAATCACAGCAACCATATTAGTTATAGCTATGCAGTATATTTCATTTAATAGTTTTTTTTTTTCCACCTGGTAGGATATTCTGAATGAGCTGATAGTGTATGAACATGACAATAGTGAAGTTACAACAGATTCCTTCATGCTCCATGTCTCTGATTCACATTTCGAGGACACCAAAACTGTCAGCGTTATCATTGGCATGGTCAGTGATGAGACTCCCAGAGTGATGATCAACAGGGGACTCAGGGTCCAGGCAGGTTAGTCATTCAGGCCCCTGTGTGGTCAGTTGGTCATTATTAATCCATCAGATACTGTGAATAAAAAAAAATTCTTGGGGTACCAATGTTTGTGAATTTTGTGGTTGCTTCATGCCATAAATGTAAAGACCCAATGAACAATGATCCTTCTCTGAAAACATATGGATATTAAAGGCAATGATCCTTCTCTGAAAACAATAGGATGCCTTCCATAAACCATGAATTTAAAGAGAGACCTGAAAACTCTGAGTCAAATACTTCTAATTTATTGAGTGATATGATTTACTTAGTCTGAAAATTTCATCCTCATTCCGTCAACTGTTAAAGAGTATTAGAGCCTAAATACACATGTTGCAAAATATTTCCCTTAGCCATAAGCACTTAGCCAGTTTCACTCACCTGAGTCCCTGTGATGTCTCTTGTGCTGTGTACCGTGTCTGTTTTGCATTGTATGTCAACACCTGTGCCGTGTACTGTGGCTGTTTTGCATTGTTTGTACATACCTGTGCTGTGTACTGTGGTTGTTTTGTGTTGTCCGTCAATACCTATGCTCTGTAAAAAGAATATATATATATATATACCATAATTAATCCAAATACATGTAGTTGTATAATTCAATTTTCTGGAAACCATATTTTCAGAATTTATAATAATTTTAAATAGGACAAAAATTATCCAGACTCCAAGAAAGTTTTTTTAAAGCCAATGAAAAAAAAATTTAAGTTGGAACATAAACTGAGGAATGTTTTACATGTACTCAAAAACTGGTGATTGAATAGTCAACCCTCAGGCCATGAAACTGCACTGATTACCCAAATTATCAGGTAGTTACCTAAAGGTGTTGTCAATAGGCAATAGGCAACAATAAAAACAGCTCCACAACTCTTAATCAAGCAGATCCCTAAACAAAGCGAGCTGCGAGCTTGTTAAAGGTAATGATAAAGGAAAAACAACCTTTCATCATGAGACAGTTGATTCTCAATGAATCACTTTAATAACTTGTTCTTGTGATCTCAGTTTTGCACATAATTTTCCCTGTGGTAACCTCATTTTGGGTGTAGTTGGTTCGGTCTTCATACCTATAATCGGAGTTCAAATACTAATATTCCACAATCAATGAACCAGTCTAATTGATTTGGATCCATTACATATTTAGGACAATGATCACCATATTTGGAGTTTTAGTGTCGAGATCGCTTCAAGCCATTTTAAAGGAAAATATGGATATTCTTTCAGATATTCAAAGGTCAGATAATATGAATAGATGTATATTATTTCAGTGATATAGTCTGTTGTTAAAGACAATCTTTATATTATGAAGCAATATCTATGTTAGAGCTGGGTCATGTTCGTAGACAAAGTTTCCACCCAGACTTATCACTAATGACAGTACATGTACACATTGAACAGACTGTCATAGTTTTACAAACAAAAAGAAAAACAAACACCAGAAATGCAACTAGAACTCTTTCTTTGTAAAATATTGAAACATTATCATGCAAGTGTTCTTTATTGGCAAGCAAGGATGTAATGCAATCTGGTTTACCTACCTAGCATTATGTTCTACATATTGATATGGGTATATGTTCATTTTGATCTGTATATATGAATGGTACTGTATATACTCGCATATAAGCTAATACCAACTGCAAACTGCATAGACCCAGATCTGCCAGCGCATAATGCGTTGGCAGATATAGGTCTATGCAGTTTGTAAGGACTAATCAGTAGAACAAACAACATAGACCCTGATCTGCCAGTGCATTATGCGATGGCAGATTAGGGTCTATGTTGTTTGAATTTGGACCCGGCTTATACGCTAGTATATACGGTATATATGAATGTTACTATATGCATATGTGTATGTATATCACATTGCTATATGTATATATGTCTACATGTATGCATATATGTACACCACTGTTGCTCTATGATGTGAAATGTATATATATGTAGTTACATTTTTCTGTTGAGCCATTTATTGTAAAGATGTGATTTATATGGTTGATAATTTTTTATCTTTTAAGTTCTTGATTAATTTATGTTTCAAAGTCTGTATAAAAAGCTTTAAAAATTCTCTATTGACTGTTTCCATAGCAACTTTTGAGTATTTAACAAACAATATCTCTTAATCAAGTAATCAGACATGTGTATAACCTCTGCGGTGCCAGTAAAATGACCTACAGGGCTGGAGTAAATTATTGATTTTACAAATGGAACTCAGGTCTACCTTTAAGTACCAGTGAAAATGTAGTTTTTCGCAAAACAATGACAAATTGATGCCCATAAAAAAAATATGTATTTGTCATAATGATAGGATGTAATATACATTAGTAGTCTTGCAGCCTTAAATGTTTTCATCATAACACAATAGATTGTAACGTACAGTAGTGGTCTTGGAGCCTTAAATGTTTCAGAAAACTGTAATTCAATAACTATCTTAAAGAGAAAAAGGAGATTATGTCAAATGAATTAATAATGTTAGGTTACTTACAGAATATAAGCTTCACACCTAATCATAAAAATTCTGTACTTCCAGTGTGTCTTTTCATTGAAAACCCTTTGGTGTGAATTGCCTGCATGATTTATTGCTGTCAGTAAAAATGAAAATGACATATGTCCAGACATAGACAATAAATTTGATTCTTTTTTATGTGTACATAGGTAATTTTATCCTAACATGTGTACATAGGTAATTTTATCCTAACATGTGTACATCCTAACATTCATATGAACTTACAGGCTCTTTGACAGCTATAAAGTCCCAGGATTTGAAGTCTACTGATCTGGATTCAGATGATGCCAAACTTGTTTACACAATTACCCAGGATCCCCCAGTTGGGAATCTGGAGTTACACAAGAATGGGTCACTGGTTAAACTGTCTAGAACTGGCCCATATAAAACCTTCACACAGACAGATATCAACAATGGTGAGTTACACTAGAATGGGTCACTGGTTACACTGTCTAGAACTGGTCCTCATAAAACCTTCACACAGACAGATATCAGCTATGATGAGTGGCATAAGATTTTGAGGTGTTGGTAAAACCTTTTACCTTTTGATTAATCTCATTTATGGTTGTAATATTTGTAAAACTTCCTTCATATGCTATGGAGGAAGATGTGTTACCATTGCCCATACATGCATCCAGTCATTTAGTCCACCAACAATGGTATGTATATAATCTTGTTTTTAGTTTCAAGAAGAAATGAATTGATTTAAGCTAAATTTGATACAAATATTTATTTCCGTAAGTTAAAGGTTATATGATTGTCTTTTTTTGTTGCTGTTGGGAATTTTAACAAGAGTTGTTGCTCCTGTTTAACTTGTACTTTTGTACTATAGTAAAAAAAAGACCTTTTTCTATATTTTAGCTCAGTAACTTCAGAATTATTAGAAAGATTGGAATTAATATAAAAAGATAATTTTCAGCAGTCCTTAGAAAGATTTCAGCATTCAACATTTTATGACCCTTTCTTGACTCAGATCAGACTTGTACATTGAGATGCTGCTGGGAGGTGGAGGTGAGAGATCCACAACCTTCGATTATTTTTAGTTCAGAATATTCATTGTGTTATTTAAAACAATAATTTATGAGGACTCCGAAGTGACTTACGGTCACCGATGCATATAAAGGTTATTGTTACCTAATTATCCCCCAGATGACATTCAAAGTGATAACCAAATTACAAAGGGCATGTGTGAATAAACTGCTTATAGTGGACCATACATTCTGACAGACTTAGTTATCTTATAGATTATAGTGTGCTTACTGTACTTGAGGAGTCATAATTTAATTTTTTACATTCAAAGTTTGTTTCTAATCTTGGTTTACAATGGGGAATCTATATGAATAGACCAGGAGCAGGAAGTCATTTACAATAACTTGGAAAAAAATTACATGCATACTGTAATGTATAAATAAATATGGAGAAAGATTAAGGGTCAAATCTGTCCTTCTGCAAGACAATGCAGTAAATTCATCACATATTATTTCCACATATATTTTATTTTTCATTTATTTTAGGTAACTTGGAGTATAAACATAGTCCAGGTGAATCGACGGGAAATTTTTTCTTTAAGTTCAAGGTCTCAGATCCAGAGGGAAATGACCTAATTGACCAAGATTTCTACATAACCATTATGGGTAAGTAACGTACACCTATTTAAACATTGTCTTCTTTTACGACTAGGGGTAATGTAACAAAAGAAAAGACTCAAACAAGCTTTCAAACAAGTATATTTACCAAGTGCAGGACATAGTACCGTATTTTCACTCATATACCCCGCCAACACATATTCCCCACAGAAAGTCACTAATTGTGTAAAAATATTTCGTATACTCCACCCATGCATATACCCCACAAAAATTCAATAATCGTGTAAAAATATTTAGCATACCCCACCCACGCTTATACCCCACACAAACCCTAACATAATCTCACATGAACCGACCACATGCGCTAAGAGCCAGTGCCAAAGCCTGAATACCAGATGTCCAGATTGAAACCCATTCCAGTGTCAGGTCATAAAATTCATATGACTGTTTAAGCTGCAATACGACACCTATCAGATGGACTGAGGCTAAACATGTGACACGTCATCAATATTTGTTAATTGGCAGGGTTCATTGGTTTGATGGTCGTACTATACTTTATTACTAGATCACATGACGTTGTAAGATGCAATATACCTACAAGACGGTCTATTCATGAGTGGTTGTATTATCTTTTATTACTATAATTTAGACTTCTATACCGCTGTGAAAATTTGATAGTGGGTTCATAGGTTTTATTCAATTCTTTGTATTTAGATTCATATATAAGCATCCTGAAAGCTGTTGCACTTGATGGCATCCATTCATTATCAAGCAGTGCATAATCCCAAAAGGAGGCCAAGTGCTAATGTGACTGTGGTATAAGCGACCCAATGGGATGTCTCATTGAGCACATAAGCAACCTAACATGGAAGTGGGAGTGATCGAGTTTCATAATGCCTTTATCATCTATTTTTTTCTTGATCTTTTGCATCAATGAAACATATTTACTGGTAGCAGAAATATTGGAGTTTTTCATGTTTCAATTGGAGCTTGGATTTTTCTCGGAAAATGGCTTCATTCTCGGAGTTGCTCCGATGAAATCGGAGGAGTTGGCATCTCTGGCATTGCACCTAGAGCATTGCAAGTCACATGCTATTGGTTTGTAAACATAGTGCATTAATATGAACATGTTAATGATAGCAGTGGTGTGACCAGTCACACAATTATTAAAAATGATATCTGTATAAATTTAAAAATAAGCTGATGACTACTGGCTGAGTGAAAAAGAACTGATATAGCCCACCCACCAAGATACTCAGCATGGGGGTGTTGGGCGTGTAAAATGCTGTATAACCTGTGGGATATATGCGTGAAAATATGGTGCATTGTATTGTATTGAAAAATAAATAATGCACAAAATAATCACTGGCATTCCAAACTAATTAGAAACTCCATGATCCTCATTTTAATTGATACTACAGACCTACTGAGTACAGTAGAGCTGTCTTTATTCAAACTCTTGGGGGCACACAAAAACATGTGGATGAAGTTTGGGTTATACCAAATCTACATGTAGTGGGGGAAAAATGTGGTTCTGATAAACCAATCAATTAAATATAGATGATTGAGGTTTGGAAAAAAATGTGTGCAGTAGACTTTATTTATTCTTGATGGACTGTTAAGTCAGAGGCTTGAACTGTATTAAAATGTACAATATTCCCATTATTTACAATAAAATACAGGAACTACATAAAGATAAGTATTATGACAGACTTGAGGTAATAAAGCTAGCATGTTCGTAAAAGCTGTAAAATTATATTTTGGGTTAAAAAGAATGTTTTACATTTGTATTTAAAGAAGTGAGGGTTGTGCATGACTTGATATCATTAGGTAAGATATTCCATATTAAAACACCATTGTATGTAAAACTCTTTTTAAACATGTCAGTCTTGTGTTTTGGGATACCTAGTTCATTTTTGGCAGAAGAGTGTGCGATTTGACTATGAACTTTGAAGACTGGTGTAAAAGTATTCAGATAATATGGTGCCATGTTGTTTTAAACTTTGTACACGAGGACTGATTCATTGTACAGTAGGACCCCGCTATAGCACGATGGTCGGGGTCTACAAAATGGGATCGTGCTATGTCCTGAACCATGCTATAACCAACCTAGAGAAAACCAAGTCATTTAGGTGAAGAAAATTATGCATGCACCAAAATAATGGGGGGGGGGGGGGGTAAATTGTGGGCTCAAAACAACGTGCTTCATTGGCACAGTTACCATCTTAAATCAATGCATAATAAACGATAAATACACATGCAGTGAAAACAGAGATTGCACATATAATATTTTACTTTATTCAGTGAACCATGCATTGGTACATTTATATGTACATGTCTGTTGTATAGCATGAATAGTTAAAGGATCAACACGTGTATTCACCAGCCGATCTCATGGCATGCGTAGGAGTGAGTCCATAATAATTCCATCGAAAATATGCACACAGAAGTATAATATCATTGTCTAATAAAGTTCTGAGATCCTACATCGTCATCTAGTCATTGTAAATTGTCATCGTCTAGTCATCGTAAATCATGTTCAACTCCGATTCCTCAGCTATACTGTCATATGCGGGTGCTTATGCATGAGACTGAGCTTGGGCTCTTGCAAGTAACACTTTAATCATAAAGTCAGAAATCTATTAAAGGATGCAACTGGACACGTGTCAATTGTGCGGCAAGATCACAGGGAGTTCAAATAACCACCCTCTGTTACTTGGCACTGAACAAGTATCAAACTCGCGGCTTGATCAAAGGGTTGTCACGTGGGAAAACAAAGAGTGTGGTGCCTTTACAAGCTAAGGGATTAAGGTCAAAGTATATGCACAGGAAGTTCTAGAACTCTACTTGAAAACAAAGTGAGTGCTTTTACAAGCCAGAGGCTTATCGGCCCACGTGCACTGGCAGATAACTTGGGAAATGTCACTGGGAATTAAATCTGACTTGTGTAAACACCAGACTTAATCCTGTCCATGGCTTCAAGCTTCTCTTTGACAGAAAAAGCTTAACGTTTCCGTGTACTGTTATCCATTGTAAATAACTACTAATTAAAACTCTGACACCTATTTGTTTGAACGACTACAGCAAGAATAATTGTTAATCAACAATGGGGTCATTTTTATAGGGAATGTGCAATATTATTCACTGGTCAACTGATTGCGTGGGGATTGTCTAACAACACCGCCAAGCCACGTGTGCGCGTTGGCGGCTTTCGTTTTTTTGATATTTTATAAATCATTGCCGCATGGTTTGAACAACTTTAGCTTTGAGATTGACTCTGATGATTGTCAATGACTTAAATTAATTGATTTATAAATTCAGGTGCGAATCTTTTATCAACCACTGCATTGTTTGGTGCTTGGCTGTGTATGCAGTTGAATGAGCAAACATATGTCGGCTATTGTTTGAGCAACGATTGTACACAGAATGTATTTGAAGACAAACACAAAGAAGACTTAATGACTTTATTGTTCATGTATCAGTAATAATAAGATTAACACTTGTCAGCTATAAAATGAGCTGACATCTTTCAAAAATAAACTAAGATCAAAGTGCAGTGATTGACTACTGACACATTTGAAATGAACATTCACAAATAGAAATGTTCAGCATCTTTATTCATATAACGAAAGATGCAATCATAAAACACTTTTTCTTCAAGAATACAATACAGCTTGCCAAATTATTAAATCAAACTCTTGTTTATTTTGGCACAAAACTTTGCAGTAGTTAAAGAAATTGGGGAAATTATTGTAAAATTTCGTTAGCCACGCCACGATCGTATTATATCCGAATTCATACACGATCTCTTCCCCAAAATGATAATTAATTTTTTACACATTATTTTTCATACTTCGAAAAAATAATTTTGTTTCATGTACGAAAAAATAGATGAAATTTCGGGAGCCATGCCACGATCGTGTTATATCCGAATTTGTGCTATAACGAAGCGTGCTATAGCGGGGTCCTACTGTATTAAACTGTACTGACTAACTTAAGTGTATTGACTAATTTTACATGGCAATTGTTGATGTATGTCAAGAAAATTTTAAAGTAATTATTGTATAATATATGTATAATGCATGTATGATATGATGATAGACCATGAATTTAGCCTATTATTACTGATTGGGGGGGGGGGTAGATTCATTAATTTCAGCATGACTTAATCCTATTAATTTACCATCTTATATTTAAACTTCTCAGCTGCTCAGTTATAAAATACATCAATGGGAGTATAATGATTTAACGTACTTATCATTGCAATACTTTGTGTCGGTTAGCATAGTGCCAAGTTTTCCGCTATATAGACTCATCCTTAACTGTCAACAGTGCCATCATATCATGTGTGCCCTGTACCAGTGATAACATCATGGTCCAAGTAAGTAAGGCCACTTACTGTCCAGACTAGTTGGTCAGACCTCCTTGTTGGCAGTATGGGTACCCGACTCCAGGTGGATGGGTTGTGGGCTTGATTCTGAGCAGCATCTATTATACTCTTTCCTTGCTGTTACACTGATATGTCTCTATTTTGCATCCTCCAGAGGACAGATTTCTGCCCAAGGTAATATCCAACAAGGAGCTTGTGGTAGCAGAAGGAGGGAAAACCAAGATTACAACAGACTATCTCTCCTTTACTGATGATGATTCAGAACCTGCATCCCTTAAATACCTGGTGATCTATGCTCCAAAGTTGGGACAGTTAGAGTTTGCTACTCAACCTGGTATATTCATTAATATCATTTAAATGAAGCTGTGCCATTTTTTTCCAATGGTTTATGTTTTTTAATATACATTTTCTGTGATTGTGGTCTTATTTTGCTGATTTTCCCCTTCAATTCCAGTTTTTATACCATGCCTACACGGAACAAAAGATTTTAGTTAACGGTTTTTGAATGTTTGATTTCATGATTGTTACATGTGATTATAATGCAATACTATCCAAATGCATTAAAATTAGGATAACTTACTGTGTTACATTTTGTATTTTTCAGTGAAATGAGGCCAGCTAATAATCCAAGTGTCTGACATTGCTCTGCTGACAGGTGGCATCAGAGCCAATTGTCTACTAAAAAGTCAAAATTTTGCTGCCTCAAACATGGGGTGGTGTTTTCTGGCCTATATTTCATGACTAAGGATCCATGGAAAGGTGTGACTTGCATAAGTTATTAGCATAATTATTTATTTTTATTTCAGGTAGTTATTACGCATCGCCTCATTGAGATACCATATATATTCACTTATAAGTCAAGTACTATTGCAAACAACATAGGCCCTGATCTGCCATTGCATCATGCACTTGCAGATCAGGGTTTGTATTGTTTGTTCTACTGATTACTCCTAACAAACTGCATAGACTCAGATCAGCCAGTGCATTATGCGATGGCAGATCTGGGTTTGTGCAGTTTGCAGTTGGACTCAACTTATAAGCGAATATAGACAGTAGCCTCAGTTTGACAATTTTTGTCCATACCACTGTCATCTCTGATGTCATACCGTAAATACTCGCGTATAAGCTGAGTCCAAATGCAAACAACATAGACCCAGATCTGCCGGCGCATTATGCGACTGCTGATCTAGGTCTATGTTGTTTGCATTTGGTATTGGCTTATACACGAGTATATACAGTAACTGTTATTAAGTGGGAGATGACATTAGTGTGGGAAAAATATCGCTGAACAGAGACCAAATGAATAAGTTTATGCAAATGAGTTGACATTAAGACAGCATAGACCATTACTTATGCAATATAGGCCAGCAAATGCTGCCCCATGCTTGGGGCAGCTAAATTTGAACTTTTCAATGGGTAACTGAATGCAGTAGGTATCACCTCTCAGAATAATGATGTCAGAGAGACAGACTACTTAATTTAGTGCTGTTAGCAATATAGTCATGTCTTAGCTTTTAGACACAAGACCAGTTATGATCATTGTTTCTATGGTCCTGTTATAAGTTTTGTTCTCTATTGTATTTGCTGGTGTATAACATGTATTGATCTGTGAAAGGCAAGGACCCAGTCTGACAGCAGATTTTTTTTGGTTTTTTTTTTTAGGAGTTGATTGTGTGTTGCAAGGTGAGCACTTATGATAACATGTATATCAATAAAGGGATCATACAGGTTCTTTCTGGTATAAATGTTCACTGAATCCATTGAAGTCTGAGCAAAAGGATGAGGTTTTCAATACACCTGAGAGATTCAGTTAATGTTTATACTAGAAATAGATATGTATGATCACTATTCTTACGTAAAAATAAAAGAAAGACTTTTAAATTTCTAGGTGAAATAGAAAGTTTCCCCAAGTGAAAGTGCCAATCTGGTACATTGGTTTTTCTTGTTCCTTTTTTTGGGACGGCATGCGCAGTATAGGTGGGAGACAGACAAGAGTGCTCTGCCCTTGGATAGTGGGATTGGTTCCAAATTCTTTCTAAACTTAAGTTATTACTTCTGCTTGTGCTAGGAAGCACAATCTTTTAGAGATCTCTCAAAAATCCCGTATAAGTTGGTATTTTCCACACTCCCGAGTGAGTTGGAGGTGGTAAGTAATTAAAGTATATTCCATCTATATTTCTAACTATTTTTCTCACTCTTTTCTGTCTGAGATGAAGTTTTCTAACTTTATTAGAACAATAACTTCATCGTAAGATATACATATCAATGCCATTTAGTTATACCTGCCCTGGTCACTAGTATTTTAATTCAGTACTGTGTACTTGATCTATCATATGTTTGAAGTCACTGACTGGATAATATAACAGACCTGAAAGATCATGCAGATAATTTCCTGACATTTATTTGTTCACTAGTGTTCACTTTATGGTAAGCTTATGTGATGCTTTTTGGTCACTGACTGTATAATATTACAGACCAGGAAGGTTGTGCAGGTACATGTAATTTCTATAGACATTTATATTGTTCACTAGTGTCCACTGGTAAGTTTATGTGACACTTGACTGGTTTCAGCTGCTCTGGTCATTAGTATGTTCATCTAAATAATGTGTACTTGATCTATTAAATGATTCTGTCACTCATTGTCATAATACAGACTGGAAAGTGATGATATGCAATTTTTATATGCATTTGTATTATTCATTAGCATCCACTTCACAGTAGGTTTATGTGATGCTTTACTGATTTTACTTGTAGAGGCTGTCATTTTGTTCAGTATTTACAGTTGTCAACACAATATTCAGGACTAAGTGCTTTGAGTGCAAGTGTTTTAAACTGGCTGGGGAGGAGGATGCTATTAGTATTGCTGACGATGCCACAAATTTATTCTGGTGGAAATGATGGAAGCAGGGAGCTCACCAGTGCATTGCATCACATACAGCCCCAGCTCCTCCTTCACCTCCTCAACTGGAACAGACATTGTCGGTGGTACCATTAGGATGAATTCTGCCTAGGTATGGCAGCCCTTTCTATGACATTTGAGGCAGATTGACAGCAGTCAATACCAGCTCAGACACTGCCTAAGCTGATGCAGATAAGGACTGGTTACAGGGATAGAATATAACCTAACCTGTCTCAGCATCATGAACTTGGCACCAGAAGGAAGGAAATGATGGCCCTGTTCTGTCAAAGACCAAACTCTGCCATCAGATGTAGATCTTTCACGATCAACAGAGAGTCCAATCAAGCCTACACCTATGCCTGAGCAGACTGCTTATGATGATCTAATATCACATCCCAACCTGGCATCATGCACTTGGTACTGGAAGAGAGGAAATGATGGCCCTGTTCTGTTAAGACTCGACTCTGCCGTCAGATGTAGATTATTCATGGTCAACACCGAATCTGATCAAGACTACACCTATGCCTGAGGGGACTGCTCACGATGATCCAGTATCATGTATCTCATCCTGGTATGAGAGCACAGGCACTCACAGGGAACAGCCCATCCAGTATAGTGCCATGACAGACCCATGTCACCTCATGGCCTGTTAGTGCCATGTTCCCTAGTTGCTATTATGGACCCAGGTCAGTCCATAACCATGAATTTGTGCATAACTATTACAGATCTGTCTTGGTCCAATGCCATCACTGACCAATGTCAAATGGTTTTAGTCGCTGATGCTTGGGCATGGATGATACAGTCAGCAATTGGTATTATGATCTTTGCATCTGGTAGAAAGGAAATTATGGCCCTGTTCTGTCAAGACCAGACTCTGTCATCAGCTGTGGTTTGTATATGGTTGACACCGATTTGGATATGGTCTTTTCTTATGCTTGAGAGGACAGGTGATGGTGATCCAATATCACATATCCTGTCCCAGTATCATAACACTGGCTTCAGCATCGCATATTGCATGGTCTCTACTCAGTATAGGACCCATGCCAGTCTATTGCCAATATAGTGCCACCATGCCTTGGTACCACAATAGACCTGTGTCATTTCATTGCCAGTACTATGCCACAGTGTCCAAGTGCCACATCAGACCCATGCCAGTCTGTAATGAGTATAGTGTTGCAGTGCCAAGGTATCAAGACAGACCCATGTCGGTCCATAGCCATGGATCTGTCTAGGTCCATTGCCATCATGGATTAGTGTCTAAGGGTTTCATGGCCCATTGTAGTTTAGCAGTATGGTACCAGCTACAGCAACATTACAGTCCCGGATGTCTGATACAATACTTTCAGCGATCATCTTGAGAATACAGTATATAGCAAATCATATGAACATGCTTCATTGTCATGATTCAATATCTCCATTATTCTTCCTTTGGTGAAAAGATGCATTTCTCTCCATGCCTGCTATCTGGGCTATTATCATATAACCTCCTTTAGATCACAATAGGCCACCTAAGAAGCAAACCTCATGGCCCTATGGACCCAGAACTGTGCCCTCATTTCCTTGCAGAAATAAAAGGAACAGGAAGGACTCTCTAAGGCATGCATAAAGGGGGACATTCCTTCCCTTTCTATTGATCCAGTTAGCAACAATGCCATGACTATGCTTCCTTTCTTAACATCTTGTTTGGAGGAATTCAATGTTTCAAATGTAATTGGAGACACTGCTACACTATTCCATGGGAGATACACATTATTTTGCAGGGCCTCCAGACCATGTTCTTTGCCCCTATCTCTTTACAATGTTGCTCTTAAGTACATACATCCCAAGAAACCTTTAATAAGTGGACGTCCTGCAGCAATTTAACAATGGGATGATGCTCCAGATGGGTTCTTGCCACCAAAGGCCAAAGTCACTGTTCAGCTGGTTATAGATCCGGCTATCATTTGGTTCATTCAGGCACCATGGTTCAATATAAAAAACAACCACACAGGTTGTCAACATCATTCACAAGGGAGTTTTTGCATTCTGGGACTAGGTATATTAATTCAGGGCACTTCCGTTTGGTTTGAGCATCAATCCTGGGGTCTTCACATGTACTATGGACAGAGTTGTGTCACTCTTCAGAGCCACCTCCACATCAGTGATTTCAGACTACCTGGTTGACATTCTACAAAACTCTAGTTGCTTTATAGTCTAGATGAAATTATGCAGCTTTTGTTTCACATCTGATCTGCCATGGATTCCTTGTCAGCAAGGACATATCTGTTATGGTACCAATTCAAGATTTTAACTCCATGAGTATTGAATTCAAAACCCATGTGAACAGGGTCTCATTTCCTCAAGAACATGCCTTAAAATCATCCTGATGATGTCTTCAATCCTCTCTAAGAATCACATCTCAGCCCAAGAATTCCTTCATCTATTGGGTTGGCTGTTCATGAGACCACTGCAAATGATTCTGTTGTCCCAGTCACAACCAAATCTTTGCCCACTGGAACAAATAGTCCTAGTTTCTGATATATGAGGTCACATCTCAGCAAACGGGAGAACCTCAGTTGGCTTATGGTCACCTGTTTGATTATAGGTCTAGCCTATGGGAGTCAAGATTTGTACAGCTGCCAGCATGTCAGGCTGGGGTGCCCACCTCCTGACAGCATTTCTGGAAGCCATTGGATTGTGGCCTCCTCAGGACCAAATATGACACAGCAATCTCCTAGAGATGAAGATCATAGAGAATGCATGTCATTGGTTGCAGGAGACACTATATGGAAAGAGTGTAGTAATTATGTCTGACAACTCTGCTGTGGTGAACTATCTCATAAGGCAAAGGGGGGACCAAATCCCTAGACCTTTTCCTTCTGGTATGGGATTTCTCAGGTGGTATCATCAATGACAAATTTATGTTCAAGTCCCTCACATTCCAGGCAGGCAAATGTATTGGCAGACTCATTGTCCCAAGAGAATCAACCAATCCAAACCGAATGGTCAAGTCACACACCCCCACCCCCCACCCCCCCATATTCCGTTAAATCTGTACCCACTGGGGCCAACTAATTGTGGATCTATTGGTGACAAGATGGAATGCAAAGCTCCCAACCTTTGTCTCTCCAGTCCCAAGGCCTGAGTAGTTGACACTCTTTCCATATATTGGAATGGTCAGGACATTTACACTCATCATCCAACAGCTTTGATCCCAAGATCTTGCAAAATGTGAGGGAATCAGAGTGCTGTCTTAACCTGATTGCTCCCATCAAGTGGGAAAAAAATTGTGGATAAACAACTTGTTAAACTTGGCAACAGAAATTCTATGGAAAATAATGGTCTTTCCTCAGCAGCTCAAACAACCTCAATTACAGGCATTTCACCTGAACCCAGATCTGTTGAACCTGCATGTCTAGATCATATCAAACAAGCCCTCAGAAGCAAGTGGTGGACAGAATTACTTGGGCAAGAAGGCTCACCACTCTGAAAGTGTATAAGGGGAAGTGGAGAGTTTTCTCACAGTGGTGCGAACAGGAACATATCACTCTGCTTTAAGCATCGTTACCCCAATAGCTAGCTTTCTTCTGTGGCTTTCTGAGGTGATGAAGTTAACATCCATAACTGTAAAGGTTACCGTTCCACAATCTCAGACACATTTCGGCATCACAGAAGAGATGATACAGGACACAACAAAGACCTTTCGTACCTTCTGGCAATCCTTGACCTGTCATGACTGAAGACTTTGGCTCAGTTACCCAAAATGGAATAAACCATAGGTTCTGACATGGTTGAATAAGGCACTGTTTAAACCACTATTGAGACTTTGTTGGTTTATCTCTCATATAAAACCTGCATCCTAGCTGCTCTAGCTAGAAATGGCAGGCAGAATCAGTGAGATACATGCCTTGTTGGTCACTCCAAACTACAGTTCCATCATGATGGTTTGATTTCACTCTTGATGGCCCCTGCTTTCATGACTAAGAACAAGTTTCTGCTCATGGGCAATTAGTCTTTTGTTGTGATGCCTCTTCATTGGACCCTTCTCCCTCAGGCCATCTACAGGACCCAATGCGGGCTTTGAAGTGGTACCTAAAATGAACTGAGCCAGTGCCAAGAGGAAGATCTAGTTTATTTATACCTTGGAAAATGGGAAAGGTCAATATCTCAGCTCAGGCTGTATCATTCTGCATAAGATAGGTTATTTACTCTGTGTACAGACAACTAATCCAAGATCAAATGAAATTATTGCACATTTTGGCTCATGAAATTAGGGCAGTTATCCAAGCATAGCAACTGTTCCCTAACAGACATTATATAAGTTGTGGTGGAGGTTACAAACGACTTTCTCTTGCTTACCTCCAAGATCTTTTGTCCCAAAGGGCTCAGTTTGACCTCGCCAGACCTATAGCAGCAGTGCAACAGGCTAACTTCCCAGGTTGTTCAGCAGCTTCTTAGTGATGCTGCTCTGTGACTTCTGCTGGTTTTGCAAGGGGGGTCCCAATCAGCCATGTCTAGGCATACAGAGTCACTTCACCAGTCTATTTATATCTCAAGAGTTGAAGCTGCCTCACATACCTTAGGGAACTGGAGATGGACCTTTTCCAAGATAAGGATGTGTAACTCCCTCCACCTCTTCCCTATTCTCCTAGGATATTATGATTGGGTAGTGTATTTGAATAAGAAACCAGTTTTTACAGTAAAACTTGTTTCTTCAATAATACTTACCTGATTGTAATATGTATACACCCGCCCATCCTCCCCATAGTTACATCCGACTGGCAGAGCATGCATTCTGCTCCAGTAGTAACTGAAGTATGGACAGAATTTGGCACCATTCCTCTATCCAAGGGGAGATCACTCTTGTCTGACTCGCACCTATGTGGCAGACAACCTTTAGCTTTTTATAGCTAAAATTGAACATGGGTGGGCTGGATTTGTGACATAGTGGTTGTACTCCTAAGGTTTTATAATTGGGTAAGTATTATTGAAGAGACATATTTTACTCCATAAATTTGTTTCTATTGTTTCAAGTGAATACAATGCACTGGGACAAAAGAACATGTCTTATTTTCTCTAATCATAAAAGTTTTCACTTTCTGTGCAACTGGAGACCATAACATGATGGCATACTTTAAGCCAGTACACACAAGATGGAGAAATGCAGAGCCCTTTATTTTGGATGCAGAAAAAAGGATAAGTATAATAACACTCCTGGGCATCAATGCTGCTTGAGGTTGATACATGGATATGGCCGCATTCATGCACCTCACCCAACAGTGCTGTGCATGCATTTTTATGTAAGAATATATGGATTTCCCATAGCATGTGCTTTGAACAGTTTTCAGCAACTGGAAGTTTGTCATAAAATTGGGACAGAGTTGAGTGTTGGAAGAAAAAAAAACAAAGATCTCAAAGCAAAATAATTAAACTGGTCCCAATCCTTGCTCGAAAACAAGGTAATATTGTATAACTAGTTATAAACCAGTCAAGAACTTTATAATAAACAAAACATTTAAAAATGAACAAAAAATGGACAATAATTGAAAGATATCAAGTGATATTTGTGCAGTGTAGGATAATTTCTTATCACAGACTAAGAACAAACATGTGCCACACTGCAAGAAGTCTCCATTGTGTCACAAGCTGTCCTCAGTCAATATACACATCATGTCAGCAGAAGTAGATCAGTTATGCTCACAATTTAGGCTTTACCTGATTTCATATTATGGTATTAGTATTGTGTTGTTTCAGGTGTTCCTATAAGTGTGTTTACTCAGTCAGATCTTGCTGCTAACAATGTGCTGTATGTCCACATGAGCAAAGAGGAGTTTTTCATGGACAGGTTTACTTTCACCGTAACAGATGGAACTAATGATGTAAGTTTATTAAAGTTTATCAACAGATAAAATGCACAAATATTTGCCTGTGGTTAAAATTTCGTGTCTACTTTCCTCTTAAACTTAATTGAATTTTTTGTATGCAGTATGTATGTATATTTGCAGATTTTCTTTTTTCTCCACCTTTACATTAACTATACATTTTTTATATAGGAATGCAAATATATCTTTTTCTTCATTTGTGCTTACATTGAATGAAATTTATGAAATTAATTTAATGTCAGTCTTATGCTTGGCAATGCCATGGCTCAGAAAGAAAGAAGCTATGCAACATGTTTTGTAAATTTTATATGCTTTAATGCAGGTGACACGGACATTTTTCATCAACATCAGCCCCATTGATGATTCCATCCCCCTTGTTATCAACAGAGGATTGACTGTACAGGAGGGGGTACGCAAGATCATCACTGAGTTTGACCTCAAGGCCTTGGATAATGACACTCAGGTAGGAGTGGTGATGGTAATAAGGGTGACATTAGTTATTACCATGATTATTAATGACCCCAAGGCCTTGGATAATGACACTCAGGTAGGAGTAGTGATGGTAATAAGGGTGACATTAGTTATTACCATGATTATTAATGACCCCAAGGCCTTGGATAATGACACTCAGGTAGGAGTAGTGATGGTAATAAGGGTGACATTAGTTATTACCATGATTATTAATGACCCCAAGGCCTTGGATAATGACACTCAGGTAGGAGTAGTGATGGTAATAAGGGTGACATTAGTTATTACCATGATTATTAATGACCTCAAGGCCTAGGGATGATGATGGTAATAAGGGTGACATTAGTTATTAATGTGATTATGAATGCAATGGAAAAATATTGTATTCATATAGTGCATTCTTTCATTGATGGAAACAAGATTTGTGATCATAGTTTAAGTCAAAAAGGGGAAAATAGTCTGTTATTATTCACGTGAGCATAGAATTAACATATTACCATTTATTGGTCAAACACTAACTTTGCTAATACCTATGGATAGCCAATCAGTGCTGTACCTAATAAAAGTTATAGGCATTATATAATCATAGACACACTGATAGTTTGTTGGACATTCAGGTCTAATGTCCATCACCTAGGTGACTGTCACTATATATCGTATACAAAATAAAATGGTCATAGCTTCAAAAATTTTCATGAAAATTTTAGTGTATACTCAAAATTTATAGTTATTGGTGAGTGGGTTGGGTTTGTTTTAAAAAAAAATCAGTTCTTTGATTTTATGTGGTGTGCTATGCTAATGATGTGTGACTATCTCAGCTTTTTAAGAGTCATAAAAATCATCACACATCTAATTTCTTTTTTGCCTTTGGACTTTTGCTGATCATTATCAGTGAATCGATAACTGCCCACCACATTGTAATCATGGTGAGCAAATTTTGTCACAATATCTCAGTAATCAAGGAATTAAATGTATTCACATTGACCAAGAGCTCCAAAAATTTTTTGAACTGTTGTCAGATATTCATTCCTTTAGGAGCAGTTGTAGTCAATCCCGCATAGCATCTCTCGCTCCAGTTTACCTCAGAAGGTTGATCTCCAAGATAAATTCCACATTTGGTCTTTTTTTCAAGTTTTGAAGTCATTTATAGCTATGGAATTACCAAAATGTTTAAAATTTGATACAATCCTTTTCTTTATTTCATTTTAATTGTAGTCAGTAATGCAGACATCAGCTTCATATCAGTCAGATGTACATGGGCCAGTTGCCTTATACTGTTTATACAAGCCCCAAGGCAATTTCACACCTGTTGCAATGTACATCTTACATATAAGATTAGGTCAAATACCCATGTAACAATTTTTCAGTTAAAACAATTATTTTATCGAGTCTGAATATGAATATGAATTTCTTTGCAGAAACACCCAGTGTCAGATTTGAAAATTTTAATGTCAGTCAAAACATCAATCCTGTTAAACATATCTGGTATATTAGACAACTTCTGGAGGCCCGGTCAACTTCACACGTACATATTCCCCAGACTAAAATTTTGTGGAAATGTGTTTTAGGCATTTAAAAGCATTAATGAAACATTACAGTTACAGAAAAATGGCAAGAGAAAATATTGAATATGCAAATTTGCATGTTGTTAATACAGTCAAGGCAGAGGAATGTAGAAATTATTTCCAAGAAGTTATAGTTTTTTTATTGATCCATACCCAAGGGTTACCTTAGTGTCTAATTATAGAATATGCTTTGGATGATAGACAAATTTTTATATTGGAAACTTGAAGGTATTCACTATTTTTCATGTTGCCATGATGATCAGCTGTTGCCATTGCAAGGCACAGCAATGAATAGGTGATGGTACCTTTTTCGTATTAGGTGATCATACTCAATCTGTAGTATGCATGTCATTGCATGTGAACAAGGATTGTGTCATTATGATACAGCACACATCCTGAGCGATCAGTGAAAGTCCAAAGGCCAAATAAATTTGATGTAAAAGCATGTTCACAGATGAGACAAGATGGTATTCCATGAAGTCCTTCTTTAATTTATTTTAGTTTTTATTGTTTAAACCCAAAATTATTTTAATCTTTTCAGGAGGATTTACTGGTTTTTACTGTCATTCAATCTCCAGTCTATGGTGACCTTGAACTTTACCATGACAACAAGTGGTCACCTATGGCAACCTTCACCATGAAGGATATCTATGAAAACCATGTCAGTTACAATCATGATGGCAGTGAGACAAGGAAAGATAATTTCTCTTTCATCGTCTCAGATGGGACAAATGATATGTTTTCCATGCAGAGAGATGGACAAAGGGGCATGTCTATACCTCAAGTGAGTCCACAGGTAAGATCACAACCCCCATCCCAAACATTTCAGTGAATCTCCATTGAAGAAGTCTGAATCAGAACATAGAAAATTCTGTATTCATAAGCTGTTTTGGAAAATGATAGGATATGTATTACCGTCTATACTCTCTTGCATATAAGCCGGGTCCAAATGCAAACAACATAGACCATGATCTGCCATTGCATAATGTGCCAGCAGATTAGGGTCTATATTGTTTGTTCTACTGATTTGTCCTTACACACACTGAAGCATAATAATTATGGTTAGCAAGTACTGTAGTAGGCTTATATGTGAGACAAAGTCCTGGAATATGTCCCAAGGGCATGCAAAATTAAAACATTACTTGACACGTATACCAACACAGATTAGGGCTGACAATAGACTAATCTGAAGTCTGTGCACCATAAAAAAACAGGCAGCTTTTAAGGTGAATCACTAAAAAAATAAATGCTTGTAGGTAAACCATTTAAGAAAGATTATGTTTATCTGCTTATTATCTAATTGTGATTGATACAATTTGTATACATGATCATTAGGAAATTAGGAAATTTTTTGTTTGTTATTTTAATTAAATATCAGGGCTTTAACAACCAGGCATGTGGCCTTGTTTTTTTAATGCTTTTTTGATGGAGACTGACAAAACAGTATTCTCTTAATTGATTTTCAATGGAGAAAAATCATTACAGACATGTATTGTATATAAGTAGCCATGACTGTCATTTGTCTTACTTATATGTCAGGATGTCAGAATGACCAGCTAAGCATCGTAGGATTGAACTGTCCATACAGGATAAAATTAGTCTGATAAATGAGTATGAATCTGTGCCAAACCTACATTGAAGAAACTAGGAGAAATATTCGGTATAGGAACATATACTGTTTCAGATATTCTAAAGAAAATGTAATTCTACAAGAAAGAATGTGAAAACAGCAGTGATGGAAACAAGCATCATTTCAACAATGCCTGCAAATTTGACAAACTGGATGATCTAGTGTGGAAATAGCTTAGCTAAGCTTGGACCAAAAAGATTCCAATTTCAGGCCCTGTAATATATACACTCTCAAAGGCGAAAAAAATTTGGGGTTCAATGGTTTTCGTTTTTGAGGGGTTTCACTGTATAACTGAAGAATTAAATTCATGTCCTTACATGGGTATACCAGTATAACTAAGGAATTAACTTCATGTCCAGATATGGGTATACCAGTATATCTGAGGAATTAACATCATGTTCTTATATATTTCTGGATATTTTTATGATAATTCTTATCATTCTGGATATATTTTGCAGGACTTTGATATCACCATTCTTCCAGTGGATAATGGCAGCCCAGTCCTACAGGCTAACCTTGGTCTGCAGTTTTTGGAAACTAGTGGTATGATGGTGTCCAATGTGATCACGTCTCAGGAGCTCAGAGCATCTGACTCAGACACACCTGTGGCTAAAATCCTGTATGTCATCACCAAGGCTCCACGACATGGACGGTTAGAAAAAACAGCAAACCCAGGAGTGCTGCTGCAATCATTCACTCAAGGTACTGTACAAGAACATATTTGGATGTGCTGAACTGTTTAAATGCAAATCTGGTGATATTGGTAACAAGTTTTATTTAAAGCTAGTGGTTTTTTCCATTTAATGCTCTTAAGTAGATTAATTTATATACTTTTGGGGGGGGGGGCAATTTGTTTCTTCAGAAGTGTATGAATTGCAACCACAGTTATGTTTCCGAATTTAAAATGAGAGTCTTGTCTGTAACATGTAAAGACTAGAAGATCATAAGACTGTGTACATGATAGTAGTTTACTTTTTCTCTATTTCCTTCAGATTTACTTGTACATGTTAAGAAGTAGTATGATGCCAGATACACACAAGGGCGTTGTCATACTTTAATTCCAAACCCTACAGTACCGTATATACTCGTGTATAAACTAGATCCAAATCCAAACAACATAGACCCTGATCTGCCATCACGTAATGTGACAGTAGATCAGGGTGTATGTTGTTTGTTCTACTGATTATCTCTTACAAACTGCACAGAGCCAGATCTGCCGGCGCATTATGCGACGGCAGATCTGGGTCTATGCAGTTTGCAGTTGGTATGAAGATCTAATGTACTCAAATTTTACTATGGCCAGGACTGAGTTCAGCTTTAAAGCTGCCGTGGAAGAAATTTATTGGGTGTTGTCAGCTTCAAAATGCCCTCCACCCCCTACTGCTACACAGGCCTATAAGGTCAAGACTTTAGTAGACCTAGATGAGGAGGAGGAGGAGTGTCCCTACTTCTGTCTTCTTGCACATACATCCAGAATTGAAGAAACTGCAGACTGTTTGTCTAGCAAAATCAGAGATCCGGGAAATTCTGAGGCTTTCTTTTCAAAAAGCCAGTTACCAGCAACATTTTCATCTCGGTGGTACAAGACACGTTCAGACGCCTTTCAGATTGAGCTTCCAGCCTTAAACATGAATTTAGTGGCTGTAAATGTGACTGATTCTGTTTTCTATAAAGTTGATAGAAATGCGTTTCATGCTACATTAAAACTGGTACATAATATCATAGCCATTATTATTTGATGTTGGACTTGGCCTTGTTAGCGACTTTTTTGGCTTGCTGAAAACTTGGGTAGCAATCATCCCTGCTAGAATTGCAAAAGTCATCAACAGAACAGCACATCATTCCATGGTGAATGCTTTGACTGCCTCTGCTAACTTGGACTTAGTGTTACAAGACGTATGTCTGCATTCAACATCACTTAAACCGCATCATGCCCTGACATTGCAGATGACACCTTTTGGGTCACCATTACTGTTTGGGGGCAAAATCAAGGACATGAGGAGACAGGCAGCTCAGGAACTGCCACTCCAACTTGACTTTCAGCCTCAACAATCATATAAACCCAATAAATCTCAGCTTCAAAGGAGAGATGATCGGAGACAAAGAGATAAGGGATCCTTTACTGTCCAAACACAGAACCAGTCTTGATCCCAAGCAAATGTCAGGAGGCAACAATCCACTCAGTTTAGAAGAGGGCAAGAAACAGGGTTTCTCGTTCCCAAGCCTCCTAACACTCGCCATTAACTTGCCACCCCACCCACCCACAGACAGCCTACCAGACTTTTGTATTTCAACCACCATTGGATTGCTTTATTTCTGCAAAACGAATTTCAGAGGGGCTTCGGATTTCATGTATCCAGCCCCCTACTCTTTCATCCTCCTCGCTCATGATGGACATACCATTAGACTCAGAGACACAATTATGCTGCAGATCTGGTCATTGTGGGCAGTGGATTTTATTCCAGGCTTTTCCTGGTGCAAAAGGCCAATGGCAAGCTTAGGCTGATCATCAACCTAAGCCACCTCAACAAATACATAATTCTGCCAAAATTTAAGATAGAGATGGCACAAAAAATCGATCTGATCCTTCATCAGAAGGATGAGTTTACCATCAGTCTGAATCTGACTGATACATACTGTCACATCCATATCCACCTGGTGTTGTGGAAGTTCCTTCAGTTTGCATATCAAGGGAATATTTACCAGTTTCAAGTTCTTCCATTCAGTCTAAACATCAGCCCTTGGGCACTTGCAAAGATTATGAAGTGCATCGTCACCCTGTTCCGGTTAACTTCACTGACAGTGACGGCAGCATATTTGGCTGAAATCCTCCAGAAACATATAGTAAGTTCTATTCTTGTCAAGGGCAGGAATGGTCTCCTATTCCTTTTGAGTCATCTCAGTTTTCTTGTGAACTTGGAAAACTCTGACCTCCATCCATCCCAGTGTTTTGTCCACCTGGGTATGGAATTTATCATCAATCTCAATCTTGAATGACTTCCCCATGTTTGCGTGGTACAGATAGTCAAACTCATATAGTCCATTTCCAACATTTCCAAATCAATTACAGTGAGAGAGTTTTTGCAACTCTTTCGGGTTTTTCAAGGTGGCTGTGGATCTGATTCTGCTGGGCTGCCTTTTCATGCGCCCCTTACAGATGACCTTGCTCGCTAAGTGGCACCCCTTTTTCAGTCCACTCGATCAAAAGGTGAGGTTCACAAACGAGGTAGTATTCCTGCGTCAGTGGTGCAAACACAGTTGGCTCATTGCAGGAATTTATCAGGAAAAGCTCCAGCTGGAAGTTACAGTATGTATGGATGCCAGTACATACAGTTGGCCAGCCCACATGTTGCTGGGCTTTGATACTGTCAGTGGCAAGTGGGGCCAGGGGAAAAACCTCTTGACATTAGCCTTCTGGAAGTGAAGACTATAATCAATGCCTTTAATTTCTGGAAGGACCAACTCTGTGGGAAAACAGGCCTACTCATGTTAGACAATTTGGTGGTGGTGACCTACCTCCTTAAACATGGGGGAACCTAATCACCCAACCTGTGCATTCTGGTTTGGTAGTTCTGTGTTGGTGCTTCCAACTCAATATCAATGTATAAATCAGACACATTCCTGGCAGACTCTGTGTCCTGGCCAGTTCTCTGTCACAAAAGGGCCAGATCATTCATATCAAATGTTCCATCCATCAATTGGCATAATGCCATAACACGACATGTCGCACAAAATACACAATTTTGGACTCCCAAACCCCCCAACGCAATTTTCAGCAATTTTCTCCACAAAATAAGAAAAACCCCATATATTTCTTGACCACCATGATATATGCCCTTAATCTGTGGTATGTATAAACAGTAAACAATCCTGCTCAGAGCTCAAGTAAAACAGATGTTTTAGAGGCAATTAAAAGGTAAGGCAATCAGAAATAAACAGCCACCTTTCAGAGATTTATTTAATTGGCTCACATTAGCTAGGGTGATGTGTCATGTCAAATCATTTGAGCGCTGCTGAGGGAGAGCCCATTAGACTAATTTGCATTGGTAAAGTACACTAAGTGGAACAACCCAATTTGTCTGAAGTTAAGTACATCAAAGAGATGCATGTTGAAGAACACATGTTATTACACATCACTGACTGCATTGAATGAGAATGTTGAGGCCATCTTTATTAAAGTTTGTGGTCAGTGGCAACGTTTCTTTGAAGTTGGATTTTTACTCCATGTATAAAATGCATAACATGATTATTTGAGTAGCTGGAAAAGTGTACAAGTGTGATTCATTTTTGAAGGCAAATTGTGGTGATGTTATTTGACAATGTCTAAGTCTAAGTCTACCATATTTTTTGTTTGTAAGTATATTAAATGCTTCAGAGAAAACAGATGGTGTTTTCTTTTATTCAGATTTGAATTTTCAGTCATTTGCTAGAAGCTGATTTGAAAAGATAGCTTATTCTCATTTGGATGACGTTGCTATGGGGGGTCATGCTCACTGACCCCCCTTGGGACCTCAAAACACACTTTTTGAGTCTCTGAAACCCCCCAACACTGTCTGGGAATGATCGATCCTTTTGCAACTGGGTGGAATCAGAAACTGCCCACCTTTATCTCCAGTTCTGGACCCTGAAACTTGGGAAGTGGACTCACTTTGAATCAGTTGGGAGGTGTTGTGGGCCTTTGCTTACCCACCCATGGTCTTGGTACCGAAAATAATGTAAATGTTGAGGGATCAGAACTGCAAAATGATTCTGATAACCCCTCTAAGATGGGACAGGTCCTGGGTGAACGATCTACTAAATTTGGCAGTAGATCTCCACAGGAAGATTCCAGCCAAGCCAAATCTTCTCAAACAACTGCAATCACAGGTATTCCATCCCTGTGTAGACTGACTTTTGCTTGGCTATTGTTAGGAAAGCCTTGTGAAGAAAAGAATTTAAACCTTTGATTGTAGAGAGAATCTTATGAGCAAGAAGGCCCTTCAGTTTGAAGGCTGTATTCAGGGACTGGTGCACAGTCAACAACATCATCCCTTTGAGTGCCTCAATTCCTCAACTGGCTGACTTTTTTCTCTGGCTGTACAAGGAGATAAAACTGGCCCCAATTACCATCAAAGGTTACCGCTCCATATCTGATACATTCAGGCATCATGGCAGACAGGATATTGGTCATGATAAAGATCTATCAGATCTACTTGCCAAAGTTGGACTTGAATAGACCAAAATCCCTCACCCTGTTTCAAAAATGGAATCTTTCATGAGTTTTGACAAGGCTCAATTTAGATAAATTTGAGCCTTTAGCCAGAACCTCACTGAAGCTTCTATCATACAGAACGTTTCCTGACAGCTTTAGGTTTGGCATGCAGAGTGAGCGAGTTACATGCACTTTCAGTTGACCCAAACTATCTTTAGTTCAGATTGGATGGTTCTGCAGTCCTCGTGATGCAACTAGGCTTTATATCCAAGAATATGCTGCCATCAGTGGGCAATCAGAGTTGTAATACGCTCCCTCTCTTCGATAGACATGTCGAGAGAAGTGACCATGCAAGATCCTGTCTGCGCCCTCAAGCATTACTTGAAGCAAACAGAGAAAAGTCATGGAACAAGAAAACAACTCTTTCTCACAGTGGATGTCAGGAAAGAGGTTATCACCGCTCAAGCCCTATCATCGTGGCTGAAGTCGCATACTCTGAAGTCTCAAAGATCAGAGTTGCCTCATGAAGATTTCAGCTCATGAAATTAGAGCGATCTCTGCAAGCCTCGCTTTCAAATGTAACATTTGATCTGAGACATAATAGAAGCTATTGGCTGGCATGCACAGTCAACATTCTCGAATTTTTCTCTCAGGGATTTAGCTTCGCAGAGATAAGATCTGAATCTGGTGGGTCCAGTGGGTGCTGCCCAGATGACCACCAGACCCAGCTGATATTAGCACAGACTCCTCATATGCATAGTTTAGCGCTTTTGCCTGTAAAAAGTTGTTCGATAAGAAGAGTTCAATAATCTTCTTAGCTGGGTATGATTGTCACTGATCATGTGACCATCGGCTGTGCTGCTTTCAAGTTAGGAGAGTGGGTTATCTTTCATATAGGGAATCCTGCCTTTCTTTCCTCAAAGGATGCCTGGGGTATATGTAGGATGCTTATCATTCTCTCCTCCTATTATATAATCTCCTAATGTTAATGTGATTATGGAATGTATTTGAAGGAACAAGCAAATTTTTCAGTAAATTGTTTCTTCAAGAATACTTACCCAATTACATTACTTTAAAACCCTCCCAAACTCCCTGTCATGCAAACATCCTCACTGATATTTTGCTCAGCTTAAAACTAGCAACACCTGGCAGTAACAAGGGGAGATAATGGGCAGGAGTGACTGCTCTTTGTCTATATGATAAAGATGGAAAAGATGATTTTCATCCTTTAGGAGGGATTAATTCTGGAGGTAGCAAGCTTATTTTCCTAATGTTTATGTGATCGGGTAAGTATTCTTGGAAAAACATAATTTACTGAAGTTCGCTTTCTCTGTCGAATACATTCCCCAATCACAATAACATTATGAAATAAACTCCACTACCTCCCAAATCTAGCAATCCTGGAAAGACAAAAAGATCTTTCCCTCTACATGACATACAGATGAAGGGAAAAAATGTCTTACACATTTTTACTGCTAGGAGGCTACACATTAGCCAGATGTTTACTATTTTAATCTTTCACTTGGTACAGTCCACATCATACCACTTGGCCTCCCATAATCCAGGATTATCTTTGTGATTTTCAACCATCCATCAACAAAGTCAGTACAGTATTGTGTAAGAAGGTATTAGCTACATGTTGCTATAATTTTTTTGTGAATTTGGATAATAACTTTGTGAATTTTTTGTGGTTGTCGACTTCAATATTCTGACCTCATGCTCCAACACAGTATTGTTGGTGCTCATTGTTGGTTGTTATCACACATACTGCTTTTATTTTTTTGCTCGTTTAAGTAACAAATGTTGATTATTTGTACAGATCAATAATTTCAGGTTGTTATTTTCGTAAAATTTTGTGTTCATGTCTTTCAGAGTTGAATAATGACTAAGTGCTCGAAGAGCAAGAGGTTGGAGACTCGTGAAGACATACATTAGATGTGTCTGGAATGCTCCCAATGCACATTAATTTCAACCTGCAGTGCTTGCACCTTGTGGTCAGAAGGAGTTTGGTCCACAGTGCTAAGAAAAATCAAAAGAGCAAGGAGAGATGTGGGAACAGAAAACTTGTTTTACTCAGCCTGCATCCAAAGACATCACCACTTGCAAGTGTAGTGGGGGACACCATAATGCTGACAATACCAACAGCAACTGTAACATCTGGAGGAGCAAGAGCAGGTGGAGATGCCAATTCCACTTTTTTCCTGATGTTGCTGGAAGCACAGATGTATCGAATGGTTCAGGAAGGGAGACAATACAGTTGCTGGTCTCCAGTTATTTTTGTGTCCCTTTATCCATCAAATGGCTTCAGTGATGGCTTTGAGATAACAAGAGAGTGTACTCCCTTTTTAGGCAGCTGAGTAGGCATAAGTTTCCTCACATGTCCAGGTGTGGCCTTTGGAAGAGGACAACCCCCACAGTGGGTGCAGGGATAATCTTGATGACTTCTCATACTCCAATCATACTATGGAGCAGATGGAGTTTAGTTTCAAACGTATAAGGTCGAAATTTATCGGATTTTGCTGATTTACAAGTGCACACTGCTGCCATCTGCAAGCCAAGCCTATATGGTGAAGGCTTCAGTGGATTTGGAAGATGAAGACAATCACTCTCCTTCTGTCTACTGCTGCAGTTGGGGAAGATAAAGGAGATTACAGACTATCAGGTGGAAAAGATCCAGGATCCAGTCAACCCCAAGGTTTTCTTCTGAAAGCCAGTTACCAGTGTCTTTATCATCGTGCTGGTATTGGATGCACTTGTCCACTTTTTGCACTGAGCTTCCTACCCTAGACAAAAACATTGCTGGTGGTCCACATAACAAGCTTGCTGTTTTACAGGGTGGATAAAAATGTATTCCAGGCCACCTCTAAGCTAGTACAAAATATGATCAGAACTTCCTGCATGCTAGACTTGGCATCACTAGCGATTTTTCGACTTGATGAAAAATCTGGCAGTGACCATGCATGAGAATTCGCAGCCCAGATAGCCAAGGTTATTAACAGTTACATACACCATACAGTGGCTAATCCCCAATGGCTTTGGCTAATTTAGACATAGTATGACAAGATGTCTGTCTCTATTCGTTTTACACAGAAGCCAGATTACTCTTGGCTATTTGCTCTGCAGCTTCCAGTATGTTTTGCCATTACTGTTCTGTGACAGAATAGAGGAGCTGCAGAAGCAGGCAGCACAAGAACTGCCTCTGCAGCTTGCCTCAATAATAGCACCCGCCTTCAGGCTGATTCAATCCCAACTGCAATGGAGGGATGATCGGAGGCAAAGAGATAAGGAGCCGTACACTGCACAACAGCAACAGTTTTGACCTTAGTCGAATTTCAGGTGGCAACAGGCCCCTCAGTTCAGGAGGCAATTTAATAAAGGAGATAGGAAACAAGGTTTCAGCTTCCCCAAGCCTTCAAACAACTGCCAGTGACTTCCCACTCCACCCACCTGGTGGACTCTTTAATTTCTGGCAGTCTTGGACCAACCTAGCTATTTCTGCACAATGAATGTGTGAACCAAGTTGCTTTGGAGGAGTTTTGGATTTCCTTTATCTGACCCCCTCCTCTTACTTCTTCCACTTCCATGACAAACACACGTCCGGTCTTGGGAAGGGACAAATTTTGCAAAAATAGATCTGGTCATTTCTCAACAAGTGGGCAGTGTAGAGACTTTGCAGACCGAACTCTCCAGGGTTTTACTCCAGGTTGTTTCTAGTGCCTAATGCCATTGGGAACCTCAGGCCATTTATAGACCTCAGCCAACTCAAGTACATAGCCACACCAATGTTAAAAATGGAGATGGCACAGTCAGTCAGGCTTAGACCTAACCGATGCATATTTTTACATTGTGCAAGTTCCTTAGTTAAAGTTCCAAGAAACAATATACCAATTTTGTGCTCTCACATTCTGTCTCAACATCAGCCCATGGGCATTCATGAAGGTCATCAATTGCATCATTGCTTTCTTCCACTTGACATCATCAACAGCAACTGCAGCATACTTCAACAATGTCCTGCAAAAACACACCTTTGGTACAGGGCAGGAACAGGGTTCTTTCCCTTATGGGTCAGTTATGGTTCCTCATGAACTGGGACAAGTCTGAACTCATTCCATCCCAGCATTTTGTCCACATGGTCATGGAATGTTTTACTAATCTAAAGTGCATTTACCTCGCTCATGTCTGCATGGCACAGATTATTGAGCTCATTGAGTTGATTTCCAACAGGGAGTGGATTTCAGCGAGAGAGTTTCTGCAGCTCCTCAGTCTGCTCAGTGTGGCAGTGGATTTGATCCTTCTTGACTGCCTTTTCATGTGCCCTTTTCTGTTCAACTTGATCAATACATTATGATCTTGACCAAAGTAGTATCATTCATACATCAGTGGCACAACAAACAATGGCTCAAGGCAGGAATTCATCTGGAAAATTCCCATCAAGAAGTTTTGATCTGCATGGATGCCAGTTCATACAGTTGGAGAGCCCACTTGTTACCAAACTTCACCACAGTCAGTGGCAAGGAGCTACCTCTTCACCTAAACCTTCTAGAAAGTAAAGCATGCATGTCAATTCTGGAAGGATCAACTTTACAGGAAGACAATTCTTTTCATGTCAGACAACTCAGTAGTGCCCAGCTGAAGATAATGCTCCAGACCAGGCATATCCCCAGCAGGCTGAATGTCTTGGCTGACTCACTGTCGAGAAGGGGCCAGACCCTTCACGCTGACTGTTCCATCCATCCGTCAATCTTTCATCGGATTTGTGTTTTGGGGGCATCCAGTGTTAGACCTTTTTGTGATGAGGTGGAATCACAAACTGACTCATCACCTTTGTATCCACGGGACGTGGATGCACTTTAAGTCAGTTGGGAGGGGTTTTAGGCCTACACCTACCCCCCTTCCTCAGTTGGTATGGAAGATAATACAGATAATGAGGGGTCAGAAATGCAGAGTGATTCTGATAGTCCCCCTCAAATGGGGAAAAATCCTGGGTGAATAATTAGCTTGACCTAACAAAAGACATCACAGGAAAATCCCCCTAAACCTAACCTGCTCAAACAGTCACAGCCACAGGTGTTTTATCTTGCCCATACAGGTTTCTCCTTCTCACCTGGCTCTTGTCAGGAGAGCCTTGCATCAAAAGGAATTTCAACCTTCTATTATGGAGAGAATCTTATGAGCGTGAAGGCCCTCCACTTTAAAGGGTTACATGGTACATTGACAGATTTTAGGTGACTGGAGCAACATCAACAGCATCATCCCATTGAGTGCCTAAAAATCACAACTGGCTAACTTTTTTTGCTGGCTTTTCAAGGAGAAAATGTTAGCCCCTATTATTATCAAAGGTTACTGTTCCATGATTTTGAACATGTTCAGGCATCATGGTAGATGGGATCTGTCAGACCAACTATCAAATTTTGCCATAATTTACCAGTTGACCAAAATCTCTCAGCTTGTTTCCTAAATGAAATCTGTTCTGGGCTCTAACATGGCTCAACTTAGATCTGTTCAAGCCTTTAGCCAGGACATTGCTGAAGCGGCTATCATCCAGTACGTGTTTTCTGAAAGCATTTGGTTGGGCATGCGGGGTGAGTGAGTTGCATGCCCTTTCAGTGGACCCAAACTGTCTCCAATTCAGATTGGATGGTTCCTGGGTCCTAATGATGCAACCAGACTTCGTAGCTAAGAATAGGTTGTCATCAGTAGGCAGTCAAAGAGTGGTGATCTGCTCCCTATCTTTGATCAATACGTTGAAGTAGGCAGCTATGCAAGATCCGGTACATGTTCTCAAGCACTATTTGAAGTGCACAGAGAAGGGTCATGGGGCCAGAAGTCTTTTTCTTCTGAAGGCCAGGAAAGATTATATAAACCCTCTGCAAGCCCTAGCATCATGGCTTAAATGAGTAATATGCTCAGTGTACTCTGAGATCTCAAAAGATTAGATATGGATCATAAGGATCTCAGCTCACAAGATCAGAGCAATCTCTGCAAGCCTCACATTCAAACCTAATTTTCGATTCAAAGACATATTACAAGCCATTGGCTGGCATGCACAGTCAGCCTTCTCAAGCTTTTATCAGCATGATCTAGTCTTGATTCTTGCAGAGACAAGAATTGAATCTGGTTGGTCTGGTGGCTGCAGCCCAGATGACCACCAGACCAGTTTGACATCAGCACAACCTCCTCATTGGTGTGAATTAAGCACTTTCACCGGATTTGCCCAGATTTTATTTTGCTCAGTAAGGAAAAGTTGCTGTTTTCCTTTAACCAGGCACTGTTTTCACAGGTTATGTGACCATCAGTTGCTGCACCCTCATTTTAGGTGAGCAGTTTATCCTTCATATAGGGAATCCATCCATTCTTCCCTCGAAATGTGGCCTATTCTTCTAATTTTAATGTGATCCAGGAATGTATTTGACAAAGAAAGTAAATTTTGTAGTACATTATGTTTCTCCAAGAATACTTACCTGATCATATTACTATTAAACCCTCACAGCCATCCCTGCAAATGTGAGCATCTGCATTGATGTATCCCTCAGCTTTAATTGGTCAACTTCTGGCTGATGGGTAGCCGCTTAGCTGTGGAAAGGGGAGATAATCAGTAGGTTGTTTTTTTTTCCTTTCATCAATATGTTGCATAGACAGGAGACAGAATTTGTATCTTTCCATGATTACTGAGAGAAACATAATTTCCTAACAATTTTACTTTCTCATCAATTCACAGAGGATATTGACAAGGGTCAAATCAGATATGTCCTGACTAATGCTGGAGACAATGTACAGGATAGTTTCACCTTTGACCTTTTGGACACCAAGCCCAATCGCGTGCCTGACAATCTTTTCCACATTATGTGGTCAGTTATTGGATTTGAGGCAACACATTTCAACATCACAGAGATGGCAGGAGTGATTAATGTCCCTGTCATCAGGAAAGGGAATCCAAAGCAGGTACTTGATCTCTCTCTATCTGATCTTTCAGTCTTTTTGATTACTTGCACACAGAGTATCTTTCAACTCAGTTAGATATAGAAAGACATTTCTCAAGACCCATGCACGTGGTATTTGCAATTTTGATACAGCTTGATTTATTTCCAAATATTACCTATTATTTGAAGTCATTATATTATAAACTTTCATAAGAAAGAAGATATTGTTTGATACACTAAATAATTTTACTATGTTGTTGAGATTATTCCTGTTATGTCACCAATATATTCATTTCAGTACTCCATAGTAACGTGCAGTACCATTCCTGGTACAGCCACCTCCAGTACCCAGGGCTCACAGCCAGGAATGCAGGACTATATGGAACACTCAGGACAGGTCAGAGAGCGATAATCACAATTTTAACTCTTCTGTGCAAAGACTTACCATTATTAGGCTTCCATGTGTGTATATTTTAAAATAATGGTCGATACAGTCAAACCAAACCAAACAGCCCTTGTACAATAGAAGTAAATTAAAAGTAATGAACTTGTGCTAAATCTAAAATAAGCCAAAAAAAACCCAGCCATATAAAGTAAACTCCACTTCCAATGACATCACTTACAATCATGTATCAGTTATTACAATGCATATTGCATGATCCCTTCTGTCTTGTATATAGAATACATAATCTTTTATGACAACATTATAGATACAAGCATACAAGTTTTAGAGATCCTTTTGGAATCATTATATCCATATATATTTACTGTATTAGTACTGCACTAAAACCTGCAAACAGGAATTCCACAGAATATTATGTTTTGCCTGCTCCACCATGGCATAATTCAAGAACCTTCCAAAGTTGCTTGAGCAAGAAAAAGTAGATCACTGTGGCCTGATTTTGTCAGTGTTGGATGGTATCTTCAAGATAAATACACCTATCAAGTTTCATGAATACTTAACAGCAGTGTCAGATGAACTGAGCTAAATGCAAGAACTTAGCTTAAGCACTGGAGTGTGAAAAGTTGTTCAGTGTAACCTACGTCTGCCCATGGTGATACAACAGTGTCAGAGAAACTGAGCCAAATGAACATAGACAACTAATTCAGTTCCTATAGACTGTAATGTTAAAGTTTGCAAAAACTACTATACTTTTGTGGTAAGACCGGCAAAACACAGTTACTGTATACACTCGCGTATAAGCCAATATCAACTGCAAACTGCATAGACCCAGATCTGCCGTCGCATAATGCGCCGGCAGATCTGGGTCTATGCAGTTTGTAAGGACTAATCAGTAGAACAAAAAACATAGACCCTGATCTGCCGGTGCATTATGCGGCGGCAAATCATGGTCTGTGTTGTTTGCATTTGGACCCGGATTGTATGCGAGTATATACGGTACATCTTATACACAGTCTATCTGAGATCTGAGAGGAAACTTTTAAAATTATTAAAATGACATGCTGCGCTGTGTTGCTCATTTTTGAGAAAATGCCCATGTAGGTGTCCACTATAAAAACTTGCCCAGTGAAATCTTCCCGTTTATATCCAGTAGTACCAGTGCGGTGATAGCAATACAAGAAAAATGGATTTAGTTTCAAGCCTATTATTGTGTACAATTTATCCATATGAAGGTTTCTTGAGAAAAAAAGTTAATTTTTTCCATTATTTATTTTCAGCCAATCAGTGACCTTAATTCTTATGCATATGGAATTTAATATACCACCAGATATAGGCTGGTTCCATAGTTCATAACATAATTTATTCTTTGTGACCTAAAATCAAATTTTACTTTCATAATAATTATTCATAGTCAAAAATATTTTCTTGAAACTGCCTGCAAAAGCACAATTGCCTCAGAATTACCATTTTGAAGATATCAAGGAATTTATTTCAACTTTGGAACCCACTGAAATTATAAATTGACAAAATTTTCCACAGAAGAATAAAAATTTCTCCAAGAAACTTACTAATATATACAGAAAGAAGTATTTGGGTTCCTATATGGATATGTAGTATATATCGTAAGCTAAATGAATTATGATGCAAATTGCTACAGCACTCTAACAAAGGCATGTAATCTGGGATCATTACATAGGCTCCTAGTCAGTACGAAATAACATTTTTTGCATTTTTCACGATAATAATCGCCAGTGAATGTGCTTACATAAAATTGGTACTTTTTTGTGTTTTTTTTTTCTTTAGAGGGTTTTGTCTGACAAATGTTTATACGAAAGGTGTGCATGTATGGTAATTGCCATTGAAAAGGGAAGTAAATTTTGGAACCCGCTTCTCCTTCTTCACAGACTTCAGTTTTCACCACCTTTGAGAGACCAAGCAGTCCCTTACAGCAATAATGAAATTCCAATCTAAAACTTCTATCAGCTATCAAAGGAAGATGTTTCCCTGACCAATTACATCGTTGTACTCAAGGTGGAGAGAGATCCACCCATAATAAAATCAGTGAAACAATTGAGAAAATGGATGAAAATTATGAAAAATCAGATAAAAAAAATGATCATAAAGTAATTGCCAAGTTATAGAAGCAAGATACCAAACTTAACAGGTAGTGATTATGTAACTTCATTCAGTGGTCTGGTTTTTTCCATGTAGATGTACCCTGTGTGACAAAATATGGAAAAATGCAATATTTTTATACAACTTTAATAGAAAAACTACTTTTTTCTATCCTCATGTTTAATAATTGCAATCATGAAGCTCCAGTTTTGAAAGTCAGTAATTTTGAATCATGCATATATGTGATCAAATTTGTGAGAGATAGACTTTTGGGGACATGTGTTATTAAGAGTGCCGCTAAGGAAAGGCATTACACAGCATTCTATTAAGCACCCCAAGGATACCTGTTTTTAAAATCCAGCAATACTAAAAACTGGTACCATAAGTAGAAAGGAAAAAAATTAACATAGCAGACAACTTATTCTGAAAATTGCAAACAAATTCACTCTAACTGGTTGATAAAACGGCTGTGAAAGAGTTTAAGCATATTTTATCTGGATCCTTTTCCACTGGGTCTATTTGTTGCTATAGGGCACAGACAGCTAGTCAGTTCCCATAGACTGTAATGGTAATGTTTGTCAAAATTACTATACTTAATTGGTAAGAACTGCAAAACATGCCTACATCCTATGCACGGTCTGTCCGAGAGGAAACTTTTAAAACAATGAAAATGATATGCTGTGCAGCTTGTAATTGATAAAAAATACCCATTTAGGTGTCCACTATAAGAATCCAGCCCGGTGAGATATCCGTTTACATCCAGTAGTACATGTGTGGTGACAGCGATTAAATGAAAATAGGTTTAGGTTCAAGCTACTATTGTTTACAATTTACCAATATGTAGACTTCTTCTGAAATAATTGCATCCTTTTTTTTTCTTAAATAAATGCGATCTTCATTCTTATAAATATCATATTAAATATATCACCAAACATGGACTGGTACCATAGTTCATAAAATAATTACTTGCCTGCAACCAAATGTAAAACTTAAATTAATCACTCTAGTTTGAAAAGCAGGTCACTGTGACCTACTTTTGTGTACATACAATGGTGTCGGAGAAACTGAGCCGAATACAAAAGCTTAATATTAATGCCTATGATGATGATGATGACAATGCCATTAGAAAAAAGATATCTTATGCTTAACCGGTGAGACAGAAATTAAAATGAACATATGTAAAGCAAAACCCGAATTCCGGGACAAATGATAATGAAGGCTTACGTTTCTTTTTAGAGCAAAATTGAATATGACACACCTTATACATAAATCATAAATGTGTACTTGCTTTTAGCGGAAGTTCTTAGTGGACATTATTGTTTTCACAGTGGTATTTATGAGGCATATGTAGATTGAAGGATTGTGAAGAGCATTTGAAGTTTTGCATATAAAGTGCTTACATGCAAGTCCAAATAATTATTTATGTAAGTAACATATATTCCATGATATTCTAGGTTCAGTTTGATGAGTGGCAGGGCACAAAGGTGTGTACCATCATTATCAATGATGACTCCCTGTTTGAGGGACCAGAAGAATTTTATGTGCAGTTGTCTGAGCCATCTTTTGCCCTGCTGGGACCTCACTCCAAGACAACAGTTGCTATATATGATATTGAAGATGGTAAGTTTATATTGTGTTCAAATTATGACTGTCACATTAATTAAAGTAATTCTTACATGGAGTACTGACCTTTATATAGTGACTTAGTTGTTACTTTAAGAAAATGTATTTTACAGAATGAATACTAAGAAACTTACAAATTTTAGGCTGGGTAAGTTTAGCATGCAAATTTTACACTATTAGAATCTGCTATTGATGTAACTTTTTTAGATTATTCATAAATGTTACGGTTGATAGGGAACTTGGTTCATTGCCAGACAGTAATTCTACAAAATCAATATAGTGGCTAGTGTTTTGAACAACACAGTAAACTGGTTGTAGGCTCATGGCAGACTATAAAGCTTAAATTTAAGATCAGAATTTTGTTATTCTTTATATGTAAAAACAAATTGTCAGATTCTCATCATAAAAACTTGGCATATTTCCATAGATCTAAGTCAGTGTTAGCTTCTACTTACAGATGATTCTAGAAATAAACATTTACAATGAGTATCAAGTGTAGCCACAATTATTTATTGCATTTTTAATTTAGATCTGATACATATATGTTTGTTAACTGCATTATAATAGCAATCATTAAGAACACAACAAATTTCAATTGTAATGTCTTGAGGCAATACTTGCAGTTCTCATTATGGTTCCCAAGAAATAGTGATAAGAATTAGTATAGACTTTTTCACAATCAGATAGAAGCTTTTAAAAAGAAAATAAAGACAAGATGTCCCTGATTTACTATTATATCAAATTTTCTAAATTTGTCATTTTTTCTACCTTCAGAGCCCATTCTTCAGTTCAAAGACTCAATGTTCTATGTGAATGAGAGTGATGCCTATCTAATGGCAACTATTGTACGCACAGGTATGGCCATGTTGACTTGTTTGTGTATATATATATATATATAGAGAGAGAGAGAGAGAGAGAGAGAGAGAGAGAGAAATATATATATATATATATATATACTCGTGTATAAGCCGGGTCCAAATGCAAAAAACATAGACCCTGATCTGCCGTCGCATAATGCACCAGCAGATCAAGGTTTATGTCGTTTGTTCTACTGATTAGTTCTTACAAACTGCAATGACCCAGATTTGCCGGCACATTATGCGATGGCAGATCTGGGTCTATGTAGTTTGCAGTTGGTATCAGCTTATACGCAAGTATATACAATATATATATATATATATATATATATATATATATATATATATATATATATATATATATATATATATATATATACACCTTTCCCTTGATAACTCGCACACACAACAGGGTCCAAAAACATAGAACACACTATAAGTGAGGGCACGACTTACCGAGGGACCTCAGAACCATTAAGAAGGGGATGCCATCCCTGCTGGACATCAAGAAAACCTGTGGAGGGGGTGGAACAGGGTTGTTTAATGGCTGAATACTTGTTTTATAATTGCTTTGGGTATAATTGTCAATAAAGAGCTTTTCTAGTGAAGTTGTGCACTTTTCTGTGTACATTTTAATTTACCTTTATTTTCAAGATACCCAACCTCTGAAAGATCGTTAACAACATTACCCCAAGACCTTTCAACAACCATATCATGTATACAAAAACATTGTGTATTATGCCACTGCTTTTTGCTGTTGTTGATTCACAACAAAACAAGATTCACTTTTTTTAAAACTAGGGACATTTATTTTGTGAAACAAATGTCAACATCAAAACTCAATTTTTTTTATTGTTCTATTAGTAAAATATTGATACTGTGATTTCATTGCAAGTAATAGTTAAACTTCTTCTCATCTTTGAGGAAATCTCTGAGTGTCAATTCAGGAATTTTAAATTCAATACACACTCTGGAACTCGTTTCTTCATAATGAACTGTATCTGTGACCGTGACCACTACTGTTGCTGTTACATAGGTAGGATTTGCATGCATTTTAACTTTTTCTTTTATTCCACCCCCTTTATTTGATTTGATACAAAAGACATAATTAACATGATAATACAAATTAAGGTCTGCTTTTAAATGAGTGTAACAATACAACAAATACTTCGGTAACTCGGAGATCAAAACATGTTCGGCACTTAATTAGGTTCTCACAGAATGCTCATGGATATAGCTGTGACACAAATTTCACTGGAAAAAACTTATTTAATTGGTATTTATTTATTAAAGTGTTGCCACCAGTAAGCATTAGTGACATTTACATTATTTACACTGTACTGAGAATGTTGTTTGGAAAGAAAATTTAACAAAATATATGACTTCTTATTTAAAGTTGAGAATTTCATGATATTGATTAAAATTTCCAGGTACTAACCACTGTTTTTGATGATAAAACAAGTGGTCCATCAAGGTTTCATTTACCAATTTTGATAGAGAATTTCTTCATTTTCAACAAATGGAACCAATTTTTTTTATTTTCCAGTAAAAAAAAAAAGGATCCATGCCTGCCGTTGTATTATGAGTGGGTTTGCTAGTTATCAGGGCACTAGTTATCAAGGGAGTGGTGTGTATATATATATATATATATATATATATATATATATATATATATATATATATATATATATATATATATATATACATATATATATATATATATATATATATATAAAACACACAAGTTGGAAAATGGCATGGGGATATTAACAACATTTCCCTACATTTTGACCTAAAGCAAAGTCTTCCTATAAAACACACAAGTTGGAAAATGGCATGGGAATATTAACAACATTTCCCTACATTTTGACCTAAAGCAAAGTCTTCCTCAGAGGACAATAGAAATATACACAGAGACATACACAAACAAAGAGTGACACGTGTAGAACAATATATATTTATATTTTGGCACAGAGAATAAAAACTATCCAGAATAAAGAAAAGGTCTAAGCTAAAGAAAAAGAACCAAATAACAAGAAATAACTACATATCTAGAAAGGGATCTATTATTGTTATTTTCTTTTGTGTCATTGTATAATATTTGTGTTGATGGTTAGCATTCCCAATTTGTTTCTTTTAAACTTCCTGGGAATGTAGCACCTATCACAGGCTTGGCCATTGGCTCTGTTTGTGTCTTTTAATATATATATATATAGAGAGAGAGAGAGCCCTTGGGACCCTTTTTTTCGTAGTATTTCACAGATGTGAATAAATATATCTTTTTCTAAGCGCTTATGTGACGAGAGGGAGAGATTATATATTATACTGTCTGAGATTGGAATGTTTTTGGTCCTAGCTTGGCTAAACCATTGCCACACAAGATCAATCAGTTTGTCAAACTTGCAGGCATTGTTGAAACAATGCTTGTTTGCATCACTGTTATTTTCAAAATTCATTCTTTTATAATTCCATTTTCTTTAGAATATCTGAAACAGTAGATGTTCCTATGTCAAATTTTTCCCTAATTTTTTCAATTTAGGTTTTAGCACAGATTCATACTCATTGATCAGACTAATTTTATCCAGTAAGGATAGTTCAATCAGACAAAGTTTAGCTGGTGATTCTGACATCTTGACATGTGAGTGAAGACAAATGACAGTCATGGCTACTTAAAACAATGTATGTGATGATTTTTCTCCATTGAAAGTCAATTGAGTGAATCTGCTTTTTAGAATACTGCTTTGTTGGTCTCTGTAGGCAAATCATCAAAAACAAGGCCACATGCCTGGCTAATAAAGCCCTGATATTTAATTTTTTTTAAAATGAATAAAAAAATGTTCTATTAATCATGTATACAAATGAATAGCATCCATTACAATTATGTAATAAGAAGGTAAACATAATCTTTCTTAAATGGCTTACCTACAAGCTTTTAGTTATTAATAATTTGCCTTAAAAGCTGGCTCTTTTTTATGGTGCAAAGACTTCAGATTAGCCTATTGTCAGCCCTAATCTGTGTGAGTGCACTTGTCAAATATTATTTTAACCTTGCGTGCCCTTGGGGCATTTTCTGGGTCTTTGTCTGTGAGATAAGCCTCCTACAGTACCTGCTAACTGTAATTAATCTGTTCCAGAGTGTGTCAGGAATTTAGCAGCTAAATTACATTTCCAAGCTTGAAGTGCATTTCGGTTTTATGGGGATTTTTTTTAGTGTAAAGTTTACATTTGGGATCAAAATTTGTTTTGGCATTTGGAGTAGAGGGGTTTATTGGGGAAAAAAATGCAATCAAACCTGTCACTAGCAGCCACCCATGGGAAAAGGCAAAACTAGCCTTTGTAGACAGGTGACCTCTGTACACGGGTGTATGCACAGGGATTTACCATATGGCCTACTCATCTCCACAGGCTAGTGCAACTTTGTATCATTGGTTTTCTGTAACACTGTAGAAAAATCCCATGGAAAGTGTACACAAACAATTATAAGGACTCAGGTTCCTCTAGGTTACTTGGTGTAAGTTCAAGTTCAAGGTTTTCATCCAGCTCAGATTCTTCTTCTCCCTCACTCCACAGATTTTCACGTATTTTTTACCATTATGGCATGAGAGAGAGAGAGAGAGATAAAAGGGAAAGCAGAGGGGATTTTGATGAAATTGTGTAACATGTTGAATTCATTATAAAACGGATTTTTTTTTCTTCAAATTATTTGCTTATTTTATTAATAATTAATAAGTGGAAATTCATCACTGATCAGAGAGTACAGAAGCACTAGTCTACTCTTGAAACCATAATTATATGTGTATTTATATGTCATGGGTGAATCACAATTTTATATACCAACAGTATTGGTATATCAAATTGCTTTATACCATCACTTTAAAAGCCATGTTATTTTCAATGTATGTGGTGTGTGTGTGTGTGTATATATATATATATAAAACAAAAACAAACTTTGTGAAACAAATTAAATAGGTTTGTAATTTGTTCATATTGCTAATTAAAAGGTACCTTATGTAATTGAAGGAAGCTATAAGGATGGAGAATATTTTGAGACCAAGTATACATCAAGAGATTGAGGACATTTAATAAACATCCATGCATGCCAAGTCACATTTTGATTAAAATTACAAAACAATGCTAAGCCAAATATGATGGATACATTCTAGTATGTGTTCAGCTTATCTAAAGGTAGTAAGTAAGATAGCCAATCATTAATGCCATTATAAAATCTCATCCACACGTCATGACTTATTTTGCAGGTGATTTGAGTAGCACTGTGTCTGTGATCTGTTTCACCTCGGCTCTAACAGCTAGGGGAAGTTCACTCACAATGCTGGAGTCTGGGTCTGACTACGTCTCCAGGGGGAACACTAACTCCTACCGTGTTGTCTTTCCGCCTGGTGTCACCACAGCAACATGTGATGTTAAGGTCAACTTTGTTTTCTTAAACAGTGTCCCAAAATCAGAATCATAATATATTTAACCTGTTGAAAACATTATTTGGTGAAGTTTTTGATATAATCACATAGCTAAATATGGTGAAGTTTTTAATATGATTACATAACTAAATGTGAAATTTTTAATATTATTACATAGCTAAATATGGTGATGTTTTTAATATTGTTATATAGCTAAATATGGTGAAGTTTTTAATATTGTTATATAGCTAAATATGGTGAATTTTTTAACATATAATTATGTAGCTAAATATGGTGAATTTTTTAATATAGTTACATATCTATTTTCATGGCCTTGTCATGACTTAATAAATGTTATCTTCACTTGATTTAATCCAGTAAACTTAATGTGAGAAAATAAACATGCACATTTTGTCATGAATTGTTGACAATTTCCTCATATAATTGAATGGGGTTTTATAACACCCACAAATGTAAAAATTTTCATGGATCTGACAATAATTGAAATGAAATTTGATACATGAGTGTCAGAGGCCAGTAACTTATCTATTCAGCCAACTCAGAATTTGTCCTGAGGACTTCTTTTGTAAAGAAATATAGTACAGCTTAGATCTGTCATGGAAGAGATGTTTGGAACATTTTTCTAAACTTCTAGAATGGCATGAACAATTTTTATTTGATTCATTGCAGTCATATTTGTATTACCTTATATACTAGCACATAAACTGATACCAACTGCAAACTGCATAGACCCAGATCTGCCTGCGCATTATGCGATGGCAGATCAGGGTCTATGTTGTTTGCATTTGGACCCATCGTATACGCTAGTATATACGGTATGTACCACCATGACTGGTTGAGGTATATAGTGATACTCTTGTCCATCCATCTGGCCATCTGTCTATCCATCACACCTTGGTTAGTGTTTGTGTTTAGGTCATTTTTCTGGTACTGTGGTGGGGCATCCATGTACCATGAACAGATTACTGGTTGTTCACATGGCAAAGATTACCCTCCAGTCATAATCCCCTGTGATTCACAGAATTGGAGCATCATCTCCAATTTAATAGTTCTGCATAAACTTGTATTAATACTGACTTATTGCAGATGGTGGATGACAGTGACCAGGAGCTCTCAGAGCAATTCATGCTGGAACTCTCCTCTCCCTCCCTTGGGGCCAAGTTAGGGCCTGTCTCCATGGCAACTGTAATAATTCAGGGACCAAATGATGGTAGGTGCCTGACCAAGAATAGAGAAAAATGTCCTATGTGAGAGATAAGCAGTTCTTCTCGGTGGAGCTCTGAATTTGTTTAAACCTGTAAATATGCAGCTGTGAAAATATTTAATATTATGAAACATTTCATTGTCTGTAAAAATGTACATGTAGAAATATTAATATGATGAAACATTTCATTGCCTGTAACATATTTGAAATAATAGTTTCAGAAATCAAATTATAAAAGCCTCTGGAAATGTGAAAATAATCCTTGGATTATTTAACTCATTTGTGAATCATATTTTGCATACCACTGAGGCTGACTTGTATTCCAGGAAGGATTTTTTCTTATTTTTCATATACCAGTAGTTGTTTGATGATGAATATAGTTGATGCTAAATGCCACTATCACTGCTGCTATATGTGGTAGAAGCGATAATGTTAATGAATTTTCACCAAATATTTCTACAACAAAGAAAATGTCTCTTGCAGAATCTTTAATTTATTTCTCACTGCCAACCTACCACTTTGATGAAAATGCTGGTACAGTAGAGGTGGAGGTGCTGCGTGATGGTAATGATCTATCCCACAGTTCTATGGTGTGGTGTGCAACACGGCTTTCAGACCCACCCTCTGCCACTCCAGGACAGGATTATGTACCCAGCTCCAGCCAGATCACATTTGGACCTGGACAAGCCTCTCAGGTATCATTTAATTATTATGTACATTTGGTTCAGTTTAAATTAGAATATGCTAATTGTGTGTGCCTTCAGCCAATTACTAATAGAAAAAAGGAAAGTCCCAGTATTCCTCAACTGAAATGTATAGTGCAACTCGACAATGAGCAGATTGACTTCCACATGGAAGATTTGAAAGTAGCAATGAATGTAGCTAAAGAATGTGAATGTCATTATGTGAAAATTTAACAAAATTGATGCAATCCAAAGAAAAGTTTTTGAGTGTGAACTCAAATGAAATATAATGTGAATACAGATCAAGCTTTAAAACCATTGCACTGAAACAAGCACCCCCAAGTTGCGTGCCTTAAAACTTTCTTCTCAAGTAATTACATTTGTTATCAAGTATTACTCCATATGAGTCCTACTAGGTACTGAACCAAGATCTACACAATTCATGCAAACTTCCTTTGAATTAGTAGTCCACAAAAGATCTTTTTAGTAGCTTCATTCTTATTGTGAGCAGAAATAGGTATATTATGCAGTATATTAAAAGCTTATTGTCAGCAGAAATAGGTATATGTTGCAGTACATTAAAAGCTTATTGTCAGCAGAAATAGGTATATGTTGCAGTACATTAAAAGCTTATTGTCAGCAGAAATAGGTATATCTTGCAGTATATTAAAAGCTTATTGTCAGCAGAAATAGGTATATCTTGCAGTATATTAAAAGCTTATTGTCAGCAGAAACAGGTATATCTTGCAGTATATTAAAAGCTTATTGTCAGCAGAAATAGGTATATCTTGCAGTATATTAAAAGCTTATTGCCAGCAGAAATAAGTATATCTTGCAGTATATTAAAAGCTTATTGTCAGTAGAAATAGGTATATCTTGAAGTATATTAAAAGTTTAATGATTGTGTTAATATATTAGCTAGAGTACTAACTTGTGGATTTATTTTGAGTAAATTTCCTCATTTTGTCTTCTGGAGTCAAATTTGCACATTGTTATACAATAAATGTGGACTTGTATAACCATTTTAAAAAAAAATAAAGATCTAGATTTCATTAGGGAACAAATTAGAGTTATTCTGTACAAGCAGATTAGTGTCTATTGTTTTCTCCATGTCTTTTCTTTTACAATACAATTATGTGCATTATTGAAGCTTTGATAAAACATACTTGATGAATGAAGAAATATATTTATTATTTTGTCTGTAGAAATGCCAGATAACGATTCTTGATGATGATGTGGATCCTAGAGTGGAGGGAAATGAGACCTTTATCCTATTCCTTAGTTCTGCAATAAGTAGTAACATAATACAGCCCTATATTGCTACAGTCTATATACAGGACTCGCATCTTGATGGTAGGTGACTCAAAGTTTAATATATTTCTTGTGTTATATATATATATATATTCTAACTTCAATTGTATCCAACTAAAAAAGAGTGAAATACATTTTCTGCAACAGTTTTGTATGTCCAGTGTTTCTGTACACTCTCAACCCAGGCACAGTTTTGTATGTCCAGTGTTTCTGTACACTCTCAACCCAGGCACAGTTTTGTATGTCCAGTGTTTCTGTACACTCTCAACCCAGGCACAGTTTTGTATGTCCAGTGTTTCTGTACACTCTCAACCCAGGCACAGTTTTGTATGTCCAGTATTTCTGTACACTTTCAACCCAGGCACAGTTTTGTATGTCCAGTGTTTCTGTACACTCTCAACCCAGGCACAGTTTTGTATGTCCAGTGTTTCTGTACACTCTCAACCCAGGCACAGTTTTGTATGTCCAGTGTTTCTGTACACTCTCAACCCAGGCACAGTTTTGTATGTCCAGTGTTTCTGTACACTCTCAACCCAGGCACAGTTTTGTATGTCCAGTGTTTCTGTACACTCTCAACCCAGGCACAGTTTTGTATGTCCAGTGTTTCTGTACACTCTCAACCCAGGCACAGTTTTGTATGTCCAGTGTTTCTGTACACTCTCAACCCAGGCACAGTTTTGTATGTCCAGTGTTTCTGTACACTCTCAACCCAGGCAATTGGCTGTACATGCAGTTATTATTCTAGCATGAAGATAGTGTCTTAAACAGGTCAGTGGTTTCAACATCTTGAGATTCTTATGTTCAATAAAAAACAGATTTTTGGTCATACAGTATATGTGTCAGAAGTGAGTATTTTAATATGTATACTACAGACCATATCCTTTGTACATGCTTCTATACATAGTGTCACAAGTGAGTATTTTAATATGTATACTTCAGACCATATCCTTTGTACATGCTTCTATACATCGTGTCACAAGTGAGTATTTTAATATGTATACTACATACCATATCCTTTGTACATGCTTGTATATTATGTGTCAGAAGTGAGTATTTTAATATGTATACTACAGACCATATCCTTTGTACATGCTTCCATAAATAGTGGTATTCTTCTTAATCCATGTCCAATTTGTAATGTAGATAAAACTTTGCTGTTGATCCAATAAAGACAGGGTTTTTAAACATCCTGGTTGGACTTTTGGCAGATGTTATGCCAGGCCTGCCTACCGGTACTTGAAACAATCAGGCATTCATTTGACCATGCAAGTCAGAGTCAGGGGTCCATTTACTTCAACAGTAAGAGAGAAGGTGTTGCAGTTCATTTAATCCTCCCTTGGTACTCCAACTCTGACTTTAAACATTATCTAAGTGTTTTTAGTTAAATAAAAATTGTCAGTGATGTTTTTTTTTTAGTTTATTTCTTCAAAAACTCTTTAAAATTAAAAGAACTTAAAAGATATGAATACCAATTTTACAGGATTTTTTGTCCTAATACTGTGTTGGCTAACATTTAATGGCTTGTCGGCGGAATTTTTTGACTGGTTATTATGTTTTATTTTAGTTCCTCAGATGCAGTTTGTAAAAGAAACATATACAATAGATGAGAGGAACCAATCTATCAGCGTGCCAGTGATGAGGATGGGGGATCTGAGCTATGAGTCATCAGTTATCTGTTACACAAGGCAAGAGACTGCCCAGGTTATGATGGACTACAATGAACGCTTTCTGTCTGAGGCATCTAGGATTTTCTTCAAGCCAGGGGTCAAGGTCAGGACAATACAATCAGTGGAGTCTTGGAATCTGTTTTTATCATATATATTATACTCCATATTCTCCTTTTAGTGGGAGCCATGGTAGCTCAGTTGGTAGAGTTTTGGACTTATAATTCAAGGGTTGCGGGTTCGATATCTATGCAGGCTAGCCTAGGTCAGTTGCCTTGGTGTGTCCTTGGGAAAGGCACTTAGCTCCCATTTCCTCGTCATGATATAGCCAATAATGTGTCATGATATAGCCGATAATGTGTCATGATATAGTCAATAATGTGTTATGATATAGCCAATAATGTGTCATGATATAGCCAATAATGTGTCATGATATAGTCACTAATGTGTTATGATATGCCAATAATATGTTAAAAGTGCCATTAAGACCAACAAAACAAAATCTCCTTTTTAGTAAAAGTGTTCATTTTGTGTGTTTCAGCATTTAAAAAGTAAACCTGTTTTTCCACTTCATTCAAAGATGTACTGTCACATCAGTTGAAAGTTAAATCATACTCCAAGGGATAATTGGGCATGTTCATATTCTTCTTTCACAGATTGAGAATTGCACAGTTACCATAGTGAATGATGATGACTATGAGCCAGAAGAAAAGTTTCGGTTAGAGCTTGCCCAGCCCCAGGGTACAGCCAAGTGTGAGTCTCGGCTTGGGACCATCAATAAAACAACCATCACTATCACCAACAAGGATGATGGTAAGCTGATACAGACACACAGGACTTCAATTATTTAATGATGGGAAAATCAAAATCATAACAAAATCATCTTTATTTACTGATAATCATAAAAATGTTATCAATATCTGAATTTAGCTTGAAAACTAATTTGTAAAAACATTTTTCACATAATAAAATAATGAAGTCATACAATATTTGCATTGCCAATGAGCAATTCACATGAACAATATTTGGATTGCCAGTGAGGAAATTACAGGAAGTTTATGTTGGGAATATGTTGGTCTGATGTTTGAAGGTCAAATATGGAGGTTGATCTTATAAAATTATATTGCATAGTTACAAACTTTTGCATTGAAAAGTGTTACCCACACTAAAGTTGGAGCAGGCATTACCTCGCCATGATATTTATATGGAAGTGATGTATCGGCGGAACACATAACTTGTTTAAGTGGCGATTATAGTATAGTGACTGTAGGTAACTTAGATGGTAAATAAGGTAAACACACCTTTAAATGTTACCAATTATCTCCAAACATAACCTATCACTATGTTAACTAAAAAGTGCTTTCAATTTTAATTTCTGTACACTATGAAATGAAAGAGACTACTTATTTCTCAATGTTCTTTTCTCTGTCTGTCTGTCTGTCTCTTTCTCTCTCTCTCTCTCTCTCTCTCTCTCTCTCTCTCTCTCTCTCTCTCTCTCTCTCTCTCTCTCTCTCTCAGCATTTTCCTGGAAATCATCTAAATGTAAAGGTGACACCAAAGTTGCTGCTGAAATCTATTTCTAAATAATTTTTCAAGTTTAGAAAGATTAGTGATTATATTGATTGCTTTACAATGCTTTGAATTTAATTTGAGAATGAGTAGTACTCGTAAATTGATTGCTTTACAATGCTTTGAATTTAATTTGAGAATGAGTAGTACTCGTAAATTGATTGCTTTACAATGCTTTGAATTTAATTTGAGAATGAGTAGTACTCGTAAAGCTTCTAATGATACTTGCCAGTTGAAGAGAAAAAAATCACTCAATCAGTATTTCTCCTCCTTTAAGAAATTTTCAAAAGAGAAAATTGACCCTTTTCATTTTAAAGCTATACTGGTCATAGACCAGAAGAGATTATTAACTCTACTGGTCATAGACCAGAAGAGCTTATGGGATAATCTGTTGTCCATCCGTTGTCTGTCGTCATTCATCTGTCCATCTGTTCGCACAAGTTTGTTATCACTACTCCTCTGAAAGTACTTGGAGGATTGCCGTGAAACTTGACACACACATTCATCCCATGGTCTAGTTGGTCCTAAATGAAAATGGTCCTGCTCACACATCCAATATGGCCACAATGGCATCCATCTTGAAATCTTGTTATCGCTACTCCTCCTGAATGGATGGTCATATCAACATGAGGTTTTCACTAAAAGACTTCTTATGATGTCTAGTTGGTCTTAATGAAATGCTGCAGATCTGACATCCAATATGGCCACCACGGCAGTCATCTTGAAAATCTTATCACTACTCCTCCTGAATGGATGGTCATATCAACATTTGGTTTTCATTAAAAGACTTCTTATGATGTCTAATTGATCCTAAATGAAAATGGTGCCAATCTGATGTCCAATATGGCCACCATGGCAGCCATGTTAAAACATTTTTTATTGCTACTCCTCCTGAATGGATGGTGATATCAACATTGAGTTTTCACTAAAAAACTTCTGATGATGTCTAGTTGGTCCTGAATGAAAATGATACTGATCTGATGTCCAATATGGCTGCCACAGCAGCCATCTTGAAAATCTTTTTATTGCTACTCCTCCTGCATGGATGGTCATATCATCATAGGGTTTTCACTAAAAGAGTTTTTATGATGTCTAGTTGGTCCTAAATAAAAATGGTGCTGATTTGACATCCAATATGGCTGTCATGGCAGCTATCTTAAAAATATTGTTATCACAACTCTACCTGAATTGAAAGTCATTTTGATGTGGGGTTTTCACCAAAAGACTTCTTATGATGTCTAGTTGGTCTTAAATGAAAATGGTGCCTATCTGACATTCAATATGGCCACCACACAGAAGCCATATTGAAAATATTGTTATTGCTACTCCTTCTGAATGGATGGTTGTATCAACATGAGCTTTTCACTAAAAGACTTATGATGTCTAGTTGGTCTTAAATGAAAATGGTGCCAATCTGACGTCCAATATGGCCCCTTCAGCAGCCATCTTGAAAATCTTGTTATTGCTACTCCTGAATGGAAAGTCATATCTTGAAAATATTGTTTTCTCTACTCCTCCTAAATGAATGGCTATATCAGTATGGGGTTTTCACCAATAGACTTCTTATAATACCTAGTTGGACCTAAATAAAAATGTTGCCAGTCATACATCCAGTATGACTGCCACAACAAGTGTCTTAAAAATTTTCTTGTCACTACTCCCCCTGAATGGATGATCATTATGACATGGGGTTTTCACCAAAAGATTTCTAATGATGTCTACTTGGTCCTAATTGGAAATGTTGCCAAGCTGACATTCAGTATGTGCACCACAGCAGCTAATTTGAAAATTTTGTTATTGCTGCAGAATATCAGAGATGGTTTCAACACTTGACAGTGAAAAGGAAGAAATGATCTTATCTTGAATTTGCGGAAATTCTTTTCATCAGTAGAGCATCAGTCCCTTCAAAGGACTCTTGTTTATCACTAGTTTGTGACCAATAAAAATGTTGTTTTAACTTAAAATTACCATTCCATCAAAACACTTCAACAGCAGTGGATGCTTGTCTCATTCAAACATGCATAACACTGTACCAAGTCTGAGTCAAGGAAGACAAGACAATCAGTGATCTTGGACAATCTAACTTCAAAAATTTTAGCACTTAATTTTGGGAATTTGTTTGAGTAAATTTCAGCAGAGAAGTGAATTTTTTAATTTTCATATATTGTTTTCATAAAGCAATAATAAAAAAAAAGAATTGAAGATTTCTCCATATTTGACCTTTATAAATTATACACTACCTTGATTGACATTTATAAACCAGTCCTGTTCAGTTTCCATGGTATGTATCTGGGCAAAGCACTCCTATTGCCTCTGCATTAGTCTTGTATGTGCTGATGTGCCATTAAACATCAATCAGTCAGGCAGTCAGTCGGTTACTTGGCATAGTTTGTGTTAATTACTGGATCTCATTCTGATGGCCAATTTGAGTAGATCTTCATTATTTTAAAATAGATTTTTCATTACTGGAGGAAATATAATAAAATGCTGTTTCTTTCATCACAGTTGAAATTAGTCTTTTTTTAAGTTGTCACTTCCTTAGAAGATTGATAAAAGTGATTTCATTTACTATGCAAGCATGCTTTTATTTGTTTGAGAACCCAGATATGAGATGTTCTGTATAAATTCAGTTGAATCAGATCTATACGTCATGTGTATATTTTAAAAATAATTTTATAGAAAATACTTGTAACTGAATGCATATTTATTAAATATTTTTTTGGGCAGGTATTCACTATAACATGAAGTATACAACAAGAAAAATAGCCATTTCCAAGCAAAAATAGTCTACATGAAAAGACAACCTTTTTCTCTAAAATAGTGAATAATATAAAGTAAAACTAGTTGGTGCATCATGTGGACTTTGTTTCCATCTTTCAGTGCCCACCATTCAATTTGAGAAGGCAGCTTACAGTGTGAATGAACCTAGCCTGGCCAGTCAAATCATTACTGTGAAGATCAAGGTCATCCGGATGGGAGATTTGTCGGAAACATCCAGTGCCCGAGTCAGCACCAGGGATGGATCTGCTATGTCTGGTGTTGACTACAATCCAAAGAGCCTGATCATAAAGTTTGAACCTGGTAGATTATTTTGCAACATGTAAATTATCTGATGACATTATTTAAGTTTTGGGGAGAAAATCTTTCCCCATGAACAAAATAGTTTACAAAGGGACAGCTTTAGACTTGTAACAGAAACAAACTTATCCTGTAAAATGCTTCATATGAGAAAGGAAAACAGGATATTGTTATACTTATTTATACATTTTGCAGAGCAGTGACTTAACTGTCAAAGCAAGATAAGAAAATGGACCCTGTTCCTTGATGATGCCACTAAAACTATTACAGTGATCCCAGAGTGATTAATGTTTAGGATTAATAGTTTGTGTTTTTAAGAAGTGTAAAGCAAATACCTGGAATTTACATCATCAGACCAATATCAACTCTTTTTACAAAGGCAATTTCCAAAATTCTCAGAAAAGATTCAAAAGATCTACAACATTGTATTTTAATTAGAGTTTTGCTGATAAAGAAATATACTCATCATTTATATTGCCACATTGATGTGGAGAAAATGGAAATAATATATTTCGATCTTTTGAGAAAACAATTTGTTTTGGTATAAATTTGAATTTGATAGCAAAATGTATGGTTTTGCTATTGTCTGTGTCCATTAAATACATAGTAAATACATGAAAATGTATGTAAATATTTTCTGCTTTTAGGTGTGAAAGAGTGGGAATTTTCAGTTGATGTTCTGTACAATGCAGACATTGAGTGGCATGAAGCATTTACTGTTGTTCTTGGACCTGGAAATCCAGAGGGTGCAGAACTGGGTCCAATCAGTTTCACTACCATCACAATTCTTGATAATGAAGTGTCAGGAAGCCTCATCCTACCTGCTGCACCACTGGTAGGAATTTTTCTTTGCTGGTTTAGTGGCTAGAGAGATATAGATAGCATCAGCAGCAAAGATATAGTCAAAAATGTCCTGATTTTGTTTTAAAGTTTTTATAACTTTCTTATATCATAATGCTCTTCACAGGTGTTGTGTGCATCCCTATACCCCTGCCTCTACAGAGGTGGGAGTATATAGGAATCCTCATGTCTGTCTGTCTGTCCATCACACAATCTTGTGTTTGCCACTATATCAGCAGTTGTTGATGGATTGCCATGAAACTTGATAAATATTATGGTCATTGCCTAGAGATGTGCATATCGAGCAGTACATGACAGAATTTTGTGAATGTAATTACTCTCGTGTTTTTCATTGGATTGCTATGAAACTTACTACATATTATGTTAATTTGTTTTACTGTAGACTCATCTCCATCATGGGTGGGATCAGGAAAGGTAGGGTGGGGGTATGATTATGTGAACAAATTGCCCACCATCGCTTAAGTTTTTGGACATTTGAAGAGACTTGTTGATGTCAAGGAAAGGCAGGGGGAAAAAAATAAGCATGGATCAAAAAGGAGTGCTCATTATATATTGCAGGGCTTTTTGGTAATAACTTTTCAAAGAACAACTTGCACTGTATTTTTTTTAAAAAATGGACATCAATAAACAAAAAACTTTGAATGCTTTTTTCTTGTGGTTAATCTTTAAGAAACAATATTTGCCATATTTTCCTATGCAGCAGATTAAGATAATGTGATGTTCAGTATCAGAGCATGTATTTGTTAATTAGGCAGGGACACACGATCTTCAGAGTGTATAGTACTTAACTGGGCAGGATCGCATGATCTTCAGAGTGTATAGTAATTACCTGGGCAGGGTCACACGATCTTCAGAGTCTATTTTGTTAATTAGGCAAAGACACACTGTCTTCAAGAATACTCTGATTACCATAGGAAGTTAATGAACAACAATAATGCCTGAAATCTCAAACTAAAGAAAACAAAGTTTTACTTAGTTTGAAATAGAACTGGTAAAAGAGCAAAGGCAATAATGGTGCATGTTAATCTTCATGACATGGGCGGACATCCAGCACAGAAGGGATAGAGTAACAACAGAAAAAGTGGACACAGGAGACTTAGTAAACATATCTTGAGTATAAATTTTGTTTTTGTTGCATCTGGTAATGTAGCATATGAAGACTGCAGCCTGATTTCAAAATAGATGTTAATATTTTTTTAAGGAATCATCTATATTAATGAATATTTTTGTAATTAACTCTTTTTAATTAATCAAATAATCAGCATCATCCACAGTCAAGTTTATGTATTAGTTTTTCATGGAATTGAGTGTTCTTCTCATCATTCTGAACCACTGGAGTTTAAAGTAGGTCACAGTGATATACTTTTTTCACACAAATGATGATGTTATTATAAGTTAACCCCAATGTAGAAGTTTTGTCTTCCAGGCAGATCTGTTGCTCTAGGCATGGTATGTTTACAGAACTTGATCAGGGTGTTTTTTGCATCATTTTGAACTATTCCAGGGGGTGATAGGTCACAGTGACTTACTTTTCTTATATGACAGTAATGAATGTTGTTTAAAGTTTAATGCAGTGTAGAAGTTTTGTCATTCCAGGTAATCTCCAGCTATATGCATGTTCTGTTCATAGAACTTAGGATGTTCCATGACATTCTAAACCACCCAAGGTTAACTGTGTCACAGTGACCTACTTTTTTACAGTAATGACTTTCTTGATTACAGGCTAACTAAACCCAGTGTAGAAGCTTTGTCGTACTGGAATATCTTCAGCTGTATGTATGCTGTGTTTATGGAACTTCATTAGAATGTTTCTTGCATTATTGTAAACCAACTTAGATGAAAGTTGGTCCCAGTGGCCTACTTTTGATGCTGATGATTTTGTTATTTATTGGTTAATCAATTGTAAAAGTTCTGTCCTAGTGGCAGATCTCCAGCAGTAGGTATGGTGTATACTTAATTTAGTCAGGATGTTCCTTGCATTATTGTGCTCTCCTCTTCCACCCCAACAAAGTAGGTCACAGTGACTTTCTTTAGCTAATTACTTTGTGATTTGCATGTTATCCCGAGTGTCAGACAAATACCAGTGTACAGGTGGGCTTGATTGTCTTTCTGACAACTCTTGTAATCAGTAAAAATTTTGTTGCTATTGATTGTAATGTTGATTGCATTTTTAACAAAGAAAACTTGCATTTTGCCAATATTTGTTGCACAAATTGTTGTTGATATGTTCCATTGAGAGATTTCTAGCTGCTGGTTTTATACCTTTTTTACTTAGATATTTGGTATAGAAAATTTAAGAGTGGAGTCCAACATGTAAATTTCTTTTTATTAGGTGGTGTCTCTGTTACACTATGACAAGACTGAGGAAGGCGTCAAAGTGAATCCCTCTCCTGGGTACCCCATAGTTTGTGTCACTGTGAGTATGACCTAGACTATTTCTGTTTAGTAACATCTTGTTATTAGCAAGTTAGAATTATACATTTTCATAATTACAGTGTCTCCCTAAAGAAACAAGGTATGTAATATCAATATAGAGGATTTGTGCTATTCTTTATGCCAACATTAGTTAATAGTCAAAATTTCGTGGGCGGGCTGAATCACAAAACTAAGTTACAACATTTAATATTAAGATAAGACTGTATATGTACAGTAAGTTATCTTGGAACTGGGAGGTTAGTCATATTTAAGGCTTGGCATGTAAAAATAATGTAAATCCATGTAAAAACACTTTTGGTACATAAGATAAGAGTTAATTGGCTATACCTTCAAAATGTTTGTTTCTTTTTTTCAGCCATGTGATACTCATTATCCTACCTTCACTGTGACCCACACCTTGTGCCAGGAGTCTAATATCAACCAGTCTAACATTTACTATCGATGGGAAGTTGCCATGCCATCAGATAACATGGGGTCACGACCTCCATTTGTGGAGGTATCTGACAAAACCCTCTTCACCAGCATAAACAGAATGGTTCTTGACAGCGTATACATTAGGCCTAGTTTTAGAGTACGCTGTGTAGCTCAACCAGTCGATGAAAGTGGTAACCCAGGAATACCCTTAAAGAGTAAAAGTGTCACTATTGGACGTGATAATGGGATTTGCAATGCCCCTGTATTTTCTGGTCGACCATTTAGTTACCAAGCCCAGTCATTTCTTGCTAAGTTGGATTATGTAGGACCTGATGATATTAAGCACCCAAACACAATACATGTGTCAATCCAGGTGCCTCATCAGGATGGAATGTTGCCACTTATCTCCACTTATCCACTCCACAATCTTCGTTTCCTGCTGGCTGAGCCAGTCTACAGACAACAACATGTTTGTTCCAACATAATCACTCCAGAGGAGAGAGATTCTCTCATGGACTCTGGTTTTCTTGACACTGGATCAACCTTCCCAGAAGCCCATGGGCCAGGGTATGACTTTCCATTCCAGTTTGATAACAAATTACGAACAAATGCAACTCTGTTACTATATAAGCATTTAAATCTGAAGAGTTGTCTGTGGACATTTGAAGCATGGTATCATATGTCAGACTTGGTTGACATGTGCGGAGGTCGAGCTGTATCTGATTTCCAAGTCACTGATGCAGGCCAGACATACCTGACAGTTCGTGTGCCGCTTTATGTGTCATACCTCTATGCCACAGCTCCAATCGGATGGGGATCCCTTGAGCACAGAACAGAGATGGAATTCTCATTTTACTATGACACAATCCTGTGGCAATCAGGGTTGGAGACAGATGGTGATCTTGGTGGAAGGTTACATGTCATGAGAATTGTCATTGGAGATGATGGGAAACTTGTCATTGACTTCAAAACGCAGGCCAAATTTAGGGGTAAGAACTCTGTCATTGTCATTTTTTCCTGTACAGAACAGAACATTAAGGCCTCTCTGCAAGATATTCATTAAAAGATTAAATCTGCCATGTAGCTTTCAAGTTCTAAAATATATTTCAAATGGATTGTTTTCATCTTGCCGCTCTGTCATACGTAAGTTACATCGTTTGCATTCACTAAGTTATTTATGTTAGTAACCTAAGGGCTCTCAGCATTCTTAACTTCTCAGTTCATACTGGTTTTTTCAAAAAAATTTAAGTCATTAGGATTCCAATTTTCTAATTTTGCAATACAACAAAACATGAATAAACACAAACCCAATTATTTATTAATGCCCAACATTGAGGTACAGGAAACCCATAGTAGTCACCTTTTCCATCTGTCCACTCATGCTCTTTGTCACCAGCATAGCTCTATAACCCTTACAAATAACTGGATGCCATTTGGCATGTTACTTCAATCAATTCCAAAACTACAATAGTCAATTCCTAATGTCCTCAAAAGAAGATATATTTTTGTTTGTTTTATTAAATGTTTTCTTTGTATATATTCTAGGTGTGTATGTCCTGGAACACCAAACTTTACCTGGTTACAAAAGTCGATTTGTGTCAGAAGATAAATCCTCCATCTTCAAGCTAAGTCTTCTGTGGAACCAGAACACATTTGACAGTCCACAACAGTTGTGGAGATCTGTCAGTGATTACAGTCTCAAGGTAATGCAAAACTGACTTACTGATTGATTAATTGACTGACTCTGTCATCCAGAGCACATTTGACAGACTGCCAGAGTTTTAGAGTGTTAGCAGTTATGGTCCCAAAATACTAGTAAAGCAAATCAGACTGACTAACTGGCTGAATTATTGATTCTCAAGTTCCAAGACCAAACAAAATGTGCAACAGCTGTTGAGAGCTGTCATTGACAACATCCTCAAGGTAAGGCAAGACTGACCAACTGAGCCAGAATGCATCTGACACTCAAGAGGAGTTGTGGAGAGCTGTGAGCAATTACAGCCTTTAAGTAAGGCAAGACTAAATCAGTAAATCACTGACTGACTGTCAATCTTATGTGCCCATGTCAAATTTGACAGTCTGTAAAACTGGAGAGCTGTCAGGGATTACATCCTTAAGGTAAGGCTAGAGTGACTGACTGTATCTCCTCTGAAGCCGGAATACATTTACTTTTGACACTCCACAACAGCTGTAGAGAGCTGTTTGTCATTACAGCCTCAAAGTAAGGCAAGATTGAGCAAGTGACAGTCAGTCTCCTCTGTAGCCAGAACACATTTGACAGTCTGTAAAACTGTGGAGAGCTGTCAGGGATTACAGCATCAGGGTTAGGCAAGAGTGACCAACTAACTTGCATGAATAACTTAACTGACTTATTTATCAGCTGTCAGCTTACTCACGAAGCAATATATTGATTGACCAAATGAATGAGTTGATTAAGAAATCATTCAGTGGATAAATGGATGAATAAATGAAATTATAAATAAATAAGTAATTTAAGGGTAGTATGGAAAGTTATAGGAATTTAAAGAGACAAAGTTAAAGAAGGGGTAAAGGATTTTTTTAAAAATTTGTCATTTTGACATTACAATTGAAAGTAAAATCTTAAAGTTTGCATCAATGTGGAAATCACAAAAATATAATAACTCTTTTCTTCTGCCCTTATATCATTTGTTGAGCAATTTACATGACAAGTCATCATCAACATCATTGCCATTATTATTATTGTCCCCCTCCTTTTTGAAGAAAAGCGGGGAACATAGTATTTGCGCTTCTGTCCATCCATCACACTTTCATTTCTGCTCTATAACTTTAAAGCTGTTTGGGATTATTGAATGAAAGTTGGCATACTTGTACGTAACTAGAATGGTGTCATGTACCACATTGTGGGTCCTATCTTCAAGATCAAGATCATGGTTCAGTATTTTAGGTCTTCCATCTTACTTTCCCTTCTAATTTTAGAGCCATTTGAGATTAAGGGATGGACCTTGCCATGCTAGGCAGGGGACAAAAATTAACTGAATTTGCTTATTATTATTATTATTATTATTATTATTATTATATTATTCTTTCAGGATTATACTGGGGAGTACACGGTTGAGCTTATTCCTTGCTCTGTACAGCCAACTCGGCGATATACCACAGACACTCCCATCCCATGCACAGCTCACAAGCCTGTCCGATTTGAGGTCCCCATTGCATTCCAGCAAACCAATCGTCCAGTCCCTCTAGAGTACACCCTCAATACACACTTTCAGCTCACCAACAATCGTGACATGTTTCTCCTTGACCCCCTGATTTCGAACATTGACCTAGATGACATGGATTTTAATGGAGCCTTCTCTGAGGGACAGAAGATTTTTGGACGTGTGCTGTGGAATCCAAAACAGGACTTGAAAGGAGCTTATAAACTCACTATTGAGAAAGTTTTCTTATGCACAGGTATGTGAAAATGTATTATCCCATGCACTTTTCAAAGAAAAGGCAGGGATTATGTGATCTTGTACATCCTTTTATATGTACATAATGTTATGCAACTCCTCCTACACCATTCAAGATAGGGACTTCAGACCTTGGGGCTTGATTGGGGGTGGTCTGTTTGATGTACACAATGGTTTTAAAATTTTGATGCAGCACTGGTGGCTGGGGTTAGAGGTTATTTTACATCAAAATACAATTACAGTCCTACCCATTTATATTGACATCACTTACATCGACAAAACGCATATGTAGACAAAAATGCAAAGTCTCAGTCCTGTGGTCAGTTGTTACTACCAAATTTTTCATGCTTATGTCGACATTGAGATAAAAAATAAAAGTATATGTCGACAGAAGCCCTAGGTCCCAGCTTGAACAAATCCTTTGTTTTTTGATCATTTGTCGACAAGCTGCCAGTTCTGACCCATACTTCTACAATAATTTGATGTGCCACCAAGCTTTAATGTTGCCATCAGATTAACAAACAGGCATTTGTTTGGTCCTCCAAAAGTTGTCCTTTAACAGCAACTTCAATAACGCATGCACACATCATCAAAGCAAGCCGGCTACAACCTTCAATAAAAACAATGCATCCTTCATCAAAGAAAGTCATAATCAAACTTGGATAAAAGCAATGGAATCTGATAGATTGTTGGCCAATTTAAGTACATGTAGCATGTAAATAACAACTATACGGCCATGTGCTACTAGCAACAATGAATATCATAGTGAATTGTTTAGTCACATGTGTTGGTTGACAATGGGATATAGATAAAACGAGGACTACCATTTTTTTATACATGTGTTCTCTAACAGAATTAACCAATAACATGAATATTCTAACATGTGACCTATACTTGAATTCATGGATTTTTTTGTATACATGTACTTAACACACTATAGATTTTATTACACAAAAGGTACAAACAAATGTAAGTTGTCAATATACAAGTGTATTTCACACTGGTTTTGTCTTCATTTACTCAAAATTCCATTGTTTATTTTCTCAAAGTGTAAATCATACTGACGACAGGTCACCCCTTACAGATGAATTTGACTTGCATGCAGGTCAAAGAGAAATTTGCTTTTTTCAGTACCCCCCCACACACTTATTTCGACATCTGCTTATGTTGACAATATTGCCTTGGGCCAGAGGATGTCAACGTAAACAGGTAGGACCGTACTCCCAAATTATGAGACTAACATATCTGAAAATTGATGTGTGTGTGATTACTGACCCAGGTGTCAACAAATGTTAGATGGAGATTTGAATGGGACTCCTGGGTCATTTCCCAAGGTGATAAAGTTATGAGTTCTGAGTTATAACTTTGAAATTATTGAAATGCTGACCCTATACACTTATTGGGCATTAAAATACAAATTTATACATGCAACTGACATTGGCCCTGTTGATCATTCCAACTCCCCAGGGTCTTTGCCCCTTGGTCATAAAGTTAAAACTATTGAAATCTCCACCCTATAACCATATATACACTTACTGGACTTGAAAAAACAAATTTAGATATGCATCAAAATTGACCCTAGGGACTTAACTCTGGATCACATATTTGGGGGTTGGTGGGACAAAGTTGGAGATCATGCAGATGTGTGTTTTGCAAAGACTACTATTTGTAAAACTGTAGGTATGCATAGAAGACAACCCACTGTTCTGTCAGACCATTTTTGATTGCTGCAAAAATGGCAACATTACATTCTCATTTAATGTTACATGAATGTTGCACTTGTTCCTTATATCAAATGTTACATTACAGTTTTGTTTATTTAAGGGTACATAATTGACAAGGTTAATATATTTAAGGGTACATAATTGACAAGGTTAATATATTTAAGGGTACATAATTGACAAGGTTAATATATTTAAGGGTACATAATTGACAAGGTTAATATATTTAAGGGTACATAATTTACATGGTTAATATATTTAAGGGGATATAATTGACAAGGTTAATATATTTAAGGGGATATAATTGACAAGATTTATGCCTTTATGCATGTAGTTTTCATGGATTGCACAAGTTTAAAACAGAACAGAATAAATTAATATCTTGTAGTATGTCTCTTATCAAACACTGGTGTTAACAGTATTGCGGACGTAAAACTTATATATTTCATTCATGGAATTGATGTTTGAGGGTTTCTATAATCTTGAGATGTGGAGTTTTTTGACATTTTTCCCATATTTTCAGAACTATACTCTAAATTGGCACTATAAAGCCAGGATTATGCTGACATGCTGTTAAACTCAATACATACATATATGATGTTGAGACACTACAATTCAGTATACAATTTTACCGTACATGATGTACCATTAATCTAGACAATTTTGACAGATCATAATGCATGAAGATACAAATTTCTTTGTCCTTTTAGGAGCAATAGATTGTAAATTAGTACTTGTGGTTCGGCATCTTTCTCTTGCTTTCCAATCCTGTTCACTTATCCGTGTTCTACATCTCCATTTTCATTCTGTGTATGTGTATTTTCAGGTCGAAATGGCTATATTCCCACCTATGATCCCACAGGGAAAACCTATGGACAAGGGCCTCAGTTTGGCTGTATACAGCCAGGACCTAACCTCCTGTACAGATTCCTTATACTTGTAAGGATTTGCAATGATTAGTGGCTTTACATATTAAATCCTTAATTAAAACAGACCTGCTCTAGCTCAAAAGATGTCTTGTCTAATGTTACAGAATGCATCACATTGATCATGCTGTACTAGAGTATATTGTTTGAACAGAGAGTTGCTTTTTATTTTTATGTGTGGATAAGGTGCTTTCTATGCAACTGAGATATTCTTGCAACAAAGTATTGCCTGTTAAAAATTATGTAATTTAGGAATACAAATTTAAACAACATCTGATCATGTGCACTATGGAATGAAACAACTGTTGACCGACTGGTACAGTTTACTCAACAATTCTACAGAACTACCCAAAGAAGTAATCGTGACAAAATTAAAATTTTTGGCTTAGATAAAAAGGTTCAATCTCGGCTGCACCCTTGCACCAATGATCCTTACTTTTCATCTTTGGCACCCACAGGTGTATAAAAAGACCCAGGAAAATAAAGATAAAGATCGTTACAGTTGATTTTAAACTGAATAGAGCATATCCTGAGTTTACTGGATAGAGTCCGCTCATTGCCAAAGAAGCATAAGAGGAACAATTTCATAGGCTGACAAATGTCTTGCTGATTTTGATTAGCTTTGGGTACCAATCAAGAGCACGTGCTTCATGATCATTAATAGAAAGTAAAGAAAATATGAAATCATCAGTGAAAACACTGCAGTATTTATTTCCAAAGTAGTGTACAGGGAGGAATAAATGTAGACTCAAATGTCCAAAATAAATTCTAGAGGAGAATGTTTACTTCAGCATGAGGAATTCAAGTCCCAATATGGAAGGCTCACAACAGGAGAGGCTGATAATTATCACCGGTGCTGGGGTCATTGATTTCTTAATTTCTGGAATAAATATTCACTTTTTCAGCATTTTTTCCAGCGTTATACATTTTGAATCAGTCATTGTTGAGTCAGATTGTAGCATAGTTTGCTACAATTTCCTTGTCAACAAAAATAACCATGAACTGAACAGTGGACACAGCTTTTTAGTGGACAAGGAAATTGTAGAAAACTTTGTTGTAGAATGACTAATTCGAAGATTATAATGTTGGAAAAGTGCATAATTATTGCAGAACTTAATAAACCCATGATGTGTGTGCCTGTGATAATGATAGATGTTTGAATTTCTTCAATAAACAAAAGACAGGTAAGGATATTTGTGACCTGTTTTTTGTAAAACACCTCACTTTTTGACCTGATAGGGGTCACTAGGCCCCACTTTTTCCATTTCAGGAATGAGCACTGGATAAATTTAATTCCAGTCCCAGACTGACATATGTTGTAACTGAGAATAAAAATTATTACGTTTTTTATGTTCAGTGTTTCACTTTAATGTTGCGGAGGATTCCAAGATGATAATGATAAGAAACAACTATGTTAATGCATTCATGATTAGGTCTTTTATGCTACATTTCATTTTCTAGGATCGTGGAAATCCAGATGTGGTTGACAGGGAATTCAGCAAAGTTTCTTTTGAGTCCCAGTTTGCTGATGAAAATCCAGATTATATTGCTATGGAAGACATGGATGGAGTGGATGGATTTGTAATGAGCGTTGACCCACTTTATAAGGTAGCAAAAGTACCTTCTCATTAAGGGTGGGGTTAGGAACCATTTAATTTTTGGGGTGGAGAGGGGAGGGGAAGAAATTTGTTATAAAAAAAAATAATTCCTGCCCCCAGATATCTTGAAAAAATATTGTTGCTCTGATTTGTGGAAAAAATAATTTTAAAAATTATATCCATGAGTTGAAAAAAATGAATTATTTTGAGGTCAAAGAAAAAAAATATCTTGCTTCAAAGGAAAATCCCCCCCCCCCCATGAAAATAAAAAATTAAATGGTTGGTCCCTTAGGAGTTAATGGTGTCTGGAAGCACTAATGATTATGTGATTATTAGTTAAAGTTTAACAATATCTTTTTAATTCAGTAAAACCTGTATTGGTCTCTGAAGTTAGGGGCCATTACATTATGTAACAAACTTTATCTGCGGTCTTTCAAGTTTTGTTTTACTGTAATCAGGACATAGGTTATTGGTATTGGAAACATGTTGTTGAGGAATAGAAATTAACTGACTCAGCCATTCCATTTATCCACCAGTTTGAGAAGATAGGCTGTAGTAGATTCTATTTTGTATCAGCTTATCTCTTATAATTTGTCCCTTATTTTGACCAATCAACTGTTAAGGGATTTTTTGTTTTACAATTTTTACACTGTGAAAGGTAAAAAGCTTTTTTTTTTTAGGCAAGAACATATTTAGGCCTTTTTAAAACTTTTAATGCTAAAGATGAACATTTTTGTTTAAGTTATAAGAGTGTAATTTGTTATATGCCTGCAATTATTGTTTTCTTACAAACAATTAACATGATATTTGTATTTGCAAATGGGGTAATTTACTTCATCTCTAGTCAAACCGCTCTAAAAACATCACCTGCATAATAGCCACATTTTAAAGGTCCCTGCAACTACATTTCTAAGAAATGAACTTGCATTAAGCAGCCACCTGCTTTGAGAGATCCCTTTTATTCTTGTCCGAGGTGACTTCCTACTGTGTACTTGGCTTCTGCCCATCTATCTGAAATTTCATACATTGAGGCTACATGATCTATAATTCTTTTCATTTTTCTTCAGGTAACAACAGGTCATCAGTGGTACCTTCAAGTCCTCTACCTCATTGGATCTTCCAATCCTGCCCAACAAAACTATAGAAATCGTCGCTCGGCAGTTGTCTCCCTTGGAAAACGGGACATCTCTGATTCATTGGATGATATTTTTGAAAGGCAGACAAGAAATGGAACAAATATAAAAGTGTTGCATCTAAATCAAACTAATTTTTCTAACACATCTACCTCACATTCAAAACATGAAATAGCTATAGAGGTTTTACTGATACCAATTATAGTAGTGGTATTGATTATAATTTCTATTATGATATTTTTAATTCTTCGGAAAAAGAGACGAAAGCACCAAAAATCAAACCCAAAGAAGAGGAGCAATCTAGAAATAGCACAGCAGAATTCTGTTATATATAAAGGAAAATTGAGAAACAGCATAGAACTGAAAAACTCAACTGTAGTACAGACTGAGAGAAATAGAAAACCTTCTGTACGGGTAAAGGATACAAATTTGAATTCCAATAAAAAGAAGAAAGAAAAAGGGACAGAGGTATAGGTTCTACCAGCATTATGTATGTGCAATTCCATGTGACTTACAACAATTGTTTCGATAAAATAAATTACTCGATACTTTTAAATTTAATATGTTTATAAATGGTTTGGTAGGCAAATTTATGGAAAACATTTTGCTTTTTTTAATTTTATGGTTAGCCTAGTACAGCACAACCACCAATACATAACTGTATCTAAAAGTTTCTCAAAATGTTTGAAATTTTGTTCCCACACAGAAATAAGTTGAGAAATTGCAGTTCTTTTTGTGCTTAAAACTTAAAGTAAGCAATGATATTGCAAATTCTCTAAGGGCTATTCCAGAAAAATGGTAACGTGGGGGGGGGGGGGGGGGGGGGTCAGACAGCACTTTTTTTTTCACCCACTAGGCATAAAATATAATTAATATCAACTCCCACCTTGGATAAAATATATATGTATTCAAGTCACACCATGCATGAAATTTATTTTCGGAAATTCAACCTACCGGGTAGCATGAATGCATATTAAGATAAAAGGTAGTCCCTAAGACGGCTTGTTTTTGTGAAATTTTCAGGGTTTAGGGTGCAGTATACAGTGTTTGTTTACTCCCCTGAGACAAAAAATTTGTTTGAGCCTCCATAGTCTGAGTTTTCTCTGACACTCCCCACCCTATTTTAGATATTTGAACATTTATGTTGGGATGTGGGGTCAGAACACATTGCCTATCAAAAAGTTAGAATTCGCAGACACCAGATGGTGTCGACATATGGTAGCCCCTAAATAGCGGGCCTTGCAAACTTAAACGACCTTACATCAAGCCATACCTGCATCAGATCGATAGGAGGAGGATTCATTTTCTCAGAAATAGCATTTGTTATGTGTTTAATCTGCTGACAAACGAGACAAAAATACAGCATTGATGAAATTTGACCTGGTACTCACCATTTGCATTGCTAGTCATATGACCACCCAAATCTCGCTACATACATGTCCATGACATCAGTGGTCCAGTAGTCATGTGATACCAACAAAAACCTCTTTTCCAATGTTGTAAAAAAAAAAATCGCAAATATTAAATGAAAGTCACATAATGTTTGTAAAAAAAACTAAATGAAACATAATTCTCAACATATTTATTCTGAGAACAACTACCAGAAAGCTGTTGATATTGCAGCAACCTGGAAAAAGCCAGACTCATCAAGCAGAGAGTACATGTCAGCAATATTTTTGTTAGTATCAAATGACTACCGTGTTGACATGTGCTTTCCACTTGCTAAATCTGGCTTTCTCCAGGTTGCTGTGATATTGACCGGTTTCTAGTAGTTGTTCTAGGAATAAATATGTTGAGAATTATGTGTCCTTTCATTTTTTACAAACATTACATGATTTTCATTTAATATTTTCTAATATTTTGTACAACAACATTGAAAAGGGGTTTTTCATTGGTATCACATGACTATTGAACCTCTGATGTCATGGACAGGTTGCAAGAGTTGGAAAGTCATGTGACTACCAATGCAAATGGCGAGTACCAGGTCAAATTTCATCAATGCTGTAGTTTTGTCTCATCTGTCATCAGATTAAACACATAATGAATGTTATACCTGCAATCTGTGAGAAAATAAATCCTCCTATTGATCTGATGCAGGTATGGCTTGACGTAAGGTCATTCAAGTTTGCTAGGCCACCTAGTAAGTGGCCACCCTATGCCAACACTGCACCTTGTTGGCAAATTCCAACTTTTCAACAGGCAATGTGTTCTGACCCCACACCCCAACATAAATGTCCAAAATATCTAAAATGGGGTGGAAAGGTCAGAGGAAACTTCATCAAACGAGCAAGTTTTTTTTCTCAACATATTGCCCTTTTATACTGATTTCGGTTCGATATCAGTTGCATCATATGCCGAAAATCACCACCAGGCATAAATTAAAAAATCATTTTTGACCCCATCATGCATATTAAATAAATTTAAAATAACCCACCAGGTATAATATTTTAATTGTAGTGCCATCTGACCCTCCCACACCATAATTTCTGGAATAGCCCTATATTTTTTAACCTACAGTGAAATTTTGTTCTCAAGAAGTTTCACAACTATGAGGCTAGACATTGCAAAAGCTATTAAAGGATATATTGACAACATAGACCCAGAATACAGTGCACCAGAAACCAGTACATCAGGGTCTAAATGTGAGAGAAATTATCAGTTAGTAATCATTTTGATTACTGAACATTAGGTCCCAGTTTCACTGTACAAATTTCTCCTCATTTTAACTATGTTCCAAATGATATTTTTTTCATTATTGTGATTTTTATCAGTGGTAGGGATAGCAAAAGTTTGATATACATCATGAAACTTCTGTCAGTATACAAGAACAAGTCTTTCTAACACAAAGATGTAATGCTGATGACGCCGTCATTGCTGCTGTTACTACCAGAAAAAGTGTTACCATATATACTCACGTATAAGCCAATACCAACTGCAAACTGCATAGACCCAGATCTGCCATCGTATAATGCGCCGGCAGATCTGGGTCTATGCAGTTTGTAAGGACTAATCAGTAGAATAAACAACATATACCCTGATGTTGTTTGCATTTGTACCCGGCTTATACATGAGTATATATGGTACTTGTATCTCACCATGCTTATGCAGGTGAGACAGTAAGCATCTCTCCAGAGAAATTAAATCTAAAAAAATCTTGGTTTTTTAAATCCTTTATTATCATGTTTTTTCTGGGGTTTTTTCTATCGAAATATCTTCACAAATAGACCAGAAAGGAAGATACTGACAAATTTCAATTTTATAAAGAAAATTTGAGATTTGTAATGAAACCAGGGTCCAGAGTCAGGGGCTTGTTTGATTTGTCAACAACATTCATAAAACTGGTACAACTCTTGCTGAAAACAGGACACTTAAGGACTGAAAGACCAGAACTTGAAATAAGTGCATTCTTGATACTATAGTATTTGCCTACGGCAGTTTGCATCCTCCTACTGATTTTAAAACCCCAGTGATATAAAAAAATGCACAAAACTGAGTCATTTCAGTCATAAATTTATAATTTCTAACTTAATTGTTGCTAGTCGATCCCTAACACCGTCGTGTTGTTTACGTTTCAAATCAAATGGGAGTTTCTTTACTAACAGTGTCCATATTTGCGTGGACCAATCTAATTTTTTCACACAACAGGAGTGATGTGGTTTATTGTCTTCGATAAGCTCTGAATACTTACATACATTTCTGGTACTTGCAGAGTTACATCCCTTTGAACCTATGTACATAATAGTTAAAACGCTTTCCCATTTTATTTTGTTCAGTTATTTTGAGAAACATTAAAACTAGATATTCCAAATACTGGTTGCAGATTACACAGTTTAAATTTTCTATGTATGTGTCATCCTAGAAACCTCACCCCTTCATTGAAAAGGGACTTTTCCAGGAACCAGAAAAGAACAGTGAGCCGACTCATTGTCACAATGAAAACTCCTGTTGAGTTTGAAACGTGAAGAGATGACAGTGTTTGGGCTCTCCTGCCGACAATCAGGTTAGAAATGATAAATGAATTAATGAAATGACTAAGTTTTGTGCATTTTTTTTATTGTTGATGCTTTTTGTTTTTAAAATCACAAGTGGAGGGGTACAAACTGCCCCCAGGGAGAGGGGGTATGGTATGCGGTGGGGACACAAATGAGGTTAGAAAACTTTTAAAGATTTAGTTTTTCATTTTCATGTAAACGATAACAAATAAAAAAAGAAAATTGAACCACAGGTCATTGAAACAATAGCAAAAGCAAATAACCAAATTTTGGGGTGTCATACTTGCAAGGTAAATAAAATACAAAACTGTCTTGATTTACAATATTCCCTTCATACTAGTAGGTTTACTGTAATATTGAGTTTTGTATTTGGCTGTTCTGCTTGATCTCCTTACTGATGTAATATTGCAATAATGTTATGGTGAAGTCTGCATAGATATACATTCAAATGGCCCACAATGTTGGAGATTATTCTGGTTTCCTCAGTGTAAAGCACCCATGAGTATAGCTGTTTTGCTGGAGCATGAGAGAAGACTTTGAACTCCAAGAGTTTTACATCATTCCCAATTACTCCCGCACATTTTTGCACACAACCACTTGTGTATGATCATTATTCTTACATGATCAATAATCCTAATGAGTCATTTTCAATGAGTCAAACAAGCTACAAAACAAAGAAACATACAAATATATGAGTCGCCCCACACTGTTGACCAAAGTCTTAAATAACTGCTGTTTAGGGCAAGTTACTAGACTTGTGACTTGACCTTGTGATGCTGCCTTGTTTTAGTTATCACATACTCCTGCCTCTCTGATGACAAAATCACACATTTGTACACTTTCAGCCAAAACATCAGTGACGAGTCCATCTTGCCATACTATCATCTGCAGCTTGTGTGAGACTGCCATGGAGTTAAGATAAGCAAGACAAAAACTGTATTCGTGCAGCATGGGAATTTCCCATTTTATGAGTACAGCTTATATCACAAAAGTGCACACATCAATCCAACCAAAACCCACCTGATCATGTAAGAATGTGTTTTCCCTCTAGATGGAATGCTAGTCCATTGCAGGTTATACCTAGTCCATTGCAGGTTATACCTAGTCCATTGCAGGTTATACCTAGTCCATTGCAGGTTATACCTAGTCCATTGCAGGTTATACCTAGCTGAAGTTAACAACTATTTGCAGCTAGATCAGTTTGGGTGCTCGTTGATTGTTTGGTGTTTAACAGAAGATCAACACATGAAAGGTTAAATATCATGACAAGATTATTTGCCAGAAACACTATATAGTCGCTGACCCAGCCTGGTTTGGGCAGGATTCAAACCCACACACTTCTGGTCAAGAGTCTGGCAGGCTATCCACTAAGCCACTGCAGATCTGCCCTCCATAAATGCAGAGAACCAGTGTACATAATGGAAATCCAAACCATGACATCTGCATTTGCAGGGCCAACCAGCCATCTAGCCTATGCTGCCATTTAAAAATATTGCAAGAGTTGATAAATTAAGCAAGTCCTAAAATGTGTAGTCAGTTTTGTTTTTCTTCCATTGCAAATCAACCTCACATCAACTTGTGTTTAAACTCTGCAGGGATAATTCGACTGGGATATGCAACAATTTTTCTTGTAATGAGATTACTTAATAATCCATTGAGCATTATATTGATCTTAGTCAAGGCTCTACCCATCATGTGGATTTATCCAAGACCTATCCATTATAAACCCCTGGCATTGTATTTGTCACATCTTTTTTTGTTATAGCAAATTTTAACCTTTTAATTAAGTTCAGGTCCATATCTTTGCAGCCATGTGTATTAAAACTCTACAGACACAACTCAGTTTTAGAACTGCTGAGTCGCTTGAACCCACATACATCAGCTAAACCAAAAAAAGGTGATTTATTTTATGCTAGGCAGTGAATTACTGGATTTTCCAAGTGAAATAATTGTGATATTTCACTGGAGTGAAAAAATATATCTTTTCACTGGAGTGAAATATATCATATTTTTTCACTGGCCATCAATAGACATTGATAACATTATGACTAAGAAATTTCAAACTTTTGTAAGACGCTTGCATGGTGTAAAGGTCAAGATGGCCACCTCGCATCCAGATGAACTGGGTTCAAATTGTTTTTTCATTTTGTTTTTATCTGCTGTTTTACCTTGAACTGGGAAGGAGTATTATATAACTACTGGTATTTTATGTGCAAATATACACAAAACAGAGCAGAACATAAACGGTAAACCGCTGACATTATTGCGCGGGATACAGTAAGAAATCTGCTACTTCAGTCTGTTATAAAAATTGCTAGACAATACGTTTGAGCATAAAATAAAAAGAATATTTGCTTGCTCCGAGTGAATAACGGATATATTTCATCTTGTGGGCGAAAAACTCAGTATTTTCACAAGTGTTGACACCACAAGTGAAAATACTTAAGTTTTTTACCCATGAGATGAAATATATCCATTATTCACTCGAAGCAAGCAAATATCTTCTATTTATGTAATTCCATCAGTCACCACATTTTTTGTCAGAGGCACCTATCATTGTCACCACATTGGTTGTCAAAGGACACTTATCATTGTCACCAGATATGTTTCAAGGAACACCTATCATTGTCACCACGTCAAGAGTATAAACAGACATCAAAAAAGCTGTTATAAAGTCAAAGCCGAAAAACTTTTATTAGCCATTATCAGCCATTATCAGTTAACACTAGTAGACTTCAATCTCCTAGGTAACAGGATAAGTGATATAGTTCTAACCACAAATGGGTAGGCAATGACTAAGTTAATTATGGTACACTATGTCTTTCATTGATGAAGCCTTGTTTGCATACAAGTTTAGTCAAATATACATGTAAGCTATTTAATTGTTGTTTTTATTTGTGCGTATATAAATAAACATGTAGATTGCAATATTTACAAATCATGTGATGTGGTGATGCATGTTTTTGTGTAAAAATGTTAATTTTGTTTGTTGATATGTTTCATATCTACATTATTATTTTTTTAAAAGGCAACCCATAAATATATTTTCTTTTACACTCATGAAAACAGCAAAAGGATAAATAAAAACACAATTTTTATGAACTGGAGTATGTTTTGTATTAAAAGGATTCACATTGTTTTGTACAGTCAAAAACTGGTGGTAATTTAATCAATGATTAATTTTTATTACCTATAATGATATTGTCATTCATTGGCATACATTTTTTGACCTTGTTCTGAGTCCTTGACCTGGTTCCGATAAACTCTAGTTTATAACACTCCAACTGTAAAAGCATAATCACGAGATCTGCCTTCCCACAATGCACTAGTAGATTAGGGTCTACATTATTCACCAGTGTTGTCCCAAGCCTGTTTTAGGAGGGTGCTGTACCCTACCTTCTCTAGGTGGTGCCCTGCCCTCCTTGGGAGCTGCTCTCTCTTCCATCTCCAGAGATTAAATACATGACATGGTAAAATTTAAAATGTGAATTTTGGGCATCAGCTTGGCATCATTTAACCTCTATTTTTCACTTTTATTTCAAAAATATTATCTTCAATGCACAAGTATAGTGCATAAAAATTCCCTCTAACTGAGAGTGCACCCTCAGAGTTTACAGCACTTAAAACACCCCCAACAGGTAACCACTACCCTGCTTGACTAGTGGTCTGGGGACAACATTGATTCATCTTAGGATTTAATAGCAAGCATATATCTGGTTGTATGCAGTGATTTAATAGCAAGCATACATCTGGTTGTATGCAGTGATTTAATAGCAAGCATGCATATATCTGGTTGTATGCAGCAATTTAATAGCAAGCATATATCTGGTTGTATGCAGTGATTTAATAGCAAGCATATATCTGGTTGTATGCGATGATTAATAGCAAGCATATATCTGGTTGTATGCGGTGATTTAATAGCAAGCATGCATATATCTGGTTGTATGCAGTGATTTAATAGCAAGCATACATCTGGTTGTATGCAGTGATTTAATAGCAAGCATACATATATCTGGTTGTATGCAGTGTTTAATAGCAACCATACATCTGGTTGCATGCTTTTATTTAATAGCAAGCATACATATACCTGGTTGTATGCAGTGATTTAATAGCAAGCATACATCTGGTTGTATGCAGTGATTTAATAGCAAGCATGCATATATCTGGTTGTATGCAGCAGTTTAATAGCAAGCATATATCTGGTTGTATGCAGTGATTTAATAGCAAGCATACATCTGGTTGTATGCAGCGATTTAATAGCAAGCATACATATATCTGGTTGTATGCAGTGATTTAATAGCTAGCATTCATATATCTGATTGTATACAGTGATTTAATAGCAAGCATACATCTGGTTGCATGCAGTGATTTAATAGCAAGCATACGTATATCTGGTTGTATGCAGTGATTTAATAGCAAGCATATATCTTGTTGTATGCAGTATGCAGTTGGGTGCCAGTTATAAATGAGTAGCTAAAATTGCTCATACCTCATGGTCATAAAACTACTATCAGGATACTAACAAGTCTCATATGATAACTATTACATTCATATCATTTGTGACTAATAGAATGCTAGGTAACTATTTATGGAGTCTGAAAAAATGAGTGTTGTGTGACTATAGAATCTGAGCTTGTGAAATATTATGTAAGCTGTACATCAATTACTGAAATATGTATTATTTTAATGGATGTACCATTTTTTGTGATACACAAATATTTTTGTTTTATGAAGGGTACCATATGAGATTACAACTTTATCAAAGTCATTGTAATGAGGTACCTTGTAATTATCGTAAAAACTAAACTTGACGATTTAGATTTGGTTTTAGATATACCAGCATGCTTATTTCATTGGGTTTTTGCACCAAAAAAGAAAACAGTTATAAGTATGTTCTTGAATTAAAAAAAAAAAAATGTGTTTACCTAGCAAGGGTATGTATCAAATTCACACAGAATCTGGTGAATTTAATAAATATATACTTGACACTGTGATTAAAGAGAAAACTTGAAACTACTTAGAAACCTAAAACTGAAAATTTAATTAGTAAGAGTCCTGCAGATAAATGTTTTGATCACTATGACAAGAAAAAAGGTGTATTTGTTATATTGTGTACCATGTATACTTCCTTACAAATCGAGTCCAACTGCAAACAACAGATACCCTGATCTGCTGTCGCATAGTGTGCCGGCAGATCAGAGTCTGTGTTGTTTGTTCTGCTGATTATTCTGAACAACTGCATAGACCCAGATTTGATGGCACATCATGAGATGGCAGATCTGGGTCTGTGCATTTTGCAGTTGGACTTGACTTATAAGCAAATATATATGGTATTTTGCATGCTGACTGTCAATTCAATTATATGCAAAGGATTAGAACCAAACACTACCTCCTCTCCCTGTTCCACCTCTAAAAAATGACTGGATCAATTTTCATGGGAATCATTGCTTTGTTAATGCTTAATCCTTACTACCTCCTTATATTGTTGATATATGTGTTGTCATACTGTATGTACTTTACAAATCGAGTCCAACTGCAAACTGACTAGACCCAGATCTGCATTCGCATAATGTGCTGGTAGATCTGGGTCTATGCAGTTTGTTAGGGCAAATTAGTTAAACAAATGTAGACCCTGATCTGCCATCACATTGTGCGATGGCAGATCAGGGTCTATGTTGTTTGCAGTTGGACTTGACTTAAAAGTGGGTACATATGGTATTTGGATGTTTCTTTTAACTTTTCCAAGTTTGTATCCATTGTTTATCAGATCTCCAAGACATGGAAAAGTGAAAGGGACAAAAGCAATAAAGTCACGTAATTATAGCCTTGAAGCAAACAGATACCCCACCTACACACATGGTGCCAGAAGATTCTGAGTTATTTCAAAACCAATACATCAGCTGTACTTTATGCAGCTGTTGTGCATGGGAATGTAAATTTGGTAGAATTTGCATTGTCTTTCTTTGTATAGATCATTCTTTTAGACCGACCTCATTCCATTGATTAAGCAATTGTAAACTACAAATATTTTTCAACAAGAACCATTATTTTTAACCATGGGGAATTGGAAAAGGTACCACACGCACAGCATCCAAATAAGGCTTTTTATCTTAATCACCAACAAACTAGACCAACTGACAAAGAAAACATAAGTGGAAACCATGATTACTATGTTGGAAAGTCCACATTACCATACTAATAATTGGGGCTGATACATTTACACTTCCAAAATACACATTTCTTGGAATAACTGTACTCTCTTGTGAAGTGCACATTTCTTGGAATAATTGTACTCTCTTGTGAAGTGCACATTTCTTGGAACAATTGTGCTCTGTCTTGTGAAGTACACATTTCTGGGAATAACTACTTTCTTGTGAAGTACACATTTCTTGGGATAATTGCACTCTTGTGAAGTGCACATTTCTTGGGATGACTACTCTCTTGTGAAGTACAAATTTCTTGGAATATATGTATACTCTTGTGAAGTGCACATTTCTTATGATAACTGAACTCTTTCATGTAAAGTACACATTTCTTGGGATAATTGTACTCTCTCTTGTGAAGTACACATTTCTTGGGATAATTGTACTCTTGTGAAGTACACCTTTCTTGGGATAATTGTACTCTCTCTTGTGAAGTACACATTTCTTGGGATAAATGTACTTTTTGTTGCAACAGCATGTTTGTAAATATTATTGTCATTATTCACAAACAATTGTGATATTGTAATAATTGTTGTGCTTTTTTCATTTGTATTCAATGAGATTTTATACAATTACTCTCATACAAAATAAAAAAATTTCAGTAAACCTTTCATATTATTTAGTAGTCTTTTTATTTTATTGATAGATATATATATCCTGTACATCTACCTTTATAGGCGTACAAGGATAAAATGAAGTTTGTAAACAGATACGGAACCACAGGTAATTCATGAGCTGCAAATGTCATTACAAAGGTAACAGCTGTGCATACCTGAAGGCACATGGTGCACCTGTTTACCTTCCACAATAGACACAGGCCTGTTTATTTGAATGTATAATTTTATCCTTGTGGACCTATACCAGTGATAATCTTTTTGTCATTACTCTTTTAAGATACCGTATATACTCACGTATAAGCCCATATCAATGCAAACTGCATAGACCCAGATCTGCCATCACATAATGCGCCAGCAGATCTGGGTCTATGCAGTTTGTAAGGACTAATCAGTAGAACAAACAACATGGACCCTGATCTGCTGGCAAGTTATGCAATGGCAGATCAGGGTCTATGTTGTTTGCATTTGGACTCGGTTTATACGAGAGTATATATGGTAACCTGTATGTTAGTGCTGATGCAGTGATGCCATATTTCTATTGTCATAGTTAACAGAATTGCTGGTAGCGTGAATTAACCAAGGTTTTTGCATTTAGATCCCAATCTCTCATTGTAATAACATTACTGCATGTTTTTTTTACAGAAATTGTGCTTTCTTAAGCAAAGTTGTCTTACTGCTGACTGTTCCCAAGTGAATAGCAAATCCAATAGTGTTGCTTCAAATGACTATACAACTGCTTTTTTTTTTTGACATCACTCTGACAACTGTGGTTATATAGGAATACCTCACCAAGAAATTTATATTTTACAACATTTTCATAGGTCTCCAATATAAAATGTAGCATATTCTACTTAGTGAAAAGAATCATAGATGCCAAATTCACACCAGAAAAGCACAACTTCTGGAAAACCAATTTTTTCTAGTAAAATATGTTTCTTCAATAATACTTACCCAATCATAATACCTAAGGAGAACTACTACTACCTCTCAAATCCAGCCCTCCCAGGCTAAAACTTTAGTTAGAGTGATCTTCCCTTGATACAGGGATTGGCATCAAATCCTGTGAATACTTCATTTACTACTGGAGTGGAAGGCACACTCTCTATATGGATGTAACTGCAGGGAGGCTGGGAGGGTTTATGTGTATACGATCGGGTAAGTATTATTAAAGAAACATTTTACTATAAAAAATTGGTTTCTTCTTCAAATATGTTACCCGATCATAATACCTTAGGAGAATACGTAAGAGGTGGAGGGAGTTACATCCCCTTACTCCGGTCTCTGAAGGTATGTGAGACAGCTTCTAGATAACCCGACTGGTGAACAGACCCCATCTGTCGGGGAGCAGCTTCGAAAGGGAAAATTTTTCCCTCCCACAAATCAAGCAGAAGTCATGACGCCGCTGCCTTATGAAGCTGTCAAACGACCTGGGAAGGTAAACTGTTGTGCCATGGCTATAGGTCCTACCAGGTCAAGCTGAGCCTTTTTGGGATGAAAGATCTCCAAAATAAAAGCTGGAGAAAGTGAATTCTGACCTCCATCCCACAGCATGGATAATGTCAGTTAGGGAACGGTTTCACTCAAATGCAATGCTTGTGGTGACTGCCATAACTTTGTGAGCCAATATACATAGCAAATTTGTTTGATCTGGGGTTATTTCCCAATATGTGAAGCAAATAACCCATTTTATCCAGGACGAAAGTGCCTGTACTGATATGTCGTCCTTTCTTTCTCTGAGTGGTAAGAAGAGGTGGGATCTCCCTTGATGGACTGGCTTGGTCCTTTTCAAGTACCACTTCAGAGCTTGCACTGGGTCCTGAAGGTCGACCTTGAGATGAGGTGTCCAGACTAGACAGGGATTTCACTACAAAAGTATGATTCCCTATGAATGGGAGCCTGTTGTTGGCAATGAAAGCAGGAGCCATGAAGAGTGATACTGACCCATCCTGTCAGAACTGCAAGTAGTTCAGGTCAACTGATAAATCATGTATTTTGCTGATTCTGCCTGCTGTTGCTAGTGCAAGTAGGAAGCACGTTTTATATGACAGGTGAACCAATGAAGCTCTCAAGAGTGGTTCAAACAGTGTCTTATTCAGCCAGGTTTACACCCATGATAGATTCCACTTGGGCACAAAGCCAATGCCTTTGGATGTGTGAACTTGAAATTGACAGCAGATCAGATAGGTCTTGTTTGATATGCTGTCTTTCATGATGATGCAGCATGTCGGAGATCGTGGAACGGTGGCCTTTTATTGTGATTGGCGCTAATTGTTTCTCATCCAAGAGACAAAGTAGGAAGTTAGCTATTTGAGGTATTGATGTGTTCAGCGGCGCAATGTGTTCACGCTCACACCATTGTGCGAAAATTCTCCATTTCCCTTGTACACTTCAAGTGGAGGGCCATCTTGCTCAAGTGATTCTCTCCACTACTTGATGAGAGGACTGTTTGTTCTTGAGGGCTTGTTTAATATGATCCAGACATGCATGTTCAACAACTCTGGATTGGGATGGAACGCCTGCCATCGTGGTTGCTTGAGCAGATGAAGAAATATCTCTATTTACTGAGGATTTCCACCTTTTTGATTGATGAGGTTGTTGATCCATAAATTTTTCCCACTTGAGTGTAGCAATATGGATGAGGTGACACTCCGATTCTCTTGCTTTCTGTATCACATTCGGAAACGTGTGTGTTTGAGGGTGAGTGTATATGTCCAAGCCTTTCCAATCTATGCAAAGAGCATCGACTGCCCAGGCCTTCGGATCCGGGCTGGTGAGACAAAGGTTGGGAGTTTTGCATTCCCCTTGTTGCCAACAGATCCACCAGTGGTCGATCCCAGTGGGCACATATGCAAGTGAAAACAGAGAGATGAAGCGACCATTCTGTTTGTATTAGTTGATTCTTCTGGGACAGTGAGTCTGCTAATACAAGTAGTTGACCTGGAATATGACAAACTTGCCATGTATTTGCCGCTGAAGACACCAGCTTAGATATTCCCTAACGAGAACACAAAGGTTTGGGGACTTTGTTCCCCTTGCCTTCTGAGATAATTCACTACAGTGAAGTTGTCTGACAGAATAAGAATGCCTTTTTTCATTTAGATTTTCCTGCTTCCAATGGAATGCTTTCTGTATGGCTTTCATCTCTAGGATATTGATATGCAATAGACGATCCTGAGTGAGCCACTGTCCTCCTGGAATGATGGAAGATGTGCACCCCAGCCGGCTGTGTTCACGTCTGTACAAACCATCAACTTGAAGACTGTACCTGCCAGGGACCACCCGACGTAAGCCAAGTGAGGTTCTTATATGCATTGTTTATTCCAAGGAGCAAAGTTTTGGCCACCGTTGGGACAACAGTATCATTTGTAATGGCCTCATAAATAGGTGACCTAGGACAATGATGTCTGCTGTCGCATTGAGTAAACCCTGCAGGCAAAGGGTCTTTATAAGAATTGAAGCACCCGTTGAAATGATTTCCATGTTCTTGCGGGAGACATACTCTGTTCAGAAGGAATTGTTGGGCTGAAATACAATTCTTGCAAGAATTGAAGCTAGTTTTTAAATGATCGGCACTTAGAGATGGTGGCCATATGGGCCCAGTACTGGGTGGAGACCATGTGATTGCGATGTGGAAGCCCATGTTATGTTGCCAGGGATGGATACGGGACATTGGATCCCTGTCACCTGTCCCCTTAGGTGCAAGAAAAGGCTGATCCCCATCAGATTGCAAAGTTCAGCCATTGTTTCCTTCTTTGGGGCCATGTTCATAGCACTTACTGGCAACTTGGCTATTGGCTGCTCTGGACCATAATAGCAACTGGGCACAAAGGCACTAACTGTCCATAGAGTGTTATGGAACTGTTGTGGTAATATACAGTATGTCTCCACCAACTGCATGTCTTTTCCCAGTGAGGGTCTTTGTACAGATGCAGGGACAGAATACATAAGCAGTCCCATCAGGCATATTTCAAAGCTAGATTGGGTTCAGTATTGGCCATGAGCAATCTATATCTGATGGCATGGAGAGAAATTGGGATGGAACAATCCCTTTCCCTCGGCTTTTATCCCTATTGATTCTTGAGAACTATGGCTGTGAACTTGGATCTGCAGGGCTGTTTCCCCCTGAGAAAAGCCCATATTAACAAGGTATTGTGGCACAACTGGCCATGGAGCAATCTGGGTACATTGTGGCACTATATGAGATACTTAACAGCGTGGTCAGGCCCATCATTCCACCTTATAGGCAATATCTTCGGTATTGACCTGGTGCGATTAGATTCAGAGGGCAGAGTCCGATAGCAATGGAACAGGACCATTGTATCCTCCATAACCTTGTCAAATTCCTTATGCTGGAGCAGGTTATGGGATATGTAATCTACAAAACCAGTCCCTTCTTGCACCGTGCAAGATGGCATCTAAGGTGATTACTGACAAGGGCTTCACCATTCCCATGGCTGCTATGTATCTGTAATGCTCTCCAAGTCAGCCACTCGACCCAGCAGCAATAACAGTTGAATGCTGGTTCATCTTTGTTGATTAGCATGCTGGAACTCTAGACCAAACTGTTCATGGAGAAGGGAGAGGAAAACAAACCCTGGTGGGAACAAGCGAAAGACTTCCTCAATTGACGCTCAGAAGGCAGAGTTTTCTCTTGTCATAGTGAGATCTAGCAAGGACGATGGAGCTTGTGAGCATACTTCGTCATCTCAAGGTGAATGGGGTGACACATGCCTCCTGTGCAATCTGAGATGAAGCTGGAGAAGATTGTCGAAGGGGAGGCCCACCATGCTCACAGAATGTACTGATTGGGTGGGATACAGTTACTTCCAAACAATCACTAAGTGAGTGCTCTCTTTGAGTGTCAAAGGCATGAAAACACAGTGAATCCGTATCCTATGTGTACTGGGGCACTAAACTGGGCACTTGGTGCATTCAGTGACCTCTGGCTGATCCATAAGAGTGCCTTGTGATGTGGAGTAGGCAAAATGGACCAAGACCTTCTGTCTTTTGGCTTAAATGGTAAGATTGACTATGGTAGTGACCTGTTGAGATCTGAGATGTATGGCAGAGCCCGGTTGTGACAGAACAGTGCCATTTTATTTTGCATGACATTGTCCCATTATTTATGTTGCGACGGGTTTGGAGATATTTGACCCACAAAACTGGTCCATACAGCTGATGTGCGAGATAATATCTGAGTAGACTTGCTTTGATCTCGATATTGCTCCAATGTTGCCAATAAAGGCCTTCCATCTTTGGCATACAATGTATGATCGACTGTGGTAGTGACCCGTGGCAATCAGCGTCACATGGCAGAGTCCAGTCAGGGCGGAACAGGGCCATTGTAGTTGGAATGATGTTGTACAGTTCATTAAGTTGGGATGGGATACAGGATTTTTTATCCATGTAGCCAGTCCATACATCTGAAGTGCGAGACAGTAACTGAGATGGTTTGTTTTGATCTTGACCTCACTAAATGGCAGGTGATAAAGGCGATTAGGTATCGATACCATGTGGTAAACGGCCTACTGGTTCTGCCAAGAAAGGTTTATCATGATGCAGTGGTGAGGGAGGAGTCAGAGCTGTCACTGGCTGTGATAGCTTGGATCACTTCTTGCTTGTGGAGTGCGATACCCATGTATACTGATGACATCTTCATCACACAAGGTGTGCTTCTGCGCCTTTCCCTTTAGTACCCCCAGTACTGCAGCCCACTGACTTCAGTCCATGATGTGCAAGTCATACATGTATTCATAGATTGGCAACCGGAGCAAGCTACACATGTATAGTGGTTGTCAGTCCCGTATTTCCAATGTTTACAAAGCTTACACTTGGTCTTGCCCATGGTCTAAATCTGTAAGACAAAATGGAGCAGACAATATATACAGGTGTAGCCCGGCATGCATCCTTCTTTATGAACTCAAAGAGTGTATGTGCAGAGCTACACACTATGACAATTTACCTGTAAAAGGGTGCATGTGACAGCCAATACAGTTAGAGTATTGGAGCATCGCTATTAATACTTACGAAGTGCATGCTAAAATATAAATTCTAATAAAAGTTACCTGTAGGAAAGGCCAACTGACTGCTTAAACAGATAAAATCACTGATGTGTCGCTTATAGTAACTATGAAACAGACGCTATGACTTAACTATGTATAGAAAACGTACCTGTACGTATCCAACCGCAGTGGAAACTATAGAGCAATATAATTCAGTTTCTATAGCACACACAATATCTGCATATAAAAATGCAGTGAAGCGTCACTATTGATACTTACGAAGTGGAGGCTATAATATCAATTTGTAAGACAATGTTACCTGTAGGAAAGGCCAAATGATGGCCTATACAGGTAAAATAAGTAAAGTGTCATGTATATAACTACAAAGTTGACGCTAAGGCTAGATTAGTATAGAAAACTTACCTGCATGTATCCGACCCTTACAGAAATTATACAGCAACATCAAATGAGTTTTTTATATCACACACCACACATGCACATATTTAAATACAGCTATAGCAATGTGAGGGGATGCACAAGCAACCCATGCAATTATGTACCAAGGATATCTAAGCGTGTGAGGACGGCAAAGTGATGATACTGAAAAGACAGAACTTCGTCATCAAAGAAAGAAAGAAAAGTTGAAAATTTATCGATGGATATATACTTCCCTTTGAAGAGAACACTCCTCCAACTTGCTTTAAGGTAGAAAACTTCCAGAATAGTTGTATGTGGATTGCGAGGCCTCTCTGTCTGTAGAGTGTGTGCTACTTGACACGAGCAGAAGTAGTAACTGATGTATTCACAGGATTTGGCACCAATCCCTGTATCAAGGGGAGATTACTCTATCTAACTGCCACCTAGTAGGCAGAAAACTATTAGCTTTTTAACTAGAAAAGTTTTAGCTGGGGAGGGTTGGATTTGCGAGGTAGTAGTACTCCTATGTTATTATGATTGGGTAATGTATTTGAAGAAGAAACAGTCATTACTACACTTACCGTTTATACTTGTGTATAATCTTATACCAATTGCAAACTGCATAGACCCAGATCTGCCATCGCATAATGTGCCGGCAGATGTGGGTCTATGCAGTTTGTAGGGACTAATCAGTAGAACAAACAACATAGACCCTGATCTGTCAGCGTATTATGTGACAGCAGATCAGGATCTATGTTGTTTGCATTTGGACTTAGCTTATACATGAGTATATACGGTATCATTTTTATACTATCAGTGTAATAAAAGCAACCATTATATCATAGTTGTTGCCATAAATGAACCTAGTGTCTCACCAGTATCTATCTGCTGATGTATCCCCCCATCTGACTTACAAAAACTGTAACACAAAACGTCAATACAAAAATTTAACATTGTTGACAGCAAAGAAGGCACCAACAGAACAGTGATATGTATGTGCCACCATACTAACACAGGTGAGACAATAAAGTTAAGGAAAAAACACTGTGATAGTAAATGTATGTGTAATGTGTTTTATGTGAATATATAAATTGAACAGTAGAACTTTATAACAAGCATTCTGCAGAACTTAATTTATCATTTCAACTGAAAACATCTTGTGATATCTGATCTTGGTTGCCCATTATACACTGATATATATGGTAACCTAATGTCAAGATGACACATACCTAATAATACCAACAAGCTGATCTCTATGTCTTACTTTCTTTCAATGATGAGACAAAAAGAGAGTTTTTACTCCCACCTCTGTTTGAAAAATAAAAACAACGAATTTCAAAGGACAACAAAGTTCATTCAGGTTTGTACTTATTAATACAAATTCAATCTGGGCAAGCACTTTGTCACGAATCATAATTAAATCCAGCTGAAGTCAAATTTCATCCCCAAATATGATGTGTTTTCTCTCCATGTTCTCACTCCTGGCTTTCTGGGCTCTATCCAGCAACTGTAAATAGTGTCAAAAGAATTAGTGTTACCTACATATCTGACTATTCAAGCATATGAAATTATGATGCAATTATAGTTTTGCAATAAAAGGCCATCAATAAAATAGTAACTTATGCTTGAGTTCTGTCAGGAGTCTCCTGCGAGATAAATAGGACTTCCCACCACCCACGCCATGCCAAACCTCCTGTAACCCATGCCATGGACATCCTCCTGTAACCTGTACCGCTCACATTTTAAGAATGACATGCAACCTTTACCCCTAATCTTTGGAGAGGAATTAGATGTGGTCTTCTATGTCCCATGATGAAATTATTAATAAATTCAGGTAACAATCATGTTGCAAAACATAAAATTTGGCAATTTATATCATTATAAATAAGTTTACAGACATTTCTTTACATATAGGGATAGGCAGCCATAACATTTCATGAATTTATATTAAGAGAGCATAAAAAAATAACAAACTATAACTGAATGCTTAAATCGACATCAGACACAATATATCATTACTGTACATATCATTGTTTGATTTTATGCAAGGTATGTATGACTTTTTGTATTATTTTATTCCCAGTGACTTGTGTAATTTATAACCTTGTGTATCATAAAATGAATCAAAAGATCACAAGAAATTTAAGTCATATAAACTAAAGTATGAAAAAAAAGTTAAGTACTGAGTGCAAGGTAAGCTGTACAACTCAGTTAAAATTATGCATTTTACACTTCATAGGAATACTGTACAATGATACAAGAGATACTGTACCCTCTGATGGCCCCTCTTCTTTGGCCTCTTTGCACTCAGTTTAGTTTCTCTGTCTGCAGCCATTTTGTCCCAATAAGCTCTCTCTTCATCACCTGCAAAAGTATAAAATAAGCATGCAGGTAAACCTGTTTAAAAAGCAGTCAAGCAGGTAAACCAGGCCACAGAAATAAATACACATAAGGGAGTATGCAAGTAAACTGGTGTATAGAAGACACTCAAAGGAGCATGTAGCTAAACATGTCTTAAAAAGACACTCACGGGAGACAATACAAAGTTTGTCCTTTGTAGATAAGTGTCCAGTATGCAGAGGTTGAGTATGAAAGTGAAGGTAAGAAAAAGGATTTATAAATGTTGTCCTTTACAAGCAAATATCAATTATATCAAGGTCTACATAATGACAACATGAAAGGTATTTGTGAGGCTCCTTAAGAGAGCATGCTGACAAGGCATGAGTGAAGTAATAATTGCTGGTTTATAGGATATGGCACCATTGCCTCATTCAAGGGTAGACCACTCTTGTCTGACACCCATCTTGGCAAGCAGACGACTTTTTTGCACTTTTGTAAGTTGTTAAAATTGGCCAAAAGACGTGGTCTTAGCTGTATTTGTGAGGTAGATGTTCTCCTTAAATATTATAATTAGGTAATTTTTATCAAAGGAAGATAATTAACTCCAAAAATAGGTTCCTCTTTACACTGACCTAGACAGCCCAGTGTTAATACACATGCTTTGCATCTCTGTGGTCCTGGGATTGATAACAACTTCAGTCATCAGCACGAGTAAGTGGCTGACCAGCTCAGTAAGTAATTTCTTCTAACAAGGTGAGGGGGGCTCTGGTTTCCTTAAAAACTCGCTAAACCATCATCTGAGCCATCAAAAAAATACTTAATATAAGAGGCCCAGTGAGTTTGATGTTACCCACTTGGCTTGAACTGGTCTAAAAACCTAATCTAATAGCAATTAGGTGGTGCCCTGGATTGAGATAATGGTCTACACCAAATCTGGTTTCATATGGTGAAGAGGTTTTGGAGTACTGTAATTGACCCTTAAGCAAGTTAGTCATTGAGAAGATCATGGACCAATCAGTGTTGTGTATCATGGAGAGTGTTTCCTAACACAAACAAAACCTGGTGACTTAGACATTGTTCACTATCTAGAATATGGGATAGGAGATAGTGTTAGTTATTATCAGGAAATGGCCTTTAGGATTGATTAAGGAACCCATAACTCACAGTTTTGTTTTTCAGAAAAACCAGAGAACAGCATTCACTTTAATACTTTCTCTTATCTATGGATTTAATTTGAGAAATGCTGTATTTTGATGATCGTACATAGGTTGCCGTACAGTAGTTTAATCATAGATAAAATAACTCCAGATAATAAAAAAATTCCAAAAAGTATGTTGGTAAGTCTAATGCAAGACTTTCTGATTTTAAATTGAAATACATTTTGTGGAATGATGTATAAATCTTAGTCCCCCTCCCCATGAATATGTATCAAGTGGCAAAATACACACCAGCTTCAGTAATGTATTTTATATAATGTGTCATAAATGTTCAAAAGTAACACCCAAGAGCTTTAGCATTTTCTAAAAGTCAGATCTTTTCTAATCAGTAATCAATAGTATGAAGGCAATCTTGATTAATTAAACCATATGACTTCAAAGGTGCTGACTATCTATAGGTGCTGACTTTGACTCTTGTAGGACATTTAAAATATCTACTGTTAGTCGGTCTAATAAGAAGGTAGATAAAGCAAAAATAAACCCACAAACATATGTGCACATCCACAGAAACACACAAAAAGGAGTAAAATAATATTTTGGCATTGACTTTTGCTGGTCAGCATATTAGAGTAGCCATAAGATAAATTTATCATTGTGATGTTTGCAAAGGTAATTAGTACTTGAAAATACAGACATTCCAGTGTGACCATATTATATTTATGAGATAAATTAATGGATCTTTAACAGATATTTCAGTAGTGATGTTTTGAATGACATAGGACTGTACAATAACACCATCAGAAATGTATTAATTATGGTTCAGACATTTAGAAGCCTCCATAAACTGCCAAACAATCTACAAGTGGGTACATGTTTATGCATATTGCAGAAGCCATTAACAACAGATTAAAGTGGGTTTTATCTGAGAATATTTGTTAAAAATTATATTGTCACTACAAAAATACCTTTTCCTATCCAAACATGAAGGTCTTAGCATAAAGGTATGCCTTGCATTGATTGGTAAAGGAAAAAATCATTAAAGTATAGCACAAGGAACACTTTTCTCTTTCAGTCAACGCAAGTGATGTCTGAATATGGGCATGGATGCTATGTAATAATCACATAAATCTATCAGTTGATTGTTAAATCTATTGACACCAGGAAAGGCTTGTGAGATGTCCTGGCATCTAGTGTTTGGCATCCATTTTCTGGCATCTGTTATCAATGTACTGTATAATGTGGACAACAAGACCATATGGCCATCTTGAAAATGTCTATTACACTTAATAGTATACAAATGCCTATTAATATTTACGGATGCTCAACTGCCCAATGACGTGGCACTGTTGTGGATCTAAGCAGGTTTGCTACCAAAGCGGATTTGACAGTTTATGAGCCGGTTTGTTGCTGACATTGACCCGGGCAAGCTTGTGATTTTCCAAGATCAAACTTGAAAACTTAAAACTTCTAACGTGGACATTCAAAATATCGTTTTAAAAGCAGATTTGCATCAGTTTATCAGCTGGGCTGACATCAACCCAGGTGAGCTTATGATTTTCCAAGATCAAACTGGAAAACTTACAATGTTTAACATATACATCAACAATGTTGTTTTCAGGCTGCAAGGCGCTGTCGTGCAAAACCTAGCCATAATTAGTGAAGTTGGGGCAACCAAAGACTCTGGTATGTCGACTGCATTTATCAAAGACTATGTCGATACTGCTAATGCTGAGACAAAACAATAAGAGACCTTTTGGCTCTAAAATCAATAGGATTCTTCCTCATACCAAGTGTAAGCTATCCACAAACTTTGGTAATTGTAGATGATGGAAACTACAGATATTGTGCAGAAACCATATTTCTTCTTTCAGTCCCAGTGATTTTGACCTTTGAGCTTTTTAGCCAGAAATTGATAGGGTTCTTCTTTACCCCAAGTGCAAGCCATCCACAAAGTTTGGTAACTGTAGATAGTGGAGTACTCGAGTTATTGTGCAGAAACTATTTTTCTTCTTTCAGTCACAGTGACCTTGATCTTAAACCTTTTGACCCTGAAATCGATAAGGTTCTTACTTACACCAAGTGCAAGCTATCCACAAAGTTTGGTAACTGCAGATGGTGGAGGATTTGAGTTATTGTTCAGAAAGTTTTCCTTTTTTACAGTCATAATGACACTGACCTTTGAGCTTTTGAGCCCAAAATCAATAAGGTTCTTCTGTACACCAAGTGCAAGCCATCCACAAAGTTTTGGTAACTGCAGATGGTGGACAACTAAAAGTTATTGTGTAGAAACCAAGTTGATAACAGTCAGATGAATAGATGGATATACAGATATCATAACATAATATGCTTCACCTTATGGCAGACATATAAAAATGTTGCAATTTAAGGAATTTACTATTCTAATGTATTTAGTTTATTTATCTCCTGTATCAAAAATATATTACCCTAGTCTAATCAGGTATATAACATTTTTGACAAAATTTGTTTTAAAGATGCTGCAATTCATAATACATGAAAATTTACTTACTGATATATTAACCTTAACAGGGACCAAAACTTTAATTCAATTCAAGATACTGTGATGACTTGTAAGCTAACCTGTTAATAATACAAGTGTGTATTTATCCAACTGAGCAGACATGATTTTCTGGGCACTCTGGGAATCTTTGCACCTGATAAGCCCTTCAATGGTCTCATCCTTCACATCAATGTATGCCACATGCACATCCTCCCCCAGGCCTGTCATATCTGCCTGTGAATGAAAATTTTATTTTATCAACATGCTACACAGATACTACTAAAAGATTCCTGTACACCAACACACCATGCATATGCTACTTAAAGATTCCTGTACATCAACATACCACACAGATACTACTTAAAGATTTATTTACATCAAACCACCACACAGATACTACTTAAAGATTCATGTACACCAACATACCAGATACTACTTAAATATTCCTGTACATCAACATACCACAGATACTACTTAAAGATTCCTGTACATCAACATACCACAGATACTACTTAAATATTCCTGTACATCAACTTAGCAGATACTACTTAAAGATTCCTGTACATCAACATACCACATAGATACTACTTAAAGATTTGTGTACATCAACACACCACATAGATACTACTTAAAGATTTATGTACATCAACACACCATACAGATACTACTTAAATATTTCTGTACATCAACTTACCACAGATACTAATTAAAGATTCCTGTACATCAACATACCACAGATACTACTTAAATATTTCTGTACATCAACATACCACAGATACTACTTAAAGATTCCTGTACATCAACACACACACATATACTACTTAAAGATTCCTGTACATCAACACACACACATATACTACTTAAAGATTCCTGTACATCACCATAAACATATACTACTTAAATATTCCTGTACATCACCATACAACATATACTACTTAAATATTCCCGTACATCAACATACCACAGATACTAATTAAAGATTCCTGTACATCAACATACACGCAGATACTACTTAAATATTCCTGTACATCAACACACACACAGATACTTAATGATTCCTGTACATAACATACCACACAGATACTACTTAATGACTCCTGTACATCAACATATAACACAGATACTACTTAATGACTCCTGTACATAACATATAACACAGATACTACTTAATGACTCCTGTACATCAACATATAACACAGATGCTACCTAATGACTCTTGTACATCAACATACCACACAGATACTACTTAATGACTCCTGTATATGAAATGTGGTTTCTCAAAACACTGTGTCATCCAAGAATCATGTTATGATGTTTGGTACATGACTTTCAAAAGCTTTTGCACAAACTTTAAATATTGCTGACAATGCTTCCACCTGTGCCAGAAAATAATACCTATGTCTCATTATCTGCCATGCAGGTGAGACCAGAACATACTCAATGTATCTTATCTGCCATGCGGGTGAGACCAGAACATACTCAATGTATCTTATCTGCCATGCGGGTGAGACCAGAACATATATAATGTATCTTATCTGCCATGGAGGTGAGACCAGAACATATTTAATGTATCTTATCTGCCATGCAGGTGATACCAAAACATATTTATTGTATCTTGTCTGCCATGCAGGTGAGACCAGAATATATTTAATGTATTTTTTTTTACACATGAACAGCAAGTATAACTGTTTACTGTTCACTACTCTGTTAAATACAAGGAGAATTTTCAGTTTCCTGTCCACAAAAGAATTTATCCTTTTCCTCTTTATATTTGACAAAAAAATAAGCAAAGTAGCAGGAATCCTTTCTAGGTCTTATGAAGCTGTGAGTCTAGGCCCATGAAACTGGGAGTCTAGGCCCATGAAACTGGGATAATTGCACAGAATCAGGCTAAATAAAAGTCAGAGGCTTTCACATGAAAGACAATAAAGACTATCTGTGTCTCTTGTACTTTAATTTAATTTAGGACATGATTTTTGTTTGTTTTCATTTTTAAAAAAGTCCACAAACATTTCAAAATCAGTGTTACTTAAGAGTCCTGTTGCTTGGCTCAACTGGAAATGTTCAAATCAAGACTGAATACAAAAATAAACCACCTGTGATGTCATCACATCAATGGCGTTTGCTATATCTGCCTCAGCAGCAGCTAGAAAATAATTGATTTTCAAATCCATTCATGAAATGCATTTTATTTTGTTTTCATTTATCATTCATCATTCTGCATTGTGTTTTGCAGTTTGCATTTGTACTCTCCAATTTCTTGTAAGTACATTCATCATTTAATCTGCATTTTGTTTCCATTCATTCTGCATTCTGTTTTTGTTTCACTGGTGACATTACCTATTTCAGGGTCTGTAGCTTACCTTGATCTGTTGACGAAACATTGGATCTGTGGATGTAATTTTGACAATGACATTAGGGACAAACTCCAAAGGATTGGTTTTCTTTTCTGCACTCATTTCCTGGGCTCCTATGCAAAATAAATGCAGCAACTTGAGGCATGTAAAATTAAAAGACATGCTCAGAATATAATCAAAAATGAATGCTGCAAATATCTGTACCAACCAGAACAAAGGACTAAATTATGTTGGATGTTCATGAGATCTGACTAATATTAGTAAGACAAAAGTGAAACAAACTAAAAATGTCCATAGACAACATGAATGCCCCTGCCATATCATAAGACTGAAGAAGCCTTGGTTCAAGATGTGAGGGCGAACCTCTACATCAAATGGGTCCATAAGCAATTCAAATGTTCACATTTTTGCAGAAAAAGGTGAAAATTAAATCTGGCTAAGTTCTTGTTAATATTAGACACTCTCACTCCATGCAGTTCTTGAAAAGTTATTATGTACAAACAAAATTCATGATGCAAGGGAAAATTTCAATCCAACCTAACTTACCCTATATACTTGCGTATAATCTGGATCCAAATGCAAACAACATAGACATTGATCTGTCATCGCATAATGCGCCAGCAGATCAGGGTCTATGTTGTTTGTTCTACTGATTAATCTTTACAAACTGCATAGACCCACATTATGCAATGGCAGATCTGGGTCTATGCAGTTTGCAGTTGGTATCGGATTATACATGAGTATATACGGTAGGTCATGTTGATATTAGAGTCCAAACAAAATTTGGTTCAATTTCATACAGTCCTTCCAAAGTTATTGAGTACAAATAAAATTGTTGATGAACAGGACAGAGACATATGGAAGGGACAGAGGGAAAGATGAACAGGACAAAGAAGCAGATGGATGGCACAGACCGATGGACAGGACAGAGAGATTGATGGATGAGACAGACAGATGAACAAAAGAGACAGATGCATGAGTCAGAAAGGCGGACAGGTCAAAGAGATAGATGGATGGGAAAGACAGATGGACAAGACAAATTAAAATGGTAACACTATTTTCTCCTCCAAATATAAATTGGGGAAAAAATGACAGAAAAAGTAAGAAATTAGCAATATAAGAATGATGAAATTACCGGTTATGGCATACAATATATACCTATGAGGTATTAATTAAAAACCAAGATAAGCTAATACCTGGGTTTGTACATTAGGTTCTACATAAACTGTCAGAAGGCCTCCCATTAAACAAAGGAAACATTCATATCAGCCAAATCCTATGTCACAGCTGTCTAACTGTTCAAGGTTGTCCAAACTGAAATTCATGTTTTCAAGGCAAATATCTACTTTTTACACTATACTGGCAAGTAAGTTTGAGCCAAAAATGGATGACTATTATTTCCATGTGTTTATTTTAAGAGGTTCATCCTTTAAAAAAATATGTGTACCGGTATGTGTTATTTAACTCTTTAGCTACTAGTGCTTTTGTAGTGGCTAACTGCCCTGCCCAGCTGCTGGGGTTACTACTGCAGCTGATTTGGGGACTGACTACCAGAGCCTGATGCTGCTGCAGCCCAATGATAACTTTTTAGCTGATATTTTCCTTATAATTGACTGATTTATATACTAAAACCATACATATAAAAAATACTATAACTGCCTTTTGTCTGTATGATTCTTTTATCCCTAAAACACTAAAATTTGTCTGTCATTATTTTATACAAAGTTATATGTCAAATTTGGACACATAATACAAATGTTTAATTGGTCATTATGTTCTACTAGTTCTGTAGTTGCTGTTGGTGATATTTGTGAAAGCAGTTATGTTTTAAACAAAGAAGAACATCATACTGCTTGCATATTATGGACACCTTATGCTGCCCTTTTTTCTTTCAAACATTGTCTGGCTTCTCTTTCACACTTTTTGCTGCATAGTTGTAAGTTTCAGCCACAATTCTTTTATTTACTATCAGGGGAAAATATTTAAATAAGATATCAATATCTTTTTTTCCCCCTCATCCAAAGCAAAAGTAGGGCCAATTCTTTCAGTGAACTTGGTGACTTGTGGAGCCCATGGCTCTCTTGTCCACACTGCACTGTCTTCATCATCTGATTCTATATCAACTTCTGACAGACGGGACAAAGACAATAATTCAATGTCACTGCTAACACTTCCTAAATGAATATTATCAATTTTGTCCTCTGAAAAACCTGTAAATTACAGTTCCAAATCGCTAGCAAAAGCCATTGCTTCCAATGTCAACAACCGCATGTATTAACTATCACATGGTAGAAAATTCCAGAAAATCCCCGTATTTAGTGGCCATAATTAGTATAAGTCATCTTTCATAACAAGAACCATCATTTGTTAACTCTATTATGATTGGTTAAATGTCCTTTTACTGCCCATTACTGGTGAATAAGACTGTTTGTAACATGAACATACAGAGTGGATTTATCCATCACTGAGGTCTGGGGCACATAACCAGCAAACGGATATATCCACTATGGTGGATAGCAGCGCTTGCTTACAAGCAGATTTATCAGTCACTGTGGAGGCAAGGCACATGTATGCAGCAGATATACACATCAGTCATAGTTAAAGAGTTTTTAAAAAATTGACATGTAAACATACCAAAAATCTGCAGCATAATATATAAATGGAGATCTCCTTTAACCTTTTTGCAGTGGGATACAACTCCGGTAGTATGTTCACTACATTCCGTTACCCACTTAGCAGAAATGTAGTTTTTTTGGGGAGTAAAACTAATTTTAATTATGTAATACTTACCCGTCACTATTATTAGGCTTTCTCCTTGTTCTAGAAGTTTCTTAGAACATGTGCATCGACCCAGTCTGATCTACATCCTCAGCTCATGTTCCATAGAGTGTCCTCATTCTTTTCAGGACGTGAGACTAATGAAGGACATAAGCGCGGGGTGGGAGGAGGGCATCCAATAGTGACAGGTAAGAATTAAATAATTAAAATTAGTTTTACTCCCCCAAAAAACTACATTTTAATGTCAGTAATAACTTACCTGTCACTATTATTAAGCTGAATTTGTGATTAAGTAGGGTGGCTGATGGACTTTGAGAAGAGTAGAAATGTGGAAGAAAATTACTCACCTTCCAGTCCAAACAGTCAACTGCAGTTTTAAGCAGCAGTTGTCTGGGTCATAGATTGTGCTGCAATGATCCGACTCAGAGTGAAGATACCTTGGCTTTGGTTTGCTAATGACCAAAGGTAAAAAGATGAGAAGGTTGTGTGTGAGCGCCAAAACGCAGCCTTCATAATATCGTCTAAAGATGAATGGTTGAAATACGCCCAGGAAGTAGCAATAGCCCTGACTTCATGGACTTTAATCTTCATGAACGATAGGTCTCTTTCCGTGAGAGATGCATAAGATCTCTCGATGGTGAGCGAAATCCATCGAGAGATAGTGGATGCTGAAATATCAGCTGAACCCCTTAAGGGGAGAAAAAGCCTTTTCTACCCTTCCTTCTCCCTTTAGCAGTTGCTAAATTGAATCTAAGTGCCCAAACTGGGCAAAAAAGTCTATCACTATCATCCCCAGCACAGATACGACTAAGACTGTGGATTTCAATCGGGGATGGGAATACTGAAGGAAGTTGGTTTTTGGCAAGAAAACCAGGCTGACACAATTGGGAAACGGACTCATAATTTCCATTGAAGCGTAAACATCCCTCTTCAATTGATAAAGCATGTAGCTCACTTCTTCTCCAGGCTGATGCAACGGCCAGAAGAAAAACGGTTTTAAACATGAAATTTTCAAAAGAGGCCTCACTCAAAGGTTCATAAGGTGTTTTTGTCAATGCCCACAAAACACATGAAAGATTCCATTTTGGCGTCAAAGAGACACTGGTCTCTGATGCTCGAAATACTTTATGAGATCCGACAAGTGAAGATCTGAACCAATGGATTGACCTTTAGAGAATTTAAGAGTGTTTGAAAGAGCAGCCTTATACCCTTTGATTGTGGAGGCTGAATAAGATCTCTCCTTGAAAAGGAAGAGAAGAAAATCTGCTACTGCAGTGATAGAGAGTCAGCAAGGATTAACGTGTTTCCGAACACACCAATCACAAAAGATTTTCCACTTTGCATTGAAGACCTTGGATGTAGAGCATCGACGGGCTTGTATGATGCAGTTGGCAACTTTGCTAGAAAACTTTGCCTGGCGGATCGATCGCTTGAGATGAGCCAAGCGTGAAGGTGGAGGATCTGGGGATTGGTGTGAACAAGAATGCCTCTGTGTTGTGAGAGAAGATTTTTCCACGGAGATAATACTCTTGGTTTGTCGATCAACAGGTCGAGTAAGTCGTTGAACCATGACCTTTGAGGCCACATAGGTGCAATCAGGATGATCCATGCAGGGGACATCCTGATCTTTCTGTAACACTTGTGGAATCAGCCAGAAGAGTGGGAATGCATAAGCTGACAGTCGATCCCAGTTCAGGCTGAAGGAGTCGACTGCCCAGGCTGCCTAATCTGGGACTGGGGCGACATAAAATGGGAGCTTGTTGTTGAGTTTTGTTGCAAACAGGTCCACTAGAGGTCACTCCAATAGACTGAACAGAGACTCTGCAACCGCTTGATGAAGAGACCATTCTGTTAGGACTACCTTGCCTGTTCTGGACAGACTGTCTGCCAGAATGTTTTTCTTCCCTGGAATGTGACGAACTCGGAGTGTAATCCCTGTGCCCAACGTAGAAGGTTCCAGACTTCCACGCAGAGTGAAGGAGCATGAGTGCCTCCTTGTCGTCTGAGGTACGCAACCATTGATGTGTTGTCTGAGGAGATCATGATGCAATGCCCTTTGACGTGTTCTAGGTAGCCTTTTAGGGCGAAGAACACGGCTTTCATTTCTAGATTGTTTATGTGGAGAAGACTGTCTTCGTGTGACCACTGGCCATGGAGAAGTACTCCTTCTGGCTCTAAATGAGCCCCCCAACCTGAATCTGACGCATCGGTGTACAGATAGGAGTGGGGTTCTGGGACACGCAGGGGAACTCCTCTCAGAAACATATCTTGATTGAACCACAACTTTAGGTGGTACTGAAATGTCGACCCTAGAGATATTCGCATTGAGAGGGAATCCTTGTGGGGTCTCCAAACCGCCAACAGGAGAAACTGAAGAGGACGTAAATGAAGTCTCCCTAGGGGAACCAGGTCCGACGCGGAATTCAAGGTTCCCAGGAGGGAGAGATACAGACGAGCCGACAACGAAATGTTGGTCTGTAATGTCCTTAAAAGTTCCATGATTTTGCGTATCCTCTCTGGGGGAACACGAACGCGGCCCAGGGAGGTAAGGAAATTCATTCCTATGTAAACAAAATCTTGAGAAGGAACGAGTTCGGACTTCTCTAGATTTGGAATCAGTCCCAATTGTGTCACCACACACCAAGAGAGGGTCATGTGGCTGTATAGGGACTGTTTGTTTGTGTTGTTTAGTAGCCAGTCGTTGAAATACTGGATTAACAGAATCTCCAGGTATCTCAAGTGTGCAGCTATTACTCCCATGACTCTGGTAAAGATCCTGGGCGCTGAGGCGAGACCGAACGGCACGGCTTGGAATTGAAATACTTCCTGTCCGATCGAGAACTGGAAATATTTTTTGTGCGGTGGAAAAATCGGGATGTGGAAGTACGCATCCTGAAGATCGATGGAAACTGCTCAGTTGGCTGGTTTGATAGCATTCCAACCTGAAGTTGCAGTTTCAATCTTGAACGTTTCCATTTGCAGAAATTTGTTTAGGGGGGAAAGGTCGATAATCAGTCTCAGTTTTCCACCCTTTGTGGGGACCAGGAAAATCCGGGAGTAGAATGCTGGCGATTCGATGTTTTGAACCCTCTCGACTGCGCCCTTCCAAAGAAGGGTGTGCACTTCTTCCTTTAATTTGAAAATGTTTGATTGATGGAAGAGGATGGGTGTCATTTTTGAGAGAGGAGGGAGTTCTATGAAGCGTAGATGTAAACCCTCCTTGACAATAGAAAGGACCCACTGATCTTCCGTGATGTTTGACCAGACCTCCAAAAAGAGGGCCAGTCGAGCACCTACCTGAATTAAAGGAAGAGGTATGCACTGCAGGAGAGGTGAGTTGTGCCTAGGGATGACCTCTCTTTCCCCCTTTCGCCTCTTTGGGGAAGATGGAGGCAAAATTAGACCGCTTTTCCCTGCCCCTGCCTCTCCAGTTACTACATCGCGTATTTGAAGAGGGCTTATAGCGGGTTGTCTACTTTGCTGTCGTGGTTGTGTACCACGTTTTGGTACGAATTGTGGCTGACCCATAGCCCTATCAGAATGTGTGTGAACGCTGGCCGGTCTCAACGGGCCAGCAACTGATGCGAGGGACTATGTTGTTGGTCACTCAAATCCTGAGAGGCGATAGAAAGAATGAGACCGCCGAATAAAGTCTCTGAATCTAAGGGTGCAGCCCTCAGAAGATTTTTGCTATGTTTCAGCAAAAATTTGGAAGAGTCCAGTGCTACATCTCTACGTAGGTATTGAAGCTCTGCCGACAATGCCATTGCCGTAGACAATGCGTGTCGTGAAGTTTTAGCCACAACCTCTAACAGTTGTTGCAAGGCGACGGTTGATAATGATTCCGCCTTCAGTAAACTGAAGGAAGCTGCTGAAAACAGGTCAGCATGTGAAGTTATAGTCACTATTGACCTGGCCTTTAAATCTAATGCCTCCAAGGATTTAACCAGTAGGCGAGCAAAAGAACCCGCTGAAATGCCTACTTGTGAAGCTTCAGCGTCCAAGTGGGGGGGTTGGACCTTATAGCTCGAGGCTGAAATTAAGAGACTCAGTGTAGCAGAGGGGACAGACCACTCTTTAATCTGTCTCACTGCTCCTTGACCTTTGCTCAGCCGTTTCGCAACTTCACTAACTATTGGGGAGTGCGGAAGTAGCAGTAAGTCTGGTCTGGGCATTGCTCCTGATAGTTTCTCTAAACAAGAGAGAATCTTAGTGTCACTTGGACAATTTGGTTTTGGGCACATGTCAGGGGGAAGAAGGCGGTATACTTCATTTACAGCCATGTCAAATGGCCAAGTCTCCCCTTCCTCGACCACGTGAGATGATGGTGGTGAAGGGTTCGGAGCACTTTGAAAGATTCGGTATACCCTATCCTCCGGAGTTTCAGGAAATTCTTGCGAATCTACCAAGATCGACAAGGCATCATCTTCCTGCATCTGTCCATATGTGTACATTTTGTACATGACAAACAAGTTTAGTGAGTGTCCCATGAGCCTTTTTTATGCCCACACTTACCAACTGATTGAGACATCTGAAAAATTAAGTTCTGAAAAAGAAATTTAGTTTAACAAAATAACAGAGCAATGATAATAATAATAAGGGTTGTGTCAACATGTTGTATCTCCTTACTACTGAATTTTTTGGTAAACAAGAATGTCTGAGTTTATTCGGTACTTCGTGACGGATATAAACACCAGAGCATAATTGTAGGTTGAGGTAATGTTATAGAAAACATTATTGAAAACATTTAGGGGCCCTAGAATCTACTAATAGCGAACAGTTATGAGATTCTGTCTCATGACCAACTTAAGACGTTAATAAATAATAATCAGGGTAAAGATGGACCCCAGCATTGCAACACTGTTTTAAAAAGGATATTCTGAATACATATTGCTACCACTATGTCCCAAGCCCTTTATGTAGGATGGGGAAGGGTAGGTGGCTCGTAGTGCACTAACAATGCACGAATGGCGAATATCAATGTTACATTTATCAATTACAAAGTTGATAAATAATGACAGAGGTTAACATTCATTATAAAGAATATTCATGACAAGTCCTGGTTATTAGCATTGAAACCATTTCACTTGTAGATATTTTCTTCTTCATAAAGTTTTTCCACGTGTTTTGACTCAACTGTCGTCCGGAAAAGAATGAGGATGCTCTGTGGAGCATGAGCTGAGGACGTAGATCATACTGAGTCGATGCACATGTTCTAAGAAACTTCTAGAACAGGGAGTTGGTGCATCTAGCATGGACGAGATCTTTCCATGCGGAAAGGAGAAAGCTTAATAATAGTGACAGGTAAGTTATTACTGATATTAAAACGTGTTTTAACTGTATAAAACGTCATCAATTTACGTGTACTCTTTTGAAAAGAAGGAAATAAAGATAGAAGGTACACATAGCATTAACAGATTGTGTTTAAACAACCCCAAAACTGGTAAAAATTTGATTTCAAAATCGAGTTTTAATGTGTGGAGATTAAAAAAATGGCAGTCATATACTGAAGAGGGAAGAAGACAATTATGTACTTGCTGAATTAGTTGAAAAAAAAGACCATTTTGTGTGGAAAATTGACATTCTAGGCTGTGGGGATAGTTATCTTTACTTCATCAAAATGAATGGATCTGATGATAACTGGTTATTTGAAAATTTGATTTAAAACACAAGTTTTAATGTGTGGAGATCAACATGGCAGACAATGCTGAAAGAGCAAGTTATGGCAGTGATGTGGATGCTGATTTTGATGACAATATAGACAATTTTGTGGGAAAAATTGATGTTCAGGCAGTGCAGATCGTGAGCTTGATTTCGACGAAATGAACAGCAATGATGATAACTGGTTAGTAGAAAATTTGATTTCAAAACTGAATTTTAACGTGTGTAATTCAAAATGGCGGACAGTACTGAAGCGGCTGTGATGTTGATGCCGATTTTTATGAAAATATAGACAATTTTGTGGGGAAAATTTATATTTTAGGCAGTGGGGATCGTGATCTTGTTTCCATCGAATGAACTGAGCTGATGATAAATAGTTAATTGGTATTTTTGACTCAGATATTAACAATGATGAAGATGTGGATGCTTTCAAGCTAACTGGACATTTTGAGAACTTCACTTCTCATAAAGTTCGCACATATACCAATGTTGGGTGTGTGCATAATATTATGAAATTTTACTGCATTTCTGGAAATGGACCAAATTAAACCCAACATAACTCTGATATTATCACATTAAAATTTATTGTGGAATAAAAACACTGAACCAAAATGAAAAGCTTTGTAGACTTACCAGCAAGGATTATTCTGTTTGCTCTCCAATTCTCATGCGAGTAAATTTAATACAATTGTAATAACTTTATTTATTATTTTGTCACCTTCTTAAATGGCATAAAATTCCCCCCATTTCATACAATTACATATAGGAGGTAAAATGAATATTGCAGATAAGAAAATTGCATTGAAAGTAAGTTATAAAAAAAAATGTAAAGCATATTTTTTTGCTTACATAACTTTACTTTCAACTGAAGTTTTACGTCTGAAAATTTTCAGTGAAAAAATATATGACCTTAAGGAAACTTTTATGCTTTTTAAAACTGTATACAACATTGAAAAATAATTTAAAAAAATTGTCCTGTAAAGCCAGATTGACCAACATCACTGCATTCTCGCATGCTGCTTCACCACTGACTGAAAAAATTTCCAGTTCTACACAACTGAATGTCTGATTGGGCTTCAGTGTGAAAAGAGTTAAATCACACTTGCACTGGGCTTCAGTATGAAAAGGGTTAAATCACACTTGCAGAAGAGTAAATGGTAAAAGCAAGACTGATTGTGTAACAGTATGCCTTACCCTCCTTGTTTTTTGTTTCTGTCTTTCCATCTTCTTTCACATTTTGTTCAAGTTCCACTAATGCCCTTTTCAATTCCCTCATACTCTTTTTTTGAAGTTCAAGGTATTCTTTTCTAAGTTCCAACCATTTTGCTCTACAAATGAAGAAAGACATACTATACAATAAGTCTTACCTTCAAATCTGTTACATAAAAATCAACATGTTGAAAAATTAACTTGGATTAAAGAATCTAAAATTTTCACCGCTTGTAAACACTCTGCATTTCAATAAAACTATTTGTGTGAATTTAAGAAACTTTGACCATGCCCAGGGTACTTTGTAAATTTCATCCATGTATGCTACTATCCTTTATAAATATTCATTTAATGGCAGGGGTTCCACACCAACATTGTGGCACCTGTGAGACTGAGTAGTACCAGTACAGCTCAGATCTGCCTATAAAACAAATCAGGTTTAAGCAATCAACATGGTGCTTATTTGGAGATCTATTCATTTTCACTAAAATATCTAACATTATTTATGTAAGGGATATACAAATTTCACAAAAATGGTGGGAAAAATAGACTTTGTCCTTCAAGTCACACACCTGAATGTGTTATGTGACAAATGGCTGGTAGTAACATAAGATTGGGTACAGTTTCATGGAAATATTTTTTTCTTTTCAGAATTTAAAGAGTGGACAGGAAAAGTTTACAGGCAAAGATATGGTCAAAATGATGGCTGTACAGAGAGCATAGCGAGATAAAATGCCTTCAAATCAAGACAAAACAAAACAAAAAAAAAGAACTAGAAATTAGTTTGTACTATTCCCAAAATGTGGAGAACATCCAGCAGATTCAGCCAAATACTGTATTCGATGTGATACCTCCACATGCTTTAATGAGCACACAGTTCAGTCAAATACTGTATTCCCAAAATGTGGTGAACATCCAGCAGATTCAGCCAAATACTGTATTTGACACGATACCTCCACATGCTTTAATGTCAAAACCATCCAGCAGATTCAGCCAAATACTGTATTTGATGTGACACAACCATATGCCTTAATGAACACACTGCTCTCTATTTTTAGTCTAAAATCCCATAGAAATGATCCATTACCAAGCGCATGTCCTTATTCCAACACACAAGGGAGAGAAGTAACTGCTAAAATATCATATAATATTGTCATTTTTTTAAACTTTCCACCATGCATGTCTGGTGTCTCATTATCATTTAACTTTGCATGTTAAATCATTCTTTGAAAAGAATCTTACATGTGCAGATCAAGCACAACTATATTGTGAGAGATAATGCACCACCAAGTGGAAGCTCCCAACACAGATGAAGGGAGCTAATTCTTCTACTGCTAATGGAATGGAGATTATGTTGCCTGTGATAGGGACCTTGTATGACATCTTCACTGTGCACTTATTATGAATTTTAACATGACAAATTTACCCAAATTATAAATTTGAAGTGCACAATGTGCATATTATGTCAAATACAGTACTTGTAGCCAATTCATGTCATTACAGCATCACTCTTTTACTTGAGTGTTTAAACAACAGAAAATGACATTGCTCTTAAACCAAAGTGCAGCTTATTATAACAGATTTCAGTCACTGAGTTTTGAATGTCTACTTACTTTGGAATGACCCTTATTTCTGGTGTATATTTATCCTTATTTCTTTTTTTCCTTTTCCTCCTTTTCTTCTTTCCCTCCTTTACAGTACAGCCTTTATTTTCCATCACCTCTTCCTTTCTTTGCATCTTTGCTGGTGGTTCTAGTTGTTCAATACTCTCCCTAGAACCAACAGAATCACGTTTCTTCTCTGCCGAGTCTTTACCAGTCTCTGTCCCGGAGTCTGTTCTAGTCCGACTCTTTCTTTTTCTGGAGCGTTTCTTACCAGGTTTTTCTATATCTCCTACCTTCAAACTGTTAGCATCTTCTGCACTTAACAGGTCTTTTTCCTTCTGTTCAGATGTTTTCTTCTTTCTCGGAGATGACTGTGATGTGTCACTAGTTTCAGATTTAGGTTTATCGATACTTCCAGAGGCTGTTTTACTTTCCTCTGACTCATACTTTCTCTTTTTTTGTGATAGTTGTTCTGATACAGTCTGTTTAGATGTCTTATCTTTTGAATCTTCACTTTCCACCTCTTTGGACTCTGACTCATGTTTCCTCTTCTTGCCTGTAATAGAACAGCCTTCATCTTTTTCAAAATTACCCATTGGCTCTCCTGGGTCATAATCCTTGTTTGATCTGTCTTTATCAGTCTTGTCTTGTTGATAAGTACTGCTATCATCTTTGGAGCCAGATGCTTTCTCTTGTCCATCAACTTTCTTCATATCTTTTCCTTCACTAGTTCTCCTCCTTCTCTTGCTCCTTTTACTTCCTTTCCCACCTGAAGAAGTTATGGCTTCTGTATTTTCACCAACCTGCGGCATTTCACTGTCCTTTGGCACTGATTCTTTTTCTGGGCTAGTTTTAGTTTCCTCTGGAAAGCAAATAAATCCATAAGTGTTCCACTATAATTCAATTACAAGTCTGTAGCAAAGCAATATTGTCCTCATGCTTTCTCAGCTACACATATTCCTAACTGCCCCCAATTATACATATCTGCAAAAAGTATCCCATTCAGGAGTTGAAAAAACTAAAATCCACTCACCCAATCAGGCAAGTACTAAAATATTTTACTCTGCCAGAATAAACTCTTACTCAACCAGCTATTATATAAAATATAAAAGTTGACAATGTTAACAACCTAAATTCAATCATGTCAAAGATTGTTTTCTGGAACTTGTTCCCTGACCCTGATGAGTTGTAAGTAATTATAAATTGAGACCAGTCTGTTCTCCCTCTGGTAAGCGTTTATTATTATTGAAGAATGAGAGCAAAGCACTTGGAAGAGCTTGATCAAAACAAATGGAAAACAAACAACATATAGAAAATATGGCCTTTCAATCAACAAAATTAGCAATAACATTGACAGAAGATCTGTTCATTAAAAAGAAACACTGGTCAGCCTAGAATTAGCAATCACCCATTTGGGCAAGTGAATTTTTAACCCCAGCCATTCCCCAAGAAGCTCCACCCTTAAAACTGTTTTGCACATCAAAAGATCACCTCCAATCACATCCTAAAATCTGAAGTTTCTTCCTTTAACATGTTGGGGAAGTTGCATGACATTACATACATGTGCACACACAGGTCTGAATGTAACAGGATCACCGAATCCACACCTTTTCTTTGAAAACCACTGGGATAAAAACAAAATGATCCGAGATTACTAACCTAGCATGTATTGGCCTAGAAGTCAAATATATTAGCAATTGGAAAAGCAACCTGTTTTAAAGATCATGATGCTGACCTTTATCAAATTTGGTTAAAATTGATAAAGTTCATTTTTAAGTTATTCATCAGTTTCTTCACAGAAATAAATGTTCATATCAGATTTTAACAATGAAAAATCCAAAACTCTTTTACTCTAAACACTCACAAAGTTATTATTGATCCACAAATAATTGTTACACTGATCATTCTATTAAATCAACATTCAAAATTACAAAATATTTGCCTTGGAGCACGAGTGGACTTGCAGCATAAATAATTAGTACACAACACAGATTTCAAATGCACTTTGTATTCTTGCAGGTTAACAAAAAGTAATGATGAAAGTTTTCATTTTGCCCATTTAACATTGCTTAAAACTAAAAAAGGTACATCTTCTGCCTCATTTGAAGAAACTGTATTCTATTCTTACTTACTCTGTGGTCACTCTCACTAACGTCGTGTACAATGTTGATATGTGCCATCAATTTTGGAAAGCTAATTTTTACCATCACATTTGTTTTTGACGGTGACATGTGACTTTTATATGATTGCTTACTAATTACTAATCTTCAGCTGTTAGTAGTGCTAGGCTTCTAGTGCTGTAGACTGGTCTTCTGTGCACTTGTTTCATATGTAAATGTGCTGTAGACTGGTCTTCTGTGCACTTGTTTCATATGTAAATGTGCTTGATGGTGCCATTGAGGAACATAATTTGATGACCCGGCAAAGGATTATAATTACTTAAAAAACTTATTGTGTTGAGTATATGCATCAGCTATTTACTATTCCAAAATATACAACAAAATGTACCTGCAGTCACAGACATGCATTTACTATTCCAAAATATACAACTAAATGTACCTGCAGTCACAGACATGCATATTCCCACGCTTCAGGCAAGTCCTACTGAACACGTTTTTCTTATCTGGCAAACTACATTCCGTCTCTCCCAAGACTGTTACAGCATTGAGATATCAGAATGTTCCATGAATTCTCAAATTTCCCCTTTTTTTGCATGTTTTTCAAGAGATGTCTTCAAAAAGGTGCCAAAGGAAAAAAGTAAAACTTTAATGCACATCTACATCACCACATCTTTAGCCTACAAAGTTTCAATAAAAATCCTCCAACTTGTGTAGGAGGAGAGACAATGATGGGCTGAATTCTAAAAATACCCCTTTTTGACAATTTTTCAATAAATTTCTACAAAATAGACCAGAGGCACCAACTACATATCTAACCTACAGTTTCGTTAAAATCTTCTAAGCAGCTTGGGAAGAGAAGCTATTACAAGCTTTGTCATGTACAGACTGACATGTACAGACAGACAGACTGACACAAGGAGGCAACAAGAATATTCCCACTCTTCACAGAGGTGTGGGGATTAAAATACTCCTAATACTTTATTTATCTATTTAAACTGACAAATTTAAATTTCATTCCAAATCTGCCATTTTTTCTAGGTCCACACAAACTGGAATTTTTAGGTGTACCTCATCAGTGTTGGATGCATTATGCATGTGTGAACCTGTGTATTTTGAATGCTGTAATGTTTACAAACTTTTCATTGTTAAATGAAATGAATATAAAATGTAGTTTTTTGTGGGGGTAAAACTGATTTTAATATTGTAATACTGACCTGTCACTATTGCCTTGCTTACCTTCCAGGACGCTAAGCCCACTCATCTGAGCTCACAATTCCAACCTCCCATTATACAGAACATTCTAAAAATCCAGAACAGAAAGAATGTAGAAAAGTATGACTACCATGTACTAAGCTCATGCAGGGTACTTTTCCTCTTTGACTCAGACCCAGACTATAAGCTTGGGCCATCAAAGTGGGGTGGGAGGAGGGAATCTTGCAATAGTGACTGGAAAGTATTACATTATTAAAATTAGTTTACCCCACCACCAAACTACATTTGAATAGCAGTAATACATTATTATTTTACCTGTCACTACTGCCTTGCTGAATTTGCCAGTCTGGAGGAAGACTGATGGCCTCAAAAGACTTGTATATAAAAATAATATACTCACCTTTATGGTAGCGGTGTCCACTACTGTAAATTGGCAGCAGATTGGGCGACTTTTGTGCCATAACTATTGGGCCCAAGGAAAAAATGCCTTCCCTCTGGTGTGCCAAAAGACCGACGGTAAAAGGGGAATTAGGTAATGTGCGACCTCCAAAACGCGGCACTCATAACATCCTCCAATGATGAATGATTAAAACAGGCCCATGAAGCAGCAATAGCCTTGACTTCATGGGCTTTAATTCTCACAGATAGCACATTGGACATTGACAGAGCATGCCTCGAAGTTCTGGCAACTGCCTCCAACAACACTGCAGCATGGCTGGAGACAAAGATTCCTCCTTCAGAAGACTGGAAGAGGATGTAGAAAAAAAGATATGCATGCAAGACTATGGTTACTACCATATGAGCTTTAAGCTCCAATGTCTCCAGCATCTTGATTGGAAGTTGATCACAAGTTCCCATTAAAATCCCCATTTGTGATGCCTCATTGTCTGGGGGTGGGGTGGTGGTGCTTAAGATCAAGCAGGAGAGTGAACCCTGTAGCTGGATGCTAGAGGGAGGAACAGACCACTCCTTATGTTGCCTGCCGAATTCCTATCCTTTAAAAAATCTATGGAAAAGCTCCCTTACCATGGTCGAATGAAGAATAATAGAAGACCTGGTCATGATACAGCCCCCATGAGTCTCTCCAAACTGGATAGAATTTTCTTGTCCTCCATGCCCGATGGCTTAGGACATAAATCCGGAGGGCGAATTCAGTAAACTATGTTTACTGCCTTATCAAGAGACCACATCTCTTCCTCCTCTTCTGCCGGAAACAACAGGTGGGAGGAGGAAAGGGGACCCAAAGGAAGGAGGAAGGAGTCTCAGCCAGTTCCTCAGTGAACTAGTTTGAATCAACTAAAACCAAAAGAACGTCATCATCCTGCTCCCGCTCCTGAAGTGATACAGGACTACCAGACCCGATGTCTCTCTGAAGAGAGGAGTATCCATATCCCACAACTCACAAAAAGTGGTAGGACTGCCCCTAGTAGCAGACTTTTTAGGTGGATGGGAAATGCCTCTCATCCCTCCTATAGGGGTATCCATGTCCCACAACTGCTCATGGGGAGTGGTGGGAATGCCCTTACTCGCAGACTTTTTAGGGGGATGGGAACGCTTCTCATTGTTCCTCGATTGTCTGGTGGGAAAGGACTGGCCCCTTTCTTTTTTGTTTGGCTCCACATAAGCAGAAGATGTAAGTCTGCAACTTGCCACATTTTAGCTGCTCTGAGGCAAAGGTATGGGCATCCATGTTGCCATTAATGGGTAGGAAGATTTGCCTCCCTGGAATGGAAGTCCCCACATCCCATAGAGATTGAAAAGGAACGGAGGAGTATATGCTGACTCCCTATCTCCAACATAATTGATTGGTAGAATGGAGACAGGCAGGGTAGTGACCCAATCCCTGTCCTTGTACTGCTGATGGGACTCCATTTACTGATGACTGGTACTCGAAGACCGGTGACCGATCACTGGTCAATGACTGGTCAGTCAACATGATCTGATGGATGAGCAATCTGGTCTCTGATGCTTTCACCAGACCGCTGACCCTGTTAGAGTGCGACTCTTCAGAAATATCATGTCTCTCTACTCCGCAAGACAGAGCCCATATGTTCCTGAGATTGAGGAGTGCCTACCCTGATCAAATTCTGCGACTCTTCAGGAACTTTACATCTCTCAACTTTGTGAGAGACAGATCCCATACCCTCCTGGGATCAAGGAGTGCCTGCCCCCTGATAGAGTTCTGCGACTCTTGAGGAGCATTGCATCTATCAACTTCACAAGAGACAGATCCCATTTGCTCCTGGGATTGAGGAGTTATATACAGAGTCCCATAGGACTCAGAACAAAACTGTCCCAATCGGGCAGTACTCTTCTCTAGTGAAGATGAAGAAGAATCTAGACTTCTAGAATGTTCCAGATCATGAGAGATTGGAATTATGAGCTCAGACGAGGGGACTTAACGTCCCAAAAGGTAAGCAAGGCAATATTGACAGCTTGTATATTACTACTATTAAAATGTGACATCTATGAAACACCTTCAAATCTGCAGTTTTTATATTTTTATATTTGAGATTTCTAACTTTTATTGGCACACAGAACATACCCTTCGATTCAAGCAGTGGAACTCTCTTCTTGAGGAATTCTATCTGTTTATTGCTCTGTGGAAACTTGCCAATTCTGTCCTCTGCCTCTACAGGGGGATTGTTCAGCTCCTTTTAGAAAACGAGAATATCACACATGATGAGTCTTTAAAATTTTTACATGTGAATAATTTAAAGAAAGGCTTTCAGTTTCTACATATAATATCACTCCAGCATGAGCCTCATTATGGCGACTTAACTGAGATGACTTATTCTTGGCCAGAACATTCCCAGGTTTCTTTTTTCTAACACAAGAGAAATTACTTTTACAGAATTTGTGCAAATAATTCCATAAAGGTATCATAATTCTTTTGAAATGGTTTTATTATATACAGAGTACTTTAGTGTGTGACTGAGTTCTCCACCATTTTCCAAAGATTTCCCCCATTTTATGCTGTAACACTATGCTGAAGTATTTCCAAGATGGAATTTGGTAGAAAGTCCATGAGCCGTTCCAAATGATACAGATTTAGAAATTTGAAAACCCCTAAGAAAAATTGCAGGAGCAAACTGATTTTCACATCTTGAGGTAATGACCATAATATTTACCAAGTATCATGGCAGTCCATCAAAAACTGTAGGACTAGTTGTGCTAATAAGATTGTGTCATACAATGCATTAAGCTACAAGACAAAAACTCTAAAAAAAATTGCAGGAGCAAATTGATTTGTCCATATATACAGTTGATGACCAAAATATTTACCAAGCTTTTTGGCAAACCATTAAAAACTGCAGGACTAGTGCTAAAGAGATTGCGTCAACACGGCTTTAAGACAAAAAGGGCAATAACTCTAAGAAACAATTGTGGAAGCAAACTGATGTCTTTTTTTGCTTGCGAGGTAATGGATATACTTTTAATGTATTTGAAGAAGAAATTTACGTTGTTGGATAATTTCTTTTTACAACAATGACTTTCAATAAATGGAATCAATATTGTTTTTATACAGACATGATTTCCTTGTTAATACAACACAATATACTGTGATAAAATGACACTGTTCACACCAAGTGGTGTTAATCATCTACTCCAAAAGTCACTGTTAATACATGATCTCTTCCAAACACCGTGCTGATGATGTCGTTTATTACCCATAATAAGGACTTTTAAACTTAATTCTTTCTTCATTAGACATGGTGTTCAAAGTTTAAAAATGGAGATTTTCCACAAAGGTAAATATTTTCCTCCAGTTAAAAATGAAATATGTGGAAGACCACAGAAGTCTAACCTCACAAGCTTTCAGTGCTCCCTCCTCTGTTTCAAACTCAACAAATGCAAATCCTTTAGGGTCCTTTGTGCTCTTGTATCTGGGGATGCTGATGTAAGCGATTTTACCACAGTCTGAGAAAACCTTTCTTATCCAATCCTGGTCCACACCACTAGGTAGGCATTCCTGGAGATTAAATTACACAAATGATTGCACAGAACCTTGATTGGATTAGTGATGGATGTAGAGTTTAAGCAACAATGATCATATTTTTATAAAATATTCTGAATTGGTGTTATTGTCTGAAAATATGACTTGCTACAAATTTATCAGTATGTATGTTTGTTGATCTGTCTTAGGAATCACAAGAACCTGAAAGTTTGCTTACCCATCTGGGCAAACTGCTCAAATTTGGATTCACCCAGACCAAGCAGTTAATGGCAATATGGGAAATTAGTTTTTATAGTACATGCCAGCATTTCCTCATGATAATTTTGTTTATATGGTAATATTTGAATAAAAAGCAAGACATATCTTAATTAAAGTGTATCATTTTCTATTTGCAAAGTAACAACTCAAAGATACATGGTTTCATATGATTAGTAAACAGCACTGAAAAGTCTATATGAAGTTTACATTGATGAATGGTCATTATTTGCTGTGTCATTCTTCACAGACCGGTTCCCAAGTTCACATTAAATATGACAAATGAAAATCAAAACTAAGTTCCAGTCTAACAATATGCAGAGAACCAATTTAAGGAAAATAACACTGCAAAAAATGGTAGTAAACTTCATACTGACTATCAAATGCCATTTAGACATACCAAGCGGCTACAAGCTATTACTCTGCAAACAGAAAATGTTTTCCTGTTTAATTAAAGTCTTATTTATTACTTAACTATAACTTTATAAATGAAATCATTATGTAAAACTCAGCAATGGCTCCTTTATTGCATACTATAAAAGTCTTAACTTCACCCACCTGAAAAATCTTAACTTCACTCACATGTTTCTATCTGTCCATCTTTCTATATATTATCTATCCATCCATCCACAATCAATCCATATATCTACTGATTAATTATTATTGCTTTATCAAGTGATCAACCTGAAAGTTTATAATAGGTTAACTGGTTGTTATGGAAACTAAGGTTAAGGTTAGGTACTCCCTGTACTGTACTGCTTTCTCAACAACAAGCTTTTACTAACTGCACTCCAGTTTTTCAGTTAGTCAAACAACTGCCTACGTACCAAATCAAGAAAGAGCAACTTTACTTGTAGTTTTTTCTACCAGTTTTATTTTGCTTTCCAAACACTGATGACAAGGTACCTATAGAGATAAGTTATATTAGGGATACATAGAGAACACTGATTACAAGGTATCCATAGAGATAAGTTATATTAGGGATACATAGAGAACACTGATGACAAGGTATCCATAGAGAAAAGTTATATTAGGGATACATAGAGAACACTGATGACAAGGTATCCATAGAGATAAGTTATATTAGGGATACATAGAGAACACTGATGACAAGGTATCCATAGAGATAAGTTATATTAGGGATACATAGAGAACACTGATGACAAGGTATCCATAGAGATAAGTTATATTAGGGATACACAGAGAACACTGATGACAAGGTATCCATAGAAATAAGTTATATTATGGATACATAGAGAACACTGATGACAAGGTATCCATAGAGATAAGTTATATTAGGGATACATAGAGAACACTGATGACAAGGTATCCATAGAGATAAGTTATATTAGGGATAAATAGAGAACACTAATGACAAGGTATCCATAGAGAAAAGTTATATTAAGGATACATAGAGAACACTGATGACAAGGTATCCATAGAGATAAGTTATATTAGGGATACATAGAGAACACTGATGACAAGGTATCCATAGAGATAAGTTATATTAGGGATACATAGAGAACACTGATGACAAGGTATCCATAGAGATAAGTTATATTAGGGATACATAGAGAACACTGATGACAAGGTATCCATACAGATAAGTTATATTAGGGATACATAGAGAACACTGATGACAAGGTATCCATTGAGAATAGTTATATTAGGGATACATAGAGAACACTGACAACAAGGTATCAATAGAGATAAGTTATATTAGGAACACTGATGACAAGGTATCCATAGAGATAAGTTATATTAGGGATACATGGAGAACACTGATGACAAGGTATCCAAAGAGATAAGTTATATTAAGAATACAATAACGACAAGGTATCCATATAGACAAGTGATATTAGGAACACTGATACAAGGTATCCATAGAGACAAGTTATATTTGGGATACATAGTGAACGCTGATAACAAGGTATGCATAAAGACAAGTTATATTAGGAACACTGATGACAACGTATCCAAAGAGACAAGTTATATTAGGGATACATAGCAAACACTGATGACCAGGTATCCATAGAGATAAGTTATATTAAGAATACAATAATGACAAGGTATCCATATAGACAAATGATATTAGGAACACTGATGACAAGGTATCCATAGAGACAAGTTATATTTGGAATACATAGTGAACACTGATAACAAGGTATGCATAGAGACAAGTTATATTAGGAACACTGACGACAACGTATCCAAAGAGACAAGTTATATTAGGGATACATAGTAAACACTGATGACAAGGTATCCATAGAGACAAGTTGTATTAGGGATACATGGCAAACAATGATGACAATGTATCCATAGAGACAAGTTATATTAGGAACACTGACAAGGTATCCATAGAGACAAGTTATATTATGGATACATAGCAAACAATGATGACAATGTATCCATAGATACAAGTCATATTAGGGATAGATAGAGAACACTGACAACAAGGTATCCATAGAGATAAGTTACATTAGTGATACATCAAGAGCACAGATGACAAGGTATCCATAGAGATAAGTTATATCAGGAACACTGATGACAAGATATCCACAGAGACAAGTTATCTTAGGGATACATAGAGAACACTGATGACAAGGTATCCATAGAAATAAGTTATGTTGGAAACACTGATGACAAGGTATCCATAGAAATAAGTTATGTTAGGAATACATTTATGATGATTACAAGTTATGAAGCAATCAATGTGTACGATAAGCATAACAGTTACTTTTAATATATTTGAGATATTTCTTTGATTTAAGTTTAAAATATTTCAAAAACTTTTTTTTTTTTTCTTAACAGAGATCTTACCACATACACTGTCCTAGCATCTACATTGCCTGGGTCTGAAATGGGTGAACTTCTCTTGATCGATGAACGGTCCTCACTTAACTGAGAAAAAAAAAAGGGTCTGAGTTCTTTATATTTCCAACACATACATCAAAGTTTCTCTCAAAAAGAACTGAATTTATATTTTCAACATTAATGCTGGAACCCAATCAGTTCCTTTGTTTTTTTTTAATTCAAAAATTTTATTATTTCTTGAAACTTTTGACATATTTTCTGTGCTGATGTTTCTTTATCAACTTTCTGTTCTAGATAAACGAGAAGTACTCAAAATGTATGTTATTTATACAAACTCTGGTCATATTCTGGTTACTCTCCCCTTTCTAATTTTCCGATGGCCACATTTTCTAGTAGATATGAAAAGGAAGGTGAACATTTGACACCAGATACAACTATAGATGTCAACAACAAGCAATGTTAACATTATACATTTTGATATCCATGAGGCAGAGATTTTACAATATGAAAATGTATGCAGGTACCTGGATGAAGTCAGAGTGGGATACAGCTTTGGCTAATACATTGACATCTAAAGAAAGGGTTCGGATTCGGTTGAAGGTCAGGAACAAAGCTAAATCAACATCTTAAAAGAGAGGAATGCTCAATAAAACATTACTGTATAATTATTAAGGCTTCACTTGTAATGAAATGGCTTCATTTTTAACTACCGTATGTACTCGCGTATAAGCCAGGTCCAAATGCACACAACACAGACCCTGATCTGATGTTGCATAATGTTCTGGCAGATCAGGGTCTATGTTGTTTGTTCTACTGATTAGTCCTTACAAACTGCATAGACCCAGATCTGCCGGCGCATTATGTGATGGCAGATCTGGGTCTATGCAGTTTGGAGTTTGTATCGGGTTATATGCGAGTATATATGGTATTTACTGCCTCTACTATTTCAGATCTTCCATATCCCCACAAAAAGAACTGGTTCTGAGTCAAGTCTGACAAGTGAGATTTGGATCTTTGACAAAATGCAAATACCACACCTGTTCATGTATAACACATGTCCATATGCAAACATTAAAGACCCAAATCTGTCCAAGCCTTCAAAATTCCCATTGCCTGTTTCCCCAGGCATGTTCATTTCACAAAGGCAAGCAACTATTTAAATGTAGATAACATGGCAGGAAAGAAATCTGATGCTACCTGTAAAATGTGTAGGCTGGAGAAGTGAAAATTTAAAAGGGCAATGTAAAAATATGAAATTTACTTGCCCCAAGGCAAGTAAACTTTCAAAAAGGTTTGGAAGGCTTACTTTTGTCACATTAAGAGCTGGCAGATCAAGGTCAACATCCAGTTTATTTAACTTCTGATTTCAAGTGAATGATTTGACCCAAATCAATCAGACACTGTATTCACACACACACACAATCATCAAACTTGAATACACTCAAACTCAGTTTTTAATATCCGATAATAAACAAACTAATATACATAAAAGAGGTTTGATAGCTAGAATGTGTTCAACTGAAAGATGCTGTTCAACAGGGAACATTATTTGGCACATATGCAACAAATACAATACAATTCCATGCTAGCAATATTTGAGCTGCAGTAAGCTCTCAAGTTAAGGAGTTTGTGAATACTGAGCCTGGGCATTACATGACTGCTACAGCAGGTCTGGGTCTCTGATCTTTGTGTATACTGAGCCTGGGTATTACATGACTGCTACAGCAGGCCTGGGTCTCTGATCTTTGTGTATACTGAGCCTGGGCATTACATGACTGCTACAGCAGGTCTGGGTCTCTGATCTTTGTGTATACTGAGCCTGGGCATTACATGACTGCTACAGCAGGTCTGGGTCTCTGATCTTTGTGTATACTGAGCCTGGGCATTACATGACTGCTACAGCAGGTCTGGGTCTCTGATCTTTGTGTATACTGAGCCTGGGCATTACATGACTGCTACAGCAGGTCTGGGTCTCTGATCTTTGTGTATACTGAGCCTGGGCATTATGTGACTGCATAGCAGGTCTGGGTCTCTGATCTTTGTGTATACTGAGCCTGGGCATTATGTGACTGCCACAGCAGGTCTGTGTCTCTGATCTTTGTGAATACTGAGCCTGGGCATTACATGACTGCCACAGCAGGTCTGGGTCTCTGATCTTTGTGTATACTGAGTCTGGGCATTACATGACTGCCACAGCAGGTCTGGGTCTCTGATCTTTGTGTATACTGAGCCTGGGCATTATGTGACTGCATAGCAGGTCTGGGTCTCTGATCTTTGTGTATACTGAGCCTGGGCATTACAAGACTGCCACAGCAGGTCTGAGTCTCTGATCTTTGTGTATACTGAGCCTGGGCATTATGTGACTGCATAGCAGGTCTGGGTCTCTGATCTTTGTGTATACTGAGCCTGGACATTACATGACTGCTACAGCAGGTCTGGGTCTCTGATCTTTGTGTATACTGAGCCTGGGCATTATGTGACTGCCATGGCAGGTCTAGGTCTCTGATCTTTGTGTATACTGAGCCTGGGCATTATGTGACTGCTACAGCAGGTCTGGGTCTCTGATCTTTGTGTATACTGAGCCTGGGCATTATGTGACTGCCACAGCAGGTCTGGGTCTCTGATCTTTGTGAAATATGGATGCCCACTCTTAAATGAATGTCTGTTGTCTAAAGACAATAAATTGATTTGAATCAGAGATATGAGATATTGAACTAACAAGACAACGTTGAACTGATGATGGATGGACAGAAATACAAATAGTTTGACTGCTTTTTCTCACCCACTAGAGTTATTTCTAACTTTACCCTGTTCTACAAAACTTTTTTCTTATTTCAGAGGCAGACAGGGAAGTTCAAACTTGACAAGTTCCAGTGTTTTTCAAAACCAATCACTTCCATTTAGGTATTATGGGATTGTGGACGACATGCATGATTTACTGACCTCCAAAACTGAAGAGCTTGACAATATGCAAAAACCACACACCTCCAAAACTGAAGATTTTACAATGAAAGTGCTCCAATGAGCATGGGCAATTTTACGTTTTGCAAAAACACGTTTACATATTTTTATGAAGAATTTTACTTAGCTAAAATTACAATCAAAACATATATTAGATTGACTTTAGCAAGTCATCACAACAAAAAACATAAAGGGGGAAAGTGTTTGGAACTATTCTGAAAGACTCTTAACATACATACATGTCTGCCGAGTGTTTCGGTGTAGGGATAATATCCAAAACTATATAGTAAATTAACACATAGCAGTGTGTCGGTATAGGGATAATATCCAAAACTATATAGTAAATCAACACATAGCAGTGTGTCGGTATAGGGATAATATCCAAAACTATATAGTAAATCAACACATAGCAGTGTGTGGGTGTAGGGATAATATCCAAAACTATATAGTAAATCAACACATAGCAGAGGCACTTAGTGGCGATTGTGCAGAGTGCAGGCAGAATGCATAATGATGTCAATTGCAACATGAAATATATATATCTTAAAAAAATAAGCTAAAGTATCAATGGATGTCAATTTCAGCATCTGTCAGTACTTTATGACTTTAGTAATGAGTTCTACCTTTCCTCAGCAGATTTTTATTTTAATGTTAATAATGGGTGCTGATGTCAATTTATTGTGTGTGTGTGTGTGTGTGTGTGTGTGTGTGTGTGTGTGTGTGTGTGTGTCTGGCACAGGGAAACCAAACTATCATGGGTGTAGAATTGTGTAAGGGACTCTCCAAGCCTTGTCCAAGCCACATATTTTTACTGGAGCACCTCTTTTGGAAATTTCCTATCTTAAACACATAATGAACATTCTATTAATCTTGCTTTAAGTGATGTATGCTGTTAGCATGGCAAGAATCTTTTACATTAAGAATAGTATTTGTCTATCACATATAAGCAAAACTGGTTAAGAATTTTTGTTAAAAAAATGTGTGCAAATTTCTAACACTACTGTTGATTGACCAAATCTTACATCCATCTGCCGATTCCTCCAGTTTTTGTTTCAAGAACCTGTCTTTGTGAAGATTGGCATCACTGAAGTAAAATTCCATCTGCAATATGAAACAAAATTGCCTCATAAATAAATAAATGAGGTCATATACTCAGCAATAGGAAGCTGTGAGGCATAGAATCTAGCTCATGGCACCCTTGTTAGGCTCCTCAAGTCATATCATGCTGGCACATAATGTTCCACTGGAGACCCTAATACAGGGCTTATGTTGGATTAAGAAATTAAGAGACTCATCAGCATTCTAAATGAGGGTCATGGAGCTATGGTTACAACTGGGTCCCTTTGTGAAAAAGATTGCATGTTGCTATGGTTACAACTAGGTCCCTTTGTGAAAAACATTGCAAGTGTTTTTTACAAGTTGAGTCTATGGGACTTAGAAGATATTTTAATAGGTATGCGTGGACAGAAACTTGAGGCAGGGATGTGGGTTTTCTGCTTCAAGGGAAACCACTTTTAGGTATACAGAATCAAGTTGTGATTAGTTAATACATGTACATGTATATAATAGGTTTAATAACTGCAGGCCTAGGCCAAGTGGCCTTAACATTTCAGAAAAATCATTTGCTTCATGTAAAAATCTACTTGCTCTGAAAAGCTTTTATTTTAAAAATCAAAAGGCCTAATTGAAGGAAAAAGGGCCAGTGTAAAATGTATACAGGTTGGGGGTGCAGGTGGTAATAAGGTGATAGGGCAGGGCTATCCTGTTCTTTTGAAAACTAATTACAACTTTTACAGTCTTTACCTGTCCAGTAGTTTTTATTAAAAAATGCAATGGAAGAAAGATAAGTGCAAAAAAGGAGGTGAAAATTTTAGGTAAATTCTAACCATGCAGCACTAGGTACAATTAGAAAATTTTATAGGATTTAATTTTCCTTTACATGAAATTAGGAGATTATGTAAAGGATAAATTTTGACAGACTTTTCTGATTTCTCTCTCTCACTCTTGCTCCCTTTCTCTCTCTTATATCTATATAAAATGGGTAATTTTTTTAGAAGTAAGCAAAGAAGTTTCTGTCATTTTGAGACAGAAGTATAAAGTCGAAGTTAATTAAAGGTGGGCAATAAACTTACAACCTTTGTAAATACATGCTAAGTTCAAAACTTCACAACTCATTATTTGAACATTATTTCAGGAAGGTTGAATGTTCCACAGACATGTTTCATTGCTGACTTGTGAACTGTCAGAACATTTCAAGTAAATCTGACAAACAAATTCTAGACAATGATAAAAATGTTGAATTGATTATGTACACAAGTTCATGTGCTGATTGTATGACAGCAGCTTTTTGTTGATTTTTTCCAGTGTTCTACAATGAAAGAAATTATGAAATTGCAAAAAGACAAAAATGAATCAATGCAACAAAAAATGTAGATTACAATGAGAGATAGAGAGAATAGATTTTCAAAACTGATTCAACAAATTTTTAAAAATGACAGACACTGAAAATTGGTTGTATTCATCATGCATTGAAATGAACAATGAAAGAAAACAGCGAAGGACCAAAAGACATGAAACAATTCAATATTTCCTGGTAAATTTAGGTTGGACTGTTAGAAAGTTTTATATTTCAAGTCAATTTCCTTCAGCAGATAAAATAATGGGGTTTTCTTCAGCAGTGAAAAGGTATCAAGAAGCAGTCAAATGTACATGTAAAGCTGTTCAAATATCTTCCTCAGATACAGCATGCATTTGCATTTACGATCATCCTTAACTTTAGATAATGTCTTCAATTTTTGCCTTGCCTTCAAACTGGTCCAAAATGTGCAGAATGATGCAAAATAGTCTTTTTCAAATAACATCACAAGCACTGTCCAATGCACAAATAACAATGTTGATTTTGAAGACACATGAGTATGATCATGTGAGCAGTCAAAAATGACTGGTTACATTTATCTTGATAGATAATGCAAAATTAAATCAAAAAAGGAAACTGGGGTGCCAGGGAAAGGTTATGTGACCCTGGTGAAAAAGACAGATGATCCAATACAAATTGTAAAGAAAGCTATGCATGTGCAATAAATCAGTTAGACCATATTCTTTTATATGATACCATTTATATCATAGTGTGGGTTCAAAGGGTATGGCAGAGAAAAATCGCCCTTGATTTATCAACCAAAACCCTTTTTGTCAGGGCACCCTACAATATATTTGGTATCTCACTCAAGCATATCATCTAACTAATACAGTACTTAGTGAAAGCAGAACCTGATTTTCAGTATGAATAACAGAGTGAAAGACCACATAGACTATGATAAGATCTGAACAGTTCCTCTCCACCAACTTGCTCTCATATCTTCTACTACCAACCTGCTCTCGTATTTTCTTGTAGATTGCTTTCATTCTTTTTCTGACAGGTTTCTGTGATAAAACAGGTTTCTCCATCTTGTCTGTCTCCATCTAGTATTTTAAAATAGATACAAAAACACTAAATTATTAAAACCAACATCCTTGTCTTCTTTAAGTCCAACTGATAAATTTATACAGAATACCAGTAAACTGTGTATTTGGGGCACATTTTAGTTGTTCCATATAATCTAAAAGTCCTGAAAAGTGACAACTGTATACCCAAGTAAATCAATTTTGTACAGTTTAAAGGATAAGATTATCTCCTGAAAACAATATCAGCCGTTTCCTGAGCTGTATATAAAAATTCCCTCTATACTTTCACTTGACAAAGAATCATGGATTCTTTTCATTGTTTGCTCTTATTTATAACATAATAAAATATGAGCACTAGTCTATGACCAGGGTCTGTGCTTTCTGGAATACTATGCTGGCATCAGTGATTGCCAAAATCACCAAAAGAGATTACAATTTTCTAATGGTGATTAATTTCAACAAAAACAATGAATTTCGCAATGAAATAATAAAGGTTTGTTCAGTCATCTGCAGAGTTTCTGTGTAAAGGCCATTAGCATCAAATATGTAAAGCATTTTCAAGGTTGAATTTATGACAAAAGGGAATCAATTTTTTAAAATAAGAATCTTAACAAATATATAATTTAGCAATAAATCAATGAATATATTACTTTGAAAAGAAAAATAATTCAGAGAAAGAGGTACTCATTATATAAAAAACTGATAGATAATTGATGAAGATTAAGGTACAGTGAGCACAAGATCTGGAATGGAAAATTCCAATGTGCAACCCTTTTAAGGTAAACATACCAATCAAATATGACAGCACTTTGTGCTCAAATTTGGCAACAAGTTAGGAAATTCTAGGGCCCTCCTTGAATTTGGTATTGAAAAATCTGCAAAAAATATAATTGAAACTGTAAAGAGTGACTATTAGCATCCATGTCTTTAATCTGATACGATAAAAAAAGGTCACCAGGGTCGGTGCTTATATGGTAAGCAGGTATTAGGGAGTTACAGGGATGTTTACATCAGCAGAAATGAAAGCATCATATCTCAAATCAAAATACATGTATATAACTGTAAAAAACTGACAATGAACAGTGGAAAACTAGTTCTTAACCAGCCTAATCACTTTCAATTCTCACAGAGTCTTTGTCAAAGGCAAAATTACATAACAGTCACACCTACATGTAACAAACAATAAACACAAAAGAAAATATTGAATTTACAGAACTTTACATGATTATGGATCTAATAAAAGTATTATTTCAAAACTGTGGATATCGCACCTTATTGGTTTGAACTCTGTTTATAAAATGGCAAGCTAGTTGGCATTAACATACAAAGAGATGAGGAAGAGCACCATCTATTTCTTTATATAAAGTGATGTAGCCATAGATTATATACTGGATAATTAATTGTCTCTTCATTAACAATAACCACAACAATAATAATAATACCAATAAAAACTACAGGAAAGTAGTAATTATAGGTAAGTGAATGAATAATGAACAAAACGAACCAATTATTTAATTGAAAAATATGGACTCTAAACAGATAATGATTTGATTTTATTTATGTGTGGGTGCCTGTTTGGAGTATTTTTGATTTAAGATGCTTGGTTTCAATGTTCTTAGGTGGCATATTCAGTAAGATTCCTTTTCTTTCCTGGTTTCAGAACTCCAGTTGCAGTTGTGGGCAATTGCAGTTAGTATAACGTCACTAAAGTTTGTATTACGTCACTGAAAGTAGAGAAGTGTTCTGCTACTGGACTTCTGTCCAACTTCTTTGTCATCCAATCAGATCTGTGAAGACTGATCCTTTTGTGCAGTCTTTCAGTTTCTCAAACACACTGAAGGCCGTAACTTTTACACATGATGAGATACATTACGTTCTCTGTTTTGCTTGTTTTGTTTGGATCGTGTATGTTCCATTTTATGCTCATCACTGTGCTAGAGAATGTGTTTGTCTATATCAAATGTTGACATATTTTGCACCATTTATCACCACATGGCCCAGTGTGTGAGTATGGTCATGGCTTGTGATTGGCACAATTTATCAGCACATGGCCCAGTGTGTGAGTATTGTCATGGCTTGTGATTGGCACCATTTATCACCACATGGTCCAGTGTGTGAGTATGGTCATGGCTTGTGATTGGCACAATTTATCACCACATGGCCCAGTGTGTGAGTATAGTCATGGCTTGTGATTGGCACAATTTATTAGCACATGGCCCAGTGTGAGTATGGTCATGGCTTGTGATTGGCACCAGTTATCACCACATGGCCCAGTGTATGAGTATGGTCATGGCTTGTGATTGGCACCATTTATCACCACATGGCCCAGTGTGAGTATAGTCATGGCTTGTGATTGGCACCAGTTATCACCACATGGCCCAGTGTGAGTATGGTCATGGCTTGTGATTGGCACCAGTTATCACCACATGGCCCAGTGTATGAGTATGGTCATGGCTTGTGATTGGCACCATTTATCACCACATGGCCCAGTGTATGAGTATGGTCATGGCTTGTCTGAGGTTTTTCTGTCTGCGGTAGGCTACTGCTGGCTTGTTTGGGAGGATTAACTTTAGTGTGTCACACTCTCTCTCTTGCTACACACACACATATATATATATATATATATATATATATATATATATATATATATATATATATATATATATATATATATATATATATATATATATATATATATATATATATATATATCAAGGCAACTAAAAGTCTTTCCAAATTGCACTGGAGCATAAAGATCATGCAGAAAAAATTTTATAATATGAAAGAAAAACTGACAAACAACAATGCATAACTGGCGTGAAACCGACCCATTCACTTTTGAAATCTATTTTTCTCAAGGGCACAAAGCTACATAGGAAGATAACACAAACAAGAAGAACAAAACACAGGTGCAAGTGGCTTTGAGAGTGGTTTTAACTTGGCTCTCACTCTCAGATTTTGAGGTCTATGGAACATTACAACTGGTGGGCATGGAAAGATTATTTTTAACAGTTTACATGATTCAATGGTTAGCCAGTGTTTTTGAATGATGTGAAATACTCGAGAGCTATCTGGGTGGAATGTGAGGACAAAGGAAATTCATTCCATGGTTACTTTTCCCTTGTATTTTACGAGTGTCCTCTTATGATGCATCGCAACCTCGTTTCTTTCATTCATTTTATTATTTTACTGTTTCAGTAAATATCTACAGCCAAACAGCCTGTAGATTGTGTAAAGTAATTTTACGTTTTTGTGTTGTGCTTTTGTCTCATTGGTATAATTGTCCTAGGTAGCTTTGTGCCCTTGAGAAAGGAATTAGTATATTCTGAGAGCAATTGGGCTGGTTTCACACCAGTTTTGCACTGTTGTTTGTCAGTTAATGGCTCTTTCAGAGACATTTTTTCCCTAAAATTAATGTGGCATATATATATTTGTGAAATTTAATATAAAAACATTCAAAGGAGATATATAACATGTTGTGACAAATAATAAAACATTGATATACCTAATTATTAAATGTACCAGAAAATGTGTCATTTTCAGTTCGAGATTTGCTGCTGCTTTAGTGTTAGTATTATCCTTCCATGATTAACTGGTTTCCTCTCAAACTATATATTTATAAAAAATCATTTTTACTTTCAGAAAAATACACTATAGACTTTCACACATTCACCCAATAACAGTATTTTATTCCACTCAGCTGTTTTTGAAAAGAATTATTAAATGACAAGCTAACTTACTACCTCGAAAATACATAACACCTAACTGATGAGCATTTCCGGTCAAGTCAAATGGTGAAGTTTTATTTGATTAGGTCCCCAGATTCTTTTTTTGTAGATGATAATTAAAGTTAGTTGTTGGTGTTAGTATCTTTTATTCCTAATTTAGGCCTAGGCTTCACATATTTTGTTATAAAGGTATCATGTTCTGACACACTGCGATACAATATAGTTAAAAACCATGTGGTAAGAGGGACTAATGAAATGTCTAAGGAACAGAAACATTGGGGCAATTATTTGATTAAAGGGTTTTTGATAAGTCCAGGAGATAAGCTTTCACACCTATTTTGTCTCATCTTTTGTCAATATATAGTGTTTAAACAATTGGGAAAACATAATGACCACACAAACTTAATTGGTGACACCTCTACTGATTGTCCAACAAAGAAACAATCTGCAAACTAGACCTAGTGTCCATTAAATGTTACTACATTAAGGTGTTTATCTGGCAGTTTAATGGATAAACAAATCAAAAACAATTTGATATAATGATATTTGAGATCCTAGTATGTAACATGACCAATGTCTGGTTTCTCAAAGTATGTGCCAGTCAAAATCTTTAATATGCCAGACATGTCAGGCAAATAGTGATTTAAAGATTTCTCATATAAAGACAATTTGATATAATGATATTTGAGATATCCTATTACCAATGTTTCTCAGAGTATGTGCCAGTCAAAATCTCCGATATGCCAGACATGTCCAGCAAATACAGCAGTTTAAGGATTTCTGATATAGCAGCTTTATTTTCTTTTAGCTACCATCTTAGGAAAACTCTGCATCAATCAGAATACAGGGCATTTGTTGAACACAACAATAATGACAAAAAGAGAGAATATTTTTTGGTATATGGGCATTTGTTCCATCTATTTAAAAGAACCCCAGGATCTGTAACAGAGAAATAACTGCTTAAAAGGCCAATATCCCATTATAAAAATGGGGCAAACTTCACCAAGGATTGGTCTAAACTTGGATGTTGTTGAGGAAAGTGTCCTAAAACTCCATACAATACAAGATCAGCCAACAGATGTCAAGTTTTTCATGCCTTGTTAGACACTGGTTCATGAGAAAGCTCCACCTGCTTGACCAATCAGAGTTCATGTGCAACATATATCAACTACCATTTCCAGCTCTACCAGTCTCCAAACTCTGAAGCAGAACTCTGCCTTTAAGCAGAATTCTTTGTCTATTTTGCCCATCTACAATGGCAAATGATTTTTAAATCATGCAAAAATCCCAATTTAAACAAGTTTCTCCTGGAAAATTTCTTTATGTTCTTTTGTATTGGATATTTCTCTTAAGAATGAAACCAGGGCCAGAAACCATCATCATCAACAATAACGTTGTTGTTCTTATTGACACAGTTATTTTTGCTCTGGTGATGATGACAATGACAATCATAATGAGTTTACAGTGAGCATAGCTCAAGTGCCATGAAGAGTTGCTCATAAAACAAGCACTTATCATTGCGTGGATCAATATACAGGTTTTCCATAGTTTACATCATGTATGTTTAGGAAAATTTTTATGATAGAGTACCATATATAATTGCGTATAAGCCAGGTCCAATTGCAAACAACATAGACCCCGATCTGCCATCGCATAATGTGCTGGCAGATCATGGTCTATGTTGTTTCTTCTGCTGATTAGTCCTTACAAACTGCATAGACCCAGATCTGTTGGCGCATTTTGTGACGGCAGATCTGGGTCTATGCAGTTTACAGTTGGTATCAAGTTATACGCGAGTATATACGGTATGTTTAGGAAAATTTTTATGATAGAGTACCGTATATAGTTTCGTATAAGCCGGGTCCAAATGCAAACAACATAGACCCTGATCTGCCATCGCATAATGCGCTGGGAGATCAGGGTCTATGTTGTTTGTTCTACTGATTAATCCTTACAAACTGCATAGATCCAGATCTGCCGGCGCATTATGCAACGGCAGATCTGGGTCTATGCAGTTTGCAGTTGGTATTAGCTTATACGCGAGTATAGACGGTATGTTTAGGAAAATTTTTATGTTAGAGTAGATCAATCTACAGATTTTACACAGTGTATGTTCTGAAAACTTTCCATCCACAAGAAGTGATATTTGGTCTTGATTGCTGGGAGTGGAGTCTCTATCATTGGCTGACATAATTGCTTCTAGTTTTAGTCAACAATCAGAGCCCCACCTCATTCGCACATCACATGTGCATCTGTCAAACATGACATGTCGGTAGATAAGAATACCTTTAATCTATAATTTTGCCCATTATAGTAAAATGTAAAGCCTAAGAAAGAAATCCTTCTCTAACAACCCAGATGTGTGTTTTCAAATTGTACACCATCACTCTTGGTAAAAAAGGTATCAAAAGTATACACTGCAGTGCATACAGCATCCCAAAGCGAAGACCATACCTCAAAACTTGTACATGTAGGAATCAAAGTAAAAATTAATCTTCCCCTTGAGTATCACACAGAAGGAGAAAAAATATAATTTACAACCAATTTCAACAAGTATTTTACAATGTCAGAGATGATTTATTATATGAGACAAATTCAAATATTCTCTAACTTGGCATTTCATTTTCTATTTCCAGAAAATCAGGCATAAATAAAATAACCAAATGTTAATAAAATTCTGTTATGGCTTCATAACAACTTATTTATTTCAAAGAACAAATATAAAATATCTTAATGCTTTACCTGCTGCTAACACATACCGTTTATACTCGCAAATAAGTCGGGTCCAAATGCAAACGACATAGACCCCGATCTGTCGTCGCATAATGCGCTTGCAGATCAGGGTCTATGTTGTTTGTTCTACTGATGAGTCCTTACAAACTGCACAGACCCAGATCTGCCGCCGCATTATGTGATGGCAGATCTGGGTCTATGCAGTTTGCAGTTGGTATCAGCTTATACATGAGTATATAGTAAATGCATCACTAAAACAGCCTTGCTTCCCAACATGTGCCTATATGAGTTGCTAGCAATACTCTCTCTGTCCTTGTTAATTCATTCCAGGCAAGGACTGGAAAACCCCCAAGGCACATATATAATAAAGCTTTGCATTGGATGAAACTGCAAACATCTGGGCTCTTTAAAGATATTTAGCTAATGAAAGTAGTCCTTACATAAAAGTACACATTTTTCTGTTATTAGTTTTACATCCTAGAAGCAAGAATTACCACTGAAAATGAGGTCAAATGTGCAAAGTGAAACAAGTTTTGAAGGATTTGAAAGGGATGACATTGCAAATGACATTGATTTTAATCATCAGATTCAAGATAAAGGATCAGACATTAGTATAAGTTCTGTATAAATTTCAGATTTATCTGAATGAGGACGAAACACGTGACAATCTTGTATGGTCAGAACATGTGGGCCCAATATATGTGGATGACTTCACAGCTGAGTCTGGGCCACAATTCATTTTGATGAAAATGCAAGGGAGATAGATTTCTTTCTTTTTTTAAATTTCCTGAAGAAATAATTGAGTCATTTTTAACTGAAACGAACAGGTATGCAGAAAAACAAATTAGTGAGAAACCTGATCCCAAGTGGTCACCTGCTTCAGTCACAGAAATGAAGGCATTTCTAGGAATACATGTCGTTTTTAGTATCATGCAAATTCCAGGGTATAAGATCGCCTGGAACATGGGTAGCTTTCTTGGAATACAGGGTATTCCAGATGTAATGACAAGAGAAAGATATAAGAAGCTGTCAAAGTATCTCCATGTTAATGACACAACTAACAACCCTCCATGGAGACAACCTGGGCATGACAAGTTGTGTCATATTAAACCAGTACTCAACACTATCCTTGCAAGGTACCTTGAACATTACAATCCATGCATGGACCAAGCAATTGATGAGGGTATGATAGCATTTAAAGGTAGATTGTCTTTTAGACAATACTTGACAGCAAAGCCTGCCAAATAAGGCATAAAAGATTGAGAGAGGACCAATCCTGCCAACAGCTATGTTCATGTCTCATGGGCCCATTGTTATCCCCTGATGACCTAAAAAATATCCCTGCCAACAGCTATGTTCTTGAATTTCAAATATACCTTAGACACAAGTTGAGGCACTGAGCACAGACTAGGTTCCCGAGTTGTAACAGACTTGACAAGAAGAATTGTTGGGAAGAATCACCATGTTTACATGGACAATTATTTTTAAAGTCTAGCTCTATCTGAATCTTTGAAAACAGAACAAATATACTGCTGTGGAACAGTACACTCAAATAGACAGACCAAATATACTGCTGTGGAACAGTACACTCAAATAGACAGTCCAAATATACTGCTGTGGAACAGTACACTCAAATTGATGAGATGTTCCTGAAAGCATAAAAAAATCCCAGAAACCTTGCCAGAGGCCAGTTCAAAACAATGCGGAAGGGAACACAAACAATAACTGCATGGAAAGGCAGAAAGTGTGTCCATTTTCTCTATAATAACATCAGCCCAGGTGAAGAAACAATAGTTCATCAATGGCAAAGGCATGGTGTATGCCAACAGATACAGGCACCTCAAAGAAGAAAATGGGTGTTGAGTTACCGGTAGCTGATTAAATCTTTTATGCAGTATGGTACATGCAGAAAATCTAAGAAATGATGTAAGTATTTAATATGGCCCTTTGCAATACTTTCCTGATGATTAAAGAGTCTCCAAACTATCAGACAGTCACTCGAAGAGGAAGAAAAAAAAAGTGGCGTCAGTAAGACTATCAGATGAATCTTGGAAAGCAGCTTATTGCAGGCTATAGGGGAACAAGGAAGCGGTCAGCAGTATCAAATGCAGACAGCAAGGGTAACTGCCACTATGCTGTCAAATTTGAGAAGTGAGGTAAATGCAAACTTTGTTTGCAGAATGTCAGCAGTCATGAAAGTTTTTATAGGGTGTGAAATCTGCAAAGTGAACTATGTTTAGACAGAGATTGCTTCAGACAATATGACAGAAAAACTTCCATATCTTCAAGTAAAATTGTGGACCCAATATTGTGTACAACAGTGTTGAGAAAAATGCAGTTATATATATTACAAACACAAGCTAATATCTTGAAATACTTTTTATCATGAACAATATGTGAATATAAATACTGATTCCTGAGAAGTACATATATTTGTTGGTGTAAATGAGTGGCACAAAACTTTGGTGAGTGTTTTACATTTTATTTCTCATTAAATTACATAGTTTGCATGGGACGATATTCATGAAGAAAATGTAGAAATCATACACAGTGACTGAAGTAGCTTTCACTCAGGCAGCCATTATGATGCTCTGGGGTTCAGCCTAGCAACAGTTGCTAGGAGGCAGGTTGCTTTGTAGGCTAAGTAGCCTGAGTACTCAATACTTGCATAAGTTAATGAGCAAAGGATTCTGTTCTAACATATGACTGATATATCATTATAACAGTTATATGATAATTTATGTAATTCAAACATCTGCTATGCATTTTTTAAGGTCATTCATTTTTATCAAAGAGAATCAGCCCCACAAATTTTGAAGAATATATGAAAAAATTCATTAATCATTTTAAATGACAGTCTCAATACATGTAGTTCATTTAAGTATTATAAAATTAGCATAACCATTGTTGAGCTGGGTATGTGACAAATCATCCTTCCTTGCCTCCTATACAGATTTCTAAAGAGAATGCAAATTTATTACACAGCAAATGAATTAAACTATTTCAAACTGTGTCTAATTTAATTAATATTCACAGAGCTTGCTCATAATAAAACTCATTGGATATCATGATGATATAAACCTATTTACTTATTCTGATAAAAAATCTGATCTGAAATAGTCACTAAAGTGTTGACAAGCTCAGTTAAATTCGATGCAAGATCACCTCATTAATATGCTTTGTATATCCATCTAAGATCTTGATGATTTAAGTCAATTTACCAAGTTTACTCAAAATCGAATCTGAAATACAGACTCCAAGTTCAGCAAATTAGATGCAAGATCACCTCATTGATATGTGTGGATCTCACTCATTCTCAACCACATGCAAGATCTTGATTATTAAGCCCATATTCCATGATTATCATGATCGGATCAGAATATGGCCCCCTGAATGGTAACAAGCTCAGCCAATCAGATGTTGCAAGATCAACTTATTAATATGTGTGGTTCTTGCTCATTATTGAACTTGCCTGAGAACTTGATTTAAACAAAATTAAATTCAAAGCTGAATCGGAAATATGGCCTCCAGAGTGGTCACATGCTCACCCAATCAGATCCAAAATCACCTCATTATTATGCACGGATCTCTTTCATTATCAAACTTGTCCAAGACCCTGATGATATAAGCCTATATTCCAAGTCTGATCAAAACTGGATCAAAAATATGGCTTCCTGAGTGGTAACAAATTCAGCCAATCATTCTGGAGGTCAGATAGGCACTATTTCCATTTAAAATGCAGGATGCATTACAAATAAGTCTCTTAGAGAAAACCCCACGTCACAACAACTATTATCCATTTTGATGAAGCAGTAATAACAAGATTTTCAAGATGGCCATCATGGCAGCCACATTGGCAGTCTAATTGTCACCATTTTCATTTAGGACCAACTGCATATCATAAGAAGTTTTTTTACTGAAAACCACATGTTGATAACACCATTCATTCAGGAGAAGTAGTCATAAAAATTTTCAAGATGGTCACCATCACATTTTTGCTGGTGATCTGATCAGCAGCATTTTCAGTATTGATGAAATACATATCACAGTGTTCATTCCAGATACATGTATGGAAAAAGTGGGGCCTAAGTGTCTCGATCAGGTCGAAAAGTGGGGTCATTTACAAAAGAACAGGGGTTGCAAATACCCTTACCTGTATCTTTTTTATTAAAAAAATTCAAACATGTATCATTATCACAAGCACTCATGTCATGGATTTATTAATTTCTGCAATAAATATTAATTTTTCCAACATTACATGCTTTGAATCAGTTGTTGTCGAGTCAGACTACAGCATGGTTTTCAACAATTTTCTCGTCTGCTAAATTACTGATGTCCAATGTTTGGGTCACAGTTATTTTAGTTGACAAGGAAAATTGAAGCAAACCTAGCTACTGTCTGACTCAACAACAAAAGATTCAGGGTATATAATGCTGGAAAAGTGAATATTTATTGCAGAAATAAATAAACCCACTACCTAAGCATCTGTGATGATTATCAGCCTCTCCTGTTGTGATCCTTCCGTACTGGGATTTGAACTTCTCATGCTCAAGTAACCACTCCCTTCTAGAATTTATTTTTGACATTTGAGTCTACATTTTTTCATCCCTGTATACTACTTTGGAAATAAATGCAGCAGTGTTTTTGCTCAAGATTTCATAATTTTTTGTTTACATATTACATGTATATCAATGATCATGGATCATGTGCTTTGAATTTGGTGCCCAAGCCAAAATCCATAAGACATTTCTGTCAGCCAATGAAATTGATTATCTTATGCTTTTAGTTATTTGGCAATGAGTGCACTCTATTCCGTAAGTCTGGGATGTGCTCAATTCAGTCTAAAATCAACCATATTGATCTTCTTTCTTTATTTTCTTGGGTCGTTTGTTTCGGGGAACTTTCTTGTGCCAAAGATGAAAAATAAGGGTCACTGGCACAAGGACGCATCCTAGAATGAACCCTGATATCATGAGAAGTCTTTAAGTCAAAACCCCATACTGACACAACCATCCGTTCAGGAGATGCAGTATCAAGATTTTCAAGATGGAACCATTTTCATTTAAGACCATCAAAAGAACTCGTTAGTGAAAACGCCAGGTTGCTATGGTCATCCATTTATGTTGCCATGCTCATCCATTTAGGTGAAGTAGTGATAACACTATTTGCAAGATGTCCACCATACCAACCATAATGGATGTATGATCATCACCAGTTTCATTCAGGATATGAGAGGAAGTATTTCAGTGAAAACCCCATGTCGCTATGGACATCCATTTATGTTGCTATGGGGATCCATTTATGTTGCTATGGACATCCATTTAAGAAAAGTTGCAATAACATGATTTGAAGGTGATGTTGGACATCCAGTGATCTCCCCACAAGTTGTTGATAGCATTGGGGTAAGCACATTAGCATCATAAAATGCTTTTAAAATGTGCATTATCATCATAAAAGTGAACAAATTATTATCAATGAATATATAAAAGTCAATAAATTTACATAGTATTCTTTATTTCCTGAAGTTATAACATGATATAATGTCAAACTTATTTGTTCTTTAAGTAAATGATATCCTTCATTTCTTCACTTCCCCATATATTCTGATTGCCACATTAAAATTAATGTCTTTTAGGTGAAGTTGTTCTGTATTAATTATCATAAAGTAATTCAGCACCTTCTGTTTCACCCTGTTCATTGTACAAAATGACTTTTCACAGTCTGAATAAAAATGGAACATAAAATTTGTTAATTGATGTACAGAAAGATACAAAACTACCTGAATCCTAAATTAAGTGAATTACCAAGGACAAATTCTTCAAGAGTTAAGAGAGTGATGTGTTTTCAAATAATCATGACAGAATAACTAATACATATTCCTTTCCACTGAGAACAATATATCAAATGGAATGTGTTTGTCATTGTTTAATCTTATTTTCATGAATTTACTAAACATTTGATACAGATCAGGTGGATACAAATTTCAAGGTCATGACTTTACTAAATAATGAGTAAGCATATGGATGAAACTATCCAAGTTATATTATTCCAAATGTCAAAGACATGATGTGGTTGTAAGTTCATCTGTGGCAATTATGAAGCTTGAAGAAACAAAGCTCACTGATTGAGGTTATTTTGTTTTATTGGTAATTCTGACAAATAAAAAGTTGACGCGTATTAATGCAGCAATATACTGATTAAAAAATATTGCCACTGAATTTATCATGTAATACATTCCAATTGCCAACTAGTTGTTTATTGTTGGAGAAATATTTCAAATATAAATGAAGGAATAATGCAACAACTTGTTATTTACATGTTTTAAAAACTGGTAAAATTGGAAGATAAAAATTGATCCTTTTCTAACTTGGATGGACTTGGATGGACAGAAAAGAAAAATGAGAAATTAATAGGGCAGCACCCACTTAAGGTTTACTGATCAAACTATTTTTCTCTTGCTCAGAGTATACTACGTAAATATAAGAGCAACTCATGGATAAAATGCAACTTTCATTCCTCGTCACATATTCCTTAAATTAATAAGAACAGCAACAATCACAACTACAACTACTGCTTCTACTATAAAAACAACAATATTATATTGTAAATTAATAGTGCCCAAGGAATTGCACTACCCCCATCCCCCATCTCACCTGTTGGTAACTAAGTTGATCTGCACCAAAATTTAGCAATATGAAAACCATTCGATCCAGCAATTTCCACCCAAGGATACAAAGTCTTCCATTCAGTTTTGAACCCCGTCCTTCATTCTCATGCTCATTCTTTGGGAAAATCACGCTATCTGAATTGGAATCATCACTGGTGACACCAATCTCTGATCTTCATAGCCAGACCAACATAGGTCTAGCCAGGTACTGGGTAATTTAAAATTTTTTGAAGGTGGTAAGTCCATTTTTCACAAGAATTTGCATAACTTATATTGTAATATGTGTAACTTTTTTAGCTGGTAGTGGTATTGACTGTAATATATATAAAACACACACTACCAGTAGTCTCCACATGACTATGTCAGTGCAATGACGAAACCCGGATCAAAGGTCATGCATCTGCAGTCTGCCAAGCCAGATACAAAAGAACAGCTAAGTGAGTGAATAATTATCCTGGATTATATTAAATAAATATGTAAGAATAGGTAAGAACATGTGTCATTTGAGTAATAGGGCTTTGAATTACCGGGTAGGTGACAGGATATTTATTTAATAGATTCATTTTATATGGATAGCATGAAACATAGAAGCGTAGTGGCACAAACACATAGCATAGTGCCGGGTTCTAAAGCATCACTGGCTGAAATGATAGTGTAGTGGGACCGCTACCGAAAAAGGCCCTGGGGAGAACAATGTCAGATCGGCATAATTTTCATTAAGTACCAATTAGACCTCGTCTTTAAGTGAAAATCCCATGTTGATACAACCATTCATTCAGAAAGGGTAGCAATAAAAAGATTTCCAAAATGGCCACTGTGGTGGCCATGCTGGAAGTTATATCAGCATTTTGATTTTGGACCAATCAGACCATATAAATGCTGCAGTGTATATAGAATATCGCAATTTACATATATGGCCACTGTGCATACTGAATCTAGGGCAAGAATACACTGCCACCATGTATACAGAATATGGCAACTTATGTACAAAGCCGCCATGTAAATATTCTTGGCATTTATTAATACTACTCTGTAAAATAATTCCAAAGAGCTAATGTTTCTTATTATGTAAATGCAAAACCAACTCTAAATAACATCTATGTCATTGACTATAGTCAGCTTCTGATCCATTCTGAATCGTATACCACCTTCAATCTCGGAAAGTATTTACCTGGCACAATTACAATCTAGCTGAGAAGTATTTAATCCCTTTGTACTTTACAAATTTCAAACCATACCTTGCTCAGTCTGCACAAACTTTTGTAATTTGGAACAATGTAGTCAATGGCAAGTGCAACATTAAATCCATGCTATTTTTCAGAGATGGAGGTGCTGGAGTGTGATGCTGTCTCTTGCATAGGTAAGAACAAGAAGTCAGTATATATACATGTATATATATATATAATTACAAATATACACCAAACAGAGCAGAAAGTGCTATTGCTATCTTGCTATCCCTGGATTCTACAGGAGAATGCTTGATAACATCAACATTACCATAATTTTATTTTGGTGATGTGTGCATGGTCGAGATGGTATAGGGATTGGTGCTTGCAGGCAAGGCAATGGGTGCTGTAACCCGCAGATCTGGGTTCGAATCTCCATGGAGTATGAATTAAAATTTTTTAACCTGTATCATAATATTATTTAATTGTATATACATGTATATATATACACACACACACTACATGCAAAATACCTACCATTATAACTGCTACAATTAAAACAAAGTGGAGACAAAACCAGTCACCGTGACAAAATTCTCTGAATCATAAAATGTCCTGTAAGTAAAGTATAGATTTTTTTTTATCCTTTTTTATTATATACCAAATCTTCCACAATAATGCAGTCTGAATAAAAGTGACTTTACCCTATGATTTGAAAAATTAATATTTAAGTAGTATTTACACTGTCAGTGCTTTGGCTACATTTAAAACAAGAATCCCTCATAGGGACTGACACTCAACTGTCTGAAAAAGAATTTCCAGAAATTCCAGATAAGACCATTTCTTCTTTTTAACTGCTGAGTGTTGAAACCATCAATGAGATTCTTGTGCAATAAGATTTTCAAATTAGGCACTGTGGAAGCCATATTGGATGTAGAAGTCTTTTCGTGAAAACCCCATGCTGATATGACAATCCATTCAAGTGGAGTAGTGATAACAAGATCTTCAAGATGGCCACTGTGGTGGCCATTTTGGATGTACAGGTGGTACCGTTTTCATTTAGGACCAACTAGACATAAAAAGAAGTCTTCTGGTGAAAACACCATGCCAATATGACTTTCCATTCAAAAGGAGTAGTGATAATAAAATATTCAAGATGGCTGCTATGGTGCTCATATTGGACATCAGATCAGCACCATTTTCATTTAGGACCAACTAGACATCATAAGAAGTCTTGTGGTGACGGTGGCCATATTGGATGTCTGAGAAGTACCATTTTTGTTTAGGACCAACTAGACCATGGGATGAATGTATTCATAAAGTTTCATGGCAATCCTCCAAGTAGTTTAGGAGGAGTAGCGATAACAAACTTGTGCTAATAGACAGACATTGAATGATGCATGGACAATAGGCCATCTCATAAGTTCTTCTGGTTTATGACCAGCAGAGCTAAAATTATGTAATTTAGACATTATTATTATTATTATTATTATTATTATTATTATTATTATTATTATTATAATAGAAGACAGAAAGAACAATTAACATATGCATTTGGAATCTAACTAATAATTAAAATATTCACATGATAGTAACAACTTTAAATAAAAATCAACTACTAACACAAATAAAAAGAGAAATAATATCTCAAAATAATGTCTGATCTTATTTATAATTTTAAAATATAGAAATTTAATCACATTTTAAAATCAATTAGTTTCATTATAACAATAATAGTTGATATATTAATTTACCTTCCTATTTATTTGATTTTGTAGGAATTATTTTTGTTGTATTGCAATAATAATAATGTCTACATTACATATTCTTTCTAAATTGTTGAATTGCTCACATCTTAAATACCATCCAAAATCAGAATTAAACTCATGTCTATGGTAAACACACATATATTCAGACTGTATTATTGTGGAATGTTTATGGTAAACACGCATATATTCACACTGTATTATTGTGGAATGGTTATGGTAAACACATATATATTCAGACTGTATTATTGTGGAATGGTTATGGTAAACACACATATATTCAGACTGTATTATTGTGGAATGTTTATGGTAAACACGCATATATTCACACTGTATTATTGTGGAATGTTTATGGTAAACACACATATATTCAGACTGTATTATTGTGGAATGTTTATGGTAAACATATATTCAGACTGTATTATTGTGGAATGTTTATGGTAAACACAAGTATATTCAGACTGTATTATTGTGGAATGTTTATGGTAAACACATATACATTCAGACTGTATTATTGTGGAATGTTTGGCATAAAAAAAAAGATACAATAGTCTAGACTTTACTAACAGTACATTTTTATAATCAGAGAATATTGCACCATGCTTTCATCTCCATTTTATTTTAACTGTAGGAGACTAACCAATGTAGCGGTAGGTATCTTGCATGATGTACACAGTATATGTATTGACTTTTTTCTAAACCTTTGAGAGAGTCCGCATGACACCCCTGCACCTGCTCCATTTACTAAAATGCATTGATTTAACACTGATCTTGCTACTGACTATATATACTGTATACATATACAAATTACAAAACTTTGTGCAGACTGAGCATTGTATGGTTTGAAATTTGTAAGGTACACTGTTTGATGGGATTAAATAATGTTGAGTGGGACTGTAATTGTGCCACATAAATACTTTCCGAGACTGAAGGTGGGGTACAATTCCAGTCTTTCCAGCAACCCTTTGTGAAAAAGAAGGGATAAAATAGAGATACTTTTTTTAAAAAATAAGGGAAAAAATAGTGAAAGAAAGATTGTATAAAATGTATGTAAATTACTGAAAAAAATAAAAACCTTTACTTGACTTACCTTCATGAACTTGAACAAAAGCGTGTTCTTACATACTAGCTATCTCTTTAGTTCAGGTTACCTCTATTTTCTTAAACACCAGCTCCACATCACAGCGACCATATCTGAATTTTTTTTCTAAGTCAATATTAGATTTTTTTATAACAAAACTGCTATCACTAAAAGTAGCAGTATATAAAAAAAAATGCTTTTACAATTTTGAAATTGTTAATATAATAGCCTTTCCAAGCAGCCTCAGGAGCACATAGGGCCAAGACTAGTATAGTTTCTAGTACGACTTGAATGATTTGCATTTTGGGGGATTTGAGCTACTTTTATATAAAATCTGTAATTTTAAAAAAACACAACAATTTTGTAACTGTATGATGGACTAGAAAACAGTGTATTAATAGTAAGCTGTTACTATGGTAATAAAATATATACTGAGAAATCATCATTATAATTACTCACTGGTATACACAAAAACTGCAGGATAAATTACAGAAGGTACACAGATTATGTTGCTTTCTACAACTCTTGCAAATGCCATATGCAAATAAGCTAATAATCTCAGAAAGCTAACAGATAATCAAACATAACAGCCCTAAATATAAGACAAAGCTGAAGTGGTTGCTTGCAATACATGTAAGCTTTCACTAAAGTCGGCTAGATGCTATATTTTAAATTATCTCTACCAGCCGCTATGCATGTCATGCAAAAAACTTTTAAGTTGAACAATTGCAAAAATTCTTAGGCAAGGTAATTATAATGTCCTTGTTTATGGTGGCCCTCTAACATGAAAATGTTCAACTATGACTCACATGAAAATGTTCAACAATGACTCACATGAAAATGTTCAACTATGACTCACATGAAAATGTTCAACTATGACTCACATGAAAATGTTCAACTATGACCATTATGATTAAGATCATGCTTGATAAACAAAAGCATTAGTTATACAAAGAATACAGTTAAAAAAAACTGACTTTCTATTACTTCTGCTGGTACTATGTGTATACATATATATAATAACTACTGTGGCGTAAAGAAGCGTCAAAAAAAGACAAAAGACTTGAAAACTAACGAGTGAAAAGACAATAAATGTATTATTTACTAGTCCAGCATATACATTTGTCTTGATAAAAGATACTAACAGCCTTAAAACTTCAGGCAGGTATCTTTCATTGTGAAGAACAAATCTACTTTTTCATGGGAGTACTAATCCCAACGGAACACTGAATTCTACTTGCATGATCATTCATCAGTCTTATTTTTTCTCATCAATTTCATTTCTTTACTGTCTGAGCTTTCTAATGCTGCAGTTGATTTCTGCTACATTGATTTTGCTACCTCCAAAAGACCACTGGCTACATTGATTTCCCTACCTCCAAAAGACTACTGGCTACATTGATTTTACTACCTCCAAAAGACCACTGGCTACATTTATTTTCCTACCTCCAAAAGACTACTGGCTACATTGATTTTGCTACCTCCAAAAGACCACTGGCTACATTAATTTCCTTAAAGTTCTTGTTTTTTACTACAAAAGTCAGTCTTTCATTTCCGTCTGCAAACAACTGTGAAGCCTTCTGAAGCTCTTCTTGATAGTCTCCTTCACTTTTTCCACTTCTGAATCTCTTTCTAATAGCTTTCTCTTTCTTTCTTCCTTCTTTTTCATGACTCCCTCTCTGTCAAGCTGCTCTTTTTGATCTTCTGGATTTCTGACTCAGCTTTTCCACCTCAACATGAGTTTTGTATGTCTTTTGTGATTTCATCACAGTACTGAGTAAGCTCTTAGTTACCGTATATACTCATGTATAACCCGATACCAACTGCAAACTGCATAGACCCAGGTCTGCTGTCGCATAATGTGCCAGCAGATCTGGGTCTATGCAGTCTGTAAGGACTAATCAGTAGAACAAACAACATAGACCCTGATCTGCTGGCGCATTATGTGACAGCAGATCAGGGTCTATGTTGTTTGCATTTGGACCTGGCTTATATGCAAGTATACACAGTAATGGAATATCAGAAACAATTTCCTTGTACATCATGACAGCACATCTGGTAAGTCTTAGTCCACTTATATATACTCTTCTACAAGAAGCATTCTGTTTTCTGTAAAAATCTTTCAATTTGTCGACAAACTTCTTTCAACATCTGTTGTATATATATATATATATATTCTCCTGAAACCTTTTTACTGATAGATCTTCCACTCATCCATTACAGGAGGCACATCATATTTGTTGATATTTTATAAGCTTTCTACAAGAGTCCTCGTGCATCTAGCTGTCACTTCCCGATGTTAAGCTATGAGCATTTCGAACAATGGGTTTAATCAAGTGGTTGACATACATCAAAGTATACTGAAACCTCCTGTAGGAAATTTTTTCATTTCTAATACCAATACTTTCTGATACGAAGATTCCAATTTTAACAATCGTCTGTGACATTCTACACCAACCTATATCTTTCTGATCCAAACATTTTCCTGGCTTCATGACATCCATACTCTTAAGTTTTTTTCCACTCAAACAAATTACTTGATGAACTTAACCACGAATTTCTTCAGCATCTTGCATGCCTCCTCATCAAGTATATGAATCAAAGGTTCCTCTTTCTGAAACAAGGTCCAAAATCTCAACAACAAAAAACCGCAGTCCCACACTGATCTGGAAGTACATCTGAATACAGGTTTCCACATTTTTCAAACTCTTTCATATTCTGTTGTACCTTTCATTCTTCATCAGAAGCTTCTCAGATTTGTCTTCCCTTAATCTTGCTGGTAAATCTTTCAGAAAGTATCGATACACAGCATTCCACCTCTTTCAATCTTCATCAAAGCTGGAAAAAGAGTGAGCCACCTGCAGTGAACATGCCTTATGAACAGATCATCTTCAAGTTCTATCTCAGAGTATCCATGAAATCTTCCCTGACTAATGTGAGACTTAAACCAGTGAAACAGTTCTAAAGCTAAGTGCTCTGCCTATTCTCTAAAGATACCAAAACCTTTTCTAATGGCATTGTGAACAACATGCAATGGATATGGAACAAATTGTACCAGCCCTGAAAAACCTAAGCCTTTCAAATGGATGTTAATAAAGGACCACATTGTCTTATTAACATTTGGGCTATCACTTCCTAATGAAATAAGCTGAGACGGAGGCAGCTGGTACACCTCCTCTATCAGTATGTCAACTAGTGCCTGTCCTGCATCACTTTATTTCGCATGACCAAACATGACAGCTTTAAAGAAATTAGTTGCAACATCAGCAACTTCATTCAGGGCTGAGCAATTTTATTTTTGTCATCTACTTGTCCAGGACAAGTGCTTTCAGAAAATGTACTTGTCCAACCTGCCTTTTTACTTGTTTCAAAATTTAAATTACTTGTCAAGATTTTATGAGATGTGCACACCATAGAAAGAACAAATGAAATAAAGTAAAACATATTTATTTCTTAACAGAATTTAATTTTTCAAAAAAATAGGCTGATACTGTACATGTATTATACATTTTGTTACATCAGCGGTTTTCAGTTTTCCATTGTCCATGTATCTTATATGCACTATTTCTTGCTCCAATATGGTGGTATTAGTACTTCTATCAGCAAGAATGGAAATGAATTTACTGACATTCAGACTTACTCTAACACCTTCTCTCAAGACTTGATCGATTGATAGAAACTTGATCAGTTGATAGGACAAAGTCTCTTTCCCTCATTATGTTCTTATAATTAGCACCACATTCATCACTGTTCTTCTTCTGGAGTGCAAAGAGCATTTCCATTTCGATATCAGAAAATGGTTCTCCATAATGGGCTAGGCTGTATTATGTGTTAAAAAGAGCCCTCATTTTTTAAATTTTTTTTCATTTCAGTTTCATTTAGTTTTGAAAGGGTCTTTCCTAGTGGAGTGTCAGCAACTCTAACTTCATGAATTTTCTGCACATGCTGGCTAATGTCATGCATATACAGCTCCCCCCCCCCCCCATTATAATGCACCTTGTTATAACATGATTCTGGATATAATGCAGTACTGCTATGGACCCCATGACCAAAATCATATGTATAACAATAAGGATTGAAAGAAAGCAAGGTGAAACTTATTCTTATATCTTCATTTCCTTTTAAAAAAACCATTATTTAGCCAATTTTTATAGTGCCCACTATACCACTGTCTCATATATTACACTACTCTTAATATATCACAGTTCAGTATATATCGCAGTATTTTGTATAACATGGTTCAGTACATAACGCATTATAATGGGGAAGAGCTGTACTTTGTTGCATAGGCCTTGTGAGGGCCAGAACTGTCATGAGACTTGATTGGTTCAATCCTGAATTTGTCAGTTCGATTGACAAATACACTGGCTGAATTTACAATTCATGCTAGTTTGGCATATTGTTTTCAATAACTGCCAATCATTTTTCAATCTGAGTCGATGAATTTAAGCTAGGTATAACTATTAACCCAGGGTGGCTGAAAATGTCTAAGTCTCTCAGTAATATCATATTTGACATTTTTGTTGCCACATAGTCTGGCTTATATCCCTTTGGAGAAATAGTTACCTCACACTCAGTGGCAGTCTTAAGTTTGACCCCTCCACTTTAACACAAATTTTCTCCTTCTCTGAATCTTCCTTATTAACTTCCTTGCAAAAATAATTTAGTAAATTCATGTTATCCACATAGTAAATATCACTTTGCTTGACAACTACTTCTAAAGTGATCATAACATACATTTTATATGAACAGAGCCGGCTACTTAATTAAAGTCATTGTTTCACTTCAAACACAATATCAGACTTGGAAGTGAATCCTCTGTATAATCAATTAAAAATTAAACAATCATCACTGCCACTTAATCAGTTCATAATGGGAATGTTGGTAAAGTGCCTTTCATTACTCGCTGGATTAAAATCAAACAGTGAGTTGTTTGTGAGGATCTGGTTTAAGTAAACACAATACAAGAAGCCATTTAAAACACTGATAATTGATCATACCAGCTTTGTTTTGTTTCACATGTTTTGATAGGTCAATAATTTTATAGTTTAGCCCAATATGCAGACAAGCAATAATAGAATACAACTGTTATCAATGACCACCAGAAGGTGTGATACAGGATGTAAATAAATACATGTTGAGGGGTAGAATCAAGCATTCAGAATGCCCAGAGGGCATGAATGGCCAAATAAAGGTAGCTAAAGTTATTATGGCATGAAAATAAGCACTTGCCCTACTTTTTTTTAAATGGGAAAAAATCACGTGTCCCAGACTAGCGACTTGGAAAATTCTACTTGCCCGACTTCGAAAATTAATAGTCCAGGATGTTGGGCTATGGGATTTTGCTCAGCCCTGTCATTTGACCGTAACTGAATCATAACATCACACTGCTTTTTTCCCTAAGCATTCGCTGTTTTGTCAAACTGAAAGGTAAATGGCATTTTACTGTTACTGATTTTCTGTGAGATTTCCTTCATGAAGTATGACCCAAGTCCATCAGAAATCATGTAAAAAAATTTACTTCTGCTCATAGTAAATCTTTCAAAACTGAACCAGAAACATTGCTTGAAAAAGGTCTGGGGTTGCATCACAGGAACTATAAGAATACCCAGAAGTAGCTACTTTCATAGCACACAAAGCTTCTTCCATGGTAATTTGTTCCCGATGGATTTTTTTATTGCAGAGCCACTGGCTGTGATTCAGGTGCTGGTCCGGAATTTCCACCAAGATCTGCTACTTCCTTCACCTGATGGTATGAACAATTTATGAGATTTTTTGAATCTCAATTTTGCAATCTCTTTATGCTTCTGTCCTTTGGCATGACATATTAGCTGCTAAAGTTCAGTGTTTCCACACCGACTGACTTGCTGCAAACAAAACAACAACCTGCATGTTCTAAAGATGGGTCTTTCTTACACCATAATTTAAGTTCATGTCCACTGCTACTTTGTTTTTCAGCCAACTTTATTCTTCCATGTGGCATTTTCAGTTATCTCAAAGCAAATCACTTCATTAATTGTGTACCTCTTAACTTCTTTATAACTTGTTCCCCTGAATGACATCTAAAGATATATAAAACTTAATCTTCTAGATGTATCATAATGTCTCACTCCAAAAAACAAAACAAAACAAAAACTGGATCTGATTTGTTTCTTAAATGTAGAAAGATCATACATTTACCTGTTTTTTGTATACACATCCAGCAATATGACATCTTTATATACCATGCGGAAACAGTTGTAAAGCTATCAAAATACCGTATTTTGGTGTGTATAACGCGCACCGATGTATAACGCGCACCCCGATTTTAGACCCAAAACGAGTGGAAAAAATGTAGTTCTGCCATATAATGCGCATGTGATATAATACATTTTAAAATCGTGACTACCGATATTTCGCTCCGTTTTCATAGTGCAACAACAGTTGGTCATTTTGGATAGTGAATGAAAAAGTGGCCATATTGAAATTGTATCTTTCCGATTTTATGGTTGGCCCTTAAAAGGGCCCTTTAAAGGTTTGTCTAGTTGATGGAGTTCAATCTATTGCATCAAATCCCTCAAATTCCTCAAATCGACCTGGAAAAAAACTCTTTTTTATAGTTCTTGTATATAACGCGCACCCCCGACTTAAGATAAGAAAATTAGTTGAAAAAAGTGCGCGTTATACACACCAAAATACGGTAGGTTCCTTTCAATATGTGGTAGACTTGTGCATATGCTTATGGAACTAATGTCATACACAACACATCAAACACTGGCTAATATTAAATGCTATTACACCGCAATTCTTGCATGCAGCTGATTTTAAAGCATTAATATATTAATGCCGATGCTGCACTTTTAGCATTCACATTATACTGTAGTATCACTTATTTTCATGTGGTACTAATTATTGCAGATTTCGTTGTTGTCCCAAACCACGAATTTAAAGACCCAAGGAAAAAATGGCCACATATAATAAAGAAGCAACCCCCCCCCCCTTATTTTCTTACTGTGCTTCATTTCTAGATATCAAGAAAGCTATTTTATAAATCGACATCATTTCTGTAATCTGGTAATAAAATATTAGCTTATACACGAGTTTGTCTTATTTTAACCCTTTAAAAAAAGAATTATAAAGCAATTTGTATTGTTTCAATGCAATCGTATCTATATGATATCCAGGTAGCTGTAATTTCCACTTACTGCCTTAAATAGATATGTTGTGACATAAGCAAAAAAAATTTAAATCCTTGTGAAACCACATCTCATTTTATCCATGCATGCTTAATCCCAATGAACAACATGACTGTAAAATACTATAATTATTGCTTGTAGCACAATTACTAATTAAACACTATGCATATACACTAATTACAGCAGAGTATTGAAGCTCACATTCCACTGATTTCAGACAAAACCATTGAATCAACATCATGTCAATCAAGTCACCTTGTACATACAAATGTTTGTCAGGTAAATAATCCTGAAATTGTTGAATTAAACAAGTCCAGCATTATCAAAGCCATGGATAATTAGGTCTGATCTTTCATACATATTTTCATGAGCCGCAATTAAATATTCATCATGAATTGGCTTGATTGATGTGGTTACAAGTAAAGTGTAGTGGTTAAAGTTGGTTCGTACATGAGGCAGGCTCAAACAGAGGAGCAATTTCATTGTTTTTCAATTTAATTAGCATCTTCACACTTTGATGGTCTCTAAACATATCAAATGTTGACAATGCTTGCAAACTGCACTGAGCAGAGGGCAGCTGGTCACATGTTTGGTTCACATGTGAAATGATGACATTATCCAAACAAACAGGTATCTAAGTTCAATTTTACGACCTTTAAGCCACTGTGTTAATGCCATGGTCGTCAACTTTTTGGAAAGTGTTTTAAGGAAGAGATCATACACATGAACTTTAATAACCAGTTAGCTTAGTGTTGTTGGCTGTATCGGCTCCCTTTGATACTGGGTATAAGTGACTGATCTTGACAGGTCTTTGATTTGTGCTCATACACATGGTTATATTGTTTTAACCATTGAAGCAACCACCATCTGTTTGTCATAGTTTTGTTCTTTTGCATCCTTGATTTGGGGTATTTGTAGTGATTAATATATTTGCAAATTTTGACAGGCATAAACCACGAATATTGATACCCACGAAAATAGATGATACTACAGTAGTTGATATTCCCTCAGATTCCTTCATTGGGAAATACAATGGTTCTTAAAAGCTTCAGTTCACCTTTCTCCCAAACTGGATGCATCACATCACATGCAACTTATTGTCAGATGGGATTGAAAGACAGGTATCTCAGTGGAACTGGAGAGCAAATCTTTCCTTTTGCTAAAAAATACTGAGGAAATTTACTGAGAGGCAAAACAGAATCCTCTCAACATAAGGTTAGCAAAACAGCAATTTTGACATGTCGACATAAAATTGAAGAAAAAAAAGCAGGGATAGTAGGGCCATTTTGGAGAAAAAAAACAGGGAAAATTGGGAGCTGACAAAAAAATATGAAAAGTCGGGAAAAAATAAGGCTGCTGGAGAGACTGTCCAATTCAGAATGGGCCATATTCTGATTGGACATCACTACCGTACATGTACCGGTTCCGACCGGCAACTGGTGCAGACCCTCTGAGCTCACTGTCGCATTTCTCCTCTTACAAACCCCAAATCTTTTGAATTTGCAATCACTTAGGCATGCGTTAGTAAAAACTGGATTTTACCTTTAGATTTTGGACTAAAGTCAAGTTACCAGTTATTAAATTCAAACGAAGTCAATTATGCATTGCGTTGACCGCGCGCACTTCTTAAAGGATAATTCAAGAACGTTCCGAATGAAAAACACGGAAGTTGCAACAACAAACGAAAGTCGTGAGAATGGGTTATGTTGATTCGTCAATCAGGCTAACACGTTCCTTCGTCACCTAATCAAATTTTAGAATACAAGAGAAGTTTAGGTATTCCATCAAGCATGGACGCGATAGTTGTCAGCAACCACCAAAGAAAATATAATTGATCATTATTATATTAGGCCATTTTCTCTTTGTTACATCCGTGTTGAATGACAAAAGAACACGAGGATTGCAAACGCCCTGCCTTACAACCATATATCACCCGTTCCCTATTATGCCAATGAGGTATCGAGTGCACTGTAAGACCGTGTATTTGTTGAAGGGGTTGAAGCTCATTCAAAGTACACCTATTAAACCATACTGGTCCTATATGTTATCATTATCATCAGAAATAAAGGTATCGTTTTATTGACAACAGATGTAAGAGAGCATTGGTGTAATTTGGACATTTGAGCAAATTTTAAGAGGAGGGTAGGTAAAAGGTGAATTTTAAATTTGCATGGAAAATGTTCACCATGGTTTTCTGAAAATACTTGACAACATTTTAATGTGAGATACCTGAATAAAACCTGCATATATATATATATATATATATATATATATATATATATATATATATATACTCTGGTGAAAAATGGTTTGCTACTAAGTTGAACTAAAATTTAATTTTCCCATTTTGATACTTTTAAATTGAAAATCAAGATTAACAAAAAGAGATTTTTTCACTGATATTAAATATGTCACAATCTATCATAAAATTTAACAAAATATAACGGAACAGAGAGGAAAAGTTGATATTACCAAGATCTTGCTATAAAATAGGAAAGTAGAAAATATAAATTTATTTGCACAGAATAATGTTACAATAAGCTTCAGCCTGTCATCTGGTTAAGCACAGCTAAGTTTCTAGCCTGAGGGCAAATTGGTTATTGCTGTGCCTTGGATCTTACTGGGAACCTCATTTATGTATCAAAAGAGAATGAATAATATATGGCAGCTCTGGAGTTTCAAATCCCTGTGTTACTTACCATCTCTGGTAACACACATAAAAACAAATTTGTGTTATTGCACTGATATTTTAATTCAGCACAATAATAAAAGACCAAGAAGATGATTCCTCAACAAACTGGCACCCCTGACCTACCAGCAGAATATCCGGTTCTGCTTCACAATATCAGCACATGTGCTGGCCCAGCAGTGGAAAAACTGGTCACATTGGATCCAAAACTTCTTCATATAAAAGGTGATTGATGTGCCCTACTATCTTGCAGCAGTGTCTTTTAGTAAAAAAAAGTTTTACACACCTAAGTACTTATGTAATGGGACAAAGTTGTGTAATAGGACACCATTAAGTACTTGTGCAATGGGATGAATGGGGCAGAGTTGTCTAAATGGGACACCCTAAATACTTGTGTAATGGGACAAATGGGGCAGAATTGCATAATGTAACACCGCTAAGTACTTGTGTAATGGGACCGTTGTGGTATCAGGGTTCTCTGGGATGCCAGAATCCACATAAAAGTATGCATACTTTAATTTTTTTGAATGATTGAAAATTTCAACAGCTGAGTCCTCGGTACACAAGTTTTTTTGTAGGCCAGATTCCCCTTTTATTTGATCTGTTTCTACAAAGTGAGTCTCAGTCATGTAGTGTGCGAGCTATCTAACAAAGTTCAAGTGATTGTAATGGGATTAGATGAAGCTGCATAGGTTAGATGTTAGCAGACAAGGAAATTAAGACACCTTTTCAGGGCTGAGAATTTTTTTTTTTCATCCACTAGTCCCGGACTAGAGACTTGGAAAATTTTACTTGCCCGACTTCAAAAATGAATAGTCCGGTACGTCGGGCTATGGGATTTGCTCAGCCCTGAAGATGATTAAGAAGAACCTGCAAGTCTTTATCCCATATTTCAACAGAGCTGCCCTCTCATGAGGAGAGTGCCTGTAGTCAAATGCTCTAAAGCATCTCAAAGGTTCTGCTTATGTCTCTTTGGAGAAATAGATACCGCACATTCAGTAGCAGTCTTACGTTTTATCCCTCCACTTTCACAAAAATTTTCCTTCTCCGAATCGCCCTTATTACCTTCTTTGCGAAAATAATTTAGCAAACTCATTTTATCCACAGAGTAACTATCAGCTTGCTTGACAACTACTTCTAAAGTGATCATAACATACATTTTCTCTTTTAAATAGAACAGAGACAGCTCATTAATTAGCGTAATTGTTTCGCTTCAAACGCAATATCGCATGTGGAAGTTAATCATCTGTATAATCAATTAAAACTTAAAGAATCATTACTGTCATTTAATCAGTTCATAAAGGAAACCAACACTGATGTTGGTAAAGTACCTTTCATTAATTTAATTACACTGACTCGCTGGATTAAAATCAAAGTGAGCCACTCGTGAGGATCTGGCTTGAGTAAACACAATGCAACAAACTGGCTTTCTTTTGTTTGACGTGGTTTGATTTGCCGATAATTTGGTCGCTTAGCTCAGTATGCAGTCAAGCGGTAACAGAACGTGCGCATTATGAAAAAAAAACAACAAAAAAAAACCTACGCATATGCGAAAATTATCACTGACCACATTTATGTGTTATACAGAATGTAAATGTATACATGAAGAGGGGTAGAATCAATATGCCCAGAGGGCATGATTGGTCAAATAAAGGTAGATATAGTGATTAAAGCACGAAAATAAGGACTTGCCCGACTTTTTTAAAAAGCACTTGTCCCGGACTAGCGACTTGGAAAATTTTACTTGCCCGACTTTTCAAAAATGAATAATCCGGGACATCGGGTTATGGGATTTGCTCAGCCCTGCCTGTTAATCGATTATTAGTTCCTAATGATCATTTTGATCAAAAGACTAATTACACATGCACATGATTTGACACCTCTTTTGACACATTACTCAACACAGTTTTAATCAATCATATAAATCCTTACTCAGTGTTTGGAACACTTGCATTTTATCATATACTGTATTTAGAAAAATAATGCCATGATTTTGGGACTCGCTTTGTTTGTTAGAGGAATATTAACACCCATGTTATTCTTGATAAATTGTCATAAAATCAGCTGTTTTTTGGTGTCGTGTACAGATATACTTTCATTTTCAAGTGATTATCATATGTGTACTTTCCTGTTGGCAACTTTGCATAATTTCTTTGGTGCCAAGCCCAAGGATGCAGATGAGCATGATTCGTACGAGACTGGCCAGCAGAAATTAGTAGATGCATCAAGTTTTGTTAAAGAAAACAGAACACCAAAGAGACAGAGAGATTTGTGGAAGGAATCATGGAATATTACATTCCTATGGGCAGAAAAATGAGAAAACAAATACCTTTATGCATATGGTGTCACGACTGTACAAGAAGAAATGCAGTGGCAACCCAAAGGAACGCCAGGTCCAGAGGTTAAAGATTTGGATCCTAAACCTGCTGTGGAGAAATATGTTAAAGTTTGTTTAAGTAAAAAGTGAATGTATTATGCTGTGTTGCTTAAAGATGAAATGAAAAAAGTGAATGGAATATGGTCATTTGTTTCTTCTTCCAGTGTCTTGAAAAATGTATTGATTTGAAATGGAATTAAGCTAATTAAATACATTACTATAGAAAAGAAAGTATTATCTCTTGATTCCTTCTGGCTGCACACAAAATTAAAGAATGGCATGGTAAAGGCATTGAGAATTGTTATAGTTGTAACATCACAAACAATCACAATTATCACGGTTATCAACTGCAGCCTCAATTTTCATTTGTTTATTATAATACTAAATAATTCACATTCAATGAGCATTAGCAATCTGATGACATATATATTGTTGACACAACAATACAGACATACGGTAATGTTCTGAATTATTGGATGGAGAAAATAAAGTATCATTATTAGGACTCCTAGTTCTATGGCGGGGACTGCAACTTTTTTCAAAATCATATGGAGAGCCCTGGTTACGGGACACACGTAAGTACCCTGTAATGGGACACCCTTAAGTTAAGTACCTGTGCTATGGAACAAGTTAAACCAGTGAAAGTAGAAGACATTACTGATTGTTCTTAGGTTATCAGAGTATATATCACGATATAATACATGCCTGTAAAATCAGGTAATCTTTATTTACAGAAAGCACATTTGCATAGAAATGTGTTAAAGACAAGCTCCAATGAGTTTTATTAATGATTATAGTATGAAATATGCAAAGCCAAAGAGTGCAAGTACAGCTGACTGACTTTTCACAATACCATGTCTAAGCTGACCTACATCACACATAACAATATGGACATGTACACACCATTAGACTGTACATGGGAAATTATACTGCTTTGCACAGAATATCATTGTTTGTTTGTTTCTATTAATTTTTTCAATAACTCTGCTTTCTGTACCACCCATCATACATCAGTGTACCAGTACTTGCTAGGGGCAATTCAGGCAAAATAGTTGCCCCATTGCCTGTTATTTTGCCAGAATATGCAGAGAAAGAGAAGTTGATTATACCTTTTCTCAAGTTGTCATCTTCCCCTTTTTCAGATCAATGAATGCTTTTGTATTCAGAGTGCAATATCAACTCTTGTATCCATTTATTTTCAATGAACGAAGTTAAACAGTTTAAAGATAGTATTTTGTGCATTTTGATCAACTTTCGTGTCAAGTGAATGATTATTTAGGTCTGCAATTGCTTTTTTATCCACGAGGTTCCTGCCAAAAATTCACACATGAAGAAGTGGGTAATATTAAATGCATTTTGTAGCTCAATCATGAGCAAATCATTACTCTGGAGTTTATGGGCTGATGGCTAGTAAAAGTAAAAGAGTATATTTCATACTATGAAAGTAGGAAGCAAGGATTTGTACCAAGATATGTCACCCAATTTCAATAGTAACATATTTTGGAGGTTATTTATCTTTTGCAGTAACAAAGTCATTCGGTATATTTACCTAATTAAACTAAGACAAGTATTACTATCTTTATAAAGTTTATTGAGTTTACTGATTTTGGTGACTGTTGTGAACATTTTAAATTTTGACTACTCTACACTTGCATATTTCTATCTCCCTATTTTCCCACATCTCCTAATTTGGGGGATGAGAGAAGTAACTGTCCAAAAGATGTACATACATTCATGAGTAGTAATTATTAATATAAATATAGTGACTATTTGCCCATATATCAGTGTTCTCCCCAGGCCAATATGCAGTAACTGTCCCATTACAGTGTCATGTCATCTTGTGAGTGGAGCTTGTCAGAACAATAATTGGCATGATAACTATCCCTAGTTTTAACATACAGACAACACTGGACTAGACTCTTGTTTTTAGTAGGTGACAACAATTGGTCATACCCATCAGATTTCCTTCAAATTCTCAAATTTCATTATCATAAAATTTCTCAAGATTAATATTGGAAAATCTTGGGAATAAATTTCAATATGTTATTAGAAACAGACAGAGTTCTAAAACAAAAATAGCAGGCTAGAAGGAATTTGTTCACTATCAAATTCAAAGGTCTAAACCAATAAAAACTGAGTTAGTCAACTACTTGAATGGGTCAGAGAGTGGTTTTTGAATGCCATTGGTGATGTCACCATAAAATTATTGATTTACACTGTCCAGTTACTGCTTTGTACACTGTGTGCTGACTGTACCGGGTATCTGTCACTATTTTAAAGCATGATCACACAATGTGAGTCAGCAAAGGCAAGTGGCCCAGTGCTTATATTGGAATGAACATAGTAAAGTCTACTGTTAAAGTGGTACTTCTGGTTCTGTTTAAAACATTTACATTTTTATTTTCCAATTCAAATAAAATGCAATAACTTACTAAAGAACCTAGAAGAAACGATAAATTAATGCAGCATCTTTACTCAGTCACCTTCACTTTCTTACATGAATTAAGACCCAGATATGGTCACAAAAAGAGAAGGAAAAACTGCTTTTCCTTTACATGCATCGTGAGAAAGATGGTTCCTTATTCTTTTGGAAATAGATGATTGACAGTTTATAAGGAGTTTTGATAACATCTAGTTTGGATATGACATTAATTCTTGCAAGATATAGTATATGCATTTTCAAAGGGAGATCACTTATGTTGTAGATGTATGTATACAGAGAAATAACTTGTATCTATACTCTGAGCCAGTGCAGCAAAAGGGGATGTAAATGAATAAAGAGAAAATAAAACAGTAAATTCAACAAAATAATACAAACTTTAAAATTAATTTTTAAAAAGAATTTGGAATTTATATATTTTTCATAAAAATATATTTTTAGATCTACTGGTCCAAGAACAGAAGAGCTTATGTGATGGGCCTGCATCCATTGTCCATCAGTCCTATGTAGTCTGTTAGCAGTTGTTGAAGGAAAGTTATGAAACTTGGCATACAGTTTCTTCCTGAAATCTTGTTACATGTAGTCCTAAATTAAAATGGTGCCCCTTGAGTATCGAATATAGGTGGCTATCCTGTTTTCACTACTCCAGAAGAACAAATAATCCTGTCAGTGTGGGGCTTTTGCTAAAAGACTTCTTATGACTTCAGCATGGTCCAAAATGAAAATGGTGCCAATTTCTTTACATCCAACATGGTTGCCTTGAAAACCTTGTTATTGCTACTCCTGATGAATGGATGGTCATATTGCCATGGGGTTTTCAATACAAGACTTTTTATGACTTTTAGACAGTCCTAAATGAAATTGTGCCGAGCTGACATCAAACATGTCCACCATGGTGTCCATCTTGAAAACTTTTTTATCACTAATCCTCTTCAACAAATGTTCATACTGGCATAAGTTTTCATTAAAAGATGTTTTATACAATTAAAGATGGTCTTGAATGAAATGGTGTAGGACTGACAAAATGACACTATGGTGACCAGCTTCAAAATCTTGTTATTGCTTCTTTTCCAGAACAGATTGTTATATCAACATTGGTTTTTTAATTAAGTCACCTGCATTGCAGGATAACTAGCCAACAGAAAATTGTTGAGCCCCAGAAGCAGATCTGACATTGAAAATCTTGCTGTTGCTTCTTTCCAAAAATGGATGGCCATATCAGCATGGGTTTTTTACTACAAGGCTTTTTATGACATTGCTGGCCCTGACTGAAAATGGTCCAGCTATGACCTCCCACTGTTGCTTACACAGCTGTCATTATGAAAATCTTGTTAAGACTACTTTTCCTCAGTGGCTGGTCCATAATGCCTATACTAATGACTTTATTTCCTTATTTCTTCCCAAAAATTAATTTTTGTAATTCTCATTGGATGCTAAGAGGGAAGCCTCTTGAGATAATTTTAGTTGGATAATCTGACTTTGATTTATTGATATGGGCAATTTTCTGCAAAACATCAACATGTTAGCAAATTATCTCTCTTAAAGACATTTGTTTTGCATGTGGTGCAACTGATTATAATTTAAATGTGTTAAATAGGAAGTCGCAGCTAAAGGCGGCATAACCAGTATGGCTAAATCATTAGTCTCGGTCCATCAAACAGTAATCTACATAATATATAGCATGGACTGAATTCATAACCAGAATCATGACAGTCACAGAAATGTGTGAAATTTGTGCAGATTATTTTCACTTGGCTGTCCATAATTTTGTGTGCTGTTGGCATAAAAACGCAGCCTTTAGATTGAGCCCTAATGCTAATAGATATGCTGTTGTTAGTTTATGACATCAGTCGGCAGGTAGGTCTTGTAGATCTATTCTGTTCTGTTCTTCATCAGGGTTGTGGACGCTGGCATGGCTGACACCGCTAAATGAATAATTTTTTGCTTTTCTCTTCGTCTATAATATACGCACCCTCAAGAAATAAATTATTATTGTCTGCTAATTTCAATAGACTTAATAGACCATGGTATGTAAATTTCACTAGACTCAGTACATCTCAGTATGTGATTTTCAATAGACTTAATTGACCATGGTATGTAAATTTCACTAGACTCAGTACACCTCAATATGTGAATTTCAATAGGCTCCATAAACCACCTATTCCTTTCAATAAAATGGAGTGTGTGATGGAAAACCAACCTTTGTTTTAGAGAGAATAACAAACCAGAAAAGATTGATATACCAAAGGAACCCTAAAAAGTTATCACTGCAGTGTTGTAGCTCATTTTTTAGTTCTACTGGTCATAGATGAGGAAAGCTTATGGGATGGTGTGTTTGTCCATCATCTGTCCATCCAGGGCCATCATAAGGGCTAGGGGCACCATTTCGCAGATCGTGGATTTTATTCTGTATTTTACTTAAATAAACATACAGCTTTTTACATTAAAATACCTTCATTTAGTTATTATTCTTATGACTATCAATACATTTAAAAAATAAACAGTTGTGGTGTTTTTTTCTGCGGTTTGGGGGCACGAAAGGTAATGCTTTCCCGGGGCATCATTTCGTACACCACAAACTTGCAACGGCCCTGCGTCCATCCAGTAGCACAAGTTTGTTATTGCTACTCCTCCTAAACTACTTGGAGGATTGCCATGAAAGTTTACACACACATTCATCCAATAATATAGTTGGTCATAAATGAAAATGGTGCTGCTCGGATATCCAATATGGCCATCACAGTGGCCATCTTGACAATCTTGTTATCACTACTCCTGATGAATGGATGGTGATATCAACATAAGAGTTTTCACTAAAAGACTTCTTATGATGTCTAGTTGGTCCTGAATGAAAATGATTCAGATCTGACATTCAATATATCCGCCCCAGTGGCTATCTTGAAAATCTTGTTAGCGCTACTCTTCCAGAATGGATGGTCATATCAACATGGGGGTTTTCACTAGAAGACTTATTATAATTGTTTAGTTGGTCCTAAATGAAAATGGTGCTGATCTGATGTCCAATATGGCCACCACAACATCCATCTTTTAAATCTTGTTATTGCTACTCGTCCTGAACGAAAAGCATATTGACATGGGGTCTTCACCAGAAGTCTTCTTTTGATGTCTAGTTGGTCCAAAATGAAATGGGTGCTGCTTGCTCATCCACTATGGCCAGCACAGTGGCCATCTTGAAAATCTTATTATCACTACTTCTGAATGAATGTTCATATCAACATGGGGTTTTCACTAAAAGACTTCTTATGATATCTAGTTGGTTGTAAATGAAAATGGTTCCTATCTGACCTCCAATATGGTCACCACAATGGCCATCTTAAAAATCTTTTCATTGCTACTTCTCATAGATGACTGGTCATATCAACATTGTGCTTTCACCAAAAAACATGATGTCTAGTTGGTCCTAAATGGAAATTTCACCAATCTGATATCCAATATGGCTATACCATGGCAGCCAGCTTGAAAATCTTGTTATCATTACTCCTCCAAAATGAAAGTCATATCGGCATGGAGTTTTCAACCAGAAGACTTCTTAAGAAGTCTTGTTGGTCCTAAATTAAAATGGTGCCTATTTAATGTCTAATATGGCCACTATGGTGGCCATCTTGAAACTCTTCTTAGATGGAAAGTCATTTTGATATGGGGTTCTCATCAGAAGAGTTTTTATGGTGTCTAGTTCATCATAAAGCAAAATAATGCAATCTGACCATCTGACTGTATGGCCACCATGGTGGTCATCTTGAAAATATGGGGTTTTCACCAATAGACTTCTTATGATACCTAGTTGGTCCTAAATGAAAATGATGCCAATCATACATTAAATATGGTTGCCACAATGGCCATCTTAAAAATCTTGTTGTCACAACTCCCTCTGAATGGATGGTCATATTGACATAGGGTTTTCACCAAAAGACTTCTAGCTATGTCTATGTGGTCCTAAATGAAAGTGGTGCCAATCTGTCATTCAATATGGTCACCACAGCAACTAATATGAAAAGCTTGTTATCGCTGAAAAATACGAAAGATTTTTTCAACACTCAGCAGTTAAAAGAAAAAAAGGGTCTTATCTTGAATTCCTGGAAATTCTCTTTGGTCAGTAGAGCATCAGTCTTTTGGAGTGACTCTTGTTGTCTTGAAGAATCCAAAAAAATAACCTGCTGCATTATCTGTGTTATTGGCTGATGTAGTGAACAGCTTTAAGAGCCAAATCACTGCTGTTTTATGACTTTTGTGTGTCTTGTGCAGAAATTGATTGTAATAGAATAGTTGTGTATGTGAATACTTTGTATCCCTCTCATTTAATGTAAACTTGCCAGTTTGATTAAACTTTTATTTTACATTAGATGCATTGCATTAATTACTATACAGCTGTAATACAAAATGTATCCAGATGAAGTTGTAATGAAGAAAATTATTTTGATAAAGCATGAAGCATTAGGTTCAGTTTTCAACTTTAATTCTCACTATACTGATCCGACTACATAAGTGGCCATTTTCCATTTTGTGTGTGTTTGATATCTCATTATTTTGTGATTGCTTGATATACAGCCATCAACCTTTTATGATATATTTTCAGTAATCTATTATTATTATTATTATCAACATCGTCATCAGTGTCATCATCATATTTATCACTATTATCAGAAAAAAAGAAGTAGGAGGAAGAAGAATAGGAAAAAAGAAATGGATTTCCTTTAATGTATGAAATAGAGCTGTTCAATTTTATGATTAGCAAATTATTTCAAAGTGGAATTTTTACAAGTATATTGATCCATGTGTTGCCAAGCTTAACTGAATCCCATCATATGCATTGGTATGGGACATGGAAATCCCATCTGAGGGTCTCAAGGGTGGGATTTTCCTATCCCACACCAGCGCATATGATAGATTATTTTTCTCTCATTTCTGTTCAGGACAGAGTGGTGGAAAAACGATGGCATATCATCAGTATAGATGTAGTCATAGATACAGATTGAGTATTTTTTTATCTGTTTGCATCATTAGAAAGAACATAAAAAGTTAAGTTTACAATAACATTTTTGTTTTAAACAAGAACTAACATTTATAAGTTGGCAGAATTTATGCTTTCATTATTAAATCTGCTAGAAAAATTGCAGATGATTATGATGTCATAAGAATAATCATGTCATCAATAGTGTCACTGAGTTCACTCATGTGAACTGGACATATCACACATGGCATTCTCACATGAGCAAAAGGAATGAGAGAAAAAGAAATCATAAATCTATAATGTAAGTTGTATATAGAAACTGTTGTTTAACATAGCAGAAGCCACTGTACTTGAAATGGAGTAAGTTAAGATTGAACTTCAACTGTTGATTGGGATTTAGAGTAAGTTTTTGATATGCCCAGTAGTCATAAAATTTAGTTCACCAGTTAGTGCAAGGCTAGGTGAGTTTTTGAGACTGAGGAACTGGAGATTTGGTGATGTGAGATGAATAATTGGGGACAGTATTGCTCTGATGAAGGTTTCCTTGGTGGGGGGGTTGGAGGGTTGCATGTGAAGTAGTTTCATTAATCCTCACCATCTTAAAGCTGTATTTCCTTGCCATTAATGCTTGAAAATTGAGATAATAGCTTAAAATGATTGTCTCTGATATGTAAGGAAAAGATTATTAGCACTTGGCTCCCATTTCCTTGGCATGATATAGCCAATAATGTGTTTAAAATGCCATTAAAACCAACAAAAACATGTAGAGAAAATGAACGTTCAAAGAGAAGACTTCTCAACCTAGACAAAGGGGGCTCACTATTCTAGTATATGCATGCAAGTGCTGGGCACACTGTTTACGACATCTTTTAATTTTAACCTCATGACATTTACCCCAAATTATACTTTGTTAAATGCACAGCATAGGTATTAAACTGAATGCAGTAAACACAGTGTAGGTATTACATTGGATTACAGTAAGCACAGTGTAGGCATTACATTGAATACAGTAACACAGTGAACAGTGCAGATATTACATTGAATACACTAAGCACAGTGCAGGTATTAAATTGTATACAGTAAGCACAGTGCAGGTATTACATTGTATACAGTAAGCACAGTGCAGGTATTACATTGAATACAGTAGCACAGTGTACTGTGTAGGTTTTAAATTGGATACAGTAACCACAGTGTAGGTTTAACATTGAATACAGTAGCACAGTGTAGGTATTACATTGAATAGAGAAAACACAGTGTAGGTATTACATTGAATATAGTAGCACAGTTGTGTAGGTTTTGAATTGGATACATTAAATGTAGTGTAGGTATTACATTGAATAAAGTAGCATAGTGTAAAGTGCAGGTATTACATTAAATACAGAAAATAGTGTAGGTATTACATTGAATACAGTAAGCACCTTGTACAGTGTAGGTATTACATTGAATATAGTAAGCACATTGTAGGTGTTACATTGAATACAGTAAGCACATTGTAGGTATTACATTGAATACAGCAAGCACAGTATAGGTATTACATTGAATACATCAAGCACACAGCGTGAGTATTACATTGAATACAGTAAGCACAGTGTACAGTGTAGGTATTATATTGGATACAGTAAGCACAGAATAGGTACAATATTACAATGAATCTTGTAAGCACAGCATAGGTATTACATTCAATACAGTAAGCAATGAAAAGTTAAAATTTTCAGCTTAGTTGTGTAAGTCTTGCATTTAATCATTCTAATAGCGAGTTCAGAACAGAAATTTACATTGAAACAATCATTTTGATTTATAAACTATTCAGTACCTTTTCTTATGCCACAGGATGGCATGGATTGACAGCCCTACACAAGGCTTGCCTGGGGGGAGATAGAGATGTAGTTGAAATCCTTCTGAAGGCTGGAGCTGATCCCAATGCTAAAAATGATTTTGATGAAACACCACTGCACTATGCCTGTAAACGTGGAGTGCCATCCATCCTCCAGGTTCTGTTGCATTATGGAGGGGATTTAAGTCTCAAAGACAGAAATGACAGAGGCCCTGTCCACCATGCAGCACAGACTGGAAGTGTGTAGGTATCTTGTGAAGAAATTATTTTAGATGCTACTGCTTCAGTGTTCATTTGGAAGACAGGTATTTCTGTCAGTGTAAAGTAAATAAAAGATTCATGGTTTTGAAATTAGTCTAACTTTGATACAGTGTTCCCCTTCTTATAAGGCCACCCCTTCTGAAGTAGGAAAGTTGACTATAAAAGAGGTTGCCTTTCAAGAGGGAGATCACACAGAAATGAGTAATACATGCAATAAAGTAGGAAAGGTGTAACAAATTTCAAAATATTTAATATTTTCATTTAAAAATCACTTGCAAGTTATGGAATTAATGTGATAAAAGACTTGTATAAATGGTATTTAAGATAATTATGAATTACTATCAGTCACAGTGCAACTACCATTTATAAACCTTGTCAACAAAATCGGGGTTCAACCATCCGACTGTAACTATCATTCTCCATCCAAATCAGGGCTATGATATTGTAGCTACCTCCATCCATTCCAATTTTACACTGCAGCAGAATGTATATTGAGAATGTTTATTTGAATCTCTCTGACATCAAATTTCTCATCAATCATCAAAGGACTCTCCCTCTTTTTGTTTAGTCGAATTACTTTCACTTTTCCCTATAAACTGAGAATGTCTGATGACATTTTGTACTTTTTGCAAGAACTTATTCCTTCATTGGCAACCACACCACTTTCAAACTAAATTGTAGCTATTACGGTAAACTCCCATATCTACTAAGCCAATTACACAAAATGCTCAGTGTTTACATATAGGAAGTGAACTTGTCATGTGATTGACTGTTTTTTTTTTTCTTTTTTTCTGGTACCCTTTCATATACACCTTGTAATAAATATATCAAAGATATGTGGTGATGGCTAACATACCACTTTTACTTTATGGCAAACGGACATTGTGCTGACTTGAGCTGAACAATTCTGTGCATCTCGGCTATTAGATTTTGTCACCTTGATAATTATCAGTGGTAATAATAGCCTGTAATTATCAAAGGGACAAAACCGGACATCTAAGGAACAAACAGCAGTAAGGATAATTGGATTACCTACCTCTTTTTATGAATTAAAGTTACATACTTTATCTGCATGTTGGAGCAAATATCAGTGTGTTGAATTTAGAAACCAACAAATATTCTTGAGATTTCCATATGTAAATATTAATGTGTCTGCTTATGAATTGTAAATTTGCCATTTTTTTGCACTAACATGCTGGCTGTGTTAGAGGGGTTGCTGTCCTAGAGGGGTACTTTTGAACACAAACTCGTTGAAGCCAATTGATTCTGGCCATAAAAAAATGGGTGGCTGCTGGTTAGGGGTGCTGTTCAAGAGGGCTGCAACTGTAACTCTAACCTCAGTCACTCAACTTCTTAGCATCACTTGAATAATTTGCTTTGTGCCACTGTAGAGTATTCTCTTGTATGTATCCTTGACAAATCAACAATCATAAACTTGAGCTCATAGTACATGACTGATATCTCACAGCATTGCACATGGCACATGACTGTGATATCTCACAGTACAGTCCTACCCGTTTATGTCGACATCCTCGGGCCCGATGAAATATTGTCGACATAAGCGGATGTCGAGATAAGTGTTGGGGGGGGGGGGGGCTACACTTCTATATTGACAAATTACATTTTGGTTACCTTTGTGTAATAAAATCCACAATGCGTTAAGTGCATGTATATGAAAAATCCATGAATTCGTGTACGGGACTCATGTTAGAAAATGTATGCATTGGTCACATCCTGATAGGAAACAAATGTATAAAAAATGGTTGTCCTCATTTATTTGATCTAACACGTCTACACAATTCACTACGATATTCATTGTCGCCAGTAGCACATGGTTGCATAGTTGTTATTTACATGCCACAAAGTACATGTACATGTACTTAAATTGACGTAGATTTTGGTCAGCCTAAAACAATACATGTTCCCATCTTGCTGAGGCTACCAAGGGGATGGGGCTATTCACAGGGAAATGAAAACATATATTTATTTACGGAAGTCATCGTGAAAAGTACATAAAATTGAACACGAGATATGCGGCTGATATGATTAATTTACCTTTCTGTTTAGACTCAGCAGCTTTCATCCATCTAGACCAACAAGTTGTTCTCCTCCTTTTTCTTTTTTTTCCTTTTTTTTTTTTTTTACTGGTCCGCCACCTGTATAAAAAAAAAAAAAAAAAAAAAAAAAAAATGGTGGAGAACAACTTGTTGGTTTATCATCCATCCTGACAGGGTGTTATGTTTCAGTGAAAAGTTTTCACAGACATCTTTGCAAGATGCCCCACCTTCAACTTCCTTAACAGCCAGATATTTAGTTTCCAAAGACTGTAAATTTAATCTGCGTTTTACGCTGCCGTTGGTAGCCATCGTAAACATAAATAAAGTTAAAAAAGGAAACTTTCACAGCACAATAAACTTGTTTTAATCACAGATCACTTTGGGAAATGCAACAATCGATCAGATTTCAATGCTTTTATTCAAGTTTGGTGATGATTTTTTTAATGAAGGGTGGATTGTTTTTATTGAACATTGTAACCGGCTTGCTTTGATGAAGGGTACATGTGTTATTTAAGTCGCCGCAAGAGGCCAACTTTATAGGAACAAACAAAAGCCTGTTTTTTAATCCACCGAGACATTAAAGCCTGGCGGCAAGATCAACTAATTGTTGAGCAAAGTACAGGTCGGAACTGGCTGCTTGTCGACATAAATGATCCAGCGGTGGCAAAATTAAAGCTTGGCGGCAAGATCAACTAATTGTTGAACAAAGTATGGGTCGGAACTGGCAGCTTGTCGACATAAATGATTAGAAAACAAAGGATTGTTCAAGCTGGGACCAAGGGCTTCTATCGACATGTACATTTATTTTTATCTCGACGTCGACATAAGCATGACAAATTTGGTAGTAATAGTAGACCAAGGGACCGGGACTTTGTTTTTTTGTCGACATAAGTGATGTCGATATAAGTGGGTAGGACTGTATAACACATGGCACATGACTGTGATATCTCATAGTATGATGAAAAATCTCAGGATTTTGGACCATCTCATGTCTGTACTTTGCAAGTGTTTCATATTAAAATGCAAGTTTGAGTAAACCAGGAGAATGGACTGCTTTGCAGATTAATTCAGTCATGATTTTGTGCATATGTCACACAATCTGCAAGTTATTAACATGTGGTGAAAGTGAACCCAAAGGACAATTTGTTATCAATTTGCATCAGTGCACATGGATGACCTATAAAAAAAAAAAAAAATCTCCAAGAATTTAGTAAATTCTCACTGGATATTTTGTCAAATTTCACAGTCTGGTACTCTCAAAGTATCACAGGTATGTTAACAATTTAATTTACCCAACAATGACTGGAACACCAAGAATTTACTGATCTTACCAAGTGTGCCTGTAATCAGGAGGCACATGCATACATGTGTAAATGGTAAGCTGAATACATTTATTTTGTAATATACATATATGTAGAAATGTTGACAAGCATGGATATATCTATTTTTCAGGTACATGTTACACTACCTAGCCACGCAGAACTTGAGTTTCATAGATGAAGATATCAACAAACAGAATGCACTTCACATTGTGTGTACATTTGGTCATCTTGATGCTTTCAAATACCTGATGAGGAAAGGAGTAAGATCAGTCGGGTGTACAGCCCTCCCTCACTATAAGGACCTTCATTATAACATGGTTAATGTACCTCACTATAAGGCAGTCCCATTATTAGGTGGTATACTCTATGGACAGCATTATAATAAGGGAGTGTTTTATTTTCTCAATACGCTGAATTTTATTAGTATCTCAGTTGCAGATCACTTGGAAAAATTCTGTTATGTGTAAAATAATTGTGAAATTTTGAGAAGAAATCTTCACATGCTTAAAATAAATGTTACTGTAGCTCGCAGGCAAGGATAGATCCAGATCATGCAATTATAGCTTAGAAAAGCTTGAACAGTAATGACAGCCTAAATTTCAGCCAGATATAAATCATTTTGTGACATCATTCCACCTAGAGCATTACCTAAGATAGCTGATTTTCTTCCAAGAAAACAAATCCCCTAAAAATGTCTCAGGCAGCCTGAATTCTACTTTAGACATTACTCATTTCAAAAGACAAATTATATTGAAAACCAAATTAAAAGAGTCAGCTACCAAGTCAGAAATATAAAAAAACAAGATCAAGAACCAGATTAACCAAATAAGCAAAAGAGAAACTTTAAAACAAATTATTGGGAGGTAAAAAAAAGTAATTCTACCTAGCAAGTCCCACAGGTTCAAAAGAAGTGCTTTTACAATATTTTCTTCACTCCCATCTCAGTGCCTCTTGGCAAATTGCAAAAGTGACCAACATTCATGAAGTTTGTATAAATGTGTCCTTTTTATTGTTGTTTTACAAAAACACTTGCTCCTTTCACGAGTGCTTTTATCTTAACTCTTAAAGTGATAGTTGCGACTTAAGTCGTGCCGCTGCTAGAGGTCTTGTACTGCTTGTCACAACTTTAAGTCATTTTTCAGGTAAGCTACTGTTTATTCATCCCAGTACTTCGGCTTGCCATGAATGGTTGTTAAACTAAATTTGATTGGTACATTGGGTGAGGAACAATAATTTTGTCATAGTTTTAACCATGAGTTCATCAAAGAAGTTTTACAAATGTATTTTTATGATAGGCACTACCTAGAAAACTCAAAATGGCTGACTCTGAACATGGTTCATCTCGAAATGATGATTTGATTTGGCAAATACTGGCTGATGATAGCAATGATGACTTTGATTTTGAAAGTTTTGAAGTATATGAGATTATTAGAGCTGGGAAAGTGTTACTGGAAATGCCAGTGAGTGATTTTGAGCCTGAAAATGATGTTGAATATGAGTCCAATGTACATGCTGGATAGACAAAAGCTGACGGCATGCCAGCCAACCCACTGTTCAGTGGTATTTCAAAATTAAATGTATAAATGGTGAATATCAAGTCTATAGACCATTTAAGGCTATTTTTTTATAAGGATTTCTTGCATCTGATCATAGATCAAATGAATCTCGATGCACAACAGAGAATAAATGGGGCAGACTTTATTGACAACAGCCACATGAGAAAATGGAAGCCTGTCGCACCTGATGAATTGAAACTCTGGTTATGGCCATGGGTTTGGATCATCAGTCTGATTTTGATGTTTTACTGGACAGCTGAGTATGTGATATCAACCCCATACTTCAGCCCAGAAATGAGTTGGGATATATTTCTTTATATTCTAAGCAAGTAACACCTGAACAGGTACTGAATTTGACAGGTAACTGTCTTTGTAAGCTCATAAGTGGACATTAGATGACAGACGTATACTAGAATAAATAACAAGAAAACTGCAATGCTTTGTGAACATTTATTACAGACTTTAGGGGTTTAAACTTATTTATGGTGTTCCTTGACTGAATGCTCATTAACTGTTACCTATTCTACACCTGTGATTTTCACGACTTGGTTATAAAGTTGTAACACATACATATGTATGGTGGAGCCACGAAAGAATGGAGTATTTTTTAGATATATTTGAACTGTTTAATTAAAAAGATACAAAATTCAGATGAAATACAAATGTAATTTATATATTTACCTGTATTTGTAAGTGTAAAGATGATAAAGTTACATATGTGAATTGATGCTTATAATAAAATTCAGACTTCAGTGATTATTTTTTGTATAGGGTTTGTGTATCTATTATGTACAGTAATTAAAATACAGGCAATTTAAAAGCAGAGTGCAATTTTCATTTCTTTTCTCAAACAATTCAGTACTGAGGGATCTTGTGCTACAAAACTATACAGCACTTTAAGGGTTAATATTGGGAGGATATATTCTGGAAACATTTACAACCCCCTGAAGAACAGTTGAAAATTGTTTTAAAAGGTTATTTTCTTCAATGCATAAAGTTAATTAATTGGCTATTTAACTTCAATCAAAGTTATATCTTCTGTTACTTTAACAAACAATTTTCTTCATATAATCACATGAAATAAATTTTATATAATCTTTGTAAATCTCTCTGCTTTCCTCCCTTCCCCCCTCTCATTCATTCAATCTCTCTCAAACCATTTGTCCATCAATTTTTTCTTCTATTTCCGCCAAATCTCACTCTAGATGAGAACAGATTTATAGTTTTCTGTGATTTGACATAAAGAAAGTACATGATGTAACGAATAGATATAAAAGCAACTTATTGATTGAGATACATACTGTTATGTTCAATAACATGTACTCCTTAACTAATTTTTCGTTAGAGATGTGACCCCTCCATACCTGACAGGGAAGGAAACACACCACTCCACATCTGTGCTAGGGAAGGTTACCAGCATGGCAGCTGGATCCTCTTGAGATGTCTTGGAATGTCAGCATTGCAGACAAAAAACTACAAGGGCTACACACCCATAGATCTGGCCAGGCAACATGATAAGTACCAGTAAGTTTTGCTTGCCATGGTGTGCCATAACCTCTCCAGGCACCAGGGCTACACACCCCTAGATCTGGTCAGACAGAACCATAAGTTCCAGTAAATTATTTCTCATGATAAAGTACCATAACGTCCCCAAGTATCTTGTGGGACTGGACTATACACCCATAGATCTGGCCAGACACTTCCATATGTTCCAGTAAGTTTTTTTCTTATGATAAAGTGTCATAACCTCTCTAAGCATCTTGTGGGATTGGGCTACACACCAAGCATCTTGTGGGACTGGGCTACACACCAAGCATCTTGAGGGACTGGGCTACACACCAAGCATCTTGTGGGACTGGGGTATACACCAAGCATCTTGTGGGATTGGACTACACATTCATATATCTAGCCAGGCAGAAGCATAAGTTCTTTTAAGTTTTCCTGATGATAAAGTACCATAAGCTTTCCAGGCACAAGGGCTAGATAAGTATAAGACAAATGTATTGATCATATACATTTATAATTTTTATTTAAATTAATTTTTGGAACTTTTAAATGGAAATAATTGACCAATGCTTTTATAAGATCACTCCAAAAGTGATGGAAACAACTTGTAAGTGAATTGGTGATCACACCACCAGAACCAAGTTTACACACTCTTAAGAACTGACCCATCATTGAAGAGTGGCATCCCTCATATACAACAAATCACAGAGATGAGGTGGTAATGTGCTGATTGCATATAGGACACAAATACCTGACTTGTGCATACCTCCTGACGGGTGAACCTTGACCAGAGTGCTTACCCTGCCAGTGGAACACCGAAAGTTGAACACATTCTTGTTGACTGTATCGACTTCCATCCTGTGAGACAGAAGTTTTCTTATGTGAATTCAATTAAGGAACTTGATGTTGTTTGTGCAATTCTTTATTTTTACATTTTTGGAACTTTACTTTTAATCAGCACCATATAGCCATTATTGTGCTGAGGTGACATTAAATGCTAATGCATAAATACATACATACATACATACATACATACATACATACATACATACATACATACATACATACATACATACATACATACATACATACATACATACATACATACATACATACATACATACATACATACATACATATACATAGATAGAAGGGAGTGGTTTATTAAGGGATACCAGCACCATGATGGTGAAAATAATTGAATTTTATTACATTTGGATGTTGCAAGCATTGACATTACAAATATAATGTGATATAATAGTTAATTCCTACTTTTATCTTGTATGAGTGATATGAAAGAATAATTTAGCCGAAATACAATGTACCAGTACTTCAGCAGGCAGCAATAAAAACTGCTGACATGCCTCACAACTCATGATCATGACTCACTCATGAGCTTGTTAAAGGTAATGATAAAGGAAAATCAACTTTTCATCTTGAGACAGTTGGCAGAATTAATGAAGGAATCACTTTGATAACTAAAATCAATGGCCATCGGCGGTACATCAAGCCAGCATGTGGTTGCAGACTTCTTTTATATTTACCGCTGGAGAGCACCAAAGGTAGACGAAGCAGTCATGCACATGAATTTCTGTTCTCACTAAAGTGAATTAACTTTTGTGATATAAAGCATTTAAATATGTATGCGAGTTATTATCTTTCTTTTCCCATTTCCAGTAAACTAAATTGGGTTTTCATTTATTTCTGATAAAGCAGTTAACAACTCCAATTATGCAAGTTTCACGAGTTCTTGTAGTCTCAGTTTTATTCAATGGCATATTTCCTCTTGGTAACCCCATTTGGTTCAGTCTTCATATCTATAATCGAAGTTCAAATAATGGTATTCTGCATTTAAATTCCTGAACCAGTCTAAGTAATTTGGATCCATTACATATCTCTGGCAATGATCACCATATTTTTGGAGTTTTAGTGTCGAGATCGCTTCAAGCCATTTTAAAGGAAAATATGGATTATCTTTCAGATATTCAAAGGTTAGATAATATGAATAGATGTATATTAATTTGGTGACACATTCAGTTGTCAAAGACAATCTTTGTGTTATGAAACAATATTGATGTTACAACTGGGTCATGTTTATAAACAAAGTTTCCACCCAGACTTGTCACCAATGGCAGTACATGTACACGATGAACAGAGTGTCATAGTTTTACAAACAAAAAGAAAAACAAACACCAAGAAATTCAACTAGAATTCTTTATTCCTAAAAGAACATTGAAACATTATGGTGCAAGTGTTCCTAATTGGCAAGCAAGGATATAACGCAACCTGGTTTACCGACCTAGACATTATACTTGCAGGCTCATCAATACATAATCATAACAATAAAGATATTAATTTTCCAGAAAATATTGTGGAAAATTGATAATTTTGATTAGTATGTGAATTATCTGCACAGATGGAAAAGTAATTATTTTTTTTAATGTCCAGATATTTGGGTCAATGACAGTACATATTTTTACATAGACAAAGAAAACAACAGGTCGTACCAGTACTACATATTTTTACCTAGACAAAGAAAACAACAGATCATACCAGTACTACATATTTTTACCTAGGCAAAGAAAACAACAGATCATACCAGTACTACATATTTTTACTTAGGCAAAGAAAACAACAGGTCATACCAGTACTACATATTTTTACCTAGGCAAAGAAAACAACAGATCATACCAGTACTACATATTTTTACCTAGGCAAAGAAAACAACAGATCATACCAGTACTACATATTTTTACCTAGGCAAAGAAAACAACAGGTCATACCAGTACTACATATTTTTACCTAATAAAAGAAAACAACAGGTTGTACCAGTACTACATATTTTTACCTAGGCAAAGAAAACAACAGATCATACCAGTACTACATATTTTTACCTAGGCAAAGAAAACAACAGATCATACCAGTACTGCATATTTTTACCTAGACAAAGAAAACAACAGATCATACCAGTACTACATATATTTACCTAGGCAAAGAAAACAACAGGGTTTTATAAGCTTTATTACTCATTAATTAACTTATTTCATTAAAAATTTCTGAAAAATAATAATTACTCACTTGGCATTACATGTGTATTTTGCAGTGAACCATCCTTTTGCAGTTTATGATTAGGTAGCACTATTCATGAAAACTAATCAACACAAACATCTTCACTATGTATGTTGTTTTTTTTTTTCTTTCTTTCTAAGCCATGTGTTTATTGTATTACAGGACAAGGCAAGTGGTTGAGTTGTTTGAGCGGCTGTTGCTTGGTAAGGATAGCTTATCTGGGCCAATGTATCTGTGGTACTGGTGGCTTCTTGTGTGTGGGGTTGTGTATGCGCTGTGCATCATTATTACACTCTGTGTTTGGCATGACTACCAGGGTGTTGTGTTCCTTTTGGGATTGGGCTACCTCCTGAAACAGGTCATCACAAGTAGTCACAGGCTGGATCATGTCTGCAGGTACAGTCCATGCAAGCAAAGATGGCATGAGGTTTACATTGAATAAAGAGTCCATTCTGTATAGAGTGTGGATGTTGTAGCATTTACCGCTTAACTTGGGCTGTTTTTCAGTGATACATATAAATTCAATATATGTGAACTGTGGTTGAGCAATTCAAGAGACATAGTAGTTTTATCATTATTCAGTATTTCTCAATGAAAATAACTGTGCTGAATATTTTATGCATAATGTGTGTTTGTACACATTAGTCGACAATCATCCACCATTACGTGTTTTTGTACACATTAGTCCACAATCATCCACCCTTATCTTGAAAATTAAAAAATATTCCTGTATAAGGTTGTTACATTGACATAACCAATTACCGAGGGATAAAGGATTTTTAAAATTGCATTCCAGGTTTAATTCTTTATTAGATTTATTACGTAAGATTATATAATGTTCACTGAGTATTGCTTATGAACTATCAATACCACATATGGTGGAGCAGATTGAAAGGCTTTGCTCCATTCATACAGGTTTTAGACATATCCAAACTTGACTATGGTTCTGTTGTGTATGGATCAGCTTGTAAATCTTATCTGCAGATGCTTGATCCAATACATAATCAGCGACTTTGACTTTGATTTTGTCTGGGAGCATTTAAAACTTCCTTCAGAAATCCTCTATGTGAAAGCACATGAACCATCACTTCATCTCAGGAGAGCGACATTGTCTCTTAAGTATACTACCAAACTATCTTCTAATCCATCTGATCCTGCAGACGAATTAGTCTTTAGGCCCAAATACCAGATATCAAATTTCATTCCACCTTTTGGTGTATAAATTGTCCTCATGCAAAATTAATGTTGGAAGAACTGCAGAATTATATGTCCCAAAATCACTCCCTTGGTTATCACCCCACCCCCCACCCCCCACTCAATAATATTAGATCTTTGCCAATTCAAAACGTTCACAACAAATCCTCTCATTTTTCAGAATAAATTCTTTGAAATCAGAACCTACTATAGTGTCCATACATCCCTGTATACAGATGGTTCAAAAGATGGGGACAATGTTGGAGCTGCCTTTGCAACACCAAATGGCACCATATCAAACTTTTTGCTGGATAAAGACTCCCATTTTATCGCAGAAATTACAGCCATACTCAGATCTTTGAAGCACATTGAAACCTCAAAAGAAACTAATTTCATCATTTTGGATTCCCTTTCCACTGTGAAGCCATGCAAAACCATAAATATGACAACCCAATAATATCCCAGATTGTACAGAAACATGACTTTGCTCATAAAAAAATGTGGAAAAAGTATTCTCTACCACTGGCTGCCTGGTCACATTGGTATTAAGAGTAATGAAAGGGCAGATAAAGCAGCCAAAGCTGCCCTGCAGTCACGCATTTCTGGATGGAAGATTCCATATACTAAATTAAGATATTATATTAATTGGCAGGTTCTGTATACTTGGCAAACTGTGTGAAATAAAAACTGCATAAACAAGTTTCATAACATCAAACCCATCTTTGAAGAGTGGCATCCCTCATATAGAACAAATCACCGAGATGAGAAGGTATTGTGCCAATCACTTAAAAGCACACACATACCAGACCCATTGCCCAGAGCGCATACGCAGCCAGTGTCCATTGACAAGAGAACACATTCTTGTCAAGTGTATCAGTTTTGACAATGTGAGGCAGGAGTTTTTTGATGTAAACTCAGTTAAGGATCTATACGATAGTGTACCACCTGAGAAAAGCTTGGACTTTTTGATAGAATGTGGTTTATGTAACAAATTTTGACCCTATAATTGTCAGATTTATTTTTTAGTTTTATATATTATTTTAATTGCATTTTACAGAATTGTAACATTATTACCTTTTTATCTTCTAATACTTTATGATTACATTTATTTGTTTTTTTGTGCAGTTCTTCTTTTTACATTTTTAGAACTTTACTTTTAATTGGCACCACATAGCCATTATTGTTCTGAGATGCCATTAAATATACATACATACATACATACATACATACATACATACATACATACATACATACATACATACATACATACATACATGCATACATACATACATACATACATACATACATACATACATACATACAAACATACATACATACATACATACATACATACATACATACATACATACATACATACATACATACACACACATACACACATACATACATACATACATACATACATACATACATAGCTAGCTTACTTCCAATCGTTTAAATTGTTTGATATATCCTTCATCAGGGACTTCTGATCATGGTGGGCACACCACATTTTGCACTGTTAGCTACTAGAATTGATTATGTATCTTATACAAAATATAGGCATTTCACTTAAATTTACCTGCTTCAATGTTGACCGATAACATCCTCTTAAGAATTACATACTTGCATTACATCAACATAAATAACAGTATTTTTCATTAGCTTTCCCTTTCTAATTAAATTTTGTTATAAGAAATGTTTTCTCCAGCTCCTTTATTTTCAAGTATTCAAGGTGACTGAAGTCTAATGGTGGAAAAGAGATCATTTTTCTTACTTTCGGACATGCTACTAATTTACTATTTGTGAATGATACATGTTCACCATTCTATGAGAAGAGTCTGGGCATAAAGTCATAAAACAATGATCAGTTGTATAGAGCATAGGGGGTTTTTTTTCCTTCAAAAAGTAAAAGCTGAAGAGTGTTCAAGCCCAGAATTATTAGAACTGTTAATCAGGTGTGACAGTTATGATTTTGATTAAAGACAACTAACATAAATATCTCTTGTAATTAGCAGCCACAGTCCCTTATTTTATCTCATTAGTCATTAAATGAAAGAGTCAGTATGGTTTAGTAATTCAAAGTAATCTTGAAACAAAACAAAAAATTATCTTTGATGGCAGTATTATGTACAGTGGATTAAGGATAGTTATTGTCCTGTGGTTAATTAACCAGTTCTTTACTGGACAAAGATGTGAACTTAAAATAATAAGAATGAGAAGAAGAAAAAAATGAACGACAACTAATTGGTCATGTTTATTTTAGAATTTTAACATATTAATCAGACTCTGCACTGGTTAATATATATTCTTAGTTGCTTGTGGTATTTAACTTTCCTAATTTTGCATTCAACACATGCCCTAAGGTGTATATTACTGTTCCTTATGACTGACTGTCATGTACCATATATACTTGCGAATAAGCTGTGTCCAAATGCAAACAGCATAATGCACCGGCAGATCAGGTCTGTGTTGTTTGTTCTACTGATTAGTCCTTACAAACTGCATAGACCCAGATCGGCCGGCACATTATGCGCAGGAGGTTCCATCGAAACCCACGCCTGTTCCTTCATTTGCTGGTATACTTTCATTTTCTCACAGTAAGCAGCATCTGGTGCATGAGTGTGATCGTGCAAATGACCAATCACTTGATGACCTTCAATTTTTATCTTTGCCTTGCATTCTGCAGCATTTTGGTGTTTCTCACATTCGTAGGACACACATACACACACACATTCGCTAAAAACAACAAGCGTTTTTGAGTTCTTTTATTTTTTGTTATTGTAATTTGATAATGATGTTACTGTTGCTGTAAGAAAACAAGTTGCACTTAACTTTTTGACAACAGGGGCTCATATCATTGCGTACAATTTACCAATAAATAATACATGTACAGACCATCTTAATCATTTTGCCAACATAACACACCGTAACAGCTACAAATAAGTATGATCTGAATACAGATGATATTGCACACTGAGACAACATTATCGTTTCAGCCATCTCTCCTCTCTCTCTCTTTCGGTCACTAATAACAAAAGTCTTTTTGAGTACTTGTATTTTTTATTGTAATTGGATTCTTGAGTTGAGAACAGAATGAGACACAAATTTTTCATTTATTTTGTACGTTAGTACTGTTAGATCGTCGAGTATCGCATGTCACGTAGACCTTGTTCAGGTTCAATCCCTTTATTTTTCGTACATGGTCAGTACTCCAAAATAATTGCTATTTATTTTACATATAATTTTTCGTACTCTGAAATGAATAATTAAGTTTTCCTGTATGAAAAATACATGAAATAAGGTAGCATAAATTGGGGGTTTCTTGGCTACAGAGGTGATCTCAGAATCAGTCATTCCTTTGATGCCTTCTCGCATTTGTAATATAGTATAAATTCCAATAGATTGAGAAGGTTGATAAGTATACAGATAATTAACCTAAATAGGTAACATACAGAATCAGATACTGGAAACCAATACAAATTAAAATCCTAGAAAATAATAGCATGGGGGTTTCTTGGCTTCAATGTTTTTCTGGTTAACCATTTTTCCAAATACAGACTTTAAAGACAAATGTAATAATAATGATAATAATGTGTTCAGAATAAATAAAAATTAAATGTATTATTTTTATTATATAATAAAATGTTTTTATTTTGGAGAGTTTTTGACCGGGGGGGGGGGGGGGTATCTCGGGGGGTATTTAACATAGGGGGTTGTTGGCTAGGGTGTTATTATCCTAGAATCCATATATGGATGTAATGACTATATATGGAACCTCTTCACTGTTCAATTCAAAACAGTTGCTATTCTAAGACATAGGTTTTGCCTTTGTAAAAGATGTTTCTTCTCCATAAATACAGTAATTAATGAAACAACTTTTTATTGAAAGGAGTAAAACTAGATTTTTGTTGTATGAAATCATATGAACCCCTCCCCCCAGGAATATTTCACAATATCAGGTATATAGGTTCTATAGGACTTTAATTTGACCAGAATTTTTAACTCCATCATATCATCAGATATGATCTATGTATTATTTTGCAGCTGATTATTTCCGAAGGAACACAGCTCCTACATGTCAAAAAAGTAGAGATACTGCATAATATTTTAAAAACATCATTAGCTTCCTAAAATTTATAGAGCCATCTGTAGGGGCGCATCTAAATATATGAAATATCCGATAACAGCTCCATCATACATAATCTCCTTAGGTGGGACTATAACCATTATTTACTATTTCTACATATGTACGGACTGTCGAACAAAATTTGAATGAATTATGTATATTTGTAGTTTCATTTTTCATGCAAATTACCATGTGTCACACTGTAAATATTATGCAAAAGAAATATTAATCCACCTGTTCTAATATTCACATGGATTTGCTTTTCCTGTTGTCTGTTAATAACAACTATGGTATCTAAAGTTATGTCCCTGTGTCACACTATCCTGTCAACTTTCAAAGATGATACAAAATACATTAATTGGCATAGTCAAAGATTATAGACAGCAGTAAATGGTCATCATGTTGAAATGGTTGAAGGAATCAATCCAAATGAGGACTAATTAAGTACCTGAAACAGTTTCAAGTAAATACAATTTCATCATACCTTGATAATAAAATGGAAAACAAGGGCAGACATAAAATTGTCTATTCATCAATACACTAAGATGTTACAAGGACTTTAGGACAAACCTCACATACTTTCAGCAAATAATTTGTAATTATTTGCAAAAAAACTTTCAGATATTTATGCATAGCACACATTTTATTTTCCAGGTGGCCCTCTCCTTTCTATGCTGGAATGTTTGCTGCTGGAATATTTCACACCATGCTGGTCTATTATGTGGCTATAGCTCCATGTATCCTTTGATAAACACAACAGTATATTCTCTGTTACCATGTGAATGAAAAAAAAGAGAATAAAATTGAATTGTAGCCTATTGACTTTACTACCAGTTCTCCTCAAGAATGTTATATTTCTTTTTCAAATATGTTACCTGATCATACTATTTTAGGAGAACTACTAATACCTCACAAATCCATCCATCCCAGGCTAAAACATTTTAGCTAAGAATCAAAGGTTTTCTGCTCACATAGGTGGCAATTAGATAGTGATCTCCATTTGATACAGAGATTGGCGCCAAATCATGTGAATACTCCAGTCACTACTTCCGCTCGTGCTGAGTAGTACACTCTCTATAAACAAGAGGCCTCACAATCCAAACCTTTGCCTTGCCAGACCCGGATCTGAAGGCCTGGGCAGTCAATGCTCTTTCCATGGGTTGGATCAGTTTAGATGCACACGTTTACCCTTCAACACCTCTGCTTCTGAAGGTGATACAGAAAGCAAGAGAATTGGAGTGTCACCTCATCCTGATTGCTCCACTCAACTGGAAGAAAATTGTGGATCAATGACCTCAAATCTGGTGGCAGAAATCCCCAGGAAATTAGATACATTTCCTCATCTGCTTAAGCAACCACAATAGCAGGCGTTTCATCCCAACACAGATTTGTTGAACCTGCATGTCTGGATCATATTAAACAAGCCCTCAAGAATAAACAGTTCTATCAACAAGTCGTGGAGAGAATCGCTCAAGTGAGACGGCTCCACTTTGAAAGCGTATGAAGGAAAATGGAGAATTTTCACACAATGGTGTGAGCGAGAACACCTTTTTTTCACTGAATGCATCAATACCTCAAACAGCTAACTTCCTACATTGGCTCTTTAACGAGAAACAGTTAGCGCCAATCACAATAAAAGTCATCATGGAAGAGAGGACATCGGACAAATCAAAGACCTATCCAATCTTCGATCAAATTTCAGTTTCACATGTCCAAAGGCATTGGTTCTGGACCCAAAGTGGAATCTATCATGGGTGTTAACCTGGCTGAATAAGACACTGTTTGAACCGCTCTCGAGGGCTTCATTGGTTCATTCTCATAATAAGACCTGCTTCCTACTTGCATTGGTGACAGCAGGCAGAATCAGCAAAATACATACTTTATCAGTTGCCCCTAACTACTTGCAGTTCTGACAGGATGGGTCAGTGTCACTTATGACAGCTTTTGTGGTGAAACCCCTGTTCACTCTGGACACTTCATCTCAAGTTTGTCAATATGACCCAGTGAGCCAGTGAGAGCTCTGAACTGGTACCTGAAAAGGACTGAGCTGGTGCATTGAGGGAGATTCCACCTCTTCTTACCTCTCAAAGAGGAAAGGATGACGTATCAGCTCAGGTACTTTCATCCTAGATATAATGGGTTATCCGCTCCAGCGGGGCTTATCACCATGGTGCAACAGGTTACCTTCTCTGGTCATTCAACAGCTTCCTATGGATGCAGCTTCATGACTTCCGCTGGATTTGCAGGAGGGAAAATTTTTCCCCTTCAAAAGCCATGCCCCAGCATAAGGAGTCAATTCTCCAGCCGGGCAATCTATCTAGAAGCTGCCTTACATACCTTAGGGAACCAGAGATGGTCTCTCCAGAGTAAGGGAATGTAACTCCCACCACCTCTTACCTATTCTCCTAAGGTATTATGATCGGTTAATGTATTTGAAGAAGAAACCAATTTTTTCTAGTATAATGTTTTTTCGATAATACTTACCCGATCATAATACACATACAGCCTCCCTGCAGTTACATATAGAGAGTGTGCACTCTGCTCCAGTAGTAACTGAAGCATTCATGGGATTTGATGCCAATCCCAGTATCAAGGGGAGATCACTCTGCCACTTATGTGGGTAGATAACTTTTAGCTTAACTAAAGTTTTAATCTAGGAGGGCGGGATTTGCAAGGTAATAGTTCTCCTAAGTTATCATGAACGGGTAAGTATTATCGAAGAAACGTATTTCACTAGAAAAAAAATGAGTTTTTAGCCTTGTCTAAGCATCATGAAATTCTGTGTGCAGTGGTCCCTCACTATAAAGCACCTAATATTCCACTGCCCCACTTATAACTTGTTCATTGTATACAGTTTACCCTCACTTTTAAGCCACTTACCATATATAGTCGCATATAAGCCGACCCCCAGACTGAATAGGCAAAAACATTAAAAAGTGCATGACCCGCACATAAGCCAACCCATAAAACTTCATCCATTTTTTGTCTAACCTTAACCCCCAGGTCCTCCTGTACCAAGGTTTCCTGGCTAATGGCAATATATACCAGTAGTCAACAAGAAAACTTTAAAATTTTCAAGTTTAGAACTTGTCCTGCGGATAAGCCGACCACCATTCTTCCAAGCTTCTATTGTTTCCTAAATGATTCGGCTTATACGCGAGTATATATGATAATATACCACTGCCCCACTTATAACATGGGTATTGTATAGAGTGTACCCCTCACTTTTAAACAACTTAATATTCCTCTGCCCCACTTATAACATGGGTATTGTATACAGTGTACCCTTTAAGTCACTTAATATACCACTTCCCCACTTATAACATGGGTATTGTATACAGTGTACCCCTCACTTTTAAGCCACTTTTAGGAACTTAATATACCACTGCCTCACTTATAACATTGGGTACAGTGGTACCTTACTATAAAGCCCCTTTTTATACAAGTGCCCAACTTATAACAGGCGTGTGCAGAGATGCTGCCAATCCATGGGATCACAGGTTTCTTACAAAAACAATTGAGTCACGCAACTTTTAAAGCCCAATGTGGGAAAGATTGGACAAATTACCAGCAGTTCCCTCGATTCTACGTACCAATAAACAAATTCTTTTTAATTTGTAAATTAAGGTTGATCAATCCTTGTTGCTTTTTATCTTTTGTTCCTAATCTGTTCAGACTGGCCAAAATAGCACTGGTTCTGCCTTTATAACAAACAAAAAAACTGATTGTGAGAGGAGGTTCAGTTCTCAAAGCAGAATTCACACTACTCGGAGGAACAGACTAACATCTGAAACAGTAAATAAACTGGGACTATACAGATATGAGGGGGTCCAATAAATGATTTTCTATTTGCAAAGGTTTTGAAAAAATTTAGTGATAAGAAACAGAAAAGAATATTTATCAGCTGAGCAAACTGATTTAAGTATGCAGATATCTTATATACTAATTGTCAAAGAAGTAATACAAAGTCATTAAATGCTTGTTTTAAATTAGGTATGCATATAACTTATAATATGTTATCACCCATCAGCAGTCATTCACCATTAGTTTTTCCTCCCCTAACCAGGATTCCCCCCTGTCTAGAAGTAGGTACAGGGGACCTCCCCCTCATAAGAAAATGTATGGCAGCATCTTTGAGTATGGTATACAGTGGTCCCTCACTATAAAGCCCTTATTGTATACAGTGTACCCCTCACTATTAAGCCACTTAAAATATCATAGCCCCCCTTATAACATGGGTATTGTATTTAGTGTACCCATCACTATAAAGCCCCTCAATATAATACTGTCCCACTTATAACATGGGTATTGTATTTAGTGTACCCCTCACTATAAAGCCCCTCAATATACTACTGTCCCACTTATAACATGGGTATTGTCATGGATACTATTAAATTTTTTAAATTTTGTTTTATCATTACTTCTGGAATTATTTCACTTAAATTTAGTTCTTGTCTGATGAGAACCAATGATAATTTAACTTCACATTATTAAATACCCCATTTTTATATTTTGATCCACTATTATGACACAGCCTTATTAGAATATACAGTACCTCAGTAAAGGGCTCCCTCTCTTATAATGCAGATTACTCGTATGACTCCTACAAACAGTGTTATATAAAGAATGAGCACTGTGCTCTGATTCTTTGATACTCAGAATCTGTTGTCTTCTCAGAGATATAGAAACACATAGCACAGTAACTATTGTAATTGGGAGGGGTGGGGGCATAACATTTTTCACCAGTTTCCAGCTTTTCATAGAAAATAAAATTGAAATTTTACAGATGTTGGTATAATCTACACACTGTTACAGCATACGAATATGCCAATTTCCCAGGTAAATACCTGGAAGATTGAAAATATAAGTTTGGTTACTGTGCAAAAATGTTGAAAATCTATTACCTTTTTGTATGTACTCGGAGATGAATATCACTTTATCATTGATTGCGAATATTATTATCTGCTTCAAATTAAATGCATTGATCGTCAATTTTGAGTTAGGCCAGGTATTTACAAATTCACTGAATTATTAAATTATAGGAATTGTCATGTTATCAGAAATCTGGGTAATTTCACATACAGAACATTTATCTTAAGGTATGATTTAATGATAACTAGGCAGTATAACCATGGTTTGTACAAACTTGAAAACTCCTTGAATTCGAGAGTTGTCTTGAAACACCTTGAATTTTTAAAAACTTGGTTTTGTCCTTAAAAATTCCATTAATTTGCTAGAAATCTACCTGAATTTTTTCCAAAACTTGTTGAATTTATTGAGAGAATACACAATGTTAAAACTGAATGAAAATATCACTTCCTAAACTCAGAACTTAATATTTAAATATTTTCTAAAAAAATAATGAAGAAATGAAAGGAGTTAAAATTGGGTGGCTCAAATGACACAAAACACAGGTGCACTTACCAGATGGAGCAGCATCCCTTTGCTGTGGTGGCATGCTAATATTTTTTATTTTTTCCTTCTACTTTGGTACCTATTTATGCAGTGATGAAAAGAAAGTAACATTTGGAGAAAGTTCAATTTCCATTTTTAAAAAAAATTTCTTCATAAAAACTGTTAAAAATCAATCATAACTCCTTGTCAATGAAAAGTCTTTGAAAAACAACTTTTTGTAGCTGTATGAACCATGTATAACCACTAATACATTGTAAATTTATATAGGATTTAAGTAATCATATATATTGTTGAATGATGTAAATTTCTATGATTATTATTATAGTATGTTCAATTAAAAAAAAATATGTTACACTTAAAGTCCTGTCCCTGTTGAACAATGGAAATTGTAGATCTGTAATGATGTACATGCATTTCACCCATTTTGTACATGTTTGCAAGACCATTCTATTCTGTGCATATTACATGTATAACGTTTGTTATGTACTTGCCATGGCCAATTGTCTATGCAATAAACATCATTCAGTCACATATGGATAAAGCTGTTTTGGAGGATTGAGAGCAAAGACGGTAATTGTTGTAAATTTACATTTATTTTAACCTTAATAGTCATAGGAAGAATATTTTTTCTTTTCTTTTTCTTTCTTTTAAAACAAGACCTCTGTGGAAGAGGAACTTGGAAATTAAAACAATGTGGCATCATTTCTTTTTGTGACTGTCTGAAAAATATAACTCACTATTATTATGTGTACACCATTTTCTGTGTCTGACCATTCAAAGAGTTAGTTAGAATATGCTTTGCAGAATATTTGCAATTTTTTTTCTCCATTTTTTGTTTCATTTAAATTAGCAGATATCAGAAAAAAAATATCACTAATTTGGCAGTGGCAACTGCAGCAGTAACGTTGGGATATGTAGCTAAAGCCTTTGGATTTAATTCTGAATCTTGGACATACATGTGTGTAGTTGCGTGTACAGTCATAAAACTTGTGTGCATTTATCTTCAGAAATAACTACCATATATACTCACTTAAAAGTCAAGTCTAACTGCAAACAACATAGACCCTGATCTTCCATCACATAATGCACTGGCAGATCAGGGTCTGTGTTGTTTGTTCTACTGATTACTCCTAACAACTGCATAGACCCAGATCTGCCTGTGCATTATGCGATAACATCTGGGTCTGTGCAGTTTTGCAATTGGACTTGACTTGTAAGTGAGTATACATGGTACTTACCATGATTAAAGCCAGTATTAAAATGACCTTGCAGTTAACATGTTTCATGCACATTTTATTAGATCGTATATTAGATGAGCTGGAATTTCAAGGATTTATTGACATCTGAATTTAATCCTACCTATACCAGGCCAAATTGGATGCCATGGTGTGTCCCTTAGCAAGGCACTTTACTCAAATTTCCTTTGACATAACACAACCTTTCCTATGTTGATGTGTCAATAATTAAACACAGTACCTAACTTAATAAAAACCAAACCTATCTGGTCTTTTTCCATGCAATGAATTGATTTTATTTCAGGAGTTAGGTATCAAGTTTCATGTCGTTTATATAAGACGTGTTAATTTTGGCACTTGTCATCATCACTGGAGCTCAAACCACTTCCAAAAGATTAAACTACCATATATACTCGCGTATAATCTGATACCATCTGCAAACTGCATAGACCCAGATCTGCCGGAGCATTATGCAATGGCAGATCAGGGTCTATGTTGTTTGCATTTGGACTTAGCTTATACACGAGTATATATGGTATATTTCAGTTCATACAAGTTCTGTAAGATGGTTCCTATACCTGACCCAGATATCATGCCTCATGTAGTGCTAATTTCAGCATTTTTGAATGCCATACAACTGTACTTGTACTGGAAGGTTCTAAGGATGGATCCTGGTATGTACACTATAATATCCTGTTTGTTATATTTGACCAAATGGGTTCAATAGTCAGAAGGAATTTTACCATGTAATACCGGGATGGAGTCTGGTATGTACACTATAATATCCTATTTGTTATATTTTACCCTGTGGGTTCAATACTCAGAAGGAATTTTACCATGTAATACCGGGATGGAGCTGGTATGTACACTATTATATCCTATTTGTTATATTTGACCCTGTGGGTTCAGTAGTCAGAAGGAATTTTACCATGTAATACTGGGATGGAGTCTGGTATGTACACAATAATATCCTATTTGTTATATTTGACCCTGTGGGTTCAATAGTCAGAAGGAATTTTACCATGTAATACCGGGATGGAGCTGGTATGTACACTATTATATCCTGTTTGTTATATTTGACTCTGTGGGTTCAATAGTCAGAAGGAATTTTACCATGTAATACCGGGATGGAGCTGGTATGTACACTATTATATCCTATTTGTTATATTTGACCCTGTTGGTTCAGTAGTCAGAAGGAATTTTACCATGTAATACTGGGATGGAGTCTGGTATGTACACTATAATATCCTATTTGTTATATTTGACCCTGTGGGTTCAATAGTCAGAAGGAATTTTACCATGTAATACCGAGATGGAGCTGGTACATACACTATTATATCCTGTTTGTTATATTTGACTCTGTGGGTTCAGTAGTCAGAAGGAATTTTACCATGTAATACTGGGATCGAGTTTGGTATGTACACTATTATATCCTGTTTATGATATCTGACCCTGAGGGTTCAATAGTCAAGAGGGTTTTTACCATGTAATACAAGGATGGAGCCTGGTATGTATACTGTTACATGTGTATATCCCGTTTATTATATTTGACCCTGTGGGTTCAATAGTCAGAAGTGGTTTCACCATGTAATACAAGGATGGAGCCTGATATGTACACTATATTACATGTATATATCCTGTTTATTATATTTGACCCTATGGGTTCAATAGTCAGAAGGGTTTTTACCATGTATTACAAAGATTATTCAAGGTTCACTTCAAAAGCTGTATATACTTGTAATGAAGTTTAAAACATGTCATCACTGTGCTGAAAACACTCATTTGTTTTTTTCCAGTGTATTTACATATTATTATTATTATTATTAAGTTTCCTCCATAGCTTCCATTCTGTTAACAATTGTGTCCAATTAATTAAAATTGATTAAAATTAATTTTACAGTTTTTATTTTTTGAAATTGATCATTGTCAAACCTCACAAAACTTTTCCTAAATATAAAACTATATTTTCAGTTCCTGTGAGTCTTGTACAATTGTTACTATACCTGACCTAGATATTATTCCAGATATTATTCATAATTATTGTTCATAATGTTATAAATGACTTGCCCCTATATATACAACATTGAAAAATGATCTAAATGGAGATGATACTACTTTTTAAAAGTCTGATTCTTATGTTAAAACATTTTGAACAAACAAAAAAAGAAAGATTTTTGTCAAGTTGAATATTGGTGTTATAATTGGTGTGAAATAATGTGTTTATCAATCCACAAAAAACCAAAGCAATGTTGCTAGGAACTAGGTAAAGATTATCAGTGAATAGAAATTCAGGTTTGGAGCTGCATGTATATTGAAGATAATCTAATTGAAAATGTTAACACATACAACTTTTGGGAGTTCATGTTGATGAGAATCAAGACTGATGTAAGTAAGTGAACCAGATTTGTTCTGCAGTAAGCTCAAGAATTTATCTTTTACAGAGGATAAAAAGTTGCCTATCACTCAACTGTTGGAAATTATTGTATAATGCAGTCATTCTTCCTTTTGTGGACGACTGCTGCACAAATTGGGGAAATACAACTGATACTATAATGTGCTCACTTATAACTCGAGTCCAGCTGCAAACTGCATAGACCCAGATTTGCTGTTGCATAATGCACTGACAGATCTGTGTCTATGCAGTTTGTTAGGAGTAATCAGTAGATCAAATGACATATACCCTGATCTGCCAGCACATTATGTGATGGCAGATCAAAATCTATGTTGTTTGTAATTGGACTTGACTTAGAAGCGAATATATATGGTACTAAATTAATATAGAAAGAATCCACAAACTTCAAGAAAGGGCAGGGGCCTAGGGTGGTCGAGTGGTCTAAGGTGCTTGCCTTTAAAGATCACTCACATCTCACCTCTGTCAACGTTGGTTCGAGTCTTGGCTTGGCCAACATGGGTGTGAGAAAGCTCAACAGCAGCTTCCCGGGGGGTCTTTCCGGGTTCTTCCTGCACTAAAATATACTGGCTGCCATGTATAACCTATTATGTACTAAAAATGGTGTTAAACCCACAAAACACACAAACACATGCAAGAAAGGGAAACAAGAATATCTTAAATTTACTATTTGATATACCATCAGTAATTCAATCCCTGAACTGAAATGGCTGAAATTTGAATTCACGTTACTACAAGTCTGTATTATTGTTCGAAGTAAAGAATGAACTTTGTCCACAATATTTGCATGGTGTGTTCCATTGCAAGTCCGAAGAATAATACCAAGGACCTAAATTGAAATCAGTCACAAATGTTCATTGCAGAACACCATTGCCAAAAACAAAGACATTTTAAAATAATAATTTGTTTACTCTGATGCTGTTCTTTAGAATGAACTCCCCTAAAACATTAGAGCAGAAACAAATCTAAATGTGTTCAAAATAAAATTATATGACCATCTAGTAAGGCAGTTTTCATTCTAAATATTGAAAAGCATGCACTGAAATTATTCTGTTAATGCATATTATTTAACACTGTACTTAATGTATTTAAGCAGGTCAAGAGATAAAAGACCAAAAATATGGGAATAAAGAAATTAACAATATCAAAGCAGTACATTACATAAAGCATACAATTTACTATACCAGAGTAGTACATTACATCAAGCGTACAATTAACAATACCAAAGCAGTACATTACATAAAGCATACAGTTAACAATACCAAAGCAGTACATTACATCAGGCATACAATTAACAATACCAAAGCATCACATTACATTAAGCATACAATTAACAATACCAAAGCAGGACATTACATCAAGTGTACAATTAACAATACCAAAGCAGTACATTACATCAAGCGTACAATTAACAATACCAAAGCAGTACATAACATCAAGCGTACAATTAACAATACCAAAGCAGTACTACATCAAGTGTACAATTAACAATACCAAAGCAGTACATTACATCAAGTGTACAATTAACAATACCAAAGCAGTACATTACATCAAGCGTACAATTAACAATACCAAAGCAGTACATTACATAAAGCATAATATTAACAATACCAAAGCAGTACATTACATAAAGCATACAATTAACAATACCAAAGCATCACATTACATCAAGCATACAATTAACAATACCAAAGCAGTACATTACATAAAGCATACAATTAACAATACCAAAGCAGTACATTACATAAAGCATACAATTAACAATACCAAAGCAGTACATTACATAAAGCATACAATTAACAATACCAAAGCAGTACATTACATCAAGCATACAATTAACAATACCAAAGCAGTACATTACATCAGGCATACAATTAACAATACCAAAGCAGTACATTACATCAAGCGTACAATTAACAATACCAAAGCAGTACATTACATCAAGCGTACAATTAACAATACCAAAGCAGTACATTACATCAAGCGTACAATTAACAATACGAAAGCAGTACATTACATCAAGCGTACAATTAACAATACCAAGCCAGTACTACATCAAGTGTACAATTAACAATACCAAAGCAGTACATTACATCAAGTGTACAATTAACAATACCAAAGCAGTACATTACATCAAGTGTACAATTAACAATACCAAAGCAGTACATTACATAAAGCATACAATTAACAATACCAAAGCAGTACATTACATAAAGCACAATTAACAATACCAAAGCAGTACATTACATCAAGCATACAATTAACAATACCAAAGCATCACATTACATCAAGCATACAATTAACAATACAAAAGCAGTACATTACATAAAGCATACAATTAACAATACCAAAGCAGTACATTACATTAGGCATACAATTAACAATACCAAAGCAGTACATTACATAAAGCATACAATTAACAATACCAAAGCAGTACATTACATCAAGCATACAATTAGCAAAACCAAAGCAGTACATCCAGCATTCAATTTCCAAAACATCAAATGGAAGAAAATGTACAGTAGCTGATGTCCTTATGTTGTCACTTAGCTGCTTAGTCTAATGTTTCTTAACATGTTTGATGATTGTTTAGCTTGCTGCTCTGTAATCTTTATCAGGCAGTCTCATATTTAGGTTGATTTCAATGTTTTAGGAGTCGTACAGAGTTCTGTATTCAATGATGAAACCAGACAGCCAACAACTCTGATAGACATATGCACCAGACAACAGACCATGAATCAGTTTTGTACAGAGTGTGAGGTATGTAACATAAAGTCATTACTTTCATGAGTACCAATTTTCATGTTTTGCAAAAACTGACATTTTTATTGGTACTTGAAGAGGCATTATTTGCAAATTTTGGTATAAAAAAAGAAGATTTTCAATTGTATTATTAACTTACTAATAAAATGTATGAACTTTTAATCCTTTTAGAATAATTTAAAGTTTGTTTTAGGAAAAAAGGCAGAAGAAATTGTTTTACAAACTATCTGTGGGTCGTAACAAGGATTCATTAGCTCTGCCCCATTCTGTTATCTGGTAATACAATTTTAGCTTTTATGTGATTGTTTTATTTTAACCCTTAAAAAAAGAATTGTAATGCATTTTATATTGTTTTAATGCACATGTATCTGTATGGTATCTGGTAGCTGTAATTTCCACTCAGTGCCTTAAATCGATATGTTGTGACATAAGTGAGGATAGAGGGAAATGAATAAGGTATTAAAACACTAGTATTACTGAAAATGAAAGAAAGAATAATAAATGATACTAGTATATTTATGATTAGATTGAATACTTATTCAAATTGATTCTTCAATCAAGTGAAACTGTTGTTGAAAAATTTAAATCCTTGTGAAAGCATGTCTCATTATATCCATGCATGATTAATCCCAATGAACAACATGACTGTAAAATACTGGCACAATTTCTTGAAGCACAATCACTAATAAAACACTATGTACATACACTAATTACAGCAGAGTATTGTCAAGTCTGCTGGTAAATACAAATGTCTGTCAGGTAAATAATCCTGAAATTGTTGAATTAAACAAGTCCAGCATTCTCAAAGCCATGGATAATTAGGTCTGATCTTTCACACATTTTTGTGTGAGCTGCAATTATCCATTCGGCATGAATTGGCTTGATTGAAGAAGTGTTAAGTAAAGTCTATTGGTCTAGTGGTTGAAGTTGGTTTGCACATAAGGCAGGCTCAAACAAAGGAGTGATTCCATTGTTTTACAATTTAGTTAGCATCTTTGCACTTTGATGGACTCTTAACACATCAAATTCTGACACTGCTTGCTAATTCCATTGAGCAAGGGGCAGCTGGTCACATACATGTATTTGGTTCACATGTTGAGTGATGATATTATCCACACCACCGGGAATCCAAGTTGAATTTTACTGCTCTTAAGCCATTATGTTAACACCATGGTCATCAGAACGTACTGATGATGCAACTTTATTGACAGTGTTTACAGGAAGAGACCATACAGATTAACTTTAATAACCGATTAGCTTAGTGTTGTTGGCTTCATTGGCTCCCTTTGATATTGAGTGTAAGTGAATGATCTTGACAGGTGTTTGATTTGTGCTCATACAAGTGATAGTATTGTTTTAACCATTGAAGCGACCACCGTTTGTTGTTGACATAGTTTTGTTCTTTATTTGGGGTATCTGTAGAGTTTAATCCATGAAATTAAATATCTACAAATATGCAAACTTTGATGGACAAAACCACAAATTTAAGTACCCACGAAAATTGAGACCCACGAAAATAAATGATACTACAGTAGTATGCACTGTTTGTAGAAAGAGAGTACAGCGGGAGCAAAACAAAGAATTAGGGAAGTGAAGAATACCTATCAGTAATTGACTGGATCACTGAAATACTGTAAAGTAGAAGATTGGGGCCAAGTGTAAAAGGGAAGTAACAAAATGGAAGTATTTACTTTTGTGCATAACCATGTGTTTTCAGTTTACCCATAAGATTGAATACCTGATATGATAATGGCAATTAAGATTACCATACTTGTGAACCTCCCAGATGGGAGGGTTTTCCTCCTGAGATGATGGGTGTCTCGTCCCTCCTGTCACCCACTGAATTCTCCCATGTATGTGACTGTGAAGTGTCTTAAGACAATTTAGTTACTAATTTCAAGCAGCATAAAACAATTAACATCCCTTTGATTCTGTCGGCAGGGTTGGTTGGCTTCAGTGTTTGAAGTTTGTCAACATTGATTATACTATGTGTGATTGGAAGTAATTCCGAAAGGATTAAAGAGATTAATTGAATATGGTTGGATTAATAAAGAGCCCAAACAGCATAAAACAGGGTCTGTTTGGCTTTGGTGTTTAAAGTTTGTTGAGATGTTTACGCATGCATTATTTCCCAATGCTAAAACACCAAAATCTAAGATACCAAAATATCACACAAAATTCAATGATGGATGGAAATGGGAATTTCAGTGGTTGGAATCAAGTTTAGAGGACATGAATATGCATTCTGCCCTTCCAGTAAAGCTGATTTTAAAATCTGTTACAGTGGCAAGAATGACGTCATGCATCTTGTGGCATATTAAAGCATATTAAATGCGACAACACATATGCCATCACTGAAATCCATGTTTGCGGAATCTGCATCAAATGCGGATAAAGATTTACATGTCAAGACACTGTTTGCCACCTTTATAGCCAAACATAATCTCCACTTTACAGTAGCAGATCATTTTTCAGATCTAGTCAAAATAATGTTCCCTGACTCGGAAATTGCACAAAAGATCTCATACAGATTGACTAGAACTACTTACATAGTGACCCAAGCTTTGGGTACTCATTTGGATAAGAAAGTCAAAGACATGTGCCGCAATGAAAAATTCGCCATTCTCATTGAAAGTCTTCCATCTTTTGAAGTCAAATTTCCTGACCAAATTTTGCAAATATCCTGATCTGTCCTAAGCTGACTTCTCTGTTCTGTTACATGTATGGATTACGGTAATGTTAAAACTTCTGTTTATTAATTACTAACCAGTTGAAATGCACATTTGCATAGTAGTAAGGATTTCAGTTTACCTGCTGCACATGTGGCACATGAAGTTCATGTAGTTTTCTCAATGTTGTATTATAGATCAACCTTCATGATCTGCCTATTGTGACCTTTCATTAAAATAGTTATTAGTGTCTGGTCCAACTGATAAACAGGTACAGCAGAATGCATCACTGTGCATGGTTTATATGAGGAAGATAATTGTGTTATACTATTCATCCATGGTACATGCACTGCAATACTTATTTCATGAGTGGACCAGTCCTTTAATGAATATTCCATTGGACTGGTCCACTCATGAAATATGTATAGCAGTGCATGTACCATGCATGAATAGTATGGCATAATTATCTTCCTCATATAAACCATGCACAGTGATTATTCTGGTCAACCTCTATATTCATGTTTGTCACCTAGTATGTAAATAAGGCATGAACACAAATTAATATTAACAAAAAGGACTCAAAAATCATCTCCCTGTCTGTTTTTTCCTAGTTGACATTTATTAAATATTTGGCACACATCCAGCATAAAACATGTCAGAAAATAAGAAAATAATGATAAGCATCACTTGAAACAAAGTGGAAAAATACAGCTAAAGCCTCTTGGTATTCCATGGATTGGGGAAGAGGGTCCTGTTGTTTCTACAGAAGGCCTCTTTACATTCTTTGGATTGGGAAAGAGGGTCCTGTTGTTTCCACAGAAGACCTCTTTACATTCCATGGATTGGGGGAGATGGTCCTATTGTTTCTACAGAAGGCCTCTTTACATTCCATGGATTGGGGGAGAGGGTCCTGTTGTTTCCACAGAAGGCTTATTGTTTGATGGGTCTTTAAATTCCATGGATTGGAGGAGACGGTCTTGTTTCCACAGAAGACCTCTTTACATTCCATGGATTGGGTGAGAGGGTCCTGTTGTTTCCACAGAAGACCTCTTTACATTCCATGGATTGGGGAAGAGGGTCTTGTTGTTTCCACAGAAGGCCTCTTTACATTCCATGGATTGGGAAAGATGGTCCTGTTGTTTCCACAGAAGGCCTCTTTACATTCCATGGATTGGGGGAGAGGGTCCTATTGTTTCTACAGAAGGCCTCTTTACATTCCATGGATTGGGGGAGAGGGTCCTATTGTTTCTACAGAAGGCCTCTTTACATTCCATGGATCAGGAAAGATGGTCCTGTTGTTTCCACAGAAGGCCTCTTTACATTCCATGGATTGGGGGAGAGGGTCCTATTGTTTCTACAGAAGGCCTCTTTACATTCCATGGATTGGGGGAGAGGATCCTGTTGTTTCCACAGAAGGCTTATTGTTTGATGGGTCTTTACATTCATGGATTGGAGGAGACAGTCCTGCTGTTTCCACAGAAGACCTCTTTACATTCCATGGATTGGGGGAGAGGGTCCTGTTGTTTCCACAGAAGACCTCTTTACATTCCATAGATTGGGGAAGAGGGTCCTGTTGTTTCCACAGAATGCCTCTTTAGATTCCATGGATTGGGGAAGAGGGTCCTGTTGTTTCCACAGAAGGCCTCTTTACATTCCATGAATTGGGGGAGAGGGTCCTATTGTTTATACAGAAGGCCTCTTTACATTCCATGAATTGAGGGAGAGAGTCCTATTGTTTCTACCGAAGGTCTCTTTACATTCCATAGATTGGGGGAGAGGGTCCTGTTGTTTTAACAGAAGGCTTATTGTTTGATGGATCTTTACATTCCATGGATTGGGGAAGAGGGTCCTGTTGTTTCCACAGAAGACCTCTTTACATTCCATGGATTGGGGAAGACGGTCCTGTTGTTTCCACAGAAGGCCTCTTTACATTCCATGGATTGGGGAAGAAGGTCCTGTTGTTTCTACAGAAGGCCTCTTTACATTCCATGGATTGGGAAAGAGGGTCCTGTTGTTTCAACAGAAGGCCTCTTTACATTCCATTGATTGGGGGAGAGAGTCCTATTGTTTCTACAGAAGGCCTCTTTACATTCCATGGATTGGGGGAGAGGGTCCTGTTGTTTCCACAGAAGGCTTATTGTTTGATGGGTCTTTACATTCCATGGATTGGAGGAGACGGTCCTGTTGTTTCTACAGAAGGCTTCTTTACATTCCATGGATTGGGGAAGACGGTCCTGTTGTTTCCACAGAAGGCCTCTTTACATTCCATGGATTGGGGAAGAGGGTCCTGTTGTTTCTACAGAAGGCCTCTTTACATTCCATGGATTGGGAAAGAGGGTCCTGTTGTTTCAACAGAAGGCCTCTTTACATTCCATGGATTGGGGGAGAGGGTCCTATTGTTTCCACAGAAGGCCTCTTTATATTCCATGGATTGGGGAGAGGGTCCTATTGTTTCCACAGAAGGCCTCTTTACATTCCATGGATTGGGGGAGAGGGTCCTGTTGTGTCTATAGAAGGCCTCTTTATATTCCATGGATTGGGGAAGAGGGTCCTGTTGTTTCCACAGAAGGCCTCTTTACATTCCATGGATTGGGGGAGAGAGTCCTATTGTTTCCCCAGAAGACTTATTGTTTGTTTGGTCTGTAAATTCTTGATTTGCACCAACAAAACAATCCACACACATATAATTTGGTACCACACAAAAAACTGAATGTTGGACTGTAATTTTTCATTTTCATTGCTTGCATTTTCAAATTTGTCATCAGAATATTCCATTATAAAAATGATATTCTGTTTAAATTTGGGATAAAAGTTTGACCTCTTGAATTCTAAGACTAATGATTTCTCTCCAACGAATTTGCTTCAAGTTCCTGTGACTTTCTTTTGATATTTAAATATCTCCACCAATTTTGCCTCACTAATGACTATTATTTTCAAAAAACGAAGTGTCTAAATGGAGTTACATTATCCATCTGTTGGCTACCCAGGATAACTTTTGCTTCCTTTTTTTTAAATGCCCATACATGCTTTTGTTAATTGTTACCAGAGTTGAGACTTGGAAATGGGGGTGGAGGGGTATTATTCTTGTCAGCCTATTAGCCCAAGGTTTGAAATTGTTTCCATATCATGACAATAAAATATTGAATGCATGTAAACATTTCATTTTTCAGATCATAACAACAAAGGACACAAAACACTGCAGGTTGTGTGATCAGTGTTTCTACAGGATGGACCATCATTGTCTGTATCTTCTTAAATGCGTGGCACACAAGAACCATGCTGTCTTTGTCTGGTTCATCTTCTCTGTAACTGTGAACATGATTCTTTTCACATCACAAGTGTTCTACTATTGCCACATTCATTATGAAAACATTGCATTCTGGGGTATAGTGGGGAAAATGTTTAATAACGACGCCTGGGTTATGAGCATGCTGGTGATGAACATGGTTTGTATCATATGGAGTGTCAATCTTTGTAGATTGCAGCTTTCTTTAGCAAGTCGCGGACAGACACAGTATTTTACAAGAAAAGAAACAGAATTTTCAGGCCTGGAAAGACTTAAGAATCTTGCATTTTTTCTTCAAAGGAAACCAGGCTACAAAATAGACTCTGCTGTACATCATGTGTGACTAATATACTACAAAACAGACTCACTTGTACATAATGTGTGACTAATATACTACTGAATAGACTCTCTTGTACATCATGTGTGACTAATATACTACAAAATAGACTCTCTTGTACATCATGTGTGACTAATTTGCTTGTTTTTATATTTTGTTATATGTAAAATCATTAATTCTGTATTCTACTTACACACGTACAAATATATTCTATTTCATCTGCTGAATTTCACTTGTTTTTGTGCATGTGACAAAAGTAACACCTTATATCTGTTAACCCCTATAAAGTATCTGCTTGTATCTACATGTGACAAAAGTTACACATTGTATCTGATAACTCCTATAGGGTATTTGCTAGTGTCTTCAAGTGACAAAAGTAACACATTGTACAGATATTTGCTAGTGTCTTCAAGTGACAAAAGTAACACATTTTACAGGTATTTGCTAGTGTCTTCAAGTGACAAAAGTAACACATTGTATCTGTTAACTCCCATAGAGTGTTTGCTAGTGTCTACAAGTGACAAAAGTAACACATTGTATAGGGTATTTGCTAGTGTCTTCAAGTGACAAAAGTAACACATTGTATCTGTTAACTCCCATAGGGTATTTGCTTGTGTCTACAAGTGACATATATGGTACAATATTATTAGTTACCTTTAGTCATATTTTAATGGTAATTGATTGGTTTATTTACATCTTTGTTGCCTTGATGCTTTTCTTTTCATATTTTATATTGCTACCTTAAAACATGTTTTATTAGTCTTTGTTTGATAGTATGTTACATCTTAATTTATGATGGTGTTTGAATTCTATTGTCATATACTTTTTTTTTTGTTGTTTGTTGTATGCATGGTTTGATAATATTAAAATCTTTGACATGGAATGTTTTGACATTGAAAATTCAACATATTAAAGCTTCAACCAGTATAATGCTGGCCTCTTGTACAGTAGAATAATATCCTTTGATCTTGATTTGTCAATCTCATACTGCAGAATACTGTCCTTTGATCTTGATTTGTCAGTCTCATACTGCAAAATAATATCCTTTGATCTTGATTTTGATTTGTCAGTCTCATAATGCAAAATAATATCCTTTGATCTTGATTTGTCAGTCTCATACTGCAAAATAATATCCTTTGATCTTGATTTGTCAGTCTCATACTGCAAAATAATATCCTTTGATCTTGATTTGTCAGTCTCATACTGCATAATAATATCCTCAGTATACCACTGACCTGCTTATGATGTGATGATGTCGGTATGGTAATGAATTCATATGATACCACTAATAAGAATCAGTTATAATGTGGGTATGGTAATGAATTCATAGGAACTACCACTAATAAGAATCAGTTATAATGTGGGTATGGTAATTAATTCATAGGAACTACCACTAATAAGAATCAGTTATAATGTGGGTATGGTAATTAATTCATAGGAACTACCACTAATAAGAATCAGTTATAATGTGGTTTTACATTACTTAATACATTATATTTGTTTTAATTCGCTACTATGAAATAGCCTTGTTGGAACATCCCTCAGTATAAAGTATTCTCACTTATAACATGGGTCACTTATGTAGCTCATATAAACAGTGTCACAAGGAGGAAGCACTGCAAATAGTTCTGAGCATGTATTTCATGGTTATTTTTACTTGTGATTTTATTTGAAACTTTTGGATATATTCCAGTGTCAAATTTTGACTTGTTAACCATGTTGTACCAGACATTAAATCGGCTGATATAATTGTTAACCATGTTGTACCAGACATTAAATAGGCTGATATAGTTGTTAACCATGTTGTACCAGACATTAAATAGGCTGATATAATTGTTAACCATGTTGTACCCGACATTAAATAGGCTGATATAGTTGTTAACCATGTTGTACCCAACATTAAATAGGCTGATATAGTTGTTAACCATGTTGTACCAGACATTAAATAGGCTGATATAGTTGTTAACCATGTTGTACCAGACATTAAATAGGCTGATATAGTTGTTAACCATGTTGTACCCAACATTAAATAGGCTGATATAGTTGTTAACCATGTTGTACCAGACATTAAATAGGCTGATATAATTGTTAACCATGTTGTACCAGACATTAAATAGGCTGATATAGTTGTTAACCATGTTGTACCCGACATTAAATAGGCTGATATAATTGTTAACCATATTGTACCCGACATTAAATAGGCTGATATAGTTGTTGTAATTTTTCTCTGATATAAAATGATTGTGTATACTTAGATATGAACCAAATGGCTATATCAGCATGATGGATTCATTTTATAGGTTGATAAGCAAATCACATAGGTGCATATCACTTGCCTGGGGTTTATATTCCTCTTGCCTACTTCTCAGGAACTATAAAACCCCAGACAGGTGATATGTACCTGTATTGCCAGTCAGTGATTCATCTGACCATCACAGCTTTTTTCATCCCTACATTTTAGCACCAAGCTTGGGGATTTGATGGTCTGTCACCTTGTCTGTCTGTTCATGCTGGGTGGAATCTACAAACTTTGTAAGAGGGGGTCAGAAGGTCAAATGCACACAACAATGACATTTTCAAATATTTTCTATGCATACTTAATTCATGTAGAAATACATGTAACAGGAAGACACATCATATATGTGACATATATCGTCCAACCACCCGATGTTGTGTGAGTCCTTCAATCGTGTGCCATGTTTCTCGCGACCTAACACGCTTGTTTCGAGATAATGACGTCATCAACTGTGTCACCAGCGTTCTTCAAGAGTGACGGGAATGAATTAAACAGTAAAATCAGACAAAATGAGATTTAAACTGGTAATTTCATGTAATTTAAAAAAATCTTAATGAAAATCTATATTTTCACAAATGCCTTATTTGTGTCAGACATTTTGGCCTTGAATTTTCTATTATATGCTAAAGATAGCGCCGCCGATCATATGATGCTTTGTTTACATATTTTGAACAGAATAACCCACTTTGGGAATTTATACAGCTGGATAGGCAATGTAAATACCGTATTTACCGTATATATTGGGACAGGATAAAATAAATGATTTTTTTTCCTGTCCCATAACTTATGGTTAAACTTTTTTTCAACTAGATCATATGTCCCAAAACTTAAGAACTGAAACAAATTGTGTTGAATTTGCCCCCCCCCCTCCCCAGCACTTCATGTTAAAATAAGGTAGGTAATTTAAATGTTTATTTGATAATAAACTGAAAGAAACTAACCTTGTACTGTTCTCATTTATTCCTCTTTTTTGTTCTTCATAAGCAATTTATGTATAAAAGACCCAAACGTATCCACTAACACATGGTCCGGTAATGTAGAGTACCAATCGTGTGTTTCGCTATGTCAGGTAACAACATTGACACGTTATTTTATTGACGTGAATATAAACATACGAATCATGTTTGGTTTTCCTCAGAAGTTTGAATACCAGTATATTATCAAACTTAAAATTGGATCCAGTAAAATCACAAACAATAGAAAGAGAGAGACAGAAATAACAACCGATTGCTTGAAGGCACCAGCAATTCACGCATGATCCGGTGTATGGTGCAAAATAACCAAGAGTGTATTATATCCAGGTTAACAATATAACAACATTTCGCAAATAAAAATTATTATTAGGAAATACATTCAGTGTGAGAGCAAATGACAATATTTTCGCTAGCATGGGATACAGAACGTATTCTTAAAGACAATTAATGCCGTGTATATTATTTACCCTGCAGACATCAATGCCTGTTTGTATCAGTTACAATTGCAGATGGCAAACAACAGAAGACCGGGTGGTGAATAAACACAGCTGGTAGTGAGCAATAAACTCATTGTTTCAACTTACCAGTAGGATTTCAAATACAAAGTTTATTTTATTACAAAGCAAGCAGACCCTGGAAGTCAACTTTGGATTATTTTAAGTGTGCAGATTTTTTATGTACAAAGTCGGCAGACCAAGGGAAGCCGGCTTTGGTTTCTTTTAGCAGTATTCACAGGAATTTTGAAAAATAAATTGAAACAGTGGAACAGTCGAGGTCTGTAAGTGACACTTTGAGCATACATTGTGAAATGTACTGGTATTAAAGAATTTGCCACAACTGAACAGGCGTCAATTGTGCGGCATGATCACAGGAAGTTCAAATAAATTCTGTCAGCTGAATATAGGACTCTACTTGGCACTGAACAAGGATCAACTCGGCAGCTCGATCAAAGGGTTGGGAAAACAAAGTGAGGCTGCCTTTACAAGCTAAGGGATTTGCACTGGCAGATAACTGAGGAAATATTACTTGGGAATTAGATCTGGCTTATGAAAAAGGCAAATATAAATCAACTCAAAACTTTTATTGCATCAAACAGTGTTTATACAGCAAAACAAAATATAATACAAGTACGGGTTGCTCCGACTTGCACGTATTTTCTATGTAGTGCAAAGATCTAGTCTCCTATATTGCCCATAGATTTATCAAATTTTGTTCTTCAAAAGTTTGCAGATAAGAAGACAAGTGTAAACAATCAACACTGACAGAGGTTTTTATTTTATTTATTTAATAAAATATAAGTTAGAGTGCATTTTTTTTACCAGCTAAGCATCGATATTATGATTTAAAAGGTGTCCCAAAACTTACGACTCGAAAAAACAATCTGTCCCAGAACTTACAGTGCACAAAAAAATTACTTTAAAAATTAATTTATGGTGTCCCAACATATATGGTAAATACGGGGTACATGTTTTTTTGGTTTTAATCATGTGGGGTTTTTATACAGCGTAAGAATAATTTACACTCGAAATGTATATTCACTATGGACTTTTTCGTTTCAGTATTATTTCATAGTGAACATATATTCTACATAAAAAAAGACATTGAATCTATTATAATAAAATGTGTATCCATTAACCAGTGTGTTTTTATATTTCTCTCTCTCTCTGTCTCTCTGTCTGTTTGCCTGTCTCTCTTTCAGTCTATTGAGTCATGTATTTATATAGTAAAGAACAAGCAAGCAGTAATGTAAGTGCACAAACTGCATCTAGAATTAACGGGAAAAAAAATTCATTGTTAAATTTGCCATGTGACTTTTTAGTCAGTCACGAACCATGGACGCCACTTCCAGAAATAAACTTACACACGCTCGGAAAAATGGTAATTCTGAACTAATGTACATGAATGCCAAAAATTTTGTAATGATGATTAAATGAAGTAGATATAGTTTAACACTTTCTATGGTTATTTGAATAGATTATCACAATACATGTATTATAACGAATGCGTTAAAATTCACGTTAAGTGCACGAAAAGTGGTTGTTCGAGGATTGTGTTATAACCTGTGGGTCAGTATTTGAGGGTGGGTTTGAATAATGTTTGTGGGGTGGAATATGAAATAAAAATTGTTGCGGTTTACAATGGTGAGTCATTAAAGTTGCTATACTGTTAGCGTTGGTGAGTGCCAGAGATTGCTTCATAACTAAATCAGTAGAATTGACTTATTACAGAACATCTCAAAACTTACTACTACATTATATAAAATGGTCTCATCTTTTTTGGTTGCATTAAAATTTACATAAAATCTCCTAAGCCTATGTCAAAGTAATTTCTGAGGTGTTCTGTAGTAAGTTGTTTTGCAGATTTCATTCTTTTGGTCTCGGGCTGTTACCAGTGCTGATGGGTATATCAAAAATAAAGCTGTGAGGGCCTAGGAATCTTGGACTACTGTACTGCATGCCTATCAGCCTACATAACTAATATTACCATATATACTTGCATATAAGTCAATACCAATTGCAAACTGCATAGACTCAGATCTGCCGTCGCATAAGGACTAATCAGTAGAACAAACAACATAGACCCTGATCTGCTGTCGCATAATGTGCCAGCAGATCAGGGTCTATGTTGTTTGCATTTGGACCTCGATTATACACGAGTATAAATGGTATGTGTGCTATATCTATGTGACAGTCGTGAAAATTATGATTGAAAAAAAACGTATGTTGTGATGTCTCTAAATACCTGTTTGGAGGCAAAGTGTTACAACATTAATATACAAGAAAATTACACTTTGCCATTTTTTACAATATTGTCTAAGAAAAAGCACAGGGAACAGTTTTCTCAATGTTGGTTTCTTCATTCATGGGCACTAACTACTGTAAACATGTGGCCATCATGTTTTTTTTCAGAATTTTTACATCTTTTGCAAAGATTAAGGAAATCATTTATGACCTTTTCTTTTGTTACTACAAAAATGATTCAAAAACATTTTCAAAAATCTGGATCAGGTCTGTGGAATGCTATTTCTTTGTTGTGCAGTCTGCTGAAGATGGGATTTGAATGTATAACCACTTGATAATTCACAATGGACATATACACATATACTTTATAAGGTGAAGACATGTTAAGTGACTTTGGTGTTAATTACTTAGTAATGTGTTGTATATAGATAAGTAAAACTTTTGTAAATTATTTTACATAAGAGGGTCTTAAGGTAGAATAGTGTAATTGAATCATCATGTACAAATTAAGCATTATTATTATTGTTACTGTCAAAGCACTCTTAATATTGGGAGCTGCAATATCTTAGTGGTTAGCATGCCAGACTTGCAATCAGAAAGGTGCAGGTTTGACTCCTATCCAGACCAGGCTGGCTGAGTTGCCATGGTGTGTGACTCAGGGCAAGGTATGTTACTCAAATTGCCTCGGCTTAATATAACCTTTTGTCTCTTGCTGACCCTTTAAATCCACCAATCATCATCATCCCACACTTAAAATGACAGGTACTAGAAAGCTTTTTTTGTCTGACATGCTTTATTGAACAACTGATCATGTTTGCTTTGCAGAATAGACTTGGCCTGTCAGTAGGGTTTGTACCAGTATACTGTCGCACACTGGAGTAATACAGAATAGACATGGTCTGTCAGTGGGGTTTGTACCAGTATACTGTCACACACTGGAGTAATACAGAATAGACATGGTCTGTCAGTAGGGTTTGTACCAGTATACTGTCACACACTGGAGTAATACAGAATAGACATGGTCTGTCAGTAGGGTTTGTACCAGTATACTGTCACACACTGGAGTAATACAGAATAGACATGGTCTGTCAGTATACTGTCACACACTGGAGTTATGCAGAATAGACATGGCCAGTCAGTGGGGTTTATACATGTACCAGTATACTGGCACACACTGGACTAATACAGAATAGACATGGTCTGTCAGTGGGGTTTATACATGTACCAGTATACTGTCACACACTGGAGTAATACAGAATAGACTTGGCCTGTCAGTAGGGTTTGTACCAGTATACTGTTACACACTGGAGTAATACAGAATAGACATGGTCTGTCAGTGGGGTTTATACCAGTATACTGTCACACACTGGAGTTATGCAGAATAGACATGGCCAGTCAGTGGGGTTTATACATGTACCAGTATACTGTCACACACTGGAGTAATACAGAATAGACATGGTCTGTCAGTGGGGTTTATACCAGTATACTGTCACACACTGGAGTTATGCAGAATAGACATGGCCAGTCAGTGGGGTTTATACATGTACCAGTATACTGTCACACATTGGAGTTATGTAGAATATACATGGCCTGTCAGTGGGGTTTATACCAGTATACTATCACACACTAGTGTTATGCAGAAGAGACATGGCCTGTCAGAGGGGTTTATACCAGTATAATGTCACACATGGGATAGTATATACATGGCCTGTCAGTGGGGTTTATACCAATATAATGTCACACACTGGAGTTAAAATATTGTCATCTTTTTTAATGTCAAAATATTTTGCAGATAAATCTCAGTTATATAGCAAAGATGCAGCACCCCATGAGGACATCCAACATTTTTCTATGCAAGTTCGTTTGGTGTTTTCTTTCTGGTTGAAGAGTATATTCTTGCATGCCACTTTATGAATTCACTATTTACAATATATATATATATATATATGGTATCATTTGCAACCAATTTTGGGGTCACCCTTTCATTACAAATGTATGTGAGAAATTGTTTCCACGTAAAATTCATTGAGGTAAAATTACCCAGGTTTCTTGAAAAATATATCATAATATCTGCAAGATAAATGGTATGAGGTATTGTAGCAAGTTATCTTCCCAATAGGTGGAGCCACAGAAAAACCCAGTCCCGGTATTTGGTTCCCCCTCAGATTTTATTGTTCAGCAGAACAAAATTGACATCTTGTATCATGCCTAAGAATGCATGATTCATATTGTATGTATCCATTGAAACAAATGTCTTATTTTGTCCTATTTTATTTTGAGGTGAATCAAAGATATACTATGTTAGCACAAAAAGACACTAAAATTGCCATTTGGCTTCTTTTTTTAACTTAATAAACAGAGAATATCTTAATAATTTTGGACTCCTTCTATTCAAACTTTAGCACCAACCTAGTACTGTATATATCAAAATTTAATTCTATTAACTTCATTTTCTTATCCACAAATTGTATTAAGGATAGGGAAGTCCCAGATTCCTCCTTATCCTCTCTCTGGGAGACTGTTCTATATAACCAGCAATGTGTTTAAGGGCTGTTAAACCAAATCAAATAATATTCAGTAAGAGCATACATGTATGGGCTTGATATCAATATTAATAAACCCATTTTAAATAAGAAGAAATAGTCTTCATAATAAAGATAATAATACTCTGATAATCTTAACCCAAAATTATTTTCCAAATCTCAGTAGAAGTTGTACTTTCTGTAACATTATCAAAATTCAATAATCAATAATTTAAAAATCTCTGTACAAAGTAGACATCTTTTTTTATTATTTAAAGTCCCTGATGAAATTGCTCATTCCTATGTCAAATTATTTTAAATACTGTTTGTTTATCTCATCATAAAATAACTTATTTTTGAAAAGTAAACACAAAAGATATTGGGATCTGAAATAAACATTTTAAGTCACAGTATCAAATCTGACAATGCACACATTTTTCATTTATTCTGAATATGTATAGCATTAAAAAAATAATCTCTGCAATAAAACTAATCACTTTTAACAGCTTTGCAGTTGATCTAGTAGTCTAAAAAAAAATGTGAATGCTTGTCTTTTTACACAAAGTATATGTAAGCAATCAAGACTTCTTCATTTGAATATGTAGTAAATAGCATTATGCAGTATATCAAACAATCTTCTTAGCACAACTAGTCCCAAAGTTTTTGATGGTTTGCCATGAATCTCGGTACATGTTATGTTCATCACCAGAATATACACATATCAACAATCACTTTTCTCGTGCATTGTTTATTTGAGTTATTGCCTGTTTTGTCGTGCAGCTTAATCTAGTGTATGACAATGTCTCGTTAGCACAACTAGTCCAGTGGATTTCTTTTGGATTGCCATGAAATTTGGTAAATATTATGGTTATCACCTCAAGATGTACATAACGGCAAATCACTGTGCTCCCACAATTTTTTTAATGAGTTATTTCCCTTTTTGTCTTGTAGATTAATGCACTACAATGTATATTACACAATTTTTTTAATGAGTTATTTCCCTTTTGTCTTGTAGATTAATGCACTTCAGTGTATATTACACAATTTTTTTAATGAGTTATTTCCCTTTTTGTCTTGTAGATTAATGCACTACAGTGTATATTACACAATTTTTTTAAAGAGTTATTTCCCTTTTTGTCTTGTAGATTAATGCACTACAGTGTATATTACACAATTTTTTAATGAGTTATTTCCCTATTTGTCTTGTAGATTAATGCTCTACAGTGTATATTACACAATTTTTTTAATGAGTTATTTCCCTCTTTGTCTTGTAGATTAATGCACTACAGTGTATATTACAAATTTTTTAATGAGTTTTGTCGCTTTTTGTCTTGTAGGTTAATGCACTACAGTGTATATGACATTATTTTTTTAATGAGTTATTTCCCTTTTTGTCTTGTAGATTAATGCACTACAGTGTATATTAAAAAATTTTTTAATGAGTTATTTCCCTTTTTGTCTTGTAGATTAATGCACTACAGTGTATATTACATAATTTTTTTAATGAGTTATTTCCCTTTTTGTCTTGTAGATTAATGCACTACAGTGTATATTACACAATTTTTTAATGAGTTATTTTCCTTTTTGTCTTGTAGATTAATGCTCTACAGTGTATATTACACAATTTTTTTAATGAGTTATTTCCCTCTTTGTCTTGTAGATTAATGCACTACAGTGTATATTACAAATTTTTTAATGAGTTTTTTCCCTTTTTGTCTTGTAGATTAATGCACTACAGTGTATATGACATTATTTTTTTAATGAGTTATTTCCCTTTTGTCTTGTAGATTAATGCACTACAGTGTATATTACACCATTTTTTTAATGAGTTATTTCCCTTTTTGTCTTGTAGATTAATGCACTGCAGTGTATATTACAAATTTTTTTAATGAGTTATTTCTCTTTTGTCTTGTAGATTAATGCACTACAGTGCATATTACATAAATTTTCTAATGAGTTATTTCCCTTTTTGTCTTGTAGATTAATGCACTACAGTGTATATTACACAATTTTATTAGTGCAAGTAGTCCTGCAGATTGTGATGGATTGTCATGAAACTTGGTAAATATTATGGTCATCACGTGAAGATGTGCATATTGATAAATCACATTACTCCAGAAATTTTGTGTGAGTTATTGCCCTTTTTGTCTCGTAGCTTTATGCCGTGTATGACATAGATGACATAATCTTGTTTGTGCAACTAGTCCTACAGTTTCTGATGGTTTGTCATGAAACAAGGGAAATATTATGTTCATCACCTGAAGATTTGCACATCAGCAAATAACTTTTATCATGTAATTTTTATTAAGAGTTATTGCCCGTTTTGTTTTGTAGCTTAATGGAGTGTATGACACAATCTTGTTAGCGCAACTAGCCTGCAAATTTTTTATGGATTGCCATGATACTTGGTAAATATTATGATTATCACATCAAGATGTAACTCAACAAATCCCTTTGCTTAACCAGTTTTTTATGTTATTTCCCTTCTTGTAGCTTAATGCAGTGTATGATACAATCTTGTTAGTCCCACAGTTTTTAATGGATTGCCATACAATTTGGTAAATGTTGTGCTCATCACCTGAAGATGTGCATATTGACAAATAACTTTGCTCCTGCAATATTTTTGTAGAGTTATTGCCCATTTTGTCTTGTCGATTAATGCAGTGTATGACACAATCATGTTAGCACAACTAGTCCCACAGTTTTTGATGGATTGCCATGAAACTTGGTAAAAAGTATTATGGTCATAACCAGAAAATATGCATATTGACAAATTACTTTGTTCCCGCAACTTTTTGTTGACTTATTTCCCTTTTTGTTTGTAACTTAACTCAGTGTATGACAAATTCTCATTAGTACAACTAGCCCATGGTTTGTCTTGCAATTTTTTATGGAAAGATTTGTAAGTACATATTATGGTCATCATCTAAAGATGCACATATTGACACATCTTTGTGTTCCATGATTTTTGTAAGAGTTATTGCCCTTTTTGACTAGCTAGATGCAGTGTATGACAGAATTTTGTGGATGCAACTAGTCTTGCATTTTTAGTGGATTGCTGTGAAACTTAGTATATGTTATGGTTATCAGCAAAAGATATGCATATGGGTAAATCATTGTACTCTCAGTTTTTTCAGAAGAGTTATGAGCTTCGTTTTACTATAGATTCATCTACATGTAATAATAGGATGCAGGAGATGTGGAGGTATATTTACGTGAGCATATTGCTCTCCATTTTTTAAAACTATTTTGAATGTTTATTTAATGAGGCAGTTGAAGACTTTACCAACAAAATAACAATTATCATATGTATGAAAATAGCTTCAATGTAAACTAGAATTCCAATGCATGCCATAACAAATTCCAATAGTTTTGATTACATATTATATGTATTCATATCAGTTATCACACACACACACACACTTACCCAGGGTCATAACCCAAACTCTGTTACATATATGGTGCGTCTGCCTGCTATGATTGCATGTATAAAGTTGGTTAAATATAATTCCATATGTGACTAATTGGCATAGAAACCCCAGATGTTGCAGTCAAAAATTGCAACCTTTGCTGCAAATGGTTACCATCGAGGCAACTTTTGTACCAAGTTTGATGAATTTCCACACAGTGGCATGGAAGGAGATAGGGTTTATGGACATTCAGATGGTGGACAGACATACAAATGTACAGATGGAGGGAATAACAAATGCAATAATTAGAAATTTGCCTTCATTTTTTAGTAGCAATATGGCTGTCATATATATATATATATATATATATATATATATATATATATATATATATATATATATATATATATATATATATAGATGGAATGTCACCTTTTTTACACCCTTTCATCTATAGAAATCCACTTATAAAATGATTAAGTTATATATATGGTATCTTTTTTCTACATCCTTGGTCCTTCTATTTTTGTAAAGAAAATAATTCTAACATTCTGGCATTCCAACCCTTTTGGGCAAATTAATATGCAGTAAAAAGTATTTTTTTTTGCAAACCTGGTATGTATTAAACCCATATGAACCTGCATGTATGTACATTTATTTACGTGTATATTGTCATACAAAAACCCGAAACATTGTCCATTTTGAGCATGTGTCTTCTATAAGGAGGTGTCCATTCCGGCAGGTTTCACTGTAGTAAATTGGGTCTATAGAATGCACCTATAGGATATATTCTTTTTCTATGTAATTACCAGTTTTTATTATATACTTCAGCGTGAAATATAGAAACTTATTGGCGAAATCATTTTCATATTTTTTTCATTCCTGTATTTTCACGTGTGAAAAATATATCCTTATATATAGATTTCCCATCATGCAATGCGACGTTTTACTGTGTGTTAGTACAGAAGTTATACCTGCAGCAACAAAAATGAGCACTTTGTGATATAGAACAAATAAATAGAAACTGCATTACATTTCAGACATGGAAATTAATTTTTGCTGAAGAAATCTGACTCGATTCCATTCGCGTCTCTATGAAGTTATTTCCCCTTACTTCCTTGACAACAATGATAAACCCGCTGTGATGCATTGATAATGAATCGGACTCGCTTTGCGGTCAGATATGATCAACTGGTTTACAAAATGTCAAAAATGTAATTCACTGCGACAGATTAGATCATCCCATTCCTACCGCTCTCTTAAGTCGCTGATATTTATATGATCAACCTATGAAAGTGAGTAAATTGACGAAAAGGGGGGTGGGTATTGTGCTGAAGAGTGAGTTTAATCTTCTAAGCTTCGATTTTGGAGAAAGTCGTTCAAATATCTTCTTGTTCTTCTTTTTTTTATATTTCATCACACAGAATTTGACCAAATGTTACAGAAAGCATATATACTTTAAGCGTGGAGCAATTAACAGCTTCTAAGTTATGAACAGGGAGCTAGTACCCAGTATGTATAAATAACGGCCTTATGATGCCAAGAAATTATATAGTGTATTTTCATCATGTTTTCTGGACAGCAACAAATAGTTACTTTCTGTCCGAAAACACAAACATATTTAATTCAGTGTTTGCAAATAAACAAAGAAACACAAAAATCTAAGCCGTATCAACCAAACCCACACATACAATATTAGGCTATCCTTTAAGTCCTACAGCAAAGTAATGACACTTTGCAATTACATTAATGAATTAAACCGACATTACCAGATATTTTGTTTCTTCTGTTTTATTTCAGTCAACAAGAAAATAAACGCAAATTTTAAAAAAAAGAACTTCAAGAGTGAAGCAAAAGAATCTGCCATGTTTATATATATATATATATATATGGTCTAAAAAAGAAGATAAGCGACACCAACATTAATAGGCAATGTAAGTACTAAGTATCCCAAACCGTTCTTTCCAATCCACAATTTCAATCAATGTATGAATATGAATTAACAAGCGCACAGGTGTCAGTTACACGGTGAGCGATATCAGCAGTGGCGGTGCGAGGGATGGGTTGGGAGTGACCAATCACCCATCCCCCCGGGCGCTAGGCGAAAGGGGGCGCCGTCTAAAGCTTCTTTTTTTGCAGCTGAATTTTCATAGTATGTCACCTTCACCTTAGTGTAAACGGGGAAATTCTTCACAAAAATTATATTGGGGGGATGGAGGAGAGAGATTGGCAACTGACATAAATACTGTTCTTTGTAGCAAAGTAGGGGCGCCACTAAAAAACATTGCCCCCGAGTGCCTCGAACCCTTGCGCAGCCACTGGATATCGGGCCCAATTGGGTCTCTTGTTTTCCTGCTCATTCCCTCCAAAACCCATGGCATCCAGCCTATTGTTCTGTTGCAAGAATATTTTATGTTTCTATTAATAGAAACATTAGATTTTTATCACCTTTAGGTTAAGGGTCAAAGAAAAACACGCACATATTTAAGATTAAGAGGAAACAAATTACACCTTAACGTGGTTCTCTTTCCTGATAGTTTGACGGCTAGTGGTATTGACAAGCGCTCTGAGTGGCCTTGAGATCATCAGTCTAATTAAAATCGAGATCTACTTATATAACACGTAAATCTGAGAGGCACCTATCAAGTTCATGTTATTGTGGCCATTGGAATTCCAGGTCCACTTATTTTTAGTAACCTAGCAGATAAAGCTTTGAATTTCGTTTTAGGAGAGTAATCGTTAGAAACGATATATTCCGAATGACGTTTTTCACTTCATAACCTGCAAACTGTCGTCTGATTAGTGTATCGAAAGGTCATCTAAAAATTGCCTTGTATCGATGTCCGTCAGATCTCCGTTATTTCGGAGATCGATTTAATTCTATTGGGAGATCATAAAACTCTTAGACTGACTTTTCACTATCAGCTGATCAGAAACCACATTTGAAATGTTATGCCATTTGTGATTGGTCAAAACAAAATCTCAAGGTCAAACTCAAGTTCAAGAGTTGTATGATTTCCAGGCCTGGATTAAATACCCCTACCCAAGGTAGAACGAAGGTGAAGTGGTATGATTATAAAGGTTGCTATACAAGTTGTACGATAAAAGTCTGTTAGCTATGATTTTCACGTGTTCTTCGCGGGTTTATTAAAGGTCAAAAGTTAAGGTTACCCGCAATATGAAGAAAAAAAAATCCCATTTCCATGATCTTACATCTGTTAATACATCCAATCATACTGAAATTTTAAAATTGAACTTAGATATGAATTTTTCATGTTTTATAGTATGGGTCTGTGGATCAGAGGACAAGGTCACCGTGTGTCTCCATGCTCATAAAATGCATTACAAATTAAACCTATCAAATCGAATTTTTAAAAACTGGCTAAAATGTTATAGAATCACATGAACTTATTACATATTAACAAAGTGGCTATCTACTCTTGAATGATTAATATTAATTTACAGGTCAGCTTAATCAATTGGGAGTTTTATGTAGCGTTTCCGTGGCAATGCGCTTCAGTGCTTCCTATTTATTTTTCCCAAATTTTATACTTGGAACAAAAAATGTTTATCTAGTAGAAATTGTACATTGATGCTGAATAATTGTTAATTTACTATAATTCTGCCAATGCATATAAGTAATTACATTACAAAAAAACTTGAAACTGTAGATTGCATCAGTCTTTCAGGTAAATATTATTTCTTTCCCTTTTTTTTTTTTGCGAAAGAAGAACAAGGCTCAATCACTGATTAAAATACTAGTATACGTCATGATTTTCTATTTCTTTTAAAATATTAAGTTTTTCTTGCGTATATTTTTGGAAGAATAGTTTATCGATGATTTATTTTTAGCTAAAGGTTCGTAACCTCTGGAATGTATAATTTTGCTTTTCAATTAATATCTTTCCCTCGTGCAGAAATTCGATGGATTAGGAGTCAAATGGCAGTAAAAAGTTTCTCTCGGAGAAAAGGTGCTCAGAACAATTCGGTTGATGACACTCCATTTCCCAAGGAAATATGTGTCATCATTCAAACAGTTTGTTTGAAATATTGAGAAAAAAAAAAAACAAATAAGAAAACAAAAACAATGGCCAATTATAATGCACCGGAAACAATATTTCTACACACCGACAGAAGCAGAAACCTCGGAAAAAAAATGTTCTTGATTGACTTTTCTGTTTTATTCATATAAAGATAATAATGCTCCATCTGGTAATAGGCATACGGAATGTATACAATATATAACTTTTGACCTTTGCATTCTATAATAATACAAATTTGGTGTTTTGGGGTTTTTTTCTGTAAAACTGATTATCGTTTGACAACTCTGCCGTCAAATTGGCCGTTTTAACAAAGATCTTCGTATTTTGGGAATTATTTCGAGCCCTGTGGCCAATTTCTATGATTACCATGAGAGAGCACACATTCAGGACTCTCCAAACAATTTTCCAAGGTAGAGGAATTGTATTTATTGATTACGGATGTGATTTCATTACAATATTTTTGTTACAACTCAGGTCCAACGATACTCATTAGACATGAAATATCACTCGAAGTTGCCAAGGAACAGCCAGAAAGTTAACCATCTGTAATCAAATCAGTCTGGCTCATATGATTAGTTTCTTTCTCTGGTAATCAGCACTACAGTACTCTTTGTTAATATTGAACTTGTATCTTACAACTTCAATATTTTAGCGTTTTTTTTAAGCAGGGTAAAACCTCTCTTCATAAACCATGCCCATATTTAGATAAGATAATATACAGTTAACGGCGTTCTAACTACGATGCTTTGCCTGTGAATGTGTGTGTGTGTGTGTGTGTGTGTGTGTGTGTGTGTGTGTGTGAGTGAGAGAGAGAGAGGGGGGGCTTGGTTTGGTGTTCTATTATGTGTTTTCTTTCCTTTCTTTTATTTCTTTTACATAGCTCCTTCGAAATTGAAGCAGTCCTGGAAACATAAAACTCCCATAACACACTATTTACTCCTAATTTTAAAAAAGTTTGACCAAGGTTCAAAACACGTTTTTTCCTTCCATAAATCCGTTTATCCTAGATAAACGACCCAATAAAAAAATGTAAGCCAAATAATTATTGAATATTACACTTTATTTCATTCATATCCTAATTGCAAAACTGCGTCATTTGCTCGTTTTCAGGTTCAGTTACTCATATTATAACCAGACAGAAAAAATAAATTACATGCTACTCATTTTTATAAAATCTGAGGATCCTTGAAGCAGCACCGAGTATACATCAAGTTAGACAACATATTACCATTACTTCGGTGGTATCCGTAAAGACATTTTGTAAATAAAATACATCGTGTCCTTTGAGAATTTTAAATTTTAATCGCATGTATTATAATCAGTCTTTCAAAATGAGGGGGATAGGAAATCGTATAAGAAGTTAAGATCAGGCAAATAGAACTATCCAACTGCAACAATTACATCAATATAGTCCTGTGTTGGGTCGGCGGGATGTGGTATAGACCAAGTTTTTCTTTGCCGTTTGATGAAGTCGTTTACTTTTTAGCTTACCTGTCCAAACCCCATGTGAGCTTGAAGTATAAATTATTTGTTAATTTCAATTTGTACAAGTTGTACGATTCGTGCCACAGAATATATATGAATGGGTTGGCATTAATAAATAGGTCTGGCTCCCAATGCCTGAGGTTGATTACATGGCCCACATATCGGCCTTGCGGACCTGAGCGAGTATACAAATAGCCAAGTAAGATGCACCAGCTATTACACTGCCAGATAATAGAGCAGTGTATAATGCTAGATGGGGACATCCGCAGCCCGGGGGGGGGGGGGGGGGGTAAGCCACATGCGGACAAAAGCGGACAAGGGGAGGAGGGGTAGGAAAACAGGTATTATCTGCGGACGTCCTATATGGACAATCCCTTATGGAATGGCCCTGCATCCATCGTGCATACATCGTCCGTTGGCACTTGATATTTTTGACTTGCTCTAAAAAAACAAAAAACAAATTAAATAAACAAAAACAAAATGCACTGGTATAACTTGGATCAAACTTGACTATTTTCTAAGGACATTCTATACGAAAACCATGTTTGGAGTGGGTCCCCTAGCAACAGTGTGGCTTCCATAGCAGCAACCATAGGGTAAATCGAATTTCAACTTCTCCAGAACGGATGAGACAATTGTGATAAACTTAGACAGCAGTGTTTCTTAGGACATGCTCCATCAAATATTGCCCATGATGGCTCTCCTAGCAACACTCTATCTTAACAACCAGGTGGAAAACCTATTTTTGACTTTTTCTCCTGAATGGCTGAGCAAATTTTGATCAAGCTAGCCATAAATGTTTCTTAGAACATGCTTTATCAAAATCATGTCAAGGTTGGCTTACCTAGCAACTGTGTGGCTTTGATAGAAATCAGGTGGAAAAGCTGTGTTCAGCTTCTACAGAACAGCTGAGCTAATTTTAATCAAACTTGGTATGAATATTTCTTAGGACACGCTCTATCAAAATTACATCTGGGATGGTTCCCTTAGCAATAGCGGGGCTGCCTTAGCAACAAGTTGGAAAACCTAGCTTCAGCTTCTTCGGCAGAATGGCTGAACCAGTTTTGATTAAGCTTGGAGGAAGTGTTTCTTAGAATATGCCCTATCAAAATTTGGTCTGGGGTGGCTCCCCTGGCAACTGTCTTGCTTTCTTAGCAACAAGTTGAAAAACCTATTTTCAAGCTCTTCTCTTGAATGACGGAACCAATTTTGATTAAACTTGGTAGGAACGATTCTTATCACATGCTGTACCAAAAGTTTGTCCAGGGTTGAACTCCTAGGAATAGTGTGGTTTCTACAGGAACCAGGCATAAAGCTGGTTTCTGGTTTCTTCAGAATGGTTCAGTCAATTATGATCAAACTTGGTAGAAATATTTGTTAGTATATTCTCTGCCAGAATTCTTCTCGGTGTGGTTCCCGTAGCAATGATGTAGGCTCTATAGCAACCAGGTGTAAGACCTACAAATGATACTCAGCTCCATCAAGTATGGTTATTATCACTAATCACACACACACACACACACACACATATATACATATATATATGTGTGTTTGTGTGTGTATGTATATATATATATATATATATATATATATATATATATATATATATATATATATGTGTGTGTGTTTGTGTGTATATATATACATATATATGTGTTTGTGTGTATATATATATATATATATATATATATATATATATATATATATATATATATATATATATATATATATATATTAGGTATATTGAATTTATAATATGTGTCCATGAGGTAAGTTGTACTTAAGTCATTTTGTAAACAACATATTTACTGCATTTGAGTTCAAGGTCAGTCTTGTTTTCCATATCTTGATGTGAAAAAAGTCAGGTACGCACCGGAAATTTCCATTAGAGTTACTCATATTCTAGAATATTGTCTCAGGTGACTTATCCTTATATTTATACAGGTTTGGTAAACAAGATTTCATTCCTATACTAAACTTCATATTATTAAGATCAGTCTATTAAGGAATTTATTTTAGTAATCAGATGTTAAAGTTGTGAAAATCGGATCAAATTCAGAGACAGGAATTATTTATTTGAAATATTCATTGGAATTACTAAAAGTGCTCATTCTCATATTGGATTAATACTTGACTTTGGGATTTATGTGAATTCATTCAAATATATTCTGGATTACATACATCAGGCATATCAGAACATTCAAGGCTATTGACACATCAGAACATTCAAGACTACTAACACATCAGGACATTCAAGGCTACTGGAATTCATTCGGAACATTCTATATTTAGGACTTGTGATTAGGACACTTAGGATTATTGGATTATTTGCACTTTAATTCACGTTAATGTAAGTGTCGTTTTGAATTGTCACTTTAATTGTATAGAAATAAATTTCTTGTTGATTTTACTTACATTGTTGGTTTCACTTTCTTTCTGTTATATTATTTTAAGACCTAGAGTCGTAACAGAAATTGGGGACTCGTCCGGGATCTGAATTTCTTTAAATTACAATTTAAATTGACTTTGTCTTGGAATTTTCATTGTAAAGATTGTTTTTTCACCCATTTGAGAAATCTTTAGTGAAACCAGCAAGCATTCACAATGTCATCTAAGGTAGAGAACTTTGTTTCAAATCCTACCCAGGTAGGGTTAGAGTCTATGAAAAAGGACGAGTTGCTTGAGTTTGCCAGACATTATGATCTTTCTGAGGCGAAAGCGTCTTTGGCAAAGCAAGAGATACAGAATATTTTAATTCCATATTTGGTGCGAAAGGAAATTTTGGATAATAGTGCTTTGGGTTAAATTGATAAGTCGGTATCTGGTTTTGATTGGAAATAATGGGAATTACAGCTAAAGCTTCAGCTTCAAAAAGAAATGACGGAACTACAAATACAGAAAGAGTTGAAGGAGAGGGAAATTAAAGAAAGGGAATACAGATGCAGAGAGAGAGAGAGAGAGAAAGGATAGGGAAATACAGATATTGAGAGAGAGAAAGAGGAGAGGGAAATAAAAGATAGAGAAATACAGATTTAAACGATTTAAAATTTTGAAGTATCTCGTCACTGGCAACAAAAAAAAAAAAAGAAAAAAGGAGTAAAAGTGCAGAATCGTATTTAATTTGTACTATAACTTTTTAGATCGGCACATACTCAAAATGTTTACATTGTAGTAAATCTATTAATATATAATAAAAATGCAAATTTAATGTAATTTATACCTTTCAAATGAGGAAAATTAACATTATTCATAATAAATTTGTCAAACAAAGTATCACATTCCACAGATCTATCCTTTTGCTTTTAAATTATTTTATTGGTCTGACATTAAACATTCAAAAACCTTTATAGAAATTCTCTTAGCGTCCTATGACGTCCGCAGTTTGGCTTGAATATATTTTATAAATAATACTTGTTTTTTAAAATTCCACTCACTGGCAAGAGAGACAGAAGAAATTGTGTTGAAACTCTCTGGTTTTGTAAAATAATTAGTTAGGTAGATACATGATGAGAAAAAAAAAGTTTACATTATGATGTATCTAATTATAAAAATCATGAAAATTACGAATCGTTCTTTCAAAAAAAAAATGATTAGATGAGCACAATCGACATTATTCGTCATAAATATGGCGGAAGAGTATCATTTGGCACAGATTTATCCTTCTGCCTTTTAAATCCTTTTTATTTATTGGTTTAATTTTAAACATGACAGTGCCTTTTTCAAAATGTTCCTGGCTGTCTATGACTTGCGTCAGTTCAGCAAAAATACATTTTAAAATAATTATTTATTTCTTAAAAGTTTAATTGCTCTAAACACAGAAAGGAGTAAATGTGGGGAAACTTCCAGATGTTGTAAGGTAACCATTTAAGTCAATACATGATCTAAAGGTATACAGCAATACAGAATTACGAGATTACTGCACTACAGGATTACAAGGTTACAGCACAACTATTATTATAAACAATCTGATGATTCCAAAGACTGATCATAAAAAACAAGAATGTTTTCAACACAAGATTTAAAATTGGAATGGAATCTAGTTTACCAAATGCTGTATAAATAAAAGACAAGTCATATGACAGAATGATCTAGAATATTAAATGGTGTGTGTGACATTTAACACATAACTCTAAGGAAATTCTGGTTTTATCTGTAAGCAAAATCAACCCGGACCTCAAATTGAATCAACAACTTGTTTACCATAACCGTCTTTGAACTCAAATATTAAGTACACAACCTAATTCAAGGACAATATCAAATTATGTCAATACTATACTTGACATTAAGGTTTAAGCAAATATTAAAGTCAAGAAACATTTATAATTTCCTAAAATATTTATAATATTATATAAACATCATACATAACACGAGCTTATAGAAGACCGGGATAAAGATACGCGCAGCGCCAACAGCCGTGATGATCATAGCTATTAAAATCCACAAATACATTGTATTGTACGTGTAAATCTCCGCCGGAGTTTCCAGAATGGTGACAGCGGAGATGAAACTGGAAATGAGGGACATGGCCACTGGTATATAATGCAAATCCCCTCCCCGCCAGCAAATAGTCATTCGGTGTGTTTTTGTTTCTGTGCTTGATTGCATATTAAATCCCAATCAGAGCCGAAATCCCCAAGGTAACTCCAAAGAACACATAGTCTGCCGCATGGAACGTTCTCTTTATTCCAGTTAGGTATCTGTGCGATCCCGACATCGTCAGTTTTGTCAAGGCTTATAACTTTGTCTTCTCTGAGCAGCTGTGTGCTTTTGACTCTGTCTAACTGAGCTTTAACAGCAGACAGTAAAATAGTGTGCTGCGCAAAAGTGAATGACGTAATGTAGGTACGTCAATTGTCATTAGGGCAGCGTGCATTGAACCTTTATTTATTTATATATATTGCTAACATCTGTTCACTGAAATTTGATAAGTTTTGGTTATTTTGTATAATGATACACACTTTTTAATGCAGCGGGTTATCGAATTGTGGCTTCTATAAATCTCATTTTGTTATTAAGATGAAATAAATCTCTGAGACAGAAACGTCCTGGCTTAAAATTGGTTGGTTGGTTGGTTTTTGACGGCACTTTATTTGGCTATATCATTCCTACGAAATGGGAGCTATGTGCCTTTACAGTTGGTCCCCTTCAATTTTTACAGACTAATATATCTTGTCAATGTTGTGTATGCAAACATTTGCGTACAGAATTTTGAATTCATGAGACACGTTTCCATTATGCGCTTTGTAGCATCGTCGGTTTTCAAGAGTTTGGACTAACGTCTACGGTTTATGGGTTGAATAATTCTTTGTTTTTTGTTGTTGTCCAAAATGTATGAAGTCCTAAATGTTTAAATATATTGCATTTAAATCCGAATTCGTAAGCTCTTTTAATACTATAGAGAAGTCTAATAAGGTTTCTGGGAGTATTTAGGGATCAAACGAAACGCTGATATTCTTAGAGCTGAAAAAAAGAAAAAAGAACTTCATATGTATACTGTACAGTCTTCTGAATATATAACCTAAATTGTAATGCTATTTAATTTAATCTTTCTGTCATGTTTTCTTACAATTTTTCGTGTATTGAATAAAGATTTACCAAAATAGTTAGACCTGTGACTATATCATCATCCAAGACAACAAGGCAAGAGTAGGTTGTACCTTGGCTATACTAGTGTAGAGACGAGATATCGTTTGTATGGGAATTTATTTTTGTTTTTCAGATGAGTACTTTGTTTTTCAGATGAGTACTTTAAATGACTATATAATGGCGGATCCATCTTGCCTGGGTTAGGAATAGAATAGTGATTTAATCGAACTTAAACACGAACATCTGACAAATATGGAACATTGTATTGAATTCTTCATTTCATATCGCTAATTTACTTTTTGTTTTATTTTTCATATAATAATTGTACATGTACTGATTTTTGCTCTAGCAGTTTTAATGATTGTTGCTGCTGTTGTTGTTTCTGTTTCGAGATGCTGCTACTGATGATGATAATACTGAAGTCCATGGACTTTGATAAAAACAATAACGGTGGTAATGACGATGAATATTTTATTTCACTAAAACAATAAAACAAGTATCTTCTTAGCTGATAAATCACTAATCTCCCCCAAATTAGAGAACTTAAAGACTGTAAAACAAGTTTTTATTTCTTTTATCTACTAAATCTGGTTAATATTTTATCTTTGAGTGTTATTTTGTACACATTGACATGAACAGAGCAACATAGTTCACTGAGTATAAGACATACTTCATCGTAACCATCACATTGTGTACACTCCAATTTTGTTCTGTTTGTCCGAAAGCGAAATGGCGGTGCACGCGAGGTCTTGTGGGTAAAGGATATCAAATTCTATTTATAGCAACAAGGTGAATTCGTGACCTGTCCTAACTGTAAGTCGTTGATACAAAGAAATCTTGACCGAAAGTACACTGGAAATCGACTTGAAAAATTAAAGCGGTCTCCATAATTTACCGATATGTAAACAATTCCAGATTACGTGACCGTTTACAGACAACGCAGTGAAATAATAACAATTGGACTTGTATGTTCATAAGAATGTAGGGACTGATAAAGCATAATGCAGAAACCTTTTCTGAATACATATGTTGTAAAGCTCATTGAAATTGGTTGCTGATGTAAGGAGAAACAGATGATGTAGTAACGTCACTGACTCAGACGAAGATAGTAAGTGATATCCATGAAAGTTAATGTCAAAATGGAAGAGCTATGAATAGAAGAACCTTACCGCATTCGTAGATGTAGTGTTTTATTAGTGGGAACCTATTGGACACATTGTCACCAACTGTATGCAACACTTTCCTGACATAGAAAACATAACGAGGGAGATCTATGGATAGTTTCTTACCATTCTTACATGATTGGACCAGGCCTGGAGATCATACAACTCTATGCTTGAGTCTGTGTTTGAGTTTCAACTATCAACAAATCAGAAACAAGTTTTCAATAAATAGTCATCTATGATTGATCGAAACAAAATCTCAGACTAAAACTGAAACTCGAGTTGTATAATTTCCGGGCTTGGTCCAGCTGGTTTTACGTGTGCCATGTTGTGACATCATCCGTACTATTCGTCGGCATAGCATGTTGCGAATGAGAACGGGTGTTTTCGTTCTAAAACAAACAAACTAAAACCTTCTTTCTGGAGGGAAGTCGCGTATAATTCATTTATCTTGCATTAGATCATGTTAGTATAGTGATATTAAACGGTTTGCTATGCGCATGCGCCAATGTTCATCATAGCAATCAGGCAAGACTTTGATCCCTTGGGCTTAGCCCTCAGACTCAAATTCTTCTTCGGTGCATAAACAAATATTTGAACACATCAATGTGTTTATGATCACTCCATTGGAAATTCTCGCTTGTGTTACGACTCTAGGTCTTAAAAATATGTAACAGAAAGAAAGCGAAACCAATGAAATCAAGGAAAATCACCAAGCAATTAAAGTGAAAATTCAAAAGACACTTACAATTTGTGAGTTAAATGCTAAATAATCCTAAATGTCCTAATCACAAGTCCAAACTAATCTAATGTTCTGAATGAATTCCAATAGCCTTGAATGTCCTGATGTACCCACACAGATTTAATCCAGAATGTATTTGAATGAGTTCACATAAATCCCAAAATCATGCATTAATCCAAAAGTCAATGAGCACTTTAGTAATTCCAATTAATATTTTAAATAAATAATTCCTCTCAAATTATATCTGATTTCAACTAAACAACTGTAATTACGAAAAAAGATTTCTTACAGACTGATCTTTAGAACCGGAATTCTATAACAGAAATGAATTTGTTACAAATCTATATAAATACACATGTCTACATGACAAATCACAAATCAGAATATGAGTAATTCTAATGGAAAA